>FR990049.1:26322494-28940265 GCA_905404095.1 Glaucopsyche alexis
TCGCCACAGCTGTACTTAATATATTATATTACCTTATTATATTCTTTGACTGTCCGTACACTATTCTTTTTTTTTTTTCAAATCAGATAAAAGTATACATAAAACAGCTTAGATAGTAAAATGTGTTTTTAAGTTTCAAAGTCTGCTGCAATTTGATAGCAGCAGAATGTGAAAGACTCTGGTGGAAATGGTAGACCTGGTTATGGGATCGATGAGGAGTCGAGAGAAGTCCTCAAAATTTAAAAGCAAACTGATAGTGATTTTGCCTTCTTTGAAGTAACTTAAGCATGTGCTACCAAAAAGTGCAATGTTGTGACAAGGTATAGTACCCTGGATCCAAGCACTGAACGGTACACCCACGAAGCGTAGATACCAGGAGTCCGAGGAGTAATGTTAAAATAATGGTCTCAATGTAGGGGACAGATTTTTGCCGGTAGAGCGCGTCCCAGTCCCAGTAGCACTCGATTGAAATTACGCGGGAAGTTATGTTGCTATATTGACAGCTCTGGTAATTTTTTTTATGAGAAACGTGGATTTAAATCTAATTAGATAAAAGTTTTAGGAAATTTTTAGAAACTGATCACGAAGTATAGATACCGTAGAATACGGTAATTGCCTAACGATAATTGTAATAAATAATAGTATTGGCAACACTCGGTACGTAACAAATTCTCGCACAGCTAGTGGCAAAAAAGAGAACTAAGATCTGGTCCTATTGTGTACATAATTACTATGGAAAAGCCTATACCGTTCGGACTCCTGGTATCTATACTTCGTGGGTACACCTCTGTCTTTGAAGGTACACGTTTGGAAATTTCAGGATTATTAAAAAAATATTTAAGCACCGTTTCTAAATACTTTTTTACTGTTAAGGAATGTAAATTAGCGGTCTGTAATTCAATATGGTGTATGAATAAGCTATGGTAATAAGTTGCGGCATGCTCACTAATAACACCTGATAGTATGATCGGGCTATCCGTAATAACACAGACTATTATGTTTTACGTACATAGCTGTAATTATAAAATAACTAGCTGTTTCCCGCGTAAATATGCTTTCGAGTATCCCGTGGGAATATATACTTTACCGGGTTAAATAGTTTATGTTTATGTTTTAATCCAGAGCCTAAATTACTACCATACCATACCAAATTTCATCGAAATCCGTTCAGTAGTTTTTGCATGGAAGAGTAACAAACGATACTCTTCCATGCAAAAACGAAAAGAACGAACGAATGGATGGATCTATTCATCCAAAAATCCATCCATTATTGTTGTAACTTCTCTTTTGCAATAATTAATTTAAAGACAAAAAATAACCTCAGTTTTGAGTGGCGATCTTCTCATTGAGAAGAGACCAGTAATTGATAAGTATTAATAAATTGAATGGTAATTTCAATTTACGGTTCTATTCAAACGTTTCTAAGTCCGCTTTATGTAAAAAGAAAATCAGTCTTCCGTAATCAAATAAAGTAAATTACTTTATTTGGCATACAAATTGAATTGAATTAAATTGATTCGGGAATGAAAGATACACGTGTATGCTTGGAACTAGGGGATTTAGCAGGAACAATTGACAACAACGTATTCGTAAATTATCAAACGAAAGTATCGGCATTGCGTTGTCATGGTTTTCATTTTTCACTCGATAACTTTATGAAGTTATCGAATGTCAATTGTTCTTACTAAACTTCCTCGCCCTTTAGCCAAGAAGCCTACATTGAACACGATGAAGTTAGAAAACAAAAATGTATGGTATTGACGTATCGGCTATCGCGCGCATCACTAGCAAACGTTATGGCAATCTACACTAATATTATAAAGAGGAAAACTTTGTTTGTATGTTTGTTTGTTTGTTTGTTTGTTTGTTTGTAATGAATAGGCTCAAAAAGTACTGGACCGATTTCAAAAATTCCTTCACCATTCGAAAGCTACATTATCCACGAGTAACATAGGCTATATTTTATTTAAAAAAAAAATAGGGTTCCGTAAAATATTTGGGTTTTTCGGACACAAGGTGTAAAAAATCAACCAGAAAAGTTACTTATTTTGCGTACGCTGCCTAAACTATAAAAGATAGAACCATAAAATGTTCTAATTAATTGTAGACCTTATAAATATCTACAAAAAAGTCCGCGACACACTATACCTATCTATGTCGAGTGAGGCACAACAACCATTTTTTTATTTAGAAATCTTGAATTTTTTTTGGACTACATTTAAACGCGTTTATTTTACTCATGCTATTAATCCTTATCAAAATAAATTATTTCATCACTAAGTACAGTTTATGTAGATAATATTTTGTCTTTGAATGATTGAAATTGGACGTGTGGTTTTGAAGTTATGGCGAAATTAAAATATTACGATTTCTGCTGCACGGCCCGTTGCGAAGTAGGCGTCACCAAGGCGCGTGCGGAGGAGTTTAGATCTATGGTATTTCATACGATAAAAGTATACCCACCTACTTATTTCATTGAGTTTTAGTAGGTACCTATATTAATTTGTTTCTGTTTGTTTTGACTAGATTTCGCCCGTTTTGTTAGAGGTTTAAAGACATTCTGTAGTATTAGTATCAGTATTGTACCCGTGCGAAGCTGGGGCGGGTCGCTAGTCTCATATATTTTCAGTTTCGAAGATCGTCATTGAAAGTAACGATGGCATGTTGGCTTACTCATTTAGTGGGTTAAGCGAATCGTAAACGTCTAAGTCCTAGTATCTGCAGGTCCGCAATTACATGCGAGCGATCGTTACCTTAGATTTGAAGAAAAATGGAATCACCTATCCTAAAGAGACTTGCACCTTCGATCGATCATTACGATATGTCAAAGTTAAATTGCTCGATACCATTTTCGATCAAGCTCATCGTCAAAGATGACATATATCATCGATTCGTCGTTAAGATTCGAAACGGCGGACCATTAACGATCGCATGTCTAATGGATCAAATTAGAACCATTTGTGAATTGTACTTTACTACTATAATATCTTACTTCTTTTAATAACCTAACCAAGAACATGTCAGGACAATAATATGTCTAAGGAGGGTATCGTAACTATAAATGCATAATAGTTTTTTTTTTTTTTTCAAATTACTTCAATAGATACTGTCCAATTTGGTTCAAAATAATTTTCTTAAACTGCCTTATTAATAAAATTATTTACACCACGGATTAGCTAATCCAACATCGCTGTCTTTGTCAGATAGTTTGGAACAGTCACTTGATAGACAAAGACAGCCATGTTGGATTAGCTAATCCATGGTGTAAATATTTTTATTAATAAGGCAGAAAGAGTATTAGTATGTCGTCTGATGGCTCATGATTTTGGATCTATACCATTGAGATATAGCTATTGTGGGCTTGCATGGGTAAATCGTGCAAAGAGAATTATTATAGACTTACAATATCACTTGTTTATTCGTTATTACAATTCTTTATAATGTACACCTTACAAAATCAAGGCCTTTATAAACACTGGTACTAAAACGAAACTATGGACAGTTCCTAGGCTTGTTGCCCGAACAACGACTACTCGAGATGTGATAGCTCATTCTCTTAACGTGGTAGGCACACCACACCAAGACCACATCCCCACCACGTCGCTTGTACGAACTTCAGACTAGACTCCGTCCAAGCGCGCCAAACACGTTTCTAATAGAGGGCACACTTGTAGTTTCGTTTCCGCTTTATGACCGGATGCGACACGGCCATCCTGTGTAGCACACGTCCCCGTGTGTGCTAGTCTGAAACAAAAGAAAATACCACACAGTATCGTTCACGCTCGGCTATACCTGACCTTATCTATTTTGTCTCATAACAAACTCAACTCCTTTTATCAATAATCATTTTACTTTTAACTCAATATTTTGTGATTTGTGATATTAAAAAGTGTTCTACAATAGTCAGCCCTGTGACCATTACAAATATGTCGAGTAGTCATCCCTGTGACTACAAGTGTTCTACAATAGTCAGCCCTGTGACCATTACAAATATGTCGAGTAGTCATCCCTGTGACTACAAGTGTTCTACAATAGTCAGCCCTGTGACCATTACAAATATGTCGATTAGTCATCTCTGTGACTACAAGTGTAATACACAAACACACACGCATACATAGTTTGTCATCCCTGTGACTAAACCGCAACAAAATCACTAATCGAAAATCTATTTACTTCCGCATTACTGCTTTTCAAAACTTGTATTATTGTACTATCTCTGTTACTGTATAAAACAAATCAATGTTTCTTCTACACTAAGATCTTTTAAAATGTGCTCATTTAAAAGACTACCGAGTCATCACACTACAGTCACGAGATAAACAATTACGCTCACCAAATAATTTTAGTTCCAAATCTGATACTTCAATGAAGTACAGAGTGCAGATCCCTGGCCGCCGCGGCACCCCGTCGCACGGCCCACACCACCTGCTGCACTTCTCGTCTGCGCGTCTCGTCTCGTCGCGTCGCGTCTCGTCGCGTCGCATCGCGTCTCGTCGCGTCGCTCGAATACTGAACCTGTACATAAAATAACAGCACAAAAATTGTCCAAACTATGTCCAATTACGTTCTTTTTAGGGTTCCGTATCTAAGGGTAAAAAACAGGAACATAAAATCTAAGACTTTGCTGTATGTCTGTCTGTCACCAGGCTGTATCTCAAGAACTGCGATAGCTAGAAAATGGATTTCCTTTCTCTTTAAGATAAAAATGTCAGATTTGATTATGCAATAAAGTTAATTTCATTTCCTTTCAACAATCAAACTGATTCAATGAGGAAAAGGCTTTTACAGTCTTACTATACCAGAAGACTTCCAAGTGCGTTTACAACCTTTTACATGATAACTAAGTTCACCAAAGTTCACTGGAGTCCACCGAAGAGCTTTCTTATCTGCCTCAGTCACAGCCACTGGACCTTTGAGCGTGTGCTGCCGCGATCACCGTCATCACCAGCGCTTTCTTATCCGCCTCAGTCACAGCAACTGAACCGTTGAGCGTGTGCTGCTGCAATCACCATCAACACCAGCCATAGGCACCTGCTTACCGCATACCGCAACTTCTGAAACCGTCAAATTATTTCTCTTAATTTCTTTTCTTTTTGTTGTCAATTAAACTATTTCCTATAATTTATGTAACCTATAGTGATGCAAGCTTATGGACCATTCACCTCACATAAACAATATTATCATGTTATTTTTGTACTTTCAATCATTCCAATCCGCCTAGTCTAAACGTGTAATAGATAGACAAACATGTAATGTTCCAAATTTTAACAGCTTACAACAACGATATCATGAAAAGTTTTCTCGCGAATTGCGAATGTCCTAGAACTTATTATCATGTCATCTAACAGTTCTATTAGACACTTTCAGAATAAACAACAACATACATGACATTATTTAAAGTCACTTTTGAAACTGACCAATGATTAATTTCTCTTACTACGTGTGCAGTAACGCCAAATAAGAAATAAGGCTATTCACAAACTGTATGTACTGTGATTAAAACCAACTACAAAGTAGAGCTTCAATAATTACTAGGTAGGTAGACGTAAAACTTAATTGAAGTCGTTTCAAACTAATATCGCCTAAACATTGTTAATTGTTAAGTACACGTCAACTGATTTTGTTTACGCAGTGCACCAGCTATTGTTTTTCAGGAATACCTGCAATTGGGGCTGTCTTTGTTTTCGCATGAGTTGTTTACAACTTGCGCGTACTGTCGTGACTTGTCATTTTATACAAAGTACAATGTGATATCATTAAATGAAATGTCGATAATGATCTTTAATTACCAGAAATCATTTAGATTTTTAGTAACTACTGCTATATTCAAGCGTAATGCACTTCGGTTAATCAAACAGTAATAATAATGAGTCTGTAAGACGTATGTCGTATGTACTGAGTATTCGTTTTTACTTTGCGTTTATTTCTGCTCATTTACTTTGTTTCTTTTTCATAATACTTTGGTTATAATACCAGAATAATTTAGAACCCTATAATGAATTAAGCAACGTTAACGATACAACCAGTTTCCATCACTGTGAAGCGACTAGACCAGTCCACCAGAGGCACAATGAACATCCATTTGGCACCGCCGCCATGGAGTTAGCCTCCACTCTGCCGCTGCTCGGTCACGCAGCGCCGCTTGTTGTCCCTTTGGCGCGGCTATACATTGCCCAGTCTAAGTCCATCTGCACAAAACAGAACAGCAAAACAACAGAACACTAAATTGTAAAGGTTATTTTGAGATATAAGCAAGCAATTTCATGAACACTTGAAACACGAGATAAATCACTAGTTTATTGAACGTCTTAAAAATTATTGCGAGAAATAAAAAGTTGGCTACCGCCTTTTACCAAAACCACCAAATACGTAACCAAAGCCTTCCACCGCGCTCGTGTCACCACCATAGATGTCATGGCACTGTCGTCATCACCTCACCGTTATCCTTACTTCAACTCCCGTTTTCATGGCGGGCACGAACAAAGGGTTATTGGTACAAGGTCACCTTGCAAGCATTCAATTCACTGCTGTCCCATAGTTTCACAATTACACAGTCTGCATGGCGTGCTGCCTTGTTGTACATACTGCCAAACTCGATCCACATCAATTGCAATGATTATTATCACTTTTTGTAGCCTTTGTGCGAGCTAGATTACACTTTTTTTTGTTTTTTTTAATACCCTTACTTTTTCGGACAATAATTTTCTTTCTTTGCATGACTTGATCCCGATTCTGATGTCGTCAGATGGCTCATGATTTTGGATCTATACCATTGAGATATAGCTATTGTGGGCTTGCATGGGTAAATCGTGCAAAGAGAATTATTATAGACTTACAATATCACTTGTTTATTCGTTATTACAATTCTTTATAATGTACACCTTACAAAATCAAGGCCTTTATAAACACTGGTACTAAAACGAAACTATGGACAGTTCCTAGGCTTGTTGCCCGAACAACGACTACTCGAGATGTGATAGCTCATTCTCTTAACGTGGTAGGCACACCACACCAAGACCACATCCCCACCACGTCGCTTGTACGAACTTCAGACTAGACTCCGTCCAAGCGCGCCAAACACGTTTCTAATAGAGGGCACACTTGTAGTTTCGTTTCCGCTTTATGACCGGATGCGACAAGTATATATTACCATGATCTATCAGCATAGAAAATTACAAGTTTCTAAGTCTTATAGGTTAGAAATGCCAGGGGGAGACAACTTTAAATAACTTCGGATTCTGATTATTTGAAAATGTTACCAAATAACGTGTACAAATATGTCTGTGCCAGTGATCTTTTTCATATTATATATCTATGGTATGTGCTCAAAAAAGAAAAAGTTCTGCAGATATAAAAAGAGGACCGACGCGGTGACGTCATGGAAATATGAAAATATGCCATGACCTAGATACCTAGTCAGTAATGAAAAACAGGTATAAAATGATGTATGGGTTCAAAGAGGCATTTCACTTCAATTTACGTAATCAAACCCAACTTTTCCCATATTTTATAATGTTAAGATATAATTACGTAGTTTGGATATTTATTCTCGAAGTTTCACTGTAAAGATAAAAATTATGTGACAACTTCGAAGCATAATTACTATGCCGTAGGTAATGGGATTTGGGGTTAAGGGGCTGTTTCACAATTACAAAGTATGTGGCTTGGCCATTTCGTTCCTACAAAAATAGTACCTATAACAACATAATGTTATATAACAGAAAAACAGTACGTAAATTTTTCACAAGCGAATGTAGCGAAATGGCCAGGCCACATACTTTGACTAAGGTGTAGAGTTTGTGTAGATAAGCTTGTAGTGTAAGGCGTGTACAGTTAGAAGTTTGGTAGATTCAGAAGCTTGGTTTTACATGAGATCTAATAGCTTTTGACACGCAGAGTCATATGGTATCGACTTGGCTTCACTTTACATGTGTGGCGACCCTTAAGTATTGCATCGTAGACTTTAAGTATATACATATGTTATTGTATTTCAGTTCGCCTATTAGCTCATAAGTCAGTCGGGTCCCGGACACCAAAACTGTAACGCGCATTAAGTCCCAATAAATAATAATCCGTAACTGGTGTCTCATTTATACATGAAAATGTTTTTGATGGGATTAAATAATATATTAAGTTTACAGTACTTAAGAAATTCTAGTTTATAAAACCATCGAGAGACAAACAAGCACAAAGACAAATGATGGATAAAAATTATTGTCTATTATTAGTAAATTAATTATTTAACTTACACTATGTTGGAACTATAAAATATTTCTATTATCTACATGTTTTCCTCCTATAAATTAAATGTATGGTAACGCAATGTAAAAAGTTAAGGTGATGCTTGATCATAACATAGAACTAAGATGTTCTTATCATTGTTCATGCTAAGAGTATCATAAACTTTAAAACTTCTTCCTCAGAGAAGATGGCCTATAAGTATCAGCTTTCTGAATTTTTAATCATACCTTTTACCACAGATACACTAGGGAGTAGGGACCAAGGAGAAATGCGTGCGAATTAGATTTTGGCCTACCAGAGATAAATTTTATTGAAGTAAAGGCATATTAATTATTATAAAGTACCTTTTACACTTAGGCCCTAGTTTGAAGTGGCGTGTGAAGGCCGAGAACCTGTTGATCATAGCAAATTAAGCTTTATCGACTAGGCTACAACTTACAACTAAATATGGCAACGGCCATCCAACCGCGCGGCGACTGCGAGGCAACCGCGCATTTGTGTTTAGGGGGCCTAGCAGGAACATCACAAAATCTCATGATTTTGTGATGTTCCTCCTAATAAATTTGTATGGTCGCTGTCATCAGCAAATTTCAAAACAAAAAACACATTCGGTAACGTAACGTTACGCCGCTGTCAAATGTTCCTGTTACGCCCACTTTACGTTGTGGCCTATAATATCAATTTGGTCAGCAGGCTTAGCATGCGCATAGAAGAAACACCGAAGAAAAGAAAATATGACAGATTGATGAAACATTAATTCCATTCGGAACAAAATAGCTCTTATTATAAGGTAGCAAGATCGATGTATCGTCGTTATGAGAAATAACATTTCTTTTCTTCCCGAGCATGAGCTCACAAAATGGCCTCTTTTGACAGCTAAAGTATTCTCTTTAATTTCTTTTCTTAATTTAATGTTAAAAAGACCCAAAATAATGTCAACCACTCCACATTATGGCGGTCCTAGACAAAAAGTTTCTTTACGTTGAGTCATATATTTGAATATTTGTTCGTTTTTGACTGAAGATTTCCTGGCAACCTGACAAATATGGCTGTTTACGTTGTACGAGACTTTTTGTATAAAAATAATTGTACTTCTGTTTCATAAAGCAAAATTGACCACTGTTCAAAGATAGCACTATTAAAGGCAACAATCACATTACTAACAACAGAAAGTTATCAATTGTTAACAACAGGTGGCGTTATAATAATTGTAGTGTAAACTAAAGTTGTGAATATTGACTATGGAAAACAATAATATTACTTTTAGAAAACCGCTTGCACTTAGGCGAGGCAAATCTGAAATGGATCTTAGTACATTAAATATAGACGATACACTAGCTAGTTCGGAAGACTTGAACCTATCGATAAGAAGTGTTCCTGAACTAATACAAAAAGAAACACCAGAGGTTACTGCATTAAAACATCAAATTGAAATCCTAGAATTAGAAAAAGATAGCGCACAAGAAGAAATTATAAATCTCAACTTGGAATGCTCACAATTAAAAAAAATAATCATTGAAAAAAATAAACAGTTGGACTTTTTAAAAAATATAGCAACACCTACAGTTACCCCAATCACAGCTTCCACTTACCGAAAATGTCAAACACCGACTATTCAAAAAATAAATTACCTCAGAACAAAATCATCATACATATCACCAATCAATCTTGCGGAAAGAAGTTTTTTAAATACACCCAAAAGTCACTTACCTAAAAGACCGACTTCTCCTCTGGAAGGTTTCGCCACAATCATCAGTCCCAAGAAACGCAGAATACCAACCAAATCACTAGAAAAATCACTAGAAAAAACACATGCAACCCAATACCCATCGACATCAGCCGAGCTAATCAGCCCCAGCTCCATTAATGCCAAGAAAAAAATATACATACTGGGAGACGAGCAGGTCAGAGGTCTTGCATCGCAGATTCTTTATGATAGGAACAAAAGAGACGACCACACATACGACGTCCTTGGCATAATATTGTCTTCAGCTAATAGTAAAGATATACTCCAATATTGCGAGAATTTAAAAATCTCACTAAAACATGAAGATATTGTGATCCTAGCAGTTGGAGCAAACGATAAAAACCCTTACTCTACTATATCAAACATTAGTAATATTCTATATATGCTGCGTCATCACAGTGTCTTCATTTTAGATGTTCAATATAACCCATATTTAAATACAAATTTATTAAATAATAAGATAAAACTAATAGCTAATACTTTTAAAAATTGTACATGTATACAACTAAACAATTTTCATTTAAAAAAATATAAAAAGGGATTGAATAGAATATTAAGTTTGAAATTATATGTTGAAATTGAATATTTAGAGTTAAGTAAAAAATGTATAAAGAATAATAATATCAATTCGCTATTTTCTAACAAAAAAAGCGACCACACAAAAGGTACAATACCATTTTATTTTCCACCGATTGCAAAAAATCACCCGAATATATTAGATGAAACAAAACCACATAAAATTTCAACACCTACAAATTTTTTTCGTTAACAAAACAACCTTACGTTTAACTTTATTGCATCAAAATATTCAAGGAGTTTTAGGTAAACTGGACAAAATAGAGGCAACTCTCCAGGAACTCCAGCCTCATATTGATATATTATGCTTTTGTGAAATATTTATAAGGAGAGGGTCAGAAGCAAATCTTAATTTAAATAACTTTCATGTGTCATCAATTTTTACCCGTCCACATCAGCGTAGAGGAGGAACCTGTATAATGGTAAACAACAAATATGAATCTAGACAAATAAATATCTCTCCAGAGCCGATTCTCTACAGATTTGAATATTGTATTAGCGACATTCCTAGAGCCAACTTATTAGTCGTTTGTCTTTATAGAACACCTAAATATGAAACCTACTCAAAAGATGCTCAATTCTTTCTAGTAAAATTTAACGAGCTTCTCAGTACCCTGGAAAAAAAATATAGTAAAAAACACCTTATTGTCTGCGGAGACTGGAACCTAAATATTATAAAAAATGATAAATACTGCAAAGACTTGATGTCTACATTGACTAATTATAATCTGCGAAATCATATAACCAAACCTACAAGGAATATGTCGTGTATTGACTTGATAACCAGTAACATTCCATCCGCAAAACCTGACATACACTATCTTATGCTGTCCGACCATGAAACCGCGCAATCGCTACATTTTGAAATCGAAGACAACCTTAATCTACAAAAGAAAATACCAAAATTTTGGTTTGAAACTAAACGAGATATGAGTAACGAAAATATGTCTAAATTTATAAACTGCATATCAGCCCTATCTTTTTCCGAAGTCACGTCTGAAAACAACACCCAAAAATCTTTTGACGTTTTTCATGACTTGCTCATACTTTTTCATAAACTATGTTTCCCTGTCATAACTGTAAAACTAAATAACAAAACTATTAAAAATAAATGGATTACCAAAGGTATAAAAAGATGCTGCTTGAATAAAAGGTCCCTATACATTAAATATAAAATGTCAAATAATAATAAAAATGATAAAATATTATACAAAAATTACTCAAAAATGCTTAAAAAATGCATGCATAAATCGCGAAAAATTGATAATACTAATTATATTAAAAATGCTGATAATAAATGTAAAGCCTCATGGAATGTAATCAAACAAACAATGACAAACAATAAGGCTATAACAGAAATAAATACAATACTCGATGACAATAATGAAACATACAGTGATCCTACAATAATAGCAGAATTATTTAACAATTTTTTCACAAGAATAAATAAAAAAAATGACATATTATATAATAATACTAACAACCTAACTAACACTGATAATATAAATAGCAATAATGACAATACAATTTTCTTAAGACCAACAACTCCTCTTGACATTTATAAAATCATTTTATCCTTAAATAATACTAAATCAACTGGATACGATGACATTAATACAAATATACTAGAAAAATGTGCCAAATACCTAGCAAAACCACTGTCCCATATAATTAACCAATCGTTTGTAGAAGGCGTCTTTCCTTCTAGATTAAAATACTGTGTTGTAAAACCACTCTTTAAAAAGGGTAAAAGAGAGATTATGAACAATTATCGGCCAATAACCCTAATCCCTGTACTTTCAAAAATATTCGAAAAAGCCATATACCAACAAATTGATGTCTTTATGACAAAATATAATGTAATAACCCCTCAACAATATGGCTTCCGTAAAAATTGCTCCACAAACTCAGCATGTTTTAGATTAACAAAAACTGTAACAGAAAGTCTAAGTCAAGGCAACCGTGTTGTCTCTATCTTTCTTGACATGTCAAAAGCCTTTGACCGAGTGAATCATAAGATACTCCTCAATAAGTTAGCAAAATACGGAATAAGGGGCAATGCATTAGACTGGATTACTTCTTATTTAAATAGCCGTTCACAATGCGTTGAAATATCAAAATTTACAAAAATAGACAATTTCAAAAAGGTTTACAGATCAAAATACATTGTAAACGAATGCGGAATCCCCCAGGGAAGTATCTTAGGTCCTCAGCTATTTCTCATCTATATTAATGATTTCCCAAAATGTATTACCCATGACTCAATATTATTTGCTGACGATATAACTATAATAATTAAAGATAAAAATAATAATCCTTTGACATTTGAAAATGACATTAATAATACACTTAATTTGACAAAACAATGGATAGAAAAAAATAACTTAATTATAAATATTGACAAAACTAATATCATAGAACATCAAACATATAATAGTAAATCAATGAATTTAAATATTGTATTAGATGGTAAAACTGTTGAATTTGTAGATAACACAGTGTTCCTAGGAGTTAGTATTGATAAATATTTTAATTGGAAAAAACACATTGAAAATACTTGTTTAAAATTAGACCGATTCGTTTTTGTGTTAAATCGACTGAGAAATGTGAGTACCAACGAATCGGCGTTATTAGCATACCATGGCTATGTAGCGTCAGTGCTAAGATATGGTATCATCCTCTGGGGTAATTCAACAGATTGCGAAAAAGTATTTGTCGCTCAGAAAAAATGTATACGTGCAATATTTGGTGCAAAACCCACAGAAAGCTGTCGACCACTTTTTAAAAAAATTAATTGTTTGCCTGTGCCTTGTATGTATATATATGAAATGAATGTATTTATTAAGAATAACATCGGCCTATTCGAACAAAAATCTAATAACACAAGTCGATCCTTAAGACACACAAATAAATTATGTGTACCTGTACAAAAATTAGATGTTTACAAAAAAAATGCTTACTGTATGGGAATTAAAATTTATAACCATTTACCAGATAATATAAAAAACAATAACCCTAGAATGTTTAAAAGACAACTATTTCAACTATTAATAAATAAATGCTACTACTCTGTAAATGATTATATAAATGATAAAGAATTAAATAAAATGTAAATAATTATAATACAAAGAATAAATTGTTAAACTATATTACTAAAATTACAATAAAAATGTAGAAAATAATTTAAATAAGTTAGATTTAAGGCTTTTTTTTAATATTTGCACGCCGTATGTGGCAGAATGTGTTTGTACCTATTATAATAACTGTAACATCATTTATACCATGTTCTGGCAAATAAACGATTGATTGATTGATTGATTTAGAAATATTGACTTCTATTGACGACCTTGTTATGATAGTAATCTATATTCGTTGCAAAATAGTTCTTAATAGAACTATTTTGCAACGAACTGTTTTGGCTAGAATATATTTTCTTCTTTAAATGTATTTCTATGGATCGCCATGCTAAGCCTGCTGGTCAATAATATTAATTAAATTATTAAAGTGGTCGATAATATCAATTTGTGTAGGCTATGCTGTGATAATTTTCGTCATCTAAATCTACTCTACTATACTATACAAAGGAGTAACAAGGTGGACGGTGGTGCCACTCGAGATTTTAAACTTTTGCGACATGCGACGTTCCCAGTCCTTAAAATCCCCAATCCCCCTTGGACCTCCGGTAACCTCACTCACTCGGCGAAACACAACTCAAGCGTTATTTCACGCCAGTTTTCTGTGAGGCCGTGGTATCTAGTCGAGCCGGCTCATTCGTTCCGCACTTTTCGTGCACACTCAGTGTCATGCACACGATGACACTGGAACCATACTGCGAATTGATCATAAATAATAACGTAAATTGGGCTTCTACAGATATGAAAGAAAACATTTTACTTTAATTATACTAATACATTCATTAGTTTATATATTCATTGCTTTTATTCACAATTCACAAAAAAGAGAATTAATTCATACCCGATATATAAATCGTAATTACTTTCTTGTAATAATGAAACATCTGTTGGAATATCTAACTCCAATATTGACTGAACATAATTGTCTGAGCTCGGAGAGATTGTGGGAATGATGTCTCGTATACACAATAGCGATGCGCTAAGGAGTGTGATACACGCTAGGCAAGCGACTTGCCAAGCACGTATTTCAGGAGATATTCAATTTATACTTAGAAGTATAGTATAAATTAACCCTAAAACATTTTCAATATTGTATACTATATTGTATACAATATTGTATACTAAACAATATTGAAAATGCCATAACAGCCTCCGTGCTCCGTGATTAGAGCATTGGCTCTCGACTCGGAGGTCGTGGGTTCGATTCCCGCATTGGAGCAACAAAAAATGGTCAATGCAGGCTATAAGAAAGATGATCCATTCGTCGGATGGGCATGTAAAAAGTCGGACCTGCGCCTGATCTCTCGTCAGTCATGTCGGTTATCCGTCCCACTGGATTATGAGAGTAAAGGAAGAGAGTACTCTTGTGTACTGCGCACACACTTGGACATTATAAAATTACTCCTGCGTAACTAACCTGGTTTCAATGAAACCGGCCACTGTCACCGAGATCGGTATGGGGAGTTATGTATACAATGTTGAAAATGTTTTAGGGTTTCGTACCCAATGGTTAAAAACCATTATCTATCACCTCGATGCGACGTGTGCGACTGCTTATATAATATTATATTTTTCGCGCTTAAATATAAATTTTACGATATCTTATAAATATGATATTAATTTAAACTAAATGGTTTAAAGCGCTACTATAATCTGGATAAAGTGCTTAAAGACTATTTAAAAACCTGTATCAAAATCCGTTGTGTAGTTTTAAAGATCTGAGCATACAATATAATATATACCCCCTTACTAATAAAAGCTGTATAAGCTTTGAATAGTTACACAGTGTTTTGTCTCCTTCTATCGAATTCAAAATGTTACTTGTGTGACGGGAACAATACACTGTATAACTATTCAAAGCTTATATATACAGTGTTTATTAGTAAGGGGGCTAGGGATTAGGGACACACAGATAAAGCAACTTTTGTTTTATACTATTAATCATTTAATTTGCCATTCAAATGTTATTTGACGTTCCAATAAAACTTACCAACCACCATCGTGGACAATATATAAGTACTGCAGTATACAATATTCGTGAACTTCTTATAAAATACGTCTAGTGTTTGCGACAGCGTAATGCAGAAGCGCGAGCCGCTGCAACACTGTCCCTTCATTTTAAATCTGTAATATCTTCGAAAATATGCATTTAAATTACGTGCTGTAAAGAGCTATATTGATCTATATTAAATCTATTTAAGATACCTAATTGGATAAGGATTAATGCTGTATTACTAGACATAATTAAATTATGCCATTACGGACTTTTTTTGTAGACCTTTTTGAGTTGTAAAATACTGTAGTAAGTACATTATTTTGATCTATCTCGTAGGTTCAGGAACCTATAAAATTATCTGTTTCCTCTTTTATAATATTATGCATGTTATATACATACAAAATCTTCCTATTAAATCACTCTATCTATTAATAAAAACCACATCGAAATCCGTTGCGTTGTTTTAAAGATTTAAGCATACATAGGGACAGACAAAAAATGGACTTTGTTTTATACTATGTAATGAAAATGATAGCTCCCGCGCCGATTTCAGTGACGGTGGCCGGTTTTTTGGCCGGTGCAGTAATTTTAATAGTGCCCAAGTGTGTGCGCAGTTCTTACACAAGAGCCGTCTCTCTTCCTTTACTCTCGAAACCTCGAAACTTTACCGACGACTTGGTGGGACGGACGGACCGACAAGACAGGCGAAAAATCCTGATCTCAGGATCAATTTTTACATGCCCATCCGACGCAGTCCCTAGTTGGTCCAGTTTTCAAAAAAGTGGTGATATGGAATCCATGAGGAATCGAGGGAACTCCTCGAAATTTATATGAACACATATGGTGATTTCTAGTTTTTCTGAAGTAGTCCAAGCATGCTACCAAAAAGTAAGATTTTGCTCCAAGGTATACCCTGGATCCAAAAATACAGAACAGATCTTTTGACTCCTTTTAGATACATGTATGGGGATTTTGGCGTTGTTTAATTAGAGTAATCATCATCGTCACCACCATCATCGCACCATACATATGACATTATGATGGTATAAAAGATACTTCTCATAGTATTTTACACCGACACGGATATCTTTTATGTTGTTCTAAAGGATATTATTCGAAATTGATTTTTTAGTCTCTAAAGTGGAAACCTGATGATGCGATCCATGAGGAATCGAGGGAACTCCTCGAAATTTATATGGATAGGTACATATAGTAATTTTGACTTTTACTGAAGTAACATAAGAACATGCTACAAAAAATAATAATATGTTGCACCAAGGTATACCATGGCTCCAAAAGCACTGAACAGAACACTCCTCAGTCATTAAAGATTCGCGTTTGGAAATTTCAAGATTGTTTGAAGAACTGCAAGCATATGCCACTTTGTGACATACAGTAATCATCATCATCATCTTAATAACAATACCTAATGGAAGCTTGGCGCGTATTCAATTATACAATTGATCGTTTATTTTAGACGTTCTTAAGGCGTATTTATAATAACTTAACAAAATATATCACTTAAAAGGGTGAAATTATTATTTTTAAACAAAAAATTTAACCGACTTCCAAAGTAAATATACACAAAAAATTATGAAATAAAACTTATTTTCTAAATAATTACCCTTTTAAATTTGGCTATTTCTCTACTTAATCTTCTTAATTTTGAAGTCGGTACCAGCAAATAAATATGAATGTGAGTTCTATAGAATATTGTAGGATGTCATTTGGGCTGGTAGCAACTTCAAAATTAAGAAGATTAAGAAGAGAAATAGCCAAAAAAAGGGTATTTATTTAGAAAATAAGTTTTATTTCATACTTTTGTGTGTACTTTTCCTTTGGAAGTCGGTTAAATTTTTTGTTTAAAAATAATTCAAGTCAAGCGTTTGTGGAGGTTTGGAGTTTGCGGCAAGTGGCCTGTGGCAAACGTGCGGACCTGGCATAAAATTCAAGCTGATTCTCCCTTATGTCCACAACGTAATGCATAATATATTCCTTGTGTTGCAGGTGTCTTTGAGAGAAGTTGATGGCATTCTATCAAGCGTTTCGTTTGCTCATTGGCGTCTTTTATCATTAAAATGTATAAAAACATGACGTATGTGGCGTTAACTCGCTCTGAGGCATTCCATATGACGTTGTCACGTTCAACTATAGTCAGTAAACCGACTTCAGACAACCGATTATATTTTGGTACACAAAACAGCATATTAAAGCTCTTGATAATTCAAATCATTTTCTTTATTCACACACACACGCATAAAAATATATACAAAAATATTATTAATTGATAATAATTAAATAATATTATAATATATCACGTCGATCTAATCCCGTACTAAGTATACTATTGTACAACATTAATAGGAACAATATTGTAGGAAGGTAAGTTTAATAACAATCTTACCTGAACCCCAAGTCTCGTGTTTAACTTAGGCTGTCAATTTACTTTCAATTGATTATAAATGAATCGTCTTAATATCATAAACTGATTTTGGAGTTTGGACCAAACAAAACGCGTTTGACGTTGGTTAGATAATATAATTTTGTTGTTTTTGTCATGTCGAGACTGCATTGAAATTGTATTATCGTAAGATTTAATTAGAACAATCGACCGACAGGTCAAAGAGGTTGGTCTTTCTACACAACTTTTTATATTCCAAATGTACCAATGTATAATATGTCAATCTTAAATGATAAATCGTATGTCTTTATACTTAACTAGTGACCCGCCTTGGCTTCGCATGGGTGTAATGTACGATACATGTTATAAACCTTCCTATTGAATCACTCTATCTATTGCTGAAGCCTGCATGAAAATCCGTTGAGTAGTTTAAAAGATCTTAGCGAACAGACACCTGCGGAAGCGACTTCATTTTTAACCGACTTCCAAAAAAAGGAGGCGGTTATACGTTCGGCTGTATATATTTTGTTTTTTTTTTGTATGTTCGCGGATAACTCCGCCGTCTGTTGGCCGATTTTCAAAATTCTTTTTTTGATGTAAAAGGTATAGTCCGAAGTTGGTCCCATTTTCAGAAAATTGGTGACCTGATGATGGGATCCATGAGGAAACGAGGGAACTCCTCAAAATTTATATGGACACATATGGTGATTTCGACTTTTTCTGAAGTAGTCCAAGCATATGCTACCAAAAAGTAAGATTTTGCTCCAAGGTATACCCTGAATCCAAAAGTACAGAACAGAACTCCTGACTCCTTATAGATACATGTTTGAGGATTTTGGCGTTGTTTAAAGAACTGCAAGCATATGTCACTTTGTCAATTAGAGTAATCATCATCATCACCACCACTATCAGAGCATACATCATCACATTATGATGATAAAGAAGGTACTTCTCATAGTATTTTACACTAACACGGAGATCTTTGAACATTACTCTGCCGTTTATGGACCTATTTGCAAAATTCTTTTGTTGTTGTAAATGGTTTAATTCGAAACTGACCCTTTAGTCACTAAAGTGGAAACGTGATGATGCGATCCATGAGGAATCGAGGGAACTCCTCGAAATTTATATGGACACATATAGTAATTTTGAATTTTTCTGAAGTAACACAAACATATGCTACGAGACAATAAGATTGTGTACCAAGGTGTACCCTGGATACAAAAGCACTGAACAGAACACTCCTCAGTCATTAAATATATGCGTTAGGAAATTTCGGAATTGTTTAAAGAACTGCAAGCATATGCCACTTTGTAACTTACAGTAATCATCGTCATCATCATCTTAATAACAATACCTAATGGAAGCTTAGCGCGTATTCAGTTACATATTCGATCGTTTATTTTAGACGTTTTTAAGACGTATTAATACATAATAACTTGAACAAGATATATCACTAAAAAGGGTGAAATTATTATTTTTAAACAAAAAATTAAACCGACTTCCAAAGTAAAAATACACAAAAAGTATGAAGTAAAACTTATTTTATAAATAATTCCCCTTTTAAATTTGTCTATTTCTCTACTTAATCTTCTTAATTTTGAAGTCGGTACCAGCAAATATGAACGTGAGTAATTCTATAAAATATTATAGGATATCGTTTGGGTTTGGGAAATAGACAAATTTAAAAGGGGAATTATTTATAAAATAAGTTTTATTTCATACTTTTTTGTGTATTTTTACTTTGGAAGTCGGTTTAATTTTTTGTTTAAAAATAATTATACTATGTATTTAGAATTAGAATAGAAGTGAGGGTAGTATTTCACCATACTTTCTATCGTCTAATCGGCATGACTGCAGGCTTCATCAAATCTGCAATTGGTCCATATACACCACTGACCACTGTCATGCCAGTGTACGCCCACACACGACAGCATTATTTCGATTGGACGTATGGTGTACGGCTACCCTTAGCAATGAAGTTAACCTACAAATAGTTGACGTGGGTCAGAGTGTCCCCGGGCTCCGTAAATCTCCGGACCTCTGCCGCTGCCGGGACCAGTAATAGCCACTAAAACTTCTGTAATGACCGCGCTCCCGGAGGGAAAAGGGAATATTTATCACACCTGAAATTTGTTTCTACTTTTGTTGTCCACAAAAATATTGCGGCTTTATTTGGGATTTCATAATTTTTATCGTGCATCGCACTGCTGCATCAGAAGGAGGGTTATGTTTTCTAGTGTATGTACACTACGGCCGTTGTATCTTGACGGGTCTGAACATAGGCTCTGCGAACTTTAGCGCATGTACAACTCGTGAAGAAAACTGTTATTGTAATATTTTTATATACCTATGTACTAATAAAATTTCCCTAATAGGTACAGTTGACCAATTAGTACAAATAAAATAAATACGAAAACACTTAGTAACAGTTATTGCGAAACCTTCTGCGCGAAGTTCAGACTCGCCAAGATACATCGGCCGTGTTGTATGTTACATTAGGTATTATGGTGTTACGTAGAATAAAACGATTTGATTATAAAACCTCACACCACTACAACGCCAAAAGCTTTCGTATCCCATAGTACCTATATCTGTTTCTTTATCACGCTTTAGAGCCTAAACAGCCGAATAAGAAAGAAGAAGTGACTCATCACTTAAGTTTCTCGAGCTTCTTCAAGAGCATGTTCCACAGGATTACTGTACTTTTTCGAATGAAAAGTAACCTATCTTTTAATCCTGAGCTCAAAATACTACCATACCAAGTTTCATCAAAATTCGTTCAGTCATTTTACGTGACAGAGTAACAAACGTCCATCCATACATACATCCATCCAACCTAACAAAAATTGACATTTATAATTTTTGCCCGCGGCTCCGCTAGCGTAAATATCTCAAGGGAATACTACTTTTTCAGGATTAAAAGTAGCCTATGTATTAATCCAGAGCTCAAACAACTACCATACCAGATTTCATCAAAATCCGTTCAGTAATTTTACGTGAAAGAATAACATACGTCCATCCATCTATACTATCAAATGTATATCAAATCCGTATCCATCATAAATATCCATCCTAAGAAACTTCGACATTTATCCATACTAATATTATAAATGCGAAAGTGTGTCTGTCTGTCTGTCTGTTACCTCTTCACGCTTTAACCGCTGAACCGATTTTGATGAAATTTGGTACAGAGATACTTTGAGTCCTGGGAAAGGACATAGGATACTTTTTGTCCCAAAAATTTGCGGTGTTCCCGTGGGATAATGTATTATTATTATGTGTACTTTGATTGTCTTTTACTGCTAAACGGTTGAATTGATTTGAATGAAATTTGGTATGGCAGTGGTTTATGCTTTGGACAAACGCGCAGTGTACTTTTTAACCGACTTCCCAAAAAAGGAGGCGGTTATTTTTTTTTTGTATGTTCAACGATTACTCCGCCGCCTGTGGACCGATTTTCATAGTTTTTTCTGTGATGTATAGGGTGTAATCCCAAATTGGTCCTTTTGATATCAAAATGGTGACCTGATGATGGGATCCATGAGGAATCGAGGGAACTCCTCGAAATTTATATGGACACATATGGTGATTTTGACTTTTTCTAAAGTAGTTCAAGTATATGCTACCAAAAAGTAAGATTTTGCTCCAAGGTATACCCTGGATCCAAAAGTACAGAACAGAACTCCTGGCTCCTTATAGATACATGTTTGGGAATTTCGGCGTTGTTTAAAGAACTGCAAGCATATGCCACCCTGTCAGTTAGAGTAATCATCATCATCATCACCACTATCACACCATACATCATCAGATTATGATGATATAAAAGGTATTTCTCATAGTATTTTACACTAACACGGATATCTTTGAACATCACTCTGCCGTTTATGGACCTATTTGCAAAATTCTTTTGTTGTTGAAAAGGGTTTAGTTCGAAATTGGTCCTTTAGTCACTAAAGTGGGAACCTGATGATGCGATCCATGAGGAATCGAGGGAACTCCTCGAAATTTATATCCACACATATAGTGATTTTGACTTTTAATGAAGTAACACAAGCATATGCTACCAAAAAATAAGATATTGTACCAATGTATACCCTGGATCCAAAAGCACTGTACAGAACTCCTCAGTCTTTAAAGATATGCGTTTGGAAATTTCGGTATTGTTTAATGAACTGCAAGCATATGCCACTTTATAACTTACAGTAATCATCATCATCATCTTAATAGCAATATTTTATGGAAGCTTGGCGCGTATTCAATTATACATTCGATCGTTTAGTTTAGACGTTCTTAAGACGTATTAATAATAACTTAAGAAAATATATCTCTAAAAAGGGTGAAATTATTATTTTTAAACAAAAAATTAAACCGACTTCCAAAGTAAAAATACACAAAAAAGTATGAAATAAAACTTAATCTCTAAATAATTCCCCTTTCAAATTCGGCTAAAATTTTTACTATTTCTCTACTCAATCTTATTAATTTTGAAGTCGGTACCAGCAAATATGAACGTAAGTTCTATAAAATATTGTAGAATATTGTTTGGGCTGGTATCGATTTCAAAATTAATAAGATTGAGTAGAGAAATAGTAAAAATTTTAGCCGAATTTGAAAGGGGAATTATTTAGAGATTAAGTTTTATTTCATACTTTTTTGTGTATTTTTACTTTTTATCCCAAAAAGATATATAATATTGTTCCCGAGGGATAATGTACTATTGTGTATATTTTTTTAATGTCTTTCATGGCTTAAGTGTTTAAACCATTGAAATGAAATATGGTATGATGGTGCTTCGGACAAACAATTAGTAATTAAATAGAGAACGTAAGATAAGGAAGATACAGATTTAACTTAGAGTACAGTCGGGAGTGGCCAAAAAACCTCATTTCTCGCGGGCGGAGCCGCGGGCAAAAGCTAGTAATAGTATATACCTAGTAGGATTAATAACTCCCCACACCGATTTCGGTGACGGTGGCCGGTTTAATTGAAACCAGGCCAGTTACACAGGAGTAATTTTTATAGTGCCCAAGTGTGTGCGCAGTACACAAGAGCACTCTCTCTTCCTTTACTCTCATAACCCAGTGGGACGGATGACCGACACGACTGGCGAGAGATCAGGCGCAGGACCGACTTTTTACATGCCCATCCGACGCATGGGTCATCTTTCTTGTCAGACAATCAGGTGATCAGCCTGCATTGTCCTAACCAAACTTGGAAACAACATTTTTTGTTGTTCCAATGCGGGAATCGAACCCACGACCTCCCGAGTCGAGAGCCAATGCTCGAACCACTAGACCACGGAGACTGTAGGATTATATTATACTTGAAACGAGACAAAATATAAATATCTTGTATATTATAAAAAATATTATGTTTTATTCGTAAGAAATTGCGCATTTTTAACATATGGGGCATTTCACGTCAAGCGGACAACCAAAAAAAGGTGAGGTCGTGAATTTTGTTTATATTCTGGTCAGTTATACATCTAGGTGGCGTAGATGTATACATACAATATTTTATTCGTATCATAATAGGTTGGGGAAAAAGTCTTTTCGCATTATAGTATGTATGAACTTGTCATAAAATATCTTGGGCTATACCAATTGTATCTGGCTGATTTTGGTATCATTAAAAAGTTTTAATTTTACAGAAGACAATTCCAAATTCAAATTAGGTAAATTTGAGATATTCATTTGTTTTTCTTATTGTTAAAATGAGTGATTCTTATGAAGAATTTCGATACATTTTAAAATTTTATTACAAAAAAGGTAAAAATGCAACACAAGCCGCGAAAAAAATTTGTGATGTTTATGGACCTAATGCAGTATCTGTGAGAGTAGCGCAAATTTGGTTTAAGCGTTTTCAATCCGGAAATTTTGATATCAAAGATGCACGTCGCTCTGGTCGCCCTGTTACGGACAAAACTGTTGCCATTTTTTAAAAAGGGGAGCAAGATCGGCATATTAGTAGTTACGATGTAGCTGAAGAACTGGGGATTGACCACAAAACGGTTTTGACGCATTTGAAAAAAGCTGGGTACACAAAAAAGCTCGATATTTGGGTGCCTCATGAGCTCACTGAAAGAAACCTAATGAACCGTGTACTCATTTGTGATTCTTTATTACGACGTAATGAAACCGAACCATTTTTGAAGAAGCTGATAACTGGTGATGAAAAGTGGATCACGTACGACAAGAACGTGCGAAAAAGATCGTGGTCAAAGGCCGATTAGGCTTCACAGACTGTGGCGAAACCCGGGTAACTCGCAACAAGGTGATGCTGTTTGTGTGGTGGGATTGGAAGGGCATTATTCATTATGAGCTGTTACCGCCAGGCAGGACCATCAATTCTGAACTGTACTGCGAACAACTGATGAGATTAAAGCAAGAAGTTGAGAGAAAGCGGCCGGAATTAATCAACAGAAGGGGTGTGGTTTTTCACCATGATAACGCTAGACCTCACACATCTTTAGCCACTCAGAAAAAATTACGGGAGTTTGGCTGGGAGGTGTTAATGCATCCGCCGTATAGTCCTGACCTTGCACCTTCAGATTTCCACCTGTTTCGGTCGCTGCAGAATTCCTTAGGCAGTGTCAGGTTGACATCACAAGAGGACTGCCAAAACCACTTGTCGCAGTTTTTTCATCAGAAGCCCCAAAAATTTTATAGCAATGGGATCATGTACCTACCAACAAGATGGCAAAAAGTTATCGAACAAAATGGCACCTATATACTTTAGTCACTTGTAAATAAACTTTATAAAAAAACCTTTTGAATTTTTATATAAAATGCGAAGAAACTTTTTCCCCAACCTAATACTTTATTGCTGAGTTAGACTTTTAAAAATTACTAAGAATGAAGTCCGTTATTTTTGGATGCTTATTAATTGTATCAATTTATTAGTAACAAAAACTAAAAATTATTGTTTCTTATAGTTAAAAAGTTTAAATTTTAAATTTTTTTGTCGAATTCTAAATATGATTTTTTTTGCGTATAGTAAACCGGAAGTGAAAATTTAAAATCGATATTTGACTAACACACATCTACGTCACATAGAAGTATAACTGACCAGGGCCCCGATTCTCGTGCTTCGAATTTCGATTCGATTCTCGCGCTGACTCATTCACACTGGCGACAAATCATGCGTGCGCGAGCGGGACAGACTGACAATCGAACCGATATTCGAAGCACGAGAATCGGGGCCCAGAATATAAACAAAATTCACGACCTCACCTTTTTTTGGTTGTCCGCTTGACGTGAAATGCCCCATAATATTATATAGGTATACGTGTGTTTTTTTTCGTCGTGCAACAATAAAATTATCATGATTTCGACTCTAATAATTTTTGCGTTGTTCGGAAATTCAGAATGTGGTGGGTTCGAGCCCCTAAAATATTTTTGTGATTATTTTTATTTATTTTTTCAAATCTACTAGAACTCCTAGCAAAGCTTGGTTACCCAGGTACTAATACGTGATATCATAAAGTCATATCAAAGTCACAAGTTAGAACTGACGTTATTTTCTCATGTTCCGCAGAATAAATCAGTTGGATTAAAAAACACCAATACAACGCCAGAAGCTTTTGTATCCCATAGTAATTGTTCCGGTTAAATGGGACATTTGCGCACGAAACGCACTCTTTGCGGGAATTCTGTTTGTAAATTACAGCGAATGTTTCGTGGAATTAACTGATTTGTTGGGGATTTATTCCCCATTTCGGGACTGTTCGTGCCAAATGTACTGTAATAACTTATATCCCGGTTTAAATATGTTGATTAACATCCGGCAGGTGCAAAAAGGATTATAAAGTAATATTTGATAAAAATATGTAATTTTAATTTAACCAATTTGCCAGAATCTCGCGCACACTGAAAATAGATTTCGAATTCTTATTTTATAGTACAAACGAGCATTCAGATCATGGTAGATATAGATAATTTCTAGTAGTAAATAGTAGTCATCTCTCTTGTCGTCATAAAAATAAATTTATGTTGGATTTTTCGAAATTCAAGCCCCAAGGGGGTAATAAAATAGGGTATGAAAGTTTAAAATCTAATTTCACGCGGGCGACGTCGCGAGCAGTTAATGCTAGTTCATTATAAAAAGTAGGAGAAAGGTCTGTTTGTTTGTTTGAATCGAACATGCCCCGAAGCTACTGCACTAATTTTGAAGAAATTTAGTACAGATATAGAGTAGACCGTGGGGAAGGACGTAGGCTTTTTATCGCGGCATGCAAATGCATGGTTTCCCGGAATTTCCTTTTGCGCGTACGAAGTCGCGGGCAATATGTAGTATTAAATTAAAGTTAACCCTTGTATTTTCACCTGTGAACAGATAAATGTGAAAGACCGTAGTTGCACATGACATAGATTAAAGTTAACGATTCTCGTTTTAAATCCAGGAATTTAAACGTACCTGCATTAAGGCTGGTTTCATAGTCATGATGATCGGCGTCGCGCGTCGTGCAGAAAATAAGTGGTAAAATATATGTTTTACGTGTCGTTGCCTTAGCCATAGCAGTTCCTTGATGAATAGACAAATTCAGTTTTTTTATTATATATAATATTCATCAGAGGTGATGACGGTTATTACAATCGTATAATATTTGAATCACTTTAGTGTTAGTTAACCTAGTAAGAGTCATGACTCATGACTAGCCAAGCTACTTTCAAAGATTACAATCGTCGAGAAACATCTCACCTAAACACTACCTATAATACTCTGTATACCTAAGGCATTTACCATGAGGTGTTAGCAGGCAAGCATGCACTTGTTAGGGCCTTTTTCCTGTCACACGGGTTGCCACACGCATGCGGGTCTCACCCGCGCGCAAAAGGTCGATTCTGCTAATTAAATCCTGCAATAATTTAGTGACAATCCAATCCCGATGTGTTAAAACTGCAAAATGCTATTCTCATATTTAAACATCAAACCAACACAAATAAAACCCATTTTGATTGGTCCAAACTTCAATAATTAGCTTATATATCAAACTGATTCATTTATAATTCAATAAAAGTAAATTGAAAGTGTAAGGTAATTATGAGAATTGGGGTTCAGGCTTCCCGCATCCTATCATTTCTTAAATGATTTTCCTATCACGCCCGCAGAACTCGTGCGGACTAGAACATCCTATCAACTGCTGAGACCCGCATGCGTGTGGCAACCCCACAGAACACTATTAAGGTCCGGACGCACTAGGCGGAACTGCACTTCGGCGGAACTGAGCGACACGTCGCGTCAAAATATTCTTTATATGAAATTATATGAAATAACACGCACTAAGCGGTAACGGAACTACACTGCAGCGAACTGCACGTCAAACTGTATCAACTGACAAAAAGTGTCGCGAACTGCAGTTCGGTTTGGCCAACTTCATTTTCATAGTCAGTCAACCGAGATACTTGGGAGCGCGATAATCGTTCGTCAAAAATGTCGATAGATGAATAAAATTTATTGTACTCGTGGGCCAGTATCCGGAGACATAATAATATTATGACGTCCAGCATAAAAAGTAGGTACATGAACACTTCTATGAAAAAAAAAAACTAACTTTGGAGTGAAACGACCTCTGTGGCTTAATGGTTTGCGCGTCGGCGCTCAAGAAGCCCGGTCGCGGGTTCGAATCCCACCGGGAGACAAAAAGTTTTTTATGTTCCTGGGTCATGGATGTGCAATAAATGTGGATTATATAATAAAAATCTTAAATATATGTATAGTATAAAAGTATTAAATATATTTCCGTTGTCTGGTACCCGTATCACAAGTTCTTCGAGAACTTACCACGGGACCAGATTGACGTGGTGTAAAAGCGTCCATAGATAGATATTATTATTAAATAGTTCAAGAAATGGGAATAAATGGTAAGTTAATTTTTTATTTCTTTTTCCTGTGGATGAACGACGACCTCTCCAATGTTAATTGGTTTAATAGTGAAAATTATAATAATTATAATATCTATGGACGCTTCACACCACGTCAGTCTGGCCCCGTGGTAAGTATCCGAAGAACTTGTGTTACGGGTACCAGACAACGGAAATATATTTCATACTTTTTATACTTTACTTTAATATAAGATTTTTATTATACACACATTTAATACACATCCATGACCCAGGAACACAGAAAACTTTTTTGTTCCCTGGCGGTATTCGAACCCGCGACCTCCGGTTAAAGCGCCACTGCGCTCACCACTGAGCCACGGAGGTCGTATGTAAATTATTTAGATTGTAGGTATGTAGGTACCATGGACGAATAAAAAAGTATAGACTGACAGATCCCATACATTAAAACATACACAAAATAAAGGTCCGGATTCTGCTTAGCTCTAGATGGCGTTAGTTACTAGCATGAAAATCAATAAATTGCACAAATTAGCGAAGTAAATCAATTAAGTTCTCTTTTAAACAAGAAAAAATATTTTTCCGTCTCTTTTCAGTGTGATTTTAAAGTTCATAGGCGGATATTTGATAATTGTCTCTAAATCCAAAAAATGACCTCAGTAGCTTGTTTTTAGACAATTATGGTAGATGGCGTAGTATTAGGGTACCACATGTTATCACGAGATGGCGCGCAAAAGCATCGAATAAAAGTAGGTACCTACTTATATAAACAGGTACAATACAATGTTGTATAATGTAGATATTGATCATAATAATATAATTATTGTAGTTTGGTGATGTCCGCGACTTCGTTCGCGTGAATATGGGTTATCGCGGTTGGATAAAAAGACAACCTTAATTATTATGAAAACAAAACTAAATATGTACCTACCTACCTATCATAAAAAATAATACAACTCTTTAAAATACCAAGAAATCGTATTTTGCTTAAAATACCTACCTATTTAAATAGAAAACTACACGAAATCAAAGTGTAACTTAATTAGAATATTGAATTAAACGATAAGTAACCACAATGAAAATCAAAAATGTTTGAAATTACGATTGACAAGTCATTTTGCAGTCGCGGACAGATCAGGTGAACTTTATTTTGAACCTTATTGCTAAGGTATAAGGTTGAAAATGATACACCGTATCTGTCCGCACGCTCTATGCTTTGGCATAAGAGTGTTAAAGTTTTCCAAAGTTTTTCCTCGTACTAGCAGGCTTAACATGACGCGGCGACGCGAGCCGAAGAAATAAATTTAAAGAAGAAATATTCTATATATAAAGACTGAAACTAATTGTCTAGGAGCGCCATGATGGAGACGCCATGGAGTAGTTGACATTATTGTAAGACTAGATGTTGCACGCGACTTCGTACGCGCAAAAGGAAATCCCGCGGTAACCGTATATTTTGCCGCGATAAAAAGGAGCCTATATCCTTCCCCGTGGTCTCATCTATATTTGCACCAAATTTCATCAAAATCGGTCCAGTAGTTTCGGAGCCTATTCAATGCAAATAAACAAACATACAAACAAACAAACAAACTTTTCCTCTTTATTATATTAAGTATAGAGTATTTGACGTTAAATTAAGAAAAAGTTTCTACTTTAGCTGTCAAAAGAGGACATTTTTGGACCTCATGCTCGGGAAGAAAAGAAATATTTTTTTCTCATAACGACGAAGCATCAACCGTGCTGTCTTACAATAAGACCTATTCTGAATTCCGAATGGTATTAACGTTTCTTCAATCTCTCATTTTGTCGATTCTTCGGTATTTCTTGCAGGCTTAGCATGCATGCACATCCAATGTGTATGCTAAGCCTGCTGGTAGTCTGTGTAACAAAAGAGATGAAAAAGGATTTCGTGTGTCATATTATATGACTAATGACACTGACATTTGACTCGACACTCATGTGTTCGATTTTCAACTCTATTGTATTAGCACAGAGTTCTATTTTTAATTAATTAATTCTCTGAATTTTAATCCGGTGTTTCGGATTGTGGAGCATATTATTTTTAAACAAAAAATTAAACCGACTTCCAAAGTAAAAATACACAAAAAAGTATGAAATATAACTTAATCTCTAAATAATTCCCCTTTCAAATTCGGCTAAAATTTTTACTATTTCTCTACTAAATCTTCTTAATTTTGAAATCGGTACCAGCTCAAACAATATTCTACAATATTTTATAGAACTTACGTTCATATTTGCTGGTACCGACTTCAAAATTAATAAGATTGAGTAGAGAAATAGTTAAAGTTTTAGCCCAATTTAAAAGGGAAATAATTTAGAAAGTAAGTTTTATTTCTTTTTTTTTTGTGTACTTTTACTTTGGAAGTCGGTTTAATTTTTTGTTTAAAATAATAATTTCATACTTTTTTGTGATATATTTTGTTAAGTTATTATTAATACCTACATCTTAAGAACGTCTAAAATAAACGATCGAATGTATAACTGAATACGCGCTAAGTTTTCACTAATTTGTTAATAAGATTATGATGATTACTGTAAGATACAAACTGGCATATGCTTGCAGTTCTTTAAACAATACCGAAATTTCCAAACACATATCATTAAAGACTGAGAAGTTTTGTTCACTGCTTTTGGATCCAGGTTATACAAAAGATCCAAAAGCACCAAGGTGCAACATCTTATTATTTGGTAGCATATGCTGATGTTACTTCAGTAAAAGTCAAAATCACTATGTGTGTCGATATAAATTTAGAGGAGTTACCAAAAGCACCAAGGTGCAACATCTTATTTTTTGGTAGCATATGCCTTGTGTTACTTGAGTAAAAGTCAAAATCTCTATATGTACCGATATACATTTCGAGGAGTTCCCTCGATTCCTCATGGATCGCATCATCAGGTTTCCACTTTAGTGACTAAAGGACCAATTTCGAATTAAACCCTTTACAACAAAATAATTTTGCAAATAGGTCCATAAACGGCAGAGTTATGTTCAAAGATCTCCGAGTTAGTGTAAAATACTATGAGAAGAGCCTTTTATATCATAATAATGTGATGATGTATTAAATTACTCTAATAGGAATGTTGCCTAGTGTGGAATTTCACAGTTTTACAAATTAAATTTTAAAATTGTTGATTAAAGATACATAAATCTGAAAGAAATAGGTATTTAGAGTGACGGGATTAAAAATATAAGCAAATAAAAAATATTGTCCATCTCTTTCTCGCAAAACGATTCGTGACGTCACAACCTGCTACCGCCATAAATTTTGTTATGAGAAATGTATGGCGGTAGCAGGCTGTGACGTCACAGGCCAATATATCGCTCTCTTTCATATTGTAAATTTCAATGGCTTGTATCTAAGTTATTTTTTCAGATATACAAAAATGGGTTCTGAATTGTTTATTAACATGTTGTCTAAAAAATTTTTTTTCGGCAACATGCCTATTGACATGGTGGCATATGCTTGCAGTTCTTTAAACAACGCCGAAATCCCCAAACATGTATCTATAAGGAGTCAGGAGTTCTGTTCTGTACCTTTGGGTCCAGGGTATACCTTGGAGCAAAATCTTACTTTTTGGTAGCACATGCTTAGACTTGTTCAGAAAAAGTCAAAATCACCATATGTGTCCATATAAATTTCGAGGAGTTCCCTCAATTCCTCATGGATTCCAACATCAGGTCACCACTTTTTGATAACCGGACTAACTTGGTATTATACCCTTTACATCACAAAAAACAAAAATTGAAAATCGGTTCATAAACGACAAAGTTATCTGCGAATAAACATAATATTGAATTTTTAGGTCATCTGGAACTGGGTTAAAGTTTTGATCTATAGGTTAGTCAGTGATCAAAATGACGATTTTTGGACGTTAATATCTAAATAACCGTTTGGGCTCCAAATGGTTCGTGTAATATTACACACGGTGCCGCTCGCCAGTTCTGTTACTTGAACTTGGCTTGACACACTACCGCGTGTCTAGATTTGTTTCTTATATACAATTTGTCGAGTAAATTAGACTATTGCACAATATATAATTTTATTGCACACAATATTGTATAAACAACGAAAGAATATCTTCGATTTTTATAGGAAAATAAATTAAAAACGACTCATATCGACTTTGCGAAAATTATCAAGACAACGTAGTTCTTTGATTCTTCCTAGATGTCGCTTTTACGTTTATAGTTAACTAAACTATTATCTAAAACATGTAGATGGTAGGTTATGCTGGTTCGTATGCCATTTCTATTTCATTAATACCTATTTGTTTTATAAATACATTTTGACGAGTAAGTTTATTGCACAATACGCAGTTTTATTTTTTGACCACGTAGTTCTTTGAGGGCTTCATAGATGTCGCATTTTCGCCCATACGTATATTGCAGTTCATAAAATGACCAATAGATGTCAGAAAATCATGAATCGAAAGCCAGTTTATTTACTTTTAAACTGACATGGCTAGGTTACGTGGCCTTTTTTTCCCCAACTCCTTATACATTATACTAACTGTATATCAATATTTCAAAGCGCCTCAAACATGTATTTTTGGCATTAAAAAATGTACTTTTCAAAAATTTGTAACTTGGCTAAGTTCCGCTTCTGACCAGCCAGGCCTGCATTCTCGTGTTGAGGTACAATAGGAGAAGTACAGGACAATGTTTCATCGTGCCTCAAATACCTACTCTAAATTTCTCAGTAGCTCTTGGGCTATAACGGTCAATAAGAAAATTTAAAAAAGTCGTACGTTTTAATGTATGGGATCTGTAGGTCTATAGTTTTATTCGTCCATGGTAGATACATATTTATTAAAAACAACCTTTCAAATTTCAATCGTCCATTCGTCCATCTTGCTCGGAGGTTGCCTAGCTACTAAATATATTTTTGTAGCGCCGCTGCAGTTGCAGTGCGACTTACCAAAACGTGTCGCTCAGTTCCGCTGAAGTTCAGTTCCGCCTAGTGCGTCCGGACCTTTACTCGCGGAGAAGAAGGTCGACTTCATACAAAAAAATTGGGACCAAATAGCGCCTCTAGTGAGCTGCCCCCTCAAACTTTTAACCGTCTCCCAACAAAGGAGGACTAAACATTTGATTATATGAATATGGCGGGAAATTGAAGATACGTAATTAAAGTTTAAGTTAACGTTAAATTTCTCTTTAGAGTTAAATTTTGCATTCCAACAAAACCGAGCAACCACCTCCACGCACAAATCATAACTATACGTTACAAAATGTTCGTGATCCCTTAAATACATACGTCTAGTGTTTTCGATAGATCTAGAAGCGGCATAGTGTCTGTTGCGCGCCATCTGTTGTGGTTTTTAAGTAACTTTTATGTAATATTAACCATGTAAGACAGAGAGCGATATATTGAAATATAACCATTCTTGTCGCACCGAACTGCCCCCTTTTTGGTCCAAGGTCATTCATACAAAGTCGACCACCCCTGGGCAACCCGCCTGTGGCGTGACAGGAAAAAGGCCCTACGTGTAGCTTACGCTGTGACGTAAGCGAGACTACCATGAAACCACCCTAAATGTTTAACAAAGAAAATACATCGAGCGTTTGCGTTTTATTCCTATAGTTCTGCGTGTGTACAATTGCACATTCTGTAAAAGCAATTAGTGGCCATTTCGTTACAAATGTAAATGTACAAAATACTTCTTTATATTGAGCAATTAAAGCTATAAAAGAAATTCCTGTGGAAAAGCCCCAATAAACTGTTTGTGCTCGACGTTTATTGTAACATAGCACTCATTGTAAAACGTACAAGCGTGGTGAAAAGTCGTTAACCATTTTTGTCATTCTTTAACAACGAGAAAGTTTATGATTTACACGATGTTTTGACTTTTTAAACAAAATAGCACCCAAGAGTATGAAAATCAACATAGCGCGTTTCGGGCTCCCTAGTTGATAGTAACTACAAGAAAACTGAAAATAAATAAATATATTAAAAGAAACAGGATTGTTTGAAGCACTTTTGTGAGTTTTGTGAAAATGCCCCATACAAAAGTCGTACAAGCAGATGACGTCACACGCTTGTAAGTTGTTACGAAATGTATGTCTATATGCACAACATTTGTTATATTATTATATTTCCGAAGTTTGCGCGTTATGTTTATACTCACCGCATGTTTGTAATTTGATTACTTATTTTGGGGAAATAATTATGATATTGTGATGTAGGACTTTTCAATGACTAATTTTATTAAAATATGAACAAACGAATTTATTTAAACGAATTATGGTTATTACAAAGTAAACGTATTGATCGTCTAAAGACAAAAGGAGGAGTGCTCGGTGGTCACAATATTAAATGTACAGAGGGGCGCGCGATGTGAAGTTTGTAGCAGGCCGTAGGGTCGCTGGCGCACGAATCGCAGCGACGTCACTCCGTTGGCTCTGATGTCCTCACCTTGACACCAGATGGCGCCATCACGCTCCACGCTGCAGGCTAGTTGCCGCGTCACGGCAACAGATGGCGCGAGTCGTAACACCACAGTAAACCTTTTTGTATGTGATGTAAATTACCGTGTTATTCATGCTGATGTAGTGAAGATAACACTAATAATATTTGAAATTTGTGCTATAAGCCCACAAAGATATTATTCCATATGTCCATGCGTATGTTGATTTGTATTGTATGCAAATCCACATACGTATCAGGACTCCTTCGTTCGATATGCAACACATTGAGATTCTCACGTCCGGCGTCCGTATGATTACGAGGCGGGGATTGAAGCATCTATTGAGAGTCCGCGTTATCCATAGTATATTATTTTTTTTTTTTTTATGAAATATGGGGGCAAACGAGCAAACGGGTCACCTGATGGAAAGCAACTTCCGTCGCCCATGGACACTCGCAGCATCAGAAGAGCTGCAAGTGCGTTGCCGGCCTTTTAAGAGGGAATAGGGTAATAGGGGAGGGTAGGGAAGGGAATAGGGTAGGGGATTGGGCCTCCGGTAAACTCACTCACTCGGCGAAACACAGCGCAAACGCTGTTTCACGCCGGTTTTCTGTGAGTCCGTGGTATTTCTCCGGTCGAGCCGGCCCATTCGTGCCGAAGCATGGCTCTACCACGTATAAATAATAAATGGGAAAATGTGTGTCTGTTATCTGTTTGTCCGTCTTTCACGCCAAATCTACAGAACCCATTTAAATGAAATTTGGTACACAGATAGTCTAGAGCTCGAGAAAGGACATTGGCTATTTTTTATCGCGGGCAAATGTACGGTTCCTATGGGATACATTATTTACAGTTTCACGTAAAAACTACTAAACCGATTATGATGAAATTTGGCACAGATATATAGTAGACCATAGGGAAGGACATAGGCTACTTTTATCGCGGGATATATAAGGTTCCCATGGGTTACTGTACTTACGCGGGTGGAGGCGCGGGCATCAGCTAGTGTAAGCATAACTTGCTTCGTTATTTTTTATTTTTTTTTTGTTTTATGTAATGAACCAGGAAACGAGCAGATGGATCACCTGATGGTAAGCGATTACCGCCGCCCATGGACACTCGCAGCAACAGAGGAGTTACACTTGTAACTCCTCTGGTGCTGCGACTTGCGTTCCTGATCCTTAAAATCCCCAATCCCCCCATGGGCCTCCGGTATTTAGTACTAGCTTTAGCTTTAGCGGCTCCACCCGCGTTAATACATTATTCTTTGGGAATATTGTACTTTTTCGGGATAAAAAGTAGCCCGTTTTAATCCAGAGCCTAAAGTAGCACGTCAAATTTCATCCGAACGTGAAGGAGTATCAAGCATCCATCCATCCTCACAAACTTTCACATTTATAATAATAGTAGAATATCCAATAAAAACCTGCAACTCGAGAAAGGGTGTGACGAATTGCTAAGCAAATAGGTAAACCAAAAGTAATAGAAATTTTCAAACAATGCTGAACCAAAAGCTTTAGCTTCCCGACTTCCGACACACGTTCTTTCTTTACTATGAACTGGGATACATAATTAACTACACCTACAATCTACATCTATACCAGCTACCAGCCGATTTTTTTGAATAAGGACTAATTTTTCAATCGTCAGATAACTCTTACCTGAGGAATAACTTTGAAAGATTTTTCATACAAAATCAAATATTTACTCATATTCCTCAGATAAGAGTTATCTGAGGATTGAAAAATCAGCATTATTAACCAAACAAGTAAACTGAAGTCTGAAATTTCGACGGTCATGAGTCAAGTTAAACCTTTGCCTAAAAAAGAAAATGTATGCGAATTAAGCGACCTCAGACCAATTAGCATTTTGCCATGTATGTCCAAAATTCTTGAAAAGGTGGTACATGGCCAAATAAGCAATTTTTTGGAAGAGAACAACATACTACCTACTGTACAGTCTGGCTTTCGTAGTCGACATAGCACGACTACTGCACTAATTGACGTCGTTGATAATATTCTTTCGGCACAAGACGCAGGCGAGGTTACTATTTTGGTGTTGCTAGATTTTTCGCGCGCGTTCGACACAATCAGTATACCTTTGCCGTTTTACGTTACGTTAGTAATATATATTCTTTGCCTTTGCTGTTGGCCAAATTAAAATTCTATGGTTTCGACGAAGAGGCCGTCGCTTGGTTCGCGGACTACCTAAGTAACCGGTTTTCAAGTGGTCGAGTTAAAAGATGATAGCGGTAAATCAGCATACTCTAATCCATCAAGGGTAGATAGGGGAGTACCTCAGGGATCAGTGGTTGGCCCTTGCCTCTATTCAATTTACTGTGCAGACATCGTCCAACACATTAGATATTGCAAACATCACATATACGCTGACGACATCCAGTTGTACATCACTTTTAAGCCAAGTGATGTTAGTGAGGCGGTGCACAAACTAAACGAAGACCTAGCGCGTATCTGTGAGTGGTCTGATACGAACGCACTAGAACTCAACCCTAAAAAATCTCAGTACATGATATTAGGTACGAAATATCAGATCCAAAAAATTGTTCTGACACAGCCGCTAATACGTGTTCGAAACGATGTTATAGTAAGGGTAACAGAGGCACGGAACTTAGGAGTGATAATGGATGAAGGACTGAGGTTTGAAAAACATGTAGTTAAAACGGCCAGTCGATGCTTTTTCAGGCTGAAAGTCCTGTATAAAATAAGAAAATTTAAAGCGGAACCATTACGCCGGACCCTTTGCGAATCTCTGGTTCTCTCAAATTTAAATTATGCAGACGTGGTGATAGGTCCCTGTCTACTCGCACGATCTAAAAAACTCATCCAAAAGGTCCAGAATGCGTGCAGTAGGTATTGCTGCGACATCCCTCCGCGTGCACACGTGACTCCTTATATCAACAACTTACGATGGCTGAAAATGGATGGTCGCAGACAATTGCACTTTCCCACTCTTTTATTCGAAGTAGTAAAGTTCAAAACACCGGCCTATCTTTATGATAAATTGCAGTGGGCGTGCGATAAACACCTGGAAATGACCACTAGAGGATCGGCCTATCTACTGATTACTCCACTTCATCGCTCTTCCATGTTCAGAGGTACCTTCAGATACCTAGCAAGTAAAGTTTGGAATAACCTTCTGCCGCCACAATTTCGAGACCTTAAAACAATAAACATTTTTAAAATGAAACTCAAATCTCTTCTCCTGCGGGAACAACTTGCTATAATGACATGATGTAATATGTCGGTATATATCTTTTTAACTAATGTACCTACATAATATAGATATTATAATTTAATGTATTGCTAATTATCTCTTTATTATTATTGTTATTTATAGTGACCCATTTCATTAGATATTTCTTATCTTGTTTATAATATTATCTATTTATGTAATTTTAAATTTGCTGTGGCTGAGTGTAAATCTGTCCTTCAAATGACAGTACTGTACGGAACCACATAATACCAGGCACTGTGGTGTTTAGGCCGCGGTGATACGCCTGAGTGGTCTCCTTTTTGACAATATAGGCATTGCACTATCTACCATCCGAACCACACGTGTCCTCATTCTTCATGTTATATTACTATTATTATTGCTTTTTTTTTGTTTATTATTATTATTTTTTTCTATTCATTTGTCAACTTTTCTGCTTTGCTATCGTATGTAATTTTATTTACCTTGTATTTTGTAACTACATGTATTGTTTATAATTGTGTAATATCTTTATATGTCAAATAAATACTTATTGTTATTATTATTAAGTGACAAATTGAACACAGTGAATAGTTAGTATGGGAAAATTGAATGTCTTTTTAGTGTTTTCCCGCAAGTTTTCCAATATTTCTCACCGCTTAAATCTTTCCCGAGTTTCCGTTCCATTCCAATTCCAAAATTCCATTTAAAGACCAAAATTAGCCAAATCGGTCCAGCTTATCTCAAGTTTTAACAATACATTGGAATTATAATCTATTTTTATAATATAGAAGATAATAGTAAGTTATGTTGCGTTATAGGTAATAAGAACATTATAGAATAGATTTTATTTATTTCCAAGAAATTTGTAACAGGGTCTATGAATTTGGTTTAAAATTTCTGCATCTTGGGCGTGGAAATATTATCATTTTAAACATGCTATATTATTAATTATTCTTATTACAATATTATCTAATTAAAAATATATATAGAACTAACTATATACAGATATAAAAACAATAAAAATGTCAAAATACAAGCTAATATGTAATATATTCTTTAGATAAAGCATAACGGAACTACCGTTCCGTTGTAAGTATAATATATCTTTGTTGTTTATCAACAACAAAGATATTATAAATATTCCGCCTAGTACCCATTACAGTGTTTTATAGTGAACAGTCCATTACGGTAATGTACACGCGGGCAGCTTCACATTTTTCTAGCGCAGCCAGCAGATGATCAACTATTCAGTTTACAGCGGCAGTTGCCTCGATTTATGGCTTTGTTTATGACGTATGGTTTTATAAAGTGAATGTATGATATCAAAATGGATACTTTTAAAAGTATTGTTATACTTTTGTCGTTTTCGTTACACCTTAGCCAGCATCAACGTGTATATAGCCGATTTACCTTGTCTTCGCTCGGCGTCACTTGTAACACTTCGGACCGGTGTCGGTTTTTGTGCACAAATCAAAGGCGCTCATCTGCGCTCGTCTGCGTCGGCATTCAAGTCCAACGTTGGACATTAGCCCTTGCCGACTCTCGTATTGGCCTATACTGGGTCAACACTCAACATGTATATATAGGCGACTTAAGAATCTAAACAGAGTGAATACAAATTACCTTACATATACAAAAATACCTTATAAGCCAATCACGCGCGTGAATTTGCTAATCAACTGTAGATGCTGAAGCATAGTTATTCAGGACTTGCAATTGACCATCTCATGCGTAGGATGTTTCACTTTTACTCTTAGGCCCTAGGGCCTAGGATAAGGACTGAAAGTGTAGCGTCACTAGTGATGTGCCCAAATTGTGCCCGATATTATAAATCATAATTCATCGACGAACCGTGATATAGCTTTCGATAATCCGCTCAATAGCTGTGTAGTGTATTGAGACAGTCTCCGTGGTCTTGTGGTTAGAGTTTGGCTCTCGATTCAGAGGTCATGGATTCGATTCCCGCATTAAAACAACAAAATAATACGTTGTTTTCTAATTTGGTTAGGACAATGCGAGCTGATCATCTGCTTGTCTGATATGAGTCAATGTCAAAGTCAAAAAATTTGTATTCAAAGTTGGTGTTATTTTTGAACGTCGATATACATGATGTCATGGGATACTCTTCCCAACTTACTTGTCCGGTAGTTGTGGTATAAGTATACGGGTATGCGACCCCGGCTTCCCTAGCTATTACTGTCCTATCCTTTGCCCTCCTGGGCGGTAATATCCTACATTCCCTATTTCCCACTCTAACTTACCAATCTTCCTTTCCACACCACCTATCCTTCCCTTTCCCTATATCCCTATATACCCTCTCCACCAATCCGCGGAAACGCAATGGATAATCAAAAATAATTTAATTATCCAAAATGGCGGCGATGTGGTACGCCACCCATCACGTCTCGTCACGTCTCGTCGACGACGATTCCCGCAATAGGCAGGCGGACAAATTTTTTTTATTGCATAAATGAATAGTACTCTTAAATATGAGTAACTTCTCAGAAGAAACCGTATATCAAAAGTCAATATATTCAAAGGTACAGCGATTTTTATACAAAATTTCGCGAGCCTCCTAAAAACGCTCCATACTAAAATCGCCATACAAATGACGTCACTATTGGATTAAAGTTTAATAAGTAGGTATAAAGTATACGGCCGCAGGAATATATTTGTAAATATCTCCGATATTTGTGCGTTTAAGTTCATACTTACTATAATGAATGTTTTGTATATGATGTGAGTTAAACTAATGATGTAGGTTTTGTTTACCAATTTCGCAAAAAAAAAAATTTTTTTTTTTTGGTATAAAGACTTGAGAAATTTTGTATACAAATCGCTGTACCTTTGAAAATATTGACTTTTGATATACGGTTTCTTCTGAGAAGTTACTCATATATTTTAAGAGTACTATTCATTTATGCATTAAAAAAAATCAGTCCGCTTGCCTATTCATTGATAACGGGCAGTGATACCAACACTTTAAAAAATATTTCTCCCCAAATTTTACCCCTGATTACTTATACCATTGACAGGTCTAAGAGATAATAAGCTAGAAAGATAGGTTATGTGTTTAACATAAAGACTTACGCGTGAATAAATAAAACTAACTTGTCTTAATCTTATTTCACTCCCAATACATTTTCATATTACCTACAAATTGATTCATAAAGAGTAAACTCTAAACATCTTGTCCCCTAGTAAACCCCGTAGATATTTTCCCTAATTTTGGGGAGTACATCCCTAAGTTGGCAACACTGATACCGTTGTACGGCCTAACCGCCGGACTGCTCTACACACGCACGGATATGGTACGAAGCGTACCAGATCCGCTGTACGCTCCGTACCAAATTCGTGTGTCTGTGGACACCATTAATCGTGCACAACTGCACACGCACACACACTCACGTCGTGTAAATACATAGTTTGACCACGTATGCAGTCATTGTGCTCACTTTCTTTATTGAGGCGTCCTAGTGCAAAGGAAAATGTTTAGAAACTTCTGGAGCAGAAGCTTTATCGATATTGTATAAAGTTTAATCAGAATAAACCAAATCCCAGATAATAACATAGAAATACTGCAAACAATTTCGCTATTAATGGTGGAGAAATATGATACCGGGACTTCCCCGGGCGCGCATAAAGAACACTTTAAGACGGTATTAGAACCGCTATTTGCCAACCCAGCTGAGTTAGATTTACGACGGTAACGCTCTGAAAAACACTATGCAGTTTCCTTCAAATAATATTTTAGTGAAATCCCCGTTTACTTACTTATTATTATGGTCCTGCCTGCGTGGTCCAGTGCAGTGGTTTCGAGCTTGGCTTTCGACTCTGAGATCGTAGGTTCGATCCACGCTTGGGAACAACAAAAAATGTTGTCTCCAAGTTTGGTTAGATTAGTGCAGGCCGATCACCTGATTCTCTGACAAGAAAGATGATCCACGCGTCGTAAAAAGTCAGACCTGCGCCTGATCTCTCGCCCGTCGTGTCGGTCATCCGTCCCACTGGGTTACGAGAGTAAAGGAAGAGGGAGTACTCTTGTGTACTGCGCAAACACTTGGGCACTAAAAAAATAACTCTGACTGGTTTCAATGAAACGGCTACCATCACTGAAATCGGTGTGGGGAACTATTATACCGTTTACTTACCCCCGACGCATAAAGGGGCAGTTAAAATTTAGCTATATGTCCATTTTTTACCTACTAAATACACAAAAAATGTAATTAAAATCGGTCAAGCAGTTTCGGAGGAGCTTGTCAACAAACAAAGTGATCGAGATTTCATATAATAAAATAAGACCTCATAAAATACTGAAAATGGCAAAAATATAACATATTTCTATTAAAACTATCCTTTCTTTAAAATAAAAACATAAAATACTATAGTATACAGCGGTGGTAAATAGTAAAATTTACTTTATTTAATACAGTCTAATTTGAGCTGGCTGCAAAATAAACATTTAATTAAGTAGGTACACAATTTTCCTCGTGAAGTTACTACTTAGGTAACTTAATTACACGACGCCCACCTTTTGAATAAGAATGTTATGACTGGTGTATGTAGAGGTTCAAAAAGTAAGAAATTAGACGTTAAATGTTAGGCGCAGACGAACTACACACGATCACGACTGGTCGCCGTCGCAAAAAAACAATGTGAATAAAAAAAGTCGTTAAATATTTCCAACCCAAAAGTATTCTCGAGTCTAAGCCCTTGTACCCACGAGAGTTTTTTTGTGGTCGCGACAGAAAAAACTGCACTGTAAATAGAACTGTGCGTTAATACAATAGAGCTGAAAATCGCAGTGTCAAGTGTCAGATTTGACACTTGAAACTACACGGTTTTAGCTCTATTTTATTAGCCCAGATTAGAGTTCTATTTACAGTGGTTTTTTCTGTCGCGACCATAAAAAATCTCTCGTGGGTACGAGGGCATAAGGTAGCATTTGTTTCTTACTCGCAACAGAGACAGTAATATCATATATATTATTCTTAGACAGGATCGCGCGACCTTATAATGTCATAAATACAAAGAATTCAAACTTTTTTAAATAAGCTGTAAAAAATACAATCTAGTGAACTAAATTGTATATCTAAAGCCGCGTCTCCTTCATTGAAACATTACACAAAACATCGAAACAGTTTTTGCGTAGAGAGGGGAAGAAATGTTTCATTCATAACAAGTGTTCACATCATAAAAACCCTGTACCTAGGTGTAATGACACCTAGGTACAGGGTTTTTAGTTAGAGTTTTGCTTGTTGTGATTTTTGTGTTTGTTTTTGTGATCGCTCATAATGTATGGCCTGACTTAATTAAAAAACATGAATTTTGTCAGTTTTCAATAGAAATGCGTAAAATAGCGCATATATTTATGAGTTGAAAAAAATACTTTTATGAAACACCTGGAGTTTTCAGAACCCCTGTTTTCTCCTAAATTCTACACTTGCAATCACTAAAACTTCGAGCGCTAATACGTCTTCCTCATCGGAACTTAGATCTTGTCTGCACAAAATGTTTTGTTTCGACCAAAACATTTTCTGTAGCTGCAGACAGCATGTGTATAAAAACAAATGTTTTTGTTTCATGTTTTCTGTGTAATGTTTTAAGTAGGAGTCACATCTTAAGGTATTCTTAAATTCACTTGAACATACACAAAAATATCATCAATATCGGTCCAGCCGTTTAGAAGACAATTACAAATTAGCTTAGGAAAAGGCCCTAAAGATATTAAAAGTAGAAAAACCGTGTCAACTGGTGAAAGTTATTATATTGCGGTCGGTTATGGCTCGTCTGCGTCGACCCTAAAAAGCCCAAAATAGAATTTAAAGTTACTAAATGAATATCACAAGTGACAGACTAATTGTGCAGTTCAATTTAATTTGTCTTAAAAAGGACTCGTCCAAAATCCATACATAGAAATACCCGAGAGTCGACATTTATATTCACAGCAAAACAATGCAGGATATTTTTGCGGGTAGTACAAAATCCAATCCTTTCAGCTCATCACCATTCGAACCCAGTGCACCTGATCTGGCTGATGGCTGTAGTTCTATTTCCAAAACACACCGGAGAGTACAGTAATCAAATCAAAACCAATATGTAACTAAATTTAGTTTTACGTGCCAAAAGCATTTCGAAACATTTTTCATTTTTTATATGCATCATCGTCACTATTTGTTTTTAAGTACTTTTTAGTAGTTATTTTCAGTTTTTCAGTCAAGTCACAAGCATTTTTTTTAAGAATTATTTATGTATCTATAATAATACATATTTATAAAAGGCAAAGCTGATTGTCTGATGTATCAACGCACAGGCCAAGCTCTTAAGACTAGAAATTTTAAATTTTACACACGCACTCCTCATAATAAGACGTAGGCATCCACCATGGAAGGATTTTTTTCAAAATTCAATCCCCTAGGGATTAAAATAGGAGATTAAAGTTTTAAACCTAATTTCTCGCGGGCGAAGCCGTGGGCAATTAATGCCTCTTCAATGAATTCACAGTCAAATTATTTTTAAGATTGTATAATACATAGTATCTACCTAATACTTTGTACGAGAATAAATAATAATAATAATCAATCATTTATTTGCAAGAATGTTTAGTCGACAGATGGTATCAGTTACAGGTCGTTCAAGGGTCAATACGTCCAACTAATTAAACAGTATGCAAAATATAAAATAGTTCTTATAATGCACAAAATTAATTAATTTTAATAAAGTTAATAATTATTTTGAGTATGAATGAGAACTTATACGAAAAACTACGTCACTAATATAACAAAATTCATTTCAATTTAGTAAATTTACTTTAAATTTAAAATAATAACTAACATTAAAAATTAAAAAAATAAATAAATTATGATCTCACTGTTGCAAATACTCCTCTTAATCATAAAAACGTTTCTCTAATAGCCACTTATTAATATTTTTCTTGAAAAATGTTACAGTCATGTTGTTATTTTTAATTACATTACGCTCTTTATGTCGCTGTTAAGGTCATTGACCTCACACAGATGATGTTATTTAGGCAAAGTCTTTGCTTTCTCTTTAAACTACCAATTTCGGTGCGGTTAATGACCTCAGCGCCTTAGATAGCGCATTTTATTTGGTATAGAAAAATCCTTTTTTTTCCGCTGAAAGTCTTTATATAAGCACTTTAAGCAGCAAATCATAATATGCCTAAAATATCCGTAATTGATTTTAGATGACGTTATACACATCTTATTTGTGTCTATAAGAGCTAATGTAAGATCTAGATTCTCTTGGTCATTAATAGGGAATATGCAAGTATATTTTTTATTTTTTTATATAGATCTATCTTGTTTGATAAACCGTATGGTAAAATCAGTTTTTTGATATCATTAAAAATAACGAAGATATGAACGTTTAAAGTAGTCTATTAGACAGAGAGATCGGACGTGTACCGTGACGTCACATAACACGACTTCCATAGAAAGTTCATACTAAATTTCGTTTTGCTAGAAAGAGATAGATTACAAACTTTGACCGCTCATATCTTGCTCATTTATCAACAGATATTGAATTTTTTTTCGCCATTTCCTTTATTTTTCAGTCTAGTTTCATATTATTATGTTTTAAGCTATTTTTATATTTTATGCATATTCCCTTTAACCTTTCTAGGTTAAATGGAAGAATTAATGACCAAGTCACGTACTACGCCACGTTTGCCAGCCCTGATGACTTTATGCCCGTGCCTCAATTACCAACATGGAACATGGAACGATAACACTCGCATCAAAATTCACAGTTTCACTGCCTTTTGTACACAAGCTGGTGTTGTTCATTTGCCCACAGAAACAGCAGTGTACGAGATTAAGGAACTGGAAATCGTATTCTTCTTTTACAAAGTAATTACCTGCTCTTCGTCGCTAATGAGTAGATTGACTGGACCGGGTCTATTATGGGACAACTTGACTTGACAAATACATAATAGCCTTATTTATATAATCGCATAACATTTTATTTGGATTAAAAATACCTATATTAATTAGTACACAGATAAATAAAATTAAGGTATCTATTTGAAATTTCAAATTAACAGCTTTGCACTTAATGTATTATTGATATCATAATGATTTTATGATAGTGTATACGGTCCCTATACAAAAAAAAGAAAAACCTGCTTAAAAACTGCTCCATTTAATCACAGATTAATTAATAATGACTACGTAATATATATTACTCTTTTAAATAACGTAGGCATAACACCTAAATATTATCTCTATAATATCTGAAAAAATCTGTCCATCTACTATATAAAAATGAATTTCTGTCTGTCTGTCCATATGTCCTTTAAAGAATCGTAAACTATGCATTTGATCATGTGATGATCTTTAGATTTGCCAGAGAAGGTTTTTGGACCTTTTTGTTATTTATTTATTTTTTATATTGGAAAAGATGTAGGGTGAAGGTGTAGGAGTAGGAGTACGTGTAGTCATTTATTCATTCCAGTTCATATTTAATACTGCTCTGTCGGGGTCAGCTTGTTCGTCATAAAAATACGGTTCAGAGTTCATGAATGGTTATGTGTTCAGAGTTATTGTGGGTACTGGGTAAGTTTAAAGTTTTAACGTCTCAACAGGATAAAAATTGGAGGATATTAGTTTATAATAAACTAACCAAGAGCATGTCCGGACACGGCTTTTAGTAGGGTTTCGTACATACCATAACCCATTGGATTTCTTTCTCCTAAATTGCTGTAAGAAAATTATTGTACGATTTCGCTGAAAACAATGTCCTCAAGAGTTTTTAATATCAGTCATTAGCATAGAAAGTTACAAGTTTCTATCTCTTATAGTTTGAAAATGCTAGAGGAAGGGACCAGCTTGTTCACCGCTTTGGGGTGGTTACTTGAAAATGATTCACTTTATAAAAAGATTCGTATCAAACTTCGTACTTATTTTAAAAGATCTATAAAATGTACTTCACACGGTGCGGAGGAACGAGAAAAATATCATCCTCTTTCATATTAAATAATAATTATTTAATATGAAAGAGGATGATATTTTTCTCTTATTTTATTATGAGATAGAGAGAACGAGAAAAAATTTCCTTCGCTTTCATAATATTATTATTGTATTGGGAACCACACCCAAATTTACAAATTATTGTTATTATTTTAAAAATATTTATTAATTTATTAAACACACATAATAACATACAATAGAATAAACATGTTATATACATCACATCAATCTAATCCCATGCTAAGTTAAGACTTGTGTTATGGCAATCAGACAATGGATACACATTTAACAATAATTCTATACTATGGTATATTATTCCACACACTCTCACAGACATACACTACACAAACACACTAAAATAGTTTATCACGTAGGTAATACTTTTTCGGCGACGTGATGCGCGCTTCGCATTTAATATGTATAATGTCCTAATTTACGAAATTTAGTGAGAGCGGACAGACAGACGGATGGACAGTTCGAAACTATAAGGGTTCCTTGTAGTACTACGGGACCCTAAAAATGATGAATCCTATTTTCTACCGCGGCTGAGCCACAAAAGAAATTTCAATTTAAAATTTTCGATGTTTCCGTAGCGTTACGGGCGTTCAGGAGATGAAAACGTTGATTAATCCCACAAACACTGCGGTTCATTTTGAAAGCGATGCGAAAAATTATACGAAGGCTTATATTACACAACGAAAATAGCAATTGGTTGCTTCTGCGTATTTTTGGTTTACTTAAATTTTTTGTCCAAAAACGGCACACGAAAAATTATCAAAAATAAAATATCCGAGTCTGCTTGATTAAAAAAAATATATTAATATATATTTTTTTTAATGTAATGAATCAGGAAACGATCAGACGGATCACCTGATGGTAAGCGATTACCGCCGCCCATGGACACTCGCATATCGCAAGTCGCAACACCAGAGGAGTTACACTTGTATCTCCTCTGGTGCTGCGACTTGGGCCTTAAAATCCCCAATCCCCCATGGGCCTCCGGTAACCTCACTCACTCGGCGAAACACAACGCAAGCGTTATTTCACGCCGGTTTTCTGTGAGGTCGTGGTATTTACCCGATCGAGCCGGCCCATTCATGCCGAAGCATGGCTCTCCCACAGATCAAGATGTCGTATTAAGATTTATGTATTCTACTATTGACTATTATAAATGTGAAAATTTGTGAAGATAATTGGCTGGATAGATGGATGTTTATTATTCTTTCACGCAAAATCTATTGAAATTTGGTATGGTAGGTAGTAGTGTAAGCTCTGGATTAACACAAAGGCTACTTTTTATCCCGAAAAAGTACAGTGTTCCCCTGAGAATACTCTATTTACGCGAACGGAGCCGCGGGCAAAAGCTAGTCGTATTACTCGTATTATATGAAAAAAAAACAATAGCTATATCCAAACAAAAATCGACATTTAAGATATATTACCATTACATAACATTATAGGCTATATTTCTTACTAGAAAAAAAAACCGGCCAAGTGCGAGTCAGACTCGCGCACCGATTCCGTACAAACCTGTAGTAATTTTGTTACAGCTTAAAGGTATTAAAGACCTGAGTATTTCATATGAATTTCAATTTAATTCCTGTGCGCGTTCATAAGGAGAAGGGTAGTAACTTTAAAATTATTAACAATATTTTTATTATATGATGTAACTAAAAATTTACTATTTTCGCATTTTTCCTATATCTGTGCTATAAGACGTTGCTTCGTACCAAATTTCAAGATTCTGAGTTCACGGGAAGTAACCTGAAGGTTTTTAGTTTGCGAGTGTCGAAAATTTGCGGCATAAACGGCTGTATCTTTTGATTGCGTTGGCTTAGAAATTTGATTTTTTTACAGCTCCAAGGGACAGTAGACCTGAGTATTTGATATAAATTCCAGCTTCCTGAGAAAAAGGGTCTAGACACACAGACGGACGCACAACAAAGTGATCGTATAAGGGTTCCGGTTTTTCCTTTCGAGGTACGGAACCCTAAAAACGACTCAAAATTAAACCCTTGAGATTCATGAACGGTCAAGATGCGGGAGTTTAAGCCAGTTGCGTATCCCTATAAGAGATTCCTTCTCTTCCTGGGTGTGCACCGAGTAGAGTGTTGTGCGCCTATTTCTATTGTAGCTCCCGCATATCTTTCTCAATTACCGTACTCTTTCGTAAGATGTTTTGTAGATCATCCTCAGGGTATATGCCTAGACCATGGTGCAGCTGCAGTGCATACAAAACGACTCCTGGCTGATGTTCTGTTGGCTTACGTTCGTGACGTTCGTGTTTGCTGAGGTTTGGTCGTTTGTAGGATGTATCTTAAGTTCAAAGACGTTTTCACGTTCATTAAATTTCAACAATTTTTAATTTTAACCTTAAAAATTTTCCATTAATCGTTTCGTGCAAACGAAATCGCGGGTAAAAGCTAGTCAATTAATCAGTTTTGGATGAATAGACGAATATGGACTTTAATTTACAGTTTATACTTTATATTGATTTTCAATAAAATAATGTAACGGTAAAATGAATATCATATTTAAATTAAACACAACATCCCGCAAATCACATTATAAACAAAGCTTTTATAGAACCCACTCTATTAAGGTTCTAATTGCCAACATGGCTGCGGACTGCGGTGCATGCATTTGGTTATTTTATAATTAGATTTTGTAATGCATAGTAGGCATTAAAATGAAAACAAATCGTAGCACAACTTAGGCAAAGAATATATATTACTAACGTAACTTAGGTACGTAGAAACTATTTATTAATCTGTGGCACAACATTACCTAAAATTGTTTAAAAAAATGTTTCATTTTTATTTTATTTTATTAACAAGATACACCAACAACATATAATATTGCTATAACATTAATATCTTTACTAAAATTTTGCAAATGTTTCATTTTTATTTTATTTTATTAACAAGATACACCAACAACATATAATATTGCTATAACATTAATATCTTAACTAAAATTTTGCAAATGTTTCATTTTTATTTTATTAACAAGATACACCAACAACATATTGCTATAACATTAATATATTAAGATTTAAATCTAGTACAGTTTTATTTAATACTAGATGTTGTCCGCGACTTCGTGCGCGCAAAAGGAAATCTCGAAGGAACATATTATGTTCTTTCCCGAGGTCTATTCTATATCTGTGCCAAATTTCATTAAAATCGGTCAAGTAATTTCGGAGAATATTCAATGCAAACAAACAAACAAACCTTTCCTCTATAATATATTAGTATACATATAGACTAACACAATAATCAATTAACATTAATTTTAAAACATTAATACACTAATAGCCGCACTCAGAGACATTTAATTATTAAGGGTTACTTAGTAAAGATTTTGACATAAAGTCCATATTATAATATTTACTGTCAAAATCTCTATTTAACCCCTTACTAATAAATGTTATATAAGCTTTGAATAGTTACACAGTGTTTTGTTCACGTCACACAAGTGACATTTTTAATTCGATAGAAGGAGACAAAACACTGTATAACTATTCAAAGCTTATACAGCGATTATTAGTAAGGGGGTTAGTGAACAAAGTAAGTGTTCAGCATTGAAAACATACCGACGACCCCTCACTGTGGTCAAGACACCCTTAGCCTAACCACAGTCACCTGAGTCTGGGTGATTGACAGTGAGAAAATCATTTCCATACTTATACCCATATCCAACTTTCCGTCTGTTACCTTAGGGCTCACGGTGCAGACATCCCGCACTTATTATATATATTTATTTATACATCAAATCTATGGTTAGGGCTAGGGCTGTAGGGCGCTAGGGCATTAGGGGTTAGGACTCTTAGTGTTAGGATACAGCTCTCCCCCATAGTTTAAAGTAGAATCCTATCCTGGAATTTACAGTAAGCATTAATTGTCTTTCTGGCGGTCAGGGTCAGGTCAGGCGGGTCTGGGCCTTACTACTTGTTCTTTTCTTTGCATTTTCTGAGAACGGTTACAATATCAGAAAGAAGAGATTTCAGCGAATAAAAAGCTCACTGAATTTTTTAAAAAAGCTGATATTTTAACGGGAGAATTTTCGATTGAAAATTAGGGTTAATTTTTTATTAAAAAAACTCAAATTAAGGTGAAAAAATAAGTATTTTAAATAAAAAAAATTACATATATTTGGAATTCTAAGTTGTTACCAAATTTCGTGTTTTTTTTTTGTTTAAGATGAAAATAAAAACCAAAAACTTGGTTATTTGAATTTTTCACATAAATTTTGACGTTATGTGAAAAAAGTGTATATTATACAAAACTTGTAGTTTTGGCGGAAATCAAGATAAACCAATTTTACTCTTTAAAAATCACCCCCTTACAGTTCCCGACCTCAAATCACCCGTTATTTATTTGTCCCTTAATTTTTAGGGTTCCGTACCTCGAAAGGAAAAAACGGAACCGTTATAGGATCACTTTGTTGTCCATCCGTCTGTCCGTCAATACCCTTTTTCTCAGGAACGCGTGAAGGTATCAAGCTGGAATTTATATCAAATACTCAGGTCTACGGTTCCTTGAAACTGTGAAAAAATTAAATTTCTAAGCCAACGCAATCAAAAGATACAGCCGTTTATGCCGTAAATTTTCGACACTCGCAAACTCAAAACCTACAAGGTACTTCCCTCAGAATCTTGAAATTTGGACGAAGCAACGTCTTATAGCACAAATAAAGGAAAAATTACGAAACCCGTAAATTTTTAGTTACATCATAATATAGTAAAAATATTTTTAATAATTTTAAACTTACTCTTTCCTCATGAACGCGTAGAGGTTTTAAGTAAATTGAAATTCATATCAAATACTCAGGTCTATAATACCTTTAAGCTGTAACAAAATCACTTCAGGTTTGTACGGAACCCTCGGTGCGCGAGTCCGACTCGCACTTAGCCGGTTTTTTATATATTCTCTTCCTTTTCCAATGGGTTTATTTTGTTTCAAAAATTATCGTCATTTGTTTATGAGTAAAACAAACGATTTAATTTTTCATAATATAATATATCTATGTTCATGTCATTTTTATCTAGAAATACTTTTTACGTCGAAAGATAAATTAACTTCCAACATTTATTTCTAATCTTATCCTTTGAAATCAAACTCCTTATAATTCAAATATCAAGATCTTTTGTAATTCAAGGCGGGCTTAGCGTTGGATCATCGTTTGGCTGGCTGCGATAAAAAACGATAAGTTGTAATGAGAAAAGTTCTTTTCGTTTATGAAAAGGATGCCGGATGGTGTTCACAAACGGTTGAGTTATGGGGCTTTTACACGAATTATAATAGAGAGATATAAGAAATAAGACTTAGTAAAGTAAGTAATTTTTTTAAGGGCCAATGTATACGGCTATACAATTGGATCCCTGAAAACGTTCAAAACCTTTCTATTAATAAATTTTAAAAAGTAGTCAAAGAACGTTTGTGTGCTAAAGCTTATTGTAAAGTAAATGATTTTGCTAACGATTGCACACCTTGGAAATAAGTTACAACCCTGCAAGGCTGTATCTATGTACTTGTGTACTGAATTTTGTTATATTTAACATACATTTAAGTTTGCAATGTAAAATATAAGGTCTCCGAAAATCAATTAAGTACGGATACTTCGGGCACATATCTCTCTCCGAAAAACGCAAACTCGCCCATATAAATATTTTTTTTTCGAGTATGACAATTATTTTTCTAACGTCTTTACATAAGCAGGAGATCATATGCCCGAAGTATTCGTAATTGATTTTACCAAACCTTATATATGTTACTGTAAAAGCTCGAACTACGGTAAATCTTAAGATTTAAGAGTAAGTCTTAGGATTTACCGACATAAGTCGGTAAATGTAAGTATTTCTGAAAATAGGACGATTTTTTCGGGCTTTTACCATTTGAATTCAGTATATGCTAGGTTTTACCGATGTCAGCTGGTAGATGTTGGTTGTAGGAATAAAACAATGACGACCTCTGTGGCTCAGTGGTTCCAACGCGTTGATGCTCAAGCGTCGCGGACGCGGGTTCGAATCCCGCCGAAGGAACAAAAAGTTTTTCTGTGTTCCTGGGTCATGGATGTATATTAAATATGTGTATAATATAATAAAAAACTTAAATACATGTATAGTATAACAGTATTAAATATACTTCCCGTCTTCTGGTATCTGTAACACAAGTTCTTCGGATACTTAGCAAGAGGCCAGATTGACGTGGTGTGAAGCGTTCATAGATATTTTATTAATGAGTAATTCTTAATAATTTATTTCAATTAACTATTAGTCAAAACCTTAGGTACATATTATTATTATGTAGGTATCGAACGATAGTCATTAAATAACTAATCCTTACCTATTTAAATTATTTTCATTTCGGATATTATTTAATTAATAAATTTAAGAACTAGTTATTTTAAAATCTTTGAAATACTTCATAAGTAGTAAAAAATAACTCAAGTAAAATTATCTTCTCACAAACATAACGCTTACATTGGCTAATCTAACTGAATCAGTATTTTCCTATTTGGCATTTAACAACTAAATACAAACATAACGCTTACATATTATGCTAGTCTAATTGAATCATTATGTATTCTTCTTATTATTTGTTTTTTAACAAAGGTAGAAAAGACAATTAATTGTAGGTAGTAAAAAATTTTTTCAACATTTACCGTGCCTTTAATGTAAATCCTAAAATTGACCAAGTGAAGGGTGGTAAAAGTTCGAATCGCAAACCTTTTTGGACATTTACTATTAAGAATTGGTAAATCTTAGGTTTTACTGGGAAATCTTAGGATTTACCGTAGTTCGTGCTTTTACAGTAACATATACATTACTCTAAAAGCTCGAACTACGGTAAATCTTAAGATTTAAGAGTAAGTCTTAGGATTTACCGACATAAGCCGGTAAATGTAAGTATTTCTGAAAATAGGACGATTTTTTCGGGCTTTTACCATTTGAGTTCAGTATATGCTAGGTTTTACCGCTGTCAGCTGGTAGTTGTTGGTTTTAGGAATAAAACAATGACGACCTCTGTGGCTCAGTGGTTCCAGCGCGTTGTTGCTCAAGCGTCGCGGACGCGGGTTCGAATCCCGCCGAAGGAAAAAAAAGTTTTTCCGTGTTCCTGAGTCATGGATGTATATTAAATATGTGTATAATATAATAAAAAATTTAAATACATGTATAGTATAACAGTATTAAATATACTTAGCACGAGGCCAGATTGACGTGGTGTGAAGCGTTCATAGATATTTTATTAATGAGTAATTCTTAATAATTTATTTCAATTAACTATTAGTCAAAACCTTAGGTACATATTATTATTATGTAGGTATCGAACGATAGTCATTAAATAACTAATCCTTACCTATTTAAATTATTTTCATTTCGGATATTATTTAATTAATAAATTTAGGAACTAGTTATTTTAAAATCTTTGAAATACTTCATAAGTAGTAAGAAATAGCTCAAGTAAAATTATCTTCTCACAAACATAACGCTTACATTGGCTAATCTAACTGAATCAGTATTTTTCTATTTGGCATTTAACAACTAAATACAAACATAACGCTTACATATGCTAGTCTAATTGAATCATTATGTATTCTTCTTATTATTTGTTTTTTAACAAAGGTAGAAAAGACAATTAATTGTAGGTAGTAAAAATTTTTTCAACATTTACCGTGCCTTTAATGTAAATCCTAAAATTGACCAATTGAATGGTGGTAAAAGTTCGAATCGCAAACCTTTTTGGACATTTACCATAAAGAATTGGTAAATCTTGGGTTTTACTCGGAAATCTTAGGATTTACCGTAGTTCGTGCTTTTACAGTAACATATAATATATTTCTTTTAAAATAACAATTTTCCATCTTTTTACTAAAAGATGAGCCCGTGCGAGTTTCTTACACCGGTTCTTCTCGGCGGGTTAGGGTTGAACTGGTGATAGCTTTTTTTGTTGAGTTTCCGAAAATAGCTTTTTAAGTTTTATTTGGAAATAAAAATTTTCATTTTTATTTTCAATAGAATACCGATTTCAAAATTAAGAAGATTGAGTAGAGATATAGTTAAAATTTTAGCCGAATTATTTAGAGAATAAGTTTTATTTCATACTTTTTTGTGTATTTTTACTTTGGAAGTCGGTTTAATTTTTTGTTTTAAAAATAATGTATTGTAGTTTTAACTGTTTTGTATTTTTACAGTGTTTTTAAACTTAAAATATAACTAATATATTAGCTGACTGTGTTTTCTTAAGCTAGCTATTTTAACCTTCAATAATGAAATAGGTTTTGTTGTCGGACTTGCGGATGGATTGGTGGACCAATTAGCGCCACAGGTTTTTTTTTTTTAGTTTTTTATATAAATGCACAATATAGGTACATATTTGCATGGTATATGTCACCGTAAAATTGTAAACGCAGCACCCGTGTGGCCGGCATTGCGTTAACATGTTTGCGCTGCGTCGACGCAACGTGCCGTGTGAACTGGCCCTAAGTGTTTAATATAGTTTATAGTGTTTTATAGCTTAAGACATGTAACTGCAATGATATTACGTAGACTAATAGTAGAGTACATACATACGTACATATAATCACGCCTTTTTCCCGTAGGGGTAGGCAGAGTCGCAGAGACCGCCTCTTTCTCGTAGGGGTAGGCAGAGACCACTTCTTTCCACTTGCTACGAATCTTACATACTTGTTTCGCTTCGTCCACTTTCATTCTTACCATCCATTCCTCCTCTTACATTCAACGTAGCGAAGCGGCTCTCCATGGGCCACTTTTCGCCTCCGCGAGAAACGAGACGTGATAGGTGGCGAACCACATCGCCGCCATTTTGGATAATTATTATTTTTATGATTATACAAGTTAAAAAATACAAAAAAAATCTATCTTAATTAGTACCTAAGATAAGTTATTTTTAGAGAAGAGTCTATTTTTTTAGCTTATTTTTTAGTTTTTTGAACACTATGACCAGAAATGAATGAATTACATCGGGTTTTTTAATGTTTTCATATTGTAGTATAGCTATGCTGATAGATATAAAATAAATTGTATCACTAGCTATTGCACTTTTTTAAAAAAAAGTATACAAGTTGATTTATTTTAGAAAAAATTGCATAATTTATTTTTTCATCGAAGTTTAAACATTATGAGTATAAAAAAAATGTATGAAGGCATGAGTGACCAATAATTTTTAAATAATGCTAGTTTTAAGTAGATTTTATAATGGTACAATTAATCATTGTATCTACCATAAATAGTGAATTATTGCTATTAATGTAGAAAAGGAGAAAAATGTACTATAGAAAGAAAATAGGTAATAATTTTATATTATACACATAATATTTAATACACATCCATGACCCAGGAACATAGAAAAACTTTTTATTCCTTCAGCGGGATTGGAACCCGCGACCCCCGGCTTGAGCACCAACACGCTCAACCACTGAGCCACTATCAAAGTTTGTAATAACAATTAATTATGTACTATGTTATTCTTACTATACTCATTTAAAATCAAAATTATTAGAAATAAGGTATCTTACTATTCTTTAACCTGTCAAGCGCCTTGACACTCTTTGACAGGTTATGCAGACAAGCGTCGGGCCTTTTTGCCACCAAAAATTAATTTTCCTTACATTCTCCCGCAATTTTTTTCGCGATTTTTTTTCGCAATTTTAATGTTAATAAGTAAATAAAACCTATGGATGATGTATATATTTAAAAATATAATTAATTTCCTAAGTGATTACGTAATATAGAAACAGATTTATAAATTACAGTTATTAGATTCAGTATAATTAAGTACCTATCCACTTGAAAGTAAACATTTCAAATAACGTAAACACTTGCACTGATTGTTTACTTTTGACTTCGTTATTGACACTCAAGTGGGAACATGCCAAATGATACCTCATCACACACATTACGGAGAGGAAGGAGGAGGACGACCTCATTCCCTCATGACAGACGCACGGAGTACCGACCTCTATAAATCATATGACGTTTCCCGTCGTGTTTTTCTTCAAGATTATAATGTTTTAATGTGAATAAAACATATGCATGTTATATATATTTAGAAAGGTGATTAAATTTCCTAATTGATAATATAATTGGAATTAAGAAAAATACTAGTTTAATAAAAGAAATCTTGATCCAAACACAACACACGACTTTTTCTTATATTTTTATTGCAAATCTAAACTAAGGCCAAATTTATGTTTCTATATAGTAAAATTTGCTTAATTTACGTAGGTGCACACATTATATATAAAATTTTAATTCAAAAACCGATATAAAATAAGTTACAGTTACCTACTATAAAATTGTCAGTCTAATTTCGATTCCCGCGATTTTTATTTCTCCAAATTATATTGTTATAATTTATGTACTACCTATGCATGTGATATATATTTAAAAAGTAGAATAGATTTCCTAAGTGATGACGTAAATGGAATTTAGAAAAATACTCATTTAATAAATGGAATCTTGATACAAACACATAAACTTCGTCTTTTTTAATATTTTGTTTTAAAACTCAAATAAATATAAAATGTATGTTTCTATACAGTGATTGTTGCTTTATTTACGTAATTGGATATATTATACATAAAAATTTAATACAAAAACAGTTGTACTAACAAGGATTGGAGCAAAACTAATTACAATTACTATGAAAAATATCTGACATAGTACATATTTTGATTGCTCAATAAACTGTAACTGGGACATAATTAAATACATATTTTTATATTTTTATACATTTCAGGATGTTAAATATTACAGTAACTCATTATTTTTTTACAATGTACAATAAGGGAACTCCCTCATTGAACCCTCCGAAACTAGGCCTATTTTGACGGTAATGTCTTACAAAAACAATCATAGTAATAAATTTACTTATTCTTATCCATATATTCTATTCGTAGACTCTAGAATAAATACCGTTCTAATAAAATTTCTACTAAAATGTTCAATTCAAAATGCATTTCACAAGAAAATCATAAACTCACTATGAAATAAAATAGCAATAAAAACGTATATTTTTCATTCGATTTTCTGAAGTAATTTGTAGTAGATTTATGGAAAATACTTCGTATATGCATAAAAAACTTAATATTAATTACATAAATGTATAAATTATGTGGTACAAACAAACCACTTATAAATTAGAAATTTATTCTATGGGCGTGCCCACCTTGCCACCAGGCAGCAAGCGACGCGTGAGAGTCATGCTGTCACTTGCTGCAAGGCAGCAAGTGACGCTTGACAGGTTAAGTATCGTGATCTTAAAAACATAAATTCGTCAAGTCTTGGTTCGCTAAGGTGAGATCTTGTTAGGTACTAAACATTCCAGCAGTAAATTTTATTGACAATCGCACACTATGGGAATAGGATGGCCACCTGCAAGGCTGTTTCTATGTACTATATGTATCTGTCTTTTGTTTATATTATAAAGACTAAGTTTTAATGTTATAAAAATATAAGCGTTGCTTTGTAACCTACATGGAAATACAACTTTTTTGATTTTGATGCTTTCATTTAAAAATCCGGATTTTATTTAAGGCCGAATAATCCGAATTTTTCTAATTTCGAGGTATCCGGATTGCAAAACTCCAAACCTACGTCGTAGCTGGGTTTTGCAATCCGGATTGATACATTTGACAGAACAAATCCTTAAACAAGTAAAAGTTACGCCATCTTTATTTTCGCCATACCTCAAATGTCATCATTCTAGTTTTCACCGTACTAGAAATGTCATAATGGCCCCAAAAACTAAAAAAAAAATTATGAAATTTCGTATTCTCTTCCTTGTTGTTTTTGTTTCCAGATGTGTTAACGAGTTGAGTGGTCGAAATTCGCCCATAAACATTGAACTTTATAAGGGTTCTTTTGTCTCTTATATAAAAAAAAGTGTGTCAGCTCCGACGCACGACTGCTGGAGTGAACGATAATTATAATATATATCGATCAGAAAAAGAGGGTAAATGAACGCGTATTCTAAAATGATAAGAGACACAAACATATATGTGTAATTATTTGGATTATTTATATTACTTCAATAAAAGCGTATTACATAAAGTATGTTACAAAATAATAATAGTAATAATAATAAAGCTGACGGTAATAACGAGCTGGTTTCAGGACTGAATGAACTAATTGGAACATATTTAAATTTAAAAATAGAAATGGGTCGTAATATGATACGCTGTGTAATGTATTCCATCTCATTCTTTAGCACGTTCAATCCTACAGATATAATATATATTATGTTTGTCTCTTTCTACGTAACGACGCGCAGGTCAAATTTGTATCGCGAAAAACAGAAAAATGATTGTATGACGATTTTTTAACAACTTGTCCAGATTGAGAAATATCCAAAATTCCGGATATGAAAAAAATCCAGATTTTGCAATCCCTACTCATAGCCTATCTTGAGTTTTGAAATCTTTGAAAAAATGTGTTTAAAGTGAAGCGGACAGTTTACTATTAGCCAAGGAATTGGCTTCACAAAAGGGCTCTTTTCGTAGGGAAAAAGGTCAGTTATGAAAGGATTGTAAGGTAATAGGGAAGGGTTCTTTGTTACGAAACCAGATTTTGTTCATGGATTTAAAATGATAAATTACGGATGCCTATCATACATTATCACAGAGTGAAAAATATTATATAATATTTCATACTTTTTTTGTTTTTTTACTATGCATCGGTTTTCTTTTTTATTTTAAATTAATAATTTTTCCCTTTTTAGTGATGTTTGTTAAATTTTTATTAATACATTTTAAGAACGTTAAAAATAAACGATCGAATGTATTATTGAATACGCGCCAAGCTACCATTAGGTATTGTTAATAAGATAATAATGATGATTACCTACTGTAAGTTACATAGTGGCATATGCTTGCAGTTTTTTAAACAATGCCGAAATTTCCATACGCACATTATCTTTAAAGACTGAGGAGTTCTGTTCGGTGTTTTTGCATCCAGGGTATTCCTTAGAGCAAAATCTTACTTTTTGGTCTTACTTACTTGGTCTACTTCAGAAAAAGTTGAAATCACAATATGTGTCCATATCAATTTCGAAGGGATCTCTCGACTCCTCATTGATCCCATCATCAGCTCACCACTGTTTTAATAATGATAGATATTTTTTGATAACGATGATCATTTTGGAGTCACCAAGCCCAAAACAAAACGCGCTACTTCCACAATTATATTTACTATTTCTCAGATAATATTATGACTTGCAGGCTTCGACAGATTCGACAAAAAGTAAAAAATATTCATATTCGGGTAGATTTCTTGATTTATAACTGAATTTGTATGAAAAAAGAAAGATTATATTTTAGGAAAACCTAGAGTTAAATATCATAAATGCAGTGGGTATTGATTAAAACTGGGTTTGAAGTGAAAGTTTTGATTTATTTCTACCAGGGAAAGATCGGACTAGTATGGGGAAAGATCGTACTATGCATAAAACTGAATCTTATTGTCATACGCCTATGGTTCATAGACAAAAATGGTTCGATCTTTCCCCAGATTAACCACAAAAAAAAACTATCTCGAGGGATTCATAATTCCAGTCCTAACTTTTAAAAAAGTATTGTACGTCCGATCTTACCCCTAACAAAATATAAACAACAGTGTGTTTCTCAAACTTTATTATGAAGTACCTAAGTAAGTAGGTACCTAGTAAGTATATGAAAAAAAAAATACAGTTTGATAAATAGAAAAAAAAGTATTAACGTACAAGAGCATAGTAATCAACATCTTTAACAACAACTAGAAGCTAAAGTAATTTACTTAAAAAAAACAACGGAAAATATTATGCAACAACTTAAGATATGAGCGCCGCGCCGTCGCACCGCCGTTGCCGCCGATTTTGCCGTGCCGCCGCCGCCGCGAAAATACATCGGCGCGCCGAATGAGCGAGAGGGATAGTTATAATGTGTAATTTCAGTCAGTGACTATGAGCATTATACATATTACCCAAGTCATATATTATTTTATTTTATTTTCGAGCCAGTAGATCGCATTGATAAAGTCATTGAGGATAAGAAGTTTGCGCTATGAGCAGAAAGTTTGAGTACCACTGTTTTTTTTCATACATTCCAAAACGGGGGAAGTTCGGATGCAATTTAGTCCGATCTTACACCCATGGGGGAAGTTCGAATTAAAATCTACAGGCTAATCTATGTGTCTTACGTTATTCTAACCTATAAACAAAATATGTCGTAAGTGGATTAAGCACAGAGAACTAACAAAAATTAGAAATACTCGCTCTAATACTGAGATACGCACTCAGGGGGAAGTCCGGATATGTCATATATCCCGCGTTTTCAAATTTTGTTCCACAGCACACGTGTACTCACCTTGAACGAATATCGGCAACTGAATATTGATTCTCAATAAAATGGCGTCGCAGACAATATTGCCAGTGATGAAAAATATTAACAAACGTAGTAGTTATTTGAATTATACGATCTTTCCCTGATTCGATCTTACCCCAACACACCTTATAATATCCAATATCCAAGGACCGTTATCGACATTATCCGAGCTTCTCCGCCCGGATGATCTTCAAATTATCCCGAACATTTGACTCGCTTTGAATACATTACAAACTCGTTGAGATACCAATTTATTTCTAACTAGATGTTGCCGGCGGCTTCGAGCGTACAAAAGGAAATATTAAGGGAAACGTACATTTTGCCGCGATAAAAAGTAACAAATGTTCTTTCCTGTGGTCTATTCTATATATGTGCCAAATTTAATCAAAATCGGTCCAGTAGTTTCGGAGCCTATTCAATGTAAGAGCCGGCACGGCTCGTTGCGTCGACGCAGCGCAAACATGTTAACGCAATGGCCACACGGGCACAGGGGCGACACTCTCTACAAATGACAGTTCGAGCACCGACAAATGTCAGTTATGTTGACTTAAGCCTAGGGTTGACATCGAATTAATTTAAAATATTTATTTACGCCCGCGTATATATAATACTTTTTACGCGGGCGAAGCCGCGGGCAACAGCTAGATACTTAATATGAAAAGGGATATCATACCTACCTACTTTAAGCCACGTCTGTTATTTATTGTACTGCGTGTGACAAAAGCAAGGGTTAGGTTAGAAAAAATAAGTAATAATTATCGAGGTAGGTAGATACTTACTGTTAAGTATGAGGGCGGGCAAATCGGGACGCGTCTAGTAAAACAAGTGGTCAATTTCACACTGATCGTTTATTGCATTAACCTTGCATATCGGGGTGCGCGGGCGCGCGGGGAAGCGGGCACGCTTCCTACAAATATCGTAACGACAAAGCGCGCCAAATATGAATTTACAAATCTTAATATCTAACATCTCTCCCCCTTTAGTTAGTGAACATATTAATACATTACGAAGGCTTCCCTCTTACCTACTTAACGTTAACATAACAATAAGTTACATTCATTACAATGCAATGCAGCAACACAAACAGAAATTAATAAATGTACTTAGGTGAATGAACAATCAACACTTAATCCTAAAACTAAATCTAAGATGGGGACCGTGACGGTGGCGTGGAGAATACTGGGCTTATTTCACGTCGCCGGGTGGGCACGTCACTAGGGACACCTGGTGACCCTGGACTACTGGACTCCTGGGATGTGCTCGGACTCAAGTGCGGTTCCGTCTCCTCTCCCCCTCCTACGTCTGAGGCCACAACCGAGTGCATGTCAGGCGCCACATCCGGCACCAGATCAGGATCCCATTGATCGCGATAACTATTGTCACCCAACCGTCGCGGTCTGATATGATCAACGTGTCTAGTGACTTCTGCCTCCCAGGTCGGTACAAAAATTTTATAGACAACGTGACCAATTTTTTCTACAATTATTCCTTCAATCCAACATATTTTTTTTACACTTGCATTTTTAATTACCCACACTGGGTCATTGTCTTTAAAAATCGGTCGTGCTACTCCTTTATAGTTTTTACACTGTAAGTACTGTTTGTGATCCACCGTTGTAGCGAGCACTGCGGACGACGGTGGCGGTGTGACGGTGCGTAACAGGTCTAGCCGCGAGCGCAGTGCGCGCCCGAACACTAATTCCGCGGGCGATTTGTCAGTGGTACTGTTTTTAGAGTTTCTATAGTCAAATAAAAATTTTGCCATTTTTTCTCGAATATTTTTTTTATTGCAACCCTCTAAAACTAACCCTCTGAGACCCTTTTTAACAATTTTAACAAAACTCTCCGCCTGACCGTTGCTAGCCGGATGATAAGCTGGGGAAAAAATATGTTTTATACCGTTAATTAAACAAAATTGGTTAAATTCTTTCGAACTAAATGATGTCCCATTGTCGGTCACTACTACACACGGAATTCCAAAACGCGACATAAAATCACATAAGCTCGTAATTACCGCTTTGGTGTTATACGTTACCGACACATCGTAACATTCAACCCATTTACTATAAGCATCTACAATAATCAAAAACATAATATTACTATTAAAGGGCCCTAGAAAATCGAGATGTATTCTGTAAAAAGGTTGAGGCGGTAGCGGCCAGGGCCGAAGCGGCGCGTGCGGCGGGGCGGGGCGCAGCTGCGCGCACACGCCGCACCGCGCCGCCAGCTGTTCCAGCGCCGCGTCTAACCCCGGGAACCACAGCCGCTTGCGCGCTTCCGCCTTCATCTTAACGACTCCGAAATGTGAACTATGCATTTCGTTACATATAACGTCCCTTAGAGACATCGGAATTACGATCTTATGTCCGCGCATTAAAATTCCGTTTTCAAAGGAAAGTTGCGACCGGCAATAAAAATAAGGTTTTAAATTGACATCGTGAATTTTCCTAGGCCACCCGATTGATACATATTTTTTTACTATAGACAGGCATTCGTCTTTAGATGTCTCGCGGCGCACGTCATCCAGCGTGACCGGTAGATCGCCGTCAGTTACGAAGTTAACGTAGGCCGCGCGCTCCTCGAACTCCGCTAACTCGTCTGTCGCCGCGTCTGGTCGCGTCGGATCGGCCGCGCGCGCGACACCATCTACGAACGCCCTAGATAAATAATCTGCGCTATTTTGTTTACTCCCTATATATTCTATAGTATAATTATAAGCCGCTAGGAACATTGCATACCGCTGCAGGCGGTTGGCTGAAATTTCAGGAATGCCCTTATGAGGTCCAAAAATAGCCAGGAGAGGTTTATGATCTGTCCTTAGAACGAAAGGCTGTGATCGACCGTATAGGTACTGATGAAATCGCCTTACCCCAAAAATGATCGCGGTCGCTTCTTTTTGAATTTGTGCATAGTTCTTTTCAGCAGGTGAAAGCGTTCTAGACGCGTAGACTACTGGCCTTTCTATCATGTCACTATCGACTTGTGAAAGAATAGCCCCTAACCCTGTCGGTGACGCATCTACCGTTAAAATAATCTTAGCGTTAGGATTAAAATGTGCCAACGTTTTGTCTGATGCTAATATATTTTTTATTTTTAAAAATGTGTCGTCGTGTACTTTAGTCCATTCCCATTTAATATTTTTATGAAGTAAATTATACAACGGACTTAATAACGAAGACGCATCCGGTACAAAATTCCGATAGTAATTAGCTAATCCTAAAAACGATTGTAGTTGCGTTACATTTTTTGGCTTAGACGCCTGTAAAATAGCTTTCACTTTTTCAGGTGATTTTCTTATTCCATTTCTGTCTATCACGTGTCCCAGATACGATATTTCACTTTTAAAAAACTCGCACTTACTACGCTGTACGATGAGTCCCGCATCATTCAATCGCTCTAATACTGTTATCAACCGTCTTATGTGTTGTTCAGTGTCAGCCGCCGTCACCAAAATATCATCTAACAGAAATATAATTCCGTCTATACCAGCGAGAAGACACTCCATGGCCCGTTGAAATATTGATGGCGCGCTAGCTAGCCCAAATACCAGCCTAGTAAACTTAAAAAGCCCCCGATGCGTATTTATGCAAGTCAATTCCTGGGACCCGCTGTTAAGTTTGAATTGATTATACGCGCTTGATAAATCAATTTTACTAAATCTAATACCCCCATGTAATTTAGACAGTAACTCGTTCACCGTAGGTAAAGGGTATTGATCTATTATCAATTGTTTATTAATTGTAACCGAGTAGTCCGCACACAATCGAATATTGCCGTCCTTCTTTAACACCGGCACTATAGGCGACGCATATTGCGAATGACCGACGGGTTTTATAATACCTAAATCTAATAATCGATCTAACTCCTTATCTAATTTTTCTTTTAGTGCGTATGGCACGGGTCTAGCTTTAAAAAAAATCGGCTTCGATTCGGGTTTCAAACGTAACTCAACCGTATATTTATTGAATAATCCTAATTTTTTAGAAAACACCCGTGGGAACTTTTTTATTATTGTATCTGCTATGTTGTTATATTCTTGAGGTTGGGTAAAAATGGCTCGTACCTCGGTTCCCGCGGCGGCGGGAGCCAGCTCTAAATCAAAATCGCGAATAAAATTCCGCCCTAAAAGCGGAGGTCCGCCATTTTGTACGACATACAAAGCCAATTCCCGCGTCCGCTCTCTGTATGTTATTGGTACAAATACTGTGCCTAAACATTTTATATGTTCCCCCGTATAGCTAAATAATTTTTTACTAGTTATCGTTAAGGGATATTTACTAAAATTTACTTTATAAATTTTTTCAGATATTAAACTAACTGCCGAACCGCTATCTATTAGAAACTCTAAGAACACTGGACCAATTCTGACGGTTTCGGTCATGGGCCTGCCTTTTACACACCGTATATTATAGCACTTACCATCATCTTCATCGTCCGCATTACTCTCCACAAAGTTGATCTTTGTTACACTTCCCGAACACATTTTACGTAGATGGCCTTTAATACCACACTTTTTGCACTTGTAGTTTTTATACCGACACTGATTAGACTTATGATTAGTAAAGCCGCACACACTACACTTTTCCTTCTTGTCGATATGAAAAACCCCTTCTGCTCCTATAGCTATGCCGTTGCTCGCTCCCGGTGGAGCCACTGACGACGCCTGGCGTGCACACCGTACGCTTTCCGCCAAATCTATAGCCTTCGCCAGGGTTAACTCCTCTTGGTTCTGCGAGAACAACTTGTCCCTTTCGTGACCTGCAGCCATACCCATGATGAATCGGTCCAACAGCGCTTCCTCCAGATTCTTGAAAGCACAGTGCGCCGCTAGCCCACGGAGTCTGGCCGCCCATTGAGTGTGACTTTCACCTGGGTGCTGCATTGCCGCGTAAAACACCGACTTTTCAGCAAAACCGAACCTTTTCGGGGTGAAGTGTTTATCCAGCAGCTCAGTGATTGCCGAAAAATTTAGCTCCTCCACCTTGTTCGGTAGCGCCAGGTCTCTGACCAATATAAACGTTTGTTCACATAGTGCGCTCAAGAAAATTGCCCGCCGCCTGACCGCCATTTTGTCAGTCTCATCGTCCAGATTATTTGCTATAAACCACTGATGAATGCGCGATTTGTAGCTGCTCCATTCCTGAGACCGATGGTCGAACGTAGATAAAACGCCGAAAACTGTCGCCATTGTAGATAACTATGCACTCGCGGGGTGCCTCTTCGCCACGTGTTAAGTATGAGGGCGGGCAAATCGGGACGCGTCTAGTAAAACAAGTGGTCAATTTCACACTGATCGTTTATTGCATTAACCTTGCATATCGGGGTGCGCGGGCGCGCGGGGAAGCGGGCACGCTTCCTACAAATATCGTAACGACAAAGCGCGCCAAATATGAATTTACAAATCTTAATATCTAACACTTACCTTTCTGGATTATTAGGCAAGCGGAAGAAGCTTTTGTCATAATTTTTTTCTTAGTTATTACAATATACAAACACATTTTAATGTCGATAAGGAAATTTCTAATATTTTAGGTATTCGGTGCGTGCGATTTGAACTTTTAAAGGATACTGATATTTACAACGAAAATTCAAAATAGTCCCCAAATGCTAACGTCTAATAGCCATATTTTTTTTAATCAAAAATTTACTCAGCCATTGGCCCTTATATTGGAAAAATATACCTTGTGTCCTTAGCAATTGGGTTTAATTTGTACTTAATTCTTAATTAGTATAAAGACTATTTGAATCATATCAATGCAATTTTAAATTTTTATTGCCACTCAAAGTGTTGTAAGTTGTAACACAACTAAGATCGTCGCACAATATCGATAGGTATCGACAGATTTAAATGCGATTAAGTACTAAGTACATGTAATATTCAATCTAAAATATTATACGAAAATCATTACTAATATTTTACTACTATTATAAATATGAAAGTTTGTGAGGATGTATGGATGGAAGAATGGATGGACGGATGAATCTTAAATGAGCAAATGGCACACCACACGTTTGTCACTCTTTAACGCAATAACTATTGAAGGGATTTTAATAAAAATTTGATTTACATTCGAAGTTAACCTTCTACAAACTTTACCCAACCCAAGCATATTATTTCGTTAAAAATATCGAAAAAATCCGAATCCGAAAAAAAAAATTATTGCATGACTACATCACTAGTGAAACAAAAAACAAATATTTTTTATTAACGTCGCGTCAGACAAGTCTTATGAAATTACACTGTCGCGTCGGCGAAACTGCCAGCCCCGTGAGCCATAGTCCAGGCTGGGAAAAAGTTACACCCCACCCGCCCCCGCATTCGCCCATACACGCACACATAGCTGCGAGCGGTGAGTCGTGTAAATCGGTGGAGTGACGGTTCTTTACGTTAGTAATATATATTCTTTGACACGGGTGCTGCGTTAATACAGCGTTGTTGCGACGTAAACGTAACGTGGTTACCCCTCCCGCTTCGTCTCGGGGGATGCTGTCCGTTGTTCGTGCGTCGTCACAGCTTTGCGTCGACGCAGCGCACCGTGTGAACGGTACAGTTTTTAGTATGTAAAACGACGGAGCGACAGCGCTGCGTCGACGCAACGCTGATGCAACGCGCCGTGTGGACCGGCTCTAAAGAAACAAATCTTTGCTCTTTATAATAATATGATGAATTATATTCTGAGATGTTAATTAAAATTCTTTAAAACAATGGAATTATGTACACATTTACTTGTCTTACTAAATTAAATTGGAGAGAAAATAGTAATAAAATACTAAATCACTTTGCCTAATTTGCGTACCGTTGGCCGTAGCTATTTGAACTTAAGGTGGTTCGTTTCCTATACAAAAAAACAATGGACATTATTTAGGTAATTTCATACTATTACTACATAAATTTATATGCACATCTATTTATTCTGCAATACAGTTGTCGCAAAATGTATTTAAAATACTTTATTTCACACAGAAGTCACATTTTTATTGAATTTTCGACAAAAAGTGACATAAGTTACAAATGTCAGTGTCAATTGCAGAATAAATAGATGTGCATATAAATTTATGTAGTAATAGTATGAAATTACCTAAATAATGTCCATTGTTTTTTTGTATAGGAAACGAACCACCTTAACATAGCTATATCAATTATTTAAACCCAATATTTAAACGGTGCGGCGTATACAAAAGGAAGTGTACTTATTTCAGCGCCTAAGCTACTGATCCTATTTTAATAAATGATGTGTCAACAGATTCGTAATAATGGTCCGGGTAACATAGGCTTACTTATATTATTATAATCTACGTAGTCAAGTTATTTTTATAAGAAGTTCGGAAAATTTTCGAAATATCACCATTGGATAAAGGGGGTAAAGTTTATATGAGATATAACGTGAATTAGATTTTTTGAACGGTCGATTTTTTTGAGAAAGCAAAAAACAAACACAGTAGTATTTAATGTTGTAGGACAAATTCGTAATAAATTACTGCTAAGTATCCGAGGGCAGTTTCCCACTAAACAAACACTTCTAAATTCCCACAAGCATAAAGTGGGAATTTAGAAATTTATGAATCTCTTTTTCCAATCTGCCAATGTCTTTTGGCATCCGAAAAAGAGATTCATAAATGGAACAGTTTTAGTCAAATTGCGTCACGTGACTCACGCCGCTCAGCATTTCCAAGCCGCGTGTTCAGCGAATTCGAACTCCGTGTATTCGCTTTGATTACACGATTGTCAGGACTCGGGGGATTACCACAATTAATTCTGGACGACTGAGCCGGCATTACCTCACCTTAGTGTCTGTGTCCCCAGTCCTAGAGTGTTCCATGAATTGGGTAAGTACCTAATTTCATTACAGCTAGAATGGTGCTAATTGGTGATAATGGTGCTAGAAATGGTTACAGGGTTATTAAAAAATAACAAAAAAATAATCATAAATAAAAATATATGATTTTTTTTTATGTGGACGAAGAGAATCTATTTTTTGTTATAAAAATCGATTCTGGCCCAGCGAATCTGGGCCCAGCTTTATACAACATAATAGTTTTTTTTTTCAAAACATGCAATGGATTTTAAAAATATATTCCAATAATTAATTAAACAATAATTTTGAAATAACATGATTTTCATTTCATATAATTGTAGAAATTGATCACATTGTTAAATGGAAACACATACAACATTTACAAAGCCACTGTCCATTTCAGAACAAAAATGAACACAAAAAGCATAAAACCGTAACACGGTACCTCCATTATTTGTGGTATCATCCGGCGCTGTCGGTAATTTAATTTAACTTATGGTTTATTTAGTCAATTTGCAAAAAAAATACAGGTTTTTATTCCACACTAAGTAAATATGTTCAGAATTCAGATAGATAATAATTATAAAATGATGCGTTTAAGCCATTGTAATTTTTTTCTAAGTTTTAAAAATTTGCTTTTGGTTGAAGTCCGTATTTTTACGTGAGTATGTGTATTGTGTAGTACTTATAGTATATTCAAGCAAAACATTTAACCATAAAAAATATACAGCATAAAATATAATAATCCTCTATATAGGTACCATTAAAAATGTGAAAGTGTTTGAGGATGTATGGACAAATGGATGGATGGATGTTTGTTTATATGATCGAATTTTTATGTATCGCGCCGACCGGAAAGTATTGAAATCGGATAAAAAATCGCTATAAATATTTGAGACAAAATTTGCAAAAACTAAAACGACCTTCCCTTGAGTCTTGTATTACTTAAATACTGATATAGAAGAAGAGAAAAAAGGTTTTGGAATTTTTCAATGTGACCATTACTGACAAAAAAGGTTTCAAAGAACTCCAATTTTCAATTCTATCCTGCGCAAAACCTCTTAAAAATGCAGCGCCGCATGTCTCGTCTTGGTGAGGTCTGATCCTTAGAACCTAAACCTTTATAAGTTAGCAGCCTCATGAAGTCTGGGGGAGACCCGTATCAAATGACGCTCGCTTATTGCTCGGATACAGAACACCTTTTGCTCCAATTAATGCAAATACCCACAGCAATAATGCTAACACCGTGTATGTATACCTACTATAATATGAAGTAGTAAGGCAAAAGAGAACGGCGAGAAGATTGACCAAAATTTGTAACGACACTTTTTGCTATAGTTGTAAGCCGTGCGGCGGCGGCGTGCGCGTGTTTCTCTGTCTGTCTCTCTCTTTCTCTCTCTCATAGAGATTCGTTCCATCCGGGTGTCCCTTGACACCTCTCAAGTTTTTTTTTATGTATTAACTCCTTCTCCTTCAGTCGTGCTCCTCTTGTCTGAGAGTCGTGACCACCCACTTCCATGACCTTCTTTCTTACGATGGTGCGCCAGTTTTTCCTGTTTTCGACCACTCGAAGAGCATCAAAGACGGTGAACTCAAGTGTGGTGCGGATTTGGTCAGACCAACTCATCAGGCTGCGGTCTCTCGGTCTCTTTCCCTATTTTTTAAGTAGTCGTATAATATCTACTACATTGAGGGCCTGGGCCTCTAGTCAAGATGCATTCGATAATTACGACGACGAAATTCGAAAAAAAAATGTATGGGATATGAATTATGGCATAGGTAAGCTACATGTAGCTTGCGATGTCTTAAGTCAAAACCAATACATTGTATTTTCGAACTTAGCCTTCAAAATTATCGAATGCATCTTGACTAGAGGCCCTGTTTCACAATCGCCTAATATGTGACAAATAGCTTATCCGGAAGCTTAGTCTCTGTCGTTCAGTATAAAGTAAGCAGCCGCGGGTAGTTATACAATAGAAATATGCTCAATGTCTGTTCATTAATTTAGTATTCAGAAGTTAGCAGGGGCGCAAAGATGGACGGACAGATGGATAGATGGACGGATGGGCGGGAAGATAGACAGACAGATGGACAGAGCGAAACTATAAGGGTTTTCGTCGCTGCTTATTTTATACTGAGCGCCCATAACCCTTATAGTTCCGCTCTGTCCTTAACCCCGTCCGCCTGTCCATCTATGCGTCTGTCCGTCCACCTGTGCGCCCCTGCTAACTTCTGAATATTAAATTAATGACATTGAGCATTTTACTATTGTATAAACTACCCGCGGCGGCCACAGATAAAATGAGGTTAGATTTTAACTTACATCTAGAATTTGGTTCTACAAAGTCTTCAGAAATAAGGCGTAAAATGCGAAAAGTTTCAATTCTTCTCCCGCTACATCTCGTGCGTTAAGCCCGGTAATATACAACAGCACGTGCGGCGCCGGGCTCCGTTATTAGTATTCATGGGTAAAGGCCAATATATATATACTACGACGCAGTTTGAGACTTTGTGTTGGGGTAGCGTCTGACAAGCTAACGTTTACATAATATTCACATTTTTCTTAAAGGAACGGTCCTCTTTTCTGGGAAAGACCACTATTGCAAAAGGACCGTCTAGTTCTACTAAAGTTGGCCAAAGGATTAGCCTTTGACATATTGACGTAACCGTAATAGGAGGAGTTGCAGGTCTAAAAAGGCCGTTTTGGTAATTCATTTTCAATTCTTGTTATGAATTACTGTATGAAAGATGAAAGCGATCGTAAAATGGCCACTTGAATTGCAATTCATAATATGATTTGGATACAATTCATATGCAGAAATTGGCTGAAATGCATTCATTTGACAGATTTACAAGCAGAATTGCTTTAGTGTCAAATAGCAATATTGCGATGATATTGCGCAAGTGGCCTTTTTAGACCCGCAGGAATTGAGTCGCAATTTTTGTCGAGCCTGGAAATGGGTGACATATTCTACTTTTTATCGCGGCAAAAGGTACGGTTACCGCGGGATTTCCTTTTGCGCGCACTAAGTCACGTGCAACATCTAGTAAAATATAAAAAATATACCCACAGTCACAAGTGTACAAAATGTTACTTACCAAACATAGTTCTAGGTCAACGAGAGGTACCCTATGAATTTGATTCTCTTGAGTGTTAAAGTATGCATATTTTGTGACAAAAATGCCATATGTTTTTACGTTAACTCAGGAGTTTAATTTTTTCACAGGACCGTAGACCGAATTGAAATTAAAACCGTACCTACAATCAGGAGTATACGGTTTTAATTTCAATTTGATACCTCCACGCGTTCTCGAAATACAGGGTCGTGACTCTTGACAAACAGACAGATCGACGGACAGTCAGTCAGTGGGGACATCTCCTTTTATGTTTTACTAGCAATCATTGCCCGCGGCTTCGCCCATGTGAAATTAGGTTTTAAACGTCTTTCATTCCCTATTTTACTCCCTTGGGGATTGAATTTTGAAAAATTATTCCTTAGTAGATACCTACGTCATATGAGAAGTACGTGTGCAAAATTTCAAATTTCAAAGGGTTTGGCATGTGCGTTTTATACATCAGTCAATCAGCTTTGCCTTCTATATAGATAGAAATATATTTATATATTGATGGAAGAGAGATTTTTATCCTAGAAACCATCTTCACTATGGAATATTAATGAATGTGTTAGCTAAACACGTATCACACACGCTAGATGCAAAGTGCATTTCTGATTTGCATGTAAAACGTATTAGCTTGAACATCTGATAAGGATAACGTTGCAGTGCAGCAGCTTTGAGCACTAAAAATACTTCCTAAATATTACCATACACGATGACATCTACCGCTGACGCTGTAGAGATCGAGTTTAAGAGTAAAATCATACATCGAAACAAAACATAGGCGACATGACATGCATTTTTAACCGACATCCAAAAAAGGAGGAAGTTATACATTCGGCTGTATATTATATTGTTTTTTTTTTGTATGTTAGGCGTTAAGGTGCGCCTCCCTCCTCGGCCTCTACCAGTACTGTAGCAGACTCTTTCCAAGTCTGCTACTAGGAGGCCACGGATACCAGCCTCATCAACCGGTACCCGGTGGCAGATCAGGTCTATGGTTCTGCCACCGATCACACCTCAGTCGCAGAGGATAGGGCAAGCGGCGCCTCGCAATACCGACATGCCTCTTCCTCTGCGGCCCCACCAACGCCGTTTCGACGGAACGGCCAGCTCGCGGGGGGTAGGGAGAGTGGCGTACCCTAATACCATCACGCCTCTCCCCCTGCGATCCCTCCACGGCCGCAGAAGATAGGGAGAACGGCGCACCGTAATACCGGCACTCCTCTTCTTCTGCGGTCCCACATCCACGCGCGTCCTCAGCGGACATGTTCAGCCCGCTGAGAGCGCCCTCCTCGGGCCAGCCGGCGGCAAACAGGCCGGCCCAGGTTGCCTCTTAGCTTCACCGTGGGTGACCAGTCCACGGTTACTAAGCCTAAGTTTTTCATTCATTCATTCATTCAAATTGGACACCTTTATGTGAAATAGTTTTTGGGTCATAAGGCAAAAGTGGCTCCAAATGGTTCGTTTAATATTACACACGTTGCAGCTCGCCAGATCTGTTACTTGAACTTAGCTTGACACGCTACCGCGTGTCTAGATACGTTTTCTAACAAAATTTAAGTAAGTCGTGTAAATTAGTCTGTACTTTCAGGCTAGCAATATTAAGATGAAGCTGTCTGCATAGTCAATGTAACTGACTTCTCTAAGTTAAGCAAACGTATTGTCGCTATCATTATGCTCGAACGTATACCGTATGCTTAAAATACATGTCTCCGACGAATTCCATGCATAAAATTATCGACAGAGCTTATGTGATGGTAATACATAGAACTTTCGAACTTCGATCACAGGAGGAAGAGATAATCTTATGAAAATAATAGCCTATACTAATGTTTAACCCTAGAACCGTACCCATCGTAGCCGAACGTAAACAGTACACTGGGGTACTCAGGTACCCCATGAAATAACACTCATTATCGAGAAATGTAAGACATGTTTCAACATCAAAATGTACAATTATGATACTTAATTATGTACCATTTAATTTAAAACTACATTAATTTCATTTAGAATATCTTATAAAGTATTATTATAAAAATCAATCGGTGCGCATAGTAAGTGAATAAATCGCACGTCACTTATAATTAGCTTCGAAATATCTGATAATGGGACTATGTCCTTGCAAATATTTGTTTTGTTTAATATTGTAGAAGGATTGTTGTATTCGAAACCATTTATTTTTTAATGATATCAATAATCATGGTGTTTCAAGCAAAGGTCAAATATTTGTAGGAAAAAAGAGATGTCAGGACAAACAATATTAGTCTAAATGATATTTATGCCTAATGATGTAGTATGCCAAGAAACCATTATGCCAAAGTATTATTATGCGTAGTAAAATTATGCCAAGTGAGGTATGCCAAATGAAATTATGACAAATAAAATTATGCGAAAGAAGAGGATCCCGTCTCAAGGTAGATAAACAATAATACAAAAAAAATTGAAAATAAATTTGTAAAACACAAAAATCTTTATTTATGCTAGCTTTACTAAAATGATGTAAGCATTTGAGCAAATAAAAACCAAATTTAAACATATTTTTGTTTAATTATACATTGCGAATATTGCGTATTTGAACTAACGTTAACAGTACCCTGGGATACTGGTGTACCCCAAGCACTTGTTTCATCATCAAAGAGTTAGTGGAATTAGCTCCCGTTTGGCTTACAAGTGTGTTTTATATCCCTTATAGATTACCAAGAATCTGAAAACAGTCATCTGCATACTTAAAAAGTTATGGCGATTTTCGTTTATTTTTTTCAATTTGTACCCCAGGGTACGATTCTAGGGTTAAAGAGAAAAGATTTGTTTATTTGTTTGCATTGAATACGCTCCGAAACTACTGGACCGATTTTGATGAAATTTGGCACAGATATAGAGTAGAGGAAGGATTGGCTACTTTTTATCGGGGTAAAATGTATGGTTTCAGTGTATGCTTCTAGTTTAGGCTCAGAATTAAAACATATGCTACTTTTTATCCCGAAAAAGTACTGTGTTCTCGAGGGATACTATATTTACGTGGGCGGCGCCGCGGACAATACCTAGTCAAAATAATGTGAGGCCAACAGCACGCTAATGTTTTAAGAATCGGGCCGAAAGCGTTTAAGTCACGCGCTTACCGCCGTTTACCTACACAGGTGTTCGACTTGATCTTGATATTGAAATGAACCTCCAATTAATATGTATTATGTATGCGCGACACAGTTGGGTGGCAATGTTTGTTCAGCGGGTCTAAAAAGGCCACTTACGCAATATCATCGCAATATTGCTATTTGACACTAAAGCAATTCTGCTTGTAAATCTGTCAAATGAATGCATTTCAGCCAATTTCTGCATAATATGAATTGTATCCAAATCATATTATGAATTGCAATTCAAGTGGCCATTTTACGATCGCTGTCATCTTTCATACAGTAATGCATAACAAGAATTGAAAATGAATTGCCAAAACGGCCTTTTTAGACCTGGAACTTCGAATCTGAGATACCGTATTGCGTTTTGTACCTAGCTTTGACGTATACGAGATAACGGGACACTGATATAATACTAGCTTTTGCCAGTGGCTCCACCCGCGTTACAGTATCCCACGGGAACACTGCACTTTATCGGCATAAAAAGTAGGCTATTTGTTAATCCAGAGCAAGGCTGCTCAACCCCAGGCCCGCGAAAGAATTTTAATTGGTGCAAGTACATCACATTGACTGTATAAACAAGTTACCCTATTGCGCTTGTCCTAAGAGTAACTAAAGCAGGAAATGTTAGTGGCCCGTCGTTAACGACTGAATCCACCGTTTGGCCCAACTTTTCAAAAGGTTGAGCAGCCGTGATCCAGAGCATAAACTACTACCGTACCGAATTTCATCAAAATCCGTTCGGTTTTTACATCTTTCCATTTTTCCATCCGTCCTCACAAACATTCACTTAATTGCCTTTATAACACATAGAACGCCGTGTCAGTCACATGTGCCTGATAAACCATAGTATTTTGCCTTGCCTGGCCTGAAAGTTAAAGGGATAATGGTCTTTAAACGTAGAAGTTCCTGGGAGATTGAGCTTTTCTCGGAGTTTTTGAGAAACGGAAAAAATGTAAAGGAATATTATATTTATCCAAGAAAAAGAAATATAAATAATCACCAAAACATTCACTTGACCGGCATTCGAACCTGAGATATCAATTTGCCAACAAAAGGTGCCAATGCTAACCAAGTCGCCAACCGGATTTGATATTTTGAAGCTTGATCTCGAAATCACTATCTTACTGTCGATATATTATTAGTTATTACGCAACGAAAGAAAAATTAAAGCTTTTAAATCGATTTTTCTACCCCAAACTCCCTGCATTAAACATTTCTTGGAATACTTGCAGCTCTTTTAAAGATACTCTTAGATATTAAGCTTTCACATACTAGTTGCTTGCCAGACAAATTTCCGGCAATTTCAGCGATTTGGAACATTATTCCAATGAATCCGCAAATTCTTAGTAGTCTTGCGAAAGGTACAGGGAATGTGAAAAATCAATTTGTTAACGCTAGCTCATTTCCGTTGGCTTACTCGCGCCGTCACACCTTCATATCCGGCATGGAATCTAATACGACCAGTTGTGTTGATGTCATTTCACTCAAAAGGGGATATTAGGGCACCTAAATTCGGCACTCAAATTTTAACACCAAAAATGAATAACGTATCTTCAATCATAGACCAACATCTATCTTGAATTGCATTGTTTTTCAATCGATTTCTTATAGGCTTTGATAAAGTTATTCTTTATTGCGGTTTTTGATAATTTGCTTTCCATACATTGTTGTGGTTGAAACTTTTTTCCAGATGATATTTCAGAACTCGTTTTTACACCACAATTTGGATATCTCGTTATTATTTTGGCCCTTAAAAAGTGTTTAAATTGAACCGTCTTAAATGAAACTGACTTCACAACACCTGAGTACCCTAATAAGATTTGCGCCCGACGCAATATCACGCGGCTAATTAAGTAAGCCGCCGCAAATCAAGGCGCTAATGGGTTAGCTAGGGGAGGGCGGGGCCCTACATGCCGCCGCTCACGCACCGTAATCAAGTCATCCACTCTCATTATGACGGATCACTGTACGATGTGACGGAATTTCATCATAACTGTTTTTTGATAAATTTTTGCCAAAATCTTAAAAACAATTACTTTACCATTGACTTTTTTATTTGTGGACTTAAAAGTGGTAAGTTCTCAAAGGACTTGTGTTACGGGTATCAGACAACGGATTACATACAGCTCATTTAATAATGTTTATACTATAGGTACTGTTATTTAAGACTTTTATTATATACTATATATTATATTTACTACACATCCATTACCCAGGAATACAGAAAAGTTAGCGCACTGGCGCTCAAGCCGCCACTGAGTCACAGAGATCGTCAAACTAACATAAAAATAACTTTAACTAGCTATAATGTATTTTAAAAGCTTCAACTAATCGTAATTCGAATCATGAATCTTGATATTAATTCTACAATCGTTGAACAACTTTAACAGTAAATGTCATGTTCCCAACGTTTCTGTAATTAATTTTTCAAAACGTAATGACGTATACGATTAATTATAATATTAAATGCTGAAATACAAATACAGAAAATTACGTTGATCGGAATACATCAATTCACTGCAAATTATCCATTATTCTATCAACTTGACTACAATATGTTAAGCAAATATTTAATGTGTAAAACTATTAGAATCAAAGTCAATAATTAGATTTTGATTTATTTGTGCAAAATATATGTACAATATAATCTATATCTATACTAATATTTCTATATCTTATAATTTAATATTATATTATAAAGAGGAATAATTTGTTTGTTTGTTTATTTGTTTGCATTGAATAGGCTCCGAAACTAGACCGATTTTGATAAAACGTGGCACAGATATGAATAATTAGACCACGGGAAAGGACTTTTACCTATAAAAGTCCTTTCCCGTGGTCTAATTATTTATATCGTATAATATAAGTATAGGGTACTTTTTATCGCGGCAAAATGTACAATTCCTGCGGAATTTCCTTTCGCGCGCACGTAGTCTCGGGCAACATTTAGTCACCTAATCCTTACTGATATTACAAAATATGAGAAAGTGAGTTTGTTTGTTTTTCTTTCTCGTAAAAGCTACTTAATCCCACATCATGACATTTGGCGTAGTACAATGCAGGCTGATCACCTGATTGTCTGACAAGAAAGATGATTCATGCATCGGATCATCTTTCTTGTCATGTTGTTTTGTTGAAAAGTCGGTCCTGAGCTGTGACGGGACTTGCGCCAGTCTCGTCAAACATCTGTCCAAGTAGGTTACGAGATTAAAGGAAGGGAGAGTGTTCTTGTGTATTGCGCTCACACTTGGGCATTAAAAAACAAGTCATGCGTAGCTGATCTGGTTTCAATGGAACTGGCCACCGTCACTGAATTTGGTGTGCGGAGCTAAGTTACTTACAGGCTACTTTTTATCCCCAAAAGTACAGTATTCCCGTTTTCAGTGAGGTACCCTCTTATTTAAGCGGGCGGAGTCGCGGCAAAAGTTAGTGAGACATAATTACTTTTACGTAGACAATAGGGGACGGACTACATCTGAAAGCTTTAGTTTCATTAATATATTCAGAAATATTGAGGTTTTGATTACTACTTAGTAAATGTAAAAAAATATATTATTTTATGTGTAGTTTACTAATAAAATACATTTAAAAAGTACCAAAAAAACATTATTTTTTTTTGCTAAATTGGTAAACAAAACCTACATCATTAGTTTTCTCACATCATATACAAAAACATTAATTTATTTATTTATTTATTTATTTATTTATTAAGTACTACTATTATGGTAAGTATGAACTTAAACGCAGAAATATGGGAGATATTTACAAATATATTCCTGCGGCCATATATTTCATATTATACTACTTCATATACTATAACCTACAAGTGACGTTATTTGTAGGTCGACTTTAGTATGGATCGTTTTAGGAGGGCGGAGGCTCGCGAAATTTTTTATACAAATCGGTGTACCTTTGAAAATATTGACTTTTGATATACTCATATTTAAGAGCACTATTCATTTATGCAATAAAAAATTTAGTCCGCTTGCCTATTCCTACTCATTTATCCTCTGATTAATTTCGTTGCGGGTCCCAAGACATTTAGCATGTCCCTCGGGTACCACTGAGATCATATTGAATGGGTTTTTGTGATCGGTTATCACTGTACACGGGAGTTGCAGTAGTATGGGGATTGGGGGTATGTGGGTATGTGTGGTCAATTGCCCGCTTATTACCTTAGCACCATAGAATAAATACGCCCTAACACAGGTAAACTAAGCGTTCTCGCCGATGAATCTGCGCATAAAGGGGCTGGGAAAGAGGTGTACCCACTCTACTTTTGCAGCACTCAAGGTCCATGGATACCGCATCACCCCGCCGCCGCCGCTGCTATAGCGTTACCCTAATTTACGACTCCCGCTACGACTACAAACTACATAGAGTATAAACTGTGTTGCCTCGAAGAAATATAATCCCAAGACTTCCAATTATTTTAATATTATATATCTATGCTTCCAATACATACATTTATTTTATTAACCGTCGCCCCTGTAGTCGAAATTCGTATCATGTCAAATAAACGTCAGCGTGTAATAAAATTGTATATTCTATCAAACGCACGGCAGCGTGTGTTTATAATCTGACCTAGTGTGTGCTGTTTTTTTTTTTTTTAAATATATTTCTAAGCATTATTTTAAAAAATGCGTTCTGCACGCCTTCCTCAAAATAAACTTTAATTTACCTGCCAAATTTCATACTCCTCCGGTTGCAAAATTCTCGAAAATCTATACATAAAGATTTGTTTCTTTGCATTGAATAGTCTCCGAAACTACCTGTAGTTTCGGAGCCTATTCAATGCAAAGACTGATTTTCATGAAATTTGGCACAGATATAAAGTAGACCACGGGAAAGGGCACAGACTACTTTTTATGGAGGCAAAATGTACGATTCCTGTAGCATTTCATTTTGTACGCACGAAGTCGCTGGCAACATCTAGTTACAAATATTTTTTCAGTATCAGTTCGTTTGTTATTTCATTACGCTTCAGTACAGCTCGTTGATCCTTACATCGAATTCGAGTTAAAAGCTTTATTTGCCGACAATATGATACCTACTTATATTATTATTTTCATCGCTCGCGTGGCACAAAAAGCTTCATATTTTTCTGATATTCACCGTTCACATGAAATTCTATTTGTAAGTTACGAACAAAGTATTCTTCAACTAGTAGCGAGGATAATCGGTACGTGAGCCAAGCGGTGATTTTAAATGAAAAATGGCGCTGAATTCATTAAAATAATTGCACATCTCTCAGGTGGAGCGCAAGTCATCTGCTATGAAGTGCTTTCCGAGAATCCCGTTAATTGAATTACAATTTTTTTTTGCAGCATGATGAATTTTTTCATTTTTAGGGTTCCGTAATACTTAAGGAACCCTTATAGTCTCGCTCTGTCTGTCTGTCTGTCTGTCTGTCTGTCTGTCTGTCCGCGCCTCTAGCTCCTGTAATTATGAATATAAATTGATGAAATTTGGTGCAGTTATAGATTGTGTATAGATCACGGTTTCGGGATCATAAAAAAATAATAATTTTATATTTTAGGGATGGCTCTCCATACATGTGAAGTGGGGATGAAAAATATTTTTTCACTCTACCCCATCGTGTGGGGTATCGTAGAATAGGTCTTTTAAAATAAAGGCAAGGTTTCATGCGTAACTTTTTTATAAAGTTGACCATTTTCGAGTAATCGGCCTCCAAAGTAGTTCGTAAGTTGGTCCCCCCCCTAGCATTTTTAAACTATAGGAGATAGAAACTTGCAAATTTCCATGCTGATAGATCATGCTAAAAACTCTTTAGGAAAATTGTTGCGAACCAAATCGGACAGTAACTTTTGGAGTAATTAAAAAAAAAGCATATTACGCGTTTATAGTTACGGAACCCTCTTTAGACATGTCCTGACATGCTCTTGGTTAGGTTATTAACTAAAATTTTAAATACAAAAGCTGCAAAATTTTCCTGTGTCAATGTCGACGATGCGTCACAGTTTTCAACTAGCGTAGGTACTTAGGTAGTGGATACATAAATCTTTTAGCTATTATTGAATTACATTTTCGGTGACTAACAGCCTCCGTGGTCTAGTGGTTCGAGCATTGGCTCTCGACTCGGAGACCGTGGGTTCGATTCCTGCATTGGAACAACAAAAAACGTTGTTTCCAAGTTTGGTTAGGACAATGCAGGCTGATCACCTGATTGTCTGACAGGAAAGATGATCCATGCGTCGGATGGGCATGTAAAAAGCCCGATCTCTCACCAGTCGTGTCGGTTATCCGTCCCACTGGATTATGAGAGTAAAGGAATAGAGAGTGCTCTTGTGTACTGCGCACACACTTGGGCACTATAAAAATTACTCCTGCGTAACTGGGCTGGTTTTCAATTAAACCGGCCACCGTCACCGAAATCGGTGGGTAGTTATTATTATTATTATTACATTTTCGGATGCAGATGATAGAAATAGATTTAAAAACATACATACTATATCCCATTTGTTTTGGATTGTCGCTCGCTTTTGAAGCTATTTAAGGCCACAGTCTCGAATTTAGCGGTGCGCGGCGGCGAGCAGCGCTAAGTTCGAGGCAACGGCGCGGCGATCTATCGAACGTATTTATGTAAACCTTTTTACAGACACTACAAAGAGAGGCCATCACTCAGAATAGTCAACTGAATGGACTTGATATGCTGCTGACGAAAAGTCCTTCTAATATCTGACTTTCGTAGTGCAGGTTTTCCATTTCGAGAGACACCTTGTTATATTCTAAATACCGCGCTTAGATTATCGCCTTATGAATTTATTAGTTTAAGTGATCGTGTTTATAATTCTACCGTATTATGGGAACATGTCGTCTTCATCTCAAAAGCTTGCCGCTTCAAAAGTACTTCGATCTAGTGAACTGTATATAATAATAATAATAATATAAATAATATTAGTAAAAATCATACCCATCATCATCTCTTCAACTGGCGTCATCCCCAAAACACTTACTGCTGCTCTGAAATCACTCGACCTTAACAAAAACACATTTTTTTTTTTGTATGGGGATGCCCATACAAAAATCCATCGTCATTGATACCTGCTCTATAGTTCGTCGTTTCCTTAACCCATCATCATCCTTCACACCGCCACAATCTTGACTCTTCTCTCATAAAACATGAATCAGGATACTTGGCACACGCCCGTACCTGAATCATTTACCCGGCATAATTGCCGAGCATAAACTAATTTCATATAATAATAATAATTATTATTATTTATTTATTGCAACCAACTACATGGGTCATTTATAGAATTAAGAACAAAAATTAATTAAATTACTATAACATAAAATATCTTACTACCTATTTATTTATCGGGTGAGTTTGAGCATGTAAATTGAAAAGTTTTTGGTGAGAAATTTTTGCAGTTTGTCAAAAATAAAACGAGAAATAAAACTTTTGTTACGTACACGTTTTCGAAAGTCCCATTCCTGAACAATTCGTATAAAATCGACGTAGTTTTCGACAGCACACGTAAACGTTTTACGTTTCGTAGGCGATTTGTACAATCGGTGATTCGATTCAACTGTTTTCTTTCATAGCGAGTCAGTGCAACCTAGCGCAATATCTCTATTACATATAGACATAAAAACGTACATTCTAATATTATTATTTAAATATCAAAGTACCTATGTGAGGATGGATGGATAGATGAAAAACTCCGTCACGCACAAAGTGATGAACGGATTTTAATAGATATGGTAGTATTTCATGCCGAAAAAGTACAATGAACACGTGGGATAATGTATTAACGGGTGTGTTTTTGAGGCGGATGGAGCCCCGGAACAAAGCTAGTAGAAACATATCATAAACTCGAACTTAAAATTTTTATTTCCATATAGGCTATCACATATATAAGATACCTACCACTTATTATTTACTTATATACTAATATTCTTATATACATATAATGATTATCCTACATGATACCTACCACCGGTTCGAGAAGTAGCCCGGCGAGAAGAACCGGCGCGGCACGCGGGGCGCGGCGCGGGCGTAAGAAACTTGCGTTGGGCGCGATCTTTTACCAAAAATATGGAAAATTGTTCTTTTAAAATAAAAAAGTATATAACAATTTTATTGGGCCAACCCGAGACCCCCAGAGCCAGAGGTAGGTGCCAGATGGTCCAGAGAGTGAGTATCGCAATCCAGCGAGGAAACTCTCTGACCCTTCTAGGTACTCTGCCTGGTGGGGACGACCTGGGAGATTTTTGTAGCCTTTTAAGTTTTGGAGTAGTTATTAATTTTTAAGTACTTACTTATTTCTAAAGTTTGTAAAAAATTTAAATAGCCATAATAATGTGTGATCTAATAAAAATGTGTCCCGACAGCTATCGGAACCTTTAGTGGTTAAAAATTTGGATTTTTTTATCGACAAATTGCCCCTTAAAAAATTATTTTTTTCTCACGTTTGTAAAATTGCAGCCATTTTATTTTTTGTTAACCAAGACCCGGGCTCTCGTACTAATTCGACCACCACTACTCATGTAAGTGTCCTAGGAACATAAAAAAGGTCTCATTAGATAGCTAAATATGTGTACAATAATTCACAGTTAGCGTTTTAATTTTCTTTGAACAAAAAAAAACAAAAAAAAGGTAATAAAAAAAATATCGTTTTTTTTTGTGTGTTTTTAAATTATTTGCTTTTTGTTAAAAATCTAGGCCATTAACCTGCTTGTTTTTTGTTCTAAAACGATAGAAGAGGACGTTTGCTTAAATAAAATACAAACCCCTTTACTCTCAGTGCCATAGTTTAGAAGTTATAACAAGGGGCCAGCCAGTCGTCTTTTTCAAATTGTTATAACTACTTATTATTTGTTCTACAACGATAGAAGAGGACGTTCGCTAAAATAAAATATTAAACTCCTTTACTCTCAGTCAATAGTATAGTAGTTATAACAATTTCAATTCTATCGAATTAAACATGTCACTTGTGTGATGTGAACAAAACACTGTATAACTATTCAAAGCTTAAAAAAAGTTTATTAGTAAGGGGGTATAAACATAATCCATCGATAAATAATGTGTCAAATTATAGGCAGAATATTCGCGTCCGAAGTCTATTAAGATTTTACAATTTTATTAGTAATATTATAATCTAACAGTTTTTACAATTTTACGGTAACATAATTAATTATGTTACTAAGATGAAACTGCTGGCTAACGTTAACCTTCATAGAAATAAAAAGCCAATTTAATTTCTTTTCTTATATTTACAAAGAACGTTAAGTAGTTATATCCTAAATACAATGTTCCTTACATCTAATAAAATGTATAATGAAAGAAAAAATGAATAATTATTATTTAAATATAAGAATTTATATAAAGAAATGTAATAAATAGACGTGCTTTGTAATCTTGTTGGCTAATATTTATGTTGTTAAATAGGAGAGCATACTTAATAATAGCGATTACAGCTTTTACATTGGAACACCAGGGGACCTGTTTCACGCCTATATTCTGGGAGCCCGCGGTATCCTTCCATTCGTGCCGAAGCCTATTCCACGGTCAAAAATTCGGTCTCAAGTAACATACACATCGAAATAAATATGATTTTTATAGATACGATCTTACTGTGATGTCTCAAACAAAACTACAAACTATAAACTATGGAGATAGCTAAGTAAAATGAAAATGATAGTTATGTAAAAACAGAAAATAAATTGTCGTATCGTAACAAATTACTTTTCTATTATAGGCCGTTAGATAAGAGTTGGCGCCTACAACATATATACAATATACTTTATAAACATGTTACATTGTGTATTTTCTATGAATAATCAAGAAGTGCAATGTCATGTAATGATTTTATTCATAGACAGCACGCAACGTAACATGTATAGGTACATGTTGTAGGCAGTAGGCACCAACTCTTAACTAACGGTCTAAACTATTTTATAGAATTTAATATTCCTAATTTGTTTTCAGAGGCGCTTTTATTATTAACAATATTATTAATGTTATGGCGTCTTTCCGAAACTAATTTATCAGGATTAAACTATGAAATATATTTTTATGAAATTTTCAGAGAGCCTCTTCCAAAAAAAGATTTTTTTCAGGCATAATTCTAAAATATATAAACCAATTTGAAATTTGGCTTTGAACATTTTTTCCATATAAAGTATTTATTAATAAACGCCATATAACTTATATCTGTAACTAGTTTTTCAGCCTGTAGTAAATGCCATGGGGCTCGGGTTCCTCTATCTTGGGCTTGGGCACGTAGGGATTCTTCAGCGGATCTGCGTTTAGTCTGAAAATAATAAAGGATTGAATTACCGTACTCCTTACTGTAATACCGTAATCATTACTAGTATTAACAGCCTCCGTGGTCCAGTGGCTTATAGCTTGGCTCGACTCGGAGGTCGTAGGTTCGATTCCCGCGTTGGAACAACAAAAATATTGTTTCCAAGTTTGGTTAGGACAATGCAAGTGATCACACCTGATTGTCTGACAAGAAAGATGATCCATTCGGCATGTAAAAGACCTGCACCTGATCTCTCGCCAGTCGTGTCGGTTATCCGTCCTACTGGGTTACGAAAGTAAAGGAAGAGAGAGTGATCTTGTGGACTGCGCACACATTATAAAATTACTCAGGCGAAACTATTGAATTGTATCAGTATTCATCTACAAAAATCCCTCTCTTTTATGTATTCAAGTTACACACAGACTTTCACCAGTCGCCAGTTGCCACACATAGAGCGAGGGTCATCTACTCACTTGTAGTGATCGAGAGCCTGCGAGCAGTCCACGTTGTACCACCAATCGCAGGCGAACTTGGTCTGGTCGAACAGCGTGCCGTTGGTGCAGAGGAAAGCCGCACCCTGGTGCCCTTCGCGCCCGTCGTGGCACACGTGGTAGGCCTGGAGAAAGAAAAGAAAATCTCCATGAAGCACATAAAACTTTTTGTGTATCTTATGGCTATGACGAATGTTACACGCTCCATAGATAACGTAATGCTGAATCACCACTCAAATATCGTTATAAGCGTTAGTAATATATATTCTTTGTTATAAGTGTCAAGTGTGGAGCGTCCACCTCCACACTTGATACTTATACCACGGACATAGGGTCGCGGAGCCACTGCTTAGTATGAATTTATATGGAGCACTCCCTGCGAGACACGCCAGAGAACCAGATTGGCTGGTTTGCTGGTCGCGGTCTCAACTCGCGGTCACATGGATAGGAAGGTTACCTTAAGGGACAAAAAAAATCAATAGGATTTGGCAGTTTTACCATAGATAGAGTAAATATTGTCCTATGATTTTATCTGTATAGTTAAATATAGTTAGTTACCCAGCCACCAGTTACCACGTCCAGGTCTAACGTGTCCTAGCGTGTAAAGCGGTGACGTTCGCATGATGGTGAGATTTCCCTGTTGTGACAAGTAAGGCGAAGTCGACAAATAAACACAACTTTTTTATGCTACAAGGAGCAAACGAGCTCCGCGTCATCCACACGCAACGCCAAAGCAGACACAAGTACCTACGCTATAATATTAAATAAGTGATAAATATATACTATCAACGTTAGAAAATATATCTATACTAATATTATAAATGCGAAAATGTGTGTGTCTGTCTGTCTGTCTGTTACCTCTTCACGCTTTAGCCCCTGATCCGATTTTTATGAAATTTGGTATAGATATACTTTGGGTCCCGGGAAAAGACAGGAAATTTTTTTATCCCGAAAAAGTAGTGTTCCCGCGAGATAATGTATTAACGCGGGCGAAGCCGCGCGCAAAAGCTAGTTTGTAATATTTGTACTGTATGATACGTCTACCGCAGATTTAGGAAATAGGAACAAATAAACAGCTCAATAATTAGATTTCGATTTGATTGCACTATAAACGGTGTGTCCACGATTGTGTAGAAAAATTGTGGGCCGTTGAAAGGAACGTCAAAATTTTCAAATTTCGATTGGACGCTTCACACCACGTCAGTCTGGTCTCGTGCTAAGTATTCGACTTATGCGCCAACGTGCTCACCACTGAGCCACAGAGGTCTTCATAGGGTAAGCACTATAAAATATACGGTGTGTAGCGGGTATAAGTAATGTTTGGATTATTTCATCTCCCAGTAGGGGGACTCAGGTGGTTGCGACTATCTGCGAACAGCTCTATATCTTGATGTTGTTGTCTTCAATCCAAAATTTGCGAAAGAATATAAAACAAAATGCATATAACCTGCATTTCATATATTCTTTTGCAAAATAAAATCTATTGGCAAGCTGACTTCATTCATTTTTATTTGCGCTCTTTTCATGATCCGTATTGCAGAACAATAGCAACTATTTCGTTTTATGTCAAGTGGTATTCAAATATATTGGAACTAAAAATTTATTTCCCTTTCCATTGAGCAAATGGAAATAAATTTTACTACTGAAACTATTTTTTTATATTATTTACTAGCTGTCCCGACATACGTTGTTCTGTCTGAAATATGAACTAGAATGAATAAATGACTACACCAATAATGCAACCAAGACCAAAATTAGCCAAATCGGTTCCGGCTGAACTGTTCTTGAGTTATAAATAGTGTAACTAACACGAGCTTCTTTTATATAATATTATAGATAACGATCGCTAATTTGCGGCAACGCTATCCTAGGAAACCGAAGCATAAATATCAACATATTTAATCCTAGAAGAAGAAAACTGAGCTACGCATGCTTAGAAATTAAATTAAAGTTTACAATGAAAATGTAATCCCACCAAAAACATTTTCATGTAAAGTGATGCCAAGACGATACCATAATATGACTCGCACTGTCAAAAAGCTTTAAGATCTCATGTAAAACCAAGCTTCTGACTCTACCAAACTTCTAACTCTACATGAAAATGTTTTGGTGGGATTTCATTTATTTTTGAAAGTTGTTAAGACATTAAATATATTTTCTTTATTTTTATTTTATTGTGACTATTTATAACACGGATATATACAATAGTTTTCAGACCTCTAGAGTAAAAATTTCCGTAGATAAGTATCTTACAAATTTTCATGTCTTAGTTTAAGGGGTTGGGAGATAAAAGTTCCAAGTTTGACAATTTTTATACTGGTTATGTGATAATACTGGCTTGTATACCAAATTTCAGCTTTTTAGGACATCCGGAAGTACCCTATAATTTTGTTGATCATCTGTGAGTCAGTGACGAAATCAGGGGTTTTTAGATATCAATAAAATTTAAATTATACGAGGTATATAATTAAAACTTTACATGTTAGATTAGTCTGCTACTGGGAACATATCTTGAAAATATTAGGGGAAGGGGGGGCATGATGGGGTATCTAAGGAAAATACCAAAAATACAGTATAATCATTACGTTTATTATGCTTATTTATTTATGGCACAAAGTCTTATTAATCTAACTACAATTTGGCATAGTTTTTGGGAGATGAACTTATAGCATTTTTTTAAATAAATGATTTAGTAAGAACTTTCGAAAAACCATCTTGCCCCTTACCATGGGGTAAGATGGGGTAATGAAAATGGGGCAAGATGGGGTAAGCTAATTATTATCACAATAAATACAAATATGAATTTATTGGGTGTTTTCATCATCCACACCATCACAACCATCGTGAGCCCAACGTCCACAAAGCTGGCAGCCTGTCCAACCTTCGGATGATTTCAGAAAACTATGATTTTCATCATTGCAATAGAGACAAATTTTATCTTCATCATCGTCATTTTTCGTTTTGTCTTTTGTTTCTTCTTAGCATTTTTTTTGAGCCGAGGATCATTAGGGTTGGATACTTTCCTCAGTTTTTTCAAATTCTCCAACTCATTTTTATAAGGAGTTGAAGTAATGACGGCTGTTTTTCCGCTCCGGTATTGCTTCCTCTTTTCAGTTTGTTGGACCAAAGGGATTGGCAAAATATCACCAGGGGATGCATTTTCAAAGCTATATGTATGATCGCGGCACACCGCACGGATGGGAGATTTAGAAGCAAAAGAACTCACTTCCCCATGTTGCCCCTATACCCCATCTTACCCCATACCCAATACCCCGTCTTACCCCAAAGGCTGATTAAGAAAAAATAATTTCTCAAAAAAAAAAATTAACTGAAATTTTGTCCAACTATACCACAACAAAGTAAACAACACTAACAACCATATACGAGAAAAGACATAAATTGGGCATCATAATTACCTTACAGTAAAGACGTTTTTAACTGCGTAAAATTAGATTGACGAGACACTATACGTGATTTTTGTTTGTAAACAAAAAACGCGTGCACTTCCACTCACTGTTTCTGTCGCGCTGACGCATAGATAATACAGATCGCTGACGGTTGATCGAGTATGGCTTCCTATTGGCTTAATGCTTTCTGTTCGCAAGAGTCTAGTTTCTTGTATGTGTGCATGACCCCGTCTTACCTCGCGTCCCCGTCATGTCCCCTTCCCCTATGTATCTGTTATAATCCAAACCCAAGTTATAAGGGTTCAAAAAATCGTCAAAACGCTTCGAGAAAATGTAGTCTGATGCCGTGCCCCCAGATTATAATAATTTAAGATTACTTCCGAGATTGAGGACAAGCAGCGATGTAAAATTGTTTTCAAACTTATTTAATTTAGTCAAGAAGGTATAAATTATCTCAATATGAAACAAGACTTTACAAATAAATTATCTTAGTATCTGGGTAACCGAACTTTGCTCGGAGCTCTAGTAGATTAAAAAAAATAAAAAGAATAGATAATAATTTTACCATTTAATTTTAAGGTAATAATTAATTAATATTAAGTACCTGGGAAACCGAGTTCGGCTCGGAGTTTTGATAAATTTAAAAAATAATAAAATGGGATTCGAACCCCACTTCGAATTTTCGAACAAAGCAATTACGTATACCAAACTGCTAATACTGGCTTAATATTGATTGGCTGACTGACATATTATTGATGTATTCATGCACGACAACAGAAAACACGTAAATAGCTTAAAAATGAGCAGTTCCCTGATATTAGTCATAGACTAGCCGCACACGTGCAATATTATTGACGGAATAAATTTGTCAATACTAGTCAACACATACAAAAAACGGCAATATCGCATACAAGGAATATTATTGTCAATATGAGCATTATTTTCAATAATGTGGCGGCTAGCTAGATCGATTTTTCTTCCCCAAAACTCCATGCATACCAAAATTTCATGGTATTACTTGCAGCCGTTTTCGAGAAATAAATAATATTATATTATATTGTATACCTTTAGATAAGATTGTTTTAAAGTATATTATTAGTAATAAAATTACACTACAGAATATTATAATACCGTGATTTAGCGTCACCAATCGCAAGGATCCTCGGTATATGATAGAGAATTTGATTTATTAAATTCTTGTTAGGAGGCGCCAGGAATTTCATAATAATATCCAGCCTAGCTGGAAATTAACTATTCTGATAATGTTTTGGACTTGAGTATTTTAATAATCGAGTACAGTTTGGAAAATTAAGTTTTAGCTAATTGACATACTCCCCGACAATGGTCGACGCTGACGACAAATATCAATCTGCATTTTCCCTGACTCTACAAACGCCTATAACCGAAAATATTTATAACATGTAATATCCAAACGTACATATTTGGGTATATTTGAATACCATTGAAGTTAACTACGAAAAAACTCCAAAAATGTGAAAGCACTCAAAAAATATGCCGCCTGTTCTATAGTATTAAAATGCCTTTGAACGAATTTGTTTGCCTTTGTTCAATGAGTCAGTTTAACAGAAAGCGAAATAATTCAAAATTAATTATTTAATATCTCTTTAGAGATGGAAAGACAAATCCAATTAAAAGGCCTCAAAGGCTGTTTCGCTGCAGCGCAACCGTGTCCCAGAACCCTTAAGAGACTAGTTTTGAGCTTTATCGAAATTTAAAATACATATATTCAGGACTCCCTGATAAAATGGCACCGTTCACCGAAAAAGTCTGAAAATTTAAGAGAATATAGGGCTCTTCTGCTCTTGGAGTGTGTCGCTTTTTAACCGACTTCCAAAAAAGGAAGCGGTTATACGTTCGGCTATGTGTGTGTGTGTGTTTTTTTTTTTTTGTGGACCGATTTTCAAAATTCTGTTTTTGATGCAAAGGGTATCCGAGGTTGGACCCGTTTTCACCAAAGTGGTAACCTGATGATGGGATCCATGAGGAATCGAGGAAACTCCTCGAAATTTCTATGAACACATATGGTGATTTCTGATTTTTCTGAAGTAGTCCAAGCATATGCTACCAAAAAGTAAGATTTTGCTCCAAGGTATACCCTGGATCCAAAAGCACTGAACTGAACTCCTCAGTCATTAAAGATACGCGTTTAAAAATTTAAATATTGTTTAAAGAACTGCAAGCATATGCCACTTTGTGACATACAGTAATCATCATCATCATCTTATTAACAATACCTAATAGAAGCTTGGCGCGTATTTAATTGTACATTCGATCGTTTATTTTAAACGTTCTTAAAATATATTTATAATAATTTAACAAATATCACTAAAAAGGGTAAAATTATTATTTTTAAACAAAAAATCCGACTTCCAAAGTGAAAATACACAAAAAAGTATGAAATAAAACTGATTTTATAAATAATTCCCCTTTTAAATTTGGCTATTTCTCTACTTAATCTTCTTAATTTTGAAGTCGATACCAGCAAATTTGAACTTGAGTTCTATAAAATATTGTAGGTTACTGTATTGTAGGAGCTGGTACGATTTTACGGTACGGAAGATTGAGTAGAGATATTGTTAAAATTTTTGCTGAATTTATAAAGGGAATTATTTAGATTTTTAGTTTTATTTCATACTTTTTTGTGTATTTTTACTTTGGAAGTCGGTTTATTTTTTTGTTTAAAAATAATAATCATACCTCGACTATCTCTTCTTGGAGTGTGTCTCTTTTAATACCTCGACTATCTCTTCTTAGAGTGTGTCGCTTTTTATACCCCGACTAACTCTTCTTGGAGTGTGTCATTTTCTATACCTCGACTATATCTAGCGCTTATTGGGCTTATCAAGTTAAATGGCAAGGTTCTAGCCCACTCGTTAAATTATCAAACCGCGTATGCGTCGGATTTTGTTTGCTTTGATCTCAAATTGGTATCTCCACTTCGAGTTCCGGTCAGATCTTCTCTTAATATATTTTGCCTTCTGCAAATTTTTTTCTGTACTAGGTACAAGAACTCCTAGTAAAGCTCGATCTTTGTGTAGTATTTATAAGTAATAAAACGAAAAATCAAATATTTTTAGTGAAATAGCAGCTGTCCTTACTTAATATCAATGTAAGTTTGTTTGTTACACTTTAACGTAAAAACTACTTAACCGATCATCATTAAATTTGGTACAGTTTAAATATTATGTAAAGTAGAGCATGATGAAGGACATAACTAGCTAGGCTTACTTTAAGGCTACTTTTTATCGGGGCAAAAAATACGGTTCCTGTGGGATACTGTATTTACGCAGGCAAAGCTGCGGGCTTTTGCTAGTAACTAAAAATAGTAATAACCAAAGCTATAACTGATATTATCTTCCGATTATACCATCCTCGTCTTCACCTAATCTAACACCATAGAGCATCGTTTTTCAACCGATGGGTCGCGACCCTTGTTTTAAAGGCGGTCGCATTCTGTTGAAAATTAATACAAACTACATAAAGCTGCAAACGTTTCGTTTATCGAACGTCGAAAAAATCATTTGAACGTTCGAACCAGTAAAGGCTAATACAACGTACTTATAGCTAATTACAAATAGCGCGCTATGTTGGTACATGTTATTATAATTGTATAGTGACGGGGTCGCAAGTCTTTTTACTTAACTTTTTGGGATTTTCGTGTGTCACGACATAAAAATGGTTGAGAAACGATGCCATAAAGTATGATGGCTGAAAAAAGTTCTTACCTGGCATCCAGTTTCCACGTTAGCGTACATCCCGGGATGTATAGGCACGTGCGCGCACGAGAACCTTGTCTCCGGGACAGAGTGGTAGATGGGGTAGTCCACGCCCGGGACTCCTGGTACATTGCGAAGATCCTGGGGTTTCTCGTGCTCCCTCAAAGGTTTCTTATAAACTACCTGTTCGTACTGGAACGGATGGGGCTCGTATCTCTGGAAGAAACATTAAAAACTTGTATAAAATTTGTAAGCATGGAGTTATGGATCTCCAAGCAGTGTTGGGGCTTAAAATAATAAAATATCTATGGACGCTTCCACACGACGTCAAAATCCCTTGGTAAATTCTCGAAGAACTTGTGTGACACAAAGAAAATATATTATTGTTACTACATAGTACATATACAAATAATACGGTGTGAATGTGTGAATGAGGTGTCAATAGATTCGTAATAATAGCCCGGGTAACGTAGACAATATAAAATTTACGTAGTCGGGATAAAGTAAAAAATATATACTAATTATTCTTATATTATATAGTAATTATTCTCCTCCTATATTATTCCACCTTTAATCAACGTTATAGCTACCTATTAGTTAAATTATTCTCTTTTGCCTCATTTATTTCATAAAAAATAGTGTAAAAAGGCATCTAGTTAGAACTAGATTGGTCTAGAGACCAAAGAACACCATTACAAAGTTCAGTCGGCCGAGTAGAGGTGTAGTTAACTAATCTCGTTTCGTACCTACACATCCATGCAATCCATAAAAACTAACTCTGTAGTTAAAGAATAAGATACAAAATCGTTTGCACGCGTGTTACTCAATGTTTGAGCTGACCGTGCTTTGAACGAGTTTTTATGTAACATATGAACTACACTCTATGTGGAGCAAGGTAAATACTTTTAAATGCTCTTTGACTGGGTTCGTTTGGTATTTATTCAATACCTTTCGGCGACCTCTTTTCGGCTGGCTCCATTAGAATAGCGAAAAGATAAACCAAACAGTTTACATTTTAGCGACGATGAGTATATGTGATACGTATCTTTGGACTATGTAGTTTCTTTTTTTATTTTTATTACGATGTCTTCTTTATCTTCACGTAGTTCAAAAGGAAGTCGTTTCGGCGGCCACCAGCACAATTCTCGTGAAATCGTAATTCCCGTGTGATATTCGTGTACGAAGTAGCCCGTTCTATTGAAAAGTTTAAATGTTTCATTATAAGTCGTATTCTAGGGCACCAATAGAAAAAGTACCATTCGAATATCAAGTCAAGACTAACTACTACCGGTTCCCAGCACTCGTTGGGTTCGAAGGGACGTCTGAACCTCAAGTCTCGTATTTAAAGTAGACTTAATTTTACTTTCTTTGGATTGAAAGTGTAGCGACATATTACCATGAACGGATTTTATGACGTTTCGACCAATCAGAGCGCGTTTCACGTTGATTTAACGTTCATAAAACCACCTTTTGAGAGTGTAAGCGTGTCGGGACTTGATTGTAATTTTATTAATGCAGGTTTTATTTAGCAGAATTGCCATTCTGTTCGAAGTATTTCAAATGTGAAGTTCTGAGAGAACATACAAGGCACGAGCTGTGTATCGTTCTTACAAAGTTCGATTTTCAATTTTTCATTAGAATATACACTTTTCTCTTTTGCCTAAGAATCGGATATCTGAAGGTTGATTCTGCTAATTAAATCCTGCAATAATGCAATTATTACGTTCCAGTCACGATGTGTTGAAACTGCAAAACCAACGTCAAACTCGTTTTCATTGGTCCAAATTCCAAAAAAATTGTTTATGATTTCAAGACGATTCATTTATAATTCAATGTTTTATAACGAGAATTCCGTCTGACTCAAAAATATATTTACATAGTAGGTACGGTTTCGCAGTTCTTTGACTTTTTAGTAGGCAAGCCCCCTTGCTCAATACATATTCTATGACTGATTTTTTAAATCTCACACCAAAGTAAGAAATTCATGAGACAAATATAATTTAGCATACAAGTTAAATTCTAGTAACATTCGGCTGCAAGATTGGGAAACCGTACCGGGCGGCCCTGACAAGGGAACGGCGCCCTTTCTCTCGAGACTTCTACACATTCGGCTAATCTAGGGCTTAGATTCGGAACAGTTATTTAGGAACTAAATTCAAATTAGAAATAATTGATTATTTTTTTATTATTATTAGAACTGCGAGCTAAACTCGGTTATCCAGGTACTACGAGTATTATGTTATCCCACCAAAAACATTTTCATGTAAAGTGATGCCAAGACGATACCATATAACTCGCACTGTCAAAAAGCTATTAGATCTCATTTGAAACCAAGCTTCTGACTCTACCAAACTTCTAACTCTACACGCCTTAACTCTACAAGCCTAACTCCACAAACTCTACACCTTAGTCAAAATATGTGGCCTGGCCATTTCGATACATTCGCTTAGGCGTAAGGTGAAAAATTTACAGACTGTTTTACTGTTATATTATTCTTATACGAACGAAATGGCCAAGCCACATAATTTGACTAAAGTGTAGAGTTTGTCGAGTTAGGCTTGTAGAGTTAAGGCGTGTAGAGTTAGAAGTTTGGTAGAGTCAGAAGCTTGGTTTCAAATGAGATCTAATAGCTTTTTGACAGTGCGAGTTATATGGTATCGTCTTGGCATCACTTTACATGAAAATGTTTTTGGTGGGATTTCACTTCTTTTTGAAAGACAATCTTTACACCTCTAGAGTAAACATTTACATAGGTAAGTCTCTTACAAATTTTCATTCCCTAGTTTAAGGGGTTGGAGGATAAAAGTTCCAAGTTTGTCAATTTTTATGTTGGTTATGTGCTAAAACTAGCTTACATACCAAATTTCAGCTTTCTATGACATCCGGAAGTACCCTATAATTTTGTTGATCATCAGTGAGTCAGTGACGAAATCAGGGGTTTTTAGATATCAATAAAATCTAAATTATTAGACTGATATTATCAAAACTTTACATGTTTCATTAGTCCGCTACTGGGAACATATGCTGAAAATTTTGTGTATCTGGTATAATCCAAACCCAAGTTATGAGGGTTCAAAATATCGACGAAACGCTTTGAGAAAAGGTAGTCTGGTAGTGCCCTTGCGCTTCGCTTAGCTCGTCTTGGCGGGGCTCTACCGTGCTCCCAGATATAAACGTAAAGATACCTCTAGGTACTATTATTTATTCTGTGGTAAAGATTTAAAAACTTTAATCTATTGTTTTAAAATCGTAATTTAATCCAACAAACAACTCCAGCATGCTAAACACAATGGCTGTGTATGGCGGAAGAAAGCGCTTGATAACGCTTGCTGGCGCTGAAAATAAAAATACAGTTGTCAGCCAGGACACGATTAATAATTTCAATAGCACTGACACAATCCGCCATTTTGCTTATTTAACGCTTAGCGATCACCATTTTGCTTACGAGCGCATCCGAGCGCTTTTTTCCGTCAAACACACCCATTGTGTATAGCATGCTGGAGTTGTTTGTTGAACTAAATTACGATTTCATAATAATATAACGTCCCCACTCAATTATCTTCTCAATGCGGGGTGAAATTCGCATGTTAATTACATCATCGCATTTATTTCAGTAACTTCTACCATTTTGCTGTCAGTAATCTGTTTTATCAAATAAAAAAAAAAAAATTGTTGATATCATATTAGGTATATAAAATATAAGGTAGTTTATCAAACCTCTAAATATACATCCAAACAAATGTTTTTCCATTCCTAGAGAAATGTAGTTACACAAGTAAGTATTAAACGGTAGTTTATTTCAACTCACAATAACTTATCCAAATAAAATATGGAAAAAACATATTTGACTCTTTCTAAGTACCTACTTAAATCTTTCGGAAGGAAGGTTAAAGTTTCATAATATTTTTGGCACTAGGCGATAGTGACAAAAATATCCTCCGTATTCTTAGTGTGGTCCAAAAATAAAATATAGTTTAAAATGTTATGAAACACATATTATGCATTTTGTCAACAAACTAAAAATGAAACAGTTTAGAACCTTAAATACGGCATTTTTTAAACGGGCAATTGGCCCACCACACTTTCCCACCACTGCAACTCCTGTGTAGCCAGGGTCGACAGTGGTAACCAACCGCAAAAACCCTTTGATATGATCTCAGGGGTGCCCGGGGGACATGCTAAATCTGTCTTGGAACCCGCAACGAAATTAATCAGAAGATTGTAGAAGGAGTAGAAAGTATTCCAGTTTCTTAAATACGGCATACACGTTTCAATACTTCTTTCGGTTCGTACCCCGGCCTCGTCGTCTCCCGATTTGTATCTGTTCTAATAATCTGTTAATCTGTTGATTTGATGATCTCTCGTAAGGGTGTAATATAAAGCGTATATCCCAGGATGTTAATCTTACTACAACTATAAATCTCTAGTTTGTGTGAATGGATGTACGGATGGATACTTACTCTATGACGCAAAAATTACGGAACGGATTTTGATGATTTGTATGGTAGTAGTTTAAGCTCTGGATTAATATAATATTATATTATGCTACTTTTATTCCCGAAAAAGTGCAGTATTCCTGTGGGATACTGTATTTACATGAGCGAAGAAGAATGAAAATAAGTCGACATCTTTCGATGATTGTAATTTTCGCGAAGAACAATGAAATTAATCGAAAGGCGGAATGAGATTTACAAGACATTATTTTCTGAACTATGGCACCGATTCCATAGCTTTTTTTTTTAATCCGCCAAAAGTAAAATGATTAATTTCAATTTCTGTACAAATAAAAATATCATTCCTAATAAAAACATTTCAAGAATCAAACTCAAATATTTTGTTTCCATAATTCGATGTAGGTAACAATCAACTTCGTAGCAACTAGCAGCTAAAAATAAAACTTAATTAAAACCAATTCATTCCCCGACAATCCAATCGGCACACTATCGCCAATTTGTTAGCTGTTTATACAAATAAAAATCAATTTTCAGAGTATTTGCGAAGCTTCCAGTACAATTATATTATGCTCCTACTTCCATTGATCAAAATGTTTTGGAGAATGTATAATTTAAAACATGCACTATCAGGTAATTAAATTCATGAGCAGGTGGAGTGTTCTCATAATTTATTTGTATTATAATGACAATTGCCAATGACATGTCACTTTCATGTCAGTCTAGTATATTTATAATCATAGACTAATGATTAGTCTCGCTGGGCGCTCTACTAGACCGAGCCGACGTGCTTGTCAAATACACACTAAATACTAAGCTGAGATCGACTTACACGAGCCAGTCATATTGAAAGCTTTATGACAGTTGTGCATCCCGAATATTTTATTACATTTTGGTTAAAATTGGAAACAAAATGCCATGTTGTGTAGTGAAACTATGTAAAAACAATTCGACAAGAAATAAGAAGGACACTGGGATCACATATCATCAGTAATTATCGTATAAATTCGAAATTTCAACATAAAATTACGTAAACTCAAAACGCCATTCAGTGTTGCCGCGTATGCAAGAATCAAGTTCCCCGTGGTTGATATTTTTATGACGTGATTTTATAATCGTCATTGTATTTATTATAAATAATCTAATAAGATACAATGAAATAAATTATATCCTTGGTATTTCATTTACCTAACTTATTTATTGTGATTCTTCAGGATTCTTCCTGTGATACTAAATAACTATTCGAAAAATGCAGATCATAAATACGAAAAAAATTAAAACGTCACAGTCTTACTAATAGTAAAAATGAAAAAGTTTGTGAGGATGTATGGATGTATGGATGGATGTTTGTTACTCTTTCACGCAAAAACTACTGAACGGATTTTGATTAAATTTGGTATGGTAGTAGTTTTGGCTCTGGATTTTTATGCCAAAAATGTACAGTATTCCCGCGGGATATTCGATAGTATATTTACGCGGGCGGAACCGCGGGTAACAGCTAGTTAAATATTATATTATTACTAGATGTTGCACGAGACTTCGTACGCGCAAATGGTTATACCGTTATAACCGTACATTTTGCCGCAATAAAAAGTGGTGAAAATGCTTCTCCGTGGTCTAATCTATTATATCTGTACCAAATTTTATCACAATCAGTCCAGTAGTTTCGGAGCCTATTCAATGCAAACAAACAAACAAACAAACTTTTCCTCTTTATTATATTAGTAAAGATGTCTAATATTATTATCATACTATCTGCCTCGACGCACGTTATTCTGTCTTGATTAATAAATAAATAAAATTTAGACCTAATCATTTGTTTACATATAACCTACCATTTTTCTAAAGAAGAATTCGGGTGGAGCCGCGGGCAAAAACTAGTCTTAACTTACCTGAATTTATAACCAATAACTTAAGTAATAGACTAGAGCATAAGATATTTTTCCCGTCAAATATGGCAAAAGTTGAGTAGCTGGCATCACAATTTTTCACGCACACTAGAATTTGTCATTTATGTAAGTCAATTGTTACTTTACACACTACAATAATTTGTGGCCGCATTGACAAGGTGTCATCTCAAGTCATTCTTTGTGAGTGCTCTATCTAGTTGAGCGCCCAGCGAGACTAATGATTTATCTATGTTTATAATAAACTAGATGTTGCACGTGACTTCGTGCGCGCAAAAGGAAATCCCACGGTAACCGTATATTTTGCCGCGATAAAAAGTAGCCTATGTCCTTCCACGTGGTCTATTCTATATATAATGTACTAATTTTTTTCAAAATCGGTCCAGTAGTTTCGAAACCTATTCAATGCAAACAAACAAACAAACTTTTCCTCTTTATTATAACATTATATATTATAGTATAGATATATTAGAAGTTAGAATTAAATTTGTTGACGTATTGACAGCAGCGCCACCTACCGGGTCCAATTGTAAATCTAAGACCTCAGAAACCTTCTTTGGCTCGTGCACAACGACTTTGCTTAAGGTCATCACATGATCAAATGATTTCCACAGTTTTATCCGTGCACGTGTGAACGCAAAATAAAACATGTCGGTTTGGAGCGTCCACTTAGTACTGACAGCATAACTTTTATTTATAACGTTCCATGAGCATGCCCAAACTGCAGTCTAAACTCTTGAAATCACATTTACACGCACAGTTAAGAATGTGTAAAATATATCAGATCCATCCGAAATCCAAACCGTGTACGCATTGTTAATCATTACTAGCACGGCAGTTTTTCCGTAGTCCAAGCCGCCTAGATGCATCCGCGGTTTGGAACGCAGTCTCAGATGCGCGGTCCGAAGCTAAATTCTATTTTAAAATATTCCCTTGGCATAATTTTGTTTCAGTGACAGACAGACATGAAATCGTAACTTAGTTCAGTAACGACTTCGGTATAAACAGGTTGGTTTCAGAAGAGAGAGCACTAACCGGAATATCAATTGAAATTTGTAACTTCCACTTTGACGATGATCAAAGTGAACTAAATAAAAAATCGACCAAGTGCGAGTCCGATTCACGCACGAAGGGTTCCGTACAAAACGGCAGAAAGACGTTGGTTGTTAATTAAATATATTTTATTTTATTTTTATTCTTTTTTAGTATTTTTGTTCTATCGGCAACAAAAACACATCAGCTGTAAAAAATTCAACTGTCTTGCTATCATGACTAGGATGCAGTCTGGTGACAGACAGACGGACAGACTGGCGTACGGACAGTGGAGTCTTAGTAATCTAGGGCTTCGTTTTTACCCTTTGGGTACGGAACCCTAAACATATAGAAGTATATATAAGAATATAGAAAACCCTTTTAGGCCCTCGCAGACGGCAGAAAAAAGTAAGAGGCCGGTGAAAGTTATGAATATTACTTTTATCTAAATCCCTGTTTAAGAGCTCGTTTGTTTTTAGCACTTTTTTCGTGTTATTCTAAAATAACTAATCAACTACTTTGAGGTTTTTATTAATAAATATTATTTTCGGGAAAAAATCCTTAAAGTAAATAATTGTAACAAGCTAAAGTAACGTCACTATTGAAACAGAATAAATTCGCCAGAATATCATCATAATTATATCATTTTAGCACTTCGACTAATCTATACATACATATACATACAGTTAAATAAAATTTAAGTGTCTGTTTGTAACTTCATATTAACAGCTTTTTACATAATGAATCTGAAAGTATATTCGGTACTTACAATACAGTAAAATACCTTTTTTTAAATTTTTGTCTGTCCGTCTGTCTGTCTGTCGGTCTGTCTGTCTGTTTGTTCCGGCTAATCTCTGAAACGGCTGGACCAATTTTCGCGGGACTTTCACTGGCAGATAGCTGATGTTATAAGGTCTAACATAGGCTACTTTTATTTTAGGGTTCCGTTTAAAAAATAGAATTCCGCTTTCGTTAGTTCTGCGCAAACGAAGTTGCGGGCATTAGCTAGTAGTTAATATAATCAGGCATTACTTAGCGGAAATCCATAGCATACTTAGTTAATGTTATTCTTTGCAATTTCCACGAAGATTTTTTTTTTAAGAACAACATTAATTAAATTGTACTTCGACTAATAATAATAACTTCTTATACACAGTAATGAAAAACGTAATAAAGGTCGTCAGAGACGGCGTAGATAATATGATATTTTATCTTAAAATGCCTAGATTTGTACGTGGTAGAGCCATGCTTCGGCACGAATGGGCCGGCTCGACCGGAGAAATACCACGGGCTCACAGAAAACCGGCGTGAAACAGCGTTTGCGCTGTGTTTCGCCGAGTGAGTGAGTTTACCGGAGGCCCAATCCCCTACCCTATTCCCTTCCCTACCCTCCCCTATTCCCTCTTAAAAGGCCGGCAACGCACTTGCAGCTCTTCTGATGCTGCGAGTGTCCATGGGCGACGGAAGTTGCTTTCCATCAGGTGACCCGTTTGCTCGCTTGCCCTCTTATTTCATAAAAAAAAAAAAAAAAAAAGATATTGGATATTCTTCATATTCAAGTACGTTTTATGAAAATATATAGTACCTTAGCCGTCTGTGATAGTGAAATACAAGCTGTATAGCGATATTTTATCTTAACATCCATACTTTACTAATATTATAAACGGGAAAGTGTGTGTGTCTGCTTGTCCGTCTTTCACGCCAAAACTACTGAACCGATTTAAATGAAATTTAGTACACAGATAGTCTAGACTTCAACAAAGGACATACGTTACTTTTTATCGCAGTAGCCACGGGCATCAGCTGGTAATATAAAGTATCTTCGCCGTATGTGATGACTGATGCCCCTTAGACATGAATGTAAATAACTACAAATTTTATAAAAAAAAACTAAAACCGACTATGTAAATTAAATAGCCTAAGTTACCCGGGCTGTTACTACGAATTAATTGATACCTCATTTATGTAAATCGGACCAGTAGTTTAGGCGCTACGGTGCAACATACATAGTACATACATACATAGACTGCCAAAATCATTACCCTTGCTTTTGGCTTCACTATAGTTGGAAAAAAAGAAAATTCTTAAAAACATATTCAAAATTATATGTACCTCTAAATACGCCGCGTCAGAAACGAGTCCACAGAGTAGCGCTCCCGTCAGAGCGCGCAGCACAGCTTTTCCCATTTCCCCGCACATTTTGCCAGCAGTACAGAGCAGACAACTACAGAACAGAGGCACCAGCGAGACACTGTGCGCCGAGCTACACTCCCCACTCTGGTAGGGTTGCAAAAGTGAAGTGGTTGGTACTATGTCGCAATCAAGAGGTCAGCTTAATTCGATTAAAGTTGATGGGCTCTTATATAATACTAGATACTCGACAAACGTTGTTTTGTCATATATAAAAAATAGATTACGACCGATTCTCGGACCTATCGAATATACAAAAAAATCATAAGAATTGGAGAAGACGTTTCGGAAGAGTGTGTCCCCGAACACTATGTGACACGAGATTTTTTTATATTAGAAAATGATCAGTAGAGAGTAGAGACACGTCACGTCATATTAAAAAAACAACAGAAAATGAAAATGGGACGAACTGACGAATAAAAAAAATCACAAATAATTAATTTAATTTATGACCTACACACATCGAAAAGGTCTCATTTAATTCGGTAGAGAGTAGAGCTCTATACATCATGTGTCACGTGTAGGGAACACCCTAGGCATTAGAATTCACAAGCTCAGGAATAAAAAGTCGGGCTAGTTCCCGAACCAGTGGTTGGCATCACGTAGGGACAATTCCTATTATTAATGAATTACCAAGAAAAAGGACCAAACTGCCCCGAACATTACACAGGAGAACATTTCCTAGTTCAGACTGAAAACAAAAATATTTAACTTAATAACTCCCCACACCAATCTCGGTGACGGTGGCCGGTTTCATTGAAACCAGGCCAGTTACGCAGGAGTAATTTTATAGTGCCCAAGTGTGTGCGCAGTACACAAGAGCACTCTCTCTTCCTTTACTCTCGTAATCCAGTGGGACGGATAACCGACACGACTGGCGAGAGATCAGGCGCAGGTCCGACTTTTTACATGCCCATCCGACGCATGGATCATCTTTCTTGTCAGACAATCAGGTGATCAACCTGCAATGTCCTAACAACACTTTTTGCTGTTCCAATGCTGGAATCGAACCCACGACCTCCGAGTCGAGAGCCAACGCTCTAACCACTAGACCGTGGAGGCTGTTGTTAGTTAATAGTTACTAGCTAAGAAGAGTAGGTGATATATTATGTTTTCTTTCGAATGAAATAAATTAATTGAAAATATATAAATACTTACATTGTAATACTTGAAAATAAATACATGGAAATACTGATACTAAAGATAGAGCAAGCGGCAACGTATGTCTCAGATTATTATTTATACGCAACTAGCTCTTGCCTGCGGCTCCACCCGTGTAAATAGCATATCTCACGGGAACACTACTTTTCGGGATAAAAAGGAGGCTGTGTTAATCTAGAGCTCAAATAAAAATTTCATCAAAATCCGTTCAGTAGTTTTTGCGTGAAAGTGTTACAAACATTCGTCCATCTATCCATACATCCATCCAGGATGGGGATCCTCACAAACCTTAATTTTCGGTATAAAAGTAGCCTATGTAGTGTGTATTAATCCAGAGCCTAAACTACTACCATACCAAATTTAATCGAAATCCATTCAGGAGTTTTTTGTGAAAGAGTAACAAACATTCATTCATCCATATATCCATCCATCCATTCATCTTCACAAACTTTCACATTCATAATATTAGTAGCATTAACTATATACACACAAACGTACGCCACATTACTTTTATGGTAACTCGTGTTACATTACCCACTAATAGCTCCACTATTATGCACTAGAAATCGTCTAATTATGAAACTTTCAGATTCACGGTTCGATACAACGGACATCCTGCTAAAGCCGATGCCACAATGTAAACAAGGTTTAAACGTCGATTGCAAATTGCAATGTTGATATATTATTTATATCACATTATCCTTATTATAACTAGCTTTTGCCCGCGTAAATACAGTAATCCCATGGAGTCGCTGTACTTTTACGGAATAAAATATAGAGCCTAAACTACTACTATACATGATAATAATATCACACATTTTTTTTATATACACGTTAGCGTATATAAAAAGTTGTGTGATATTATTATGAACATGAATTTCCGCTAAGAATCAACAGTACACTCAATCAGCTATACTACTCTACAGCAGTTTTTGCTTAAAAGAGTCACAAACATTCATTTATCCATTCTTAGAAACTTTCACATTTATAAAAGTAGTAGGATTCCAAGAAAAATAAATATTATCTATATGTGATCTACATAAATAAAAGGTAAAGCTGATTGACTGATGTTGATTCAACAAACAAGCCAAACCCTTAATGGATAGAAATTTTAAATTTTGCACAAGTATTTCTCACATGACGTTGGCATCCGCTAAAAAAGGATTTTTCAAAATTAAAACCCTAAGGGGGTAAAATAGGGGACGAAAGTTTCAAACCTAATTTCACGCGGGCGAAGCCGCGGTTAATTAATGCTAATCTATACTAATATTATAAAGAGGAAAACTTTGTTTGTATGTTTGTTTGTTTGTTTGTAATGAATAGGCTCAAAAAGTACTGGACCGATTTCAAAAATTCTTTCACCATTCGAAAGCTACATTATCCACGAGTAACATAGGCTAAATTTTATTTTGGAAAAAAAATAGGGTTCCGTAAGATATTTGGGTTTTTCGGACACAAGGTGTAAAAAATCAACCAGAAAAGTTACTTATTTTGCGTACGCTGCCTAAACTATAAAAGATAGAACCATATAATGTTCTAATTAATTGTAGATCTTATAAATATCTACAAAAAAGTCCGCGACACACTATACCTATCTATGTCGAGTGAGGCCCAACAACCATTTTTTTATTTAGAAATTTTGAATTTTTTTTGGACTACATTTAAACGCGTTTATTTTACTCATGCTATTAATCCTTATCAAAATAAATAATTTCATCACTAAGTACAGTTTATGTAGATAATATTTGGTCTTCGAATAATTAAAATTGGACGTTTGGTTTTGAAGTTATGGCGAAATTAAAATATTACGATTTCTGCTGCACGGCCCGTTGCGAAGTGGGTGACATTCTGTAGTATTAGTATCAGTATTGTACCCGTGCGAAGCAGGGGCGGGTCGCTAGTGTTACTATAAAGTAACAAAAAATATCACACAAATAATAAAAACCTAAGTAAACTTGATCTTACACTTTATTCAGCTATCTCCTGTTCCGACATAATCTTACAGATAAACAACTTTTCCGGTTATACCGAAGAAAAAATTATATAAAGTTAACCTAAGGTTTAGCATAAAACGGTGCCAGTTTTCTAAACATTTGAAAAAAATTCTAAAGAATATAAAGCGTTTTTCGATAGTTTTTCACTCGAACTTTGACAGCGAATAGCGGCAATTTTGCCCTTAAAGTCAGAAATTCAGCCCCGTTTATACGAAGATGTCGTCAAAAATTGGTCTTCAACCGAGTCGCGGCGACCATTTGGCTTAAATTTCCTTGCATACATAATGCTATCGAATATCCTTTACAATATTACACAAAATCTCTTAAACAGGTCATTTTATTATACTTATTTTAAAATTCGGGCAAATCAAAAATTTAATAATTTAGTATTTCAATTATTATATTACTATCACACACAGCCATGTGATAATATTTTTCTAAAACATAAGAATTAAGAACCACGTTCTTTGTAATTCACGTATTAAACAACGTTTAACCAATTTTAAATGATAGGTGAAGATCGACGCGAATTAAATATTATTACTGCTGTTTACTACTTCTTTGTATAATGTAATTAATTAAAACCGCTTTAAAAATATACAATATAAAATTGGTTAGAATAATCAACATTTATACGCTTGATTGCAATAAATCACGATATATTCATAATAATTAGGATCATGTAGGTACTTGAGTACGCATTAAATTCTAGTAATTAATGAATAAAATAGCTGAAATAAAATTAATTTAATTAGATTACCTTGTTTACTCATTAGTCATTACATAATTCTGATAATAGGCAACAGACAATTAAATCCGATATTTCCAATGTATGATTCAAAATATGTAGGTAAATAATAAATATCATTATTAACATCACAATTTCCATTCGCACTATATCCTTAAATAAATAATATTTAAAGGTATTATAAATATTTAAAAAACCGGCCAAGTGCGAGTCAGACTAGCGAACGTAGGGTCCATCTTAGGATACCATTATACTTATTATTGTGTTATACATGTTTACTTATTATTTCGTTATTTTACAAGTCAGGCATCTATACCTAACTTCTAAATCAACAAAGGTACCTATTAAAGCCGTTATAGTTTTTTTTTTTTTTTTTTGTAATTTTTTGAGCCAGGCGTTTAGTTTTTTATAGGGCATGGGATTGGTAGTCTACAAGTAAAGAAAGCCAGTTACATGAAAAGTATGTTGATCTTTAGATATTATGTTCGTCTTGAACATTAGGTGATTTTCATATTTCGTAATTTATTTAGAGTGAAATTAGGGTTAAAATACCACGCTTGTTCAGCGGTTTAGGCTTTTATCACGTAGTTAACATACCTACTGTGAGAAAATCTTGCGCGACGGCCATTGCTAGGTACGTGAAAAAGCCTATTTTTTTTTTTTTTGTATTCTCTGTTGTTTTTATTTTTTATTTAATGTTGTCACTGTTTTTTGTACTGACCTGTAATGACAAAAATTTTCGAATAAAGGTTTTTATTTATTTATTTTATTTATTTATTTAAAAGGCGGAGGAGGGTCTAGGCATATACAACGGATAGTCACCGAAGTAGGGGTTAAAAGTGGTCACATAAGATATTTTGTACTTTTCCTAACCTTAAATTAGCTGACAAATGGTTTCGGTTCAATGTCTTAACAGCTGGACCCAGGTCTTAACCAGTTTATTGCGAAACCGTCGAGCGAGGTAAGTGTTCACTCACTTGGATACCGGCAGACTCAAAATATAGTTAGTTATTAATTGCTCATATTTATTTAATATAGTTTTTTCGCAGTCGCGGATATTTGACTGATGCAAAAAATAGATAAAAACAATCCTTGATGCGGATTATATATCATGCTAAAATTTCAGCTCGATCGGTACAGAACTTTTTGAGTTTTTGAAGCGTACACAAACCAAAATAACAATTTTATACATAAGATAGACTAGCATTTGCCCGCGTCTTCGCTCGCGTAAATAAAGTATCTCGCAAGAACTCTTCAATGTCCCGTTTGCCTGCGGCTTAACCCGCATAAATATAGTATCCGACGGGAACCATAGGTACATTTCCCGTGATTAAAAGTCGCCTATGTCCTTCCCCGTGGTCTATATCTTTGCCAAAGTTCATGATAATCGGTTAAGTAGTAACCCACGAGACCTGTACGACTTCACTGGATAAAAAAGTAGCCTATGTCCTTCCCCGTGGTCTTCTTTCTATCTGCGCCAAATAACATGATAATCGGTTCAGTACTTTTTGCGTTAAAGAGTAACAAACATTCGTCTATCCATACTCACAAACTTTCACATTTATTTTCAACTAGCTGTTGTGTCACTGTACTTTTTCGGGATTAAAAGTAGTCCAGAGCCTAAACTACTATCATAACAAAATTTTACGAAATTTTTTGAGTAGTTTTTGCGTGAAAGAGTAACATTCATCCATCCATACATCCATCCATCCTCACAAACTTTAACATTGATAAATAGGAAGTAGTAGGATTAAATATTTTGTAACCGAGTGTATTCTTTATACTGCTGGCCCATTTTCTCTGCCCGCAGTGTACTGTCTAGCGTTACGTAATCTCCGCTTACTCTGTGCGAATGCAGTCGTGATAAAGCTAACAGCTGCCTTAAGTCTAGGCTATTAGGCCATTTCTGTCTTTGTACAGTCTTAGTACCAGGGCGTTATGGAGATTAATCTAAACCCCAATTCTCCTATTTAACTTAGACTTTCAATGAATTATAAATGAATCATCTTGATATCATGAAATTGTTGGAGTTTGGACCAATAAAATGCGTTTGACGTTGGTTTGACGTTCATTAGAATACCATTTTGCTATTTTAACATAATATCGAAACTGCATTAATGTAAGATTAAATTAGCAGAATCGACCTACTGGCCATATCAGACCCACCACCTTCGCGTATCTATACCAATATTATAAAGAGGAAATGGTTGTTTGTTTGTTTGCATCGAATACGCCTTGAAACTACCAGTCCGATTTTATTGAAATTTGGCACAGATGTAGACAACGGGGAAGGACATAGGCTACTTTTTATCGCGGAAAATGCACAGTTCCTGTGGGATTTCCTTTTGAGCGTACGCAGTCATGCGAAACATATTACTATTAAATAAAATTTTCGTGTCGCAGGCCACAGTGTTTGTCAGGGAATTCCTATAAAACGGATCGACCGATTTTAATGAAATTCTGTAGGTTTGAGAATAAGACTTGTAAACTATTTTTATACCCCGAAATGACATGACCGATCCCAATTTTTTGTACCATTTTTTTTTATTTTTATCTTTTACGATTTTGCTTTAAAATACAAAATATACCTGTTACGGGTAATGCTAGAATTCATCCATCCATACATCATCCATCTATACATCCTCACAACTTTCACATTTATAATATTAGTAGGAAGGACTTATTGCAATATTACAATGCACATTGGGTAAATTGAATAACGCAGATTGTATCTTGTTGTATATTGTAGCTTAAGTGTAGAGCAAGTTAGTCGCTCGCTAATTCGCCCTGTTAACTTGCTACCGCTATCTAACGGCCTGCCTATCTATCTGTAACTATTTGTTAGATTAGGTTAAATTTGTATCGCTAAAAACCGACAAATGATTGAATGACGATGCTTTTAACAAATAGTTATAAATAGATAGGTTATTGAAACGGGCCATATAACAAACCGTGCGGGGCCTATTCTGTAGCCCTCGATATTCACGTTCACTAAAGCTTCGTGAGAATGAACTTATCTCTCACATTTCGAGCGGTCTGAAGATACACCCCAACATACCTCTGTCGGTCGGGGCAAAATAAAAGTTACTTATCGCTATCGATACGTGTTGCGAGGAACTTTAAGTATATTTCATCACATTTATCGAATTCACTTTCAAGTTATTTTGTGATCAGTGATAGGGGTCAATTATAATGTGATAGTAGTCCATAGTTCATACTAGATAGTATTATTAAGTGTGTTTTCTAGTATAAGAAGATCTAATTTGAAAGTGAACAAAAATTATACATAGTTTCGTTTATATAATATGAGGAAATTCGTGAATTAAAAGAAAGTCAGGCCAAAAAGCTACATAAGATAGAATATTTATTACATTGACATTTGACATACGAGTAGAAAAATAATAATAACACTGTAAAGTATAAACAATCAAATGTTCCACGCTACAGATAGAATTTATTTCTATATGAACAGTAAAAAAATGGAGGTATGAATATCATAAAATCGTACTTTTTAATTTTATGATAACTCCTAAATTATTAAATTAAACTGTATAGTGTACAGGGCTATTAAAATGTGTATGTAATACTTAAAGTGTCTAAAGTTTTAAATTTGATAATGATAAACACTGTATTACTGTCTAAAAAGCTTCTGAGAATACTACATTATAATGTGATCATTTTATAAAAACATAGAATAAAAAGCTAAGCATACAGAGAAGAACACACTGATAAACAATCTCAACATACATTGTTCTGTTAGGCATTAGGCAGCGTTTTCACTAAAAGCACCTAGAAAGCTGATCATATTTCATGGGCCATATTTCAACCAATTTCCACAAAGCCTTAACAAACTATACACCTATACCTTCCTCAATAACCACTCTGTCTATAAATGTATGGATGAAAGCCGGATGGAAATCCTTTTAGTAAATTATGATTTATGATAAATTATACTGATTGAAGAAAATATCAAAGCAGATTATCGCAAACAGACACAAAGACATAAGCGGCTTGAATTTATAATTACTAGCGATCGCCCTGTTGTCGAAATTAGCTCATTTGGGAGATGCCAGTGCAGACAGACGTACAAGTTAACTACAATTGGCCGGATATAATATACACATAAAAAACAAAACAGTATTTATTTATCGATTACAACATTGGCGCCAAAGAAATATAAAAAAATTACTAAAGAAGAAGCCTACTAAAAAAGATATAACTAGACTTTGGAAAACGCAGACCGTAATTAGATATACCAATTGTAATACAGCTACAGGAATGGACCCCAGGAGTATCCGTTGATATTGTGACATACTAGAAGTTAACTTAGACATAACAGCAATGCAAAATCAAACAGCCATTTACACATTAACAATCCTACTAATATTATAATTTTGAAAGTTTGTGAGGATGGATGGATGTTTGTGACTCTTTCACGCAAAAACTACTGATCGGATTTTGATGAAATTTGGTGTGGTAGTAGCTTGAGCACAGAGGGGCAATTCTGCTAAATAAAGCCTGCATTAATACAATTACAATCAAGTCCCGATACGCTTATACTCCCAAGAGGTGTTTTTATGAACGTTAAACCAATGTGAAACGCGCTCTGATTGGTCGAAACGTCATAAAATCCGTTCATTGTAACATGATGCTACACTTTCAATCCAAACAAAGTGAAATTGACTGTTTAAATCAGTTTAAATTATCTACTTTAAATACGAGAATTGAGGTTCTGGATTTAAACAAAGGTTAATTTTTATTCAGAAAAAATGCAGTGTTCCCGTGGGAAACTGTATTTACGCGGGCGGAGCCGCGGGCAGCAGATGTATAGATGGATGAATGGATGTTATTATTCTTTCACGCAAAAACTACTGAACGGATTTTGATGAAATTTGGTATGGCAGTACTTTAAGCTATGGATTAACACACAAGCTACTTTTTATCCCGAAAAAGTACATTGTTCCCGTGGGATACTACATTTACCTACGCGGGCGAAAACGTGGGCAAAATAAATGGGTGAATAATATGATGATACATATTATGTAGTGATGACTTGTAAAGACAGTGATGCGGAAATTAATACGTCGTGCTGACTGCTTCGCGTGCTGCGCTGTTCCGCCAGAAACGTCGTCCACGATGCCGCATGCCATCGACACACGCATCACTTTTAGGCTGCGTTCACACCAAACTTACTGTCAGCCGCCGAATGTGAGCAGGCTCACTGTGAGCCCCAGTGTAAACGTGAAAATAAACGGTAGTTTACGTTCACACTATACTGACAAAATGGCCGCCTAATGTCAGCGTCTACGCATAGCGTAATAACGTATTGTCTGTACGTATGTATGGAAATACAATAAACTGCGTAACGCTCGCTCACATTCGGCGGCTGACAGTCAGTTTGGTGTGAACGCAACCTTACAACAGAAGTACGTTAGTAATATATTCTTTGAACCCCAATACTCGTAATTAACTTATACTTTCATTTTACTTTTGTTGAATTATAAATTAATCTTCTTGTTATCTTAAACTGATTTTTGAAGTTTGAGCGAGTCAAAACTGGTTTGACATAGGCTTGACGTTTATGAAAATACCATTTTGGAGTTTTAACATATCGGAACTGGATAGTAACTGTATTATTGCAGCATTTAACTATCAGAATAAACCAGCAAAATAACATTAATTCTGATCACCATTAAAAGTAAATAACGAAACCAAGAGCATGTAAGGGTTCCACAATATGTTTTTTTTTTTTTAATTTCTTTAAAAGTTTATGCCCGTTTTGCTCAAAATAATATTTCTAAAGAGTAAATATTAATAATATATTATTTAGCATGACTTACTAGCATGAAAAATCACTCGAAAATGTGTGAGTACGATCATATACGATCGAGATCGAGTTGCATAACGAATGAATAAATTATTGCACCTAGCCGCTTGATATATTATTATCTAGTTGTTAGTAAACTCAAAGTCCCAATAGCTGGTGTCGTTTGAAACTGATAGTTCTAACTAGTTATCACAGTAGTTACGGTCCCCGGGTAGCCGGCTACAACTTGCAAACGGCAGTTTAGATACGGGTATTTTACAACACTCTTGGATTTATTTAAAATTTTGTATAACAAACAACTATATGTAGATAACTAGCTTTTTCCCGCGGCTTCGTCCGCGTATACATAGCATCCCACGGGAATTAGCCTATGCAAAGTAGCCTATGTTTTAAACTAGAGCCTCAACTACTACCATACAAAATTTAATCGAAATCCGTACATTCGTTTTTGCGTGAAAGAGTAACTAACGTCCATCCATCCTCACCAACTTTTACATTTTTAATAACACTAGCTGTTACCCGCGGCTCCGGGTATGTAATATAATATCCCTCGGGAACAATGCACATTTTCGGGATAAAAAATTAGCTTATGTTTTAATCCAAAGCCTAAACTACTCCCATACCAAGTTTCATCAAAATCCGTTTAGTAGTTTTTGCGTGAAAGAGTAACAAACATCCATCCAACCATCCATCCATCCTCACAAACTTTCACATTTATAGTAGTAGGATTGACATTATTGACACTAATGACGGCTGTAGTGTATTACTGTGTTTGTAAGTATAGATATAACGCTGTCTCGAGTGCTCTAGCCATATTAGACAGTAGACGTGTCACAGTGACAGTGACAGTTAAGATATCAGCCCTGATAGAGAGGCCATGCGGGCAGGGTGTGTGTCAATCGAGAGCATTGGCGAGCCCTGTATTGTTGCGTGCTAGAATATTATAACGGCCATTAGATTATCAGCCTGGACGGTAAGGCGTTTAACCCACTTGACCAGCATGGTTGATATTTATGTGACGTCCCACGGGAACGGAATAAAAAGTATCCTATGTCCGTCTCCTCGTTCTAAACTACGTCCCGATTAATTTTCAGCTGTTCTTAAGTTATATATAGTGTGACTAACAAGACTTTTACATACCTAGCTGTCCCGAGTCCCGACACACGTTGTTCTGTCTTAAATATGAACTGGAATGAATAAATAAGTACATCTACAATGCAACCTACATCCTAGTCCTACACCTACTCCTACAACCTACACCTTTTCCAATATTACTTACTGTTTAAACCTTCCCTGAACTTCCACAATAAAGACCAAAATCAGCCAAATCAGATTAGCCGTTCTCGAGTTTTAGCGAGATATTAGAATTGTAATCCATTTTTATATACATAATGCGACTTTTTATGTAACTTCCTCCTGGCACCACAAAATGTACTGTTTGTGATTTTATTTTAACACTGTCGACGTGGTAAATACACATATACATGCTAAGTTTCATATCTCTAGCACTACCCGTTTAGATTCTATACTAATATTGTAAAGAGGAAAAGTTTGTTTGCATTGAATAGGCTCCAAAACTACTTGATGAAATTTGGCACGGACATAGGCTACTTTTTATTGCGGTAAAATGTACGGTTCCGCGATCTAGTCTTGAATAACATGACGAAAAAATACAGTTACATGATTACCTGTACCTCGGCTTCACCTGAAGCAAAGCTCTAGTGGAAACTTTCAATATTACATGAGACATTCAATATTGAAACAGCAGCTATTGAAATCTCCGTGTATCCCGGGCCCCAGCTGCACACAGGACACATGACTCGTACACCGAGTATCCAACTCCCTGGAGAATCCGGAACAGGTAAGATACATACACGATTGCGAATTGCGATATTTGTTAAGTTTGTACAATGTTTGTATTGGATATGTTAATCCCTAGAAACTGAAGTTTACTGTACTGAAGTAGTTACTGTAATATACTAGTTTTGTTTCTGAATAATTAATTTGCTACACACTTTTTAACCACTTCTTCTTTGACTTCCAAAAAAGGGGCGTAAATTATAGCTATACATACGGCTGTATATTATATTTTTGATGTAAATGATTGATGAATGATGTGAAATTTAGATTTTCAGCAAAGTGGTGACCTAATGATGGGATCCATGAAGAATCGAGGGAATTTCTCGAAATGTAAAATATGGATACATAATATGGTGATTTTGACTTTTTCTGAAGAAGTCCAAGCATATTCTACTTACCAAAAAGTAAGATTTCGCACCAAGGCATACCCTGAATCCAAAAGTACAGAACAGAACTCCTGACTCCTTATAGACACACGTTTGGGGATTTCGGCGTTGTGTAAAGAATAGGCAATCGGACTAATTTTTTTTCATTGCATAAATGAATAGTACTCTTAAATATGAGTAACTTCTCAGAAGAAACCGTATATCAAAAGTCAATATTTTCAAAGGTACAGCGATTTGTATAAAAAATTTCGCGAGCCTCCTAAAAACGCTCCATACTAAAGTCGACCTACAAATGACGTCACTTGTAGGTTATGTAGGTTACTATGAAGTATATGGCCGCCGGAATATATTTGTAAATATCTCCCATATTTGTGCGTTTAAGTTCATACTTACCATAATGAATGTTTTTGTATATGGTGTGAGTAAACTAATGATGTAGGTTTTGTTTAGCAATTTCGCAAAAAAAAAATTTTTTTTTGTTACTTTTTAAATGTATTTAATTAGTAAACTACATATAAAATAATATATTTTTTTACATTTACCAAGTAGTAATACCTCAATATTTCTGAATAAATTAACGGAACTACATAATAGGTTGGGGAAAAAGTCTTTTCGCATTATAGTATGTATGAACTTGTCATAAAATATCTTGGGCTCTACCAATTGTATCTGGCTGATTTTGGTATCATTAAAAAGTTTTAATTTTACAGAAGACAATTCCAAATTCAAATTAGGTAAATTTGAGATTTTCATTTGTTTTTCTTATTGTTAAAATGAGTGATTCTTATGAAGAATTTCGATACATTTTAAAATTTTATTACAAAAAAGGTAAAAATGCAACACAAGCCGCGAAAAAAATTTGTGATGTTTATGGACCTAATGCAGTATCTGTGAGAGTAGCGCAAATTTGGTTTAAGCGTTTTCAATCCGGAAATTTTGATATCAAAGATGCACGTCGCTCTGGTCGCCCTGTTACGGACAAAACTGTTGCCATTTTTGAAAAAGTGGAGCAAGATCGGCATATTAGTAGTTACGATGTAGCTGAAGAACTGGGGATTGACCACAAAACGGTTTTGGCGCATTTGAAAAAAGCTGGGTACACAAAAAAGCTCGATATTTGGGTGCCTCATGAGCTCACTGAAAGAAACCTAATGAACCGTGTACTCATTTGTGATTCTTTATTACGACGTAATGAAACCGAACCATTTTTGAAGAAGCTGATAACTGGTGATGAAAAGTGGATCACGTACGACAAGAACGTGCGAAAAAGATCGTGGTCAAAGGCCGGTCAGGCTTCACAGACTGTGGCGAAACCCGGGTTAACTCGCAACAAGGTGATGCTGTGTGTGTGGTGGGATTGGAAGGGCATTATTCATTATGAGCTGTTACCGCCAGGCAGGACCATCAATTCTGAACTGTACTGCGAACAACTGATGAGATTAAAGCAAGAAGTTGAGAGAAAGCGGCCGGAATTAATCAACAGAAGGGGTGTGGTTTTTCACCATGATAACGCTAGACCTCACACATCTTTAGCCACTCAGAAAAAATTACGGGAGTTTGGCTGGGAGGTGTTAATGCATCCGCCGTATAGTCCTGACCTTGCACCTTCAGATTTCCACCTGTTTCGGTCGCTGCAGAATTCCTTAGGCAGTGTCAGGTTGACATCACAAGAGGACTGCCAAAACCACTTGTCGCAGTTTTTTCATCAGAAGCCCCAAAAATTTTATAGCAATGGGATCATGTACCTACCAACAAGATGACAAAAAGTTATCGAACAAAATGGCACCTATATACTTTAGTCACTTGTAAATAAACGTTATAAAAAAACCTTTTGAATTTTTATATAAAATGCGAAGAAACTTTTTCCCCAACCTAATATTTCAGATGTTGTCCGATCCCCTATTGCAAGCATAGGTATGCCACTATATCAATTACGGTAAGCATCATCATCAACACCATGATTTCTCATAGTATTTTATCGAATATCTTTGAACATTACTTTTCCATTTGTGAACCTATTTGCAAAATTCGTTTGTTATTATAAACCTACTGTGAATCATGAAATAGAAGGGAGAAAACACAGAAAGAATTTGAGCTAGTTAATGTACCAATTACTAATATTAAGTACACACTAACGTACAAAACGACCACTAATAGCACTGCACTGTACCTAAGCAGTTACTTAAAACGGTTCCTAGTATTGCTAACACTAAGTGAACATTGAGTAATACAAACAGATACTTACATTCTGTATCTTATATGTATCGGTACTTGTACTAATATTTATTCTGTGGTATCGGTTTACTTTACAAGTTACGAGAACATTGAGTAGGTAAAGTCGGAGTTCACGAGACAAAAAAAAATAACAAACATTTAAAGGTTCTAATTCTTCAGATCATATTAAAAAACCGGCCAAGTGCGAGTCGGACTCGCGCACCGAGGGTTCCGTACAAACTTGTAATAAAAATAATGGTTCACGGTTTATGCATAAGGTTTATGTTTAAGAATTTTTATTTTTTTTTATTTTTTATATTGGAGTTGATTGAATGAAAGGTATATTGTGGTTTACGTTTATTAAAAAAAAACTAACTTACTAGATCTCGTTCTAATTTTTTAGTTTTATCATTCCTTTAGTTTAGAAGTTACAGGGGGGGACACATATTACCACTTTGGAAGTGTCTCTCGCGCAAACTTCAGTGATATCATTTTTTTCTAAACTTCAGTTTATATATCATTATTGAAGACTTATCCATAGATACCACACACGTATGGGTTTGATAAAAAATAATTGAGTTTCAGTTGTAAGTATGTGGGACCCCCAAAATTTATTGTTTTATTTTCTATTTTTGTTAGTGTCCGACCGAAAGTTCGGTTTCGGTTTCGGTTTCGGCCGAGTTTCGGCCAAAAATCAAGTTTCGGCGGCAGTTTCGGTTTCGGCCAAAAGTGGCCGAAACTTTTGCCGAAACCGAAACTGAAGGTCGATTCTGCTATTTTAATCCAACAATAATGCAACTTCGTTACTTTTTCGATACAATCCGGAGCCTATCAAACAGCAAAATGGTATTCAACTAAACTTCAAACAAACGTCAAACGGCGAATTACACCGCGATGCGATTATCATTGTATCACAGCTTGATTATAGATTGAGCGAACCACTTATCCATAGAAAATGGTATTCTCGTATGTTTATAAACTTAACTCCAATTTGACTCGAACCGATCCGTCAGCCGGATATTTTTTTCACTTTGACATGTGGGGATGCCATGACATAAAAATATTTATTTTACGCAAAAATCTCTTTTTTTGCCTTCCCCTCTCTAACCACGCGGGAAATAATTTTCCGTCCGTCTCAGAAGAGGATAAAATCGTGTATGCGTACACAAATGTGCACAGCCATGCCCCAAATTCTATGATTTTGTGTAATGTTTCAAAAAACACGAGCAGGAGACGCGCCTTAACTGACAATAATTGGCAACACTGGATCGTACAAACGTCAAGCAACAGCTGTCTTTATAGATGCTTTGTGCTCGCTTTATTTATAAATTGTAGTCAATATCATTGCAAAATGACTGTGTTGGGATTTTAAATTTGCGAAAATAGTGTAGTAGAATACCGACTTTCGGTCAATTTATGATAACAGGATGATAAATTTATAATGAATTGATGGTAAGTTGAAAGTCTAAGTTAATTAAGAGAATTGGCCCTCTGATTTCGGAAGTTTTCGTGCACGCTCGCCTAACTTCGTTTCTTGCGGCAACGTTGACAACGCAACTGAATTTGAAAACATAATTAAAATATAATTAATATTTTTTAATATTACATTAAATAAATGATCTCACCAAAAACATTTTCATGTAAAGTGATGCCAAGACGATACAATATAACTCGCACTGTCAAAAAGATATTAGATCTCATGTGAAACCAAGCCTCTGACTCTACCAAACTTCTAACTCTACACGCCATAATTCTACAAGCCTAACTCCACAAACTCTACACCTTTGTCAAAATATGTGGCCTGGCCATTTCGATACACTCGCTTAGGCGTAAGGTGAAAGTTTTACGGACTGTTTTTCTGTTATACTATTCTTGTATGAACGAAATGGCCAAGCCACATAATTTGACTAAAGTATAGAGCTTGTAGAGTTAGGCTTGTAGAGTTAAGGCGTGTAGAGTTAGAAGTTAGGTAGAGTCAGAAGCTTGGTTTCACATAAGATCTAATATCTTTTTGACAGTGCGAGTTATATTGTATCGTCTTGGCATCACTTTACATGAAAATGTTTTTGGTGAGATTTCACTTCTTTTTGAAAGACAATTTTCAGACCTCTAGAGTAAACATTTAGGTAGTCTCTTACAAATTTTCATCCCCTAGTTTAAGGGGTTGGAGGATAAAAGTTCCAAGTTTGTCAATCTTTATGTTGGTTATGTGCTAAAACAAGCTTACATACCAAAATTCAGCTTTCTATGACATCCGAAAGTACCCTATAATTTTGTTGATCATCAGTGAGTCGAATCATCAGACGAAATCAGGGGTTTTTGGATATCACTAAAACCTAAATTATTAGACCTTTATAATCAAAACTTTACATGTTTCATTAGTCCGCTACTGGGAACATATCCTGAAAATTTTGTGTATCTGGTATAATCTAATCCCAAGTTATGAGGGTTCAAAATATCGACGAAACGCTTCGAGAAAAAGTAGTCTGGTAGTGCCCTTGCGCTTCGCTTAGCTCGTCTTGGCGGGGCACTACCGTGCTCCCAGATTACAACAAAATTAATATACTGTGTTTCCATTTCATGTCCTAATTAATGCAGAGTAATGGATAAAATGCACCAAATTTCAGTATTTTAAGGAATTTTCTACTTGACCACGTGAGTTTCGGTTTCGGTTTCGGTTTCGGCCGAAACTGAAGCCACGGCCGAATGTTCGGTTTCGGTTTCGGTTTCGGCCGGAAAACCAGTTTCGGTCGGACTCTAATTTTTGTGCGAAAATCTTAATGCGGTTCACAGAATACATCTGCTTACCAAGTTTCAACAGTACCTGTAGGTCTTATAGTTTCGGAAAAAAGTAGCTGTGACATACGGACGGACAGACAGACAGATAGACGAATCTTTATGGGTTCCGTTTTTTGCCATTTGGCTACGGGCTACGGCACCCTAAAAAGCAGTTTCGTCATTCCTTGAATATGAAAGTCTTTACATACATAAAAATTAGGCTTAAAAATTATTCACTTTTCAAGCCCTTTCATTTTTATACGTGTGGCTCAGAATACAGAAAAATATTTGATTGAATATTTGATTTTTGTGTAATTCTGTGACGTGTGGTAGTCCTACAAGGGTGGGGACGTTTCGCCAAAGAACAACCCCCTTACTAATAAACGCTGTATAAGCTTTGAATAGATAAACAGTGTTTTGTTCACGTCACACAAGTGACATTTTCAATTCGATAGAAGAAGACAAAACACTGTGTAACTATTCAAAGCTTATATATAGCGTTTATTAGTAAAGGAGCAAGTCTTTACATAAACGGCGCCTACCCGATTGACAAATTCATGTATCAGACGCTTGATTATAGTCCGACCAAGTGTAATAATTGCTAATTGTTTCCAAATTACACGAATGTTTCTTTGTATTGATTGAATTTAGAATTATTTTCATTTTGACAGCATTTTGATAGATGATTTTAACATAAATTTATTATTATTCTCGTGGTTTTTATTTTAGATACTAGACAGTATTTATATCTGAGGTAATGGCAGCAAGCGAGTCGCGTGCCGAGCGAACATGCTATCAATTCGCAAATGTCAAACTGCTCCAGGGCATAGACGTTATATAACAAGTCACTCCAAACGAGCTCTTATGGCTCTCACACTAAGAGTCATTTCGTAGAAAAATTTCATTTCAATTGTAAGAGTATCGTGAAACGTCACGGTCGTGCCCGTTGCTCGTCTATTGCTCCGACAGCTGACTCAAAGACTAACTCGCGAGTCGATATAAGGAATTCTTTCAATACCTATTACAATTTTGCAGGCACACATCTTTTATATAATCTTCATATTAAAGGATTGGTAAAATCAATTACGGATATTTTGGGCAAATGATCTACTGCTTAATATGTTTAGACGTTTAGGCATAAAAACAATTAAACAATTTGTAATAAAATATACTTAATAAAATTACATTACGTCTTTACTCTTTACCAAAGTGGTTGTCAATTAGCGAATTGGTCCAAACCCAAAGAATCAGTTTATGATCCAGTCCCGGTTAAAAGTCCAAAATGGTACCTAATTGGTCGTCAAATTAACGGCATCGTTTTGATTGGTCCAGATCCCAAGAATCAGTTTATGATATCAAGACGATTCATAATTATAATTCAATGAAAGCATAATTAAAGTGTAAGCTAATTACAAGAATTGGGGTACTTATATCTTCTTTATTTTAGAAAATTTAATTTTTTTTAAAGTGTAGTGCTGAGATCCAGTATATTAAGTATAACTATCTCCATTAAATGACAGCGACGAAAAATTCTATAGTTTACTCCGGAAATCCTGATAAGTACTAGTTTCCGAACCGGTGGTAGGCATCATGTAGGACAATTCTATAAGCGTTATTTCATAACCTATATGGAAATAAAAATTTTGAGTTTGAGTTTTGAGTTTGAGTAGTTTAATCCCTGGGGACAATACTTTTCCTAAATCTCGTTTGGATTTTCAAACTGTCCCACTCCCGCGCGCAGGATATAACACTTGGCCATATCGTACCTGTAGGTACTATTATTTATTACTAGCGACCCGCCCCGGCTTCGCACGGGTACAATACTGATACTAATACTACAGATAACAGAATGTCTTTAAACCTCTAACAAAACGGGTGAAATTTAGTCAAAACAAACAGAAACAAATTAATATAGGTACCTACTAATACTTAATGAAATAAGTAGGTGGGTATACTTTTATCGTATGAAATACCTACACTTTTCAGAACTCACACCCGTATCATTAGTTGTTTCCTCAGATCCGCCTCGACTCAACCTCATCTGAGGTATCCTTGAGAAGTTCCTTGAGTTTGGTATTCTTAAACATAATTTCTACCTCGGCTGTTTGCTCCTCCAGTAAGGTTGAGTGGAGATAAATAATCATGGAAAAATATATTTTTTTATGTTAACACCAACAGTAACCATTAAAAACTCGATCCAAATTTTACAGAATGATGAATATCTATGCGCTGTAGAATTATACGGAATTTCGTAAAGGCAGTGGCGGATTTTCGTAAAGTAAAGATCCAAAAAATCCTCCATGCTTATCTTTAAATAAGTATCCCTCTGTAATTGCGTAATTGCTTCAAATAATTCCACTCTGTTTGTAAAACGAATTGATATAAATGTCGGAAATAGACACTCGAGGGAGCCTCAAGGTACGTCCTGAGGTACCTTAAGTTTGACAGTTGATTCCTCCACTCGCGTAAGGAAATTCCTCAAGTCGAGGGAATTTTGTTGAACTAATGATACAACTTTCGTGGATTGAGGTTGAGTCGAGTGGAGGAAATCTCGAGGTAACAACTAATGATATGGGTGTAACAATATAACAATCACTAAATAAATAGTTACTAAGTATCTATCCATCATAGTTACAACGAACACAAAACAAAAAATTTACTCATAGATCTAAACTCGCACGCCTTGGCGTCGACGCGACGCCCACTTCGCAACGGGCCGTGCAGCAGAAATCGTAATATTTTAATTTCGCCATAACTTCAAAACCAAACATCCAATTTTGATCATTAAAAGACCAAATATTATCTACATAAACTGTACTTAGTGATGAAATAATTTATTTTGATAAGGATTAATAAGATGAGTAAAATAAACGCGTTTAAATGTAGTCCAAAAAAAATCAAGATTTCTAAATAAAAAAATGGTTGTTGTGCCTCACTCGACATAGATAGGTATAGTGTGTCGCGGACTTTTTTGTAGATATTTATAAGATATACAGTTAATTAGAACATTTTATGGTTCTATCTTTTATAGTTTAGGCAGCGTACGCAAAATAAGTAACTTTTCTGGTTGATTTTTTACACCTTGTGTCCGAAAAACCAACATATCTTACGGAACCCTATTTTTTTCCAAAATAAAATTTAGCCTATGTTACTCGTAGATAATGTAGCTTTCGAATGGTGAAAGAATTTTTGAAATCGGTCCAGTACTTTTTGAGCCTATTAATTACAAACAAACAAACAAACAAACAAACAAACAAACAAACAAACAAACATACAAACAAAGTTTTCCTCTTTATAATATTAGTATAGATGAAAGAATTTTTGAAATCGGTCCAGTACTTTTTGAGCCTATTAATTACAAACAAACAAACAAACAAACAAACAAACAAACAAACATACAAACAAAGTTTTCCTCTTTATAATATTAGTATAGAAGTATAGATGTAGCTTGGCTTCATATTCAAGCCACTTCTGTGAATTACCTACTCTTTGTCGGTAAACATCAAATAAGTGCAATGGCTGGAAAACTCACGATACATTTACTACCGCAGGCAAGTGAGTAATGTAATTCTGCCAGTATGGGTAATGGTTATGCATTACTAAGCGACAGACCACTAGATGCGACACAACGCGACGCGGCTTTGCATTTTTAGGATAGCCATTCCAAATTAAACTTTATTTACTACACGTTTCTTTGCAAGAGTTCTAATTTCGATAGGTCATCATAATATGAGAAGTACGTGTGGAAAATTTCAAACTTCTAGCATTGATACAAATTGTAAACGCTCGTGCGCCTCGATTTATATAGTAGTTTTAAAAATTCATATAAAATTCGTCAAACTAATTTAGTTAAAAATTTAAATAGCATATTAAAGATAAAAGGTTCTTCTCATACATTATGTACGAAACAAAAGGAGCAAGTAAAATACATAAATAGTATCATTTTAAATAACTATAATTCCTGATAATTTCATTAAATTTTCTTTAAATTTTATTTTTATGAGATAGAAACATATATAAAAATAATCTGACTTATAAAGAATCTAGAAGAGGATCCAACAAGTTTGTAAAGATTATTTCTTTTTAAAAAATGTAAGCGGTTTTAGCTATTATATGTTTTGAAAATGCCCCTGTACCTAAAGTTGTAAAAACTTCTGGTTAGTTTTGTCAGTTTTATTCAAATGTTTGAAATTATTTTAAAATAAATGATAAGGGAAAAATTAGAATACAATATTTTCTAGTGTTTTTTTACATATAAAAATCAGAATAACCAGTTTTTGTTAGATATAGACGCATTTGAAAAGTAGCGTTTTTCGTGAAATCTGAGTCGCGCGCCGATCAATGCTCTTAAGGCTATTTTCCTGAGTGCATTTCGTCATCGAACACAATCTTCATACTTTATGAAGACAATAATATAGTATACATATGTCACCGTAAAATTGTAAAAACCATTAGATTTTAATATTACTAGAGATATTATAAAATGTCGACAGATTGTTAAATAAAATTTTCTCCTTACGTAATTGTACGCATTATTTTTCGTTTATTTGTAATTCGTCACATTGTAATATTTACCGTGCGCATGCCGATTGGTTAAACGGCAAGTGGCGCCGCCGCCATATTTGTTTGCTTTTTTATTATAATAATTAAAACGAAAGATAATGCGTACAATTGTAAGGAGAAATCTTTATTTGACTATCTGTCGACATATTATAAATATCTCTAGTAATATTACAATCCAACGGTTTTTACAATTTTACGGTGACATATACATACATAGTCATGAGACACCAAGACATTCCTCCCCATAGTCCTGGTCCTGACAATCAGCATGCATCAGTTGCTCAATTACCAAGATAGGCCGCAGCCTTGTGATTGAAGTGCATCACAATTCACAGAACACAATTCGGTCTATACAGGAATACATTTTCATCGGTACAATAAATTTTACCACGTCATTGGTATCGATAATAGAGTACATTTCACAAATAAATGTTTTTTTTTTTTTTCATTTCAATTATTTTATCCTATAACCAATACCGCATGGGCGCACTAACTACAAGGCGTCAACGGGTGCGGTATGAGGTAGGGGGCGACGAGGTGGGGTAAGCGATCGGCCGGGGCGCGGCGGCGCACGAGTTGATAACAAAGCATCGATAGATGCGTAATGCATCCACATTTTGTATTAGTTTAGCGGATAAGTTCGGGGATTGATAATTTTGTTTTTTTGTTCCAAAGGGGCAGTAACAAAAATCGCTAGTATTTTTTATTTTTGACAACTATTACGTATGTTGATTTATTGTAACTATTATTCTAGATATCCTGTAAGTATATCTAGAATAATAGTTGACCAAGATACAAAAATCTTTGGCCATTTGCAAAATTATTGCATCGACAATCTAGGTCTCCAGAGTCTAGGTACCAACCTAGAGTAGAAAATAACCTGACCAAGAGCATGTCAGAACATGTCTAACTTCAAACTTTCCTAAAGAGTTTTTAGCATGATCTATCTCCTATAGTTTAGGAATGCTAGGGGGGACTAACAGCTTACAAACCACTTTGGAGGCCGATTACTCGAAAATGGTCGACTTTGTAACAAAGTCATGTATAAAACCTTACCTTTATTTTAAAAGACCTATTCAACAATGGGGTACACTGTACACAATGGGGTAGAATGAAAAAATATTTTTCATCCCCACTTTACATATATAGAGGGCTACTTAGCTACCTAGAATCTTTGGTCACAAGACGTTTAGGCAGAAAAATATTTATAAAACGCGAAAAAAATGGATACAAAATCGCTGGCCTCTCAACTGATTACAAACTAATTTTAAATAGTATCAAATATCAATACATCAATAGTATCAATGACAATCAGCTGTGTTAGGTCAACGGCCTTTTCAGTGATTCATGTAGATTATTATACTATTTTTTTTCGTTATTTATCTTGTCTTAACTTCTTTAAATAGGCAGAATTTTTTCCCCAAGTTTCTGTAATTGATTTTGAACTTTACTACCTTTATATTCGTAAGTTTTTTCCACCACAGTAGATAATTTAGAGTTAACCTAATTAGCTTATTATTATAGCTTCAAAAAGTTCAAAAACTTTTTTTGTTTTATTTCAGTAGGTACACTGAAATAAAACTTTAAAGCAGACCAATTCTGAATGCTATTTTTATAAAAGCAAGACAACCCTTCCAGAATATTCCATACATGAACGCTTTCGTCACGCAATCCAGTATACCCAAGCGGCTGTGACCACAAATCAGCCTGAAGTTCGCTCGAAGCAGATGTTTTCTAATTGTCGCCCCCGAGATTTAATTAAAGCAACTTCGCGCCTACGGTAAACTTTTAGCATTTTGTTTGCGACAATACGCATTACGCGCCCATTCGAATTAAATGTTGACATTTCAATTTGTGAACGAGATTCGTAGTAAAGTATACAGTTTAATCGTTTCATATATTTTGTGCTCAAGAATAGGTATTATTTTGCTTAAACCATTTAACTTTATTCAATGGATAATAATTAGTTTTGGAAAATAATAATTATGCTCTCACAATCGTGATGTGTTTTGACGTACCTACTTATTGTTACTTATCTATTTATTATTCTACTGGCCCAAGGGATTGGGGATTTTAAGGAACCAGTGGTGAAGGCTAGTTCTCCTTCATAGGAAAGCCCTATGAAGGAGGAAACTCCCCACACCGATTTCGGTGACGGTGGCCGGTTTTATTCAAACCAGGCCAGTTACGCAGGAGTAATTTTATAGTGCCCAAGTGTGTACACAAGAGCACTCTCTCTTCCTTTACTCTCATAATCCAGTGGGACGGATAACCGACACGACGAGAGATCAGGCGCAGGTCCGACTTTTTACATGCCCATCCGACGCATGGATCATCTTTCTTGTCAGACAATCAGGTGATCAGCCTGCATTGTCCTAACCAAACTTGGATACAACATTTTTTGTTTTTTCCAATGCGGGAATCGAACCCACGACCTCTGAGTCGAGAGCCAACGCTTTAACCACTAGACCACGGAGGCTGTGTTGTAAAGTCCTATGAAGGAGAACTAGCTTTCTAGGAAGAAGGGTGGATGAGGGTCTTCAAAAAGTAAAAGGTTCAGGTAAGTGAAGCCGACAGAATGGAGTTATACCCAACGCCACTGCTGGAAACGCAAGTCGCAACATCAGAGGAGTTAGAAGTGGAACTCCTCTGTTGTTGCGACCATTCGTTGACCAGTTAAGTGTCCATCACCATGATCCATCATACAATCCGTCTGCTCGTTTCCTGGTTCATTTCATAAATGTATATCGAGAATATTCTACTTATTTTGATTTATGTAGTAGTGCACCACGGTTAGACCAGTCTCGACTGCCGAAGTTTCCCTTGAGTCGCGTCACTATTTATTAATTTCGAGTTTTCGTTAAAGTAATTAGAATAGAACCAAAAGAATTAATTAACATTGGTATTAAATTAATGCTATACTAATATAAGGTTGTTCAGAATCAATTACGGATATTTAGAGCATAACTATGGTCTACTGCTTATGTAAAAACGTTTAGGCAAAAAAATAATTAATTATTTCGAAAAAATTATACTAAATAAAATTATTATGCGCTCTGTGTCACGCTGAGGTCATTTACCTCACAGAAATAGGTGATTTAAAGAGGGAGCAAAGACTTTGCCTAATAACATCAATAAAATCCGCTGTATGAAGTCAATGATCTTAATAGCGCAATAAAGAGCGCAAAGTAATAGGTGTCAATACATTCGTAATAATAGCCTGGGTAACATATGCTACAAATTTACATAGTCGGGTTATAATTTTTATAAATATTGTAGTTATTTAAATAAACTTTTATTAGTCGTAAAATATCGTATGTATCTAATACTATATATAATTTTTAATAATTAATGTTTTCACACTACAGCCCGCGGTGAATTTAATTATATTTTGCCATCAGTGCATCAGTTACAAAATCAACTGACTGTTGTGTCCAAAAATTGCGAATTCACGTGTTAATTTTAATATTGTTCATTTCACTCACATGGCTTCCAATGTGCAATTAGTAATATTTAATTTGCATTACAATTGATGAATAATACTGTATACACTTTAATTGTATTTATCAACTTTTAAATGTGATAATTTCCAATATTTAGAGACTAACAGGCCTTACAGCCTTGTTTGATGCCACCCAGATATAGAAGTTATGGGCAAGAAAAAAAATTCCTAAATCACGAAAAGGATACAGAAAATTGTTTTTGCTATAGGTACCTAACTCAATATTTTTAATCCCACTACTATTATAAATGTGAAAGTTTTTTAGCCTTTGTTTTAATCTAGAGCATAAACTACTGCCATACCAAATTTCTTCAAAAACTGATCAGTAGTTTTGCATGAAAGAGTAACTAACACCCAAAGATCTATCCTCACAAATGAAATGATGTGTATTAAATATGTGTATAATATAATAAAATCCTAAATATAAGTATAGTATAAAAAGTATTAAATATATTTCCGTTGTCTGGTACCCGTAACGCAAGTTCTTCGGATACTTACCACGGGGCCAGACTGACGTGGGACGTGGTGTGAAGAGTCCATAGATATAATTATTATTATGAAGGAAGATACCCAATTCTGTCGCAGTGTCCAAATAAATAATAATAATTCGAACATTGGACAGCCATTGCAATGCAATTAGGTAACCAATACGTTTTGGATAAATCCAAAAATAGTGCTGTCATTCGCGCAGATAATGTGGAATTGTGATTAAGGCTGGGTAGACCAAGCAAAATAGGCATTTAACGCTTCCAAGAGTTGCCCGCAATTGCCGCAAAGCGAGCCGCGCGCCTACGTCGCCGGCGTGAACTTACATGAACCCAAAGTGTTACAGTGTAGTCGTGTCGGCAGTAGGTCATCTTATTTTATTATTTGTATTGAAAAAGATAATAAAATCCATAGGTAACTGTTTTAATGCAACACATAGCACACATAATTTGAATAGATATTATAGGTAGGTACCTAAGTAAAAAATGCTTAAATTTTATTCAATTACTAGCTGATGCCCGCGGCTCCGCCCGTGTATGTACGGTAACCCATGCGAATCGTATATGTCCCGCGATAAAAAGTAGCCTATGCCCTTCCCTATGGTCTACTTTATGTCTGTGCCAAATTTCATGATGATCGGTTTAGTAGTTTTTTCGTGAAACAGTAAATAAAGTATCCCACGGGAACCGCACATTTCCCCGCGATAAAAAGTAGCCTTTGTCTTTCCCCGTAGTCTACTTTTCAACTGTGCCAAATTTCATAATAATCGGTTTAGTGGTTTTTACGTGAAACTGTAAATAAAGTATCCCATGGGAACCGTACATTTCCCCGCGATAAAAAGGTAGCTTATGTCTTTTCTCAGGCTCTAGAATATCTGTGTACCAAATTTCATTTAGATCGGTTCAGTAGTTTTGGCGTGAGAGACGGACAAACACACACTTTCCCATTTATAATATTAGTATGGACTAGCTGTTGCCCGCGACTTCGTCCGCGTCAACTGATGGCGCAATAATGCATTAATTTCGACCAAATTTGATTACCATAAAAAAGGTTATAGTGAGTCATTCTTAAAAGATTTTTTTACATCATTTAAAGAGGAATAATTATTTTATACATATTTTTTGGGTAACTTGAGCCGTTTACGTAGCGCACGCAACACGCTGTGTTCGATGTGTGCATGGAGACGAGTACCTATCGTTAGCTCGTGTGGTCACTAAAGTACGTGTCGTTTCGTGAGATAAAAATACTGTATCAGGTAGGTGCTGACGATTTGATGGTAACTACTTAGGCAGACACTTGCAAAAAATGTATTCCTACTGCCGAGTCCGCACGTTTGCCACTTGCCGCAAAATCCAAACCTCCACAAACGTTTGACTTTTTGAAAATCCGGATTTCCGAATTTTTCTCCCAAAAATCCGGATTATCCGGATAATTCAGATTTTTCATTTTTTTTAAATTTGTTGCATATTTTATAAAACTTTAATGTTAATTTTACTACTATGTTGTAGCAAAACTTACACTCATTAGTAAAAAAAAAAGAGTTACTTCTTTATAATTTAATTTAAATAAATTCTTATTTTAAGTTGTAAGTATTAGAATTACAATCTGAATAAATAAAAACATAATGAGATTATATCAAAATTATATACTTAATTATATTTATTTTTTCATTTTTAGAAATATTTTTGATTACGTTTCAAATCCTACAATGTTCAGTTTTATAGTTAGTATATTATTTTAAATAAGGTATGTATATATTGTTATTTACTAAATGTTCCAGCAGAAAGAATTATAAAAAAGTGGAATAGCCTGTGATCTTTTTAACGCTTTTTTTACATATCTACGCCACAGTTCACCACTACCGTTTTCGTAAAGTTTCATTTCTATGTGAAAGTACTAACGTAGGAAAATTAATACAGTTTAATAAAACGTAGGAAACTGAAAATCCTTTAAATCGAGATCCGGGGAGTAAAGACAAATCATTTGAAGCATGGGGCTGAACAAATAATTTTGTATGGACGAAATTGGACCACTTTTGAGTTAAAGAAATTAAAAACCACCCACCTGTTTGGGTAATAATTAAACACGTAAATGGTGCTTTTAATTCCCTCGGTAACTAACAGAAGTATAATAAGCAATTCTAAGCACAATTTAAAATATATAACTGTTGTAAGATCTTTATTTTAACATTTTACTTACAAATAAACAGTAACATCTTACTCTTCATTGCACTTTGAAGTTTCCGCTATAAGATGAAAACTACATTACATAAAAAAAATTACAGTGGTTTACACAAATCGTTGGTGCTATTTTTGACACCTATATCTTATCTTTAAAATATTATCTAAAAATAATTATTTCTACGCAAAAACAGGAGCGTTGATTTTCATTTAGTTTTGCTACTGACTCGTTAGTTTAGGTTAGTTTAGTTCAATCAAATTAATTTTAATAATAAAAAAAAAATATTACCTTCATTCATTCGGCAAAACTCTCTCTAATCTTAAACCAACCAGTCAGGTATTATCGACTCCAAAACTTCTTCCTGATATCATAGAGATAAGATTTAGGTATTTGGACTTAGATATTCATTATTTAGAAGATAATTAAATATAGTTAAACCACTACATTTCTTTTTAAGCTGTCATATTAATTTGGCATTCTATGATTGCAGAAATTAAAATTGCAATAATATGTTTCGACTTTCGTTAGTAAGAATTCAATAAATATAAAAATACAAAGCTTTAATTGGGTTTGGATTTGCTTATTATACTTCTTACTACTTGTGCAAGTGAAACTGAAACCATATTCAGTGTTTTTATAAATTGGATCACCTATTACTGAACTGTACTACTACTGAAAAAATATAAAATGGTAAGTATCTTAGAAACAGTCCATACATATACATATATAGCGGCCATAATATTTTAGCAGATCTTCATCCCTCGCATCACCATTTAATGGATTGACTATGTTCTACCAAATAACTTGAATAAATGGAAAAATGTGTTAACAATTTCAACAGGACAACAAATAATATCAAATTATCCAAAGGCATGTATTTAAACTCACGACAAAACATATTGATTTCTTATGTTTACGCGAATATTGTTCATTGTTTTAAACACTTACGGATTTTGTCGCACAACACGAAACACTTACGGAAAACAATCACGACAAAACAATTAAATTTTGGATGTGAAAATACCGAATATTGAATACTAAATTACCATGTTGGCTAAAGAATGTAAGGAATAAAAAACTACAAATCTGGTGACTAAATAATACCACTGAATATTCCAAACTGGCAGACAGATATTATATTAGCGAACAAATAACCATCTTGGCGACAATTTGTGAGTACACATTTAATTTAAGAATAGGTACATATATTTTCCGTAATGTAGGTAACTCAAAAAACATACAAGCAGCAAAACCAGCGCACATAAAAAAACAAAGGAGCGTACAAAATTCCCAATTTTTAATTTTCCTCGACTTTAGGGGGGGGTGTAGATATTGTGTAGATTCATTTTGAAATTTAAAAATAACGGTAATTCATTTTTTGCAAAATTAACATAGGTGTCGTTACCAGGTTTTTGGGGGTGCTGGATACGAAAATGACATTCATTTTGAAATTCCAATATGGCGGACATACTTAATTTTATAAAAATAATATGGTTGTCCCTTTGTTGGTTTCTAGGGGTGCTGATTACAAAAAAGTCATCCATTTTAAATTTCCTTAGTAACCCCGCAACCTCAAATTTTCTTCATGATGAAAGAAAAAGAAATTTGAAAATCCTGAATTTTCCAAAATTTCCATAGCTTTATACATCGCTCATAATATCTCAAAGCAGAGAATTACCATATTTTTTTTCTATAATTATGAGAGAAGGGGGAACAGGATTTGAAGAAACACCATCATTTTCATCACTCATCGTTTTATTTAAATGTTCACACAAATCAAGCACTTCACTGATTAATAATTGTCACTGATAACTATTACAACACCACACTACTATTTCACTTATATTAAACACTTTTCACTAATATTTTAAACACTTCACTTTTAACACACAATCAATTATGTCACTGTAATATTATTTCACAAATAGAATGCAATCACTGATAATAATTAATTTACCACGGACCGACATCTGTACGCTTCGTAAGTCGTACGACGAAAATCGCTCGAACTTCCAGCTTACGTCGTCACGCGCCGGGCCCTTTGAAAGGGGCCTTGGGCGGGGAATCATGACCAGGGGCTTTGCCCCTCTACATGAGAAGATCCGAAAATTTTTTACGCCCAGTACGAATACTGGGCGCAAATTAAGCCTGTTTTTAGGGAAGACCCCCCGCGACAGAACGCAGGGGAAACCCGAAGTAATAAGGTGTTAAATTAGAGACGACGGCCGAGGCCGGCCAAGACCAGCGGAGGACTCCGGCGACGATTGGGGTCCTGGTCCGGGGACCAGGAAGCGTGTATGGGTCCACTCCCCGCACGCCGCTTTTGTCGACCGCGGACACAAACCGACCTGGGAAAAAGGTTAAAAGGGAAGGATTCCCTTGCCCCGGCATACGTACCGGGGGGGGGAGCGCTGCGTTTAGTGAGCGCGGGGAAAGGAGAGGGCGGGGGGGCAAACGATCCATCGGTGCGGATTTGGCGCGCAGTGCACGGGCGCGCCGGCATCAATTTAGTTGCGAGTCCCCGGCAGGTGGCGTATGGGTGCACTGTAGCTGTCTCGTGCGGCGGGCATGCGACGGCAGCGGGTCTGAAACGACCGGGCGCATCGCTTCCGCTCTCACGAATTGGAATAAAGACAACACTGCGAACATAAATAAAGATTAAAATTGCCACGCTCGGGGAGCGCGGGGGCGACGGTGTGTGTAACACCCGTCTGTTTGTGCGGAAAACGCGTCGTAGATCTCCGGCAGTCACAGTCAGCTCCTCTATAGGAGCGTCTGGATGCCGGAGATATCTAGCCGCGGGTCCGAGCTTAAGGCCTAGGGACCCAAATTTTAATTAAGGCCGTGAGAGTAGGGGCGCCTTCAAAGAGGGCCCGAGAGATAGTGGGCAGAACCTCCTCCCCGGCTTGAATTTTGTAGAAACAATTCATGGCCAGGGAGAAGAGGAACTGCAGTAAATCAGCGGTATTTTGAGAGGCCCCGCTGTGACCGCTTACCTGGGACGGCGGGCAGACAACGGGTGATAAAGGCGGCTGTTCAGCCCTAGAATAGGCTGGCTCCGGGGCGGTTGTAGCTTCCACGGCCGTATCGGCCGCGGAGGGGGCGCTAGAACCGCGAGGTAGGCGCGAGGGGCGCTTTAAAAGTGGGACCGCCGGGTTGGGGTCGGTCAGGGGTGGAGCGAGCAAAGGTTGCTCAAACTCACACTCGTTAGGAGCAGCGGTAGAGACAGTGGCAGGGGCAGCGACCGCAGGGGATGCGGCGGCTTTCCTCCTGGAGTTGGGCTTGGACTTCTTCCTCGGTGAAGGCGAGGGGAAGTCGTGTACCGAGGGGGCGACATACCTGGGGGTACAGTCGTTTGCCTCCGCCATCAACGATGTGGATGTAGGCGGAGGAGGCGGGACCTCTAGCTCCGGGATGGGCGGGTCCCTGTTTGTGCAGGGATGAGAGGCGCGCGCATGGTCCGCACGCAGCCTTCTTGCGGCCTTTTTGTAGATAGGGCACTGCCGGCTATTTGCAGAGTGTGCCCCTCTGCAGTTCACGCAGGTGGGCGGCTCGTCGGAGGGGCGGGGACAATCCCTCGCGTTGTGTTCTCCGGCACACCGCACACAGGCCACCCTACGGTGGCAATTGTGGCTCGAGTGCCGGAATTGGTAGCAGCGGCGGCACTGGGCTGGGCTATTACCGCCCCGCCAGGCTTCGATAATTACACCCGGCATATTCAAAAGTTCTGTGACTTTATATATGCCGGGTACGACGTCCGGGGCCCGGATAATACGGGCGAAGAAAATTTGGCCGGAGGGTTCAGACTTCGCCGGGACGGGAGACACGTACTCAGCCATGTATCCCAGTTCAGCGAGTCCGGCCCTGATGTCCTCAGTATCGGTAGAGGGAGGTAGGCCCCTGATACCTACCTTAACGTCACGGTCTTGAGGTAACGAGAAAGAGAACCAGGAGGCGAGACCGTGCTTCTCCAGGTCCGTTAAGTAGGTTTTGACGGTCTTGAATTCGCGTTCACTTTGGGGCGTGAAGCGAATTTCAAGACCTTTGGTTTTAGCATGCGGTGCGTGGCCCAGAATGTCACGCAGTCGACGAAAGTGGCGCACCCAGTCGTCGAGTTTTTCGACGACCAAGGGCGGATAACGGGCAGTAGAGTGCGGCGGCGTAGTTGATTTCAACGAAGCCGGCGAAAGAGGCGTAGCATTTGCTACTTTAAAAGTAGTAGCACTCACCTCAGCATAGGACGGCTGGCGGGCAGTGCTGTTAGCCTGCGGCGGTGTACACATATCAGCGGCACGGTAGTGCTGCGATAGGTCGATAAGCGGTGGCGGGAACACAAAGGGGCGGTGGTTAATTACCGCAGTTTGTGAAGCTCGATGGATGTCGCGCGGCATGGGGGCCGGCGAGACGTCTGGTGAGCGCGGTGTATCCGCAGTATAGCAGTGATGGCGGGCCAGGCCCGCGGTGTCACGGTTTGTACCCGTTTGCTGGGTATTGTCGTATCCAGGAGGCGCAGGGGGGCGACTAAGGTCGCACGCCTGCGTTGAGCGGCGCGATGGGCGCTTCGATTTGGCCGAACCCCGTTCGGCTGTACGGAGAGGGAGCCCGGTCTCGCCCCGGACCACCGTCGGAGGGCATTGGGGCGGGGGGGTACCAGTACACCCCCGCGAGAATGCCGAAGACGGCCCGGGTCGAGCGGTGTCCGCTCCGCACAAGCTAGGTTCAGCAGTCTGGTGGTAGTGCGTGCGGTCCCGATACGAGCGTGAGCTGGACCTCGAAGAGGCCTGGCTGAGCGTCGAGTCGGAATCCGAACAGGAAGTTTGGTAGTCGCAGCTGGATAGCCGCGGGTTGAGAGTAGGCATGGTCAGTGTTCAACCGTAGGGAACACAAACACATAAACACACTTGTCACAGACAAAAACACTGAACACAAGTGGACGTATAAACGATAAAAAGTACTCACGTGAAACACGGATAGTAAGGACGAAAACTAAGTGTACGGACACGAGGACGGCACATACACTTAGGGGGGCTGACTCCCCGTGACCCCTACGCTGTGATAGAATCACAGCGGGCGGCCAGGAGCAGTGCAACTCCCCAGCAAGGCGTCAATTTACACCCTATTCTTACGAAGTAGAGTGTAAATTGACGATCGCTATCAGGAGATATAGAAAGCACTGTTCGCGAGTGGGATCGACACGTAGGCGGCTCGTAGAGGTTTGGTTACACTGGCTACGAGCGCGCGCTGCGGGAGTCAGGACGATCCAAATCGCCCGAACCGTTGAGTGCATCCCTTTTATTTGAATTGTGGTGGGGTGAGCGAGTAGGGCGAACGCGTGGGGATAAGCTAGTGGGGCGAGCGCATGGTGGTGGTGATGATGACGTGATCGTCGAATGACTCATGCGCCGATATAATCACTTCTATCGCAGAAACAGTGCATCTTACTTGAAAAATAATGAAAATTACCTCACCCTTAAAAACCCCGCAACCATATATTTTCTTCATGATGGGGAAAAAGAAATTCGAAAATCCTGAATATTCCAACATTTCTATAGCTTTATGCATCCCCGGTATCTCAATGTAGAGCATTTATATTTTTTTTACAAAATTGATTCTATCTCGGAAACGGTGCATCCTATTGAAACAATAATGAAAATTTCCTCCCCTTAAGAACCCCGCAACACCATATTTTCTTCACGATGGAAGAAAAATAAATTTGAAAATCATGAATTTTCCAAAATTTCTATAGCTTTATACACTGTTCGTGTCAAAGTAGAACATTGCCATATTTTTTTTCTATAATCGCTTCTATTTTAGAAGCGGAAAAATAATACTATTACTGGAAAAATAATAAAAATTTCCTCCCCCTTAACCCGGAAATCGCATATTTTTTTTCATGAATGCCAAAAAAAGAAATTTGAAAATCCTGAATTTCGAAAAGTTTCTATACCTTACATAGCTGGCACCTCTACAAACTACATGTTAATTTTACGAAGATTGGATAGTCTCCATTTTGGAAAATCCAATTTCATTGGAAGACAATTTTATAATCAGCATATGAAACATGAAAAAAGACATCCATTTTTAATAAAAAAAAAAAATATACGCCATTTTGGAATTTCAAAACGGATTTTATTTTCATATTATTCTGCACCCCCAAAAACCTTGAAAACGATACCCATACCAAAGAAAAAAAACCTCCAATAGTATCCAAAACTGGGATTTTCCGTAGCTTGCAAATTGAATTTTTAGCAGCTATTAATTTATCAATCAAATCTTCATTAGCTACTTACATGGTATAATGGTCACCAACTCATCGTTGCTAATTGGATTAAATTTCGCTACTTTTTATCGGCCGATTTTTGTATTTTTTGTCACTTGAGTGATTTCACCAGTTTGGTAATTTAGTCGCCAACATATTAATTCGCTGCCAAATTCAGCAATACAGTATGCTCACGTGCAGTCACCAACTTATTTTTTGTTCACTCGATTAATTATATCCCTTATTCAAATATTGTACGTCTAGAGTACATACTAATTATTACAATAATTAAAATATGTAATATTCATAGTAGTAACCAAGATTCGAAAAAATCGAAAATCCGGATTTTTAAATGAAAATCCGGATTTTTAGAATTTCGAAGTATCCGGATTGCAACCCCTACTTGCGAGTGACTTGGTGTGTTCTGCAAAGGCAAGCATGACGGATGTTGAGCAAGTATCCTTATATTTTATTGTAAATAGAACAGCCTCCGTGGTCTAGTGGTTAGAGCTTGGCTCTCGACTCGGAGGTCGTAGGTTCTAATTTCGATTCCCGCACTGGAACAATAAAAAATGTTGTTTCCAAGTTTGGTTAGGACAATGCAGGCTGATCACCTGATTGTCTGACAAGAAAGATGATCCATGCGTCGGATGGGCAGGTAAAAAGTCGGACTTGCGCCTCATCTCTCGTCAGTCGTGTCGGTTATCCGTCCCACTGGATTACGAGAGTAAAAAAAAAGAGTGCCTTTGTGTACTGCGCACACACTTGGGCACTATAAAAATACTACTGTGTAACTGGCTAGGCTACAATAAAACCAGCCACCGTCACCGAAATCGGCGTGTGGAGTTATTTATTATTATTATTGTAAAAACAGAAATCGAAATAAAAAGAAACGAAAAGTACGGCAAAGAAGATGGTAGATGTTACAAATTCATAAAAACTGTTTACTGGCTTATTCAATAATGTACTAAGGCTACTCCACGCATCAGCTACTTTTTTCTCATAATACACAATAATATATCTATGGACGCTTCACACCAAGTCTATCTGGTCCCGTGGTAAGTTCTCGAAGAACTTGTGTTACGGGTACCAGACAACAGAAATATATTTAATAATTTTTATATTATACACATATTTAAGATTTTTATTGTATTATACACATATTTAATACACATTCATGACCCAGGAACACAGATTTTTTTTTGTTCCCTCAGCGGGATTCGAACCCGCGACCCCCGGCTTTAGCACCAACACGCTCAACCACTGAGCCACAGAGGTCGTCTCATCTAGCAAAAGCAACGACGTGGCGACGATAATGTTATTGTGTATGGTTATATGTACCTATAACTAGCCGATGCCCGCAACTTCGTTTGCACCTAACTGACGAAAGCGGAACCCTATTTTTTAAACGGAACCCTAAAATAAAAGTAGTCTATATTAGACCTTATGACATCAGCTATCTGCCAGTGAAAGTCCCGCGAAAATCGGTCCAGCCGTTTCAGAGATTAGCCGGAACAAACAGACAGACCGACAGACAGACAGACAGACGGACAGACATTTTTAAAAATTTGTATTTTATTGTAAGTACTGAATATACTTTCAGATGCATTCTGTGAAAACCTGTTAATTTGATGTTACAAACAGACACTTCATTTTTATTTATCTGTATATAGATTTAGTTCAAAAATAAAAAGAAGCATAAAAAAATACAAAACAAACTTTGCTATGTATAGATTTTTATTGTATATTATATATATTATATTATGTCCATGACCCGGGAACACAGGAAACTTTTTGTTCCTTCGGCGGGATTCAAACCGGCGACCCCCGGCTTGAGCACTAACACGCTCAATCACTGAGCCACAGAGGTCGTCTCATCTGGCAAAAGAAACGACGCGGCGACGATAAAATGTAACATGTTATTGTGTATGGTTATATGTATAACTAGCCGATGCCCGCAACTTCGTTTGCGCAGATCTAACGAAAGCGGAACCCCTTTTTTTTTAAACGGAACCCTAAAATAAAAGTAGCCTATGTTAGACCTTATAATATCAGCTATCTGCTAGTGAAAGTCCCGTGAAAATCGGTCCAGCCGTTTCAGAGATTAGCCGGAACAAACAGACAGACAGACAGACAGACGGACAGACAAAAATTTTAAAAATTGGTATTTTATTATAAGTACCGAGTATACTTTTAGATTCCTTATACGAAAAGCTGTTAATTTGAAGTTACAAACAGACACTTCAATTTTATTTATCTGTATAGAATATAGAATTAGTTCAAAAATAAAAAGAAACATAAAAAAATACAAAACAAACTGACTTTCCTTTAGATTTTTATTGTATTATACATATCCATGACCCGGGAACACAGGAAACTTTTTGTTCCTTCGGCGATATTCAAACCCGCGACCCCCGGCTTGAGCACCAACACGCTCAATCACTGAGCCACAGAGGTCGTATCATCTGGCAAAAGCAATGACGCGGCGACTATAAAATATAACATGTTATTGTGTATGATATGTATAATTTAGTTCAAAAATAAAAAAAAACAAAACTGACTTTCCTACACTGCGTTAGAAACGAAAGAATTGTTCGATAAATACGCGGGTAAGGCGTGCGCTAGCAAAACTGACATAGGTCTGTCCTCGTCAACGCCTAGCGGGCGACTGTGGGGCGACTCTAGCGGCTTACGCACGCTGCATTTCAATATTAATTTATTGTTAAAATAATTAAACCAACATGCAAAATGTAACCAGAAATTATTCTTTTTTAAGTTATTAGCTTTTCCTAGATATGATTTTTGAAAGTAAAACTATCATGAACTTCATGAACAAAAAGAAAAATATTCAAATTTAGCCTCCTCTTCGGAATTATTTTTGATCGAGTGAAGTTTTCAATATTATGTTTCGAACCAGAAATTGTCAAAGAACATTAAGTAAACAACAATGTGTATTTTTTTTTGGCTTTTTAAAGTCACTATTTGTTTGTTTATTATCGATTCAAAGTCATGTAAAATTGGGTCTACGTGGCCTTAATGACTTTGGTATCTGATGGATCGCTACGGCTGTAATTAACATTGTTATGTTTCGATTCGCATTTTTGATGAGCGTGAAGTATCAATTATACAGGATTATTTTTTCACCAGTACAATAAATCAACATTGTAATAGTTGTCAAAAATAAAAAAATTAGCGATTTTTGTTACTACCCCTTTGGAACAAAAAAACAAAATTATAAATCCCCGAACTTATCCGCTAAACCAGTGTTTTTCAACCTTTTTCATGATGCGACCCCCCCCTCGTCTGAAAAAATATTTCGCGACCCCCCGACTCTTCGCTTTTTTATCATGTATGTATGTGTATGTTACAGTGATATAAACATTCATTCCATACGACGTTTTTATGCGTCTCCATAATAAGGATTCGGACCTCCGGCGACCCCCCTACAGAAGCTTCGCGACCCCCCAGGGGGTCGCGACCCACAGGTTGAAAAACACTGCGCTAAACTAATACAAAATGTGGATGCATTACGCATCTATCGATGTTGCCAACTCGTGCGCCGCTCGGCCGATCGCTTACCGCACCCCGCCGCCCCCTACCTCATACCGCACCCGTTGACGCCTTGTAGTTAGTGCGCCCATGCGGTATAAGATTGGTTATAGGATAAATTAAGAGAAATGAAAAAATATATTTTTTTTATTTGTGAAATGTACTCTATTATCACCAATGACGTGGTAAAATTTATTGTACCGATGAAAAAGTATTCCTGTATAGACGTACCTAAGTATATTATAGACGAGGCATTTCGACGCAAAATCCTCACTTTTGGGGTTGTTTGGGGCCATTTTGACATTTGAGGTATGGTGAAATCAAGATGGCTGACATAAATTGAGATACAGTGAAATCAAGATGGGGTAACTTTTTCTTGTATGAAGATTTGTTCTGTCAAAGGTACGTCATAGAATAAAAGCCTATCTTTGGTTTTGAAATATTTGGCCAAATCCATACAAATATTATAAATAGGAAAGTGTGTGTCAATTTGTCCGTCTTTCACGCCAAAACTACTGAACCGATATAAATGAAATTTGGTACACAGATAGTCTAGAGCAAGGCTGCTTAACCTTTTGAAGAGTCGGGCCAAACGATGGATTCAGTCGTTAACGACGGGCCACTTACGTTTCCTGTTTAAGGCGCTGTGAGTAGTCAACTATGAAGTATTCGAGGGGGTGAAGGAGATGAGTGGGGGACGTGCCGCCCCCGTTACTGCGGGGGACTTCATGCGAAATACGTCAAAGTGATGTGTCTATAATGTATAAAAGCGTAATTTCGATAAAATTGTAATGTGCTTCATAGCCTAGCGGTATCTTGCCCGCCTAAGGCAAAGCCTAGCGTCTAGGTTCAAATCTCATTACAATTTAATATATTTCAAAATGTCTATTTTCTGTCTAGGTCGATTATAAAAAGTCTAATTCCTAATTTTGTGCCAAATTTAGCCATTGCGATTCGAGAAAGTTAAGTTTTTTAGTAAGTAGTTAAAGGGTAAAAAAAAAATCTACAAAAGAAGCTCAATTAAGTCACTGAACTCCTAAACGGCTGTACCGATATTAAGGCGCTGTGAGTAGCCAACTATGAAGTATTCGAGGGGGTGAAGGAGATGAGTGGGGGACGTGCCGCCCCGTTACTGCGGGGGGCTTCTTGCGAATTACGTCAAAGTGATGTGTCCATCATATACAAAAGCGTAATTTCGATAAATTTGAAACGTGATTGACAGCCTAGCGGTTTTCAGCCCGCCCAGGCAAAGCGTAGCGACTAGGTTCAAATCTCATTACTCTTTATTAATTATTTCTAGTCTTATTTTCTTAGTTATAGATGTCAAAACATATTTTAGCTTTCTTTTTTCTTAAAATTTGTAGTAAAATGTGTAATTTGTACCTACATAATTTATTTTCTACTAGCACTAGCGAATTTCGCACCGCCATATAGGTATATTAAAAAATCCTTAGAAAGTTATATTTTTGAAGAAACACTGGCTAACAACTGAACGTCATTCTGTCAGAGTTTTGTTAGTATAAATATATTGAAGACATCTTACATACTTCTTACTCATTCGCACACACTTTTTGGAGATTTTAAAATTTAAGTCATTTTTTTTTTTCATACAAACTCTCTCCTGACAATAACGAATACATAAGAAGTGTAAGACGTCTTCAATATACTAACTAAAAACTAAAAATTTGGTGCAATCGTTTGGAAGTTATGCGCGTACAAACATTTCGGTAACTCGATTTTATTTATATACTAGCTGACCCCGACAGACGTGTTCTGTCTTATATGAACTGGAATGAATAAATGACAACACCAACTGCTACACCTACGCCTGCTCCTACACATACTCCTACACATACTCCTATACCTACTCCTACACCTACTCCTACACCTACTCCTACACCTACTCCTACCACCTACACTTTTCCGATATTAAAAATAAGGTCCAAAATCCTTCTCTGGCCAATCACAACAACTTTGCTAAAGATCATCACATGATCAAATGCATAGTTTACGATTCTATAAAGGACATATGGATAGACAGACAGACATTCGCTTTTTATAGTAGATAAAGATTTTAAAATAATTAAAAAATGTTTTACCTTTAGATATTTTTCTTTTAAATCAAGAATAAAATATTAAAAATGTAAAATAATGATGAACACCAAGCCAGCTGATAGTCGATACTGGAGAAAAATTGTATACAGGATGTTGCAAAAGAGTTGCTTATACCAAAGGAAATCATTGTACAAACGAAGGTCACACATCAAGCTATATTATATCCCCAAAATAACCTTATCTCCCATACAATGAGAGATCAGCTTATACCGGAAATGTATTACTTGAGATGTAGTCGTGTGTGTTATGAATAACTTTTATTATGACGCAAGCCCTAAAAAACGGCTGTTTCATATTTTTTTCTCGAGACTAACCTTTTTGTATATAAAACGCTTTTAGCGATTTATGGTTTATTTTTACAAATTTTGTAACCCCTTTTGTAAAAATTGAAATTTGTATAAAATCCATAGATATATCTATGTAAATAAAAATATTTATTATTTTTGTATATGATTTGCTTTTTGAATTCTTGATGAATGTATGAACAGTTGAACAAACTGGGCAGCGAGCACATATCTTTTTGTCGAATTTATATTGTACATTCATATAAAATTAATTTAATATAAAAATAATTAAATGTCAATTTAATATAGAATTAATTAAATTGTGTAAAATTTGACGTTGTTAATTGAATTGGATAAAAATATCCATGATGGCACTTCAAGATGGACAGATAAAATTAAAACAAGCTAATTATTTTAATTTATTTTTATTATTTTCGTCGACTTTACACATACTACAGAACAAAATCTAAAAAAATAAATGGAAATTGTAAAATGTTTACAAATTTCAAAAATCAGCTTTTTATATTCTGCGTGGAAAATAAAAATAATACTCGTGAAATAAATCGATGCGTCAATCAGTATTTAAGATATTTGACTCTAAATAGTAATTATTCAATTATTTTTTAAAAAATAACCCGACCGCGTACGCCATTTTGATGTAACCAGTGTCACTCTCACCTCCTATCAAGCTCAAATACGACAAGCCAAAGGCGAGCGTGCCAAACGATTATGCAGACATCATATATATATTATATTAAAAAACATACATACATACATACACTCGAAAAACATAACTTACTCCTTCTGACGTAAAATAATAATAATAAATAAACTAAAAATAATAATAGATAGTTATTTAAAAATATAATTTTAAAATGTCAAAAATAAAATCTATAGGACATCCTTACAGCTGTATCAAATCATCGATTTATATTCATTGTAACGCATGGCTGTGATACAAACTAGCGTAGAAGGCTGAGTCATGACGTCTTCGCAGTTAGTGAGATTCGAAAATTTTGAAAACTTTGAAGGGGTGTAAAATCAGACCTAAGTAAATACTAAATATTTTTGAATAACACAAAAACTAGAATGTCTGTATACATAAGTGGTGATTTTGATTAATTTAAATTACTAGATAAGTGTTGGCAGTAAAACTACCGAATTTTGATTGTGTTCCATACAAATCAATACATTTTCGCAAAAGAAGGTAGGTTTTTGACATATACATAATAGTAAGGTTGTCCAAAAGCCTGGCTCTCATGTGTCATGAATTGAGGCACACGTCAAGGGAAATTATAAAAATATTAACATGCTTTTCGAATTTATCTTCAAATTTAATGGATAAGATCGACTAATTTCAGTACAAATTTTACTTAAAACATGCTTAACTTACTTTTTAAAGCTTTGGAATCAATTGAACAGTGTTTTATTTGTTTTAAAGAATCTATATTTATAGTAAAATAATGATAAAAAATATTTTTTTACTAAAATTACAGTAAATTGCTTGCACCCATAAGGCGCCATTGTACACAAATGAGTATACCCCCCTATAGGGGGGAGGAATAATGTTTTTGAGATTTTTTATTATTATTGTGTTTATGTGGTTTATATTAAATAAGAAAATGTACATTTTATTCATTTTACTTTGCTGCCTTTAATTTGGCGGTAAATGGGTTAACCTTGTCCTATAGGTACTTGTCCTATTGTACCCCAACACTAGAATGCAGGATCACAGCTACTCAGAAGCGGGGCTAAGTCAAGACTATACAAATTTTTGAAACGTGATTTCTTTAATTTTAAAAATATGTTTGAAGCTATTTGAGATTTTGAGTTGAGTTGGGGAAAAATACATGCCATTTAGTCATGGCTTTAACCTTGCTATTCCAGTGTAAAAGTAAATCGGAAATATGTTAGCTATCAATTTATGATTTTCTGACATCTGTCTGCCATTTTATCAACCTATGCTCAAGTATAAAGCATAGTGTATTAAAAATGGGAATTATCATCTGTCAAATGTATGGCATCTATGCGTGAGCGTGATGCAATGATATCTAAAGGAAAATTGAGCAGAGATGGCATAACTATAATAGACGTATACGCCTATTGGTCATCGCGGTCCTAAGGCAATAATTATAAGGCATTATCAGGCGCTGCAGCAATCGTAGGTCGCAGATATGGTGAAGTATTGTTTTTCTACACGTGGTTATCTAGCGGTTGGAGCCTGAAATAATTTGCCATGGTTTTGAAACATCTGTATTGATGTACAATGTTATTTATGGCAGGTTAATTGCTGACGGCGACTCTGTTACATATGCAAAAATGTTGCCGCGAAATACTTTTAATTCATAAAATGACAGATAGATGTCAGAAAATTATGAATTGATAGTCAGCATATTTCCAATTTACTTTTACACTGGAATGGCAAGTAGAAATCCGAGATTAAATGACATATATCTTTTCCGCAACAACTTGAACATTATACAACATCATATCAAAATTTCTATATTTTTATATCGAAATATTTTTATCGAACATATTTTTTGAGATAATATACACACATACACACACACAAGGTCAACAAAAATAAATTTAGTTACAAAATTTTTAGTTACAATACTGTCAAAACAAAAATTTGAAGAACTGGTGACTTGACCAATTTTTTGTTGGCATAATGTTAAGTTGAATATTTCATGAAAAGAGAGGGGCTTCATACACATTACAATGTTTATAAAGCCCCTCTCTTTTCGTCAAGGTTTAATAAAACAGTCAATTCACAATTCTTCAAAATTTAGTGTTTTACTACAACAAGGGACGTTTTGTTTCTCGTCGTCACTTGATGTGACTACAGCTAATGACGTCGTTTTTTCTCGCAATGGCATCCCCCGCGCTCGCCGCGAATCAACTATTTCCGGCAGAAGCCAGTCCATAAAAAACGACACAAGCTTCTCCTTCATCTTTTGTTCCCAAAAATTGTCATCTCTTATTACTAATTCTGTTTTTAGTGGCTTATTTTCACCGCTCCATACAGCAAACAAGCACTTTTCTCTTTGTGTTATATGGAGTTGACCTTGTATCTGATAATACCAGTTACAATTTTTGTTTACTACAATGTCACTATTTTTATTATATTTCCAAATCTGTATCTTTTTTTCCTTTATGCATTCTTCTACACTCTTTTTAAATGCCACTAAAGGACATTTTACTTCAACTACTGTGTCTTGGCCAATTAAACCATCGGGTGTTGCTCCAATAAAAGGAAATTCATAGTCTACGAACAGCCCACACGGATCAATGGAGACATTTTCTTGGATGGCGAGTTGCTGTAAAGCAAGATGTTCATTTTTGACTCCGTGTGCAACTGCAGCGATATTACTCAGATTACATTTATATAAAATATTTTCCACTAATTTGGATTTGCTGGTATTATCTCTTCTTTTCACGACTAATCCAAAATTTGATGCTGTTAGCATATTTTTTCTTAGTTCTACCCAGTCAATGCTATCTCTTTGATTTATAGTAGATACTTGTATTTTTTCTTTGTCCGCAGTCAGTTGCTTTAGGTTTTTGAGAAATAATTCTTTAGATGCATTTAATTCATCCGGTGTCAAATCGGGAGTAGTACTTTGAGCCCCATAGTCATGTTGAACAACATTGTCTTTTTTTAGCATCCGATTTTTCTTATGAGGTTTTGCTTTGTTTAATTTTCTTTTTGTAAGTCTTCGTTCTTCAAAATTTTTCAGAATGCTTGTGGGGCATTTTCCCAAAAATTTTGTATGAAGTAGATGTCTCGGGTAGGAGTTATTAAAAGAAACGACTGCAGCATGGCAGCGCGCGCTGTAACCCTGACGAAGAGAAAAATTGATTCTCTTTCCCCCCACGACCTTTGCAATCACACTGTTGAAGCGCTCTACTGTATTAGTATCTACGTCTTCAAGTAGGCTTCTTGATTTACAAAGTAATGACTGAAGTATTGTCTGTATCCTGAACCAAAATGTTGTGTTTTTTATTTCTAAATTACTCTGCTGTGTTTTTTCTTTAGAACAGTAATAGTTCTTGCAATTTTCATGATTTCCAAAAGCATGTAGAAGAGAATTTTGTATTTCGTTCCTAAAACTTGCAACTGCTTCTGTTGTCTCTTTTTCTAACTTATATTCGTTTATTGAAGCAACGACAACCTTTCGTATACTCAGAATTTTTGATTCATTCAGCATTTTTCTATGTAATAAGGGATATTTTGTGTCTTTGGCTACAGCCCTCAACTTATTACACATATTGCGTAGCAAATGGTTTCGGCATTCAAGTTTTTGAACTGTATAACTCTGGTAAGGATTTCGCGCCAAAATTTTTGCATATGTAGCCGAGTCGCCGTCAGCAATTAACCTGCCATAAATAACATTGTACATCAATACAGATGTTTCAAAACCTTGGCAAATTATTTCAGACTCCATTCCGCTAGATGACCCCGTGTAGTTTTTAAAGCATACGTGTTCTGGTGCCGTTATTAGTTTTTTCTCTGCACGAGCACATACAAGGCAGTATTTATTTTTAATTCCTAAAAACAATACTTCACCATATCTGCGACCTACGATTGCTGCAGCGCCTGACAATGCCTTATAATTATTTCCGTAGGACCGCGATGACCAACAGGCGTCAGCATATACGTCTATTATAGGAATGCTGTCTCTGCTCAATTTTCCTTCAGCTATCGCTGCATCACGCTCACGCATAGCTGCTGCTGCCATGGATTCAACAGATGTTGATTCCCATTTTTCATACACTATACTTTGAATTTGAGTATAGGTTTTTTTCGTAAATATGGGAACGTCCATACACGCCGTAATTTCTTCAAATTGCGAAAAACCGATACCAGCAGATGTAATTCCAGTAACGGCACCCACGTTAGCATTAACGTTATCTGTGCTGTATATATCTTCGCTCGTGATAAAAAAGTCCTCATTACATAAATTGCATCTAAACTTAAATCTGGAGATCAAGCCATTCCTTTTTTCGCCTATCAGTGACATATGTGAAAAATTACAACTAAACAAAGAGCTATGACCGGATATTTTTTGCAGCTGCTGAATAAAATATAATATGTCAACGACTCTTCTACGACCATGAACTGGTGAAAACTTCTCTTGAATTTTGGTCGATGGTTCAACGATAAGCATATCGTCAGTGATTTTTCTGAAATAAAAACACATATTTTTACAAGCTTTTATTTAGTTTCACCTGTCCCATTGTCTGTAACGGAATTTTTCAAGTTAAATTCGACCCACTTTCCAGTTTCGTATTGAGCTGAAATTTAGCACGAATATGTAAATCGCGTGACAATGCAATATTATGATGACGTGGAGCTGATCTGATGATGGAGCTGGAAGGTGGCCATAGGAACTCGTAACGTAATAAAACCACAACCCCATCGAGTTTGGGCTCGTTTGATTCGTCTTGATGAGTACTTTGCCTTCAGATAGTTTTTGAACTTTTTATTCTTGTTATTTTTACTCCCCAGTAATAAAAGCTTGTTTTTAAATTATTACTTTTAAAATTGTAGTTTATTTATTTTATTATGGATAAAAAAACCGAATCATGGCAATTACGCGGTGTGTACGCCACCTCTCCATCCCGATGCCCAATCCTGATGTATTGGGTGAACACAATATACTTACTCTTCAAAATTTGGTTCTACATTGGCTTCTGAAACTCCAGTAGCAGCTGTTGCAATTAAAAGTGATGTCCTGAGAGTTTCGTTTACAGAATAATTTTGTAATCTAAAATTGAAACAAATCAGTAGATATTAAATTGAAAATCGAAAAAACTAATATTTTTATGACCCGACTGCGTGACGCGAAGTTGAGTAATATGTTTATCAGCCTATGTATATATGTTTTTATTTTACCTTTGTGGCACTATTTAGACCAAACGCGTAAGTCGATTTTGATAAATGACACGTCGTTTGATTTGTAATGAAGGCGCAAATGTGACAGAAAGCAAAAAAAATGGAAAAAACAAAATGAGCTAATTTCGACAAAAAAAAATTGTGTAAAAAATTAAAATTGACAAACAATGTCAAGTAGGATATCATTGAATAAGTATTTATCATTTTTCTTTCGAAATTATTACCGTTTAAGATCTTTAATCCATACTAATATAATAAAGTGGAAAAGTTTGTTTTTTTGTTTGTTTATTTGTTTGTTTTGATCGAATTGACTCCGAAACTACGAGATCGATTTTGATGAAATATGGCACAGATATAGAATAGACCACGGGCCACGGGGAAGGACTACATTTTATTGCGGCTTAATATACGGTTCCACGAGATTTTCCTTTTTGTCGCGCACGAAGTCGCGCGCAACATCTAGGAAAAATAAATCTACCTAGTAAAAAATAAAGTTGGTTAGTAACGATAGGCTTTTAGGGCTGATTTTTCAATCATCAGGTAACTCTTAACTGAGGAATAATTAAGTAACTTTGGCAGATTTTGTATGAAAAATCTGTCAATGTCACATACCTACATTACCTCAGGTAAGAGTTAACTGAAGATTGAAAAATCAGCCCTTAGACAAATAACTGTTATTGATACGGTACGGTGACTACTTTAATGATGGTCTCAAGGTAAAAGAAAGACAAGCAATAACATAAAGTGTAAAATAAAATGCGTAAAAACTGAAAAGAGAAAAAAACAAGAAAGTTCAGTAATCGAGATTTTATATAGAATAAATATACTTACAATTGAAATATTTTCGTGATCGATACACTCAAAAAGAAAACATCCTATCAAGTTGGATGTTATTGGGTACTGAACCAATTTCGATAAAATTTGGTATGGTAGTAGTTGCTCTGGATAGGATAGGAATAGGATAGGATAGGATATATAGGATACTTTTTATCCCAAAAAAGTACAGTGTTCCTGTGGGATACTGTATTTACGCAGGTAAAGCCGCGAACAACAGCTAGTATTCTATAACAAAATCTCGATTACAGAACTTGAATGTTCTTTACCTGGCTGCGCGACGCAAAGGAAGTTAATATGTTAATCAACCTATGTATGTACGAATGTAATGTAAATTTATACCTTTGTCAGTGACGGATTAAGACTACTTGATGCCCTAAGCAATCCACGCCTGTGGGCCCCCGTATGTCAACTTGAATCGATATTTTAAAAGTATGACCTAAAAACATTAGTTTTAAGGGTTCCGTAATCTATACTAATATTATAAAGCTGAAACTCAACAAACAAACTCTGTTTGTATGTTTGAACGCGCTAATCTCAGGAACTGCTAGTTAGAATTGAAAAATTATTTTTGTGTTGGATAATCCATTTATCGAGGAAGGCTTTAGGCTATATAGCATCACGCTGCGACTAATAGGAGCGAAGAATTAGTGGAAAATGTGGAAAAAACGGGGAAAATTATTCATATTTGAGGGCTTCCGTTGAGTACGCTGCATAAACGGTTCAAGTTACCCAAAAAATATGTATAAAAGAATTATTTCCCTTTAAATGATCAAATAAATGTCCATGACAGTATATGTCTATTTTTTAAGATTGACTCACTATAACCTTTTTTATGGTAATAAATTTGGTCGAAATTAATGCATTATTGCGCCATCAGTTGACGTGGACGAAGTCGCGGGCAACAGCTATACATAATAAATTGATGAAATTTGGTCTCGTGGTAAGTTCTCGAAGATCTTGTGTTACGGGTACCAGACAACGGTAGTTAATTTTATTACGTATGCATAGAAGCCGGCTGGTACGATTACCTACTCACGGGCGTAGAGGTTTTAGTTTCGGGGAGGGTTCAAGAAAATTAAACGACTAAAAGTACATTACTGTCGGGGGGAGGGGGGTGTTTCAAGAAAATAAAACTAAAAGTACATTAAATACTAGTCTTTAACCTATTAGAAGCCATGGGCTCATTAGAATAATTTGCCCTCATTTTTCTTTCGTTTTTACCTCTTTCAGCTTTAAGCCCTGAAAGTCTGCGTAATGCGAAAAAATACAAATATCAATAGCCTAAAGCTGAACGTCGGTACTGAATTTTATAATATATTCTTTAAGCCAAATACGAGCGAGCGAAGCGAGGGAGCAAATTTTCCATTTCCATTTTACAGGTTAAAATCTGTTCAAACGTTAAACTAAAACACTAAATAACGGTGAAATTCAAAAAAATACCATACAATCAACCAGCTAAAACAGAACATCGGTACTAAATAATTTAATATATTTTTCATGTGAAACGCGAGCGAGCGAAGCGAGCGAGCAAAATTTTTTCCTATTTGATAGATTCAATCTTTTCCAACTTTAATCCCTAAATAAAATACTGTAAAACTAGGATGATTTTGTACTGAAATTTTACTAATTTGCGTAATTTTTGATGTTTCAAAATAGATGACAAAATTAAGTTTGGTTAGTCATATAATACTTATTTCACACTTTTTTCGTCGTACATAATTACAAAATTTTGTGATGTGACGTGCCCAAAATATTGTGTCAAAATATTGTGCTATATAGGTTTGAGGATTCGATGGCACGCGTGCCATAGATTCACGATTCCTGTTTTACGCTATTGATTTTATTGTTTTTTTTTTTCTAAAGTACAACAATCTTTCAGGGTTCAAAGCTTAAAAAGATTGAAAGCAGTAAAAAACATTTGCTCGCATTCTCAGTTTGAACGCAAATTTAGGGTTAATGGGGCGGCAAAATATGTTAAGTGTCCTGGGGCGCAAAATTTCTAAATACGCCTCTGTCATATATATACCAGCCGGGGGGGCACTAGCAGGCAGCGAATTATAGGCAAGCGGGAACGGGGTTATGACTCTATTTTTTTGTGCTTCTTCTGGTGCCCCCCAGACGTGATGCCCTAGGCAATTGCTTAATTTGATTAAGGGTTAATCCGTCACTGACCTTTGTACATAGCACTTTTTAAACCAAACGCGTAGGCCGTTTTAGATAAATAACACGTCTTGATTGTTTATGACGGCGCGAATGCCTTTCTTGCTTTTTCTTTTCAGTTTTTTATATTATTATCATGTTTTAAATTTTTGGGAAAACTAAGAATTCAAATAGTGTGCATTTAAATTAATTTGGTTTTGGCACGATGAGTATCTCTACTACTCTTTTCGCATCATTAGATACTACAATATTCTGTAACACTCTGTATAAGCTTACTCATGAAAGGTTTTTTGCGATGCTTCATCTGTTGGCGGATTGCTCACCATCCGTTTCTTTTTACTATAAAATATAAAAACCAATTTATTTGTTTGAAAAGTTAATAAAACCAAAGAATATAATAAATAAGATACATCATAATATATAGGTTCTTACTTTACAACTTCCATCATGTGTTTTTGTTTCGTCATATATGATCTCTTTCTTGCTCTCCATATAGGTTTTTTGTTACCCATTTTATATGCACTACCCTAATATTTACTACAAAAATAATATTTCGAGAAAGTAAATAAGTAATCCGTAAAATAAATAGGAAGACAGATTTCAACAATAATAATAATTATTAAAATTATTTTTTTTTCGGTTGGGGAACGAATCAAAATGACAAATACCTATGACAACCATGGCCTACTCGATTGACAGAACATTCTAAAACGCTAACAAAAGACGATCAACACGACAAAATGAAAATTATTCGCATATATTCGACATCAACAATTGAACACTACAACACATATACGCATTACTGTTATCTGGAGGTTTTTATACGAATCCAAAACTATTATATATAAATAACACACAACAAAATATTATAGTTTTTGTCAAGAAGTAGATTTTTATTTCCTCCGAGTCCGAACCACTCACAATTCTTAGTTTTAGACGTAGGTATAATAAACACTACACAATCTTAAAATCTTCTATTACAAATAAATAAAATTGATGTGTTAGTTTGTAATTTTAAAGTTTTCACATACTTACCTAAAGTATATTATGAAAGTATATACGGTACTAACCACTTTTTAAAATTTTTGTCTTTCCGTCTGTCTGTTTGTTCCGACTAATCTCTGAAACGGCTGGACCGATTTTCACGGGACTTTTACTGGCAGATAGCTTACCTATATTATAAGGGGTAACTTAGGATACTTTTTATCCTCATCGTCATCATTAAAAAATTGTGTGACGCCCAACGAATTAGTGGACATGGGTTAGTTAGTCTAATATAAAATACGTACTTGTAATTTCTATAACATTTGTTCGTACCGAAAGTACGGTTCTAGTGGCGTGGGGTTCCATTCCTATCGGCTTCACTTACCACTTACCTTTTGAAGACATTCATCCAAATCTCTACCTATTATACAGGCTAGAGCTTCTCTATTATGTAGAACCACCCCAGCCCAACAATAAAAATTGAGAGCCACTGCATAGTTCTCAATTTTTAGGGTTCCGTAATACTTAAGGAACCCTTATAGTTTCGCTCTGTCCGTCTGTCTGTCTGTCTGTCTGTCTGTCTGTCTGTCTGTCCGCGCCTCTAGCTCCTGTAATTATGAATATAAATTGACGAAATTCGGTGCAGATATAGATTGTGTATAGATCACGGTTTCGGGATCATAAAAAAATAATAATTTTATATTTTAGGGGTTGCTCTCCATACATGTGAAGTGGGGATGAAAAATATTTTTTCACTTTACCCCATCGTGTGTGGTATCGTAGAATAGGTCTTTTAAAATAAAGGTAAGGTTTCATACGTCACTTTTTTATAAAGTTGACCATTTTCGAGTAATCGGCCTCCAAAGTAGTTCGTAAGTTGGTCCCCCCCCCCTAGCATTTTTAAACTATAGGAGATAGAAACTTGCATATTTCCATGCTGATAGATCATGCTAAAAACTCTTTAGGAAAATTATTGTGAACCAAATCGGACAGTAACTTTTGGAGTAATAAAAAAAAAAGCATATTACGCGTTTATAGTTACGGAACCCTCCTTAGACATGTCCTGACATGCTCTTGGTTAGGTTTTTTTATTCCCGGTCCTCGGAACAATTCAAAGAACCGAGAATTTCGGAACCGGCATTTGCCAGTATGCAAATATAAAAAATATAAATTCAGAAATCTCGCCGAGTGAACGTCAATGTCTGTGTGTGTGTTTGTGTATAACTATGTTGGCGCGTATACTCGCAGCACCCTCATGTGTCTGCCATAGAGTGATCCCTATAACATCGACATAAAGTAAAATAAGTCTAAACGGAATGTATTTTATTTATGATTTATGACGTATTTTTAGGGTTCCGTATGACAAGGAACCCTTATAGTTTCGCTCTGTCCTTTCGTATGTCTGCCTGTCCGGTTCTAGCCTCAGTAATTATGAATGTAAGTGGATGAAATTTGGTACAAATATATAAGGTTTGGTAAAATCAATTACGGATACTTTGGGCATATGATGTGCTGCTTGTGTAAAGACATTTAAGAAGAAAAATAATTGTCATACTCGAAAAAAATTTTTTGTCTTTATATGGGCGAGGTTGCGTTTAGCGGAGAGTCACCCATACATTAGATGATTTTTTTTTGTTTGAGTATGACAATTATTTTTCTACCTAAACGTCTTTACTTAAGCAGTGGATCACGTGCCTGAAGTATCCGTAATTGATTTTCGGAGACCTTATAGATTGTGTATAGATCTCGGTTTGGCATCATAAAATAATAATAACTTTATATTTTAGCCCCCTTACTAATAAATGCAGTATAAGCTTTGAATAGTTATATATGTTCCCGTCACACAAGTGACATTTTTAATTCGATAGAAGAAGACAAAACACTGTATAACTATTCAAAGCTTATACAGCGTTTTTTAGTAAGGGGGTTAGGGTATATACTTACATATGAATCTTGAATAGTTCTTATAAAATAAAGGAAAGGTTTCGTTTCAAGAAAAAGAAAAAAAAAATAGGTATAAAATGATTCGTCTGACTGGGATTCGAACCCGAGACCAATTGGTCAACAATGCAAATACCAATGGCCCGCATAGTTGAGCCACGGAAACATGACAGTAGAAGGCGAAATTACTTATAACATATTAATAAAAGTATTACACGGCAAAGAAAAAACATGACAAACTATGATCCTTATGTCGTTTGCATAAAGGTCAAGTCGGAGGTAAAATAACTTTGAACGGACTTTCAACAATAAATTCGAATAATTTTTGAGCAGAAAAGAGGGGAAAAATTTGACATACGTCTCAATAGCAAGAGGCCTAAGCCGGTACTGTCTTATTCAATAGATATGAAAGAGAAGGAATGACAGGTCGCCATTTCGCGATGTTTCATTCGACTCGTACGAATTATTTATCATTGAAATAAATTAATACTAACAAATATCACATTCTATACGAAAAATCAAAACAACAATTCCCTTCCTTTTATTATGTTTTACGAAACTGCAAATAATTTTCTCATTTTCGTTCACAAATAATACAGTTACAACTCCAAGAATTTCTATTTTAATGGTTACTTTATGATTTTTTTTTATCGATAAATTTTTCAGATAACGTGTTTTGAAAACAAAGGTCCCCTAGCAAATATGATCAAAATTAACATATATTTTTTTGCTGCACTAAAATGTATCCATGCGTCTCAAAAAATTTTTGAAAGAAGCGTATTTCTAGGGTAAGAGCGCCATAAGTAATGAAAAATTTTGTGTGTCTTCAGGTTGATTCGAGAATGGTTTAGATTTGCAATCGGACCTGGTAGGTGGCGCTGCTGTCAGTAGTCAGTACGTCAACAAATTTAATTCTAAGGCGGTACGAAGTTTGCCGGGATAGCTAGTATTATTATAATATGCAGTCGAAGTACTGCGGAGTGCGGAATACGCACACTACAACATGTAACACATTACACAGTACACTTTATGACATCACACACATTGACGTTTCTTCCTAGGACGACATTTCAAAATTTTATATATTTCGCATTTTTCAGCGGTTACAAAATCTAAACTTGCTTTTGCCTGCAACTTCGTTCGCGTAGCACAAAGCTAAATTTTATCGACTGATTTTATACAATACATAAATACACAATAAAATTCAATATCAAATATTCCCATTCTACATACATGAAACTTCGGCTATCTGACAGCAAAAAAAAAATACAATTTCAAATAAGTACCTAGTTTCTGACATTTGTGGTTTAACCAAATAGTCTCTTCGGCTACATCATATTAATTGTAAATATTGTTTTATTTAATCTATTACTAATATAATACAGAGAGAAGGTTTATTTGTTTGTATGTTTGTTTGTTTGCATTGAATAGGCTCCGAAACTACTGGAATGATTTTGATGAAATTTAGGACAGATATAGAATAGACAACGGGGAAGCACATAGGCATATTTCTTATTGCCGAAAAATGTACGGTTCCATCGAGATTTCCTTTTGCGCGCATGAAGTCGCGGGCAACACCTAGTCTAAATATATAAAAGGCAAACCTGACTGACTCATCTATCAAAGCACAACCGAAACTACTGAACAGATGTTGCTAAAATTTGGCACAGATAGTTGTAATGACGTAGGCATCCGCTAAGAAAGGATTTTTGAAAATTCGCCCCCTACGGGTGTAACAAAGGGGTTAAAATTTTGTATGGAAACCGAACTTTACGCGGATGAAGTCGCGGGCAAAAGCTAGTAAAAAATAAACGTAGATTACTGAATAAGTACATGTTCCTAATATCTGCTCATGGTGATTAGAATTAGAATTGATTATAATAATTGATAAATTATATGTGTTATAGTCAAAGTCCGATACACAGTCTCTTCGCGGAAGGACTGGTTTATCCTAGGTTTGGCCAAAGCCGTCAGGCGATCCCCGAAATACATTTCAATTTCGCCCTTTGCCTGAAGTATTTTTAGTCAAACCCAGGAGCTCCTAACTTTTCAGTCAAACGTCGAAAGTAAATTATTCTGTTTCGGTTTTGGCCTAGTCAATCCTAGAAGCGACTGCAAAACTCGGTCAAACGTTGATCTGAACATGTTTAAAGAGGTTCATAATGTCTCTCGCGGTGTTCCGACCGATTGTTTTGTCATTTCATGTTCGTTCATTGAGCGTGCGGGCGTGTAATTTGCCACTTTAACTACCTAAGAAATTATTAAAACAATTAACATTAAAGTTAATGCCTCACCATGTCAGAAAAATGATTAATTTTCCATTTTAATTACTTAAGAAATTATTAAAACAATAAACATCAAAATTTTAAAAATGTTATTTTTTTATACCTAATCTTACAAACTAACCTCCGTATATTCCAAAGCATTTATTTATTTATTTTATACTTTATTGCACATCGTACAAAAGGCGGGCCTAATGCCACACGGCATTCTCTCAAAGCATCTCAAATATAAAAGTGAAAATCACGTAAGCTGACCAATCAGGTGTCAGAACTGGCAGAGTTAAGCGGTTAAGACTTGAAAGCTGCTTAAATGATAAAATGCTTCCAAATATACGAAGATAAGACACTTCATACCTATATCGGAGTTTGACTCGTCAAACCCCGATTTAATAAAATTGTGTTTTGACGTTTGCCTGACCAAATTAGTCCCTCCCAGGTTTGACGAAAATTGTTTAGTCAAAGGCCGAAAATTTACATTTGTTTGGGCTTTGACTAAGTCATTCAGTCTGACCTGAGGATTGACCAGTCCAACCTAGGAGCGCCGGAGCTTCGGAGTTTGCCTATAACATATGTATAAACTTTACAAACCAACAGAATAATATTTAGGTATATATATATTTACTTATTCTGTTGTCAATCAATGTTGTCAATTTTGAATCAAATATGTTTTTTCTTTCGTCGTGTAATAAATTATATCAATAATTTCGATTATTTTACGTCAGTCTGACTGGCAGCTCGGTTTGCGTACCGACGTTTGATTTTTGGTGGTGAGTTCAAATCCCGGTAAGATAAATATTATTTTTGTGATTCTTATAATGTCTTTGTTTTTCTTAAATTTTTTTTATTTATTTTTTATTAATTTTTATCGTTGTACTAAAACTACGACCAAAGCTCGGTCTCCCTAGTATCTACTTATAAAGAGTTTTAGTACCTCCATCTTAAAACTTTGGACTAAAAATTTGGACATTCATCGAATACAATCTTTTCATATTTTATATAATATAATCTACCCTTATATTAACAACAACTTAAAGTAACTAATAATAAAATAAGTACATAATTAACCATATACTTTTATTACTGGGAAAACAAGCATCGCTGGGAGTTTTATAGTGCGACAAAAAAAAAGAAAAAAAATCGTCTGACCGGGATTCGAACCCGAGACCAATTGGTCGCAACAACGCAAAAAGCCGAAGGGCTACCAAGCGTCTTACGTCAGTTAGCGAAATTACGCATATGTTATAAGTATTACATGACGAAAGATAAACTAATATTTACCCCCGACTTGACCTTTATGCAGACGACATAAAGGTCCATTCGGGGGTAAAATAAATTTGAACGGACTTTCAACAATAAATTCGAATAATTTTTGAGCAGAAAAGAGGGGAAAAATTTGACATACGTCTCATTAGCAAGAGGCCTAAGCCGGTACTGTCTTATTCAATAGATAAGAAAGAGAAGGAATGACAGGTCGCCATTTCGCGATGTTTCATTCGACTCGTACGAATTATTTATCATTGGAATAAATTAATACTAACAAATATCACATTCTATACGAAAAATCAAAACAACAATTCCCTTCCTTTTATTATGTTTTACGAAACTGCAAATAATTTTCTTATTTCTGTTCACAAATAATACAGTTACAACTCCAAGAATTTCTATTTTAATGGTTACTTTATGATTTTTTTTTATCGAGAAATTTTTCAGATAACGTGTTTTGAAAATGAAGGTCCCCTAGCAAATATGATCAAAATTAACATATATTTTTTTGCTGCACTAAAATGTATCCATTCGTCTCAAAAAATTTTTGAAAGAAGCGTATTTCTAGGGTAAGAGCGCCTTAAGTTACTCTCAGGGCAAGCGCAATAAAAACTCAATTAATAAGAAAATATAATTATTGTTTATTAGGAACATAGAGGATTTTATTCTAAAATCTAAATAAATAAACAAAATTGAACTTAAATCTAGGTAACTTGTTATATACAATCAATGTAATTTCTGTCATTTTTTGTCTTTTAATAATTTACTTTAGCGACAAATCCACCCACGTATTTTTAAACCATACTTTCGCGGGCCACTTAAAATTCTTTCGCGGGCCACACAGTGGCCCGCGGGCCTGGGGTTGAGCAGCCTTGGTCTAGAGCCTGACAAAGGATACTTTTTATTGCGAGACACATACGTTTCCCGTCGGTTACTGTACTTACACGGGCGGAGCCGCGGGCATCAGCTAGTATAAAATAATGATTGTCCTATACACCTTTAAATAACTATATAACCTAGCTGGCTTTGTTAACGATGAATTTTCACAAGACTGAATAAAAACAGGAAAACGGGTAAATAGTAGGTAAATCTAGGTACTTTTCATTTTTCAAGTCAAATATTTTATTATCGACTCATAAAAATATCATGGCAAATATTTACTCGAATTCATTAAACGTTCGGTCGCAGTTTACAATTCAAATAAAAAAATTCCATGCAAATACAGTCAGTTCATGCATATGAAAACTAAATCTTTGTTAAAACATGACTTTCTGCAAAGAAATGGAAATGCAAAGTAGTTGAAAGTTTGCGAGTGGAGCCCGACTTTAGACATGAAACTAAATTATAACCAACTTGTAGAGATGTTAAACAGACTCTTTGTAAATTTAAAATGTTATCAAAAACTAGCCTGCCTGAGATACACTCATAACTTTTAATCATAGTAATAGTGCAAACTATTATGCAGATCTTAAGGCCGCGTGGGCCCAATTTTACATGACTTTGAATCGATAATAAACAAACAAATAGTAACTTTAAAAAGCCAAAAAAAAACACATTGTTGTTTACTTAATGTTCTTTTACAATTTGTGGTTCGAAACATAATATTGAAAACTTCACTCGATCAAAAATAATTCCGAAGAGGAGGCTAAATTTGAATATTTTTCTTTTTGTTCATGAAGTTCATGATAGTTTTACTTTCAAAAATCATATCTACGAAAAGCTAATAACTTAAAAAAGAATAATTTCTGGTTACATTTTGCATGTTGGTTTAATTATTTTAACAATAAATTAATATTGAAATGCAGCGTGCGTAAGCCGCTAGAGTCGCCCCACAGTCGCCCGCTAGGCGTTGACGAGGACAGACCTATGTCAGTTTTGCTAGCGCACGCCTTACCCGCGTATTTATCGAACAATTCTTTCGTTTCTAACGCAGTGTAGGAAAGTCAGTTTGTTTTGTTTCTTTTTATTTTTGAACTAAATTATACAGATCATACACAATAACATGTTATATTTTATCGTCGCCGCGTCATTGCTTTTGCCAGATGAGACGACCTCTGTGGCTCAGTGATTGAGCGTGTTGGTGCTCAAGCCGGGGGTCGCGGGTTTGAATCCCGCCGAAGGAACAAAAAGTTTCCTGTGTTCCCGGGTCATGGATATGTATAATACAATAAAAATCTAAAGGAAAGTCAGTTTCTTTGTATTTTTTTATGTTTCTTTTTATTTTTGAACTAAATCTATACATCTATACATCTATACATCTATACAGATAAATATAATTGAAGTGTCTGTTTGTAATGTCAAATTAATAGCTTATCACTTGATGCATATGAAAGTATATTCGATACTAACAATAAAATATCAATTTTTAAAATTTTTGTCTGTCCGTCTGTCTGTCTGTCTGTCTGTTTGTTCCGGCTAATCTCTGAAACGGCTGGACCGATTTTCACGGGACTTTCACTGGCAGATAGCTGATGTTATAAGGTCTAACATAGGCTACTTTTATTTTAGGGTTCCGTATAAAAAATAGGGATCCGTTTTCGTTAGTTGCGGGTAACGAAGTTATGCAAACGAAATTGCGGGCATCAGCTAGTTATACATATAACCATACACAATAACATGTTACATTTTATTGTCGCCGCGTCGTTGCTTTTGCCAGATGAGACGACCTCTGTGGCTCAGTGATTGAGCATGTTAGTGCTCAAGCCGGGGGTCGCGGGTTTGAATCCCGCCGAAGGAACAAAAAGTTTCCTGTGTTCCCGGGTCTTGGACATATAATACAATAAAAATCTAAAGGAAAGTTTGTTTTGTATTTTTTTATGCTTCTTTTTATTTTTGAACTAAATCTATAGGTACAGATAAATAAAAATGAAGTGTCTGTTTGTAACTTCAAATTAACAGCTTTTCACATAATGCATCTGAAAGTATATTCGGTACTTACCTACAATAAAATACCAATTTTTTAAAATGTCTGTCCGTCTGTCTGTCTGTCTGTCGGTCTGTCTGTCTGTTTGTTCCGGCTAATCTCTGAAACGGCTGGACCGATTTTCGCGGGATTTTCACTGGCAGATAGCTGATGTCATAAGGTCTAACATAGGCTACTTTTATTTTAGGGTTCCGTTTAAAAAATAGGGTTCCGCTTCCGTCAGTTAGGCGCAAACGAAGTTGCGGGCATCGGCTAGTTATACATATTATAACCATACACAATAACATTATCGTCGCCACGTCGTTGCTTTTGCCAGATGAGACTACCTCTGTGGCTCAGTGGTTGAGTGTGTTGGTGCTCAAGCCGGGGGTCGCGGGTTTGAATGCTGAAGGAACAAACATTTTTTCTGTGTTCCTGGGTCATGAATGTGTATTAAATATACTAAATATACTAAAAATCTTAAATATGTGTATAATATAAAAATTATTAAATATATTTCTGTTGTCTGGTACCCGTAACACAAGTTCTTCGAGAACTTACCACGGGAGCAGATTGACTTGGTGTGAAGCGTCCATACATATATTATTGTGTTGTGTATTATGAGAAAAAAGTAGCTGATGCGTGGAGTAGCCTTAGTACATTATTGAATAAGCCAGTAAACGGTTTTTATGAATTTGTAACATCTACCATCTTCTTTGCCGTACTTTTCGTTTCTTTTTATTTCGATTTCTGTTTTTACAATAATAATAATAAATAACTCCCCACGCGACATCCGAGTCGAGAGCCAAGCTCTAACCACTAGACCACGGAGGCTGTTCTATTTACAATAAAATATAAGGATACGAGCTCAACATCTGTCATGCTTGCCTTTGCAGAACACACCAAGTCACTCGCAAGTAGGGGTTGCAATCCGGATACTTCGAAATTCGAAAAATTCGAAAAATCCGGATTTTTCGATTTTTTCAATCTTGGTTACTACTATGAAAATTACATATTTTAATTGTAATTAGTATGTACTCTAGACGTACAATATTTGAATAAGGGATATAATTAATCGAGTGAACAAAAAATAAGTGGGTGACTGCACGTGAGCATACTGTATTGCTGAATTTGGCAGCGAATTAATATGTTGGCGACTAAATTACTTCAATCAATCTTGGTTACTACTATGAAAATTACATATTTTAATTGTAATTAGTATGTACTCTAGACGTACAATATTTGAATAAGGGATATAATTAATCGAGTGAACAAAAAATAAGTTGGTGACTGCACGTGAGCATACTGTATTGCTGAATTTGGCAGCGAATTAATATGTTGGCGACTAAATTACCAAACTGGTGAAATCACTCAAGTGACAAAAAATACAAAAATCGGCAGATAAAAAGTAGCGAAATTTAATCCAATTAGCACCGATAAGTTGGTGACCATTATACCATGTAAGTAGCTTATAAAGATTTGATTGATAAATTAATAGCTGCTAAAAATTCAATTTGCAAGCTACGGAAAATCCCAGTTTTGGATACTATTGGAGATTTTTTTTTCTTTGGTATGGGTATCGTTTTCAAGGTTTTTGGGGGTGCAGAATAATATGAAAATAAAATCCGTTTTAAAATTCCAAAATGGCGTATATTTTTTTTTTATTAAAAATGGATGTCTTTTTCCATGTTTCATATGCTGATTATAAAATTGTCTTCCAATTTCATTTTCCAAAATGGAGACTATCCAATCTTCGTAAAATTAACATGTAGTTTGTAGATGTACCAGCTATGTAAGGTATAGAAACTTTTCGAAATTCAGGATTTTCAAATTTCTTTTTTTGGCATTCATAAAAAAAATATGCGATTTCCGGGTTAAGGGGGAGGAAATTTTTATTATTTTTCCAGTAATAGTATTATTTTTCCGTTTCTAAAATAGAAGCGATTTTAGAAAAAAAATATGGCAATGTTCTACTTTGACACGAACAGTGTATAAAGCTATAGAAATTTTGGAAAATTCAGGATTTTCAAATTTCTTTTTCTTCCATCGTAAAGAAACTATGGTGTTGCGAGGTTCTTAAGGGGAGGAAATTTTCATTATTTTTTCAATAGGATGCACCGTTTCCGAGATAGAATCAATTTTATAAAAAAAAATTAAATGCTCTACATTGAGATACGAGGGATATATAAAGCTATAGAAATGTTGGAAAATTCAGGATTTTCGAATTTCTTTTTCTCTCATCTTGAAAAAAATATATGGTTACGGAGTTATTAAGGGAGAGGTAATTTTCATTATTTTTCAAGTAGGATGCACCGTTTCTGAGATAGAAGCCATTATAGAAAAAAAAAATACGATAATGCTCTACTTTGAGACACGAACGGTGTAAAACGCTATAGAAAATTTGGAAAATTTAGGATTTTCAGATTTTTTTTCTTCCATCATGAAGAAAATATGATGTTGCGGAGTTTCTAAGGGGGAGGAAATTTCCATTATTTTTCATTAGGATGCACCGTTTCCGAGATAGAATCTATTTTATTAAAAAAAATATAAATGCTCTACATTGAGATACCGGGGCCGGGATGCATAAAGCTATAGAAATGTTGGAATATTCAGGATTTTCGAATTTCTTTTTCTCCCATCATGAAGAAAATTTGAGGTTGCGGGGTTACTAAGGAAATTTAAAATGGATGACTTTTTTGTAATCAGCACCCCCAGAAACCAACAAAGGGACAACCATATTATTTTTATAAAATTAAGTATGTCCGCCATATTGGAATTTCAAAATGAATGTCATTTTCGTATCCAGCACCCCAAAAACTTGGTAACGACACCTATGTTAATTTTACGAAAAATGAATAACCGTTATTTTTAAATTTCGAAATGAATCTACCCAATATCTACACCAAGTTGAGGAAAATTAAAAATTGGGAATTTTGTACGCTCCTTTGTTTTTCTTATGTGCGCTGGTTTTGCTGCTTGTATGTTTTTTGAGTTACCTACATTACGGAAAATATATGTACCTATTCTTAAATTAAATGTGTACTCACAAATTGTCGCCAAGAAGGTTATTTGTTCGCTAATATAATATCAGTCTGCCAGTTTGGAATATTCAGTGGTATTATTTAGTCACCAGATTTGTAATTTTTTATTCGTTACATTCTTTAGCCAACATGGTAATTTAGTATTCAATATTCGGTATTTTCACATCCAAAATTTAATTGTTTTGTCGTGATTGTTTTAAACACTTACGGATTTTGTCACGGTTTACGTTTTACGGTTACGTTTACGTAACGCGACAAAATCCGTAAGTGTTTAAAACAATGAACAATATTCGCGTAAACATAAGAAATAAATATGTTTTGTCGTGAGTTTAAATACATGCCTTTGGATAATTTGATATTATTTGTTGTCCTGTTGAAATTGTTGACACATTTTTCCATTTATTCAAGTTATTTGGTAGAACATAGTCAATCCATTAAATGGAGATGCGAGGGATTAAGATCTGTTAAAATATTATGGCCGCTATATATGTATATGTATGGACTGTTTCTAAGATACTTACAATTTTATATTTTTTCAGTAGTAGTACAGTTCAGTAATAGGTGATCCAATTTATAAAAACACTGAATATGGTTTCAGTTTCAATTGCACAAGTAGTAAGAAGTATAATAAGCAAATCCAAACCCAATTAAAGCTTTGTATTTTTATATTTATTGAATTCTTACTAATGAAAGTCAAAACATATTATTGCAATTTTAATTTCTACAATCACCAAATTAATATGACAGCTTAAAAAGAAATGTAGTGGTTTAACTATATTTAATTATCTTCTAAATAATGAATATCTAAGTCCAAATACCTAAATATTATCTCTATGATATCAGGAAGAAGTTTTGGAGTCGATAATACCTGACTGGTTGGTTTAAGATTAGAGAGAGTTTTGCCGAACGAGTCAGTAGCAAAACTAAATGAAAATCAACGCTCCTGTTTTTGCGTAGAAATAATTATTTTTAGATAATATTTTAAAGATAAGATAAGGTGTCAAAAATAGCACCAACGATTTGTGTAAACCACTGTTATTTTTTAAGTAATGTAGTTTTCATCTTATAGCGGAAACTTCAAAGTGCAATGAAGAGTAAGATGTTACTGTTTATTTGTAAGTAAAATGTTAAAATAAAGATCTTACAACAGTTATAGGTTTTAAATTGTGCTTAGAATTGCTTATTGTACTTCTGTTAGTTACCGAGGGAATTAAAAACACCATTTACGTGTTTAATTATTACCTAAACAGGTGGGTGATTTTTACTTTCAATAACTCAAAAGTGGTCCAATTTCGTCCATACAAAATTATTTGTTCAGCCCCATGCTTCAAATGATTTGTCTTCACTCCCCGGATCTCGATTAAAAGGATTTTCAGTTTCCTACGTTTTATTAAACTGTATTAATTTTCCTACGTTAGTACTTTCACATAGAAATGGAACTTTACGAAAACGGTAGTGGTGAATATGTAAAAAAAGCGTTAAAAAGATCACAGGCTATTCCAATTTTTTATAATTCTTTCTGCTGGAACATTTAGTAAATAACAATATATACATACCTTATTTAAAATAAAATACTAACTATAAAACTGAACATTGTAGGATTTGAAACGTAATCAAAAATATTTCTAAAAATGAAAAAATTAATATAATTAAGTATATAATTTCGATATAATCTCATTATGTTTTCATTTATTCAGATTGTAATTCTAATACTTACAACTTAAAATCAGAATTTATTTAAATTAAATTATAAAAAAGTAACTCTTTTTTTTACTAATGAGTGTAAGTTTTGCTACAACATAGTAGTAAAATAAACATTAAAGTTTTATAAAATATGTAACAAATTTAAAAAAAATGAAAAAATCTGAATTATCCGGATAATCCGGATTTTTGGGAGAAAAAATTCGGAAATCTGGATTTTCAAAAAGTCAAACGTTTGTGGAGGTTTGGATTTTGCGGCAAGTGGCAAACGTGCGGACTCGGCAGTAGGAATACATTTTTTGCACGTGTCTGCCTAAGTAGTTACCATCAAATCGTCAGCACCTACCTGATACAGTATTATTATCTCACGAAACGACACGTACCTACTTTAGTGACCACACGAGCTAACGATAGGTACTCGTCTCCATGCACACATCGAACACAGCGTGTTTTTATACTTGTAACAGAACACACTGCATAGAAACTGTCAAAATAATTGAATAAAATTTAAGCATTTTTACTTAGGTAGGTACCTACCTATAATATCTATTCAAATTATGTGTGCTATGTGTTGCATTAAAACAGTTATCTGTGGATTTTATTATCTTTTTCAATACAAATAATAAAATAAGATGACCTACTGCCGACACGACTACACTGTAACACTTTGGGTTCATGTAAGTTCACGCCGGCGACGTAGGCGCGCGGCTCGCTTTGCGGCAATTGCGGGCAACTCTTGGAAGCGTTAAATGCCTATTTCGCTTGGTCTACGTGGCCTTAAGATTGATTATGAATTATCGATAGTGAGTAATTTTTAAAAATATTTTACAGTAGTACAGTGGCGTAGCGTAGTAGGGGCGGGGGGCGACCCGCCCCGGGCGGCACTTTTAAGGGGGCGGGAAAACCTAAGTAAGTGGGCGGCAAAATCTAAGTAAGAGGGCGGCAAAATCCAAGTAAGGGGGCGGCAAAATTGACGTCCGCCCCGGGCGGCAGACACCCACGCTACGCCACTGCAGTAGTATGACTTTTGGGTAGATACTATGCTCACGCGCGTTTTAGCATGTAAGAAAAACATCTGAATTCTGACTATAGAAAATTGTGAAACACTTAATATTATATACCCAGGCTATTACTACGAATCTATTGAAATCTTTAAAATCGGATCTGTAATTACAGTGGATCAAAATGTACTCTGACTGCCAAAATCATTACCCTTCCTTTTAAGTTCAAAACTGAAATCATCCTTGATATATAATAAATCTTATAAAATTAGCTTATAGCTTTTGCCCGCGGCTTCACCCGCGTAAATATAGTATCCCACGTTTCTCGTTTTATTCCGAAAAAGAAAATCAACAGCCTAAACTATTACCTACCACACAAAATTTCATCAAAATCCTTTTTGCGCGAAAGAGTCATGTTTGTGACTCCATCATGACATCCATCCGTCCTCACAAACTTTCACATTTATATTAGAAGTCGGATAGTGCACCCTCTTGTAACCCTTATGACGCGTGTCTCATATGTCAGCACTCAGCAGCAATGGAATCCTGTATCGGCAGACTCACACGAGTGAAATTATAAAGTTCTTCTCACGTACCTAATACAGTTGCAATAACGGCTCGAAGGAGACGTCGGCAATATGTCGGCCATTTTATATTCTTGTTTCAAATTGTGTTCAGAACTGACTTTGAACACAGCACAATACTGACTCGACAATTTTTCACTTTGATCCCTCCGTCCTCTATGTAGAGCAAAATATTTGCACATTCTTTCATTATCAAATAAATGTAGGTGTTGTAATCTAGAACCCATTTTTATGAACTGAAAAATAAAATAAAATAATATAGAAACAGAAGATAGAACTAGACAGGTTGGTTTGTTACTACTTACTAGGCCTTAACTGCGGTGAAATTCAGCTATTGCGTTACAAACTTACAACTTATAAGAGAAACGAGGAATTTTAGAACCACTCTACCACTGCAAAAGATTAAGTAGTTACTTTCGCTCAATTTGTACACCAAATGAGTGGCTTCGTAAGAGGGGTAATAGTCCGTGTAGTTCGCCGCGCAAAGTTGGAGCTACGAAGGTACACCGCAAACAAATACGCTACATTTAAGCTTACTGCTAGTTTAACGCAAGATAAAATATGGGCCGTATGAATAATACGAATGGGATGAAGTTGGAATAAAATTGTATGTATATGGCGGGCGCTACACTCGCGAAAGCCCGCGAAGGGCGCAAACCGCGAGTTTGGATGGCTTCGCGCCTTTGCGGCTTCGCGGATTTCTTCATTCGTTGGATGTATTTCGGGCAGCGATAAATGATCGGAGCGCGAAGGCGCACCATTCACATTCCACACTCGTGGTCGAACTGATAATACTGAACGACTGTAGAGCACGCTCTATAAGCATAAGTCTGGGACTTTATTGTCCGGAATCCGGCGGGCCGTCGAAAATTCAGAGCATTGAAAATAGAACTGCGCTGACACAATAATAGAGCTGAAAATAACCTAACCAAGAGCATGTCAGGACATGTCTAAGGAGGGTTCCGTAAATGTTGAATGTTGATTAATAATCAAAATATATATAAGTGAATAGTAACCAGATGTTCTTTAAGAATAAGTTTTATTCGATTTCTATTTAATATTCGCATTTCGCTAATCACATAACATTTGAGCATATTATTTTAGTCTATTACGATATCGCCTATCACAATCAAAGAAAATATTTACTCTAGCGCACTCTAGCGAGACCTCAAAGTAGGTACGAAGAATACAACCAGATACTTATAAAAATTTTAAAGCGCGACACCTGAGAGGTTTTACATATCAGCGAGGTTTTCGATAGCGTGATACAGAATTTAAATCCAATAACACAGCGACATCTAGTATTATTTTTCAAAAACAATCCACGATTTAAACAGGAGACTAGCGCCATATATGATATACCTAGTTTTCGTAAAGTTACTAGCAAATTGAAGCTTTTAATATTAAAGGTAGGTATTAAATTATAATAAAAAACAATAATATTATGGTAATTGATAACATAATTATATTCATGTGTTTTTAGTGTTATTAAATTATTGTAATAATTGGTAAAAGAGGCACATATTCGTAAAATTAATTATTAATTAAAATTTTACGTGTTTCAAAACTTAGCTCTAATTCTGGTAAAGAAACGTAAATTCGCAATAATCACTATAATTACTGTAGCTCAGTTAATCATAGTGTTTGTCCTTGGATGTAGGTTCAAACCCGACAGCATGTTTTATTTATTATTAATTTAAGTTATTTTTATTAATTGTTAATTGTTAATTTCAGTTTTTTTTTTTTTAATTTTGCAACCAGTTTTGAAACATTATTTTAAATGATAATTTCACATGATCTATAATTATTCTGATTTGCCTTAATATGTTAATTTGATTTTCTATAATTGCTCTAGAAATAGAAATTATGATGCGATTTCGTTCAAAATAGTTTTCCTAAAGAGTTTTTAGCATGATCTATCAGCATGGAAATTTGCAAGTTTCTATCTCCTATAGTTTAAAAATGCTAGGGGCTATACCATTTTCGAGTAATCGGCCTCCAAAGTAGTTTGTAAGTTGGTGCCCCAACTTACAAACTACTTTGGAGGCCGATTACTCGAAAATGGTCAGCTTTATAAAAAAGTAACGTATGAAACCATGCCTTTATTTTAAAAGACCTATTATACGATACCCCACACGATGGGGTAGAGTAAAAAAATATTTTTCATCCCCACTTCACATGTATGGAGAGCTACTCCTAAAATATAAAATTATTATTTTTTTACGATCCCGAAACCGTGATCTATTCACAATCTATAACTGCACCAAATTTCATAAATTTATATTCATAATTACAGGAGCTAGAGGCGCGGACAGACAGACAGACAGACAGACAGACGGACAGAGCGAAACTATAAGGGTTCCTTAAGTAATACTTAAGGAACCCTTATAGTTTCGCTAAAAACCTAACCCTAAAAAAGACACGAATGTCAAGTCAAACGTCAATGGCAAATCTGACAACTCGACACTCAGGTGTTTGATTTTCAATTATATATATTGTATTAGTTCAAACTTCTATTTTCAAGGCTCTGAATTTTTCCCGGACTTCTGGATTCCGCAAACATAGTCCCAGCCTAAAATCGGTTGGTCGATTTTGCTAATCGATTATTACGATATACAATTTCGATGCAGTTTCGATATTAAGTAACATCAAAATGGTACTCGCGTATTCGCATATACCTCAAAACTATCCTCAAACGCGTTTTGATAAGTACAAATTCAAAAATCAATTTATGATATCAAGATGATTAATTGCTTAATTCATTAAAAAGAAATTAAAGGTCTAAGTCAAATACGAGAATTGGGGTTCTGTTTGGGAATAACGAATTTTATAAGTGTTCAATCCCGAGCTATAGTTCTCTTATTTAACTTAGACTTTAAATTTACTTTCAATGAATTATAAATGAATCATCTTGATATCATACACAGATTTTTTGAGTTTGGACCAATCAAAACGCATTTCACGTTGGTTTGACGTTTCACGTTTATGAATACCATTTTGCTGTTTCAACATTGTTGTGGATAGAATTAAGTCATGTATATAGGCTTAGTTTTAATGTAATTTGTTTTGTAAATAGTACATTTTTAGTAGGATAAGAATCACTGAAATGTATTAGAATAGGCTAGGATAAGTGTATGTAAATTATTTTGCATAATATCGACAGAATAAGTTCGATACTCCATGTAAATATTGTACATAATTTGCATTGTATCGAGTCGATAGGTCCTAGGTTACTTTTTTGTACTGTTAAGGATCAAAGGGGCCTATCCGATCACCGCGGGCGAATATGTGTGCGCGGAAAAGAGACGCACCTCGCGGTGAGGGATAGCATGATCCGCGGCGCGGGGGTCACGAACTCGTAACCCCGCGGGGCCTCTTTGATTCTGGCTATAAATATAGAGCCGGATTCCGGGTTCTTCACTGTGTGGAAAAGCAGTCACGAGTCTGGAAGAAGAAGACTCCCGAAGAAACCCAGGAAAAATAGTGAAATAGTGAATAAGTAGTGCCAGTAGTGATAAGTGAATACTGTGCTACGGGAAAATTGTATGGGGAAAATAAACGAACGGGTTTCAATCGTGTAATGGTCGTTTCAATCGAATTTCCCCCGAGCTATCGAAGCGAAGAAAAGTCATACAGTCCACGAACGTAATATACGGCGCGCCTGGAACGGAGGGTGTGCTGTATTAGGCCAGATAGTGGCCCCCCGGACAGTGTCTGGCTGCCGTGCTGGATACTGCGAAGAAACGAGCAAGGACCAGTCACACTTTCTGGCTGCCGTGCCGGACTGTGTGTGTGTGTGTGCGTCGGACCACTACATTTTCTGGTCCTTCTCGGCCGGATATACTGTGTAACCAGTGACAGTATTTTGGTCCAACGTGCTGGCCCCACGGTCGGAATACGAGTACCGTGTGGGTGAAAAAGTGTGTGTGTTCCTGCCCTGCCCGATCGGCTCCCGGTTCAGTGTACGGGTTGGAGTCTCGGCCCAGAAGGGGTATCGGGTCCAACGAACCTGGGAAGTGGAGGAATCAACGTGAATCTACGTGAATCTACGTCTACGTTCGTCGTGAACCTTCGCCGTGGTACGTCGGGAAGCTTCCGCCGCGTGCATCGAGTCACCGGGGAAGGTCGTATCATCGGGTCGTCGTGTCTTCACGTCGGACAAGTACGTCGCGCGCACGTCGTCGCTACGTACGGACAGTACCGTGAGTCACTGAACGTTTTCATACTCAGTGAATGTGTTTGTGTAAATTTTGTGAACATTAAGTGTTTAAAGACTCTTTAAGTACTTAGTATAAGTAAACCCCTGTACAGGCCGTTTTAGTGCCTGGGGAAAATTAATAGCAATATTTCGTTTTGCATTTTTGCCTTCACCATAGGGAAGGCGTTCCCAACTGTTGGGGGAACATAAATTTAAATTTAACTTAATTTTAAATTTGAATTTCGAATTGTTTTTGTGAAAAATATTTTGAATTGTTTACATTTTAAATTTTAATTTTAAATTTAAACTGTATATATTGTTGCTTGTTTTTTGTTTTGTTTTGTTGTGTAAATATTAGGTTAAGTCTTGACAATGGTAGTAACCAGAAGCCAAGCTGACGCACCAGAAATAGTTGAAAGGAACCGTACCGAAATGGAACGTCTACGGTTTCATGATCCGCCAGCATCCCCGTCTGTACGCACAAGGGCATACACTACGGAGCCTACGGAAGCAGGCACATCGCAGCTGCTCATGCAAGAACGTCCAAGGGTTCGTTCGACAACGGGATCACATGTATCCACAATGAGCGCCGTCACTCGTGTGAAGATGGCTGAACTGAAAGCTGCAGAAAAACTAGCCGAGATCAAGAAGAAGGAACTCGAGCTAGAGAAACAGTTGGTGCAGAAGCGATTGGAGGCCGAAGTATCTGCCATTCAAGACGAGGTTAGCATCTACGATGAGGATCGCAACAGTCACACAAGGGTGACAGAATGGTTGAAGTCTACCGAGGCAGAGCCAAGAAAGGAAGCTGCTCAAGTGGAGCAGCCCCAACCAGTGCAGCAAAGCCCAACGGAAAAGGGAGATATTCAACGACTGGCAGAGGCCATCGAGAAAATGGCACGGCCGCGAACTCATAGGATGGATCTACCTACCTTTTCGGGACTCATTACGGAGTGGCTTCCATTCAAGGCGGCCTACAATGAAAGTACAAGAATGTACCAAGTCCCAGCAACAGAAAACTTGCAACGATTACGAACCTGCCTGAAAGGCGACGCAAGGGAAGCCGTATCGGCACTTCTGAGTACTGCGACGGATCCGGAGGTGATCATGAAGACACTGGAACAATGCTTCGGACGTCCAGAAGTGATAATCGATAAGGCAATGGAAGACCTTAAGAGGTTGCAACGGCCCACATCGGCGGCTGGTGAGTTGAATAATTTTGCTATAAAGGTGCAAAATATTGTTTGTGTGTTGCAGAGTGTTGACAATCGACGAGGTTACCTCTACAACCCCATGTTAACCAGGGAGGTCCTGGAGAAATTGAGTCCACACCTCAAATCAAGGTGGTGCGACTACGCACACGAACAAGAGGGAAGTGTGCAACCCGAAATAGTACTCCTTTCACAGTTCCTGATGAAGGAAGCGGACCGAGCGCTCCGATACTTGTATGCACCGCAAACCAGTGCAGCGTCTGCCAAGAAGGAAGTGAGGCAGCCAGTGGGAGCAGCCGGACCGAAGAAAAAGAACGTGGTCTACAGTACTACAGAGGCCGCAAGTACCTGTCCGTGCTGTAAGAAGGGGCCACACAAACTGAGCGCCTGCCAGAAGTATAAGGGCATGAGTATAAGTGCCAGGTGGGAGCTAGTGAAAAAGGAAAAGCTTTGCTTCAAGTGCATCAATGAGAAGCACCGCAAAGACAAATGCAAGGCAAAGGGCTGCAACGTGAACGACTGCAACAGGGCTCATCATCCGTCGCTTCATGTGGAACGGGGAGAGCAGCAACAGCAGCAACAGCCAACGGAGCCACAGCAGCAACCGCAGCAGCAGTGGCAGCGACAATCGCAGGAAGAGGTTGCGATGTCGACACAATCAGCTTCAGCTGAGAAAGTACTCCTGAAGATGTGCCCTGTGATCGTGTCCGGACCACGGGGGGAGTACACCACACATGCATTCCTGGACGAAGGAGCTACCGTCACACTCATCGATGAAGAGTTGGCGCGAGCCGTCGGTGCACAGGGAAATGCAAAACCGCTAAGGTTACGTGGAGTGAACATGCAGAAGAGCGACAATGCTAGCAGAGAGGTTCACCTTCACATTCGTGGATTGTTCGCAGGGAAACCGCTCGCACTCCGAGCGCGGACAGTCAAAAACTTGGACTTGCACCAGCAAGCAGTACCGTTGAACGTCGCATCGTGTCAACATTTAAGGGATCTTCGGAAAGAAGAGATATGCTACGCAGCAGCAAAACCGATGCTACTGGTGGGGAGCGACCACTGGCAGTACATTATCAGTCAAGAAATAAGGACTGGAAAACGGAATGAGCCGGCAGCGTCCAGGACCCAACTGGGATGGGTCATCCATGGGACGATACCGCGCAGATCGATGCCTCGACAAGGGAATGCAGAAAAGGTGTTCCACGCGAGGACAGACGAAGGGCTTCACGAATTGGTGGAGGAGCACTTCGCAATTGAATCATTGGGAGTAGCAGCCAAGGCACGGGTAAGGCCAGAAGACCAACGTGCAGTGGACATCGTGGCGGCTACCATCAGACCCACCGATGGAGGATACGAGGTAGGTCTACCGTGGAAAGACGACAATCTCGAATTTCCAGGTCACTGCAGCTACGAGGCAGCTTGCAGACGCCTCAGGAAGATGGAGGCAAAAATGGATGCAGATCCAGGGTTTGCAGAAGCTTACACAGCACAGGTAAGTAATCTGTTTGAAAAAGGCTATGCTGTTCCATGTGACGGTTCAGAAGAACATAGCAGGAGGAGCTGGTTCCTGCCACACTTCGCAGTGGAGAATCCCAACAAGCCGGGGAAGCTTCGCTTGGTGTTCGACGCCGCAGCCAGAGCGGGGGGCACCTGCCTGAACGACGGTCTGCTGGAGGGACCCGACAGGTTAGTATCGCTGCTCGGTATTCTTTTTAGGTTCCGAGAGAAGCAGGTGGCAGTAACAGCGGACATCCAGGAAATGTTCCTCAGGATAAAGATTATCCAGGAGGACCAGGCAGCGCAGCAGTTCCTTTGGAGGGGAACCGCACGGGACCGACCACCTCAGAAGTTCAAGATGAAGAGCATGATCTTCGGGGCGGCCAGTTCACCATTCATGGCACACTTCGTAAGGGACTACAACGCGGAAAAACATGCGGAGGAGTACCCTAGAGCTCTGGAGGCAATCACCAAGGGGCACTACGTGGATGACCTGGTGATGAGCTACGAAGACGAACAAGAAGCCAGAATGGCCGTGGAGGAAATTCGCAAGGTACATGCTGTAGCAGGCTTCACACTACGAGGATGGAGCTCGAACAAGGAATATGTGCTACGCGACGTGCCTGCGGAACTACGGGAAGCTGCAAGCTCGAGCTTAGGGGGCAAGCAGCCGGAAAACAAGATCCTGGGAATCTACTGGGATGCAGGTAAGGACGTACTAGGTTTCAACACCAGGATGAGCCGAGTACCAAGGGACGTGGCTACAGGAAGCTGCGCACCCACAAAAAGACAGGCACTTAGTGCAGTCATGTCGGTCTTTGACCCATTGGGGCTCCTATCGTACTACACGATCAGGGCCAAAATAATTCTGCAGAGTTTATGGAGGCTGCAGATTCCTTGGGACGAATGTATTCCCGAGGAGGAAAGTTACATGTTCAACAACTGGATTGGACAACTGGAAACTGTAAAGAATTTACAGATCAGAAGGTGCTACTTCGACAGCAAGGACTTCGAAGTGGAACAACATGTCTTCTGCGATGCGAGTGAACAGGCCTACGCTGCGGTGGTTTACTGGCGGATCATGTACGGGGACAAAACGGACGTGGTCCTGGTAGCGGCTAAGGCGAAGGTGGCACCACGTCGCACTCAAACCATACCGAGGCTTGAGTTGCAAGCAGCTGTACTAGGAGCTAGGTTAGCCGATAGTGTCAAGAAAGAACATCGTCTACACCTAAGAAGAACGTGCTTCTGGTCAGACTCGACAACGGTGGTCCACTGGATAAAGAACGACGCACGAAGATACACACCGTTCGTGGCACGTCGGCTCGGCGAGATATATGAGCTCACCGACAGAAAAGAATGGAGATGGCTACCAACGGAGGAAAATGTTGCAGACGACGCAACACGGTTCAGAGAGGAACCACTGAAGGAAGACCACCGATGGTTCTGTGGTCCAGACTTCTTACGCCGTGACGAAGAGGCGTGGCCCCAAGAAAGGCCACTTGAAGACCGGGAAGATGAAGAAACCGTGGCAGTTACCAGAGAAGAGGAAAATGACTTCGACTGGTTGCCCGACCCGGCCATGTTTTCGAACTTTGACAAACTCGTGCGCACTATTGCCTATGTTCTAGTGTTCACAGATCGCCTACGACGACGGTCTTCAGGCATGACCGTGGCACACCTCGAGCGCGCTGAGGCCCTGCTTGTGCGGCGCTCTCAAGCGGAGAGCTTCGCCGACGAGCTGGGGCGCCTGCGACGAGGGCAGCCGCAGCTGTCGAGGACGAGTCGTCTCCGGAGGCTGGACCCGATGCTGGAGGACGGCATCCTGCGACTGCGGGGGCGCATCGGGGCGGCGGCAGCACCGGAGGAGGCGAAACGGCCTGTCATCTTGGACGGGCGACACCACGTCGTGAGGCTGCTCGTGGCACGCGAGCACAGGAGGGCTAGACACGCCAACCGGGAGCGTGTCACCAACGACCTGCGGCAGCGGTACTGGATCTTGCACCTGAGGCCTACGGTGCGTGCAACGGAACGTGACTGCACGTTCTGACGCGCGCGCTGGGGCCAACCACGTCGACCCATCATCGGGGACCTGCCCCGAGCTCGCCTGGAGCCCTACCACCGCCCCTTCTCCAACTGTGGGGTGGACTACTTTGGGCCCATGCTCGTCAAGATCGGAAGACGAAGAGAGAAGAGATGGGGTGCATTATTCACGTGCCTGACGACGAGAGCAGTCCACATCGAGCTGGTGCCATCACTATCGACGGACTCTGCGATTATGGCGTTAAGAAGAATGGCGGCGAGAAGAGGATGGCCGAAGATAATGTACTCGGACAACGCCACCAACTTCCGGGGAGCAGACAACGAGCTTCGCAACGCCTACGAGGAGTGGGGACCCGCCCTACAAGAAGAGGGTCTCCGCCACAACATGGAGTGGCGCTTCATACCTCCTGGAGCACCAAACCAGGGGGGAGCGTGGGAGCGGCTCGTGCGGTCCATCAAAACTGCACTGAGCGCCACGCTACGTGAGAAGGTCACCACGGAAGAAGTTCTTCAGACTCTGCTGCAAGAAGCAGAATTCAGCGTCAACGCTCGCCCACTTACACACGTGAGCGTTGATCCTCGCGATCCCGAGGCGCTGACACCCAACCACTTCCTGTTGGGTTCATCGATGGGCCTGCCCTCAACGGGTCCATGCAGTGAAGACGACAGGCGCACATGGCGCGCCAGCCAAGCGCTCGCCGACCACTTCTGGCGACGCTGGCTCCGCGAGTACCTGCCAACCCTGGTACCTCGAGGAGAGCCGCGGCGGGACACGACGGCAGTATCCCCTGGAGACGTCGTGCTGGTCGTCGACAACACGCTACCCCGCAACGTGTGGCCGCTGGGAGTCATCGAGAAGACGTTCGCCGGTCCCGACGGAGGAGTTCGCATCGCGGAGGTGCGGACACGAACTGGAACCTTCAAGAGACCCGTGAGCAAGCTCGTGATCCTGGTGAAAAAGGAGGCTACGCAAGCTGCGCCGGGGGGAGAATGTTATGGATAGAATTAAGTCATGTATATAGGCTTAGTTTTAATGTAATTTGTTTTGTAAATAGTACATTTTTAGTAGGATAAGAATCACTGAAATGTATTAGAATAGGCTAGGATAAGTGTATGTAAATTATTTTGCATAATATCGACAGAATAAGTTCGATACTCCATGTAAATATTGTACATAATTTGCATTGTATCGAGTCGATAGGTCCTAGGTTACTTTTTTGTACTGTTAAGGATCAAAGGGGCCTATCCGATCACCGCGGGCGAATATGTGTGCGCGGAAAAGAGACGCACCTCGCGGTGAGGGATAGCATGATCCGCGGCGCGGGGGTCACGAACTCGTAACCCCGCGGGGCCTCTTTGATTCTGGCTATAAATATAGAGCCGGATTCCGGGTTCTTCACTGTGTGGAAAAGCAGTCACGAGTCTGGAAGAAGAAGACTCCCGAAGAAACCCAGGAAAAATAGTGAAATAGTGAATAAGTAGTGCCAGTAGTGATAAGTGAATACTGTGCTACGGGAAAATTGTATGGGGAAAATAAACGAACGGGTTTCAATCGTGTAATGATCGTTTCAATCGAATTTCCCCAGAGCTATCGAAGCGAAGAAAAGTCATACAGTCCACGAACGTAATATACGGCGCGCCTGGAACGGAGGGTGTGCTGTATTAGGCCAGATAGTGGCCCCCCGGACAGTGTCTGGCTGCCGTGCTGGAAACTGCGAAGAAACGAGCAAGGACCAGTCACACTTTCTGGCTGCCGTGCCGGACTGTGTGTGTGTGTGTGCGTCGGACCACTACAAACATACCGCATCGAAACCATATCGATACTGGGTTATTGTAAGATTTAGGGTGCCCGCCCACGAGCGATAATCGGTGACCGATTTTTTGTAGGTGAAAAATAGAACATACTGATTGCAATAGTGCAACGCACACGTCATACAAAAATTCGGTCATAAAGTCGGTCATATTCTTATAGTGGAAAAATCTGTGGAAAAATCGGTGGAAAAATTGGACTACAAAAAGTATGACGTGAGCGTGCACCCTTAATTAGCAGAATCGAGTTACTGTCTAGGAACTTTTAAGGGTCATTCCAAAAAGCCCCATAAAATTAATAAATATATAACAAAGGTGTATCTTAATATACTTATATGCAGTAACGCTGTGAAATGCAATCAACTGCAATGCAACTGTGGCACATGAAGTGTTTACTGCAAACGGTGCGGGTGACGCGACAGAAGCACGTTCCAATATAGACTACTGTTTACATTATACTGGAAAATGTTTTCGAATGGATACAGGAATTGACAAACGTAAATTGCGTATCACTCGACTCCTACTGTTCGCATAATTGCTGTGAACCGTAGAAATTTTGAATAGTTTTCAGCGAAGATACAAAGTTTTATTCATCTATTTGCTTTATTTTTCAACACTTCAGTCATCTTCATCATCGAATCTGTTTTACCCTCGCCAGAGCTTTGATCAATTTAAGTAAGTATTACCGTACCGAACAAGTCTTTTTAATCCGCGCAAGGAGAGCCCCGGTGAGTGACCACGCTCGGTCGCCTTTGCGCCGCACGTTGCGACGCGTCTATTGAAGTTCGGTAATTATCATCAAGATGGCGTCTTGTGCGTTTTTAAAGTGTGTCAACAATACAAAGAACACTAGTAAAGCATCAGGCATGGCACATTTATGCGTAAGTAAGCATATTTTGTATTAAATTCTAATAAAATCGTCAAAAAATTCGAAGTGGTTATTGACGGCCATTGCCGTATGAACGGATCGGAAGAGTTCGGACACATTCGGAGGATTCCGTGCAAGAAGCGCGCGAGTCGCGTTCGTGCTACGGTGCGAGTACATCTCGCTATATCTGTCTTTGATCGTGTATATGTCACCGTAAAATTGTAAAAACCGTTAGATTGTAATATTACTAGAGATATTATAAAAAGTCGACAGATACACATGATTAGAAGGGCTGTAGCTGTATGCGTGTGTTTTTATTATGTAGTTGTGTCTTGACTCAGTTTTCATGAGCTGTTTGTATGCGGAAGGCATATCCATACCTACTTAATAATGTGCCAGAACAAGGATACCTGTTTGCTGATTTCCAGATTCTGTCATCATACGCCCCGTGACGAAGTTCACTACAAGTGCGTTAGTAATATAATTATATTCTTTGCTACAGGTCTGGCATTGAATTAGTTGTTACCATTGTTTGCCACTTGGGTAGGGAATATTATTCGAATATTCGAATATTCGTTTTATTCGAATATTCGACGATTTTATTATTCGAATATGACTGGGTTCAATATTCGAATATTTCGAATAAAACGAATAATAAAAATATTTTATTTATTTTTCAAAAATATGTTAATAATAGTAATAAACTTGTATAATATAAACCGGAAAGTTTCGTTATTTAATACATTATTTTTATTATTTATTAATATTGTCGTCAATAATATCCTAAAACTGATTTTACTACACTGTTTGTGAAAGAATACAAAACTGTTTTTAAATAAAAAAATATTTAAAGTGAATACTTCCTACAGGCCTCAGCGAAAGAAATCCATGTTCACACGCTTGTCAAAATAACCTAACCAAGAGCGTGTTAGGACGGTATCTAAGGAGGGTTCTGTTACTATAAAGCGTAATACGATTTTTAGTTTCTTAATCTAATAATAATAATAATATAATAAAACGTTTATTTGCAGCTACATAATTACGTGATTATTACAAAATAAATTTAGAATTAAAACTTAAGTCTAAACAGCAGCCGCAAATTGGCTCGAGCTCGGCATGTGCTGGCACACCTAAGGCATACTCAGCGCCGGTCTCTGTTCCGCCGGTAATCTGTTCGATTTCGTTCAAAATAACTTTCCTAAAGAGAATTTACAATGATCTACCAGCATGGAAAATTGTAAGTTACTAATCCTCGTAGTTCAGAAATGACAGAAGGGGGTGAAACTAATTTGGAGGACGATTACTTGGAAATGGTTGACTTTGTAGAAGTCATGTATAAAACTTTGCCTTTATTTTAAAAGACATAAAATTTAACATACACTTCACAGTTCACATGTATGGAAAGCCGGGGTGGCTTTCCATACATGTGAAGTGTACTAGACTATATCATAAAATTATATTGTTTATCAAACCAAAACCGATATCTAGACGCAATATAGCTAGAAGAGCAGATAGAAAGAGACAGGCGGACGAACAGAGTTAAACGAAAAAGGATACCAAGTTAAGTTGGTTATTACAGTATTACACTGGCCTGCAAAATGAAGTACAAATCGTTTAAAATTCCATACTTTTCAAAATATTATAACAAGGTTTATCAGCATTCTTTAAAAGTAATAAATTATATATATCAGTATATTATTTTTATCTTTAAACAAAAATTAACCATTTTAATCTTAGACTAAATTTTATTAAAAACTTAGACTTATTAAAGACTAAATTTACATGTTATATAAAATTGCGGATAACTCCTCGAGGCCTGACAACAGTTTGGAGGAGGTTTGTCATACTGAAAACGAGGTTTTGGAGCCGAATTATGCAATATTCTCTCCCATTCTTATATCAAGGCGTGTTTTAGTGCTGTAAGGGTACTAACTGTAGGACAATTTGCGGCTTCTGACTAGCTTTCGAAGCTCTTCTCAGGGTATACTTAATCGGGTTGAGGTGAGGACATTAAAGATAATCTTTAAGAATCTCTTGACCATATCTTTCTCCAGGTAGAGGTCCAATTGTCATGGCTACATACTCAGTGCGGATTCCTGAAGGTATGCCAGCACATTGTATATGTACTCTGCCTGAGCATACTGGACTCTATCTGGAAAGTAGGCTTGAAGATATCGCCTACCAGGTCACGTTTACTTTAGGGCTATACTGACCATGCAGCCTGCAAGCCCAAGACCACCAATTTGTAGGCAAAAATTTTAGATGATTGACACTACTGACACTAATGACTGTACATTAGTACCGGTGCTGGATTTTCTGGATGCGCCATGCGTATGTCCCTTTAGCCTCCCTTCAGAAGTTCACTTTAACTTGTGAAATTAAAGTGAGTAAATCCACTCATCTGAGACGAAAATTCTGGACCATCCTTTTATTTGTGTTCACGGACGTATCACAGTGTTGCTACTCGATACTAGGGCTCTCGATTTAGTCTCGAGGTGAGACCACTCGCCCTTCGCCTCGGTCTTTAGGGTTTCAGACTTACTTAAGCAAGTCTTCTTCACTGTGCTGTCAGTAACATAGTCCCTTCGGGTCTGAAGAAGCTGTTTCTGAACTTAACTGCATTTAAGTGTTGATTTTCAACAAGTGGTAACAATTTAACGGTCTTGCCGAGCGCTGAGTCTGTCCATTAAAGTCTTGCACGGCCTTGTCAAATGTTTTCAGTCTCTTTGTACCGTCGCTTCATCTTCTGAACGGTTCGTAACATGACATACTCCGTTCTTGCAGTACAACGCCTGATGCCTACTTCTGCACTGATGCCTAGTTTCAGAAAAATCAGGCTATGATACAATTTTTAAATATACTGTTGTCTAACTTTCTTTTTGAAATAAGACTCATCGTTCAATAAAAAACATAAAGAGACCCAAAAACATGGTTAACTTGAAAATGGAAATATGGTTGTAAATGGTTATTTTTGTTTTAAAGAATTTCCACCCACTTTTTACCAACTATGAAGTTTTTTGTTATGATAACATAACATTAAAACCTTTTTTGAGTGCTTTTTATTTTGACGGTTTATCTTATTTACTTATTCTTATTACGATTTATATACACCGTATTTATAATATAATGTACCGATTAGGTCTGGATCAGACCAATATGATACCACGATACTCGTGTGTTTAGAGTTTTCAGCTCCATTATATTAGAACAGAGCACTATTTACAGTGCATTCCGATTTCTGTGCAGTGTTCCAACTCTGCAAATATATTTCTCTCTAATCTTAAACAAACTGATATATAAATAATAAAAAATATGTTCTGTAATATTAGTGTGCTTTATACATTAAATTATACTACCAAAAACTTTATTTATAGAGTCAGACTGTAGGTTCTGACTTTTTAAATCGATTCTCTATGTTGAATCGATCAATAGCTTAACTCAAATAAAAACCAGAAAATACGAACCTCTAAAACAAACCCCAAAAATTCTCTCCCCTAGAGGATCTTTTCCTTAATTTTTGGGAGAAACCTCTTAGTTGGCAACCAAATCCAAGGTCTGCTCCAGAACTAAGCCGTTCAGGTGTTTTAAAAAGTTATTGCAATTTAGGTAGTATTTTAAGTTTGAAACTTAAAAGAAGATTTTTTTTATTAAAAAGACGTTGATTTTTTTTTTCGGTAAATTGTGAAACACTTCACATTTTAATATTATTAAATATGCAGGTATATATAAACGCATTATATTACTTGTATTTAAAGTTTATTACCAATATTCGTATTATTCGAATTATTCGAATTTATTCGAATAGTGTTTAGCCATTATTCGAATTATTCGAATAGTAAAATTTGTCGAATAATAACATTCCCTACACTTGGGGCATTGTTTCGATGCCATAGGTACATAATATATTGTAATTAACTTCTTCATGGTGAGTAGTGACAAAAACTCGCAATACGGACTTCAACCATGACTGCAGTCGAAGCGGTCACTTTCTTTGAGTTTAAATGTTGTTAAGCGACGTAGTGCAAAGGGAAAATGTTTAGAAACTGGTTGAGCAGGAACTTTACGGATATCGAAGGTACTAGTAAAATTTTAGTGAAAACATACGAGCGCGAAGCAAACACTGCCGTACCATCCTTTACTGGAACCATTTCAAGTCTGTAGGTCATTTAGTTCGGATGTTAAGCGAAAGCAAAGTTTCGCATTTATGACACTCACTCACTCACTCACTCATGATCATCAAAATAGAACTAGTACTTCCCATAAACTTAGAGAGCTGAAATTTGGTACAGTTAGGGTTTAATAGCCACATAAAGGGAAAACTATAAAAACTAGGAAAATCGATCTGGGGGCACGGTAGTGCCCCCGCCAAGTTGAGCGCGAAGCAAACACTGCCGTACCATCCTTTACTGGAACCATTTCACCGCATTTTCAAGCCCCTATTTGAGAACCTCTGTATAAGACCAGAACGCAGAAATTTTCGTCATACAGTCAGCTATAATCACATACTTAAAATCCAAAATTTCAAGTCTGTAAGTCATTTAGTTCCGAAGATAAGCGTTCACGTTTCTACAAAAAGAAGTGAAATCCCACCAAAAACATTTTGTAAAAAACTAGCCAAGTCTCGATGGAGCTACTTGTTTATCTCTAAAAAGTAATGAAATCTAGACAGACAAAGTCGTGCCAAGTCTAAGGTTCCTTACTGCGATTTCTTTATTATTATAGTTAATGTTGTGTGACTTGGCCATTGAATGGTACACAAGGGTACAAATGTGGCTCCATGATACCATTGCTCCAATACATGTGTTGTATAGTCAACAACAGCCTAAAATGAGACACTAGCGTCCAATTACCAATACCAGTATGGGCTATTATCTCGCTTAACAAACATAGGTAGTTACAACAGATATAACATTACGTGTAAACAAAATTTACTTGTACCCACTAACGTATAAAGAATGTTCAACGGCCAAGTCACACAACATGAACTATAATAATAAAGAAATCGCAGTAAGGAACCTTAGACTTGGCACGACTTTGTCTGTCTAGATTTCATTACTTTTTAGAGATAAACAAGTAGCTCCATCGAGACTTGGCTAGTTTTTTACAAAATGTTTTTGGTGGGATATAAGTATCTACAACTTACAAGTCTGAACCTCAATTCTCGTATTTAAAGTAGACAATTTAAAGAGTCAATTTTACTTTGTTTGGATTGAAAGTGTAGCGACATGTTACCGTGAACGGATTTTGTGACGTTTCGACCAATCAGAGCGTTTCACGTTGGTTTAACGTTCATAAAACACCGTTTGGGAGTAAAAGCGTATCGGGACTTGATTGTAATTGTATTAATGCAGGTTTTATTTAGCGGAATTTCCCCTCAGATGTTTGAAATTATATTGTGTCTATTGTCATAAACAATAACAAAACGTAGCTTAGTCAAAATCTACTGAGTTTTATTTACGATCAATGGCCGGACTTTTTAACACAAATCAGGATTGTTAACACTTGCTTTTTGATTGCAACCCCTGTTAACCCTAGTCGCAGCCAAATTAAGGTCCACTTGCGCCGATCTGTGTTAAAGTCAGCCTTTGGTTTAAATATCATACCTTCTCTTTCATAAATACTAAGAAAAGAGATAACATAATATTTAGCCCAGGGTTAACTAGAACCCAAATCAGCGCAAGTGGGCGCCTGACACACGCAATTTACGACATTACTTGTACAGACACGGAAATCTGGGGGCACGGCAGTGCTCCCGCCAAGTCGAGCGCGAAGCAAACACTGCCGTACCATCCTTTACTGGAACCATTTCGCCGCATTTTCAGGCCCCTATTTGAGAACCTCTGGATAAGACCAGAACGCAGAAATTTTCGTCATCCAATAAGCTATAATCACGTACTTAAAATCCAAAATTTCAAGTCTGTAGGTCATTTAGTTCCGAAGTTAAGCGAAAGCAAAGTTTCGCATTTTCGACACTCACTCACTCACTCACTCACTCACTCACTCATGATCATCAAAATAGAACTAGTACTTCCCATAAACTTAGAGAGCTGAAATTTGGTACAGAGTTGGGGTTTAATGGCCACATAAAGGGAAAACTATAAAAACTAGGATAATCGATCTGGAGGCACGGCAGTGCCCCTGCCAAGTCGAGCGCGAAGCAAACACTGCCGTACCATTCTTTACTGGAACCATTTCGCCGCATTTTCAGGCCCCTATTTGAGAACCTCTAGATAAGACCAGAACGTCGATCTGGGGGCACGGTAGTGCCCCCGCCAAGTCGAGCGCGAAGCAAACACTGCCGTACCATTCTTTACTGGAACCATTTCGCCGCATTTTCAGGCCCCTATTTAAGAACCTCTAGATAAGACCAGAACGTCGATTTGGGGGCACGGCAGTGCCCCCGCCAAGTCGAGTGCGAAGCAAACACTGCCGTACCATTCTTTACTAGAACCATTTTGCCGCATTTTCAGGCCCCTATTTGAGAACCTCTAGATAAGACCAGAACGTCGATCTGGGGGCACGGCAGTGCCCCCGCCAAGTCGAGCGCGAAGCAAACACTGCCGTACCATTCTTTACTGGAACCATTTCGCCGCATTTTCACGCCCCTATTTGAGAACCTCTGGATAAGACCAGAACGTCGATCTGGGGGCACGGCAGTGCCCCCGCCAAGTCGAGCGCGAAGCAAACACTGCCGTACCATTCTTTAGTGGAACCATTTCGCCGCATTTTCAGGTCCCTATTTGAGAACCTCTGGATAAGACCAGAACGTCGATCTGGGGGCACGGCAATGCCCCCGCCAAGTCGAGCGCGAAGCAAACACTGCCGTACCATTCTTTACTGGAACCATTTCGCCGCATTTTCAGGCCCCTATTTGAAAACCTCTGGATAAGACCAGAACGTCGATCAGGGGGCACGGCAGTGCCCCCACCAAGTCGAGCGCGAAGCAAACACTGCCGTACCATTCTTTACTGGAACCATTTCGCCGCATTTTCAGGCCCCTATTTGAGAACCTATGGATAAGACCAGAACGTCGATCTGGGGGCACGGCAGTGCCCCCGCCAAGTCGAACGCGAAGCAAACACTGCCGTACGATTCTTTACTGGAACCATTTCGCCGCATTTTCAGGTCCCTATTTGAGGAGCTCTGGATAAGACCAGAACGCAGAAATTTAAACATAAAAAAATCGACTGTTATTGCAAAAACCTAGCGAAGTGGGACACATCTTCTAATTAAATCTAGCCCGTAGCGTACCACTGCTGGGCGAATGCCTCCCCTTCTGCTTTTAATACGTATATAAATAAAATTAAAGGAAAACTCTGGATAAAACTGGACTGGCTTTTATACTTATACTTACAAGTTTACAAGAAGAAATAGTCGAACGATTAACTTTATTCTACTCGAACATTACACAAATTAAATAAACAAATTACACTAAAATCTAGTAAAATAAATCAATATCAACGTTTCTACAAAAAGAAGTGAAATCCCACCAAAAACATTCTGTAAAAAACTAGCCAAGTCTCGATAGAGCTGCTCGTTTATCTCTAAAAAGTAGTGAAATCTAGACAAAGTCGTTCTAAGTCTAAGGTTCCTTACTGCGATTTCTTTATTATTATAGTTGATGTTGTGTGACTTGGCCGTTGAAGGGTACACAAGGGTACAAAAGGGGCTCCATGACACCACTGCTCCAATATATGTGTTCTACAATCAACAACAGCCTAAAATGAGACACTAGCATTCAATTACCAATACCAGTATGGGCTATTATCTCGCTTAACAAACATAGGTAGTTACAACAGATATACATTACGTGTAAACAAAATTGACTTGTACCCACTAACGTATAAAGAATGTTCAACGGCCAAGTCACACGACATCAACTATAATAATAAAGAAATCGCAGTAAGGAACCTTAGACTTAGAACGACTTTGTCTAGATTTCACTACTTTTTAGAGATAAACGAGCAGCTCTATCGAGACTTGGCTAGTTTTTTACAGAATGTTTTTGGTGGGATCGATATTTAGCAATTTGTTCTCATAATTTGTTCGCATTATGACAACGATTGAGTTACGAAATCCTCATTTGTTGTATTTAAAACACACAAGTTTAGTGTTTTGTTAGCTTCACTTTTACAACTAATAAATAAGATGGATTAATTTCTTGTTTTTCTACGAGACAGTATATAAATTATTATTGGATTAGTACCATTAGATTAAATCATCATTTCAGAGCGAGCTGAAAATTATAGTGTATAATGAGTCTTAGTAAAATACTAGTGCGACAAAAATTATATGACGATATAATCGATTATGGCATGTTCCATCTGCACAGAAATTTACAAGTTTCTATCTACATTTATATTATAGAGATGATGGGGGGGGCGGCAACTCACAAACCAATTTGAAGGCCGATTACTCGAAAATGGTTGACTTTGTAAAAAGTCGTGTATCAAACCTACATTCATTTTAAAGACCTGTTCAATGTTACCCCACACGATGGGGTAAAATGAAAAAATATTTTTCATTCCCACTTCACATGTATGGAGAGCCACCCCTAAAATATAAAATTATTATTTTTTTATGGCGCCAAAACCGAGAACTATACTTATGTATAGTTCTCGGTTTTGGCGTACTTATGTATAGTTAAAGATTATTCTTTAACTATACCTTTTATTCATTTATATTCATAATTACAGAAGCTAGGGGTGCAGACAGACAGATAGACAAACGGACGGACAGAGCTAAACTATAAGGGTTCCTTGAGTATTACGGAACCCTAGAAAAAGGCAGGCAAACGGTTATAAGAAACATTGTTCATATATAGGGTTGCCATCCGTCCGGGTTTCCCCGGATTTGTCCTAGTTTAAAGGGCGTCCGGGGAGCGTCCGGGCCGGATTTTATTTGCTATCCGGGTTTTTGTAGGCAGAATTAGGAAGGCCTAAGTTTTTTTTTTTGATTTGCAGCAATAACAAATCTTCCTTTCTTTTTGACATTGCCGTAGTCGGGTAAAAACTGTTCTATGTCCGGGTTTCGTACTCCAAAATCCGGGGTTTTCATGCGTCTTTTCCGGGGAGTCATATGTAAGAGATGGCAACCCTATTCATATATGTATTTACTGTAAGTAAACAGAGAACCATATTTTGTAAAACAGTTTATCAAATGAAATATTCAGGCTGAATTAATAAAAATAAAACACGATCGCTCTATTGCTCACTGAATGGACTCGAATTGGGTCCTATGTTTATTACGTTCAATGAAAACTGCGAAAACAACTACATCAATTCACAATTCACAAACAACATCGGCAACGATTGTTCTGCTTCGTGAACAAACAACGTGACGGAACGCGAACGTTCCTCTGCCGAACTGAAATGTTTACTTCAAACTACAACAACTATGATATGTGCAATAGAGAATAATACAAACATTTTTACATGTAACTATATCATAAAACATGCTGATAAGCAATAATGTGTCAACCCACAAAATTACTAAGATCAAGATGTTGATACTAATCGCTTTCTCTGGCTATAAACTATAATTTTCAAAATAGTGTTAAATTACTTAAATCATTTTCATACTGAAAAACTGATACAAACTTTTGACACATAGTTGAAATTCTATGAAAATAAATTTAATTAAACACGATTTTCTCAGAATGACGATCTAGTGGGTTGACACATTATTGCTTATCAGCGTCAGATAGGGAGCGTGCTAATTATTTTAATAAGTTTTGATTCCCCTCTCTAATTAAGTACTAAGTTTTATTTCTTATATTATTTATTATTATTTATGGACTATGTTGTCTGAAAATAAATGGATTTTATTTTATTTTATTTATTTATTTATTAATATAAAAATGTTATGTTTGTGTACGCTTCAAAAACTCAAAAAGTTCTGCACCAATCGAGCTGAAATGCAAAGCATGATAGATATATAATCTGCATCAAGTATTGTTTTTATCTGTTTTTTATCCGCGACCGCGAAAAAACTATATTTACGCGGGCGGAGCCGCGGGCAACAGCTAGTACTACTATAATATTATCCTAGTACTATTACGCCTTAACAGCCTCCATGGTCTAGTGGTACGAGCATTGGCTCTCGACTCGGAAGTCGTGGGTGCGATTCCCGCAATAGAACAACAAAAATGTTATTTCCAAGTTTGGTTAGGACAATGCAGGCTGATCACCTGATTGTCTGACAAGAAAGATGATCCATGCGTCGGATGGGCATGTAAAAAGTCGGACCTGCGCCTGATCTCTCGCCAGTCGTGTCAGTTATCCGTCCCACTGGATTACGAGAGTAAAGGAAGAGAGAGTACTCTTGTGTACTGCGCACATACTTCGGCACTATAAAATTACTCCTGCGTAACTGGCCTGGTTTCAATGAAACCGGCCACCGTCACCGAGATCGGTGTGGGGAGTTATTTTTAAGTCCTGCTAATATTATAAATGTGAAAGTTTGTGGGGATAGGTGGATGGATGTTTGTTACTCTTTTACGCAAAAACTAGTAGATGAAATTCGATGAAATTTAGTATGGTAGTAGTTTAGGGTCTGTATTAAAACATAGGCTACATTTTATACCGAAAAAGTACAGTGTTCCCGTGGGATAATATATTTACGCAGGTGGAGACGCGGGCAACGGCTAGTAAGAAATGTGGAAAACAACTATGATCTAGATGTAATAGAAAATAAAATAGAAATATTTTTACATGTAACTTTGTTATAATTATATAAAAAACTAGCTTTTGCCCGCGGCTCCGCCCGCGTAAATATATTATTCCGCGGGAACACTACTTTTTCGGGATAAAAAAAATCCTATGTCCTTTCCCGGGTTAAGCGGTTAAAGCGTGAAGAGGTAACAGACAGACAGACAGACACACTTTCGCATTTATAATATTAAGTATAGAAGTATAATATATTAGTATATTAATAGTAGTATATTAGTATGGAAGATTTGGAATAAAAAGTAGACTACGCGTTTGTACAAAGAATTACTTTATTAATTAATACCATATCAACTTTCATTCAAATCGGTTCAACCTTTTAACAGTGAAAAACAGTCAAATATCCACAAAATAATATATTATCCCTCGGGAACACTGTATCTTTTTGGGAAAAAAGTGGACTGCGCGTTTGTCCAAAGCATAAACCACTACCATACCAACTTTCATTAAAATCGGATCAACCTTTTAGCAGTGAAAGACAGTCAAATATACACAGAATAATACATTATCCCTCAGAAACACCGTACTTTTTCGGCATAAAAAGTAATAGGATACTTTTTATGCCGAAAAATTACGGTGTCCTTTCCCAGGACTCAAAGTATGTCTATACCAAATTTCATCAAAATCAGTTCAGCGGTTACAGCGTGAAGAGGTAACAGACAGATAGACAGACACACTTTCGCATTTATAATATTAGTATAGGTATTGTAAAAACTTTTGCGGTTTGCTGCAGAGTAGGCATCTACAGACCACAGAATTCAAAACATGCAGAATGAGCGTTCGATCACATTTGTATGCAGCGCACTGTGTCCAAAACCATGGCGAAATCGGTATTTATAAATTTAAAAAGTGCGGGCTGGGCGGTCCCCGCCCGCACTTTTTAATTTTTACTCTTTACACTTACAAAACAAATTCGCGTTGTTATATTACGACAATTAGCTATTCAATAAAAATTAATTCAAAAAAAGTTGGGTAAAATATTCCGTTATTCTGTGGCAACATAATATTATGTGTGGATAACCATTCCAATTTGGAGTGGTTGTGACCGCCTCACTTTCAAGCGTGTTGACGGCTTCTGGATGATTTCTGTATTCTGTGCTACAGACACACGAATTTGGTACGGAGCGTACAGCGGACCATATCCGCAGACCGAATCCGGTGTCGCTACACACGCACGGATTAGGTACGATGCAGTGGACCGAAAAGCTCGACACTCGTGTGTATGATTTTCAGTTCTATTGCATTAGCACAGAGTTCTATTTACAGTGCTGTTTTTCGACGACGCGATGATTCCTGAAATTCATTGATAACAGGCAGTTGTCAATGAATTTCAGGAATCATCGCTTATCAAATTATCAAAAATAAGAAAATATTATCAAAAATATTTCTCCCCAAACTTTACCCCTGATAATTATACCATTGACAGGTCTAAGAGATAATAAGCTAGAAAGAAAGGTTATGTGTTTAACATAAAGACTTACGCGTGAATAACATAAAACTAACTTGTCTTAATCTGATTTCACTCCCAATATTATATTTTCATATCCCTGACTATATACATACATTTAAATAATTTTTATTTTTACATACAAATTGATTCATAAGGAGTAAACTCTAAACATCCTGGCCCCTAGTAAACCCCCGTACATATTTTCCCTAATTTTGGGTGGTAAATCCCTAAGTTGGCAACACTGACACCGTTGTACGGCCTAACCGCCGGACTGCTCTACACACGCACGGATTTGGTACGGAGCGGACCAAATCCGATGCGGATAGCTGCGAACTCTTCGCCTTCTTCTTATGTTCGCCGGACTGCCCTACACACGCTCGGATTTGGTACAGAGCGTACCAGAACCGCTGTACGCTCCGTACCGAATTCATGTGTCTGTAGACACCATTATTCGTAATAAGATACCTACCAAGCTTCAAGTTCAACCTAATATACAATTACTTAGTACCTATAATATGGTAGGATACTCAAAGATATAACATCAATTTAAAGTTTATAAAAATGTTATAAAAGTTGAAAATATTTTTTCACAGAATAGAATAGTATTTGAAATTATAAAACAGTTATTCTTCTATTCTGCTCAGTCAATATCAATACGGTAAAAAGACTATGGCTGTGTTCCGCCGAAAATAGAGCTTGTTAGCACTTGCTAGCGCTAAAAAAACAGATTATCCGCCAGGGCACATATTTTTCTAACTTCAATATGTAATGCTAACATAATCCGCCATCTTGCTTATTTTATACCAGCGGTTGCCATTTTGCCTACGTTTTATTTTCCGCGGAACACAGCCTATGTATGCGGTTTAATTTTGAATTTCGAACGCAAATATTTCAAGAGCCTGAACGAAATAATATCAAGGTACATTTTTACCGGCTAAAAAAATAGTAGGTAACTTATTAAAACCACCAAATAAGTTGACCTCTCGCTCAAAGCAAATTCTTAGTTTAAATAGATCTTGTACTATTGGTTTATTCCTTCGCTTTTTATTATTTGTGTTGAGTAGGATCAAAAATAGATTTATTTTTATAATTTTAATTTAATAGTTTTATTTCAAGAGAAAACATGCGAAAAATGATGATTTATTTCGGTTTGTGAAGCAAGTTCAAAAATACAGTTTTTTCATGATCCCGTGGAAACCGTTTTGGTTTCCAAGAAAAAAAAATACTGTTAGTTATTTCATGTTCCAATCTACCTTTGTGCCAAGTTTTATTTAAATACGTCGAGTAGATTGCCTGAAATAACGTCAAACAGGTAGGTACAGTTTTTTGAAGATCCCATGGGAACCCTTTAATTTTGCGGGATAAAGAGTATCCTATTTTACTCTTCAGGTCCTAAGCTACCTACCTGCCAAATTTCATTTTATTCCATCCAGTGGTTTCGGCGTGATATGATAACAAACACACAGACAGACAGACAGACATTTTTTTCAAAAACGTTATTTTTAGGTTCTGTGGCCTTTATAGACCCCCCATTTTGATTTTCACTTAGATAACTTTAATGTACAGACATGACCCCTCTACAGATTTATTATATGTATAGATATATGATTTTTTTAAAGAATACTTACACATTATCAAAACGAGATTCGTTGAAAAGGCACAGAGAGCTGACGTGCTCAAACGTCAATGGACTTGAATGGGAAGAGGCGAGATTACATGCACATCGCAGTTCAAAAGCGCTTTTGATGTTCGCGTAAAAATAGAGAGTAATAAAAATTAAAAACATAAGTGCAGTATGTAATACTTCGACACGATACATAGATATATAATATTAAAATATCACTGACACGATACATAGAACCGTAATAAATACACCTTTTTAACCTAAGACCACAGATCATATTTTTATATTCAAGAAAACCAAGCTCGTTGTTAGGAAGATGCCGATTACTGAACTAGAGGTGGGTTATATAAATAGGTTAAAGACGACCTATTGTCCCTGTTACTTTTATACACAGCTACCTGTTTCGGATACCTGTTAACAGTCAAATGTACTTAGTATGGTTACTATGGAGGTAACAGCCTCCGTGATCCAGTGGTTTGCGTGCGGTGGATAACAAATTATGCGTGTTTTTGACCACCGCAGCTCACTGGAATCGGGACCCCTCAAGGAAAGAAAATCCCCTCGAGTCATATAGTCATATCTCGATCATCCTGATCCCTAGACCTCCCTCCCCCATACAAAATTTTGAGACGTCCAAACGTCTTCCCTCGAAACTTCCCTACTACTTCCCTAATACTAGTTAGATACTTTCATTTTACCAAGTAGTAGATGCTAGTTAGGTAGTTAGAGTGTCAGAGACATACGGAGTATTTAAATAACAAGTGCATTTCGTTTTTGCTTAAGTAGTCGTTATAATATGTGTAACAGAGAGGATAAGATCAGACTATAGTATATCGGTAACACGTAGGTACGCTGTACGCAGGTAGTTACTTTTTACTAAATAAATTAATAGTTTAAAAAACACTAGAAAAACACGCTTTTATAAATGCACGTAAAAACCAAAAATAAATTATGGATCGTTCAAGTTGTCTCTATTTCTGGGCTGAAGTGTAAACTATGTGCTTTTAATTATAATATTTGATTGTAAAAGCGTACCAGTAGTTGACAGCTGTCATATTTATTACACGTGTGGGGGATGTCAGGCACAGGACGGACTAGGAGGTAGATGTGTGATGACTGATGAGATGAGACCACTGATGGTGGGTTTTTTTAATTTGTGACATTTGACTGCTGATGCTGACAGCTTTTTGACACGACAACAGACAAGGACCGTCGGTCTACCAAGCGCTGCCTGGTGACAGAAAAAGAATCGAAAATTCTTATTGACCGTTTTTGATACCACTTACGCCACCAGATGATGATTTGTGTGCGTTGGGTCTGCCCCCTAACGGCAAAGAATATCAAACACTCTCATTAGTTACAAGAGTAACTAACGTAGTAATATGTACCTATAAGTATCGTCAGTGTCTTTGGAAAAGCGTTTTGCTTTTCCATGAAATCACACGAGTCATGCGACACGGTCAACTTAGTCCCGATTTCACCTTACTTCTTTAAACGCGCTTAACACTAAACACTGATTCTTTCTCCCTCTCTCATTCATTGTTAGAACAGGACAGATCATAAACCGTAGCTCAGCCCTAAGCGTCGGTTTAAGGCGTCGGTAAATTAGGGCTTAGAGGTAACTGAAAAGTCATTCGGTACATAATTAAAACAGTTACAACTTACAAGTCATTCGCAATACTAGAGTAAAAGAATCGCGGCATCAGTCCCGCTAGGTATTCTAATCATATCCTAGAATTATCTTGGCACATAATATATAGAGTAGACCATGGAGAAGGACATAGACTTCTTTTTATCGCAGCAAAATTCACGGTTCACACGTGGTTTTCTTTTGCGCGTACGAAGTCGCGGGCAACGTCCTGTTCGACGACATTTTGTGTTCAGTAGGAGTATGCCCTTAGTCCTCTCCCAGAAAACACTCTAGCGATCACATCAGCGTTACTTGGATTAAAACACCACGAAATTATAAGTAATACCGAGCACCCATGATACAACAAGGATTTTAAATATGAAAACCTTTGTCCAGTAACAAAAGTCCTTCAACCTTCTTGGAATATTCTCGAATACCACAGAACAGTTTAGAGGGGAGTAAACTAAGTTCGCTAAGTCGGGTTTCATTAGGCCGGTAAACATCTGTTGCTTAAACTTACCCCAACGACGACGTGACGTTTTAACACAACTACAATACTACAATGTTTTAAGATATTATACTAAATATACATACACATTCTACTACTGTTATAAATGTGAAAGTTTGTGAAAATGGATGGTTGTAAGGATGGATGTTTGTTATTATTTCACGCAAAAACTACTTGATGGGTTTCGACGAAATTTGGTACGGTAGTAGTTTAGGCTTTGGATTAAAACATAGACTCCTTTTGCTGCCGAAAAGTATGCGAAATAAAAATAGGCGCGTAAATATAGTATCCTGTGGGATATAATGGAACTTTTATTTAGTAATTTGTTAAATAGATAAAAATATATTAGAATTTCTATATTTTATCAATTTAAGAAGCTACTCGAAATAAATTAATTTAACAAGCTAATATGTTTATAAAAATAAAAAATATATCTACCTAATAGTCATTTAACACAAAATTGTAATGAATATTGGAAAACGATTTGCAAAAATTCCATTTCAATATCGGGTTCCTAATCGCTCGATAAATGGACAAGATTCACGAATGAAATGTCCAAAAATTATTTATTTTACCCAAAAGCGCAGGCAGAAGGGTAATAATGATTTTGACAGTCTGTGTATTTACTTTAAATTTTGTTTTTAATAAGATAAGAGATTGATAAATAAAATATAGCAAAATTATTAACAGTGGCTTTAGTAAAAAAATATTCAATTTAGTAATGTTCTAGAAAGACAAAATCAATTTTAGCCAAGTTAATAAAGGATTATGTTTCAAAATAAGAGTGTATTGTTTCAAAATTCCTCATAACATACATAAACTTTACAAATTGGTATAGATTGAAACATTTTATGCGGATATGAGGCAATTACCAATGTTTCCGTAGCGGCCTTAAAGTAAACGTCATTTTGGGAAGTAATTGGGAAATAATTATGTCGGGAGAGGCAACCCCTTAGCTCCGCCCCTGTTTTTCGAGCCCACAGAGCCTTCGGGTACGCATCTGATTACATTGAGACGAAGCACGAGCTATTTACGAGAACCAAGACTGCCTCAGGCTTAAGACAACGTAACAACGAGAATCTAAAATGCATTACAGTAACAGATGATTTCAAAATGTATTTTTAACTTCCCGCTAAGAAAATTCAAAAAGAAAAAAAAAACGAAATCGGGAAGTTATTGGTTTTACCCCGTTTCGCAAAAATCGAATTCTCATCTGAGGGGCAATTCTGCTAAATAAAGCCTGCATTAATACAATTACAATCAAGTCCCGATACGCTTATACTCTCAATAGGTGTTTTTATGAACGTTAAACCAACGTGAAACGCGCTCGGATTGGTCGAAACGTAATAAAATCCGTTCACGGTAACATGACGTTACACTTTCAATCCAAACCAAGTGAAATTGACTGTTTAAATTGTCTACTTTAAATACGAAATTGAGGTTCAGATCTCGACGTTCTAAAGTTACAGGAAGCTTCCCTGACTACCCGCGAGGGTGTCACTATGTTGTTGTAATTTTTAAATGTTATAATTTTTCCATAGATTTCTAAGCCAACGATGAGCTGCGAGTACTATGACGTACATTTGACAGAACAAATCTTCGAATACAAGAAAATGTTACGCTTGATTTCACCATACCTCAAGTGTCAGCTATCTTGATTTCATAGTACCTCAAAATATATGAAAATTAGAGTCCGACCGAAACTGGTTTTCCGGCCGAAACCGAAACTGAAACCGAATATTCGGCCGTGGCTTCAGTTTCGGCCGAAACCGAAACCGAAACCGAAACTCACGTGGTCAAGTAGAAAATTCCATAAAATACTGAAATTTGGTGCATTTTATCCAATATTCTGCATTAATTAGGACATGAAATGGAAACACGGTATATTAATTTTGTTGTAATCATTTATTTAATGTAATATTAAAAAAAAAATATATTTTAATTCATCATCATTTTCCTGCCCTTATCCCACGCTAAGTAGGGTCGGCGTAACATGTTTTCCACGCATTCCTATCAGCCGTCAATTCTACATTCACATCTTTCATTTCCATATCATACTTCACGCAATCCATCCATCTCTTTTTCGGCCTTCCTCTGCATACATATCCGTCCACATTCATATTCATCACCCTTTTGGTGACGTGTGTGTCTTCCCTCCTCATTACATGCCCATACCATGCTAACCTTGCACTCCTTACCTTATCCACTATCGGTGCCACTTTCAAACTTCCTCTTATATACTCATTCCTGATCTTATCTAACCTGGTCACACCACACATCCATCTTAGCATGCGCATCTCACTTGCATGCACCTTTCTTTCATCCATCTTTTTCATTGCCCAGCATTCTGATCCATACATTGCGACAGGTCTGATGACCGTTTTGTAAATTTTCCCCTTAAGCTTGAGGGGCATCCGTGGGTCACATGTTGTTCCCGAGAACTGTCGCCACTTCATCCACGCTGCATTCAATCTGTTCTGCACGTCTCGTTCAATGTTACCGTTGTTTTGGATGAGCGAGCCTAGGTACTTAAAATCGGAGCAAACTGAAAGGGTCACACCATCTAGGGAAATTAGAGAAAAGTTGGAGGCGCCAGTGAAGTCACAAAACAAATGCTCCGTTTTAGTGCGGCTTATTTTAAGGCCAGCACTTTCCAATTTTTGTTGCCATTTTTCCAGTCTGTTCTGAACCCCAGCTGCATCTTCTCCGATGAGAATAATGTCATCGGCAAATAGCATGCACCATGGTGATTCCTCCTGTTTGTCTGATGTCAAAGCATCCATTACCAGGAGGAACAAATACGGGCTTAACCCCGACCCCTGGTGCAAGCCTACTGCCACATTGAACTCATCAGTGACTCCGGCAACAGATCGAACGTTAAATTGTACGTGCTCTTGCATACATCGCCTGCACAAGCTTTACATACTTCTCAGGTATTCCTTTCTTTCTTAAAGACCACCACAGAACTTTTCGGGGAACTAGGTCGTACGCCTTTTCTAGGTCTATAAAAACCATGTGAAGGTTTTTATGCGCACGACGAAATTTTTCGCACAGCTGTCGTATGGCAAAAATTGCATCCATTGTTCCCCGTCCTGGCATGAAACCGAATTGATTCTGGGTGATCTCACTCTCTCCTCTTATTCTTCTATCTATAACTTTCTCCCAAACTTTCATACTGTGTGACATAAGCTTTATTCCTCGATAGTTGCTACAGTCTTGTACATCACCCTTATTTTTAAAGATAGGCACCAGTGAACTGCTGCACCACTCAGTCGGGATCGCCTCCTCGAGTAACTACTTATTGAAAAACAAAGCTAGCCACTTACATCCATCCGCTTTCAAAACCTTCCATGCTTCCGCTGGTATTCCATCTGGTCCAACTGATTTACCATTTTTCATACCTTTCATTGCCACTCTTACCTCCTCTGTGCTTACTTCATTCACTAAACCACTAAATTATATTTTAATTATGTTTTCAAATTCAGTTGCGTTGTCAAAGCGTTGCCGTAAGAAACGAAGTTAGGCGAGCGTGCACGAAAACTTCCGAAATCAGTTTCGGTTTCGGCAAAAGTTTCGGCCACTTTTGGCCGAAACCGAAACTGCCGCCGAAACTTGATTTTTGGCCGAAACTCGGCCGAAACCGAAACCGAAACCGAACTTTCGGTCGGACACTAATGAAAATGACCTCAAAAGTCCCAAAAGAGGTCCCATTTAAGTGGAGACAGTTTTTCTACACATAATATACACGTCTATGAATATTACATACAAATAGTTTAATTTCTGATATTGACAATTATAACTTAGAATCCAATCTCAATAGCAACGTAATTAATAATAATCAATCACGTTGAAACTATCTGTGTACAGAGCAAACTGTTTGTTTCAGGTTTGCTTGTGGGAGATTCACTCATTACTATTCTGAGTCCGTTTGAATAGAATATAGATTATCGAATCTAACTACACAAACATTACAATGTCAAATAAGCATTAACATGAAAATTGACGCCCCGAGGTCCAGTGGTTTAGAGCTTGGATCTCCATTCCCGAGGTCATTGGTTCGATCCCGCGTTGGATGAACAACAAAATGTGTTGATGAAGTTGCAGCCGGCACGATTATGGCTAAACCTAGTATCAGCCACTAGGGTTTGTATGGACCTAGTACTAGCCGGGATGATACCAGCTAGAACTAGTTTTACTCGAAAACAATCGCCTTATACTAGATTTAACCAAGAGTAAACGGTTACACCTAGTTCAAACTGGTTAAAACTAAACGTAGTCGCACCGGGATCATACCAGCTAGAACTAGTTTTACCCGAAGACAATCGGCTTATACTAGATTTAACCAAGAGTAAACGGTTACACCTAGTTCAAACCGGTTAAAACTAAACGTAGTCGCACCGGGATCATACCAGCTAGAACTAGTTTTACCCGAAGACAATCGGCTTATACTAGATTTAACCAAGAGTAAACGGTTACACCTAGTTCTAACCGGTTAAAACTAAACGTAGTCGCACCGGGATCATACCAGCTAGACTTATCGTATATATACGTCTGTATAAATATCAACGATAAAAAGTAGTGCCTTAGATTTTTTTATCAAAAGCTTTTAATTAGTCGCCCTCACTGCTTCAAAGTGCTCGGTCGCGTCGCGCGTCGTCCTCGCATATTTAATGACGCCTTAATGGAATTGGCTTGTTGCGCTGCTACTAAGAACTGCCGAGTTGGAGACTTAAATGCGATATAGGCGATACAGCGGCATCCATCACCACTATAATAGTAGATACAATTAAATAAAATTGAAGTGTATGTTTGTAATTTCAAATTAATCACTTTTTAACTTAATGTCTACTAACTTTTTAACTCAGTAAAAACAAAAGTTCCGAATAAACTATCCGACGTATTAGAAAACTAGCTGACCCGTGTTTGACCCGGTTAAACAATTTTTAATGATGATGATACTTTTTACCTCATAATATTATATATAAATAAAATACTTTTTACCCTCATCATTATCATTAAATTGTTTAAGCAGGTCAAACACGGGTCCGCTAGTTTTCTAACACGTCGGATAGCTTATTCGGAACTTTTGTTTTTACTTACTTTCTATCAAGCGACAGACACCAAACATGCTATCTGACACTTATCAGTAGACTGTCATAGGCCCATAGTCTTAGTATCGGCTATCAGATGGTAAACTTAGTATCGGATATCGGAAAGTAAACTTAGTATCGTATATCGGATAGTACACTTAATATCGGATAGTTATCTTAATATCAGATATCGGATAGTAAACTTAGTATCGGGGAAGTGATATTTGGAATTCCGTAAGATCACTGATTCGTCATGATGAGAGGCAATCACAGCTAAGTGACGGAATTTAGGGGAAGGGGCTCACCCGCCCATAGGGGCCCAAAACTGGTTAGAGCTTTCATTTGCTTTACTGAATTAGCCTGTCATATTGCGTGCAAACTCTATTTATATGACTATTGACTAATGCCAAATCAATTTTTGTGTTTCACATCCGAAATTAAAAACGTTACTTTATTATTATAACAAATAAATACATGCTAGTGGTTTAGAAGGTTCGGTAAAATTAATTACGCATATTTTGGGCATATGATCTTAATGCTTATGTAAAGCCGTTTAAGCAGATAAATATTTGTCATACTAGAAAAAAAAATCTATATATAAGGGCGAGTTTGCGTTTTGCGGAGAGTCATCCATACATGAGATGTATTTTTTTTTTTACTTTGAGTATGACAATTATTTTTTTACCTAAACGTCTTTACATAAGCAGTGGATCAAGTGCCCGAAGTATCCGTAATTGATTTTCGGAGACATAAGACATTATATACCTACAGACCAATTTCTTGCCAATGGAAGTGACTAGATTTGTGATGCCTAAAAATTAACACTTTTGTGGGAATACTCCTTCAGTTTAATTCCTAACAAAAAAAATCGGTTTTTGTCGGGAATGGCGTCTACTTATCAATATTGTATATTCTGTCAAGTGTAGACTTACATTAAAATAAATATTAATTTAGAATTGTATGCAATTAAAACTAGTTAACACTTAGTACAAAAGGGTGCTGGACTAATTTTCATCTCTAGATATGCGGAGGCTCTTGCTAAACCAGTAACGATTATTTTCTGTGCCTCAATGAGGACTATCGCGTATGGATTCCCCGCTAGGGGCGCTTGTGTAGCGTGAGGTCTCCGAAATGTCAAATGTCTCTGTTTGCGGCTTGGCTACGCGGGTTTATTACTACCTATCTATATTAAATAAAATAAAAAATAAAAAAGCCTTTTATTGCTAGCCAATTATAAATTCGATTAAATTACATTACAATTAAATTAAACAAATAAAATAACAATAGCATAAGTTTACGTATTTTGTTTTCTGTTGTAATTTCATATTATCAGTGGCGGCCTTAGGGGGTGGCGAACGGGGCAATCGCCCGGGGCCTCGCGCTTGCAGGGGCCTCGCGCAACAACCCAAGCAAATTTTAAAAAACACCTATAGATTTTCAAAATCTAAAAATACATATAGATAAAAAATCTACATGTATTTTTTAATTTTGATTCTTAATTATTTATTAAGGTTATATGGATAATGGAAAATTAAAATAAAGTTAGTTAACTAATTATTAATTAATTCAAAACATACTAAAAAATTCAAAATGTGGTACTTGAATATCGCGTCTCGCAACACTTGAAGATCGGTTTTTTAATCCATAGCACTCGGGTCAGCGCGTAAGTCATGACATAAGGTTTTGCTCATCTATCGCTCAGAGAATCCCTGTGTTTAATTTCGTTCGTCAATACCTCTTGTCACCTCGGAATTATTTTGCTTGCAGTATGAGTTACAAAATTATCATCTCTGTATTTGTTATTTGTAAGGGATATATAATAATTAATCGTGCGAACAAGAAATAATGGTGACTGCACGTGAGCATACTGTATTACAGAATTTGGTAGTGAATTAATATGTTGGCGACTAAATTACTGGCGAAAGCACTCAGGTGACAAAAAATACAAAAATCGGCAGATAAAAAGTGGCGAAATTTAATCCAAATTGGCACCGAGATATATAAGTTGATGACTTAATTTCCGAGTTGATGACCATTATGTACCATGTACCTAAGCAGCTATAAAACCAGATTGGGTTGATAAATTAATGGCTCCTAAAATTCAATTTGCAGGCTACGGAAAATCGAATTTTTAGATACATACTGTTGGAGATTGTTTTCCTTTGGTATGGTGTCGTTTTCAAGGTTTTTGGGGATGCAAAACAATATGAAAATTAAATCCATTTTAAAATTCCAAAGAGCGTACATTTTTTTGTATTAAAGTTATATTTTTGTTTTTTTCTAGGTTTCTGGGGGTGTTGATTACAAAATTATCTTACGATTAATAATATATTTCCAAAATGGAAAATTTTCATTCTTCTTAAAAATTACACGAGTACTAATTTAAAATTTCTTGGGGACGCTGATTAGGATTGATGATTATATTAACACATATGTTATGTAAGCTATAGATTTTTTGGAAATTCAGGATTTTCAAGAAAAATATTTTATCATAAAGAAAATACGTAGTTTCACTTACGGGGATATTTGGGTAGAAGAATATTCATTATTTTTAGAGTTCCGTACCTCGAAAGGAAAAAACGGAACCCTTATAGGATCACTTTGTTGTCCGTCCGTCTATCTTTCAAGACACTTTTTCTCAGGAACGCGTAGAGGTATCAAGCTGGAATTTATATAAAATACTCAAGTCTACTGTCCTTTGGAGCTGTTAAAAAAATATAACTTCTAAGCCAACGCAATCAAAATATACAGCCGATTATGCCGCAAATTTCCGCTAATTTTCGACACTCGCAAGGGAATCAAGACCTACAGGGTACTTCCTGTGAAATCAGAATCTTGAAATTTGGTACGACTTAAAGCAAAAATAGAGGAAAAATTGCGAAAACCGTAAATTTTTGTTACATTATATAATAAAAATTAGGAAAACGGTTGACATAAAGGCCATCCGTGCAACTTCCTGCTAAGCGCTTAAATTTTATCTGATGCGTAGTTTTTGAGCTTATCGAGCTCAAAAATAAAAGTGGTTCCTAAAAATTTTCACTCAAAATTTTCTTTCATCAGACTTTGGAGCTCTTCGAGCTCAAAAGTCTGATGAAAGGTTAATAAAACACGATTTTTAAAATTTCAAACTGTCATAACTTTGGAATGAATAAACCGATTTTCACGCGATTAGCGGCAATCGATGCAGTTTTCATGTCCTTTAAAATAAACGACGACAAAAAATTTTAGATGAAAAATTTCGGAGTAATTCCGAAAAAAACATTTTTTTCGGTTTTCTTTCCTGCACGATATCTCTTGAACGAATTAACCCATTTTGACTGGATAAGCGGCAATTGACGTGGTTTTTTTAAGCTTAAGAGCTGATTAGTTTTTGGAGTTGATTGATAAAGCCGTTTAAAAGTTATTCCAAAAAACCACTTAAAAAGAAAACAATTTTTACAGTTTTTTTTTAGATTTCTTAAAATCGATCTGTCCGAATCGCTCCAAATTGTATTCAAAATCTAAGATTGGCCAATCCCTTTCGAATAATGCCAGCTGCAATAAAATCGGTCAAACCGTTCAAAAGTTATAAGAGATTTACATACTTACACACACATACATACAGACATAGTGACACTCTTGCGAGGGTAGTCAGGGAAGCTTCCTGTGACTTCAGAACGTCGAGATCTGACGAGAATTCGATTTTTGCAAAACGGATTAAAACCAATAACTTCCCGATTTTTTTAAATCTTAGATTTTCTTAGCGGGAAGTTAAAAATATTTTTAATAATTTTAAACTTCCCATACATTTTTGATTTCGAAATTCGCCGTCGAAATTATCGAATGCATCGAGGCCCTGATTTGTACGGAACCCTCGGTGTGCGAGTCCGACTCGCACTTGGCCGGTTTTTTTTTCAGTAGGCTTACCAGCTGTTCTCGAGATAGAAGCGATTATAGCAAATTTGATGCTCTTCTTTGAGATACGAGTGATGATGCTAAAGAAATGTTGGAAAATTCAGGATTTTCAAATTTAAAAATTATTGCGGTGTTACTAAGGAGAAAGAAATTTATATTATTTTTTAGTAGGCTTCTATCTCGGAAATGGTGCATGATGCTTTCATGCACCATTTCCGAGATAGAAGCGATTATAGAAAAAAAGGTGGCAATGACTTGATGAGCGATGTATAAAGCTATAGAAATTAGAAATGTTGGAATATTTATGATTTTCAAATTTCTTTTCCCCCTACCATGAAGAAAATATGTGGTTGCGGCGTTACTAAGGAGGAGGAAATTTTCATTACTTTTTCAGTAAGGTCAGGTTGGGAAAGACCGGCATACTTCATTGAAAAATTTACTCAATTTAATAAAACAAATATTTGGTATGTTCTAGACCGATCATAAGTATTCCATGTGCTGAAACATATTAACAGTTACAATTTTGTGCTACATAAATTACAATATAATAGCACATATTTCAAATACAAACCCTTTTTTAAAATTCGGCGTGCAGACGGTCTTCCCGTGCTATTGGAGGCAAGACCGTCTATTGACATTTAACACGTCACTTGGTATGTTATATGTATTTATACCAACTTATATCTAAAAAGTGTATTTTACCTTCAAATATGTACTTTAACTGTAGGATACTAAAGTTAAAAGTCATATGAAATTCTTATTTTCATATTTAATGGACCTTAAAACCCAAATAAAAATGGCGGCAAATTTTCTCCCATCATAGTGTTGCCAGCGACATATATGATTAAAAATTTTAACCAAAGTATGATACTGTTTTACCGACTGTCAATTCAAGCTGCATAGCTATCATTATGTTTTTTGAATTACCTGCATCAGACCAGACCTAATTTCGCATCACATAATTTTCACGAAGGACAAAGGGCCTCGCAAACACCTGCCGCCCGGAGCCTCGCAATGGGTAAGGCCGCCTCTGCATATTATTGTTATATTTATTCAAAGCAAAGCTACGGATAAACGGATATAATTGTTGAACACTAATAAAACACAATTTTTCGTGCACTTTTTCCACTATATTAAGATATAAATTTTAATAAATTAACACGACCGGTTTCGAATTAAATCATCATCAGGTGTTTATTTGATTTAATTCGAAACCGGTCGTGTTATTTATTAAAAATAATTATATCTTAATATAGTGGAAAAAGTGCACGAAAAATTGTGTTTTAGTAGTGTTCAACATGAATTTCCACCAAGTACAATCAATTACGGATATAATTGTGCTCTAAAAGCGAAGCTAAGAAAAATAATCTGCCTTTTTTTGGAGCAAACGGGACGGCGCAACAGTGTCGTAGCGTAGTAAGGGGGGGCGGGGGCACTTTTAAGACCAGGTAGACCAAGCGAAATAGGCATTTAACGCTTCCAAGAGTTGCCCGCAATTGCCGCAAAGCGAGCCGCGCGCCTACGTCGCCGGCGTGAACTTACATGAACCCAAAGTGTTACAGTGTAGTCGTGTCGGGAGTAGGTCAATTTATTTTATTATTTGCATTGAAAAAGATAATAAAATTCATAGATAACTGTTTTAATGCAACACATAGCACACATAATTTGAATAGATATTATAGGTACCTACCTAAGTAAAAAATGCTTAAATTTTATTCAATTACTAGCTTTTCCCCGCGACTTCGTCCGCGTGGAATAGTTACTTTAGGATATCGCTAATATTTACCCGCGACTTCATTTACGTAGAAGGAGAAGCGCTTTCACCTCACGACTACCCGCCCGCGCCGCGCGCCGTACTATAGCGCGCATGATTATTTTATTACTGCGATATCTTCTAAAATACTTATTGAAATCAAATGATGTAAACGGCAAATTTCTTCTAGATTAAATGCTTGTAATGAATAACGTATTTACTTGGATAAGGATTAATATAATCTTTATGAAAACACCTTCAGAAATAATGCTTACTTTTAGAACAAATTTGGTTAGTACAAAAAGGTATAGTGAGCCAACCTTAAAAGATAGACATATACTGTCACGGACTTTTTTTTAGAACTTTTAAAGGGGAACAATTCTGCCATACATCATTTTAGCGAAACTTTAACCGTTTACGCAGCGTACGTAGCGAAAGCTCTCAAAAGGAAAAAAAGACCCCCGATTTTGTAACATTCTTGAATGGTGCTCCGCTCGTATTGAGCTTAGCATGATGTTATATAGCCTAAAGCCTTCCTCGATAAGTGGACTATCCAACACAAAAAGAATTTTTCAATTCGTACCAGTAGTTCCTGAGATTAGCGCGTTCAAACAAACAAACAAACAAACAAACTCTTCAGCTTTATAATATTAGTATAGATTTTGACAGTTTCTATGCAGTGTGTTCTGTTACAAGTATAAAAACACGCTGTGTTCGATGTGTGCATGGAGACGAGTACCTATCGTTAGCTCGTGTGGTCACTAAAGTACGTGTCGTTTCGTGAGATAAAAATACTGTATCAGGTACATAGGTGTTGACGATTTGATGGTACCTACTTAGGCAGACACTTGCAAAAAATGTATTCCTACTGCCGAGTCCGCACGTTTGCCACTTGCCGCAAAATCCAAACCTCCACAAACGTTTGACTTTTTGAAAATCCGGATTTTTTAATTTTTTCTCCCAAAAATCCGGATTATCCGGATAATTCAGATTTTTTCATTTTTTTTTAATTTGTTGCATATTTTATAAAACTTCAATGTTTATTTTACTACTATTTTGTAGCAAAAATTACACTCATTAGTAAAAAAAAACAGTTACTTTTTTATAATTTAATTTAAATAAATTCTTATTTTAAGTTGTAAGTATTATAATTACAATCTGAATAAATAAAAACATAATGAGATTATATCAAAATTATATACTTAATTATATTTATTTTTTCATTTTTATAAATATTTTTGATTACGTTTGAAATCCTAGAATGTTCAGTTTTATAGTTAGTATTCATTCATATCCTTTATTTCCAAGAAATTGATACAATGATGTTCTTAGGTCTATGCGTTTTACAATTTCTACCTCAATGAGGTGTGGAAATATTAAAGATTTAAAAAGTGATTTATTACATATTCAATTAGGACTTTCTATTAGAATTTATAATATAGATTTAATAATTTCAATCAATCAAATAATACAATTAATTTATAATAATCACACAATCACACAGCTTCCTTAGTTACTTATGTCAGTTTATAATATGTATAGTATATTATGTCATTTCCATCATTCCATTAATACAATTTTAACAAAACTTATCACTCGGCTTCTTAAAGTTAAGTAAGTATAGTCATTCAAAGTCAATTTCATTTAAATTAACAATTATAAATTTACAATAATAATTAATACAATAATGTCAATAAGTATAATTGAAGTATAATTTATTATTTAATTATTACATAATTATTATAAGCTTAAAATACAATTATCTAATTATTTAATGTCAAATTTTCTTACATTATTAAAATGTTCAAAATATTCCTTAATGCTATAGAAGCATTTGTCCAGCAGCCAATTAAGTAATAATTTTTTGAACTTATTTATTACAGAGACATCCCTTAAGTCTTTAGGCAAACGGTTAAAAATTTTTATTGACATGCAGTAACTGTTATCACTATATAATTGTTTCTTGTGACGAGGTATATAATATTTATTGCAATCCCTACTTACATATTTATTTACTTTTTGATTATTATTTGTCTCAAACAGATGGCTGTGCTTTTTAACAAACATACATGTATCAAGTATGTATTGACATGCTAGAGGAAGTATTTTAAATTTCTTAAAAAGCGGCCTACAGGGAGCCAGGTATTCCGCTTTTGCCATTGCCCGAATACATTTTTTTTGTGTCAGAAATGCATTATTTATATCCGGTGAGTTCCCCCATAAAACAAGTCCGTACCTAAGAACAGACGCTACATATCCGTGATATGCTGTAAGAGCGGCATCTTGTGACACAGTATTCCTTATTCTTCTTAAAGCAAAGACATAGCTATTTAATTTATCACACACTTTTTTAATATGGTCTTTCCATTTTAACTTCTTATCAAGTGTGATACCCAAGAATGATGCTGAGGGCACGCATTTGATTGAGTTATTATAATTATTATTATTTATATTGTTTATGTCATCATTATTAAGTGAATTGTTAAATTTAATTATATTAGTTTTGTCAATATTAATATGTAAATAATTTTGATTGAGCCATTTAGTAATTTTGTCAAGTTCACACTTTATTACAATATTGATTTTATCTTTGGCAGACTTAATTAGTAAGGTTGTGTCGTCAGCAAACATATAACAGCTGTGATCAGTGGCCTCTGGCAATTCGTTTATATATAAGAGAAATAGTATTGGGCCTAAGATACTCCCTTGGGGGACGCCACCTTTATTCATTTTGTATTTAGAATGATGTTTTACAGCCTTATGATTAATAATATTTGTTATCTCTATTTTATTTTGAATAAGGTATGTATATATTGTTATTTACTAAATGTTCCAGCAGTAAAGAATTATAAAAAAGTGGAATAGCCTGTGATCTTTTTAACGCTTTTTTTACATAATTATCTACGCCACAGTTCACCACTACCGTTTTCGTAAAGTTCCATTTCTATGAGAAAGTACTAACGTAGGAAAATTATTACAGTTTAATAAAACGTAGGAAACTGAAAATCCTTTAAATTGAGATCCAGGGAGTGAAGACAAATCATTTGAAGTATGGGGCTGAACAAATAATTTTGTATGGACGAAATTGGACCACTTTTGAGTTATTGAAAGTAAAAACCACCCACCTATTTGGGTAATAATTAAACACGTAAATTGTGCTTTTAATTCCCTCGGTAACTAACAGAAGTCCAAAACTTCTTCCCAAACTTTTTAAGAATTTATTCTGATATCATAGAGATAAGATTTAGGTATTTGGACTTAGATATTCATTATTTAGAAGATAATTAAATATAGTTAAACTACTACATTTCTTTTTAAGCTGTCATATTAATTTGGCATTCTATGATTGTAGAAATTAAAATTGCAATAATATGTTTTGACTTTCGTTAGTACGAATTCAATTAATAATAAATATAAATATACAAAGCTTTAATTGGGTTTGGATTTGCTTATTATACTTCTTACTACTTGTGCAATTAAAACTGACACCATATTCAGTGTTTTTATAAATTGGATCACCTATTACTGAACTGTACTACTACTAAAAAATATAAAATGGTAAGTATCTTAGAAACAGTCCATACATATACATATATAGCGACCATAATATTTTAGCAGATCTTCATCCCTCGCATCTCCATTTAATGGATTGACTATGTTCTACCAAATAACTTGAATAAATGGAAAAATGTGTCAACAATTTCAACAGGACAAAAAAATAATAATATCAAATTATCCAAAGGCATGGATTTAAACTCACGACAAAACAATTAAATTTTGGATGTGAAAATACCGAATATTGAATACTAAATTACCATGTTGGCTAAAGAATGTAAGGAATAAAAATTTACAAATCTGGTGACTAAGTAATACGACTGAATATTCCAAACTGGCAGACATATATTATATTAGCGAACAAATAACCATCTTGGCGACAATTTGTGAGTACACATTTAATTTAAGAATAGGCACATATATTTTCCCTAATGTAGGTAACTCAAAAAACATACAAGCAGCAAAACCAGCGCACATAAAAAAAAACATAAAGAAGCGTACAAAATTCCCAATTTTTAATTTTCCTCGATTTTAGGGGGGTGTAGATATTGTGTAAATTGATTTTGAAATTTAAAAATAACGGATATTCATTTTTCGCAAAATTAACATAGGTGTCATTACCAGGTTTTTGGGGGTGCTGGATACGAAAATGGCATTCATTTTGAAATTCCAATATGGCGGACATACTTAATTTTATAAAAATAATATGGTTGTCCTTTTGTTGGTTTCTGGGGGTGCTGATTACAAAAAAGTCATCCATTTTAAATTTCCTTAGTAACCCCGCAACCTCATATTTTCTTCATGATGGAAGAAAAAGAAATTTGAAAATCCTGAATTTTCCAAAATTTCCATAGCTTTATACATCCCTCGTATCTCAATGTAGAGCATTTTTATTTTATAAAATTGATTCTATCTCGGAAACGGTGCATCCTATTGAAAAAATAATGAAAATTTCCTCCCCTTAAGAACCCCGCAACACCATATTTTCTTCACGATGGAAGAAAAAGAAATTTGAAAATCCTGAATTTTCCAAAATTTCTATAGCTTTATACACTGTTTGTGTCAAAGTAGAACATTGCCATATTTTTTTTTCTATAATCGCTTCTATTTTAGAAACGGAAAAATAATACTATTACTGGAAAAATAATAAAAATTTCCTCCCCCTTAACCCGGAAATCGCATATTTTTTCATGAATGCCAAAAAAAGAAATTTGAAAATCCTGAATTTCGAAAAGTTTCTATAGCTTACATAGCTGGTACCTCTACAAACTACATGTTAATTTTACGAAGATTGGATAGTCTCCATTTTGGAAAATGAAATTGGAAGACAATTTTATAATCAGCATATGAAACATGGAAAAAGACATCCATTTTTAATAAAAAAAATATATACGCCATTTTGGAATTTTAAAACGGATTTTATTTTCATATTATTCTGCACCCCCAAAAACCTTGAAAACGATACCCATACCAAAGAAAGAAAAACCTCCAATAGTATCCAAAACTGGGATTTTCCGTAGCTTGCAAATTGAATTTTTAGCAGCTATTAATTTATCAATCAAATCTTTATTAGCTACTTACATGGTATAATGGTCACCAACTCATCGGTGCTAATTGGATTAAATTTCGCTACTTTTTATCTGCCGATTTTTGTATTTTTTGTCACTTGAGTGATTTCACCAGTTTGGTAATTTAGTCGCCAACATATTAATTCGCTGCCAAATTCAGCAATACAGTATGCTCACGTACAGTCACCAACTTATTTTTTGTTCACTCGATTAATTATATCCCTTATTCAAATATTGTACGTCTAGAGTACATACTAATTACAATTAAAATATGTAATTTTCATAGTAGTAACCAAGATTCGAAAAACTCGAAAAATCCGGATTTTTAAACGAAAATCCGGATTTTTCGAATTTTTCGAATTTCGAAGTATCCGGATTGCAACCCCTACTTGCGAGTGACTTGGTGTGTTCTGCAAAGGCAAGCATGACGGATGTTGAGCACGTATCCTTATATTTTATTGTAAATAGAACAGCCTCCGTGGTCTAGTGGTTAGAGCTTGGCTCTCGACTCGGAGGTCGTAGGTTCTAATTTCGATTCCCGCACTGGAACAACAAAAATTGTTGTTTCCAAGTTTGGTTAGGACAATGCAGGCTGATCACCTGATTGTCTGACAAGAAAGATGATGAATGCGTCGGATGGGCAGGTAAAAAGTCGGACCTGCGCCTCATCTCTCGTCAGTCGTGTCGGTTATCCGTCCCCCTGGATTACGAGAGTAAAAAAAAAGAGTGCCTTTGTGTACTGCGCACACACTTGGGCACTATAAAAATACTCCTGTGTAACTGGCTAGGCTACAATAAAACCAGCCACCGTCACCGAAATCGGCGTGGGGAGTTATTTATTATTATTATTGTAAAAACAGAAATAGAAATAAAAAGAAACGAAAAGTACGGCAAAGAAGATGGTAGATGTTACAAATTCATAAAAACTGTTTACTGGCTTATTCAATAATGTACTAAGGCTACTCCACGCATCAGCTACTTTTTTCTCATAATACACAACACAATAATATATCTATGGACGCTTCACACCAAGTCAATCTGGTCCCGTGGTAAGTTCTCGAAGAACTTGTGTTACGGGTACCAGACAACAGAAATATATTTAATAATTTTTATATTATACACATATTTAAGATTTTTATTGTATTATACACATATTTAATACACATTCATGACCCAGAAACACAGAAATTTTTTTTGTTCCTTCAGCGGGATTCGAACCCGCGACCCCCGGCTTGAGCACCAACACGCTCAACCACTGAGCCACAGAGGTCGTCTCATCTGGCAAAAGCAACGACGTGGCGACGATAATGTTATTGTGTATGGTTATATATATAACTAGCCGATGCCCGCAACTTCGTTTGCGCCTAACTGACGGAAGCGGAACCCTATTTTTTAAACGGAACCCTAAAATAAAAGTAGCCTATATTAGACCTTATGACATCAGCTATTTGCCAGTGAAAGTCCCGCGAAAATCGGTCCAGCCGTTTCAGAGATTAGCCGAAACAAACAGACAGACAGACCGACAGACAGACAGACGGACAGACATTTTTAAAAATTGGTATTTTATTGTAATTGTAAGTACCGAATATACTTTCAGATGCATTATGTGAAAAGCTGTTAATTTGAAGTTACAAACAGACACTTCATTTTTATTTATCTGTATATAGATTTAGTTCAAAAATTAAAAGAAGCATAAAAAATACAAAACAAACTTTCCTATAGATTTTTATTGTATTATATGTCCATGACCCGGGAACACAGGAAACTTTTTGTTCCTTCGGCGGGATTCAAACCCGCGACCCCCGGCTTGAGCACTAACACGCTCAATCACTGAGCCACAGAGGTCGTCTCATCTGGCAAAAGAAACGACGCGGCGACGATAAAATGTAACATGTTATTGTGTATGGTTATATGTATAACTAGCTGATGCCCGCAACTTCGTTTGCGCAGATCTAACGAAAGCGGAACCCTATTTTTTTAAACGGAACCCTAAAATAAAAGTAGCCTATGTTAGACCTTATAATATCAGCTATCTGCTAGTGAAAGTCCCGTGAAAATCGGTCCAGCCGTTTCAGAGATTAGCCGGAACAAACAGACAGACAGACAGACAGACAGACGGACAGACAAAAATTTTAAAAATTGGTATTTTATTATAAGTACCGAATATACTTTTAGATTCCTTATATGAAAAGCTGTTAATTTGAAGTTACAAACAGACACTTCAATTTTTTTATCTGTATAGAATTAGTTCAAAAATAAAAAGAAACATAAAAAAATACAAAACAAACTGACTTTCCTTTAGATTTTTATTGTATTATACATATCCATGACCCGGGAACACAGGAAACTTTTTGTTCCTTCGGCGGGATTCAAACCCGCTACCCCCGGCTTGAGCACCAACACGCTCAATCACTGAGCTACATAGGTCGTCTCATCTGGCAAAAGCAATGACGCGGCGACGATAAAATATAACATGTTATTGTGTATGATATGTATAATTTAGTTCAAAAATAAAAAAAAAACAAAACAAACTGACTTTCCTACACTGCGTTAGAAACGAAAGAATTGTTCGATAAATACGCGGGTAAGCCGTGCGCTAGCAAAACTGACATAGGTCTGTCCTCGTCAACGCCTAGCGGGCGACTGTGGGGCGACTCAAGCGGCTTACGCACGCTGCATTTCAATAATTATTTAATGTTAAAATAATTAAACCAACATGCAAAATGTAACCACAAATTATTCTTCTTTAAGTTATTAGCTTTTCGTAGATATGATTTTTGAAAGTAAAACTATCATGAACTTCATGAACAAAAAGAAAAATATTCAAATTTAGCCTCCTCTTCGGAATTATTTTTGATCGAGTGAAGTTTTCAATATTATGTTTTGAACCACAAATTGTAAAAGAACATTAAGTAAACAACAATGTGTATTTTTTTTGGCTTTTTAAAGTTACTATTTGTTTGTTTATTATCGATTCAAAGTCATGTAAAATTGGGTCTACACGGCCTTAAGGGGCAGCAAAACCTAAGTAAAGGGGCGGCAAAACCTAAGTAAGAGGGCGGCAAAACGTAAGTAAGAGGGTGGCAAAACCTAAGTAAGGGGGCGGCAAAATTGGCGTCCTCCCCGGACGGCAGGCACCAACGCTACGCCACTGCGGCGCAACACTGGCGTGCTAAAGGTTTACTTTATGGCCCTGGCCATACTATTACATACGTGTTCTATTTATCCGACTGCGCCAGATGGAGGGTTATGTTTTTCGAGAGTATGTATGTATGTATGTTTGGCACGCTCTGCAGCCTGAACGACCAATGGATTTTAGCTTGAGAGGTGTCGTTAGATTCGTATTTACTGTGAGAGCGTATTTAGAGTGAGAGGTACATCAAAATTATTTGTCGTTTGACGGGTTTTTTTTGTTTTTGTAATTAATTACACTAGTTTATTAAATATGATTTAAAGTACATTTTCGTTTTGGCTGTAAAAAGAAACTTTCACATCCGTACTTTAGGACCTCCTCTACAGTGCGCCACTTGATGAGTCCTCATTGAAACAGAAGTTTTCCTGCCATATGATTCCCACGAACATCATAGACTTATCTCTAAATTGTGCGTTGGGTAAAGTACTTGAAAAAAATAGTAGCTTCTCAAATTTCAGCCGCTTTTCATAATCAATTTTATCAACATGGTTTGCTTTAAAAAGCGTAGCGTAGCGTATGTAAATTTTTTCTGTCTTTTCACCTGCTAAAGCAACAATCACGAAAACTTCATGATTGGCCATCTTTCTTGCCTGTGTTGGGAGCATGCGCTGATAAACTTTCAGCCTTAAAAAAAGACGAAGGTCTGGTGTTCACTGGCTCTTAGTCAATTATGTTATAATTGTAATGAGACAGGATTGGCTAGCAAGAGAGCAACATGAATCGTCACATGACGACGTCAAAAGGTCAATGAAAAGTCAAAAGTCAAAATACAATGAAAAACCCAAATCACACACAAAGTTTATTTGCACACACATACACAAGAGCTTTACGGCGCGGCGCCGTATATTACATATAGGTTCAGCGGTCAGAGTCCGAGTCCTCTGATCCGCGGTCACTCTAGCGGTGACATAGTACATATTAATATGAAAACGGTGACATGCCTCCGTGGTCCAGTGGTTTACAGCTTGGTTCTCGACTCCGGGTGTCGAAAGTTCGATTACCACGGAAAAATAAAAATTTTGATTTTGAGTCTAGCTAGGACAATACATGAAGATCACCTGATTGTCTGACATGAAACATGATCCATGCATCGGATGAGCATGTATATAGTATCCAGCGCTCGATGCCTCGCCAGTCGTGGCGGTCACCTGACCCACTGGGTTATGAGAGTAAAGCAAGAGAGTGTTCTTGTGTATTTCGCAAACACTTAGGCACTATAAAATGGCTCCTATGAAGCTGGACTGCTTTCAACGAAATCAAATACCGTCACCGAAACCCTTTGAGTTGAGAAAGAAATTCAAACCACACAGAAAACGTGGGATCGGGACAAAAGCGGTCAAAATGCAGATTTAAATGACATTGTTAAACTGCAAAGCCAGCACGGTGTACGTCGCGACTAACATCGCGAACTTCGGCAGCAACGTCATATCCATGTCGATAACTCCCAATACGTGGATTTTGGCGCTGTTCCTGGATACATGGCGGTGAAACGTTCTGTTTTCTTGTAATCTCCGTCTATCACCTGTAATTCGTATTTTTTTTTTGGTAAATGAAAAATTATATGTGTAAATATGGGTTTATTTCGTTTACACTGCCTAGATTTTTAACCCTTACGAGTAACGTAGAATAAGGGTTGAAAATCTAGGTGTTGACAGTTGAGCATAGAATATTCTTTAAATTCTTTATTCACACACATAAAAATATATACAAAAACAATATTAATTTAAAGGCTTGTCGGTGGAGCTTCCACCACTTTTCTCTATCCTCCACTAGTACCTTCAGATCTTTAAAGGATATGAGTGACATAACATTTATATATGTATCACCGTTAACAAAATAAGTCAAAATGTATGTGAAAAAAATGACAACTACCGTCGACAGGTTGCGCTGCAATATGCGGGGTACCTAAATACTAATTTTGTTTTTCCAGCTATGTTTGAAGATTATTTTTCTTTCTTTCTTGTGTTGCCGCGTTGACTGTATACGGTAGACGCCAGGTGGCGGCCTGGGCGGTTGTACCACAGATTAAATAAACAGCTACACAGTTAGCTTTCGATTTGATTGAACTACTACAAGCATACGGACCATACGGTGTGTCCACGATTGTGTGGAAGAATTGTTGGCCGTTAAACGGGACGTCAAAATTTTCAAATTTGGATCGATTTGGATCATTCTATGACAGCTGCTTCCTGTACGTAAGTATAGTGCGATTCAAATGAGAATAGGATCAAGTCGGCGCCATATTGTTTCGTATTTAGACTGATAAGATGGTTAAATTTATGTTTAGATAATTGATTACTATTAATTTTAACGTTTCTATTTAAATTCGATGCAAGACTATTATTATTTATAAGCACTTAAGTTTTTCTGAAAATCGCACTTTTCAAGTGATATTTGACAGAAAAAGGTCATTGACGTTCCTATTCTCATTTGAAACGCGTTATATATATTTTTTACTCTGTGGTTATATTACGTACACAATGCGCCGTTCGTATTTAAGAGCTGTAAGTTGTACCTAACTTGTAACGAATGTTCTTACTCAATACATAGGCGATCATGTTCCTGCCCAGAGTGCGCCGGAGGTTGTTGTTGCTGTTAGTGATGCCCTGCCCGCGTCTGCACAGCCCCACGAGGGACATGAAATATGTCAAGATGTACCCAGATACTATCAGCAACCTGACCCAGACAATTGACTCCTGAAAACACACATTACAAGAATGAACAGGAATGATTGACTATGGTCTATGACAATGTATACTCGCCTTCAAACAAGTGTACCTACTAAGGTACACTTGTTTGCCATAGAAATAGTATCGAATTATGTATATAATACGTCAATGGCATACGCCAATAAGATCAAAAGTTACCACTTTTGAGGGGTCCATAACTGTACTTGGATTAACTCCTTTGGTGTTGCAGATGTGTGCAAGCGGATCACTTTAAGGTAAGAAATTACTACAATTTCATACCATCATGCGATCCGTTTGCTCGTTTCCATATCTATTCCATTGTTAAGGCCATATATTATACAGATATATTATGTTAAAGCGATTGCTGCCGCAGAAGAACTACAAGTACGTTCCCGATCTTTAAAACCGCCAACCTCTGATGGTAAGAAATGATAACAATTTCTAACAATCAGGCTATCGGTTTGTTCGTTTCCAAATTAATTAGTAAGAATTTACTACAATGTCATGGCAACGAGCGATCTGTTAGCTCGTTTTCATGTCTATTCCATAGTTGAAACGGTTACGGGTTACCATCGCTCATGGGCATCCGTAACACCAGAAGAGTTACCCCCTTTCTAATAAAATATTGACACAATGGATAAGCTATACAATGTTTTATTATTGTCTGTCAAGCAACTTTTCCAACGTATCAGACTTGGACAAAACATTGTTAAGTTTATCCACTATGTAAATATTTTAATTACTAAGGGGGTAAATGTTTATCTTTCTTTTTTGTACAGTCTCCTCTACAGTCTAGATTTTACATAGAAAACTCTTTAATTGCACACACAAACAATATTGTTTTTGTCCTACGTTTTTTCGTCATGTTTTATATGCCTATCTTTTATCTTAATACTTACCATATAGATAACTTTTGATATTATGAATATGCACAGCAACACAATAACATAAGTACTCTTGTATACAATAACCACGAATAGCTGAAAAACATAACCATAAAAAATTAGGGTAACTCCAGAACCTCAATTCTCGTATTTAAAGTAGACTTTTATTTTACATCATTAGTTTTGTAAATGTAGTGATAATATGCTACCGTGAATGGATTTTATGACGTTTCGACCAATCAGAGCGCGTTTCACGTTGGTTTAACGTTCATAAAAACACCATTTGGGAGTATAAGCGTATCGGGACTTGATAGATAGATAGATATACACTTTATTGCTCACATTAAAGTAGGTACAAACATTTTTCTAGAAACTAAACTTATATATATAAATAGCAAGTGACTTTGACTCTCGAATTTCACGTGGTAGATCATTCCACATGTACGTAGACTTCACAGCGAAAGAATCCGAAAAGTAACCGGACTTAGTAAATGGTACAAGAAGTTTATTACTGTACTCAGAGCGTAACACACGACTTTGGTCAGCACTACGATACTGAAAACACTCCTTCAGGTAGGGGGGAAAGCGTGGGTCATGTAGGACATTGTACAGGAGAACTAGTACATGCTCATCCCGACGGAGTCTGATGGGCAGCCAACCAAGTCTCTGTCGATATTCAGAGACATGATCATACTTGCGCAGGCCATACACGAATCTGATGCAGATGTTTTGTAATCTTTCTAACTTATTAAGGTATTTTTCATTGAGATCGATCAAACAAACATCCGCATAGTCCAGGATAGGTAGTAGTAAAGTCTGCACAAGTTCGACTTTTGTCTCCACAGGAAGCAGATTCTTCCAGCGGTTAAGAGACCCCACCGCAGCAAAAAACTTACGACTCAACTCTGAAATATGGTGAGACCACTTAAGTGTTGGGTCGAAATAGACACCCAACTTCTTTACCACATCGCTGCGAGATAATGGTACATTATCAAAGGTAACACTAGGCAGGGCTTCATAATTAGGCCTTGTAATTTGCTTCGTTCCTCCAATGACAACAATTTGCGACTTGTTGGGGTTGACCATCAAGCCATGGCGTTGACTCCAATGAAGGATTGTTGCAAGATCTTTATTAACTGCCAAAAATGCAGACTTTAGGTCATGCGCTGGAGCGTGGGTGTAAATTTGGAGATCGTCCGCATAAAGATGGTAGAAACAGGAGAGCAGGGGAGTGAGGAAATTGATAAAAATAGAAAAAAGGAGAGGGGATAAAACACCACCCTAAGGCACGCCAGCAGATATGTCACAAAACCTAGATACTCGATCATACATACATACATACATATAATCACGCCTTTTTCCCGTAAAGGGGTAGGCAGAGACCACTTTTGCCACTTGCTACGATCCTCACATACTCGTTTCGCTTCGTTCACTTTCATTCTTACCATCCATTCCTCCTCTTACATTCAACATAGCGAAGCGGCTCTCCATGGTCCACTTTTCACCTCCGCGAGAAACGAGACGTGATGGGTGGTGAACCACATCGCCGCCATTTTGGATAATTAAATTATTTTTATTATTATCCATTGCGTTTCCACGGATTGGTAGAGAGGGTAGGAATAGGGAAAGGGAAGGATAGGTGGTGTGGAAAGGAAGATTGGTAAGTTGGAGTGGGAAATAGGAAATGTAGGATATTACCGCCCAGGAGGGCAAGGGATAGGACAGTAATAGCTAGGGAAGCCGGGGTCGCGTACCCGTATACTATACCACAACTACCGGACAGGTAAGTTGGGATGAGTACCCCATGACATACTCGATCATTAGCCCGTATATATTGTTTTCTCCCAAAGAGATAGCTGCGAAACCACTCCAGCACAGGATCAGAGAAGAGAAGCGTGCCTAACATAGCAATAAGGATGTCGTGGTCTACGGTATTAAAATCATTACTGAAATCTAGTAGAGCTAAAACAGTAAGTTGCTGATTAGACATGGCAAAGCGCATATCGTCAGAAACCTTGATTAGTGTAGTAACAGTACTATGCCCCGGACGAAAACCAGATTGGAGAGGACTGAGCAAACCATTGTAATTAATGAATGTACTTAGTTGTTGATAAACAATGCGCTCAAGGACTTTTGATAGGAATGGAAGGATGGAAATGGGTCGGAAGTGAGAGGGTGACGTAGGACATTTAACTTTGGGTATAGGGATGACTGCAGCTTTGCGCCAACAGCTGGGAAATGTGCTGGAGCTAAGAGAGAAATTGTAAATATGGCAGAGGGCAGGGAGTACAACAGGTAAGCTGAGAATAATCATTCTCCGACTTATACCATCAACACCCTCAGCGTTAGATTTAATAGTTGTGATAATTTTCTCAACTTCTTGCATAGAAAGTTTTAAAAACGAAAGGAGAAAATGGAGGATCTGGTATAGGAGAAGTTAAAAGGGCATTAATGGACTGCTGTTTTAAAGACGGCAGGATGGGGTTGGTAGTGGTGAGGTGAAGATTGAGGGCATCAAGATCAAGATTGGGTGAGGGGGAGGATTTTGCTCAATACCAAGAGAGTTGAGAAATGACCACACCTTAGCAGGATCACCATTACTTACAGACTTGATTGTAATTGTATTAATGCAGGTTTTATTTAGCAGAATTGCCCCTCAGGTCAGAGTCCCAGTCTTTTCAAAGTCTTTTTAGGGTTCTCGTAGTACTACGAAGTACGAGGTACTGTTACGAAGTGGTTCAGGCTTAGCTTTTAAAAAAAAACTTTATTACACAAACTAAAATTTATTTCAGAAAAATAACACAACAATGTGTTGTCGCGCCGAAGTTCAAATCTACTCTGCCTGTTGTTTATTTACGAGTAAAATGAACAAAGGAAAATTAAATGCTGATATATGAAACAATGCAAGCGTGAGACTGCTTGCTCAGCTATTTACTTTAAATATGATAGCTGGGGAAATAGAATCATAACAGTTCCCTCATAGTTTTGCTCTGTCCGTCTGTGTCTGCCTGACTGGCTGTCCGCCCTTCTTACTTCTTTAATCACTTTAAACGAGCAGTACCTCAATTCTCATGTTTAAAGTAGACTTTCATTTTACTTTGATTGTATTATGAGTTGAGCGACATGTTATCATAAGCTAATTTTGTGAAGTTTGGACCAATCAGAGCGCGTTTCACGTTAGTTTAACGTTTACGAGAATACCGTTTGACAGTTTTAGCGTATCGGGACTTGATTGTAATCGTATTAGTGCAGGTTTTATTTAGCAGAATTACCTCTGTTCTTGTTAAATCCTATCTTTAATGTTATAAATGTAAAAGTGAGTTTGTCTGTTTCTCTTCCACGTAAAAACTACATCTATCTATATTCTTTTTTTATATCAATGGATGTTTCCATACCACGTCAATCTGGTCCTGTGCTAAGTATCCGAAGAACTCGTATTACGGGTACCAGTCAAGGGGAATATAATATTTAGTACTGTTATATTTTACACATAATTAAGATTTTATTATACTATAAAATCTTAATTATGTATTAAATAGAAAAACCGCGACCTGCGGATAATGCGCCGACCCGCTAACCACTGAGCCACAGAGGTCGTCAAAACCGAACTTAACCGATCATCGTGAAATTTGGCACAGGTATAAAGTAGACCACGGAGAAGGACATAGAGATCTCTTTATGCCCGCACAAAGTCGCGAGCATCATCGTAGATGTACATTGTAACGTTGTAATTAAATCAATAAAGTCTTATGAAATAAATGAGCGGTTTTATTTTACTTGACATGTAAACTGATTACATTGTTCATACGTCAAAGCATAGACTACGTACCATAGATTAGATTAGTTTACAAATCCTACTTCACATACATAATATAATTAATCAGTGTCTAAGCCTTTAGATGGTGATATGGGACGTCTTCACTGAAAACCCCAGAGTAAGTACTTAGTAGAAATATATTGAAACATGGGTTTACAAAATTGTTAGCTTAAATACCGTGATGGAGGGAAGATAACAAATGAGGGCGCGGAAGAGACGCTGGCTGACAGCTGCCATTTTGACGTTTAGTTTTTTTTATGTGGCAATTAATTTGGGGTAAAGATTAACTCTGAACTATAAGAATCTTAGAAACGGCTGCAAGTATTTTCATGGAATTAAGTATGCAAGGGGTTTAGGGGTATAAAAATCTAGAATCTAGCTAGGTCTTATACGTAGGAATCATTTTTAAGTTATTATATGTTTTTTCTTATTTCAATGTTATGGTTGCAGTCAATTATGTTATTATATGTTTTTTATGTAAAAAATAATAATAAGAATAACATCTATGGATGCTTTCACGTTTCACGTTAATCTGGTCCTCGTATTAAGTTCTCGAAGAACTTGTGCTACGAGTGCTAGACAACGGAAATATTTTTAATACTTTTTGGACTATACACACATTTTTAGCCGACCTCCAAAAAAGGAGGCGATTATGTATTCGGCTGTATATATCTTATATATATAAAAATCAATGCCACTTTTCGTTGTAATTTTATAACTCAAGAACGGGCTCACCTATCCAAACCAAATGTTTACGCTTTGTTCGGACTATTTTGTAGATAGTTTATGTGAAGTTTGCACAAAATCGGTCGAGCGGTTCTTCATTTATCACATTTTTTGTAACAAATGAATTCAATAAATGGCGGAACATTTTGGTAATGGGGATTTTGCTGTCAAATTGAAACTTTTCAGTGTTGACAGTACAAGCATGTTGTTATGTCATTCATGCGGTCATTTCATTTTGGAAGTGGTTCGATTAAAGCATGCGATGATATTTAGCAAAGTTGATGTGCATGAGCCAGAAAAGGTTATTGGACCTTTTTTTAAGGAGTAGGTGTAGGAGTAGGTTAGGTAGTCATTTATTCATTCCAGTTCATATTTAATACAGAAAACGTCTGTCGGGGTCAGCTAGTATTATATATATTTTTTTATATGTTCAATGCATAGACGTATATTATAGACGAGGCATGTTGAGGCAAAAAGTGTCTCCAGTAAATTGGCCCCAATTTTTAAATTTTTGGGGCCATTTTGACAATCGAAGTATGGTGAAAAAAGTTGGCTGACATTTGAGTTATGGTGAAAACCAAGATGGCGTAACTTTTTCTTGTATGATTTTTTTTTCTGCTAAATGTACGTGATAGCCTATCTTGAGTTGAAATCTTTGGTTCAATGATAATTCTGCCGTCTGTGGAACGATTTTCAAAATTATTTTTTTGATGTAAGTAAAGGGTATAATCCCAAGTTAGTCCTATTTAAAAAAAATTGGTGACCTGATGATGGGATCTATGAAGAATTCTCTCCTCGAAATAATTGATATAGCCACATATGGTAATTTCGACTTTTTCTGAAGTACGTTAAGCTCAAAAAAATCTGAGCATTGAAAATAGATCAAAAAATTAAACCGACTTCCAAAGTATACACAGAAAGGTATGAAATAAAATTGTAACTATTTTTCTAGCCAATCTTCTTAATTTTGAAGTCGCTACTAGCCCAAACAGTATCCTACAACATTTTATAGAACTCACGTTCAAATTTGATGGTACCGACTTCAAAATTAAGAAGATTGACTAGATAAATAGTTAAAATTTTTGCCAGATTTAAAAGGGGATTTATTTAGATTTTTTTTTTCATACTTATTTGTGTATTTTTACTTTGGAAGTCGGTTTAATTTTTTGTTTAAAAATAATAATTTTACCCTTTTTAGTGATATTTGTTAAATTATTATTAATAAATCTTAACAGCCTCCGTGGTCTAGTGGTTCGAGCATTGGCTCTCGACTCGGAGGTCGTGGGTTCGATTCCCACAAGGGAACAACAAAAAATGTTGTTCCCAAGTTTGGTTAGGACAATGCAGGCTGATCACCTGATTGTCTGACAAGAAAGATGATCCATGCGTCGGATGGGCATGTTAAAAGTCGGTCCTGCGCCTGATCTCTCGCCAGTCGTGTCGGTCATCCGTCCCACTGGGTTACGAGAGTAAAAGGAAGAGAGAGTGCTCTTGTGTACTACGCACACACTTGGGCACTATAAAATCACTCCTGCGTAACTGGCCTGGTTTCAATGAAACCGGCCACCGTCACCGGGATCGGTGTGGGGAGTATTATTATTAATAAATCTTAAGAACGTCTATAATAAACGATCGAACGTAGCTTAGGTATAATTGAATACGCGCCAAGCTTACATTAGCTAGATATATTATATCTACACTAATATTATAAAGAGGAAAACTCTGTTTGTATGTTTGTTTGTTTGTTTGTTTGTTTGTTTGTAATGAATAGGCTCAAAAAGTACTGGACCGATTTCAAAAATTCTTTCACCATTCGAAAGCTACATTATCCACAAGTAACATAGGCTAAATTTATTTTGGAAAAAAATAGGGTTCCGTAAGATATTTGGGTTTTTCGGACACAAGGTGTAAAAAATCAACCAGAAAAGTTAATTATTTTGCGTACACTGCCTAAACTATAAAAGATAGAACCATATAATGTTCTAATTAATTGTAGATCTTATAAATATCTACAAAAAAGTCCGCGATAAACTATACCTATCTATGTCGAGTGAGGCTCAACAACCATTTTTTTATTTAGAAATCTTGAATTTTTTTTGGACTACATTTAAACGCGTTTATTTTACTCATGCTATTAATCCTTATCAAAATAAATTTCATCACTAAGTACAGTTTATGTAGATAATATTTGACTTTTGAATGATTAAAATTGGACGTTTGGTTTTCAAGTTATGGCGAAATTAAAATATTATTATTAGTATCAGTATTGTACCCGTGCGAAGCCGGGGCGGGTCGCTAGTTGTTAATAAGATGATAATGATGATTACTGTAAGTTACAAAGTGGCATATGCTTGCAGTCCTTTAAGTATTGTAGAAAATTTCCAAACGCGTATCTTAAAAGACTGAGGAGTTCTGTTCAGTGCTTTTGGATCCAGGGTACCTAATCCCAATAATCCCAAGCTAGTCCCATTTTCAAAAAAGTGATGCCAATTCGAGTCTTCATTTTAACGCGCTTATAAATATTTTTACCTCTTTTTAATGTAATACACACACCGGCATATTTAGCGGAACATAAAATAAAGTTTTGATATCAGTATTATATTATAAGCTTGCTGGCTGGTTTATACGTCATTTAATTTAAAAAGAAATATTTTCAAATTAAGAAAACAACTGAACATCACATTTTATCCAATAGGGGATCGGACTACATCTGAAATATTTAGTTTCATTAATATACTTAGAAATATTGAGGCATTACTACTTGGTAAATGTAAAAAAATATATTATTTTATGTGTAGTTTACTAATAAAATACATTTAAAAAGTACAAAAAAAATTTTTTTTTTTTGCGAAATTGGTAAACAAAACCTACATCATTAGTTTACTCACATCATATACAAAAACATTCATTATGGTAAGTATGAACTTAAACGCACAAAATATATCGGAGATATTTACAAATATATTCCGGCGGCCACATACTTCATATACTACTTCATATACTATAACCTACAAGTGACGTCATTTGTAGGTCGACTTTAGTATGGAGCGTTTTTAGGAGGCTCGTGAATTTTTTTATACAAATCGCTGTACCTTTGAAAAAATTGACTTTTGATATACGGTTTCTTCTGAGAAGTTACTCATATTTAAGAGTTCTATTCATTTATGCAATAAAAAAAATTGTCTGATTGCCTATAGTTTTAATTTTATTCAAATACACCTTATCTGGAGCGAACTTTGAGTATTTCTTCCTTCTGAATTTGATTTAAAATTTCATTGAAATACTGTTTTTGTTAGTTTTTTTTTAATCGCGTATCTTTTTGGAGTTGAGGACTGAATTATGCCTGACTTAGCCCCAACGGAGATTGCCAGGGCACTCGAAATGCGAAGAAATGGTCAAACCTACAGAGTGATATCCAGAGATCTTCGTCGACCAGTTTCAACGATCCATCGCAGTATCAAACGGTCCAGGGAGACCGGTACTTATGTGAGAAGAGCAGGACAAGGCAGAAAAAGACGCACTTCGAGTAGGGATGATCGTTTCATTCGGCTTCGTGTACGTAGGAACCCCCGTTTGACGGTCGTTCAAGCCCGACATGAATTAGAAGCGGTGCGGGGTGTAACCGTAAGTGAGCGTACGGTACGAAGAAGGTTCGAAGAAGCTGGTTTGAGTTCATTTGTGCCCGCCATGGCTTCAAGGCTCGAGGTAATTCATCGTAGAAACAGGTTAACTTTTGCTCAGGAACATCAACTTTGGAACGCGTACCAATAAAGTAAGGTATTGTTTAGAGATGAGTGCAGAATTCTCTTAAATCAAATTGACGGCAGGCAAAGAATATACAGACGCAAATGAGAACGATACATTCAGACAAATTTTAAAACTACAGATGCATACGGTGGTGGATCAAGAATGGTTTGGGCGGGCATTTGTTTGGGAGCTCGCACAGACTTGGTAGTGATTGACAGAGGGAGTCTGACTGCAGACCGTTTTATCGTAGAAATTTCAGAAGAAAATGTCTTACTTTTTGCCCCATATATCGTGACGATTTTGTTTTTATGCAGAATAATGCTCGGCCGCATACCGCTCGGGTAACTCAAGCTTATCTTAATGATATGAATATCACTGTTATGGAGTGGCCGGCGAGATCACCGGATATGAACCCAATAGAGCACGTTTGGGACTTGCTGAAAAGAAAAGTGAAGTCCAGAATTCCAGCTCCTGCCAACGTGGGTGAACTGCGAATCCCCATAGTTGAGGAATGGCGGAGACTATCCCAGGAGACCATCGATAACATCATTCTCTGTATGCCTAGACGGGTAGAAACTTTAATAAGAGCACATGGAGGAAATACGCGATATTAATCACCATTTTTCTAATTTAATTAATTGTTATTTTAATAATAATTTTCACTTTTCCCGGTTACATGAAAAGTTCAAATATGTACTATTTTTCACAAATAGCCTTTACTCGCAAAATCTGTTCGTGATCTCGTTTTAAGGAAAACAAATGAAACTTTAAATAACAAAAGAAGTGTAGTAAGTAGATTTTAAAATAAAACCATATTTTTTTAATTATGGACCTTTTTTTGTGTTCCGCTAAATATGCGTGAGTGTTTATTTAATACACATCCATAATTCTGGAACAGAAAACTTTTTGTTTTGTCGGGATTCGAACCCGCGAACTCCGGCTTGAGCACTGACGCTGAGCCACAGAGGTCGTCATTTTTGGAACGGTAAAACAATCGTATATAAACAAACCTGCAAACCAAATACAAAATTGATAGTTTTACAACTTTCCGTGACAGTTTTCATGGCGTCGACGTAGGTTTCCAGAGAGTACGGCGTAGACAATTCCTCAGATTCTTCTACTATGTCACTTACGGATACTACAGATGTCGCTTTTCCCTCGTCGTCCAAAGTACAACCGATAGTTATGTATTCGATTTGTTTGGATAAAACAAACAATATATTCATTAACAGTACATTTTGGGTTATAAAACGAACATAAAAAATATTACGACTGAAACAAACCACGATTTCCGGCAAGTAGCTAAAATCGTGAACAAATAATCGATGATGTAATAATGAGCAACAATCAGCAACTACAATGACTAAAGTAGTCATCCACAAAAATATTGAGAATTTATCTTTTGTTTCGTTCATAATCTTTTTGTCGCATTTAAGTTTCTTATTAGTTTCCTCCATATTTATTAAGAGAAGTTGAAATAGTTTAGCGTAGTAGCATGCCCATACTGCGAAAAGTATAGTGGTCCCTCCACGGACCATGTTCAGTATAATGAATACGAGCCATTCTTCGGAACTGTAGAACAAAGTAAAGCCCCCGTAAAAGTGAATAGCCGTCTCCAAACAAATCGTGACTATAATAGAAGTCTGCTTCCTTTTCGAACATAACCAAAAATTCCGATGTATTCCTAGGAATAATCGTTCAAGGCGAAGTATAGTTTGTATGATTTTGTTTTCCATGACGATGAGCAAGTCGGTACAGTTGCCGGCTCGATGCCAAACTGATCAATATGGGCCACGTCATATACTGATTGCAATAATATCGACAGCTCCGGCTCAATTGCCCCCTATTCCAATTAGCCCCGTTCCGTTTGACCCGAATGCTTAGTATATTCTTATTGTCTTTTTTTAATATAATACATATAATATGTGTCTTTTATTATGTTTTGATAATAATATGTTAATAATCTATACTAATATTATAAATCTGAAGAGTTTGTTTGAACGCGCTAATCTCAGGAACTAACGGTTTAACGGAAAAATTATTTTTGTGTTGGATAGTCAATTTATCGAGGAAAGCTTTCGGCTATATAACATCACGCTGCAACTAATAGGAGCGAAGAATCGGAGGAAAATGTGGAAAAACGGGGAAAATTATTCATCTTTGAGGGCTTTCGTTGCGTGCGCTACGTAAACGGTTCAAGTTACCCAAAAAATATGTATATAAGAATTATTTATCTTTAAATGATCAAAAAAATGTCCGGGACAGGACAGGAAATGGAAGGGACTGTCTATCTTTTAAGATTAACTCACTATAACCTTTTTTATGGTAATCAAATTTTGTCGAAATTAATGCATTATTGCGCCATCAGTTGACGCGGATGAAGTCGCGGGCAACAGCTAGTATTAAAACATAATTATAAAAAATCCTACTACTATTATAAATGTGAAACTTTGAAAGGATGGATGGATAGAAGGGTGGATGTATGGATGGATGGATGTTTGTTACTCATTCACGCAAAAGCTACTGAATGGATTTTGATGAAATTTGGTATGGCAGTAGTTTAAGCTCTGGATTAACATATAGCACACTTTTTATCCTGTAAAAATACTATGTTTCTTTGGGATACTGTATTTACGCATGCGGAGCCGCGGTATAAAGCCAATATAAATTACGCATCCAAAATTAAATATTAGAAATGCTTATGGAAAGCTGTCCAATGTCTTTGCCATTAATTACCTATTCAAGCCTGATAAGTGATAACGTATTCCAGAAGAAAAATTAGGTTTAATAAAATTATTATAACAGCTGACGATTTTTTAATATTCGGAGGCAAATAGAACGAGGACAAATGCATTCGGGGGCAAATAAACCGAAGCCAATACTTTTTACGCTGGAGATAGCAACAATGTTTATCTTATTTTCAATAACATAGCATTATATCATATTAAAGTAATCTACTCTATCTGTATGTTATCAGATGCAACACAAACAAATATATTATATTACTAGCTTTTGCCCGCGGCTCCGCCCGCGTAAATTTATTATTCCGCGGGAACACTACTACTTTTTCGGGATAAAAAAAATCCTATGGCCTTTCCCGGGACCAAAAGTATGTTATACCAAATTTCATAAAAATCGGTTCTGCAGTTAAAGCGTGAAGAGGTAACAGACAGACAGACAGACAGACACACTTTCGCATTTATAATATTAAGTATAGAAGTATAATAATATATTAGTATAATAATAGTAGTATTGTTGTGGATAGAATTAAGTTTTATTGTAAATAGGCTTAATTTGTATATTTGTTTGTAAATAGTACAGTTTCAGTAGGATAAGAATCACTGAAATGTATTAGAATAGGCTAGGATAAGTGTATGTAAGTTATTTTGCATAATATCGACAGAATATGTCCGATACATTTTGTAAATATTGTATATAATTTGCATTGTATCGAGTCGATAGGTCCTAGGTTAATTTTTTGCACTGTTAAGGATCAAAGGGGCCTATTCGATCACCGCGGGCGAATATGTGTGCGCGGAAAAGAGACGCACCTCGCGGTGAGGGATAGCATGATCCGCGGCGCGGGGGGTCACGAACTCGTAACCCCGCGGGGCCTCTTTGATTCTGGCTATAAATATAGAGCCGGATTCCGGGTTCTTCACTGTACTGAAAACAGTCGACTGTGTGGAAAAGCAGTCACGAGTCTGGAAGAAGAAGACTCCCGAAGAAACCCAGGAAAAATAGTGAAATAGTGAATAAGTAGTGCCAGTAGTGATAAGTGAATACTGTGCTACGGGAAAATTGTATGGGGAAAATAAACGAACGGGTTTCAATCGTGTAATGGTCGTTTCAATCGAAATTTCCCCAGAGCTATCGAGGCGGTCCACGAACGTAATATACGGCGTACCTGGAACGGAGGGTGCGTTGTATTAGGCCAGATAGTGGCCCCCGGACAGTGTCTGGCTGCCGTGCTGGATACTGCAACATCGTGGACTGTGGAAAAGTGTGTATATAAGTGGCCTCCGAGCGGGATCGTGTGTTCTGAGGGCCACTACAAGTATATTAGTATAGAAGTATAGATTTGGAATAAAAAGTAGACTACGCGTTTGTCCAAAGAATTAACCACTACCATACTAACTTTCATTCAAATCGGTTCAACCTTTTAGCAGTGAAAAACAGTCAAATATCCACAAAATAATATATTATCCCTCGGGAACACTGTATCTTTTTGGGAAAAAAGTGGACTGCGCGTTTGTCCAAAGCATAAACCACTACCATATCAACTTTCATTCAAATCGGATCAACCTTTTAGCAGTGAAAGACAGTCAAATATACACAGAATATTATTTATATTCTGTGTATATTTGACTGTTATATTACATTATCCCTTAGAAGCAACTTACTTTTTCGGCATAAAAAGTAATAGGATACTTTTTATGCCGAAAAACTACGGTGTCCTTTCCCAGGACTCAAAGTATGTCTATACCAAATTTCATCAAAATCAGTTCAGCGGTTTAAGCGTGAAGAGGTAACAGACAGATAGACAGACACACTTTCGCATTTATAATATTAGTATAGGTATTGTAAAAACTTTTGCGGTTTTCTGCAGAGTAGGCATCTACAGAGACACGAATTTGGTACGGAGCGTACAGCGGACCATATCCGTAGACCGAATCCGGTGTCGCTACACACGCACGGATTTGGTACGGAGCGGACCAAATCCGATGCGGATAGCTGCGAACTCTTCGCCTTCTTCTTATGTTCGCCGGACTGCCCTACACACGCTCGGATTTGGTACGGAGCGTACCAGATCCGCTGTACGCTTCGTACCAAATTCGTGTGTCTGTAGACACCATTATTCGTAATAAGATACCTACCAAGCTTCAAGTTCAACCTAATGCTATCTACAGACACACGAATTTGGTATGGAGCGTACAGCGAACCATATCCGGAGACCAAATTCGGTGTCGCTACACACGCACGGATTTGGTACGGTGCAGTGAAGCGAAACGCTCGACACTCGTGTGTTCGATTTTATGCTCTATTACATTAGCACAGAGTTCTATTTACAGTGCGGTTTTTAAACGACGACGATGATTCCCGCAATTCATTGATAACGGGCAGTGATACCAACACCTTAAAAAATATTTCTCCACAAATTTTACCCCTGATTACTTATACCATTGACAGGTCTAAGAGATAATAAGCTAGAAAGAAAGGTTATGTGTTTAACATAAAGACTTACGCGTGAATAACATAAAACTAACTTGTCTTAATCTGATTTCACTCCCAATACATTTTCATATCCCTGGCTATATACACACATTAAAATATTTTTTATTATTACATACAAATTGATTCATAAGGAGTAAACTCTAAACATCCTGTCCTCTAGTAAACCCCGATATTTTCCCTAATTTTGGGGGGTACATCCCTAAATTGGCAACACTGATACTGTTGTACGGCCAAACCGCCGGACTGCTCTACACACGCACGGATATGGTACGGAGTGTACCAGATTCAATGCGGACAACGGTGAACTTTTCGCCTTCTTCATATGTTCGCCGGACTGCCCTACACACGCTCGGATCTGGTACGGAGCGTACCAGATCCGCTGTACGCTCCGTACCAAATTCGTGTGTCTGTAGACACCATAATATACAATTACTTAGTACCTATAATATGGTAGGATACTCAAAGATATAACATCAATTTAAAGTTTATTTCACTAAAATTAAAGAAGACGAATGTTATAAAAGTTGAAAATATTTTTTCACAGAATAGAATAGTATTTGAAATTATAAAACAGTTATTCTTCTATTCTGCTCAGTCAATATCAATACGGTAAAAAGACTATGGCTGTGTTCCGCCGAAAATAGAGCTTGTTAGCGCTTGCTAGCGCTAAAAAAACAGATTATCCGCCAGGGCACATATTTTGCTAACTTCAATAATGCTAACATAATCCGCCATTTTGCTTATTTTATACCACCGGTTGCCATTTTGCCTACGTTTTATTTTCCGCGGAACACAGCCTATGTATGCGGTTTAATTTTGAATTTCGAACGCAAATATTTCAAGAGCCTGAACGAAATAATATCAAGGTACATTTTTACCGGCTAAAAAAATAGTAGGTCTTATTAAAGACCACCAAATAAGTTGACCTCTCGCTCAAAGCAAATTCTTAGTTTAAGTAGATCTTGTACTATTGGTTTAATCCTTCGCTATTTATTATTTGTGTTGAGTAAGATAAAAAATAGATTTATTTTTATAATTTTAATTTAATAGTTTTATTTCAAGAGAAAACATGCGAAAAATGATGATTTATTTTGGTTTGTGAAGCAAGTTCAAAAATACAATTTTTTCATGATCCCGTGGGAACTAGGGAATGGAAGAACCGGTCTGATTTTGAGAACCGGGAATTTCGGGACTGGGCAATTTCGGAACCGGGATTTCCCGGGAAATTCGGGAATTTCGGGACTGGTGTGAAGGCATGAAATACAAGTATAATAACTGTCTAAAAAGTAATTCAAAATATAATAATAACATTTTATAGTACAATTACAAATTAAATAAGGTTTTAATGGCAACTCGACAAATCAGCCAACATGTCATCGCCATATTAATGACAATACTACTGGCGATAGAAAAGAGCCGTAATTATGTCATTTTAGTTTATTAGCATTTATTGGTGGTTTTTAAATACCTATGTTATTTCGAGTTATTTGATTTTTGCAAAACATCAAATAGTTGGGGTGCCCAGAATGCTATTAGTGTACATGCTCGAACGTCTAGGTAACCTATTAGAAGTGACAAATTAGATAATTAAAAGACTAAATAACCAGACACATACTGACAATAGCTGACACACTATAGGAATAGTGTGTCAGCTTTTAGCAGTCGTCGTCCTACGTGGTTAAAAAGTTGTAAAAATGACCATGACATGGATATGCTGAACGCGTCAGATTATAATTAGTGTTGTTCATGCGCAAATAAGTCTCTGATATGAGGTGTATATTAATCTGACGATTTGCGTGAAAGGTGGGAAGGGGTAAAAAAAAATTACTCGAGTGTCAGAAGTTCAATTCAGTGAATCCTACAGATGCTGCAATGTGAAATTAAAATTTTAAAATTAATATAATGCGTAACTATTTTTATAAGGACAATAAAGAGTATTTAAACGACAATAGGTAAAATCCATCTAAACCGCTCACCAACCCAAAAGCAACCAATATGCATATTAGTAGGTATACGAATATATACGTATATATTTATCAAAAAAAAAAAAAACAGACGCCATACAGACCTTGTAGGCCAAGTCCCAAGATGTTCTATTTAATCGTCAATACCATTATCTCCAGTATTGGCTACTATGTCAGTCGATGTGTAGTGCTATCATACTACATATTAATATTAAATACGGCATAATATTATGGTTATTATTTCCTCGCACCGCTCACAGTTAACTTTTATGTACAGAATCTATTATCTAATATTATGAACTACTCATTCTATCCTTTTATATATTTTTCATTTTTGTCTTTAATTCGCTTTCGGAAATAATTAAAAATTATTTTTACCTAATATTTACAATTACCGATGATAGTTTACTTAAGTACTTGTAAATTTTAATACAATTTGTTCGGTACCGAAAGTACCGAAATTCCCGGTTCTAAATTTTTGATTTCCGGTTCTCAGAGCGATTCCAAATTTCGGGAATTCCCGGGAATTTCGGGACCGGGATTTCCCGGTTCCATACCCTAGTGGGAACCGTTTTGGTTTCCAAGAAAAAAAATACTGTTAGTTATTTCATGTTCCAATCTACCTTTGTGCCAAGTTTTATTTAAATACGTCGAGTAGATTGCCTGAAATAACCTCAAACAGGTAGGTACAGTTTTTTGAAGATCCCATGAGAACCTTTTAATTTTGCGGGATAAAGAGTATCCTATTTTACCCTTCAGGTCCTAAGCTACCTACCTGCCAAATTTCATTTTATTCCATTCAGTGGTTTCGGCGTGATGTGATAACAAACACACAGACAGACAGACAGACATTTTTTTCAAAAACGTTATTTTTAGGTTCTGTGGCCTTTATAGACCCCCCATTTTGATTTTCACTTAGATAACTTTAATGTACAGACATGACCCCTCTACAGATTTATTATATGTATAGATATATTTTGCCCGCGGCTTCGCCCGCGTGGAAGTGTTCTTGGAGAAAAAAATCTTCAGCAAATAACTCTACTCACTGCAATATACTTCTGTATACAATATTAAAAATGTTTTTAGGGTTTCGTATTCAATGGGTAATTATTTTTAATCAAAAAATTTAAACCGACTTCCAAAGTAAAAGTACACAAAAAAGTATGAAATAAATCTTATTTTCTAAGCCATTCCCCTTTTAAATTCGCCTAAAATTTCAACTATTTCTCTACTCAATCTTCTTAATTTTGAAGTTGGTACTAGCAACTTGGAACTTGAGTTCTACAAAATATAGTAGGATACACGGGAGTACCCAGGAGGGGGGATCGAAACTTGATTGTAATTGTATTAATGCAGGTTTTATTTAGCAAAATTAACCCTCAGAATTAATAAATCTTAATAAATATTTAAACCATTAATTGTATGTTTACATATTATTATTATTTAGAAGTACCCATCCCAACTTACCTGTCCGGTAGTTGTGGTACAGTATACGGGTATGCGACCCCGGCTTCCCTAGCTATTACTGTGCTATCCCTTATAGCGGCCATGTGGCGTGAACCCATCATTTCTCGTTTCTCACGGGGGCGAAAAGCGGCCCATGGAGAGCCGCTTCGCTACGTTCAATGTAAGAGGAGGAATGGATGGTAAGGTACATGTAGTATGTCAGATTCGAACGTTGCATAGATATACTGTGCGCGAACGAAACCAAGAGGAAAGGATGTGACACCACGGTTCATGATCCCTACACGGCATACTGGTCGGGAGTCCCGCAAACCATCTAAGGCTGTCAGGGAGTTATTGTGATTCTCTCCTCTCGAATAGTTGAATGTGTGATTGGGCATGAATGTGTAAGCCCAAGACTCCTCTGTCAGACGGTCAAAGTCGGACTCACTCGCTTGTTTGTCCTTGGGGTCTATGCACCGACGGATCTGCGCGGTGGTGGGTCATTAAATCCCAACAAGAGAGAGAGAGGAATTTTGGGATAATGATAGAGGTCTTGAATAAATGCGGCGAAAAGGAATGGATCGTGATGTTAAGGAACTTTAATGGGTGGGTTGGAGTAAAGCGTGATGAGTATGAAGGAGTTCTGGGTACGTTTGAGGACGTGAGGGTGAGTGACAACGGAAGATACCTGCTTGAAGTATGCTTGGAATGGAATCTTTGTGTGGCCAACACAACGTTTGACCATAAAAAGATCCATTTGTATACAAGGGATGAAGAGTCTAGAACTCTAGAAGTATGATTGATTTTGTCATTGTGGATGAAAAACTGAGGAAGAAAGTACTAGCACTTTATTCACACTCACTCGGGCATACCGTGGTGTAGACCTCGACTCAGACCACTTCCTGGTCATAGCCCGAATGCGTGGCCTCTTTAAACAGTGGCGCCATCGAGGAGCCGAACCTACGAGTATTTTGGACAGATTAAATGCGTAAAATCTACAAGAAAAAGAAAAAAAAGATGAGTATGTAGAGAAACTGAAAGAAAGTTTTAAAGGCATAGAAGAGATAGGTGTGATTGAAAATTAATGGGAAACATTTAAGAAAGGGGTCGTGAATGTTGCTATTGAGGTATGCGGGGTAGCTAAAAAGAAGGAAAGGAAGAAAGAACAATAATGTGCGGATGAAAAGTTCAAACAGCAACGGGTGACGAGATAAAGGAAGCAAGAATGAAGTATAAAAGATGAAATGAAATCAGCAGTGAAAGAAGTTGTGTCTAGAAAGAAAGAAGAAAGAAAGGATGATTTTGATAGGAGGCTCACTCAAGACTCCCAGTCAAACATCAAGTTTTTCTGGAAATCCATCAAAACAGCCAGAAGTAAAACTTCTACCTCGGAGCTGAGTACAATCAGGAGTCAATATGGGAGCATTATAAAAGGAGAAGAATGTGAGTTAAAGGAAGTGCAGATACAACATCCAGCACCTTCCATGGAAACTAATATAAATGTTGATGAAAGTAAGATAAGCATGGATGAAACAGTGAAAGCGTTGAAAAGTATGAGATTAGGTAAGGCTACAGGGAATGACAGGATTATCGTCGAGATGCTGAGGGCTGGACAAGGCATAGTGACTAGTTAACTGTACCGCTTTTCCAATTTGTGCTGGCGAAATAAGCAAGTACTGGAAGACTGGTGCAAAGTCGTAATCATGTCATTGTATAAAAGAAAAGGGTCACGGTAGGACTACATAAATTACCGCGGTATAAGCCTTCTCAGCGTCGTCGGTAAATTGTATGCGATAGTGCTGATTGAAAGGATTGTGAATGAAACAGACGAAAAAGTAAGGGATGCACAAGCAGGATTTAGAAAGGGACTGGAATGTACGGATCAGGTATTTTCCTTGCGGTGCATAGCCGAAAAGTGTTTGGCGAAAAACAAGAAGGTCTATTGCGCGTTCGTAGATAAAAGTAGAAAAGACCTATGATAGAGTGGTGAGGAATGATTTGTGGTCAGCGCATTATCCGTGAACGGGGTGAGCAGTATCCTCATACGAGCATTGCAATATCTTTATAGGGATTCTAGTGCTTGTGTAAGGATAAACAGGGCATACACTGAACGTTTAATATCGACAAAGGTGTTAGATAGGGATGTGTACCGCCACCATGGCTGTTTAGTCTATTCATGAACAATTGCTTGACAGATTTAAAAGAGAATGAAAGTGGGTTGAGAATGAATGCGTTACTCATCAAATGTTTTCTCTATGCCGATGACCAAGTATTACTTGCGTCTTCGGCCGAAGAGTTGCCGGAGGTGGTAACTGCTACGATTGGAGCTTTTGTTGGAAAAGGAATGAAGATGAATGTAAAGAAGACGAAAGTGATGGTATTTGAAAGAGATGAGGCAGTGACAGACTGCAATATCGTGATTGGAGATGAACAAATTGAACTGGTGAATGAGTTTGTATATCTGGGTTCAAAGTTAACAAGAGATAGAAAGTATGAGAGTGATACTGAAAGAAGAGTGAATGCAGGAAACATGATGAATGAAGCTTTGCACTTCTTTATAAATAGTCGGAAGGTATCTAACAAGGCTCGTTTGGCTGTGCATGAGGTGGTGTAGGTTCCGATCCTCATGTACGGAAGTGAAAGTTGAGTATGGCAAAAGAAACATGAAAGCAGAATAAATGCAGTTGAGATGAAAGCGTTAAGAAGTATGATATGAGTTAAACTGAGTGACAGGATAAAAAATAGAGAGATAATGAAACATTGCGATCTGAAAGAAGATGTAGTGACAAAAAATGAGAAAGGTATGCTGAAATGGTTTGGCTATATCGAGAGAATGAATGAAGAACGATTGAAGGAAAAAGTGTATAAGACGAGTGTGAATGGAAGTGTTGGAAGGAGTAAACCCAGGCGGACGATTCGAGACCAAATCAGGGACATCTTGAAAAAAGGCCAGGTCATGAGTACATTAAACCGAAGAGCATGCATGCAGTGACGGATTAACCCTTAATCAAATTAAGCAATTGCCTAGGGCATCACGTCTGGGGGGGCACCAGAATAAGCACAAAAAAATCCGTCCTTAGAGCATCACGTCTTACTCTCACGTCACCAAAAACCACACCAAAAAAAGTTACTACTTAGGCCTAATTTGAAAATTTTTATAAATTAAAAATATTAAAAAATGAAAAAAGGAGAAAGATGATACAAGAAAGGCTCGATAATTTATTGATATTATACATAGAGTCCGATTTGTTAAAAACGTAGACGTCATGGGCGTAGCCAGGGGGGGTTTAGGGGGTTCAAACCCCCCCTCAAAATGGGCCGGCTGGCCCATATACAGAGGCGTATTTAGAAATTTTGCGCCCCAGGACAAATAACATATTTTGCCGCCCCATTAACCCTATCTGAAAGATGATTTTTTGAAGTTATTTTAGAAAAAAAAAATAATACGACAGCCTAAAATAGAGCTTTGATACTAATTTGTACTAGTATGACTGTGTTTATGTTAAATGCGTTCAAACTGAGAATGCGAGCAAATGTTTTTTACTCCTTTGCCTGTTAAAATCTTTTTAAACTTTAAACCCTGAAAGACTGTTGTACTAAAAAAAAACAATAAAATCAATAGCCTAAAACAGGAATCGTGAACCTATGGCACGCGTGCCATCGAATCCTTGAACCACGAAGTATAGATACCTCGAACACAAAGTATATAATATCTATATTTCGTGCCTCGAACGTATAGCACAATATTTTGGGCACGTCACTGATCACAAAATTTTGTAATTATGTACGAAGAAAAAAAGTGTGAAATAAGTATTATATGACAATTAACCTAACTTAATTTTGTCATCTATTTTGCAGAACTGTTAAACAACAAAGCCAAAACATCTGATTATGACATAGTCGATTGCAGATTAAAAAAAAAAAAATCTATTTTGCAACATCAAAAATTAAGCAAATTTTACTTTAATTGAAATTACAAAATCATTATATTTTTAGCCTTTTAGGGCTTCAAGTTTAAACAGATTTAATCTATTAAATAGGAAAAAAATTTTGCTCGCTCGCTTCGCTCGCTCGCGTTTCACATGAAAATATATTAAATTATTTAGTACCGATATTCTGTTTCAGCTTGTTAATTGTATGGTACTTTTCTGAAGTTCACCGTTATTTAATATTTTAGTTTAATGTTTGAACAGATTTTAACCTGTAAAATGGGAAAAAAATTGCTCGCTCGCTTCGCTCGCTCGTGTTTGGCTTAAAGAACATATTATAAAATTCAGTACCGACGTTCAGCTTTAGGCTATTGATATTTGTATTTTTTCGCATTACACAGTCTTTCAGGGTTTAAAGCTGAAAGGTAAAAACGAAATAATGTTTTTTTTTATTGTTGTCGCAAATTGCGACTCGCAATTACTCCACTTCTAAGGTACGTTACATCTCATCATCTTATTTTACAAAAAAACTAATGTTTTTAGGCGGTAAAGGTTTAAAGACCGTTTCTAGTTGACATACGGATAGAGGGGCCCACAGGCGTGGATTGCTTAGGGCATCAAGTAGTCTTAATCCGTCACTGCATGCATGAAAGAAATAATGAAAGTGGACAAAGCGAAACAAATATGTAAGGATCGTAGCAAGTGGAAAGAAGTGGTATCTGTATACCCCTACGGGAAATACGCGTGATTATATGTTATGTTTTATGTATGTTATTTTATAAAACCTTTAACTATAAGCTTACAGCTCGGCCTTCCTGCAAGAAGCGAGTCCCTTCGCTTCAGTTAGATAGATAACACTTTGTCTGCACACCCTCATAATATAACATACAACAATAGTAAATAAACTAGAGAAACTACAAAAAAAACGCTCGTCATTACATTGAGCGTTTTTTTTTTTGTAGTTTCTCTAGTTTATTTACTATTTAAATATTATAGGATATTTTTTGGGCTGGTACCAACTTCAAAATTAAGAAGATTGAGTAGAGAAATAGTTAAAATTTTTGACGAATTTAAAAGGGGAATTATTTAGAAATTTTTACTTTGGAAGACGGTATTAATTTTTTAATAACAATAGTCAGTGAGTTTATTTCATAGTAGTCATATTTAATGAAATATGACTACTATGAAATAAACTCACTGACTATTGTTATTAAAAAAAATTAGTAGAGTAGAGAAATTTTTGAAATTCTTGCCGAATTTAAAAGGAGAATAATTCTCCTTCAAAATTAAGAAGATTGAGTAGAGAAATTGATGAAATTGTTGAAATTGTAAAAAAATAAGCTTTCAATATAGGTACCTTAAACAAATTAACATCAACTAAAATTATAAATTTATTAAATAAAAAATATATATGTTACGGTTAATACTAGAAGAAAGAGTAAACCTAGGTTTACTTGGGTTTACCTAGGATTACCCAAGCTTTGTGGATAAAATCCGAATATTTATTTATATTCGGCGTTTACCCGTATATAACTAAGTTTACCCAACACTGGTTGGGTAATGTACCAAACATTAGTTGGTCGTAATAATAATGTTGATAGAGGAGGAGGAAATTTTTGGAACGTGCTTATGGCAGTTATAAAAATTACTGATGATCTTTACAAGCTAGGAAACGAACGTGGAACTATCGAAGAAATGTTCTCAAGGAACCAGTTTACTGTGTGTCAAGATAAACTGCAGTGTTATTCTCTAAGAACATTTTCATATATCTCGACAGCTGAATCCGCGGCAAGTGTCAAATATCATATAAAAATTTGACACTCACCGCGGATTCAGCTGTCGAGATTTGAAAATATTCTTAGAGAATAGACAGGCTGATCAACATTGAAAATTCGAAAAAAAATCGAATTAAAATTTATTTCAATTATTATTCAGACCAACACCGAATATTACCCAACCAGTGTTGGGTAAACTTAGTTGTATACGGGTAAACGCCGAATATAAATGAATATTCGGACTTTATCCACAAAGCTTGGGTAATACTAGGTAAGCCCAAATAAACCTAGGTTTACTCTATCTTCTAGCATTACCCGTAACATATATTTCGGAGGGACTCAGGTTTAATTGCATTTATTCATCTTCTGGTGTTGCGGAAGGTCAACACCAGACTTACCTTTTGACATTTCACTCGTTTATTTTGATTAAAACTCTAGTTATTTTAATAACATTTATTCATAGGATAACTGAAATTATCAAAATCCATCTTGCAACATTTAGAATAACTTTTACACTTAAAACACGAAACTCTACTTAACTTTTAAACTTGAACAATAATAGTTATAACAAAAGAAATATAATGATTCTGACGAGCTAATTAATAACAATTTTAATAAAGAGATGTTGCTTGGACCAACGTCCCGGTAATAATAATCTTCCTGGCGAACACGCAGCAGTCCCCACTTCATAGAAAGGGCGAATGGTGGGGTATCCCCACTTTGCGGATTCATGAGTTGTCAGAGTGGTTCTATGTACTATTGCATATACTCATAAGTAATATTGCACGTGGGCATGACAAACAGCATGTTCAACAACACCTGCGCCGACATATACATATATAGTATAGAAACATACACAAATTATAGATTATATAACATCGGCAGGAGTAATTCCTATCGGTTCAAACAAAGTTTTTTCTTAAATATGTTGGTTAGTAAATAAAAAAGGGCCGAAAATTTATGGAGAGGTGACAAATTTTGCGCTTTCTTCAATCTACCTGACTAAAGGTCCGCTTAACACTAAATCCACTACTGTATATGTATTTTAACAATGATGATGATGATGATGTCCTCCACGACGCATCCGTCGACGGCGACCCTTAATGCTTCCTTGAATGAGCTCGTATATGGCTGGAGAAACCAAGCTTGGTCTGAAATACTCGGTTACACGTTGCGCAGTATAGCTGACCAGCGGAGTTGTACGTATAGTTATACGTGGGCTTAGGGCGAGTCTTGCGGTGTTGGCGTTTGGCATCCAAATCTTCCATACGAGCTTTTTCGAAGTTCTCGGTGCCTTCTTTTACAGCTTTTCGCCAGTCAGGCCTCACACGCGCCAGCTCCTGCCAGGTGTTATCTTGTAAGCCACACGCAACCAAATGCCGCTTGAGAACATCCCTATAACGCAAGTACTGGCCCCCAGGCTTACGCTTTCCAGTTGTTATCTCCGAAAAGAATACGCTCTTAGGTAAGCGGGTGTCGCCCATGCGCACAAGGTGTCCACACCATCTAAGTTGGCCTTGCATGAGAAGACACTCCATACCAGACATTTTTGTGCGCCTTAGAATCTCAGTGTTTGGAACTTTATCTTGCCATTTGACTCTAAGAATTGCACGTAAACACCTCATGTGAAAGCTATCGAGACGTTTGATATCAGCCTTGTAAAGGCACCATGTCTCGGAGGCATAAAGCAACAGGGGTAGGATAATTGCTTTGTATACAGCAAGTTTAGTCTGTAGGCGTAAGTCGTGCGAATTCCAAACTCTTTGATCCAGCCTCCCAAAGGCACTAGCAGCTTTCGAGATCCTTGAAGAAATGTCCGATTCTAGACGGTTGTTACTTCGTATAAGGCTGCCGAGGTAACGAAAAGTCTCTACTTCCTCCAGCTCCTTTCCAGCTAGGGTAATCGGTGTGTCGCTTGCACTAGCACCTCTTGCAGGCTGCTTCAGGACTTGCGTTTTCGACACGCTGATCACCAGGCCAAATTTACGACATGACTGGTCCAACTCATCTAGGTACTGCTGCAAGTGCTCAGTACTGTCAGCCATTAGGCACACGTCATCGGCATAAAGGACTTCCAACAGAGAGCGCTGTTGGGTTTTGCGCTTCGATCTAAAACGTGACAAGTCGAAGACACTCTTGTCGGTTCGCACGTTCAATTGAATCTGACCGCTACAGTTCCTCAGGGCGTCATTCACTACGGCAGCAAAATAGAGGGAAAAAAGTGTAGGGGCCATGACACAGCCCTGCTTGACACCGCTTGTTACCGGGAATTGGTCTGTGAAGTCGTTTTCATGACGAACTCTGGCCATCATTCCATCATGGAATTGGCGCACTATGTTAACAAACTTCACAGGACAGCCCATTTTCCTCAGAACCGTCCACAGGGCCATTCTAGGTACTCGGTCAAAGGCTTTTTCCAGGTCGACAAAGCACATGTACAGTGCACGGTGCTGTTCCAAGCATTTTTCCTGCAGTTGCTTCACCACAAAAATGGCATCAACTGTGCCTCTATTTGGGCGGAAGCCGCATTGGCTTTCAGGGAGACAGCGCTCAGCCAACATACTTAACCGTCTATTGATGATATGGGCCAATATCTTACCGGCTGCAGTAAGAAGAGCAATGCCCCTATATGCGCCGCAATCTGATAGGTCGCCCTTACCTTTGTACAGTTTGGATATGACAGCATCTTTCCAGTCTTGGGGTACGACTTCTGTAGTCCATATGCGCTGTACGATTTCAAACAGTCTGTTTTTAATATTGGGCCCTCCGTATTTGAAAACTTCGGCAGGTAGACTATCTGAGCCCGGTGACTTGCCGTTTTTTAGCCGCGCCGTAGCTTTGCAGAATTCTTCAAACGAGGGAGGATTATCAAGTTCAGGTACAAGCGGAAGATTCTCTAGCGCACTGATGTAGGAGAGATCCGCTCCTTTGCTTCCAGGATTAAGTACTTCTTCGAAATATTCCGCCCATCGAAGGAGGACATCCGCTGGGTCAGCCAGGCGCTTAGATTTATCGCGCGAGTAGACTGGGGCTGCAATTTTATGCCTCGGTCCAAAGACGCATTTTAGCCCTTCGAAAAATTTTGAAGACTGGTTGGTGTCAGCGAAACGTTGCAGTTCTTCAGCTTTTCTAGACCACCAACGATTCTTTTGCTCTCGTACTTTTATTTTAAGCTCATGTAGTATGGCTTTGCGCTGAATGTTGTCGCCTTGGTGATGATTTAGTTCGCGTCTTGAGTCTTTGACAAGTTTCCGTAACACTTCATCAGAGTCATCAAACCAGTCTTGATTTCTCTTAAGCGGTTTACCGATAAATGTCTTAGAGACTTTGTGCAGTGTTTCGGCATAGTTACGCCAATCATCATCAATTGAGGCACTTTCGTCCGTAACATTCAGCGCTGCGCCAAAAGCTCTATCGAGGTCACGTTGTAAGTCCTCATTGTTATGGAGTTTCGAAAAAGCTAGTCTGACGGGAACTTTATGTTGCATACGGTGTGGAGGCTTATACTGTAGTTTTATCTTAGATCTTATGAGACGGTGGTCTGTCCAGCCCTGGGCTCCGCGCATAGATCTCGTTATTAGGACATCTTTGATATCTTTTCTTCGAACGATGATATAGTCGATGAGGTGCCAGTGCTTGGAGCGGGGGTGCATCCACGACGTCTTGTATTTTTCAGGTAAGCGGAAGAAGGTGTTTGTGATGCTTAGGCCAAATTCAGCGCAGAGAGTTAGTAGCATAGCACCATTTGAATTATAATTGCCAACACCATGTCTTCCAATAGCACCCTTCCAGGCTGCGTGTTCTGTACCGACGCGCGCGTTAAAATCTCCAAGCAGGATCAGCTTATCGCTGGATGGAATACCCCGTAGTACCTCCCTTAACTGAGTGTAGAATATGCACTTGTCTTCATCTGATGAGGTCATGGTAGGTGCGTAGACGCTTATAAGGTGCAAGAATTTTTTGGGAGATATATGCAGCCGCAACGTCACTAGCCTGTCATTGATACCTATAGGGGGTTCTACTAGAGTCCTTGCAATTGAGTTCTTGATCGCAAAACCAACGCCACTGGCCGATCTTTCCGTCGCCGGCTTTCCCATCCAGTAGTAGGTATACCCACCCAATTCCTCACAGAGTTCGCCACTTTCTGTCAAGTGAGTCTCACTTATAGCGGCTATATCTACATTGTACCGGGATAGTTCACGGGCTATTAGAGCGGTCTTCCTTTCCGGGCATAAGTTAGTGTCTCTATCCAGTAGAGTTCTTACATTCCAGGTAGCTATATTGAAACAATTTTTCCTATTGTTCTGACCGCGATTAGTTGGTGCCTAAGTGACCGCGGTTGGACACTTAGGAGAAAATGAGACGGGCTATGTTTGGGCCACCTTTTCTAGGCCCCTCCCCGGATTGGGGAAAGCAGAGGGATCCTGAACAGGGCTGCTTTGTCACCAAACGTGCTGCCGAATCCGTCCTCCCGTCTCAGTCGAGTCAAGAAGCGACCACTCTCGTTTGGCCGCCTACGTGCAGAGAGTCAGCTAAGAGCCAGGCCCACCAGTCCGACTCCCACCACCAACGCTCTATCGCCGCAGGACTTGTGATTTCTCATTGTCAAGGTTCTTGCTAGGGTCATCAGCGCGTGAGTATATTATAGTGGATGAACAGTTGCGCAGCCACAAATCCACTCCCTCGTCCCCTTTCCCAGGTGCCAGTGGATCGGAGTACGATACGACCAGCCGAGATGCAGGGATGCAGTGAAAGGCCACAGGTCTCTAAGAGGATCTAGACGAGTGCCCTTAAGGCCCATCACGGGGGCCTTGCTGCACCGCCATAGTCGCCGGAACAGTTGCCATACTGACGAGTCCGCCTTCTATACCGGTACAGTCTTCATGTACTATGCGGGGGATCACCCGACACGGAACTGCGTCCACTGAGAGTGTGCGCAGTCCCCTCCACTAGGTTTAGCCCGCGGGTCGACGCGGTTTACCAGGGTGTGGCCGCTGCGTACATGACAGCTACTTGGAGCCACTAGTGGAGAGACTTATGGGGTGTCTGCAGTCCAGTCAGCAACTACCACTTATAAAGCAAAGCAAGCAGAGAAAAAGCAAAGCAATGCAAGCCGACCGGCAGTCCTGGAAAGGTCCCACTACTAGACGCCCCAATACACCCCATTTTAACAATAACAATAATATAAGTATGACCAGCAGGTAAAAAGCACCAGATAAGACTCAAAAGGTTAACAATACTAATACTACTACCCACTGAACCTATTTTGAATATAAATTGATAGACCTTGAAAGTATGCATTCACAAGGCTGTTGGGCTTGTGGGTATACCCATACTTCACGTATAGGTGCTCCGCTCCTGACTCAAATAGGTGCAGCAATTACGCATGTAATACGCAGCTACCTCGAGTACGCGCGAGACACGAAGTGAAAGTAAAATGTTTTTCTCGCTCCGATTGTATGATTCAGAGTGAGACAGAAGTATTCAGTTCATTCGTTACACAGCATTCAGATCGGTTGACACTGTTGGCAATTTAGTAATTTTGGCATTGTACTCACACTAGTGAAATTTTACTTTACAGTGTTCCGAAATTTTGTGCTGTCAATGTTTTATCAAAACCATTTTTTTCTGAAGACAACTTATATTAAAACCTTTAACAATTGATATCGATTTGAAATAGTCAAAAGTGTCATCCCCTATATTTTGGAGTGCAATGAAAGCGTAGTAAAATCGAGTTGCCAAGTTTCAAAAAATATTTCTCCCTAAAACAAATAGTACGGTTCCCGTGGATTTTATCTAGCATTCGAGGACTCTCAAATATAATTATTAAAGTACTTATGCCACATCGAAACTTCATAAAGTTACATAATACGATAAAATATATAGGTACCGTTAAAAATCAAAAAAGTTACAAGTCCAAATTTGTAAGTATTACTTATTTAGAAAACATACCTATAAAGATACTTTATACAGTAAAACTACTACTTTGCTAATATCTTTCGGAAGTCCCACACATGCATTCCAACATCCGACATTTCCGTAGAAAAAAAATGATGATTGCCGAGGGCATTAACAAATTAGTTGCACTGTACGCAGCACATTGAATGACGCGGTCGCGTCCTATTCGTGTTATATAAATTCTATACTTTAGCCTATTTGCGTTATGAAGGCAGTGAATCATGCGTACATACTATGTCAAAATGGCTTATTTTAATAGGTAAATTAATGTAATCACAGCTAATGCGTCAATTTTGACTTTTGTATGCATGATTCACTGTTTTTTTTAACACTTACAGACTATAAGTTATTTCGTAGGTATCTAGAGGGTAAAAACTGTATGTCTGTCACCAGGCTATGTCTCATGAGATCATGATTCTTGATAGCTGTTTGCTTGACAGTTAAAATTTTTACATAACCTTTACTAAAAATAGTCGATTTCGTAATAAAAAGGAACCCTTATAGTTTTGCTCTGTCCCTCCGTCTGTCTGTCCACGCTTCTAGCTTCTGTAATTATGAATATAAATGGTATAGTTTTTTGTATATTTTATTATCTCGGATTTAGCATCGTAAAATAATAATAATTTTATATTTTGAGGGTGGCTCTCCATACATGAGAAGTGGGGATGAAAAATATTTTTTCATTGTACCCCACTGTGTTGCATAACGTTGAATAGCGCTTTAAAATAGAGTCAAGATTTCATACATGACTTTTTTTCAAAATTTTCGAGTAGTTGTAGAGTAGATTTCTAAATTATAGGTTAAACTTGTAAGTTTCCATGCTGATATATAATGCTAAAAACTCAGGGAAAATTATTTTAAGCCAAGCCGGACTGTGACTTTTGAAGTAATTTGAAAAACGTATTACGCGTTGATAGTAACAGAACCATCCTTATAGTCCCCTGTACAGCGACCATGGGCGTAGCCAGGGAGGTGGTTTAGGGGGTTCAAACCCCCCCCCCCCCTCCAAAGTGGGCCGGCTGGTATATATAATACAGAGATCTGACCAATATACAGAGGCGTATTTAGAAATAGGTAAATTAATGTAATCACAGCTAATGCGTCAATTTTGACTTTTGTATGCATGATTCACTGTTTTTTTTAACACTTACAGACTATAAGTTATTTCGTAGGTATCTAGAGGGTAAAAACTGTATGTCTGTCACCAGGCTATGTCTCATGAGATCATGATTCTTGATAGCTGTTTGCTTGACAGTTAAAATTTTTACATAACCTTTACTAAAAATAGTCGATTTCGTAATAAAAAGGAACCCTTATAGTTTTGCTCTGTCCCTCCGTCTGTCTGTCCACGCTTCTAGCTTCTGTAATTATGAATATAAATGGTATAGTTTTTTGTATATTTTATTATCTCGGATTTAGCATCGTAAAATAATAATAATTTTATATTTTGAGGGTGGCTCTCCATACATGAGAAGTGGGGATGAAAAATATTTTTTCATTGTACCCCACTGTGTTGCATAACGTTGAATAGCGCTTTAAAATAGAGTCAAGATTTCATACATGACTTTTTTTCAAAATTTTCGAGTAGTTGTAGAGTAGATTTCTAAATTATAGGTTAAACTTGTAAGTTTCCATGCTGATATATAATGCTAAAAACTCAGGGAAAATTATTTTAAGCCAAGCCGGACTGTGACTTTTGAAGTAATTTGAAAAACGTATTACGCGTTGATAGTAACAGAACCATCCTTATAGTCCCCTGTACAGCGACCATGGGCGTAGACAGGGAGGTGGTTTAGGGGGTTCAAACCCCCCCCCCCCCCCCTCCAAAGTGGGCCGGCTGGTATATATAATACAGAGATCTGACCAATATACAGAGGCGTATTTAGAAATACCCCCCCCCCCCCCCCCCCGAAACTAAAACCTGGCTACGCCCGTGACAGCGACCATAATTTTTTTTTGACACATACAAATGTAAAACTTTGTGTCCAACACCCCGAAAATGTAGATATGACGTCATTATGTCTCTCGTACATACATGTCGGACAAAAATAACAATGGTAGATAATAGTATTCTAAATGCAAATATCGACTTGTCCGACAAAACTTTTACTTTTTCATGTAAAAACTACTGAACAGATTTCGATGAAATTTGGTATGGTAGTAGTTTAGGCTTTGGATTAAATCATAGGCTACTTTTTATGCCAAAAAAATTCAATGTCCAATGTTTTTACGTGGTAGAGCCATGCTTCGGCACGAATGGGCCGGCTCGACCGGAGAAATACCACGGGCTCACAGAAAACCGGCGTGAAACAGCGTTTACGCTGTGTTTCGCCGAGTGAGTGAGTTTACCGGAGGCCCAATCCCCTATCCTATTTCCTTCCCTATCCTCCCCTATTAGCCTATTCCCTCTCAAAAGACCGGCAACGCACTTGCAGCTCTTTTGATACTGCGAGTGTCCATGGGCGACGGAAGTTGCTTTCCATCAGGTGACCCGTTTGCTCGTTTGCCCCCATATTTCATAAAAAAAAAAAAAAAAAATGTCCCCGAGAGATATAGTATTTACGCGGGCGGAGTCGCCGCAACAGCTAGTAGTTTATAATAAATTTCATTCTGTCATATTTTTGTCGGACACATATTTGTTCACAATTAGTAGGTACTTTATTTTAAATCGAAAAATATTAAATTCAAAGTTTACGTTTAGTGCAGGGAGACATAATGACGTCATATCGACATTTTCGGGGTGGTGGACACTCCATACGCAGCATCATTTTTGTCGGACAAGTTGGCCACAATTTTTAAATTAACTTTACTAAACAAATTTCAAAAAATGAAACTTGTATGTACGAGGAGTCATAGTGACGTCATATCGACATTTTTGGGGTGGTGGACACCCCATACGCAACATGATTTTTGTCGGACAAGTTGACCACAAGTTTTAAATTAATTTTAATAAAAAATGTTCCAAAAATCAAAGTTGTATATACGGAGAGTCATAGTGACGTCATATCGACAATTCCAGGAACAGAGCATTCGAAAACGCAGCAGCGCACTATGTGGACTTTAGGCCATTTTCATGTCATAAATCTGTAACTTTTTTGTTTTTCAAGATATTTTCATGATTTTTTTTATATTTTACTCTTGAATACATACACTTTCAAATGACATACACTTTGATTTTATTATTATTTTTTTAAATTCGTTAAATAATACCCCAAAATAATAAAGTGAAAATTTGAATAATCTCATACTTATTTTAAGCTTATTTTTGATAATTTTACAAAAAAAATATAAAAATGAAATGTTAAAAGGTACTTTAGGTATGAAGTAACAAAAAAAATATACTATTTTTTAAAAAAAATATTAAAACATGAAACAACATAAAGGCTTTGTGGCTATGTTTTTCGAGTTTAATACAATTATTCCTAGTAAATATGAATTTATTTTAATTTTATATGATATTCTAAGACATAAATATAACAAAATAGTCGCTCAAAGTGTATCTAAAAGTTCTACAACTTCTACAACTTCATCTAGAACACTGAGTCTTCCTATAAATTAGATTCTTTAAACATGATGTTTAAATATCCGAAGTTAGTGGCTTATTCCTTGCATTTTCTTGTGTGGTAAAGTTCAGACTTTAGTTTAGACCTATTTTAGTCTTTTTTCCGTAACTCCCTGGGCACCTTCGGAGAGTTGCCCAAAGGGCAACACAGCAAAAATTTGTATTACACTTTTGTCGTTAAATAAGACTTTATGAATAGATGAAGGCTTTTTACCATTTATATACATAATTAGCATACAATTGTGTTATTTCTAATGCGTAATGGCCAAAATTTGGTAGGATTGATATTTTTTTCATACAAACATTCACATTTTAAAGTATATATATAGTTTACGCACTGAAACTGCAAAAAATATTGTATTCTGTAAATCTGCATTACATTTACTACAAAATAAGACTATTATCAGATCTTTAGCAGATTTCAAGTCAAAAATTGAAGAGAAGACAAAACGATACAGTACCTACGTCTCTAGAGGTGTAATTTATTGAAGAAAAAGACATTGATCTTATCTACCGTAACTAACATATTTCAAGCATTATAAAATGGTATATACTTATATGATTCTCTTAAATTAATTATACAATAAACAGAAACTCATCATTTGCACCCTATAAAGTAAAAAAACATACCATCACATTTTTACATATTAACACATTTTGCGCACTGATGCCGCAACAAAAAAAAAATACTATGTAAATCTACATTAAATTTGCTATAAAATAAGTTTAATTACAGAACTTCGGCAAATTTCGATAACTGTCAAAACTCTAATCGAAAATGAAACATAAGAAAAAATGGTATACTGCGAGATGTACGTCTCTAGTGGTGTCATTTAAACAAAAACTCAATATTTAATTAATTTATAATAAAGAACATATTTTAAGCTTTCTAAAATGGTATAACACTTATATATTGCATAAAGGAAAGCTACTATAAAATCAAAGTTAAATTTCTACATTTCAAGAATATTCAACAAATTTCCATTCAGCAATTTTGAGCGTATTTTTTTTCAAAAATAGGGATAAACAGAAGTGTTTATCATTTGTATTTAGGTAGTCCTTTGTCTACAATTTGAGGTATAATACGTGTACCTGTGCCGACTTTTGGAAAAGGCATTTATGGCACGGCTATCTTAGGAGCGTCCACATAGTGCAGCGCCGAAAGTTTTCGCCACGAAGTATAGATAACAAGGAGTCCGAACGTAATGTTAAAATAATGGTCTCAATAGGGTATTATCCTATGATGAAAATATACATCAGATTGATGATATTTTATCGCTAAACATTAATTTAAACCACTTAAACCAACTTTTTACACAAAAATATGTATGATTTTTATAAAATATCAAAAATAAAATTATGAATTTTTCACGTTTGAGCACGTGACTAAAAACGCACGAGATTGGAATGTGACGTCATATTCTTGTAGTTCTTCTTTTTTTTTTAATGGCCTCCCGATTTCCATAAAGAATAGCCAGCATCAGAATCATTAACGTCATGCGTCAGCGAGTAAAAGCCACTTTTTTCGCATTTCAGTGTTCTTTTGTATGGTTACAGAGATTTTCCCCGGTGTTTTAATAGACGTATTAGTACATTTTGGCACTGCGTATCATTTATAAGGCATTTTTAATAGGCTTAAAACATTTACTTACAAACGTAAACAGTAGGTATTCTAGGATTTGGCATTTTCAGTGTAATTTGACAATTGACACTTGACAGTTAGAATGTAACAAGAATGTGACGTCATGACAACACATTATAGCGTTTTCGCGCCTATATTATTAATTTAAACTTTTACGCTAATTTGCAAGGAAAATAAAGAAATTCACAAAAAATGGTTCAAACTGCTAATGTATTTTGGTATTAGGAACAATTTGACATAATTTTCAAAAACTTGGAAAATACCCTATTACGGGGACAGATTTTTGCCGGTAGAGCGCGCGACGGTCCGACATGCACTCGTTTGAAATTACGCGGGAAGTTTAAAGTTGCTATTGACAGCTCTGGAAAGATTGAAATCTTATTATATAAAAGTTTTAGGAAATTCTTAGAAACTGTTCTCGAAAAATAGATACCGTAGAACACGGTAATTGCCTAACGGTAATTTAAAAATAATTGTAATAAATAATAGTATTGGCAACACTCGGTATAATAGTATTGGCAACACTCGGTACTCGTCGGTCTCGCACGCCTAGCGGCAGAAAAGAGAACTAAGATCTGGTCCTATTATTGTGTACATAATTATTATTAAAAAGCCTATACCGTTCGGACTCCTGGTATCTATGCTTCATGGTTTTCGCATTAGAAAAGTTTGTCGGACTCATCGCAAAAAAGGCACTCATAAAGTTTTACATTTGTATGTGTCAAAAAAAATTATGGTCCTTGTACAGGGTACTATTAGACACAACAAACGTGAATTTTTTGACGTTTTTGGCGTGATTCTTTAATGGCAAGTTGGCAACAGGTAGACGCTTGCAATAAGAATTTTGTTTTTTTATACAATACATTTTTTATACCAATAAGTGATAGGTCAGCTGTAATAAAATAATTATAGTATATTATATTACTTATCGTCAAGCAAATCAATTGCATATTTAAATAAAACAAGCATAAAAACCCCCTAATAATCCCTTCAGATACCTTTTTTTCCCTAAATTTAGGGAAAAAGTTCCAAGTTGGTATAACAGATAGACCGATATTTTGTTGTGATAAGATAAGAATTTCTACGTGAGTATGTTTACGCAGGTTTACGCACTTTCTGGACAGAGTCTAAATACTCCGTCAAGTGTAGACAATCTAGAAGTACATTTCGTAAACATTAATTTAGATGTTGTATTTAGATTTTAAGCTTCATGATTGGCCATCTTTCTTGCCTATGTTGGGAGCAAAATGACGAGGGTCTGGTATTCACTGGCTCAGTCTATTATGTTATTGTAGTGAGACAGGATTGGCTAGCAAGAGAGCGAAGGAATCGTCACATGACAATGTCAAAGAGTCTATGACAATGAAAAACCCAAATCACACACAAAGTTTATTTGCACACACAACAGTTTACTTTAACTTTAAGGTCATAGTCCGAGTCCTGTGATCCGCGGTCACTCTAGCGGTGACATAGTACATATTAATGAAAGCGGTAACATGCCTCCGTGGTCCAGTGGTTTACAGCTTGGCTCTCGACTCCGGGTGTCGAAGGTGCGATTACCACGTTGGAACAATAAAAATTTTGATTTAGAGTCTAGCTAGGACAGTGCATGATGATCACCTGATTGTCTGACAATATGAAACATGATCCATGAGTCGGATGAGCATGTATATAGTATCCAGCGCTCGATGCCTCGCCAGTCGTGTCAGTCAACTGTCCCACTGGGTTATGAGAGTAAAGCAAGAGAGTGTTCTTGTGTATTTCGCAAACACTCAGGCACTATAAAAAAACTGGACTGGACTATGAAGCTGGACTGCTTTCAATAAAATTAGATAGTCACCGAAACCCTTTGAGTTGAGAAAGAAATTCAAACCACACAGAAAACGTGGGGATCGGGACAAAAGCGGTCAAAACGCAGATTTAAATGACGTTGTTAAACTGCAAAGCCAGCACGGTGTACGTCGCGACGAACATCGCGAACTTCGGCAGCAACGTCATATCCATGTCGATAACTCCCAATACGTTGATTTTGGCGCTGTTCCTGGATAGAGAGCGAAGAAACGTTCTGCTTTCTTGTAATCTCCGTCTATCACCTGTAATTCGTAACCCTTTTTTGGCAAATGAAAAATATACCTAAGTGAAATTATAGGTTTATTCCGCTTACTCAGCTTTGATTTTCAACTCTTACGACGCGCGACGTTACGTAGGACAAGGGTTGAAAATCCTTCTGAATTTTGGATTATTCTATGTTGAAAACAGAATAATCCAAAATATGTGTCAAATAAATGTCGACTACGGTTGACAGGTTGCGCTTGCGCTACTTTGTTTAAAAGATTAATTATCTTTCTTTCTTGTGTTGACGCTTTAACAGTGTACCGCAGCCATCAAGTAGCGGCCTCGGCAGCTGTTGTACCACAGATTAAAGAAAGAGGAACAGATAAACAGCTACATAGTTAGCTTTCGATTTGATTGAAGCATATAGTGTGTCCACTATTGTGTGGAAGAATTGTAGGCCGTGGAATGGGACGTCAACATTTTCAAATTTGAATCGATTCGGATAGTTCTATGACAGCTGCTTCATGTACGTAAGTATATATTGCTACTCTGTGGTTTAATTGCGTACACAATGCGCCGTTCTTATTTATGAGCTGTAACGAATGTTCTTACTCAACACGCGGGCGATCATGTTCCTGCCCAGAGTGCGCCGGAGGTTGTTGATGCTGTTGGTGATGCCCTGCCCGCGTCTGCACAGCCCCACGAGGGACATGAAATATGTCAAGATGTACCCAGATTCTATCAAAAACTTGACCCAGTCAAAAGTCTCCTGAAAAATACATTACAAGAATGAACAGGAATGATAGACTATGGTCTATGAGGATGTACAGTCGCCGTCAAACAAGTGTACTTACTAAGGTAGGTGTACCGGTGGGTTTGCCATAGAAATAAGATCGAATTATGTATGGCAATAGAGATCAAAAGTTACCACTTTTGAGGGGTCCAGAACTATACGTGGATTAACTCCTCTGGTGTCGCAGATGTCGTGTGCAAGCGGATCACCATAAGGTAAATCATATGAATGTGGGGATCGTGTGGCAAGCCCCAAAGGGAGATCTCCGACCGAGTGAAGTGCTATGCTCGGTCAGGCCGAAGCCCACTGTAGTGGTTTTCAGATGTCGTATACATAAACTCAAACTCAAACTCAAAATTTTTATTTCCATGTAGGTTATAATATAACGCTTATAGAATTGTCCTACATGATGCCTACCACCGGTTCGGAAACTAGCCCGGCGAGAAGAACCGGCGTAAGAAACTCGCACGGGGCCACCTTTTAGCAAAAAGATGGGAAAATTGTTCTTTTCAAAAAATATTTTTACAATGTTGTAACAATCTATATAACATTAGTCATAAGTACAAAGAATATACTTAAGTACATAAAAGCAGCCTTGCATGGGGCCATCTTATTCCCAAGGTGTGCAATCGTTAATGAAATCACTGACTTTATAATAAGCTTTAGCACACAAACGTTCTTTAACAGCTTTTTTAAATTTATTAATGGAAAGATTTTGAACGTTTTCTGGGATTCTATTGTAAAGGCGTATACATTGACCTTTAAAAGATTTACTTACTTTACTAAGTCTGATCACTGGTATTTCTAACTTGTTCCTATTTCTAGTATTCCTACAATGTGTGTCACTTTTCTTTTTAAAATTCGTTAAATTCTTTCTGACATACAACACATTGTCCAAAATGTATTGAGAAGCAACGGTCAGAATACCTATTTCTTTAAATTTTTCTCTCAGAGATTCAAAACATGACATCTTATAAATAGAACGTATAGCTCGCTTCTGTAGCACAGATATTGTATTAATGTCCGCAGCGTTTCCCCATAGAAGGATGCCATATGACATTATACTATGAAAATAACTAAAATAAACTAGCCGCGCTGTATCCTCATCGGTAATTTCTCTAATTTTTTTGACTGCATATGCTGCAGAACTGAGCTTATCTGCCAGATTTGCAATATGGGGACCCCACTGTAATTTACAATCTAGTGTTATTCCTAGAAATACAGTGGTGTCCACTAAGTTCATTTTCTCATCATTTAATAGTATATTGGTTTGTGCCTGCCTAACATTTGGGAGGCTAAACTTTAAACATTTTGTTTTAATGTCGCCGATCTTAGAAAACTTCGATAGCGCGATTCAGGACTGTGCGCTGATTGGTCCGCCACAATGTATTCAATAATGCCATTACCGCCGCCCTTGGTGCGTTCCCGATCTATATAACCACCTACCTCTGACGGTAAGAAATTATAACAATTTCTAACAACCAGGTGATCTGTTTGCTCGTTTCCAAATTAATTAGTAAGAACTTACTACAATTTCATAGCAACAGGTGATGCGTTTGCTAGTTTACAGATATTCTTTAATTAACCGAAACACCAGAAGAGTTATCCTCTTACTTATAAACATATTCACACAACGGATAACTTATATTTACAATATTGGTGTCTCTGTTTAACACGTTGGAACAGACAAGGACAGCAACGATGTATTCGTTATCCGTTGTGTAAGTTTCCTCTACAATCTAGATTTTAGATAGAAAACTCTTTAATTGCACACACAAATAATATTTTTAGCTCTACGTTACTTTTCGTCATGTTTTTTACCCGACTGCGCGACGCAAAGGAGTGGTAATGTGTTTATCAGCCTATGTATGTATGTATGTATGTATGTATGTTCCTTTGAAGCACTATACAGACCAAACGCCTGGGCCGATTTTTATGATTCACACGTCAATCGATTCCTCTTAGTCCGGCGAGTGTCACTAAAGACATGACGTTAGTGATAATAATAATAATAATAATATCTATGGACGCTTCACACCACGTCAATCTGATCCCGTGGTAAGTTCTCGAAGAACTTGTGTTACGGGTACCAGACAACGGAAATATATTTAATACTTTTATACTATACACATATTTAAGATTTTTATTATATTATACACATATTTAATACACATCCATGACCCAGGAACACAGAAAAACTTTTTGTTCCTTCGGCGGGATTTGAACCCGCGACCCCCGGCTTGAGCACCAACACGCTCAACCAACTGAGCCACAGAGGTCGTCAGTGAAAATTCAATATGGCGACTACTGGACGCCATATTGTGAAAATGAAAAAAATGAAAGCCAACAAACTATTAGGTTGGGGAAAAAGTTTCTTCGCATTTTATATAAAAATTCAAAAGGTTTTTTTATAAAGTTTATTTACAAGTGACTAAAGTATATAGGTGCCATTTTGTTCGATAACTTTTTGCCATCTTGTTAGTAGGTACATGATCCCATTGCTATAAAATTTTTGGGGCTTCTGATGAAAAAACTGCGACAAGTGGTTTTGGCAGTCCTCTTGTGATGTCAACCTGACACTGCCTAAGGAATTCTGCAGCGACCGAAACAGGTGGAAATCTGAAGGTGCAAGGTCAGGACTATACGGCGGATGCATTAACACCTCCCAGCCAAACTCCCGTAATTTTTTCTGAGTGGCTAAAGATGTGTGAGGTCTAGCGTTATCATGGTGAAAAACCACACCCCTTCTGTTGATTAATTCCGGCCGCTTTCTCTCAACTTCTTGCTTTAATCTCATCAGTTGTTCGCAGTACAGTTCAGAATTGATGGTCCTGCCTGGCGGTAACAGCTCATAATGAATAATGCCCTTCCAATCCCACCACACACACAGCATCACCTTGTTGCGAGTTAACCCGGGTTTCGCCACAGTCTGTGAAGCCTGACCGGCCTTTGACCACGATCTTTTTCGCACGTTCTTGTCGTTCATTTCACACGGTTCATTAGGTTTCTTTCAGTGAGCTCATGAGGCACCCAAATATCGAGCTTTTTTGTGTACCCAGCTTTTTTCAAATGCGCCAAAACCGTTTTGTGGTCAATCCCCAGTTCTTCAGCTACATCGTAACTACTAATATGCCGATCTTGCTCCACTTTTTCAAAAATGGCAACAGTTTTGTCCGTAACAGGGCGACCAGAGCGACGTGCATCTTTGATATCAAAATTTCCGGATTGAAAACGCTTAAACCAAATTTGCGCTACTCTCACAGATACTGCATTAGGTCCATAAACATCACAAATTTTTTTCGCGGCTTGTGTTGCATTTTTACCTTTTTTGTAATAAAATTTTAAAATGTATCGAAATTCTTCATAAGAATCACTCATTTTAACAATAAGAAAAACAAATGAAAATCTCAAATTTACCTAATTTTGAATTGTCTTCTGTAAAATTAAAACTTTTTAATGATACCAAAATCAGTCAGATACAATTGGTATAGCCCAAGATATTTTATGACTAGTTCATACATACTATAATGCGAAAAGACTTTTTCCCCAACCTATTATATCAAGTGGGGTAACGTTGAATGGATATTTAAAAATCATTGTTAGTTTTCTCTCAACATTTTTCGATTCGACTGGCCGTTTAGGATCTATATCGATTTAAATTTGCGTAACAACCATTCTCACATTCCAGTGCAATTGTGATGTAGTACTGATGCTGATAGGAAATCCAGTCTGGTAAATAGCTAGCTAGGTACTCATAACTAAAAAGTATAAAATAAAAAATAATAATTTAAAAAATTTAAAAACCCGACTGCGTAAAAAGTGAACCAAACTAAGTAGGTACATAATTAAAACTGAAAAGAAAAAAACAAGCACTTAGATATCCGGTGGTCTAGAATTCTATAATATATTATTGAATTAATACTATTGGAACATAACAACTGAACAGTCGGGATCCATTATTCGACAGCCAATCTAATTTTTCAATGGATCCTGACTGTTTAGTTGTTATGTTCCAATAGTATTAATTCAATAATATATTATAGAATTCTAGACCACCGGATATCTAAGTGCTTGTTTTTTTCTTATCAGTTTTAATTATGTACCTACTTAGTTTGGTTCACTTTTTACGCAGTCGGGTTTTTAATTATGCCTATCTATTATCTAATTACTTACCATAATAACTTTAAATATGATTATGTACAGGAACACAATAACATGTGTACACTTGCATGCAATAACTACGAATAGCTGAAAAAACATAACAATAAAATAAATTACTCTGGGGTAACTCCAGGTTACAAATTACAATTCTATTCAAAGTCTTTTTTAGGATTCCCTAGTACTACGAGGATTCCTCATTATGTCGCTCTGTCCATCCGTCTGTCTAGTATCTGTCCGCCCTTCTACTTCTGCTAAAAAAGCAGTTCCTGTTAAATCCTTATGTTCTTACTAACGTTATAAATATGAAAGTGAGTTTGTTTGTTTCTGTTTCACATAAAAACTACTTAAAGCTCAATCCACCGTTTTGTTCGAATTGGTATGATTTTGTGGATTTTATTTTATTTTGATGGTTTCGAAAAGTGATAGAGTAAATTGGTTCGTATACCTTCTACGAGTAGATGTAAATTGCTAGTAAATGCGTTCATTAAAATTGTTTCCTTTTCGAGAAAATCCTTGGAGAAACAGAAAATGAAGAGTGGAATGTAATGAAATATGACAAGAGTGTAATGATTTACTATCGAAGGTAATGAAAATTTTTACTTTAAAATAGAATATATAATTAGTATTATAAATTAGAATAAATACTTTTACCATTGGAAATTTTAAAATCCACTAGGAAAACGTGGTAGGTAATAAAATATGAGTAAAAAATCACAAAACGCTAAAGACCTGGTGGAATGATAGAGTTAAGGTACTAATAAAATGTAAATAAAATATTGCTTTCAAAACCTTGAAAATATATAATTTAGATGAAGATTGCATCCACTATAGAATCGGCAGTAGCGCAGTCCCGAACTGCGGCAAATTAACGATTTTACGAAAGGTTGGAAAATGCAGAAAATATGAACACCACTTATAAGGTTGCCGGCCAGCAACATAGACTAAAGCTAGACCACAAACGCAACAAATACATAAGAGCAGCCCAAGGAGTCCTACTCACATCAAACAAACAGAAAGAATTTAAATAATTTTAAAAAGAAAAGCGACACTCATTGTAGGAATACTAGAAATAAGAACAAGTTAGAAGTATTGGTGATCAGACTTAGCAAAGAAAGTAAATCTTTTGAAGATCTATATATACGCCTTTACAATAGAATCCCAGAAAACGTTCAAAATCTTTCCATTAATTAATTTAAAAAAGTTTTTAAAGAACGTTTGTGTGCTAAAGCTATAAGGTCAATAATTTCACCACCTATTTAACCTCTGCATGGACTATATAACACGTGATATACAGGAACCTACCCCGTGGTGCATGCTCTATGTGGATGTCATAGCGCTAATAAGCACAACCGTCACTGGCATACAAAAACACTTAACTTATGGGTAGAGAAAATAGTAAAGCATGGACTACGTATCAGCCGCAATAAGACAGAATATGCGTGCGTAGGAACGGACAACGCAGGCGACGATGTGTGCATAAATGGAACGCCACTGCCTAAGGTAATAAGGTAGTAAAAGAGCTTTAAGTACCTCGGATCCATCATAATATCTCAGGCAAGAGGGGTACGCGGTAAGCTAAAGTAGAAATAGAGGTGGGAACAAATAATAATTTCAGTTGCAATGTCAAAAGGAATGACGTTTTTTGTTTGACAAAAAGAGATGTTCAAGAAATGTATGAGGCCTGGGCCAGCCCTATGTACAGTATATGTAAATATAGCTACGTAATATAGTAACCGTTTCCTATTCTTTATTTTGTTTAATTTCACTTCGTTTCCATGTACATTTAAATTAACTTCGTCAAGGAGAGCAACACAAAGTAAAATAAAACATGGCGGATCAGATCAGAAATAACTAAAGAATGTCATTTTGTCAATGACATGACTTTTGACACAGAAAGACGTATGACATTCAAGACGACGCACAGTGTTCTATTTCACTCAAAAAATTTCCCTATGCTGTTTATCGCATACATCGATGAAGAAATATATTTTAAATGCAAGAGTAAAACACCCACGTGTCTATTTCAAATACTTTTTTTTATAAAAAATAATTTATGTTTCGTGACCTCGGCGTAAAAAAAGACAATAAATTCTGTAAGCGCAAATAAGCGTGTCTAATCAATATATTTTTTTTTTATTAATATGGTTTGATGAAGGACCTTTAGGCGCATATTTTCCATATTTTATTTTTTGAAGATTACTTCTGGCTACCGAGTTATTAATTTTTATTCAGATTTTTGTTTTTATTTTTTTTCTCCCAAAAAACTCAAAAGTGCGACTTGTGACTGGCACTGAAAGATTGATCTTTAATGCGTCTATCATTGGTAAAAAAATCAAGTTGCACTATGGAAGCGTTTACGAGTAATCAAATTTCAAAATATTGTGTTAGGGGTGTCATTCAACTTGACCTTTAGTTTTTGCTCAAATGAATGAAAGTTTTTTCTTTAACTACAAAATTGTATATGATTTACAATTATGATTATAGTAATGAATCTTTCGACATATTTTTTACAACCTCGTGTGTTATTTTACAATTTTACGGTGACACGGTTTGTATATTAATACAAATCACTGTACCTTTTGAAAATATTGACTTTCTATATACTATTTCTTCTGATAAATTACTCAATTAAGAGTACTATACGTTTATACAGTAAAAATAAAAAGTCCGATCGCCTATTGTTTGACCTTAGTGATAACCCTAAAATTTACCATTTGACCTTTATTCTAACTCCCAAACGCTTCCATAGTGCAACTTGATTTTTTTATTAGTGATAGACACATTTAAGATGAATCTTTCAGTGTCAGTCACAAGTCGCACTTTGGAATTTTTTAGGAGAAAAAAAATAAAAACAAAAAACTGAATAAAAATTAATAACTCGGTAACCAGAAGTGATCTTGAAAAAATAAAACCATATTAATAAATATATATATATATTGATTAAACACGCATATAGTCATAAAACAGAAGTTGTGGAAATGTGGACACTGCGGAAGTCATACGCAAGAAACTTTACTACGCACACACACAAACGTAAGCGGTAAGATTCGATACTATTCGTCGATGTTGCGATGACCGCACTAAACAGAATCTAAGTAACTGCTGCAAGTATTTTCAAGGAACTAAGTAGACTTGGGGGGGGGGGGCTTGGGGGATAAAAATCGATCTAGCTAGGTCCTATACGTAGGAAACCGCACATAATTAAGTTGAAATGTTTGTTCCTATTTCTATGTTCTTATATGTTTTTCTATGTAAAAATTGATAATAACAATATCTATGGACGCTTTCACGCCACGTTAATCTGGTCTCGTATTAAGTTCTCGAAAAACTTGTGTTACGAGTAGGTACCAGACAACGAAAATATTTTTAATACTTTTTATACTAAACACATATTTAATATACATCCATAACTCTGGAACATAGAAAACTCTTTAGTTCCTTTGCCGGGATTTGAAACCGCCCGCGACCTCCGGCTTGAGCACCGACGCTCTCAACCGCTGAGCCACAGAGGTCGTCGTTTTTGGTACGGTAAAAAATCGTAACAAACCTGCAAACCAAACACAAAATTGATAACTTTACAACTTTCCGTGACAGTTTTCATGGCGCCGACGTAGGTTTCCAGAGAGTACGGCGTAGACAGTTCCTCAGATTCTTCTACTATGTCACTTACGGATACTACAGATGTCGTATTTCCCTCGTCGTCCAAAGTACAACCGATAGTTATGTATTCAATTTGTTTGGATAAAACAAACAATATATTCATTGTCAGTACATTTTGGGTTATAAAACGAACGTAAAAAATATTACGACTGAAACAAACCACGATTTCCGAGAAGTAGCTAAAATCGTGAACAAATAATCGATGATGTAATAATGAGCAACAATCAGCAACTACAATGACTAAAGTAGCCATCCACAAAAAGATTGAGAATTTATCTTTTGTTTCGTTCATAATCTTTTCGTCGCATTTAAGTTTCTTATTAGTTTCCTCCATATTTATTAAGAGAAGTTGAAATAGTTTAGCGTAGTAGCATGCCCATACTGCGAAAAGTATAGTGGTCCCTCCACGGACCATGTTCAGTATAATGAATACGAGCCATTCTTTGGAACTGTAAAACAAAGTAAAGACCCCGTAAAAGTGAATAGCCGTCTCCAAACAAATCGTGACTATAATAAAAGTCTGCTTCCTTTTCGAACATAACCAAAAATTCCGATGTATTCCTAGGAATAATCGTTCAAGGCGAAGTATAGTTTGTATGATTTTGTTTTCCATGACGATGAGCAAGTCGGTACAGTTGCCGGCTCGATGCCAAACTGATCAATATGGGCCACGTCATATACTGATTGCAATAATATCGACAGCTCCGGCTCAATTGCCCCCTATTCCAATTACCCCCGTTCCATTTGACCTGAACTCGGCTTTGGCCTTCGGCTCCGCCCGCGTAAATATACTATCGAGTATCCCGCGAGAACACTGTACTTTTCCGGGATATAAAATAGCCTATGTATTCATCCAGAGCCTAAACTACTACCTTACCAAATTTCATCAAAATCCGTTCAGTAGTTTTTGCATGAGACGGGAACAAACATCCATCCATATTCCATACATCCTCACAAACATTCACATTTATAATATTAGTGAGATTGTTATTGTCTTTTACAATAATATTGTAATATTATCTGATATGTTAATATTATAGTCCTACTACTATTATAAATATGAAAGTTTATGAGGCTGGATAGATGGATGGATGGATGTTTTTTACTCTTTAACGCAAAATTTACTTAACGGATTTTGATGAAATTTGGTATGGTAGTAGTTTAAGCTCTGGCTTAGGCTACTTTTTATCTCGAAACAGTAGTCTTCCCATAGGATATTGTATTTAAGTGGGTGGAGCCGCGGGCAACAGCTTGTAATTTATATTCTACCTATCAGTATATTTTTTTTCGTTCTAATTTGTTTTTTACGATTTCGTACTACACAATAAGTATAGTGTCGTATCGATTTGAACTGACCCTAAGTGACGTGGTAGAGCCATGCTTCGGCACGAATGGGCCGGCTCGACCGGAGAAATACCACGGGCTCACAGAAAACCGGCGTGAAACAGCGTTTGCGCTGTGTTTCGCCGAGTGAGTGAGTTTACCGGAGGCCCAATCCCCTACCCTATTCCCTTCCCTACCCTCCCCTATTACCCTATTCCCTCTTAAAAGGCCGGCAACGCACTTGCAGCTCTTCTGATGCTGCGAGTGTCCATGGGCGACGGAAGTTGCTTTCCATCAGGTGACCCGTTTGCTCGTTTGCCCCCTTATTTCATAAAAAAAAAAAAAAAAAAAAAAAGTAGCTAATGATGGATGTACAAGGTATGAACTATTGAAGGTCCACATAAGCCCAAAGGCCTCCGGCCCCGACACAGTCTGACTCACAAGAACAATCGTATAAAACTAAAATAGAGTAAATTTGCGAATCTTACTCCCATTCTACAGGTCACAGCACACATATCAACTCGGAAAGGGATCGTCACCGTATCGCCTTTCGCCTCGCCGTCAACTAGGCGTCAACCTAACGTAAGCACGTAATGTAAGCGTATCAGCAGCGCCTGCATGTCAACTCGGCTACGGCTAGGCGACGCCGCGCTTACGGCTCGCCGACCGCTGGCTGACCTGGTTGGCACCAAATCAGTTTGAATCCAAACGTTGAGTGTTGCGCCCGGTTATGTCTCGGTTTACAATACGTGAGATGGCTATCATAGCCATAGCACTTGATGAAGAGGAAAAAGAAAATAGCAAGAAACGAAGAAAAAGATTTTGGGTACACGATATGAATAAAGCTAGGAGTACTGAAGGGGAATTTCGGACTATTAAAAAACATTTGATAAACGATGAAGAGAAATTTTATATTTATTTTCATATGCCAAAATGTCTCTTTTATAACATATTGCAGTCTACAGATGAATGTATAAGGAAGAAGAATACAACATTCAGAGAAACAATATCGCCCGAAGAAAAATTGGCTGTAACATTAAGGTCAGTACCTAACTTATTTTTTTTGTAATCTAGACTACATAAAAATTACTTTAAATGTGAGTGTTTAACCCTTTCCACGCCAAGAGTTTTCGTCAAAAACGCTCACCAGTCACCACACGCCACGGCTCTAAACATGCTTCGTTTGCTAGTGTTGAGAGTATTGAATATCGATATCATAGCTAATTTTATAGAAAATTAAGCATTTTAAGAAACATTATAATATAAAGTGAAAATGTTATTCTGGATTCTCTAAAGCCGAAACTGTTTGAAAAACCAAGAGGATAAGGTGAGGTACTCTAAATTACAAATGAAATTAAGTAATTTTTAAGTGGCGCTAACGGACTTGGACACACTTAGTCTTTAGGGGAGGCCTGAGGCAAATTACATTGTGTAAATTATACATTGTTTGGAGGATTAAAATCAACAGTGTTTGAAGCGCCCGTTGTTGTCGACGTTGATTGATTCTCGTGGCTAATATTATTTAGAGTGTTATAACCTTGAGGCATGTGATGTTGTCTTTGGGGAATCTAAGGGTCGCCGTAACTGTAATAACTTTGTTTATCTGCGATTTCTTTTAACTCCATTTCAGAAACTGCGTTATATATTTTGCTTTTTATAACCGCTTGGTTATATTCAGAAAACTTTTTTACCGTTGCTGCAATGCTATTAAAAATGTATCTATCTCATCTACTTCTTTGTTTGACTTGTCATCTAATAAATATTTCATTAAAGTATGTGACGCTGAATTGCGATCAAATTCGCAACTTCTTTTTGTTTTTTTTTTTGGAATATTGGAAGTAACTGAAGATGCAGATGACTTTGGACGCGACGAAAGTGCAGAAGTTTCCGGTTCTAAGTTTTCTGGAGACTGAATTATGTCTATTGAGTTCTGTGAAACATCATTATCCAAGAAGCTGCTAACATCTGAACCGTCATCATCATCAACCGAAGAGATCGTATTTCTTTCTCTGTAATGAGGTACTAAAAAACTCATTTCATCTTCATAGGTCCACTTTTTCGTCGTCGTGGCTGCCTGACCACTTTTAGTTTTACGCTTCTTGATAGCTCCTCGGTGGGACTCTCTAAGATTCAACCAAGTTTTCTTGCATTCAGATTCTGAAATAAAATAAATCACGGTGAACCATCTTAAGCGCATGTTGGGCGTATAGTTACATATGTATGTGTGGAAGGCACACACAGACAGATACACATACACGTATAGACATGTATTATTAAATATATTTTTTATGTTGCAGGTACTTCATAACTGGATGTACATTCACAAATTTATCATCGAGCTTCCGTTTAGGAGAATCAACTCTGCGCTTGATCGTAATAGACGTTTGCAATGCAGTAATAAATAAATTAATGCCAATTCATATACCTCAACCTACTACAGACACATGGCAAAGAATTGAAGAGGGATTTAGAAATAAATGGAACTTTCCAAATTGCATAGGCGCCATTGACGGTAAACATGTAAATATAATTGCACCTCCCAACAGTGGATCGCTGTTTTTTAACTATAAAAAACATTTTTCTATTGTTTTGTTAGCTGTAGTTGATCCTGAATACCGATTCATAGCGGTTGATGTAGGAGCTTATGGAAAAAACAGCGATGGCGGAATCTATTCATCATCTACATTTGGAAAGGCACTTGAAAGAAACGCATTAAATATTTCATGTGACAAACCATTACCAGGAACGAATCATGCATTGCCACATGTATTTGTGGGAGACGAAGCGTTTCCGTTGAAGACATATTTGTTAAGACCATATCCTCGCTCAACTACACCGAGACTATCAGATCCTGAACGGCAACATAATTACCGTTTATCACGAGCTAGAAGGGTTGTTGAAAACGCTTTTGGAATTTTATATCAAAAATTTGCGATTTACAACAAAAATATTAATTGGCATCCAAAGTTTGTAGATAAAGTGGTATTAACAACTTGCATTTTTCACAACATGATGAGGACATATAACATTGAGGTGAATTTACAGGAAAAGGACATAACAGAACAGGAAATTAGAGTTGAATTCGGCGAAGACCGATTGTTAAGTCTGTTACCAAATATAGGTGGTAACTATATGGCTACTGCTTTCAATGTACGTGAAATGTTCAAACATATTTTCAAACTTCTACTGGACGAGTCCCATGGCAGAATCGTAGCTTTTAGTTTTAAAAATTAATGTTAATTCTCAATAGATACTACAGTTAAAAATTACATTATAATTATATTAATCACAATTGTTTTATTTCCCATAGATACCTACATACGTGCGAAAAACATTAGATAAAAAATTAAATAGGAGGTACTTACCAGATTGTTTTAAAGTAATACTTATTTGTTTCCAAGCCTCTTCCTTTTTTATGTTATCGCTGTATTTAGGGTCACTTAAGTCATATAAATATGGATATTTTCTCACTTCTTCAATGAGTTTCTCCCTTTTCATCGTTATTTTGTGTTTGAATCTAACCCAAAAATTCAATAAAAGTCACGCGCAACACGAATGGAAGTTGCCTTGCGAATGGCGGCACGTTCGGCAGGCAAGTCGCGGGAGGGGACGGGGGAAGGGTGGACGAAGAGATGTGAGCTCGTGTACGGAGAGACGTAAGCGCGGAGACGACGAGCCGTAAGCGCAGGAACTGCAAGTTAACCACGCACCGCATCGTGGTTCGGAGCCTGTTCCGAGGCGAGGCGATTATGTTACGATTCCAATTAGTGTGCGTTGCAGTAGGGAGTTTCATACAAACAATACTGAACGGCTCGAGGCGATACGGTTGCGATCCCATTCCGAGTTGATATGTGTGCTGTGACCTTACTAATATTAGAAACTAGCTGTCCCGACACACGTTGTTCTGTCTTAAATCTCAACTGGAAATAATAAATAACTACATCTACAATGCAACCTACGTCCTATTCCTACACCTACACCTGCAATCTACACATTTTTCAATATTTCTCACTGTTTAAACCTTCCCTGAACTTTCACAATTAATTCCAGGCCAAAATAAGCCAAATGGTCCAGCCGCTCTCGAGTTTTGATTCCCTCGGGAACGGAATAAAAAGTATTCTATGTCCTCCTGGTTTTAAGATACCTCCCCACCAAATTTTAGCCAAATCGGTAATCTTGAGTTACAAATAGTGTAACTAACACGACTTCCTTTTATATATACATACTAGATGACGCCCGCAACTCCGTTGCGCCAAAATTCGTTTATCGCGCGGAACGTACATTTTTCCGGGATAAAAAGTATCCTATGTCCTTTCTCGGGTCTCAAAGTATCCCTATACCAAATTTCATCAAAATCGGTTCAGCGGTTTGGGCGTGAAGAGGTAACAGACAGACAGACAGACAGACAGACAGACAGACACACTTTCGCATTTATAATATTAGTATGGATTAGTATGGATTGATAATAGATGTGAAAGTTTGTGAGGATGGACGGATGTATGGTTGGATGTTTGTTACTCTTTCAAACAAAAGCTACTGAACGGATTTTGATGAAATTTAGTATGGTAGTAGTTTAATCTCTAGATTAACACATAGACCATACAGTGTTTCTGTGGGATACTGTTTTTACGTGGGCGGAGCCGCGGGTAAAAGCTAGTTATTGATGTGTAAGTTTGTGAGAATGGATGGATGGACGTTTGTTACTCTCTCATGCAAAAACTACTGAACGGATTTTGATGAAATTTGGTATGATAGGAGTTTAAGCCTGGATTAACACATAGGCTACTTTTTATCCCGAAAAAATACAGTTCCCGTGAGATACTATATGTTCACGCGGCCGAAACCGCGGTCGCTTTGCTTAACACGTTCAGTGCCACCGACTCACCTGTATAGTTCACGTAAATTTGATTCCAGTGCCGACGACTCACCTGTATAGTTCAGTGTTTTTCACTAATATTTCCAAAATGCATCCGTATTTTCTGCTCAAAATTATAGTTTAGACTAAATATATGCTAAACTAAAGATTTATGCGGTGGGCCGGGCGTGGAGATCCCGTTTATTTTTGAAAGGAATAAAACGATTATGCAATGCCATGAACTACACAGGTGAGTTCCCGGACATAGATCCTCAAACTGGAAATATGTATGACTGTATGTACATGTTAGAAAACGACGTCAACATAATAGCATGGACGACCTATATACTTGTGATATGGAACTAATATACAACAAACTAGTTTCATTAGAATCTATACGGTAGGTATAATATATATATTATAAGTCGTGTTAGTTACACTAATTATAACTGAAGAACGGCTGAACAGATTTTTATGATTTTTGTGTTTTCGGATTTGTCTTCGTCAGGAATAGGATAATAAAAATGAAAAAAAAAAATAATAATTAATATTATCAGCCCACATTCATCTAATGTTGATTTTTTTTGTGGATACGTGTAGGAAATGTATGAAATACATTACATAGCCATTATCTCTTATTTAATATTTTAGGTATGTTTAAAGTGTTTACGAAAAGCTAAAGCTAGGACAGTACACTATACAACGTCTTTCGGGTCCACTTGTGCCGTTCTCGCGGTCGCATGCGACCGCTTGGGAACGAAAGAGCTAGTAAAAAATAAACTTTAGAAAGGTTTATTTTTTAATTATTATCAATTAAATTCGTCGTTTCCACAATAAAAATAATACATTTTAATCTAAAGCCCGTATTAAAATATTTCAGGGTAAAATTGACTATTCACAAGTATTAGAAATTCAAAATATAACCTTAACAATAACCAAAGTTTAAAAGATTGACAACCACTGCTTAAATTACGAAACAAACTTACCTTTTATTTTATCCAAAGAGTTTTTTGCCATTTTTACAAGCTGAATAGTCCTACAACAACACCTAACACTTTTTAATTGCGTTAAACACCTTATTTACACTGTAACGACCACAGAAATAACAAAAAATTGAATTTACCCTTACGCAGTGCCAGTGAACTCATATGGTGAGTCGATTCAATTCATATTGCAGTGCCGGCGACTCACCTGCTGAGTCCGCCGTACAATGTAGGCGGCATCCGAGAAGACATCATGAAAATCGTAGTGGGAGCGAAAGTGTTAACTTACAGGTTAACCGTTAAGAAAAGCAAAGTAATGTTAGGACCAATGCAGCAGGTCTTCGTCGTTTACCTATTTAAGCCTGATTGTTTCCCAGAAAAAAAGTAGGTTGAACAATATTTTATCAGATGGTGTTTTTACACTGCTGACCCTCTTTTTAACACGCTTATATTAACTTCACCTGTATGTAAGCTTGTTTGTTTGCTTGTATGTAACTCTCTCTTGCGCGCCTGATGCCTTCCTCGGCTCTGGTAGCTTTAAAACACGCTTTTAAAGAATATCGAACTAAAAAGTTGAAAATAATTTTAAACATTTTAAAAATAAACTTAAAACAGTAGTATATAAAAAATACGAGTATAATTGAGGGAAAAGCGTAGGGCGTTTTGTGCCATAATTTTCGTATATAGAGCGACCCACGTTTTTCGCTCAATCATACTAGTTTTTTTTAGTTCGATATTCTTTAAAAGCGTGTTTTTTTAGTTTTTTTTAACTATATTTTTAATATAATACATCTATGCTGCTGACAAGTAATTTTGAAAATTCGAGGGCAAATGGATCGAGGACAAATGCATACAGGGACAAATAATTAATAACCGAAGCCAATACTTTTTACGCTGGAGATAGCAACAATGTATTACAATTTTTTTTCAATAACATTGCATTATATTTTATTACAACAGTATACTCTACTGTTTCTATCTATATCTATACAGATTAATATAATTGAAGTGTCTGTTTGTAATTTTAAATTAACAGCTTTTCACTTAATGCATATGGAAGTATATTCGGTACTAACGATAAAATATCAATTTTTAAAACTTTTGTCTGTCCGTCTGTCTGTCCGTCTGTCTGTCCGTCTGTCTGTCTGTCTGTTTGTTCCGGCTAATCTCTGAAACGGCTAGACCAATTTTTAAGGGACTTTCACTGACAGATACCTGATGTTATAAGGTTTAATATAGGCTACTTTTATTTTAGGGTTCCGTATAAAAAAGGGTTCCCTTTCCGTTAGTTGCGGGCAACGACTTTATGCAAACGAAGTTGCGAGCATCAGCTAGTACTTAATAATATTATAAAGCTGAAGACTTTGTTTGAACGCGCTTATCTCAGGAACTACAGGGCGTCTAGTCAAGATGCATTCGATAATTTCGAAGGCAAAGTTCGAAAACAAAATGTATGGGATTTGACATAACGCATCGCAAGCGACATATCACATAACGATGAGTTATGTCTAGGGAATGTTATTATTCGACAAATTTTACTATTCGAATAATTCGAATAATGGCAAAACACTATTCGAATAAATTCGAATAATTCGAATAATACGAATATTAGTAATAAACTTTAAATACAAGTAATATAATGCGTTTATTTATACCTGCATATTTAATAATATCAAAATGTGACATTTCACAAATTACTCTAAAAAAATCAACGTCTTTTTGATAAAAAAAAATCTTTTAAGTTTCAAACTTAAAATACTAAATCGCAATTACTTTTTTAAAACTATTAACACATGAACGGTTTAGGTCTGGAGCCGACCATAGATTTGGTTGTCAACTTAGTGGTTTCTTCCAAAAATTAAGGAAAATATTCTCTAGGGGAGAGAATTTTTGGGGTTTGTTTTAGAGGTTCGTATTTTCTGGTTTTTAATTGAGTTAAGCTATTGATCGATTCAACATAGTCAATCGATTTAAAGAGTCAGACCTACAGTCTGACTTTTTAAATTAAACTTTTGGTAGTATAATTTAATGTATAAAGAACACGAATATAACAGAACATATTTCTTTATTATTTATATATCAGTTTGTTTAGGATTGGAGAAAAATATATTTGCAGAGTTGGAACACTGCACAGAAATCGGAATGCACTGTAAATAGTGTCTGTTCTAATATAGTGCAGCTGAAAACTCTAAACACACGAGTGCTGTCATAATTGTCTGCTCCAGACCTAATTGGTACATGTGTATATAAACCGTAATAAGTAAACAAGATAAACCGTCAAAATAAAAAGCACTCAAAAAAGATTTTAATGTTATGTTATCATAACAAAAAAACTTCATAGTTGGTAAAAAGTGGGATGAAAATCTTTTAAACAAAAATAACCTTTTTCCATTTTCAAATTATCCGTGTTTTAGGTATCTTTATGTTTTAAATTTTTCTTGAACGATGAGCCTTATTACAAAAAGGAAGTTAGAAAACAGTAGATTTAAAAATTGTATCATAGCCTGAAGAATGTGTTGATGGTTTTTCTGAAAGTAGGCATCAGCCGTTCTACTGCAAGAACAGAGTATGTCATGTTACGAACCGTTTAGAAGATGAAGCGACGGTACAAAGAGACTGAAAAATATTTGAGAAGGCCGTGCAAGACTTTGGATTGAATGGCAGACTCAGCGCTCGGCAAGACCGTTCAATTGTTTCCACTTTTTGAAAATCAACACTTAAATGCAGTTAAGTTCAGAAACAACTTCTTCAGACCCGAGGGAACTATGTTACTGACGGCACAGTGAAGAACATTTGCTTAAGTAAATCTGAATCCCTTAAGACCGAGGCGAAGGGCGAGTGGTCTCACCTCGAGACCAAACTCGAGAGCCCCTAGTATCGAGTAGCAACACTGCGATACGTCCGTGGACAAATACAAAAGGATGAACGAGAATGGTCCAGAATTTTGGTCCCAGATGAGTGGATTTACTCACTAATTTCACAAGTTAAAGTGAACTTCTGAAGGAAGGCTTAAGTAAACGTGACCTGGTAGGGGATATCTTCAAGCTTACTTTTCAGATAGAGTCCAGTATGCTCAGGTATAGTACATATACAATGGGCTGGCATACTTTCAGGAATCCGCGCTGAGTATGCGGCCACATAATGACAATTGGACCTCTACCCGGAGAAAGATATGGTCAAGAGATTCTTAAAGACTCTCTTAAATGTCCTCACCTAAACCCGATTAAGTATACCTTGAGAAGAGCTTAGAAGGCTAGTCAGAAGCCGCAAATTAGCACCTACAGTTAGTACCCTCACAGCACTAAAACACGCCCTGATATAAGAATGGGAAAGAATTTACATAATTCAACTCTAAAACCTCGTTTTCAGTATGCAAACCTCCTCCAAGCTGTTGTCAGGCCTCGAGGAGTTATTCAAGACTGCAGTTTTATATAACACTGGCTTTTGCCCGCGACTTCGTCCGCGTGAAACATTTACTTTGGAATATCGCTAAAATTTACCCGCGACTTCATTTACTTAGAAGGAGAAACGCTCCACCTTACGACTGCCCGCCCGCGCCGTGCGCCGTACATAATTGCGCGCTGGACTATTTTATTACTGCGATATCTTCTAAAATACTCATTGAAATCAAATGATGTAAATTGCAAATTTCTTCTAGATTAAATGCTTGTAATGAATAACGTATTTACTTGGATAAGGATTAATATCATCTTTATGAAAACACCCTCACAAATAATGCTTAATTTTAGAACAAATTTGGTTAGCATAAAAAGGTTATTGTGAGCCAACCTTAAAAGATAGACATATACCGTCGCGGACTTTTTTTTAGAACTTTTAAAGGGGAACAATTCTGTCATACATCATTTAAGCGAAACTTTAACCGTTTCCGCAGCGTACGCAGCGAAAGCTCTCAAAAGGGGGAAAAAAAACCCCGATTTTGAAACATTCTTGATTGGTGCTCCGCTCGTATTGAACTTATCATGATGCTATATAGCCTAAAGCCTTCCTCGATAAATGGACTATCTAACACAAAAAGAATTTTTCAATTCGAACCAGTAGTTCCTGAGATTAGCGCGTTCAAACAAACAAACAAACAAACAAACTCTTCAGCTTTATAATATTAGTATAGATGTAAATGTAGTCTTTAAGACTAAGATTAAAATGGTTAATTCTTGTTTAAAGATAAAAAAAATATAATTTAATTTATTACTTTTAACGAAAGCTGATAAATCTTGTTATAATATTTTGAAAAGTATGAAATTTGAAACGATTTGTACTTAGTTTTGCAGGCCAGTGTAATACTGTAATAATCAACAGGTATCCTTTATCGTTTTACTCTGTTCGTCCACCTGTCTCTCTTTCTATCTGCTCTTCTACCTACATTGCGTCTAGATATCGGTTTTGGTTTGATAAAAAAATATAATTTTATTATATAGTTATGAACACTTCACACACTTCACATGTATGGAAAACCATCCCGGCTTTTCATACATGTGAAGTGTATGTTGAATATTATGTCTTTTAAACTAAAGGAAAAGTTTTATACATAACATTTACGAAGTCAACCATTTCCAACCATTTCTGAACTATGAAGATTAGGTACTTACAATTTTCAATGCTAGTATATCATGGTAAATTCTCTTTAGGAAAGTTATTTTAAACGAAATTGAACAGTAAGATTAAGAAACTAAAAATCGTATTACGCCATATAGTAACAGAAGCCTTCTTAGACACGTCTTAACACGGTCTTGGTTAGGTTATTTTGACAAGCGTGCGAGTATGGATTTCTTTCGCTGACGCCTGTAGGAAATATTCACCTTAAATATTATTTTATTTAAAAACAATTTTGTATTCTTTCACAAACAGTGTAGTAAAATCTGTTTTAGGATATTATTGACGACAATATTAATAAATAATAAAAGTAATGTATTAAATAACGAAACATTCTGGTTTATGTACAAGTTTAATACTATTATTAACATATTTTTAATAAATAAATAAAATATTTTTATTATTCGTTTTATTCGAAATATTCGAATATTGAATCCAGTCATATTCGAATAATGAAATCGTCGAATATTCGAATAAAACGAATATTCGAATATTCGAATAATATTCCCTAGTTATGTCAAATCCCATACATTTTTGATTTCGAAGTTCGCCATCGAAATTATCAAATGCATCTTGACTAAAGGCCCTGGTTTTTTTTTTTTTTTTTTTCATATTTTTTCATTCATTTCATTTTCATATTTGTTCATTTCATTTATGAAATGAACAAAATATAATTATATTATCCTATGTATAGTATAGTTCGCTCTTCCACGTTTAATTTTTTACAAGGAATGTGAATGTTCAAAGATGTTGATATTAGGGGAAAATACGATGAGAAATACTTATAATATTATCACAATGTGATGGTGGTGGTGATGATGATGATTACTGTAATAGGGAAGATGACTACATCTAAGCTATATAGTTTCATTAATATTGTTACGTGTTGGGGTTCGAAGGATTTGGAGAGAAAGACCTCCTGACTCTTTTGAAGACTTTATTCACTAGCACACACGCTACTAGGTCCAATATTAAACACTAAGTCCAAACACTAAGCACTAACGGTGTCCTAAGTCGTAGCCAAGTCGTAGGTTTCGCTCACTGGTATCACTCTTGATCACTAATTTATTTATCGCCTATTTCGCTTCGAAGGAAGCTCAAAGAGAACTCAACTCGTTCCCATTCGTGTTCCGTATTTATACTAGCCGACACGAGTCCCAGACCACTCCAGAAGGTTCCCGACTCGCGTAACCGAGTTGGATTTATTCTGGAATGTTCGCACAGTAGCGCCATCTAGTACTGAGTAGGGGCCCCACGCTGTCCCTGTTCACACCAAGTGGTTTCATTGGTTGACGCTAGATGGCGCTTGTCTCTTTGTGTGTTCGTAACACTACTCCCCTCTTAGAGATGCTCGTCCCGAGCATCGTTGCCTCCGTCATGGTACCGCGCTAGACGGTCTATATGTACCACTTTGAACGTTCCACTTGACTCCTAGATGACCTCCTAATACGCCCTCATGTATTTCATGCAGAGCATCTGGTAATCTCGTTCTTGGGACAATTATCTGAAGATGGAACTCTCTGCCGTTAGTCTTCTCCCATTTCCGGTAGGGTATTCCATTCTGAAGTAACAGACTGTCCCATTGCGCCCAGTACGCCTTAGTGATAGCGCCAGTGGGTGCAACCTCACTCCAGATTGCTTCCACGTCACCCCGTTTCTTCCGCGTGATGATGTGCCGAAGATCGTCATCTTTATCTTGAGCCTCCCTCATAGCATCATTCTCCCAGAAACCCAAAGGACTTGAGCAGGCGTGGTCAGTGGGCGGGGCTTTATAGGCGGGGCCAGTGGGCGGAGCTTGTTCCGCAGAGGGTGTGGCCTCCGCAGTTCCTTGTGCCCTTGTCTTGACGCCCTCCTTGAAGTCCTCTCTCGGAGTCAATGGCATCTCCAAATCTCACTTCTGACACAAGTTGTTACGTGTTAGATTTCGAAAGATTTGGAGTGAAAGCCTGCTGACTCCTTTGAGGACTTTATTCACTAGCACACACGCTACTAGGTCCAACATTAAACACTAAGTCCAAACACTAAGCACTAACGGTGTCCTAAGTCGTAGGTTTCGCTCATTGGTATCACTCTTGATCACTAATTTATTTATCGCCTGTTTCGCTTCGAAGGAAACTCAAAGTAAACATAACTCGTTCCCATTCGTGTTCCGTATTTATACTAGCCGATATGAGTCCCAGACCACTCCAGAAGGTTCCCGACTCGCGTGACCGAGTTGGATATATTCTGGAATGTTCGCACAGTAGCGCCATCTAGTACTGAGTAGGGGGCCCCACGCTGTCCCTGTTCACACCAAGTGGTTTCATTGGTTGACGCTAGATGGCGCTTGTCTCTTTGTGTGTTCGTAACAATATACTAAGAAATTAAAATGTAAAAAAATATAATATTTTGTGTAGTTTAGTAGTTAGATATAAAGGGAATATTATTCGAATATTCGTTTTATTCGAATATTCGACAATTTTATTATTTGAATATGACTGGGTTTAATATTCGAATAATTCGAATAAAACGAATAATAAAAATATTTTATTTATTTTTCAAAAACTTGTACATAATCCGGAAAAGTTTCGTTATTTTTATTATTATTAATATCGTCGTCAATAATATCCTAAAACAGATATTACTACACTGTTTGTGAAAGAAATAAGAATACAAAACTGATTTTAAATAAAAAATATTTAAGGTGAATCAGCCTACAGGCCTCAGCGAAAGAACGCCATGCTCATACGCTTGTCAAAATAACCTAACTATAGGTCTACCAGAATCTGATGGCATTTAAAAAAAATAAAAAATGTGATTTTCATATGGCAATGTCAAGTATGACCCGTCAAATCAAAGTACGTGATCTGTCAACAGCTGTTAAAATTTTGTGATTATGTTCTTGGAATTTGTTGTTTTTGTGAAAATATCCAAAAAGGCAATTCGATCTCAAGCGAAAAATATTGTTTTCTATGTCTATAGTAAAATACAGAAAGAAGAAGGTGTAAATCGAACTCAATCTTATAATTTAAAGCTTGTGGTAGAGTTGACCGGTAAGTTAGAGTGAGCTGTTTTGATACTTTTAGTTTTTTTATGTGTTTACAGTACTACTATAAGGTGAATCGTAGCTGATGGCACATCGAATGATGGTTTGTTTTCCATGCCTGGTAAAAGGAGGAGAGGAGGAAAAAAGAAAATCAATATAAGACAGTTTCGATTTATAGTTGATTAAGAATTAAGTAAGCGAGTTCTATACAGTTCGGAAGGAAATTACAACATTAAATAAACTGTTGCTAATTTAATTGTATGTTATTCGTAATAAATAAGTATATAAAGTAATTCACGATTGATTTATTTTTCATGAAATATCATTATCATTACATAGTATAAAACAAAGTCCCTTTTTTGTCTGTCCCCTATGTATGCTTAAATCTTTAAAACTACGCAACGGATTTTGATGCCATTTTTTTAACAGATAGAGTGATTGAACGGGAAGGTTTTTAGGTATGTAACATGCATAACATAGTAGAGGTACACAAATAATTTTAGAGGTTTCTAAAGTCCTAAAAAATCACATATTTTGCGCTTACATTGAAAATGCTGGCTGAACACTACGAGATAGATCAAAATTATGTACTACAGTTGTATTCATCTTTAAAAAGCCTACAAAAAAGTCCGCGATGGCATATGTCTATCTCTTAGGGATAACCCACAATAACCATTTTTTTATCCTTTACTTTGATTTAAATTAAATAGCTTATTTACAAAGCGATTTTAAGCAATACAGTATTAATCCTTATCCAATTAAGTACCTTAAATACATTGTGCATTTAAGATAGATCAATACTGCCCTTTACGGCATGTAATTTAAATGAATATTTTCGAAGATATTACAGATTTAAAATGCAGGGATATAGTGTTGCTGCGCGGCGCGGGCGCTCGCGTTTCTACATTGCGCTATCGAAAACGCGGGACGTATACAGTATAAAGAGGTTCACGAATATTTTGAACTGCAGCACAGAATACATAATAGTAACTGCAGTTCTTAATTCTTATGGAATATCCAGAGGTGGTTTGTCAGTTTTGTTGGAATGTCAAATAACTTTACTTACTACATAGTACATAGTATTTATACTATGTACTATGTAGTAAGTAAAGTTTGTTTTAACAAGTCGCTTTATCTGTCTGTCCCTATGTAGGTATAGTATATTGTATGCTTAATCTTGTATGCTTAGATCTTTAAATCTACGCAAATCTTTAAGTATTTAGTCTTTAAGATTATGGTAAAATTTATATTCAAGTGCCATAAATATAATATTATGTAAGTATATTATCAAGTGGTCGCGCATGTCGTGTCGAGGTGATAGGGTCCCATTTTTAACAATTTGCATTGGGCAAACCTAAAAGCATTTTCAATATTGTATCAGAAGTATATTGCTGTAAGAAGGTAGAGCGTTATTCGCCGAAGTAGTTTTTTCTCCAAGAACACTATTCCACGCGGGCGAAGCCGCGGGCAAAAGCTAGTTTTCTATATTATACACCGAACATTCTTCACACAGTCTTATTATAATTCATGTTCAATAATACTAAAGACATAATTAAAAATTAACCAGTATCAAGATCGTTTAATCCTGTGGGGAAACCCAGTATTGCACACTACAAAATTTTATTTCCCTATTTGCCATGAGATTCTGGTACACCTATAGTGGTGTCTACAGACACACAAATGTGGTACGGAGCGTACAGCAGATCTGGTATGCTCCGTATCAGATCCGAGCGTGTGTAGGGCAGTCCGGCGAACATAAGAAGAAGTCGAAGAGTTCGCCGTTGTGTCCGCATCGGATCTGGTCCGCTCCGTACCAAATTCGTGCGTGTGTAGAGCAGTCCGGCGGTTAGGCCGTACAACGGTATCAGTGTTGCCAACTTAGGGATGTACCCCCCAAAATTAGGGAAAATATCTACGGGGGTTTACTAGGGGACAGGATGTTTAGAGTTTACTCCTTATGAATAAATTTGTATTTAATAATAAAAATTATTTTAATGTGTGTGTATATCCAGGGATATGAAAATGTATTGGGAGTGAAATCAGATTAAGACAAGTTAGTTTTATGTTATTCACGCATAAGTCTTAATGTTAAACACATAACCTTTCTTTCTAGCTTATTATCTCTTAGACCTGTCAATGGTATAAGTAATCAGGGGTAAAATTTGGGGAGAAATATTTTTTAAAGTATTGGTATCACTACCCGTTATCAATGAATTGCGGGAATCATCGTCGTCGTTTAAAAGCAGCACTGTAAATAGAACTCTGTGCTAATGTAATAGAGCATAAAATCGAACACACGACTGTCGAGCTTTACGGTCCACTGCACCGTACCAAATCCGTGCGTGTGTAGCGATACCGGATTTGGCTTCCGGATATGGTTCGCTGTACGCTCCGTACCAAATTCGTGTATCTGTAGATTAAGCATAAGAGCGTGTCAGGACGTATCTAAGGAGGGGTCTGTTACTATAAAGCGTAATACGATTTTTAGTGTCATATTCTTAAATAGTTATCTACTGTTCAATTTCGTTCAAAATAACTTTCCTAAAGAGAATTTACCATGACCTACCAGTATACAGCAGGAAAATTGTAAGTTCCTAATCCTCATCGTTCAGAAATGACAGAGGGAAGTGAAACCAATTTGGAGGCCGATTGCTTGGAAATGGTTGACTTTGTAAAAGTCATGTTACATAAAACTTTGCTTTTATTTTAAAATAAATAATATTCAACACACACTTCACATGTATTGAAAGCTGACCCTAGCTACGTAATAAAATTATATTTTTTTATTAAACCAAAACTGATATCTAGACGCAATATAGCTAGCAACGCAGATAAAAAGAGAGACAGGCGGATGGTAAGAGTGAAATGATAAAGGATAAAGGATACCTTATACCTAGTTGAGTTGATTATTACTGGCCTGCAAAACTAAGTAGGGTAACCTGGTCTAGGAGTACGCACTTAAGGATCAAAATGTTCTAAAAATACAAAACTTAAGTCTAGGGAATCAACTTGGCATTTATTACGTCGACAATTTAAATGTCTCTTATAAAATAACATAAAATAAAACAAAATTATAAAATATTACTTAAAAAATAAAAAACAATAAGAAATGGGAATTGCGTACTCTTACAAACAATATTGGGTAAGAGTACGCATCTACGTCGATAAGAGTACGCATTACTTTCTTTTTACTTGCAGAGGTGGCAAATAAAAATTTCTTGTTCCTCATAACTAGTTCAAGCCTCATGCCACCACTCGGAGCATTTTGAGCATCTAATCCAATCTTCCGCGGGAGGGGAGATGATCCATGTAGATTTCTGTGCAAGCTGGACATCTCCATACCTTTTTTTTTGAACATCTTCTTTGGTACTTTAGCTGGTGTGTTGGCCTTTTTAAGAGTAGCTTTTATTAATAGTTTTGGAACACGCTTTGGTATGTTCTTTGAGGCCAAAGACTCCTCGAGAGCCAATTTGTATGGAGACCCACTTAAAATATCTGACTTAGCTCGTTTACGGTTAGATCTTGAAAGATATTCAGCTCGTGGTAGGGGGGATATATATTCAATAGGTATATGAGGCGATTCCATGTTTTGTATATGAAGACAGGCAAGTGGTGTATGCGATTTATCTGTCTCAACCAGCGGGTGACCAGATGACTCATTTGTTGAGCACGAGGGCTGCGGAGAAAGACAGGTAAGTGGTGTACGCGCTCTATCTGTCTCTTGAAATGAAATTTGTATTTGTTGTAAGATAAAAATACAGTAAAGAAATCAGCTTTAAAATAATTTCGTGTAAGAGTACGCGCGTACTCTTAAAAGGGACGTAACTGCGTACTCATAGACACACGAGCCAAATCGTAAACAAGCGCCACGTAACGCCATCTCTGAACAGTTAACACAAATTACGCTCGCTGCATGCGACCGGTGCATCCTTGAAAACTCAGCAATCAACTTCATTTTTCGCAAAATAATTGCAGTCTAGTCTCAAAAATACGTTGAATATTGTAAAAATATTTAAGATTTTAAGAAAAATACTTTAAACTTACGCAGTTTCCGTGTTTTCGTTCAAAATTGTTTTTTTTTTCGCAAAGCACTTGTTGTCACTCACGAAATAAAAATACGACATAAGTTAGCCGCGTATCATAAACAGATTCACGGTATCTGCTGTTGCGTACTCTTACCAAATGCGTACTCTTAGACCAGGTTACCCTACAAATGGTTTAAAATTTCATACTTTTCAAAATATTGTAACAAGATTAATCGGCTTTCTTTAAAAGTAATAAATTATATAGGTAAATCAGTATATTATTTTTATCTTTAAAAAAAAATAACTATTTTTTTCTTAGTCTTAAGACATATACGACTACTTGAGAGACATGTAAGACTACTTAACACACCGATGATCGCGAAATCTAGTTTAGTATCGACCACATCCGTGGCCCGTGTACATCTCATGCGTTTATTACAAAATAAATTACGAAAGAGCAGAAACATGGCTCCCTGTACAATAAAATGTTGTGCAAAATGTAGCCAATCATCTAATTTAAAAAAAGACGCATAACTTTCATAGGTAAGCCAATTTTTTATTATTGTCAAGAATCAATTTAATATTCAGAGCTCAAATTACGCTGGATAAATCCGTAACAAAGCATAATATGTTTATCACTGGGTACATCCCTTTCTTTAAATAACAAATAAGTGCTGCTTATCCTTTCTTCCATTATTGTCATCTTGAATCGGCCAATCAGCATGCATTTCTTCCTTCTACCCCCGCAGCGCGTTGATACAATTATTGGTTTCAAATAAATTAGAACATTATTAGGCGTCTATAGGCTGTTTGGTCGCTGCTAAATTTCATCAAAATTCGTTCAATAGTTTTAGCTTGGAAGAGTAACAAACATCCATCCATCCATCCTCACAAACTTTCACATTAATTATAGTAGTAGGATTTTAATTACTCGGATACTAAGCACAAATAAAACAAGCCAATAAATGTATGTAATAATTTACTTTAATTATGTAATTAAAATGCATTTGGTATCTTTTTTATACACTTAGCTGTACAAACAATTATCATTAGGAATAAGTGTCCTCTCGAAACCTAACAAAAGCGAAGGCATAGGTGCCTATAGTATACAATATAATTTTGTCCCTACGTATATAAATACAATAAAAATGATTTAGAATATTTGTTCGTTTTGATCGATAAACAAGTTCGTGACTGATATGAAGCGTATACTTATTCTATTAGTTACGGTCGATCTCCAAGAAAATGTATTATGTTCGGTAGGTTTTGTTCATTTTATCGTCCGCTTGCAGCAAGTTTTTTAAATAATTCCCTTTTTATGTAATAATGTTAAATGTAGCCATTATAAGTAAAAAAATTGCTGCCGGACGATAAAAGTCCGTGTACCTATTGTTAAAAAAAAAACTCAAAAACCTACCAAAAATATTTTTTCTTGGAGACTGACCCGTTAACGGTAGTTAGATAAAACTTGGTGGACCGTTATTTACACTGCGCACTGTTATAGTCTGTTCAAGACCAATTTAATAATAACGATAGCTTCAAAAGGAGTAACCTCGGAATGGGAGATAAAGATGCTGTAAGCCAGTGGCGAGGGGTTCATATAACTCCATTCCTACCGGCTTCCCTTACCAGTTACCTTTTGAAGACCCTCATCTAAATTCCCACCTATTATACAGGCAAGGGCTTCCCTATCAAGGAGAACCACCCTTCGCCACTGCTGTAAGCAAAAGGATTGAGTTTGTCAATTATATTTTGTACTTTTTTTTCCACAGTAAATAAACTTAGGCCTTTTCATCCGTTTTTTTGGATGATATATAGAGTACTCTCCGAGCGAAGTAACCACTCTTGAAATACCCAGGCACTAGCCTGGGACAGTCGGTTTTTAAATGCCCGTATGGTTGCCCAAGCACATACGGCATTCTCACAACACAGTCAGCGTAGTCCAGAGAAATGACTGGTCAATACCGTTAGAGCGTGCGTAAAATGTACTTGAGATCTAAAAGTTTCATTGGTACACGCCACAACCTGGGAATCGAACCTGTACTCTCTCGAGTGCGAATCGGTCTACCCATTAGGCCGCGCAGCGCTCACACAGTAATTAAGTTTAAACTTGTAGTAAATAAGTTTTTTAAGTTAAATTATTGGTAGTAAATTCGTCCAAATTATATTGAATTGTATTTTTCATTAAGTTTAAATTGGTAGAATTATAGCGTACTGATGTCCTTTTGTTTACAAAAGATAAAATCGGATCTGAAGTTCTGAACAGAATATAACGCATGGTTAGAGCGCTTAGATTCTATCATTTTAAAACTTTCTACAATAGGTACCAAGTATGAATACTGATTGAAAATATGCGACTGTAATGAACTTTAAAATCGAACTGCTTACCGCTTCGCTGCCGTCTCAATGTGTATAAACCTCAATAGGCTCAGAGTGCTAAGTGTGAGTTTTTCTATTCGCATTCCATCTTGAGCGCGTTTGGTGTTTACTACATCTAGGAATTTGTATGTGATTTGTACAGCGCCAACTAGTTTTCGCGATTACAACTAGGTTCAATCACATACAAATTCCTAGTAAACGCCAAATGCGCTCACGATCGCATGGGAAAAGAAAAACTCTCACTTTGTCGTCCAAGCGGTCGAAAACGGCGTGGGGCGGTGTGTTAGAATCGTCGCGTCGGCAGATTGTATGTATAGGCGCTACGAGAGAGCGCTCATATAAAAACATACCATATCTGGCCCATTTGTGTTAGAAAGACAGGAGTGTACCTTGAACGCTGAACGCCCCGCGACTGAGGCAGGCAGCGACAAAAGTTCACACTTCACAGAATATTTCACGAAATTTAACGTCCGCGCAGAGACGTGGTTTAAATGAAGAAACTTTCAATATAAGTGTTATTCGCTTATTGATCGGAGTGAAGTCTCCTCATATTATGCGAGTGGAGGCGCAGCGTAGCGTTAATCTGATAATTTAATATACATAGCTTTAACTCCATATATTATGTTCACAGCGTATGGAGTGTAGAAAGGCGAACTATGTCCATACATGAAAAATGTCCGTAAGCGGAAAATAACAGTTCCAAAACTGGCCATAATGGCGCTAGAGTCAGAAGAGGGTATGATATGAAGTTAGCAATAAGAGATGGAGTGAAGTTGTTTGAAAGTTAGTTATTGGTGGCCATTCTATAGACTTATATTTGCCGCTGCTAGCGCCGCTCGTGGACAATTTTTCAACTGCTATTTTCAGCGACAGCTGGACATTTTTTCAAGTTACCCCCATACAGAGATAGTTCTTTCTTCTACACTACATACCACAGTGTAATGCACAATCTTCCTTCTGAAATAAAAAAAAATTTAGCTCTATTAAATTTGTAAATTTTGCTTCGTTGGGCTTTGACTTTCCACAAGTTAAATTGACCCTGCTTATTTTACAGCTTATTTTACATATTACATTTAGTAAGTTATCATAATTTTGGAGAAAAGGGCCTTTATGTCAAAAAAAAAAAATACACTCATTGCCCAAATTAGAATTGTCATACAGGCATAAATATCATTAAAAATATCTTTTAAAGCTAATATCATTTTGCTATACATTGTATTTTGCAAAAAATATACACCCATAATCCATATAGCTAAAATACAAATACATAATATATAGGCATCCGACGAAACACACGCTGTTTTCCGAGTAGCCCTGAAAACATTTTCTCATAGCACACACAGACTTAAAAAATAAATAATAGTGACGCCTGTTTAGTGACATCAAGCGTAGATTATTCCCGAGAGTTGATAAAGTCACGGTTTCTCAACTAAGTAGTCATGACAAATAATTATAAATGAAGAAAATATACTACTGTACAAGTCAATTGGTCGCCCGTCGAGCTGCGTTTGACAATAAGAACCTTAGCCAGGCTGACATCATCGCTACTGACGATTGTTCCGAGTTCGAAAACACAAACATGTGGGGGACCAATCAGCGCACAGTCCTGAATCGCGCTATCGAAGTTTCTGAAGTTCGGAACTATATATATACGACATCTGAAATGCATAGAAGTGGGCTTCGGCCTGACCAAGCATGCCACTTCTCGGTTGGAGATCTCCCTTTCCCCCACCGCTATTTCCACAAACATATGGGATTTGACATAAGCATCGCTAAGTAACATTTGCATGTGAAACATGTCCCATACATTTTTGTTTTCAAACTTCGCCGTTGTAATTCGTGAATGCAACTTAGCTAAGGGCTCAGTGTCTACTTCGTTTATCATTCACATAAAGAAGGGGACTGAAGAGAAATGAAGTCCACATAACATTATGATCTGTTGTCGCATCGTATGTAGACTTTTTGGTCTCAATAGCTGCTTTTATGTAAAGTTAAGAAAGGACTGTCGCTCAAATAGCAACTGTTACGATGAATCATATTTCATAATATTTATCAACTCTCGGCGTACGGAGTATAGACACAGACAATATAGTGTAATGACTGTCCGTCGAACCGTTTGTGAAATCGTAGCAATAATAATAAGACATATCACACACTCAGTGAATACAAGATAATGTAGTATAAACCGAGAAAAATATTATAAAATAACATATTATCATAAATATTATGTATTCGTTTGTTATTACTACTTGTGAATATTACAATTTGCCGACGACGACAGAGCATCGAACGTAATATTAAATAGCACAGTCCAGTCAACTAGTTCAAAAACTTGTTCATGCTTGAAATAACTGAAAATAGGAGGGAAAACTAATTTTATTTCAGAGACAAACATGTATTAAAATTTATCATTCTCACTAGTCACTCATTGTCACTCCGATTAAAAAGAGATGTAGCAAACATTTCTATAAGCTATTTCAAGAATAAACAAGTTTTTAAACTTTAAACACATTAGACTAAAACATGCAAGATTTAGGAGTAACAATATAATGACTCTACTACTCCTATATTAGATTGTACTCACTCAGTATTGAGTATACACTTACGACGGCCGGCGACTCACGATCTACGGTTCGAAGAGGAGTGTCAAAAATTGGTGGATCGTAGTTCTTTTCTCGCCGTCGAATACTGTCGGCGCGCCGTGGGGCGCTGAACGTCGGTGGTGAAGCTCCGCCCGGTCGGCAGAGGAGGGCAGGGGCGCGGGCGACGCCGGCGCGCTACACGGGCTGGCCCGGGCCGGCGTCGGGCCGCGCTCACACGTAGCGGCTCGGCAGCATGGGCTCGTCGTCGGCCGTCCAGTCCGTCGCGCGCGGCGCCGCGCCGCACACGCGCACGCCCAGGAAGTCCGCCAGGTTACGCAGCGGCCCGCGCGAGAACGGCGAGCGCCCGCCCAGCTCCTGGAAGTGGCGGTAGCGGCCGCGGTTCAGCTGCTCGTTGGTGGTCATGCCGAGGCACACGACCAGGTACAGCTGGCACGCCGTCAGCACCGTCACCCACGTCAGGTGGAAACCGGCGTTGAGCAGCGTCCACGCCACCCACGCGTTGCAGGCGGGCCACGCGGCCGGCTCGGGCGGGCAGCGCTCGCGGTAGTACGTCACGCCGCCCCACACCATCCAGCAGCACATGACCAGCAGGCTGACGAGGAAGCCGACGAAGTGGCGGTGGTTGTTGGCGCCGATGCAGTTGGCGACCCAGGGGCAGTGGTGGTCGAACTTGGCGACGCAGCGGTTGCACACGGAACAGTGCTTGGAGCGCAGCGGGCGGCGCAGCAGGCAGGCGGAGCAGAAGCGCGCGGGCTCGAAGCCGCCGGCGCCGCCCTCGGACAGCTCGACGATGGTGCGCAGGCGCTCGGCGCGCGAGGCGGCGATGACGCCGGGGTCGGAGCGCCACGAGCGCAGGAACGTGTACCAGAGCGCCAGCGAGCACAGCAGGAAGCCCGCCGTCGCCGCCGTCGACACCGCCGGCGCCACGAACGCCATCCACGTGATGTAGAACCACACCTGAAATGAGTTTTTAAATTCGTGACATCTGACAGCTTTTTGACCCGACAAGGACCGTCGGGCTACCGAGCGCCGCCTGGTGATAGAAAAATCGAAAATTCTTATTGACCGTTTTTGATACCACTTGCGCCACCAGACCCTTAAAAAATAGCAGAAAAATATGAAACTTTTGAAACCAATGAGAGTGCTCATAGGTTTCAAAAGTTTGAGGAAAATATTTTAAAGATCTGAAGCTCTTCTGTTGATTGTGTAACAATAGCTCCCCACACCGATTTCATTGACGGTGGCCGGTATCATTGAAACCAGGCCAGTTACGCAGGAGTTATTTTATAGTGCCCAAGTGTATGCGCAGTACAGAAGAGTAGTTTTTTTCTAGTATGACAATTATTTTTTCTGCTTAAACGTCTTTACATAAGCAATAGATTTGGGCATAGGCCCAAAATATCCGTAATTGATTTTACCGAACCTTATATATTTAATGCTTTTGTTCTTAGATACAAATATTTAAGATTTTTATTATATTATACACACATTTATTACACATCCATGACCCAGGAACACAACACTTTTTGTTCTTTTGGCGGGATTCAAACCCCCGACGTCGTCAGATAAACTGTCCCCTAACGAACGCACCTTGGTGGCGAGGTAGACGCTGAGCGGGAAGATGTTCTTGAGATCGTCGTCGAAGAGCGCATTAGTCAGGAAGTGCAGCAGCGCGTAGAAGCAGAGCAGCAGCAGCGCCTTGAGCGCGTAGGGCACGTCCGCCTCCAGCAGCAACCCGGTCACGTAGAACGCCACGAACGGCACGCTCACCACGCACCACCACCGGAACTTCTGTAAACACACGCGCATACGTTCAGAGACAAGTTTTTTTGAAGTGAAAACTTCTTGGCGCATCGCACACACATTTTTGACATGACAACGTCTTATAATTCGATGAAGCCAGCTGCACGCACGAAAAAACATGATTGATGCGGCGTTATCTCGCTTTGAGGCGTTCCATTCAAGGCTTGAAGTGTAAGTGAGAGCGCGGAACGAGCGACAAAGAGGCACAATCGGCCTCCGCGGTCGACATCTGTCTCACTCCTACTTGAGTGAGTGATGCGTCCGCGTGGACAGCTGCTATACAATAATACATTTTAGTGATGTAACGAATGTCTTTTTTTAGCATTCGCGAATGCGAATGCGAATATCTGATACCGACATTCGCGAATGCGAATGCGAATATTCAGTTTTTGTTCATATTTGGCGTCAATTTGTCTATGGTTTGGAGGCAGGGTTCGTTACGTTCGTATCTTCCGAGTATTGCCGAGTTCATACGAACTCATCTATGATCTAAATAAAGCGTCATTCATTTCGCTCCGCTCACTCAAACTTAAACTCAATTTTTTTATTTCCATGTAGGTTATAATATAACACTTATAGAATTGTCCTACATGATGCCTACCACCGGTTCGGAAACTAGCCCGGCGAGAAGAACCGGCGTAAGAAACTCGCACATTTGCTTTTGTTTTCTGATATTCATATTCGCAAAACATTCGCAAAAATTTTGCGAATGCGAATGCGAATATACAAAAATGTGCGAATATTCGCGAATGCGAATGCGAATATTCGTTACATCACTAATACATTTACATGGTTTCGTCAAGTATGAATATTTTCTTATGACGTTGTCACGTTTAACTATCGTCAGTAAACCGACTTACAGACAATGATTTTTTCGTAGGATGTAAGTAAGACTGATCCGTCACGCTCTAAGGTGAAAGGCACGATCGGGTGAACTCGGGACCCCCGAGTGTAACCGAGCAAGAAAGCACCGCACACACACTTGCTGTGAGGCTGATCCGTCGCGCTCTAAAATCTAAGGTGTTATTTACGTGTACGATTGCCAATAAAGTTTTCACTTCTGGCGTGCGGCCTTAAGCACACACTCTCCTTTTTTTTCGTAGGCGAAGGCTCTAGAACTGTGTTTCTCAAATATTCACATTACATGACCACTGACTCACCAATCCTTTTTAACTCAAGTTGTTTCCATTAGATGATTATTTTACCTTACACATTTATTCATAGTAAAAACGTTTTAATAATACATACTACATATTTTGGTATCAACTATCGGGTATTTAGTCACTGAATATTTACGATGCGTCGATTGATAGGTTTTGTTTTTAAAACAAGACGATGAAGCAGGTATAGATATATTTGCTCCATGGTTGTGACCCGATATTTTATTATAATCACCCGGTACCTCATACCGAGTCGCGACCCCGCAATTGGGAAACGCTGCTCTAAAATGTTAACATGAACTCGAATGGCGAAAACGTTAAAACATACCAAGTGCGATGCGTACTCGTGCACAAAGGGCACTCTTTAAGTTACCTTATCGTATGCCAATCTGCGGATGAAGTTCTTCTTGGAGGTGGCGAGGTTGTGCTCCTTGATCTTGTCGGAGACCTTGGCGCCGACCCACAGCGAGTCGGCGTAGGTCTGCAGCATGGCGAGCGGCGTGACGCCGCGCAGATTGGGCACGTCGAGACTGGCGTTGCCGTAGAGGATGAGCGTGGAGATGGCGGTGGTGTTGCGCGCGAGAATGGCCCAGTGCAGCGCCGTGTTGCCGTGCGAGCGGTCCGCGGGGCCCGTGGACGCGCCCAGCGTTAGCAGCAGGCGCGCGGGGTCCACGGCCGACACCTTCCAGCTGGCCCACATGAGCGGCGTCATGCCGGCGGCGTCGGGCGCATCGGGCGGGGTGCCCCGCGCGACCAGGTACGCGACCACCGCGGTGTGACCGAACTGCGCGGCCAGGTGCAGACAGGCGCAGCCCTCGGCGTCGCGGACGGCGGGGTCGGCGCCGGCGTTCACCAGCACCACGGTGGCCTCGAGGTGACCCTGCCGCGTTGCCCAGTGAAGCGGTGTGGACTGCAGCTCGCCGCCGATCGCATCCACAACCGCGCCCTTTGACAGCAGATACTCGATGATCTCGCGTCTGAAATACAGTAAAGAAAAATTTACCTTAAACATTATTCCTGATATTAAGTACATATTTTTTTACAAGTGACAAATATAACAAATAACATAATATCTTCAGGTTTTTTAATAATAATAATCGTTTATTACCCTTAAGTCCTTTACATATCATTAGAAAATACATAGTAAAATTGTACAGATATGACTAAGTTATAGCGCACCCCCTACACTAAGAATCTCTTGGTGTAAGGGTTGCTGGCTCTTTAATGTACATTTACTAGCAGGTTACAGTATGAAGACATCAACGGTGATTGTAATAAAGGTAACATAATTTTTATAAAGTTTTTTAATAATAATGTTAGAAGCTTTTGTGTTTTGGCGTGTGTATGTGTGTGTGTGTGTGTGTGTGTGTGTGTGTGTGGGTGTATGAGTGAGTGAGTGAGTTTGTGTGTTTGTTTGCTCTGTATATTTATATATTATGTGTTTAACTATTTATTTTACTATTTCTATTAAATTTTCAGTTTCGTTGTATTTAAGTCTGCTAAGCCAGTTATTAACTGCAATCTTGGCATCTCTGGTCGTCAATGTGTTAAAATTCTCAATCTCTTTGCTGATGTGATTATACAATAGTGGTCCTAAGAAGTATTGTTGGTGTTGCGCCATTGCACTACTGGTTTTCGGTACTATGAACACTTTATTTTTTCTTCTTTTATGAATAAAGTTTTTTGTTAGTTGTTGATTACTAGTATGGCCGTGCTGTGTGAGTAGTGTCTTTTTAATAAATAGTTGTCTGACCGTCAAAACTTTAGTATGTTTGTAGAGTTTGTATGTGGGAAAGTGGTAGGGCTTGGATGTTGCTACTTTAAGCACTGCTCTTTGGGCTCTTTCTAGCAGTTTTATTTGTGTTTTGCAGGCTCCTCCCTAAACAGATATGCAATAAGAGAGTACTGATTCACATAAAGCACCGTATAATTCCAAAATTAGCTTATTATCAGCGACATTTCGCAATTGCTTAAAAACATAAATAAGTTTATGCACTCTTTTGGTAAGTATTGTAATATGATTTTTCCAGGACAGGTTTTAATCAACAATAACACCCAGATTTTCTTAGTTAACTACTAATTACTCACACTATGAATATTACATAATTTTTAATATTTAAAGAATATACAAATAGATAAAGATAAAACTTTTTGAGGTACCATAGGTTACTATGGTACCCCAAAAAGTTACTGTTTATAGTTTTACATACATCTGTCTGTCCTCCCTTAATAACTTTGGTAATTGTGAATAGACAAAATAAACTTATTTTCTAAATAATTCCCCTATAAATAGTGATATATTCTATTAAGTTATTATTAATACGTCTTAAGAATGTCTAAAATAAACGTTCAAATTTATAATTGAATACGCGCCAAGGTTCCATTAGGTATTGTTATTAAGAAGATGATTACTGTAAGTTACAAAGTGGCATATGCTTGCAGTTCTCTAAAAAAAGCGGATCGGATTCAATTTGGATCCAGGGTATACCTTGGTACAACACCTTATTTTTTGGTAGCATATGTTTGTGTTACTTCAGTCAATATAAATTTCGAGAAGTTCCCTCAATTCCACATGGATCACATCATCAGGTTTCCACTTTAGTGACTAAAATACCAATTTCAAATTTAACCCTTAACAACAACAAAATAATTTTGCAATAGGTCCATAAACAACAGAGTAATATTCAAAGAAATCCGTGTTAGCATAAAATACTATGAGAAGTACCTTTTATATCATCATAATTTATATAACCAGACTATGCAAATTATGATATAGCTTATGTAACTTGAGCTATTATTAAGAATTTATTCACACCTTGTTTATTAAGATCGGATGAGTAGTTTAGGCACCACAGTGGAACATTCATAAATACAAATGCAGCCAAAATCATTATCCTCTCTTTTGGCTTCACCATAAAAAAGGGTAAAATTGTAAATATTTAAAAGGTAAAATTGTAAATATTTAAAGCTCTCCATATTACTTTTACTGTTGGCATTTTATAATGTTAGTAAAACCTAAACTTCAGATATTTTACATAGGTACCTATATTGAAAAACAATTATTATGATAATTTTGTTAATAGGAGGTAACAACCCTATTTAAAATAATAGTATGTACAGTGCGATTCAAATGAGAATAGGATTGAGTCAGTGCCATATTATTTCAAATTTAGACTGTTATGATAGTTAAATTTATGTTAAGATAATTGATTACTATTTAACATTTTTATTTAAATTCGATACAAGACTATTAATATTTATATGCACATAAGTTTTTATGAACGTCACACTCTTCAAGTGATATTTAACAGAAAAAGTTCATTGACGTTCCTATTCTCATTTGAAATGCGTTATATATATAGTAAAATAAGTTACTAATGTCTTTTGAGAATCATTGTTTTTCATACATCTTTCACTTTCATAGGAAACAAATATTGCCAAGAGACATAAACAAGGTTTAATGAAACTACCACCAACAGTAAAACTGTACTTCTACAAATAAAATTATCACAAAAAAAAAAAACTTATATGATTTGCATACAATACAAGGGACATGTAATTTAATTTATAAAATAGCAAATGAATCATGTTTAATAAATAGCAAATGAATCTTTTATTTAGTAGCCTATTGTATTGATTGGTTTAAAAAAAATTCTTACCTTGGTATTATCCAAATTTTGAATTAACATAGTAACAGTATACAAAATATGTCGCTTCCAGTGCTGTAATTTGTGTCAGTGCAAATGAGCTATGATTTACCTGTTGTTAATAGCAGCCCAGTGCAAAAGGGTGACGGTTTCGTGGTCTGGCTGGTTGACGTCCCAGCCCGCCTCCACCAGTTCCTTGACGCGAGAAAACGCACCATATTGCGTCGCCTTCACTATGTCGAATCCACTGTAGTCGCGCTCCAAGGGCGCCGGCGGCTGCTCCCTAGACGGAGGCCCGTCGCCTTCCCGTTGCGCCTTGCCGCATTGCCCGCTAGCGGCGGCCCCACATGTGCTGTCGTACATTATAATCAATGAGCACTCGACAGTCTTATCATTATCACGGCACCGATTCACAATTTACATGCATTCATAGGTTTTTATTAAACAACATCGAATCCAAAAGACGTGCGTACAGCAATCAAAAATACAATTTTTAAGAAATGTCAAACTTCATTTTTTTTTTGTTTAATTCGACCCGGTCGGGACAGGCAAAGGGAGCATTGCCCATACAGCCATGTCAAACTTCAACTATCAAGTGAACTTTGACGTGTAGTTTTTTTTTCTTTTGTAAAATAAGTCTCGTCTCCAACACCAACGCCACACATGCCCTAACTACAGTTTTCATAACATTAACATTATCATCATTACTTAAACTTTCAGAAGTATCAAGTTTGTGGCGGATCAATTACTTTTCACAGCTCGGTAGTCGGTGGCCTAGTGATGCAACAGAACTCTGCTTCTGCTTCCGCTTCCGCGGAAGTTCTGCATGTATTTTCACTTTCGTTTCCGTTTCTGCTTCCGCAAACTTTATAACAGTATTCTAAAAGGAAGTTTACAGCGGGAAGAGAGGTGAAGTTCAGCCGGCGCGGCGGGGCGGCGCGCGGTGGCTGGATTGGACGCGACGGACCAAGCGGGCATACGTGCCAATGATGTACGTACCCCGCGCATTTCGTAAGTGTGGCTGTAAAATAACGACAATCATTTTTAACCGACTTACAAAAATGTATATTTCGGCTGTATATATATTTTTTGTATGTTCAATGATAATTCCGTCGTCTGTTGACCGATTTTCAAAACTATTTTTTTGATGTAAAGGGTATAATCCCAAGTTGGTCCCGTTTTCAAAAAAGTGGTGACCTGATGATGGGATCCATGAGGAATCGAGGAAACTCCTCGAAATTTGTCCATATAAATTTATTAAACCATATAATTATGGTGATTTCGACTTTTTTTGAAGTATTTCAAGCATATGCTACCAAAAAATAAGATTTTGCTCCAAGATATTAGGTTGGGGAAAAAGTTTCTTCGCATTTTATATAAAAAATCAAAAGGTTTTTTTATAAAGTTTATTTACAAGTGACTAAAGTATATAGGTGCCATTTTGTTCGATAACTTTTTGCCATCTTGTTGGTAGGTACATGATCCCATTGCTATAAAATTTTTGGGGCTTCTGATGAAAAAACTGCGACAAGTGGTTTTGGCAGTCCTCTTGTGATGTCAACCTGACACTGCCTAAGGAATTCTGCAGCGACCGAAACAGGTGGAAATCTGAAGGTGCATGGTCAGGACTATACGGCGGATGCATTAACACCTCCCAGCCAAACTCCCGTAATTTTTTCTGAGTGGCTAAAGATGTGTGAGGTCTAGCGTTATCATGGTGAAAAACCACACCCCTTCTGTTGATTAATTCCGGCCGCTTTCTCTCAACTTCTTGCTTTAATCTCATTAGTTGTTCGCAGTACAGTTCAGAATTGATGGTCCTGCCTGGCGGTAACAGCTCATAATGAATAATGCCCTTCCAATCCCACCACACACACAGCATCACCTTGTTGCGAGTTAACCCGGGTTTCGCCACAGTCTGTGAAGCCTGACCGGCCTTTGACCACGATCTTTTTCGCACGTTCTTGTCGTACGTGATCCACTTTTCATCACCAGTTATCAGCTTCTTCAAAAATGGTTCGGTTTCATTACGTCGTAATAAAGAATCACAAATGAGTACATGGTTCATTAGGTTTCTTTCAGTGAGCTCATGAGGCACCCAAATATCGAGCTTTTTTGTGTACCCAGCTTTTTTCAAATGCGCCAAGACCGTTTTGTGGTCAATCCCCAGTTCTTCAGCTACATCGTAACTACTAATATGCCGATCTTGCTCCACTTTTTCAAAAATGGCAACAGTTTTGTCCGTAACAGGGCGACCAGAGCGACGTGTATCTTTGATATCAAAATTTCCGGATTGAAAACGCTTAAACCAAATTTGCGCTACTCTCACAGATACTGCATTAGGTCCATAAACATCACAAATTTTTTTCGCGGCTTGTGTTGCATTTTTACCTTTTTTGTAATAAAATTTTAAAATGTATCGAAATTCTTCATAAGAATCACTCATTTTAACAATAAGAAAAACAAATGAAAATCTCAAATTTACCTAATTTGAATTTGGAATTGTCTTCTGTAAAATTAAAACTTTTTAATGATACCAAAATCAGCCAGATACAATTGGTATAGCCCAAGATATTTTATGACAAGTTCATACATACTATAATGCGAAAAGACTTTTTCCCCAACCTATTATATCCTGGATCCAAAAGCACCCAACAGAACTCCTGAATCCATATAGATATATGTTTAGGAATTTCATCACCACAACCATCACACCATACATCATTATATTATGTTGTAATAATAGTTTAACAAGTATCATTAAAAAGGGTAAAATTATTACTTATTTTGAAACAAAAAATTAAACCGTCTTCCAGAGCCCAGAGGAAAAATACACAAAAAAGTATGAAATAAAACTTATTTTCTAAATAAGTCCTCTTTTAAAGTCGGCTAAATTTTTTACTTTACTTTAGCCTTTTTTGTTGACTTTCCGAAAATAGCTTTTTAAGTTTTATTTGGAAATAAAAATTTTCATTTTCATTTTCACTTTCTCTACTCAATCTTCTTAATTTTGAAGTCGGTACCAGCAAATTCGAACGTATTTCTATAACGTAGTTTTATAAAATATTGTAGAACTAGTATTGTTTGGGCTGGTACCGACGATAAAATTAAGAAGATTGAGTAGAGAAATAAATAGTTTAAATTTTAGCCGAATTTAAAAGTGGACTTAGGTACTTAGAAAATGAGTTTATTTCATACTTATTGTGTATTTTTAATAACTTTGGAAGTCAGTTTAATTTTTCTTTTAAAATAATTTTCATAGTATTAACACTTCCGGTTCCGCTTCCGATTCCGCTTTCGATTCCGCTTCATTTACTTTTGACATCTGTTTCCGTTTCTGCTTCTGTTATGAGTTATGACACTTCCGTCGCATCACTAGTGGTGCTATATATTATAATATGTCACCGTTAAATTGTAAAAACTTTTAGATTGTAATTTTTTTTTTTATTTCATTTTCTGTCTTAAAGTTCCATTCAAATTATTCGTGTATCCGTGTATATTTTAATATGTATTTATGTGTATGTATGTAGATATATATATATATATATATATATATATATATATATATATATATATATATATATATATATATAGTGGTTGCCTGGAAGAGATTGCTAGAAAAAAGTATACATATAGAGAATTATTGCTACTTAGTAATAAGGCCACCATTGTGTTACCTGTGTATATTGTTTTTCTTTTCTTTTTTTTCTGTTATATTTTTATGTTGTGTGCACAATAAAGAATATTTTATTCATTATTAGAGTTATTATAAAATGTCGACAGATCGTACGCATTATTTTCCGTTATATTGTAATATTTTCCGTGCCGATTGGTTAAACGGCAAGTGCCCCGCACCGCCGTATTTGTTTGCTTTTTCATAATAATAATTATAACAAAAATAATGCTCACAATTGTAAGGAGAAATTTTGACAATCTGTCGACATTTTATAATATCTCTAGTAATATTACAATCTGTTTTTATAATTTTACGGTGACATAATTATATAACAGTTGAAATAACTACAAGCAGGCTTCGGTCTGACTGAGCATACAATCTCAGTCGGAGATCTCACTTTGAGGATTCCACTCATTCCCACTAGTTCATTTATAAAATATTTATTAGGTAGTTTTAAAGAGATATCAGGCGTAAAAAAGTTAAGCCAACTGGCAATTTCTTACAGCTCTATCTAGTAGTAAATAACAGTTAATGTTATCATAACTTAACCTTTTCACGGTTTCAATGATACACCACTAAATGGCGGAATCATGAATAATTTTAAAACTAATTTTAAATATATTTCATGAATAAATGAAAAAGTTAAAAACTATACCTGACTATGTAAAGTATATTGTAGCCGATGTTACACGGGCCATTATTAGAAATCTATTTACCCCTAATTCATTAGAATCGGATCAGTACACCTAGCTACGATCCCAGACTGAATAAATAATCTGAGGCTACGACGAAAAATACAATTACCTAACTATATAGTTAACTATATGAAAACTCAGATCAAATAATAAACCAAGATAGCGCATGGCGTTTGTTTGAACTGAAGCCTAAAAAACTACGCTACTTCAAGTAAACAAATGTGCTCACGCACACACAAGCAAAGATGTACGCTACTTTTCGACAGTATCGAACGAGTCGTCGCGACGACTAATCTATACTGACAAAAAGTAAAGTACTTTTTTGCATGAGTGTGCGTGAGCGCGTGTGTAAACTTGAAGTAGCGTAGTTTTTTAGGCTTCACTTCAAACAAACGCCATGCGCTATCTTGGTTTTTTATTTGATCTGAGTATGAAAACAATTAAAAATATAGTGTGCTCATTAAAGGTTTAAAAAATATTGCTGTACTACTGTAAATATTGCTCTGAATGTCATAAACACTATCCAAAACCACTAAACATAAATCCTGAATCTTTAAAATACTTGTTTGGGGATTTCAGCGTTGTTTAAAGAACAGCAAGCATAATATGCTACTACGCCAATATGCTAGATGACTGTTTTTTTATTGCATAAATGAATAGTACTCTTAAACATGAGTAACTTCTCAGAAGACACATATATTAAAAGACAATATTTCCAAAGGTACAGCGATTTCTTTACAAAATTGCGAAAGTCTCGTGAAAACGCTCCATACTAAAGTCGTACCTAGCTGTGACGTCACGCCATCGTCACGCCTATATTAAAGTGTATGAAATATTTATAAGGCTGCAGTAACATAATATTATTTTGTAAATATCTCCTATATTTGTGCCTAGGTCATACTTACCATAATAATGTTTTTCTACACGATGTAAGTAAACTAATGATGAAGGTTTTATTACTAACTTAGCAAAAAAAAAAAACTTTTTGTACTTTGTAGATATATCTAGGGAATGTTATTACTTATTATTCGACAAATTTTACTATTCGAATAATTCGAATAATACGAATATTGGTAAGAAACTTTAAATACAAGTCATATAATGCGTTTTTGTAACCTGCATATCTAATAATATTAAAATGTGAAGTATTTCACAAATTACTCTAAAAAAAATCAATGTCTTTTTAGTAAAAAAAATATTCTTTTAAGTTTCAAACTTAAAATACTCAATTCAGTGGCGGACTAAGCCCGTCAGGGGCCCGGGCGGCAAAGCCAAATGAGGCCCCCCCCGCTTAAAAAATCGGTCAAGTACGAGTCGGACTCGCGCACCGAGGGTTTCGTACAAACTTGTAATAAAAAATAATGGTTCACGGTTTATGCATAAGGTTTATATATTTTATGAAATTAAATGTTTTTTTATATTTGAGTTAATTGAATGAAAGGTAAATTGCGGTTAACGATTTAATAATATATTTTTCCATGCTTTGCATAGTTTTTTTTTAGTTTTTAAATTTTTACAAGCTAAGAAAATTTTATTTTAAAATTAGTCGGTACATATTGATTTATAAAATGTTTCTTATGTATTAGTTTTTTTTTGGCATGGCTCCTCTTCGGATAAAGGCCTCCTCCAATTTTTCCCATTGTTTTCGGTCTGTTGTCTTTGTCATCCATTCCTCGCCCGTTATGTTTATGATTTCGTCGACCCATCTATCTTTAGGTCTTCCTTTGCTTCTCTTTCCACCTGCGCCTTTCCACTTGGTGACTCTCTTTGTCTGTCATACGGGCAACGTGGCCAGCCCATTTCCATTTAAGTTGTTGTACATGTCGTTCTGCATCTATGAGTTTTGTCTTTTTACGAATAACATTGCTATTTTGTTTGTCGATAAGTTTGATACCCAGTATGCTTCTTTCTTTTGCGCGCTGACATGTCCGAATTTTCTTTTTTGTTTTTTCTTGAAATAAAAAACAAAAGAGTTTGTGCTCCATATAACAGGCATGGCAATAAGCAGGAGTCCATTACCTTCTTTTTGAGATTCATAGGGAATTTGGCTTTTAAAATTTCTTTGAAACTCCAGTACTTTATCCAAATCATATTAATACGGCGTTCTAATTCATCTTCATGGCGCGTCTTCTCAAAGGATATTTTTTTTCCGAGGTATATATAGCTGTCCACATATTGAATTTGTGCATTGTTTACGTATATATCGTTTTTTACACTATTTGTCGCTACTTTTGTTTTTGAAGTGTTCATTCGTAAACCAATGTTCTGCTCTCATAATCTAACTCACTTATCATTATTTGTAGTTCTTTTGATGTTTTTGCATAAATAATAATAATGTTTAATAATTTTAAGGTTTAATGAAAAAACAAATTTTTTGACTTTCAGTTCTAAGTATGGGGAACGCTCAAAATTTATTGCTTTTTTTCAATTTCTGTGACAGACAGACAGACAGACTGACATAACGAATCCATAAGGGTTCCGTTTTTTGACATTTGGCTACGGAACCCTAAAAATGTAGTTTTTTATGTTTATTTCGTTAAAATCTGGCAAGTGAAACATACATACCTACAATATGGAATGGATATGGGTGGGGAAAATAAAATACAAATCGATAGATAAAATAAAAGATAGTTTTGTGATGTGATATGTGTTTTCGTGCCTTTAATTTACTGAACTCCTCAATAACTTATGTGAAACCGATTTCTTTAGAAATTTTTCTTTCTATTGCCATTTGACTATTTTCCATAGGACTTGTAGTTTTGCCGGAAATTGAGATAAACCGTCTTCTACCCTTAAAAACTCACCCCTTACACTTCCCAACCTCAAATCGCCCGTAAATTACTTTTCATTTAATTTTTTAATATTATCATCCTTTTTATAGATATACAAATGTACCATGGGCGTAGCCAGGTTTTAGTTTCGGGGGGGGGGGGGGGGGGTTTCAAGAAAATAAAACGACCACAAGTACATTAAACCAGGGCCGTCTTTAACCTACTAGAGGCCTAATGTAATGGCCTTTATGTTAACCGCTAGCGAGCCGAAGCGAGCGAGCAAATTATTTTCCTATTTAATAGGTTAAATCTGTTCAAACTTTAAGCCCTAAAATACTGTGGAAATATGATCATTTTATAATATGCATTAGTATAATGGGCGCCCATTTTTTTTCGTTTTTAACTGCTTTAAAGCAGTCTTTCATGGTTTCCCCTTAAACACTGAATAACGGTGAACCTCGGAAGAATATCATAAAATGAACCGGCTAAAACAGAACATTGCTACTAAATAATATAATACGTTCTTTATATTAAATGCGAGCGAGCAAAATTTTTTTCCTATTTATTATATATATTTGACCCCCCCCCCCCTAGCTGCGCCCATGAAATGTACAGAGACTTTGCCATGTTGAGTCTTACGATGAGAACAAGTAGATACCTACGTCTCTAATAAACGTGCACTACAAATAATATAAGGACCACTCGCAAAATGCAATAACTGAAGCAATGTACTCGTAGGTGCATGTTGACTACAAACTACGGATCATAAAATTATTCGTATAATTTAGCCTAGAAATTATTTCTAGGCTAAATTATACGAAGAATTAGTTACTTTTTCCAAATACTCGAAAATGCTTACTTTAAACTTACTCAACTCTGAACTCATTTACTTTTATTCCGCACCAAAAATCAAAAATACTATTACGCTTTTTAATGAAATTACTTTGAACGGATAAGATCGCGTTTATTACTTTACAATTAAAAAAAAGGCTTATCTGTTCGCAAAAATATCGGAACACACTAATAAACTATTAAATATCAACGTAAATAAATTTAATACCTATATTTTAAATGAGGCCAATGTTTATTTTTCTACGTAAATAGAATGTAGTGAATGTAAATGTAGGCGTAAAAGAGGGAATTATTTGCACTCCATTCATTCAGGGATTCCTGAGGAACAGGGTCGTAGCTACCGCCGTATCTGCCGTATCAATTATACGGGGCCCCCAACGTGCAAAAATTAATAAAAACTTCCCAAATTTCATCTTCATTTCATCATCAACTATAAATGCCGTTTGCCGAAAAAAGGTAAGGAGAGTGTATATTTAAATTGTAAAAATTTTGGAAAAAGTGACAGATAGCTAATAATTATGACGAATAAATATTTATTTTAATTTTATGCAATTTTTATTTTATTTTGTGAGCAATCTTTACCCTTCCTAAGGGGCCCCAAACAAATTTTTATACGGGGCCCTGCCAAGGCACGCTACGCTTCTGCTAAGGAAGTACCCGCTACAAAGACGGGAATTCCCCCAGCGTATTGGTCGCGTTCAGTAAAGTTAAATGAGTATTAGTACCGCGTAAAAAGTCTAGATAGCTGTAGTGTTTTGATCTTGATGAAATTATGTAGGTATCAAGCACATTTTTTAAGTCTTGTTTAGGATTTCATCAGGGGAACGCGGAGGCATTTGGGGGCCCCCCAAGACCGGGGGCCCGGGGCGGACCGCCCCTTCCGCCCCCCGGTTAGTCCGCCACTGACTCAATTGCAATAACTTTTTAACACTATTAACACACGAACGGTTTAGGTCTGGAGCAGACCATAGACAAAGAATATATATTACTAACGTACCATAGATGTGGTTGCGAACTTCCTTAGATTTTCCCAAAAATTAAGGAAAAAATCATCTAGAGGAGAGATTTTTTTGGGTTTGTTTTAGAGGTTCATGTTTACTGGTTTTTAAATGAGTTAAGCTTTTGATCGATTCAACATAGACAATCGATTTGAAATGTCAGACTGTAGAAATTAAGCTTTTGGTTGGATAATTTAATGTACAAAGAACACTAATATTACAAAACATATTTTTTTATAATTTATTTATCAGTTTATTTAAGATTGGGGAGGAATATATTTGCAGAGTTGGAATACTGCACAGAACAGAGCACTATTTACAATGTAAATAGTGGTCTGTTCTAATACAATGCAAATGAAAACTCAAACACACGAGTATCGTGCTGTCATTAGGTCTGCTCTAAGCCTAATCGGTACGCATGTATAAACCGTAGTTTAGAATAAGTAAACATGATGAACCATCAAAATAAAAAGCGCTCAAAAAGATTTTAATGTCATGTTATCATAACAAAAAACTTCATAGTTGGTAAAAAGTGGGTAGAAAATCTTTAAAACAAAAATAATATTTTTCCATTTTCAAGTTTTCGTCTCTTTATGTTTTTAATTTTTTTTCTTGAACGATGAGTCTTATTACAAAAAGGAAGTTAGACAACGGTATATTCAAAAAATCAGGACCGCGCCGACCCCCGGTAGCGCCTGTGTGCGAAACCCATGAAGCGCCTCTTTTTTTTACGAATCTTCATGTTTTAACTTTTCGGTGGCGGCCCGCGGCGTCCTCATCGTCTTGGCGCCTGTGTGCGATGTGTGCGGCGCACACAGGCGCCAAGACGATGAGGGCGGGAGGGAGGGAGGGGCGGCACGGCTCTGCAAAAAATTGTATCATAGAATGTGCTTATGATTTTTCTGAAACTAGGCATCAGTACAGTAGTAGGCATCAGGCATTTTACTGCAAGAGACCGTTAAAAAAATTTCCACTTGTTGAAAATCAACACTCAAGTGCAGTTAAGTTCAGCAATAGTTTCTTTAGACTCGAGACTTGAGACCAAACTCGAGTCCAGAGTGTTAGTCACATATGAGTGGATTTGGAAGCCGCACTGAATATGTGGCCATGACAATTGGACCTTTAAGTGGAGAAAGATATGATCAAGAGATTCTCAAAGATTATTTTTAATGTCCTCACCTCAACCTGATTAAGACTCTGAGATGAGCTTAGAAGGCTAGTCAGAAGCCGCAGATTGTCACCTATAGTTAGTGTTTTAGTGCTGTGAGGGTACTCACAGCACTAAAACACGACCTGATGTAAGAATGGGAGAATATTGCATAATTCGGCTCCAAAACCTCGTTTTCAGTATGACGATCACGCTCCAAACTGTTATTAGGCCTCGAGGAGTTATTAAAAACTACAATTTTATATAACATGTAAATTTAGTCTTTAAGTAGTCTTATATGTCTATATAAGTCTAACGTGTAGCCAGAAAGTGTTCGCCTTGCACTAGGCATCTATAGGCTATGTGGTCGCTGAAATTTAGTATGGTAGACGGTAAACGGGAACGGGACGTCAACGAGGACGAGATTATTTCTGGTCGAGATTAGATGGACGGGACGGGCCTGAGGCTGTTTGTCCACCGCCAACGTCGACGAGAACGAGATTATTTTTGTTCAAGATTAAATGGACAGGACGGGCGCGCGATGAACAAACGGCTTTAATAAATGTATGTATCGGTACTTCGGCGCCGTCATGTACTCGGTAACGTCGCTTTGACGGTGGCGGTGGACAATAGCCTTAAGCCCGTCCCGTCAATTTAAGCTGCGCGTCCACTGCATCGGAATCGGAGCGTACGCAGCGTACGGATTTGTTGCTTTGTATTGATTTCTATGGTACTGCGTGCACTGGATCGGCATTTCTGCGCCTGAGACCGGTATTTATGCCGATGACGTCATCGGCAGTGAACCCGTCATTCGGATTCCGAACGTTTCAAGTTCTGACGTGTTCGCGACGACGCGATGGCTCTACATAAATACTTATTCACGATGAATAACGATATTTTAATTACTTTGGTGGAAAAATATGAAGAACTTTACAATCTAAAACATCAACATTATCATAACCAACTGAGGAGAGACGATATTTGGGATGAAATTGGGCAAATAATAAATAAAAATTGTAGAATATAGTGAAGTTCAAAAAACTTTTTTCGAGTCATATGAATGTACCCAAAAAATCTATTTTCATCTTGTAATAAATCAGAATATATTTATAATGTATGAAATTCTCCGAAAATTAATCTTTTTGAGTTTATATTATGATTTATGAACCTATATCTTTCGTTTCCTCTTGTTTCTCTTTTCCTCTTCTGATAAAATACAGCTAATTACAACAATATCCTCGTCACTATCCTCCATAATGCAAATGCACGTTCAGGCTGACGGACTAAAAATAACTAAATTACCGATGATGAATCTGAATGCAGTGGACGCACCCCATCGGCATTTTAACACCCCAATGACGACGCTCCGTACGCTGCGTACGCTCCGATTCCGATCCAGTGGACGCGCAGCTTTAATCTCGTACTCATTGACGTCCCGTTGACGGTGACGGTGGACGAATAGAGTAAGCAGTCACTGACAACATCTAGCGGCATATGAGTATGTATTTCCATGTGGATGATGTGGACAGTCTCAGGAGCACACCTACGAACGCATTGCTTGTGATCTGGTACAGATATTTCGTCGTAGTGTTCTCTTGAGAGCGGACTCATCGCAGTATTTCGGTGCTGGGCCTCCAGTCAAGATGCATTCGATAATTTCGACAGCGAACTTCGAAATCAAAAATGTATGGGAATTGACATAAGTCATCGCTAAGTGACATGTAGCGTGCGATGCCTTACGTCAAATCCCATACATTTTATTGTCGAACTTCGTTTTCGAAATTATCGAATGCATCTTGACTAGAGGTTTACAGAATAAATGAAACCCCACTCGTAAAGCTTTCAGTTTATTAGTTAAACAAATATCACTTTTATTTACAACCAAAGCAATCACAAATTTATAAACTAATTTAAATCGTAATCACCTAAAACTACTTAACAGAGAAATATTTACAATAGAGTTAACAATCAACGTCGTGGGTTGGGACGCGGTGTCCCGGATGAGAAACTATTACTGTAAGTGCCGTCTCGTCTCGGTTGCCGGGTAGCCGGTCGCGAAGTGTATGGACATGTACACCGGTACGTGTGAAAGCTATCGTACATGTCCATACACTTCGCGACCAACTTACCCGGCAACCGAGACGTGTACAAGGGCACAAAAGGTAGCTTTCGAAGCGAGCGTCAGTGACGCCGCGGCTGTGCGACAGAACAATGTAGTAAGGCTAAGCGCGCACCACGATTTTTTTGTAGTGCGACTATTTTGTCGCATAAATGCAACGCATGGGTTTATTTGTCTTTGCGCGCATATGTGCGATTATTTTGTCGCAGAAATGTATGTAAAAATTCTGCGTCAAAATAATCGCACTGCAAAAAAATCGTGGTTCGCGCCTAGCTTTATTGTATAGGACAGCGACTGTCGTGCAGAGCCGCGGCGCGTCACAGCCGCAGCGCTCGAAAGCCATCCCATACGATTTAGTACTATTGTCGATTTGTACTGTACAATGATTTGTCGCACTGTCGCTATAGACACTCGCTTCGAAAGTGTACCTTAACGCATTCACATGAAGATCGTTGATGAGACAAATCAAGTCTAAACAATCAGTTAACATTTGGTTTTAGCCCTTGCTTTGTCTTAGTCGCCTTCTTTATATAAACACGTTATTATCGCGTATGGATTACCTACATTTGTTTAGTACCCCAAGTCTCCGCTAGGGGCGCTGTCCGTTCATACAAATGAAGCCAAACGCAACCGCGATATAAGGGCTAGGCGCAAACTACCGACAGGAATATCGTAGGTAGCAACAACCTATCTGCGCGTAGCCTACACTCCGATGTGTTCTCGGTCAGTATAATGACATCAGGCACTTCACTCTCATGTTTGTCAGTAGAGACCGAAGGACTATTCGCGTTAAGAATCATCGGTGCAAATGTGAGAATGGCTTGCTTCAATTGAGTCGTGTTCACACGGCCCAAGCGTCGTTGGTCAGTTTTGACATTTGAGCCGTTGACTACCTGCAATCTTATAGTTCGCTGGAGTTAAGAATGCAGCGAGTCAACAGCGACGCGACCGTACTAGCTTACTTTAATTGGTGATGTGAACGGTTTAAGTTTCGTTGGTAAACGACGACATTTGCACTCATAACTCGCTGCAATCTTAAAGCCAACGATCTATACACTAAGATCGCAGTGAGTTATCAATGGAAATGTCAAAATTGACCACCGACGCTTGGGCCGTGTTCACATTCAGCAATTGAAGTTAGCTATTTTCACATTTGCACCAATGACTCGTTGCACGCGCTAACGGCAACAAACTAGTCATTTTGCTGGCCGAAACGTCCGGGTACACAGTGACAGCGTCGGCGAGGAAGGCGTTAAGTACCGGGGCGGCGCGGGTGGCGCGGGGCGGGGCGCGGGCGGCGCGGGGCGGGGCGCGGCGGTCACGCGGACGCCAGCGGCTGCGTGACGACGGGCGAGCGCCGCGGCGACTCCTCCTCCGCCGGCTCCGTCAGCCGCAGGGCCACCTCCAGGTCACGCAGCACCTGGAACCATCGACCACATCCATCTTACTATATTTCTAACACAAACTTAAGACACTTATGTGACATTTTGTGGGGATGAATTGCGACCGACATAGGTAAACCTATGCGGCACCACAGCCGCGCAGTCGCTGAGCTTTATTATCTTCGATAGCAGGAATATAAGTGATAGGTGTTAGATACCGAGAGCCCATCCAGCGCCCACCGTGTAGAGCCATACTTCGATGTGAATATGCTAGGCCTCTAGTGGTTGGAAAGAACTTCTACTGGTGTTGCACAGATGTACTATCGAACAATTTGCCGCTCGACCAGACATAAGATGAACATCGCTTATCAGCACCGTTGAATAGTGCGCACGCACACATACTCACATGTAAATACGTAGTTCGACCACGTCTGCAGTCGTTGCGGTCACTTCCTTTGTGTTTAAATCGTCCGCGTGCAAAGGATGATGTTAAGAGACCGGTCGAGCAGGAACTGTCGTGAGATATATGTACAACATATCTCACCTCGGTCTCCTTGTGGTCGAGCAGCGCGAAGCGGCGGTCGAGCGCGGTGAGGTGCGCGAAGGTGAGGTGCAGGTGCGCGTGCAGGTGCAGGCGCGCCAGCTCGCGGAAGTGCGCGGCGTACAGGTGCGCCACCACGTGGTACAGCAGCCGCAGCACGCGCCGCACCACGCTCTCGAACGCCGCGGGGAACTCGTTCGCGTACTTCGTCGGGAACACGCTCTCGTCGTTCACCTGGAACGTTCGTTGTTGAAGGTGAGGCAATGGCAAAAGGCAATGAATATTTTGTTCTGAATTCTATAAGTAGATATTTATGCATAAAAACGGATAATAAACGCACTATAACATAGTTTATTTTTATTTATTTATTTAGGTAACAAACAGTCGTTTACAATCATTAATAAACTTTATAACTACAACTAAACCTAAAGTACCATAATTTAGAATACAAATTATTAACATTCAGTAGTTACAATGGTATAAGATATATAATGAACCTTAACCCTCTACACAACATAACTAATATCAAAAACATGTTTATGAGCCAAATATTAAGTCATTTAATTTTATTTTGTACTTTCTTAAGTTGTTAGAAAAAATATCAACTGATTTAAGATAACTATTGTAGTAAGAGCAAGATCGCCTGAAGAAGGTATTTCTCGCGTAGTTCGTATGATAGGGAGGAATATAAAAAGTGTCCATGGTACGTGAGGATGGTCGCGGTATTTTAAAATAAATTTTGTTCAACAGAGTGGACGAATATTGCACAACGAAGTTATCGTTGTGCAATATTTTGAAAAGAAATATACTATCTAGATATTTACGCCCGCTGAATATCATAGGTATAGACCAAGAGCCAGACCGATAATCGAGTATCTTCAAAAATTTCTTTTGTACCCTTTCGATGCGGTTGATATTAAAATCATACTCTGGACTCCAAAGTGAGTCCAAACCACACTCACGAACTCAAGTATACTGCGAACATAGGCATAGCAGTTTAAGAGTTATCATACGTTTAAAGGGTTGACCTATTCGAATAATAGCGCCTAGTTGTTTGAAAGCTTTAGCTAACATTATATCGATATGTTCATTGAAGTATAGCTTGGGCGTCCAGGGTCACTCCAAGATCTCGTATTAAAGACACTCGACTGAGGGTCCGCCTCCCAATCGCATAGTCATAAGTGATAAGAATTTTCTTCCGCGTAAAAGTTATAACATGACACTTGTCAGTATTTAAATATAATTGGTTAGTTTTGCAATATGTGTCGAAACTATTTAGATCGTTTTGCAAGGCCACACAGACACAGTTTTGTATATTTTTTTATCATCTGCATAAAGGTGATATGAGTTCCTAAAACATTTTCCTATATCATTAACGTACAGTATGAAGAGAAAAGGTCCAAGGATAGATCCTTGTGGAATACCAGACCTGTTAACAAGGAAGGTAGATTGATACCCCTTTATCGCGACGGCTTGACTGCGGTTGGTCACATAGGAGTATACCCATCGCAGAAGATCGCCGTGTATACCGACCTCCAGAAGCTTCCTGATGATAATAGAGTGGCTAATTTTATCAAACGCTTTTGAAAAATCGGTATACACGGCGTCTACTCGGTAACCTTATTCCATGGCAATCCAGTTTATGCAATCTAAACGCGATTTTATGTAACATGACGTCGGAAAACGTATTATTTTTGTAAATCTGTCAAGTCTATCAACAAAGTTGGATAATTGACAAAGAATTGGCCATGTAAAGGGACATCCTCACCATCTAGCTTCCAAATCCAGTAGTAGCCTTTTAATAGCGTGAAAGTCAAGTAGGCAATAATAAAAAATGAAAAATGACACGACGGCCATAAGTACTGGCGCTGGATTTGCAATCTGGATGGGCAAGCTGCCACTTAAGAGTGGACCATCATCATGGTCCACCTTGCAAATCCAGCAGAATTTGCAGGCTGAACGGTCAGTATGGCTCTTTACAAACGGAAGTTTGACGTCAACTAAGGCTAAGGAAGAATGATGGAAGGTTTAGAACAGAAGTGAGCAATAGATCTAAAACGGCAGGTCCATTAACAATGTCAACAAACGCCATAGCCGTCAATGCTAAGCTCATAATTCTTAAAAATTATTCACACATCATGTAAATAACCGTCATGATTGGACCTGCGACTCTGGACCGTGAGTATATGACCCTTTCCATAATACTTCTCTAAAGTTATGTAAAAAAACAAATCCACACACCGTCTTCTGGGTGAAGGTCATTACGTAGTCGACGTACTGGGGGGCGGCGACGCGCGACTTCTTGCCGCGCTCGTCGTACCACGCGTACGTGCGGCCGCCCGGGCCGGACATGTCCGCGCACGACGCCGCCGTGCAGAACTCCGACACCGTGCCGTACAGCAGGTTCACGTGGTCGAACAGCGCCAGCGCTGGAACACAACGTCAACGGTCAGTAATAGGCAATCGGACATTTTTTTTATTGCATTAAATGAATACTTCTCTTAAATACGAGTAACTTCTCAGAAGAAACCGTATATCAAAAGTCAATATTTTCAAAGGTACAGCGATTTGTATATAAAATTTCGCGAGCCACCTAAAAACGCCCCATACTAAAGTCGACCTACAAATAACGTCACTTGTAGGTTATAGTATATGAAGTAGTATATGAAGTAGGGTTGTAACGGAGCTCCGCCTCCGCCTCCGTTACTGCGGAGCCTCCGCAAACAATTTCACCTCCGCCTCCGCATCCGCCTCCGCAAATTGATGCGGAGTTTTAACGGAGGTTTATTTACGATTACATACAACGCGCAAGGAGCGACGCTGGACGAAGCTGCCACTCTGTCAAGATTTTGCTTGTGGTTGATCTTTTATGGGCCCATAAAAACTTTTATTATGTACGACCATTAAGGACATTAAGGACGTGTTGATGAATGTGGCGATGCCGCATAAAATATAGAAGGGAACACGAGCGAGCGGTGGTGGGGGCGTGAATGAATGACAGGAACAGTGTGACCAACTTCAAATCTGATATCCTGCCCCACTGAGCTTAAAAAACTGACAAAACCTGTCATACTCTTAAAAAAATGCCAAAACAATGCCGAAATTTAAAATACAATTTTTTTGTAGTTTCGTTTAATGCAGAAGCCAAAATAATGCCGAAATTTAAAATACAGATTTTTGGTAGTTTACAGAAAATTGCAACGCAAAAAAATGCATTTAACGTAACGCAGTGTAGTTAAAAGTTTAAAAATTAAATTACCATTAAACATTAGTTGTATTTGCACCATTAATTTCTTCATCGACTTCTTCAAACATCGCTTTTGTCATCTGTTTAATCATTTATTTTGTTGGTTGGAATGAAATGCAATCACTATATTATTCACTGATGCCTTGTTTTACAGCTAAAACCTAAGTAGGTACATGTAACTACCATTTACCAACGTTAAAATTATGTAGATTAAGTAGAGAAACAGTTAAAATTTTAGCCGAATTTAAAAGAAAATAATTACCATTATTTAGAAAATGAGTTTTATTTCATACTTTTTGTGCATTTCTACTTTCGAAGTCGGTTTTCGTTTTTTGTTTATTATGATACAAATAAACTTTTGAATCTTTGAATAATTTTACTGCCAAATCTGCCAGCTAATATTGCAATAGTGCCACATCCTGCCAAATTACTAAAACGTCAACAAATACTGCCAGAGGCTAAAATTAAGCCAGCAGTATTTCCGGATCACTACGACCTGCAAACCTTCAAGAAGGGAGCGTATTCCCTACTAAAAGGCCGGCAACGCACTTGCAACTTCTCTGATGTTGCGGGTGTAAGCCAGCAGTATTTCCGGATCACTACGACCTGCAAACCTTCAAGAAGGGAGCGTATTCCCTCCTAAAAGGCCGGCAACGCACTTGCAACTTCTCTGATGTTGCGGGTGTCCATGGGCGACGGTAATCGCTTTCCATCAGGTGATCCGTTTGCTCGTATGCCCCCTTGTTTTATAAAAAAAAAATGAAGACCAAAATGGCAGGATCCTGCCACATAATATGGTCACAACAGAAATCAACTTATCGAATCGTTCAGTACCTCGTAATTGGGTACACGACTACATCTAAAATATTAAGTTTCATTAATGTATTCAGAAATTTTAAGGCATTACTACTTCGTAAATGTAAAAAAATATAATATTTTATTTATAGTTTAGTCATTAGATACATCTAAAAAGTACAAAAAAAAATTTTTTTTTCTTGCTAAATTAGTAAACAAAACCTACATAATTAGTTTACTTACATCATATACAAAAACTTTTATTATGGTATGTATGAACTTAAACGCACAAAATATATCGGAGATATTTACAAATATTATGTTCCTGCGGCCGTATACTTCATACGATTTTACATGGACGTGACGTCATAGCTACGTACGACTTTAGTATGGAGCGTTTTCACGGGACTTGCGAAATTTTGCAAACAAATCGCTGTACCTTTGAAAATATTGACTTTTGATATACGGTTTCTTCTAAGAAGTTACTCATATTTAAGAGTACTATTCATTTATGCAATAAAAAAAATTCATTCGTGTAGCCTATTGTAATTGAGCCGTGATTGTTTTAAGTCATTGCATAATTAATAGTCATTTTTATTTAAATCGCGTGAAATGTTTCTGACTTTAATAAATCATGACTTTATTTACAATTTTTCCACCCCAAATGTCACCTCCGCCTCCGCCTCCGCTAACCTCCGCATCCGCGGAGGCGAACCTCTTCTCCTCCGCATCCGCCTCCGCCTCCGCTAAAAAGGCCTCCGTTACAACCCTAATATGAAGCATATGACCGCAGGAATATAATGTAAATATCTCCGATATTTGTGCGTTTAAGTTCATACTTACCATAATGAATGTTTTTGTATATGATGTGAGTAAACTATTGATGTAGGTTTTGTTTACCAATTTCGCAAAAAAAAAAAATTTGGTATAAAGATTCGCGAAATTTTGTATACAAATCGCTGTACCTTTGAAAATATTGACTTTTGATATACGGTTTCTTCTGAGAAGTTACTCATATTTAAGAGTACTATTCATTTATTCAATAAAAAAAAATCAGTCCGCTTGCCTATCGGAGGCAGGAGCTTACAAGTTACAACAGCCGTTTTATCACAGATTAAAGTTAGAGGAACAGACAAACAGCTACATAGTTAGCTTTCGATTTGATTACACTACTACAAGCATACGCGATACGGTGTGCCGCGTGTCCATGATTGTGTGGAAAAATTGTGGGCCGTTGAAGGGGACGTCAAAATTTTCAAATTTGGATCCTTCTATGAAAGCTGTTTCTCTGTACGTATTACGTAAGTATATTATCTTAGACGTAATTATATTTACTATCTATATTACAGAGCAGAAAATATATAATTATAATATAAGATTTGGTAAAATCAAGTACGGATATTTTGGGCATATGAAAAATAAATAAAATAAATAAACGTTTATTTGACACAATGAGACATTACAATTTACACCACAAATAATACGATGACTTACATAAAAAAAAATACAAAAATAGGACAGAAAAATCACAATTCAGACATAAATTTACGTGATGGTAGGTACCATGAGTAGGTAGGTACGCAAGTGTAGCGCAAGGGTATGATAAGTAGTAGACTAATGCAAAGACAGAAGTTTAGGCAGAAAAATAATGGGGCATTTTCCAAGTTTTTGAAAAATACGTCATATAAATATAACATATTGTTCATAATAACATTATGTATATCATATTTTCTGCTCTGTGGTTTTGTGCACAGTGGCATGAACAGTAACAAACGTAAACCGTTATAACTGAATCAACCTGGCAAGCTCGCAAATTATTTCTTCCGGCGACCCCGGATCCATAAAAATGTATGTATTAGGCTGGGACTATATGCAACGGAATCCGGTAGGCCGTAGAGAATTATGAGCACTGAAAATAGATCTCTGCACTAATACAATACAGTTGAAAATCGAACATCCGAGTGTCGAGTCAAATGTCAATGTCATATATGACAGCTCGACACTCGAAACTTCCATTTTCAACTGTATTGTATTAGCACAGAGTTCTATTTTCAGTGCATAATTCTCTACGGCCTACCGGATTCCGTTGCATATAGTCCCAGCCTTAAAGATTTTAATACACTTGATTGATTGTTTTCACGTTACATATTATAAACAAGTAACAAGACCGGTTCGGACACCTGATGACGACTTTGTCCAAACCGGTCGTGCAATTTACACATTTAATTTGCATTTCATTGAAAAAGTGGAAAAGAAACTCTATAATGGAAATGCTTTGACGCTATATATTTACACGCTAGGCAAACTGTTTGGCAAGCAAACAAAAAACCTTTTTACCCCGGTGCCGCCGACAACCACCAACCACCGTGGATCTGCTTGCCGAGCTGTCTGCTTAACGTGTGAGGGCGACATTATGTTCTAGTATGTTTTCGATTGCAGCACTTTTAATAAATCAAAACACCACTCCGCATTATTCATAAGTATTATTGATTGTACCTACTTTAGTGTTAGTAATAATGTGTTCATCTATATTTCTAGTGTAACTGGACTATTGTAGAACTTCTAACAGAATATTTTAACGTGTAATCAATACTCCGCAATTTAACATAATGTACTCGTATACCTTTATGAAATTGAGTAGTATCGATTGGACATTAAAATATTTAGGCGTGAGGTATTAAAATAGAGCTGTGTGTTTAAATAACAGTATTACCCCTCTTACTAATAAAAATATTTGTACAGTTGATAAGCTATAGAATGTTTTGTCCTCGTCTGATACGATGGAACTGTCTCTTGACAGTCGAGGATCAAGTACATCTGAATTAAATACAAAATATTTTGTTCATTAATAAAAAAAACTTCCAGTTTCTATCAATAGATGGCGCTATCCTGGAAGTAAATCGCGCCGTTGTTTTCACGGGTAATGGAATACTTATCTAATATTATTATAAACAGATCACAAAAATTTAAAAGAGTGGAGTGAAAGTGTGCGCGACCGCGACACAATACTACTGTGGCCGTGGGAGTACACGGACACAGAGTCGCCACGGTAGTCGGTAGTCACTAGTCGGTAGTCGGTACAGACGTCACGCTCACGGCCGACAACCATCACGTTTACAATAACTAAAGCAGTAAATACAAAGGACTGCGTGCTATGTACCGTTCCGAATCAAAGCACAATATAATGTTATTATGCTTCCAATTTAAATATCACTTTACCGCGCAATAAAGAAATACCATTTAATTATCTAAATAAAGTCTTTTACTTTGTATAGATCTCGACTTTGACGTCATTTTACATTTTAGGGGTGGCTCTCCAATGTACATACATATTTTTTTCATTCCGCGCCATCGTGTGGGGTATCGTTGAATAGGTTTTTTAAAATAAAGGCAAAATTTTATGACTTTTTTACAAAGTCAACCATTTTCGAGAGATCAGCCTCCAAAGTGGTTTATAAGTTGGTCCCCCCTCCTGGCATTTCTAAGCCATGAGCCATTCATGAGACTTAGAAAATTGCAAATTTTCATTTGGAATAAAATATAAAAACAGATTATGCTAAATACTCTTTAGAAATATTATTATGAACGAAATCAGACGGTAACTTTTGAAGTAATTGAAAAAAACGTATTACACGTTTATAGTTATAGAACCCTCAGACATGTATTGGTTAAGTTATTCAGCTCTATTTTACTAGCACTCAGCGATCTGAATTTTCTCCAGCATTCCGGATCAATTCGCACTAAGTACGGATGTGACTTGACTTCGCTTCACTTGCGGCTGAACTAAACTGACTTCATGGTCTTCCAACTTTCAAATAATTGAGCCTTTGACACAAATGCTTTTGTACATATTATTTGTGACACAAAACATGCCCCGTTTCTTTCGTAACAGAATAAAAAATCATCCACTATTAAGGCGCTGTGAGTAGCCAACTATGAAGTATTCGAGGGGGTGAAGGAGATGAGTGGGGGACGTGCCGCCCCCGTGACTGCGGGGGGCTTCATGCGATTTACGTCAAAGTGATGTGTCCATAATGTACAAAAGCGTAATTTCGACAATATTGTAATGAGCTACATAGCCTGGCGGTATTGTGCCCGCCTAAAGCTAAGCGTAGCGTCTAGGTTCAAATCTCAATACAAATAAATTATATTTAAAAATTCAAAATTTCAAATTCAAATTTTTAAATTCAAAATTTCAAAATGTCTATTTTCTGTCTAGGTCCATTAAAAGAAGTCTAATTCCTAATTTTGTACTAAATTTAGCCATTGCGATTTGAGAAATTAGTCTTTTTAGTTTCCCTAAGCTAAAAAGGCTTAAAAAAGTAAAAACCTAATTGTTAAATAAAGTTCACGTATTCAATATTGTTTAGTCATAAAGAATCTATATACCTAATATCTAATCTATATCCTAATTTCTTAATTTTTCATGGATTTATTACTTAAAATAATAAAATGCAAATCTAATATTTATATATTATATTTCTTCTATGCGTGTATAATATGTCACTGATGACTGAACTCCTAAACGGCTGGACCGATTTTAATGAAAATATTTGTGTCTTCAGGTGGATTCGAGAATGGTTTAGATTTGCAATTGGACCTGGTAGGTGGCGCTGCTGTCAGTACGTCAACAAAATTAATTCTAAGGAAGCTTGCCGGGACAGCTGCTAGTATTATTATAATACTTATGCTGTTGAAGTACTGCGGAATACGCACTACGACATACACATTACACACATTGACGTTTAATTCTAAGACAGTATGTCAAAATTTTATTTAATTCGCATTTTTCAGCGATTACAAAATCTAAACTTGCTTTTGCCTGCAACTTCGTTCGCGTAGCACAAAGCTAAATTATTTTATACAACACATAAATATTGTATAAAAATTCAATATCCAATATTCCCCTTCTACCTACTTACAAGAAACTTCGGCTATCTGACACCCAAAAAATTACAATTTCAAATAGGTACCTATCTAGTTTCTGATATTACATATATTAGTGGTTTAACCAAATAGTCTCTTCGGGTACATCATATTTATTGTAAATATTGTTTTATTTAATCTATACTACTATAATACAGAGAGGTTTTTTTGTGTTTATGTTTGTTTGTTTGCATTGTATAGGCTCGGAAACTACTGGACCGATTTTGATGAAATTTAGGACAGATATATAATAGAATAGACCACGGGGAAGCACATATAGGCATACTTTTAATGCGGAAAAATGTAAGGTTCCATCGAGATTTCCTTTTCCGAGTAGCGGGCAACACCTAGTCTAAATATATAAAAGGCAAAGCTGACTGACTCATCCATCAACGCACAGCCGAAACTACTGAACAGATTTTGCTGAAATTTGACATACAGATAGTTGTAATGACGTAAGCATCCGCTAAGAAAGGATTTTTGAAAATTCGCCCCCTACGGGGGTAACAAAGGGGTTAAAATTTTGTATGTAAACCGAACTTCACGCGGGTGAAGTCGCGGGAAAAAGCTAGTAAAAATAAACGTAAATTACTGAATACATGTCCCTTATTGCTCATGGTAATTAGAATTAGAATTGATTATAATAATTGATATAATTATATTGTGTATAAACTTTGCAAACCAACAGAATAATATTTAGGGATATATATCTACACTAATATTATAAAGAGGAAAACTTTGTTTGTATGTTTGTTTGTTTGTTTGTTTGTTTGTTTGTTTGTTTGTTTGTTTGTTTGTAATGAATAGGCTCAAAAAGTACTGGACCGATTTCAAAAATTCTTTCACTATTCGAAAGCTACATTATCCACGAGTAACATAGGCTAAATTTTATTTTGGAAAAAAATAGGGTTCCGTAAGATATTTGGGTTTTTCGGACACAAGGTGTAAAAAATTAACCAGAAAAGTTACTTATTTTGCGTACGCTGCCTAAACTATAAAAGATAGAACTATAAAATGTTCTAATTAATTGTAGATCTTATAAATATCTACAAAAAAGTCCGCGACACACTATACCTATCTATATCGAGTGAGGCACAACAACCATTTATTATTTAGAAATCTTGAATTTTTTTTGGACTATATTTAAACGCGTTTATTTTACTCATGCTATTAATCCTTATCAAAATAAATTATTTCATCACTAAGTACAGTTTATGTAGATAATATTTGGTCTTTGAATGATTAAAATTGGATGTTTGGTTTTGAAGTTATGGCGAAATTAAAATATTACGATTTCTGCTGCACGGCCCGTTGCGAAGTGGGTATCACCAAGGCGGGGCTGGGGTGCGCGTGCGAAGTTTAGATTATTAGGTAATTTTTTTGTTTTGTGTTCGTTGTAACTTTGATGGATAAGTAGTTACTTGAATACCTATTTATTTAGTGTTTGTTGTATCGTTAGTCCTGAAAAGTATAGGTATTTCATACGATAAAAGTATACCCACCTACTTATTTCATTGAGTTTTAGTAGGTACCTATATTAATTTGTTTCTGTTTGTTTTGAACTTTTGACTAAATTCCGCCCGTTTTGTTAGAGGTTTAAAGACATTCTGTAGTATTAGTATCAGTATTGTACCCGTGCGAAGCCGGGGCGGGTCGCTAGTAATTACTAATTTTGTTGTCAATCAATGTTGTCAATTTTGAATCAAATTTTCTGTAATAAATTATATCAATAATTTCGGTTACTTTATGTCAGTCTGACTGGCAGCTCGGTTTGCGTACCTACGTTTGATCTTTGGTGGTGAGTTCAAATCCCGGTAAGATAAATATTTTATTGTGATTCTTATACATAATGTATTTGTTTTTCTTTAATATTTTTTATTTATTTTTAGTTAAATTTTATCGTTGTAAGTACTAAAACTACGACCAAAGCTCGGTCTCCCTAGTACCTACTTATAAAGAGTTTTTGTACTTCCATCTTAAAAATACGGTTTTTGCACTTTCATCGAATACAATCTTTTCATATTTTTTATAATATAATCTACACTAATATTTACAACAACTTAAAGTAACTAATAATAAAATAAGTACATAACTAACAATATTATACTTTGATTACTGCGAGAACAAGCTCGGAGTTTTATAGTGCGAGAAAAAGAAAAAGAAAAAAAATCGTCTGACCGGGATTCGAACCCGAGACCAATTGGTCGCAACAACGCAAAAAGCCTAAGGGCTACCGAGCGCCTTACGTCAGATAGCGAAATTACGCATATCTTATTAGTATTAAACGATGAAAGAAAAACAAATATTTACCCCCAACTTGACCTTTATGCAGACGACATAAAGGTCAAGTCGGGGGTAAAATAAATTTGAACGGACTTTTAACATTAAATTCGGATGATTTTTGAGCAGAAAAAAGGGGAAAAATTTGACATACGTCTCATTAGCAAGAGGCCTAAGCCGGTACTGTCTTATTCCATAGATATGAAAGAGAAGGAATGACAGGTAGCCATTTCGCGATGTTTCATTCGACTCGTCCGAATAATTTATTATTGAAATAAATTAATACTAACAAGTATCTTATTCCTATCGAAAAATCAAAACAACAATTCCCTTCCTTTTATTATGTTTTACGAAACTGCAAATAATTTTCTCAATTTTGTTCACAAATAGTACAGTTACAACTCCAAGAATTTCTATTTTAATGGTTACTTTATGATTTTTTTTTATTGAGAAAATGTTCAGATAACGTATTTTGAAAACGAAGGTCCCCTAGCAAATATGATCAAAATTAACATATATTTTTTTGCTGCACTAAAATATATCCATTCGTCTCAAAAAAATTTTTAAAGAAGCGTATTTTTAGGGTAAGAGCGCCTTAATATTAAAAATATTATACTGTATACTGTGTACTGACTGTGCGAGGCGAGCCACTCGTTGTAGTCCAGCCCGCGCGGCAGCTCCACCAGCTGGCGCATGTCCAGCTCGGGCAGCTTGCGCTCCAGCAGCGCCTCCTGCAGGTACAGCTTGGGGTCGCCCGCCGCATCGCCGTCGCGCTCCTTACGCCGCGCCTTCCTGCAACACATGACACTCCGTTATAGGACCGACTAGTGCATATTACCTTTAACAGTACTATGGAACAAGAGAGGCCGGGGGAAATGCAGAACACGCATGTGTCGAGTGACGAGACAAATGTCAGTGTCATAAATGACAGCTCGACACTCGACACTTTGATTTTGTCTATTGTATTAGCGCAGAGTTATAATTTAATTTTCAGCGCTCTGAATTTTCCCGAGTCCGTCGGATCGGATCATATTACATATGTATATGTATATAGTCCTAGCTTTTGCTTCTATACCGCGTGTACACAGTACACACTAGGCAACACTCCATTCAAATCCAATTTAATCTTAACGTAATCAAAAACACAATAGCGCGTTATAATAGTGTCAATATGAATGTCAATTTACCGTGCAATAAAGATACGTGGGTAACACTGAAAATGTTTAGAACTGGCCTGTTAGAAACATTGCTAATGAAAACTTTTTTGAATTTCAATGTTAGAACTCTTTGGTAACCTAATGTAGTATATTGCATTCATTTGTGATTTGTTTTTGTGAATTGGCGGCGAATCTAAAACTCTTGTTACACGTGAAAATGACTAACCTAACCTAACGCGAGAAAATTTTCGGTCAATGGTTTATTATGACTTCCGTTGTGGGCTTACTCAACAACAAAGCTATGATAGGCTGCGATTAGCATTTCTTAATGAAGCCCCATCTCGTACCACTATTTACAATTGGTTTAACGAGTTTAAGCGTGGACGTAGCGATCTCAATGATGATCCGCGTGAGGGACGTCCTTTAACAGCGACTACTGAAGATAACATCAGTGCTGTGCGACGCATGATAGAGGAAGATAAAAGAGTGACCTATCAGCAGATACGGGCAAGCCTAGGCATTGGTATGAGTCAAGTTCAAAAAATATTACACAAACATTAAGCAGTCAGGAAGTATGGATTCCCCATACTTTAGCCGACGACCAGAAACACCTTCGCATGGACTGGTGTCGCCAAATGTTAGATAAGTTCGACGGTGGTGACTCAAATGCTGTATTTGACATCGTCACAGGTGATGATAGCTGGATATATTGCTACGAACCCGAAACCAAAAGACAATCAGCTCAGTGGGTGTTTCCTTTCGAGGATCGGCCAACTAAGGTAAATAAAGGAAGAAGTCAAGGAAAAAAGATGATTGACTCATTCTTTGGTCGGAAAGGTAATTTCGCGACAGTTGTACTAGAAAATGGAAGGACAGTTACTGCAGACTGGTATGTCAATCGCTGTTTGCCTGTTGTCTTGGAAAAAAATCGACAGCAGCGCCCTCGAAGCAGAATCCTCCTTCACCACTACAATGCTTTAGCGCACTCCGCAAAACGGACTGTTGAATATTTGACTATGGCAGTTGTCGAGAGAATGAGTCATCCGGCATACAGTCCTAACCTGGCGCCCTGCGACATTCATTTATTCCCACGAACTAAAGATAAAAGTCTAGGTATTCGCTTTACGAGCCCTGAAGATGCGGTGAAAGCGTACGAAAATGCCATACCCCATTACCCCTAAGGAAGAATGGGCCCACTGCTTTACTCTTTCTTTTGATGTGTAGAGAGGAACGGAGATTACTTCGAAAAACAACGAAAGTATTGGCAACTTTCTACATTAAGCCGTTTTTCATTTTCTAAACATTTTCAGTGTTACCTAGGTATTAAAAACATTAAATAATTTGATACGCTAAAAACTTAATTTTTTAAGGTTAATAGCTGATTACTTGGAGTTCATCGATAAAGCCATCTAAAAATTATTCCAAAAAAAAAAACACATAAAAAAATCACAGTTTTTTTTATATTTCTTGAAATCTATCTGTCCGAATCGGTCCAAATTGTATTCAAAATCTAAGTTTGGCCAAGCCCTTTCGAATGGCGCCAGCCGCAATAAAATCGGTCAAAGCGTTCAAAAGTTATAAGAGGCTTACATACTTACACACACACACACACACACACACATATGTATAAAGACATAGTGACACCCTCGCGGGGGTAGTCAGGGTAGCTTCCTGTAACCTCAGAACATCAAATTCTGATGAGAATTCGATTTTATGCAAAACGGGGTAAAACCTACAACTTCCCGAAATCTTAGATTTTCTTAGCGGGAAGTTAAAAAGAAAAGCACAGATTTTGGACACAATCCACGTGCGATGTGCTTCAAAATTTGAAGTTCAAATAATTGAAATAGGTATAAAAATGATCTTTATCAACAATAATATATCAATAAAAATATAATAAGTGCGGAACAAGATTGAAGTGATAAGAAATTTATCAGTAGGAATATACGAGTACCTACAGTAAAACCGTGTTGCTATTGTGGCTCTCAGAAATCGTCGTATTTCCATGGAAATGACAGAAAGATATCTTGGTACTGTACTTTAAGCAGTAACTATTTAGTAATCTGTGCTTTAAGTTTCACCGCAGCTGGTGTCACATCTCACAGACGATTAATATAATGCACTCGTATGTGTAATAAATAATAATATACTATTTACATATGGGAATTCTCCGAATTGACATTCAATATAATACATACTTCAAATGTAAATTTTAAGCAACCGGACACGTACCGTACATGCATTCAATGAGTCACAAGAATTATTGTCGTTTATTACACAATATTTATTCTTATTTCTTAGATATATCAAGTATGTACTCCCGAATGAGCCTGTTTCATAATCGCCAAGTGTCAAATAGCGTATATTCGAAAGTTTTTTCGTTGCTTACTTTAATAATAACGACAGAGACAAAACATGCAAATATTAGCTATCTGACACTTAACAGTAGATTGTGCAACAGGCCCTAAGTAATTTTATATTTTTCTTTTTTGTTTAGATTTATATGTAAAAATATCAGATGTGATATATCTGACTAACTACTACTAAAGCTGACTAAAGCTGACTTCTAAATTGGGCTTACTAACTTCAGAAACAGGGCATTGAGGAGATCCGTCAGCCATAGCACTAGTCCTTCCAACCATCGGTCCATCGTTCGTTCCGGCCCCTGTCCAAATACACGCAACATCGAGGCCCTCCGAGAAGCTCGAGATCGACAAAGGCTACGATGAGAGGCGCGTAGGCACTGTGAAGGTCATGCTACTCTCGGCTCACGTCACGCAGGCCAATCGAACTCGGAACTTGTAATACGCGGAAATTATCGGCAGTAGATTCAAGGCGACTTATCAGCTCCGCTAAACTCCCCTTGAACACCAAGGAGAGTCGGCCAACGACTGTGCTGCCGCGTGGTGGTGAATTTAAACGAGGTGACTCAACATAATTCATAACACAATAAATAGAAAGCGGCGGACGCTCGCCCTGGCTGATGTCAATGGGCTAGTCGGACAACCTGCTGCTCACTTTTCAAATGGCCATTACTCCGGCGTCGATTCGATTCGATTTACGTATATTTATAATGGATCACTCTTCAAATCTTATCACAAACATGTTTCCGAACCAACGACGTCACAACATCAAAGAGTTTAATGCGAGCACGGACGGTCGTAATAATAGGGCAAAGTTATAAACGAGACTGCACGATAGTGACGCATCACGCAGCGCGGACGCTCACCTGAACGGCACGGAGTATAGATACGACGGCAGCGAGAACAGCACGCCGAGGACCACCGCGTGACACATGCCGGCGACGACTGACCGCCGCGCGCAGCGGGGGCCGGGAAGGGGCGCGCCGCGCCGCCCGCGCACTATCATGCCCAATTATTATCGCCCACTCACTACTGGCTCTGACCGCTCGCCGCGCGGAGCACAACCAAAGGTTACCTGCGGCCGGTACGGTTATCTGAGTGAATCTGACGCCATTAGGCTCCATGCCCATATTTTTTCCCGTATGTTACTTTCCATTTCAATAGCGACGACACCTATTCAAAATATTCATTGGAAATAAATAAAAACACCTTAAGTCATATTTTAACGAATGGCGATAGATAAGTAGCTAAGTTCAGAGAAAAATTATAGATACTAAGTAGCCAAGTTCTGAGTAAAGGATGAAACTTGTCAATGAGCTTAAACAATGCAAGACTACGCCAGAGTCGGAATGTTATCAATATCAGGAGTTGAGCAGGGCGGTGTTAATTCCTCAAAATCGGCAGCAATTGGCAAAATCGGTTAGGAGGCCACTGATAGTGTGGCGAATCCATGTCCGTGCTCCACGCCCGAGGAATGTTACAATAGAGAGCACACGCCACACGGCGCTTTCCACACGGAACTCATACGGCTCACCGCAGACCGACCCCGTGTGAGAATTGTGACAGTTCCTATTTACTAGATAATGGTTAAGTATGATTCGATCGAAATACAGACTACCGATTAGATACGATATTATCTTGCCCAGTGTCACTCACAGTGCGACCGAATCAGACGACACCAGTTGCACCTCTAGGCTCTTATGCTAAATTCCATAAAGGCGTTAGGCAGCAAGAGGTTAGTATACATAATACACATTTTTCATTACACATACTTGCAGAATATTATCCTCTCTTATAAAACGATCGGGTAATGACAATAATTAATCGTGAACAACTCGCATCACATCATGGATTGACAGCATCCGCGATCATACGTAAAATTCGAGTCTGCGCCCATACGCTGACATATTATGTTCCGACTGTCAGCCAGAAAATATAATAATATGATCATTTATGGCTGCTTAGTGCGTTGACTCCCATACGTCCCATACAGCTGCCGCAGCCTGGCTGCCGAGTGCGCGCCAGGCCTTAATTTACATTCATCAATGACCTTTTACTTCATGAATCTTTAATCTCGAAAGGTTTGTCTAATTAAACAGGATTATATTAAGGATATTCGATTCTATAATACTCGTAATATTAAGTCCTTAATTATAAAAACGAGTTTATTTTTTAAGTGGATCATTTCTTGTAATATTGTTTCCATAATTAGGTGATTGACAGTTGTACAGTGCAGTGACGAAGCTGGTTCTCCTTTATAGGGAAGCTTCCCTAGCCTGTATAATAGAAGCCTGGATTTGGATGAGGGTCTTCAAAAGGTAAGTGGTAAGTGAAACCGATAGGAATTCAAACTCAAACTCAAACTCAAAATTTTTATTTCCATGTAGGTTATAATATAACGCTTATAGAATTGTCCTACATGATGCCTGTACCGGCGTAAGAAACTCGCACGGGGCCACCTTTTAGCAAAAAGATAGGAAAATTGTTCTTTTCAAAAAATATTTTTACAATGTTGTAACTTAATCTATATAACATTAGTTATAAGTACATAAAACATACTTAAGTACATAAAAGCAGCCTCGCATGGGGCCATCTTATTCCCAAGGTGTGCAATCGTTTATGAAATCACTGACTTTATAATAACCTTTAGCACACAAACGTTCTTTAACTACTTTTTTAAATTTATTAATAGACAGACTTTGAACGTTTTCTGGGATTCTATTGTATAGGCGTATACATTGACCTTTAAAAGATTTACTAACTTTACTTAGTCTGATCACCGGAATGTCTAATTTGTGTTTATTTCTAGTGTTCATGCAATGATTATTACTTTTCGTATTGAACATATTTAAATTTTTTCTAACATACAACACATTGTCAAAAATGTATTGAGAAGCGACGGTCAGAATTCCTATTTCTTTAAACTTTTCTCTCAGAGATTCAAAGCAGGACATTTTGTAAATAGAACGTATTGCTTGCTTCTGCAGCACAAATATTGTATTGATGTCGGCGGCATTTCCCCATAAAAGAATGCCGTAAGACATTCTACTGTGAAAATAACTAAAATAAACAAGTCGCGCCGTTTCTTCGTCAGAAATTTCCCTAATTTTTCTGACTGCATATGCTGCAGAACTGAGTCTATCTGCAAGATTCGCAACATGAGGACCCCACTGTAATTTACTATCTAGTGTTATACCTAAAAATACAGTGGTGTCCACTAAGTTCATTTTCTCGTCATTTAATAGTATATTGGTTTGAACTTGCCTAACATTGGGCAAAGTAAACTTTAAACATTTTGTTTTATTTGAATTTAAAAGTAAATTATTAACATTAAACCAATGTACTATTTTAGAGAGAGCACTATTTACCTCGTCATAATTTGACTGTTGTCGCTTCACATTAAAAATGAGTGAAGTGTCATCGGCAAAAAGTACTATCTCATTATCATTATCTTTAATTAGATAAGGTAAGTCATTTATATAGACGAGAAAAAGAAATGGGCCTAAAATGGATCCCTGTGGGACACCTAATTCTATTTTGGTCCCAGTAGACCTTTTACTATTTATTTCTACCCTTTGAGTTCTATTTTTAAGGTAAGAACTCAAAAGGTCGAGTGAAGAGTCCCGTATACCATAGTGGTGCAATTTTCTGATCAATGTAGCATGCTCAACACAATCAAATGCCTTGGAAAGATCGCAAAATACACCTAATGCATCCTGCGACCCCTCCCAAGCTTCAAAGATTCTACAAAGAAGACCCATACCAGCATCCGTAGTGGATCGACCCTTGGTAAAACCGTATTGATAATTGTGTAATAAATTATTCGAATTAAAATGTTCTAGTAACTGTCTTAAAATTATTCTTTCAAAAATTTTACTAAAAGTCGGTAGGATCGATATAGGCCTGTAATTTGTCGGATCAGATTTATTTCCAGCTTTGAATAAAGGTATAACCTTGCTATGCTTCATTAAGTCAGGGAAAACACCACTTTTTATACAATCATTGAAAACCCTCGCTAGATAAGGAGCTACGATGTCAATTATTGATTTAATAATTTTTGTAGACATTTCCCAGAGATCAGTAGTGTTTTTAATATTCAACAACTTAAATGTCTTAATAATGTCTCTGGAGTCAATTTCTTTAAACTTAAAATTGACATCACATTCCTTTACATTGTCTCTGAGTAGTTTTTCAGCAACTGCAGGTGATGAATTTAAATTTTTTGTAGTTGAGACCGGAATGTCAGCAAAAAATTTTTCGAAGACCGTCGCAACTTCTAGGTCAGTGGTTATCTTTTTATTTTCAAAAAAAAGTTCAAAATCGGAGCTACGACAGGTGACGTTTCCAGTCTCACTAGCTATAACCTTCCATGTAGTTTTAATTTTATTGTTTGAATTTTTAATCTTATTCTTTATATAAAGAGCCTTAGCGGCTTTACATACTCTTTTAAAAGTTTTTGAATAATTTCTAACATATGTTTTAAAGGTTTCACTATTGTTAATATGTTTCTGTTCATATAATTCATATAATCTTTGCCTGCTTATTATAATTCCTGCAGTTGCCCATTTAATAAAGTTGCTTTTTCTATTTTTAAAACTAACAGTTTTAGAAGTAAATATCGAATCAAATTGGGTTCTTATTATCTTAAATAATTTGTTAAAAGCTTCATCTGTGCTATTTGACCCATCTAACAATTGAATCTTTGAATTTAAGTTACTTCTAAATTTCTCAATACGTTTTGTATTCACAGGAACAAACACATGCTTGTCCTTGATGTTACTGTCACAAATGACATTAAAAGAAGCTAACTGTCCTCGGTGATCAGAGCTGTTAGTAAATATATTATCAATACAAGTGGCCGTTGTATCACATACTCTTGTCGGTTCATGAAACAGAATGGAGTTAAATATATATAAACTTTTGACTGCGGTCATTGCGGACTGGTTTTCATCATATATTAGCAACAGGTCGCAAGCGGTAGCACTAACGGATTTATATCAAGCTGGATGTCGGTACCCTCTGGTGTCCCTCAAGGATCGCTACTGGGACCCCTACTATTTGCCATATTCTTGAATGACGTGTCAACATGTTTTCATCATTCTAAGCTATTATTGTATGCTGACGACACAAAAATACTGAAAAATATATTATCAAATGACGATTGTCGGCTTTTACAGGAGGATCTTAATAGATTTAGCAATTACTATGTGGTTAACAAATTGGATCTAAATGTAACGAAGTGCTTTGCCTTAAACTTTAGTCGCAAAACTAAATTGATTTATTTTAAATATAAGCTTAAGAATAAGGAATTAGCTTTAAAGAATGTAATTAAGGATCTAGGAGTAATTATTGATACTAAATAAATTTTTGACCAGCATATTGATTTTACTATAAGCAAAGCATCAAAGGCTCTAGGATTCATAATAAGGTCGAGTAAACATTTTAAATCTATAACTTTAAAAATTCTTTATTGCTCTTATGTGCGCAGTCTTCTGGAATACTGTTCTGAGGTTTGGAATCCTACCTATGATATATTTTTTTTTTTTATGAAATAAGGGGGCAAACGAGCAAACGGGTCACCTGATGGAAAGCAACTTCCGTCGCCCATGGACACTCGCAGCATCAGAAGAGCTGCAAGTGCGTTGCCGGCCTTTTAAGAGGGAATAGGGTAATAGGGGAGGGTAGGGAGGGGAATAGGGTAGGGGATTGGGCCTCCGGTAAACTCACTCACTCGGCGAAACACAGCGCAAACGCTGTTTCACGCCGGTTTTCTGTGAGCCCGTGGTATTTCTCCGGTCGAGCCGGCCCATTCGTGCCGAAGCATGGCTCTACCACGTATTATAAAAGTAGAATCAAATTTGTAGAAAAACGTTTCTTAAAGTTCCTTCAATTTAAATGCAATCTTAACCTTCCAGACTACGAAGCAAGGTGCAAGAAGTTTCATTTCCTCCCACTGTATTACCGTAGAAATATCTCTGATTTTGCTTACGCATGTAAGGTAATTAACAATATTGTGAATGTCTCTGAGTTATTAAGCAATTAGTATAACTTCAAAGTCCCTACTAGATACTTCCATTACCATGTACCGTTTCACGTGCCGCCGTACAATACATACTGTCGTCGCAATTAATTTAGATCGAGCACCGAACTCAAGAAATTTCTAAGCGACAATTGCCTTGAGGATAGTGTTGCATTAAAATCTACAAAAATAAGAAAACTTTTAACTAAAGCGTACTTCAAATACTGTTTATCAAATTAGAAATAGATCGGATCAATTAGTTTTATTTTTTTTTTTCTTTGCAAATTGTTTTTTTTTGTATGGGTTTTGTGTGTGGAATTGTTTTTTACATTTTTTTATATTTTATTTCTTTCGATTTTGTTTTACAATTATTTTAAGTATTTAGGTTTACTTTTTATGGTGGCCTTAATCCTTTTTTTTTTGTTATAGGTAAGTATGTTATTTTTTTTTTATTTTAGTTCTTATGGATGTGCGGTTAAGATTAATTTAAGATCTTTTATCACTTTCTAGCTTTACTACTTTGCTATGTATAAGTGAAAACTTGTTATTGGCTTTTTTATTTCTTAGTTAAATTATTATTAATGTTATCATTTTGTAGCTGTAAGTTTTCCGAATAAAATAAAACAAAATTAATAGGAACCCCACGCCACTGGTACTGTGTACAGGAAGATAATATGGTAGGGACAAGGGAGTGGTGACTAGGGATATCCCTATCATGTCTTTCAATTCCGTTCAATTGGACTGAATGTCTTGAGGATGAAATTACACGGATTGATGCTCCTGCTGGCTACATGTGAAATATTGTATTCGGGAACTTTAGTGGAATTCCTTTGGAACCTACTGGTTGCTACATGTAATTTATATGATTGTCGAATAGCAAGTATGTGACTGTCGAGTAGCATGTGTAGTATACCAGAGAAATGTAATACGGAGAACGATACAGTGTCGTAACGTGTGTTTCCGTACATGGGAATTAGAGCGTGCCCGCGCCGCTCGAGCCGGGTAGAACTGGGCGAGGGCGACCGCGACAAACCAGACTAGTAAGCCTGTTTAGATTGAGTTATGCTGGATTTACACGCTTAGCAAGCTAAGCTTTTGTTCCACGGTGTTTCCCGAGCCTCCCAAACCGCGTGGTCCATTGCTTGTTAAGTTATCCATCGCACAATTATGCTCAAAAGAACGCGTTAGCTTAGTGGACATTTGATAGTGGACATCTAATATTCACAATATTTCTTACCATCGTAACATTATTATGTGCGATAGGTGACGTTATCAGGCCTGTCGCTACGGCTGTGACGTCACTCCATGCTATAGGCGGGAGAGGGCCAAATGATAACGTACCATTATGATGCAGCAGTTTCACTTACAGCGGTATCATATCAGGTTTTATTGTATCCACTTGAATCTCGTACGGTTTAAATAACTGATTGTTTTATGTTTATTTCCAATCCGTAGAAGAATGTGATTGACAAAATAAAAAAGATCGATAAATATAAGATATGTATAAGTAACAAAACAAAATCGAAAAGGAACGAAAAAAGCCATCAAGAAGATCGTCGAAAAGAATCTCGTTTTCTCTATCTCCTATCGTCTTTGTATGTATGAAAAATTATCTACAAATTTTATAAATAAAACTTTTTTTATACGTCGAACAGTTTTTGAAATAGAGGGCGCAGAGTGTGAGGGTGTGGAGCGCTCAGCCAGACATACTACTCTGATCAAAATATTATGCGACTTCAAGTTGCTTTATTATTTTAATTTAAATGTGGTTCCATTGTTAAATCATTACCTGGAAGGCTTTTTTCGTAAGAACTTCTACTTGTCTCTCGTGTTAATTACATGACCAACCTGCCACTATCTGTTTGTTGTTTTATATTATTAAAAACATAACCTAAAATACTGTACAATTTTATCTGACATGATGAATGGAAATCGTTACAGAATATAGATCACCATAGAATCTATCGATTGTTGATGTTTTCCAGTTATTTTCAATGCAAACTACACTGGCATGAAGTCTGGGGGGCAATTCTGCTAAATAAAACCTGCATTAATACAATTACAATCAAGTCTCGACATGCTTACACTCTCAAAAGGTGTTTTTATGAACGTTAAACCAACGTGAAACGCGCTCTGATTGGTCGAAGCGGCATAAAATCCGTTCACGGTAACATGACGCTACACTTTCAATCCAAACAAAGTGAAGTTGACTGTTTAAATTGATTACTTTAAATACGAGAATTGAGGTTCTGGTCGTCATGTGTAAAGTTGGCCCAGTGTAGGCCATTGCGAGCTTGTTAGACACACGTTGGAAAAGTCGTCGAATGCTAATGCAAGCGGCCAATGTAGACGGGTGTTTGTCGAGCTGCCCACACATAGGCCGAGCCCAGACGAGCGCCCATTGATTTGTGCACAAAAACCGACACCAGTCCGAAATGAGGCAAGTGATCACGAGTGTTTGCCAAATAAGCTCTACACAATATCAACCAAGCGCCAACCGCTGGGCTTCACTCGGCGATCGCTCGGCGATCGCTCGACTCACGGTGAGTCTTATGAAGCAGACTTCATAAGACTCACCGTGACTTCTATTTTTATTGTTGTCCAAAATTTTCCACTTGAAATTTGCGTATTGTATATCTAAAATAACGTTATTATCATGTTAATTACGATTCATTTACATTATACAGACATTATAACCGTCGCGAGTCGGGTCTATAAAATTATAGAATTTAATAATATTGTTATAAGATTTTCAATAATACACACAATACACACCTATCATAATTTACCCTGTAATCATTTGGGAATTTCGGCCCAACGGTTGCGCCGGGCCGCGGGCGACTAGGTACTTCACGACAGGTAAATGCGCATTTCGGGTTATTTTTACGACGCGACGTAACCCAAATTTGATCTGTGCGATCATTTTTTGTTGTTGGGTGGAACAATGAAAGGAAATATAATGACGGGCTCCCATTGTCGTCTGTCCAGCGACCTGTATTGCTGGGCAGTGGCAGTGGGTTTGCAATTTGCATGATACGAGTTGTAGCCCCGCGAAAAACACTACATAATGGTTAATAAACAAGAACAGATGTTGTTGCTCTTTGTCTGTGTCGACAATGTGAGCTTCCGTGCCGCGCAGTCACTGGACCTTGTAGCTTGTTATTGCACACATCGGGTGATGTACCGCTGCCCGCGCGTCTCTGTCGCGTTTTTTAGATCATGTTGTTTATCTACGACGATACAGCCTAGGCTACGATTTGTCTTTTGTATACCATAATCTATAAATCTGGGACTATATTGTCCGAAATCCTTTAGGAAGGGGAAAATTGGGGAACTGAAAATAGAACTCTGCGATATTATAAATAGAGATGAAAATCGAACACAGGAATGTCGAAACTCGAATTGTCAGATTTGAAGTTGAAATTTGACTTGACACTTGTGTGTTCGATTTTCTGCTACATTATATTAGCGCAGGGTTCTAATTTTAATGCTCTGAATTTCCCAGCCTAATGTATTCAGGTGTTGTCTATGTAACTTCATGTATACTTTAATTAAAAGCACTGGTGCAGTGATCGATATATCTACGTCGTCGTGACCTCGTGACGGATGTTCTTCGAGAAAAGATGCATCGAGTCGTATTTCGCAATGCATCTATGTACGTCGAGTGGGCGGGCGGGTGTATGGTACGGTGGGATGGGGGTGGGGTGGGGAGCCGCGCCGCCCCGAGCGCGGAGCGACCTTGACACTCGCCCACGTGACTGCGTCTATAAACAAGACAATCGAATGTGCTGACGTTATTGCTAAATGCAGTTTACCAGACGATCACTAGAAAGTGGGTTTAGACGCCAAGCTCTTTAGAAACATTCGCCGTGAACCTAGAGAATAGTGAAATATTACTGTATTAAGAATTTAGACGTACTGACTGCAGATTTTGAGAAAACGAATAATCGATAGTTTTATTATGTACGACATATCCACGCAAGTGACGCAAGCCGCAACAGCCCAACAAGCAATGTAAATGATAACATTTAGTTTCTCCGATTGGCCTACATTCACGTCATAAACATTCGGATGCGGGATAGCCGAGTTTAATTATGATACCAAATAAATTTGAAAGGACGTTTATGAACAAACTACATGTGAGAGTGAAGCCGATAGATTAGGATACGACATAAAATTATTTAAAAATTAAAACCTCAGGCAATCTCGCAAGCTACAGGCTACAGCCATACTAATATCGAACGCGAAGAGCATTATAGAACTCACAAGTAGTCTACCGCAGCTTCTAGACACATACTAGCCTGGCTAGAGCCCGCGTAGTAGGGGAAGGGGAAATGCGGCACCGCAACAGCTGTCCTCGACCCGCGACTACATTTTCCTCACGACTTCCCTAAATATTTAAGGCGAGAGGCGTTAATTGGGTTCGTAATAAGCTTCTCCCGATCTATTGCACGAATTTACCAGAGATAATCGAATTAGAATCATGCATATTCGCGAATTATAGTTCTTGCAAATTGCAATTTATCTAGCTAACGCTGAATTGCTTTCAAGGACCTTCCAAGGTGCGCAGTGAATCTAGGCGGACGGCTAAAGAGAATAATCCTTTAAAACTAATTCTCTTTGCTGAAATTGCTAGTAATCGATGGCGAGCCGGTAGTCACCGCATAACAACCGCATCGCGTGAGCTCGTCAGTCCGCGAGTCGCGACCCACTTGCCCGTTGCCAGCGAACACCTTAGCTGCCAAACAGTTTTTGTCGCTAGGGAAAAGGGCTATGTCAGCCTGCATGAATAGGCCAGCTAGACCTATGATACCAAGGTCTCACATGAACCGTGTAATATCGCGCGATGTGACCATGAGCAGTGATAATTGGTTATCGTCAAACAATTCATATGCTCGTTTTCCGCGCTTATTCCACATTTGATTATTATTTGCTATACTTGGAATTTCGTGCAATTTGGGTGTATTACTTTCTGCTATAACAGCGGGATACATATTACAGACTTTTATTTCAGCAACTTGACACGCGCCCCTTTTTAAGCAACAACCCATCCCGTCAACATTACGAATCCCATCATTTAACTCATTTTCGATTATGAAATTAAAGTAGTTACGCGTTTGTTTTTCAGTATTCGTTCGCTGGAATTTAATTTTTCAGCCGGCCCTGGCTACACGCCAACCCAGTTTTACATTTTGATACAAATCTAGCTAGTAACTAACACAGAATTCGTATTTGTTACAAGGATAATTAGCAGCCACAGTGAACCATATTTTACCAGTCAATTGTTTCAATTGTATCATCATTTCGAAACACCTAGGAAATCTATATTGCGTATCATGCAAGTAACACACACCAGCCAGCACATTATTGCAGCCCAAACTAAATTAGTCTAGGATACTTACATGTTAATGTACCTTATTATATATTACTATGTAACTATATTACTATGTCCCAAACAGCAAGTAATGGAATAAAAAGTTACTAACGATATTAGTCCCAGAATGGGTAGAAATGAACTTCATTGACACAAAGAACTTTTACTTAAAATACCTAGTCATTCATATTGAATGAGCGGTTTTTATAACAGCTTGTAATTTGTAAAGTGTATAAAATACAGTATGAATAAAATTGACACTTTCACAACTGTACATAGATGTGTACAGTACAGTTGTACAAAATAAAACTAGCCAAAAATAATCCGCATTCAAATTCTATTTAACCACGCGTAGTATGAGTTATGACCACCATAAAATGGTTTTTTTCAACGTTCAAAATAGACAAAATGACACATTGATCTGTCATTTTGTCCATACAATCTGTCAGTATTTCTATTCTTGTGTAAACAAAACAAATTTCTACAGGTGCTGGTGCAGTGGTTATGGCTACACGTGCTGACAGATGTTGGCTTGTGGTACCTATGTGTACGGTGCAACCGTACAAAGTCCAAAATATAAACGCATCATCATCATTTTGTATATTTCACGTGCGCGCTCATTTTAGACTTAAGTTTAGTGTTAAGATCAGTTCACGCAAAACCGTCGCGCATTGCGGACTAGTGTAACTCATTAGCATTAGCATTTTATCGTTTAGCAATTATACATATTAGCAGCAGCATCTTAGTTTCATTCAGCATACAGCATCATCTATATCAGCACAGCATCTCAAGGTGTACAAACCGTACAACTTTATGGTCCTTCGTTAATAATTAGAACCAGCGTCCTAGGATCCTCCGTGCTTACCGTAAGCGGGATCTACTTCGCGAGTGTTTAGCAAGCAGTACCTCGAGCTGTAGAAGCCGCTACGTAAGTTCCAGCAGCAGCGGTGAGTCCATCATTTATCAATTATCAATCATAGCAAGCAAAATCATCAAAATGGAAGGTCTCCTAGCAACACAAACCCAGCTTATCGGAGCTATGCAGCAGCTCCTCAGTAATTTTAAGAAAGACGGTGCCGAACGCAAGACACCGGCTAATATCAATCAAAGAATAAGTACATTAGATTTATATTGGAATGAATTCCAAAGTAATCATATAAGCTTATGTGAATTTAACGATAAGTCCCATGATTATTTCGTCAAAAATATGTACCAAAAAACCGCAGATTTTTACAAAGACGCGCGTACGTTTATTCTTGCATACTTACCATCAACGGCAAAAGACCAGCCAAATCCGATTAGGCCAGCGGTATTAGGTTTCCCGTCAAAAACAGGCCAGCAGCAGGAGGAAGAAGAAAGTACGTCGCGAGCATCATCGATTCCGGAGGCTACGTTCCAGACAAAAGGTACGTCTAGCAAATTAGAGGAAATGCTTAGAAAACAAAAAAGTAACTTTAAAGCTTTCCAACGTACCATCAGTACCTTAAATTTGGAATCTATGTCTGAAAAATGGGAATTTGAGGATGCTATGAGAACCGTGCAGTCACGATGGTCCACGATTGATAGTTTACATTGGGAAATTGACAGCGAATGTTATAGCGAAAATATGGAGTATGAAGAAGCTTTTGTAAATTTCGAAAATTTATTCACAAGAACTAAAAAACAAATCAACAGCAGATTGTGGTCTGAGAGTCATCGCACGCAATCTACACCTCAAATAGATATCCCTACGTTCACTGGTAGCTATCATATGTGGGTTTCCTTTAAAGATCTGTTTACTGAGACAATCCATAAAAATAGGTGTCTGTCAAATGCCCAAAAAATGCAATTTTTAAAAAGTAAACTAAAGGGCGAAGCTGAAAGATTAGTTCAACATCTTCAGATTAGCTCAGAAAATTATACGGTATGCTGGGAAATACTAGATCGCCGGTATAGCAACATAAAATTAATTTTTAATTCGCATATGAACATCTTGACTAGTCTACCAGTTATACAGCAACAATCAGCATCAGCTATCAAAAAGGTTCATGACACTGTAAACGAGTGCTTGAATGCCATCAGAAACCTAGGGGTCAATATAGACACCTGGGATCCCTTAATAATATATTTAGTATCGCAAAAACTGGATTCGGAGACGCACAATGATTATATTGAGTCGCTGAAGAATCCCAGAGACCTGCCGTCATTAAATGATTTTCTACAATTTCTCGAGATAAAATTTACAGCATTAGAGTCGTCTAAACGTAAACAGGAAACATCAAAACCTATTATCCAGCATCAACAACAGACGCCAGTACCAAAAGAATTTAAAAAGCAACATATATTTAAATCATTTACAAGTAATCAGAACCCATTGTTTAAATCACAGAACCCTAATAACTTTTATTCGGCGTCAGCGCAAAACTGCCCAATTTGCAATAAATATCATGCTGTGCCATATTGCATCACTTTTGCTGAGTTAAATTCTGAATCTAAATTAAAAACAATTTCGGAATTCTCGCTATGCAAAAATTGTTTATATGATCATAATGGCAAAGATTGTTATTCGACTAAAAGATGCAAAATATGCAATTCAGATCATCATACTTTGGTTCATGACGCATTCATTATGCCGACTTCAAATTTTCCAGCAAAGCAACATAAAAGCAGCGCTAACGTATCCTTGGATAGCACTCAGGAAATTTTATTAGCAACCGCCCATGTTGTAGTACAAGCTGCAGACGGCACCTCCCTAATCATGCGGGCACTCATCGATCAAGGCTCGCAAACATCAGTGATTACTGAGAATGCCGCCCAAAGACTAGGACTACCACGACAACATTGCAAGGGAACAATTTTAGGTTTAGGCGCAAAAGAAAACACATGTAAAGGCTTTATGACTATCAACCTACGGTCAAATTATAGCGACTATACTTTAAACACCGGAGTTTTCATCATGAACCATGCGGTCAACGATTTGCCTAACAAATCCTTCAACAAACCCTCGTGGTCGTTTATAGAGGACATCCAGCTCGCCGATCCAGAGTTTTATCGACGTCGACCGGTTGACTTACTATTAGGCGCCGACGTTTACTCATCTATAATAATGGACGGAATAATTAAACAAAGCGAATTTCTTCCAGTAGCACAGCAAACACGTTTTGGTTGGATTCTATGCGGCAACGTAAGGTCCTTCCAATGTAACGTGGTCTCAGTCGACTTAGATAGCATCCAGAAATTTTGGTCGATAGAGGATATCGGTAAAAACATAGATATGTCGGAGGAGGATAATTTGTGTATTCAGCAATACCAGTCTACGACACAACGGCAGGAGGATGATAAATATATCGTTCGTTTACCCTTACATCCAGACGCGGACGATAAATTAGGCTCGTCAAAACAAAGGGCATGCGCACAATTTTATCAATTAGAAAAACGGCTGCAAAAATATAAAAAATTATTACAGAAATACGAATCGTTTATCAATGAATACATCGAGCTAGGACGTATTATGCAATTAACAATACAATGTAACCCGAAGCTTGTTTACTTTTTGCCGCATCACGGGGTTCCCCGCTGTGACTCATCAACTAAGTCCTTGCGAGTCGTCTTCAATGCGTTTAATAAAACATCGTCTAGTTTCAGTCTAAATGAATTTTATAGGGATAACCTCCTCAGTGGCAAGAATGACGTCACAACAGCGAAGCAGTTACAACAAGATCTGATCCAACTTTTACAAGCGGGAGGTTTTAATCTTCGTAAATGGTCGGCAAACGAGTTGTCATTGTTAGCAAACGTTGAAAAATCACAAGTCATCCCAAGCACGTACAATATTAAGCATCAAGAATCTACAAAAGCGCTTGGCCTAAGCTGGAACGCCGCAGAAGACAACTTTCGGTTTATATGCAAGCTGACTACGGGATTAGATGAGCTACCAACGAAACGCGAGCTTTTGGGAGAAATTTCAAAGATCTTTGATCCACTCGGATGGCTGCAGGGTGAACCGAGCCGCCGGAAGCCATTCGTAGCGAAAAGACTTATGAAAATCATGTCAACTGTACCAGCAATCACTGGGAGTTACGTTGAATCTAGCGAAATTCCGGCATATTATGCCAACAGGGACATGAATATCGAGCTAACAGAACAGCATGAGCTTTGGTGGAATGGCCCCACCTGGCTAATTAATTATCAAAAGCAGCAATCGTGTAAAAAGTACGACACAACCTTAGAATCTAAGCACATCTTATCTAATATAGCAATAAATATAAATGAACATATATCTACGTTTATCAGTAATCTTATCGAAAAAATTAGCAGCTTTACTCTGACGTCACGAATCTTGGCGTGGATTATGAGAATCGTATCATCCAGAGCTAAAGAATCTTATTTGTCAGTTTCGGAGTTACGAGCAGCTCAGTTAAAAATTATACAGGCGATTCAATACCTTGAATTAATTCGAGATTTTGATGATTTACAGAGCCAAGATTTTTATACGGAAATAGATAAAATGGAAATTGAGTGGCACTTTAATGCTTCATCTTGGCCGAGTGCGGGAGGACTGTGGGAAGCAGCAGTAGTAGTAGATTTACATGCTGGAACAGACGGACACGTCAGGGTGGTCAGTTTAAAAACAAAGAGCGGTATTATCAAACGACCAATAGTAAAATTATCAATTCTTCCGGTAAATAATGAACAGCAGCAAACTCAGCAAAATCAAGCCATAGATACGCCCCGCAATAAACGGACTAGACGTATTCCGAACAGAATATTTAACGTTCAATCTCTAACATTATTGAATATATTTACATTGTTTCTTTTAATGTTTACAACAGCAATAAAAGCGACTCATAACTATCCATTTAACATAACAAGAATAAAGGAAGACAAGCACATCTTTTTTAATAAATTAGGAACAATGCATTTCATAGAAAACAGCTGGAAATTAATAGCATACTATAACATGAAACCGTACTGGAAAGGTTCCGAAACTCTTGATAATTATGTTAACCACTTAGAAAATATGTGCGCATCGAATCATGCATTATACAGCCATTGTAATATCGTGTTAGTACAATTACATCACGGCTGCGACGAGTTAAAATTCTACGATCGAATGTTGTTAAATCAGCATTTTGGTACGCCTACGCCGAAGCGCGTGCCGCGCACGCGACGTGGACTTATCAACGGTGTCGGTTACATCGCAAACTCATTGTTTGGCGTTCTAGACGAGCGTTTCGCACAGCAATACGAACAAGATATCAGTTTAGTTAGGGAAAATCAAAACCATTTATTACAACTATGGAAAAACCAAACATCCGTGATCGAAGCAGAAAACAGTTTACTACAAAGAATAGAAGGGACAATGGAAAATCAACACAAGTTGTTCAACAAGCATTTACAAAATCTTGACATACAAATGTCCATTCTACAGCGAGAGATCAGCGATACACGAGCTACAACAGATTTTATTCTAACTAGCATAATAGCGAATAATATTCTTTCAAGCTTAAAGGGCATTCAAGATGAGTTACTTGACACCATCACTAACCTAAATCAATTTAATGTTCATCTTCTCAGTCCTTCTCAATTACTCAACGAGCTTAATACCATTAGTGGACAGCTACCTAAATATTTAACATTACCAGTGGAAAATTTACAAGCAGAATTAGCACATGTATATAAGATAATGAAGGTTAAAGTTCGAATGACTCAAGAATATTTTATTTTTGAAATAGAAATCCCACTCATCAATAAAGAGAATTACGAGATCTACACGATGTTTCCATTACCACAGCCAATGGGGGATACGATGGTCAGCATAATACCCATAGCAAAGCATGTAGCCATGAACTTCAGAAAGGACACCTTTATTCCCATGACCGATAGCGACGTCAATAAGTGTTTCCAATACTCATCAAAAAATGTTTATCTTTGCGCCGTACAAACGCCCGTCTACCACAGACAGGCAGACGACGACCTTTGTTTAAAAGATAAACAAAGCCACGTGTGTAAGACGACACTTAAACAATGCGAGACGTCGTGGACACCTATTGAAATAAATAAATTTTTAATACATTGCTGCGGTCATTGTACTCTGAGGTTAATATGTCAAGATCGGGTTACTAACGAACAGGTGACTGGCGACAACGTCATCACTTTATGGGACGAATGTATAATCAAGAGTTCTACGTTTACGATCAATTCACATAAGCAGATTAATAATGTACTTGATACAGAGCCGGTAGTCTTTGCGCCAGAAATCGCGCCAATTAATCATCTCATAAACATTACTTTGCCTCGGATTGAACACGAAGAGATTGGGAGCTACAATCGCTCTTTGCTTGCTCTCGGGGAGCGCATCAAAGAGATGAAAACAGCATCGGAGCAGATGGAAAGGAAATTGTCGCCTCACGACATTCATCACTACGCCGTCCTATACTGTCTCGCGGCAGTAGTGTTAGCAGTAGCAGTAGGCCTGTGGTGGGCCCGTCGGCCTGCAGCGCCGCCCGCGCCGGCTGCCTCGGTGGCGCCAGTCGCCCAGGCCGCGCCGGTCGCGCCGGTCGCGCCGGCCGCACCGGATGCGCCGGCCGCCCCGGCCGCGCCGGCCGCCCCGGCCATCCCGGATGCGCCGGCCGCCCCGGCCGCGCAATGTCCGGTGGCGCCTCCGCGCGCCATGATCGACCAATGTGTGAGTGTTAGTGTAAGTGATAAGTGTGTGAGTGAAATGAGCAAACAATTAGAGTGTTGTGTTAAGTGTAGTGAGCAAGTGAATAAAAACACTTCCCCTATTTTTGGACCCTGTAGTTTTAAGATCGATCAGTAGTATTATTGTCGGGTTTCATCTGTTATTTAGCATTAGTTGATTGTTCCTATCACCTTGTCAGTAGGTTAGCTCATCTAGCATTCCATCAATCAGTCATCCAGCAGCCACTTCTCTTGCCGTCCGGGAGCATGTACGGTGCAACCGTACAAAGTCCAAAATATAAACGCATCATCATCATTTTGTATATTTCACGTGCGCGCTCATTTTAGACTTAAGTTTAGTGTTAAGATCAGTTCACGCAAAACCGTCGCGCATTGCGGACTAGTGTAACTCATTAGCATTAGCATTTTATCGTTTAGCAATTATACATATTAGCAGCAGCATCTTAGTTTCATTCAGCATACAGCATCATCTATATCAGCACAGCATCTCAAGGTGTACAAACCGTACACTATGTCTTGAAATAAAAACCTAGCGGTGTACTATTGCATTCGGGCCTCAGGGACCCATTTATTCCTACATCAGAACTCAACAAGCACACTGTTACTTCTGGGCCCATAGTCTACGACTCTTCTTCTTAATGAATGACGTATTACAACGTGCCTGGACTCGCCATGGATTCCAGCCACCTTCATCCGCTTCATACATAACATTTGTTACATAAGGCACCTTGTTTAAGACAATACGATTTTAACCTTCAGTTCTATCAAAGACCTTTTGTTATATTATGTATTGCCATTTACCACCCACTATGTTTTTGATCTAAAATCTAGTTTTTCACGATAGTACCTAACACTAAATATAGACCTACATATTTGTGAGTTACAAATATGTAGGTCGATATTATGTACCCAATTAATGTATGCTGGCAACAGCGTTTAACTGTCACTTTTATTACAGTTTTAGGGCCTGTTTCAAGATTTTCTATTATGTGTCGGTTAGCTTATTCGGAAGTTTTGTCGCTGCTTACTTTATACCGAGCGACAAAGACCAAACATTCAAATAAGCTGACATTTATCAGTAAATTGTGCAACATGTTACAGGCCCTTATTAGCTGACAAATTTATGGTCTCAACTGTGAGAAAAATTAAATGTTTACAACGGTCTACAACACTAGATTTCTTTCAATTCTTGGTGTATGAAGATGCATGCAGTAGTGTAGATTTTTTGTCATTGATAGTAGCCTGGATTTCTAGAATATAAATATCAAAATATATAGACGGATTATAGTCGATTAACTTGATTGAGTAACTACTCAATCAAGTCAATCGACTATAATACACAATACACTACTGACAAAAGTTCTTAATTAAATAAGGTCAAAGTTCATAACATAATTATTTATAGGTCCTATACTCTATAGAGAGACTTATCTAATTTATCATAGAACGAATCGGCTATTGAGATGAGATTGAGATGAATTTGTTAAAGTAGCCCTTCGTAGCTTGTGCCTGACAGGAGAATAATTTCAGGAACATTTAACTAATTTACATTATTATTTTGAAGATTTTTTTGGTGGTAGCTCGGTAGTCGATACCGTTACGAATACACGGGCTCCGAGCCGCTCTAATCGCACATTCACTGTTAACTAACCGACAAATGCATTGCACGCGTGACGCGGCAGTGTGTCAGGGAAAAAGTGCTCCACTTGTGAAACCCTCGGCTATTCAACGTCACACGAGCACTACCGAGCGATCGTGCACAGTCCGACAATAGAGTAATACGAGACACTCACGCCACTAGTCCACCGAGAAAAGCCACAGGGCCACCTCCGATGAGTCTGATCTTGCGGTGGCAGGAGTCGAAGAGAGAGAGCCGCGCGTGCGGTGGCGGCGACAGTCCCACCATGCCGCTAGTGACGGCTGGCCGGAGCATCGCGGCACATGTCACTCCGAGTGAACATCCAGGGCACTCGAACGGTCACAACACTATCCTGGCGAGAGTACGCAACAAACGCCAACATTCACTAGAGCGACTCCAGTTCGCATCGCAGCGCGTGTGCATCGGGCTGCGGTGTGCGCGGGACTGAGCCGCCGCCCGCCCGTTCCCCGCCGTCTGACCGCCTCCGCCGCCGCTCCCCTCCCGCCGAGCACAGAAATCACAAACTTGAAACAAATAACAATGTGACGAAACACCACTTCTGCCGCACCGAGTACCAAGTGTTGACGCAAGGCAACGCGTTATTAGCCCAAATGACATACACGGTAAACATTTACTTCATCCCAGGGATTGCTCAAATAATTTGCTAAGTAGGTAGACTACTTGTTACGAAAATAAGTATCCACTTTGCATACAGTACGTAAAAGGAATAATGCCTCTAACTAAAATTAACGATATTGAAAATTAGCATAACATTAAGCAAAGTTTAGGGCGACACTATAAAATCCAAGGGCCAAGGAACATGCAATTCTGCAGATGAATTAATTTTGTAGCGAACTAGAATGCGCAGATCTAATATCTACTAGGGGAACCGAGACTCGAGACAACTCAAAGAACTGTTGAGAACCAATAAGTTCTACCAGACCAATCGATCTACATCACGCTGGACGTCGAAATCCTAACGTCATCACTGCACTTAATATACTTCCCGTAACAAGATAAAGTTTGAGTACTGCGTGGGTGTACGTAACAAGTATCCAATATATGCAATGGTGAACTGGTTTACCGCCACATACGTGTTGACGTATGCGGTGGTAAACCAGTTCACCATCCGTATGAGCCTACTAGCCTGCCTTCTTCTCTTCCTCTTTCAAGGCCAATCAGCTTGCGTCACCAAGACCCACATCTTTCGTCATTGGACTGCAGTTTATGGATGTAATTCGCGCAGTTCATTGTCAGTCGACCGCTATTTGTGAAGTATGGGCATTGGGCACTGATTGCAAGCAACGTTGGCGATAATTGTCCAAAAACAAAGTCTTGAGCTTACTCACATGGTAAGCGATATTAAATAAGAGATAACTACCCATATTTTACAATGAAAAAAGCAAAACATTATGAGGTAATCAATAACATAGGCATTACCTTGAGCATCGCAAGTTGTCGTGCATTATGCAGAACAAAGCATTTACACATTTAAGATAATGACCACCGTTTGATGATAGGTCACGAGTCACGACTCAAGAGTCAAGAGTCACAGCGTAACGTAGAGCTCACGTCGTCAGACGCGGATACTGGCAATTCAATCATTTGTGAGAAAAACACCATCTTGACAGCTGTTAATAAATCATGATTTAATATCAGTTATTCAAAACAATCAGTAATGACTAAGGAGTAATGATTTGATGACAGTTGTTTAATGACAACCAAAACGTATGATGACTTACAAAATAGTGACTGTAAGCCTGGTAATAAACTTACGTTTAAATTACTGTGTAAGAGCTGTGGTAAGGGCCTAGGGGTTATCTGGGAATAGCTAAGAGCCGGTTGATTGTTGAGTTGATTTGCGATTCCTACAAAGAACAATGAAGTTAGTAATTTGTGGCTGAAGTGTCACAACAAGTCACATCAAAATGTCAACAATGTTTATGACATTATATCCTTATTCATAACAAAGATGATTTCTTTGCATATTTTATCCAAACAATGATATTCCATTGTATATGTCACCGTAAAATTGTAAAAACCGTTAGATTGTAATATAACTAGTGAAATTGTAAAATGTTGATAGACTTCGGATGCGAATATGCTGCCTATAATTTAACACATTATTTCGTTAGATTATAAATATATAGTTATGAATCTTTAGATATATTTTTACAATTTCGTTAGTTATTTTACAATACAACGGTTTTTACAATTTTACGGTGACAAATACATATTTAAAAATAATGTGATTGATGAAACCCGTCATTTATTTGACTGTTTCACCTTGTCCTACGTGTTACTGTTGGTAAAACAGTGGCAAATGGCAACAATACAGACTTTCTTAACATTAAGGTCAAACGCAGAACTGTGTTCACATGGCGAATTACAATACAATGGCCGGCCGACTTCAATTGTTTTTTTTTTTTAATTATACACCTTCTCGTTTACATATTACAATATATTTTAATACTTTACACTTCTATATTTCTCGTAATATGCAATATTATGTATTTTGATATCGACGCAAAAGCCAATTTTTACGATTTTTATCTAGCTAGCCATTAAGTATCTTAATACTCTTCGTCGACGTCCCTTTAAAATCAGTCACCTTTTTAACCTACTTCCAAAAAGATGGCAGTTATAATCAGTTGTAATACAGGTATATATTTTTTGTATGTTCAACGATTACTCCGTTTGTAGACCGATTTCCAAATTATTTTTTATTGTAAAGGGTATAATCAGAAATTGGTCCCATTGTCGCCCTAGTGGAGAACTGATGATGGGACTCATCGAGGGATCAGGTAACTCCTAATTTTTTTTATAATATTACATATTACGTAACTTCTTTTCGTTTAATTACGTTATGCATAACAATATTATGTGTCATAACTTCTTTGAAACCACACTTAACAGGTTAAAACAATAATATATTCTTAAAAATGCACTAAAAAGTATGAAATTATTACTATTCTCGAAATAATTTACCTTTTCAATTCAGCTAAAATTTAACTATTTCTCTAGTAAATTTTCATTATTTTTAAGTCGGTAACAGCCCAAGCAATTGCAGAAATCTTAATTTAAAAAAAAATATTAATTTGCGCCCACTATATCCTAAATCCTAATAAAAACAATATTTTATGGAAGCTGGCTGGTACCGACTTCAATATTATGAAGTACTTCGGAAGTTGGTTTAAATTTATAAATTTTTGTAATTTATATTTTTGGAGTAAGTGATTTGTCGAATGCAAATGGATCACATTTACTAATTACTAATTGTATATCAATTTCTACGAATTGTAGTCTACGGCCGTACATTAAATTTCGAGACGAATGATATATAGGTAACGTTATTGTTAAGAACGTTTTTTAATCGTTTTAAATCTAATAGTAGGTAAGGGTAGAAGTTGCCGATTCTTATGCTACCTTAACACCTTAAAGGTGGCAGGAATCATGACGCAGGTATAAGATTTACTATTCAAAACAGTTCAGATATTGTTATCGATATCGACAGACACCCAATATTACAACGACTGTCCTTATTCCTTGAATTCATTGACATTGCATATATATGAATGAATTCTTTTGGAACTATAACAGCGTTGGTTACTATAGAATATAGACTATAGGTTGAAGAATCATCTTCCATAATGGTCCTTGCAGTAAAAAATCCGTTTGGCTGGATAATGGATTCTTTACCTGAGATGTTAATATGTTCAGAGAAAGTTACTTTAGTTCCTTTTGAAGAAATTGGGCAACGGAAGCCGTAATGTGTGTTTAGAATTGTCAGACTGGCCTGCAATTGACAGGTTAAAAAAACGTTATATGGCAAATTTATGCTCCTTGAGTATTACGGAATCTAAAAACGATAAAATAATTTATAAAAAAATATTTTAAAAGTTAAAACAAATAAAAATAACCTTAATTAACAGTTTAGGCCAACTTAGGAAAAAAATATCAAATTAGTAAGTTTCCATTCTAATAAAACATTTATGTCCAAGTAAAGATATACAAACAAACAATAGGTATAATTCATGCCCATCTTTGCTCAAAACAGTTTCATGTTTTTCCAAGAATTCAGAATATAAAATCTGAACTGTGGTAAACAGTTGAAGATAAATACAATTTGAACTAACAACTGTAGTAGATTAAAGGCCTCGAGGACGAGTGATGAACAAGGTGTGACATTTTACGAGCAATTATCACACGCGCACAAACACTGTACATTTGATAGCGTTGACATCACTATTCACGACCGGTTACACTATGTCAACCCTAACGATTCTGATGTATCCGGCCTTTAACCCTGATCTAAAAGCTTTAATATTTTTTGTCCCATTTTTTCTTGACTTCACGTCGTGTGCGAACTGCGAGCCAGTCACCAAGCTGATCAGTACTCATGAATCATGACATCACCCAAAACTCTCAAACAATATTGTTTAAAAACGATCCTAAGACGGTGAATGTCAAACATTGTGATATGTGTATAGTGTAAACTCTGTAAAGGGACGGTGACGCATTGCACCACGACTCACGAGCGTATTATATCATCGCCGTCCACTCCGCTACGCCCACACAAACACTACAGCTAAGGGTCCTCACTCCTCACCCCCTGGGACACCAGACTCCACCAACTATTCGGTTAATGCGTAATTGGTGAGATACCATCATGTACCAGGTGACCAACACTCCATTATATAGGTGATAGTGATACCTGCATAGTGTGCATACTTGTTGCGCCACCGATAAACCACTGATGTCGAACAAAAATATGTGGCATGCATTATGAGACCAATAGTAGCTTATTTAATTAATTTGAGTACCTACGTAAAGAAAACGGCATTTATTCCGAGTGACTATAACAATCGGTTATTATTAAAGTATGTATGTATTTAAAAAACCTAACCAAGAACATATCTGAAGAGGGTTCCGTAATTATCAAGGCGCAATAGGTTTTTCAAATAAGTTCAAAATAATTATTCACTTTCGTTCAAAATATTTTTCCTAAAGAGTATTGAGCAGAACCTCTTACAAGTTTCTACTTCTTATAGTTTAGAATTGCCAGGGGGAATAACTATTAAACCACTGGGGGTCGTTTACTCGAAAATGTTTTTAACCACGTCTTTATTTAAAAAGATATCGACGATACTCCACACAATGGGTGAAATGAAAAAAAAAACTCCCCACTTCACCCCTAAAATAAAAACAAATTATTTTATGATACCAAAAATAGCAGTAGAATTTTTTTCTGATAACTTTCCGAAAAAAGCTTGTTAAGTTAAGCACCCGAACCTTGACATTTACAGCGCCCCGCCCCCGCCGTCATTAGCTCGCGTTAAAACTGTTGATAACCAATCTACAATGTGGCTCGTGAGTCGTGGTGACGTACCGAACCTGTAGGGGCTGTCAACCACTGAACCCTTCGGTTAATCATCAGAAGACTCTCGTACATAAATATGAGGATATATCGGAGAGTCTACTTGCTCCAGCCATTAAGGATTGTGTCAACATATTTATGTTGACGAGAGTCTTCTCCGATGATTATTGAATAACCAAAGGGTTTAGCGGTTGACAGCCCCTTTACAGCGTCAAGGTACGTCACCGCGACTCAGGAACCAAATCGTAGATTGGTTATACGACCAATGCAGTCCACACATACCATAGTACATTGTCAGTCACCCAAGAGACAGATCGAATGTCCTAGTCTGCAAGATAGTCAACGCCGCACGCTGCAATGTGCTGTGTTGGAATCCGAAGCCGGACTTACCACAAGCAGTCCAGCATGACGCGTCCCCCGCACCCCCGCACTCACCTGAAACAACGAGCACACGGTTAAATCCAAACTCAATAACTAAAACTACATAACAAGAGTACAATAATATATGTAATTTATAAGTAGCCTTGCAGGGGGGCCACCTCATTCCCAAGGTGTGCTATCATTCATAAAATCATTAACTTTATAATAGGCTTTAGCACATAAACGTTTTTTTGTTTTTCAATATTTGAACGCTTTCTGGGATCCTATTGTATAGGCGTATACATTGATCTTTAAACGAATTATTTACTTTACTAAGTCTAGTCACTGGTACATCAAGCTTATGCTTATTTCGAGTATTTCTATTGTGGTTGTCACTTTTCTTTTTGAATTGGCTTAAATTTTTTTTAACATAATATAATAATACATTTGATAAAACATACTGAGAAGCTACAGTTAAGATTTCATCCAGTTTCTTTAAACTTCTCTCCTAATAAAGTGTTGGGGGCCAGCTTGTAGATTGCCCGAACAGCTCGCTTCTGCAGCACAAATAAAGTATTTATATCTGCAGCATTTCCCCACAGTAGAATGCCATAGGACATTATACTGTGTAAGTAACTAAAATATAGCCTTGCTGTGTTTTCGTCTGTACTCTGTAAATTGTCTTATCAATAATATGATTTGTGTCTAATGTTATACCTAAAAAGACAGTTGTATCTACTAGTTCCATACCTTTCTCATTCAATAGTACATTGGTTTCAGTTTGCCTTACATTCAGAAACGTGAACGTTACATTCAGTTTTTTTGCTATTTAACAAAAGATTATTAACACTACCAGTGTACTATTTTGAGAAAGCATTATAGTTCGTCATAGCCTGAGTTTGGGCGATTAATATTAAAAGTAAGTGACGTGTCATCGGCAAATAAGACTATCCCGTTTTTTCATTAATAAGGTATGGTAGGTCAATATATATACCAGAAAAAGAAGGGGCCCTAAAATTGATCTTTGTGGGACCCCCATTTCAGTTTTGGTACCTGTGGATCTTTTCCCATTTATCACAACTATCCTCAGAGGGTAAAAAACTTATTAAATAGGACTCATCCTATTTAATAAGATTTTAATAGGACGAGTGCTGGTCCCCTTACTTCATAGTGGCAGTATAAAAAAAAAAGCCCTAATCTATCTACAACCTACCCATTGTCAACATTTTGAGCTAGATAAGTAGTAACAAAGGCAACCATTGTGTTGGAAGCCACACGCCACAGAATTAAGCTAGACAGATGGGAAGCTTATAGTTGGCGGAGACGCGGACGGCTGCAGGATAATTATGAACTATGGACATTCCACGTTGAATGACAGCGTTTCGAAATATGGTGACGGTAAGGGACATCTTTAGCTCGAGAGTCATGCCAGGCAGAATTGCTCCGGTGTATGATCGTAAGCAGTCAAGCATTTTTATACTTGTAGCATTGTACGTCGTTTACAATGTCTGGTTATTAAAGCTGATTGTCGCTTCGCGCTTTGCTGCCAATTCAGTGTGGCTTGAGCCTATGCGTGCGTTGTTCGGTGCGTTATGTAATTAACTGGTCTTCTGTCTGTCAGCCTGTATTTTGTGGTACGGTGTCAGGTGTCGCGGGGTCGGCCATTGTCGGCGCTAACGGGACGCGGCGCGCCCACGACCCGCCATTGTGCTGTGACCGGGTGCTCCCGATGTGCGCCGCCGAGCACCCCGCCTGTACCCGGAACCCCTCGGCCTTTGTTCTAGAACTTTGAGACAGACTGATGACTGCTTTTTAACGGACCTTTGAGCATTTGGATATTCGATAAGAATTAAGATAAAAGTTTAATAGCTCTTTTTTTCTATTGTAATAATTATAATAATAAGTTTTGACTTTTGTCAGTCGCCACAAATAGAATATAACTGATGAATGCGACAGTCACTACCGTTAGATATTTTTACATTGTAATAAATTAAAAGCAAAAAAAAACTTTTAAAAAGTTTTTATTTCAATGCTGTAAAAATAAAATATTCCTTTAAAATTTTAACTATCAACTTAACCCTAGAGTGGGCGCGCTATGAGCATTTTGCCGCCCGCGCTAAAAAAACTTAAATAATTCGTAAGACAATAGCCTGTTAGGCTTGCGCTTTTAAGTAGCTGCCCTCATTTTCGTAAGCAACGCGTACCGAAAGGCTGGACGCCATCAAAGCGCAGGGTACTGCTTGAGAAGGATGTTCTTACTATCAGGTGTCGCCAGGCGGCAAATTGCTCACTGCGCGCCCACTCACGTAAGTAAAAACTGTGTCACTTATTTATTGCGAAATTGATATTTAGACTATATTTTATGGTGCATTTATTGTGAAAACTAAAAACGATTTAATTGTAGGATTTGTAGGAATAGTTGACAAAACTTTGCATGACGACGACAAAATCAATGAAATTTTGATGTTACGCCGAAAAAGGTATTTTATTGATACATTAAATAATATTACTTATAGAAACATTTGAGGATACAAATTGCTTGCTTTGTACATTATAGAAAAAGCATCATCTTCAAAGAAGGAGGCCAAATGCATGCATATTATGTTCAAAAAAGGAAAAAATAGGCGCACGAAAAAAGGGTGTTATAGATGCTCAAAGTTACTGTGCAATGATCATTGCATATACCTTTATGAAGACTTTTTGGATAAAGCATATACTGTAGATTTAGAAAATATATAATAATGTTATTTTTTTAATTTTTTTCAGTATTATAGAGTATTTTATAGAATAAGTTAAAAAATCTACTAAAATATTACTCCTTAAATTGAATCTTTTGTAAACCAAAGTTCATAAAACATAGTTTAGTAAATATGTTGATTTATCAATACTTAATTGTGTATTATTTACGTCCTGAAAAAAATAATTAATTTAATTGATGTATTCCTACTTAAAATGGTCAGTGAAAAGGGGCGGCAAAATGCTCTCTACACGCGCCCACTGACGTTCCGCGGATTGACGCGCCCACTCTAGGGTTAATATAACGTCATTACACAATTTATATGACAAAAATTATAATTTAATAAATTTAAAAACCCGACTGCGTAAAAAGTGAACCAAACTAAGTAGGTACATAATTAAAACTGAAAAGAAAAAAACAAGCACTTAGATATCCGGTGGTCTAGAATTCTATAACATAACAACTAAACAGTCAGGATCCATTGAAAAATTAGATTGGCTGTCGAATAATGGATCCCGACTGTTCAGTTGTTATGTTCCAATAGTATTAATTCAATAATATATTATAGAATTCTAGACCACCGGATATCTAAGTGCTTGTTTTTTTCTTTTCAGTTTTAATTATGTACCTACTTAGTTTGGTTCACTTTTTACGCAGTCGGGTTTTTAAATTATAATTTTTTATTTTATACTTTTTAGTTATGAGTACCTAGCTAGCTATTTACCAGACTGGATTTCCTATCAGCATCAGTACTACATCACTGGAATGTGAGAATGGTTGTTATGCAACTTTAAATCGATATAGATCCTAAACGGTCAATCGAATCGGAAAATGTTGAGAGAAAACTAACAATGATTTTTAAATACCTATTCAACGATACCCCACTTGATATAGTTTGTTGACTTTCATTTTTTTCATTTTCACAATATGGCGTCCAGTAGTCGCCATATTGAATTTTCACTAACGTCATGTCTTTAGTGACACTCGCCGGACTAAGAGGAATCGATTGACGTGTGAATCATAAAAATCGGCCCAGGCGTTTGGTCTGTATAGTGCTTCAAAGGAACATACATACATACATACATACATACATACATACATACATACATACATACATACATACATAGGCTGATAAACACATTACCACTCCTTTGCGTCGCGCAGTCGGGTAATAAAAGCTTTTCCAGAATCAATTACTAGTATTTTTTACTTTTTAGTTATTTTAACCTGCATTTTTATTCTCAGCGAACCCTTTCATTTAATACCCATACTCTAGGTCCACTCTAGGAAATCATAAAAAAACTTAAAAAGTCCGCCATATTGGATTAAGAGTGATGTCAGAATATTTTTCTAATTATTCTCGGCTAGCCCCCCCCTTTCATTTGATAGGTACCCATATTGCAGAAGTGCGTAAAAATAACTATTCCGCCATCTTGGATGTTCCGCCATATTATGTGATTTAAAATGACGTCACATTATTTTTCGAGTTACTCTCAACAAGCCCTTTTATTTGATACCCATATTGTAGAAGTGCATAAAAAATAACTATTCCGCCATCTTGGATGTTCCGCCATATTGGATTTAGAATGACGAGCTGTGTGTTAGATGATAAGCTGTGTGTTATCGTGTATTGTCATCCAAACAAACGTGTGTACAAAATTTCAGCTTAATCGGTAGAAGATATCTGCTTCAAATTGAGTGCAAGATTCCACCCGAACTAACATACATGATACATTGCAAGTTAAATAAAAGCTTTTAAAAAAAATGTTTCGATCACATGCACGGTCGTCTCGGTAACAGGTTAGCCGTTTTTTTTTTGTAAAGTAGTTTTATATACAAAAACAAGGAACAGGAACCTCATGTAACACCCAATACGACATTTTGAAGTATCGCAAATGAGTAAACAAAAGGTTTCCCGGAAGTACTTTCAAGTACCGTCGTGGGGGAATTTTAAAAAATAATTTATACATATTATACTGACAAAGCGTCAAGTAGGTACCTGCTTAGCGTTTTGTTGAAAAGAATATATCTGTACTTTTGTCATCGTATCGGTATGTGATTATTGCCCAGGTACTTCCTGTTCTAAGAATCGTTCAGAAGAACCGGAAAAACGAATCGTCTTGCTTTATGATCTGCGGTTTAACTAACAAGTATTGTAGTTGTAGTAACTGTAAAGTCCAGTTTAGGCTATAAGGTTTGGTCTCATGAAATTACGCAAAACTCGGTTTAAGCAAATCTAACGGATTTCAGCAGCCCTAGCCTTGGCTCAGGGCGTCATTTTTACTCGAAACCAAAAAACAAAACGATCTAATTTAGCGAAACTAAAGAGTTTAGACCATTTCTGTATATTATGGAAAGGTTTTACCTTTTCAAGGGTATTCTGTCCCATTTGTGTTAAATCAAAAGAAACGGAGCGCGGTAGTGGCCTTGGGTCGCGGGGCGGAAGCGGCGAGGTTGTCCGTGGTGAGGAGTGCCATAAGCCTCAAAAATTGGAAACAAAGGATGATACGAACAACTCAATAGTCTATACATAAGAATTTGTTCGGGCATCCTAAGCCGGGATTTTTTAATTTAAAAACACCAGCATGCAAGAAGCAGGAATGCCTGATGGACCGCTGCACCAACACAGCGTAACAAGATGCCGGTTTTTTAAAGGCAACCCTCTTTGGCTTACAGTACCACATTCCACTCTTCTTTATGTCGGTTTTTTAAAGGCAACCCTCTTTGGCTTACAGTACCACATGCCACTCTTCTTCATGCCGGTTTTTAAAGGCAACCCTCTTTGGCTTACAGTACCACATGCCACTCTTCTTCATGTCGGTTTTTAAAGGCAACCCCTCTTTGGCTTACAGTACCACTTGCCACTCTTCTTCATGCCGGTTTTCTATGAATCTGTTCTTCTTTCCGTTGAAGTCAAAATTGCTTTTTAAATCATAGCTATTGTCTATTTGTTGAGCACGATGACGCAAACCAAAACAAACTGGTCGTTAGCGCAAAATTGCGGACAAGCTGTTCAAACAATTTGGATGTTATATATTTTATGACTTGTTACGATTTTAAGTATCGACAATTGCCACTTGTACTATTGAATATTGTTTCGGCCGCCATTATTACAATGCGACTATGTGTTCAGCGTTTCCTGAATAATATTAATTACTAGCTGATGCCCGCAACTTCGTTTGCGCAGAACTAACGAAAGGGGAATCCTGTTTTTTAAACGGAACCCTAAAATAGAAGTAGCCTATGTTAGACCTTATAACATCAGCTATCTGCTAGTGAAAGTCCCGAGAAAATCGGTCCAGCCATTTCAGAGATTAGTCGGAACAAACAGACAGACAGACCGGCAGACAGACAGACCGGCAGACAGACAAAAATTTAAAAAAATGTATTTTATTGTAAGTACCGAATATACTTTCAGATTCATTATGTAAAAAGCTGTTAATTTGAAGTTACAAACAGGCACTTAAATTGTATTTTATTTACTGTATAGATGTATAGATATTATAATGTATTATATTTTAAGATGTTATCAATTTGATGTTTATAAAATAACTAAACTATTTAACTAAACTAAACCAAAAATAACCCGCACGCGCCCACTTCGCAACGGGCCGTGCAGCAGAAATCGTAATATTTTAATTTCGTCACAACTTCAAAACCAAACGTCCAATTTTAATCATTCAAAGACCAAATATTATCTACATAAACTGTACTTAGTGATGAAATAATTTATTTTGATAAGGATTAATAACATGAGTAAAATAAACGCGTTTAAATGTAGTCCAAAAAAAATTCAAGATTTCTAAATAAAAAAATGGTTGTTGTGCCTCACTCGACATAGATAGGTATAGTGTGTCGCGGACTTTTTTGTAGATATTTATAAGATCTACAATTAATTAGAACATTTTATAGTTCTATCTTTTATAGTTTAGGCAGCGTACGCAAAATAAGTAACTTTTCTGGTTGATTTTTTACACCTTGTGTCCGAAAAACCCAAATATCTTACGGAACCCTATTTTTTCCAAAATAAAATTTAGCCTATATTACTCGTGGATAATGTAGCTTTCGAATGGTGAAAGAATTTTTGAAATAGGTCCAGTACTTTTTGAGCCTATTCATTACAAACAAACAAACAAACAAACAAACAAACAAACAAACAAACAAACATACAAACAAAGTTTTCCTCTTTATAATATTAGTGTAGATTAACTGTCCCGCCACATGTTGTTCTGTCTCAACTATGAAACACTACGTCTTACAGTTACACCAACATCTACACCTTCAATTACAATCTACATCTACACGTACCATTCATCTACAATTCTACACCTTTAATTACTGGAGCCAGCCAATTTTTTGAAATAATCCAAACAGATAAACTGAACGCACCTTTGTGTAATATTTGACAGTCAAGTGACTTTCATATATCTTTGGTGACAAAAAGAACACAGTAAACAGTTAGTATTGAAAAATTCAATCGTCACTACTAGTACGTTCTCCGCATTTTTTTTGATATTCTCACCGTTTAAACCTACTCTGAACTTTCACATTTATTTCAAGACCAAAATAAGCCACATCGGTCCAGCCGTTCTCGAGTTTTAGCGAGACATTAGAATTGCAATAAACCAAAAAAGAAGAAGAAGAAGATAATGACTGTTCAAGGTATGACAAAGATGGAGTACCATTGTACACATGTGAAACCTGGAATACCATTGGAGAATAAGAAGTAGGTAGGTTCTGTACCATTTTGAAAGTAGCTCTTCAAGATATGAATTCCAAAGGATGTGCCATTTCCTTATCCGGCAAACGTGTACCTGTCACCGTAAAATTGTAAAAACCGTTAGATTGTAATATTACTAGAGATATTATAAAAAGTCGACAGATTGTCAAATAAACATTTCTCCTTACAATTGTACACATTATTTTTCGTTATATTGTAATATTTACCGTGCCGATTGATTAAAGTTTTAACGGCAGTGCCCCGCGCCGCCATATTTGTTTGCTTTTTCATAATATTAATTATATCGAAAAATAATGCGTATTGCGTACAATTTTAAGGAGAAATGTTTATTTGACAATCTGTCGACTTTTTACAATATCTCTAGTAATATTACAATCTATCGGTTTTTACAATTTTACGGTGACATACCTACATTATATTTATTAGTCTTCTTAGATTAGATTTCGTCCCACAGCTAGGACCGTACAGATTTAAATCTAGAAAATACATTATATCTAGATTCTAGAATCTAGATCAACCTTTAATAAGTTAATATGTGTCTAAATTCTAAAATCTAGACTATATCTGGGGGCACGGCAGTGCACCCGCCAAGTCGAGCGCGAAGCAAACACTGCCGTACCATCCTTTACTGGAACCATTTCGCCGCATTTTCAGGCCCCTATTTGAGAACCTCTGGATAAGACCAGATCGCAGAAATTTTCGTCATCCAGTAAAGTATAATCACATCACAGCCTATAGAACTTACCTACAGTCGTCCAACGGACACGTCTAGACAGAGCAATCGTGCGGGGCGTGCGGGGTGAGAGAGGGGCGGTAGCGAGCCCAAGCTGCCATACACTCGCTTGGGACACGTCAGCCGGGGTTGACGCTTTTTAATTTGATTGTTTTAAGTGGTTTGCGACAGTGTTTCGTTTGAGTTGTATGTAGGTACTTAATACTTATTTACAATGGTCAATTATATGAACAGCTATAGAAGATTAATTTTAATACAAAACCATGCGCCTGTTTCCCGTCAGAATTTTTAATAAAATTGTATCTACTTATGAGAATTTACTAACTACATCGTCAAATTCAACAATCGCAATCTAAAAACTAGTAAATCCAAATGTCGAAAATAGTTTCAGTTTCGCATTTGTAGCTTTTGCAGGGTTCGTAAATATCCGATATTTATAATAAATATCAAAATATCAGATATCTTTGATATTATTATATATCCGATATTTTTGATATTTTGATATTTTCAAAATTACATACAAATTTCATACTCTGATATGTTTTTTCGTAATAGTTGTATCGAAATAATTTGTATCTCTGATAATTTGAAGATAGGGAAGTAAAATTAAACTCATTTATTTATTATTGATATTCAAAGTTTTGAATAAATTAAAAATCAACGATAGATACTTTTGAGTATCAATTTAGGTCTTAAATCCATAAAATGACTTTGGTTTATAACCAGAAAAAAAAGTGTATTAATTTTATCAGTCGAATTAATTTGACACATGGTATAAATGGTATAACAATAGTATAATAACAAACAAGGAATTTTCTTCCAAAACAGGGGGTCACGTGGGTGTCATAAGCCTAATAATTAGTTAATGTCGTGTCAAATAGCAAGTTTTTGATGACCTAGGCTTGTGAAACTCTCGGAAAATAAGACCTGTGTATTTAGACTATGACTTGATGTAAGATTTTTTACATTTAAAACATTATTTTACATTTTTAAACATAAATATCAATTTTGATATATATCAAGCATAAAATATATCAATTGATATAATATATCATGATATATATCCGATATAATATATCAATTGATATAGTATATCATGCGAACCCTGAGCTTTTGTATACGCATTTGTATTTTTTATAATAAAACTCTTCATTAATACTTCTATATATATTATTTTGTTTTATTCCTAGTACTCTCCATACACATACTACGAATACACAAAATGTAGAACAGATTATAATAAAACACATTATTGTGACAACCCTGCAGCAATGACGAATACCTACACAAAAGCGGCATTTCGCGCGACTTCAAACGCGTTGGACCACTGTATCTCTTTATTACACTGTGAATCACATACTTAAAATCCAAAATTTTAAGTCTGTAGGTCATTTAATTCCGAAGTTAAACGAAAGCAAAGTTTCGCATTTATGACACTCACCCAGTCACTCACTCATGATCATCAGAATAGAACTAGTACTTCCCATAAACTCAGAGAGCTGAAATTTGGTACAGAGGTAGGGTTTAATGGCCACATAAAGGGAAAAGTCAAAACAGCCTCCGTGGTTAAGTGGTTCGAGCATTGGCTCTCGACTCGGAGGTCGTGGGTTCGATTCCCACATGGGAACAAAAAAAAAAATGTTTCCCAGTTTGGTTAGGACAATGCAGGCTGATCACCTGATTGTCTGACAAGAAAGATGATCCATGCGTCGGATGGGCATGTAAAAAGTCGGTCCTGCGCCTGATCTCTCGCCAGTCGTGTCGGTCATCCGTCCCACTGGGTTACGAGAGTAAAAGGAAGAGAGAGTGCTCTTGTGTACTGCGCACACACTTGGGCACTATAAAATCACTCCTGCGCAACTGGCCTGGTTTCAATGAAACCGGCCACCGTCACCGAGATCGGTGTGGGGAGTTATTTAATTTTTTATTTAAAGGGAAAAGTATAAAAACTGGGATAATCGAAGATCTGGACTACCTGGTGACCCTTATTAGAAAACACAAGAGCCCAACCAAACTATTAGAGATCGACATACTGCCTTTACAAAAAATATTCAACTTGGTGGGCCACTTCATTTGATGTCAAAAATCGAAGATCTGAAGTATCTGATGAAGAACCCTCAGCTGGTCTCAGCTTATTAGAGATATGGTAATGCCCCCTTCTACTATTGGTACATAAAAAAATCGACTGTCATTGCAAAAATCCAGTGAAGTGGGACACATCTTCTAATTTAATCTAGCCCGTAGCGTCCCACTGCTGGGCGAATGCCTCCCCTTCTGCTTTTAATACGCATATAAATAAAATTAAAGGAAAACTCTGGATAAGACTGGACTGGCTTTTATACTTATAAGTTTACAAGAAGAAATAGTCGAACAATTAACTTTATTCTACTCAAACATTACACAAATTAAATAAACAAATTACACTAAAATCTAGTAAAATAAATCAATATTCCTACGTTTCTACAAAAAGAAGTAAAATCCCACCAAAAACATTCTGTAAAAAACTAGCCAAGTCTCGATGGAGCTGCTTGTTTATCTCTAAAAAGTAATGAAATCTAGACAAAGTCGTGCCAAGTCTAAGGATCCTTACTGCGATTTATTTATTATTATAGTTAATGTTGTGTGACTTGGCCGTTGAAGAGTACACAAGGGTACAAAAGGGGCTCCTTGACACCATTGCTCCAATACATGTGTTATACAATCAACAACAACCTAAAATAAGACGCTAGCGTCCAATTACCAATACCAGTATGGGCTATTATCTCGCTTAACAAACATAGGTAGTTACAACCGAATCTGATATAACATTACGTGTAAACAAAATCCCACCAAAAACATTCTGTAAAAAACTAGCCAAGTCTCGATGGAGCTGCTTGTTTATCTCTAAAAAGTAATGAAATCTAGACAAAGTCGTGCCAAGTCTAAGGATCCTTACTGCGATTTATTTATTATTATAGTTAATGTTGTGTGACTTGGCCGTTGAAAATTCTTTATACGTTAGTGGGTACAAGTCAATTTTGTTCACACGTAATGTTATATCAGATTCTGTTGTAACTACCTATGTTTGTTAAGCGAGATAATAGCCCATACTGGTATTGGTAATTGGACGCTAGTGTCTTATTTTAGGCGTTGTTGATTGTATAACACATGTATTGGAGCAATGGTGTCATGGAGCCCCTTTTGTACCCTTGTGTACTCTTCAACGGCCAAGTCACACAACATTAACTATAATAATAAATAAATCGCAGTAAGGATCCTTAGACTTGGCACGACTTTGTCTAGATTTCATTACTTTTTAGAGATAAACAAGCAGCTCCATCGAGACTTGGCTAGTTTTTTACAGAATGTTTTTGGTGGGATTTCACTTCTTTTTGTAGAAACGTAGGAATATTGATTTATTTTACTAGATTTTAGTGTAATTTGTTTATTTAATTTGTGTAATGTTCGAGTAGAATAAAGTTAATTGTTCGACTATTTCTTCTTGTAAACTTGTAAGTATAAGTATAAAAGCCAGTCCAGTCTTAACCAGAGTTTTCCTTTAATTTCATTTATATGCGTATTAAAAGCAGAAGGGGAGGCATTCGCCCAGCAGTGGGACGCTAGGGCTAGATTAAATTAAAAGATGTGTCCTACTTCACTGGATTTTTGCAATGACAGTCGATTTTTTTATGTACCAATAGTAGAAGGGGGCATTACCATATCTCTAATCAGCTGAGACCAGCTGAGGGTTCTTCATCAGATACTTCAGACCTTCGATTTTTGACATCAAATGAAGTGGCCCACCAAGTTGAATATTTTTTGTAAAGGCAGTATGTCGATCTCTAATAGTTTGGTTGGGCTCTTGTGTTTTCTAATAAGGGTCACCAGGTACTCCAGATCTTCGATTATCCTAGTTTTTACAGTTTTCCCTTTATGTGGCCATTAAACCTTACCTCTGTACCAAATTTCAGCTCTCTGAGTTTATGGGAAGTACTAGTTCTATTCTGATGATCATGAGTGAGTGACTGGGTGAGTGTCATAAATGCGAAACTTTGCTGTCGTTTAACTTCGGAACTAAATGACCTACAGACTTAAAATTTTGGATTTTAAGTATGTGATTATACTTTACTGGATGACGAAAATTTCTGCGTTCTGGTCTTATCCAGAGGTTCTCAAATAAGGGCCTGAAAATGCGGCGAAATGGTTCCAGTAAATAATGGTACGGCAGTGTTTGCTTCGCGCTCGACTTGGCGGGGGCACTGCCGTGCCCCCAGATCGACGTTCTGGTCTTATCCAGAGGTTCTCAAATAGAGGCCTGATAATGCGGCGAAATGGTTCCCGTAAATAATGGTACGGCAGTGTTTGCTTCGCGCTTGACTTGGCGGGGGCACTGCCGTGCCCCCAGATCGATTATCCTAGTTTTTATAGTTTTCCCTTTATGTGGCCATTAAACCCTAACTCTGTACCAAATTTCAGCTCTCTGAGTTTATGGGAAGTACTAGTTCTATTTTGATGATCATGAGTGAGTGTATAAGTGAGTGAGTGAGTGTCGTAAATGCGAAACTTTGCTTTCGCTTAACTTCGGAACTAAATGACCTACAGAATTGAAATTTTGGATTTTAAGTACGTGATTATAGCTTACTGGATGACGAAAATTTCTGCGTTCTGGTCTTATCCAGAGGTTCTTAAATAGGGGCCTGAAAATGCGGCGAAATGGTTCCAGTAAAGGATGGTAGGGCAGTGTTTGCTTCGCGCTCGACTTTGGCGGGTGCACTGCCGTGCCCCCAGATTGACTTGTAACGTATAAAGAATTTTCAACGGCCAAGTCACACAACATTAACTATAATAATAAATAAATCGCAGTAAGGATCCTTAGACTTGGCACGACTTTGTCTAGATTTCATTACTTTTTAGAGATAAACAAGCAGCTCCATCGAGACTTGGCTAGTTTTTACAGAATGTTTTTGGTGGGATATGTATGTACTTTGATCAACTGTGGTCTGTAGATAAGCTAGACGACCTTGGGTGAATATTATGTGGCTAGATATCTAGCCACATAATATTCACCCAAGGTCGTCAAGGTAATCATAATTTCAGATCCATTTTCGACATTTTGCGGTGCCGGTGGCGCAGCGGTACTGGTGTGGCGGGGGGAGGGAGGGGTGCAGATCGGAAACTCCCGCCGCGGCGCGGTCAAGGCCGCCCGTTCGCCTGCAACTAACAGCCCCAATATGCCGTTGCGCCACCAGCTTTGGTTTTTGACACCGATCATAATGTGATAATATATTTTATACAGTAAAGTACATATTTATTTATCTGCGCTTTTACACCACGTTCTGTGGTAAGTTCTTATAGAACTTGTGTTATGGGTGTAAGGCTTATTAACATTATTTGTAGCTGATTTTGCGTTAGAAATAGAAGGAAAATATAATGGAGTTGAATATAATATGACAGGCAAGTGGCTTACATTTACTGCACTGTTCTTAGGCTGGGACTCCAGGACCGGAGGACCCGAAATCCAGCGGCCTCGGAAAAATTCAGAGCACTGGTAATAGAACTCTGCGCTGATACAATAGAGTTGAAAATCAAAGTATTGAGTATCGAACTGTCAATTGTCATATTATATTATAACATTGACATTTACTCGACACTTGTGTGTTCCAATTTCAGCTCTATGATATTAACTCCAGGCTTCTATTTTCAATGCTCTGATTTTCCCCGACCTTACGGATTCCAGACAATATTATAGTCCTAAATTCTAGCCTTAACGCACGCGTTCCCAAGGTTGTAACTTGTATTGTTAGTTGTATTATCAGGCAATCTAAAAAGAGCTCCGTCATCCATGGCCTTGTGGGTAGACCCACAGAGTGCATGTTCGATTCCCAGATTGTGGCGTGTACCAATGAGATTTGTTCAGATCTCGAGTACATTATACGGTCGTTCTAACGGAAAACATCACGAGGAAACCCGCAAATGGTTGGCCCCAAACGTATTGACCAGTTATGGTGACTAGTCATTCCTCTGGATTAGGCTGACTGTGTTGTGAGAATGTCGTATGTGCTTGGGCAACCATACGACATTTAAAAACTGACTGTCCCAGGCACTACAGTATTTCAAGAGTGGTTACTTCGCTCGGAGAATACTGTATAAATCATCCAATATTATGAATAACGGATGAAAAGGTCCAGTTTATCAGGCAATCTAGGTTATTTATAAGCAGGTTGACTGTTGCCAAAATGTATTCAAGAAAGATAAAAAAAAACAATAAGAAAAAGAGCGATGTATGGGCATGTGACGTCACCAACTGCTACACAGCCTCCGTGGTCTAGTGGTTCGAGCATTGGCTCTCGACTCGGAGGTCGTGGGTTCGATTCCCACAAGGGAACAACAAATCCATGCGTCGGATGGGCATGTAAAAAGTCGGTCCTGCGCCTGATCTCTTGCCAGTCGTGTCGGTCATCCGTCCCACTGGGTTACGAGAGTAAAAGGAAGAGAGTGTGCTCTTGTGTACTGCGCACACACTTGGGCACTATAAAAAAATTACTCCTGCGTAACTGGCCTGGTTTTAATGAAACCGGCCACCGTCACACAGTGTTCTATTTGACTCAAAAAATTTCCCTATGCTGTTTATCGCATACATCGATGAAGAAATACATTTTAAATGCAAGAGTAAAACACCCACGTGTCTATTTCAAATACTTTTTTTTATAAAAAATAATTTATGTTTCGTGACCTCGACGTAAAAAAAAGACTTAATAAATTCTGTAAGCGGGTCTAATCAATATATATTTTTTTTGATTAATATGGTTTGATGAAGGACCTTTAGGCGCATATTTTCCATAATTTATTTTTTGAAGATCACTTCTGGCTACCGAGTTATTATTTTTATTCAGATTTTTGTTTTTATTTTTTTTCTCCCAAAAAACTCAAAAGTGCGACTTGTCATTGGCACTGAAAGATTGACCTTTAATGCGTCTATCATTGATAAAAAAATCAAGTTGCACTATGGAAGCGTTTACGAGTAATCGAATTTCAAAATATTGTGTTAGGGGTGTCATTCAACTTGACCTTTCATTTTTGCTCAAATTAATGAAATTTTTTCTTTAACTACAAAATTGTATATGATTTACAATTATGATTATAGTAATGAATTTTTCGACATATTTTTTACAACCTCGTGGGTTATTTTACAATTTTACGGTGACATAATATACAAATTGCTGTACCTTTGAAAATATTGACTTTTGATATTTAAGAGTACTATACGTTTATACAATAAAAATAAAAAGTCCGATCACCTATTGTTTGACCTTAGTGATAACCCTAAAATGTATCATTTGACCTTTATTCTAACTCCCAAACGCTTCCATAGTGCAACTTGATTTTTTTATCAGTGATAGACACATTTAAGATGAATCTTTCAGTGTCAGTCACAAGTCGCACTTTTGAGTTTTTTGGGAGAAAAAAAATAAAAACAAAAAACTGAATAAAAATTAATAACTCGGTAACCAGAAGTGATCTTCAAAAAATAAAACATGGAAAATATGCGCCTAAAGGTCCTTCATCAAACCATATTAATCAAATATATATATATATATATATATATATATATATATATATATATATATATATATATATATTGATCAGACACGCTTACAGAATTTATTAAGTCTTTTTTTTACGTCGAGGTCACGAAACATAAATTATTTTTTATAAAAAAAAGTATTTGAAATAGACACGTGGGTGTTTTACTCTTGCATTCAAAATGCATTTCTTCATCGATTTATGCGATAAACAGCATAGGGAAATTTTTTGAGTCAAATAGAACACTGTGCGTCACCGAGATCGGTGTGGGAGTTATTATTATTATTGATAGTCATATAACAATGTATGGCCATTGGCCATAACAGTTTGTGACGTAACCATGGACGTAACAAATCGTTTTGCCAGGAGATAGGCATAATTTTTCATTTGCTTATAATTTTCAATCGCGTCAACCTAAATAACTATTTAAATTAATAGATTTATCTATCTCTATTCTCTATTCAACAATTTTTAAATTTGCAAAAATGTGATATTCGACTCTATACTCTATTCGGCGTAGGCAATATCTCTAGCTAAACATCAGTTGGCTCGAAAAATCAGAAAAAAATCATGATGGTTGGACAACCATCTTCATCATTGTAAACTTTGAAGGTAAACTACTTATATCGGCTTATGCTATAACTTTGTTCTATCAGGAGTTGTATATGTCGTAGGATAATTAGATAAAATAAATAATAATTAAAAAACTACACTTAACACTATGAAGTATGAGCTGAAAGCCTGTTGTTCCAAATAAAAAATGTTGTTTCCGAGTTTGGATAGGACAGTGCAGACTGATCACCTGATTGTCTGACAAGAAAGATGATCCATGCGTCGGATGGGCATGTAAAAAGTCGGACCTGCGCCCGATCTCTTATCAGTCGTGTCGGTGCTCCCACTGGGTTAGGAGAGTAAAGAAAGAGAGAGTGCTCTTGGGTACCTACTGCGCACACTTGGGCACTATAAAAATTACTCCTGCGTAACTGGCCTGGTTTCATTGGAACCTGCCACCGTCACCGAAATCGGTGTGGGGAGTTATTGTTATTAGTACTAATGGGAAATAGACGTGAGCATTGAGCATATTGTGTGTATGAACTATGAAGTATATCACATCGTTTCTCAACCGGTGGGACTTTTGAGGGGTCGCAGTCTGTTAAAAAATAACAAATACAAAACTACGTTTAGGTACAAAAGATTCGTTTTTCGAACGTCGAAAAATCGTGATGGGGTCGCAAGACTTTTAACTTAACTTTTTGGCTTTTTCGTGGGTCGCGACTCGCGACATAAAAAAAAGGTTGAGAAATGATGGTGTACCTATTGTAATATGTGATGTACATGTCTGGTATAAACAGTAAACACCTCTGTAAGGTACCATGACATCATCCGTATACCGTGTCACTTTATCAGTAGGGCCAGTTGATAGTCTGCGATAATAATTTTCCTAGTTTGCTTTATCATCTTGATAACCGTGTTTTAGTCAACTATTCCATCGCGAGACGCGAAGCCTAAGGGTCAGTTCACACTGCGACGATACGCGAAGGGGGAAGAAAACTGTCAAATTAGTTCACGTAGAGGGCGCTCAGTGTTTGTTACAAATATGTCATTAGCCATACAACTTTGCTGTTTTGTGATAATTATTAGTGTTTTGTAAGCAATGGGATGCTGTGCAGCTATAGCGTGTGAAGATATAGGTACTTACCAATTCCCCAGTGATCCGAAGCAAAGAAAAAAATAGGAAAAGGAGTTAAGAAGAAAAAACTTAAAATCAATTATTGTTTTTTTTTTTGATTAAATTGTGTATTTGTGTTTCTTTCAAATTTATGTTATTTCGGTTTTTATTGTGTAATATTGGTAGAATATTTATTATCCACTACATAATATTCGTTGACGTGCACGAGTGTGCGCAAGTGATACAACTACAAAATACGTGCTTTCTTGGGTTTCCAAAAATACCTAAAGAAGTTTCAGTAAAGCGCCTACTACTTTACTGAGTCGACTGACTTGACTCATTGACTACCCTGACTATTTATTTTGACTTTGACTAGACTTTGAACTTGACGATATAGAAATACGTTGATGAGAACGAATATTCTATTTCCCGCCTTTTTAACTTGACACTGGCTGGCAATAGTTATAGGCCATATCATGAAGCATAGATACCAGGAGTCCGAACGGCATAGGCTTTTCCATAGTAATTATGTACACAATAATAGGACCAGATCTTAGTTCTCTTTTCTGCCGCTAGCCGTGCGAGACCTTATGCGAGACCGACGAGTACCGAGTGTTTCCAATACTATTATTTATTACAATTATTTTACCGTGTTCTAAGGTATCTATTTTTCGAGAACAGTTTCTAAGAATTTCCTAAAACTTTTATTTATTTAGATTTTAATCCACGTTTCTCTTAATATTTTGTTCCAGAGCTGTCAATAGCAACATTTAAACTTCCCGCGTAATTTCAAACGAGTGCTTGTCGGACTGTCGCGCGCTCTACCGGCAAAAATCTGTCCCCGTAATTGAGACCATTATTTTAACATTACGTTCGGACTCCTGGTATCTATGCTTCATGGGCCATATAATAAATGAAAACTATGTTTGACAGGTAACAAACACACAGAGACATCTACCAAAAAGTTTTGCGTAATCTACCCCAGTAACGCAGGGCTGCATTTTCAAGATAGCTACTATTGAACTTTTTCACTACACAAAAAGAGTATGTTTGTTTGTTTGAACGCGCTAATCTCAGGAACTACTGGATCGAATAAAAAAAAATTCTGTTGGATAGTCCATTTATCGAGGAAGCTATACATAACGTTACGCGGCGACTAATAGGAGCGAAGCATCAGTGAAAAATGTTGCAAAAACGGGAAAAATTATTTATATTGGACAGATTTTAATGAACTTTTTTGTGTGTTCAAGTGGATTCGAGAATGGTTTAGATTTGCAATTGGACCCGGTAGGTGGCGCTGCTTTCAGTACGTCAACAAATTTAATTCTAAGGCGGTACGAAGTTGGCCGGGACAGCTAGTTGTTTAGTTAAATTAGACCCTTTTGTTGTTGTCAGATTATTTATAATCTTAAATAAACAAAATTATTTATTTGTTTTTTTTTTTAACGTAAGGTGGTACTTGGTAACCAAAACATCAAATATTCAAATGCTTGAAGCTCAGGGGTGACCCCGACCGGTGAGAAAAAGGGGGTGCCTTTTTTTATCGAAAAAATTTAACCTTATTATCTGTTGTTAAAAACTCTTTGCATGGAGACGACACATAATAATTATGTAGAAAGTTATGACAACTGTAGAAAGTATATGAAAAGATTAAAAAACCCTTTACAATACATCCCACAATCATATTTTAGTAAAAAAAATCCTTAATATAAAGGAAGTAATCAATTATTGCATATTAACTGAGCGCTTATTCAGGCAAATTAAACCGCGCAGCAACGGGATTTTCCACTAAATATGGTTTTTATCTCACATCATACCCAAAAAACCCATTCAATGTGGTTCCTACTCATCGCCGAAGAATTTTCAATTTAGTATTGAATACTGATACTACGAGGTAACGAACACTTCTAGTCTTCCAGTCACACTGGATAATAAGACCAGCAATTCTCGTATTTAAAGTAGACTTTCATTTTACTTTCATTGGATTGCAACTATTGCAAATGAAGCGACATGTTACCATGAACGGATTTTATGACGTTTCGACCAATCAGAGCGCACTTCACGTTGGCTTAACGTTCATAAAAATTCGTTTGAGAGTTTTAGCGTATCGGGACTTGATTGTAATTGTATTGGCGCAGGTTTTATTTAGCAGAATTGCCCCTCCGGATGCTATATATACGTTATGTCATATATGCAAGCTAAATACTATGGGATATTATGATTTATGTCGTCAGTGGAAGCCTTCTAGCGTGAACTTAAGATTCCTGCGAAGCGTGAAAGTTTAGTGCTGTTATACCTGGCCAGGTATCTAAGAGCCCATGGTAGTGGGAAGGTGACGGTAGCGATAAGATCACTTACGGGAGCCGGAGCACGAGCGAGCATGCGACTCACCTGAAACAACAAACACGTCATTTAGAACACGTCATTTGGGTCATATTATGTATCAAAATTCAAATGTATGAAAAAGTTGACGAGAAAAAAAAACTATACACTACGGGCCACAAATTAAAGAAAGAGAACCGATAAACAGCTACATAGGTAGCTTTCGATTTGATTAAATTACTACAAGCATACGGACTACGCACAGTGTTTTAGAAATCCTCAAAATCGGACATTTCTACACTAAGCCCAGGCGTCTTGTATTTGAAACCTAAAACACCCGTGCGCCAATTCTACATAGTTTTTGAGATAAAAAATTTTGAAGATGGGCATTTTTTCAATTCATCAATTCATAAAATATTTTTTTTTCGTCAATTACGAGGCGTTGTATACTTGTTATATACTTTGTTCGATACACCTGTTAGACGCACATTTTTTAAACTTTATTACGTTTCTGCCACTTGAGTACTTTTAGAGATATTTATATTTTTTTTCACTTTTCAAACTTTAATTTTTTTCTTCGATACTAAGTTGTTTCCGCAATTGTTTTTTGTACTTAACCATACTTTGTCATAGCTTCTTTGTACAGTATTTTTTTCTATTGCCAATTTAATTGGGAACGGGAGAAATAAGCATTCTTTTATTTTTAATAAGATCCTGACCTATTTTTAAGAACAAAGTTTCATATACCATAGATGTCATATACCATAGAGATGGCGTGTCCACGATTGTGCGGAAAAAATGTGGGCCGTTCAGATAGATGATGGAGCATAAATGAGCTCCATGGTTCAGATCCAATATAACCTAAACGTAAATAAAGAGAAAAAAAGCAATATAATGCTACCAATTTAAATGTAACTTATTTACCGTACAACAAAGAAGTACAATGACACATTTTTTGAACGAATGAATTATTTATTTATTAAAGTTACATACGGCCGAATACTGGAACGACAGTTAATTTAAGTGCCGCTCATGTCACATGCTGTCCTTGGCATTTCGGCTAGTAGAGACAGTGACAACTTGTGAATAAGAGGACTCCAAATTTTAATCAGCGTTTCAGTATTAGGCCGATATACTCATAATGGTTAAACTTATAATGTATGTTAGTAATTTAAAGGTTAATAAAGCAATGTGACAATAAAACTATTTTGTAAATTACATGCATCACTTCTGCACCATGCCGTTAGATATAATGGCGCAGCAGTGACGAATGTAAGGGCAGTCAAGCCGACCCGCAACCGTGGTCAGATTGCTGTTGGCGCTTCCCCGCACCCTGCGCACCAGAGATGCACATCTTTTGCGCATGGTAGCATAAAAGCTGTCCACTCGTGCTTCTGCAAACATCCCAGATGCACTGCAGTAGCGAGGAAGCCCCAACAGCATCCTGAACGCATTATTAAACTGTACGCGTAGGGCGCTGTAGGCTCTAAGCTTATATGAGGCTGCACGTGTAGAAAGTGGTACAAAACGCTCTGAAAAGAGTAATTTTTGGTCGAATTGTATATTTTTGTTGGTAACGTTTAGATTTAATCGGGCGTGAAGTATGAACAGAGTATAGTTGTATAGATTTTGGCTGGCGGCTGGTAGAGTCAGCGGTCAAGTGAAGTCAATCAGCGCCTAAATTTAGTGGACCATGATCAATACAATGTGTACTGGTGTTATTTAAATAGCGAATTGGTAGAGGAATTTGCCTTGAACGCATAATAAGAACAATAATAATAACACCGACATACGTCACTCCTCTGGGACTCGAGTCTCTCTTATAATAGTAGAGTTGACCTCAAATTAAAAAAAACTATCGATTTGAAGTTAAAAAACCCAGGACAATTTCGTTTAAAAACAGGACGCAGCAACATGAGAGTTACAACTGTGAAATTAATGTGTAGTGAAAATAGGTACATGAAATACATGTAAATTGTAATGCTAACGTGAATTGGGCTTCAGAGAATACTAGCAGAAGGTGTTGGCTTCAATGACAAACAACACTTGCCTAATTTAACATCTTAGATTAGTGTTTATAATATACGAATCCTACTGCTTAAAGCTAGGGATCCCCTAAATCACAAACTGTCACTGCGTTGCTTGATAGCATGTGACGTGAGTGCCTCCTAAATTTAAGTTTTAGGCTGGGAATTATATGCTGCGGAATCCGTAAGGGTCCATCCACATATTACGTCACACCTGATGGGGGAGGGGGGGGGGGGGGGGGGGGGTCATACATAGTGTGACAGTACATGTTAAATACAGGTACAGGGATACTAAAAGCGTGACATGGGGGGTAGGGGTTCAAAAAGTCGACATTTTGCGTGACGTAATTCAGAGCACTGAAAATAGAATGATGCGCTATTAAAATAGAGTTGAAAATCAAACACATGAGTGACAGTCAAATGTCAATGTCATAATATGACAGCTCGACACTCGAAAATCCATTTTCAACTCTATTGTATTAGCGCAGAGTTCTATTATTTTCAATACTCGAAACTTTTTACGGCTACGGATTCCGGAGCATAATATAGTCGCAGCTTTAGTATGTACTATCGACAAAGCTGCCACTCGACCAGGCATATGATGCAATCATCAAAAACATCGTGTAAACGTGTAAAAATGTAGTTCAAACACGTCTGCAGTCGGTGCGGTCACTTCAATATTTCGAGGCGTCCGAGTGCAAGACTAAAGTTATGAAACTGGTCGAGCAGGAACTTTGTCTATGGTACGGGGGCTGTGTCAGCTTGTAAGTTGTAGCTTGGACTTAGGAAGTGTAGGTCTACTCCGACTTACGAGCCTTGCCAAGGTGAAAGCACTATAAGATTGATTCTACGATAAGAGGAAACTTGTGCGGCCTTCGGTCTAAAATAGCTTTTTATTGTTTATAAGGGCCGAATACTTCAACGCTAATCAGAAATCAAAATTAAGAGCCCTCCTATTCACAGGCTGTCGCTGTCTCTGCTAGCCGAAATGACAAGGACAGCGTGCGATTTGAGCGTCACTTAGTTAAACTATCGTTTCAGTATTCCCCCCGAGCCGTAAGTATGTATTATGTATTTATTTAAATATGTGTATAATTATGATAAATGCAAACTTTTTGCCGAAATTCCAAGAACGTGAAACCTCTTAGACTCACCCATGAATTGATTAGAAAATATGAACAAAGTCACCTTAATGTGTTAACTAATTTCTATGTAATTACTTAATTAGTGATAATATCCATTATCCGTGACTAATAGTCAGTCAGTCAGTGGTGATTTAACTCCACACATTATAATACCTACTTATTTTTTTTAATATTGACAAAAGTCGGCATTTGAAACAAACACAATAACGGATACAGTATATTATTACTGAGACACATCGCTTTGAACCTCGAATGAGCAAGTAGTTCAGCATTTTGATTGAAGAGTTTCACAAAAATATTATTATAACTCGGAAGAAATAGAACAGTTATATAGTTAACGTGTATGTGCGCGAGCGCGAGAGCGTGACGTCACGCAGGTGATAACGCACGGCAGGGATACCGCGATAAGCACGCGCCGGGTTGCGACACACCACACACCACCACCACCACCACCACACGGCGACCCGTGCCACCGCGCCGTGACCTTTCCAGACCCATTAGTTGTTACGTATTGTAAAAAAACTCCTATCGACACTAAACTGGTTTCTCTATTATTACAAATGATCACGTGTCACGAACTCACGACTGACGAGTCACGAAGCGTCCGCGGAATCGGCCTACATAAGCAAACATCACAACACTGATGACGTCCGCCCTCGTCTCCGACCAGACCCCGGCGGCGGCCGTCGTCTCTCGACCGCCACACTCGGTATAGCGCACCTGCAGAAACAGGAGACGGTGTCGTCGATGTCGAGCGGCAGGGCCTGGGGCTGCGGCACGCTGTGGTACTTGACGTGCAGCGCGCGAGCACGGGCGCGCGCGCCGCTGCGCCGCAGGATGCCTGCGGGCCAGCGGCGCGGGCCGGGCGCGTCGCTCATCGTGTTGGCGCGCGGCAGGCGGCGCTCGCGAGTGCGCACCGACTGACGAGCCGCGCCGAGGCGGCCGACGCCGCTGCCGCAACACGCCGCCGTTATCGCGCCGGCCGCCGAGCGGTGGTGACTGGTGGTCCGAGGTCCGAGCACTCCGAGCCACTGACTCGCGTGGTGCGTGGTGGTCCGAGCCGTCGCAGTCGCAGGATCACCGCGCGCGGTCAGCGGTCCTAGTCGCCACCGCGCAACACCGTGTCAGCGAACAGAACTAGCAGGACCTAATCTGCCTGTGATTATAATATCAAGTATTACGGAATCATGGAGCTCTCCCAAGGTTATGATAAACGAGAACAAAGACAACAGAACTTACGGTAACTGGCGGCCCTTAAATGCTACAATAATAAGGCTCGTTCGATAATAATTTAGGTTACTTCCTAAACATGTCATTAGCTGATTATTCATCATCAATAAATAAATATTATAATAATACCTCATGAGTAGGGTTGCCAACCGTTCTTTATTATATTATAGTATTTAACTATATTTTAATTAATTGTAGGTACTTTATATTATAGAAACATAATATAGTTCGAAACATACTATATTTGAATCGCTAATTAAACCTTGAATAAGATTGCCTGAAATTTCTGGATTTACTGGCCAAATTGACCATTCTTTATGGATGTTAGTGAACTTAGCAGATCATTGTCCAGCAGATCAAAAATAAATGTGAGTTCTTATCGCATGCAGCTGAGTTCTACAGTTCCTGATACTTTTTAGAAATAGTTCCGGCGTTTTTACCTTAAAAAAAAATTGACAAAATGATCTGCCAACTTCCCGCAGCAGATCATTTTATAGCAGATCAGAAATAAACGTGAATTCTCATCGCATGCGAATGAGTTCTATAGTTCCTGATACTTTTCAGGAATAGTTCTGTTCTCACGTCCGAATGCCAGCGGATCATGTCAGAAAGTTTGACAAGTCGAAAAATATAATTTTTATTGTTTCGAACGATTCTTAAGAGCTAGAACTCTTGGGTTTTCCACAGATTCGTATGAGAAATTTAACCATGGACGAGATTTGGGTCCTGAGCTCGTGTGTGAATGCCCGCAAATCAAGTATCGAGTTAGAACGGCAGAAAAGTAAAAAAATACCATTTTCGCCATTTCAAATAATTGTGAGAGGCTGGAACTCGTTTGATTTTTACAGATTCGTATAGGAAGTGTGACCTGGAATATGAATCGAGTCCAGAACTTACGTTCGAGTGCCAGCAGATCATGCAAGAAAGACCAAAAAATAAAATATTATCAATTTCATCATTTCAAATGACTGTGGAGGGCTAGAACTCTTCGGTTTCCCACAGATCTGCATCAGAACTGCAATCTAAAACCCGATTTGAGTCCAGAACTCACGTTTAAATGCCAGCAGATCACGTTACACTGGTCGAAAAGTAGGAAAATACCATTTTTGTCGTTTCAAATTAATGTGCAAGTCTAGAACTCTTTCGATTTTTACAGAACCGTATGAAAACTAATATCGAGAACTCGATACAAGTCCAGAACTCATGTTGAAATGCCAGCAGATCACGGTACAACAGCTTATAAGTAAGAAAATACTAACTTGGTCGTTTTAAATGATTGTGAAAGGCTAGAACTCTTCCGGTTCTCACACATCTGCATAAGAACTGCAATCTCAAACCCGATTTGAGTCAAGAACTCACGTTTAAATGCCAGCAGATCACGTTACACGGGTCGATAAGTAGGAAAATACCATTTTTGTCGTTTCAAATTAATGTGCAAGGCTAGAACTCTTTCGTCTTTTACAGAACCGTATGAAAACTAATATCTAGAACTCGATACAAGTCCAGAACTCATGTTGAAATGCCAGCAGATCACGGTACAACAGCTCATAAGTAGGAAAACACTATTTTGGTCGTTTTAAATGATTGTAAAAGGCTAGAACTCTTTCGTTTCCCACAGATCCGCATCGGAACTTTAATTTAAAACTCGACTCGAGACCAGAACTCACGTCTAAATGCCAGCAGATCACGTTACAACTGTCGAAAAGTAGGAAAATACCATTTTTATCGTTTCAAATTAATGTGCAAGGTTAGAACTCTTTTGTTTTTTACAGAACCGTATGAAAACTAATATCTAGAACTCGATACAAAACCAGAACTAATGTTGAAATGCCAGCAGATCACGGTACAAAAGCTAATAAGTAGGAAAACACTATTTTAGTAGTTTTAAATGATTGTGGAAGGCTAGAACTCTTCCGGTTTTCACAGATCTGCATCAGAACTGCAATATAAAACCCGATTTGAGTCCAGAACTCACGTTTAAATGCCAGCAGATCACGTTACACCGGTTGAAAAGTAGGATAATACCATTTTTGTCGTTTCAAATTAATGTGCAAGGCTAGAACTCTTTTGTTTTTTACAGAACAGTATGCGAACTAATATTTAGATTTCGATACAAAACCAGAACTCATGTTGAAATGCCAGCAGATCACGGTACAACAGCTAATAACTAGGAAAACACTATTTTGGTCGTTTTAAATGATTGTGAAAGGCTATTTTCACAGATCTGCATCAGAACTGCAATCTAAAACCCGATTTGAGTCCAGAACTCACGTTTAAATGCCAGCAGATCACGTTACACCGGTCGAAAAGTAGGAAAATACCATTTTTGTCGTTTCAAATTAATGTGCAAGTCTAGAACTCTTTCGATTTTTACAGAACCGTATGAAAACTAATATCGAGAACTCGATACAAGTCCAGAACTCATGTTGAAATGCCAGCAGATCACAGTACAACAGCTTATAAGTAAGAAAATACTAACTTGGTCGTTTTAAATGATTGTGAAAGGCTAGAACTCTTCCGGTTCTCACACATCTGCATAAGAACTGCAATCTCAAACCCGATTTGAGTCCAGAACTCACGTTTAAATGCCAGCAGATCACGTTACAACTGTCGAAAAGTAGGAAAATACCATTTTTATCGTTTCAAATTAATGTGCAAGGCTAGAACTCTTTTGTTTTTTACAGAACCATATGAAAACTAATATCTAGAACTCGATACAAAACCAGAACTAATGTTGAAATGCCAGCAGATCACGGTACAAAAGCTAATAAGTAGGAAAACACTATTTTGGTAGTATTAAATGATTGTGGAAGGCTAGAACTCTTCCGGTTTTCACAGATCTGCATCAGAACTGCAATCTAAAACCCGATTTGAGTCCAGAACTCACGTTTAAATGCCAGCAGATCACGTTACACCGGTCGAAAAGTAGGAAAATAGCATTTTTGTCGTTTCAAATTAATGTGCAAGGCTAGAACTCTTTTGTATTTTACAGAACCGTGTGAAAACTAATATCTAGAAGTCAATACAAAACCAGAACTCATGTTGAAATGCCAGCAGATCACGTTACACCGGTCGAAAAGTAGGAAAATACCATTTTTGTCGTTTCAAATTAATGTGCAAGGCTAGAACTCTTTTGTTTTTTACAGAACCGTGTGAAAACTAATATCTAGAACTCAATACAAAACCAGAACTCATGTTGAAATGCCAGCAGACCACGTTACACCGGTCGAAAAGTAGGATAATACCATTTTTGTCGTTTCAAATTAATGTGCAAGGCTAGAACTCTTTTGTTTTTTACAGAACCGTATGCGAACTAATATTTAGAACTCGATACAAAACCAGAACTCATGTTGAAATGCCAGCAGATCACGTTACACCGGTCGAAAAGTAGGAAAATACCATTTTTTCGCTTCAAATTAATTTGCAAGGCTAGAACCCTTTTGTTTTTTACAGAACCGTGTGAAAACTAATATCTAGAACATAATACAAAACCAGAACTCATGTTGAAATGCCAGCAGATCACAGTACAACAGCTTATAAGTAAGAAAATACTAACTTGGTCGTTTTAAATGATTGTGAAAGGCTAGAACTCTTCCGGTTCTCACACATCTGCATAAGAACTGCAATCTCAAACCCGATTTGAGTCCAGAACTCACGTTTAAATGCCAGCAGATCACGTTACAACTGTCGAAAAGTAGGCAAATACCATTTTTATCGTTTCAAATTAATGTGCAAGGCTAGAACTTTTTTGTTTTTTACAGAACCATATGAAAACTAATATCTAGAACTCGATACAAAACCAGAACTAATGTTGAAATGCCAGCAGATCACGGTACAAAAGCTAATAAGTAGGAAAACACTATTTTGGTGGTATTAAATGATTGTGGAAGGCTAGAACTCTTCCGGTTTTCACAGATCTGCATCAGAACTGCAATCTAAAACCCGATTTGAGTCCAGAACTCACGTTTAAATGCCAGCAGATCACGTTACACCGGTCGAAAAGTAGGAAAATAGCATTTTTGTCGTTTCAAATTAATGTGCAAGGCTAGAACTCTTTTGTATTTTACAGAACCGTATGAAAACTAATATCTAGAAGTCAATATAAAACCAGAACTCATGTTGAAATGCCAGCAGATCACGTTACACCGGTCGAAAAGTAGGAAAATACCATTTTTGTCGTTTCAAATTAATGTGCAAGGCTAGAACTCTTTTGTTTTTTACAGAACCGTGTGAAAACTAATATCTAGAACTCAATACAAAACCAGAACTCATGTTGAAATGCCAGCAGACCACGTTACACCGGTCGAAAAGTAGGATAATACCATTTTTGTCGTTTCAAATTAATGTGCAAGGCTAGAACTCTTTTGTTTTTTACAGAACCGTATGCGAACTAATATTTAGAACTCGATACAAAACCAGAACTCATGTTGAAATGCCAGCAGATCACGTTACACCGGTCGAAAAGTAGGAAAATACCATTTTTTTCGCTTCAAATTAATGTGCAAGGCTAGAACCCTTTTGTTTTTTACAGAACCGTGTGAAAACTAATATCTAGAACATAATACAAAACCAGAACTCATGTTGAAATGCCAGCAGATCACGTTACACCGTCGAAAAGTAGGAAAATACCATTTTTGTCGCTTCAAATTAATGTGCAAGGCTAGAACTCTATCGTCTTTTACAGAACCGTATGAAAACAGATCAGACAATCTAGAACTCGATACAAGTCCAGAACTCATGTTAAAATGCCAGCAGATCACGTTACACCGGTCGAAAAGTAGGAAAATAGCATTTTTGTCGTTTCAAATTAATGTGCAAGGCTAGAACTCTTTCGTCTTTTACAGAACCGTATGAAAACTAATATCTAGAACTCGATACAAGTCCAGAACTTATGAAGAAATGCCAGCAGATCATGTATCGAGTTCTAGATATTAGTTTTCATACGGTTCTGTAAAAATCGAAAGAGTTCTAGCCTTGCACATTAATTTGAAACGACAAAAATGGTGTTTTCCTACTTTTCAACCGGTGTAACGTGATCTGCTGGCATTTAAACGTGAGTTCTGGTTTTGTATCGAGTTCTAGATATTAGTTTTCACACGGTTCTGTAAAAAACAAAAGAGTTGTAGCCTTGCACATTAATTTGAAACGACAAAAATGGTATTTTCCTACTTTTCGACAGTTGTAACGTGATCTGCTGGCATTTAGACGTGAGTTCTTGTCTCGAGTCGAGTTTTAAATTAAAGTTCCGATGCGGATCTGTGGGAAACGAAAGAGTTCTAGCCTTTTACAATCATTTAAAACGACCAAAATAGTGTTTTCCTACTTATAAGCTGTTGTACCATGATCTGCTGGCATTTCTTCATAAGTTCTGGACTTGTATCGAGTTCTAGATATTAGTTTTCATACGGTTCTGTAAAAGACGAAAGAGTTCTAGCCTTGCACATTAATTTGAAACGACAAAAATGCTATTTTCCTACTTTTCGACCGGTGTAACGTGATCTGCTGGCATTTCTTCATAAGTTCTGGACTTGTATCGAGTTCTAGATATTAGTTTTCATACGGTTCTGTAAAAGACGAACGAGTTCTAGCCTTGGACATTAATTTTAAACGACAAAAATGGTATTTTCCTACTTTTCAACCGGTGTAACGTGATCTGCTGGCATTTAAACGTGAGTTCTGGACTCAAATCGGGTTTTAGATTGCAGTTCTGATGCAGATCTGTGAAAAGCGGAAGATTTTTAGCCTTTCACAATCATTTAAAACGACCAAAATAGTGTTTTCCAAGTTATTAGCTGTTGTACCGTGATCTGCTGGCATTTCAACATGAGTTCTGGTTTTGTATCGAAATCTTAATATTAGTTCGCATACTGTTCTGTAAAAAACAAAAGAGTTCTAGCCTTGCACATTAATTTGAAACGACAAAAATGGTATTATCCTACTTTTCAACCGGTGTAACGTGATCTGCTGGCATTTAAACCTGAGTTCTGGACTCAAATCGGGTTTTAGATTAAAGTTCTGATGCAGATCTGTGAAAACCGGAAGAGTTCTAGCCTTCCACAATGATATAAAACTACCAAAATAGTGTTTTCCTACTTATTAGCTTTTGTACCGTGATCTGCTGGCATTTCAACATTAGTTCTGGTTTTGTATCGAGTTCTAGATATTAGTTTTCATACGGTTCTGTAAAAAACAAAAGAGTTCTAGCCTTGCACATTAATTTGAAACAATAAAAATGGTATTTTCCTACTTTTCGATAGTTGTAACGTGATCTGCTGGCATTTAGACGTGAGTTCTGGTCTCGAGTCGAGTTTTAAATTAAAGTTCCGATGCGGATCTGTGGGAAACGAAAGAGTTCTAGCCTTTTACAATCATTTAAAACGACCAAAATAGTGTTTTCCTACTTATGAGCTGTTGTACCGTGATCTGCTGGCATTTCAACATGAGTTCTGGACTTGTGTCGAGTTCTCGATATTAGTTTTCATACGGTTCTGTAAAAATCGAAAGAGTTCTAGCCTTGCACATTAATTTGAAACGACAAAAATGGTGTTTTCCTACTTTTCAACCGGTGTAACTGATCTGCTGGCATTTAAACGTGAGTTCTGGATTCAAATCGGGTTTTAGATTGCGGGTCTGATGCAGATCTGTGAGAACCGGAAGAGTTTTAGCCTTTAACAATCATTTAAAACGATCAAGATAGTACTTTCCTACTTATGATCTGTAGTACCGTGATCTGCTGGCATTTTAACATGAGTTCTGTACTTGTATCGAGTTCTAGATATTAGTTTTCATACGGTTCTGTAAAAGATGAAAGAGTTCTAGCCTTGCACATTAATTTGAAACGACAAAAATGGTATTTTCCTACTTTTCAACCGGTGTAACGTGATCTGCTGGCATTCAAACGTGAGTTCTGGACTCAAATCGGGTTTTAGATTGCAGTTCTGATGCAGATCTGTGAAAAGCGGAAGATTTTTAGCCTTTCACAATCATTTAAAACGACCAAAATAGTGTTTTCCTAGTTATTAGCTGTTGTACCGTGATCTGCTGGCATTTCAACATGAGTTCTGGTTTTGTATCGAAATCTAAATATTAGTTCGCATACTGTTCTGTAAAAAACAAAAGAGTTCTAGCCTTGCACATTAATTTGAAACGACAAAAATGGTATTATCCTACTTTTCAACCGGTGTAACGTGATCTGCTGGCATTTAAACCCGAGTTCTGGACTCAAATCGGGTTTTATATTGCAGTTCTGATGCAGATCTGTGAAAACCGGAAGAGTTCTAGCCTTCCACAATCATTTAAAACTACCAAAATAGTGTTTTCCTACTTATCAGCTTTTGTACCGTGATCTGTTGGCATTTCAACATTAGTTCTGGTTTTGTATCGAGTTCTAGATATTAGTTTTCATACGGTTCTGTAAAAAACAAAAGAGTTCTAACCTTGCACATTAATTTGAAACGATAAAAATGGTATTTTCCTACTTTTCGACAGTTGTAACGTGATCTGCTGGCATTTAGACGTGAGTTCTGGTTTCGAGTCGAGTTTTTAATAAAAGTTCCGATGCGGATCTGTGGGAAACGGAAGAGTTCTAGCCATTCACAATCATTTAAAATGTCCAAGATAGTATTTTCCTACTTATGAGCTGTTGTACCATGATCTGCTGGCATTTCTTCATAAGTTCTGGACTTGTTTCGAGTTCTAGATATTAGTTTTCATACGGTTCTGTAAAAGACGAAAGAGTTCTAGCCTTGCACATTAATTTGAAACGACAAAAATGCTATTTTCTTACTTTTCGACCGGTGTAACGTGATCTGCTGGCATTTCAATATGAGTTCTGGATTTGTATCGAGTTCTCGATATTAGTTTTCATACGGTTCTGTAAGAGACGAAAGAGTTCTAGCCTTGCACATTAATTTAAAACGACCAAAATAGTGTTTTCCTACTTATTAGCCGTTGTACCGTGATCTGCTGGCATTTCAACATGAGTTCTGGTTTTGTATCGAGTTCTAGATATTAGTTTTCATACGGTTCTGTAAAAATCGAAAGAGTTCTAGCCTTGCACATTAATTTGAAACGACAAAAATGGTATTATCCTACTTTTCAACCGGTGTAACGTGATCTGCTGGCATTTAAACGTGAGTTCTGGACTCAAATCGGGTTTTAGATTGCAGTTCTGATGCAGATCTGTGAAAACCGGAAGAGTTCTAGCCTTCCACAATCATTTAAAACTACCAAAATAGTGTTTTCCTACTTATTAGCTTTTGTACCGTGATCTGCTGGCATTTCAACATTAGTTCTGGTTTTGTATCGAGTTCTAGATATTAGTTTTCATACGGTTCTGTAAAAAACAAAAGAGTTCTAGCCTTGCACATTAATTTGAAACAATAAAAATGGTATTTTCCTACTTTTCGATAGTTGTAACGTGATCTGCTGGCATTTAGACGTGAGTTCTGGTCTCGAGTCGAGTTTTAAATTAAAGTTCCGATGCGGATCTGTGGGAAACGAAAGAGTTCTAGCCTTTTACAATCATTTAAAACGACCAAAATAGTGTTTTCCTACTTATGAGCTGTTGTACCGTGATCTGCTGGCATTTCAACATGAGTTCTGGACTTGTATCGAGTTCTAGATATTAGTTTTCATACGGTTCTGTAAAAGACGAAAGAGTTCTAGCCTTGCACATTAATTTGAAACGACAAAAATGGTATTTTCCTACTTTTCGACCCGTGTAACGTGATCTGCTGGCATTTAAACGTGAGTTCTTGACTCAAATCGGGTTTGAGATTGCAGTTCTTATGCAGATGTGTGAGAACCGGAAGAGTTCTAGCCTTTCACAATCATTTAAAACGACCAAGTTAGTATTTTCTTACTTATAAGCTGTTGTACCGTGATCTGCTGGCATTTCAACATGAGTTCTGGACTTGTATCGAGTTCTCGATATTAGTTTTCATACGGTTCTGTAAAAATCGAAAGAGTTCTAGACTTGCACATTAATTTGAAACGACAAAAATGGTATTTTCCTACTTTTCGACCAGTGTAACGTGATCTGCTGGCATTTAAACGTGAGTTCTGGACTCAAATCGGGTTTTAGATTGCAGTTCTGATGCAGATCTGTGGGAAACCGAAGAGTTCTAGCCCTCCACAGTCATTTGAAATGATGAAATTGATAATATTTTATTTTTTGGTCTTTCTTGCATGATCTGCTGGCACTCGAACGTGAGTTCTGGACTCGATTCATATTCCAGGTCACACTTCCTATACGAATCTGTAAAAATCAAACGAGTTCCAGCCTCTCACAATTATTTGAAATGGCGAAAATGGTATTTTTTTACTTTTCTGCCGTTCTAACTCGATACTTGATTTGCGGGCATTCACACACGAGCTCAGGACCCAAATCTCGTTCATGGTTGCATTTCTCATACGAATCTGTGGAAAACCCAAGAGTTCTAGCTCTTAAGAATCGTTCGAAACAATAAAAATTATATTTTTCGACTTGTCAAACTTTCTGACATGATCCGCTGGCATTCGGACGTGAGAACAGAACTATTCCTGAAAAGTATCAGGAACTATAGAACTCATTCGCATGCGATGAGAATTCACGTTTATTTCTGATCTGCTATAAAATGATCTGCTGCGGGAAGTTGGCAGATCATTTTGTCAATTTTTTTTTTAAGGTAAAAACGCCGGAACTATTTCTAAAAAGTATCAGGAACTGTAGAACTCAGCTGCATGCGATAAGAACTCACATTTATTTTTGATCTGCTGGACAATGATCTGCTAAGTTCACTAACATTCTTTATGGTAGGTAACAAAACAACAGAGAGAAATGATATTGTATTGTATGATTGGTCTATGCCAAATGCCAATCTTAGTAATATTTTAAAAATATCCAATAAATTAAGACATACCTAGTACCTACCTACTGACAAAGAACTTCATTATTAATTGATCTACATAATTGCATCTAGTCTGATGTAAATTCTTGTTGACAAAAGCCATAAGTATTTTTAAAATACCTCGAAAAACGAATAATAATTAAAAATAAATAGGTATGTACTATTTTCCTGAATTTCGTTGAAGTACCGACTTTATTTTTTATGAGGAAAATATTATTTTTCTTTAAAAAAAAAGCTGGTATCTATATAATTTGAGTAACATACTTGAGTCAGTGTTTTAAATTTTAAATTCAATAGATATTACGAATTTAATAAGTTAGGGTCCATCCACATACTACATCACAGCTGATGGGGGAGGGGAGGGGGGTCATACTAAATGTGACAGTACATGTTAAATACAGGTACAGGGGTAATAAAAAGCGTGATATAGGGGGGGCGGGGTTCAAAGAGTCGAAATTTTAAGTGACGTAATATGTGGATGGCCCCTTATAGAAAAAGAAAAAATAAACCTGAACGCTTTCACGTTAAAACTACTAAACTGATCATCATGAAATTTGGCACAGATATAAAGTAGACCGTGAGAAGGACATAGGCTACTTTTTATCGCGGGATATATACCCGTGGATTACTGTAGTTACGCGGGCGTAATGGGCGCGGGCTGGACCTTTTTTTTAAATATTGGAAAAGGTGTATGTTGTAGGAGTATGTATAGGATTAGGTGTAGGAGTAGATATAGGAGTATGGGTAGGAGTAGGTGTATGAGTAGGAGGAGTAGATGTAGGTGTAGTCATTTATTCATTCCAGTTCATATTTAAGACAGCTAGTTTTTAATAAAAATACAGACATTCATAGTTTTATTTTTGTTGCATTACTTAATGTTTTAGTCAGTATTAGCATTATTTATCTTAAATAACACATACTCATAATAATAAAATATTTTTAATATGCTATAGTCGATACATACTTGTTTAGGCAGCTGTGACACACCAGTATGGCTGCCGTCATTTTCATTAGTCTGTACTTTTTGTTTGCGTAGAACTTACGGAAATGAATGCCTTTTCTAAATGGAACCCTAAGTTAAAAAAGCACATTATACCTTAAAACATCATCTATTTGCCAATGAAACTCCAGTCAAAATCAGTCCAGCTGTTTCAAAGATTTGCCGGAATAAACAAACAGTCAGAAAGGACAGATAAAAATTTCAAAAAATGATTTTTTATTGTAAATATTGAATATACTTTCTATTCATATATATGCATTTAGTGAAAAGTTGTTGATAGAAAATTACAAATGCAAACAGACACTTCAATTTTATTTATTTGTATAGATATTATTTTGTGCTTTAATATACAAATTAACATTATTCTAAGTGTTTGATTTTTTTTTTTGCATTATGTTTGCTTAATCCTATTGGTTTTTCTTTTTCTTTGTTACATTTTATTGTAATGTTTGTAATAAAATTTTATTGTAAAACCTGACTTGTGTTGTGTATGAGGACTGTACAGACTTGTCATTATCTCATAGACAGTAAAGAGCTTTAAAAGAAATGATTTATTTTCATAGCATGCCTTCCATTGATTATTAGCTTGACAATTCGGTCAAGTTGATAATAATGAATTTAAGCTTAGAACACTCTGGATCATTATACTATGTATTCTAATTTGAGAAACGTTAATAATAATAATATTGAGGGACACTACCACACCATATTAATCTTGTCCAGTGCTAAGATCTATAAGAACTTTTGTTACAGGTACCAGACAATGAAAATATATAATAAACTAGCTGACCCGGCAACATTTTTTTGCCATAATATATAAAAAATAGATTACGACCGATTCTCAGATCTACTGAATATGCAAAAAAAATTAGAATCAGTCAGTCAGTGTGTGCACATGCACATGCACAAGCACATGAGCATTTTATATATTGGATTTCATACTATACACTTATTAGTTATTTAGGATTTTATTATATTATTATTTACATAATTAATACATATTCATGACCAAGGAACATACTAAAACTTTTTTTTTCTGTACAATTAAACCAGCTATAAAAGTAGCCTACTTCCTTAACTGAGGTCTTCTTTATGACTTTGGAAAACTGCATCAAATTCCATCCAGTAGTTATTGATTGCAAGAAGAGCCTATTCATGGCAAGCAAACAAATATTTACTCTTTTATTATTATTGTAGATAATATCTATATATTTTAGATAGTGTAGATAGGACAGTTTTGCTGTCCACTAACAACAAAATATTATAACCATAATATATTTTATACATAAAGCAGAATAAATAGTACCAACTACCAACAGAAGTAAAAAATGGCTAAAATTTAGAATCATGCCCCACATTTATCCTATTAGTAGGTTTATGGTAATTTTACAGCAGAAAGGTCTTCTAAATATTAGTTTGATATTAATATTTTGAATAATAAATATTTTTATGATAACACGGTCTCACAAAAACCAGGCGTAAAATAACGTCTGTGTAGTTTTGGGTTAGGTTAGTTAGGTTAGAACTTTTTTATCTCGTTCAAAACGTCTTCGGAATGATAACACGGCCTCACAAAAACCCGGCGTGAAATAACGTTTCTGTAGTTTTGGATAAGGTTTATGGTAATTTTACGACAGAAAGGTCTTATAATTATTAGTTTGATATTAATATTTTGAGTAAGAATTATTTTTATGATAATGCGGTCTCACAAAAACCCGGAGTAAAATAATGTCTGTGTAGTTTTGGGTTAGGTTAGTTAGGTTAGAACTTTTTTATCTTGTTCAAAACGTCTTCGGAGTGGTAACACGGCCTCACAAAAACCCGGCGTATACTAACGTTTATGTAGTTTTGGGTTAGGTAAGAACTTTTTTATCTCGTTCAAAACGTCTTCGGAATGGTAACACGGCCTCACAAAATCCCGGCGTGAAATAACACCTCTTAAACACAGCATAACCTCAAACTTTAATAACTTCTAAACAGGGGGTCTCCTAAAGGAAGAAGTGGTACGGGGGGTTCGCCCCTCTCCCCCCTACCCTCCTCACCACCCCTCCTCCCCTAAATAAGGGGGCATGGTCCTAAATTTTTACCGATAAGCAATACAATGTTTTGTCTTTGTCTGTCAAGTGACTTTTCCAATGCATAAGGCGAGGACAAAACATTGTATTGCTTATCTACTAGATAAATATTTTTATTAGTGAGGGGGATATTTAATACACATCCACGTCCCAGGAACACAGAAAAACTGTTTTGTTCCTTCGGCGGGATTTAAATCCGTGAGCACCGTCCAGCTTAAGCACCAACATGCTGAACCACAGAGCCACATAGGTTGCCAAAGAATAATGATGTCATTATTACAGTGTGAATGATAGCAATAGAAATGTGCCTGTGTTATTTTATTGTTTTTTTTTTTTTATATTAGTTTATTTGAATTTAAAGTAAGTTTATGACGAAACTTCTATGGCAGAATGGAGGTAATTCTAGCCTTTATTGGCAATTTACGTGTCAGTGTATACAAAGAATATTGTTCAATTTTCAGCAATTTTAGTAGGTCACTCACCCCATGAACCAGTCGACTGTATCACGCAGGTACTCCGGTAGTCGCTCCAGCTTGATGGATTTTTGCAACTCACTTATTGAACGAAACTAAACAAGTAAGTAGCTAGCACTAAAGACGGGTTACGATTTAACCACGAATAATTAACAAATGTCCCATCACCTGTCGTATTTTGAAACTACAGTTATCTTTAAAACTCTATTATGTAGAGCGTGTCAAATCGTCAAAGATTTAGATATTTTCGAGAGCTTAGTTTAACTCGCCATGTTGCGCAACTTCCCTTTAAGTTTATGCGATTTAAACGATTTACCGCGCCTTTGTTATTAATTATTATCGCATAATCAATTACTATTTATACGGAAAAAAATATTACTTTTGGGCATTTTCATTTTTTAGAAATTTAGACAAATACTTTTTTAAACAAAAAATGATTGACAAGTAAATTTTATGACAGTAGTGATGAGTGATGACCGACTCGAGTAAGTAACTCGAGTTAACTCGAGTTGGGCTTAATTCGAACCAACTCGAGTTCAATTCTCTCCGACTCGAGTTGGAAAACCGATTTTTTTTAGTATCTATTTCCTTTATAGGAACAATTAAGTACAATATAATAAGGACTAAATTATCAACATAATATAATTTAACTACTGCAAAAATATTCTTTGTGATACTAATTAGCAAATTTTTGTTTAAAAATATTGTGATATCTAATAAAACAATTATGAGCCTATAAGTGTACATATATGTACATATCAACATCATAAATTTACAGATCGTGGCGCGTACGTTAAACCAAAATGGCGGTCGTCCGCGCAGGTACAACTCATACCGCACTTCGATTGAGACCCGATAATGTGTCACAGCGCATTTAAGGACAAAGTTCAACTTACGCGCTGCGATTTGTAATACGTTAATCGCAGAGTTTTATTTGTCTAAGGCCGCTGCCTCGAATTTTGAAGGCGCGGCGCGGGCAGCACAGACCCGTTCTCGAAACCAGCGGGCAGATCGCGCGGCACTATAGCGGCGTGGTGTTATGTTCGTGGTTGTGTCGTCGAGATATTTGTTTTTATTAGCAAACAAGAAAAAGTGAATCCCTCTAAAGGGCAAGGAAAATAAAATGCAAGTTTTATCGATATTATACAATTTTCCATCTTTTTGGACAATTTTCCATCTTTTTGGTAAAAGATGGCCCCGCGCGAGTTTCTTACGCCGGTTCTTCTCGCCGGGCTAGTTCCCGAACCGGTGGTAGGCATCATGTATACCGACGTTCAATAAGTGTATAAAAATACCAACATTGAATAAAAATTTTTGACTTTGACTTTGACTATGAATTGAAGTAAGTACACAATAATAGAAATACCGGGTGTTTTTTCAATCACTATCCAAATTTTCAGAAATGAATACACTCTTGATTATAAGGAACTTTTCCTATGGGGTCAATTTTCCTACCTGAAAAATAAAATCAGTTGTTCGGCATAGATAGCATTTTGTATGAAACAGCTAATTTTATTTTTCAAGTTGGAAAGTTGCTCCCATAGGAAAAGTTGCTTATATTCAAGAGTATATTCACTTCTGAAAGAAAAAATATCCTGTATAAAATATAATTATTTTTAAACAAAAAATTAAACCAACTTCCAAAGTAAAAATACACAAAAAAGTATGAAATAAAAATTAATTTTTTGTTTAAAAATAATAATTTCACCCTTTTTAGAGATATATTTTCTTAAGTTATTATTAATACGTCTTAAGAACGTCTAAACTAAACGATCGAATGTATAATTGAATACGCGCCAAGCTTCCATAAGGTATTGCTATTAAGATGATGATGATGATTACTGTAAAGTGTAAGTTATAAATTGGCATATGCTTGCAGTTCATTAAACAATGCCGAAATTTCCAAACGCATATCTTTAAAGACTGAGGAGTTCTGTACAGTGCTTTTGGATCCAGGGTATACCTTGGTACAATATCTTATTTTTTGGTAGCATATGCTTGTGTTACTTCAGTAAAAGTCAAAATCACTATATGTGTGGGTATAAATTTCGAGGAGTTCCCTCGATTCCTCATGGATCGCATCATCAGGTTCCCACTTTAGTGACTAAGGGACCAATTTTGAACTAAACCCTTTACAACAACAAAAGAATTTTGCAAATAGGTCCATAAACGGCACAGTAATGTTCAAAGATCTCCGTGTTAGTGTAAAATACTATGAGAAATACCTTTTATATCATCATAATCTGATGATGTATGGTGTGATAGTGGTGATGATGATGATGATTACTCTAACTGACAGGGTGGCATATACTTGCAGTTCTTTAAACAACTCCGAAATCCCCAAACATGTATCTATAAGGAGCCAGGAGTTCTGTTCTGTACTTTTAGATCCAGGGTATACCTTGGAGCAAAATCTTACTTTTTGATACTTAAACTACTTCAAAAAAAGTCAAAATCACCATATGTGTCCATATAAATTTCGAGGAGTTCCCTCGATTCCTCATGGATCCCATCATCAGGTCACCACTTTGATATCAAAAGGACCAATTTGGGATTACACCCTATACATCACAGAAAAAATTTAGAAAATCGGTCCACAGGCGGCGGAGTAATCGTTGAACATACAAAAAAATATATATATATATATATATATATATATATTTTATTTATATATTATATATATATTTTATTTATATATTATATATATATATATATATATATATATATATATATATATATATATATATATATATATATATATATATATATATATATATATATATATATATATATATATATATATATATATATATATATATATATGTCGGAGCGTGTTAAAGCTAAGATTGTCTTTGATTGGAAACGTCAAGTAGTTTTACTATTTGGACTTGGTCGATGCCAGTATTGAGAGATGTCATAGAAAAAGAATGGTTGTCATGGAGACTTGGGGATTATTTGCCTGAATTTGGGAATGACTGGATTATAAAAGCTCAGGAATCAGGATAAATACGGAAGTCGTGGAATACGTGGCATCGAACTTGTCACGTTTCTGATCGTTCAGCATTTGGGCTATTCGATAATATTGTAATAAATATCTAAACTTGGAATATTTCAACCGTTCGCCATCTTATCCTGATGGAGTCTTTGACATCAGAACTGGTATGAACATCACGACCCACATAGAAAGACCCTTCGGAGCATAACGTGCAAAGGGCAGAATGAGCATGACACGCAGGATGAGCAAATTGCTTAAATCGCAAATGAACAAATGCGTAGAGCCCAAAACGTGGAGAAAACTAAAAGTTGTCCGACGAAAGTAATACCTAGATTAATAGATCGAAACCGATCAGAATGACACTAGGTTCAGAAGAGTGTATTACATGCATTTAGCATGGGTGAATCTTCATGGTGTAAAAGCAAGATGAAATAATCAGACTGCATTCACATTCCAATTACAAAGGATATTGGGTACACTTAATCCGTAGCGGAGACTTAGAACACAAGATTCTTGAGTTGAAGTTGAATTGTATTGATCGCTAAAAATATAATAATAACAAACATAAGAGATGGAAAGCCAAAACTAGAGAATATAAGATCCTGTGGTCAACACACTGCTCGCAAATGCTTTGTTTGTGGTTGATAGGGACACAAGTCAATTGATTGTCCTGCATGAGGAAAAGTTTTGTTAAAGACGTTTAGCTGCATCAGAACATCAAAGCTAGTTTAATAGCAATTCTGAGATATGTCATGTATTGTTTATTTTTATTTTACAGCGGGGACAAGGACACTATGTATTGACATACTTGGAGGAAATTGACGATAAATTACGTGGCAGATGCAGTTTTGCTCTCTTAACTTGGTAAATGATAATATATTGGGCATAAAGATTCCAACTTGGACACTCAATAACTGTGGTGAGCGTATTCCTTCCATTACGATATTTTTTTCGAAATATTGGTAGAATTGATCTAGTATTGTTTATGAAGTCTCTTTCATTTGATACACATAGCGAAATTACCTAGCTAATAAAGATCATAATATAAGATGTTGCTTCTCTTGATGCTAATGGCTTCATGGTCTAACCGAGTTAGCACATCTCAAACTAAGATTTAGGTTAGATACTAGTTTGTGTATCGAACGACCGCATATGTGTGTACCTACCTACTTATATAGCGACGCGTAGCCTGCTGAAGTCTGAGACGATGTGCATGAGTGTAATAATTTACTTCTTACAGTGTACTGCTATTTTGTAAATGATGCTATAAGAATGTATGACATAGTTGTTAAATTTTGCAAATTTAAGTAACCTTTGTTATGATATAGAAGGAGCGTGATCTTGCGCGTTCTCACGAATGACATTTTTATTTGAGTACATAATAACTCATAATTGATTTCATGAGACAAATATAAAAAGAATATTTAAAACGAACATAAAATTATAGTACTTTGCAACATTTGGATCAAATTGAAAATACAGTTTTGTCCGTTTGTCAAAATCTAACTTTGCAATAAGAATTCGCATGATACTTTAAGATAGTAGTTGAAAATTCATGTGTCAGGCGCTAGATTATTATCTAACCAAGTGAAATTGTTTATTAATTTGGAATGATACGTATGTACTTTGGGATGATTTTATTTTGACAGATAATTATTGATTGCATAAATTATTTTTTCTCTTGGTTTTAGTATTAGGTACAAGGGGGCAGTTCGGTGCAACGAGAATGGCGACATTTCAATATATCGCTCTGTCCTACAGGGTTAATGTTACATAAAAGCTACTTAAAACCACAACAGATTACACTATGCCGCTTCTGCCTTGCGCTATCGAAAACGCTAGACTTATGTACATGAGGCTCACGAATAATTAATATATTGTACCATAAAGACTAGCCAAATGGCAGTCACCAGTCCGATTAAGTTGGAACAACTTAAATGACATTAACGTAGCCCCATTTGAAAAAAAAAAGAAACAGAAAAAAAATGAATATATTGTTCTGCAGTATTAATGAATAGTTTATGGAGATGGTTAATCGGTTTTGTTGGAATATCAAATTGTATTCGAAAGAGGAATTTAACGATATCTTAAACTATGATTACGTATCTTAAATTTGTCGCCATATTGATATAATCAATTAAGTAGTCCTCCTTTGTTGGAAGGCGGTTAAAATTTTGAAGAGGCAGCTCACTAGAAGCGCTTATCTGGTCCCAATTTTTTTTGTATGAGGTCGACATTCTTCTCCGTAATAAGCGTTCTGTGATTAGGTAGCGTAGTAGACTGATGCAACTTTCAGTTGATGAGAGATCGGAGTCCCAGCGTTGGGAATGTTAGTGACCAGAGCCGAGCCATTGAAAAAATGTTTACTTAGAACAAAGAAATAACAACTTATTTCGATACGATACGAATGACTAAATTTTTTTTACTATTATATATCGAAATGACGAATCATCTATCTTCTGAATATAGGTTACTGTTTTAAGAAAAAGCAGGCATAATGAAAAAGTCAATATCCGATTTTGGTAATAATAATTGTTTTCCTAAGGTCTATGGAGTATTTGGTATAACGGCCCCCAAACCTTCAGAAAAATGAACCACTTGAACCTAACCGGAAATGTCAAACCTATGGCAACGTCATCATATATACACAACATACATACTCTAGTTTGCGAAAACGGACATCAAAGCAAATCACCAATCTTTGTCCTGATCTTACTTTTTTGATATTTATGAGCTATTTGATCTTATAAATATTGTCAATTAATTATTGATCGTTACTTCCAATGAAGTTAAAGGATATCGACCAGAAAGTAACAGATGTAGAAGTAAGCTTATGAAATGTCAGGAGGAGGTTTTTCACTACTGGTATATTCAGTCATCTCTGTGTCAACTATCAGTTATTCTGAACCCCAATTCTCGTAGTTGACTTACACTTTTAGTTTGCTTTTGTTGAGTTGTGGATGACTAGTCTTGACGTCATGAACTGATTTTTGGAGTTGTGCCCAATCAAAACGGGTTTGACGTTGGTTAGACGTTTGTGAGAGTGCCATTTTTGCAGTTTTAATATATTATCAGGACTGGATCGTAACTGTATTGTTACGGAATTTGATTAGTAGAATCGACCTTTTGGTTTACTTTGTGGGCTTCAAATGTATATTGTTACACATGCTAAAATCAAATTGCCTAGAATATTGTGGTACTTAGGTAAAACCAAAAATACTTAAAAATTGTGCGACAGGAGACCTAAGATTATCGTAACGACTAGCAACGCATTTATGACTCTTCTGGTATGGTAATAAAAGCGACGGCTATGGTTATTTTCCATCAACAATCCGATTGCTCATCTGTAAACGTAAAAATGAACCTCGAGTTGAATACCCTTGTCGTTCGTTATAAACGCACCAAAGTTGCTTACGACCAAACGATTATTAAATTTATGAGAAAGAAACGTATAATTTCCATCAGAAACTTTGAAAATTCAAAAGTTTTATATTGATATCAATCTTTAGCGTAATCGTCCTAATATGTGTTATGTTAACTTAGTGTAACAAGTTACAACTGCTTACATTCGGCGGGAGTATTGTGAAACACCTGACCCTTCATCATTAATTGTAGTGAGTATAGCTAGAAAAAATACGAAATACTTTTGACATTGTAACTTTCTTTTCGTTCGCTCCAGTGCAAGCTCCGATTTCATGAAAAACTAAGATTCCCTTATATCTCGGAGAGTTGTGAAGGATATGATATTCAAAAAAAGCTCAAAAGACGCGTATTCACGAAAAAAAACGAAAAAAGTTATGGCTGAAACAGTGAAATAAAAATTAAATTTTATTCAGATTTTTTTATATTTTTTGGAGCGCGATAATTTGGAAACGGAGAATTATTTCAAAATTTGCGAAAAATTCCTCTGGACAATTTAGTCAGCTACAATTTGAGCCTAAAACAAAGACGATCGGGTTGCCCGGTCTAACGTTTTTGCGACAGTATTTTTTTTTTCGAATTATGTGGAATAATTTTTAAAGTACTCGATAGTCATGTGAGGCACTAAATCTTTATTTATTTCTTGTAAATGTGCTACCGGTTCGGTCAATGTTTTTTTTTTTTGCTCGCCCGTCTCTGCTTCTGGATGTATTTATTAAAAAAGTTAAATGCAAAAATATTTTGTTAAAAGTTCGTGACGTGTATGCAATACGACGGCTCTGTTTAGCACTAAAGTAAAATGATATTAGCTTTTGGTAGGTTTAGTTATTTCACCAAGATGTTCGGCGCGCTCAATCCGGTAATAATCTAAGCGGTCCAAAAGACATTAAGATTTTGAAGTACATTGTAAACTGTTTGTTAAAATGTAAACTGTGAATATTTTTGTTTGCACCTGGTAATTGCAACTGTAGATTGCGAATGTGAATTGCGACTGCGGATTGCGAGCGAGGATTGTGATTGGGTGCCGGGTGGAGGCATCCCATTACTTGACGAGAGTAGGCACCGGAGAGAGGTGGCCTTTTGAGTGGATGCCGGATGGAGTCAGCCCATTGCTTGATGAGAGTAGGCACCGGATAGAGGTGGCCTTGTGACTGGGTGTCGGATGGAGGCAACCCAGTGGTTTTTTGTAGTGAGGTGCACCGGATGGAGGTGGCCTTGTATTGTACATGATGGGAATATAACAGCATCGTTTTTCGATATTGAGATTGGTACATGTAAAGTGTGAAGTGTGTGGTAAAGCATGTCATGATTTATTTGGTAGCAAGATTATGGTTGATATTGTGTTGTATCTGTATACTTCATGTGTGTTTAATCTGAGAGTATAAAATGTAAATTAAAACTTAACTCTGAGAACACTACATAGAGGTTAGATGAAGGATGTTAATTAGAGTGTAATTGACACAGGAGGGAGGTATTGATGTGTTATAATATGAGAAAATTAAATGTTATGTCCATGGATTAAAGCAGTTCTTATTATTTTTCCGAGGTCAGGTTGACCGAGTGAGAACCTTTTACTGTGCTGTCAAATGTTTTTTTTTTTCAGAACCTTGGAACGAAGACGTGAGACGCTTCACACGGGGACGTGTGCATGGACAGAATAGCCGTGTCGGAGCGTTGATGCACATAAATATTCTTCACACAAGGATCTCAGAATCGCCAGGGTGATCTTGTCGGAGTGTCAACGGATTTGTTTCGCACAGGGACGTGCGAATTGTCAGAATGGCCGTGTCGGAGCGTGTTAAAGCTAAGATTGTCTCTGATTGGAAACGTCAAGTAGTTTTACTATTTGGACTTGGTCGATGCCAGTATTGACAGATGTCATAGAAAAATAATGGTTGTCATGGGGACTGGGGTATTATTTGCCTGAATTTGGGAATGACTGGATTATAAAAGCTCAGGAATCAGGATAAAATACGGAAGTCGTGGAATACGTGGCATCGAACTTGTCACGTTTCTGATCGTTCAGCATTTGGGCTATTCGATAATATTGTAATAAATATCTAAACTTGGATTATTTCAACCGTTCGCCATCTTATCCTAATGGAGTCTTTGACATATATATATACAGCCGAACGTATAACCGCCTCCTTTTTTGGGAAGTCGGTTAAAAATAAATTACAGAACACTGCAATGTTGACGCGTACCGCTCGTTGCCCGCGCACGCACCGCGCCCGCACCGCGAATTTTGAGAACCGGTCCATAAGATTACATGCATATGATCCTACTGCACCCGCGCCGCAAACGGTGCCACCCCGCTGCACGCAAAACGCCCCGAGGCAGCGGCCTAACACTTTTATCCATAATTGTACCTGAGCTGCGCGGATGACCGCTATTTTAGTTCAACTTATGCGCCGCGATCTGTAGTCTGATTTTATGTTGAAAATACTGCTATATAATTACAATATAGTTTTATTGATAACTAGTATTTAGGTAAGGCCCAAGATCAAAAACAAAATGATTAACGCTACGCTTATGCACATTACAAATTGAAATATTGTGGCGAATCGCCACCGTAAATAATATTATACACTTATGTAGTAACACCGTGTAATTTATCTTGTAGTCCTGGCAACACTACAATTGTCAAAAGAAAAACTTTGCTATCCGCATTTTCCCTCCGTAAAACTTGTATCGATAATTGTTTTGGAAATAGTGTAATACTAAATTAAGTTGCTGTATTGTGTCGCCTGCAAAATAAAAGACTGTTGTAACACGTATGGTTTTATTCAATCAACCATCAACGAAGATCCGCCAAATTGGTGACCCTCGACTACGAGTCCGCGCGTTTTCGTCGGAGAAAAATTTACTTCACGGCGGCGGCGGCATCGGCAGCTTATCGGATATATAATCCGATTCAAGTTTCTCTTCGTCTTCTCAAGTTTTCACCTTCCAAGTGTGTTTCAACTTTCAAGCCAAAAACTGAAGCAGTATTGGAGTGGCGTGCATTAGCGGCGTGCATCAAGAGCTTGTGTAATACGCATGTTTGCCCCTTAACCTATGCTTGTACATACATGGGAAGCCCAGGATTACGCCTTTTAACATTGCACGAGGTGACATTGCACAATTTTTTCACAAAAACAGACTTTTAATTGCATAACCTTGTTTTTCACATGTTGCATGTTGTTGTTTTTAAATAACTTTGTGTTTGGTTTGGTGTAAGAAAACCTGCATTTTGTGTGCTAATTAACTAAACCTGTGCTCACTTTGTCTTTTATAAATCTAGCCAGGTATTTGTAATACTATTTAAAAATTGAAATTTAACAAATGTCATTTGATATATATAAAAAAACTTAATTTTAATTTTATCTAAAAAACTTAATATTTTTGGTGTATGTTTGCATGTAAAACTTGTTTTATATTGTATATACTTACAATATTAATTAAATTTTAAGTTATTTTCCCATAACATAACCCAGCGGTGAGGAATAAGTATATTTTATAACCCGTTAACATTAACATTTTTTTTCTTTCACTATAGGACTGGTTGGTTTGGTTTGCTTGTGCTTTGTCAAACTCATAATCATGACTGACAATAACAATAGTGACATTACTAATGATAACACTGTTCCCGTACCAACAAATTCCACACAGGTCCACAAATATGTTAATAAGGTAACTGCTAAAATTCCCCAATTTTGGCCAGAGAAGCCAGTTCTTTGGTTCAGCCAAGTGGAAGCGGAATTTCATCTGGCGGGTATCAAATGTGACACCACAAAGTACAGCTATGTTATTGCTGCCCTGGATCAACGCACTATAGGGGAAATTGAAGACAACATCATCAACCCACCCATTGACAATAAATATGAGAAATTAAAAAATGATTTGATAACTAGATTTTCGGCTTCAGAAGAACAACGTGTTAGACGTCTCTTGGGCGAAGAGCAGCTGGGAGACCGACGACCTTCGTCTTTTCTTCGACATCTTCGATCCCTGGCCGGTTCTCTAAAGGACGATAATTTGCTGCGGCAGCTGTGGATGCGACGACTGCCAAATCAGGTGCAGGCCATTTTAGCTGCACAAGCTGACCTAAGCCTAGATAAAATAGCCAAGCTCGCAGACAAAATTATGGAGTTACCAACTGCCTCCACTAGTGTTTTCGGTGTTGAAAGCTCACCGTCAGTGCTAACCACACTTGTCCCTCATGTCGAAAAGCTGACTAAGCAAGTTGCAGCTCTTACCTCTGTGCCTCCACAGCACTCCCAGCGCGGCAGATCTCGTAATCGCTCTGATTTTTCTTCCAGAAGCCGCAATAGCTCGTCATCTGGAAAACCTAAAATGTGCTGGTATCACAAGAAATTCGGCACCAAAGCCAGCAAATGTATCTCCCCATGCAGCTGGACGGAAAACTCGAAAAGCGGTCAGTAACGGCGGACACTGACTGCTGCTCCATAAATTCCGCTGGCCGCCGACTCTTCGTTACCGACCGAGTAACGAAACGTCAATTCTTAATTGACACTGGATCCGACTTGTGTTGCTACCCATACCGCTGGGTCCCTGACCGGAGGAAACCTACCGACTGGGAGCTAAGCGCTGCAAACGGAAGTTGCATAAAAACATATGGAACCATAAATCTTCGACTTGACTTGGGACTGCGACGCGATTTTCCATGGCTATTTGTAGCTGCTGACGTCAGTACAGCCATAATCGGCTCGGATTTTTTGGCATATTATCAACTTCTGCCAGATTGCCATTCAAAAACCTTAGTGGATGGTACCACTGGCTTAAGAGCCGCCGCAGCTACCGCCGCAGTCGAGCAGCCCAGCGTTAAATCCGTTGATATCCAGAACTCAACCTACGCACGAGTGCTTGGTGAGTTCCCAGACGTTACTCGTCCCCCAGTCTTCCTCGGCTAGTCAAGCACAACACAGTGCATCACATTAAGACAACCGATGGACCGCCTGTTTCGTGCCGTCCTCGCCGTTTGGCGCCTCAGAAATTGGTGGCAGCCAAGATGGAGTTTGAAGACCTGGTACGGAATTGCATCGCTAGACCATCAAAGAGCTCCTGGTCCTCGCCATTACATATGACGCCCAAAAAAGACCAATCCTGGCGTCCATGCGGCGATTATCGCGCCCTGAATGCCAGAACTGTACCGGATCGTTATCCCGTCCGGCACATAAACGATTTTGCCCACAATCTCTCTGGAGCCAAGATGTTTAGCACAATAGACCTTGTAAAGGCCTACCATCAAATACCGGTTTTCGAGGAAGACATTCCCAAGACTGCCATCGTTACCCCGTTTGGCCTCTTCGAATTCCCTTTCATGACATTTGGGTTACGAAATGCAGGTCAGACGTTTCAGAGGTTTATCGATGAGGTCACACGGGGTCTCGATTTCGTTTTTCCTTACGTAGACGATATCCTTGTTTATTCCGCTGATGAAACCCTTCACAAGGAACACCTTTGGATCCTGTTTAAACGCCTCCAGGATTACGGCGTGGTAATAAATCCGTCAAAGTGCGTTTTTGGCGCCAGAGAGGTAGTATTTCTCGGATATACCATTAGTCCAGAGGGTACCGGAGACCGTGCAGGGCGTGCGTCGTTTTCTTGGTATGTTTAACTATTACCGTCGGCTTGTACCTCATGCTGCGCAGTATCAAGCCCCACTGATTGACGCCTTAGTAGCTATTAATGGCAAAGGTGCGAAGCCATTTCAATGGACACCTGAGCTTCTGGAGCATTTTAAGGTCTGTAAGGCGAGTTTGGCTAGCGCTACATCCTTACAACATCCAGTCAAAGACGCACCCCTAGCATTATTCACCGATGCATCGAGCACTTGCATAGGTTCTTGTTTGCAGCAACAAGTCGAGGGAGAGTGGCGCCCCCTGGCGTTCTTCAGTAAGAAGCTAAGACTACAGCAAACGCAGTGGCCAGCTTATTACCGGGAATTGTTAGCTGTGTACGAAAGTGTACAGCACTTTCGGTACATTCTAGAGGTCCAACACGTAACCATCTTTACTGACCACAAGCCGTTGCTGTACGCTTTCATACAACGGCGGGAAAAGCTGCCACCTGCGCAACTCAACCAGCTATCATTCATAGGACAGTTTACAACTGATATTCAGTATATCAGGGGTGAAGATAACGTTGTTGCGGACGCCATGTCCCGGGTGGACGCTGTTGCTTTGGTGGACGATCGTGAAGCCCTTGCTAAGTCGCAAGAAACTGATCCGGAGCTCGCAGATTTGCGTAGAGGCGACTCTGGCCTTCGCCTGACCCAAGTCATAGTTCCAGAGTCAAACGTCTCTATTACCTGCGATATCTCTACTGGAAAACCTCGCCCATATTTGACCCCTCCATTTCGTCGTCCGGTGTTCGACAAGTTACATAACTTGAGCCACCCCGGCGTCAAGGCAACGACTCGTCTTTTGCTGGACCGATACGTTTGGCCATCGATAAAAAAAGACTGCCGTTTTTGGACTCGGTCATGCCAGGCATGTCAGCGCAGCAAAATTACGCGACATGTCACCGCTCCCCTCAGTCAGTTTGACCAACCATCTGGTCGATTCACCCATGTCCATATTGACATAGTGGGTCCTCTCCCTGTCTCAAACGACTACCGTTATTGCCTTACGGCTATAGACAGAGTATCGAGGTGGCCTGAGGTCTGGCCCATGCATACTATCACTGCTGAGGAGACGGCTGACACCTTCACTAGGGAGTGGATATCTCGCTTCGGTGTGCCGGTAACAATCACGACAGATCAGGGTAGTCAATTCGAGTCCAATTTGTTTCGTGGACTCACGGAAACCTTCGCCACGAAGCGGATAAGGACAACAGCCTACCACCCCTGCGCAAACGGGATGATCGAGCGTGTGCATCGAACACTCAAAGCAGCACTCATGTGCCACGGTGGATCCTGGTACAAATTTCTCCCGTTTGTACTTTTAGGGATGCGTACAGCTTTTAAAGACGACCTAAAGGCTACAGCGGCCGAAATGCTGTACGGCGAGACGCTGCGTTTACCCGGTGAGTTGTTAGCTCCCGTTCCACGCGTCGATCACTTCGAAGACCCTGGCGATTTTGTTGTGCAGCTACGACGAAAGATGTCGAGTGTGCGACCCATCCCAGCATCTCGCCACTGCAAACCTTCTTCTTTTGTTTTTAAGAACATATCAACGGCTACTCACGTTTTTCTTCGCGACGACACCGTTCGTCGTCCCTTACAACCACCCTACACTGGACCATTTCTCATTTTGGAACGTTCCAGTGACGGAAAAACACTGTCTCTCGACATAAAGGGTAAGAAGGTTGTAGTGACCGTCGATCGAGTCAAGCCTGCCTTCGTCGAAAACGACACAGGTGACACAACAGTTCCACTCCATCAAGCTGTACCTGAACCAGCTGTTTTTAGCCCACCTCTTTCAGATTCCACTACTACTTCCCAGGAACCAGACCAACCAGTACCACGCATCACTCGATCCGGCCGAGTAGTTAGATTTAAAGACTGCGAAGATTTCATTTATCTTTCTCCGTGGGGGGGTGGTGTGGCGAAACGCCACCGTAAATAATATTATACACTTATGCAGTAACACCGTGTAATTTATCTTGTAGTCCTGGCAACACTACAATTGTCAAAAGAAAAACTTTGCTATCCGCATTTTCCCTCCGTAAAACTTGTATCGATAATTGTTTTGGAAATAGTGTAATACTAAATTAAGTTGCTGTATTGTGTCGCCTGCAAAATAAAAGACTGTTGTAACACGTATGGTTTTATTCAATCAACCATCAACGAAGATCCGCCAAAATATATTATCTAAATTAATTATTTAACAAACAATGTATGGTGCTGCACAAAATTTTAAGCTCGTCTTAATTGCCCGCGGCTTCGCCCGCGTGAAATTAGGTTTTAAGCTTTCATCCCCTTTTTTACCCCCTTGGGGGTTGAATTTTGAAAATTCACTCCTTAATGGATGCCTACGTCATATGAAAAATACGTGTGAAAAATTTCGAATTTTTATCCTTATGGGTTTGGCCTGTGCGTTGATACATCGATCAATCAGATTTGCCATTTATACATAGTATAGATAAATATAAATATATAAAATTCAAGCCAAAAATACATAAATAAATGATTCGACTTCAAACAATAATTCTCTTTTTTAATTTAATTGGTATAACTCTCCCAAAGTCCCAATACATTATTAATAAATAATATAAAAAATGAAAGAATTGAAAAAGATAAAAACAAATTTTTTTTTACTGTTAATGCGAAGCTATTATTATTACTATTATTAATTTGGTAAAATTAAAAAAAAATCACTCTTCCATTCAGTTAACTCGAGTTACGTAACTCGAGTTCAACCCGAGTTACATGAATTTTAACTCGTGTTAAATTGAGTTTTGTTTTTTCCGAGTTGGTACATCACTATATTACAGTGACATTTGAAATCAGTTAATTTTTTTTTTAATTATATGGCGTCGGCTTATAACCATTTGCCAGTATCAAGTTGATTGAGAGTCTCAATCAACTTTCTCAATTTGAGACCATTCGTTTAACATTACGTAACAATATATGTACCTACTTCGTGATTGATGGATTCTGTTGTTTATTTTGTGTATGTATGTGAATATTCTAATTTCCCTTCTTTTATACTTGACACTGGCAAATAGTTATAAGCCGACGCCATAATTAAAAATAAATTCAGATTTGTCATTTGTGTGAGACTGTGAGTTTGTGTGTTTTAATTGTACTTTTTAGGTTAAAAAATAAAATAATATTTTCTCGTGACATTCCTCATCATGTTTCGATTACCTATTGGCGAGAGAGTAGATCCGTTAGAAGAAAAACGTCAAGCAAGAGAAAATACCGTCAATAGTTTAATTACATTTTGCGTTATATGTGCAGCAATAAGAGTTGGTAAGAATAATATTTTCATTACTTAGGTACTTATTAATTTTGTTCACAGCATAACTTCTTACTTAGGCTGGGACTATATGCAACGGAATCCGTTAGGCCGTAGAGAATTATGAGCACTGAAAATAGATCTCTGCACTAATGCAATAGAGTTGAAAATCGAACATCCGAGTGTCGAGTCAAATGTCAATGTCATATATGACAGCTCGACACTCGAAACTTCCATTTTCAACTGAATTGTATTAGCACAGAGTTCTATTTTCAGTGCTCATAATTCTCTACGGCCTACCGGATTCCGTTGCATATAGTCCCAGCCTTACTTCATCTTATTAGATTGGTTTATTAATCTATGCTTTTAATGCTACGGCCGCACCTGCGTAGTGCTTCGCGCTAAAAACGATACCATTGGACGATCTGCGTGTATCATCCAATGGTATCGTCTCATAGCACGAAGCTTCGTACGATAGACGCAGGTGCGGCCCCAGCATAACTGTAAGCCGATGCCTTAGACAATTTTGCTACATAGAGGCAAAAATAGTATAACGTAACGTAGGGGGTCGACTTCGCCTTGGACATTCGTGCAATCCAGTATTTTATACTTACCAAAAATCAGGGTTAAGGATAGCTATGCGAGTGTGGTTTTGATGACCCCCGGTCAGAACTTCTTTTAAAAATCTCTCTTAAAATGACTTCCTGCACATTTCTGCAGGACAGGCCTAGCCTAGTGCAGGAATCACTTTAACAACAATAATATGATTTGATTTGAATGAAATGACATAATATTATCCCTGGTCCCATTGATCTTAATTCAATTTTATTTATCCAATGTATTTACTTCTTTTGGAGACATTCCATATTCATTTATTTTATTCATTTTTATTTACATCCTTTATTCAGTACAAAGTAATGCATTTGTGTCTATTTTCATAATAAATCACATTTATAATTCTCGTAATATTTATATAGTGTCAGTTAGTTATGGGACTCGAATCACATTTGGTTTGAATGATTCTAATGATGACAGTGAAAACTTGATTTGAATGGGATTCAATGTTGATTCGAATTGTCGAGTTGATTCCAATCATCTTTAAAATTAGAATCAGATTGATGATTCTATCCTACCTATCCTACCCTTTCTACCCTATCCTACTTTCCTACTTCCTTCCTATCCTCCTATCCTATCCCACTAATATTATAAACATGAAAGTTTGTAAGAATGTACACAAGGATGTACATTTGTTACTCTTTCATGCAAAAACTACTGAATGGACGTGGCTGGAACATAGGTAGATAATAATTTATAACTAGGATGAACACATTGGATACTTTATATTGCAGTATTCCCATCAGAATGGGCTTTACGCAGGTGAAACTGCAGGGCGCAGCAATTAGGTCTATGAAGTGTTCGAAAATGTATCTAAGTATATTTTTGTCTATTAATCGATTTTATTGATTTGAATCAACATATAAATTCGTATTGATTTGAATGTATCAATCAATTTGAATCAAGGGTTTTTTCCCTCTAAGTATATATCTGCAATCGGCTTAATATGATTATAGCCGTAATCAGATCCTATCTTCTCATTTTGGATTGTTGTAATATTGTACCAACTCCTTTAAGCTGGGTCCAAGTTTTCAGGTGTGCCTATTAAAGGGTTTTTTGAATCATGGTTTGTATTTTCGCCGGGTTATTCGAATTGATTTGAATATTTATTTTCGATTCGAGTCCCAAAACTAACGTCAGTATAATTTGTGTTGTGTTTTCAAGTCAAACCTATTGTGCAGTTTTGTCACGGAACTCTCCTTAGACCTGAGATGCTCTTGGTTTTTTAAAATCTGAATATGATCGAACAATTATTTTCTTAGTAAATTAATTTATTATTAAATTTACACACATACTTTACTTTTTTGTTTTGTTTCAGCACCAATGATCCTGGAACAAACTGGATTCTAATTACCTAAGAAGATGCAGGTGTCTAGATGTATCCCTGGTTTAAGTCCAAACACTGTATTAGAAAACAGATTAGTGTTCAACAGAATTCGCACATAATTAGTATTATGTTAAATAAATAAAATATATTTTACTTTAAAAGATATTTGTTTTATTTATACATACTTTATACTGTTTAACTGTATAAGGCTTTATCTATACAAATACCCCCTTACTAATAAACGCTGTATAAGCTTTGAATAGTTATACAGTGTTTTGTCTCCTTCAATCGAATTAAAAATGTCACTCGTGTGACGGGAACAAAACACTGTAGGTATAACTATTCAAAGCTTATACAGCGTTTATTAGTAAGGGGGATATAATAAAGAGGAAAAGTTTGTTTGCATTGAATAGATCACGAATGCTGAAATACATGAGAAACTTAACATGAGAACAGTGAAAGAGGAAAAAAACGCGTCTCTTCTTTGTATAAATACCGACTTGAAAACCACACTAATGACTTGGCAAATAAACTTTTTAAACGTGACATTATATAGCAGATGTAAATTGGTTCAAGCGTTTTGATATACAAAACCTTTAAGATAATTGGTTACACCGGAAGGAGCCTCCCACTGGGGAGCGACCAGAAATGACAATAACCACAATACAACATATTTGATGATGGCAGATTTAACCATTAAAAAAATATTACCCGGGCCGTTATTACGAATCTATTGACTCCTCATTCATTACAATTGAATCAGTAGTTTAGGGGCTACGATGCAATAGAACAAACATACATACATACATATACTACCAGTGGCGAAGGCTGGTGCTCCTTCATAGGGAAGCCTAAGCTTATATAATAGTTAGGGTTTGGATGAGGATCTTCAAAAGGCAAGTGGTAAGTGATGCCGGTAGGACTTGCATTTTGACTTCGCAGTAGTCGGGACTTGGGTAAAAAGACTGTTATTCAGTTATACAATAAAAAAATCAGTACCTACAAGCTTATTGCAATTTGCAATAAGCTTGTACTGACAAATTGCGAGATGATAATCTACACTAATATTAAGTTAAGAATCTCTGTTTCAAATTTCAAATTCTTGATGTTTCAGTATTATTTTAGATCCTTTTGTAATGTTGTGTATAATTGTAATAGGACTTCAGTCTAAATGTGATCCGTTGTAAGAAAATTTATTTATACTGTGCTATTCTGTTGTCTGTAATTATACCTGAATAAATAAAATAAAATAAAATTGTTTAATATGATTTGATTTGATCTATTATAATTTAGGCCCCTAAATAGGTAATTAGGTCCATTAAATCACTTGATGCCCAAAGGGAGGAGGTCCGAAAAATAATCACCAAGTATCACAAGGATTTTCAAGTTAGGCCAGTTAAGGCTTTTTTTTGAACATGGCCTACTAGTATGTACAAAAAATACACGTGATCGTAGGTGGGAGGTAGTACAAAACCTCACCACGTATCACCAGCAGGGGGGAAAGTTGCTATAAAACATCATTCATTCATTCAAATTTTAAGAGCTAAGCTGTTGTCGGTGGAGTAATCGCCATGTTTCTTGGTCCTGTGCTTTACTTTTGACTTCATACGACACAACGTTAATCTTCTCTTTTCGATGTTCAAATTTATTTCCTAGGCCTTCCTCTTCTCCCCTCTACTTTGCCTTCCATGATATTCTTTATAAATTTGTCATGTCGTATCAAGTGTCCAACCATCTTTCCCCTTCTGTTTTCTATTGTTTTAATTATATTTCTTTTTTCTTCTAGCATATCTAAAACCTCTATATTTATTTTTCTTTCCGTCCAGCTTATACCTTCCATCCTTCTCCAGCACCACATCTCAAATGCATCTATGAAAGCCTAATGAACATCACGTGATTAATAATATTAATGGACGGCCTCTTTTAAGTAATGATTGATCTTCTATATTTTCATAATACGATATGTATATAAAGCGGTTTTAAACATGATAAAAAAGTTCTAACCTAACCCATTTTTTACGAGCATACGCAGCACCTGATAGTGTGTAATTTGTATGAACGCCGCCCGTGGACGTCCGCAGTACCTGAGGAATCATAAGTGCTTTGCAGATCTTCTTGACCTAACCAGGGGACGAGGCGTCGCCATTTGTTTGGCAAAACACAAAATTTTAATTCACGACAGTTTCTATGGGGCCGTGTTACCACACCGGTTGAGTAGTTTTCTATTTTTCTCAGAAGAAAAATGTGCATTTCGTCGAAGACATAAGGGTCAATTTGCTATACTACATTTCAGAATTTCGCTTCGCTGCGACCTCGAAAACGCATGAATTGTAATCAAGTTTCCTACCAACTGGTGGTATCTAGGTATAAAAACGTTTCCGATTAATAAAACAACAGACAATAAATTACAGTAAAGTTTATTTTTATCCTGAATACATATTGACCATTGTTGCTTACAGAGTCCACTTCACAACTCCATGACGATTCACTCACCGACGCGCGACTTTCATATACCATTACGAGGAGCATTTTTACATATTATTTTATAAAATCTGACTGTCTAATCTTTAAACGTAGATGAAACCGAAGCAATCTTACAGTTAACCACTATGTCCGTACTCTGTCTAATATTGAAAATAAATGATCATGATAATTATTATTATTATTATTAATAAAATTGATTTAAGTCGTTCATAGATATATTTTACAATTTAAACTAAAATACGCTCATACACATAAGGACTGACCGGAGTGCAACCATACCTCCCGACGAACACTATACATTGTATACAATTGTAAAAGTATCAAAATCGAGTAAAAGGCCTACAAAAAATCATCTCGAGATACTAACATTCGTTCATGTTAAACCTAAAAATTGACCTATTTAACGCCGGAGACGCGGCGCCGGCGCGCGGCGGCCCAGAGTTAAACGACAACAGAAAGTGGGTAGTTTCAACTAATCGGCTTAATAGTTATGAGATGAGCGCAAACGAAACGGCGACTCGGTGCGGGCGGGCGCGGCCGGGGAGCTCACTCCTCCACCTCCTCCTCCTCGGACTCCTGCTGCTGAAGCCACGTCAGCCACGCGTTCACCTGCGGCAAAGCAACGGGATCCATTTACAAGATTTTTGTTTTGTTTAAGTCAAGTGTTACATAAAATGTTCTATTCATGATTAAGAATTTAATAAAAGTAAAATTATCCACCATACCTGAAACAGCGCCTCGCCCTTGCCGGGGTAGGCGTCGGTGACGTCCTCGCGCCAGCTCAGGAACGCCTCCTCCTCGCACACCTCCAGGTTGTACAGGTACATGAACCAGCGCAGCAGCATGCCCTTGGGGTAGCGGTGGCGGTGCGCCAGCAGCTGCACGGCGTACACGGCCGCCAGCTGCAGGTCGGCACGGCCCTGCAGCAGCACCGACAGCAGCGGCGCATACGCCTCCGCGAGCGCCTTCTCGCGCTCCAGCACCGCCTTGTCCGGCGCGGGCGTGGCGCCGCCCGCCGTCGCCGTCACGTGCTCGGCCACGAGGGCCACGAGCGCAGACACGAAGGCGGCGTCGCCCTGCACGGCGGCGTCCACGTTGGCCTTGATCCAGCGGTAAAGCGCCTGTGGCTGCGGCTCCGTGGCCAGTTGCCGCGCGAGCGCCGCGCGCACGCGCAATTGCGGTACTAGCGCCGCAAGACCGCGCGCCTCCAGCAGCGCTAACGCGGCCGACGCGTCACCGTCTGCGCCGCCCTCTTCCGCGCTGCCGTCGCCTACGTGCGCGCACAGGTTCAGCTTGCTCTCGGCGTACATCTGCTGCAGGCGATCGATGCCGACGACGTCGCGAAGCGCGGTGAGCAGGTCCAGCAGCAGGTCGTGCGCGGCGCCCTCGCACCAGCCGCCCGCCTCCGCCAGTGTGACCAGGCGCGCTGCGACCGCGTGCGCCAGCAGCGTGGCCAGACGCGGGTGCGGGTGCCGCGCCAACAGTGCGCGTAGAGCCTCGCCCGTGGGTGCCCGCTTGATGGCGGCCACGACGCGACACGCGGCCGCCGCCAGCCGCGTCGCGCCCGCGCCGTCCTCTTCGCCGGCCAGCGCGCGCTCGAGCGCCGCGGCGATGGCGCGCCGCAGTATCTTGTCGGGCGGCTGCTGCTCTCGCAACTGGCACAGCCCCGCTGGCTCCTCGCTCTCCGCATCCTCGCTCGCTGCCAGCGCCTCCGTCGCCTCTACCGCCAGACGGCACGCCTCCTCTTTATTCACACCCTGCCGATCCAAACAAAATATTTTATTATTAATTTTGTTTTAGTATTGTATTTTTAACAATTTTACATTAAAGAAGATAAGTAATATTCACAAGAGAAGCCAATTTTTGATACCTGTCGAAACAGCCACAACAGAGCAACCGGTATTCCTTTAAAAAAAATCAGACCACGGAATCTATCTGAATCTACGTCCGTTGGGTTTGATGGCGGCTAAAGAATATTTAATGAAACTAAGTATGTACTTTGATCATAAAACAATATATCACCATTATTTAGATTTTAGATAAACTTAATAAATTTGTATTTTTTTAACACAAATGAAAATGTTTAAAGTGACACCGTCTCGAATAAACTATCGCAACTTTATGAGTTAAAGCTAGCTTTAAATAAATAAAACTGAACGGGAGGTCGCCGCTCACCTTGTCCTTTTTAGGTTTGTCTTTCTTGTCGGGCGCGGGTTTGATCGTGATGGCGGGCTCCTTGATGAGGGGCGCTGCGCTGGCGAAGGCCGGCGCCAGCACGGTCTGCGGCGCCAGCGGCGGCTGCGCGGTCGGGGCGCGCGATAGGCGGTTGGCGCTGAACATGAGCGAGTTAGCGGCGGGCCGCATCTGCACGTCCTGCAGCCCGCCCGCCGCCACCGGCACGCGCTTGCCGCGCCCCTCCTTGGAGCCGTTAGCGGGCGCATGCTGCTGCTTGTAGTGCGAGCGCGAGTGCTGGTGCTGGTGCTGCGCCATGTAGCCGGGCGAGCCGCGCTGGCGGAAGGCGTCCCGCGGCGCCAGGCCGTTGCCGAAAAGCTTGTCGGGCGGCGGCAGCAGCGCGGCGGGCTGCAGCGTGAGGCCGGCCAGCACGTCATCGAGCGGGCGCGGGCGTGAGCGGAACAGCGTGTCGCGGCGCGGCGGCGGCTCGTCGCGCAGCTGCTGCATGGGCACGGGCCCCTCGCCGGCGGTGGCGGCGCGGGGCACCCACCCGCCGCGCCGCAGCTCGGCCACGTCGCGCAGCATGAATCGGATGCGCGGCGCGAGATCGCGCGAGGCGGACAGTGTCTCGATACGCGCGAAGTACTGGTCCATGAGGCCGCGGCCGCGCTCGGAGTCGAGCACGCGGCCGCAGGTGCGCACGAGCTGCGCCAGGCATTCCAGGTCCTCGTGGTGGTCGGCGGCGGCGCGCCGCGTCAGCAGGTTCTGGATGCAGCGATGCAGGATGGACTCCGCCAGGATCTCTAGCTTGCCCAGCTCGCCGATGAACTTAATGTTGCCGAGCATCTTGCACTTGGCGAGGTGCCTCTTTTCCTCCTCCTCGGGTGTGAGTATCTTGTCCTCGTACGCCGCGAAAGCCTGAAACATTTCAAAGTATGTACTCTTTAACTTCGTCTCTTAATCGATTAACGAACAAAATGATTGTTTCAATGGCTGAACTATGAACGTTACGTTACACAAAACGTTAGAAGAAATGTAAAAGTTCCACATTGGGTACCTGCGCCCGGTTCTCGAACTCGGTGCGGCATTTGTTAAGAAGCAGCAGCTTAAAGGTGCAGGGCTGGCCGGGCGGCTCGAAGTTGGGCGCCTCCTCGCTGAGCCGCTTACACAGCTGCGCGTACATGGACGAGTACTTGGGCTCGTCCAGCGCCTTCTCGAAGATGAGAAGGATCACGCCCTTCAGCACCTTGTCCGAGTCCAGCTCCAGCGCCAGCAGGTCATCGCTTAACTTCTGGAACTTCTCCGGCGTCAGCTTATTGAGGATGCCGCGCACCTGCGAGACAATTTTTTCGATTATGTAAGTTCTTATGTACTTTGGTAATATTTTCCAAATAAAAATTTTAAAGGGGGAACTATAAATTAATATTAACAAAATACATCGCTTTGGACTAGTTCTTTCTACAGTACATTTCACTCCGTGACCTTCATTCCATCATGATGGCTCGTCTGTAATGGAGAACATGCAGTTTTTTTTATTGAATTTTCGAAAAGTACAAATAACATAAGAATTTGAACAGTAATTTTCGTTTTACGATCAAAACAAAAAAAACGACATTTTTTTTTTTAATATAGCACTAATTTTTGTACATTTTCCATTTTTCGGTCCATATTTATATTAACCTTTTGGAAAGTTGCCGTTGAAAATTTTGCCGATTTAAAACAAATGCATGTTCTATATTGTACAGTGTCTTATGACACCGCAGCATTTTTACTTTAGCTTTACCTTATATAGTGCGATTCAAATGAGAATAGGATCGAGTCGGCGCCATATTGTTTCGAATTTAGACTGTTATGATAGTTAAATTTATGTTTAGATAATTGATTACTATTTAACGTTTCTATTTAAATTCGATGCAAGACTATTAATATTTATATGCACATAAGTTTTTCTGAAAATTGCACTTTTCAAGTGATGTTTGACAGATAAAGGTCATTGACGTTCCTATTCTCATTTGAACCGCGTTATACAGTCAGTACGCGTTCACAACTAGCGAGCACCGCGCGTATATCATAGCGTATCGTATAAAATTTAAAAAATATATATATGTGGGAAAGTTAATAAAATTTAAGTAACGGGCAAATTCGGCTTTATTAGCCAAACCCCCACATATTATATTATCTCAGAATCAGAATCATTTATTTCCATGAAATTGGTACAAAGATTCTCGCGAATTGAAATCGTACCGGACAGAAGTACGAGCTACTGCACCTTTCTGAAGATGACGTCGTGTTTGGCATCGCTGTCGGGCACTTCGTGGTGCCGCAGCGAGGATGGCGGGACCCAGCGCCGCCTCGGGGGGACCGGCGTCCTCCCCGCGGCGCGCAGCACGGGCCCCGGCTGCCGCGCGCACTCCGTCTTGCGGCCGGTGTCGCCGCCCTGAGAGCCCCCGCGTGCCTCCCTCTTCCGCCGATCGCCTCGGACCTTCCGCTGCAACAGATACCTTTCATTACTATAACAGTCGGTGCCTTCAACATATCCATATCGATGCCACTTCGTATTGCATAATGTAAAAACCTTGGTCCAATCGACCAAATCGGTTTAGCCGATATAGAAAAGCAGAGATTGAGGTCATCAGATGTGTTGTCGGAGTGGTATTGTAGTGTAATTGTGGTGGAAGTCCGGTCCCTATAGAGGTAGACAGATCCGGGACACTTCCCATTATAGCGGCTGATGGCAATCCGCAGGTTCAGGTCATCAGATGTGGACCATACTACGAGTCTGTTAACTAAATTCTCAGTCAGAAAAGACAGATGAAGCGAACAGAAATGTCATTTTACTGAGATAATTGAGTATAACTTTTTGTCTAAATAGGTCAAAGGACTCCCACGGCCGGTAGGGGATCAGATTGTTGTGAAGTGAAACATTTGCATCAGTCAACAGGTGTATCGATCGACGGCGCTCGCTCGTGCAAACATCAGCAACCTAGCACGTACCGTACAAGATACTGTCAATACGCGACACAGTATTTAGTGTGCGTCAAGTGTGTCGCGTTTTAACCGAATTCCAAAAAAAGGGAGGCGGTTATACGTTCGGCTGTATTTATTTTTTGATACCTTCAAGTTAGCGAATTATATCGTCTATCGGCAGATGTTGACACATTTCGTTTAGCAGGCAATGTCTGTTTAATTTAGGGGATTACGCATTATCGCCAGCTGTTCGGTTTGTCACATGTCAACACTACGCATATTTATTTCAAGGTCACGCGACCTTAATATTATATAAAACGTAAACATCTCCCCCGTGTGGTGTATACCTAATAATCTATACTAAAATACATATCTATACTAAAATTATAAAGCTGAAGCTTGTTTGTTTGTTTGAACGCGCTAATCTCAGGAACTACTGGTTCGAATAGAAAAATTATTTTTGTGTTGGATAGTCCATTTATCGAGAAAGGCTTTAGGCTATACAACATCATGATAAGCTCAATACGAGCGGAGCATCAATCAAGAATGTTTCAAAATCGTTTTCTTTTTCCTTTTGAGACCTTTTCGCTGCGTTACAAGTTTCGCTAAAATTATGTATGACAAAATTGTTTCCCTTTAAAAGTTCTAAAAAAAAATCTGTGACTATATATGTCTATATTTAAAGGTCACAATAACTTTTTTATGCTTACAAAATTTGTTCTAAACATAGCATTATTTGTGAGGGTGTTTTTTTATAAAGATGATATTAATCCTTATACAAGTAAATTTTATACATTATTCATTACAAGCATTCATTTGATTTCAATGAGTATTTTAAAAGATATCGCAATAATAAAATAATCAAGCGCGCAATAATAATGTACGGCGCGGCGGGCAGTCGTGAGGTGGAAGCGCTTCTCCTTCTACGTAAATGAAGTCGCGGGTAAATAGTGATATCCCAAAGTAACTGTTCCACGCGGACGAAGGCGACTTCGTCTTCAGCTAGTAATATTATAAAGAGGAAAGTTTGTATTTTTTTTATTACGTTGATTCATAAGGATTAACAATATGAAACATAATCATAAAAATCGCCAAACTGCGAAACAGAAACTGGGCAATTAGCGTAGGCCATTTAAAAAAATGTAACATATTTTTATGTATGTTTGTTTGCATTGAATAGTAACCGAAACTACTGGACCGATTTTGATGAAATTTGACACAGATATAGATTAGACCATGGGGGAGATGGCTACTTTTTATCTCAGCAAAATTTACGGTACCCACGATATTTCCCTTCGCGGGCAACATCTAGTAGCTAATACACCAAATACACGTAGCTATTCCCAACGGTCGGTGATGTAGAGGGGACTCCTCATTTTGGTATTTAAATCGAGTACACACAGTCACAGGCTGATTTAAAAAAAAGCCGAGTAGTATTTGAACCGCAGCTTTCTATTAGGTACGAAAATTTTATTGTACTTTCCCTCCATATTTTTTTAATAAATGATATATTATCGTAATCTAGAACACACACCAGCGCACAGTGGGTCGAAATTCGGCTTTCATAGACATAGAAATGAAATCTCGAAAGTGATAGATTTTTTGATGGATATTGCTTCAGTTTATTATTACTATGTAGAAAATTAAGTTTGAGATAATTTGGCCCAAAAATGAGGGAGTGATAATTTTTTTACGAAAAACTTGTATGGAGCCAACATGAAAAATTCAATTATTTCAAAAACGGCAAGTTTAACCGTAATATCCTGACAGATGGTTATAGTACCAATTATTCATGATTTTTTGGCATACATCATAATTATAACGGTATTAGCTGCTCTTTTTTTTTTTTTTTAAATCGTCGAAATTTTTGAAAAAAAGTCACCCTGTATTAACTCCCCACCGATTTTCGATGACGGTGGCCGGTTTCATTGAATCCAGGCCAGTTACGCAGGAGTAATTTTATAGTGCCCAAGTGTGTGCGCAGTACACAAGAGCACTCTCTTCACTCATTCCTTTACTCTCATAATCCAGTGGGACGGATAACCGACACGACTGACGAGAGATCAGGCGCAGGTCCGACTTTTTAAATGCCCATCCGACGCATGGATCATCTTTCTTGTCGGACAATCAGGTGATCAGCCTGCATTGTCCTAACCAAACTTGGAAACAACATTTTTTTGTTCCAATGCGGGAATCGAACCCACGACCTCCGGAATCGAGAGCCAATGCTCTAACCCAGTGATTTTCAACCTGTGGGTCGCGACCCCCTGGGGGGTCGCGAAGCTTCTGTAGAGGGGTCGCCGGAGGTCGAGAGAACTTAAGTAAACTCAAACTCGACTCGAAATCATCGATGTATGTAATTGTAAAATAATGTGTTTGACGTACTATATTATGTACCTACTTATATCCGAATAATAATTATGGAGACGCATAAAAAATATGGAATGAATATTTGTAACACTGTAACAAACACATACATACATGATAAATAAAAGTAAAAATAAAAATTTTAAAAACCCCCCGACACAAAAAATAAACTCTAAATAATAATAAATAAAATTTTAAACCTATTAAAATTATATTATCACATATAATATTATGTAAGTTGAAATAATTTTATTTTCCAATCGTCGCCTCGTCGGGGGACCGCTAAAATTTATAAAGTATTTTTACGACAGCAGCTAATTAATTATTACGAATTACATTAAGGTATGAGCAAATTTTTTTCGGAGTAAATTCTTTTGTTCATTCTGCGACTTCACCTGTTTTTTTCACATAGCGGTCCCCCGACGAGACGACGATTGGAAAATAAAATTATTTCAACTTACATAATATTATATGTGATAATATAATTTTAATAGGTTTAAAATTTTATTTATTATTTTATAGAGTTTATTTTTTGTGTCGGGGGGTTTTTAAAATTTTTAATTTTACTTTTATTTTATCATTTTTAAAGTAGGTATAAATAATGGTTACCATATTATATATACTTTCAACATCATTGAAATAACATGGTACCAAATTTCGAATCGATAGGACATGTGGACGATAGTCAGATCCCCTCATCAACTAATAAAGAAAAGATGATCTTCAAACGGCTAATCAGGTCATGGTTACCTTACCATGTTCTTTAAATATCGTTGAAGTAACACGGTACCAAATTTCGAATCGATCGGACATAAGAAAGTTAGTTAGATCCCCTCATCAACTAGAAAAGATCTGATCATCTTCAAACGGCTGATCAGGTCATGGTTACCTTACCATGTTCTTTGAATATCGTTGAAGTAACACAGTATCAAATTTTGAATCGATCGGACATTGGAAAGTTAGTCAGATCCCCTCATCAACTAGAAAAGAGCTGATCATCTTCAAACGGCTGATCTTCCCACCACCAATTTTCTCATCGAACGAAGCTACGAACACTCTCGATTAAGTCATTCTCTTTCAGTGCGCTTTTATTTGAGACCTTACTCGAGTATATTTGCACATTCAGTTTTTCTTCCCCGCTTTCACCCCCCACAACTTTTAAACGGCTCAACCGATTTTCATCAAACATGTCTAAGAACACTCGCATGTAAGTCACCTTTAATACAAAAGAAACTAAACTGAAATCGCTTCATCCGTTCGGGGGCTATGATGCCACAGACAGACAGACAGACAGACAGACACGTCAAACTTATAACACCCCTCTTTTTGCGTCGGGGGTTAAAAAAAGAAGGCTCGGGGGGTCGCGAAATCTTTTTTCATACCATGAAAAAGGGGTCGCATCATGAAAAAGGTTGAAAAACACTGCTCTAATGGCTAACCACTTGACCAGGCATCGTAGATATATGTAATATTATTAACATTGTTTTTTGCTTTGCTTGCTTTCTTTCCTTCTTTTTGTAATTATTTAGATTATTTGCTTGATTAATGATTTTTAAAATTGTTTTTGTATTTGCGGGCTATGTGTTATGTGTTTTAACTTTTACCTATACTGTTGCTGTCTGTTGGGTCGTTTAGGTCAGCTAGTAGCTCTAGCCAGGCCTGTCCTACTCCCCGTGTAGGTATCAAAAATATAAGTACGTGCGGCGGCCTCCCTAAACGGGCCAATTAAAAGGGACTCGCGCGCGAGCAGTGAGCGACGTATGCGTGATATTTGTTCGTCGCAATGTTTTATGGATTGCATTTAATACCTTATAATCTGTGCACATAATATTACAATACTGTGTTTAACTTAGGTAAAAATCACCCGGCCAGCTATAACTATAATACCATAACATAATATTTAATAATATAGTTTGAACTACTGCAATTACTTGATAACCAATATTTAGTGTTTAGGTGTTTGCTCCACCTGAACTATCTGTTCGCGTCTTATGTTATTCCGATGTGATACGATTTGAAGAGTCATTTGTTGACAAAAGTACCTAGAAATAGTATGGTGGCGTGATTCAACTTCTTTGAGTAATAATCGCCGTGAAGGTATCGAAAACGCTTACGTTTACGCATACATACTTATAGGTATGCGTGAATTTATTACAATTATTAAAGTACTATTAACACCTACCTACGTATAACCGCCTCCTTTTTTAGAAGTCGGTTAATTATTTTCTAAATTGAGACAACCCTAATGACATTAGAATGGATAAGAATTACGCGATAGAAAGAGACGCAACTTCTAGGTAAATATAATCGTAGGTAATCAAGCGCTGCGTTAGCTGAATTGAACCTTATCGTATCGCAGTAAGAGTCCCTATTTCTTCCAATGATTTGTCGGAGTGGTTCTTCTGTACCTGGTACTATTATTTATTCTGTGCTCTAGCCTTAAGTGTGCCAACTGCCAGCTCATGCCGAGCTCAGCCATAAATTTAGGGGGAAAACTTCAAAGTTAGCAGCACTGCGTTGTCAAATGAATTGCACCCTCCTTGTACTTCCCCAGTTGCGTAGTAATAGATCATACAACACGATTCAAATGAGAATAGGATCGAGTCGGCGCCATATTATTTCCAATTCAGACTGTTATGATAGTTAAATTTATGTTTAGATAATTAATTACTATTCAACGTTTTATTTAAATTCGATGCAAGACTATTAATATTTATACGCACATAAGTTTTTCTGCAAATCGCACTTTTCAAGTGATATTTGTCAGAAAAAGGTCATTGACGTTCCTACTATCATTTAACGCATTATACACGTGGACCGCGCGCTGGCCGCTGTGTGCTGACAAGTCAACCGCGAGCGCGCGAGGTGGGTCGATCAGCTGACGTGCGAGTGTGCGGCGTGGTGCGGCGCAGCGCACGGCCGGCGGGCGGGCGCGGGCGGTGTCAGTGACCGGAGCGCCGCATCCCCCAGCTGCGCGGCGCGCCCCGCGGTCGATGACCCCGCCCCGCCGCGCCGCGCGGCGCACGTGTGCTGGGGCGACTCCGTCCTCCGGAGACCGACCCTCGCCCTCGAGATGAGGGACCGTGCACGACGAAAGCGATATTCGATAGAAGCAATCAATACATGCTTGAAGACAAAAAAATAATTTGAGTAATCGGTATTTTTCGAGCATGCGAAAAGTCAAAAGGGCGTATTATAACAAGTTACATAAAATATTATATTAGAAAATAATTCACTATTAACAAACGCTGAAGGACGTTAGTATGTTATTAATTAACTGAGTTATACGATGTAACTCAGCTTGTATACTGGCCAAGTTTGCGGAAAGGGATGCGTTGCCAAAAGCCGGCCGTTGCGGGCTGCGGCCTTGGGGTTCGAAACATGTTATATGCCTATTCTTCGTCAATATATCCGAGGAAACTTTAAATAAATAATTTATATCCTTAAAGTTTTAGATGAGACTGTTGTACCGTGGGAGGAAAACCGATCTAGCTAGGTCTTATCCCTGAGAAACTGCGCATTTTTAAGTTATATGTTTTTTCCGACTGATCGAAGATCTGACTATGTCAGTACGATTGGCAGTCTAGTATGCGTATGTATAATTTTTGCTTTGTACGAAAATTCGGAATGTTTGGGTTCGAATCCCGATTAGATTTTTGTGATTCTTTTTTTTTATTTATCAGAACTTTGAGCAAAGCTCAGTTACCCAGGTATTATAATCTAAATTATAGAGGTAAGAAAAGAAAGGGTTGTGCCCTATGTATCGTTTGAGAGTTTGCACCTAGATTAAATATTTGAATAGAGTATAAAACATATGTGCACCGTGATAAGGTGTGCGCATTAGTGGACGAGGTCGATAGCATTTATTTTGTCAACAACGCGCGAGATACGAGCACGCCGCGAGCCGTGCACGGGTTCGAAGCCCGCACACCGGTCCAGACACGAGAAAAACCCGCCAACATTCTGAACCAAGGACTCGATTGGACCCGAGATTACAATCGGAATATTTCGTACGTGCAGTCTGAAGTCTCTGACGAGCCCGTGTTCCTCTCTATAGTCTATTCGCGTTAAGAAGTTAGTAGGTAAATAATGCGAATATGTCAAAATGGCTTACTATAATTAGTTAAGCCCACGTTCCCACGAGAGTTTTTTTTTGTGGTCGACGCTCATTATGAATTACGTCCTACACCCTGCCTGCCTACTGGCAAAGAATATATTACTAACGTACTACTGATACTGGGGCCGAACGATGTTTGGCAGTTACTATAGTAGTACGTTTTTTGATCTATCTATACATATATCTATCTATCTATTGATCTGTCCTGTAGGCGTATGAATTTTTTCAATTTTTAATTTTCATATTTAATAATGCGAAAGCCGGAATTTCGGGCGCATTTTCAACCCTCTGGGAAAAATATAAATGTTTGTTCTACAATTCCGGGAGTCGGAACTTTTTTTAGGGTTCCGTAATACTTAAGGAACCCTTATAGTTTCGCTCTGTCCGTCTGTCTGTCTGTCTGTCCGCGCCTCTAGCTCCTGTAATTATGAATATAAATTGATGAAATTTGGTGCAGTTATAGATTGTGTATAGATCACGGTTTTGGGACCATAAAAAAATTATAATTTTATATTTTAGGGGTGGCTCTCCATACATGTGAAGTGGGGATGAAAAATATTTTTTCACTCTACCCCATCGTGTGGGGTATCGTAGAATAGGTCTTTTAAAATAAAGTGAAGGTTCCATACGTTACTTTTTTATAAAGTTGACCATTTTCGAGTAATCGGCCTCCAAAGTAGTTTGCAAGTTGGTCCCCCCCCTAGCATTTTTAAACTATAGGAGATAGAAACTTGCAAATTTCCATGCTGACAGATCATGCTAAAAACTCTTCAGGAAAACTATTTTGAACGAAATCGCATCATAATTTCTATTTCTAGAGCAATTATAGAAAAACAAATTAACATAAAGAAAATCTGAATAATTATACATAATGTGAAATGATTATTTAAAATAATGTTTCAAAATTGGTTGCAAAATTTAAAAAAAAAACTGAAATTAACAATTAATAAAAAGAACTTAAGTAAATTAATAATAAATGAAAAATGCTGTCGGGTTTGAACCTACATCCTAGGACAATCACTGTGGCTAACTGAGCTACAACAATTATATCGATTATTGAGAATTTATGTTTCTTTACCAGAATTAGAGCTAGGTTTTGAAACACGTAAAATTTTAATTAATAATTAATTTTACGAATATGTGCTTCTTTTACCAATTATTACAATAATTTAATAACACTGAAAACACATTAATATAATTATGTTAATAATTTCCATAGTATTATTGTTTTTTATTATAATTTAATACGTACCTCTAAAATATTAAAAGCTTCAATTTGCTAGTAACTTTACGAAAACTAGGTATATGGCCAGTGACGGATTAAGACTACTTGATGCCCTAAGCAATCCACGCCTGTGGGCCCCCGTATGTTAACTTGAATCTATATTTAAAAAGTACCGCCTAAAACAATAGTTTTTAGGGTTCCGTAATCTATACTAATATTATAAAGCTGAAGAGTTTGTTTGTTTGTTTGAACGCGCTAATCTCAGGAACTGCTGGTTCGAATTGAAAAATTCTTTTTGGGTTGGATAGTCCATATCGTGGAAAGCTTTAGGCTATATAGCATCACGCTGCGACCAATAGGAGCGAAGAATCAGTGGAAAATGTGGACAAAACGGGGAAAATTATTCATATTTGACGGCTTACGTTCTTTGTTTGAACGCGCTGCTCTCAGGAACTGCTTAATCGAATTGAAAAATTATTTTTATGTTGGATATTTCATTTATCGAGGAAGGTTTTAAGCTATATAACATCACGCTGCGACCAACAGGAGCGAATAATAAGTGGTAAATGTGGAAAAAAACAGGGAAAATTATTCATCTTTGAGGGCGTCCGTTGTTTGTTTCAAAGCGCTGATCTCAGAAACTGATAGATCGAATTGAAAAATTATTTTTGTGTTGGATAGTCGATTTGTCGAGGAAGGCTTTAAGCTATATAACATTACGCTGCGACGAATAGAAGCAAAGCATCAGTGAAAAATGTTGCAAAAACGGGGAAAATTATTCATACTTGAGGGCTTCCGTTGAGTACGCTGCGTAAACGGTTACCCAAAAAATATGTATGAAAGAATTATTCCCCTTTAAATGATCAAATAAATGTCCATGACAGTATATGTCTATTTTTTAAGATTGACTCACTATAACCTTTTTTATGGTAATAAAATTTGGTCGAAATTAATGCATTATTGCGCCATCAGTTGACGCGGACGAAGTCGCGGGCAACAGCTATACATAATAAATTGATGAAATTTGGTCCCGTGGTAAGTTCTCGAAGAACTTGTGTTACGGGTACCAGACAACGGTAGTTAATTGTATTACGTATGCATAGAAGCCGGCTGGTACAATTACCTACTCATGGGCGTAGCCAGGTTTTAGTTTCGGGGAGGGTTCAAGAAAATTAAACTACTAAAAGTACATTACTGTCGGAGGGGAGGGGGGTGTTTCAAGAAAATAAAACTAAAAGTACATTAAATACTAGTCTTTACCTATTAGAAGCCATGGGCTCATTAGAATAATGGACCCTCATTTTTCTTTCGTTTTTACCTCTTTCAGCTTTAAGCCCTGAAAGTCTGTGTAATGCGAAAAAATACAAATATCAATAGCCTAAAGCTGAACGTCGGTACAAAATTTTATAATATTAAATGTTCTTTAAGCCAAATACGAGCGAGCGAAGCGAGGGAGCAATTTTTTTTTCCATTTAACAGGTTAAAATCTGTTCAAACGTTAAACTAAAACACTAAATAACGGTGAAATTCAGAAAAATACCATACAATCAACCAGCTAAAACAGAACATCGGTACTAAATAATTAAATATATTTTTCATGTGAAACGCGAGCGAGCGAAGCGAGCGAGCAAAATTTTTTCCTATTTAATAGATTCAATCTGTTCCAACTTTAATCCCTAAATAAAATACTGTAAAACTAGGATGATTTTGTAATTTCAATTACAGTAAAATTTGCGTAATTTTTGATGTTTCAAAATAGATGACAAAATTAAGTTTGGTTAGTCATAATTATAGTATTAACTTATTTCACACTTTTTTCGTCGTACATAATTACAAAATTTTGTGATCACGTGCCCAAAATGTTGTGTCAAAATATTGTGCTATAGGTTTGAGGATTCGATGGCACGCGTGCCATAGGTTCATGATTCCTGTTTTAGGCTATTGATTTTATTGTTTTTTTTTTTTCTAAAGTACAACAGTCTTTCAGGGCTTAAAGTTTAAAAAGATTGAAAGGAGTAAAAAATATTTGCTCGCATTCTCAGTTTGAACGCAAATTTAGGGTTAATGAGGCGGCAAAATATGTTAAATGTCCTAGGGCGCATAATTTCTAAATACACCTCTGTATATGGGTCAGATCTCTGTCATATTATATATACCAGTCGGGGGGCACTAGCGGGCAGCGAATAGGCAAGCGGGAGCGGGGTTATGACTCTATTTTTTTTTGTGCTTCTTCTGGTGCCCCCCCAGACGTGATGCCCTAGGCAATTGCTTAATTTGATTAAGGGTTAATCCGTCACTGTATATGGCGCTAGTCTCCTGTTTTAATCGTTGATTGTTTTTGAAAAATAATACTAGATGTCGCTGTGTTATTGGATTTAAATTCTGTATCACGCTATCGAAATTTTCTTTGATTGTGATACCTAGGCGATATCGTAATAGACTAATTCCGGTCTGTAAAAACCCCTAGGGGACGGTGTAGGAGGGGGTCAAACCCCCTCTTCGCACTCCTACCGTAAAGACTAGCCAAAAGGCAGTCACTATACCGATTAAGCTAAAGGGACTTAAATGTCATTAGCATAGACCCATTCGAAAAAAAAAAAAATAGACTAATAATATGCTCAAATGTTATGTGATTACTTGATTAGCGAATATTAAATTTAATAAAAACTCTTTAAAATATCATCGAAATCGAATAAAAATTATTCTTATAGAACATCTGGTTACTATTCACTTAAATATATTTTGATTATTAATCAACATTCAACATTTACGGAACCCTCCTTAGACATGTCCTGACATGCTCTTGGTTAGGTTATTTTAGGAAATGTCCTCCTCTTTTTGAATCTCTTTTCTTTGGAAAATTTTTATTGGTTTTTGAGAAATTTGCAAAAAACTAAAACCCCTTTTTTGTTTTTAGTTAATTGTTAATAACTTTTGCAATTTTTACAAGCGGAACTTCATTTTTTTTTTCAAAAATCACCTAGATGCCATTCCGAATCGAATGATACCTCAATTATAATTTTCCGAGACTGCTGAAAAAAGTTAACCAAAATGGCACTTATTGCCTAGACTAATAATAACGTTTCACAGTGCGGCTATGCAGTCTGGTTTAATCTCGTTGAAGATTAAAAATCGCCGCTGGTTTTAAATGCAATAAAGTAGTTTCATTAGATTGATCCGAGTCATATGGCGTTATGGCTGGTTCACCAGGTTATAGTCACCAATACATAAAGCCGCGAGTACAAATGAGTTATCTATCGGTATTCGGTACTGGGTTTAGCGTGCTAGTTGCTCGCCTAGACTAGTAGACTATAAGATCGTGGGCTATAATGTGACCTTCAAAAACGCGGGTTCGTTACGTTGCGACCATTTTAGAGGGCGGACGTCTAATTTTATTCAGCGTGCTGGGCGAACGCGCTCGTCACTGCGAGCGAGGTCGTTACCCGTACCTAACCTAGCCAAGGTCAAGATCTACCGCCGCGCCGTGTGTCGTCCCATTCTTTGTTCGGAATATTTGCACGAAATAACTTGTTCGCCGGTAATTCGCAAATTACTCGCCAGCGATCGGCGGAGGGCGGTCGGCGAGCGCGGCGGGCGACGGAAAGGGGTCGCAGGCAATATTTAGGAGTTAGGACGATCCATAGTAATCGCATAGCAATAAAAGCGCAGTAGGCTCGGGCGGCGCGGCGGGGCGGGGGGCGGCGGTGAGGGTGACCCACTTGCCGAGGCCGCTCCGCTACCATTGACCCACTCAGCACCGCGCCGCCCGCCCCGCGTCTCACCGCCTCCATTATATTACTATCCCAGTAAAATATGAATTGTAAAGTAAGTAACTTAAGACTTTTCCTAAGGAACCCAAAATCCTATTTCCCAAACTTACATATTATTTGAGAGATGGTAACTTCAGCATAAAATAGTTCAATGAATAATGAATGATAACATTATACCTGTGTAAAATTATTATCATTTAAAATGAACATGGAAGAAAGAAAACTTCTTTCTTGATGATGATGACCAAAGTAATGGGTGTAATTCTACATTCCCATGAGTTTTTTGGTGGCAATCTTTTGACAACTTGACACTTGTGTATATTAAAAATTCTAAATTACTTTCTTTACCATATTATATAAAGACTATTTTGAAGTATCAAATTTATTAAAACAAGAATAAAATAATGTTACCCTCCGACCTCCACTTAACTATTTGACATAAAATATTTTGCTCTTAATAAATATGTATATTATGTCTGTGTCATATTTTTATGTTCAGACAACACCACATTTTATGTGGTGGTGATAGAAACGACAGTACCGTTAATAGAAAGAACTCTGCGCTAATGCAATAGAGCTGAAAATCAATTGAGTTGTCAAAATGGTCTGCCCCATACCAAATCAGAACCTTAATTCTAGTATTTAAAGTAGACTTTCATTTTACTTTGATTGTATTGTGAGTATGTTGGTTTAATGTTTACGAGAATAGCATTTGACAGCTTCAGCATATTGGGACTTGATTGTAATTGTATTAAAACAGGTTTTATTTAGCAGAATTGACTCTCAGATCATGACGTGTTACAACTTTTAGTTTCAAATGACATATTGGCTGTGTTCCGTGGAAAATAGCGCTAACAAAAAAACGTAAGCAAAAAGGCGACCGCTAGCGTTAAATAAGCAAAATGATGGACTGTGTTAACAGTACTGAAGTTAGCAAACGTATCCTGGCCGATAATCTGTTTTTTATTTCTTTAGCACTAGCAAGCGCTATCAGGTGCTATTTTTCGCAGAACACAGCCATTACGTTACTTTGGGTTGTTTGAATTTTAATTTTGACATGATCAACGGTTTAATAAATTATTCTCTCTCCTGATATTATACGTTTGTAGCTGGTTTGTAATTAAATAATGTAATATGACACATTTGCTTAAGTATTTTATGAAGAGACTGACTGAAAATATAAAATCCACATAATTATGATCAGTTGATATTACATGAAGATTTCATGTAAACATGAAAACGTATCTACACAAGCAATGTTAATAATAGTCATTGTAACAGCCTACATGGTCTAGTGGTTAGAGCTTTGCTCTCGACTCGGAGGTTGTGGAATCAATTCTCGCATTGAAACAACAAAGAATGTTGTTTCCAAGTTTGGTTAGGAAAATGCAGGTTGATCAACTGACAAGAAAGATAATCCATGCGTCGGACAAAACTATGGAAAATGCAGGTTAATCAACTGACAAGAAAGATAATCCATGCGTCTACTATGTCGGAGTAAATTCAAAACTTAATCATTTTGAGTTTTATCTATTGCTAATGCGAATTTATTTTATTTAGGTTAATTTATTACTGGCTGAGGGCTGTCCAGGCGAGATATACTCCCAAGACAATTCAAATTACAAAATAGATTGGAAGGCCACACAAAAAAGTGTTAAAATCACAGTGGCTTATGCCATCTTTACTCTTACCCCCAACAATACAATATTCACCCCCAATGATCCTGATCCACAAACTGACGAAAGTGATATAAAAGATGTTCTCCATCAAGACCTTCAAGCAGATCTACCAATCAAACCTACGTCACCAAGAGAAGTCCTCAAATATATAAATAATCTGGAAAACAACAAATCCCCAGGTTTTGATTTAATTGACAAAAAGGTACTTAGAGAGCTCCCACGGGAAGCAATTTTATACATGACAATGCTCTTTAATGGTATACTTAGAACCAGCCACTTTCCTAGTCTGTGGAAAGTCTCCCAGATCATAATGATACACAAACCCGGCAAACCGCCAAACGACCGGACTTCTTATAGACCGATTAGTCTCCAGCCTATAATGTCTAAAATATTTGAAAAGATCCTTCTTGCAAGACTTATGATTGACACGTCTGTCATACCTGACCATCAATTTGGATTTAGACGAGAGCATGCTACTGTAGAGCAAATCCATAGAGTATGCAAAGTAATAAGAACATCCCTGGAAAAGAAAGAATACTGCTCAGCAGCCTTTTTAGATATTCAACAGGCGTTTGACAAGGTATGGCACGACGGACTACTGTACAAAATAAAAACAATATTACCACACAGATACTACCTGATACTTAAATCTAACTTGTCCACACGGCTCTTCCAAGTCCGAGAAGAAGATTGTACTTCAGCCATCTATGAGATACTTGCAGGAGTCCCTCAGGGCTCTGTCCTGGGACCATACCTGTACCTAATTAACACTTACGACCTACCTCGGATACCTGAAGTCACTGTAGCAACGTTTGCAGACGACACAGCCTTACTTTTGACCAATAAAAATAAAGATGAAGCATCAGGCACACTACAAAAGAGTCTAAACGAAATAGAGAAATGGCTCAAAAAGTGGAGAATTAAAGCAAGTGCACTAAAATCAGTCCACATTACATTTACGCTGAGAAGAGAAAATTGCCCACCAGTCTGGCTTTGTGACCAACAACTGCCCCACAATGACTCAGTCAAATACCTTGGAATGCACTTAGACCGTCGGATGACTTGGAGAAACCATATACAAACCAAAAGAAATGAACTGAACATCAAGTTCCGAGATCTGTACTGGATGCTTGGAAGAAATAGTAGATTATCGCTGGATAATAAACTACTAATTTACAAAACCATCTTAAAACCTGTATGGATGTATGGAGTTCAATTGTGGGGATCAGCCAGTGACTCAAATATTAAAATTACACAAAGAGCTGAAGACTCAATATTAAAGCAAATATCAAATGCACCCTGGTTCATTAAAAACGAAGAGGTCCATAACTACCTAAATATCAAAACAGTGAAGGACGAAATTACATCTGCCACTAAAAATTACAAAAATCGCCTATTAAAACACCCAAACCACTTGGCTGTACAGCTTACTGTTCCTGAGACATTTAGACGTCTAAAACGACGCCAAATACTAGACCTGGATCTGCCTAATTAATATAGGCGACCAGGTTCCTAAAAAGTAGTCTCTACTGGGAAACTAACTCTACCTGACACAGTACACCCAACAAATCTGCTCATAGTTTGTGGACTGATGGCAAGATTAAAAAGATTAAAAAAAAAAAAAAATCTTTACTCTTTATTTGTTCCATGGAGGAGACAGACAACCCATAGCCGCGAATAAGGTGTTAAAATTAGTCGGAACTCACAAATATACAGTTCTGTATTCATATGAATACAATTCAATATTTTAGTTATTTTTCCAATCCAATCCAATTTTGGATTTATTTGAATTTAGAATAATTTCTTCCGCCATTACAATATAAAAAAACACCACGGGAAGCACAAAAATGGACCACAGCTCCAGCTTGGACGGTGCTGCATTACAGTATTGAATGGATGTAGGACAGCAGCCATGTTATGTTGAACATGTAAATAGTGCCTCTTGTTGTTGTTGGCATAACTGATCATATTGTTAAAAGTTACATAAAATATTGCAAGCCTCTATTGATTTTGTATTTATCCAAAATAAAAGAAAATATACTGTTTTCAAATGTTTTCTAAAAACAGTTGTTATTGTAACTTACTCATGAAACGAAGATTATAAATAGAAAATTATAAATATTCCATGAAATCAATATGAAATATAGAGTGCACTTTAAAGTTTAGGATTAGGATCAAACATTCATTTCCTTTGGACAAATAAAGTACTGTTATATTTTCATACACTACATAGTTGTCATCACTTTGTAAAAGCTTATGCTAAATATTAGTTTTATTGTTGAGATTTAATATTATTTTATTTATATGTGCAATAATGCTCAATCAGAGTTTGACACAAAGACACAAAAACGCTTGCCCACTCGCTGCTTGTCAGCGATTCGCTGTAGGCTGCTGTATGCCTGACGATTCGAGGTTATACTACAATACAACCAAAACTTTAAATCCAGGTCAAGATAGTCACTTAAAATCTTTGATAAGAAAACATTGCAGGCATAGGAAAAGAACAATTCCAGAGCACAGAGATTCTAGATTAACAGGAACTTGTAATATGGCTCACAAAGGTGACGCATCGACACGATCCGATCGAATAATCTCAAATTCTTATGGAATGCCCAGTCTACCGCGGTCATACTTGATATATAGATGAAACTGTTGCTTGTCACAAACACTAAATACACAATTATGTACAAAAATCACAAACTTACGAGGCGATGAAAGTCAATTGAAGAAAGCACACGCACCGCAACGCGACAAGCGAGTTCTTTTGAACGCACACAACTGCCAATTTTTTTTTAATCTTTTCACACATAGAACCTAAGCATCGACAAAAGACCTCCACAGATCCTATTCGATAATTATTCGGTAGGGTAGTCGGTAGCAAACTCGTAGCAAAGAATACTCTATGGTCGGTAGAAGTCTTTGGTTCTGAATACTATATACAATAAGATGGCGCTGCTGTACCGCGGCCGCGGCGAGCATGAAGCATAGATACCAGGAGTCCGAACGGTATAGGCTTTTTAATAATAATTATGTACACAATAATAGGACCAGATCTTAGTTCTCTTTTCTGCCGCTAGGCGTGCGAGACCGACGAGTACCGAGTGTTGCCAATACTATTATACCGAGTGTTGCCAATACTATTATTTATTACAATTATTTTTAAATTACCGTTAGGCAATTACCGTGTTCTACGGTATCTATTTTTCGAGAACAGTTTCTAAGAATTTCCTAAAACTTGCCTGTCAAGCGCCTTGACACTCTTTGACAGATTATGCCAACAAGCGTCGGGCCTTTTTGCCACCAAAAATTAATTTTCCTTACATTCTCCCGCAATTTTTTTCACGATTTTTTTTTCGCAATTTTAATGTTAATAAGTAAATAAAACCTATGGATGATGTATATATTTAAAAATATAATTAATTTCCTAAGTGATTACGTAATATAAAAACAGATTTATAAAAAAATACAGTTATTAGATTCAGTATAATTAAGTACCTATCCACTTGAAAGTAAACATTTCAATTAACGTAAACACTTGCACTGATTGTTTACTTTTGACTTCGTTATTGACACTCAAGTGGGAACATGCCAAATGATACCTCATCACAGAACACACATTACGGAGAGGAAGGAGGAGGACGACCTCATTACCCTCATGACAGATGCACGGAGTACCAACCTCTTTATAGGATTCAAAAGCAACCAAGAGAGACCATCTGACATCTGACATAGACCGTCTGGTAGGGCAGTAACAACGATGCTCGGGACGAGCATCTCTAACTGGGGAGTAGTGTTACAAACACACAAAGAACAAAGAAACTAGCGCCATCTAGCGTCAACCAATGAAACCACTCAAAGAACAAAGACAACGTGAAGAACCCCTACTCAATACTAGATGGCGCTACTGTTGGAACTTTCCAGAATAATCCAACCCGGTCACGCGATTCGGGAACTTTCTGGAATGGGAATGGGACTCATGTCGGCCGCTATAAATAGACGCAGAGAGGCGAGCCAGTTCAGTTCAATTTTGAAATACCTTCGAGGCGACTTCGACGTAAAAACTAGTGATCAAGAGTGATACGAGTGAAACCTTAACGACTTGGCTACGACCTAGGACATCGTTAGTGCTTAGTGTATGGACCTAGTGCTTTGTGTTGGACCTAGTGCTAGTGAATAAAGTCTTTGCAAGAGTCAGCAGGTCTTTCTCACCAAATCATTCGAACCCTAAGACGTAACACTATATTATATTCTAATTAAAAAAAGTCAGAAATAGTCATAGAACCTCTCAAGCGTCACTTGCTGCCTTGCAGCAAGTGACAGCATGACTCTCAAGCGTCGCTTGCTGCCTGGTGGCAAGCTGGGCACGCCCATTGAATAAATTTCTAATTTATAAGTGGTTTGTTTGTACCACATAATTTATACATTTATGTAATTAATATTAAGTTTTTTATGCGTATACTAAGTATTTTCCATAAATCTACTACAAATTACTTCAGAAAATCGAATGAAATATATACGTTTTTATTGCTATTTTATTTCATAGTGAGTTTATGATTTTCTTGTGAAATGCATTTTGAATTGAACATTTTAGTAGAAATTTTATTAGAACGGTATTTATTCTAGAGTCTACGAATAGAATATATGGATAAGAATAAGTAAATTTATTACTATGATTGTTTTTCTAAGACATTACCGTCAAAATAGGCCTAGTTTCGGAGGGTTCAATGAGGGAGTTCCCTTATTGTACATTGTAAAAATATAATGAGTTATTGTAATATTTAATATCCTGAAATGTATAAAAATATAAACATATGTATTTAATTATGTCCCAGTTACAGTTTATTGAGCAATCAAAATATGTACTATGTCAGATATTTTTCATAGTAATTGTAATTAGTTTTGCTCCAATCCTTGTTAGTACAACTGTTTTTGTATTAAATTTTTATGTATAATATATCCAATTACGTAAATAAAGCAACATTCACTGTATAGAAACATACATTTTATATTTATTTGAGTTTTAAAACAAAATATTAAAAAAGACGAAGTTTATGTGTTTGTATCAAGATTCCATTTATTAAATGAGTATTTTTCTAAATTCCATTTACGTCATTACTTAGGAAATCTATTCTACTTTTTAAATATATATCATATGCATAGGTAGTACATAAATTATAACAATATAATTTGGAGAAATAAAAATCGCGGGAATCGAAATTAGACTGACAATTTTATAGTAGGTAACTGTAACTTATTTTATATCGGTTTTTGAATTAAAATTTTATATATAATGTGTGCACCTACGTAAATTAAGCAAATTTTACTATATAGAAACATAAATTTGGCCTTAGTTTAGATTTGCAATAAAAATATAAGAAAAAGTCGTGTGTTGTGTTTGGATCAAGATTTCTTTTATTAAACTAGTATTTTTCTTAATTCCAATTATATTATCAATTAGGAAATTTAATCACCTTTCTAAATATATATAACATGCATATGTTTTATTCACATTAAAATATTATAATCTTGAAGAAAAACACGACGGGAAACGTCATATGATTTATAGAGGTTGGTACTCCGTGCATCTGTCATGAGGGAATGAGGTCGTCCTCCTCCTTCCTCTCCGTAATGTGTGTTCTGTGATGAGGTATCATTTGGCATGTTCCCACTTGAGTGTCAATAACGAAGTCAAAAGTAAACAATCAGTGCAAGTGTTTACGTTCATTGAAATGTTTACTTTCAAGTGGATAGGTACTTAATTATACTGAATCTAATAACTGTAATTTTTTATAAATCTGTTTATATATTACGTAATCACTTAGGAAATTAATTATATTTTTAAATATATACATCATCCATAGGTTTTATTTACTTATTAACATTAAAATTGCGAAAAAAAATCGCGAAAAAAATTGCGGGAGAATGTAAGGAAAATTAATTTATGGTGGCAAAAATGCCCGACGCTTGTTGGCATAATCTGTCAAAGAGTGTCAAGGCGCTACTTAGTAAAAATGCAGTTTATATTAAATCCTTTTCCTTCTTTTTTATTAGATGGTATCATTCGCAAGACAATAGATACGCCAAATACACATATTTTACGCTGGACACCACGAAGTATAGATAACAAGGAGTCCGAACGTAATGTTAAAATAATGGTCTCAATTACGGGGACAGATTTTTGCCGGTAGAGCGCGCGACGGTCCGACATGCATTCGTTTGAAATTACGCGGGAAGTTTAAAGTTGCTATTGACAGCTCTGGAAAGATTGAAATCTTATTATTTAAAAGTTTTAGGAAATTCTTAGAAACTGTTCTCGAAAAATAGATACCGTAGAACACGGTAATTGCCTAACGGTAATTTAAAAATAATTGTAATAAATAATAGTATTGGCAACACTCGGTATAATAGTATTGGCAACACTCGGTACTCGTCGGTCTCGCACGCCTAGCGGCAGAAAAGAGAACTAAGATCTGGTCTTATTATTGTGTACATAATTATTATTAAAAAGCCTATACCGTTCGGACTCCTAGTATCTATGCTTCATGCTGAACACCATAGATTAGTATAATGTAGCTCTGAACCAAAGAAATAGGAGTTTCATAGAACTAAAACAAAAATCGAAGCCGTAGGCAGCCATTTGTCTCACAAAACATCAAAGGCAAATCCAATAAGAGTGAAAGAGAAAGCCATCTCTATGTCTATACGTTTTTTTCGAAGGTTGCTCCATTTTGGAGTCCAAATTGGAGTCCAATTTTAGACGTTGGAATTACGACTTTATTGCTTTAACAATAAGTGACATTTTGAATTAGTAGCAGATGTGGCCTGAAGTTAGCCACTGACAGCTAATGTCATTTGTTTACGTGTGCATTATAGTGGTGGGTCGTCGACGCTTTTTCGATCAACGAAACGAGACCGTTTATCGTTCATCGTAAACTAGTTGAAAAAACAGTTTTTTTTTCGACTAGTTTACGTGTTCGACGAATACTGAACTGAGCAATAAACTATGACAAACAAAGTAGTTTTGTTGAATGAACGACTAACTGTTTTGACAATCTTGTTGTCGTTTGCTGATCGACGCGACTAGTGATGACGACGAACGACGAGACGGTTTAATCTGTGAGCGGTGGAAATTGTTAGCTTACTTTAAAGTTCATTTTTAACCCCCGACGCAAAAGAGGGGTGTTATAAGTTTGACGTGTCTGTCTGTCTGTCTGTCTGTGTGTGTGTCTGTCTGTCTGTCTATGGCATCATAGCTCCCGAACGGATGACGCGATTTCGATTTAGTTCTTTTTGTATTAAAGGTGACTTACATGCGAGTATTCTTAGACATGTTTGATGAAAGTCGGTTGAACTGTTTAAAACTTGTTGGGGGTGAAAGCGGGGAAGAATAACCGAATGTGCAAATATACTCGAGTGGGGTCTCAAATGAAAGCGCACTGAAAGAGAATATTAATGACTTAATCGAGAGTGTTCATAGCTTCATTCGATGAGAAAACTGGTGGTGGGAAGATAGCCGTTTGAAGATGATCAGCTCTTTTCTAGTTGATGAGGGGATCTGACTAACTTTCCAATGTCCGATCTATTCAAAATTTGGTACCGTGTTACATCAACGATATTCAAAGAACATGGTAAGGTAACCATGACCTGATCAGCCGTTTGAAGATGATCAGCTCTTTTCTACTTGATGAGGGGATCTTACTAACTATCTTATGTCCAATCGATTCGAAATTTGGTACCGTGTTACTTCAACTCAAACTCAAACTCAAACTCAAAATTTTTATTTCCATGTAGGTTATAATATAACACTTATAGAATTGTCCTACATGATGCCTACCACCGGTTCGGAAACTAGCCCGGCGAGAAGAACCGGCGTAAGAAACTCGCACGGGGCCACCTTTTAGCAAAAAGATGGGAAAATTGTTCTTTTCAAAAAATATTTTACAATGTTGTAACTTAATCTATATAACATTAGTCATAAGTACATAGAACATACTTAAGTACATAAAAGCAGCCTTGCATGGGGCCATCTTATTCCCAAGGTGTGCAATCGTTAGTGAAATCACTGACTTTATAATAAGCTTTAGCACACAAACGTTCTTTAACAGCTTTTTTAAATTTATTAATGGAAAGATTTTGAACGTTTTCTGGGATTCTATTGTAAAGGCGTATACATTGACCTTTAAAAGATTTACGATATTTAAAGAACATGGTAAGATAACCATGACCTGATTAGCCGTTTGAAAATCATCTTTTCCTTATTAGTTGATGATTAGCCGTTTGAAAATCATCTTTTCTTTATTAATTGATGAGGGGATCTGACTATCGTCCACATGTCCTATCGATTCGAAATTTGGTATCATGTTACTTCAATGATGTTGGAAGTATGTATATAAGCTAAAATTATTTCAACTTACATAATATTATGTGATAATATAATTATAATAGTTTTAAAATATTATTTATTATTTTTTAGAGTTAATTTTTTGTGTCGGGGGGTTTTTATATTAAAACACCGCCCACTCAATGAATGTAATTATTACATAGACTAGAGCACGTCGTTGGTTGTAAAGAACAGAGATAGACGTATTGCTCGTGCCGAGTCGTCGTGCCCCGCGCCCGTCCGTCGATCGTGTCGTCGCGTCGCGAAGAAACGGTCTCTGTCGCACGCACCGTTCCGGCATATGGCAACCGTTCACGCATAGACTAGTTTATCAGTAGGCGCTAAACTAGTTTACCCGTTCATGACAAATAAACAGTTTAATAAAACAGTTCGTTCATTCAACGCCCATCCCTAGTGCATTATGATACAAGAAGAAGAAGAAGCAAATCATGAATTTATAATGTTATTTGGTAAAAATCTCAGTTTATATTAAAAAGTCTTATTAGAAAACAAAGCTGTGCTCAAGTTAATATGGCCCGTTTGATGTAGGGCTGTTAATCACACTCTGCGAGGAAAGAAAATCGTGAAGAAGTGTTAACTTTTCACCAGTATGTTGAGAATTGTTTCAGGTTATATAAATACAAGCAATTACACTGAAGTTATTATATTCTTGTAGATAAATGTGTTTATTGTCCATTATATGCGGATTTCAACAATATATAATAGAAATTTTGTATAAATTTCAGAGGTTGTGTATTTACATAGTGATGTTTTGGATATCGATAAACCTTCGAAAGAGAAAATATGTTAATCTAAAAGAAAAATGTTTTGCTTACTTTATATTTACTAAACACCATACAATTATACAAATTAGTAAGATCTAAAATATAAACTAAGTGATAATATATAATATAAAATAGTGTGGTGTATTTTTTATTAATTATAATTATTAATTAATAATTCCTGAATATTATAATGGAGTTACGGTTGTACATCATCACAAAAACATGTCACAAATTTTCAAATTTAACTTTGCTTTTTGGTTTTGCAGGGAATTAGATGGCCTTTTGCAAGGATACTTCTTTGTACTTTTTTAATTGACCAGAAAACGGGCAGACTGATCGCCAGATGGAGAGCGATTATCGCCACCTATACATACTCGCAATAGGAGGAGTCACAAGTACGATCCCGGTCTTAAAATCCGCAACTACTCCTTGAGTACCCGGAGGCCATGGTATTTATCTGGTCCAGGTGGACCGTTCGTGCTAAAGTATAGCTCTCCCACGTAAACGGACTGCTGTGCTCTATTTTCTTCACACATTTAGCTCCATGCTGACAATCTGAGAGCTTTTTGGTGTTGTCGTAACGTGTAAGCTAATAAATGATGTCCAATTGTTAATAAATAATAAATATATCTATTAAAATTTCCTGTTTTCATTTATCTTTCCACGTAGGTACCCCAACTAAAGGGAGAAATGCATAAAGACATAAAAAGTCTATACGTCTACTCTTTATATATTTACCAGCTGTATCCAAGGGAAAAGTATCCTATGTTTTAATTCAGAGATTAAACTACTGCCATACCAAATTTCATTGAAATCTGGTCAGTAGTTTTTGCATGAAAGAGTATCAAACATCCATCCATACATCCAGCCATCCTCACGAATTTTCATGTTTATAATAGTAGTAGGATATAGAACTGACAAGTCGATTGGACGATAGCCTGCATAGTGTGTAGGTGTATAGTTCAAGAGACTAGCTTCCCCAACATACTTCTGTTTGTTGTAGACAATACTGCATAAATTCGTTTTTGATTGACTGATAATAATTTATAAATCACAAAGGTGCATAGATCATTACGCATAAATCTTCCACTTTAATCATTCTATCTATTGGCTGCAAACTGCATTTAAATTCATTTAATAGTTTAAAAGATCTAAGCAAACATAAAGCGGAATAAAAGATTTAATTTTATGCTATGAAAAGATTAACATTTTAATCATCATTTTGATTTTTATCGACACAAAATGCCGACTAGGGACTTCACTGGCGGACGGGAATATATTTACATATGAAGTTGCTGATAAATACGAGCAATGCAACTTGTAACCAACTTCAGACAGCTGATCTGTCTGAAGTTGGTTACATATGTTCAAAACCTGTAACCGTCTACAAAAATTGAAAATAACGAACAACTAGATATCTCTTTCTTTCTCATTGGCATGTGTCATATAGGGGGATAAGGTACGATATATAATTTTTCCTCTTGCTAATAGCCTTTACTCTTTATACTCTATGCTCTGAACACCGGAAAATTAAAAATTGAAAATAGTTTTTATTTATTACTTTCTGTATCTCCGTAACTATGTTTTTATTATTTATTTTATGATTTAACAGTCAAAATGGTGAAAAAATGTTGTGTATATTCGTCTTTTCGAAGTGAAAGTTATGCTGGTTGCAAGATTTCGTTCATTAGTAACATTAGTAAGTTACATATAATGTTAGTTTATTTATTCTAGTATAAAAGTGTTAACATTAAAGCAACTCACGTTATTAAGAGTTATAACTGTACTACGTTTTGTTATAAACTAGTGAGTAGCAACTTGTCTAGAATCGTAGTAAGAAGGTACTGAGAAAAAAACGTATGTAGTCGAGTAAGGCCTTTAATGATAATACTATAGGTGTACCAGAATCTCATGGCAAATAGGGAAAAAAAAAAATTGTAGTGTGCAATACTGGGGAAATTGGATTAAACGATCTTGATACTGGTTAATATTTAATTATGTCTTTAGTATTATTGAACATGAATTATAATAAGACTGTATGAAGAATGTTCGGTGTATAATATAGAAAACTAGCTTTTGCCCGCGGCTTCGCCCGCGTGGAATAGTGTTCTTGGAGAAAAAACTACTTCGGCGAATAATTCTCTACCTACTTACAGCAATATACTACTGATACAATATTTAACATGTTTTTAGGTTTGCCCAATGCAAATTGTTAAAAATGGGACCCTATCACCTCGATACGACATGCGCGACCACTTGATAATATACTTACATAATAAGTATTTTATTTATCGCACTTGAATATAAATTTTACCATAATCTTATAATATCTTAAAGACTATTAAATACTTAAAGACTATTATTTTAAAAACTCGCATCAAAATCCGTTGCGTAGTTTTAAAGATTTAAGCATACATAGGGACAGACAAAAAAGGGACTTTGTTTTATACTATGTAATATAATGATATTTCATGAAAAATAAATCAATCGTGAATTACTTTATATACTTATTTATTACGAATAACATACAATTAAATTGGCAACAGTTTATTTAATGTTGGAATTTCCTTCCGAACTGTATAGAACTCGTTTACTTTATTCCTAATCAACTATAAATCGAAACTGTCTTATGTTGATTTTCTTTTTTCCTCCTCTCCTCCTTTTACCAGGCATGGAAAACAAACCATCATTCGATGTGCCATCAGCTACGATTCACCTTATAGTAGTACTGGAAACACATTTAAAGAAGTCACAATAATTACCTAAGAAAATATAAAAAAACTAAAAGTATCAAAACAACTCACTCTAACTTACCGGTCAACTCTACCACGAACTTTAAATTATAAGATTGAGTTCGATTTACACCTTCTTCTTTCTGTATTTTACTATAGACATAGAAAACAATATTTCTCGCTTGAGATTGAATTGCCTTTTTGGATATTTTCACAAAAACAACAAATTCCAAGAACATAATCACAAAATTTTAGCAGCGGTTGACAGATCACGTACTTTGATTTGACGGGTCATACTTGACATTGCCATATGAAAATCACATTTTTTATTTTTTTTAAAATGCCATCAGATTCTGGTAGAGCTATAAACAGTTTTTATAGATTTCCCAAAAATGAAGAAATGCGACAAAAATGGCTCAATAGTGTTTAAGTAAGGCTGAGAATTACATAAAAATTAGTTACATATTAATACAGCCGTCACTTCAAACCTTCATGATTTTACACGATTCAATCTCGTCGACTTTTAAAAGCCATTTAGTGTTTGACAATATTGGCTTTGCAGTTTGTCTCACACAGCAGAAAATATTATTGTCACCCTACTAGAAAGGGACACACGGCCTCTCCTCCAACCTCTCGCTCGGCTCGTTTTTTGGCTCACAGTACTCGGTCCAGTTATCATTCCTAGGTCCATGTAATTGCTACTAGTTATACTCTATGCTATAATGCGATTCAAATGAGAATAGGAACGTCAATGACCTCTATCTGTGAAATGTCACTTGAAAAGTACGGTTAGCAGAAAAACTTATTTGCCAATAATAATAATAGTCGAAATAATTCTTTATATACTCGACACACAGAATTACAGAAAAAACCAGAAACCGTCAACGCGCTTGAAAGTGAAGCCGTCACGACCATTCCAAATTGGAATGGTTAGATATTTAGTCTGTCAGTCAATGGCCGACGCGCGCCTTGTAAACTTCGTTTGAAATTGAGAGTTTTTAATTAATTATGCCGACTTGTGTCGTTCCCACATGTAAAAATGCTACTGGGACTGTGAAGAAATCACATGGGATCACATTTCATCTGTAAGTAGTACATTTCCAATTCAGTTGAATAAATTATTGAATTTAAATCCATGTCGTTATTGTCATAGAAAATCATGGTTTCTTTTTGTAAGTGTTGCCACAGAAAAACAGGATATTTTACCCAACTTTTTTTCAATTAATTTTTATTGAATAAATAATTGTCGAAACATAATAACGCTGTTGTTTTGTAAGTGTTGCCACAAAATAATGGAACATTTTACCCAAATTTTCGTAATTAGTTAATATTAGATTTTACAATAAAATACAATATACTTTACTATATGCGAATTATATATTAACCGACTTCCAAAAAAGAGGCGGTTAAGGTTTTGCACCCAAAAGTACTGAACAGTACTCCTCTGTCTTTAAAGATGCGCGTTTGGAAATTTCGGCAATGTTCAAAGAACTGCAACTATGTAACTTACAGTAATCATCATCATCATCTTATTTACAATACCTAACGAAGCTTGGCGCGTATTTAATAATTATACATTCGACCGTTTATTAAACGTTCTTAAAATGTTTTAATAATAATTTAACTAATTTCACTAAAAAGGGTATAATTAAAATTTTAAACAAAAAATTAAACCGACTACCAAATAATAATAAAGTAAAAACAGTGTTGCCAACCGTACGATAATTATCGTATTTGTACGATAATTTGAGGTGCGGTACGATAAAAAATAATTAGGTATTATCGTACGATAATTTCACTACTACGTACGATATTTTTGAATTCATACGATAATTTTGAAAGACATTTTCATTTGGTGTATCCGAAATCAATAATGGTTTGCTAAAGAAGTTCCTAGTCGTCTTCGGAAGATGGCACCTCGGCACAGGCGAAAAATTTACCGCGAAATCTTAAGTAACGTAACGTCAATAACAAAAAGCGAGACAGATATACCTTGGAAGCGTACAAATCTTAGTCATCTTTCTCTTTTTACAATACGTATTCTAGCTAAGTTAACAGTTCAGTTTTCAGCACATTTTTTCATGAGTGGAGTCATGAGAAAAGCTAGTTTACACTTTGCAGCAAGTTTTGTTTAATTTGTAAATCAAATGTAAATGTTTCAGATGATGAAGATATAATATTTTAATATATATTTTTTTAAGTAAAATTCTCTTCTAAAACTATTAAATGAGTCTTTTATTCAAACCCGCCGAAAAGTTACACCTATACTAAATATGGCCGCCATTTGTGTCAACTGGTAAAAGTGACAATCATTTTAGTCTACTAATTTGCTTCAAGCTCGCGGTGCTGGATAGGCCAGGCTGGTCCATGTGGATGACCCCTATACAGACGCTTATTTAGAAGAGAAATTTTGCGCTGCCCCAGGCCAATTAACATATTTTGCCGCCCCGTCAAGCACAGGCGGCCTTTTTTTATTTTTTTTTTACAGCTTAACATCTAATTATACTTCAAATCCTACATGAAAGATGATTTTTTAAAGTGATTTTAGAAAAAAAAAATCAACAGCCTAAAACAGAATGTTGATACTAAGTATACTCTTTATGTTAAACGCGTTCAAATTGAGAAAGCGAGCAAATGCTCTTTAACAGGCAAAAATATTATTTTGCCTGTTAAAATCTTTTTAAAATTTTAATCCTGAAAAACTGTTATTCTTTAGAAAAAACAATAAAACCAATAGCCTAAAACAGAAAATGCGAACCTATGGCACGCGTGCAATCGAATCCTCGAACCTATTTTTTTTAAAGCATGCGACACAATATTTTGGGCACGTCACTGATCACAAAAATTTGTAATTATGTACGACGAAAGAAGCGTGAAATTGGCATTATGTGACAAACCTAACTAAGTTTTTTTTTGTCATCTATTTTACAACATCAGAAATTACGCAAATTTTACTTTAATTTGAATTACAAAATCATCCTATTTTCAGTCTTTTAGGGTTTTAAAACCTATTAAATAGGAAAAAATTTTGCTCGCTCGCTTCGCTCGCTCGCGTTTAACATGAAGAACATATTTTATTATTTAGTACCGATGTTCTGTTTTAACCGGTTGATGTTATGGTATTTTGCTGAAATTTCCCGTTATTTAGTGTTTTAGTTTAACGTTTGAACAGATTTGAACCTATAAAATGAAAAAAAAAAAACTCGATCGTTCTCTTACTCGTGTTTGGCATAAAGAACATATTATAAAATTCAGTACCGTTTAGTTTTAGGCTATTGATGTGTTTCAGGGCTTAAAGCTGAAACAGGTAAAAACGAAAAAAAATTAGGGCCCATTAGTGTGCCCAGACCTTCTAATAGGATAAAGACCAGTATTTAATACGTCGATACGTATTTAACAGCAAGTAGTTTTATTTTCTTGAACCCCCCCCCCCCCCCCCTACAAAAATTAAGTGTTCTACAAAAATTAAGATAAACATTAATGTACGATAATTGTACGATAATTTTGAGCCCAAAATCCGATAATTTTGATTGAAAGAGTTGGCAACACTGAGTAAAAATAATAAGGCTGGTACCGACTTCAATATTAAGAAGATTGAGTAGACTGTAGAGAAATAGTTAAAATTTTAGCTGAATTTAAAAGTTTATTTAAATTTTAATATTTATTTATTTAAAATTTAAATTTATTTTAATTAAAATTTTAATTAAAATAAAATTTAAATAATAAATATTTAAAATTTAATAATTTAAAAGACATTCAGTTATTCTTCCCCACTTTCTACCCCCACAACTTTTAAACGGCTTAACCGATTTTCATCAAACATGTCTAAGAACACTCGCAGATAAGTTACCTTTAATACAAAAAAAAAAACTAAATTGAAATCGCTACATCGGTTCGGGAGCTATGATGCCACAGACAAACAGACAGACCGACAGACACGTCAAACTTATAACAGACAGACACGTCAAATTTTTGCGTCGGGGGTTAAAAATAAATTCGACTCTAATAATTGGTTTATTGGAGAACAACCGACATTAATTAATTTATTTTTATTTTTCAATTAAATCGTTCCTCCCAAACCTTAAATAAGTAGTTTTAGAAAATTTTGAAAATTTGTTGGTTTTATAAACAATTGCTTTATTACATTCCATGCGAAATCTATGGTTTAAAATTTCTATTTCACTATTTGCAGTCATACATAAAATTTTAATTTACCCCATAAAGAGGTAATGTTGTGTTGCGCTGGTAACCCTACGCGGGGAGGTGAAGTGCGGGCGGGGCGGTGTTTTGTCATGGTTTTGGACACAGTCCGCTACGTACAAATGTGATCGAACACTCATTCTGGTTTTTTCTGTAATTCTGTGACTCGACACTAGCAGAATGGTGCAAAACCTTTGCAACCACGATTGCCATAAATAAAAGAAGAGGAATAATAGTCTTAAATAGAATTTAAATAATAACGTTAAATTATCTAAACATTTAATTATAATAATATTATATACTTATATATCGTCGTATTAGTGGTGAACAGAGCTAAGCCACACTTTTCAGTAAATAGAACTATTAACACATTTTAGTTCAGAAAATACCAAAATTTTGCCTAGTGAAAAGATCTAAGTGATATTCCATCTCAAACCGTTTTTTCTCTGAATTGTGAAGGAAAGCTATCTGATTCTATAATACTTTTTACGAAGGAAGAATCTCCTAATCTGCTTAGATTTCTTCACTTCTATAAAATATATATGGTCTGGTGGGTTAGATCAGTTCACCTCCAATACGACGATATTCGTAATTCGTTTTTAAAATCATAAATTAACATTTTGTTTTTCATTGTTGGTGCAAGGCAACTTGCCAAAATTATATTGTTTTTGTTATTGTCATTCGAAAATGAGTAAACGAGGCGCTGTGTTACATAGATGACGATGACTACTCGGACAGTAATACAGAGATGAGCGAAACTGAAGAGCTAGATTCAGATTACATTTTTTTCACTCTAATTTTGTAAATAAATTATATTAAAAGAAAAAAAACTTTTTTTGTCCACCCTACCTAATTGGGTAAAATTGACAGCTATGACGTCACAATATGGCGCCGACTCGATCCTATTCTCATTTGAATCGCACTATACTAGTTACTACGCATAAGGCTGGGACTATATGCACCGGAATCCGGAAAGCCGTAGAGAATTCTGAGCATTGAAAATAGAAATCTATGCTAATGCAATAGAGTTGAAAATCGAACACATGAGTGTCGAGTTAAACGTCAATGTCATACATGACAGCTCGACACCTGACACTTCAATTTTCAACTCTATTCTATTAGTGCCGAGTTCTATTTTCAATGCTCAGAATTCTCTACGGCTTTCCGGATTCCGGTGCATATAGTCCCAGCCTAAAGCGGGCGGTGTCCGAGACTACTGAAGTGAAGAGTGTGTGAAGTAAATGGTCCGATTTATTTTTATAAAGGGGTCCTTGAAATTGAGCTTTATTTTCTAGGGGTCCGTGGACTAAAAAACCTAACCAAGAGCATGTCAGAACATGTCCAAAGGGGGTTCCGTAACTAAAACGCGTAATAGGCTTTTTTCAAATTTCTTCAAAAGTTACAGTCCGATTTCGTTTAAAATAATTTTCCTACAGAGTTTTTAGCATGATCCATCTGCATGGTAACTAATAAGTTTCTATCTCCAATAGTTTAGAAATGCTAGGGGCGAACGGGGAACCAACTTACAATACAAACCGCGGTGTGTCTGCCTAGTACACAAGAGTCTCTCGTCCTTTACTCTCGTAGCCCAGTGGGGCGGATAACCGACACGACTGGTCAGATCAGGCGCAGGTCCGACTTTTTACATGCCCATCCGACGCATAGATCATCTATCATGTCAGACAATCAGGTGATCAGCCTGCGCTGTCCTAACCAAACTCGAAAACAACATTTTTGTTGTTTTTAAATAATAATATAGATATTTTATGTATAACTGAACATTGGTTTAAGAAAAATGAAATTATGTTAAATCTTGGTATGCACCAGCTGGCTAGTTCCTTCTGCAGAGAAAAAGCCATAAGAGGCGGCTCATTTATATTAATTAAGAAGAATTTAAAATACAAAGAACGAAAAGACACAGTGAGTCTCTCTACAGAACGAATAACTGAAATAGCCTGTATAGAGGTGGGACACTTTATTATTGTAAGCGTATACAGGCCACCTTCTGGGTTATATGATTTATTTGAAAAAACAATGGAATTGTTATTGTTACGAACACACAAAGCACAAAGAAACTAGCGCCATCTAGCGTCAACCAATGAAACCATTTTGTATGAACAAAGACAACGTGAAACCCCCTACTCAATACTAGATGGCGCTACTGTGCGAATCTTCCGGAATAATCCAACCAGGTCACGCGAGTCGGGAACTTTTCTGGAATGGTCTGGGTCTCGTGTCGACCGATATAAATACGTCGCACGGATGCGAACGGGTTGAGTTCAGTTTGAGCTCCCTTCGAAGCGAAACAGGCGATAACATAGTGAGTGAAACCTACGACTTGGCATACGACCTAGGACACCGCTAGTGCTTAGTGTTTGGACCTAGTGCTTAGTGTTGGACCTAGTGCTTTGTGTTGCACCTAGTGCTTGTGAATAAAGTCTTCAAAAGAGTCAGCAGGTCTTTCTCTCCAAATCCTTCGAACCCCAACACGTAACATTATTAACTAAGATAAGTGCATCTAACAAACATTATATATGTGTGGTGATTTTAATATTAATATTTTAGAAAGTAACTCCACCACTGTTAGATTTACTTCATTGTTAAAATCATTTAATCAAAACCTTAACCTTAACCCTAACCTAACCTAACTAATCTATTCTTTGAACCGACAAGGATCAGTGACAGCTCTGCTACATGCATTGATAACATTTTTACCAACTAACCAAATCCATTAAATAAAGAAGTCATTAACATACTAAGCTCTGATCACTGTGGACAGCAAGCTGTTTCCCTATATATAATAATAATTGCAAACAATTACACGAGGACAGAAATACATGTATACCTACCAATAAATGTTAAACGTATTGAGAAGTTTAGAGGTGAAATTATAGCTAATATTGGACATTTAGAGTTTCATAGTAGCCCGGATATGTCATTTAGTAAACTGTTTAAATTAATTAAACATAATTTTGATACCATTTTCACCTCTAAGACAGTGAGAGCAAGCAACAAAAGTAAATTCAGTGAATGGGCAACAGCAAGTATTTTAAAAAGTGGATTGAAATTGTATGAACTTTATAATGAAAGAACAATAAATCAAAATGAAGATTTTAAAAGTTATGTAAGATTATGTTCAAAAATATTTAAGAAAGTTTTCTCGGCAGCAAAATCTCTTCACATTAGAAATAAAATTAAGAATTCTAAAAACAAGGTTAAAACAACATGGCAAATCATTGCAAATGAAACTGGAAGAGTCACCAGTCGCAACTCATCTTTTAAATTAAATATAGATAGTAAAATAATTAAATCCGACACTGAAGTTACAACTGCTTTTGAGAAATTCTTTGCTGACATTCCAGTTTTAACCACAAAAAATTTAAATGCCTCTCCTGCTGATGCTGATTTACTCCTTAAAGAAAATGTAAAAGAGTGTGAAGTCGATTTTTGATTTAAAGAAATAGGACCTCAAGACATTATTAAAAATTTTAATTTATTAAATATCAAGAATACTGCAGATTTATGGGGACTATCTATGAAAGTTACTAAATCTATAATCGATATCATTGCACCTTACTTAGCAACTATCTTTAATGATTGTATAAAAAGTGGCGTCTTTCCTGATCTAATGAAACACAGTAAAGTTATACCTCTCTTTAAGTCTGGTAGTAAGTCGGATCCATCTAACTTCCGACCTATATCTATTTTACCAACACTAAGTAAAAAATAAGTAGAAACAAGACAACCTGTTGAACAGGCAGGATTCAGAAAAGGATTCTCTACCATCGACCATATTCACACACTCGAAATTCTCATCGAGAAATATCAAGAGAGAAATAGACCACTGTACTTGGCATATATCGATTACAAAAAAGCGTTCGATTCAGTGTCACACAAATATATCTGGGAAACTCTAACAACACAGAATGTGGAAAACGAATATTTAAGAGTAATCAAAAGCATATACAGGAAGAGCAAAAGTAGAGTTAAACTAGAAACAGTCGGTCCCTGGTTCCCTATAAAGAGAGGCGTAAGACAGGGGGACCCGCTTTCGCCTTTACTATTTATAGCTACATTAGGGTCGATAATAAGCAAGCTTGACTGGACGGAATGCGGAATAAAAGTAAAAAATGAATATTTAAACCACCTACGTTTTGCCGACGACTTGGTGCTGATATCAGAGAAAGGAAAAGAACTACAGTACATGGTAGAGTCACTAAACAAAGCCAGCAAGCTCGCCGGGCTGGAGATGAACCTCTCAAAAACTATGGTTATGACCAACAACACCAACTGGCCGATTCTGTATCGTACATTTTGTGAGTTAATCACTGAGTTAGTAACTAAACGAAGGAGTGAGTAACGGAAAGTCTCACTTTTGTATTCACTATAATACAAAAGTGAGACTTTCCGTTACTCACTCCTCCGTTTCGTTACTAAGTCAGTGATTAACTCACAAAATGTACGATACAGAATCGGCCAGCAGGGTACAAATATACGTCGACAACGAGCCTCTCCAATATACTGATAAATATATTTACCTAGGCAAACAAATAAGCTTTGACAGGTTAAACAACTACCAAGAGATTGAGCGTAGAGCCCAGTTAACATGGAATAAGTACTGGAGCCTTAAAGAAATATTTAAAAGCAACATGCCAATCAAATTGAAGACAAAGGTTATGAATTCTTGCCTTATACCATGCCTGACCTGACCTATGCTTGTCAGACATGGAAGTTCAACCAAAATATTAAAAATAAAATTATAACGTGCCAACGAGGAATGGAGCGAAGTATGCTAAACATAAAAAGAATAAATAAAATAAGACATACAAAAATACGCAACATCACAAAAGCAATGGACGGTTTAGCACAAGCTCTTGCGTTAAAATGGAAGTGGGCCGGACACATAGCACGACTGCAAGATCAAAGATGGACAAAAAGAGTTACAGAATGGAGGGGACCAGTGGGCACAAGAAAGAAAGGAAGACCTTCCACCAGATGGGAGGACGAAATCAAACGCATAGCGGGTCCAAACTGGACACAAATAGCGCAATCCAGAGAGAAATGGCTCAATTTGGAGGAGGCCTTTACCTGCAGAGGGGTTCTTACAGAATAATTTTGTTAAAAATATGTACCTATACAAGTACTATATCTAAATAATATCTAAAATTCTTTTTAAAACTCACATAAAACTCAAACTATAATTCTTGATACTAACAAATAATTAACTTGTAAACTAGCTTTTTCTGGAAGAAATAAAAGGCTTTTTTATTTTTATATTATTTATTTTAAGTAAAATATATGAAAAAATAATACTCAGTCAGTTGGTAGCACACTTTAATATAAATAAAATTTTACATAGCAAACAATTCGGTTTTACAAAGGGACGCTCTACAACAGATGCAGGCGTCGATCTAATTAGTTATATTTTTGATGCTTGGGAGGGATCGCAGGATGCTCTAGGTGTCTTTTGCGATCTCTCTATGACATTTGATTGCGTGCAACACACAACATTGATCAGAAAATTATGCCACTATGGTGTAAGGGGCCCAGCACTCGTCCTCTTAAAATCCTATTTATCAAATAGGACTCAGAGAGTCGAGATAAATGGGAAAAGATCCACAGGCACCAAAATTGAGATGGGGGTCCCACAAGGGTTTTAGGACCGTTTCTTTTTCTGATTTACATAAATGACCTACCATACCTTATTAATGAAAAAAACGGGATAGTATTATTTGCTGATGATACGTCACTTACTTTTAATGTGAATCGCCAAAACTCATGTTATGACGAAGTAAATAATGCTCTCTTAAAGATAGTACACTGGTTTAGTGTCAATAATCTTCTGTTAAATAGCAAAAAAACTAAATGTATAAAGTTCACGTTGCCGAATGTAAGGCAAACTGAAACCAATGTGCTATTAAATGGGGAAGGTATGGAACTAGTAAATACAACTGAGTTTTTAGGTATTACATTAGACGCGAAACTTCAGTGGGGCCCTCACATTGCTGGGTTGGCCGACAGACTGCGATATCTTCTTAAATACTCATTGAAATCAAATGAAGTAAATGGCAAATTTCTTCTAAATTAAATGCTTATAATGAATAACGTATTTACTTGGATAAGGATTAATATCATCTTTATGAAAACACCCTCACAATTAATGCTTAATTTTAGAACAAATTTGGTTAGCATAAAAAGGTTATTGTGAAAAACCTTAAAAGATAGACATATACAGTCGCGGACTTTTTTTAGATCTTTTAAAGGGAAAAAATTCTGTCATACACAATTTTAAGCGAAACTTTAACCGTTTCCGCAGCGTACGCAGCGAAAGCTTTCAAAAGGAAAAAAAAACCCGATTTTTAAACATTCTTGATTGGTGCTCCGCTCGTATTGAGCATAGCATGTTATATAGCCTAAAGCCTTCCTCGATAAATGGACTATCCAACACAAAAAAAAAATCAATTCCAATAGTTTCTGAGATTAGCGCGTTCAAACAAACAAACAAACTCTTCAGGTTTATAAAATTAGTATAGATGTCGTGCAACAATTAAATAAATAATTTTGACTCACGTCAGTCTGATTGTCAGCTTGGTATGGTGGTGGCAAATCTATGGTGGTGGGATTGAATCTCGGTCAGATAAATATTTTTGTGATTCTTATACGCCACGGCGACAATTGTTCAAACTACGATACGCGTGCGATAATTTTGCAATTTGTTTGTTAACACGTGTTATGTCGAGGATACTTTTGTTAATCTATAATTTTACAATTATCTACTAGCTGACCCGGCAAAGTTGTTTTACCATTTATAAAAAATCTATTATTACAAATAATTGTTTCTCCTTTTTTTTAAGTGAAAGCGGCGTTGTGCACTTTTTTGGGATGGATAAAATATGTTTAACTCGCGTCAGGACACGACGTGACCTGATCGAAAATTCGTAAGACGGAGGGAGAGTAGACCGCCAGCGCGGCGTAGGAGAGGAAGTAATATCCCCTCTCTACCGCACGGCGAAAATGTATGCCTGCTCCTGCTGCTTCGTTTAAGTTCAAGTTTTCATTTCTGCCGGCACCCCGGAGTGCAAACCGTTGTTTTTTTTCAGTATAATAAAATGAGTGTAAAGATTAAGATCAATGATAATAGATATAAAATGAAACATTGGGTGAGTATAAAATATATGTATTTCATTAAGTACAAGAGTAAAATAGCTACAAACACTATCACAAACCCCAAAGCATTCTAAATGCTGGAGACTAACCGTTGTATCAGCGCGTGCGTCAAGGCGCGGTATGTTGTATTAGGGGCAGTTCACACCGAAACGAGACAGTACAAGACGCGGCGCTACATTTTTAAGATAGCTATTCAAAATTGAACTTTATTTACTACATAAAAAGATACAAGTTTCATATGACATCACAAACACATGCACTGTGCAACCTGACATTCAAACTCTTACAATGTAACGCGTATGTTCTTCTGTAATTAATTAATTTAGTTTTGAATAGTAATCTTAAAAATGTACGATACGCGATCGTTTGGTTTCGGTCTGAATTGGCCCTAACTCCTAAGCAGCAAAAGCTATAAGTAAGTACACTTGTGAGATTCCATCGGTTACAACTACAAACTAAGTTTATATTATATAACAACAAGTAACATTAAAAATAAAATACAAAATTAGAGTAAGTACATGCCCGGCCTCAGGTGTGGACTTCGGTTAAATTAAAGCACTTAGAAAATATATAAACTTAAAGCCAAAATAACCAATAGCTACTGAACAAAATTATTCACTACCGTAGGGCGCTACTCATATCGTCATCAGACGTGTAGGGGTCAGCTCCAACGAGACGCGACACTGAGAACTAAAAAGTTAGACCCATTTGCACATTTCCAGGTTAAAGGTAACCCTGGGTTAAATATCATGTTATATCTCATTCTTCGTATTTATAAACGTTACAAGAAAAGGCAAGCAGTGGCGGCGGCCGCCCCTTTCACTTCGCAGTCAAAAAAAGCCTTTAAATTAAGTGAGTCAAATTATAAAATAATGTATGAGAAAACGAGATTTATTTGATAATCAAATGATTACAAATATAATTACACAAATAGAGTTTAAAATAGTCGAAGTTTACCGCTTTAAGCCTCAAGTGGCCTCACTGAATATTTCCACCATTACATTACTAGGCTGTAGCTAAAGTCTTCGCTACGACACAATGCTGAAAAAATTCGGCCAGTCAGCTGCTATTTCAGCTTCGATTGACAGAACTGATAACGCGGATAGTCCGTCTTGGCTCATCGTGCTTCTCAAATATTGTCTTTATCAATTTCAATTTTGGGAAGCTCCTCTCAGCGGAAGCTGTACTGACCGGAACTGTGATCGCGATTCTTATTGTAATGTAAACATTTGGATATACTTCTTCTAAATTATTTTCTAATATATATTGGATGATGTGAGTAGTCGTAAAGTTTTTTATTATTTTCTACAGTAGTACAATAGTAGAAAATAATAAAAATCATTATCATCTGCTTAGCTTTTTTCCCGAATTGTCTAGGGCCCCGGATGCATGTATAGGTAGCCAGGATGAATAGGGAAACTAAAATAAATAAACATGTAAAACTTTTTTCCGAGGCCCGCTCAGGCGCGAGGCTGTCGGCGGTGGCCGACGTCGCCAACGCCTAGCGCCACCACTGAAGGCATACTATTTTAACCCAGGGTTTAGAATGATCTCTACTATTTAGGACTATATAGGACTGTGGTATTCCTCAGTCATTTACCTGAGTGGACTCCTTTTCATTGGTTTGAGCATTACACCACCTGCCTATGCCTTAGCAACTCTGTAATTAATTATTACCTAATCTTAATGTAATGTAGTCGTGTAGTGTAATGTCCAAACTGTCTTTGAATAAATGTCTTATTATTATTATTATTATTTACGCCAAACGCTGCGCTGCAGTTTTAAGATAGCGATTCAAAATTAAAATTTATTCACTACACAAAAATATTTTTATGTATTGAATGTTCAATTTTCAATCGCTTTCTCAAAAGTGCGCACCGAGTCACGTCCCAGTGAGCACCCCTTAACCTGCCTATACTATCCGCCATAGAACAATTTAGTAAAGATATTTGACACAATTTTTGTGCGAGTCTTTTTCACATAATATTAACGCATATTGAATAAATGTCTTATTATTATTATTATTATTTACGCCAAACGCTGCGCTGCAGTTTTAAGATAGCGATTCAAAATTAAAATTTAATCACTACACAAAAATATTTTTATGTATTGAATGTTCAATTTTCAATCGCTTTCTCAAAAGTGCGCACCGAGTCACGTCCCAGTGAGCACCCCTTAACCTGCCTATACTATCCGCCATAGAACAATTTAGTAAAGATATTTGACACAATTTTTGTGCGAGTCTTTTTCACATAATATTAACGCATATTTGAATGTATAGTGTATAATATAATCTATCAAAATATGATATATATATTTGTATAACTGTAATATAATTTATAAACATTATTTTCTTATAAATAACTTATACCGCCCGCCCGCTTCGTCCTCAAACACAAAAAAAAAGGATAGCTACACGACTTGACCATGGATTGGCTGAGGTTTTTTTATTAAGAATGTAAAACTTAAGTACACAACAGAACATTTAGGTCTTTTGAACAAATGTGGAAAATTCGTATAATATAATAAATAAGGATCGGTAAAATCAATTACGGATATTTTGTGCATATGATCTATTGCTAATGTATAGACGTATAGGCAGAAAAGTAGACAAAGTCCAAAATATAAACGCATCATCATCATTTTGAATATTTCACGTGCGCGCTCATTTTAGATTAGACACGTCCAAGTTTAGTGTTAAGTTCAGTTCACGCAAAACCGTCGCGCATTGCGGACTAGTGTAACTCATTAGCATATAGCATTAGCATTTTATCTTAGCCATTATACATATTAGCAGCAGCATCTTAGTTTCATTTAGCATACATCATCATCTATAGCAGTAACAGCATCTCAAGGTGTACGAACCGTACATAAAATATACATAGTCGTAAAAAATCTTACTTTATATGGACGAGTTTGCCTTGAGTGGAGAGTCACCCATACATGAGATCATTTTTTTGCTTTGAGCATGACAATATTTTTTTTGCCTAAACGTCTTTATAATAAGCAATAGATCATATACCCAAAATATCTGTAATTGATTTTATCAAACCTTATATATGTCACCGTAAAATTGTATAAAGATTGATTGAAAAGATTGTAAAATAACTAACGAGATTGTAAAAATATGTCAAAAGATTAAAAACTAATATTTATAATCTAACGAAAACTTGAAAAATTGTGAAATTATAGGCAGCATATTCGTGTCGAAAATCTATCAACATTTTACAGTTTCACTAGTTTTATTACAATCTAATGGTTTTTACAATTGTACGGTGACATATACATAACACGCAGGAATACTCGCGTATCGACTGCGGGCGGCGGGTGGATAATGGATCGGTCCACATTAACAACTCAATGTACATTTTTACAAAATCATAAAACTTATCGCTAGTGGTGAGCGTCGAGACGCTTTGGACGGAATGCTCGCGGCCGCAGCTCCCCTCACATGCCCGACTCCGCGATGCCCTCGTCGTCTGTAACATAAAACACACGTTGATCCTGTGTCTACACGCGCGCACGCACTCGCGTCTCGCGTACGCGCGCACGCACACACATGCACGCACACGTTCAAACCACACGCGCGTTGTGAGTCGAAAATAAAGAACACTTAGCAGCTAGTTAAATATAAATCATTAATAAAGTGAGGACAAGCGCGTTTGACATCGACAGAATATGCGAGGAAGTCAATAATGTCGAAGTCGTAATGAGCGGTGCGTAGGAACATTAGTGGGAAATTGACACTTGACACTCGTTAGCCGGTTCAGTAGAGATCGGTAAGTGGCAGTATGTAACATCAATCGTTATGAACTAACAATGGGGATCATGCGAGACCGTACGGACCGGTGGCGGCGCCGGGCCCGCGTGCTGCCGCTCCCCTCACGCGGGATCTGCCACAGCAATAACGTTCACTTAGCGACACAGAACTGTCACGGTCGAGGCGGGAGAGGGAGGCGTCACTCACCCTCGAAGGCGGGGTTGTGGTGGTGGTTGTTGGGCGGCGGCGGTGCCAGGTCCTGGCCGTCCAGCGCGGCGGCGACGCACTGGTGGATGCAGATGTACTGCTGCTCCGTCTGCACCATCCACACGCGCTCGCGCCGCAGCGCGTGCACCATGCCGAAGATGTCCAGCGTGTCGGCGCCGGCCGCCAGCTGCTGCAGAGCGCGGTCCAGCGCGATGAACGTGCCCGAGCGGCCCACGCCGGCCGAGCAGTGCACCACCACGGGCCGCGTGTCCGGCCCCACGCGCTCGCGGAAGGCGCGCACGAAGCGCGCGAGCGCGGCCGGCGGCGACGGCACGCCGAAGTCGGGCCACGTGGTGAAGTGGAAGTGGCGTACGACGCGCTGCTCGGCGCCGCGGCACACGCCCAGCTCCGTCACCGTCCAGTCGGGGTAGCGCGACTCGTTGAGCGCGGTGACGGAGATGTCGCCGTAGTACACGGGCCGCGTGTCGTACGGCCAGTAGCGGTCGCACTTCTCGCGCCCCTTCTCCACGCAGCGCGTGAGCATGACGATGGCGCGCGAGCCCGACTCCCAGCACATGCGCCAGAAGTCGTCGCGCGTGCAGTGCAGCGGGCCCTGCGTCACGATGAACTCGCGCGGCGAGTTGTGGCCCGGCACGTAGTTGGCGTTGATGTAGTCGGAGCCCTCCTCGTCGTCCACGGGCTGCAGCTTGTAGCGCGAGTGGTCGTACGGCAGGATGTTGGTGAAGCGGTTCTTGGGCCGGTTGACGGGCAGGTCGGCGGCCGTGCACGGCTGCTCGCGCCCGACGTGCTTCAGCTCCTCGAACTCCTCGCTGAACCTGCGGGCGAGCCGTCGGTTTAGTTCGTTCGGTTCACGAGTCTCCCGCCATAAAGGGTCTGCCCCGCTGTCCCGCCGCACTCACCTGAAGTCGGAGTCGGCGGACATGAGGCGGTAGTGGTCGAGGAAGTCGGTGACGCGCACGGGGCGGGAGGCGGGCGCGGCGCGGGGCGCGGGGGGCGGGCGCGCACGCCGGCGCCGCAGCAGCAGCGCGCCCGCGCCCGCCGCCAGCAGCGCCGCAGCCACGCAGCCGCCCGCGATCCAGCCCGTGTGGTCCGCCTCTGCCAGGCGATAAGGTTTGGTGTTAATAGGTTTTAAAATGTTCTATGAAAATATGGTTTTAAATGTTTTACGAGGTTGATCCATACTCGTCTAAGTTACTAGTATTACTTATTAGAATTAAGTTGTTTATAAACAACTTAATATATGTCCTTTTGTGTTTAAATAACTAAAAGAATAATAATAAAACCGCTGGGACGTTCAAATTTCTAATGCTTTGCCTGCCACCACGGGAACAACAGTCGTACTACCGCAGGCGCAATTGACACACGTTTGAACGCTCCAGCGGCACATAACTATCCAAAACCACGTTTTTATTCTGTCCCCTATAGTAATTGTCTTTGATCTATGCAAGTCTATTTTATTGTCTACAGAAAAAAAAAAACAGAATTCAATAATATCATCGGACCAACCTGTGTAGACAGGCGCGTAGGCGGTGTCGGTGAACTTGTCGGGCGCGGTGTAGGCGCGCAGCTTGACGTAGTAGCGCGTGCCGGGCTTGAGCGGGCCGTTGCAGTAGGGGCGGTGCGGCGGGTCGCAGCGCTCTGCGCCCAGCGTGAACTCCTCCACGGCGGCCGACGAGAACGGGTAGTAGGGCTCCGTGACCTGGTAGGGCGGCCACACCGGCAGGCGGTGCACGTCGGCCCAGCCCGGCAGCGGCTCGGGCGTGTCGCGCGGCTCCTCCGCCACCACCAGCGTGTAGGCCGTCACGTTGCCGTTCGCGGCCGAGAAGTAGTCGGAGCGGAAGCGCACGGCCACGGACGTGGCGCCGCGCCGCACCTCCGCCGGCAGCGCGTGCGCGCGCGGTCGCGGCGGTGCGCCGATGGCCATCACCTGCGCGTAGCGCGCCGCCGCGCCCGGCCCTGCGCCCGACTCGGCGCGCAGCCGGAACTCGTACGCCGCGCCCGCTCGCAGTCCCGTCACGCGACCCGTGCGGGCTGCACGCATGAAAGACAGTATGATACTAAAATAGATCATGTACATGTAACCTCATTGATTTTTTTTCTTTTTTTGAACTTGACAATTATAGGATTTTTGTATGAAATTCGTACAAACATTGTTTTTATAAATATTGTATTTTTATTTGTGAATTAACAGCATATGATAAATGTTCTTTCTTTTGGTGAAAAGTAACACGTTTTAATTCACAAAGCTAGAAAACTCCTTAAAACATAAATAAGTCCTACCAATACGATATGAATAAAGACAATAATTGCTTTTAAAATTCAATGCTCGGGCATTTTTAAAATTCAACTAGTTACTTTATATACTTCAACACTGGATCTCAGATACACTAAGAGTATATTATATACGGCTCACCGTCGGGGGGCAGCTCCATGGAGGCGGGCGGCTCGCTGCCGTCGGCGGGCGCGTACTCCAGCACGAAGCGGCGCAGCACGCCGTGCGCGTCCTCCGGCGGCAGACTCCATGCGAACGTGAGCTCCGTGGGTGCGGCGTCCGAGGGCCGGAAGTCGGTCGGCGCAGCGGGCGGCGCCTCGCGGGTGCGCACGCGCAGAGACCGCGCCGGCGAGCGCGTCAGGATGGTGGCCGGCGTGCCCGAGCGCGCCTCCAGCGAGAACGTGTACTCGGTGTAGGGGCGGAGGTCCGCGACTGTCAGCTCGGGCTCGGAGGCCGTGAGCGTGGCCAGGCGGTCGGGCGAGCGCAGGTACTGCAGCTCGAAGTCGGTGTAGTCGCCGCGCGGGCGCTCCCAGCGCAGCGTGACCTCGCGCGCGCCCACGGCGGTGGCGTTGAGCGCGCGCACGGGACGCGGGAACAGGCGCGTCTGCTGCTGCACGGGGTGCGAGGTGACGTTGCGCGCCACCGTCCACATGGTGAGGTTGTAGAGGCGGCCGGGCACGAGGCGGTCGAAGGTGACGCGCTGCAGCGCGGCGGCGGCGGGCAGCTCGACCGTGCGCGGTGCGTCGCCGGCGCTGTCGAGGCGGAAGCGGTACGCGTCGAACAGCGTGTCCTCGTCGGGCGTGCGCGTGTACAGCACCTGAACGCTGGGCGCCGCCGCCTCGTCCTCGTCCTCCGCACCGTCGCCCCCGTCGCCGCGGTCGCTGTCGTTCACGATCTTCATCTCCGAAAGGATCAGCGGTCCTGACGAAATATTCATATTAAATAATAATATAATACATAGATAGAAATATAATGATGTAAGCAATCAATAATAATATAATAGCTCCCGACACCTGCGCAGTACACGAGAGTACTCTTTCTTAATTTCGAAACCTAGTGACTAGATCGGCGAGAGATCAGGCGCAGGTCCGACAATCAGGTAATCAGCCTGTACTGCCCTAACTAAACTTGGAAACAATATGTTTTGTTGTTCCAACGCGGGAATCGAGCCCACGACCTCCCAGTCGAGATCCAAGCTCTAAGCCACTGGACCGCGGGGGCTGTTTTCAGCAATAAATAAGAGATAAATAAAAGAGCTGGTGCGATACGTACTCGTGCGCGTGTGCATGGTGAACACGTCGCTGACCAGGTCGTAGGAGTGCGCGGAGATGGCGACGCCGTACGCGCGGCCCGGGCGCAGGCCGTCCAGCGTGACGCGGCCGGCGGCGGCGCTGACGTTGCGCTCGCCGGGCGCGGGGGGCGCGGGCGGGTCGCCGGGCTCGGGCTCGGGCCACCAGCGCACGCGGTAGAGGTCGACGCGGCCGGCGGGGCGCGGCCAGTCCAGCGTGACGTTGCGCGGGTCCACCATCTGCGCCACGTTGGACACGGGGTTGGGGCGCACGGTGTGCGTGGCGGCCTGCGGCTGCCCGCTCTCCGCCACCTCGCCGCCCGCGTCCTCGCTGCCCGCGTCCAGCGTGATCGTGTAGCGCTCGCCGTGCGTCATGTCCGTGATCTGTGAACACGACGCGTTCCCCTCGTTTATAACAACAGTGAAAATTAATTTGAATCATGAAAAATTAGGACTTTTTACTTATTTATTTTTGTTACATTGTAGTATTAATTCAATTATTTATTTAGAGCAACAGCTGCCTTCATAGTAAAAAATATATTAGGTGCTTTGAAACTCATATTATATTTTAATACTAAGGACAGCACGCTCACCTCAGCGCTGGTAGCGTTGGGCGGTAGCGGGTCGAGCGCGAGTTCGGGGCCGGCGGCGGTGCGGTAGCGCAGCAGGTAGCGGCCCACGGAGCCGGCGGCCGGCCCGCGCCACCGCACCAGCACCGAGTTGGACGTGGCGCGCTCCACGCCCAGCCACTCCGGCGGCAGCGGGCGCACGGGCTTCAGCACCGCGAGCGGCTCGCTGCGCAGGCCGTGGCTCGTGGCCAGCAGGCGCAGCTCGTACACGGCGCCGGGCCACAGGTCGGCGAGCGTGGCCTCGGCGGCGGCGGTGCGCAGCTCGGCGGCGGGCGCGCCGGGCGTGCGGCGGCGGTACGTCAGCTCGTAGCCGTCCTGGCGCGACTCCACGTCCGCGCTCCACGCCAGCCGCAGCGAGCGCTCGCCGCCCGCCGCCGACCGCAGCACCGGCGCCAGCGGCCGCGTCGCCGCCCACGTCGCGCTCGCGTTCGACGCCACGCCGCGTGACACCGCCGACACCTGCTCGCATTCAGTTAAATAGTTTTCATTTTGACTGTAAAAATAAGATGGCTGATATTTGAAGTATGGCGAAAACCAAGATAATTATAAAAACCTATTGCAAAAAAAAAACCGATTCTATGTTTGTAAGTTTCTTTTATATCATAGAGATAGTATCTAGGTGTTACACATACATTATTTTTTTAATGCAGTAAATGTAGCAGTTTTTGAGCAGTATTAATTTTAGTGTTAATATTTTTCACGTCGCGGTAACTTCATATTAATTGGACTTTGAAGTTCCTCCCAATACCGGCCGTAACCACATTCACTCCCTAAATCTCCATTTCAAGGATTATAAATATCTATGGACGCTTCACACCACGATTCTACGATTTGTTCTACGATTGACTACGTTCTATGAAATACCCTGTGTAATATACCAAGCGGACTAGGAACCCCTACGAACTGTGATATTAATAATAACGAACCGTGATGGTGTAGTTGCGGCCGGGCAGCAGCGCGTCGAGTGTGACGTTGGGCCCGGGCGCGCTCAGCGAGCTGCTGTCGTCGCGCGCGCCGTCCGCCTCGTGGTAGGACACGCGGTACTCGTCCTGCGTGCTGCCGTCGGCCGGCGTCCAGCGCAGCAGCAGCGCGCGGCGCGGCGGCTCGGCGGCGGCGGCGCGCAGGTCGCGCACGGGCAGCGGCCGCAGCGTCACGTCGGCGGCGGCCGGCCACGACGTCACCTTGCCGGACATGGTCTTGACGCTGACGGCGTAGTGCGCGCCGGGCTCGAGGCCGTCGAAGGTGCAGGTGGGGGGATCGTCGCGCGCGCGCAGCTGCGCCGGCAGGCGGCGCGCGCCGGCGCCCGCGGCCGCGACCGACACCTGATACTTCTCGAATTCGCTGAGGTCGGCCGGGGGCAGCCAGGCGACGGTGAAGGCGGTTTCGGCGAGCGCGGGCACGCTGACGCCGGCGGGCCGCAGCGGCACGGTGCGGTACTGCGCGGTGGTGGGCGCGGACAGCTGCGCGTCGGACACGGTCTGCACGCTGATGTTGTAGGCGCGGCCCGGCACCAGGCCCTTGAAGGCGGCCTGCGCGGGCCCGGGCGGCTCGCCCTCCTTCTCCACGTACAGCTCGGACTCGCGCGCGTCCCGCGGCTCGATGGACACCTTGTAGTGCGTGTAGGCGCCGGGCGGGTAGGGCGGCTGCCACAGCACCAGCAGCGTGGTCTCGTTGCGGAACCACACGATGAACTTGCCCGGCGTGTTCGGCTCTGCGCACACACGCGCGGTTACGATTAGGAATATTACGCAAAGCTAATCGTAGAGGGCGCCACGTAGTATAACGTTATGTGTAAGTAAACAGTATTTTATAGCGCGGTAAAATTCCAAAATTTCAAGAGTGTTTTAAAAAACTTTGACTTTATCATAATTGATGCATATTATTTTCCTATTTTCTCTTCTTTTGATACAGACAAAAGTAACAAATCAAAAATATCAACTTTGTTTACGTTACACTATGGTGAGGCGCCACCGCGGAATAGTTTGGCAGTTTTATTCCTAATTTGTTGCATTATCTATCTACGTACTTTTACTTCGACAGTTACAATGAGAGTTTTAGAGTCTGTGCCATCGGACAGGATATACACAAAGCGCCGCCATCTGGTGGCAGAAAAAGTATCGAAACTTCTATTGACCGTTTTCGCTACCCGCTTGCTACCAGACGGAAAGAGCTCTCATTGACATAGTATAAATATAAACACTAATAATAAAAAATAAGTTATTTTTATATGTATTAGGTATGTAGGTTTCAATAAACAAGAACAAAGTATATGTACACGTTAAACATATTATAGCCAGATAGAACAGTGTAAGACATTGTCCAGAAAGGCGAATTACGCACGTAGGTTTATATAGCTATATAGCTTCTAAACAAAATGCCATCCGTCTAGTACGATACGCGCGTTAGTAAAAAATACACACGTAGCTTCTGGACGCAATGTATGGGGGGCTAGTGTCTGACTCGCGCGTCGGTATTACGTGCGTATAATTTCGCGCTTTCTGGACAGTCTAATGCTTACAATAAGTACTCACGCGCGGTGTCCGGCTAGACCTAGCAACAAACAACAAGTCAGTACGGTTTGTGTTCGTCCGTACTCCGAGGAGACGGTACCTTCATTCATTTCAGTATGATCATATTTGTATATTGTAGAATTTTACATATTGAATGTATGTTTGAACACAGACCGTCACAGAATGATGCCCGGATACTATTTTTTTTTTTGTCGCAAACGCGTTTGATTTATCGAATCAAAAAAGCTATTGAGTAGATAAGCTACCGACAAAAATCCTTGAATCTGGGCATGAACATGTTTAGTAAGATTCGAATTTCAGAATGTTTTTAGAGTTGTGTTGAGCGTACCTACATCATAGTAAAATTTCATTTTATAAAACCAGCCATTTAATTTGTATTGATTTTATGGATGTTATATAGGCAGTCTTTGCTTCCTCTTTAAGTCACTTATGTTTCTGTGAGATTAACGACCTCGGCCCCTTAGAGAATGCAATTTCATTTTGTTTAGTATTTTATCACTAGCTGCTGCCCGCGGCTCCGCCCACGTAAATACAGTATCCCACGGGAACTCTACACTTTTTCGGGATAAAAAGTATCCTATGTTTTAATCCAGAGCTTAAACTACTATCATACCAAATTTTATCGTAATCCATTATGTAGTTTTTGCGTAAAAGAGTAACAAAAATTCGTCCATTCATCCATACATCATTCCATCCATACATCCTCAGAAACTTTCATATTTTTATAGTAGTAGGATTTTACTGGATTTATTAATGAAACTTTTAATTACCTTTCAGCCTAAACGTCTGAACATAAGCAGTAGATCATATTATGCCCAAAATATTCTAACCTTATAGATATTATACTACTCCATGACGCATTTAGTGGTCACCGTGGTCAAGTGGTTCGAGCCTTGGCTCTCGACTCGGAGGTCGTGGGTTCGATTCCCGCTTTGGAACAACAAAAACTGTTGTTTCCAAGTTTGGTTAGGACAATGCAGGCTGATCACCTGATTGTCTGATAAGAAAGATGATCCATGCGTCGGATGGGCATGTAAAAAGTCGGACCTGCGCCTGATCTCTCGTCAGTCGTGTCGGTTATCCGTCCCACTGGATTACGAGAGTAAAAGGAAGAGAGAGTGCTCTTGTGTACTGCGCACACGCTTGGGCACTATAAAATTACTCCTGCGTAACTGGCCTGGTTTCAATGAAACCGGCCACCGTCACCGAGATCGGTGTGGGGGTTATTATTATATATGTCACCGTAAAATTGTAAAAACCGTTAGATTGTAATATAACTAGAGAAATTGTAAAATGTTGATAGACTTCCGACGCGAATATTCTGCCTATAATTTAACATATTATTTTTCGTTAGATTATAAACATATAGTATGTCATGGGATACTGATCCTACTGACCTGTCCGGTAGTTGTGGTATAGTATACGGGTATGCGACCCCGGCTTCCCTAGCTATTACTGTCCTATCCCTTGCCCTCCTGGGCGGTAATATCCTACATTTCCTATTTCCCACTCTAACTTACCAATCTTCCTTTCCACACCACCTATCCTTCCCTTTCCCTATTTCTACCCTCTCCACCAATCCGTGGAAACGCAACGGATAATCATAAAAATATTTTAATTATCCAAAATGGCGGCGATATGGTTCACCACCCATCACGTCTCGTTTCTCGCGGAGGTGAAAAGCGGACCATGGAGAGCCGCTTCGCTGCGTTGAATGTAAGAGGAGGAATGGATGGTAAGAATGAAAGTGAACGAAGCGAAACGAGTAGGTATGTAAGGATCGTAGCAAGTGGCAAAAAGTGGTCTCTGCCTACCCCTTTACGGGAAAAAGGCGTGATTATATGTATGTATAAACATAAAGTAATTAATAATTCGACATATTTTTACAATATCGTTAGTTATTTTACAATATTACGGTTTTTACGTGTACCGTGTAGGTACGTGAGGTCCGTCCTTTATCCGTAGTCCGCTCAGCCTCCAATTAGCTGACGATCCCCTACACAACAATACAGCAATAACGTCACAAAAGGACATACAATCGCATTGTGTTCTAGTCGATGTATGGTGCGGATACGCCGACTGTTGTTATTCCAAGTAAAGGAAACGTCAACCATTTGATAAACAATAAAACAATAATTAGAGCTTATCAATTGATAATAAGCATTAATTGCCCAAGGGCAAAGTATGAACGTCTGAACCGTAGAAACAATAGTATGGCCTCAGACGTGTAATAACTAAGCAGCGGATAGTACAGCGAAAATTTCGGGCTAGCCGGCCGAGTTATAACTTATATCGTGACGTCACGCGATAGTTGGCGGGTTTATACATTTTTGGGAACTTTGTAAGCGTGAAAAATTATAACTTAGGACTTTTTTCCGTTATTGGATGATTTTTCTTCGAGCGAAGTAACCACTCTTGAAATACTGCAGTATCTGGGACAGTCGATTTTAAATGCACATACGGCATTCTCACAACACAGTCAGCCTAGTCTAGAGGAAAGCCTGGTCAATACGTCTGGGGCCAACCATGTGCGGGTTATCTTCCCCGTTAGATCATCTGTATGATGTAGGTACTTGAGATTTAAAAAGTCTCAATGGTACACGCTACAACCTGAGAATCGAACCTGCACTCTCTCGAGTGCGAATCAAACGGTCTACCCAATAGGCCACGGAAATCACGATCATAACTACTTGCTATTTTTGAATAGAACAAAAACTATATAGTATATACATAATAGTTTAGTGTAACATAACAGAGTTTCTGTAATTTTGCACACCAGTAACATTCTCCATTACGTCACAATTACTGCCATTAAATCGTATCCGTTATTGACTATTATTGTGGTCGTTAGACGTAATTGTGAATCAGTCACTACTGACTGCGCTGGAAAAATGTGACCAATTTACTGTCTTCATTAAAAATACCGTATAAGGTTGACACTTTATTATCCGGAGTACGTAAGGCCGGCCGGGGAAAATTCAGAGCACTGAAAATAGAACTTCGCTTTTAAACATATGTATTATGTAGGTACTATAACCTAGGATGGGGATTGAATTATTTGAATTAATGTGAAATGGGCTCGCGCATTCTCGGTCACGTACCCTGAGCCCGGCCACAGATGGCTCGAGCCTGTGCGAGTAATTTTCACCCCCGACGCAAAAAGAGGCGTGTTTATAAGTTTGACGTGTGTCTGTGTGTGTCTGTATGTGGCATCGTAGATCCTAACCGATAAGTCCGATTTAGATGCTGTTTTTTCTTTTGTTTGTGACGTGATCGAGATGGTTTTTAGCTAAAATTCATCGTTATCATCTCGCTTAATGATGGACAATTCGGGGCTTATTTCCTTTCTGTGTGAACTGACAAAGTATACAGCGCGGAGAATACGATGTTTATCACGTTTAGACGACACGACAGAACCGACGGGCTGTGTACGTCGCAACTGATAATATCGCTGTATCACACAATCGATAGATAATAATTAATTGATGATCTAATCATTAGCTCAACAGAAAGTCGGAAATATACACGTCGCGTTTGATGTTTGTATACCTACACAGTTACTTTAACCACAGTCTATGGATCTTTATTACGCTGAGCTTTAACATGGATGTACCGCCCAAAAACAGGCAATTATCCTATGATGAAAATTATACATCAAACTGTTGATATATTATTTATTTCGTTAAACCTTAGCCAGATAAAAAATTAAAACATTCCCATCATCGATTTGAGTTTTGGGGAACCTTACTCTCTTACTAATAAAAATATTTAGACAACTGATTAACTATGTAACGTGCAGCATAAGCAATTATGCACATAATATGCATTTCTGTTGTGTATTATGTAGCATGTATGTATGTAGCTCCTGGTTATAGTCTTAAGAGTTAGTTCAGTAAGGACAGTTATTAATTAGTATCTGTAAGGCAGTGGCGAAGGGTGGTTTTTCCGCAGAGGGAAGCCACTATGGTTTTTATGCATATTAAACAAGTACATAGTAAATACATACCTAGAGGCTGCTTCGTGGGATTCTATCTACCTATTTCGGTACAGAGTTAGAGTTTCGTTTGATTCAATATGTATTAACGCCATTTTAAGAAATTCACGATCGTTTCAATAATGTAAATACTATGCCTACTAGAATCTACTCACCACAATAATGCAATTTACAATCCAAATAAGTACACTTCACAATATAAATATAATATTTTACACTACAGTATACACTACAAATTACAATAATACAAGAAACTAGCGAATAATTTATAACGAAATTACAACGCATAATATGGAATTGTAGTCGACTGTCGTTTGCATAAAAATGGCAAAAGAAATTTTCTAATGTTTGGGATTTTCAACCAATGAGAGACCATAACCGGTCTCCGAGCGGCTTATTTAATGATAATTTCGACCAATAAAATTGTACAAATACTTTGTCATTCATTTCCAAAACGTAATAAGAGCCATTAGGCCTACAGTTTGAATTTAACCTTAAAACAAACGAAATAATGACTATTATAGAACGAAACATATATTTCATTACTGAAACCCTCAGACACCGTATTACGATTTTCAAAATTCGAACTGGCCGTCCAATAGGACGGCATATTTAAATTTCAACTTTATTTCGAACGAAATAAGGTCTTTTATGCAATGCGATAAGCCGTTATTCATCGGGTTATGTGATATTGTGATGTCCGTTGCATAGATGGCGCTCGCGCGGCACGCTATAGCTTGTACAAATGTACAATAAGTCATTGCTGTAGTGAATTAGTTTTCGAAATAATTTGTCATAGTTCCTGAAATGTATCCAACACAAAAGGGAAGCCGATGGGAATCGGCTTCTATACACGCTTCGCCACTGCTGTAAGGGTATGTTGCCCTGCCGGCACCTATGTACGTACGTAGGCGTGTGCGTACGGTTGTGGGCGTGTGCGTACGGTCGTGGGCGTGTGCGTCCGTACGTGGGCGTGTGTATACGTACGTGGGCGTTTGCGTACGTGCCCGGGCGTGTGCGTACGTACGTGGGCGTGTGGGTACGTACGTGGCCATGTGCGTACGTACGTGGGCGTGTACGTACGTACGTGGGCGTGTTCGTACGTAAGTGGGCGTGTAAGTACGTGGGCGTGTACGTACGTAAGCGGGTGTATGCGTTCGTACGTGCGCGTGTGCGTACTCACTGGTGGTGAAGTTGTAGGAGGCGTACGCGGCGCTCTCCTTATCCTGCAGCAGCGTGAAGGCGTGCAGCTGGTAGGTGGCGCCGGGGGACAGGTCACGCAGCAGGTACGTCCAGTTGCCCGCGCCCTCCACCGTCACGTTGCGCGCACCCCCTGCGCCGCGCTCCGTCAGCGGCACCACCTGGCCAAACTCGCCAATTTCAGTGAAGTCGCGCAAAGTTAATGTGTCTGTTTGTAATTTCAAATTTAGAGCTTTGCACTAAGCGCAAAATATGATAGTACAAAAAGCTACATCAAAAAAATCAAATTTTTAAATTTTTGCCTATCTATTTGTTCCTGTTAATCTCTGAAACGGCTGGACCGATTTTGACAACACTTTCACTGGCAAGAGTGAAGTTTGTCGATCTGTCACAACATTCATATTTTTCTCTATCTAAGAGGCAAACGGATTCTTGTAAAGTACAAACTTAAGAATTATATTATTTATTATAGAAGTTCGACCACATGAAGACCACTAGTCTTCTCAAATAAGTTAATTTAAATTACCGTCTAGGTACAATGATTTTTCAAAAAGCATAATGATGCAGTTTTAGTTTTATCGGAATCGGGCCGTGCCTCTCTTTAGCATCAAACGGACTATATGATCCGGAATCCGGCGGGTCCGGGGAAATTCAGAGCACTGAAAATAGAACTCTGAGCTAATAAATAGAGTTGAAAATCGAAATGTCGTGCTGTCATATATGACATTGACATTTGACTCGACACTCATGTGTTATATTTTCAGCTCTATTGTAGTAGCCCAGAGTTCTATTTTCAGCGCTCTGAATTCTCTCTGGCATTGCGATTCCGCGTCAGCGTTACCCACTTCTCCGTTCTGTACCATGTTTAACGTATATGGTGGTTGGCTAGCGTGATGCAGGCCGCCTTTACCTTGAAGCGGAAGCCGGTGTAGTCGCCGTGCGCGGGCGGCGCCCACGAGATGGTGGCCTGCTTGTTCCGGCCCAGCGCCACCGTGAGATTCGTCGGCGGCTCCGGTGCTACAACATTACACAACAGAACCTCAATTCTCGTATTTAAAATAGACTTTAATTTTACTTTGATTGTATTGGAAGTGAAGCGACATGTTATCACGGACTGATTTTATGAAGTTTCGACCAATCAGAGCGCGTTTCATGTTGGTGTAACGTTTACGTGAATACCGTTTGACAGTCAGTATCGAAACTCGATTGTAATTGTATTAATGCAGGTTTTGTTTAGCAGAATTAACTCTTAGACCTCATGCTAAGCATTAGTCTGCCTACTCCCTAGCACGCGTACCTACACAAACTCTTTCTCAAGCTCGACGCGCTGATTGACTCGTCATCGATTTGTTTTTCCATACGTAAGGAAGCCTCAATAAATGTTTGCCGAACATTAGAAAATATATATTCCTAATCTTTCGCTGAATGTTCTAATGAAACAAATTGCAGGGAGAACATAAAAAGAGACATTGGTGTCTTAGTAATAGGGTCAAGTTTTTACCCTTTGCGTATAACGGAACCCTAAAAATAACGTGCAAGTTTACTTGCTTGTAGGCAAACTTACTTGACAAAACAACGATTGAGGTAGGAATTTTTTTAATAATATTACTGTATATTTATGAAATAATTTTATCTAATGCCAATAAAATGTTGTGCTAAGGGTCGGTTTACATAGCGACGATACGCGGCGCTGCATTTTTAAGATATCTATTGAAAATGATCAATGGAAATGTTTTACTACACAAAGAGGTAGACGTTTCATCTTCTTCTTTTGGCATAGCATACCCTGTAATAGGAGTTGCCAACGTCAGAATGATGATGCAAATGTTCAGTAAAAAGATGCTGGTGCATGCAGTGACTACACGTTCATATTCATGACATCAGACATACAATGCACATGCACAGCATGGTGCAACCTGACATTTGAACTCTTACAACTAAACGTGTCATGTGTAATGAACAAAATTCAATTTTGAATAGCATCGTAACTAAGAATACATTATTCATACCTGTGATAATAGTTTGATTCCATGTGAGTAGATCGGCGAAGGTGGCATTTGAGTAGTACAACATAAAGTGGTACTTAGTGCCGGGGAGGCCCTGGAAGTTGATGGTGGAGGCCCGGGCGGGCACCTTGAAGTTGGGGGGCGGGGAGCCCTGCGGCGGCGTGTAGTCCAGGCGGTAGTGCGCGCCGTCCGCCCCCTCCGCCCCCCAGCCCGGGATCTCGATCACGAGGTCTGCGCAGCCGCCCACGCTCCATGATAACTGACAAAACAATATACAACGTTTTTAGCATTGAAGTAACCTAACCAAGGACACCTGTCCTGTCAGGACATGTCTAAGAAGGGTTCCGTACCTATAGAGATGAAAACTTTCCGGAAATTATCTTTTTCTAAGGAATACTTCCTGAAAACTTCCAAATTTGGAAGTTTTCAAAATATATGACTTGTAGAATATTTGTGAATAATAACTTACCAGGGATGATAGTACTTAAAAATCTAAACAATTTAGCTTTTCCTTAGGTAAATAAAAATGTGTATTTCCATACAAGAGTTACCCCCGACTCGTCACAACTAACAATGATAATAAATTAGGTACACTGCGCCACTACTGGGTACACTGATCTCAATGTAAATGGCACTTAAAGTACCTATATTTATGGATTTGAAAAATAAAAACAAGAAAAAAACCATACGAACAATAAGTTAAAGTTTAAATAAAAAGAAAACCTAGACATAATAGGATATAATAAATCGTAACCAACAAATACCTAAATACCTACATGTTGGTGTCAATAGAATTCAATAGATGGCGGTGAGTAAAGGATCATACTTATTGTGTTAAATTTAATCGAAACTATAAAAACTAGCTAATTATATAATTAGCTAGTTTTTATAGTTAATAATTATAAGATAAATGATCAGTTTTGAAAATTTCCTCATGATGAAGTATTCAGGAAGGTTTCAAGTAAACTTCCGAAATTTTGGAAGTTATCGGGAGATAACTTCCAAAATTTTGGAAACATTTCTAAGTTTTCACCTCTACGTACCTACCTATCAACGCGCAATAGGTTTTCTTTAAATTACTTCAAAAGTTACTGTCCCATTTCATTCAAAATAATTTTTCCTAAAAAGTTTTAAGCATTTGCCCGATTTTATAGGTGAATGTATAATGTTGATTTTCCTTATGAAATAAATAACCGGTTCATTCATAACAAGTTGACTTGTTTTGAGAATTTTGTAATAAAAAAAAACCCCAACCATACTGGTCAAGTATGTACTTGACTTGTTTAAAAATTCCCTATATCACAATAATTTACTCAATTGTCCTACTAATATTAAACATGTGAAAGTTAATGAGGATAGATGGAAGGATGGATGTTTGTTGTTCTTTCACACAAAAATGGATTTTGAACGGAAAAGAAGTTGACCTGGTTGTAGTTTGTGCTCTGCATTAAAACATAGGCTACATTTTTTTGATAATATATTGCCGAAAAAATACAGTGTTCCTGTGGGATACTGTATTTACGAGGGCGAAGCCGCAGGCAAGAGCTAGTGTTATAAAATATTGCGAATATATTTTGGGATCTAACCCTCTTTTTAATATAATACATCTATGGATCTAACCATGAAGCATAGATACCAGGAGTCCGAACGGTATAGGCTTTTTAATAATAATTATGTACTTACACAATAATAGGACCAGATCTTAGTTCTCTTTTCTGCCGCTAGGCGTGCGAGACCGACGAGTACCGCGTGTTGCCAATACTATTATACCGAGTGTTGCCAATACTATTATTTATTACAATTATTTTTAAATTACCGTTAGGCAATTACCGTGTTCTACGGTATCTATTTTTCGAGAACAGGTTCTAAGAATTTCCTAAAACTTTTATTTAATAAGATTTCAATCTTTCCAGAGCTGTCAATAGCAACTTTAAACTTCCCGCGTAATTTCAAACGAGTGCATGTCGGACCGTCGCGCGCTCTACCGGCAAAAATCTGTCCCCGTAATTGAGACCATTATTTTAACATTACGTTCGGACTCCTTGTTATCTATACTTCGTGGATCTAACTAATCATGATTCATGACATCTGACAGCTTTTTGAAGCGACAAACAGGACAGTCGTGCTACCAGGTGCCACCTGGTGACGGAAAAAAGAATTGAAAATTCTTAATAGCCGGGTCCACACCAAACGATGAAACGATCCAACGCGCTCCGATTAGCTCGCGGCATGGAGCGCGTTCCACGGAGCGTTTGGTGTGGACGTGCTGCGCGCGATCCACATTCCACGCACACGTACCCTGCCGCGCCCGATCTGTACGTTGTCGGTTTTGCCAGCCTCAAAAGAGCCTCAGTTGAGTGGCGCGCGCGGTGTAGACGGTTGTGAGTGGATCGCGCGATCAGTTCACCACACCATGGACATATCGTAAAGTCGCCGTCTGATATAGCAAACTGACGTTCGAATCTCCTAATTGGTTAGACTGAATCAGTTATATTGAATCACGGATCGCCTTAGGATCGCTTGGAGCGTATTTTTAGGATCGCAAGTTTCTAAAACTGGATCAGTCTAACACGATCCGCGCTCCGTGATCCTGGATCGCGGATCGCGGGATCGCCGATCCAAGCTGGATCGTTGGTGTGGGCCCGGCTATTGACCATTTTTGATACCACTTGCGCCATCAGATGATGCTTTGTGTGAGTTGGAAAAAATATCAAAAACCCTCATTACATTGACGACCTCTGTGGCTCAGTGGTTAAACGCTTTGGTGCTCAAGCCGGGGGTCGCAGGTTCGAATCTTGCCGAAGGAACACATTTCCACTGATTCTTACTGACCATTAAATAACATTACGCTGCGACCAATAGGAGCGAAGCATCAGTGAAAAATGTTGCAAAAACGGGGAAGATTATTTATATTTGAGGGTTTCTGTTGCGAGCGTTGCGTAAACGGTTCGAGTTACCTAAGAAATATATATGAAATAATTATTCCCCTTTAAAAGACCTAAAAAAATCTCCGCGACAGTAAGTAGGTATATGTCAATTTTTTAAGAGTGCGCTAGTCAACGGCTCGAACTCAGTGCTGCGCGCGGGGAAAATGCTTGTTATTTTACCCAATATTGGGAAAAAAAGGATATACCCATAAAATAGTAATCTATACTTGTAAGAGAAGCTATACTGCACACATTTATGCAGCTGTGTAAAGTATTTTAGAAAAGGCGTCTTCAAATTACACAAATCGACACTCAGCTGTTGGTGTTTTATGAAAAAACTATATATTAAATCCTAGTATTATTTGAAGCTTACAACACTGAGAGAGGCCCCTATCTGTTTTCCTGTTTTATCTCTCTTTCTAACGCTTTCTGTCTCTTTCTTCCAATTCCCTTCCCAACACCGGCAGGGCACGAGCTTGCAAGCTCGGCGCCATCCGCCATTGGCGTTCTGTTTTCCGAAGCTACAAGAGCTAAGTTAAGTGTTTAGTGTAACTTGTATTCTAAAAATAGATTTTAAGTCCATATTGTTCCTCCGTGATCCTACGGTGTGAAGTCTAATCATGTAAGTGAACACAATGATTTTATTTTTATAATAGGACAATATAACGGTGTTACCGTTCGAAACTAAGTACATATCTTATGTTTTAGATATTTTAAATAGCTAACGCATGTGACTTTCAAGTTTAGTACCTACCTTCAATTTTTTTTTTTTTTGGTCGAGCTAAGGAAAATTGTTTCAGAAAATGGACGACACTATGGACAATATAGGAAATATTTCCGAATCAGGTAAGGTACCTAACCCGAAAGTCGATCGTAGGCGCCGCGTTAGTACCTGTAGTAGTACCTCCAGTAGTTCAAGCTCTTCAAGCTCGTCCGTTTCATCGAAATCTGATCACGGTAAAAAACGCTCTAAACGACGCAGTCATCGTCATCGTCGTAGGAATAAGAAGAATAAACGAAATAACTCTTTTGATGACAATCGTATTAATATCTTGACAAATGAATTAATAGAATTACGTAATCAGATTTCGTGTCATGGCGGCTTGTCCAGAAATTCGTGTGAGATACCGCCGCCCCCCGCGTCGCCACGTGGTGAGGCTTATGACAGTGATGTCCTAGATGATAATGTAAGCGGAATTATATACAGAAATATGGATGGCGTAAATGTCTCACAAAATAACGAGCAGCATCAGTTTAAATTTGACCTCGAAATAAAATTAAAGGAACCCGCCGTTCCGAAAGCGTCGGATAATTTCATAAAAAACCTAAATGAAATACAGTATTTCAATAGGAGTGAATGGAGTGAGGTGAGGTACGCAGAGGTGCAAAAGTTATATAACCACACCCCAGGCTTCATTGATCTCGAGTGCAATGATGAAATTAAGGCGTATGACCAGCTGAAACATCTAACATATGCGGACAAGGCATACGCAGCTATCACATTCTGTGCTCTCAAACAAAGAGAGGCACTAGCCACGTCACTAACTGACCTACTTGCATGGGCTCGTGAAGAACAAAGCATTAGCCCATTGTCGCTTCACGAAAAAGTGACAGAGTTATTTTCGCAGGGTGAAATTCATAAGGTTTCATCTGATTTGCTACAACTTGTATGTGGACATCGGGCTGAAGTGATTCAGATGAGGCGAGATGGAATTACTAATCATGTCCGTGATCCTCTGGTAAAAGCTGCTCTCCGCAAGATCCCGCCATCTGATCGACATCTGTTTGGTGCTGAAAATTTCACGTCAGTCCTCGAGAAATTTGGAGGGGTAAAAAAGTCATTTTTTCCCTTGACCAGACCTAATACGGGTTCTGCTTCTCATGCAGGACCTAGTAAGGCATTTCGCCACCCCTCGCAGGGGTCGGCTCATTATACAGGACCCTCGCAGGGTACCAATAGAGTTAGCTGTGCTGGACCATCAAACTCACAATACCAGCCCTCGCAGGGCTTACAGTATAACCAGCCCTCGCAGGGCGCGCAATACCACCAGCCTTCGCAAGGCTGTACTCACGGATGTTCTTCAAGAGGAAGAAATTATCACAACGCTGACCGTCGCACGGGAGGCCACATCAAAAACTCCTTTCGTCCGCTCGGAGGCAACCAGAACAAACCCGGCCAGGGGAGGGTCAGCCGAAAACGAACTGGAGGCCCGTCCGACTACCATTCCTCGTCAAAGAAACGGAAGTTCTGACTCGCAGAGCTTCAAGGCAGGGAGGTTAAGTCAGTATCATCATCGTTGGGAGAAACTAGGTGCACCTCAAACTCTGCTTCGTATAATAAAAGGGTATCGCATACCCTTTTATCAAAAGCCACCATTAATGATGCCCCAATCGATGGGCAACACCTTTGTGACCAGAGAGTCAGAGTCAATGACGGCTATTATAAACACGATGAAAAATCAGGGTGTACTAGAAGTAGCGCGACGTTCGCCGAGCTTTCTGTCAACGATGTTTCTAGTGCCCAAGAGCGATGGGTCCGATCGCCCAATATTCAATCTAAAAGCTCTCAACGAATATGTAATTACAAAACCGTTCAACCTGATAAACATGGTCCGTGTACCAAGCTTTCTTCAGCCGAACGATTGGCTGTGCAAGGTGGACATCTCGCAGGCGTACTTTCATCTTCCTATTGCCTTGGGTCACAGAAGATTTCTACGTCTAATCTATCAAAGAGAGCTTTTGGAAATGACCTGTCTTCCTTTCGGCCTCAATACTGCTCCCAGAGTATTCACATCTCTGACCAACTGGATCGCACAGACGTTGCGGGATCAAAATCTACGCGTGATTGTATACTGCGACGATTTTCTAATTGCACACCAAGACAGAAGCACTCTGCAGAACCACTGTCAAATTCTACTGAACCGCCTACAGTACCTAGGCTGGCAAGTAAACCTGGAAAAATCTCTGATCCATCCATTGAAAGTGCTAGAATTCCTAGGCATCGTTTGGGATCCTTGGACCAACACAAAACGCCTTCCTGGAGACAAAATCCTTACAATCAAAAGGAAAATTTCGGAAGTGTTATCTCTTGGCAAAATGTGCTTGAAAAATCTTCAAAGCCTAATAGGTATGCTGAACTTTGCGACCTTCGTCGTACTCAGGGGCAGATTACACCTTCGAGCATTACTCAGGTACCTCAAAACTTTGTTACACACCCCAGCCAGATGGATGGTGCATATTCCAAGCGAAGTTGCAATAGAACTAACATGGTGGTTTCACGAATGTCACCAAACGACTGCAATCCATCTCCCACCACCAACCCATTTCGTGACAACAGATGCTTCCGACATAGCCTGGGGAGCACAAGTAGACGATCAGTCGCTGGCAGGAAGTTGGACCGTTGCAGAACAACATCTTCACTGCAATATGAAAGAGATGCTGGCAATACTAAAGGTTCTCGAAAGTCATGGTCACCTACTCGCTCAAACAACGACACTTTTCCAGTGCGACAACAAAACAGTCGTAGCGTATCTGCGAAACGAGGGGGGGATGAAATCACTCCCACTAATGGAGATGACTTACAGAGTGTTCGAAGTCCTGGATCGTTTTCAAATAAACCTGACAGCCCAATACCTACCCGGCATATTCAACAGCACGGCCGATCACCTCTCGAGACACAAGATGGCATCGGAGTGGCATCTTCTTCAGACGTGCACAGAGAAAATATTTATCAAATTCGGAACACCAGTAATAGACTTACTAGCGTCAAATCGAGCCCATGTGGTCTCAAATTACGTATCTCTGGATCTGAAAGACAGTCAGGCAGTGTTCCACGATGGTTTTTCCCGGCAGTGGAACTATCACCTCGCGTGGCTATTCCCACCGCCATACCTAATACCGAGGGTGCTATCTCACCTCAACTCGGCACGCGGATTATATCTGATCGTAGCCCCACGCTGGAATCGAGTTTTTTGGAGGGCAGATTTGAAGAGCCGTGCAGTAGCGGCTCCATATACAATCAAGAACCTCGATCGGAGCCTAATAGATACAGCAACAGGTCTACCACCGACCAGGTGCCAGGAAATGACTTTGGAGGTTTGGAAATGTGGGGGTGGGCAAGGAGTCTGAATGATTGGACCGATAACCAAGTGCAACTGCTTAGATCTTCTTGGAGGTCCTCGACTCGTAAAACCTACGAGATTGCATGGAAGAGATGGGTAGATTGGGCAAGCAGTCATGATCTTGATCCTCTGCACCCTAGCGGATCGGTTTTGGCAAGATACCTCGCAGATCTGCACATTGTTAACAAATTGTCATACAACACAATACTGGTACACAAATCTGTGGTGTCAACCTTAAGTAATATTGAAGACAATGGAAAACTCAGTTCGCACGTCTTAGTAAAGCATATCTTAAAATCGATCGCCCTGTCTAAACCTGTTACTCTTAATCGTTTTGTGTGGGATGTCGACAAATTGGTTTCCTTTCTTAGCAAGGTTAACATAGACGAAAATAGTGCCTTTGCCGTTTCTCGTCATACTGCAACCCTGCTTCTTTTGTGTTCAGGGAGACGTGTCCACGATTTGACTTTACTGGCAGTCGATTCAGATCACCTCATTGATGAGAATGACAGTTTAATTTTATGGCCCCTGTTTGGTTCAAAGACCGACAATGCTAATTACAGACAGTCCGGGTGGAGGCTTTTGCCAAATTCTGGTAATAAAAATTTAAACCCGGTATTTTGGGTAAAAGCGCTAGTCCATCAGCACCATGATAAACGGATGTTGAATAATTGTACAAATCTCTTTCTTACTATTAGGGGTAAGGTAAAAAGCGCTAGCCGTACCATAATCGCAGGCTGGATCAGGTCTGTGCTGGCAGACGCAGGCATTAATGCTCCCCCTGGAAGCATACGGTCGGCTGTTGCATCAAAAAATTGGACTAATAACTTACCTCTGGACGAAATTCTCTCTAGAGGTAATTGGCGCTCTAGTAATACGTTCACGCGTTTTTACAGGCGGGAGGTAATGCTAGCATCTGCTAGCAATGATAGTAATGTCACCAATAACTTTGACTCTGTGAATTAAGACGATTTTATATCATGATCATAATTAGCTGTGATTTGTTTATATTTATTATATTTAATTAGATTTGGAGTATTGTCTTCAATGTAATGACATATGATTAAGTGTTACATAATATTGTTAATATTATGTATAGCCTGTAGGTATATATATTTCTTTATATATATTTTTTTGGCTTACCATTATACTTACATGTACCTATACAGTATACTCTTGTCTTTTATTTCCAAATGTTCTGTAACAACAGCTTAGATATATCAAACTGAGCTCTTCTCCCGATACATTAATTACTTTATACATTTTAATATTTATTCCAATTCCACCTTAATACTAGGCTTTTTTCCAGCTTACGTGTTTGGTAACCTTTTACATAGTTCCAAATTCACATTGGCGTTCCCCAACACCAGGCGATAACAAACACGTCTCAGTGTTGTAAGCTTCAAATAATACTAGGATTTAATAGAAGCGTTTTTCCTGAAATAAAAACGCATATTAAATACTTACCTTATTTGAAGCTTACACAGTAATCCCTGCCTGGTGCTTTCGACTCAATGGCGGATGGCGCCGAGCTTGCAAGCTCGTGCCCTGCCGGTGTTGGGAAGGGAATTGGAAGAAAGAGACAGAAAGCGTTAGAAAGAGAGATAAAACAGGAAAACAGATAGGGGCCTCTCTCAGTGTTGTAAGCTTCAAATAAGGTAAGTATTTAATATGCGTTTTTATTTCAGGAAAAACGCTTCTAATATTTTTGTCTGAAGTAAAATTATCTCAATTGCTTTTATTGCAATTTGCAAATAATTGAACTGTGTCGGTATGTGCTTGCTTTTTTATTATAATTCTTCGTTTAATTTTTATTTACGTTCAAAGTTGCGCTAAAAATGCGATGTTTGGAGGCTATTATCTTCTACACTAATTTGAATTTCAGATATATAAGCAAATACCGACCTAGATAAGTGTCATAAAAATCGATATTACGCTAGAATTTGGGTCTACAATGTTTGACTTTGGAGTAAATCGCCAACAGCGTTTGTATGGAGAAAAAACCGACTAGCGCAGCCATAATACTGACTTACTATAACCTTTTTTATGGTAATCAACTTTGGTCAAAATTAATGTATTATTGCGCTATCAGTTGACGCGGACGAAGTCGCGGGCAACAGCTATTCATTATATTCTTCTTTTGATATTTCCCATCACTTCGTGCGCACGAAAGGAAAGCGGCAAAATTTTGCCGCTACAAAAAATAGCTTAATATTTCCATTGTCCATTCTCGTGGTCTAATCTATATCATCAAAATCGGGCCAGTAGTTTCAGAGCATATTCAATGCAAACAAACAAACCTTTCCTCTTTATAATATTAGTATAGATCAGTGTTTTTCAACCTGTGGGTCGCGACCCCCTGGGGGGTCGCGAAGCTTCTGTAGGGGGGTCGCCGGAGGTAGAGAGAACTTTAGTAAAAAAACAATAAATATTTTTTTATTTATTATTATTTATTGATTTATTAAGTAAGAGTATTTTAACAAAAGGATATACTCGTAAATCGATCATCGATATCATCGATGCATGTAATTGTAAAATAATGTGTTTGACGTACTATATTATGTACAATTATATCCGAATAATAATTATGGAGACGCATAAAAACGTCGTATGGAATGAATATTTATAACACTGTAACATACACATACATACATGATAAAAAAGCGAAGGGTCGGGGGGTCGCGAAATATTTTTTTCATACAAGGGGGGTCGCATCATGAAAAAGGTTGAAAAACACTGGTATAGATATTATACTCATCCTTTTAATATAATAATATATCAAGCGTTTTTACCTATTGGGTACAAAACCCTAAAAACATTTTCAATATTGTATACAGAAGTATATTGCAGTGAGTAGAGTTATTTGCTGAAGAAGTAGTTTCTCCAAGATCACATTCCACTTGGGCGATGCCACAGGCAAAAGCTAGTACGAACATAAACACACGCATTTATGCAGGTGACCATACATTTTGTAGTGAGTGAGGTCACATTGCAGTACGATTTTGATTATCATTGTTTTCATAAAACTCAAAAAGTGTTTAAAACATATCTGTAGTTTCCTTGAAAATATTGATTTTTATTATTCTACGCTTTTATTTTTTTATTCACAACATTATTCAATTATGTAACAAAAAAAATCCAGTCAAGTAACCTTTTTACCTTATACATGTCACCATAAAATTGTAAAAATCGTTAGATTGTAAAATAACTAACGAGATTGTAAAAATATGTCGAAAGATTAAAAACTATATATTTATAATCTAACAATAAATAATGTGTTAAATTATAGGCAGTATATTCTCATCAGAAGTCTATCAACATTTTACAATTTCACTAGTTTTATAATTTATTACAATCTAACCATTTTTACAATTTTATGGTGACATACATATTAAAATTTATTAAAATGTAACTGCAATTTAAGTTTACATTAATAACACTGGTCTACAATTTTTTTTTAGTCAGGAGCAAAACCTTTTTTATGTGATTTTAATGTAAGTACTTTAGTGTGCTGAATACAAAACTGTTTATAGAATGATTCTATTATGTCTAGTTTACGAAATTTCACATATTAAATAAGTATTGCTAAAAAAAGTATAAAACTATTTGACTTAATATTATGATATTAATTAAAATCATAAATGAGTTAAAATACTAAGATATAAAAAATAACTACTTGATAAATCACTTTCAGTTTAATGTAGTTTTAAATTATGTTGTTTCGAGATGGACTTTCTAGCAGAAATCAGTTAACATTTATATGGACCACTAGGTGTTATATCTTTTGACCATATTCGCAATACCTAGGTGAAACCTCTCACCATACTCAACATACCCGTGTACCAATGTTTACTGGGAAAAAAACAAAATGCTAATGCAAGAAATGTAATAAAAATGCGTCAAATGTTGCGTATAGCAGCAAAACTGTACGTGGTAGAGCCTTGCTTCGGCACGAATTGGGCCGGCTCGACCGGAGAAATACCACGGGCTCACAGAAAACCGGCGTGAAACAGCGTTTGCGCTGTGTTTCGCCGAGTGAGTGAGTTTACCGGAGGCCCAATCCCCTACCCTATTCCCTTCCCTACCCTCCCCCATTACCCTATTCCCTCTTATGCTGGGGCCGCACCTGCGTCTATCGTACGAAGCTTCGTGCTATGAGACGATACCATTGGACGATAAACGCAGATCGTCCAATGGTATCGTTTTAAGCACGAAGCACTACGCAGGTGCGGCCGTAGCATTAAAAGGCCGGCAACGCACTTGCAGCTCTTCTGATGCTGCGAGTGTCCATGGGCGACGGAAGTTGCTTTCCATCAGGTGACCCGTTTGCTCGTTTGCCCCCTTATTTCATAAAAAAAAAAAAAAAAAAAAAAAAACTAGACGCACATTTAGTTTTACTAAAAGATAGATTCTATTTGAACATTTGGATTTAACTTGTCAATATGTATCAATCCAACACGTACATTGTTTTGCTCCAAATTTGATGCCGACCAGTGTAATTAGAGTAGGAAGAGTAGTACTGTTATTTTGTTTACCTTAATTTTAGAGTCTAAAACATTTTTTGTTAAATGTACAACTTGCATGTCAAAAATAAGAATATCTACAAGAATTATGTGAACTTATGTTTGCTACATGTTACTTGCAGATGCAGTAGTAGGTGATAAAGTGATAGCATGATGATTTCGAACATTTCATAAGTATATTACATCAATATAATAACTCACGGCAAAGATAGTAAATGCGAGAGCTAGGTGTGCGTAGGCGCGCGCTAATCGAACCTCAGCTTGCACAATCGACCTCTTCCACATCATTGAAGGCAATTCTCTGATTTCACATGACACTTTCTCTTCCAAGAGGACATTACTTTTATAACGTTTGAGCATTTCTTGTGCACTTTGTTTCTTTCCTTGATCTTCATATCCAAATGTTACCTCAAATAAGTGTATGTTTTCATTAGAATAAAGTAAAAAATATAAATTAATAATCAATTGTCTGCCAACAGCGACTAGAACTAAAAACATCGACGAGTTTATAATGACAAATGACAATTCAGTGACAACTGACATTCAAATGACACATTGGATTGACAATTATTGATTTTTTTTTTATAAAGCTAATAAGTACCTATTTTAAGCTAAGAACCACGTTCTGCTACTTTTTCTATGTTAATACAGTCAGACAAGGATCTTTTGGCCCTTGGATGGGGGCGTGAGTGTCGCAAATAAGACCAATATTTATTACTAAAAGTGAAAATTTACAAGACGGCGATGTTAGTACTGATTTTATCCACGTGTCAAAAGGTAAGTGTCGCAACTACAAAACAATACATAACTAAAGGCGTGACTCCTGTTCGAAACATTACACAGAAAACATGAAACATTGGGGCGTGGCTATACACATTTGTCTAGGAATAGACAATGTTTTTGTTTTCGGAGACGGACGAAAAACATTCCCGCGCGGGTAGAGAGGGGAAGAAATGTTTCATTTCTTAACTAGTGTTCACATCGTTCACATGACACCTAGGTACAGGTTTTTTAGGGTTATAGTTTTGCTTGTTATGATTTTTGTGTTTGTTTTTGTGATCGCTCATAATATACGGCCTGACTTAATTAAAAAACACAAATTTTGTGAGTTTTCAATAGAAATGCGTAAAATGGCGCACATATTTATGAGTTGAAAAAAATACTTTTATGAAACACTTAAAGTGGCCTTTTCAGAACCCCTCTTTTCTCCTAGATTCTACACCTACAATCACTAAAACTGTGAGCGCTAATACGTCTTCCTCGTCGGAACTTAGATCGTGTCTGGACAAAATGTTTTGTTTCGACCAAAAACATTTTCTGTAGCTGGAGACAGCTTGTGTATGGAAACAAATGTTTTTGTTTCATGTTTTCTGTGTAATGTTTCGAACAGGAGTCACGCCTTAAAAGTGACATTTTACAAGACGGCGATGTTAGTTCTGATTTTGTCCACGTGCCAAAAGATCCTTGTCAGACTGTATACATCATATTTATAAACGCAGTCCGCAGCCCAATAAATAATGACACACGAGCGCTTTTTTTCTTCACGTTAAAACCAATATCGGTCACATTTAATTTGACTGTTCCGATGGGCGATGTCTCGTCTATGGATTTGGTATATACCTACCTACCTAATAATATATTTTATATATAAATAATATATAATATATAAATAATATATTTTATTAGCGTTTTGTGGTGCTAGAAGATAAAAAGGCAACAAAAGATATTCTGAACTACCTTTATACTCAGAAATCCTTCTAATATTATAATAAAGTTTGTTATGTGTTGAAATTATCTGTACGTTTTTAGAAAGTTATATTTTCCGCCTTTTGAACTTCACACTGTAAAATGGTTCTGTGCCGTAACGCCATATTTATAAAAATAACTCAATTGTCGGTTTCGCCGGGAATATCAATCAGCGATGTTGTGTTTCTGTGTTATTTTTCTAAATTCGTATTATTTCGGTTTTTAATGTGTTATATTGGTGGAATATTAAACATTAGTTATTCGTTGACAATTGACATGCACTCTTTCATGCACTAGTGTGGAAAAACTACAAAATGCGTGCCTAATTGTGTTTCCCGCCAAAACTCCCTAAGAAGTTTCAGTAAAGCGTCTACCACTTTACTGAATCGACTGATTTGATTGATTGACTACAGCAGTGTTTTTCAACCTTTTTCATGACGCGACCCCCCTTGTATGAAAAAATAATTTCGCGACCCCCCGACCCTTCGCTTTTTTATTTATCATAATTATGTATGTGTATGTTACAGTGTTACAAATATTCATTTCATACGACGTTTTTATGCGTCTCCATAATTAGGATTCGGATATAAGTACATATTAGGTCTTTACCTATAAAATTGCCGTTTTGTATGAAAAAATTAAAACAATTTTTTTCATGTATTTTTTATTTGTATTATGTAATCGAAGTACCTAATCACCCATGCAATCAATGCATCTTTGCCAACGCAGTGGCAGTTTATTGATGCCCTTCTTAAAGATTAGCTGGACGGGAGGCAACAAATTCTTCAAAGGCATTTTGTACTGCCTCTCGGGTATTGATTTTTTTTCCCGCCAAGAAGTTATTCAAATTCTGGAAAAAGTAGTAGTCTATAGGCGCAAGGTCTGGTGAGTAGGGCGGATGGCGGAGAGTTTCCAACCCCAGTTCTTGCAAGTTGGAGACCGTCTGCTGTGCAGTATGAGGTCGCGCGTTGTCGTGCAGGAGCAGCGGAGACGAGCGATTGACCAATGCTGGTTGGAGATGTGCCATTGTTGGTTGACGCTAACGTCGAAAGCTGCTGCTAATTCAGCCGTAGATTGTGCATCATCAGCTTCCACAATCGCCTTTAATTCGTCATTGTCGACCAAAGTCTTCGGACGACCGCGAGATTCATTTTTCAGGTTGAAATTTCAGAACGGAAGCGAGCAAACCAATAACAGGTGGTGCATTGGTTTGTAGTGTTAGCTCCGTAAACGTCGTTGATGTTGCGTGCCGCTTGTGCCGCGTTGCTGCCACGACGGTACTCATATTCCATAATTACTCGAATTTTTAACGTATCCATAATGACGAAAAAGATTGAAATGCGATGAAAATGTAACACTAATCAATAAACAAATGACTACTTTTGGAAAAAGAATTCCATGTTTTAAAAATAAAATTAATTCTTAGCCAAACAAAAATTATTTTTATTTGAAATGGCCAGTACTGCAGAATACTTATATATAATATAATACCAGTACTTACATAGGTAAATACCTATTAGTACGTCAAACATATTATTTTACAATTACATATATTGATGATAGATTTATGTGTATATCCTTTTGTTAAAATTCTCTTACTTAATAATCAATATTTTTAATCTTTATTGTTTTTTTACTAAAGTTCTCTCGACCTCCGGCGACCCCCCTACAGATGCTTCGCGACCCCCCAGGGGGTCGCGACCCACAGGTTGAAAAACACTGGAATACAGTGACTATTTATTTGAACTTTGACTAGACTTTGGACTTGACGATTTAGAAATACGGTGATGAAAATATACTTAACACTGGCAAATGGCTATAAGCCGCCGCCCATCCGACGCCATATATAAAAAAATACTCAACTGTCAAAAATGTATACAACATTTTATTGTTTTTCGGTGGTTTTTCGATTGGCGGTAATAGTGGTATAGTGTTTTATTTTGTTTTTTGATTTAATAGAAGCCAGAAGAATAAAAAGTAACTATTACCAACATGGTGCAAAATGATTCTGCTGCGTGGTCTCCAGACGAAACATTAAGAGTCCTAATAGCATCAGATATTCACTTAGGTTATCTCGAGAATGATGCCGTTCGAGGCGAAGACAGTTTTATCGCTTTTGAAGAAATTCTGTCACTCGGTGTTCAATACGATGTGGATTTAATTCTTCTCGGTGGTGATCTTTTTGACCACGCAAAACCGTCGCCCAGTTGTATGTTAAAATGTGCTCAAATTATACGAAAGTATTGTTTCGGCGACAAGCCGGTGAACATCGAAGTATTATCCGACCAGATGGAAAATTTTTCTCGGAACGTAAATTATGAAGATCCTAATTTGAACATTTCTTACCCAATTTTTTCCATCCACGGCAATCACGACGATCCGGTAGGCCAGGGCAGCGTGAGCTCCCTGGACATACTCTCGATGACCGGCCTCGTCAACTACTTTGGCAAATGGAGTGATTACACCCACGTTCGGATATCTCCTGTGCTCATACAGAAGGGTGAAACAAAATTGTCCATGTATGGCTTGAGTCACCTCAAAGATCAAAGACTCTCTAGATTGTTTGCTGAAAAGAAAGTTGAGATGGAAATGGTCGAAGATGGAAACGATTGGTTTAACATGTTGGTGTTGCATCAGAACAGGGCAGATCGTGGCCACGGGAACTACATCCCCGAGAGTGTTCTACCCAACTTCCTAGACTTGGTTGTGTGGGGTCACGAGCATGACAGCCAAGTGTTCGCTATGAAGGATATAAAGAGGGAAAATGAGGGCTTCTTTGTGATACAACCTGGTAGCAGTGTCGCCACGTCTCTGGCTGCCGGTGAAGCTTTGCCAAAGCACTGTGTCTTGTTCCAATTGCATAAGAAAGAGTATATCATTACCCCCATACAGTTAAAAACTGTAAGACCATTTATATTCAAAACGGTTGTTCTATCAGAAGAAAACCTGGGTGAAAAGAATGTGAATGAGAGTGAAAAAGTTCAACAGTTTTTGAAGGACAAGGTTGAAGACGCCATAAAAGAAGCTGAGAGCTTACTGAGTGGTGATCCCAGGCAACCCAAAATACCACTTATAAGATTAAGTGTGTTTTTTGAAAAAGAAGGTCAGGATTTCAATCGCATAAGATTTGGTCAGAATTTTAATGGCTTAGTTGCGAATCCGAATGATGTTTTGATTATGAAGAGAGAGAAAAGGATTCGTGATCGCAAGGATCAAGATGTTGATGACAAAAATGATGTAGATATGGGTGGTGTGGCCGCACAAGCACCAGATGTCGAGTCACTTATTCGTACATACTATGAGGCTCTACCATCAGACCGTCGACTATCCGTCTTATCTGTTCGTGCAGTCACAGATGCAGTTAGAGATTTTACCTTGAAAAAAGACGATGACATATTCCGACGAGTACTAGACGCACACCGACGACGCTGCGTGGATTTTCTGTTAGAATCAACTGCCGAAACGCCAGAAGAAATCAATGAGTCACTTAAAGCTTGTAAACAAACTCTGGATAATACGGATGCAGAAAACCTAAAGGGCCTAATAGAAGAGGCCGCAGTTAAGGCAACTAAGCACGCCGCCGCCGCCGCAGCCGCCAGCGCCGCTGCCACCGCCGCTGCCACCGCCGCCGCAGCCAAGAACATGAAGGATTGTATTGTATTGTTGAGTGACGACGATGAGCCGCTCGCAGCTCCGGTCGGGCGCGGGCGAGGCCGGGGCGCGCGCGGCGGGCGCGGTAGGGGACGCGGGCGCGGGGCGGCTAAGGCGCGTTCCCCCCCGCCCGCGCCGCAGCCCGTGCCCGAGCGCCGCACACCGCGACGCTCCGCCGCGCAGAAGACTGCCACATGGCTGCAGAACATTACATCGGAGCGGTCGCGCCGTTCTACAGTCTTGGAGAGCGATGAATCAGATTAAACGTTACAATGTATTAGAACTAAGTTTGATAATAAATACACTTTTGTATCCTGAAACTACAAATATATTTTATTTCGGACAACAAGATTTAAATTATGCAATTATATTTTTATTACTATTACTGTAAACATAATATATAATATCACCTATCAGTCATCCTACAGTGTAGATATAAGTTATTATTTATGCATATCTGAATACATTTCTTCCACAAAGTACATATTATTATAATTTGTTCTCCAATGCAAAAATAATAACTCCCCACTGATTTCGGTGACGATGACCGATTTCTTTGAAACCAGGCCAGTTACGAGTAATTTTATAGTGCCCAAATGTGTGCGCAGTACACAAGAGAACTCTCTTCCTTTACTCTCATAACCCAGTGGGACGGATAACCGACACGTCATGACTGACGAGAGATCAGGCGCACCGCGCAGGTCCGACTTTACAAGCCCCTCCGACGCATGGATCATGTTTCTTTCTTGTCAGACAATCAGGCGATCAGCCTGCATTGTCCTAACCAACATTTTTTGTTGTTCCAATGCGGGAATCGAACCCACGACCTCCACATCGAGAGTCAATGCTCTAACCACTAGACCACGGAGGCTGTTAATGCAAAAATAGTTATTAATTAAATGGTTGTCAAACAAACAGCTTTGTACTTGAAGCTATGTATGTTCATCATAAATATTACAATATTCTTTTTATTTATTGATGGCGTTTAAAACCATTTGCCATATTGAGTAGATGTTGCAAGTCGCAATATGTGTAGGATTGAGGTCAGAAGTTTAGAAGAAAAACATTTTTATATAATATATGAATATTATGTATTTTATTTCAATATAATCACAGATAAAAAGAGACGAAAAACTTAACCTAGACTTATATTGTAACAAAAAAATGTTTTTGTAAAATAACTACAATTTACAGCTCTAGTAACCTTAAATTAAAAAAAAAAAAACGTAATTCTAAGATTATAGTCGACACTCGACACCATTGGAAAAATAAAAAATGTAAACTGACATTGGCAACTTCTGATGAAATTAAAAAAAAAAAACTTACTAATATTTTTAGCATTAAAGGTCCGAACGCACTAGGCGGAACTGCACTTCAGCGGAACTGAGCGACACGTCGCGTCAAAATATTCTTTATATGCAAATACATGAGATATGACTTTGGCGCGCAGTTCGCTGCAGTGTAGTTCCGTTACCGCTTAGTGCGTGTTATCTCATATAATTTCATACAAAGAATATTTTGACGCGACGTGTCGCTCAGTTCCGCCGAAGTGCAGTTCCGCCTAGTGCGGCCGTACCTTTAGTAAAAAAGCCTATTCTAAGTTATTAATTTTATTCATCCCTGTGTTCTTATTACTTGGCATTAAAGTTCAAAAGTGATACATACAACTAGATGTATCAGCGACCATAAAATTCTCGTACTGTAAATAATAGTCTCGTTATTTACAGTATTTTAAAATCACGAGTCTTACAACTTAACACTGAATTTAGTCCCGAGCATTGATATAAATACGCGCCAATCTCCAAGGTATATAAAGAACACGAGAGACTTGCATTATGTTTTTACTTTTTACAACCACTCCAACTATATCATGTTTAGCAGTCCCGATGGCGCGGGCGGTACAAAAAAATACATATAGCTAGAGAAGTTAAGAAAAACCAGACAATCATTTTTTGAAAATGATTGTCTGGTTTTAACAGGTAACAAATGTTAACAAACTAAATGAATATAATATGAATCAAAATAATCAACATTTTTTTTTCATATTTTAGGTAAATTAACATACATTTTTCCATTAATACCCAGTGTGAGTGTTGAGGTTGTCTTAGAGCGGCCACTATGTACCCGTCAAAAACACACAACGTGCTTCATCGTGCAACCAAAAGACGTGGTTCAATTGGCGTCAACTTTAGGAAGAGGTGGGGGTCAGTCCTTCGGCTACGAGCGCGCGGCGCAGGTGGCGCGCGGCGGCGGCGGCGACGGCGTCCGGGCCCGCGCCAGCGAACACCAGCGGCGGGTTGGCGAGCGCTAGCGACAGCAGCGACACGCCCCCGGGCAGCTCGCCGGGCTCCAGACGCAGCCCCAGGACTGCGGCCACGCCCTCCAAGCGCTCCCGCTCGCTGCACCCGGGCCGCGCCAGCTCCTCCAGCGCGCGCCGCCGCACCTCCACGTCTGAAACCGTAACATTACCACTCTATAGGACTTTGTAATTTGCAACTTTATTAGAGCTACAACGAGATTTTATAGTACAGCTTAGCCTATGCAATTATTTGTAGAAGATAATATAACGATATATAATAACAATAAATAATAATATAATATAATAACCCAAAAAAATATATATTATCTTCTACAGATCTATTTATAAAATATCTGGGCACTGTGGGTCTTTCATTGTAACCATTTTCTGTTAAAATGTAATGTTGCCAAAATAATGAAAAAAAAAGTAAATATTAGGGTCCTTACATATGAAATAGGCGTTTTGTCGTACTGGCCACTTTGATCTCAAATAGATCTTCTTTGGTTAGCCGTTAGACATTCCAATTTTAAATGTATACCGCTATTTTCTCATGCATTTGTGTTTCGAAAACCGTAACTCATCGCAAACCACGTCCGAGTTAGCTGCAGGCTGCGGTGTTAGTTATAAAACTGTTTTAATCAACTTGAAGCAAATTGGGAAGGTGAAAAAGCTTGAAAGGGTACCTCATGCATTGAGTGCAGCAAATCGACAAACGCGCGTCGACTGCTGTGTTACATTACTCAACCGGCACAATAATGTAGGGATTTTAAGTCGAATCATTACCTGTGATGAAAAGTGGATCCTGTATGATAATCGGAAACGCTCATTGCAATGGCTGAACCCTATCAAACCAGCCAAATCCTGCCCCAAGCGAAAATTAACTCAAAAAGTTACTTGTGAGCGTTTGGTGGACTAGTGCCGGTGTCGTTCACTACAGCTTTCTTAGATCTGGCCAGACGATTACGGCAGATGTGTATTGCCAGCAACTGCAAATCATGATGGAAAAGCTAGCTGCTAAACAACCGAAGGTCATTCGCTCTAGGCCACTGCTGCTTCAGGACAACGCTAGACCACAAACTGCACAACAAACGGCTACCAAATTAGAGGAGCTTCAATTGAAATGTCTAAGACATCCACCATAATCCCCGGACCTTGCTCCAACGGATTACCACTTTTTTCGAAATTTGGATAACTTCTTGTAAGGGAAAAAATTCAACTCTGATGGGGCAGTACAAAGCGCCTTCAAAGATTTTATTGATTCCTGTCCGAATGGTTTTTTTACTAAAGGAATCAATTAACTACCTATGAGATGACAAAAATGCATAGATAGCAATGGTAAATACTTTTAATAAATAAATATATTATTATGTTTGAAAAAATCGACTTTGTGATCCTCCTTTATAAAACACCAATTTCATATGTAATGACATAATATTATGTTCAAACAAACAGAAAATGTCGTATTAACTGTAATAAATATCGTAAAATTGTGGGAGAGCCACGCTTCGGCATGAATGGGCCGGCTCGACCGGGTAAATACCACCTCACAGAAAACCGGCGTGAAATAACGCTTGCGTTGTGTTTCGCCGAGTGAGTGAGGTTACTGGAGGCCCATGGAGGGGGATTGGGGATTTCAAGGACCAGGAACGCAAGTCGCAACACCAGAGGAGTTACAAGCGTAACTCCTCTGGTGTTGCGAGTGTCCATGGGCGGCGGTAATCGCTTACCATCAGGCGATCCGTCTGCTCGTTTCCTGGTTCATTACATAAAAAAAAATATTAAGGTGGGATCATAATCATCACTAGCGAGTGCATGCAGCGGTGCAGACAAACCGAGTTTGTCCTCGGTGCTCCGTTGGCTAGATGTCGAGCTTCAGCAGTCGGTGGCGACTGCGCCTCGTGCCTTTTACGGCTCTGCAACAGGTCCGCATCACACATACAAGCAGACTAGCTGGTTTCAACACGTGACATGCAATAGATGCAGCTCTTTAAACGATTTTAATTTTAACCAATATCACACAAAATACAAAACAATAATAACCAATCAGTGAGCAAGAGACAAAAATCCTGGTTAACAAGGGGTATTTTTTGTGGAGCTCGTCGCCACTGCTGTAGCATTTATTAAAATATGAAAGGCTTGAAAAGTGTACAATAGGCTTGTTGAGTAAAAAATTATTTTTCGTCTATTTAATGTTAGACAAGGACAACATGATAATAAACAACTTAAAATGCTATTTTATAAATCTTAAAAATTAACGTAGATACAAACAATTTAAATTTACAATAAGAAAGAGAGCGATATATCGGCCTGTGACGTCACGAGGTGCTACCGCCGTAAAACTGTCTTTACATAATTTATGGCGGTTGCACGGCGTGACGTCATAATCGTTTTGCGACAAAGAGACGGGCAATATTCGGTAAAATCAATGTAAAATCAATCGACTTTGTGCGCGCAAAAGAAAAATTTCGTAGAAACCGTACATTTTTCTGCAATAAAAAGTAGCCTATATCCTTCCCCGTGAACTACTCTATAGGTGTGCCAAATTTCATCAAAATCGGTCCAGTAGTTTCGGAACCTATTCAATGCAAACAAACAAACTTTTCCTTTTTATTATATTAAAATATAGATAAGGTTCGGTAAATCAATTACAGATATTTTGGGGATATGATCTACTGCTTATGTAATATGTAGTCTGTACGTTTAGCCACAAAAATAATTGTTGTAATCGAAAAAAACAATTCCAATATATTGGCGAGTTTGCGTTGAGTGCAGGTTCACCCTTACGTGAGATGATTTTTTTACTTTGAATATGACAATATTTTTTGCCTAAATATGTTTATATGAGCAGTAGACATATAAGTATTTACCCAAAATATCCGTAGTTGATTTTGCCAAACCTTATATATTGAGAAAATATACATTTAAAAGAAATCCGTGTGGTGGCATTCTCATATCTACTTATTTTAGCGTTAAACGTTCTGTTCGAGTGAATATACGTATTTATTACAAGCGTAGACGCTTTGTATGTAGAACAAATTCTAACAGTAGACTGTTAGAATTTCTTCTGATCAATATTTAAAAAAAATGTCACAAATCTGCTTCATTTTCAATGAATTTTGAGGTTGAGACGTGTTGAGAGAAGTGATGAGTTTATTGAGTAGGTATTTAAGAAGTCAAATGTCCGTTACAATAGATACACGTGGATAGCAGAAATTCATACACCTGGAAAAGTTCAATTTCTGCAACAGAAAGATAACGCGAGGATGGACAAGCCAGTACTTCAAAAGTAAGTCTACCTCGCACTAGGTATCTCAGTAATGGTGATAATTAAGGAAAAAACATAAGAACCAATTTCGTAGATAATTTTGAGATCTACAACTTTTGTCTGAAGTATTTTTTGATAAAACTTACCGTTTTCGAGAAAAACCCAAAAACCTGAAATGTTGACCTTTGACCCCGCATAACTTTGTAAGCTCACATGGGATTGATGGGGACTTTTATATTTTTATTTATTAGGGCAAACCCAAGGTCTGTACCAATATTTGGTTCTGTCGGAATTTTTGTTATTTCAATTGTCTAAATTAACCGGAGTAATATTATTGTCTCCGAAAATCAATTACGGATACTTCGTCCACATGATTCATTGCTTATGTAAAGACGTTTAGGCAAAAAAATAATTGTAATATTCAAAGTAAAAAATCATCTCATATATGGGTGACTCCGCAAGACACAAACTCGCCCATATAAAGACATTTTTTTTCTAGTATGACAATTATTTTTCTGCTTAAACGTCTTTACATAAGTAATAGATCATATTCCCAAAATATCCGTAGTTGATTTTACCGAACCATAAATAACATTATACGAGATCGACGTTCGGTCACGGAATTCCCGGTTATAGTGTTATGAGTTAACTGAAACGGAAATTCCGTTGTCTATGTTCCGTCGCCAGATCACCCGATATTCCATGCACCGTGGCGAGAAGCGCGTCACGCTGTAGCCACACGGGTCGCGGCGACTCACCTGTGTAGGTGCACAGACCTAAGTGGTACTCGGCGACCTTCTGGCTGAGATCGACGCGCCATTTGTCTCCCTCGCGCGCGTCCACGTACCGCTCCATCGCCTTCTCCAGCGCGCGTGACATCGCCTCCTCCTGAAATTGTTTATTGCATCTCGAATTTGACATTTTAGGGATAGAATTATCTTTTTTTTTTTTAAATTCTAACCAAAGACAATTGATTTGAACATACACATGTCAGCACGCGTAGTATGACCACAATAGAAATGGTTTCTTTCTACAGAAGAATAGACAAAATGACATATTAATAAAGGAAGTCTGTCAATTTGCCTATACAGTTTGTCAGTGTCTGTATTCTTGTGTAGACAAAACGCATTCCTACGGCGGTCGGCAGAAACTTCATCTAATCGTCGCTCGTGACGTAAAGCCCCTCGCACACTAGGCATGCGAAATATGTACATCTGTGGCTGCTCGTATACGTCACAATATGTTCCATTAGAAGCCGTAGCCCGATCGCCTAAGTATCTCTGCGTATGTTTCGCTGCAAGAGCCGTCCTCACCTCGCAGAAGTCGCGCGTGGTGACGAGGTTCTCGCGCAGGTAGTGGTACAGGCGCTCGGCGGCGAGCTGTCTCGCGGCCTTCTTGGTGCCGGCGGCGGCGGTGTGCGCGTGCTGGCCGAGCCGCGCGCTCACCACGAAGCGGCGCTGGTGCGCGGGGCCCGTGTCGCCCGTCAGCTCGTACTCCACGGCGCCGAGCCGGTACTGCTCGCACAGCTCCCGCAGCAGCGCCACGTAGCTGCGAGCGTCCGCGACCACCGACGCCGGCGCCCCGCACCCCCCGCCGGCTCCCTCCTGCAACAGGGTTTCCCGTTATTAAGTTCCATATATTATCAAGATATTTTCTTGCTGGATGTGAGATTACGAGTTTTCAAAATTTAATAATAATAAGTTGTTAAGTTCACATTATTAGATGGTTCGTCTATATTATAATATTAGTATAAGAATGTTTGAGTAAGATCAGCCCCTGAGAACATTGATTGTTCTATCGCACCTATAGTGTTAATATTATCTGCCACAATTTTTCCAAAATTTCTCACCATTTACGCCTGAAACTGATACAATTATTTTAAAATCAAAATAGGTCCAGCCGTTCTCGAGTTTTGAGCGAAACATTAAAATTGCAACTTTTTTTTATATATAAGGTTATGAAGTCTTTAATGATCTTAATATTTCCATAAACTAGAAAGTCCAAAGCATGACAGAGATGTGCAAGATGGATGTTAGTAACAGAATGTCAAGATCAAAAACAATTTTAAAGCATATTCTAAATAGAATTGACCAACAAAAATGGAGATGGAGCCAGCTATATAGGGAAAAAATTTAATGGCAAGACCGCTGCCGTGTGCTCAGATTATAGTGTAATAAATTTATTATTTACTCTTTAAATAATACCATAGTTACAAATATTATTTTGAAATAGAGCAAAATAAGCAATGATAATGATTAATTGCTGTTATGTAAGTAGGTAGGTACTTAGCAAGTTTTAAGACATAATAGGGATGTTGCCTTCTGTGGAATATCACAGTTTTACAAATTAAATTTTATAATTGTTGATTAAAGATACATAAATCTGAAAGAAATAGGTATTTAGAGTGACGCGATTAAAAAATATAAGCAAATAAAAAATATTGTCCATCCCTTTCTCGCAAAACGATTCGTGACGTCACAGCCTGCTACCGCCATACATTTTGTGATGACAAATGTATGGCGGTAGCAGGCTGTGACGTCACAGGCCGATATATCGCTCTCTTTCATATTGTAAATTTCAATGGTTTGTATCTACGTTATTTTTTCAGATATACAAAAATGGGTTCTGGATTGTTTATTAGCATGTTGACTAGCATCGAAAAGCCGAAAAAAAATTTTTTCGGCAACATGCCTATTGAACCCGGTCTTTTTTTTTTTTTTTTTAACTTGGGGAAATCCTTTATGGATCCCCGGCGGACTGGGGACGGGCCACCGGGGTATGTGGGACTCACCCGGGCGCGAGGTAAGGTACGCACCCGGGGTTACCGCACTAAAACCCCAAGGTGCCTCCTCCGCTATGCTACTGGACCGCCGGACCCGCCTAAGGCGATAACTGCAGCGGCCCAGTAAGCGGCATTTGCTACGGTAGCAAATCCTCCGCAACAACCCGGTCTGGGATACAGTACTTAAAAACATAGATAAGGAAAGCAACTAAAAAGATGAGTTGAGCTAAGAATTACAGCGAGCCCTCACTGGGGTCTGAGCATGAATATGATGGAAGCAGCAAGATGAGGCTTTTGGCCTTTTGCACTCTGAATTGAGGATATTCTACACTTATATGTATATCAAAATTAACCCCAACTTCAGATTTCTCCTGGTCACCTATAACTTGAGAACGGCTGCCATTTGCCATGTCCATTCCATTCGACTTTTTTCCATAGGACTTGTAGTTTTGCCGGTAATCCAGATAAACCATTTCTTACCCTTAAAAACTCACCCCTTTACACTTCCTGACCTCAAATTGCCCGTAAATTATTTTTCCTCTTATTTTTGTTATATTCTCTTCCTTTTCCATTTCCATCCTACTGGGTTTCCATCCTAATATTTTTTTTTCATTCTTTACCATTTTGAAAGGCTTCTATTCTGCTCTAGTCTATTTGTCTAATTTTGGTCTTGAAATAATTGTGGAAGTTTAGGGAATATTTAAATGGTGAGAAATATGGCAAATATTGCAGGGAAAATACTAAAAACGATGATTAAAATTTCCCATACTACCTGTTCACTGCGTTCAATTTCCCATACTACCTGTTCACTGCGTTCAATTTCCCATACTACCTGTTTACTGCGTTCAATTTCCCATACTACCTGTTCACTACGTTCAATTTCCCATACTACCTGTTCACTGTGTTCAATTTGTCACTTGACTGTAAATATTTATAGTTCAGTTATCCATTTGATATATTAGGTTGGGGAAAAAGTTTCTTCGCATTTTATATAAAAATTCAAAAGGTTTTTTTGTAAAGTTTATTTACAAGTGACTAAAGTATATAGGTGCCATTTTGTTCGATAACTTTTTGCCATCTTGTTGGTAGGTACATGATCCCATCGCTATAAAATTTTTGGGGCTTCTGATGAAAAAACTGCGACAAGTGGTTTTGGCAGTCCTCTTGTGATGTCAACCTGATACTGCCTAAGGAATTCTGCAGCGACCGAAACAGGTGGAAATCTGAAGGTGCAAGGTCAGGACTATACGGCGGATGCATTAACACCTCCCAGCCAAACTCCCGTAATTTTTTCTGAGTGGCTAAAGATGTGTGAGGTCTAGCGTTATCATGGTGAAAAACCACACCCCTTCTGTTGATTAATTCCGGCCGCTTTCTCTCAACTTCTTGCTTTAATCTCATCAGTTGTTCGCAGTACAGTTCAGAATTGATGGTCCTGCCTGGCGGTAACAGCTCATAATGAATAATGCCCTTCCAATCCCACCACACACACAGCATCACCTTGTTGCGAGTTAACCCGGGTTTCGCCACAGTCTGTGAAGCCTGACCGGCCTTTGACCACGATCTTTTTCGCACGTTCTTGTCGTACGTGATCCACTTTTCATCACCAGTTATCAGCTTCTTCAAAAATGGTTCGGTTTCATTACGTCGTAATAAAGAATCACAAATGAGTACACGGTTCATTAGGTTTCTTTCAGTGAGCTCATGAGGCACCCAAATATCGAGCTTCTTTGTGTACCCAGCTTTTTTCAAATGCGCCAAAACCGTTTTCTGGTCAATCCCCAGTTCTTCAGCTTCAGAAAGTTCGGTTTCGGTTTCGGTTTCGGTCAAAAATCAAGTTTCGGCGGCAGTTTCGGTTTCGGCCAAAAGTGGCCGAAACTTTTGCCGAAACCGAAACTGATTTCGGAAGTTGTCGTGCACGCTCGCCTAACTTCGTTTCTTGTGGCAACGCTTTGGCGGACGCTGGCGGCCCTGTTCGGGAATTGCCGTGCGCCGTTCGGATAGCTCTGTAGCAACACAACTTATCGTATCGTCAGTGCGTTATCGCCCGAAGCAAACATTCTTTAGAGGTTGTTTTGATGGAACTGATTACATGTAAGTTTTTGTTTCGTTTCTGTACTTGAATGATTTATATAGTTAAATATTGAGTCAGTAACTTTGTTTTGTTGTTACTAACAAATCAAGTCACATGTAAAAAGGAGATTGTAAATGAAAAATGTGAAGTGTTTAATTTGTTAAATTACGTTGTATAGGTAAACTTAATTCAAGATTTGTTTTTCATTCCGATGACCTATTGATATAGTTTTGCTGTATTAGAGTTATAATTACAGTTTTATTTTTATTTTTAATAGTTTTAGACTAAAATGTCGCAAAGAGAAAAACATTGTTTCCATTTCATGTCCTAATTAATGCAGACTAATGGATATTATTATTTTTAAATAAAAAATTAAACCGACTTCCAAAGTAAAAATTCACAAAAAAATATGAAATAAAATTTATTTTATAAATAATTCCCCTTTTAAATTTGTTTATTTCCCTACTTAATCTTCTTAATTTTGAACTCGCTACCAGCCCAAACGATATCCTACAGTATTTTATAGAACTTACGTTCATATTTGCTGTACCGACTTCAAAATTAAGAAGATTAAGTAGAGAAATAAACAAATTTAAAAGGGGAATTATTTATAAAATAAATTTTATTTCATATTTTTTTGTGAATTTTTACTTTGGAAGTCGGTTTAATTTTTTGTTTAAAAATAATAATTTCACCCTTTTTAGTGATATATCTTGTTAAGTTATTATTAATACGTCTTAAAAACGTCTAAAATAAACGATCGAATGTATAACTGAATACACGCCAAGCTTCCATTAGGTATTGTTATTAAGATGATGATGATGATTACTGTAAGTTACAAAGTGGCATATGCTTGCAGTTCTTTAAACAATTCCGAAATTTCCTAACGCATATCTTTAAAGACTGAGGAGTTCTGTTCAGTGCTTTTGGATTCAGGGTGTACCTTGGTACAACGTCTTATTCTTTGGTAGCATATGCTTGTGTTACTTCAGAAAAAGTCAAAATCACTATACGTGTCGATATAAATTTCGAGGAGTTCCCTCGATTCCTCATGGATCGCATCATCACGTTTCCACTTCAGTGACTAAAGGACCAATTTCGAATTAAACCCTTTACAACAACAAAATAATTTTGCAAATAGGTCCATAAACGGCAGAGTAATGTTTAAAGATCTCCATGTTAGTGTAAAATACTATGAGAAGTACCTTCTTTATCATCATAATGTGATGATGTATGCTGTGATAGTGGTGGTGATGATGATAATTACTCTAATTGACAAAGTGGCATATGCTTGCAGTTCTTTAATAATAATAACTCCCCACCGATCTCGGTGACAGTGGCCGGTTTCATTGAAACCAGGCCAGTTACGCAGGAGTAATTTTATAGTGCCCAAGTGTGTGCGCAGTACACAAGAGCACTCTCTGTTCCTTTACTCTCGTAATCCAGTGGGACGGATAACCGACACGACTGACGAGAGATGAGGCGCAGGTCCGACTTTTTACATGCCCATCCGACGCATGGATCATCTTTCTTGTCAGACAATCAGGTGATCAGCCTGCATTGTCCTAACCAAACTTGGAAACAACATTTTTTGTTGTTCCAATGCGGGAATCGAACCCACGACCTCCGAGTCGAGAGCCAATGCTCTAACCACTAGACCACGGAGGCTGTTAAACAACGCCAAAATCCTCAAACATGTATCTATAAGGAGTTAGGAGTTCTGTTCTGTACTTTTGGATCCAGGGTATACCTTGGAGCAAAATCTTACTTTTTGGTAGCATATGCTTGGACTACTTCAGAAAAAGTCAAAATCACCATATGTGTCCATATAAATTTTGAGGAGTTCCCTCGTTTCCTCATGGATGCCATCATCAGGTCACCAATTTTCTGAAAATGGGACCAACTTCGGATTATACCTTTTACATCAAAAAAAGAATTTTGAAAATCGGCCAACAGACGGTGGAGTTATCCACGAACATACAAAAAAAAACATATATACAGCCGAACGTATAACCGCCTCCTTTTTTTGGAAGTCGGTTAAAAATGCATTAAATTTCAGTATTTCAAGGAATTTTCTACTTGACCACGTGAGTTTCGGTTTCGGTTTCGGTTTCGGCCGAAACTGAAGCCACGGCCGAATGTTCGGTTTCAGTTTCGGTTTCGGCCGGAAAACCAGTTTCGGTCGGACTCTAATCGTAACTGCTAATATGCCGATCTTGCTCCACTTTTTAAAAAATGGCAACAGTTTTGTCCGTAACAGGGCGACCAGAGCGACGTGCATCTTTGATATCAAAATTTCCGGATTGAAAACGCTTAAACCAAATTTGCGCTACTCTCACAGATACTGCATTAGGTCCATAAACATCACAAATTTTTTTCGCGGCTTGTGTTGCATTTTTACCTTTTTTGTAATAAAATTTTAAAATGTATCGAAATTCTTCATAAGAATCACTCATTTTAACAATAAGAAAAACAAATGAAAATCTCAAATTTACCTAATTTGAATTTGGAATTGTCTTCTGTAAAATTAAAACTTTTTAATGATACCAAAATCAGCCAGATACAATTGGTATAGCCCAAGATATTTTATGACAAGTTCATACATACTATAATGCAAAAAGACTTTTTCCCCAACCTATTATCTATTTAAAAAATCTGCCGGCCTCTAGTAGGTTCAAGGTCGGTAGGTGTAGATGTAGATTGTAGTTGTAGGTGTAAATGTAGGTGAAGGTTAGCATTGCCAGGTGCGATTTGATTAAAATCAGGGCAGAAATCAGGGTTTTAGTCTGTAAATCGGGACAGAAATTTTCTAATTTTATGCTGGTTAAATTTTGTTAAGAAAATCCCTATCTGAAAGACTGTATACTTGGAAAAATAAATAATAGAGCAAAACAGAACATAGTTGAAGACACACTATAGTCTTTTTCGGACCAAATTAATATAAGATGGACTCGGAACATACTATTTCTGTAATTGTGGCATTTATCCGAAATCGTGACACCTCCTCAGACCCCTTAGAATCAGGACACCGCACGCAAATGGAACACCTGGCAATCCTAGTGAAGGTATAGTTATTGTTTATTCCATTTTATAGTTAAGACAGAACAATGTTTGCTGGGACAGCTAGGACATAAATAATTACCAGAGCAGGCTTTTTAATTGGAGAGGGAGGAGGAGATACATCATCCAACTCGTCCCCTCTGGGAGTATTGTACGGATGTGCCACCTCGTAGCCCCGAGTGTGGAGCTGCAGGAGCATCTTCCGGGCTGCCTCCTGTTTCGCTTCCTTTTTGGATCTCGCCTGAGCGGTCACCGTTACTCCTTCGGCTACGCATTTGAACTCGAACATCACCAGATGATGTGGCCCTGTCTATAAAAATTTTAGTAAGTATAACATGTTTCAAATGAGAATAGGAATGTCAATGACCTTTTTCTGTCAAATATCACTTGAAAAGTGCGATTTTTTTTTATTAACAGCCTTGCATCGGATTTAAATATAAATGTTAAATAGTAATCAATTATCTAAACATAAATTTAACTATCTTTACAGTCTAAATTCAAAACAATATGGCGACGACTCGATCCTATTCACATTTGAATCGCACTATATTAGAAAATGTTTCACATCACATATCTGTATTGAGTGGTTATCATGATTGTGTTCAACACTTACCTGAGAAATGCACTCGTATTCTGGCATATGATGCCCTAATTTCACCATCATTTCCTGGAGAACTGTAATTGCAGTTTTCATGGTTTCTGCAAGGTTTTTAAGAGTTTTAATATAATTTGAAAATATTAACGAAACAACTAAAACGTAGCTAACGTAGCATCCATAAGATCTTCAATTTCGAGACGAGCGGCGCAGCAACGGCTGTTTTACACTTTACAGCACCTGTAGAATTAAATTTGAAGATCTATATTAAACAATACTTTGTTTAATGAGATTCTTACGTCGTGTATTTTGTACAATTTTATATTTCAGTCATTTTCAAGACGTAAAACATCCTCGAGGATTGTTTACAAAAATAAAACACCACCCGGTCAACTGTCTAATAAACCTATGTTAATGTTCCTATAATAATAAAATGCTATTATTACCTTTTTCTTCTGGTACACGGGTGCCTAAATTATAAAAATAGTGCGTATAAACTATTTTTATCTAAAAAATGAGTGTCGACTATCGGAATTCGGAAAAAGGTTGAATTCTTTGGTCATTGGAAAAAGGCAACAAAATACAAATTATTATAACAATTTGAAGGCAATTTGTGACGTTTGTTTTTTTTATGGCATGTGCACGTTTAAATAGCCATATGTCGGCTCCACACGTTGGCTATCTAGATGGCCATAGCAGGTGTGTCATCGTGTGGATTAGGGGTTGGCCATTGATGTATATATACATGGAGGGGCCCTTACAGTTCTATACATACTAGCGCTTATACAAATATGATGGAAATATGAGACAGACGGTGAAATATCATTTGGTCTCTATCTATCTAATGCAATAATTTTCATGATAAAAGAAACAGCAATTTTTTTGTTTTTGCTCATTTTAGAAACATTAGACTTCAAAACTTTGACAATTAACGAAATGTGGAACGATCCGCCATTATTTGCTCATTAACTGTGGTAGGTCTCCTGTCAAAAGGTTGTTTATGTTTTGTTTAATTTTGAATTTCCAAGAGATTAAAAGGACTTATTCTTTAAAATTTTACTTGAATGTTGTAAACGTGATAATTAACATGCCTAAACGTTATATTGCAAGGTGCAATGCAATAAAGAGTATAAATCAACCTCAATTGTATTTACGCAGGATAGTAGCCGGTTGTATGCAATACTATAAACATTTTATGAAATAATTGCGTTGCAATTTGATTTTTTCATTTATTATATTCATATCCACATATATTTCATTAGAACAGTCCTTTAAATTGCATTTTAAGTCATTAGATTTATTTACGTAATTGAAAAGTGTTGTACCTACCGTTTGTAATAGTTATCGATAAAGGTACAAATAATAATTACATCGATAAAAACATACTAATTACATTTGTGTTATGTCTCAAAAAGCAATCTGAATGTATTCGATGTGGTCTTAAAAATATAAGTTTGATAGCTTTTAATAATATTGTTGTGACCAAAATTATTTGACAAATGATAAAACTAATAATACTTGTTTTTTATAGGTTTCCGAAAAGTGATACAATAAGCAAATTATGGTTGAAAGCTGGAGAAGAGCCCGGAGTCAAGTCAAGAGAATAGCATAGCCAGTTTTTGAACAAACTTAATTTTATTTAGAAATGGATAGACTTATTCATTTTAATATAAGCGGAGATATTCCTTTGTCTTTTATTTCTATTCCACTTTAGATAGTTCAAAAAGTTTTTAGTTCCATCTGTCGATGCCACAAGGATTATTTATTTGCCAAGCTGTAAAAATTTAACACCTATTAATTGTAACGATATTTTCACCAAATAAAGCATCTTGTCATTATGTATAAGATTATGTTACGATGGGACTGACTTACGCTGTACATCAAAAGTCCCTAAATAAAGAATAAAAAAGCACCATTTTATTTCATATACCAATTTATACAGTTGGCTCAGCTCGTATAAAAATAAATATTTAACCATATTATAACCTCAAAGGACCTAGGAGTTAAAGTATCCTTAACTAATAAAAGTTATGCGTGTTGACTTCAATAAAGAAATGGCACTTCTTTCTCATCGTAAATAAAGTTAAGTCTTACTTGATTAATAAAGGTATTACAATTTTTTTTTTTTAAATGGTCCAGTTCCAACAAATAGAATAAAACTATCCTCAGCAATCAGCATCGAATACTCAGGATGTCGGTTAAAAGATATTATCGATTAATAAAAGTAGTTAAACGTACAATGTCATTAGTAAAATAAGTTTTTTTACTTACGTATGCATAAATTAAGAATAAAAAAGCATAATTTCATGTCATAAACCAATTTAAACAGTTGGCTCAGGTCGTATACAAATAAATATTTAAGGATCTTTTAACTCCTAGGTCCTTAGAGGTTATAATATTATAACCTATAAGGACCTAGGAGTTAAAATACCCTTAACTAATAAAATTATACTTATGCGTGTTGACTTCAATAAAGAAATGGCACTTCTGTCCCATGGTAAATAAAGATATTACAAAAACTTTTTTGACAGTGGTCCAGTTAGAACAAATAGAATGTATACCTAAATCTATCGTCAGCATCGAATACTTTTTTGGATGTCCGTTAAAAGATATTATCGATTAATAAAAGTAGTTATAGGTGTACCAGAATCTCATGGCAAATAGGGAAATAAAATTTTGTAGTGTGCAATACTGGGGAAATTGAATTAAACGATCTTGATTCTGGTTAATTTTTAATTATGTCTTTAGTATTATTGAACATGAATTATAATAAGACTGTGTGAAGAATGTTCGGTGTATAATATAGAAAACTAGCTTTTGCCCGCGGCTTCGCCCGCGTGGAATAGTGTCCTTGGAGAAAAAACTACTTCGGCGAATAACTCTCCACCTACTTACAGCAATATACTTCTGATACAATATTGAAAATGTTTTTAGGTTTGCCCAATGCAAATTGTTAAAAATGGGACCCTATCACCTCGACACGACATGCGCGACCATTTGATAATATACTTATAGTGCGATTCAAATGAGAATAGGATCGAGTCGGCGCCATATTGTTTCGAATTTAGACTGTTATGATAGTTAAATTTATGTTTTGATAATTGATTACTATTTAACGTTTTTATTTAAATTCGATGCTAGATTATTAATATTTATATGCACATAAGTTTTTCTGAAAATTGCACTTTTCAAGTGATATTTGACAGAAAAAGGTCATTGACGTTCCTATTCTCATTTGAAACGCGTTATACATAATATTATATTTATCGCACTTGAATATAAGTTTTACCATAATCTTATAACTTAAAGACTAAATACTTTTAAGACTATTATTTTAAAAACTCGCATCAAAATCCGTTGCGTAGATTTAAAGATCTAAGCATACAATATACTATACCTACATAGGGACAGACAGATAAAGCGACTTGTTTTATACTATGGACTATGTAGTAAGTAAAGTTATTTGACATTCCAACAAAACTGACAAACCACCTCTGGATATTCCATAAGAAGTATATAACTGCAGTTACTATGTATTCTGTGCTGCAGTTCAAAATATTCGTGAACCTCTTTATACTGTATACGTCCAGCGTTTTCGATAGCGCGATGTAGAAACGCAAGCGCCCGCGCCGCGCAGCAACACTATATCCCTGCATTTTAAATCTGTAAAATCTTCGAAAATATTCATTTAAATTACATGCCGTAAAGGGCAGTATTGATCTATCTTAAATGCACAATGTATTTAAGGTACTTAATTGGATAAGGATTAATACTGTATTGCTAAAAATTGCTTTGTAAATAAGCTATTTAATTAAAATCAAAGTAAAGGATAAAAAAATGGTTATTGTGGGTTATCCCTAAGAGATAGACATATGCCATTGCGGACTTTTTTTGTAGGCGTTTAAAGATGAATACAGCTGTAGTACATAATAATTTTGATCTATCTCGTAGTGTTCAGCCAGCATTTTCAATGTAAGCGCAAAATATGTGATTTTTTAGGACTTTAGAAACCTCTAAAATTATTTGTGTACCTCTACTATGTTATGCATGTTATATACCTAAAAACCTCTCCCGTTAAATCACTCTATCTGTTAAAAAACGGCATCAAAATCCGTTGCGTAGTTTTAAAGATTTAAGCATACATAGGCGACAGACAAAAAAGGGACTTTGTTTTATACTATGTAATGATAATGATATTTCATGAAAAATAAATCAACCGTGAATTAATTTATATACTTATTTTTTACGAATAACATACAATTAAATTGGAAACAGTTTATTTAATGTTGGAATTTCCTTCCGAACTGTATAGAACTCGTTTACTTTATTCCTAATCAACTATAAATCGAAACTGTCTTATGTTGATTTTCTTTTTTCCTTCTCTCCTCCTTTTACCAGGCATGGAAAACAAACCATCATTCGATGTGCCATCAGCTACGATTCACCTACTGTATAGTAGTACTGAAAACACATATAAAGAAGTCACAATAATTACCTAAGAAAATATAAAAAAACTAAAAGTATCAAAACAACTCACTCTAACTTACCGGTCAACTCTACCACAAGCTTTAAATTATAAGATTGAGTTCGATTTACACCTTCTTATTTCTGTATTTTACTATTGACATAGAAAACAATATTTCTCGCTTGAGATCGAATTGCCTTTTTGGATATTTTCACAAAAACAACAAATTCCAAGAACATAATCACAAAATTTTAACAGCGGTTGATAGATCACGTACTTTGATTTGACGGGTCATACTTGACATTGCCATATGAAAATCACATTTTTTATTTTTTTTAAATGCCATCAGATTCTGGTAGACCTCATGAAGCATAGATACCAGGAGTCCGAACGGTATAGGCTTTTTAATAATAATTATGTACACAATAATAGGACCAGATCTTAGTTCTCTTTTCTGCCGCTAGGCGTGCGAGACCGACGAGTACCGCGTGTTGCCAATACTATTATACTGAGTGTTGCCAATACTATTATTTATTACAATTATTTTTAAATTACCGTTAGGCAATTACCGTGTTCTACGGTATCTATTTTTCGAGAACAGTTTCTAATAATTTCCTAAAACTTTTATATAATAAGATTTCAATCTTTCCAGAGCTGTCAATAGCAACTTTAAACTTCCCGCGTAATTTCAAACGAGTGCATGTCGGACCGTCGCGCGCTCTACCGGCAAAAATCTGTCCCCGTAATTGAGACCATTATTTTAACATTACGTTCGGACTCCTTGTTATCTATACTTCGTGGTAGACCTATAAATGTACAATGTCATTAGTAAAATAAGTTTTTTATTTACGTATAGGTACATGTAAGTTATTATTGTAAAACTTACTAAAATTTAAAATATCGATACTGTCGATACCCATATTGCAATTTAGTTCGGCAGCCATTTTTTGCTCATAATCAGCTGATAAATTAGACACGTTATTGTCATAGCTAGGGCCTGTCCATTGAATTCATTGGTCATTGGGGGTTGGCACACTGTTGGAATGATGGGCCACAGCTATGACCATGAAGTATAGATACCAGGAGTCCGAACGGTATGGCTTTTCCATAGTAATTAAGTACATAAAAGGACCAGATCTTAGTTCTCTTTTCTGCCACTAGGTGTGCGAGAATTTGTTACGTACCAAAGAAATAGGATTTCATAGAACTAAAACAAAAATCGAAGCCGTAGGCAGCTATTTGTCTCACAAAACATCAAAGGCAAAACCAATAAGAGTGAAAGAGAAAGCCATCTCTATGTCTATACGTTTTTTTTCGAAGGTGCTCCAATCTGGAGTCCAAATTGGAGTCCAATTTTAGACGTTGGAATTACGACTTTATTGCTTTAATAATAAGTGACATTTTGAATTAGTAGCAGTAGATGTGGCCTGAAGTTAGCCACTGACAGCTAATGTCATTTGTTTACGTGTGCATTATGGTACAAGAAGAAGAAGAAGCAAATCATGAATTTATATTGTGTTTTGTGTTATTTGGTAAAAATCTCAGTTTATCTTAAAAAGTCTTATTAGAAAACAAAGCTGTGCTCAAGTTAATATGGCCCGTTTGGTGGAGGGCTGTAAATCACACTCTGCGAGGAAAGAAAATCGTGAAAAAGTGTTAACTTTTCACCAGTATGTTGAGAATTGTTTCAGGTTATATAAATACAAGCAATTACACTGAAGTTATTATATTCTTGTAGATAAATGTGTTTATTGTCCATTTTAAGCGGATTTCAACAATATATAATAGAAATTTTGTATAAATTTCAGAGGTTGTGTATTTACATAGTGATGTTTTGGATATCGATAAACCTTCGAAAGAGAAAATATGTTAATCTGAAAGAAAAATGTTTTGCCTACTTTATATTTACCAAACACCATACAATTATACAAATTAGTAAGATCTAAAATATAAACTAAGTGATAATATATAATATAAAATATAAAATAGTGTGGTGTATTTTTTATTAATTATAATTATTTAATAAATAATTCCTGTATATTATAATGGAGTTACGGTTGTACATCATCACAAAAACATGTCACAAATTTTCAAATTTTACTTTGCATATTCGCAATATGAGGAGTCACAAGTACGATCCCGGCCTTAAAATCCGCAACTACTCTTTGAGTACCCGGAGGCCATGGTATTTATTCTGGTCCAGTTGGATCGTTCGTGCCGAAGTATGGCTCTCCCACGTAAACGGACTGCTGTGCTCTGTTTTCTTCACATATTTAGCTCCATGCTGACAATCTGAGAGCTTTTTGGTGTTGTCGTAACGTGTAAGCTAATAAGTGATGTCCAATTGTTAATAAATAATAAATATATCTATTAAAATTTCCTGTTTTCATTTATCTTTCCACGTAGGTACCCCAACTAAAGGGAGAAATGCATAAAGACATAAAAAGTCTATACGTCTACTGTTTATATATTTACCAGCTGTATCCAAGGGAAAAGTATCATATGTTTTAATCCAGAGCTTAAACTACTGCCATACCAAATTTCATTGAAATCTGGTCAATAGTTTTTGCGTGAAAGAGTAACAAACATCCATCCATCGTCACGAACTTACATATTTATTTATAATAGTAGTAGGATATAGAACTAACAAGTCGATTGGACGATAGCCTGCATAGTGTGTGGGTGTATAGTTCAAGAGACTAGCTTCCCCAACATACTTCTGTTTGTTGTAGACAATACTGCATAAATTCGTTTTTGATTGACTGATAATAATTTATAAATCACAAAGGTGCATAGATCATTACGCATAAATCTTCCACTATAATCATTCTATCTATTGGCTGCAAACTGCATTTAAATTCATTTAATGGTTTAAAAGATCTAAGCAAACATAAAGCGGAATAAAAGACTTCATTTTATGCTATGAAAAGATTAACATTTTCATTTTTATATATCATCATTTTGATTTTTATCGACACTTAATGCCGACTAGGGACTTCACTGGCGGACGGGAATATATTTACATATGAAGTTGCTGATAAATACGAGCAATGCAACTTGTAACCAACTTCAGACAGCTGATCTGTCTGAAGTTGGTTACATATGTTCAGAACCTGTAACCGTCTACAAGTCTACAAAAATTGTAAATAACGAACAACTAGATATCTCTTTCTTTCTCATTGGCATGTGTCATATAGAGGGATAAGGTACGATATATAATTTTTCCTCTTGCTAATAGCCTTTACTCTTTATACTCTATGTTACGTACCGAGTGCTGCCAATACCAAAGAAATAGGATTTCATAGAACTAAAACAAAAATCGAAGCCGTAGGCAGCTATTTGTCTCACAAAACATCAAAGGCAAAACCAATAAGAGTGAAAGAGAAAGCCATCTCTATGTCTATACGTTTTTTTCGAAGGTTGCTCCAATTTGGAGTCCAAATTGGAGTCCAATTTTAGACGTTGGAATTACGACTTTATTGCTTTAACAATAAGTGACATTTTGAATTAGTAGCAGTAGATGTGGCCTGAAGTTAGCCACTGACAGCTAATGTCATTTGTTTACGTGTGCATACTGCATTATGATACAAGAAGAAGAAGAAGCAAATCATGAATTTATAGTGTGTTATTTGGTAAAAATCTCAGTTTATATTAAAAAGTCTTATTAGAAAACAAAGCTGTGCTCAAGTTAATATGGCCCGTTTGGTGGAGGGCTGTAAATCACACTCTGCGAGGAAAGAAAATCGTGAAGAAGTGTTAACTTTTCACCAGTATGTTGAGAATTGTTTCAGATTATATAAATACAAGCAATTACACTGAAGTTATTATAATATTCTTGTAGATAAATGTGTTTATTGTCCATTATATGCGGATTTCAACAATAAATAAATTTCAGAGGTTGTGTATTTACATAGTGATGTTTGGATATCGATAAACCTTCGAAAGAGAAAATATGTTAATCTGAAAGAAAATTTTTTTGCCTACTTTATATTTACCAAACACCATACAATTATACAAATTAGTAAGATCTAAAATATAAACTAAGTGATAATATATAATACTAGCGACCCGCCCCGGCTTCGCACGGGTCCAATACTGATACTAATACTACAGAATGTCTTTAAACCTCTACCAAACGGGCGAAATTTAGTCAAAAGTTCAAAACAAACAGAAACAAATTAATATAGGTAGGTACCTACTAAAACTCAAGGAAATAAGTAAGTATACTTTTATCTAAGTAGGGTATACTTTTATCGTATGAAATACCTATACTCTTCAGGACTAACAATACAACAAACACTAAATAAATAGGTATTCAAGTAACTATCCATCATAGTTACAACGAACACAAAACAAAAAAAATATTCAATAATCTAAACTCCGCACGCGCACCCTTGGTGACACCCACTTCGCAACGGGCCGTGCAGTAGAAATCGTAATATTTTAATTTCGCCATAACTTCAAAACCAAACATCCAATTTTAATAATTCAAAGACCAAATATTATCTACATAAACTGTACTTAGTGATGAAATAATTTATTTTGATAAGGATTAATAGCATGAGTAAAATAAACGCGTTTAAATATAGTCCAAAAAAAATTCAAGATTCCTAAATAAAAAAATGGTTGTTGTGCCTCACTCGACATAGATAGGTATAGTGTGTCGCGGACTTTTTTGTAGATATTTATAAGATCTACAATTAATTAGAACATTTTATGGTTCTATCTTTTATAGTTTAGGCAGCGTACGCAAAATAAGTAACTTTTCTGGTTGATTTTTTACACCTTGTGTCCGAAAAACCCAAATATCTTACGGAACCCTATTTTTTTCCAAAATAAAATTTAGCCTATGTTACTCCTGGATAATGTAGCTTTCGAATGGTGAAAGAATGTTTGAAATCGGTCCAGTACTTTTTGAGCCTATTCATTACAAACAAACAAACAAACAAACAAACAAACATACAAACAAAGTTTTCCTCTTTAATAATAATAATAATAATAATATCTATGGACGCTTCACACCACGTCAATCTGGCCCCGTGCTAAGTATCCGAAGAACTTGTGTTACAGGTACCAGACACCGGAAATATATTTAATACTTTTATACTATACACATATTTAAGATTTTTATTATATTATACACATATTTAATACACATCCATGACCCAGGAACACAGAAAATCTTTTTGTTCCTTCGGCAGGATTCGAACCTGCGACCTCGGGCTTGAGCACCAAAGCGCTGAACCACTGAGCCACAGAGGTCGTCAATATAATATTAGTGTAGATAAAATAGGGTGGTGTATTTTTTATTAATTATAATTATTAATTAATTCCTACCCTCTCTACCAATCCGTGGAAACGCAATGGATAATAATAAAATTAATTTAATTATCCAAAATGGCGGCGATGTGGTTCACCACCCATCACGTCTCGTTTCTCGCGGAGCTGAAAAGCGGACCATGGAGAGCTGCTTCGCTACGTTGAATGTAAGAGGAGGAATGGATGGTAAGAATGAAAGTGAACGAAGCGAAACGAGTATGTAAGGATCGTAGCAAGTGGAAAAAGTGGTCTCTGCCTACCCCTTTACGGGAAAAAGGCGTGATTATATGTATGTATGTATTAATTAATAATTCCTGTATATTATAATGGAGTTAAGGTTGTACATCATCACAAAAACATGTCACAAATTTTCAAATTTATCTTTGCTTTTTGGTTTTGCAGGGAATTAGGTGGCCTTTTGCAAGGATACTTCTATGTACTTTTTTAATTGACCAGAAAACGGGCAGACTGATCGCCAGATGGAGAGCGATTATCGCCACCTATACATACTCGCCATACCATAATAGGAGGAGTCACAAGTACGATCCCGGTCTTAAAATCCGCAACTACTCCTTGAGTACCCGGAGGCCGTGTTATTTATCTGGTCTAGGTGGACCGTTCGTGCCAAAGCATGGCTCTCCCACGTAAACGGGCTGCTGTGCTCTGTTTTCTTCACATATTTAGCTCCATGCTGACAATCTGAGAGCTTTTTGGTGTTGTCGTAACGTGTAAGCTAATAAATGATGTCCAATTGTTAATAAATAATAAATATATCTATAAAAATTTCCTGTTTTCATTTATCTTTCCACGTAGGTACCCCAACTAAAGGGAGAAATGCATATAGACATAAAAAGTCTATGCGTCTACTGTTTATATATTTACCAGCTGTATCCAAGGGAAAAGTATCCTATGTTTTAGTCCAGAGCTTAAACTACTGCCATAGCAAATTTCATTGAAATCTGGTCAATAGTTTTTGCGTGAAGGAGTAACAAACATCCATCCATACATCCAGCTATCCTCACGAACTTTCATGTTTATAATAGTAGTAGGATATAGAACTGACAAGTCGATTGGACGATAGCCTGCATAGTGTGTGGGTGTATAGTTCAAGAGACTAGCTTCCCCAACATACTTCTGTTTGTTGTAGACAATACTGCATAAGTTCGTTTTTGATCGACTGATAATAATTTATAAATCACAAAGGTGCATAGATCATTACGCATAAATCTTCCACTTTAATCATTCTATCTATTGGCTGCAAACTGCATTTTAAATTCATTTAATATTTTAAATGATCTAAGCAAACATAAAGCGGAATAAAAGACTTCATTTTATGCTATGAAAAGATTAACATTTTCATCCACATTTTGATTTTTATCGACACAAAATGCCGACTAGGTGTAGTGTACATTTAGACCTCTTTTATATCTTTAGATGTCTCATATATTGATCTCATGTTGTTGTCATAGCTTGACATGTATTACTAATTTAAGTAGCATTTTATTTGAAATAAAACCAAATATTCCTTGGTTTTGTCTTTTTATTACATAACAATTTATTCCAAATAACAATAAATACCATTACAAACCTCGATGTCTACTATTGCGCAATTACTAAAGCCAGAAAAATTCGACGTCGAACCTGGGTCACTGGCAGCCGAATTAAAGTACGAATACTGGAAAACAACGTTCTCAAATTATCTCAGTGAAGGGATAGGAAAAGAAACGATTTCAGAGGAAAATAAACTAAGGTTATTACAATGTGTATACGCATATCCGTGAAGCAAAAGATTATGTCTCGACCATTCAATTATTAGATAAAATTTATCTCAAAGAAAAGAATAAGGTTCACGCCAGATACATACTTCTAAAATCTACACTTAAATCGGATGAGACCATTGCAGATTTCTTACGTACACTACACTAGGGACTTCACTGGCGGACGGGAATATATTTACATATGAAGTTGCTGATAAATACGAGTATGGCAACTTGTAACCAACTTCAGACAGCTGATCTGTCTGAAGTTGGTTACATATGTTCAAAACCTGTAACCGTCTACAAAAAACGAAACTAACGAACAACTAGATATCTCTTTCTTTCTCATTGGCATGTGTCATATAGGGGGATAAGGAACGATGTATAATTTTCCTCTTGCTAATAGCCTTTACTCTTTATACTCTATGTCAAAACCAGGGGGCCTACTACGCAATTTTGCTTGGTTGGTCATGGTCATCATTTTGACATTACAACTTTTTAAAAACACAATTTAAAAAGTTAAAATGTCAAAAAAGATTGCGCAAGGCTACGGTCATGTCCAACTAAATAGTCCGCCATTTTTTCCTTGAGAGAACGAACGAAACCCTTTTTCGACCAATCAAATCGTGTGACGTAGTGAATTTTGACGTAAGCCATGAAATGACAAACTATCAAACGAAATAGTTACCTTCTTCTTTTTTTATACAAGGAGGTCTCAGTGAGTTGCCTATGTGCACAATTTCAATTTTCTTTATCATCTCTAGCCATAAGCAGGCCTGTCTCACTCCCCGTGTAGGTATAGAAAATGCAAGTACGTGCGGCGCCCCACTAGAGCGGGAAATCAGTAGGGAATCACACGCGAGTAGTGAGCGACGTACGCGCGAGATTTGTTCGTATTATTTATATTTTATCGTATTATTTTAAAAATGGATAAAAAAACGGCAAAAAGATACTACTATTAATAAAAAGATACTGTGCAGTATTTAACTGTTTAAACAAGGATAACGATCCAAATTTGAGTTTTTTTTTACAATTGAATAGAAATAGTTTACTCATAAATAACAACACAATGGTAACACAGTTATTCTTAGTTAATGCTAAAATAGTTATAAAAATATTTCTGCAAAGTTTACCAGCTCAGCAAAAGCTGTGTTAGCGGCTAACATTATAATATAGTCTTCATGGCTAACAGTTAGCCATGAAGACTAATACAGCGCTGGTATTCAGATGACCAATACATTTTAAACATTAATTTTACTTACAAAGTACAGTTCCGTGCTAACGAATGAGGAAAAATTCAAATAAGTAGGTATTTACTTAAAATATTGTTAATAATATACTTATTGCAAATGCATTCCGATCTATGTTCTTAGGAAAAGCGGTTCAGTTTAACTGTGACCACTAGCTTGTAAAATATTCGTTAGTTGGTTGGGTATAATAAATATACCTACATATGAAGCTGAATTTATGATACAAACGTATACACGTTAGTGACGTTAGCCCATAAAAGAATATGTTTCTGACTAATGGTAATTAAATAAAAATATAATGATGCTAGCCCTACACGCTGTACTACACGTCTACTTAGAAACACCTCGCGCATTCGTTAACGAAATATGAATCGTAGTTAGCGTTAAGGTTGAAATTCGCACGTTGAACAACTCTGTAGGCATCTAAACCGGTTCGCATTGATTTCCGCCACGAGTGAAATTGAACCTTATTACCGGTAAATAGAGTTTTTATTGCCTAGAATGTTTTATACGAGTGAATCCTCTTCACTTGTGATATTAATTACTCTTTGCCATAAGTGATAAGAATTATCTTTTCGTTTGTTTTCGTTTTTCGTTTATTCTATTTCGTTTGACAGTTCGTCATTTCATATATTTAAATATATGTGTGTATGTATGCGGTCGCACATGTCATGTCGAGGTTATAGAGTCCCATTTTTAACCATTTGCATTGGGTAAACCTAAAAATATTTTCAATATTGTATCAGAAGAATATTGCTGTATTATTCGCTAAAGTTATTTACTATTCCACGCGGGCGAAGCCGCGGGCAAAAGTTGATAAAGTACAATAATCGTTAAACATAAAAATATTAATAATAATAATAAAAAAATATATTCATCCGAACGTATAACCGCCTCCTTTTTTTGAAGTCGGTTGAAAAGCCATCATGTGTAATAATTTCCAAACGCAATAAGTATCACTTCACCTCAAAATTATGAGAGGTGGAACTGGAGACACTTTTTTCTCCATAGTGTTTTCACCATACGTTGAATTTCAAAATGGCCCCAAAGATCTCAAAAGTGAGGCCATTGAACTGAAGACACTTTTTCTCCATAGTGTTTTCACCATACGTCAAACTGCGTCTCGGTACGTTACGGTATCAGTGTCGCGAGTCCAGAGATTTTATCTTATCTAAAAATATGCGTACCGCGCTAAAAGAAGTTTTCACTACAAAAAAAAAAGAAAAAAGAAATAAGAAGATCATTGATTAAATTAATTAATACAATCAGTAATAATCAAATACCGTAAAACGGGGTTAATAGAAAGTTTCCTGACTTTCAAACCAACTTTATAAATCCTATGCTTCTGGCAATAAAGCTGCTTTCATTGTGGGAGTCCTAAGATATTTTACAACCTTGTTATAGTTTTAATCCTGAATTTTTATTTCCTTATAAGAAAAAGCCAAATCAATGGTCAGTTTCTATTTGCCTGGAATGCGGGGTCAACAGATACGACATATGGGGTTAATAGAGAAAAGTGATAGGGTTGTCAAAATATTTTATATTTTATTAGAAGAAAAAGTTTTTCAGAGGATACCTACTTTATTTTATTATATTAGGTATTTTACTTACATAAATATATACAAAAGTGGGTGTGGTTACAGAGTTAGAAGATACGAACAAACTTAAAACATAACATAAAAGTTCTGCCAACCCTAACGAAAGTGGTTGTAATAACCCCTACCGCGTTTCTATTAAACCCTTTCCCGTTTTTTATTCACCCCTTACCTGTTTCTATTCACCTCTCAAGGCATTTCTATTTACCCCTCAGTTGTCTCTATTCACCTCTTTATCAAAAAATATTTATGAGTGCTGAATTTTTATTTATTTAACCATAAAAAACAAACAAATCAGAAAATGCCAATATATGCTGGATAAACTTCACTTTCGGTTAAACTAATTTTAATAATTAAAATACGCCTTTAATTATTAAATTTTTTGAAGTTGGGAAGAGCGTAAATCGCATGTAAAAACCGCTGTACTTTATAGTGACTTTGTCACGTAAATTGCTAACTTTAGACTATTAAAATGTTGACAGAACAAAGAAAAAAATATTACAAATATAAATAAAATACTAGGTAATATTTGTGACATCTGAAGTAGTTTTTGGATCAGAGGATTTTAAACTTTTTCTTAAGAATATTTCTATTCACCTTGTTTTACCAGTATAACAGGGGAGGCCCGAGTAGGAATGCTCGATGTTGGCATCGATAATGACATCGACAGCTTATCATCAATGTTCGATATTTATCGAGCTCTAAACATCGATGTCAGGCAACATCGATGTTTTTTTTGCAAACGTCTTCAACTCTTCACGGCCGTCCGTCATCAATACATCTATACTACTATTATTATGAATGGGAAAGTGTGTGTTGTTTTGATTTAAATGAGGTACAAAGTACATAGGCTACTTTTTATCGCAGGGAAATGTACGGTTCCTGTGGGATACTTTATTTACAGTTTGACGTAAAAACTACTAAGCCGATTATCATGAAATTTGGCACAGATATAAAGTAGCACATGGGGAAAGACATATGCTACTTTTTATCGCGGGACATAATTATAAGGTTCCCGTGGGTCCGTCCGTGACATCGATGTTACGATGTTTTGAATAATGCAATATCGATGTTAAAACATCGAAAATCGATGATCATCGAGCATCCCTAAGAAGAAGAAGAAGAAGAAGAATCAATAACTTAACCTATGTTAAAGTTTTCGCATTTCAAATTATGTTTATGTATTCAATTTAGATTTTTATAGAATAGGAGTAAGTTTTGATATAATAGGTATGATTCTTTTTGATGTTCGGACCAAATTTCAAACTTATGAGATTCCATATAATTTGTCGTTGTTGAGACTCAAGTTGAAATAAAACGTTTCCCCAAACATTTGCAGTATTTTTATGATTATTCCTGTTTGTTTTTTTCATTATAACTTCTTTGGCCAGAGTATGGAAAGGTTGCACATATGTACTTACTACGCTATACCTACATTTTAATTTATAACCTAACATAAATTATACGTATTTACTCCCTTAGTTGACTCCCAGATATGATTTGCCTTAGGAAGCTTAAACTAAATTAGGAAGGGATACTCACCTTTATTTGATTAATTTTAACATTCCAGACATACAGGAATAATACAGGACTTCTTACACTGTTTCCACTTTAATAGTATTTTACATTAATTTTAATTGAATCACAATCACACAATCGATTTTGACAAAGTCATCATCAGGTCATCAGCTATATAATAAAGGAATAAAATACTTATTAAAATGGAAACAGTGCAAGAAGTCATGTGTGCTATTACTGTGAAACATAAATTTCTACCAAGAGGTGTGCGGCTGAGAAGTTGCAGGCGACTTTCAGTGCATGCAGTGTGGAGTAGATGGCCAGAATGTTGTGATGGATGGAGTATATATTGTATCGGCCTTGGTGGCAAACAGAGCACCGCACAACAAATTTTATCAGATCCTCCTTCAACAACTGAACTATTCTTGTAAAAAGGACTTAATATTATTATGTACTGGAAGTAGTAGTAATGAGATAGTGGGTGATAATAATTAATATTAAGATTAGAGATTAATTTATGATTTGATTAAACTAAGTTTGGTTAATGTTGTAAATTTATAGGCTCCGTTATAATATTATAATAAATAAATATATGTATATTTATATATTATAATATTTTGTGTGTGTATGTACATAATATATTCATTATAATTTATATACTGAAACATTTTTAATAAATATTATGTATTTATATAATATATTATGTGTGATTTGTGAAAAGATATAATTAGATATAATACCTAAAATTTAAAAACATTCATATAAAGTAAATATAACATTGTAAAATTTTGATTATGTTCTCTTAACACATGTTACCAATATTGGGAGAAGCCACTGACTCCTGAGATACGGACTTTATAGCCTAGTTTAGGTGTCAGTCTTCATAGGATTTGTGTAATGAACAATTATTATGTCAATAAACATTATTATTATTAAACTATACACATACATGCATTGTAGTGACATTTTTTTATTACCCAAACACCGGCAGGCTTAGCATGCGCTCCGTAGAGACCATTTTAAGTCATTCATTTCACATCCAAATTAACATGTTTTTTATAAAAATAGTTTAGTTGCCCTAATAAAGCAAAACCATATATTAATTGTATGATAGAATTACAGATAAAAAGTAAATCTTAGAAATATTTATTACATTAATTCTTTTTATGCAGAGAAAATTTAATTAATAGTTTGCATTGAATAGGCCTGGCATTGTACATTATACACATAATAAAGCCACGAACCTGCTAGGCAGGTTTCAATATCGACACAAATTAAACTAAAATTACATTTTGTAATTAATAATTATTTTATTAAAACTTCTTCTTATTGACTTTATAAAAAAAAATATTTATGTTTTACATACACAGTAAATACATTAAATGACACAAAAACTTCTACCATTTGAGTTGATCTAAGCTCAACATGACTGGAGCCTTTAAGGCCCCTGAATACACCACCATCCCATTTATTCTCAACCAACTGCCAAACTTTTCATTTTACTGACTTCTTTGCATGTAATGCAATTGCTCCTAGCAAGCGTCTCACACAGTCCCCACTCAATTCACCAATATTAATGGAGATGAGCGAGTTGTTGATGAGGTAGGTACAGGAGGACAACACAGGCATTAATAATTATTTAATCGCTTCGATTGGGAGTAGTGCATAACCCTGAAAATAAAATTGAATTTGCAACCTATAAGTGTTATTGTAGCCTATATGCTATAAATGTTTTAGAATTTGTACTATAACATATATACCACCAATAAATATTTAGAAATTATGACTTTTCATTTATTATGTTTTTAAGTGAGTTTTTTTTACTAATTTATGCATAGTAAGCATTACCTTTTTTATGGTTACTATGGTTGTCAAGTAGTAAATAGATGTTAACTTTTAACATTTTCTATTAAATTCCTTTGCATAGAAATCTTTCTATGTTTATCTAAACAAGATTTAAATCGGTTCTGCTGTTTGGGCTCTACTATACTACAGACAGATGTAATATACATTAGACACACCAAACTTTATAACACTTCTAATAACGAAGTAAACCATCGAGATATAAATCATACCATTTTCTCTTAATATGTATTCCTACATAGATATTAAAAAGAGGGTATTCCTAAAATTATCTAGCATTCTTTTTAATCCTTATCACTTATGCCTAGAGATATAGATGTTAATAACCTCAACAATGTAATTTTCCAATCCGTATGCCATAATACATCACATCCAACTGCAAAGGGTTTAGAAAGCACTCCAGTCTGTGGACTGCTGCATTGGTATGCATCTTTCTACTGCAGTAATTTATGAGAATTTCTCCCACATTGTCTGAGTTCAACTGGGTGGGTTCTTACACGCATTCTTCCTCATCAGAGTTCAAGATGGCACCAAGAAAAAACTCACAGGCTACAATATAATATATGTACCACAATAATTATTTTAAGAACGAATAAATAAGAGCGTGATGCATTATAAATTGCGATCGAAGTGGCACACAGAGTGCACCTTACACCTTTCTTAAAAGCGCAGACTATTGTGTACCTACCCTAGTAAGTATATAGTAATATTATGAAGTAGCTAGCTACATATTACTATAATCTGTGATTATGAAGTCTACATAGTATAACCGCCTCCTTTTTTGGAAGTCGGTTAAAAATGTTGAACATGAAGCCGGGAGCACAATAGGTCCCTTCTTCGTTTGACAGTTCTCATTTCATTACTAACTTCGTGGCTTACCTACGTCACACGATTTGATTGGTCGAAAGAGCGTTTCATTCGATCTCTGAAACGCAAAATGGCGGAATTTAAAATTGGACATAAACGTAGGCTAGCGCAATCTTTTTTGACATGTTAACTTTTTAAATTGTGTTTTTAAAAAGTTGTAATGTCAAAATGATGACCATGACCGACGAATTTGAATTACATATTAGCATTTAGTTCATTCTAGTTCACTCTACTTCGCTCTTGATGACCAATGAGTTGCGTAATACCCCGACATCGAGAATTTATACAAGCTTGGACATCGTTGGAATGGAAGTTCAACGAAGTTAGGTAATCAGGGGGCTGTAACCGTCTACAAAAATTGTAAGTAACGAACAACTAGATATCTCTTTCTTTCTCATTGGCATGTGTCATATAGGGGGATAAGGTACGATATATAATTTTCGTCTTGCTAATAGCCTTTACTCTTTATACTCTATGGCCAATACTATTATACCGAGTGTTGCCAATACTATTATTTAAATTACCGTTAGGCAATTACCGTATTCTACGGTATCTATACTTCGTGAACAGTTTCTAAGAATTTCCTAAAACTTTTACTTAATTAGATTTAAATCCACGTTTCTCATAAAAAAAATTACCAGAGCTGTCAATATAGCAACATAACTTTCCGCGTAATTACGCGGAAAGTTATCCTCCTGGGTGTCAGGTGCCGGGTGCCGCCTTTGAGAGCTAGGGCAAGAAGCGTCAGGGTCCGGGTGCCGCCTTTGCGGGTAGTAGTTATATTTTTTTCTTTCATTTAAAACCCTACAATTTTTACAATTTTTTTGCCACACCACGCTGGACATAAATAAAAAAGAAGGAGATATTGGGCATTTGCGTATAGATTTCATGAAGCATAGATACCAGGAGTCCGAACGGTATAGGCTTTTTAATAATAAAATTATGTACACAATAATAGGACCAGATCTTAGTTCTCTTTTCTGCCGCTAGGCGTGCGAGACCGACGAGTACCGAGTGTTGCCAATACTATTATACCGAGTGTTGCCAATACTATTATTTATTACAATTATTTTTAAATTACTGTTAGGCAATTACCGTGTTCTACGGTATCTATTTTTCGAGAACAGTTTCTAAGAATTTCCTAAAACTTTTATATAATAAGATTTCAATATTTCCAGAGCTGTCAATAGCAACTTTAAACTTCCCGCGTAATTTCAAACGAGTGCACGTCGGACCGTCGCGCGCTCTACCGGCAAAAATCTGTCCCCGTAATTGAGACCATTATTTTAACATTACGTTCGGACTCCTTGTTATCTATACTTCGTGATAGATTTAATAAAAATTTTAGAGGGAATTTTAAAAATTTCTGCGACATACCGTCGTGCCGGCACCCGCCACGTGACACTGAGTACTTGACAGCTTTCGGTTAGTATGAAAAAAATTTCAAATTTCAATAATTTCAAATAGGAATGTAAATTGAACACTTTATTAGAAATAGTATGTATTCTAGTGCCTAGGAATGTCATTAATTAATGATAGAATTAAGTACATTAGTTACAATGATTGTTTTTGTAAGACAGTCCCGTCAAAAAAGCCTTTTTTCCGAGGGTTTTTATTCCCTCATTGTGCATTGAAAACAAACAAAAGTGGCACAAAATTGATTTAAAATATATTGAACTATTTAAAAATACAAAAACATGTGAATAAATAAGTCCCAGCTACAGTTTATTGAGCAACAAACCATGTCCTGTTTTTCATAAAAACTGTAATTTGTATTATATCTCTGAGATCAGATCGTAGTAATAGTACAAGATGTTTTGTATTGAAATTAAATTTCTAAAGTATCCACCTATGTAAATAAAGCAAATTTTACAATATTAACACATAAATATGGCATTATTTGGGGTCTGAAATAAATAAGTTTGAAAAAAAAAGAACTCGTGTATTTTTTGCATCAAGATTCCTTTTATTTAGTTAGTTATTTTAAAATTATAATTCCGTCATCACGTAGGCAATTTAATCTAGTTTCTAAATATGTATAATATATATAGGTTTAAGTTACAATTTATCAATATAATCTTGAAAAACTACAAGGCGGGAGTCGCGCCCGTGATTCGCCAAATTGGCCCGCGATGGCCCGACGCCAGCTCATTTCGGCCATTTTTCGGCCCGACGGTCTAGAGGATAAGTTGCTATATTGACAGCTTTGAAATTTCAAACGAGTGCTACTGGGACTGGGACGCGCTTTACCGGCAAAAATCTGTCCTCTAAATTGAGACCATTATTTTTTATTATGAACATTACGTTCGGACTCCTGGTATCTATGCTTCGTGGCTGTGACGCTACTTGGCCAAGATCCATGCGGTGTCGGTTCATGCCGGCGGATAGCCAACTTGTGGCTATCAGATGGCCATAACGGTGTGTGCCATAACTGTGCCATCGTGTGGATTAGGGGTTGGCACAGTGTTGGAATGCTGGGCCACAACTGTGACGCTACTTGGCCAAGATCCGTGCTTTGTCGGTTTTTTGACGAAAGATCAAAGGGTTGTGGCCACAGTTATGGCTTTCCGTCCACACGTTGGCACATACTTAGTTCGTCACGAGCTCCGACAGTGAGCGCACGCCTACTTTTTTTGTTTTCATCGTCGAAACTTTCGTAATTTAATATTTAGTAATAAAATGTTTAATTTAATAATTGCGTAGTAACTAATAATTAATCTATGTTAACAATAATGAACGTGGAAACGTTCAGATTTATAGAATTATATCAAACAGAAAATCCGAAAAATCAAAATCACAAAAATAAAACTATTGGGTGCGTTTTTTGAGAAAAAAAAAATTGGCACATGCGCTGTGGCCTGTGTACATCCATATAATTTTTCGAATGTCAAAAATTTCGTCGGTGCATTTTCCCGCGATAAAGGCACAGATCTATATTCCCGCCTAGGAAATATAGATCTGTGCCAAATTTTATGATGATCGGTTGAGTAGTTTTTACGTAAAAGCGTAAAAATACAGTATCCCATATGAACCATAAATGATCGCTATAAAAAGTACCCTTAGGGGCCATCCATAAATTACGTCAAACGAATTTCATTATTTTTGACCCCCGTCCTTGTCACAGTTGGTCACATTTGTGAGACTCCCCCTCCCTAGTGTGAGGTCACATCTTACAATTTTACATCTAATAATAATTATTCAATTAAAACAGCAGTTCCGAAATTTGTTTAATTTTAATTTAAATGATTTTTAATAAAATTAACATCAAATTAAACATTGCAAGAAATTAACAAAACAAAAATTTGTTAATAAATGTGAAAGTTTGTGAGGATGGATGGATGATCTGGATGGGTGAAAGAATGGATGGATGGATGTTTGTTACTCTTTCACGCAAAAACTACTGAACTGATTTAAATGAAATTCGGTATGGTAGTAGTTTAGGCTCTGAATAAAAACATAAGCTACTTGTTATCCTAACAAAATACAGTATCGCAAGTTCCTTTGTGATACTCTATTTACGGAGGCGGAGCCGCGGGCAATAGCTAATAATAATAATAGCACCCCACACCGATTTCGGTGAAGGTGGCCGGTTTTATCGAAACCAGGCCAGCTACGCAGGATTTATTTTTATAGTGCTCAAGTGTGTGCGCAGTACATAAGATAAGAGCACTCTATTTTCCTTTACTCTCATAACCCAGTGGGACGGATGATCGATACGACTGGTGAGAGATCAGGCGCAGGACCGACTTTTTACATGCCCATCCGACGCATGGATCATCTTTCTTGTCAGACAATCACATGATCAGCCTGCATGCAACGCGGGAATCCAACCCACGACCTCCGAGTGGAGAGCCAAGCTCTATATCACTAGACAACGGTGGCAGTCAAACTATACAGCATCACCGTCATGATCCAAACAAAGAATATCTCTAGCACGTCTAGCACCAATTTCTTTGAGGACGAATCTTAACGATGGGCAAAAGTTCTTGTTGTTTCTTATGTAATTGCTTGTGTTGATTAGTGGCCTTGTAAAATACAAAATATAGACAACTTATGCAACAAGTATGCCTCGACACTGGGGCAATAAATATATATCATAACATAGCTATTACTTAACACTTAGATTAAAAAAAACTTTGAAATGTGACGTCACAAAATTTTGGACCCCTCCCACCCCCTTGTCACACAATGTCACACTTCGTTGACCCCTCCCTCCCCCTTAACGTGTGACGTAATTTATGGCTGGCCCCTTAGGGTCCACATATTACGTCACACCTGATGGGGGAGGGGGGGTCATACTAAGTGTGACTGTACATGTAAAATACAGGTACAGGGATACTAAAAAGCGTGACATGGGTGTAGGGGTTCAAAAAGTCGAAATTTTGCGTGACGTAATATGTGGATGGCCCCTTAGTGACTTAACATCCATTTTCATATTATACGTCCGCACCTTGGCCCGAACTGAATCATACTGAACGACCTTCCAACGTGTGGATTGCCGGCTCTTCACGTTGGCTATACTGAACGACCGTCCAACGTGTGGATGTCACACAACCTGTTCGCCAACATTAAGCCACAATCATGAAGCATAGATACCAGGAGTCCGAACGGTATAGGCTTTTTAATAATAATTATGTACACAATAATAGGACCAGATCTTAGTTTTCTTTTCTGCCGCTAGGCGTGCGAGACCGACGAGTACCGAGTGTTGCCAGTACTATTATACCGAGTGTTGCCAATACTATTATTTATTACAATTATTTTTAAACGTTAGCCAATTACCGTGTTCTACAGTATCTATTTTTCGAGAACAGTTTCTAAGAATTTCCTAAAACTTTTATTTATTATATAATGATTTCAATCTTTCCAGAGCTGTCAATAGCAACTTTAAACTTCCCGCGTAATTTCAAACGAGTGCATGTCGGACCGTCGCGCGCTCTACCGGCAAAAATCTGTCCCCGTAATTGAGACCATTATTTTAACATTACGTTCGGACTCCTTGTTATCTATACTTCGTGGCCACAATAATGACAATATCCGCCAACATGTGGAAGCCCCAAATGAGAAAGGGCGGGAAGCGGGAACGTTGTTTTTCAGCTGTTTTCGTCGTAGTGGCTAGATGGCGGCAGTGAGCTATTTACAAATGTTTACAATACATTATACAGTGAACCCCCGGCACATGGAATAGAGGTAAGGAGAACCATCTCGTGTATTAAAAATTAAGTTAAGAGTTAAGAGAGTTAAGATGGCGCTATAGTAGCGAGTGGAAGAATTTCAAAAAGAGCGCCACAAAATGGCCACAAATTATTAGAGCAACTACGGATAAAATAAACAACCGTACAACGGTGGCTGGGCTCTCCAGAGGCCAATAACTAACTTTCAAACAACTTCATCTCTTATCGCTAACTTCATATCATTTCCACATTTCCACCATCTACACTAGCGTTACTTCGGTGAGTTTTCGAACTATAATTTGGTGTTTATGAGTGGACACTTTTTCAAGTTATCCCCCATACAAGATGGTTCTCCTTACTCCTCTCCATGCCCCGGTAATCCGACAAACATTTTGCAGAGCAGTGTCGGACCACGAAGTATAGATACCAGGAGTCAGAACGGTTTAAGGTCTAAGATCTCTCTGTCTAACAATTTTGCTCGCTCTGAATTTTCAATTACGCTTACTACTATCTAGGAACAAATTTTCTCCAGTAACATTATACTACGTTATTTGTAATTAAATTGTTAACATATTAACCCTTAGCCACCTAACGTCGGTCATGGTGACTCCAACGGTTATTGTTTTTTGAATTACTCTGTTACTAGTTACTACTTTAGCGACGCGACAGTGACTCTGTCTACTTTTAGCGTGTTCCACACGGTACTTATTTTGCCCAGAATGCTACGATAATTTTTACCACGAAATGGTGTTTCTTTAGCGAAATAACGTTATTATGAAAATTTCGAAAATTTCGTTTTTAGCAATTTTTGTGACTAGTGGAACAACTGACAGCTGACGTTTAAAACGTCAAAAAGTGCTAATTTTAACCCAAGTAGGGAGCTGGTTAAAAATATGCAAAATGGCGTGATCATTTTAGCGTTTTTAACAGTTTTTGACAGATGACAGTTGCGTGTGGAACAGGGGTGAAAACAGTTACGAACGATCATAGTGGCGCTAAAGAAACAGAATGTGAATGAAAATAATGAAAATAACGTTTTGAACGTGCAAATGGAACGAAGCATAATACAGCGTGATTTTTTTGTATGAAGATTATAGGCCGTGCACCACGGTTTACCCCCACGCCCTTCAGCACGCGCTGAGCATTCGACCGGGTCACACGTCTGTGCGTTTAATAATTATAGGTATTTATATTCTGGTTGCGGTCGTGTTGACCGCTGTTAGGTGGTTACGATATTTTTATAAAAATATCGTAACCGCTTAACTTTATTTTATGAAGCGATTTTTTTTATGAAGCAATTGGCTGAAGATCTCGTAAAGCCTCATTTGAAAATACGCGTGAATAAATCTGGCTTACATCGTGAATTTCAAGATACTATATGGCGTATACTGAAGATGGACCAAGAGCCGAGCACATCATCAAATAATAGCATCGAAAAGTTTGAAAATAGGAAGACTTGCTTAACTTGTGACTTCAAAAAAAAAACGAAAATCATAATATCACATGTATTTTCGATGTAAAAAACCAATTTGCATTTAGTGTTCACAAAAAATGTGTCTGAAGTGTCGCCAAAAATAGTAACGGTCTTATTCATAAAAAAAGCTTATAAAACGTTTATAACGGATAATAGTTAAAATGCTCGATAGGCTTATATAACGTTCGATAAAATTGTCTATTCATAACACTTCTATAAACCTTCTATAACTAACAATTGTCTTTAAGCAAAAATGTTGCCATTATTAGGAAGTTGGCTAACAAGTTGGACGAACATATTGAATCAATCATAGATAATATGTATAAAACTACAATAATTTGTTGTCTACGCAATACGGAACGTCAAATAATTTCAAGTTGTCAACTGTTGTCAACGATCAATAATTTATCGTATCTATTTGAATTTATTTTTGTAGTATAAAACCTAACATTATTACCTACCTAACATTATTATAAAAGTAGTTTTAATGGCATTGCAATTGATCTCGACTGTTAAAAGGCAGAGAAGTGAAAACTGGTTGGAGGAAGATAAGGTTAGTACAGATACACCTAAAATTGGAATTTGGACCATAGTAAGGACGGACGTCCAAAGAAAACGGATCAACCCTACTTCTGTACACTTTTCTTCGACGCGTATTTCTAGTTGTTCATTGACATCAAAGATGTGTAAAGCTTGCATTATTTTATAAAATCAGAAATAATTATTTTGTTTACAAAATAACATTGACAAAATATTTGTGTCAAATGTCAGTTTTTTAGTAATCGGCTGTTAAGAGTTTGGCCATCTTGTATCTTATAGTACTGTTAAAGTATACCTGGCCTCTATAACTTTATGATAGGTTTATAGAACTCTTTGTTGATATAATGCTGTTATGAATACAATTTTTTGCCAATCTTCTTATAGTGATCTTATAGAACACTTTAGGTGTTCTATAAGTTTTTATGAATAAGAGCGTTAATGTTTACCACTTGTAATTTTATAAAAAACTAGCGACCCGCCCCGGCTTCGCAGGGGTACAATGTATATATCTGTATAATCTATGGGTACAATACTGATACTAATACTAGTTACCAGGCCATTAAATCTTATTAAAAAAAAAAAAAATGATACTAATACTGCGGCTACCTCATAGATCTAAACCCTCCTCCCACACGCACACCCCCGCCTTGGTGACGCCTACTTCGCAACGGGCCGTGGAGCAGAAATCTTAATATTTTAATTTCGCCATAACTACAAAACCAAACGTCCAATTTTAATCATTCATAGACCAAATATTATCTACATAAACTGTACTTAGTGATAAAATAATTTATTTTGATAAGGATTAATAGCATGAGTAAAATAAACGCGTTTAAATGTAGTCAAACAAAAAATCAAGATTTCTAAATAAAAAAAATGTTGTGCCTCACTCGACATAGATAGGTATAGTGTGTCGCGGACTTTTTTGTAGATATTTATAAGATCTACAATTAATTAGAACATTTTATGGTTCTATCTTTTATAGTTTAGGCAGCGTACGCAAAATAAGTAACTTTTCTGGTTGATTTTTACACCTTGTGTCCGAAAACCCCAAATATCTTACGGAACACTATTTTTTTCCAAAATAAAATTTAGCCTATGTTACTCGTGGATAATGTAACTTTCGAATGGTGAAAGAATTTTTGAAATCGGTCCAGTACTTTTTGAGCCTATTCATTACAAGCAAACAAACAAACAAACATACAAACAAAGTTTTCCTCTTTATAATATTACCCCCTTACTAATAAACGCTGTATAAGCTTTGAATAGTTATACAGTGTTTTGTTCCCGTCACACAAGTGACATTTTTAATTCGATAGAAGGAGACAAAACACTGTATAGCGTTTATCAGTAAGGGGCTTAGTGTAGATGTGATTTAAATGTGCCATTATTATTTTTATTTAGCCTACTAAATCTATCTATCTAAGTTTCATAAAATAAGTAAATTTTGTTAAGTTTAAATATGTGTTCCTTTTCAGATCTCAGATTTTTGTTAATGCCTTTATTTTTTTATCTAAAATGTTTAAAATATTTATAAGCGTTAATTATTAATATAAAAACTAATAATTTGCAAAGTTTGTTGAAGTTGATTATAATAAAAGATTCTAAAGTTTATAACCTATCTTTAATTTTTTCCATTTTTACTATTATTATATTGTAAAATTAAAAAACAATACAAGGAGTCACCATTACCGCCGTTAGGTGATAGTGTTACTCAAAAACACGTTAGGTAGCTAAGGGTTAAAAGTTAAAACTGGTCTCGACTGGTTGACAGAAGAGTGCAATTACTAATAAAATGTGTAGCATGTTATGCTATCTACAGACACGCGAATATGGTACGGAGCGTACAGCGGACCATATCCGCAGACCGAATCCGGTGTTGCTACACACGCACGGATTTGGTACGGTGCAGTGGAGCGTAAAGCTCGACACTCGTGTGTTCGATTTTATGCTCTGGGGCGTCAAGCGGACAACCAAAAAAAGGTGAGGTCGTGAATTTTGTTTATATTCTGGTCAGTTATACTTCTAGGTGACGTAGATGTGTACACACAATATTTTTTTCGTATCATACTTTATTGCTGAGTTATGAGCTTTTAAATATTTACTAAGAGTGAAGTCCGTTATTTTTGGATGCTTAATAATTGTATCAATTTATTGGTAACAAAATCTAAAAATTACTGTTTCTTGTAGTTAAAAAGTTTAAATTTTAATTTTTTTTGTCGAATTCTAAATTTTAATTTTTTTAGCGTATAGTAAACCGGAAGTGAAAATTTCAAATCGATTTAACTACTAACTTCGACCATTTTTAAATTAAATATTTTTACCTTAAATTAAAGCTTTAAATGTATCAATTCTTCACAAAAAAAATTTGAAAGTGATCTCTAATAGTTTAATACTTAGAGCATATAGAGTACACACATAGCTTTACTAAGCTGTATAATATAACTCCGTTATTTTTGGATGCTTAATATTTTCATAATTATATTAGTTTATAATAAAGAACAATAAGTGGTGTTTCTTATAGCTAAAAAGTTGTAATTTTTAATTTTTTTATCGAATTTTTAATTTGATTTTTTTTTCGTATAGTAAACCGGAAGTAAAGAGTTCAAATAGATTTTGACTTAGAGCATATATAGTACATACACAGCTTTTAAAGTGACTATTTAAAAAAAAGCTACTTAAAGTTAAATATCTCGCAAACGGATACCTAAATCAAAAAATCGGCTTAGATACCTCTCGATGTTTATAAAAGACCTTTGTAATAATACCCCACACTATAGAGTAGACGCGAAAAAAAAAAATATCATCCCCACTTTACATATATGTGGGACTCATTAGATAGGTCTTTTATAAACACTAGAGGTCTGTAAGACGATTTTTTGATTTAGGTATCCGTTTGCGAGATATTTAACTTTAAATAGCTTTTTTTTGTTAAAATAGTCCCTCTAAAAGCTATGTGGATGTACTGTATATGCTCTAAATCTTAAACTATTAGAGATCACTTTCAAATTTTTTTTGTGAAGAATTAGTACATTTAAAGCTTTAAAATTTAAGGTAAAAATATTTAATTTAAAAATGGTCGAAGTTAATCAAATATCGATTTGAAATTTTCACTTCCGGTTTACTATACGCAAAAAATTCAAATTTAGAATTCGACAATTTTTTTTAAACATTTAAACTTTTTAACTACAAGAAACAATAATTTTTAGTTTTTGTTACATTTAAATTAATACAATTAATAAGCATCCAAAAATAACAGACTTCACTCTTATTAAATTTTTAAAAGCTCATAACTCAGCAATAAAGCATGATATGAAAAAATATTGTTTGTACACACCTACGTCACCTAGAAGTATAACTGACCAGAATATAAACAAAATTCACGACCTCACCTTTTTTTGGTTGTCCGCTTGACGTGAAATGCCCCCTCTATTACATTAGCATAGAGTTCTATTTACAGTGTTGTTTTTAAACCTCGACGATGATTCCCGCAATTCATTGATAACGGGCAGTGATACCAACTCTCAAAAATATTTCTCCCCAAATTTTACCCCCGATTACTTATACCAGTGTTTTTCAACCTTTTTTATGATGCGACCCGCGATATGATGCGAAATTTTTTCATACAAGGGTATGAAAAAATTTTTCGCGACCCCCCGACCCTTCGCTTATTTATCATGTATGTATGTGTATGTTTAATGTTACAGTGTTACAAATATTCATTCCATACGACGTTTTTATGCGTCTCCATAATTATTATTTGGATACATAATATAGTACGTCAAACACATTATTTTACAATTACTAACATCGATGATATCGATGATCGATTTATGAGTCCTATCGTATACGTATATACTTTTGTTAAAATTCTGTTACTAAATCATAATAAAACACAACACACTCATCAAAAAAAAAATTATTTTTTTACTAAAGTTCTCTCGACTTCCGGCGACCAGAAGCGATACAGAAGCTTCGCGACCCAATAGGGGGTCGCGACCCACAGGTTGAAAAACATTGACATACTATTGACAAGTCTAAGAGATAATAGGCTAGAAAGAAAGGTTATGTGTTTAACATAAATACTTACGCGTGAATAAAATAAAACTAACTTGCCTTAATCTGATTTTATTCCCAATACATTTTCATGTCCCTGGCTATATACACACATTAAAATAATTTTTATTATAACATACAAATTGATTCATAAGGAGTAAACTCTAAACATCCTGTCCCATAGTAAACCCTCGTAGATATTTTCCCTAATTTTGGGGAGTACATCCCTAAGTTGGCAACACTGATACCGTTGTACGGCCTAACCACCGGACTGCTCTACACACGCCCGGATCTGGTACGGAGCGTACGATCCGCTGTACGCTCCCTACCAAATTCGTGTGTCTGTAGACACCATTAGGTATATCAATCCGAAACCCTCATACTCATGAAACTGAACAACGTTCCCTAAGGAACATAGGTCGAAATATGAAAAAAATAATATTATATTATCTGACGCCCTGACGATTGAAAAATCGGCCCTTATTCTGATCACTGGTATATCTAGCTTTTGCTTATAACTTATTTCTAGTGTTTCTACAGCAGTGATTGTCGCTTTTAGTTTAAAAATTACTAATATTCTTATTTCTTTCTAACATATAATACATTATCCAAAATGTATTGAGAAGCGAGGGTCAGAATACATATTTCTTTAAACTTTTCTCTCAGAGATTCAAAAAGGGACATTTTGTAAATTGAACGCACCTATTGCTCGCTTCTGCAGTACAAATATTGTAGGCATTTCCCCATAAATGATGCCGTAAGAAATTCTACTATGAAAGTAGCTAAAATAAACTAGTCGCGCCGTGTCTTCGTCACTTAATATAATCGTAACAGCTGGTCCTGTATATATATATGAAATATAGAAGAAAAATTAAACCCATAACAATGACTTTTAGATTTTTTCTGTTTACCCTACGGTACCTACGTTTTGTGCGCACTAATCTCAGAAACTACTGAACGGATTTAATAAAGTTTGTTAACGTTGTAGTTTATGCTTTTGATAATTTGGCATATATACCTATAGAGTAGATAAACCACGGGGAAGGACAAAAGATACTTTTTATCGTTTACTCGGGGGCGGGAAGTCATCACCACTAAATCGCTCTTGTGACGTCATAGTAGAATGAAAAATAATGGCACGGTTGATTTCTTTACAGACGATGAGACTTGCATGGTCTAGTCATAGATGTCTGTGGTACCTATTTAGACAAGGTCTTTTTTAAAACCCATGGAAATCGTGCATAGGATTGTTCTTTAAATTAGGCACAAAAAAAAAGAAGCAATATCGGCTTCAAATTTAAGTCAAGCACAACGTTTTATTTGAAAATAAATGAATGAATAAGTTTATAAACATTGATTAAGAACACTTTGTTGTGTACATTAGGTCAGGCAGTGCAGTGAGCGATGAAACTGGGGATAGTAGTGCGAAAGGTATTTTCTAGCCCCCATACTAATAACTATATTTTTTATTAAAAACTATAACCCGACTACGTAAATTGTATAGCCCGTTACTTGGGCTATTATTCGAATCTATTGACACCTAATTCATAATAATCGGACGAGTAGTTCAGGTATTACGGTAGAACAAACATACATACATAGACAGCCAAAATCATTACCTTCCTTTTGGCTTCGCCGTAGTCGGGTAATACGTATCAGATTGAGACAGCAAGTTTGAATAGCTCAAATTGTATACATATTTGTATTAGTTGGAATATTAATTTAAAATTAATCACTAATATTACTTACCTACATGTATTAATTTATAGTAAAATTATAAATTAATACATGTAATATTAGTGAATTGAGATGCTTTGTTCTTTCATATCCGGGTCCGTTGTCATAAGTGTAAAATGTTAAAGCTAGAAAGATTGGTAGATTACCTACCTATCTTTCTATATTGTATTACCTACTTATTGTGTTACACAATAAGTAGGTAATACAATAGGTACATATTTATTTAGCCTCGTCAGGCTATAACCGCATGCAATTTTAAGGAATTCCGGTGTTTTGACTCCGGTCTTTCCGGTATTTGACTTACACTTTACTTTATTGTATTATAAATGCATCGTCTTGGTATTATGGACTGATTTTGGAGTTAACGACCAATCAAAACGCGTTTGACGTTGCTTTGACGTTCGGGACTGCATCGTAACTGTATTAACGCAGGATTTAACTATCAGAATTGACCTTCAAATGAAATATTCATATTACAGGTGATAATTCTTCTCCACATAACGAGCATAATGCCAAAAAGACGGGAAAAATTAGACGATGATTTAGAAACAATATTGTATTTCAAAGAAAGTGTGGAGAATGGCCGTACGAAACAGCGGCCCCGCGCCAACCTTGAAAGCTTAGAAGGGGCTAGATCCGATATAGAAGAAGAAGAACCCCCTATGCCTCCGCCAAGGCAAGTGTTGTCGTTGGAGTGTAAATGGTGTGTTACCATGTGCTGCGGAGAGAACTGCGAGTGCGCCGAGCAGCTGACGACGTGGAACACCACGGTCCTCCCCAAAACGGAGCAACCGAGTCACGTCCAAACACCAGCACCACCCACACAGCCCACTACGGCAAACCACGACGTGACCACGGAGCCAGCATCGGGCAGGAGGGGATTCAGTACACGCGACTATATTAAAAATGTCCTAACCCACGATGGAGACATCGGTAGTATACTGAATAATTTAGTCAAAGTTACGCTGCAGAAGGTAGAATTAATGAAGAAAATGGACACTAGACGGAGCAGATCGATAGAGTATACAGACGTCGAAGATTCGAAAACAAATTTTTAATTTGGTCATTTAAAGGGTAGGTGTAAATGAAAAAAATAATTAATACAGCATTTTATACAAAAAAAAATTGTAAAAATGATGCTATTCGAGTATAATGTTTTATGATTATGTTTATGATATAAAACCTGTTTAAAATTTTTGGAAATTTACTCCATAAAATTTTTATGTTAAATATTATTAATAACTAGCTTTTGCCCGCAGCTTCGCTCGCGTCAGAGGGAACGCTTGTTCGGGAAAATACCAATACCAAAATTGAATACATAATGGTGTAGGCACTGCACAGCCGTATCAGTTGTATTTTATTTGAATGTTTCCTGCGACTTCGTAGGTACGCTCAAGAAATCTACCGAGAACTGTACCATAAATAAAATTTAATAAGCTGCAAAAAGTATTCTGTGTTAATTCTGGATAAACTACTACCATACCAAATTTCATCAAAATTCTTTACGTGTTTTCTTTACTTTACTTTATATATATCTAGTTTCTCACTTATTCCTCATATAATAATCATACACACTAATGGTTAGGATTAACCTAGGTAAAGTTTTAACCAATTCAAATATCTGGTTATTTTATAGCATTTTATACTACGTTATTTTTTAGATTGATAAAACTTTCTGTAGGTGTGAACCAATTGAATTGAAATACCTACACAAAATTATAAGCAGAGCTATCCTAATTCCTATCCGCATGGAATCCGTAGGTAGTTAGGTACCCAAAAATTTTCCGCGATAAAAAGCGAGTCCTACTATATTATATATCTATGGAGTCCTATGTATTTATCCAAGGGCTAAACTACTACGGTACTTAACAAGTTTTATAAAAATCCGTTCCGTAGTTTCTGAGATTATTGCGCACAAACGTACAGATCAAAAATCTGGGTTAAAAACTAAAAACCTATGTTTTAAACACTGATAAATCAAGCACAAATAAATTAAATATTACATATTAAGTATAACAACAAAAGAGAAAGAAATATAATACCTACACTCAAAATATTCTACTGAAATAGTATGTAATATAATAAGTATTATGAATATAATCAATAATTATAACAATCGCAAATATTTAGGTGCCTAGTTTTTCAAAGAGATTTTCATCAAATTTAACTTTGGCATTCTTGTCAGATTTATTTTTCAACATGATGACAATATAATATTATGTCAAAATAAAAATAAAGCTTCCCACTCACGGGCTATCGATTGCTTCAATCAAATTGGAAAATAATTCGTATTTGAAAGTAAATTGCTAACGACAAACTATTACACAAAATGATTAGTGTAAGACCTACCAGCTAGTGGAACAAAATTTACGCGTATATATACGAGTTTCATATAAAAAGTATAGTAAGGTGGTCCTAGGATCTCAGACTATATTTTATTTTTATCTAAACCGATTTACTTGCAACTACGAACCCAGTAAATGTTTAAATTGTAAAGACTAAATCGATCGATCGCTTGTGTGTGGGAAGCTTTATATCAAAAGCACTAAGGAGTATTTATATCAACTTAAAAGCAAATCGCTCCCAAGCAACTTTCTTTCCCTTTTTATTCCCGTTAGCGGACGAATTTCAATAAACTATGATACACGAATTCCATCAATTCTGTTACATAATGTTTGTGCAAAATATGAAGTAGATTGGACCAAGGAATCACGTTGCCCCATACAAACTGTTTTACCCCTTTTCACCCCCTTAGGAATCGAATTTCGAAAAATCCCTTCTTATCGGATCCCTACGCATTACAAAGAGCAAGCCCTGCAAGTTTCAGGTCTCTACGATCAGCGGTTTAGGCTGTGCGTTGATCCGTCAGTCATTCAGGACAAAGGATTTTATATGTATAGATTAAGCCTATAATTGCCTTAATAATAATTGTTCGTAGCCCAAGCACGAAAAATTGACATAAATTACTAATCGTATCATTAGCGAATATAAATTGTATGAAAATCATGACTTCTTCATGAGCTTCTATACAATTTTCATTAGTTAACATTACGATCACGAATACTTTGTTATCAATGAGGAATGTGTCTGTCAAGGTATGTGGAATAATTTGATAGTTATTTTGTTATTATAAAGATTTTATGTTCTGGCGTTATCATCTTCATCTTATTCTCGTGCTAAAACTCAAGAACGGCTGGACTGATTCGACTAATTTGATATAATATATTGAACAAATGACTAATATTGGAAAAAAGATTAGGAAATTACTAAAAACGGCAATTGAATTTTTCTATACTTAATGTTTGTTTTGTCGGTAGCGTAAATTCGGACCCGCAGTAACAAATCTTAATATATCATTTTTGTAACATAACAATAATTAAGTAATGTGATGGAAAGTTTTATAAAATACATTTATTACTATGTGTCTTATGTAGATTTAAGTAGTAACATTTATAGCAGCTTTAATAAGTTATTTGTTTACTTAAAACAATTTGTTTACTGTGCTCTAAGTATGTGAGCTCTAGTCGTTACGTGGAGCGCTACGGTCTTCGGGCTACAGACCTAGGTCGACAGGCCATAGTTTTCAGGTTATGGCCCACTGTCTACGCGCTACGGTCAACAGTTTAAGGTCTTTGGGCTACGCGCCTCGGTCTACGAGCTACGAGACTCAGTCTACGATCTACGGGCTACGGATTGCGGTCTACGGGCTACTAACTACGAATCTTGTAGACTACAGTCTACGGGTTAGGGACATAGGTCTACGAGATTCGGGCTACAGTCTACCATCGACGGGCTACGGACTACGGTCTACAGGTTACGATCTACAGCCTACGATCTACAGACTACGTACTACGCATCTTGTAGACTCTACAGTCTACGGGCTACGATCCTCGTACTACGAGCTACGGGCCTCAGTCTACAATCTACGGGAACCGGACTGTCGCGGTCTACAGGCTACGATCTACGGGCTACGGGCCACGGGCTACGAGCTACGGGACATAGTCTACAGTCTACGGGCTACGGGCCACCGTCTACGAGCTACAGGTCATAGTCTACAGGCTACGGGCTACGGGCCACGGTCTACGAGCTACAGGTCATAGTCTACAGTATACGGGCTACGAGCTACGGGTCATAGTCTACAGTCTATGGGCTACGGGCCACGGTCTACGAGCTACGGGTCATAGTCTACAGTCTACGGGCTACGAGCTACGGGTCATAGTCTACAGTCTATGGGCTACGGGCCACGGTCTACGAGCTACGGGTCATAGTCTATAACAGTCTACGGGCTACGGGTCATAGTCTACAGTCTACGGGCTACGAACCTCGGTCTAAGTGCTACGGCTTACGGACCAAGCGACTATTCCTACCTACGGGTTAGGGGCTGGCTGGTAGTTAGCCGCGCAGACCTGCGGGCGGGCACGGGGCGGGGCAGGGAGGCGGAAGCGCGGGTCGACGGCCGCCGCACGCGACCCGCGCACGTGATGCGATTAGCGGATGTAGGTCACCCCCGCCGCCCCTGCGCCCGCCCGCCCGCCGCGGTGCAGCACGACCAGGCGACAAACATAACCGATGAAGAAATGTTCATCAGGTATGTCTGTCGCTTGGGGGCTTAAATAAGCCACAAATACATCAATCTTTGTTAAGGCTCCTCGCGGCACCTGTTGACCCATTAACTGCAGGTCCGGCTAAAAGACTTCGTTAGGGCGGTACGGTGATGCCACCGACTTCCACCATTTTAGTCGGGACCTAATTGGTAGCGACACCAGGCGAGCTCCAGCAGCACAGTGGCACTGGAGCCTAGATTGAGCACTCTTGAGCTCCCGATGACGGGAGGAAGGAGCGTCATAAGGCGGTGTACGATTTACCGCGACCATCAATTCTAACTTTGTAGGTCTCGAACTATTATTCAGTGTCGAAAGTTCAAACTTGAATCCAGTTAAGTTTAAAAATGGGTCCCATTTGACACGAGCTCCGCGGTAACCACGGAGTAGAAAATATACGAGTAAACAGGTCTTCATCGATCCAAATTTAACATTTTCGACGTCCCCTTCAACGGCCCACAATTTTCCACACACTCGAGGACACATCGTATGCTTGTTTGTAGTAGTGCAATCAAATCGAAATTTATGTAGCTGTTCATCTGTTACTCTTTCTTTAATCTGTGGCGGTAACCGCTGGTGACAAGCTTAAAACATCTTTCTTTTTACCGCCTATAAATTAGCAGCGTTCGCGAATTTAATATAGTAAATATAATATCTATCCGTCGGGAACACTGTATTTTTCGGGATAAATAGTAGCAAATTATATTTAATCTAGAGCCTAAACTACTACCATACCAAATTTCATCAAAATCCGTTTAGTAATTTTTGCGTAAACGAGTAACAAACATCCTCCATCCATCCTCACAAACTTTCACATTTATAGTAGGATTACATGTTTATTCTATTGTACCTCTATGGATAGTGCCCCCCCCCCCTCCGAGTTTCATAAAAAATCATAAAACTGACAAATGAGTAACATTTTTTGTGACCATTTGTGAAAATATTAATCCTTTCATTTTAAGCTTTTTATTATCTATTAGATGTTGCCCGTGAATTCGTACGCGCAAAAGTTAATTTCGCAAAAATCGTACAAGTAGCCTATGTCCTACCCCGTGGTCAACTCTACATTTGTGCCAAATTTCATTAAAATTATTTCAGTAGTTTCGGAGCCTATTCAATGAAAACAAACAAACTTTTCCTCTTTATTATATTAAAAGGTATAGAAGTATAGATTTCAGATTGGCTCTTCGATGCGCTTCGACTCTGCCCTAGTACCTATAGGTTGACCCTGTGCCCTAAGTATAACTATAAGTATACTATAGTCTACGTATCTCGATTGACCTCCGCCTTGTATCTGGAACGTCGGACGACGAGCTCAAACGGTTTTAGGTCAATATTTTCATAGCGTTCGATATGGACCGCCATTCAATTTTAAACCAGAAAGTTTAATTTGCAATCAAAACATTTATGTTTTGAATTATTAAATAAAACGAACAATTTAACGATAAGTAAAATAGAAATATAAAGGATGTCGGCATTTTTCCACAATCTATTTGAAATTGATTAGTTACTTGAAGCATTTCATAAATATTAAAATAGCCCTTCACGCAATACAGTTTTAATTAATACTTTGTCGTAAAAAAGTATGGGCGAGAAAATAAATTAAAGCTCGATTGTAGGGGAAGGTCGAGCAAAGTGAATAACCTTAAGATAATAATTAAGGTTTTAGCAAAAAAAATAAATAAATAAGATACAAAAACAAAATAACTGTCATAAATAAGTCTTTATAGTTGCTCTTACAAATACCATCATCAGTTATCATTAATAATAATTAACCAATTATTAACTATAATAAAATTTGAAAAAATATGAAAGTATTCACTTTGCCCGGTACCCTGGGTAAAGCGGATACAGTATTCGGGTAAAGTGAAGACCCATAATTTAAACTCTGTAAACGTAAATATAAATTTAATTAAAAAAACCTCAGTTTGATCATAAATAAGTACAAATATAAGATTGGCGGTGGTCACAGATATATCCTTGAGTACCATCAAAAGCGAAACATTCTTCGTGACAGTACTGATAACCAACGAACGCCACAAATTAATAGCCGTTTGCATGATATTTTCGTCCGACGACATTTTTATATATTGATATTCACAATCAGAAATAAATAGATAATTATTTATTATTATAAAGAGATCGTAAGTCAAAAATCAGAAATAGCAGGCAAATATACTATTTCCATTTTGCCCTATTCACTTTGCCCGAATAGGTAAGTTATGAGGTTAACACATTTCATACAAAAATGAATAATTCTGATTCTCTGTTAAATCTTCTAAATCAGTCAGGTTTGCCTTTTATATAAAGGCAAACCTGACTGACTCATCTATCAACGCACAGCCGAAACTACTGAACTGATTTCGCTGAAATTTGGCATACAGATATTTGTAATAAAGTAGGCATCCGCTAAGAAAGGATTTTTGAAAATTCGCCCCCTAAGGGGGTGAAAAAGGGGTTGAAATTTTGTATGGAATCCAAACCACGCGGACGAAGTCGCGGGCAAAAGCTAGTATAGTATAAAATTTACTTTGATATGCTACCGAACAAAAATATTTTTGAAACTTAAGAACGAATAATACTGTAATCAATCAATCAATCAATCAATCTAATGATATGCTAATGCTAATGCTAATGCTAGTGAAACTATTGTATTATAGCGGGGATCTCCTCTTTTCGCATAATTTTATTTGTCATAATTTCATTTGGCATACCTCACTTGGCATAATTTTATTACGCATAATATTACTTTAGCATAATGGTTTCTTGGCATACTACATCATTAGGCATAAATATCATTTAGACTAATATTTTTTGTCCTAATTTAATGAGGCATAACTCGTAAGGCATAATTTTTCTTAGGCATATTTTTTTGTCATAATAAATCCAAGGCATTCTGTCACAAGGCACAAATATGCATAAAATGGAAGGACATAATGAAAATACGGTTAAGGTAATTAAATACATATTTATGAAACATTAAAAGCTGGTATTACACTTATTATACATAGTGTAACATGTGTAACAGTAGGTTAAATTGCAGCGGGGTGGCCCTGGGGTCACCCGTAAGCCGCTAACATGTTTAAAATAAGTGCATTGGGCTCATGGTTATGGCTCAGCATGTTCTTAGGTAGCAGTTCGTGTCGTTTGTCCGAGATTAATTTCGTAATCAGTCGAAAATTACAATTATAATTGTTATTTCGTTTTAACTCGCACACCCAGTAGAATTTATCATTCATTAGTATGTGAAAAAAATGCTCCAAAGAAGTAAGTATGCTTAAATATAATAGTATGCTTAAATATCATTATGCGTAAATATATTTATGCTTTTTAATATTATGCGTAAAAATATTAATCTTAATTAATTTTATGCGTAAAAAAAGTATGCCTTACAATAAGTATGCCTAACAAATATTATGCTTTTGCCTTTTAGTAATTATGCGAAAAAAATAATCTAAGAAAGTTATGCCAAATGAATATTATGCGAAACTACTATTAGGTCAAATGAAATTATGCCAAGTAAAATTATGACATATAATTTTATGCGAAAAAATAGGGAACCATTATAGCGCAGAGTCCTATTTTTAGTGCTCTGAAATTTCCGCCGAATTCCGGATTTCAGCCTTAGTATGTTTGTACCTGTAAGGTCAACGTGGCGTGGTGTGGCGTAACGTGACGTGACGTGGGCCGTGGCGTCAGCGTTGTGTGGCATAGTGTGCCACGTGACAACATGGAGCGATGTTATTATTATCTTATAACGTTCTACTTCTCGACGAAGGATGACACAAATGCTTTAATGCGACGAAAAGAGCTTTTGCAGCTAAGGCTCAGTTCACGCTGAGATGCGACGCGACGTAAAGCAGCGTGTAATTTTCAATAGTGAAACAAAATAAAATTGCGCGCGGCGTCAATACATAGCGCTACATATCCTTCTACTATTATAAAATTTGTTTGTGTGTAAAGTTTGTGAGGATGGATGGATAGATTGATGGATGGATGCTTGTTATTCTATTACGCTAAAACTACTGTACGGATTTTCATCTTGGTATGATAGCAGCTTTTTAGGCTCTGGATTAAAACATAGGCTTTATTCATTCCGAAGAAGTACAGTAATCCCGCGGGATACTCTGTTAACGTGGGTGGAACCGCGGGAAAAATCTAGTTACGCATATAACTATTACAGCTTCAAGCATCGTCGTGTCGCGTCACGTCTCTGATATGTACTATCGACAAAGCTGTCGCTCGACCAGGCACAAGATGTTAATCGCTTAACATCGCCGTTGAAATGTGCGTACGAAAACATAACTACGTGTAAACACGTGGTTAAACCACGTCTGCAGTCGTTGCGGTCACTTTCTTTGTGTTTAAATATTTTGCGGCGTCCTAGTGCAAAGACAAAATTATGAAACTGGTCGAGCAGGAACTTTGTCGATATTGCACGTTATGTAGGTAACATTGTAACGAAATATATAAATTCTAATGGAACATAGTGTAGACTTATAGTTCACGGCTGGGGCGCTTGGCAGTGGATCTTCTTCAGTAGTCGTACTTTCAATAGGCAATCGGACAATTTTTTTTTTTGCATAAATGAATAGTACTCTTAAATATGAGTAACTTCTCAAAAGAAACCGTATATCAAAAGTCAATATTTTCAAAGGTACAGCGATTTGTATAAAAAATTTCGCGAGCCTCCTAAAAACGCTCCATACTAAAATCGATATACACATGACGTCACTTATAGGTTATAGTATATGAAGTAGTATATGAAGTATATGGCCGCCGGAATATATTTGTAAATATCTCCCATATTTTTGCGTTTAAGTTCATACATATCATAATGAATGTTTTTGTATATATGATGTGAGTAAACTAATGGATGTAGGTTTTGTTTACCAATTTCGCAAAAAAAAAAAATTTTTTTTGGTATAAAGGCTCGCGAAATTTTGTATACAAATCGCTGTCTGTACCTTTGAAAATATTGACTTTTGATATACAGTTTCTTCTGAGAAGTTACTCATATGTAAGAGTACTATTCATTTATGTAATAAAAAAAAATCAGTCCGCTTGCCTATTTTCACTATGAAAAGTAGCTAATAGCTATAAAACTATTAGTAGACTTGTAGTGTGCGGAGCGCGAAGTTGTTTTATATGGCTACAAAACGACATACAAAGATTCGTAAACATTATCGACTGTAACCAATGACCTTCTAATACACATGGACAAATCACGCCATATAAAAACTAAGCGTAAGCATGGCACGCGTTTTTTATTTCACCATATTGTGCTTCGACTGCTCTGTGCATACATTGCCGCTGATGTTCGTGTCCTTTCAAATGTCCGCGGTTGCTCAGCAGTAATGTAAAACAATTATGTAGTCGAAGCTACATATGCTGATTTTAGAAAGTGATTGGAACAAAGATAGTAGTGGAGTAACAACGGACTATAAATTTTTTGATTTTTCTTTTGGAAATTTTTTTTTGTATCCGACTACGCCAAAAGGTTTATGGTATTTTTAGCAGTCTATGTATGTATTTAGGTATGTATGTGTGTTGGTTTGTATGAACATAATTATGTTCTACCCATAAACTACTGAGTTGATTTTGATGAATGGTGTGTCAATCGATTTTTTTATTATGGTCCGGATGACGTAGGCTAAATTCTTATCCGACTACGGTAAAGTCAAATGGAAGGGATATGATTTCGTAGTTGAATTACAGCTCTGGGTTACGCTTTCATTCTTTATACTGGGCTAGGTAGAAAAAACTTTGATTTAAAAGAATATTTAAATCATATACTTCAATGAATAAAATAATGTTACGTGTTAGGGTTCGAAGGATTTGGAGAGAAAGACCTGCTGACTCTTTTAAAGACTTTATTCACTAGCACTAGGTCCAACACAAAGCACTAAGTCCAAACACTAAGCACTAACGATGTCCTATGTCGTAGCCAAGTCGTGGGTTTCATTCACTGGTATCACTCTTGATCACTAGTTTTCACTTCGAAATCGCCCGAAGGTAGCTCGAAACTGAACTGAACTCGCTCGTATTCCTGCGGCTATTTATATGGGCCGAATCAGTCCCAGACTATTCCAGAAAGTTTCCGACTCGCGTAACCGTGTTGGATTTTTCGGGAAAGTTCGCACAGTAGCGCCATCTAGTATTGAGTAGGGGGTTTCACGTTGTCTTTGTTCATACAAAGTGGTTTCATTGGTTGACACTAGATGGCGCTAGTCTCTTTGTGTGTTCGTACAAACATTCTCACAAGACTACGGCAAAATAATCTCTAACCCTATGTATGTATGATTGACCAGGTTAGTCGTTAGTCAGCTGTTATTAAAAATTAATGTAGGTTTGTATGTATGTATGCATAGGAAAGTAAGTCAAATTATTTTATTGCAATATTTTTGTTTAGTTAAAATAATCAAGTGCACTGGAATAGATTATTTTATTTTATTATTTTTAACTTTCCGCTAAGAAAATCTAAGATTTTCAAAAAAGTTATTGGTTTTACCCCGTTTTGCAAAAATCGAATTCTCGTCAGTTCTGTCTCAGAAGTTCTGAGGTCACAGGAAGCTTCCCTGACTACCCCCGCAATGTTGTCACTATGTCTGTATGTATGTGTGTGTGTGTGTGTGTATGTGTGTGTGTAAGTATGTAAACCTTACACACACACACACATAACTTTTGAGCGGTTTGACCGATTTTATTGCGGCTGATATGCTGCATGCTAATATTTCTTTTTTGCGATTGGGACAATTCTACTACTAAGCTCTATGAACGGAACAGTTGTCTTTTTTAAACGTTTAACTCCATCAGTGGCGCAATATAAATTACAATGCGCAGCAGTCAGCCCCTGAAAAAAATAAGTTTTATAGTGAAAAGATGATGCCAGGTAGTATTTGAATAATTTTCATTTTAAAAACTTACAGGTACATCACATGTCTCTTCCATACCTCTCTTCCTTGATTGGCTCGGTCCAGAATCAACGCCAAACTGAAAAAAATATTAATTTAATTGCAGGAATACATATTACATTTGAAAAAATAAAATATGAACTTGAACTGTATCTAATAATAACCTCTATATGCGGAACAGCTGTCTTTTTTAAATGCTTAAATCCTTTAGCAGTGAAATAAATATAAGATTCAAGGAAGTGATCCGAGCAAATGACGCTCGACTCATTTGGTTTGTAAAATTCTTCGGATCTTTCTCTTGTTTCTCTCTTAATCTCGTTTACAGGAAAGCTAAAATAAGCAGTCTTTATATAGGTTGTAAAGAAATGTTGCAATTAATAACCGTGAAATAACAATCTAACCAATTGAAAAAAAAAAATTAGAACCTGACTATAGAATTGGATATTATAGTCTGGTAAAAATGTACCCTTCATCAATTTTGGGATCAAAACTAATCTAACCACACGACACTTCGCAATCAGAAATTCATCAAGCCGTCTTGGCTACAGGCGCGGTAATAATAAAACTGATCTTCATACATAACACATAACACATTACATGAATTATACATACACCCGAAAAACGTCACCCACACTCGAAAAATATTACCCTCCACTTGGTCAGTAAAGTAAAAATAATGGCTATTATACTTCAAAGTTTTGAACAAAAAGCGACTCCACGTTTTTGTTTTCTGACTATGTTCTTGTCGCGTCCTGTCGCCTGTCTCTTTCTGGCGTGCATAAAAGAAAAGAATAGGAATAGCACAGCCATACTCGTTAATAATTTACAACATTTATTGAAATTTCTGTGTTTTTTTCTATTTTTTACACGTTTTCGCTTGTTATCTTTTATAAATAAAATCAACTTACCAGTAGTAGGTCACACCATCTTTTTTTGCGTTGTTCTAGTATTATTTCTACACTTTTTCACGACGCACCTTGGCATGTTTACTGTTTTGCTGTCAAAACACGACTAACGTAAAAAGTGTGCTCACTTCGCATTTGCGCACAGTTCTGCCGTCCCGTTTACAGCGCGCTCATGCAATGTCCATGTATTAGAAGGTCATTGACTGTAACCGTTAAAAGGCAAGCCAATACAATTACATCTTATCGCACCGATATCCTATAATGGACCGGAAACGCTCTTATGACTTTGGCATAAGTGCGTTTTATCGATATCCAGTCCGATATCGTATATAGCGGTGATAATGACAAAGACAGGTATATGTTTCATCTTTGTGTTTCATATTGATACATATACCTCTTTCACTTATACCTTCCGTATCGGTGCGATTTGCGAAATCCGATAATATCATATCGGATACTGGGAAAACGCTCTTACACTCGTTGTCAATTATTCTAGACACGCATTTTTTGGATAAAATACTCGTTACTAAAATACCTTTTTACATTAATACTAAGTTAAAGTATTAAAAGTCCAAACGTTTATTTTAGCATTAGCAGTCAGCTAATTAAATTCCCTTCCACTTCCTCGCGGCGCGCGGGCGGCGGTCGGCACTTAACTACAAGGGGCTGTGTTTGATGTGCCCGGGTCGAAAACTAGCTTCAATTACGAAGTTGGTACACTGAAATCTGCTTAGTGGCTAATGATATCCTTTTGCTCCTAATTTTACTTTATTTTATAACTAGATGTTTTCCGCGACTTCGTGCACGCAAAAGTAAATACTTAATTTAAAAAAAAAACAACTACCTATAAATCGACTACGTACGTAAATAATATGTGACCGGCTATTATTACAAAATTATTCGACGACCTCTGTGGCTTAGTGGCTAAGCGCGTTGACGCACAAGTATTTTTGTTTAAATGTGGACACTTTGCCTCGACATGCCTCTCCTATAATATTACTAGCTGTTCCGGCAAACTTCGTACCGCCTTAGAATTAAAGTTGTTGACGTACTGACAGCAATCTACCTACCTACCGGGTCCAATTGTAAATCTAAACCATTCTCGAATCCACGTGAAGACACAGAAAAAATACATTAAAATCGGTCCAGCCGTTTAGGAGGAATTCAGTGACACAGAACCTCTTTGGTTCTGTGTTTGTCACTTAATATTATAAGGTTCGGTAAAAACAATCCCACCAAAAACATTCTGTAAAAAAACTAGCCAAGTCTCGATGGAGCTGCTTGTTTATCTCTAAAAAGTAATAAAATCTAGACAAAGTCGTGCCAAGTCTAAGGCTCCTTACTGCGATTTCTTTATTATTATAGTAAATGTTATGTGACTTGACCGTTGAACATTCTTTATACGTTAGTGGGTAAAAGTCAATTTTCCATCGTAAGTGGGTAGGCGGTTCTGGCGACAGATTGGTGCAATTGTGTCATGGAGCACCTGGTTTTGTACCCTTGTGTACCCTTCAACGGCCAAGTCACACAAAATTAACTATAATAATAAAAAAATCGCAGTAAGGAACCTTAGACTTGGCACGACTTTGTCTAGATTTCATTACTTTTTAGAGATAAACAAGCAGCTCCATCGAGACTTGGCTAGTTTTTTTACAGAATGTTTTTGGTGGGATTTCACTTCTTTTTGTAGAAACGTGGGCATATTGATTTATTTTACTAGATTTTAGTGTAATTTGTTTGTTTAATTTGTGTAATGTTCGAGCAGAATAAAGTTAATTATTCGACTATTTCTTCTTGTAAACTTGTAAGTATAAGTATGAAAGCTAGTCTAGTCTTATCCAGAGTTTTCCTTTAATTTTATTTATGCATTATTAAAAGCAGAAGGGGAGGCATTCGCCCAGCAGTGGGACGCTACGGGCTAGATTAAATTAGAAGATGTGTCCCACTTTGCTGGTTTTTTTCAATAACAGTCGATTTTTTTATGTACCAATAGTAGAAGGGGGCATTACCATATCTCTAATCAGCTGAGACCAGCTGAGGGTTCTTCATCTGGGATGAAGATTTTTTTTTATTCGATTTTTGACATCAAATGAAGTGGCCCACCAAGTTGAATATTTTTTGTAAAGGCGGTATGTTGATCTCTAATAGTTTGGTTGGGCTCTTGTGTTTTCTAATCAGGGTCACCAGGTACTCCAGACCTTCGATTATCCTAGTTTTTATAGTTTTCCATTTATGTGGCCATTAAACCCTAACTCTGTACCAAATTTCAGCTCTCTGAGTTTATGGGAAGTACTAGTTCTATTCTGATGATCATGAGTGAGTGACTGAGTGAGTGAGTGAGTGTCATAAATGTGAAACTTTGCTTTCGCTTAACTTCGGAAGTAAATGACCCATAAACTAAAAATTTTGGATTTTAAGTATGTAATGAAGTAGCTTACTGGATGACGAACATTTCTGCGTTCAGGGCGCCTAGACAAATTACCTTCGTTAAAATTCGGAAAGATCTGTCGTATCGACTTCTCTTTTGAGATCACGACAAAACGTCCCTAGACAAACGCACACTGTTGTTCGAATCGCAACAACGAATTGCTCAAACGTTAGTTGTTTATGATTTCAAGAATTTAGCCGTCAGTTGTGAAGTTGTCAAATGTCATATATTTTTTTTTTAAATTATTGATGGCGTTACGGCATAAAACTATTTGTCAGTGTCAAGTTAAAAAGGCAGACAACTAGATTTAATGTAGGTACCTATATGATTTCAACACCGTATTATTTTCAAGTCTAATGTCTAGTCAAAGTTCAAAATACAAATAGTCAGTGCAAGTCAGTCGATTCAGTAAAACGGTACCTAGAAGTTTTATTGAAAATTCCTGGAGTGTTTTGTATAAAATGGAATCAAATTTCAAGTGTAGAAATTTACAATAAGAATAAAGTAGGTACTTATTTAACAAGGCCGATTATTACGGTTGTAAGGCTGGAACATGAAGCATAGATACCAGGAGTCCGAACGGTATAGGCTTTTTAATAATAATTATGTACACAATAATAGGACCAGATCTTAGTTCTCTTTTCTGCCGCTAGGCGTGCGAGACCGACGAGTACCAAGTGTTGCCAATACTATTATACCGAGTGTTGCCAATACTATTATTTATTACAATTATTTTTAAATTACCGTTAGGCAATTACCGTGTTCTACGGTATCTATTTTTCGAGAACAGTTTCTAAGAATTTCCTAAAACTTTTATATAATAAGATTTCAATCTTTCCAGAGCTGTCAATAGCAACTTTAAACTTCCCGCGTAATTTCAAACGAGTGCATGTCGAACCGTCGCGCGCTCTACCGGCAAAAATCTGTCCCCGTAATTGAGACCATTATTTTAACATTACGTTCGGACTCCTTGTTATCTATACTTCGTGGGCTGGAACTTCAATATGCACCGAAATCCGAAACACCGGGAAAAATTCAGAGGATTATAAATTAGACACACAATTGGATAACTGTTTATCTATTGTATGACTCCAGAGTTCTATTTTGAATAATTATATTATATAATACATTATTTAATTAATTATCTTCTAGTTTTCATTGATAATACAGATTTTATACAGATTTCTTGCGAAATGGTCATAGGACACACATTATAAACAGATTTTAAGAGATTACACTAAAGGCCATACTCACGGTGCGTCCAGCAAATCCAGCACCGGTACTATTATGAATTTTAATATTATCCGGTGTTCAGCATAAAATATGTGTACAGTCTGACAAGGATCTTTTGACACGTGGACAAAATCAGAACTAACATCGCCGTCTTGTAAAATGTCACTTTTAGTATTATATTGTATTGTTTTGTAGTTGCGACACTTACCTTTTGGCACGTGGATAAAATCAGTAATAATATCGCCGTCTTGTAAAATTTCACTTTTAGTAATAAGTATTGTTCTTATTTGCGACACTCACGCCCCCATCCAAGTGCCAAAAGATCCTTGTCCGACTGTAATGGCGTATATTCTATTGTCTTGCGAATGATACCATCTAATAAAAAAGAAGGAAAAGGTTTTAATGTAAACTGCATTTTTATTTAGTATTAAATGACTATTTCTAACTGTTTTAATTAGAATATGATATAGTTATAAACATTTGTTGAAATAATAATAAAGTACACTCGTTTTATCTAAGATTTTTCAAGTTACTTTTTAAAAATACCAACATTTTTCTGGTTGGCAACATGCAAGAACGAGACACACGGCCTCCCTTATCTCTCGCTCGGCTCGGATTTGCCTCTATGATACGTGCATTGTGAAATACACTCTATTACCAAGGCAATACAGTTCTTTTTAGCAATTACAAAATACGGAGTCTTCTATCCTTAGGACTATATCCATGTCCTGGTAACACTTTAAACTGGCCAGAAGAAGAAGAAGAAGAAGATGAAGTACAATAATTTTTGTTTGTTATCAAAATAACAATTTACCTAACTTAGGCCTTTACATCCGATGATGGATGATTTATACAGTATTCTCCGAGCGAAGTAACCACTCTTGAAATACTGTAGTGCCTGGGACAGTTGGTTTTTAAATATCGTATGATTGCCCAAGCGCATACGGCATTCTCACAACATAGCCACCCTAGTCCAGAGGAATGACTAGTCAATACGTCTGGGGCCAATAATGACTAGTCAATACGTGCGGGTTTCCTCACGATGTTTTCCTTCACCGGTAGAGCGTCCGTATAATGTACTTGAGATCTGCTGGCCGATTCTGTATCGTTATACATAAAAGTTGGCTTCAAGGCTTCATACTGGTGGAGAGAAGAAAAAAAGAAGAAACATACTCACATACTTTTATATTTATAATATTAGTAGGATTTTTGACTACTTAAATATTATCATTACCTTATATATAAGTATTTTAAAATTTAAATTAAAATGCGTTTTAAATCTTTATAATTTGTAGGAATTGTAGGTATACAATAATGTTGCTTATTAATGCAGTTTATTCATAGTGAGCAGTGGCATAGGGTTCCTATAACTCCATTCCTATCGGCTTCCCTTGTCACATACCTTTTGCAAACCTTCATAGAAATCCCTACCTATGATACAGGTTCCGGCTTCCCTTTGAAGGAGAAGCAGCCTTCGCCACTGATAGTGAAAAGTGATATAAATCATAATGTAATTATTAATGTATCAAAACCGCTACCAACCTAAGTTAATTTGTATTCATTCTGTGACAGGCTTTAACTAGTGCGTGTAAATAATAATTATTATTAGCTGTGTTGATTTTTAAATTGTATAATATTATTATTGGTTATGTGACTTGAGATAAAACTGATTATTTAAAGAAATATATCTGCATTATGTAATTCCTTTGCAAGAAATAAAAGTATTTTTACATTTTAAGTTTATTTTCTTACTAAAACCATGTAAAACTTACTTAAAAAAGTAAAATAAAATGTAGATACTCTTGTATTGTTATTATTTAATCAATCCTAATACGGACACTTGATACGGCACAACAACTTTATTAGAGGAATAATTGAAGGGATGGTAGTAGAAAACGTGGAAGGCCGAGAAGAACTTTTATGGACAGGTGTAGGCGAATGTGATGGTCGTGTCGTATCAGGAGGTCAAGAGAACGCCCGGAGTGCAGAGAGTAATGGAGAAAGCATCACTGACAAGAGCAAAGCTCTTAAATTAGAATGAATGAATAATTCTAGACAACAATGCTTATAACAAATTCAAAGTGTTATGGCCGCATTGTAATATTTTGTCTACAATATGTGGTAAGTGTTAGGTTTACTTATTTATTGCAATAGTACCCTGTACAGTCAAGGTACTTTAATAACACTTCCTTTAACGTTATAGTTCTGTAAAATTGTAAAGAATATTTCAATTATTTAGTCACAAATATACTATAGAGATTAAATATTAAGTATTTAATTGGTTAACACTGCTTGACTGTTTATAATAGGTGTAGGTATAATAGCATAGATATATAATATTAAATTTGTAATAATTAATCAAAGTATAATAGCAAATATTTCAAAACTTTTATGAGGTGTTTGTGTCCTTCTAACCCATTTATAAGACGAAGGTGTTGAGCATCGATGACAATAAAATATCATTACATTGAAAAACTTATAAATTTTAACTACTAAATACAAATCTTTATTTCTAAGGAAGTTTCAGAGAAACTTGCTTAATTATGAACTCCATTTGTTACCTACTATAATTTAGGTACCTACTATACACCTAAAGATTGCTTTCAGCTGATATAGTAGCGTGTAAAGATTACAAACTGCAAGTAAGCTACAAATTAAGAAATTTATATTTTAACAAAGTGTTGAATTATACTTGAATACAATGAATTACATATTAGGTATTGACAATAATTGTGATTTATTGAATACTTTAGATTGAATTCTTTTGACTTTATGCAATATAGACTACTAGCAGAAGGTGTTGTATAGACCCTTTAAGCAACTTTAGGCAAATCATTATTATTTACAAATAACAGCTGATCAATAAAAATCCGCCATATTGTTCGTTGAGGCGATAAAGGTAGCCCCCTGGGTATCTTTATCGTTAGGTCGATAAAGATAAAGATCACGATCTACTAAATGTCACTTACGGCCGCTTGTCTAGGCATTGTATGGAGAAACACGTTAGAGCAATTCGTTATATGAGTGCATCGTTAGCGTATTCGTTCAAAGTGGCTGCTTGGCTACCAATTTTTTTAACGATACGACTGAATATGTCATTTAACGCACGCTTATGTCAATCCCATACATTTTTTATTCACGAAGTTCGCCGTCGATATTATTTAATGCATCTTGTCTAGCCCTCCTGGTCTTATCCAGAGGTTCTCAAATAGGGGCCTTAAAATACGGCGAAATGGTTCCAGTAAAGAATGGTACGGCAGTGTTTGCTTCGCGCTCGACTTGGCGGTGGCACTGCCGTGCCCCCAGATCGATTATCCTAGTTTTTATAGTTTTCCCTTTATGTGGCCATTAAACCCTAACTCTGTACCAAATTTCAGCTCTCTGAGTTTATGGGAAGTACTAGTTCTATTTTGATGATCATGAGTGAGTGAGTGAGTGAGTATCATAAATGCGAAATTTTGCTTTCGCTTAACTTCGGAACTAAATGACCTACAGACTTGAAATTTTGGATTTTATGTATGTAATTATAGCTTACTGGATGACGAAAATTTCTGCGTTCTGGTCTTATCCAGAGGTTCTCAAATAGGGGCCTGAAAATGCGGCGAAATGGTTCCAGTAAAGGATGGTACGGCAGTGTTTGCTTCGCGCTCGACTTGGCGGGGGCACTGCCGTGCCCCCAGATTACGGATATTTTGGGCATATGATCTACTGCTTAAGCAGAAAAATAATTATTGTTATACTTAAAAAAAAAGTTTTTCTTTATATGGGCGAGTTTGCGTTTTGCGGAGAGTCTAAGGTTCTGTGTAGTGTGATTAGTTATTAACCCATGTATTGCACAGCCGATTGTGCTCCGTCCCAGCACACAGTTATAGTACAATACATAGTACATTACACAGTGGCATAGAGCATAGAGCCATTGACTATTGAGTTTCCTAACTGTGCCGAAGCACGAATATACTTGGAAGAAGAGATTTATTGTACGGCCTGACAGAAAACTAGTTTCAAAGCCTTTTGTTTTGGGCCGCCAACACCGCAAAATACAAAACTTGCTGATTGCTTAAAAAGACCGTTATGGTACTAGCATCTTCTCTGGTGTTGCGGAGGTCCACGAATGTAACATTTCAGTTTAGCTATTGAAGACGTTAGGCACAACGCACTTTTATTTATACGTCATGGCCGTCCATCCGGTTTACCTTCCAAACCGTTAGTATTTACCTACTGAAACTTTGCATTAATGGATAATAATGATGTGTATTTACCGCACCGACAAAGTGCTAGAATAAATTCACGAAAAATATTTTTTGGGTGACCTACCCTGCACGTAAAAGGGGGATAAATTTTTCTACCCCATAGGACAGATTAATAAATAGTTACTACGTAACCCACAGTATGGGGTACCGTAGATAGGACATAGTTTCATAAACATTAACCCCTTACTAATAAACGTTGTATAAGCTTTGAATAGTTATACAGTGTTTTGTTCACATCACACAAGTGACATGTTTAATTCGATAGAAGGAGACAAAACACTGTATAACTATTCAAAGCTTATACAGCGTTTATTAGTAAAGGGGTGAGAGGTTGCTAACGATTATTTGGTTGATCTGGGAGCACGGTAGTGCCCCGCCAAGACGAGCTAAGCGAAGCGCAAGGGCACTACCAGACTTCTGGGAGCACGGTAGTGCCCCGCCAAGACGAGCTAAGCGAAGCGCAAGGGCACTACCAGACTACCTTTTCTCGAAGCGTTTCGTCGATATTTTGAACCCTCATAACTTGGGTTTGGATTATATCAGATACACAAAATTTTCAGTATATGTTCCCAGTAGCGGACTAATGAAACATGTAAAGTTTTAATTATATAGGTCTAATAATTTAGATTTTATTGATATCTAAAAACCCCTGATTTCGTCACTGACTCACTGATGATCAACAAAATTATAGGGTACTTCCGGATGTCATAGAAAGCTGAAATTTGGTATGTAAGCTTGATGTAGCACATAACCAACATAAAAATTGACAAACTTGGAACTTTTATCCTCCAACCCCTTAAACTAGGGGATGAAAATTTGTAAGAGACTTGCCTATGTAAATATTTAATCTAGAGGTCTGAAAATTGTCTTTAAAAAGAAGTGAAATCCCACCAAAAACATTTTCATGTAAAGTGATGCCAAAACGATACCATATAACTCGCACTATCAAAAAGCTATTAAATCTCATGCGAAACCAAGCTTCTGACACTACCACACTTCTTAGTCTACACGCCTTAACTCTACAAGCCTAACTCCACAAACTCTATACTTTAGTCAAAGTATAAGTATAAAAGCAGAAGGGGAGGCATTCGCCCAGCAGTGGGACGCTACGGGCTAGATTAAATTAGAAGATGTGTCCCACTTTGCTGGTTTTTTTCAATAACAGTCGATTTTTTTATGTACCAATAGTAGAAGGGGGCATTACCATATCTCTAATCAGCTGAGACCAGCTGAGGGTTCTTCATCTGGGATGAAGATTTTTTTTTATTCGATTTTTGACATCAAATGAAGTGGCCCACCAAGTTGAATATTTTTTGTAAAGGCGGTATGTTGATCTCTAATAGTTTGGTTGGGCTCTTGTGTTTTCTAATCAGGGTCACCAGGTACTCCAGACCTTCGATTATCCTAGTTTTTATAGTTTTCCATTTATGTGGCCATTAAACCCTAACTCTGTACCAAATTTCAGCTCTCTGAGTTTATGGGAAGTACTAGTTCTATTCTGATGATCATGAGTGAGTGACTGAGTGAGTGAGTGAGTGTCATAAATGTGAAACTTTGCTTTCGCTTAACTTCGGAAGTAAATGACCCATAAACTAAAAATTTTGGATTTTAAGTATGTAATGAAGTAGCTTACTGGATGACGAACATTTCTGCGTTCAGGGCGCCTAGACAAATTACCTTCGTTAAAATTCGGAAAGATCTGTCGTATCGACTTCTCTTTTGAGATCACGACAAAACGTCCCTAGACAAACGCACACTGTTGTTCGAATCGCAACAACGAATTGCTCAAACGTTAGTTGTTTATGATTTCAAGAATTTAGCCGTCAGTTGTGAAGTTGTCAAATGTCATATATTTTTTTTTTAAATTATTGATGGCGTTACGGCATAAAACTATTTGTCAGTGTCAAGTTAAAAAGGCAGACAACTAGATTTAATGTAGGTACCTATATGATTTCAACACCGTATTATTTTCAAGTCTAATGTCTAGTCAAAGTTCAAAATACAAATAGTCAGTGCAAGTCAGTCGATTCAGTAAAACGGTACCTAGAAGTTTTATTGAAAATTCCTGGAGTGTTTTGTATAAAATGGAATCAAATTTCAAGTGTAGAAATTTACAATAAGAATAAAGTAGGTACTTATTTAACAAGGCCGATTATTACGGTTGTAAGGCTGGAACATGAAGCATAGATACCAGGAGTCCGAACGGTATAGGCTTTTTAATAATAATTATGTACACAATAATAGGACCAGATCTTAGTTCTCTTTTCTGCCGCTAGGCGTGCGAGACCGACGAGTACCAAGTGTTGCCAATACTATTATACCGAGTGTTGCCAATACTATTATTTATTACAATTATTTTTAAATTACCGTTAGGCAATTACCGTGTTCTACGGTATCTATTTTTCGAGAACAGTTTCTAAGAATTTCCTAAAACTTTTATATAATAAGATTTCAATCTTTCCAGAGCTGTCAATAGCAACTTTAAACTTCCCGCGTAATTTCAAACGAGTGCATGTCGAACCGTCGCGCGCTCTACCGGCAAAAATCTGTCCCCGTAATTGAGACCATTATTTTAACATTACGTTCGGACTCCTTGTTATCTATACTTCGTGGGCTGGAACTTCAATATGCACCGAAATCCGAAACACCGGGAAAAATTCAGAGGATTATAAATTAGACACACAATTGGATAACTGTTTATCTATTGTATGACTCCAGAGTTCTATTTTGAATAATTATATTATATAATACATTATTTAATTAATTATCTTCTAGTTTTCATTGATAATACAGATTTTATACAGATTTCTTGCGAAATGGTCATAGGACACACATTATAAACAGATTTTAAGAGATTACACTAAAGGCCATACTCACGGTGCGTCCAGCAAATCCAGCACCGGTACTATTATGAATTTTAATATTATCCGGTGTTCAGCATAAAATATGTGTACAGTCTGACAAGGATCTTTTGACACGTGGACAAAATCAGAACTAACATCGCCGTCTTGTAAAATGTCACTTTTAGTATTATATTGTATTGTTTTGTAGTTGCGACACTTACCTTTTGGCACGTGGATAAAATCAGTAATAATATCGCCGTCTTGTAAAATTTCACTTTTAGTAATAAGTATTGTTCTTATTTGCGACACTCACGCCCCCATCCAAGTGCCAAAAGATCCTTGTCCGACTGTAATGGCGTATATTCTATTGTCTTGCGAATGATACCATCTAATAAAAAAGAAGGAAAAGGTTTTAATGTAAACTGCATTTTTATTTAGTATTAAATGACTATTTCTAACTGTTTTAATTAGAATATGATATAGTTATAAACATTTGTTGAAATAATAATAAAGTACACTCGTTTTATCTAAGATTTTTCAAGTTACTTTTTAAAAATACCAACATTTTTCTGGTTGGCAACATGCAAGAACGAGACACACGGCCTCCCTTATCTCTCGCTCGGCTCGGATTTGCCTCTATGATACGTGCATTGTGAAATACACTCTATTACCAAGGCAATACAGTTCTTTTTAGCAATTACAAAATACGGAGTCTTCTATCCTTAGGACTATATCCATGTCCTGGTAACACTTTAAACTGGCCAGAAGAAGAAGAAGAAGAAGATGAAGTACAATAATTTTTGTTTGTTATCAAAATAACAATTTACCTAACTTAGGCCTTTACATCCGATGATGGATGATTTATACAGTATTCTCCGAGCGAAGTAACCACTCTTGAAATACTGTAGTGCCTGGGACAGTTGGTTTTTAAATATCGTATGATTGCCCAAGCGCATACGGCATTCTCACAACATAGCCACCCTAGTCCAGAGGAATGACTAGTCAATACGTCTGGGGCCAATAATGACTAGTCAATACGTGCGGGTTTCCTCACGATGTTTTCCTTCACCGGTAGAGCGTCCGTATAATGTACTTGAGATCTGCTGGCCGATTCTGTATCGTTATACATAAAAGTTGGCTTCAAGGCTTCATACTGGTGGAGAGAAGAAAAAAAGAAGAAACATACTCACATACTTTTATATTTATAATATTAGTAGGATTTTTGACTACTTAAATATTATCATTACCTTATATATAAGTATTTTAAAATTTAAATTAAAATGCGTTTTAAATCTTTATAATTTGTAGGAATTGTAGGTATACAATAATGTTGCTTATTAATGCAGTTTATTCATAGTGAGCAGTGGCATAGGGTTCCTATAACTCCATTCCTATCGGCTTCCCTTGTCACATACCTTTTGCAAACCTTCATAGAAATCCCTACCTATGATACAGGTTCCGGCTTCCCTTTGAAGGAGAAGCAGCCTTCGCCACTGATAGTGAAAAGTGATATAAATCATAATGTAATTATTAATGTATCAAAACCGCTACCAACCTAAGTTAATTTGTATTCATTCTGTGACAGGCTTTAACTAGTGCGTGTAAATAATAATTATTATTAGCTGTGTTGATTTTTAAATTGTATAATATTATTATTGGTTATGTGACTTGAGATAAAACTGATTATTTAAAGAAATATATCTGCATTATGTAATTCCTTTGCAAGAAATAAAAGTATTTTTACATTTTAAGTTTATTTTCTTACTAAAACCATGTAAAACTTACTTAAAAAAGTAAAATAAAATGTAGATACTCTTGTATTGTTATTATTTAATCAATCCTAATACGGACACTTGATACGGCACAACAACTTTATTAGAGGAATAATTGAAGGGATGGTAGTAGAAAACGTGGAAGGCCGAGAAGAACTTTTATGGACAGGTGTAGGCGAATGTGATGGTCGTGTCGTATCAGGAGGTCAAGAGAACGCCCGGAGTGCAGAGAGTAATGGAGAAAGCATCACTGACAAGAGCAAAGCTCTTAAATTAGAATGAATGAATAATTCTAGACAACAATGCTTATAACAAATTCAAAGTGTTATGGCCGCATTGTAATATTTTGTCTACAATATGTGGTAAGTGTTAGGTTTACTTATTTATTGCAATAGTACCCTGTACAGTCAAGGTACTTTAATAACACTTCCTTTAACGTTATAGTTCTGTAAAATTGTAAAGAATATTTCAATTATTTAGTCACAAATATACTATAGAGATTAAATATTAAGTATTTAATTGGTTAACACTGCTTGACTGTTTATAATAGGTGTAGGTATAATAGCATAGATATATAATATTAAATTTGTAATAATTAATCAAAGTATAATAGCAAATATTTCAAAACTTTTATGAGGTGTTTGTGTCCTTCTAACCCATTTATAAGACGAAGGTGTTGAGCATCGATGACAATAAAATATCATTACATTGAAAAACTTATAAATTTTAACTACTAAATACAAATCTTTATTTCTAAGGAAGTTTCAGAGAAACTTGCTTAATTATGAACTCCATTTGTTACCTACTATAATTTAGGTACCTACTATACACCTAAAGATTGCTTTCAGCTGATATAGTAGCGTGTAAAGATTACAAACTGCAAGTAAGCTACAAATTAAGAAATTTATATTTTAACAAAGTGTTGAATTATACTTGAATACAATGAATTACATATTAGGTATTGACAATAATTGTGATTTATTGAATACTTTAGATTGAATTCTTTTGACTTTATGCAATATAGACTACTAGCAGAAGGTGTTGTATAGACCCTTTAAGCAACTTTAGGCAAATCATTATTATTTACAAATAACAGCTGATCAATAAAAATCCGCCATATTGTTCGTTGAGGCGATAAAGGTAGCCCCCTGGGTATCTTTATCGTTAGGTCGATAAAGATAAAGATCACGATCTACTAAATGTCACTTACGGCCGCTTGTCTAGGCATTGTATGGAGAAACACGTTAGAGCAATTCGTTATATGAGTGCATCGTTAGCGTATTCGTTCAAAGTGGCTGCTTGGCTACCAATTTTTTTAACGATACGACTGAATATGTCATTTAACGCACGCTTATGTCAATCCCATACATTTTTTATTCACGAAGTTCGCCGTCGATATTATTTAATGCATCTTGTCTAGCCCTCCTGGTCTTATCCAGAGGTTCTCAAATAGGGGCCTTAAAATACGGCGAAATGGTTCCAGTAAAGAATGGTACGGCAGTGTTTGCTTCGCGCTCGACTTGGCGGTGGCACTGCCGTGCCCCCAGATCGATTATCCTAGTTTTTATAGTTTTCCCTTTATGTGGCCATTAAACCCTAACTCTGTACCAAATTTCAGCTCTCTGAGTTTATGGGAAGTACTAGTTCTATTTTGATGATCATGAGTGAGTGAGTGAGTGAGTATCATAAATGCGAAATTTTGCTTTCGCTTAACTTCGGAACTAAATGACCTACAGACTTGAAATTTTGGATTTTATGTATGTAATTATAGCTTACTGGATGACGAAAATTTCTGCGTTCTGGTCTTATCCAGAGGTTCTCAAATAGGGGCCTGAAAATGCGGCGAAATGGTTCCAGTAAAGGATGGTACGGCAGTGTTTGCTTCGCGCTCGACTTGGCGGGGGCACTGCCGTGCCCCCAGATTACGGATATTTTGGGCATATGATCTACTGCTTAAGCAGAAAAATAATTATTGTTATACTTAAAAAAAAAGTTTTTCTTTATATGGGCGAGTTTGCGTTTTGCGGAGAGTCTAAGGTTCTGTGTAGTGTGATTAGTTATTAACCCATGTATTGCACAGCCGATTGTGCTCCGTCCCAGCACACAGTTATAGTACAATACATAGTACATTACACAGTGGCATAGAGCATAGAGCCATTGACTATTGAGTTTCCTAACTGTGCCGAAGCACGAATATACTTGGAAGAAGAGATTTATTGTACGGCCTGACAGAAAACTAGTTTCAAAGCCTTTTGTTTTGGGCCGCCAACACCGCAAAATACAAAACTTGCTGATTGCTTAAAAAGACCGTTATGGTACTAGCATCTTCTCTGGTGTTGCGGAGGTCCACGAATGTAACATTTCAGTTTAGCTATTGAAGACGTTAGGCACAACGCACTTTTATTTATACGTCATGGCCGTCCATCCGGTTTACCTTCCAAACCGTTAGTATTTACCTACTGAAACTTTGCATTAATGGATAATAATGATGTGTATTTACCGCACCGACAAAGTGCTAGAATAAATTCACGAAAAATATTTTTTGGGTGACCTACCCTGCACGTAAAAGGGGGATAAATTTTTCTACCCCATAGGACAGATTAATAAATAGTTACTACGTAACCCACAGTATGGGGTACCGTAGATAGGACATAGTTTCATAAACATTAACCCCTTACTAATAAACGTTGTATAAGCTTTGAATAGTTATACAGTGTTTTGTTCACATCACACAAGTGACATGTTTAATTCGATAGAAGGAGACAAAACACTGTATAACTATTCAAAGCTTATACAGCGTTTATTAGTAAAGGGGTGAGAGGTTGCTAACGATTATTTGGTTGATCTGGGAGCACGGTAGTGCCCCGCCAAGACGAGCTAAGCGAAGCGCAAGGGCACTACCAGACTTCTGGGAGCACGGTAGTGCCCCGCCAAGACGAGCTAAGCGAAGCGCAAGGGCACTACCAGACTACCTTTTCTCGAAGCGTTTCGTCGATATTTTGAACCCTCATAACTTGGGTTTGGATTATACCAGATACACAAAATTTTCAGTATATGTTCCCAGTAGCGGACTAATGAAACATGTAAAGTTTTAATTATATAGGTCTAATAATTTAGATTTTATTGATATCTAAAAACCCCTGATTTCGTCACTGACTCACTGATGATCAACAAAATTATAGGGTACTTCCGGATGTCATAGAAAGCTGAAATTTGGTATGTAAGCTTGATGTAGCACATAACCAACATAAAAATTGACAAACTTGGAACTTTTATCCTCCAACCCCTTAAACTAGGGGATGAAAATTTGTAAGAGACTTGCCTATGTAAATATTTAATCTAGAGGTCTGAAAATTGTCTTTAAAAAGAAGTGAAATCCCACCAAAAACATTTTCATGTAAAGTGATGCCAAAACGATACCATATAACTCGCACTATCAAAAAGCTATTAAATCTCATGCGAAACCAAGCTTCTGACACTACCACACTTCTTAGTCTACACGCCTTAACTCTACAAGCCTAACTCCACAAACTCTATACTTTAGTCAAAGTATGTGGCTTGGCCATTTTGTTCGTACAAGAATAGTGTAACAGAAAAACAGTCCGTAAATTTTCCAACTTACGCCTAAGCGAATGTATCGATCGGACGAAAAAGATTTAAAACACAAAAATGTATTATCAATTATGCAAATTGTAAATGCTAGAAAAAAATGATGATTAAAAAAATTTAATTATGTAATGGAAAAAGCTTTGCATTTAGCACAGCGAGCAGAAATTCAATTTGTTGTCGCAGGCGGGCGGCGGGCGGCGGGCAGCGAACGGCGGGCGGGCTTTGCTCATATAACGTCCCTGCGGCACCGGGACAGCCGCCCCGGAATATCCCGTGTTCCGTTGCTCCGGGACCACTGCCCGGGATATCGCGTGTCCCGCCCGCTTATCGTATCCTATCATATCGGCCCCGAAGCCCCGCGGCGTCGCGCGCGTCTCCCGCGCCGACCTATTACACACTCGATTACAATTCGCAGCTATCAACATTTATACAGTTGTTGCCGGAGTAGTAACAAATTGAAACTTTTCTCGCTCTCGAGAATGTTTTCGATAATATATTTTCACACAGACATATAATTAAGTAGCATTTTTATTCATTTAGTATTCTTGATGGATTCTTGGCTTATTCTAAATGTTAATAAAGACTATGAAACAAAAAATAAGATTCCAGCTTTGCCTGCGGCTTCGCAAATAAGGGTCAGTTCACACCGCGACGAAACGCGGCACTGCAGGGGATGAAAAGTCTCGAAAATTCAAAATTGAACTTTATATGCACTACTCAAAAAGATACACGTTTCTTATCACACACCAGTCATACACTGCACATTTTTAGAAGTTGCACCGCGCCATGTGTAGTAATATTATACGAACTCTTACAATTAAATGTGTATCTTATTCTGTAATGAATAATGTTCAATTTTGAATATCTATGTCACGTATCGTTTCGTTTCGGTGCGATTTAAATAAATAAATAAATAAATCGTTTATTTTCAAGATACTTTACAAACATTATCTATTCTGTCCCCCAAACTAGGCGAAGCATGTCCTATGGGGGAAGTTAGGGGATTAAAAATTATAACAAACTTAAACAGTAGTTCTCGTTACTATTAAAATTAGCAAATAAATTATTAAATAGTAAAATTAGTATTAATTAAATACTGTGTAACAGTAAGATTTAACCCTAAGCGCCGAGACTTTTCGTCCCCTAGAAAGGTACATTGGCATAGACACTCGATATAATATTTGTGCACTTAGGTATTTAGTATTTAAATACACGATCGTACTAAACATATTAAATTATCGGCAAAGGTTGCCCTCGGGAGGTCGCGGCCGCTGGGGATAGTTTGGCTGCGGCCAATTCACTTACGGGTTAATTAATTAAATATTGGTCAACTGTACATAGACCACAGTGTACAATGTTGCGTATTGTGTATAGTATAGTATAGTATAGTCTACGCAGCGCCTGACTCATCGATCCTTTATTAAGCACAGAAATAGTTACTAAAACCGGCCAAGTGCGACTCGCGCACGAAAGATTTCGTTTAAAACGCCAAAAAAATGTTTGTTGTAACTTGTATCCCCTAAAGCCTCCGTGGTCTAGTGGTTCGAGCATTGGCTATCGACTCGGAGGTCGTGGGTTGGATTCCCGCATTGGAACAACAAAAAATGTTGTTTCCAAGTTTGGTTAGGACAATGCAGGCTGATCACCATTGTCTGACACGAAATGCGTCTGATGGGAGAAGGGATGGAAGTCGGACCTGCGCCTGATCTCTCGTCAGTCGTGTCGGTCATCCGTCCCACTGGATTATGAAAGTAAAGGAAGAGAGAGTGCTCTTGTGTACCTACTGTGCACACACTTGGGCACTATAAAATTACTCCTGCGTAATTGGCCTGGTTTCAATGAAACCGGCCACTGTCGCCGAAATCATAGTGGGGGAGTTTTATCCCCTAAAATCCTTAACGTCTGCGGCTCAGTGATTAGCGCGTCGACGCTCAAGCTGGAGGTCGCGGGTTCCAATCCCGCCGAGAGAATAAAAAGTTTTCAATGTGGATGTGTATTCATTAACTAAATATGTATGTTATTGTATGTGTATAATGGAATAAAAATCCTAAATATATGTATAGTACAAAATATTACTTCCCGTTATATTATGGTGGCTGTAACACAAGTTCTTCGGATGCTTAGCACGAGGCCAGATTGACGTGGTGTGCAGCGTCCATATAGATATTATTATTATTACTCAGCAGTAGAAGATGAGAGAAACAGGATGAGCCCGTCTCGGCCAGTAGTCAGTACTAAATGGAGATGAACGTAACGCAAATGTAACGCCAGCTCATCAGTCGCGGGGCCGGGCCGGTGTTCTGTGCATTAGGTAGGTACAGTTTATGGGCGATAAAACGACGGCCGGCCACCTCGCGCAGATGCCCAATTCTCCTAACTACTTATATTATATCTATCTATATACATAAAAGGCAAAGTAGATCGACTGATGTATCAACGTACAGGCTAGACATTTGAAATTTTGCACACGTATTTCTCATATGACGTAGGCATCCACTAAGGAAGGATTTTTCAAAATTCAACCCCCAAGGGGTTGTAAAAGTTTGTAAGAAACTTTTTATTCCTTGGACATATTTGCATGATACGATTTCGTTTGAATTGAGTGTGGAAAAATAACGAGTTATGTATTTTAGAGCGTTGTCTAATATTAAACCCCTAAGAGGGTAAAATAGGGAATGAAAGTTTTAAATTATTATAAAGATATCGTTAGAAAACGAATTTCACGCGGGTGAAACCGCGGGAAAATGCTAGTTTTCGATATAATCTCGGTTCGGTCAACGCACTGATTGGTGACTTATTCACATACGCGTTGATGCGCGTGAGTGAGACAGCCTGAAAATCCAAACGAGATTTAACCAATAATAATTACCAGAATTGCCTCACAGATCATACGCCCGTGTGCAAGAATCTCAAGTCTCTGCATATATTAAACATCGTTTAGGGCAATTTTTAACAGATTACACATTTTTTTTTACCAGAATAATTGAAGCAATTGTAGCAATTAAGAACGTAGGTATAGTTACGAAAAGTTGTTTGACAGGTTTCTGAGTTTAGAGAGCAAGATATTAGAAATGTTTTGTGCAATAAATCCAGGCAGTGACTAAATAAAATAAATCTTATTGCGACGCATCAGGATTCATTGTGAAAATTTTGAGGAGACTTTATATGCTTTTTCCTAAACAATTTTAGTATTGTTATATCCGCTATCTTTAGGTGATTTTAATAAATTAAGATAATATACATAAGTGCAAAAAATCCACGCGGACGAAGTCGCGGACAAAAGCTAGTCTTGCATAAGTGCAGAAAAAGAATCCTAAAAACAACCTCTCTTTGTAAATTATGAGTGTAGAGTTCTGAAAAATTGTTTTTGCTATACTAAAATCATTATTTTTTATCCGACTTAAATAATGTCGTAGTCAATTTGTGTAAATTTTTTAGTTCTACATGTAGGATTTGGTTTCATTTGGTCGCAAAATCGAACGAAAACCTCACAATTTATGTCAAATTTGTGAACGCGCCCTTAATGGGTTTTATAATTATAATGTTTTGAACAGCAAAATTTTTGACACTCTACAGTTTCGCAATCAAGTTTGAACCTTTATATCGCATAAAGAATCAAGTAAAAAAACAGTAAACGTTATTAGGACGTCGGGAACCAGCTGTTACGCATTAAAGTGATGGGCTTTTTACATGCGTCTTGCTAACATCGACATTGTAAAAATTATAATTGTCTTTGAATTTAGTTATACAGTATAATGGAAGAATTTAATTATTAACTTTCGTGGCAGTTTAAATAATCATTTTATGCACTTCAATTTTCAATTAGACCCAGATATAACTAAAATATTTTTGTGCTTTAAAACTTTACTTTTAATCTTCATCCAGGCATCATAAATAATATTACCTAGCAGATTTTACAAGGAAGTTTGCCATTTGGACATAGAATTAGTAATGCTCGTACGGAGTGTGTTCATTTCGTTGGACAATAATATGGCGTATCATTAAACCCTGGTGGCGTTAACGAGGTGTTTGTTGTTAGGTGCCAGCGTCTCGGGAGGGCTGGCTCGAGTTCCGAATAATGAGCGACATCGGCCTACAAATTGTTATGGTATCGACATAAAAATCGACAGTGATGTGTGTCAGGAGTGCGACCCTACGGGCGGCGGTCGGGCGGCCTGCGCGGTGTTGCCAGCCTCCGCGGATCTGCCTAATCCTGGGGGCCTAAAAAGGCTACTTTAGGTGTTATATTTTTTCAACTCATAATATGTACGTCATTTTACGCATTTCTATTGAAAAATGTCAAAATAGATGTTTTTGGACTTGTCGGGATGTCTAACTCGAGGGCAAGGCGAACAATACACGATCTGCTCCTATTACATAAAATAATTAACGGCCTTTCCTCTTGTAGCGAGCTGCTAAATCTTTTCTCGTTAGATGTCCCATACAATTTTCCTCGGAAGGCTATGACTAATATCTTGTAATTTCCAGAACCAACTTGGGCATGAAAGCACTAGTCTCTAGAATGTGTAAATTATATAGTAACGTACTCAAGTACTGCAGGTGCGGCCGCAAATCAGGCAGAAAACCTCAAGCGGCGAAAGTATGAGAACCTTAGTAGGGATCTCATATTTGAACCGTTTGGGGTTGAAACCCTAGGTACATGGGGTCCGGGGGCACACAAACTTTTCGGAGAAATTTCGAAAAAACTCGTAGAGGCCACCCGAGACCCCAAAGCCGGCACCTATCTGGCTCAAAGATTTAGCATAGCCATCCAGCGAGGGAATTCTTTGAGCCTGATAGGCACTCTGCCTGATGGGGACGACCTAGAGGTTTTCTTATTTTTATAGCATATCTTGTACTTTAGTTTTATCTTTTTTAGTTTTTTATTTCTTTCTTTCTTTTAGTCTGTAAATAATTTAAAGTAGATAGTTATTATTATTTTATTGTAAAATTGTTTAATCTTGTAATAAACTTCATTATATATAGTAACGTTTGTATAAACCTCAACAATCACATTGATATTTATGGAATATCCCACAATCAATTTAAAAATAAACTAAATTACTTTTATAAAATTAAAAATAAGTCTAAAATGAATGATTGACGAAATTAAGTTAATATTATGTATTTATAATTAGTTTAAGTTTAATTTAATTTCATCTTTATTAATCCATTTATTTATAATATTATTATTAATTGACGCTGTTTTTAATATGTGTAATAATAATTAATTGATTCAATTTAAATTATATAATCCCAATGATGTGTAATTTATGTTTATTCACGACGTAATTAATAAGTTTACTTAATACAATAATTTACTTGTACTCTTGTCAATGTTGTGTCACCTATTAAAGAAATTTTGTACTATTAATAATAATAATTGTAACTTGAATGTATAATACTTTCCTTAATTAATTTCAAGATTTGCCTTCGAGAGTGGGTATCCCCGCAGGGCGGGCGCGGGTAGGCGAAGGCGGGCGCGTGCGGGGCGGTCGACGGCGGGCGGCGCGGCAGTGCGCGGCGCGCGCGGTCGACAACGAGTCGCCACCAGCCCTGCCACCGTCAACACCGGCCGACGCGGCTCGCGGTCCCCGTGCGCTCAACGCCCGCACTCACGCGGCCCGCGGCCCTCGTGTGCTCACTGCTCGACTCCCGCACTCACGCGGCCCGCGGCCCCGTTTGCTTAACGCCCGCACTCCAGCTCGAGGACCGCCCTCAGCCGCCTGCCGCTCGCTCGACGTCGTAGCGCGAGCTTCTCGGACTAGCTGAATGTGTGCCCGGCGCCGCCGGTAGTGTCGAGTGGCTGAAGTGAGTTGTGTGGTGCAGGCGGCACGTGGCGCGCGGCGTCGTACGCGTGTAAACACTCCGCTCGCACGTGCCCGGCCCGTGTTTACTGCGCCCGCGCCTTCCTATCCTGTGTCTGTGTGCAGAACGCAACTAAAATCAAAAGTTTACGATCATCGAACTCGACTATAATAAAATAATATTAATCGTTAATCTCACTCGTAACAGTCTTCCACTGAGAATGACGATATATTTCATTGGCTAACGAAGCAGATTCTCAACACAATCTCCTTAAGCTAAATCATTTTGCATCGAGCCGGGAGTGATACGGCTACATGAATTTATTTCTATCCCGTCGGTGCGCGGCGGATATTGTTTATGTTACTGTCATGAGCGCGCCGGGGGAGGCGACGACGACGATCCGTCATCCTTCGACGCGGCGCTAAAAATAAAATCGCATTTTATATCGCGGGAGTCGCGGGGAAAACGTCCCGGTGCAGACCGCTGTCTCGTCGGCGAGCGCCGGAATCCTCGACGGTGGTGTGTCCGCAGGTGCGGCGCGCGGCACGCTGGAGGCGCTCCGGCGGCACTCGCGGCAGATCGCCGCGCGCCGCGACCGCCGTGTGCAGGTGAGTGGCGCCCCCCGACGGCCGCGGCGCGCGCGCGTGCCCGCGGCTAACGACAGCGTCTGTTGCAGTTCACGGAGCGGACGAGGGATGGCGCGCGCGACGGTGAGTGCCCCCCGCCCGCGCCCCCGCGCCTTTTCACGTGCGGCGGCGCAGGCGGGGGCTGACCGTGTGTGTGCGCAGACAGCGGCGGCTCCGAGATGTCGGCGGGCGGCGAGCGGCGCGACCGCGACACCTGCCGCGTGGAGCTGGGCGCGCTGCTGGCGCCCGAGCCGCGCCCGCTCGACAACAAGGTCAAGGTACCGTCGCACACGCGTCCCCACCTCCACCGCATACCCGCCGAGCGCATCACACGACACGACGATCAGAACGATAGGGACGATCACTTCCTCCTGAAGCCAATTCACGAGGCGCAGAGGGCGGGTGGGCTGCCCTCTGCACCCCATTTGCATAATGAGTGTATCGGCCCTCGCCTCCGTCGACTCACGGCGGCCGAACGACGGTAGATCATTACGGCTGACCCAGTTCCGCCGACACTGACCGACGTTATCGGCCGATCGCGCCGATAACGTAGGGCCGGTGGCCGCCCCCGCTACCGTCACCCGTCGTGCCGTTTGAGTGCATCCGGTAAACACTAACCACCTTCGAGTCTATTTCTGACGAGGCACACTCGGTGGGACCGCATGGGTCCTACCGGCCGGCTCCCCGTTTCGGTTATGATTTCCGCCCCACGATGTGCTCCAAATTCTATTGCAATAGCGGCAAGCTCCGAAGCCGATCGATACGGGAACTATTCGGCACCGAAACGATATTCTAAACACTGTACCGTGCACTCGGTTATCGGTAGCGTGGTGCGGTCGCAATTCGACTGAGGTACTAACTACTAACGAAGCGCTAAAAATACTCTTGATACAATTAAACTTTAACCATTTCCTCTCACAGCACCGCCGTCGATTTAAACGCAACTCGCACTTACCTCACGGGTAAACTGTAATTGATTGCTACAATCTATTAAAGACGAAGTAAACGACGACTAAACTTTATTTAACTATAACAGAAGGTAATACTCAATGTCTGCGACATTACAAGATAAAATTATATTATGGTAAAACAATTGATTATTGAATAATGTATAAAACGCCAAAGGGAAAATACCTTTTTCCCAGTTCCAGTTTACAGTACATCAGATGCTTTTGGTAAATAGTTACAAGCGCCAAAAATCACAGCGCCCCAGGTCCCTAATAATGCGATACCGACGATAACCCAAAATTGATACCATTTTACAAGTCTAAAATTCGATCGGTTACACAAAACGGCACTTAGAAGAAAGCAGATTTTTTTGCTTGGAAAAAATAAGCGACAGAAAAGTCATCGTAAAGTCTTGAGAATTAACGGCATTTCCGAAGATCGGAAAATTATAAGTATAATATCTCATTTTCGACCATAATGTCGCTTACTTATTACTACTTAGGTACTATATTGCGACCGTCGATATTGTTTATTTACAACCTTATTAGTAATTGTCTACTGATAGTAATATGAAAAAACTAAATACGTTACATGTCATCGTACTGTTTTGTTACTGTTACTGTTGTGTTCGTAATTTCGTATACACATTTTTAATTAACAAGGAACGAATCTTACATCGGAACACTTGAAGACAATACTGGATGATATAATATACATTTATTTTTTTATTTTTTATTATCCACATTTAACAACACACGTTAATATATATGGCCTAGCTATTTAAAATATTTACATATAAAAGTACCTACCAAAAATACAAAATAATAACTACTCCAAAACTTAAAAGGCTACAAAAAAAAGAAATGTTCCAGGTCGTGCCCACCAGGCAGAGTAAAAATGGCATCTTGAACACATCATATATATGTCATCCAATTTCAAAGTTCATGATTAGCTTCTGAGTTTGCAATACTAGAAATAACACAAACATTACTAGCGTGCTCGCAGGCGGCCATAGCTTATACGAAGCACGCACACAGCGTCCATCCCGGAGCCACGCGGGCTTATTTAGTGATGGGACTCGAGTGATTTTTTTCACTCGAGTCACTCGGTACTGGTAACTTTCTCACTCGAATGCCACTCGAGTGAAGATAAAACTCGAGTGATTTTTATTGACTCGAGTCACTCGGAATATAGGTAAAACTCGAGTGACCAAAATTTTAAAACGAATAAAACAATATAAATTTTACATAGAAAAGTGTATTCATTTTCGCATTAATGTAAAAGCTACTCAAAAATATCTAAACAAAATGTAAAAAAATAGAATTTTCCGTCAAACTAAACCTGTCATACATACCTAATCAAAAAACCTCTTATATCAACTATCAGTCAAATTGAAATATTATTATAATCTACTACTAATAAGTTCTAATCCAATTTAATTTATTCTAACAAGGAACTTTCATGAGATCCAAATATGAACAGTTTTATTATGTTCTTACACAATTTAGGTATTAATAAACGTTTAAAATCTGGCGCCAAAGAAGTTTCACGGATCAAATACTGGCGCGCTAGTGTCGCAAGCTGTTGGCATTTTATTTGTATGAAGTCTTCGTCTTCCCGTTAGGGTATATATTATGTTCTGTGGTTAATTCAAAGAGAACCTACAGCGGGTAAACTTGTCACAACTTGAATTTCTCACTCGGCTCGGTATAAACCACTCGAGTGGTACGAGTCAACTCGAGTCACTCGAAACTCGAGTCGTTAAAAATTTTACTCGAGTGCGAGTAAAATAAAAACTACTCGAGTCACTCGAGTGAAAAGCAACTCGAATCCCATCACTAGGCTTATTACGTGTTCAAGATTTTATCCCTAGAATTTTTATGCCCTATTCCTTAACCCTCGTCCTACGTAACGTAATAAGGACTAGGTTTGAAAACCTAGGGGTAAAACACGCGAAAACCACGCATGATGCACCGTTTCATCCCTCTACAGCAGTGGTCCCCAACCTTTTTTTTACGCGGGCCACAAGCCCGTTGTACTCCTGGTGTCGCGGGCCGCAACCAAAATTTTAGGGGGAAAAAAAATGTTGTTTAAAAGAGATGTTTGATTTTGGGCCAGCTCTATGTACACCACATAGGTAAATAGGAAAAATATAAGGGAATTTCATAAAAATACAAAAAAAGTAATTTGAAGAAGGGTACGTGCGTACAAAAATGATTATTTGAAGAGTTTTTTAATGCGAGAACCCTATTTTAGGGCGGCCATGACAGTTGTTTTGACTTGACTTTTGACGTAATTGATAGTTTTAGGAAGAGACATCTTCTTGAGTGTCATACGTCTTTCTTTGAGAAAAGTCATGTCATTGTCAAAATGATATTCTTTGGTTAATTCTGATCTAATCCGCCATGTTTTATTTTACGTTGTGTTGCTCTCCTTGACGAATTTATTTTAAATGTGCATTGAAACGAAGTGAAATAAAATAAAATAAAGGATAGGATACAATTACTATATTATGTAGCTACATTTACATATAGTGTACATAGGGCTGGCCCACGCCTCATACATTTCTAGAACATCTCTTTTAACGATTTAATAATAGAATAACACAAGGTAGTTAAAAGAGTGAAACTTAACATTTAAGATGAGCTAACGACACAAACTAAAATAAAATAACAAATATGTATTATAATAATTATGTTCACTCATTGAGATTTTTGGAATTGTGAACGCTTTTTCACAACTTTATCTAACGGTTACAGATTTCACGCGGGCCGCAGATAAAGGCCCGGCGGGCCGCATGCGGCCCGCGGGCCGCGGGTTGGGGATAGCGGCTCTACAGCCAATGTAGCCCGTCTCGCTTATTGCTCATATCATAAAACACGTATAACTAATTTCATTTTCAATAAAAAATCCAAACACTTAATTTCATTCCAGCGAATCTTTCACAACGCACGTACTAACTTACTAAGCAACCATAACATATCGATCCAAATTAATTAAATGTAGCACTAAGAACTTATTTCAATTAATAACTCATTTGCATCATTTTAAAACATTAATAACTGAACTTGCGCGAGTTCCGTGTGTCGGCGCGGGCGTCCCGGGTCGTAATCGTGTCTCATTGCAGCGGCACAGCATCCACGGCATGACGGAGGAGGAGAACGTGGTGCGGCCGCACCAGGAGATGGCGGTGCTGTCGCTAGAGGAGAAGAAGTACCTGCTGGGCGTGGAGCGCGGCGACGTGGCGGGCACGAGACGCGTGCTGCAGCGCGCGCGCGATCAGCGGCACATCAACGTCGACTGCGTGGACCCGCTCGGCCGCAGCGCGCTGCTCATGGCCATCGACAACGAGAACCTGGAGATGGTGGAGCTGCTGGTGGAGTTCGGCGTGGAGACGCGCGACGCGCTGCTGCACGCCATCTCCGAGGAATTCGTCGAGGCCGTGGAGGCGCTGCTCGACCACGAGGAGCGCACGCGCAAGCCGGGCGAGCTGCACGTGAGTACCGTGATAAAAACCAACTTAGGAAAGAGTCTGGCAATTTCGTTTATTATTATAACTTATATAAGTCGTCTCCTAACCTCGAGTTAATTACTTATATTTTGTTCTTTCGAAACTGTGTTAATATGACTTCTTACGAGGCACAAAATACCAAACATAATAAATGTACTTATATAAATAAGTTATTCTCGAAGGTTCAAGAACTCGAATTACTTTATTAATAAAGTTGTTGTAATGTTTAAACATTTACTAGGCGTTACCTAAGCTATGTTTTTTATGAATTACTGCCTTATACAGCGTGTCCGGTAATTAATGGATAACCTTGAAATGTCTTATAGTAGGACTTATGTCCGTTCAAAAAAAAATACAAAAAAAAATCTATCATAATTAGTACCAAAGATAAGTTATTTTTAGAGAAAAGTCTATTTTTTAACTTATTTTTTAGTTTTTTTAACACTATGACCAGAAATGAATGAATTGCATCGGTTTTATAATGTTTTCATATTGTAGTATAATTATTCTGATAGATAGAAAATAAATTGTATCACTAGCTATTGCACTTTTTTAAAAATTACCGAAATCGGTGGGGAGTTATTATTATATTACTTTTTTGATGCGGCTGCTCTAACACGGCTACGTATAACGTAGTTCTTCCAAAGACCGTATAGGCTTACGGTACACCTCTTCTTTGAGGCCGCCCCAATAAAAAAATTCAATGGATTTAGATCCGGTGAACGCGGAGGCATTGGCCCTAGACGCCCGATCCATCTGTTTAGGTACGTATTATTGAAATATGCACGAACGGGTACAGCATAGTGCGCAGGATAGCCGTCATTTTGTAACAATAAGAGTCCCTCAGCTCCTCAGGCACTTCTTCTAATAAATTGGGGAGGGATAAATCTTTTCTTTTCACGCTTAAAAGTAACAATTTTAAACGTATTGCATTAGTATTACATTAAACATTTCTTTAGTATTTTTTTTACTTTTCTACCTTAATAGCAATAATTCAATATTTATGATAGATACAATGATGAATTGTACCATTATAAAATCTACTTAAAACCAGCATTATTTAAAAATTATTGGTCACTCATGCCTTCATACATTTTTTTATACCCATAAAGTTTCAAATTCGATGAAAATATAAATTATGCAATTTTTTCTAAAATAAATCAACTTGCATACATTTTTTTAAAAAAAGTGCAATAGCTAGTGATACAATTTATTTTATAATCTATCAGCATAGTTATACTACAATATGAAAACATTAAAAAACCGATGTAATTCATTCATTTCTGATCATAGTGTTCAAAAAACTAAAAAATAAGCTAAAAAAATTGATTTTCTCTAAAAATAACTTATCTTAGGTACTAATTATGATAGATTTTTTTTTGTATTTTTTTTTTGAACGGCCATAAGCTCTACTATAAGACATTTTAAGGTTATCCATTAATTACCGGACACCCGATATATAAACTAGAATAAATAACTACCTACATCTACCACCTACACATATAACCGGGATCCTCTTCTTTCGTATAATTTTATTTGTCATAATTTCATTTGGCATACCTCACTTGGCATAATTTTATTACGCATAATATTAATTTGGCATAATGGTTTCTTGGCATACTACATCATTAAGCATAAATATCATTTAGACTAATATTGTTTGTCCTAATTTAATGAGGCATAACTCGTAAGGCATAACTTTGCTTGTCATAATAATACTTTGGCATAATTGTTTTTTGACATGAACTCGTTAGGCATATTTTTTTGTCATAATAAATTCAAGGCATTCTGTCACAAGGCACAAATATGCATAAAATGGAACGACAATGAAAACACGGTTAAGATAATTAAACGCATATTTATGAAACATTAAAAGCAGGTATTACACTCATTATACCTAGTGTAACATGTGTAACAGTAGGTTAAGTTGCGGCGGGGTGGCCCTTGGGCCACCCGTAAGCCGCTAACATGTTTAAAATAATTAATACGAAAGGTTATTAATGCAAAAACAAAACTTACTTTATCCATTGCATTGGGCTTGTGGTTATGTCTCGGCATGTTCTTAGATAGCAGTTCGTGTTTTTTTTCCGAGTTTAATTTCGTAGTCAGTCAAAAATTACAATTATGATTGTTATTTCGTCTTAACTCGCACACCCAGTAGAATTTATCATTCATTAGTATGTGACAAAAAAATGCTACAAAGATGTATGCGTAAATATAATAGTATGCTTAAATATCATTATGCGTAAATATATTTATGCTTTTTAATATTATGCATAAAAATATTATTCTTAATTATATTATGCGTAAAAAAATATATGCCTTACAATAAGTATGCCTAACAATTATTATGCTTTTAGTAATTATGCGAAAAAAACTTATGCTAAGAAAGTTATGACAAATGAATATTATTTGAAACTACTATTAGGTCAAATGAAATTATGCCAAGTAAAATTATGACATATGATTTTATGCGAAAAAATAGGGAACCCATATAACCTACACCTACAACAATCCCTAAAACCTACAGGCGATGTGTGAAAGAATAAGTACACACAATACGAGTTTTAAAAGAGTTATCGACTACTGAAATTTGTAAAAAATAATTACTGAACTAAGGGTCAGTACTCAGTTCACACCGCGACGATATGCGACACACGCGGCAATTTTATGTGTAAGAAGATAGAAAATTGTCATTTAATAAATAATAACCAGGCTATAAAATATACGATACATTTTACACATCTAGAGAACGGTACCTGACAAGGAGGTATTTAAAAACGATGCGTATGATAATTTGCAGAGCTGGGAGGCGCTGCCGCCGGAGACGGCGACGTTCACGTCCGACATCACGCCGCTGATCCTGGCGGCGCACCGCGACAGCTACGAGATCATCAAGCTGCTGCTGGACCGCGGCGCCAGCATGCCGGTGCCACACGACGTGCGCTGCGGCTGCGACGACTGCGTGCGCTCCCGGCGCGAGGACTCGCTGCGCCACTCACGCTCGCGCATCAACGCCTACCGCGCGCTCGCTTCGCCCTCGCTCATCGCGCTCTCCTCCAAGGACCCCATCCTGTCCGCCTTCGAGCTGTCGTGGGAGCTGCGGCGGCTGTCGGCGCTGGAGCACGAGTTCAAGACCGAGTACCAGGAGCTGCGCGTGCAGTGCCAGGAGTTCGCCACGGCGCTGCTCGACCACACGCGCACCTCGCACGAGCTGCAGGTGCTGCTCAACTACGAGAAGGGCTCGCCGCAGGCGCCGCTGGCCGAGCCGGGCGCGCCGGAGCTGATGAGGCTGTCGCGCCTCAAGCTAGCCATCAAACTGAGGCAGAAGAAGGTACGGCCACCGACAGACATATCCAACGTATGCTCAACTATTTGTAGCTAAGAGGATCGGTCGGACCGTAACATCCCACGTTCGTTCCAGTTCGTGGCGCACCCGAACGTGCAGCAGCTGCTGGCGTCGATCTGGTACGAGTCGGTGCCGGGGTTCCGGCGCAAGAACATGCTGCTGCAGGCGGCGGAGATGGCGCGCATCGGCGCCATGTTCCCGCTGTACTCGCTGGCGTATATCGCCGCACCGCACTCCGCCGTCGGCCGCACGCTGCGCAAGCCCTTCATCAAGTTCCTCTGCCACTCCGCCAGCTACTTCATGTTCCTCTGTGAGTATAAGCACTTCGAGTAGCCGGGGACAGGGAAAAGTGGAGAAACATCGTGAATACAAAGACCACGGAAGGTGGTAGTCAGACATGAGAAGCACGATTGACGTACGAGGTGTGTTCTATGTTTTGTGAGCAGTTGTGGAGTGTGCAGGTTCAGGAGATGGTATAAACGTGACTCGTTATGTGCGCCTTGACATTTTTATCTATCGCATTTCCAGTCCTGTTGATCCTGGCATCGCAGCGCATCGAGACGGCAGCGAGCGGTATCTTCTGGGGCGCGGCGCACTCCGTGCCGCTGTCGCGCCGCGGCTCGCTGCCCTCGCTCGTCGAGTGGCTCATCCTGGCCTGGGTTAGCGGTACGTTATCAGTGTTTACTACTATTCAAAATAGAATAACTTAAAATGAACTTCTCTTTTCATAACGTAGTAACCACCACGAGCTGGTTCATACATAAACGTAAGAACTACAATTAGACATTAAACACCATAATTATTTAGAATACAAACAAACATTCAGTACATTATACATACAAATAAAAAAAGTAAATTCGCACCGAGACGAAACGACGTGCGACATTACGCTGCATTCTTTAGGTAGCTATTCAAAATTGAACTTTATTTGTTACACAAGAAGATACACTTTTAATAATGGTAATAATAAGACATTTATTCAAAGAAAGTTTGGACATTACACTACATGACCACATTACATTAAGATTAGGTAACAACTAATTACAGAGTTGCTAAGGGATAGGTAGGTGGTGTAATGCTCAAACCAATGAAAAGGAGTCCACTCAGGTAAATGACTGAGGAATACCACAGTCCCTGATATTCTGTGGATCCGTACCTGTTGTCAGGCGTGGGACAGACCACTCTAGGCGACAGCGTAGTGATATATACTAATTCATTGTCAGAGTTCGAAAGTCAGGTTGTAAAAAATATTATATTACTAGCTTTTGCCCAGGGCTCCGCCCGCGTAAATACATTATCCCGCGAGAACACTACTTTTTCGGTATAAAAAATATCCCATGTCCTTTCCCGGGACCCAAGTATGTCTATACCAAATTTTATAAAAATCGGTTCAGCGGTTAAAGCGTGAAGAGGTAACAGACAGACTTACGTGACCGCGCTGCACCGCGCATGTGCAGTGTATGTCTGATTCGACGTTACCCGCCAGCGATCTCATTCCAGGTCTGATCTGGAGCGAGGTGAAGCAGCTGTGGGACATGGGCCTGCGGGAGTACGTGCACGACATGTGGAACGTGATCGACTTCGTCACCAACTCGCTGTACGTGGCGACGGTGGCGCTGCGCGTGGTGTCGCACTTCCAGGTGCGGCGCGAGATGGCGCTGGGCCTGCAGTGGAACCAGCCCCGCGAGAAGTGGGACGCCTGGGACCCCATGCTGCTGTCGGAGGGGCTGTTCTCCGCCGCCAACATCTTCAGCAGCCTGAAGCTGGTGTACATCTTCAGCGTGAATCCGCACCTGGGCCCGCTGCAGGTGTCGCTCAGCCGCATGGTACTCGACATCCTCAAGTTCTTCGTGCTCGACATACTGGTCATCTTCGCGTTCTCGTGCGGTAAGTGACAGACATATTTGGCACTAGCGACCCGCTCCGGCTTCGCACGGGTACAATACTGATACTAATACTACAGAATGTCTTTAAGCCTCTAACAAAACGGGCGAAATTTAGTCAAAACAAACAGAAACAAATTAATATAGGTACCTACTAAAACTCAATGAAATAAGTAGGCGGGTATACTTTTATCGTATGAAATACCTATACTCTTCAGGACTAACAATACAACAAACACATAATAAATAGGTATTCAAGTATATATCCATCATAGTTACAACGAACACAAAACAAAAAAATTACTCATAGAAGTCATAGATCTAAACTCCCCCCGCACGCGCACCCCCGCCTTGGTGACGCCCACTTCGCAACGGGCCGTGCCGTGCAGCAGAAATCGTAATATTTTAATTTCGCCATAACTTCAAAACCAAACGTCCAATTTTAATAATTCAAAGATCAAATATTATCTACATAAACTGTACTTAGTGATGAAATAATTTATTTTGATAAGGATTAATAGCATGAGTAAAATAAACGCGTTTAAATGTAGTCCAAAAAAAATTCAAGATTTCTAAATAAAAAAATGGTTGTTGTGCCTCACTCGACATAGATAGGTATAGTGTGTCGCGGACTTTCTTGTAGATATTTATAAGATCTACAATTAATTAGAACATTTTATGGTTCTATCTTTTATAGTTTAGGCAGCGTACGCAAAATAAGTAACTTTTCTGGTTGATTTTTTACACCTTGCGTCCGAAAAACCCAAATATCTTACGGAACCCTATTTTTTTCCAAAATAAAATTTAGCCTATGTTACTCGTGGATAATGTAGCTTTCGAATGGTGATAGAATTTTAAAAATCGGTACAGTACTTTTTGAGCCTATTCATTACAAACAAACAAACAAACAAACAAACAAACATACAAAGTTTTCCTCTTTATAATATTAGTGTAGATTACCTACATATCTATCCGGACCTGGCCCTCTAGTCAAAATGCATTCGATAATTATTACGACGGCGAACTTCGAAATCAAAAATGTATGGGATTTGACATAAGTCATCGCTAAGTGACATGTCGCTTGCGATACCTGACGTCAAATCCCATACATTTTGTTTTCGAACTTCGCCGTCGAAATTATCGAATGCATCTTGACTAGGCCCTCTGGGGTAGGATGGCCTACGGGAAAGGTGGGTGTATAAATTATGTTTCCCTTGCCCCAGATATATAAAATAATCGAACCGTGAGTATAAAGTACGCGTCAGAAGTGAAAATAAAAAATCCAAAGTTGTGTCGATAGTAGCTACCGTGAAATTTCCCAGGGATAAGACCTAGCTGCATCGATTTTCCCGCAAACTCCCTGCATACTACATTTCATGGTTACACTTGCAGCCGCTTTCGAAAAACCGATTATATGTATGTACAAGATTATCTCGCTTAAAGTATAAGATTATCACAAATAGCGACCCGCCCCGGCCTCGCACGGGTACAATACTAATACTGCGGGTACCTACTCATAGATCTAAACTCGCACGCGCACCCCTGCCTTGGTGACGCCCACTTCGCAACGGGCCGTGCAGCAGAAATTGTAATATTTTAATTTCGCCATAACTTCAAAACCAAACGTCCAATTTTAATTATTCAAAGACCAAATATTATCTACATAAACTGTACTTAGTGATCAAATAATTTATTTTGATAAGGATTAATAGCATGAGTAAAATAAACGCGTTTAAATGTAGTCCAAAAAAAATTCAAGATTTCTAAATAAAAAAATGGTTGTTGTGCCTCACTCGACATAGATAGGTATAGTGTGTCGCGGACTTTTTTGTAGATATTTATAAGATCTACAATTAATTAGAACATTTTATGGTTCTATCTTTTATAGTTTAGGCAGCGTACGCAAAATAAGTAACTTTTCTGGTTGATTTTTTACACCTTGTGTCCGAAAAACCCTAATATCTTACGGAACCCTATTTTTTTCCAAAATAAAATTTAGCATATGTTACTCGTGGATAATGTAGCTTTCGAATGGTGAAAGAATTTTTGAAATCGGTCCAGTACTTTTTGAGCCTATTCATTACAAACAAACAAACAAACAAACAAACAAACAAACAAACAAACATACAAACAAAGTTTTCCTCTTTATAATATTAGTGTAGATGTTCACTCTTAACTCGTCTGATCTAACAAGTGTGGATTTGTCCGGCAGGGCTGAACCAGCTGCTGTGGTACTACGCGGACATGGAGAAGAAGAAGTGCCCGAGTAACGTCGGCGCCGCGCCCGCCAACGGCACCTTCCCCGACCCCGACGCCTGCGTCGTGTGGCGCCGCTTCGCCAAGTGAGACCACGCTAATCAGGGGCTAAATGGACACAGCAATATGAACACTAAATTCGAAACAAATAGAATACATGGGATTGAAATATTTCGGAAATATATGTGGTTAATTAAAACTCTGCTAAATATTTAAAAGCGCGCACGTTAAAACTAATAATTAGTTAATTAATAAATTGTTATTAACGATCCAATTTATTTGTTTCGAACTACTTTGTTATATCGTGCTCTGTTCTCCCCACCCCGGCACAGTCTGCAGTATAATGGTGTTTCGCTACTTAGTTTTATGTACTGCTACTGAAGTCAAGTTAGAAAGTGTGCCGTGTAACGTTATGGCCAGTCGATAGCTCGCTCGTGTGTGCATCCCCACTGTCTGTCGCAGCCTGTTCGAGACGATGCAGACGCTGTTCTGGGCGGCATTCGGGCTGGTGGACCTGGACTCGTTCGAACTGGAGGGCATCAAGATCTTCACGCGGTTCTGGGGCATGCTGATGTTCGGCACGTACGCCGTCATCAACGTCATCGTGCTGCTCAACCTGCTCATCGCCATGATGAACCACTCCTACCAGCTCATCTCGGTACCACGACGCTTTTCTTTTAATAAAAAAAAACTAATAAAATATTACGTAAGTAATTAGCTTATAGTACATCAATATTCAAAGGCCGAAAAATAAGGGAAAGGGGACTCGTGTTACGACAGCGAGAGTCACCGCAGTCTCTGAGTGCTAAGTGCGAGTTTTTGTCACTCGTCTGTCACTAACACACTCGTTTGTCGCCGTGAAGAAGGACGTAATTTCGATGCGATACAAATTGTAATTAACTTCTTTACGGCAAGTAGTGAAAAATCTGGCACTCAGCGCAGTGGTATTCCGTTATCCCTTAACCCTATGCCCGATAAATTTAAAGAAAGGTACAAAATATGATAGCAACGGCTTAGAATAATGTAGTCAGTATATCGGCGTCCGCAGGAGCGCGCGGACGTGGAGTGGAAGTTCGCACGCAGCAAGCTGTGGATCAGCTACTTCGAGGAGGGGGGCACGGCGCCGCCGCCCTTCAACGTCATCCCCACGCCCAAGTCCGCGCTCTACGCCTGGCGCTGGCTGCAGCGTCGCCTGTGCGGACACACGCGCGCCAAGCGCGAGCACATGCGGACCATCCGGGTGAGCACATGCCGCGCCGGGCAAAGAACATAATTCTGCCGTCCTCAAACTAAAAGGCGGCTCAATGACAAAAAGTGTTTTTGAGGTAGAGCTAAAAACGTGGGATTATTTTGAAATTGATGCTAGTGATTTTGTATAAACAATAATTATTGTTAATGTTTTCGTGAATGTCTTATGACAACATTAACAATTGTTTTATAAACAATTGTTAATGTTATCATGAATGTCCTATGACAACATTAACAATTGTTCATAGATAATAACTAGCATCAATTTCAAAATAATCCCGTGTTTTTAGCTCTACCTCAAAAACTCTTTTTGTCATTTAGCCGCCTTTTAGTTTGATGACGGCAGAATATAATTACTAACGTACCCGAGGCGAGCGCATGCGGATCTCACGGCCGAGTGAGTGACACCGGCCGCCGTATTACGTAAAAATAGCGATTAGCAAAAATCTTGCAGTCATCGCGCGATTGACGCGCAATCGATTGCTGAACGTCAAATAAAATCGTATTACCTATGCGATCGATTGCTAATCGCTCGCTGTTGTGTTTGAATGTACTTTGCTTCATTTTCACTTATTATTGCTAACTGACAGTTCATATCGCTCGCTGATTACTTTCGCTTTGCTGTAAAAGTCTTACGTAATACAAAAAATTAGACAGCAGTGAAGAAATCGAACGATTGATTGCAATTTATAGTTCCTCGATTGTTCGGTAGAGGCAGTACTGTCGCTAGGTTGCTTCTGCTAGGTTTTTGCAGATACGTAATACGAATTTGCGATTTTTGCCCAAACATTGCGCAATATTTGCTATTGCTTGGCTTTTGCAAGATACGTAATAAGCCCGCGGACCTTCACCGGACACGTGTCTTAACGTAGCACGCTACGGCAGTCCCGCGTAGCACGCGTAGCGTGTAGACTGTAGACCCTCTACGCGACATTGTGTTTTTGTCGATAACAAGACTTTTTAAGTGTTTTCAATAGACCGATCACATCCGTTCTTGCACCCGTGACCCGATCGAATGTCGTGATGAGTTATACTGACATACTAGTAAAAAAACCGATGTCTGTTTTTAAATTCCTTATTAAACAATTTATATAATACTATGTTTTATATATTTAATATGTTTTTAAATATCAAACTCATTATATTTATTTTTTTATTGAATTTAAAAACAAAGGATTATTTTAATGCAAATATCATATTTATTAAACTGTAAAAGTCTTTGAGATTTATTTATTTATTTCAAAGGCACATCTACAACATAAACACTAACAATATAATTAGTTACATTACAATAAGACTAAGTGTTGTATTTACGTCAATTACAAATATGCACAACATTATTTTACAAATATAAACATAGTCAAATTTATAAAATTAACTAACAAATGATCAGTCGTTATTAATATGTAATAAATAATAATATGTAATAAAAAAATTAAAACGAAATAAATTAATTCACAAAAAACAATTAAAAATGAAATTAGAATAATAATTATGTTAAGAGTTAAAATTAAAGTATAATGTCAATCATCCAGTATAAACCTAAATAAAATAAAAATAAATTATGAAAAAATAATATTAAACACATGTCAATTAAATTACAAAAATAATCACACAAATTACAAACTACAGTCAACAATCAAGATCATGTATAAAAACATATAATGTCGCTTTGTAAACAGATTAAATAAAATTATCAGTTTAATTATTATTTATTTAATATCTTCCTCTTAAAAGACGTGCGTTGGTCGTGGAACATGTCTAGGTCAAAAATCCTGTGCCAATCATTATAAGTACCAGGGAGTCTAACTATAGGGTTGTTTTGTCCCAAATTCGTTTTGTACCTAAAGGTATTAAACGCTCCCACAGGTTTACGTCGGGCGTTCAAATTAGGGACTGCCAAGGACAGACTTTCAAGAGTCTTGACAAGGGATTTGGCCTGTAACTACGTCACGTAGGAATACCATGTCCATCATACGTCTTCGTTGAGACAGTGTCTCCATACTAAACGCAATAAGCCTCTCGTCATATGAACATCGGTTCTTAATGCCAGTAGACATAGGCAAGGTGTCTGGTAAACGAACGTTGGAGAGACTCGATACGTTGAGAGTGGACATTATACATAGGATTCCAAAGAACTTTAAATAAAAGAACTTAGTATATGGACGCTTAAAATCTCGCGAGTTTCGTTTAATAAATCCCAAAGTTTTGGCGGCCTTATTTACCATATAGTCATAGTGCTGTACAAAATTTAATTTAGAGTCAATAAGAATGCCTAGGTCTCTTACGGTCGATGCGAGAGCTATGTTATTCCTGTTAATATGATATAGGGTAAGAATAACCTTTCTTTTCTTCGTGAACCTGATGTGCTGACATTTTGAGGCATTCAATTTCATCCTATTATTCAGGCACCAGAGGTAAATGCGATCTAGATCAGATTGCAACATCCACGAGTCAGCCAAAGAATCTATTTGCAGAGATATTTTCATATCGTCTCCAAAAAGAGAGCAACGGCAATGATGTACGCAAGCTACAATGTCATTTATGAATAGCAAGAATAGGATTGGACCCAGGTGGGATCCTTGTGGCACCCCTGAAGACGCAACATATTTAGCTGACTCGTGTCCATTAATCACAACGGATTGCTCACGTAGGTTTAAATAAGACGAAGAGATATTAATTATTAAATTTAAGTTCCCCGTCCTACCACTCCCACCCCACTCTCCCTATATTTTATCAACATTTTTTAGCTTGCGCAAAGTTGAAAGTACAAATAAATTTGAATGTTTCACATCTACTCGGCTCTGCGACGACATTTTTTTAGTTTTTTAACGACTTTGTAATGTTACAGAATAAGGCTCAAATCACACCGAAGCGTAACGATATTATGCATTTTTAAGATAGCTATTCAATTAATAGTAACTAATAATAACTCCCGACACCGGTCTCAGTGACGATGGCCGGTTTCATTGAAACCAGGCCAGTTACGCAGGAGAAATTTTATAGTGCCCAAGTGTGTGTGTAGACTGCAGTACACAAGGGCACTCTCTCTTCCTTTACTCTCGTAATCCAGTGGGACGGATAACCGACACGACTGACGATAGATCAGGCGCAGGTCCGACTTTTTGCCATGCCCATCCGACGCATGGATCATCTTTATTATCAGACAATCAGGTGATCAGCCTGCATTGTCCTAACCAAACTTGAAAACAACATTTTTTGTTGTTCCAATGCGGGAATCGAACCCACGACCTCCGAGTCGAAAGCCAATGCTCTAACCACTAGATCACGGAGGCTGTTAGTTATTATTATTATTCAATCAATATTTATTATACAAGAAGTTTTTTTTCGGGTAGGTGTGGAAAAAGAATTAGACGTGCTTTATATTGCTCTATATTTAAAAAATAATATTTAATCAAATTTAATAGTTTTGAGACCATATTATGCTATAAAGAAGTAGTCTTTACCTACCAGTATATAAGTTTCCTGTAACTGTATTACTTAATATTAAATTTACAACAACCTTAACTCTCCACTACCTTCATCACTTTAACTGCACAACATATTCCTGTTTGTCACTATGGAGTCACTTAAGCAGTCCATTGAAGAGATGACACAAATGTTCAATTCACGGATGGCGACTTTTCAGCAGGATCTGCAGTCTGCGGCTACATCTGAGCACAGTGAAAGTCCTTCAGCAAAGCTAAGCCGTGAGTTTAACACTTTTAAGACATTTGTGGTTAATGCACTGCAGTCACTTCAAACTCAAGTACAAATGCTGTCAGACATTAATGATCAGATGGAAATGAGAGGTCGCAAGAAAATTCTATTGTTCCATGGTGTTCCTGAGAGTAGTAATGACCTGCGTGCTTGTGTGTCTGATCTGATCAGTTCCCAACTTCATATATCTGATGTGGATTCACCTTCTATTAAATACTGCAATAGGCTAGGCCGCCAACGCAAGGACAAACCCAGGCCAATCGTTGTTAAATTCCATGATATGGCTTTTCGCTCAAGAATTTGGAACTCCAAGACTAATTTAAAACAGACGGGTATCACTATTTCCGAATTCTTAACAAGAAAGCGGCACACTGTCTTTTTAGCAGCCCGACAGCGCTATGGTTTGTCTAAGTGTTGGACAAGTAACGGCACTATTCTGGTGATTGGACCAGATGGCTCTAGACACCGTGTGTATAGCATGGAAGACCTTGATGCCATAAAGTGTCCGTCTTCATCCCCTGGATCGAATCAGCCAGCTGCAACAAGTTCTAAGACTGAGGTAAATGCTGGCCGAGCGGCACCTAGAACAAAAAGGAATGTCAAGGCCAAGTAGATTTTACATTTTTCATAACAGCTAATTGTCGCTTTGATTTGATAATAATTGCTTACCTTCAGACCCAATTACCCATATTAGGTAATTTGTGTTTCAGCTTACTGTCTTATATATTTGATTCTCTGTCCATGTCTCATTATTTTCTTCTTTCCTTGAATGTTTGTTTTTGTATTGTCATAACAATTGTACATTTTATATCTGTTGCTTAAAACTATAAACATTGCAGTGAATGTTTTCTACTTCAGCTTGTGTGTGCTTCTAAATTTTTAATTAATTATTACTATAATATTAAGTACCATTATTTTTTTTGGAGTTATTATGTAGCAATGAAGGTAATGTAATAAGTTTGCAATAAGTTTGTTTATTCTACCTGTAGTTTAATAATTTTTATGTTTTTTTTTTTTACTTTTATTTTGCTATGCTTCATGATTTTGCTCTACGGCGCTTGACATCTGTCACTGACATTTGTCAACTGTCAGTTTATGTTTGTCATTGTCATGTAAGGTTGTACAGTTGGATACTTGTTTTTTGCCATTTTATATTTTGAATTATTGCTGTGATTTATAAGGTATCTGGTTTGGTATTGGACTATAGTAATAGTATATATATACTTTTATTCATTTTGTATAATTATAGCTTTATTTTATATAAATAATACGCTATTTTTAATATTTTATATTTATAAGTTATTGTATTATATTTATTATATTATATATGAATATTAGTGGTGACTCACGTTCTGATGATTTTTTCTCTATTTCATCAGACAACAGCGATGAAAGTTTTCAAAGTGCCTCATTCGTGCCGCTTAGGGATACTATAATTTCCAATTTTTCTTCTGTTGGAAAATGTTTTAAGGCAGTTCATATTAATGCGCAAAGCATACCTGCTCACTATTCCGACTTACTCACTTCTTTTGATCGTGTTAATATAGACGCTATTTTTGTATCAGAGACGTGGCTTAAACCTTGTTTACCATCTACCTCCTACGGTTTACCTGGATTTAAACTCATCCGTAATGATCGTTCCGGTAGGAGTGGTGGTGGTGTTGCAATTTATTTACGCTCCGACTTACCTTATACTATTATAAGTTTGTCAGCGCAGCCCCCACCTGCGGATGGTCTCGAGTTCTTGCTTATTGAAGTTCAAGTAAGTCAATTTAATAAAATATTACTTGGTGTTTATTATTGCCCATCACTGCATAATGACTATTTCCAATCCTTTGAAAACACTTTAGAATTATTTTCACCTAATTACAATCACTCTATTATAATGGGTGACTTTAACACTTGCTTACTTAAAGGCGATATTCGTGCTACTAAGCTTACCTCTATTTTAGAAGCTTACGGTATGAAACTACTACCATTAGATCCTACGCACTGTTCTCCTGGTTGCCGTCCCTCTCTCCTTGACCTTATTATAGTATCCTCAGCTAATTTTGTCACTAAGCATGGGCAGTCTTCGGCGGAAATGTTTTCGTACCATGATCTCATTTACGTTGCTTATAATGTTCGCCCCCCTAAACCTAAAGTAAAAACACTTTTCCAACGTAACTTTTCTTCCATGAATATAGAGAACCTAAGAGAGGACGCACTTAATACAGTTTGGTCGGATGTAACCACAGCTGTATCCGTTAATGATAAGGTTGCCATATTTAATACTAATATAAAATATCTCTACGATAAGTATGCTCCTGTTAAGCCTGTCAAAATCAAACATCTTCCCGCTCCCTGGCTATCAGATGAAATCAAATCTCTGATCAATGCTAAGCATGCAGCTAAAGCTAAATATAAAAAAATGAAGACAGAGGAGTATCGAGCCAAATATATTAAAATACGCAACCGGTGCAATACGATGTGCCGTGATGCACAGAGGCGACATATCCACAATGCTATTGAGAACGGTGATCCAGTTAAGACATGGAAATTTCTCAAATCCCTCGGAGTAGGACGCCCAGAAACAGAGAACTGTAATCCAATTGATATTGATACGCTAAATTACCATTTTACTTCTTCCTCTAACCTTGACCCTATTATTAAATCGCGTACGTTACAACTTCTATCCTCGTTACCCATCCCTAATTATGAACCTTTCTTTACTACCCCAGTCACTGAGAGTGAGATTGAAAGACACATTAAGGCTATATTGTCGAATGCAGTAGGTGAAGATGGCGTCAGTCGCAAGATGTTAATACCTATTTTAGATATAATCTTACCTACTCTTACACACATATTTAATTCCTGCTTAGAGTCCTGTACCTTTCCTGACGCCTGGAAGGTAGCTTATATAATACCCTTACCTAAGTCTTCCCGTCCTAAAACTCCGTCCGATTTCCGTCCTATTTCTATCCTACCTTTTTTATCCAAAGTGCTCGAGAGGGTAATTCAACACCAGCTTACTAATTATGTATCATGCAATAACATACTCAGTCCATTTCAATCAGGCTTTCGAACTGGCCATAGTACGACAACTGCTCTAGTAAAAGTTTCTGATGACATAAGATTAGGTATGGACAATAAGATGCTTACTATCCTCACGTTACTGGACTTTAGTAACGCTTTTAATTCGATTGACCACGATATTCTTTTAGGCAGGCTTGCGTCTTGTAACCTTTCGTCATCAGTTATTAGTCTGCTTCATAGTTATCTTGTGGGTCGACGGCAGAGAGTCAAATCATCAGATTCTTTTTCTAACTGGAGTAACATTTATGCCGGCGTCCCCCAGGGTGGAGTATTGTCACCTCTATTATTTTCCTTATTTGTAAATTCAATTATAATGTCCATTTCTTCATCTCACCACTTGTATGCAGATGACCTACAAATTTACACCCAGTCAACATTAGACTGTCTTCATTCTGCTATTAGTTTGGTGAATGACGATCTGTCGACGATTTGCGAATGGAGTAGGAATCATGGGCTTCTTATAAATCCTATTAAAACACAGCTAATTGTAATCGGCAGTCCGGGGCTAGTTTCCAGGGTTGACTGGAATTCGTTACCGCCAGTCCTTATCAATGGCATTACAATTCCTTACAGCAAAGTCGTAAAAAATCTGGGTGTGTATTTTGACGAACATTTATCTTGGACACCGCAACTAAATGAGATCAGTAGGAAAATATTCTCGTCCTGGCATACTCTTAAACGTCTCCGATATGTTCTTCCGATACATACAAAGGTGGCCTTGGCAGAATCTCTGTTGCTTCCTCTTTTAGATTATGCAGACGCATGTTTCATTAATCTGACTGAGGAACAACTCAATAAGCTTGAGCGCCTTCAAAATCTTTCGTTAAGGTTTGTTTTCGGTTTACGTAAATTTGACCATATCTCGGAATATCGTATTAAGCTTAAGTGGCTCCCAATCCGCTACCGCCGTGATGCTCGAGTTCTCTCCTTACTATATAATATTTTGTTTGATTCCCATCACCCTATTTATTTAAAAACCGTATTTAATTTTCGCAACTCCGATAGACAAGAGCTCCGATCATTTTCTAGTCTTCTCCTTGATATCCCTGTCCATCGCACAAAATATTTTAATTCCTCTTTCACAATCAAATCCATTTTGCTTTGGAATTCTTTACCTGCTCATATTAGGCAGGCCGAAACTTTGAGTCGCTTTAAGTCGCTGTTAAAAAATCACTACCTCAATTTATGTAGTCAACCATTAATGTAAGTTAATAAGTACCTCAGTATTTATACCACTAATGTTATCTATACCTATATATTTCATATGTATTTATAAAACATGTATATATTTATTTAAGCATAATATATATAAAATATTTTGTAATTATAGTTTCATTACTTAATGTACTTTTTTGCACATCGCCTATTGTCCTAATTATTATTTCCAATGCCATCCAAAAGGTTGCCTGGAAGAAATTGCTTTAAGTAATAAGGCCGCCTTTGTGTGCATGTTTGATTTTATTTTAATGTATTGTCTCTAAGTTTTCTGTTATTTGTTTTGTGCACAATAAAGTATATTTGAAATTTGAATTTGAAGAAGCTACAGGATCCATTGTAACAGTTCTAATGTTATATTGTGCAGTGTATGTGCAGTGTCTGACTGATGTCATATAAACCGTATATCTTTTTATGCTCTGAATAAAGTTCAATTTTGAATAGCTATCTTAAAAATGCACGCCTCGTCGCGTACCTATGTTCGTGTGAACTGACCTATAGTTATTTTGCAGCTTCTAATCCTTTTTTTTGTTACAGAGAAAAGTCAAGCAGGCGAACGAACGAGACTTACGTTATCAGGTTTAACAAATACAATTTATTACACTTTTTAAAGTACCCACTTTTTAACGACAATTTTAATTATTTTTAAACTCTTTGTTTAGTACACATAGGTTTAAATATATTCTACTACTATTACACATGTCACAGTTTGTGAGGATGGATGGATGAATGGATAAATGGATGGATGCTTACTCTCGCTTTTCTCTCTTTCACGCAGAAACTACTAAACGATTTTTTATGAAATTTGGTATGGTAGAATTTTGAGCTCTGGATTACATAGGTTACTTTTTATCCCGAAAAAGTACAGTGTTCCCGTATGATAATGTATTTACGTGGGCAGAGCCACGAAAAAAATCTAGTAGTGTAATAATAAATGTAAAGGAAATCCTAAGCATAACAATTTATTCCTAGTGATAATATCGATCTATTTCTTTGTTCTTCGATTATTCTGTGTTGATTTCTGGCTAAAGAAACAGATCTATCCAAAAGTTAATGATGCAAAATTAGCTTTCGTTTAAGCCAGTAAGATCTTGTCCGATATATGCGAGCTCGATGTCTTTTTAACTGTCATTTGTGTGTATCGAAAGGCGATCATGCGGAACTTGGTGCGGCGGTACGTGACGGTGCAGCAGCGGCGCGCCGAGAGCGGCGGCGTCACCGAGGACGACGTCAACGAGATCAAGCAGGACGTCAGCGCCTTCCGCTGCGAGCTGGTCGAGATCCTGCGCCAGTCCGGCATGAACACGTCCACCGCCAACGCCGGTGCGCCCGGTAACTCCCGCGCCCCCCGCGCCCGCCGCGCACCACGCCCTCGCTCACCCGCCCCCTGTTTCAGGCGGCGGTGGCGGCAAGAAGAACCGCCAGAAGGAGCGGCGCCTGATGAAGGGCTTCAACATCGCGCCGGGTACGCTCATGCCCGTGGACGAGTACCTGGCGTCGCTGCACCACGAGCACGGCGGCGCGCACCACCACGCGTCGCTGTCGGCGCTGCTGGGCGGCCGCCTGCGCGCCAGCCAGTCCAGCCTGTCGGATGCCGCGCCGCCGCGCGCCAAGCCCGCGCCGCACAAGCGCCGCTGGGGCACCATCATCGAGGCCGCGCGCGCCGCGCGCGTCTCCAAGTTTGTGGGCCGCTCGCGCTCCGAGGACTCCGTGTGCGACCACGCGCGCCAGTCCCCCAGGTGAGCCCACCGCTCACCTACGTTATATTATAATAAAGTCCCACACACTTCACAGTGTAAAACAAATCCAAAAAATAATAATAGAAAGTAACAATAATATGATACATGCAATTTAAACTGTTAAAACATAAATACAAAACACCATAACCAAAGTCAGTTAAAATATCCAGCTATGCCAATAAAATAAGAGTTATAATTATTAATGAATACTTAATTCCTTCAGCAACTCTCTTCGTATGAAAGTAGTGCCCTAACCGTTTATTTAGTATTGAAGCCTAAATACTATTTCTCTGTGGGTGTGCAGTGGCAGCGAGCGGTCGGAGTCGGGCAGCGACTCGCAGCGCAGCCCCGAGCGCGCGCCCCGCGGAGGGCCGCGCGGGGGGCCACGCGGGGGGCCGCTGCACCCTCTCACGGCGCTAGCGGCGCTCAAGCGCAAGCGCAAGAAGTTCTCAGACTCGCGACGCGCGGCGGCGGCGGGTGCGGCGGAGGCGCTGCAGCGCGCCAGCTCCGTGCCCGCGCGCCCCACCCCCGTGCCGCGCCCGCCCCCGCGCCCCGCGCCACCCGTCGCGCCGCCCTCGCCGCCAGCCGCCGCCGCGCCCGGCAAGGGCGACAGTCGGGAGCCGCTGCTCGCCAGCCTCGACGACGACCCACAAAAGGTGACGTCGAGTGGGCTCGCTTGTTTTGTCCACAATTAGGCAGTAAAACTACGTCTCATCGAGCACATTGAACTTTTCCAAAACGTGTATTACAGGACGCCTGCGGCCAGTGCGGCTACGAGGCGGAGGAGGCGGCGGAGGAGGCGGTCGCGGGCGACGGGGCGGACGCGGGGGCGGAGGCTTCAGCGTCGTGCGGGCGCTGCGCTGCGCTGGCGCGGCTAGCGGGCGTTACGCCCTTGCACGGTCACGCGCCGCACCACTCCGCCGGCTGGCTGTAGGCGCCGCCCGCCATTTGCCGGCTGGAGGTGCCGCTCGCCACGCTGCCAGCTGGAGGCGCCGCCCCACACGTCGGAGCCCGTCCGTCACTCGAGCTGCAAACTGCGACACCAGGAAGGCGCTGTTGTGTGGCCCGCTCGGCGCCAGTCGCGGTTCGGGGCGAGAATAGACCGTGCGGCCCCTGGTGAAGATCAAGGTCTACGTGGTCTTTGAAGGATTGGACGATGAAATTCGAAACGGTCGACATTAACTGGCAGCTGTACGGTGCGGCTTCCCGGTGCCGTACTGTTGTATCGAATTATGTCGATTATAGTAAATTACTTTAAAATTAGGAGCATTGAAATTATATTCCCTCCTTGTTATTGTTACATGTTTAGTATACTGACAGTTGGTACAGCAGTTGCTGGGAAGTAACCGAGTATACACGTCCTAGATGTCGGTTACTCTAACGATAGCCTCGTATCATTTTGTCAGATAAAAAGAGTACTAAATTCTCTTAGAATAGTGGGTCCTATATTTTGAATACCATTATGTTGACAATGTTTTCACTCTGATCCATATCTGCAGTCGCGACGTCTGCGCCGTTCCCGTATATCATAAGAAATGTTTTGAATTAAGTATCCCTTTAAGTTTCAGTGCCTTTCGTAGAGTAATATCAGTTACTTTGAATTTAAGTCGAAGCAATGTTTTATCCGATGTTTTGGCAAATGATAATAGAGGAGTGCACCGGAATCTCGATTTAGGCTGGGGCTATCTTGTCCAGAATCCGTAGGGAGGGAGAAACTTTGGAGCACTGAAAATTGAACATACAAGTGTAAAGTCAAATTATGTCCAAATCATTATGACAGCTCGACATTCGGCACTTCGATTTTCAACTCTAGTGTATTTTTTTTGAGGGCAAAATCTTCATAAGATCATTCTAAACTCTCTTGCGGATAAGAGCTAGGGGTATGTAGAGATTTCCACCCACTAAAACCCCCTTTTTTTTTGTTTCCGGAGGGGAAAATGCATTACGCAAACCACCCAGGCGCAGGGGGCACCCGAGTGGTGATGTGGGACTCCCGTATAGGCTAATGAGACCCACGGTATACCCACTAAAAACCACCCCCACCTCGCCGCCCTGTGACGGGGCCACGGGAACGATAAACACATCCGCGACCCCGCCGGCGGCAGCCGATCACAAGCGGCTCCATTCAAGGCCCGAAGGCCCCAGGCGCACCAGATGGTAAGGTGCGCCTCCCTCCTCGGCCTCCACCAGTACTGTAGCAGACTCCCCCCGAGTCTACTACTAGGAGGCCACGGATACCAGCCTCCACAACCGGTACCCGGTGTCAGATCTGACCCACTAAAACCCCTCGGTGGTCCACTTCAACGCTATTGAAGAACTTTGGGATCTGAACTAAGTCAGTGCAACTCTAACAGAAGTCTGTCTAAGGCAGAGTTCTGTTTTCAGTACTCTAAATTTTCCCGGGCCCGTCGGATTCCCTAATCCCTACCGTATAGTGGGACTATATGGTAGGGAATTACTGTATGTTTATATGTAAGGGATTATACTGTATTAAGTAAAATATCTTCCTACTAGATAGGTGTACTGCATCGAAAACATATTGTATCTTTATTGTATAATGTATCGAACACCAAGTAGACAGTAGTCGCAAGCGAAGTTATAAACTTTAGGGTCACTTTACACCGTGACGATACGACGCGGCGCTGCATTTTAAGATAATAATTATTCGAAATCGAACATTATTCACTAATACATGAATAGTATATACACAAAACTACATAATATATTCGATCTCTTACAATGAAATTACATCTTCTTGTATAATAGAGTTCAATTTTGAATAGCTATCTTAAAAATGTAGCTCAATGAAAACATACTCACGTACATGTCGTTTCGTTTCGGTGTGGATGGACCCTTAAACTTAGTGAAATTAGACGTAAGTTAAATTTTAAATATTTTATATACGAGTTATAGTATGTACACTGAGGATATATTGATATATACTGAGTAGGCTAATTATACAATACAATGATGTGTTCCAAACGCTTACAGTGGCGTGTCGTACTCTGCCAGGTGGGCCGCACCGGCTGACTGCCGCCGAGTCGGTGCCGGCTTGAGCTCGGTCGCTGAACACGTGGAAGCTTGTAGACTGACGTTTTCACTTACCTTTCTATGTAGTGTGTCCTTTCGCACGCCCATAATTAACATGGCTGCCGTTCGCATAGTGTAGGGTTGCCACCGTCCTGTTTTCCCAGGACATGTCCTGGTTTTTACAGTTTCCTGGGCTGTCCTGAATAATTTCAAAGCAACGTCCTGGGTTTTTAAAGTGCCCTGATAGAGTCACGTATTTTATAATTTTCGCACCACTTTCACCATTTTTCTTTTTAATTTAATTTTATTTAAATATGCACTTTTATATTTTTCAACTTCAAATCTTGTTTTTTTTTTCTTTTATTTAATGTTGGCAGCCCTAGTATAGTGGCATATTGATAGCGGGTATTTCTGTTTAGCGACCGTGCTTAAGGCCGTTGTCTCGAATTTCGCGGAAGTTCTCGAAAACAGCGACGCGGAGGCACGTCGGAAGCAGCACGGCATCGGAGGCGGCGCTGCTGCGGTTGACGAGCGGTAACTCCTCTCAAGCAGTAACCGTCCGTGCACCTACGTAGATAGTTTTGTTCAATTCATTTGCAACGTTTTTCAATTTATATGATTTTTTTTATATAGGTATGTATAAACAAATATGTAGCCAATACTTCGCCGTTATAGTGCCGCGCGACCTCTGGAATAGGTCTGCGTTGCCCGCGCCCGCGCCGGCTCCGCGAAATTCGATACAGCGGTCAGAAGGTAGAGAGGATAGATGATTCTAAGCCAACGACTCGGCCGTGTAAGTCGAAACAGGGATTATATTACTGATCTGTCCAATTTAAACGTACCAGCTCCGTGGCAGCGAAGAGCCATTAGATGTACTCTTTACTCGTTCACTGAGTCTAAACTTGGTCGCCTAAATCTTTTTTAGGGCCTAAATCATAGTATTTGTGTTCAATACAACTTTTCATTTCCATCTCTGTTAATTATAGGTACTCAATGAAAGAAATTATAATTATATTCGCAGTCCGCTGACCAACAATGTTAGTTGTTACGAAACTGTACAAGTAGAACTATATCATTACGATATTTAGTCAAATATGAGGTCTAAATATAGCATTCCGATCTATGCGACCGCGACGCGAGACCACGACCCGCGACCGCGACCAGCAAACCATTAATCAGCCAATCAGGTTCTCTGAACCTCAATTCTCGTATTTAAAGTTCATTTTACTTTGATTGGCTCGAAGGCACATCGAAGGTGAAGCGACATGTTACTATGAACGGATTTTATGACGTTTCGACCAATCAGAGCGCGTTTCACGTTGGTTTAACGTTTATAACAACACCGTTTGAGAGTTTTAGCGTATCGGGACTAGATTGTAATTGTATTATTGCAGGTTTTATTTAGCAGAATTGGCCCTCTGGCCACGTTCACCGGTTGCGGGTCGCGGGGATTGTTTAGTCTCGGGCATCAGAACGCTACCTGAAGGGTCATCTCTTGCCGAGAAGCGACATAACGTGGCGTTTTTTAGATAGCGATTCATAATTGAACTTTATTCACTACACAACAAGATACACGTTTCATTGCAAGAGAGGAAACAAAAATTTCGATCTCTTAAAAATGCCGTCACGGCACGTCACGGCAATTAACCCTTAGCTACCTAACGTGTTTTTGAGTAACACTATCACCTAACGTCGGTCATGGTGACTCCTTGTATTGTTTTTTAATTTTACAATATAACATGGGCGTAGCCAGCCCAAGTTTAGGGGGTTCAAACACCCCCCCCCCCCCCCCCCCCCCCCCCCCCCCCCCGAAATAGACCGGCTGGTCCATGTGGATGATCCGTATGCAGAGGCGTAATTATAAATTTTGCGCTCCAGGCCCATCAACATATTTTGCCTCTCCATTAACCCTATCTGAAAGATGATTTTTTAAAAGTTATTTTAGAAAAAAAAATCAACAGCTTAAAACAGAACTTTAATACTAACTTGCTCTATATGTATGTGATAAACACAAATTCGTTCAAACTGAGAAAGCGAGCGAATGTTTTTTAATCATTAACCTGTTAAAATCTTATTATACTTTAAGCCCTGAAAGAATGTTGTACTTTAGAAAAAAACAATAAAATCAATAGCCTAAAACAGGGATCGCGAACCTATGGCACGCGTGCCATCGAATCCTCGAACGTATATCATGCGACACAATATTCTGGGTACGTCACTGATCACAAAATTTTGTAATTATGTACTATGAAAAAAGTGTGAAATAAGTATTATATGACAAACCTAACAATAAGTTATTTGTCATCTATTTTGCAACATCAAAAATTACACTAATTTTACTTTAATTGAAGTTACAAGATGATCCTATTTTCACAGTCTTTTAGGGTTTAAAATTTGAACAGATTTATCATTTAACCTAGTACCTAAATAGGAAAAAAATTTTGCTCGCTCGCTTCGCTCGCTCGCGTTTAACATAAATAACATATTATATTATTTAGGAGCGATATTCTGTTATAGCCGGTTCATTTTATAATATTTTTCCGAAGTTCACCGTTATTCAGTGTTTAAGTTTAACGATTGAATAGATTTTAATCTATAAAATGGGAAAAAAATTTGCTCGCTCGCTTCGCTCACTCGTGTTTGGCTTACAGAACATATTGTATCAAATTTTGTACCGACGTTCAGTTTTAGGCTTTGATATTTGTATTTTTCGAATTACACTGTATTTCAGGGTAAACCCTGAAATACTGTGCTTTAAAGCTTAAACAGGTAAAAACGAAAAAAATGGGCGCCCATTATTCTAATGTACATTATAAAATGATCCTATTTCCACAGTCTTTTAGGGTTTAAAGTTTGAACAGATTTAACCTCTTAAATAAGAAAAAATTTATTAACATAAAGGACATTATATTATTTATTACCGATGTTCTGTTTTAGCCCGTTGATTTTATGGTATTTTTCCGAAGTTCACCGTTATTCAGTGGTTATATTTTAGTTTAACGTTTGAACAGTTTTCAATGTTTGAACTTATAAAATAGAAAAAAAATTTGCTCGCTCGCTTCGATATAGAACGTATTATATAATTTAGTACTGACGTTTAGTTTTAGACTATAGATATTTGTATTTTTCCGAATTACACTGTGATTTTGTCATCTCTACACCCACATTTCTTGCAAATAAAGATTATTATGATTATTATGATTATGATTACACAGTCTTTCAGGGTTTAAAGCTTAAACAGGTGAAAACGAAAAAAAAATCTAATGTGCCCAGGGCCTCTAATAGGTTAAAGACGGCCCTGGTTATTTAATGTAGGTACTTGTAGTCGTTTTATTTTCTTGTTTTATATTCTCTTTGGGCGTTGGCACGAAGTATAGATAACAAGGAGTCCGAACGTAATGTTAAAATAATGGTTTCAATTACGGGGACAGATTTTTGCCGGTAGAGCGCGCGACGGTTCGACATGCACTCGTTTGAAATTACGCGGGAAGTTTAAAGTTGCTATTGACAGCTCTGGAAAGATTGAAATCTTATTATATAAAAGTTTTAGGAAATTCTTAGAAACTGTTCTCGAAAAATATATACCGTAGAACACGGTAATTGCCTAACGGTAATTTAGAAATAATTGTAATAAATAATAGTATTGGCAACACTCGGTATAATAGTATTGGCAACACTTGGTACTCGTCGGTCTCGCACGCCTAGCGGCAGAAAAGAGAACTAAGATCTGGTCCTATTATTGTGTACATAATTATTATTAAAAAGCCTATACCGTTCGGACTCCTGGTATCTATGCTTCATGGGCGTGGGGGTAAAGTAGACAGAGTCACTGTCTATTCGCTCAAGTAGTAACAGAGTAATTCAAAAAACAATAACCGTTGGAGTCACCATGACCGACGTTAGGTGGCTAAGGGTTAAATAGAGAAAAATAATAAAAAAATTATACTTACATCATTATCATTTCTTTCAGAAGTCACATAATATAATAATAATGTTTTTATTGTTATGAACAGATTATTGGAATCTATCCCCTGAATGTCAGGTCAGTGTGCAATGAAACTTGTATTATAACTTTTGGATAACTATCTTAAAAATGCAGCTGTGCGTGACGTCGCGTATCGTCGCGGTGTGAATTGACCCTAACTCTGCAACGAATTGTCTGCCGTAGACCCGGTAAAACAACGGCCCAAGAAGCACAACTAGAGGCATATTCTGTAAGAGAACCCTCACAATTCGCATTTCTAGACAATTATAATTTAAAAGTAGCGCTATAGGCCCTAAGGGTGTTGACTAGTGTTGGAATAATTAGCATTAGCAATAATTATTAATTGCTAAATGCCCATTAGTTGTTAAAAAAATGAATAAAATACGCGACCGCGCTGGTTCGCACCGCGGCGCTAAGTGCTAACTGGCAACGTGCTAACGCTACTTGCTAATGCTAAAATCCGATGTGAAATAATTTTGACTCGACGCGCGATGCGACCCGAGAGTTTCCGATGTTGCAAAATCGATTTTAGCAAACAGCATAGCAATAGCACGTAGCATGCTAAGACATGAAAATTAGCATGCTAATGAAATTAATGAAAAATAGCATTAATTTCCATTACTAGTGTTGACTAGGTACATGTCGAATATATTACACAAATATTGAGTTATTATTACTTGATAAAAAAGTAAAGTTTAATGTGTAGTTTTTTAATGAGATAATAATATGTCTAAAAAGTTTCAATTGTTTTTGCTAGTTATATCAGTAGAAAAAACTTCATTATTAATTTACTTACATCATATTATAAAAACATCCATTGTAGCATGAATTAAGAAACGTATGAAGTATGAACCGAAATGCACAAATTTCGGATGTATCAGCAATTATGTTCCTGCGACCCTTAGATACTTATATTTTGTTTTAGAGCGTGTTCACGGAACCTGCGAAAAACTGTAAACAAATCGCTGTAACCGTTGAAAAGATTGATTTTTAATAATATTATTATATAGGTACCTACGGTATCTTCTGAGTACTTACTATTAATTTATGTTTGTAAAAAAAGTCTGTAAAAAACATCCATAACTTAGCCAGCTTGATGCTGCAACTAAGCACTTTAGCGAGTACGGCGCTAGTAGAATTTCTTATATCGTTGTATGTAGGTATTCAGTTTTTACCAGTGGCGTGGGATACACCTATAACTACATTCCTATCGGCTTCTTAACACTTACCTTTTGAAGTCCCTCATCCAAATCATTACCTATTTATTAATTAGAGCTTCCTTATGGTGGAGAACCAGCCTTCGCCACAGGTACCTATTTACCCTATATTCAAATTCCAAACCAGTGTTGTACCCATTGCCATCTCGTAGATATTGTAATAGCAATGGAGAATGTTACTAGATATGTAAAAATACTAGAAATTTTGTTACAGTAAAGCAATACCTTATTATGTATTATGTATACAGAAATACACTAGTTTTCTAATCCCGATGACGACGTGACGTCACGCCACACCTCGGCCATACAGCCCGGAGTCGGGTCTGGGCTACTTTTTAGTTAAATATCTTTGAAATTAATTGGCGTATAATTATTTTCCACGGAAAATACAGAGAGCTTACATTTAAGATTATTGAACATTCTCCATTGCGACAGAAAATAAAATATTCGTAGACATTACGGAGAAATTGTGTCCAAAATGGTTGGACTCGCCGGTAGATCGGACAGGGTGCAGGATGTGGATGTATCATATGTTGCTACAGTAGACAGTAGACAAAAGCATCACACGAGTAGAAGTAGCAATATTGTTTGCTCTGTGCTGTTATTCCGCTCAGTGGTACAGCACACACTATGAAAAAATGCCGTCGATTGTTGCAAATTGCGATAACTTTGCTCACAGTGGTGTTACACAGGGGCGTAGCTACCGCTGTATCAGCTGTATTAATTATATGAAACGCGAGTCATGAAAAAAAAAAGCTTTTTTTGATACGGGCCCAAAAATTTTTTTTGATACACGGTCCCCATAGGCTCGCAACGCCGCTACATCAAACATTCGACGGCCTTTTTTCTTATGGTGGCCATGTTTCGTCTGGCGGTCAACTCCCGGGAGTCCCGGCAGCCCAGCACAACACGAACACACAGACAGCAGTAGGAGGCACGCGCTAGTACGTAGTGTCACAGGGGGCCTTCACTCGCGTTCCGTTGTCGGCGGCGCGATCGCTCGCCGCGTACTCGAGTTATATTTTATAAGGACTTGTTGTTTATTTATACATTATATTTGTATATAACGGTGCGAAGTTTAACAATAAATAAGCACTACACACTCGGTTGTTTTATTTACCTCTGATGTAAACTTCTTAGTTGAAACTATCAGCCTTAAGCTGATGTCATTGTCAATCTATTTTGATAGTGTCTTTGTCAATGTATTTAATGTAACCAAAACAAATTTTACTGTTAATTTTAGCTTATTAAAACCTTATATTCATTAAAGGTTTTATCTTATTTCAATTTAATAAGCTAAACAAAGCAACATGGATAAATATCTTCGCCCTGAAAGGTTTGATATCAACCCGTCAGATAGCTCTGGTACGAGAGCTTGGATACACTGGCGTAAGACTTTCGAAAGCTTCATTTCCGTGCAGAAGCCGACCGCTCCTGAAACAGATGCACAGTCGGTTCCTCCGCCAGAACAATGGGACAGCATAAAGTTTCAGCTTTTGGTAAATCATATATCACCAAATATCTACACATATATAAGAGAAGCCACGAACTACGAAGAAGCGATTACAATACTGCAAAAACTGTATGTAAAACCAAAAAATCTGATTTTTGCTAGACACATGTTAGCAACAAGGAAACAACGACCAGAAGAAAGTATTGACACATATTTACAAGCTTTGAAACTACTTTCTAAAGATTGTGACTTTGCGGCTGTTGATGCAGAAACAAACAAAAACGATAGCATGCGTGATGCTTTCATATCCGGTATATCTTCGCATAAAATCAGGCAAAGGCTTTTAGAAAACTTAACTCTAACACTTGATCAAGCTTACAACCAAGCACACTCTCTAGAAACTGCAGAGATCAACTCTCAAAGCTTCAACACTGTATCTTTAAATGCTGTTGCCCCAAAAGAACCAACATTAGTCTCTCCGAAACCACAAACTGTGCACGACGAGACCTGTTCTTCTGTTAATAATCCTCGACGAAGAAAATGTTTCTTTTGTGGGGGACAAATACATCCTCGTAGGAACTGCCCTGCATTTGAAAAGACATGTCAGCTCTGCAATAAGAAGGGGCACTTTGCCACTGTTTGCAGAGGCTCTTCTAAACCTACAAATTCTGTGGTAGTAGGTACTGAAGATCTTTCCGCTTGTATCACAGCAGCGTCACCTTCTTCATTACGTAAAGCTACTGTACCCGCTTATATTCAAGGAATAAGAGCAGAAGCACTCCTCGACACCGGCAGCTCCATCAGTTTTATAAATGACAGCTTTGCAAGACTTTGCGGGTTAAAAAGAAAATCCTGCAATCAGACTATTTCTATGGCCTCTCTTAATCATACTTCACAAGTAGAAGGTCAAACTTTGCAAACCCTGAAAATCGGAAATCATAGATATGATAATGTGAACCTTCTTATCGTGAAAAATCTTTGTGCTGACATAATTATCGGCCATGACGTCCTCGAAAAACATTCATCGCTAGAGTTCTCTTTCGGCGGGCCAAAACATCCACTTCAAGTATGTAACGTAGCTGAAGCATCAGTACCAGCTGTACCGCTTTTTGCGAATGTATCTCCCAACATCAAACCTATTGCTATTAAGTCTCGAAGGCATAGCATAGAGGATAGTGAATTTATTAAAGAGGAGATCAGAAACCTTATAGCAGAGGGCGTGATTGAAGAAAGTAAATCACCGTGGAGGGCCCAAGTACTAATAACAAAAAGCGAAACTCATAGAAAACGCCTTGTGATTGATTACTCTCAGACAATTAATCGTTACACAGAACTCGACGCGTACCCTTTACCAAACATTGAGGATTTAGTTTCGAAAGTGGCAAAGAATACATTTTTCAGCCTGATAGACCTGAAAAACGCGTACCATCAAGTACCTATACTACCCGAAGAAAGGAAATTTACCGCTTTTGAAGCACTGGGAAATTTGTACCAGTTCAGGCGTATTCCTTTTGGAGTAACAAATGGTGTTTCGAGCTTCCAACGAACAATCGATTGGATTATAAGAAAAGAGAATCTTCAAAACACATATGCGTATCTTGATGATATAACTATTTCTGGCCGTACTCTTGAAGAACATGATCATAACTTAGAAAGTTTTATGAATGCCGCAAAGAAATACGGCTTAACACTGAGTATAGAAAAATGCAAATTTTCTCAAGAGTCAATTAATATTCTAGGCTATAATATTCAAAACCACATAATTAAACCTGACAGTGAGCGACTCAAGCCACTGATTAATTTACCGCCACCAAGCGATTTACCGACCTTAAGAAGGACACTCGGCATGTTTGCACATTATTCTAAGTGGATTCCAAACTTTTCTGAACGGATCCACTCACTTGCTAATACGACAACTTTTCCGCTCACAAACGAGCAAATTAAATGCTTTGAAGGCATGAAAAATGATATCGCAAAGTCTTCTATACATGCAATTGATGTAAATATACCTTTTACAGTCGAAACTGACGCTTCCGATCATTCCATTGCAGCAGTACTTACGCAAAATTCTAGACCAGTGGCGTTTTTCTCAAGAACTTTGAATTCAAGCGAACAAAACCATTCCGCCATTGAAAAAGAGGCGTACGCCATTGTGGAATCATTGAAGAAATGGAGACATTTCCTTATTGGTAAACACTTTAAGTTGGTAACTGACCAACGCTCGGTTTCTTTTATGTTTAATATGAAACATTCAAGTAAGATAAAGAATGAAAAGATTCAAAGATGGCGACTGGAACTTGCTGCTTTCAAATACGATATTATATACAGACCGGGGAAAGAGAACTATGCTGCTGATGCACTATCCCGAGTTTGTGCCACTGTAGAAACACGTACTGCTAAACTTTTATCGCTGCATGAGGCTCTTTGTCATCCAGGGGTAACGAGAATGTTTCACTGGGTTCGTTTTAAAAACCTTCCCTATTCCATTGAAGAAGTCAGAACAATGACAAAATCTTGTCGAACCTGCTCTGAAGTAAAACCTAGATTCTTCCGAAATACCTTTGATGACCAGAGAAAACTTATTAAAGCGACGGCTGCTTTTGAACGCCTTAGCATAGATTTTAAAGGACCAGTTCCAACAAACAATAATAACAAATTCATACTTACCGTGATTGACGAATTTTCACGTTTCCCGTTTGCTTTCCCATGCTCAGATGTTAGCTCGAAAACAGTGATTAAACACCTTAACAACTTGTTTATGATATTCGGCATGCCTTCTTACGTTCATTCAGATCGCGGAACAGCATTTCTTTCTGCCGAAGTACAGGAATTTTTACATGTTCGAGGTATTGCCACTAGTAGAACTACAGCTTATAACCCTCAAGGTAACGGTCAAGTAGAAAAATTGAATTCTACTCTTTGGAGAACGATTCTTTTGGCGCTGAAGACGAAGAATCTTTCGGTAGAAAATTGGGAGCAAGTATTACCACAAGCCTTACATTCAATTCGATCATTACTTTGTACAGCCATAAATTGCACTCCACATGAAAGAATGTTTAGACACCCACGAAGATCTACTAACGGCACTTCTATTCCATCGTGGCTTACAACTTCTGGACAAGTCTTGATAAAGAAATTTAATCGTACAAATAAATATCAGCCATTAGTAGAAGAGGTTGAATTGATACACAGCAATCCTGAATTTTCATACATTCGGTTCCCAGATGGCCGAGAAACAACGGTGTCGAATCGTCATCTAGCACCATTGGGTTCAGAAGGGGTAGATCTGCAAATAGATAATGAACACACTACTGATAATCATAACGTCGCAGAACCACTTCTGGAAACAGAAGACCAAAACTTGGAGATTCCTTCATCTAATGAGACGGGACCTGTGGTACTTGATAATAGTAGAGAGTTAGAGACCGAGTCACCATCAGCACCACCGCCGCCGGAGCCAACACTCCGTAGATCTGGCCGCGTCCGTAAAACACCAGAATTTTTAAAAGATTATGTTTAAAATAGTGCGGGAGAATGATGTAAACTTCTTAGTTGAAACTATCAGCCTTAAGCTGATGTCATTGTCAATCTATTTTGATAGTGTCTTTGTCAATGTATTTAATGTAACCAAAACAAATTTTACTGTTAATTTTAGCTTATTAAAACCTTATATTCATTAAAGGTTTTATCTTATTTCAACCTCCATGCTAAATGGCTCATGTAGGTACTTACTCTTAAAACAATTCGCAAAAAATAACTTTTGACGTGTCTTACAGAAGCCTCTACAAGGCCTAGCGACTAGCATGCTCTTGGATAGCCGTTAGGTTATTCGTACCTACATTAATTCGTCTAGGCTTAAACTTTAGTCCCAATCGCCAGACCTTTTGTAATTGAGAGTTATATCGAGTGCCCGTAAGAAGTTTCGCGTATTTTAAAATTAACTATGGTTAATATATATAGGTATCAAAGACTCCATTAGGATAAGATGGCGAACGGTTGAAATATTCCAAGTTTAGATATTTATTACAATATTACTGAATAGCCCAAATGCTGAACGATCAGAAACGTGACAAGTTCGATGCCACGTATTCCACGACTTCCGTATTTTATCCTGATTCCTGAGCTTTTATAATCCAGTCATTCCCAAATTCAGGCAAATAATCCCCCAGTCTCCATGACAACCATTCTCTTCTATGACATCTATCAATACTGGCATCGACCTAGTCCAAATAGTAAAACTACTTGACGTTTCCAATCATAGACAATCTTAGCTTTAACACGCTCCGACATAATATAATATAATAATATAATATCTATGGACGCTTCACACCACGTCAATCTGATCCCGTGGTAAGTTCTCGAAGAACTTGTGTTACGGGTACCAGACAACGGAAATATATTTAATACTTTTATACTATACACATATTTAAGATTTTTATTATATTATATACACATATTTAATACACATCCATGACCCAGGAACACAGAAAAACTTTTTGTTCCTTCGGCGGGATTTGAACCCGCGACCGCGATCACCGGCTTGAGCACCAACACGCTCAACCAACTGAGCCACAGAGGTCGTCATATTAATGGATATTAATATTATTATAGACGACAATAAAATAAGTTCGACACTTAATAATACTTTATTTAAATATAAAATGATGTGAAAAAGAAACTATAAAGTAAAGAAACTAGAATTAAGCAATGTGACGGGAAAAAAGAGTTTACGAGCGGGGTAGAGCCACAATCTTGAGTGCCACGGAAGGGGGCGCAGAACGCGTCCCGCGCGCACTGACACGTCACCGGGGGCGCAGCACCACGCGCAGGGGGCTGGCGGGGCGCAGCACGAGGTCCGGGCACAGCAGAGGTAGGGGCGCCACCGCCGTCAGCCGGAACCGCCGCACCACCTCCACCAGGAAACACTTGATCTCCAGCTTCGCGTACTTCTGACCTGCAACGTAACATGACGTTTGTACTTTGCATGAATCCTGGACTGTTCTTTGTCACGGTTAGAAAGAAAATGTTACGTTGAGGTACGATAAGGGTAAGTTAGTATTCGCTAACCATCTGTGATCTGGCGACGAGAGCCTCACCAATCACAAATAGACGCAATGCAGCAAATGCAAAAACTGTTCATGATGTAAGCGCTACAAGTTACTATGTCCGTGTAACAGAAGCGGATACCGATGCAGTTGCGGGGGCCGGCGCTGAAGGGCGCGTAGGCGTAGGGGTGGTGGGGCTGCAGGAAGCGCTCGGGGCGGAAAGCGTGCGGCGCGGGGAAGTAGCGCGCGTGCCGCTGCAGCTGGTACAGGTGCACCACGACATGCGTGCCGCGTCGCACCACCAGGCCGTCTGGAAATATATAAGGTGTTATACTTCCCCCATCTGACAAGGATTTAACGCAGGCCCATCGTTAAAGTTTATACAGTCGAGCGCATATGGAGTGTTTACTGCGACATCTGTATTTATAATCGCTATGTGCGCTCTGCCACAAAACAATTGCTTTCTCAGCAGCAGAACTCAAAACTCAGCGGTATCTCATGAAAGGAGCTAAAGGAGGAATGAAGGGAGGTCTCACTCATGTGAAAGTCCTCGTCGACTAGGCGGGATATGAGGGGCGCGCTGGGGTACAAGCGCAGCACCTCGCGCACCACCGCGTCCAGCAGCGGCAGTCGCGCAAGCTCCTCCGCCCCCGCGGCAGAGGCGTACTCCTCGTAGACACGCTCCTGAAAATTGGGGTGGAGTCTTCGTTTAATGGAAATCAGCTTGTAACTCGATTATGTTTCGACTGGCTCTCTAGCTCAGTAGAGGCTGAACTGGTGACCCGTTACAATGAAAGTAAGCGTTAACCTGTACATCCTCGTTCTCCGCCAGCAGCATCAGGCCGAACGCGACTGCCGCGGCCGTGCTCTCGTGCCCCTGGGACAGAGATATGATATTCATTGCTATACCATTCAGTTTGAAGTCGGAGATAATCCGTGAACAAACTATGTATTAATGTATATTTTAGCTTGATTTCCTACTTATAATATTATAAATGTGAAAGTTTGTGAGGGTGGATGGATGGATGGATGGATGGATGTTTGTTACTCTTTCACGCAAAAACTACAGAACGGATTTTAATGAAATTTGGTATGGTAGTAGTTTAGGCTCTGGATTAAAACATAGGCTACTTTTTATCCCGGAAAAGTACAGTATCCCCGCCGGATACTTGAAAGTATCTATATTTACGCGAGCGGAGCCGCGGGAAACAGCTAGTCCTGTAGCTACTTAAGGTGTATCCTATTATAATATAGGTACAATTTACTTATTTCATCAGGTAAAGTTTGGTTATTTGTAATTTAAGATTTTACAAGATTACCTATAAGGGGTAGAAAGCTACATTATTTGTGATTGTCATAGGCTAGTAAGATTAGTGGGATTAGCAAAATAAATCGCAGAACAAACCAACGAAAACGTTTTTACGAAGCTGCTTTAACAATTACCTAGATATATACCTATGATTGTGATTGAGTTCTCGAGAAAAAATTTGGAGCTTGATATAATAAAGCGACAGTACCTAATAATAATAACCTGTATTATGTCTATTGTCTAACTTTAATATTATTATTTTATAATTATTTTATTCACAAAAAGCAGATTTTAATATTAAAAAAAATATTCATAAATATTAAAAAACTAGCGACCCGCCCCAGCTTCGCACAGGTACTGATACTAATACTACAGAATGTCTTTAAACCTCTAACAAAACGGGCGAAATCTAGTCAAAACAAACAGAAACAAATTAATATAGGTACCTACTAAAACTCAATGAAATAAGTAGGTGGGTATACTTTTATCGTATGAAATACCATAGATCTAAACTCCCCCCGCACGCGCACCCCCGCATTGGTGACGCCCACTTCGCAACGGGCCGTGCAGCAGAAATCGTAATATTTTAATTTCGCCATAACTTCAAAACCACACGTCCAATTTCAATCATTTAAAGACCAAATATTATCTACATAAACTGTACTTAGTGATGAAATAATTTTTTTTGATAAGGATTAATAGCATGAGTAAAATAAACGCGTTTAAATGTAGTCCAAAAAAAATTCAATATTTCTAAATAAAAAAATGGTTGTTGTGCCTCACTCGACATAGATAGGTATAGTGTGTCGCGGACTTTTTTGTAGATATTTTTAAGATCTACAATTAATTAGAACATTTTATGGTTCTATCTTTTATAGTTTAGGCAGCGTACGCAAAATAAGTAACTTTTCTGGTTGATTTTTTACACCTTGTGTCCGAAAAACCCAAATATTTTACGGAACCCTATTTTTTTCCAAAATAAAATATAGCCTATGTTACTCGTGGATAATGTAGCTTTCGAATGGTGAAAGAATTTTTGAAATCGGTCCAGTACTTTTTGAGCCTATTCATTACAAACAAACAAACATACAAACAAAGTTTTCCTCTTTATAATATTAGTGTAGATGACACGATAAAACGTACTTAGTAAGGTAAACACCCCAATGATATTCACAAAAAGCAGATTTTAATATTAAAAAAAAATATTCATAAATATTAAAAAATGACACGATAAAACGTACTTAGTACCTACTTAGGTATGTCTTTTCCCGTGGTCTAATCTAATACGTGTGCCTACCAAATTCCATCAAAATGGGTCCAGTAGTTTCAGAGCCTATTCTATATAAAGAAATAAACAAATATTCCCTGTAATATTAGTAGAGAATTAAATATTGAACTTTGAATTAGTTACAGTCTACAAATTATATAATTTACGCAACTAGGTATGTACGATATGTATCAGTACCGCAAACATGATGGAGTGGAGCTCATCCCTGACGCCGTCCATGTCGATCTCCCCGCGGCTCTCCGCCTCCAGCAGCAGCTCAACAAAAGATCTCCTTCCCTCCGTTTTCCCCGGAGCAAAGTCACTCCTCTTCCTCTCTATAGCGTCATCGACGAAGCGACGCGCGACGTCCACGTTCTTCTTAAATTGTCTCCCGATGGGCAGATTGTAGAAGACCAGGTCGCTGTCCATCAACACGCTGGTGAGGCGCGCGTACGCCAGCCCACAGATGTTGACTACGGCCTTTCTGTACTCCTCAATGCCTTCAATATTGGAGGTCGGGTCCAGTCCCATAACGGTGCCTGTAAATATTGATCCTGGTGACCTACCTAATAATAATTCTCTATACATAGTCCAATGTATAAAGTACATACAAGCGGAAGCTGATAGAAGAAGATTAAGGCTCTCGGTATTAATAGCTGGAAATTTCTTCCTATGTAACACAGAAATAAATTTTCAGCCACTAACGAATGCAGCTTTAGACAAATAAAGAACATATGTTCTTTCTTTGTCTAAAGCTACATTTCCTAAATACATCGGTAACCTAGTGGCAGATCAGTGAGTGAGGTAAAGTATGGTTTTAGTTGGACGCCAACTTACAGAACAGCGTGTGGAGCGTGCGGTCGCTGACGAGCGGCAACAGGTCGACGTCGGCGTGCTGCTGCGACTGCCGCTGCGCCCGGCGGCCGAGCTCGTCGGCCAGGCGGCGGCCGGCCGCGCAAAACGTCGCGAGGTGCTGCTCCAGCGCCGCGAAACGAAAAGCGGGTGTCAGCAGCTTCCGCCGCGTGTGCCAAGTCCTACCTTTACATTCGAATGAATAGGTTGGATTAGCGTCTGTTTTACAAGATCTTATTGTCTCAATGTTCGCTAGTGATTAATGGTTATGTCCACAATACAAACAACTGATTTTTTGTCACTGATGCCCGGTTTCTAAGGTTTTTTTGTTGGTAGTTTATCTATTCAATAGCGCATTTGATTGGTTAGCGCGTTTGCGTCATCCAATCAAAAGCGCTATTGAATAAATACCTAAACTACCTACCGACAAAAATCCTCAGAAACCCGACATGTATCGATAAAATAGGCATTCAAATTAAGGGCTTAATGAGCCACTAGTGGACGGTCATGTTGGACGATTAGCGCGGCCCAGACAGATCTGTTACCTGCTCCCGATTACCTGCGCTAACTATGAGGCCGGAGCCGATCAGGGGCCGTATGAACTGGTAGAGCGTGCCCTTGGTGATGTTGCGCGAGTGCGACAGCAGCGCCTGCACGTCGGCGGGCTCGCGCACGTGCAGCACGTGTTGCCCGAACAGTCGCACCACGAACCGATCGCCGTACTGCGCGAACATGGCCGCCCCCAGCTCCCAGAATTGTTCTGTACACAATAGACGGTTACAACGGCAGGCTCTTTGTTGTATTTATAACTGAAGTAGCTGCTCGAGTAGTTGCTGTCCATAGATTCCAGATTCCACTTATAGGTAAGTAAGTACTTATAGCTGTTGGTATTAGCTATACGATTCGGCAATTCAAACAACTGTTTTTGTCACTTATTATCTTATATTCACTTTTACAAGTAGTGCAGTAATAACAATCGGAATAGTGAATACAAAAATGTAGTACTTTCCAGGCTGCGCGCTCGCGGCGAACTAATGGCCGCCGTCCAATGAAACCTTACGAAAGCGAGCGGGCGGCCTCCGGACTCTACCGCTTCGGCTAATGGTGTTGCCAGCCATTATATTGCGCGCTATATCCTCCCCCTCCAAGTCTGCAGAGGACACAGAGGCAGACTTGGCACTTACGGTTCTACGCGGTCTACCCCTCTTTCGATCATGTACGATAGCTTCCGTAGTACCTTTATATGACGACAGGAGACTGGCGTGATACTTTCCGCGGCGTTGATTATCCCTATCTACTACTTCGTAAGTCGTCGGAGAAATTACTTTACTTATCCGATACGGACCCTCGCGGCGTGGAGCAAACTTGCTCGAAAAACCCTTCGTCGCCTGACTCAGACGGTGCCCCTCTACGAGTACGAGGTCATCCTTCTGATAATTAGGTCCAGGTCGACGGCTCCTGTCGACACCATCTTTCTTCAAATCTTGCTGATGCTCAATTCTCCATTTGACTTCTTGCAGGCGTTCTACAAAAGTTCGCAAATATGGAGTAATTTCAGGTACGTAATTATCCTGTTCTATGATTTGACGCAGATCATTTGCTATACCTATTGGTGACCGAAATTCTCTAGCAAAGGTAAGAAAAGCAGCTGTATGTCCTGTACCATGATTCGGCGAGGTGTTCAACGCAAAACGAACAGATGGAAGCACCTCAGGCCATTTATTATGCTCTGGATCTATGAGTATCGACAACATCTGCTTTAATTCCCGGTTCTTCCGCTCGGCGGGATTAGACTCCGGATGATAGACTGGGGTTAAATTTTGTTTAATTCCCATCACATGCATTACCTTTTGCATAACGGCGGAGACAAACTGTACTCCGTTGTCTGAAATAATTCGACGGGGAAAGCCGTAACGTAGAAAAATTTCTCCAACTAATACCTTCGCACAACTTTCTGCAGTAGCATCTACAAGAGGATATAATTCGGTCCATCTACTGGCGGTATCTTCTATAAGAAAAATCCATCTCTCGCCTTTATCTCCTTTAGGTAAAGGACCAAACAAGTCCATCGCGAGGACTTCAAAACGTTGTTGCGGAACAGGAGTTTGCAGTAAACCCGCTGGTTTTAGTTTAGTTGGTTTGAACTTCATACATAGATCACAATTTTTAATATACCTTGCTACGTACTGCCGCATATTAGAAAAATAATATCTTTCCTTGATTTTCTTTAGGGTGCGCTCCAGGCCTAAATGACCTGCTGTGGGTGCATCATGCAGCTCCTTCATAATTTCTGCACGCATGGACTCTGGGACGACCAGCTGGGGCTCCTCAGAGTCTCCCATCGGATCAAAACGGAACAGCACTCCTCGATTCAAATAGTAACCTCTATCTGTCCAACGAGCAACATCACGTTCGTTCTCGAAGTCGTCCAGTATTTTTTTTATTTCAGGATCCTCCAATTGGGCTACGCGTATTTCTTCGGAACTTCGGTGAGGTAAGTCGACTGCAATAGGACAAATATTATATGAAGAGTTCTCATCCATCGGTGGACGGCACACGGGACGGCTAAGGGTGTCAGCGATCACATTAGCCTTTCCCGGGGTATACTCTATATCTAAGTTAAAACTTTGAATTTTCAAGGCCCATCGGGCTAAACGTCCACTTGGCGTTTTTAAAGTGAGCAGCCACTTCAACGGCTGATGATCTGTAGCAATATGTATACGTGCTCCTTCCAGGTAACCACGAAAACGTTCAAGAGCCCATACAACTGCCAACGCCTCTCTCTCTGTCGTCGAATAATTTCGCTCAGCGGCAGATAATAATCTACTGGCATATTCTATGGGTCTCTCTGATTTTGGATCAAGCCCCTGCAGAAGTACAGCACCTAGAGCATAGGCGCTGGCATCGGTGCGCAGCACAAACGGCTTTTCAAAATCTGGCTGTATTAGTATTGGACTAGAGGTAAGTCTCAGCTTCAGATCTTCAAATGCGCGAGCTTCATCTTCTTTCCATTTCCAGGGTCTATTTTTCTTAGTAAGGTCCGTCAGGGCTCGAGCAACTTCCGAAAACTGGGGAATAAACTTACGAAACCATGAACAGGTTTGCAGAAAGCATTTCAGCTTCTTAACGTTACTAGGAGGCTCCATCTTTGTCACGGCCAGGACCTTATTGGGATCAGGTTCAATGCCCTGCGTAGTAATCACGTGTCCCAAGTAGGTAACTTTTTCTCTAGCGAAATTACATTTTTCTCTATTGGCCCTTAACTTAAATTGGCGCAGACGCTCAAACACCTGATCTAAATCCCTTAAATGTTTTTCAAAATTGTCCGAAATTACTAAAATATCATCTAAATATATTACTACCGAAATATCCTTAAGACCAGATCGAAAACGGTCCATTAATCTTTGGAACGTTGCCGGAGAATTCTTTAGGCCGAATGGCATACGTCGAAATTGAAATGTTCCAAACGGCGACACAAAGGCTGTCTTGTGCCTATCCTCTGGGGCCACGTTTACGTTCCAGTATCCAGATTTTAAATCGATCGTAGACATCACACAACTACTTTTTGTGGAAGAGAGGATCTCATCAATTAGAGGCAGCGGATATTTATCTGTTCGCGTTACTGCATTTAATTTTCTATAGTCGACACAAAATCGCATTTCTCCATTCTTTTTGGGCACTAAGACTATAGGTGAAGTCCATTCAGACTCTGCTTCCTCTATAACTCCTTCTTCTAACATTTTATCTATTTCAGCCCTAATTATCTCCTTCTTAGCGGGCGTCACCCGATAAGGCCGCGATGAGATGGGCTCGGCGTTTCCAGTATCAATTTTGTGTGTTGCAAATGGGGTTGGCTCTCCCCCTGCATTGAAAATATCCTCATTGTTATGAAGGAATTCTGATAATTTAACTTTATCAGCATCTGAAAGAAAAACTCCCTCGCACTGGCGGAGGTGCACCGCAGAACTAACGGTTACATAATTCTCATGTTCATACTCTAATTTATAATAACCTGAACTTCGTAATGAATAACGATTTTTATGAAAATCTAGTATCAAGCCAGTGTCCTGGATAAAATCGATACCTAATAGTGATTCTGTCGCGCCGGGTAATACCATAAACTTGGTTGGCACCACCATTCCCTTTACGGTTACATCAATTACAGCGGTTTCTATCACTTGTACACGCTTTGTACCATCGGCAAATTTTAACTCAGTCTCTACACTTTTAAACATTTGATTATTATTTCTTAACACCTTTGTCAAGCTTTCACTGGCCACTGACTGTTTTGCACCCGTGTCTAACAACGCGGTGCCTTCAACACCGTATACTTCGATCTTTAAGATCGGTCTCACACGCGGTTTTAATTTACACAAATCAACTGCCGTCACTGACGCGAATGCCGAACGGGATGTCGTTGCAGATTGAGAACGTCTTTCCTTACAGACCTCGCAGTTAGACCGAATAACTCCTGGCGCACCGCATCCGTAACATATCAGAGACGGGTGTGTATTCGATGGCTCGGAAACTGGTACAGCTTTGTCGGTCTCGGCATCGGTGGGCTTTTTATTCATAAGCCTCCTACAATTTTCTTTACTGTGGCCATACATTTTACAAAAAGAACAGCGCGGTCTTGGCCTATTATATAACTGCAGCTTGTCCATAGCTGTATCCGCTGAAAGCGCTCTAGAAGTAGACGGTAAACTTTCTCGTACTACTGGGCCACCAGCTGTAGTTGGTGCAAAATTCTTTGAACGTGTTGGAGGACATACCTCTTTCAAGATGTCTTCCACCAGGCGCGCCTGCTGTAGCAGCTGGGCGAACGTGGCGACAGTGCTTCTAGGTATTCTCTCCCGGATGCGTCTGTGGAGTAGTCCATACACCATATCCAGCTGCACTGGATTTTCAGCCAGCGTTCCAGCAGGGAGCTGAGCAAACAGCGATCTTATACGGCAAATAAAAACATCCGTCCTCTCTTCACCCTGTTCTCGACTAAATATTTGACGATATATTTTATGAGGGGGAAGGCGTGGTCCAAAAGTTTGGCGTAGTAACTGTAAGGCCTCCTCCCAGGTAGTGGCTGAATGTCTCACCCCATGCCACCAGGTTGCTGCAAAATCCGTGAGCAACATGGGTAGTCCTCTCCAAGCAATATCATCCTGGACGCCCACACAGTCTTTATATACACAAATAGCGTCTATGAATGCAACTACGTCCCCCTTTCCATCAAATCTTGCTGTACAATTAGCTAAATTACTCACGGTATGTGATGCACACGACGCAGTCTCCACTGGCTGCTGCGGCCGTAATGATTCCAATAAAAACCTGAATTGATCATTGGACATCACAACTGATGATGATGATTGTGGCGAGGAGACGGGCGGAGCACGCCCGTGCTGCGGCATCGGTTGGTAGACGGGCGACTCACGCCCGGGAACCGGCGGCGATGATGGGTCCGACGTGCCGGCGGACTGGTCCAGTCCGGTCAACAGCAGCGGGGACTCTCGGTCACTTCCGGCGGCCTGCATATTTTGTTGCTGGCCCGCCCGCGTAACTACCATTTTCCACAAAACACTAACTATAGTTTACAAAAGTTCTCACTAGTTCGAAACAACGAAGCTAGGTAAAACACAAGTCTATTACAACGTCTTCGTTTATAACACTTTTCACTAGTTCGAAACAACGAAGCTAGGTAAAAACAAGAACACTAGTCTATTATTACGTCTTTGTTCGTTTACAACACTTTTCACTAGTTCGAAACAACGAAGCTAGGTAAACACAAGAACACACGTCTGTTATAACGTATTTGTGCGTTTATAACACTTTTCACTAGTTCGAAACAACGAAGCTAGGTAAAAACAAGAACACAAGTTTATTATAACGTATTTGTTCGTTTATAACACTTTTTACTAGTTCGAAACAACGAAGCTAGGTAAAAACAAGAACACAAGTCTATTATAACTACCTACTTGAAAAACGAAGTCGCTCACTCGGCGCGCCGATGTATTTTCGCGGCGGCAAAATCGGCGGCGGAGGCGGCGCGGCGCTCACATCTAGTTCGAAACAACGAAGCTAGGTATATTATATCACTATTCGCGCGAAAGAAAAAACGTTGCATGAACCCCTAATCTGTTTCTGCCACACGTTGGGACGCCAGTTATAGCTGTTGGTATTAGCTATACGATTCGGCAATTCAAACAACTGTTTTTGTCACTTATTATCTTATATTCACTTTTACAAGTAGTGCAGTAATAACAATCGGAATAGAGAATACAAAAATGGCGCAGCGCATATACCGGCGCGCGCGTTCAACGATTTCTTATTATTAGTACAATACGGCCGATGTATCTTGGCGAGTCTGAACTTCGCGCAGAAGGTTGCGCAATATTTGTTTCTAAGTGTTTTCGTATTTATTTTATTTGTACTAATTGGTCAACTGTATCAGGGAAATTTTATTAGTACATAGGTATATAAAAATAATACAATAACAGTTTTCTTCACGAGTTGTACACGCACTAAAGTTCACAGAGCCTATGTTCAGACCCGTCAAGATACAGCGGCCGTAGTGTACTTTCCAGGCTGCGCGCTCGCGGCGAACTAATGGCCGCCGTCCAATGAAACCTTACGAAAGCGAGCGGGCGGCCTCCGGACTCTACCGCTTCGGCTAATGGTGTTGCCAGCCATTATATTGCGCGCTATATACTTATAATTTAAAACTATTACCCCCTTACTAATAATCGCTGCATAAGCTTGGTATAACTAATACAGTGTTTTGTCTCCTTCTAACGAATTAAAAACGTCACTTGTGTGACGTGAACAAAACACTGTATTAGTTATACCAAGCTTATACAGCGTTTATTAGTAAGGGGTTTAGACTTTTATGTCCTTTATGTATTGCGATTAAATAATTCCGAAGACGTGCTGTAGATAAGATTGGTTAGTACTTAGGTACCTACTTAACTTAAGAGTGCGCTAGTCAACGGCTCGAACTCAGTGCTGCGCGCGGGAAAAATGCTTGTTATTTCACCTAATATTGGGGAAAAAAGGATATACCCATTAAATAGTAATCTATACTTATAAGAGAAGCTATACTACACACATTTATGCAGCTGTGTAAAGTATTTTAGAAAAGGCGTCTTCAAATTACGCAAATCGACACTCAGCTGTTGGTGTTTTATGAAAAAACTATATAATATTTTTGTCTGTATCACGCTGGGCAGGCGGATGGCTCGAGGTATAATTAAACTTCCATTTATTATAATGCTTTAATCTTGATCTTTGCACACAGTACATTCGTATTCGTAAGTCGGCACGCAAGGGAGTAGACAATCGTAGTTCATAGACTAGAGAACGCGGTGTTGCTACATAATATAATATCCTGACATCTCCCTTCGCAAACAAAAAACATATTTCTTACAGTTTGACAATAAACATAAATTATTACTTATTTCTAGGACTGAACCGTAAGTACCTATACATATTTTACTTTGCCTTATGAAAAACATTGCTAAAAAAAAATAACACTTCAGTTTGACTTTGACATTAAGTTGACAAGTGACATAACAATATTAGTGACAACTGACATATAGTTTCAGACAAGTTTCAGACAAATAACCTGTCAAGCGCCTTGACACTCTTTGACAGGTTATGCAGACAAGCGTCGGGCCTTTTTGCCACCAAAAATTAATTTTCCTTACATTCTCCCGCAATTTTTTTCGCGATTTTTTTTCGCAATTTTAATGTTAATAAGTAAATAAAACCTATGGATGATGTATATATTTAAAAATATAATTAATTTCCTAAGTGATTACGTAATATAGAAACAGATTTATAAATTACAGTTATTAGATTCAGTATAATTAAGTACCTATCCACTTGAAAGTAAACATTTCAAATAACGTAAACACTTGCACTGATTGTTTACTTTTGACTTCGTTATTGACACTCAAGTGGGAACATGCCAAATGATACCTCATCACACACATTACGGAGAGGAAGGAGGAGGACGACCTCATTCCCTCATGACAGACGCACGGAGTACCGACCTCTATAAATCATATGACGTTTCCCGTCGTGTTTTTCTTCAAGATTATAATGTTTTAATGTGAATAAAACATATGCATGTTATATATATTTAGAAAGGTGATTAAATTTCCTAATTGATAATATAATTGGAATTAAGAAAAATACTAGTTTAATAAAAGAAATCTTGATCCAAACACAACACACGACTTTTTCTTATATTTTTATTGCAAATCTAAACTAAGGCCAAATTTATGTTTCTATATAGTAAAATTTGCTTAATTTACGTAGGTGCACACATTATATATAAAATTTTAATTCAAAAACCGATATAAAATAAGTTACAGTTACCTACTATAAAATTGTCAGTCTAATTTCGATTCCCGCGATTTTTATTTCTCCAAATTATATTGTTATAATTTATGTACTACCTATGCATGTGATATATATTTAAAAAGTAGAATAGATTTCCTAAGTGATGACGTAAATGGAATTTAGAAAAATACTCATTTAATAAATGGAATCTTGATACAAACACATAAACTTCGTCTTTTTTAATATTTTGTTTTAAAACTCAAATAAATATAAAATGTATGTTTCTATACAGTGATTGTTGCTTTATTTACGTAATTGGATATATTATACATAAAAATTTAATACAAAAACAGTTGTACTAACAAGGATTGGAGCAAAACTAATTACAATTACTATGAAAAATATCTGACATAGTACATATTTTGATTGCTCAATAAACTGTAACTGGGACATAATTAAATACATATTTTTATATTTTTATACATTTCAGGATGTTAAATATTACAGTAACTCATTATTTTTTTACAATGTACAATAAGGGAACTCCCTCATTGAACCCTCCGAAACTAGGCCTATTTTGACGGTAATGTCTTACAAAAACAATCATAGTAATAAATTTACTTATTCTTATCCATATATTCTATTCGTAGACTCTAGAATAAATACCGTTCTAATAAAATTTCTACTAAAATGTTCAATTCAAAATGCATTTCACAAGAAAATCATAAACTCACTATGAAATAAAATAGCAATAAAAACGTATATTTTTCATTCGATTTTCTGAAGTAATTTGTAGTAGATTTATGGAAAATACTTCGTATATGCATAAAAAACTTAATATTAATTACATAAATGTATAAATTATGTGGTACAAACAAACCACTTATAAATTAGAAATTTATTCTATGGGCGTGCCCACCTTGCCACCAGGCAGCAAGCGACGCGTGAGAGTCATGCTGTCACTTGCTGCAAGGCAGCAAGTGACGCTTGACAGGATAATATTTATTATAATTTATAACCTAAAGGTTACAATGAACTTACATAAAAACTTATAATATGCTTATATTTAAATGTTTTTACATTACATTACATACATAACAATATTTTTATTCATCGAAATGACGGGGTCTAATAATAGGGCGACCAAATGACGAGTATTTTATATTGGTGTTATTATTTGTTTGTGTATTTGTATTTTGATAATTTGTGTTGTTTGTTTTCGTTTCAGGTTGAAGAATACAATCAGACTGAGAAGACATAGGGGACAATTTTAATGGAGATTGGGTTGGAGTAACATGTTGTGGACTGTGAGACTGTGACAAAGAATATTTCGGTTTCAAAATGTGCTGACGATTACGACGAAAAGTTCCTTCAGGAGATTGTATAGTGTAACTACGTGGTTGTGGACCAGACTGTGTAATAATACCGGGTGACCATGTGCTATTAATAATAAACTCAGATCCACAGGTTTGATCAGAAAAACTAACAGTGTTTACTTTCTTTAGAAGATTGAGCATCTTACATGTTTTCCTGCCTAAAGTGTTTTGACAATTGATATCAAGTATGTAAAAGTTAATTAAGTGGTTTATATTTTTATAAATTACATTGACATTGCATTGTCCTACAGTTGGCAATAATTCTCCACTAAATGTTGAAAGTTTGTATAGACTGGGTTGAATGTTGTTGGTGTTTAAGTTAAGATATGTAAAAGTGTTATAAGATATTATGTTAGCATCGGCCCCAGAATCCAATAAGAATTCTACATTTTTGTTATTTATAATTAACTCTACTGTCCATTTACTATCATCACCTAAATTATTACTATTGACTGTACCTATAAATAAATTATTACCATCTAATGTTGATGATGACTCGTTGCTTTGCAGGACACAAGGAGTCCTTTCTTGTGTGACTACTTTGACGGACTTATTAAATCTGCACATGACAGCAAAATGGTTAAGCTTGTTACAGATCTTGCATTTGACTCCAGCGGCTGGACATCTGAATCTATGCACTTGTCCACAGCGTGTGCATGTTTCTTTGTTTGTTTGACGACTCTGTTGCGGCTGCCTGCTTGCTGACGTATGTCTTGGTTGACTGTTGTACCTTGGTTGAGATGATTGTCTTGACCTGGATGGATATCTTGTTCGAGTTAGTTGTCTTCTGTTTACTTCACCTATGACATATGATGAGTTTTCTAGCATTTTGGCTTGTTGTCTGGACATCTCTTGGTGTTTGGCAAGTTCTATTGTCTTTTCCAGTGTAGACGGTTTTTCTTGTATGATTTTTTCTTTAATGAATTGGTTTTTTGAATTCAAGTTCCAGCTGAAGATGTCTCGTAGGAGGTTGTCTTGGAGCTCCCCGAAGTCGCATTGATTGGCTATATTTTTCAAATCAGTGATGTACTGTTCGATAGACTCATCCTCACCTTGTCGTCTGTTAAATAGCTTATGTCTCTCAATTGTTACATTTATTTGCGGTAGAAAATGTTTCTCAAATTTGTCTATCAGCTCTTGAAATTTGACTGTGTCGATGTCTAGGTTAAATGAATAGAAAATAGTCAAGGCGTCCCTGCCGACATGATGTAGCAAGATGGCGACCTTGCGTGAATCTTTGACCTCCTCGAGCATGTTTGCTCGTAGGTAAATTTTTAATTGTGTTAGCCAGTTTTTCCACTCCAGTGGCATGTTGTTGGAGTTAATATTTAAAGGTTTTAGGCCTGGCCCAGCTACTTGTTTGGAGTTTTCGTCCGACATATTGGAAATTACGCGGTAACTCACCGGCTTGGTCTTGTCTTGTCTTCAATTTTCTTTGGATGGACGTTGGCTAGGATTCTTGACTGGCTGACTTCTGACACCATATCACGCTGGGCAGGCGGATGGCTCGAGGTATAATTAAACTTCCATTTATTATAATGCTTTAATCTTGATCTTTGCACACAGTACATTCGTATTCGTAAGTCGGCACGCAAGGGAGTAGACAATCGTAGTTCATAGACTAGAGAACGCGGTGTTGCTACATAATATAATATCCTGACAGTCTGAAGTAAAATTATCTCAATTGCTGAATAATTAAACTGTGTCGGTACGCGCTTGATTTTTTATTATCATTCTTCGTTTAATTTTTATTTACGTTCAAAGTTGCGCTAAAAATGCGATGTTTGGAGGCTATTATTTTCTACACTAATTTGAATTTCAGAAATATAAGCAAATACCGACCTAGATAAGTGTCATAAAAATCGATATTATGCTAGAATTTGGGTCTACAATGTTTTACTTTGGAGTAAATCACCAACAGCGTTTGTATGGAGAAAAATCCGACTAGCGCAGCCTTAAGTAATTAAAGTAACATTTGCACGTGGCCTCAAATAAATGATTATTTTTATTACAAACATCATTCTACCTACATTATTTGTAGGAGAAGCGTAGATCACTCGTCACTGAATCTGAGCTATGAATGTAAGCAATTTATTGGAAACTACTTAACCATGGCTATATCCAACAAAGTCCAAGGCGTTGCCTACAATCGGCAGGCGGCGCGGACCGGGTACCTCGCGGTACAGGTCGCTGCTGACGCTCCACAGTAGCAGCAGCAGCACCACCACCAGCCACAGCATCCCGGCGTCGGGAAACACTTGTTGAGCAGCACACTTCTGTACTGCAAGTACAAAAGACTGTAACTCCTGTACCTACTGTAGGCACTACCAGTCTTATTGGAGTTATTAGGGTTTCTATACTTACTACGGATTGTACACTTATAAAGAAATTGAAGAATGTTGGACTGTGGACATCATTAAAAAGAAACTTTGCTTACTACTCGTTGATAAGTATAAATAACCCTTAGAGCATCAAATTAAAATGCTCTAAGTAAATAACCTAATTAAAACAGAAACTTACCCTAATAATTATTCAGCGCTGTAATTATTTTACGTATATCCCCCTTCTGTAGGTAAGTATTGTATAAAAACTGCAATAAATATTATGTATCTTGATATCGAAACTCGTGAGCGATAAAATGTGCGACAGTGTGCGCACCGCACATTATACTTGGGTGTTAATATAACGTAAATCACGAATATTAAGTAAACACACGTTTTAATTACTATTTATTGATTAATATGAACCTTCACACGTTTCGACTTGCATTGCGTAAGAGTAAACTTCTTTAAAAAATCATTTATTGAATTTAACAGTTTTTTATTGCTCGTTGCTACCTTAATCAGTAGTCACCTATTTAAATAATTCATCTATAATTTTAAAATTAATAAGGTAAATAGATCTGTAAAAGATCCGCCAAACAGTAACGGATACGGACACGGATCTTTTATTCTGCCTCGGATATCCGCGGATACGGATATCCGGCACATCACTAGTAACAACCTACACGATTCGGTACTGTTGTTAACTATTACTGATACAAAATCCTTTATTATATTATATTGCTACATAGGTACATATTTTGAAGAAATTTATGAAGCTAATAATAATATTAGGTTGGGGAAAAAGTTTCTTCGCATTTTATATCAAAATTCAAAAGGTTTTTTTATAAAGTTTATTTACTTACAAGTGACTAAAGTATATAGGTGCCATTTTGTTCGATAACTTTTTGCCATCTTGTTGGTAGGTACATGATCCCATTGCTATAAAATTTTTGGGGCTTCTGATGAAAAAACTGCGACAAGTGGTTTTGGCAGTCCTCTTGTGATGTCAACCTGACACTGCCTAAGGAATTCTGCAGCGACCGAAACAGGTGGAAATCTGAAGGTGCAAGGTCAGGACTATACGGCGGATGCATTAACACCTCCCAGCCAAACTCCCATATTTTTTTCTGAGTGGCTAAAGATGTGTGAGGTCTAGCGTTATCATGGTGAAAAACCACACCCCTTCTGTTGATTAATTCCGGCCGCTTTCTCTCAACTTTTTGCTTTAATCTCATCAGTTGTTCGCAGTACAGTTCAGAATTGATGGTCCTGCCTGGCGGTAACAGCTCATAATGAATAATGCCCTTCCAATCCCACCACACACACAGCATCACCTTGTTGCGAGTTAACCCGGGTTTCGCCACAGTCTGTGAAGCCTGACCGGCCTTTGACCACGATCTTTTTCACACGTTCTTGTCGTACGTGATCCACTTTTCATCACCAGTTATCAGCTTCTTCAAAAATGGTTCGGTTTCATTACGTCGTAATAAAGAATCAAAAATGAGTACACGGTTCATTAGGTTTCTTTCAGTGAGCTCATGAGGCACCCAAATATCGAGCTTTTTTGTGTACCCAGCTTTTTTCAAATGCGCCAAAACCGTTTTGTGGTCAATCCCCAGTTCTTCAGCTACATCGTAACTACTAATATGCCGATCTTGCTCCACTTTTTCAAAAATGGCAACAGTTTTGTCCGTAATGGTGCGACCAGAGCGACGTGCATCTTTGATATCAAAATTTCCGGATTGAAAACGCTTAAACCAAATTTGCGCTACTCTCACAGATACTGCATTAGGTCCATAAACATCACAAATATTTTTCGCGGCTTGTGTTGCATTTTTACCTTTTTTGTAATAAAATTTTAAAATGTATCGAAATTCTTCATAAGAATCACTCATTTTAACAATAAGAAAAACAAATGAAAATCTCAAATTTACCTAATTTGAATTTGGAATTGTCTTCTGTAAAATTAAAACTTTTTAATGATACCAAAATCAGCCAGATACAATTGGTATAGCCCAAGATATTTTATGACAAGTTCATACATACTATAATGCGAAAAGACTTTTTCCCCAACCTATTATAACAACCCTATTTCTTTCCACAATTTGATACCCAATTAGAAAAATCAACCTTAATGTTCATGATAGCTCTTTTTCTCTATCTTTCTGTGCGCTTAACTACTTATAAAGACTAATAGATAATAAAACTACAAAGTGTGTGTGGCCATTTATTAGACTCGTGGGTGCGACGGCGGCCGCACCTAGAGGTCGAGCGGTGTGTAGTCGGCGGCGTGCGGCGCGCGCACGGCGAGCGCGACTCGGCCGGCGCGTGCAGCCAGGCGCACGCTGCAGCCGCGCGCCACCACGCCGCGCTCCGCCGCCAGCGCCAGCCGGCCCGCCACGCGTCGCTCCACCTCGTGCTTGATGCTGCGCGCGCCGTAGTGCACGTCGTAGCCGTCCGCCAGCGCGCCCAGCACGCCACCCTCCCAGATCAGCTCCACGCCGTGCCGCGCGCGCGCGCGCTCCGCCCACAGCGCTAGCTCGCGCGCCACCAGCGCCAGCAGCTCCTGCCGCGAGAAGGGCAGGAAGTACACGATCTCGTTGATGCGGCCCAGGAACTCGTCGCGCCCGAAGTGCCGCTTGAGGATGGGCCGCACCACCGTGTCCTTGAACTGCCGCGACACCTCCACCTCCTCCTCGCCCGCCTCGTCCCCCTCGTCCCCCTCGCCCGCCGCCGCCGCCGCCGCCCGTTCGCGCTCCGACTCTGGAATGTGAACGTAAACTGCTGTAGGAGGATTTCTCATTTTAGTGAATTATACTTGTTATTAAGAGCAAATTAAACCTTGATGACAAGTGAAGTTCAGTTTTATTATCACCCAAACAGATCGTTATTCAGTCAATTAAAAAAAAAAATGGCGAATCGGTCTAATATCGGTCTAACGTTCATGAATGGGTGGATAAAAATGTTTTATCCTCAGTCCCTCGGTCTCCATTACACGGGTTGACCATGTTCTACCAAACACCATGTTTAAATATAACACAAAGCGTAACCGACCCTTGTTTCCGGTTGCACCGTCGGCCTGGATGTGCATCTGTCGCTGGCGGGCGCGGGCCTCGGCCTCCCGCCGCAGCCTCAGCCCGTACTGCGCGATCTCGTCCGCCGCGAGGTTGGAAGTCATCACGAAGATCGCGTTCTTGCACTCAATGAGCTTGCCCTTGCCGTCCGTGAGGCGGCCCTCGTCGAACAGCTGCAGCAGCACGGTGAGCACGTCGGGGTGCGCCTTGTCCACCTCGTCGAACAGCACGACGGCGTCGGCTCGGCGGGCCAGCGCGCGCGTCAGTTGGCCGCCCTCGTCGTGCCCCACGTAGCCGGGTGGGGCGCCAATAAGCTTGGCCACCTCGTGCTTCTCCTGGTACTCCGACATGTCCAGACGAATGAAGGCGGCCGGGTCGTCGCGATGCACGTAGCGCGCCAGCTGCTTCGCCAGCTCAGTCTTTCCGATGCCCGAGCTGCCCAGGAACAGGAACACGAGCGGGTGCTCGTCGTCCGCCCAGCCGCTCTCCTTGCGGCGCACGGCGGCGGCCACGGTCTCGATCGCGCCAGTCTGGCCCACGATGTGCGCCCGCAAGCGCTGCTCCAGCGGGAAGCGGCGCCGCTCCTCGGCGGCGAGCACCGCGGCGCGCTCCTCCCAGCGGCGCGCGTGCTCGATAATGAGGTTGCGCGTGGCGGAGGGCTCACGCGCGTAGTGCAGCGCGCGGCGGCCGGCGTGATCGCGCACGGTGGGGTCGGCGCCGGCCTCCAACAGAGCGCGCGCCGCCGCCGGCGAGTCGGCCAGCGCCGCGTAGTGCAGCGCCGTCCAGCCGAGGAAGGAGGCACGCGCGTTCATGCCGCCGCAGAACTCGTCCTCGCGCTGCTGCAGCACCTCCAGCGGGTGCAGTCCAGTGGCGGCGGCGGCGGCGGACGCACCGGCGTACTGCTCGCGCAGGTCAGGGCGCGCGCCCAGCCTGAGCAGCTCCTGCACGGCGGCGGGCTCATCGTTGGCGGCGGCGACCATGAGCGCGGTCCAGCCGAGCGCGTGTCGCCGGTCAGCCGGGCCCTCCTCATCTCCGCCGCCGGTGAACTGTTGCCCACTGTCGCGGACTGCCTCTATTTGTCTGTGCAAGTGTAAAACGGTATAAAGTCATACATAGGTCCAGTTATGAGTTAATAAGTTAGTTAGTATAGTGAGTTAATAAACGGGCTACGTATTTCATATGGGCCATAACAGTAACTAAATGAGGGGTATATGTTATGATGGAGAGATAAATGAAAAGTAGAGTCCCGATAATATTATATTGTTTTTCACTTATATTACGTACATACAATGTTTAGCATAATATACCATTTAGATCAGATTATTCCATCTAACGCCCACTTTGAAAATCAGTTCTTTTGTAGCGCCGCCCCAGCTTTTTTCACCATAAAACTTCAATAAAATATTAGTGTCGCCTGGAGAGTATTTCTTTATCTCTTCAAAATTAATCATGACTATTACAAAAACTTGTATTCTCTCAACTTACTTTTTAATTTCTTGAATATTTCCAACTTGAGCAGCTTTAAAAAATCTCTTTTCTGAAAAGCAATGAAACATTTTAATTTCAATTATTATCAATTTGAATATATTACTAGATTTTAATGTCAAACTTTGCATGCATTATACAGCATAACATTATATTAGGTTGGGGAAAAGTTTCTTCGCATTTTATATAAAAATTCAAAAGGTTTTTTTATAAAGTTTATTTACAAGTGACTAAAGTATATAGGTGCCATTTTGTTCGATAACTTTTTGCCATCTTGTTGGTAGGTACATGATCCCATTGCTATAAAATTTTTGGGGCTTCTGATGAAAAAACTGCGACAATTGGTTTTGGCAGTCCTCTTGTGATGTCAACCTGACACTGCCTAAGGAATTCTGCAGCGACCGAAACAGGTGGAAATTTGAAGGTGCAAGGTCAGGACTATACGGCGGATGCATTAACACCTCCCAGCCAAACTCCCATAATTTTTTCTGAGTGGCTAAAGATGTGTGAGGTCTAGCGTTATCATGGTGAAAAACCACACCCCTTCTGTTGATTAATTCCGGCCGCTTTCTCTCAACTTTTTGCTTTAATCTCATCAGTTGTTCGCAGTACAGTTCAGAATTGATGGTCCTGCCTGGCGGTAACAGCTCATAATGAATAATGCCCTTCCAATCCCATCCCCTCATGAGGCACCCAAATATCGAGCTTTTTTGTGTACCCAGCTTTTTTCAAATGCGCCAAAACCGTTTTGTGGTCAATCCCCAGTTCTTCAGCTACATCGTAACTACTAATATGCCGATCTTGCTCCACTTTTTCAAAAATGGCAACAGTTTTGTCCGTAACAGGGCGACCAGAGCGACGTGCATCTTTGATATCAAAATTTCCGGATTTCCGCTTAAACCAAATTTGCGCTACTCTCACAGATACTGCATTAGGTCCATAAACATCACAAATTTTTTTCGCGGCTTGTGTTGCATTTTTACCTTTTTTGTAATAAAATTTTAAAATGTATCGAAATTCTTCATAAGAATCACTCATTTTAACAATAAGAAAAACAAATGAAAATCTCATATTTACCTAATTTGAATTTGGAATTGTCTTCTGTAAAATTAAAACTTTTTAATGATACCAAAATCAGCCAGATACAATTGGTATAGCCCAAGATATTTTATGACAAGTTCATACATACTATAATGCGAAAAGACTTTTTCCCCAACCTATTATAACATATTGTGGTGACAAAATAGTGAAGCAATAGGTACAGTCGCGGACAGACCAGTTTTTAACATATTTGAAGTTATTGCCAAGAAATAAGTACAAGAAGTATTCCTAATCTGTGTCCAACATACTTGAAAGATGGAAAATAAGTTAACAATCCCTTATCATTGAGTAAATTGCATCAACTTAAATACAGTTAGTAAGTAATGTGTCATAGCCACAGTGGCGTAGCTTGGTGTCTGCCGCCCGGGGCGGACGTCAATTTTGCCACCACCTTACTTGGGTTTTGCCGCCCTCTTACTTAGGTTTTGCCGCCCCCTTACTTAGGTTTTGGCGCCCCCTTACTTAGGTTTTGCCGCCCCCTTACTTAGGTTTTGCCACCCCCCCTGCCCCTACTACGCTACGCCACTGCATAGCCAAAATGTTTAAAGCCTAATAAATGCTGTATTTTACCATGTTAGACCTCATAATATCAGCCTTTAACCATGAGTAAGAATCCTCATTGTTATAAAAGTTTATCACTGTATTTTACATTGTTTTTACTACAAAAATTTAGGTTTTACATAAAAACATGTACCTAGTTTAAAAATAAATAGTTTTCCTTGTGTGCAATTAATTGTTAAAATACTTAAATATAAATACAGGTCATAAAATTCTGCTCACAAACCATTGAAAGCATGATCGACAGCCAGCAGAGCGAGACCTAGAGAAGCCGCGCTAAGTGCGAATCTCTTGTGATCATTTTTACTTCTTCTGCTCCTTTGGTGTGAGTCTTGGTCCTGATGAACTAAACGCTGGCGCAACGGCACGAGTAGACACCGCGCACAGCCTGCCTTAGAGCTGTACGCTCTCGTTAGTGCCCCTCTTAAAGCCATAATTCTATTTTCAATGGGTTAAACAGGAACGTTTATTTGTAATTGCTATGATTATTACATTACATATAGCTTCAAAATTTACTGTTAAAAGTACATACTACATAGTATGAAGGTTTTCACTGTATCTCATGACTTCATATACTGAGCAGGTAAGTCAGTATTATACAATATTTTTTATTAGATAGTATTTCCTGAAAATAAATAAAATTACATCATTCAATAGAAGTACGAAGAAATTTTTAGAAGAAGAAACTTTGGAAGAAAGCAAAATTTGAAGTTTTTATTTTTAATGTCAAAATCCAAATGCAGTGTTGCCAACCTGTTCCAAATTTTACCCCCATGTTTTATTTTAAATACCCCTGAAAACCCCTAAATATAGGCTTTTTAAAATATTTTTATGTGATATTTTACTTGTTGTCCAAGTTATTCGCAACTCATAAATAAATATTTTTTTATTGAATTTGCAATTTTTATTTAATCACACGCATTTACCCTGAAGTGCTACTCTGAAATTAGAACTTCATAATATCATGTCGCCCCTTTCACTCTCATTTACAACCTTTCAGTACGGGATCTGTCTCCCAGGATTTGATATACTTTTGCTGATATTTTTTTACCGACTTCCAAAAAAGGAGGCGGTTATACGTTCGGCTGTATATATTATATTTTTTATTTTTTTTTGTATGTTCGACGATTACTGTACCGCATGTGGACCGATTTTCAATTTTTTTCTGTGATGTATAGGATGTAATCCCAAATTGGTCCTTTTGATATTAAAGTGGAGATCTGATGATGGGATCCATGAGGAATCGAGGGAACTCTTCGAAATTTATATGCACACATATAGTGATTTCGACTTTTTCTGAAGTAGTTCAAGCATATACTACCAAAAAGCAAGATTTTGCTTCAAGGTTATACCCTGGGTCCAAAAGTACTGAACAGAACTCCTGACTCCTTATAGATACATGTTTGGGGATTTCGGCGTTGTTTAAAGAATTTCAAGCATATGCCACCCTGTCAATTAGAGTAAACATCATCATCACCACTACTATCACACCATACATCATCACATAATGATGATATAAAAGGTACTTCTCATAGTATTTTACACTAACACGAAGATCTTAGAACATTACTCTGCTGTTTATGAACCTATTTGCAAAATTCTTTTGTTGTTGTAAAGGGTTTAATTCGAAATTGGTCCTTTAGTCACTAAGGTGGAAACCTGATGATGCGATCCATGAGGAATCGAGGGAACTCTTCGAAATTTATATCGACACATATAGTGATTTTGACTTTTACTGAACCACAAGTGTTACCACAAGCATATGCTCCCAAAAAATAAGATGTTGAAACCAAGGTATACCCCAGATCCTAAAACACTGAACAGAACTCATAAGTCTTTATATAAGGTTTGGTAAAATCAATTACGGAAACTTTGGGTACGTCATATACTGTTTGTGTAAAGACGTTAAGGCAAAAAAAATTGAAACTCGTGGAATTTTTTTTATACAAAATTAAATACGCGTTTGGAAATTTCGGCATTTTTTAAAGAACTGCAAGCATATGCCACTTTGTAATTGTAACTTACAGTAATCATCATCATCACCTTAACAACAATACCTAATGGAAGCTTGGCGCGTATTCAATTATACATTCGATCGTTTATTTTAGACGTTCTTAAGACGTAATAGGTAAAAACAACTTAACAAAATATATAACTAAAAAGGGTGAAATTGTTATTTTTAAACAAAAAATTAAACCGACTTCCAAAGTTATTATTTTTAAACAAAAAATTAAACCGACTTCCAAAGTAATTATTTTTAAACAAAAAATTTAACCGACTTCCAAAGCCCAAACGATATCCTACAACATTTTATAGAACTCACGTTCATATTTGCTGGTACCGACTTCAAAATTAAGAAGATTAAGTAGAGAAATAGCCAAATTTAAAAGGGGAATTATTACTTACTTACTTTTTTGTGTATTTTTACTTTGGAAGTCGGTTTAATTTTTTGTTTAAAAATAATAATTTTACCCTTTTTAGTGATATATCTTGTTAAGTAATTATTAATACGTATTAAAAACGTCTAAAATAAATGATCGAATGTATAACTGAATACGCGCCAACCTTCCATTAGGTATTAATATTAAGATGATGATGATGATTACTGTAAGTTACAAAGTGGCATATTATGCTTGCAGTTCTTTAAACGATTCCGAAATTTCCTAACGCATATCTTTAAAGACTGAGGAGTTCTGTTCAGTGCTTTTGGATTCAGGGTATACCTCGGTACGTCTTATTATTTGGTAGCACATGCTTGTGTTACTTCAGAAAAAGTCAAAATCACTATATGTGTCGATATAAATTTCGAAGAGTTCTCTCGATTCCTAATGGATCGCATCATCACGTTTCCACTTTAGTGACTAAAGGACCAATTTCGAATTAAACGCTTTACAACAACAAAGGAATTTTATAAATAGGCCCATAAACGGCAAAGTAATGTTCAAAGATTTCCGTGTTAGTGTAAAATACTATGAGAAGTACCTTCTTTATCATCATAATGTGATGATGTATGCTGTGATAATGGTGGTGATGATGATGATTACTCTAATTCACAAAGTGGCATATGCTTGCAGTTCTTTAAACAACCCAAAAATCCCCAAACATGTATCTATAAGGAGTCTGAGTTCTGTTCTGTACTTTTGGATCCAGGGTATACCTTGGATCAAAATCTTACTTTTTGGTAGCATATGCTTGGACTACTTTAAAAAAAAGTCGAAATCACCATATTATGTATCCATATAAATTTTGAGGAGTTCCCTCGTTTCCTCTTGGATCCCATCATCAGGTCACCAATTTTCTGAAAATGGGACCAACTTCGGATTATACCTTCTACATCAAAAAAAAAGAATTTACATACAAAAAAAAATATACAGCCGAACGTATAACCGCCTCCTTTTTTTGGAAGTCGGTAAAAATATATCGAATATTATATATAATATAATAAATATAATAAAAATAAAAGTCGAATATCGTCTGGGCTGGTATCGACTTCAAAATTAAGAAGATTAAGTAGAGAAATAGCTAAATTTAAAAGGTGAATTATTTAGAAAATAAGTTTTATTTCATACTTTTTTGTGTATTTTTACTTTGGAATCGGTTTAATTTTTTGTTTAAAAATAATAATTATCATATTCCCTCGGCATTGTTCTCAAATTCGCACTCTTGTCTTATAATAGCACAAACACAGTTATATTTAATACACAACAGAAAACTTGCAAACCCGAAAGGATGCTAAATAACTTTTAAGATTTTAAACGAACCGAATGGACGGAACGCAACGATGTATGAATGAGTGAGATGTCCTATCCCTCAACACCTCAGATCAAGTAAGAGAGACGACAGTTTCATACATAGATTATACAGATATATACTGTTTCATAACTGAGCTTATTATAAGAAAGAGCCCCACTTCGTTCAATTTGTATCGTGCGTTCCGTTCTACGCACAGGGCATAGGATTTTGTTAGTTTTAATTAATACAGGTTTAGTTTGAATTGAAGACCCCTAAAAAAAACCCTGAAGGTTTTCTGCCCCTAAAATTGCCCCTTTTTAAAACTTTTCCCCCTAGATTTAGGGGGAAACCCCTGAGGTTGACACCACTGTCCAAATGTCGAAAAATTTGCAATTTTTTTTTATATATATGGCGTCGGCATATAACCATTTGCCAGTGTCACAAGTAAAAAAGGCGGGAAATAAAATATTCGTTCAAATTTTCAACACCGCGCCGTACCTATTAATTGTAAATCGTCAAGTCTAAAGTCTAGTCAAAGTCCAAATAAATAGTTAAAATAACTAATGTTTAATAATATTAATAATATTACGTTGTGTATTCGTGTGTTAATATTACACATTAAAAACCTCAAAGCAAAAACACACGAATACACAACGTAAATGATTGATATTCCCGGCAAAACACCCTAATCCCTGCGTAGACAGAGAAAACCTGTCTACTGGTCTTTGGTCTACTGTCTACCTGTCCCTGCCACTCCCTGCAAAGAAAGCATGGAGAATAGAGGAAAGGAGAACCATCTCGTGTATTAAAAAGTGTCCGTTGGAAGGGAGCAAGATAAGATGGCGCTATAGTAGCGGGGTTAAGGGTTAAGGCGTGACTCCTGTTCGAAACATTACACAGAAAACATGAAACATTGGGGCGTGGCTATACACATTTGTCTAGGAATAGACAATGTTTTTGTTTTCGGAGACGGACGGAAAACATTCCCGCGCGGGTAGAGAGGGGAAGAAATGTTTCATTTCTTATCTAGTGTTCACATCGTTCACATGACATCTAGGTACAGGTTTTTTTAGGGTTATAAGTACTTAGTTTTGCTTGTTGTGTTTTTTGTGTTTGTTTTTGTGATCGCTCATAATATATGGCCTGACATAATTAAAAAACACCAATTTTGACAGTTTTCAATAGAAATGCGTAAAATGGCGCACATATTTATGAGTTGAAAAAAATACTTTTATGAAACACCTAAAGTGGCCTTTTCAGAACCCCTCTTTTCTCCTAGATTCTACACCTACAATCACTAAAACTGCGAGCGCTAATACGTCTTCCTCGTCGGAACTTAGATCGTGTCTGGACAAAATGTTTTGTTTCGACCAAAAACATTTTCTGTAGCTGGAGACAGCTTGTGTATGAAAACAAATGTTTTTGTTTCATGTTTTCTGTGTAATGTTTCGAACAGGAGTCACGCCTTTATATACTCAAAGGTAGCGGACAAGTAGCGGGTGGAAGAATTTCAAAAGAAGCGTCACAAAATGGCCATAAATTAATAGATTAACCTAAAGGCGTGACTCCTGTTCGAAACATTACACAGAAAACATGAAACAAAAACATTTGTTTTCATAAACAAGCTGTCTCCAGCTACAGAAAATGTTTTTGGTCGAAACAAAACATTTTGTCCAGACACGATGTAAGTTCCGACGAGGAAGACGTATTAGCGCTCGCAGTTTTAGTTATTGTAGGTGTAGAATCTAGGAGAAAAGAGGGGTTCTGAAAAGGCCACTTTAGGTGTTTCATAAAAGTATTTTTTTAACTCATAAATATGTGCGCCAATTTACGCATTTCTATTGAAAACTGACAAAATTGGTGTTTTTTAATTAATTCAGCCATATATTATGAGCGATCACAAAAACGAACACAAAAAACACAACAAGCAAAACTATAACCCTAAAAAACCTGTACCTAGGTGTCATGTGAACGATGTGAACACTAGGTAAGAAATGAAACATTTCTTCCCCTCTCTACCCGCGCGGGAATGTTTTCCGTCCGTCTCCGAAAACAAAAACATTGTCTATTCCTAGACAAATGTGTATAGCCACGCCCCAATGTTTCATGTTTTCTGTGTAATGTTTCGAACAGGAGTCACGCCTTAAGATTAAGAACCCTAGATTAACTAACCCACGAAGTATAGATACCAGGAGTCCGAACGTAATGTTATAATAAAATAATGGTCTCAATTTAGAGGACAGATTTTTGCCGGTAGAGCACGTCCCAGTCCCAGTAGCACTCGTTTGAAATTACGCGGGAAGTTATGTTGTTATATTGACAGCTCTGGTAAAATTTGGGATATAATGTTTTCTACAAGTTTTCTATACATATAATTCTGCTGCTTTTTATGTATTATACCATTTACTGCTTTTTGCAAAGGATTTTTGCTTTCCTGGGGTTGGCAACACTGCACTCAGGTGTCATTGATTTACATCAATCGAAATTGAAAATTCGAAAATCGTACCCACACTAAAGGGATCGTACCTACTGAAATTCGTGAAATAAATAGGTGAAAAGTGATAAAAATTGGGATATTTTATAGGATACAAAAAATTATGCGGTAAAATTTGTACCTTTTAAACACTAATGAATTGATAAATAATAAATAAGTGTTATTAGTAGTTTGGATTTATTGAAAATGTTTATAATAATATTCTGAGAACTTACAAGTAAAATAAATTAAGATTATAGACAAGGACTCTGTTAGAATAATTTCACAATGTCGTTGGGAGGCTCATCGCTTCTTCAGGCCACTACTATACTGGAACAACTACTGGAAGAGATCAATTTCCAAAGAACGAAAGAGATGCGGCAGTTGATGAAAGATGGTAAGCTTGTTTATTAAATAATACTTTGGTACCGCTTGTAAAAACTGTTTTAATGCTTCGTATTTAATTTAGAATGGTATTCCAAGCAGTGCTATGTTTTTTTCCAAGTTCTATGTTGCTTAGTTTGGATGCAAAAAAAAAAAATAGTTTTATATAGAATCTACATAAAATTTGCGTTACTAAGTAAATAATATATATACTAAAAAAGTTCTTCTTTTGCAATTCATGGCAATCACGGTTGCAAAGGTGTGAAACAGTTAACAAGTGGAATTATTTTGAACAGTCTAATTGCACAAATATGTAAAACTAGCTGACCCGGCAAACTTTGTTCTACCTTAGAGGCAATAAATGAGCAGATTTTTTCATTAGGATAATATATATAAATAAAAAGGAATCAATTACTATAATGATTGTTAAAATGGGCCATGTATTTTGGTGCATGGGTTGCAATCTTCAGTAAAGCATCTTGTAATAGACGACATTTTTCGTTTTATTATCAGGCGCAAGAATAAATAACGCAGGTGGTTTTCCGATCCGAGAATATGCCACATATAATTGACCAGTTGTCATGGGATACTCATCCCAACTTACCTGTCCGGTAGTTGTAGTATAGTATACGGGTACTCGACCCCGGCTTCCCTAGCTATTACTGTCCTATCCCTTGCCCTCCTGGACGGTAATATCCTAATTTAAATAATGTTAAAAAATAATTTAAACATCAATTTAAGATGGTAGAAACATAATAAATGGACTAATAATAAATTAGTCAAAATATCCTCTCCTTAAATTATTCAAAATTAACTGAGTGTTTTCAATTCTTTGAACAAATAACAAACAAAAAAAAACTCAGCGTGTTTTCAATTAATGGCTATTTCATTTGAGTTTTATCAAGTTTAAAAATATGTGTGTCATAGATTTGTCAACTTTTTTACTAGCTACTAGTTAAAAAGAGACAAACATTGTTTTCACACATAATTTAATTGTTTTTTGGGACTGCTGTAGAACGGTGGAGTGGCACTTTACAAATGTAAAGCAAAACACCATTCAGTGTTGATGGAGCACCCGAGAGGATATTATGTTAGTATTTTCATGTTACATACAATTGTAATTATAATTCTTTTATTGAATAAACATCTTTGTCCCATGTTTATCAATCAATCAATCAAGCCTTTTTATTTAAGCATGATGTTAATTATTATTATTCCAACTGTTCTGCTTGTCCCGAGCTTTCCATTGTATTATGTTTATACTCATTATTTATTTAGGGAAGTTACTTTAAACTAGACATGCTAAGTATTTTTGGTTTTAACCCAATTGGCGAATCCAGAAGGAAGCATAATGATTTTGGCAGCCTTGTATTTAGGTATGTATGTTTGTTCTACCATAGCACTGAAACTTCATATGAGGTTTCAATTAATGAGGTGTCAATAGATTATTATTAATAATAGCCCAGGAAACTTAAGCTATATAATGTAAAAGTAGTTAGGTTATATAGTTTTTTTAATAAATAATTATAATTATTGTTATTAGTACTTTTGAGACTGAAAAATGATGCAGTCTGTGCAAGGACGATAGAGACTTATCATTGCTCAAAGGAAATATTTAGAAATATGTTGCCTAGGTAAGGTATATATTGCAAAAAGTATTAAGATTTATTTGGTATATTATGTTGTACATTAAACTCTCAATAACTCTTTAAGTTTAAGGGGCTTTCAAAATGTTTCGAAAATGAAATAGTAAATTATTGAATGAACTGAAATTTGGCCCTGCACAAAATAGCGGTTTTAATGAATTATGTTCATTGCTCATAGTAATACCTACTACAATATCAGCAAGAATGTAAGTGTCATAACATGTCAGGTAAGCCTGGCATCTCATACCATTGGGATAATTATATAATATAATATTAATTAAATTGAATAATGATGTTTCACTTCTGCTTCTTTACATATCACGTTTTTATGGCTTGTGTATCCTAAGGTTCAATTGACATAATATGGTATGTAGAATTTCCTAAATACATTTTGTTGATTAGAGCTCTTACATGATATACCTCAAGTCTGTAGAAACTCCAGTATTCATCTTCAGAACTTAGAGAAATAAATTCTCTTAGGTAGTCAATACAATGCCCAATATTTATTACTTTTATATATATTTTTAAGTGCTAAGACTTCTTTTCACAAACAATTTTGGCAATGCTTTTTCTGACAAATATACTATGTATAATATTTTGTGGTTTTTAGATTACATAATTAAGGTAGAAGCTTGTAGACTAGTGTTTTATATTAATATAAATTGTATAATAATGTTTTATTGCAATTAAAATATATTAAATGTTTACAGCAACAAATGTACCTACATGTCGATTGTTGCAATCATTGTAATGTGTTGTTTACAGCTTTGTGTATGTATATAAAAAATTACGTAACTTTTAGAGACTAGCTAAGAGATACAAGTTTATCAGTCTATATATACTGTAAATATAAGAGGAATGATTTGTTTGTTTACATAGAATAGGCTCTGAAACTTTTGGGCAGATTCAGATGAAATTTTGCACATTTTATCTCTGTGGGATACTATACTTACATGTGCTGAGCCGCGGGCAAAAGCTTGTCATTAATAGGATTGCTATCAAAGGTTTAGCAAGAAAAAGCAAAATTAAAAAATGACATTTATTTAACATTAAATTACAACAGCTGTGTTAAAAACAATCAGTTACAAATTAGAATTATAATAATAATCAGTTTTCATTCACTTTATTTTGGCTCAATCAGCATTAGAGTTTAATTAACTCTTAATAGTTAACATATTATTTTACATTGAATGTGTAGTTCTATTATTAGCTGTTTGAGTATCACAATGGAAGATAGATTAAGTTTTCCTGTGGAACAGTTTTAGTTGCCTTAAAATAGTATCGGAATGTTCGTTTTTTGAGTTCTATTATGTATGAGTTGTAAAGTTTATTAATTTCTATAATAGTAGGTATAAAATCAGTTAAAAATTTGCATTTCAGTAAAAAAGTACACACTCTATACTTATTTAACAATCTCACAGCTCAAAGCCATTCTCATGTTATGCACTGAATATGTTAGGCACTCTTGTCACTCGTAGAGTTTCACATATACCTCAGTCATGTACAGCCAGATACTTGTACATATTGTTATATAGATGTCACCGTAAAATTGTAAAAACCGTTAGATTGTAATAAAACTAGTGAAATTGTAAAATGTTGTTAGACTTCCGACGCGAATATAAAAGCAGTCTATAATTTCACACATTATTTTTCGTTAGATTATAAATATATAGTTTTTAATCTTTCGACATATTTTTACATTCTCGATAGTTATATTACAATCTAACGGTTTTAACAATTTTACGGTGACATAATACACAGTTACTGAAACATTAATGTTACCACCGTAAACCTTACATAAACATGAGGGAGCAACATCAATAAATTATAACATACATTAAGTAATACATATTTACATTTTATCAATGGAAAGTTAAAGCCTTTGTAGCGATAGTCTATTACAAAGGCGCATTAACTAATAGTAAGTAGGCTTTGCCAGCTTGTTGTAGGAGTATCGGGGACCCTCAACCGCAATTATTTACAACAACAGCCTAAGCTCGCTAGTACCTCTCATATTACAACATAATAAATATACAATATTAAAGTATAACATTTCATAAAATTAACAGCGTGCAAAAAAATTCATTCATCCAATCACAATTCTTTTACATTTTATAAAATTAATTAGGAGTAGGTATATATTATACAATGACATGCAGTGTTAGCATCCCCAACAATCTGCCTTAACAGTGCAATATAAGAAATCAAATTTAGTGTTATTAAGTGCATAGGAGGTACAGATTTATACGATAGCTAGGTACGTATGTCGCATAGCTATATGAAAGGCACTTGACATGTCACAAGATTAATAACAGTTCCCTATACAACTGGCAAAATACATGTTCAGCACATGAAATCGAAAATAATAACTAAAGGACACTGGGAATTTTGTATGGAGCAATTTGATACGGCGACCACAGATAAAATTCGTTTAGATGTTACATCTGGATTACAATGATATAGGTCGCTTACCTATGGGATGTGGGGTTAATGAGAAAATGATAATAAGAGCAATATTACTCACTGCATTAGTCACTAACGCCTGGACCGATTCCGATTTTGAAACGAAAACTTCCAGTTCGAAATAATATTGTTTGAAAGAGTGTACTGCTAAATTGGTCCCATGATCATGAAGACAAGATCTGACGATGGGATCCGTAAGAAATCGAGGGTATCCTTCGATTTTATAAAGACACCTGTACTAATGTACTTTTTTTGCTTGTATGTTAATAATTAAAGAAAATGTTACTAAAGTAAGTAAAAAGTAAGAGTTTGTGCCGAGATATACACTAAATACGTATCTAACGTTCTTACAAATTATTCCCCCATGGACCAGAATTAAAATAACTTCTGAAAGTATAATGTGGATGAAAATAGTACAATTTAAAAGTACTTCGGTTTGTGGTCACGACTTTCATAAAGCGGGTTAAAAACGCCCAGTGTCTTTTAATGTTTTGTTATTTTGCCATTCCCAACTTCAGTGGTTATTTTCAATTGGGCTGTGTGTGTGCTGATCGTGGTGTGGTGGCGCAGAGTCGGGGTTCGTGGTGCTTCAGGGCACGACGTACTGGACGGACCTGTTCGTGCGCCACTTCCTGTTCCAGGAGGAGCGCGCCATCGACTGCGACGATCTGCTGTTCTTCGTGCGCAAGCGACACGTCAAGGGCTCCTCCCGCTACCTGCCCAAATACGAGGTAACACCGACTCTACACTACACGTGAGCCAATATTGCAGTGTTAGCTAATTGTATGAGCATTTTAAGTAGTCTACGAATGTCAATATATACAAGGTACATCGTTCCTGGACAGACTGAATATCTCACTATGCGTTGACTACGAAGACTTAAGACGATCTGTGGTACTGGCTGAGTATGAGAGTGAGCTGGTGCTACATGTGTCGAGTGCTCGTCAACTACCACGTTCTCCTCCATTAGCACCATTCGGACTTAGAATACATCGTAGAGTAGAAATTGAAAATACTAAATTTTGCATAAATAACAGTTGTGTATTTTTGTTTAAACAATATAAAAATATTATTTCTTACAATAGGCTGGTAATACAACGCGACTATGCACTATGCTGAGTATGTACTACTCCTACCGTACACGAAACTAATCACAGTATAGTTTGTTAATAAATATGTATTACACTCTCTTTAGACTCGAGATCGTTCAATAACCCTTCATAAAATATACAATTTACAGAACAAAATTATCAACAGTCATCATTCGTCAAGTGTTAACCGAGTCCTTACACTATGTAACAATAAAAGCATACGAAGTTTATTATAGTACAGAACTTTGTCTCACACGATATCACATTCGAGCGGGTTGCAGACGGACGTGGAGGTGTTCCGCAAGGACTCCAAGAAGCTGCCCATTGGCGACCCCGAGATCGATTGGGAGGAGACCGTCTACCTCAACCTGATCGTGCACCAGTTCGACTACACGCTCACGCTGGCCATCTGCACGCGCACCAGCCCCAAGGAGCTGCAGGTGCTGAAGCGGCACTCGCAGAAGGTGAGCGTCATACGCGCTGGGGCGGCGGCGCGCGCGCGCGTCACTAGCTCAGCCGGCTGAACAGCTTGGTGCGAGGCCACGGCAGCGGCCAGTCGTAGCGCCGCGGCACCGGCCCGCGCACATTACGCTCCAGGTATGTGAACGCCCAGTACCACCACTCGCGCGCGATCATCAGCTGCCCGGCGCCGGCGCGGTGCGGCGTCACCAGCAGCGAGTGGAACGTCCAGAACAGCCGCGTCGTGATATAGTACGCGATCACTACGTCTACTGTGTAGTGGCCGTGCGCCAGAAGCAGGAACGACACGCCCAGAAGCGCCGAGCCCCACATGGCCCAGTGCACCGGCCACAGCTTGCGCGGCGAGTACTCCGCCACGATCAGGTAGCTCAGCACTAGCACCATCGTGTGTCCCGAGTAGATGTAGTCTCCGCAGTACGTGTGCTTGCCGTTAATCGACAGCCCAAACCCGGAGATCAGGTAGAACATGCGCCGGATGATCAGCAGCGGCGTCGTGTCGTTGCTGCTTTTCGGGCTGCAGGGGTAGGTCCTGCTCGACACCGGCAGCACGGTCACGAACATGGTGACCGAGCGGTACAGGTACAGCAGCCCGATGATGAAGAACAGTCGGCGCGACACGATGAATCGGTGCTTGTGGAACACCACTACCAGCATTGCGACTGTCGTGGACAGCATGATGAGGTACTCGGACACGGCGAGGCCCCAGTCGCGCTCGGTGACGTTGTCGAGCACGATGTCGTTGAGCGGCGCAGTCGTGTTGCGGTCCGGCAGCCGCTCGTGCACGATGGATAGTGACAGCATGTTGATGCACACGCACAGAAACAGGAAGAAGAAGGAGAGGATTGTCTTCCAGATCTCCTTGGGGTAGCGGTCCTCGCGCACGGCGCCCGGCGGCAGCTCCACCACGAACTCGCCGTGCGCGCGCTGCGGCGAGTGGTCGGGGTCGGAGTCATCGGTGGCGACCGGCGCATCGGGCTTGGCACCGCGCGCCAGCAGCGGCTGCCGCTGCATCAGCTCAGCCTGGTTGGGCATGACGGGTGGAGTGGGATCGGGGCGGCGGCGCGATGCGTTGTTGTTCAGGTCATTGCGCCGGAGGCGCGGCTCGAAGTTGATGCCCTTGATGTCCTCGCGCGCCGTGTCGACGGCTACGTCGGCATCGCAGGGCGCAGCGGCAGGCTCGACGGGGGGCGCGGCAGGCGCGGGGAGCGCGAGGCGCTTGGGCGGCTGGTGCGCGAGGTAGGCGCGCACGGACTGCACCAGCGGCTCGCCGGCGGCTAGCGGCGGGGAAGGCTCCTGCTCCGGGGAGCGGCCCGAGATCGTCATCCAATCACCATTCGCCTGGACAGAACCTGAAATCGAGAGACGGTGCGTTTGAGTATCGGGCAGCGGTAAGTAATTATTATTTTTTCTAGTTTATTGTTAAATTCGTTATGCATTTTTGTTTCCCCGCGAAGTGATGAATGTGACAGCGTTTGACAAAGAAATAGAATTGAATTGATGAGATTTTAGCACGATTTAAGGCCCATCTAGATTTAACTTTAACTGTGGGAGAGCCACGCTTCGGCACGAATGGGCCTGCTCGACTGGATAAATACCACGACCTCACAGAAAACCGGCGTGAAATAACGCTTGCGTTGTGTTTCGCCGAATGAGTGAGGGGGGATTGGGGATTTTAAGGGCCAGAAACGCAAGTCGCAACACCAGAGTTACAAGTATAACTAACTCCTCTGGTGTTGCGAGTGTCCATGGGCGGCGGTTCGCTTACCATCAGGCGATCCGTCTGCTCGTTTCCTGGTTTATTTCATAAAATAAAAATAATCTACTTCCTCGTTGAGCAACGTCTACCTATGTGACGCGACATTCCCACGAGAGAAACTAAAATATGTATTACTATAATATACTATTATACTCGTAATCGTCATGATTATGATGATGATATTAATGCGTAATTAATCAATAGTAATGTAGGAAAAATTATTACCTACTTAAAATTCTTACTGACTTACGTTAAATACGTTTTTATGAAAAAGTTTCATTGCTTTTTTGTATTAGGTACCTAGCTACATATAAATATTGGCATCACATATTATTAGCATATTTTGTTATTTATGGATGGATGCGTTGGATTTAGGTACTTATGTAAATGCTATGTAAACAAAGAGCATTATAACCATTACAACGGTCTAGTCGTACCAGAGCACTAGAACACTATTTGACTATTAGTCACTATTCACAAATTACCATTCACCGCAGCAACACAGGCGTGACACGTTATCGCACCAATGTTTATTTTAAGTACCTACTATTGTAAAAAGCAATTGTACTTGTGAAACTGCATGCAAAACTTGTTTTATAATTTACACGCATGTATAATAAGATTAAACTATGTAACTCATACTCGGCGAATCAGGTTTTACTTTAAGGTCACATTTAATCGTAAAATTTGTTGCTTCGAGTGAGCGGTGGGGAGCGCCGAGCGCGGTCGGCCGACCGGTTTTCGATCTAATATCAAACATGTTACATGACGTGCCCAAGGAAGTGTGGCGCGGGCCTACCTGGCCGGGGGGCCGCCACGGCCCGCCGTTACGTGGGCCGATTTAGACCGCGTCGCGCGTCCTTAACACCGCGGCCCTTTGTGTCGCGGCGCGGCCTCCTAGATCCGCACGCCCTAGCCCACCGACAAATATAGATCGGTGGACCGATTTCACTGCACGTTAGCACTCGCGTTAGAAAGCGCACGGAAGTTACGAACCGGCTGGGCGATCGATGTCCCGACTGTGAGCTGTCACTGGCGCCGAGTGCGGCCGCTCATCGATTCGACGCTGCGGTGGAAAGCTGAATCTCGGCGGCGCCCGTTCTGTGCGAGGAGCGAACGAGGTCGCAACTCAACACCGTATTTCGCACACTTCACTCGGCATGCGCAGAGCGGCCCCGGCACTAGCGCTCTGCAACTTCATTCACCGGTCACACTGTGCGCGAAGCCCCGTCTAGACGTGATCCTACTCGGAAACACTTCGACTCGGAAGCGCGGCGTGGCTACGGGCACGCTCGGGTGCTGGCGGTCGCGGACTAGTCGAGTTCCGCCGCCCCGCCGCGCGTCGCCCGCACTCGGCGGCGGTCGGTTCGTGTTCGGCCGTCGTCGGGCTCGCTCGCTCGCACCGGTTCGGAGGAGACAATCTACTCGCCCCGTCCCACCTCGCCGCGCCCGACCCCTAACTGCTCACTCGTCGCAAAGTCCAAGTTTCTTTCGATCGCGAACAAGAAAAATATTAGTCGAATTGAGTCGAATGTTCTTAGAATTTAGATTATATTGTTTGCGTCGCGCTTCGATGCATAACGTTTACCATGTTACATGTATCTCGTTTCTCGCTTCTTCGGAGATTAATTGAGTACCTACGATCGACACGCTAATTACCTAACGGTATCCGTCGCAATGGTCGGAACCGGTGGATGCAAGTTAATAACAACTTGTTATCTGCTGTGATTGAACGTACCGCGGTCCGCGGCACTATCAGACCACACTGTCTGTGAATGGTTGATGACCCGTCCTAAATCCTAATTGACCCGAGTTATTAATAGTGGTCGTCGCGGGCGGAGCGGGTCCTGTGGGCGCTGGCCGGCGCGGCGGTGAGGCGGGGGCGGGGCTCGTTATCTCTGTTATCGCCGGCAGTATATCGGGAGATCGCATTATTACAATTGCTGTTTGCACCAGTTCCGAGCGGAGCGTTATGCGACAGGCCCCTCGCGTATGTTTCCTCGCCCAGTGGTTTCGTATTACAATAATATGTTGATTTCCTTAACGTTGGCATGGTCGTAGATCGTATGAGTAGTTATGGTTCATAATAAAATACACACTATAACATAATATTCCATTCAATATATACGGTCGCGTTGGCGCAATCAGGATTCAGGATTTAATACGATGCAATAATTTAATTTTTAAAATAAAAAGAAAATAAACAAATAAACACGTACTGGCCAATATTATAAACAATCTCTCACACGTTATCAGTTATTAACTTATTACCAACACCACTGATGTACTAATCATGAGCCAGCCACATGGCCCTTTATGTATATGTTCTGTTGTAACATATGTTTGTGGTGCAGCTGCTGTATTAGCAATGCCATCAGAGTCAACTCACACCGAAATGAGATGCGACTTGCGACGCGGCACTGCATTTTTAGGGTTCCGTACAGCTTTGCCAGATTTATTTTGTGCCAAGTCGGGATTTTGGAACTTTTTGAGTGAAAAATCGGCATTGTTTCGTCAAAAGCGGGACATAGCATAGTAAAAAAAATTTCTATATAATCAAAAGATTTGAATAATATTTATATTTTTATTTGAGTTCCAATTACGTTTACGTGACAATAGATAGCAAAATAGCGATAGAAAGTATACCTATATTTTAATAAAAATATCAGATTTACCCTATCGTTAAATAGTTACGTCTTCGTCTTCTGAATAAAACGCGGGACATTTAATTTAGATTTAAAAATCGGGACGTCCCACTAAAATAGGGACGTCTGGCAACGCTGGCTCCGTAATACATAAGGAACCCTTATAGCATATTTTTTTCATTCTACCCCATCGTGTGGTGTTGGTATCATTGAATAGGGTTTTTTTAAAATAAATACAAGGTTTTATACCTATATGACTTTTTACAAAGTCGACCATTTTCGAGTAATCGGCCTCCAAAGTGGTTTGCTCTCCAAAGTGGCCCTGGCATTTCTAAACTACAAGAGATAGAAACTTGTAAATTTCCATGCTAATAGATCATGCTAAAAACTCTTTAGGAAAATTATTTTGAGCGAAATCGAACAATAACTTTTGTGAAGTAATTCGAAAATACGCGCTCAGACCAAATAAAAAGATTACGCGTTTATAGTTACGGAACACTCCTTAGATATGTCCTGACATGCTCTTGGTCAGAATGCGAGGCCGCGTCGCCTCTCGGTGTAAACTGACGGTAATGTTTAAGCGACGCTAGCATTGTGGTGAATCAGGGTGGTCGCGACCAGCCACTAATTGCTCAAGCGAGCGGAAGCGGCTGCACTGTTACGTGATGTAATGTTTATACGCGAACAGGATAACCACTACCGAGAATTTCTCCAACAATACCGAGTTTTATCCCGATGCTACCGAGTAAGGAAACTACCGTGTTCCGCATTCAGCTATACCCATAGCTGTTAGTCCATTATCTCAACACTAAGGACAACCGAGTCTTACCGCGCTTACACACATACAATGTTGTTACGCGCTGGGGTTCTAAAGATTCGGAGAGAAAGACCTGCTGACTCCTTTGAAGACTTTATTCACTAGCACTAATCATGTTCACACACTACTAAAGCACTAGGTCCAACATTAAGTACTAAGTCCAACACTAAACACTCGGTGTCCTAAGTCGTACGCCAAGTCGTAGGTTTCACTCACAGTATCACTCTTGATCACCAGTATTCACTTCGATATCGCCTGTTTCGCTGTTCAAATCGAACTCCCGATCACTAGTTTTCACTTATCACCCGTTTCGCTTCGAAGGAAGCTCAAAGTGAACTCAACTCGTTCCCAACCCTGAGGCGTATTTATACCTGCCGACACGAGTCCCAGACCACTCCAGAAGGTTCTCGACTCGCGTGACCGAGTTGTATTTATTCTGGAATGTTCGAACAGCAGCGCCATCTAGTACTGAGTAGGGGGCCCCACGCTGTCCCTGTTCACACCAAGTGGTTTCATTGGTTGACGCTAGATGGCGCTATTCTCTTAGTGTGTTCGTAACTATATATATATATATATATATATATATATATATATATATATATATATATATATATATATATATATATATATATATATATATATATATATATATATATATATATATATATAAACACCTTCTCGGGCACTTAGTTGATCCAGCCGGACTCCCGTTCCTTATTGACTCCACCTTTTCCCTGTTATAACTCCACTCCGGATGCGTCGATCCGAGCCGGAGTGGCAACGGCGCACGCGGAGCGGCAACGTGGCCACATATATTCGATGAGACAGCCATATACTCGCCATCTTTTTCCTTATAATTTCAAACTCTATCGACTCCGTAACCGACAAAATTCTGAGACCCTTGAACACTTGTTGGCTCCGTTTTATATACTGTTATATACCAAATACAACGTCGTATGTTGATCTGATCAGTATATATGCTACATTTTGTGTATTTAGTGGCTCCACTTATATTAAGAAACTTTGAACCTTGTTTGATCCGAGTTTTGGTATCTTTTTCTTTGTTTTTCGATAATTTTAAGTTTCACTTTATTTTTATCGAATATAATATGTTGGCCCCATTTTATATACTAAATACACCTTCATATGTTGATCCGACAGAATACATATCTAAGCGAAATAAAGCTGTATTTGTGAGCAATAAGGTTGGTTTTCAAGCATGTCAAAGACGGCAGTGAGATAATATAATAAAAATAATTGTCGTATTTTAATCATCTTCTTTTCAACCGACTTCCAAATCACAGGAGGAGGTTCTCAATTCGTGTGTATGTTTTTTTGTGTGTATGTTACGTGATTACTTCGCCGTTTGTGGCAGGGATTGAATAACCGAAAAATATCGGTAAAAAAGGTTAACGGTACGACGTCATACCTTTAAATTACGATAACCTTAAATAACGGTACCGCTATTTTTCGATATTGCAAAATTACGGTACCAATTTTTTTTTCGATACCTAAACCTGTAAAATAAAGGTATAGTGCGGAACGGCAACGTCGCAATTCGCAAGCGAGCCGGACTGCGCGGTGCGACGTTGTCAACAAACAACCGATGTTTTTAAAAACCTATCTGAAACGCTGTCCACTTTTGAATATCCTATATAAATATGATATAAATATCTTCGCTTGGGCGAGCAAATTTTTTTTTTATCTTACAGTTTACCTATAAAATTGTAATATTAAGTATATCTATCGCAGACTGTGACGTATTATATATTAAAGACGAGGCATGTTGAGGCAAAAAGTGTCAGTTAAATGGCCTTTCTTTTCAATTTTTTGGGGCAATTTTGACATTTTAATAATGGTGAAAACAAGATGGGATATTGGGATCTAATAAGTTAATCTTGCGAACAAAAAGTACTTGGCAACTGCACATGAGCATACTGTATTACTGAATTTAGCAGCGAATTAATATGTTGGCGACTAAATTACTAAACTGGCGAAAGCATCCAGGTGACAAAAAATACAAAAATCACCAGATAGAAAGTGGCAAAATGTTGTCCAAATTGGCACCGAAATTTATGAGTTGTAGACTGAATTTCCGTTTTGGTAACCATACTACGATGCAAGTAGCTGTAAAACCAGATTGGGTTAATAAATTAATGGCACCTAAAAATTCAATTTGCGACTACTGAAAATCGCATTTTTGGATACTGTAGGAGGTTTTTTTTTTCATTGGTATGGGTGTCGTTTTCAGGGATTTTAGGAGTGCAGAATTATGTGAAAAATAAATATATTTTGAAATTGGCGGAAAATTTGAAAAAAAAAAATACGTACATTTTTTTATTAAAATTAATATGGGTGTCCTTTCTTGATTTTTGGGGATTATAAAATTATCTTCCTGAGCGCGTCATTTCTAACAAAATATTGTATGCATTTCACTCGGATTGTTTCCCCGCGCGGGTTGCGGGGAAGCTATGCCCGCGCCGCCGCACGAGCACGTGGTACGATGTCGGCTATCGCACCGACAAATTACATAGGCGATAGGTGTGATAGAGACAGGTAAGGGATTTTAAAACAAAGTTAACGCGACCTGCGATAATGGTCTGGTTATTTGAAAAACGTCCTTATGCCAAAGACATAAGAGCGTCTTCAGTTTTTTATCGGATATTGCGATCGGTGTCGACTGTCGTGTAACGTGAAAACGCTGTAATTTTTTTAATTTTTTGTTCTAAACGAATAAGTGGCAATAATAAAGTATTGTATGATATAATGTTATTGTGTAGATTACTTATAAGTTATAACATAATAATTTTATATAAGTACCTAGTGTTAAATTAGTAGCCTACTTAATTTAATATTTTGCGTTTGTCACAAGTACAATTATTATACCTAACTATAGGTCGCGCAACGGTTTATGAGCGCTCAGTGAAAGTGGTGGGGATCGTTCGCGCATGTGACCAATAGCAAAAAATATATATATTACTAACGAACCAATAGCGTGTCGGCAGCCACGTTCGGCATGCGTTCGGCGCATCCACACCTCCCCGCCCGAGCCCGCTACCGCCAAACACACCGAAAAACTGACTTCTGCGCATACCCAGAGGGGGTACTTTTGTCGAAAGATCTTAATTCGTTGCGCGACCTGTACCTACTCGAATTAACTACCTATGTCTCGATTTTAATATGTTAGGCTTAGATTTTTTGTATATATAATATTTTAGTTATTGCATTTAGCTAGTAGCTAGTACTATCTATTATTGGCAAAGTAAACACAGGACAAAACAATTTCGCTATTGATCATACAGTTTTAGACTTTATTCCCATAACTTTAAGGCAATAACAATAACAATCAGCAATAACACTGTTTCAGTTCTAAGACTTTAGATTTAGTTAGGTATTACGGTTTATTTACCTACTTCGTGATTTGGTACAAATAGAGACGTGTAGGGCCGATTCACATCGGAATGGCAGCGGGCGATGACGAACTTTCAGTGTGAAATAGTTTTAGAACTATATTTCCCAGACTTCTTTTATTTACATACCCGCCCCGGCTTCGCACTGGTACAATGTATATATCTGTATAATCTATGGGTACAATACTGATACTAATCCTACCTCATAGATCTAAACTCTCCTCCCGCACGCACACCCCCGCCTTGGTGACGCCTACTTCGCAACGGGCCGTGGAGCCGAAATCGTAATATTTTAATTTCGCCATAACTTCAAAACCAAACGTCCAACTTTAATCATTCAAGGACCAAATATTATCTACATAAACTGTACTTAGTGATAAAGTAATTTATTTTGATAAGGATTTATATCATGAGTAAAATAAACGCGTTTAAATGTAGTCAAAAAAAATCAAGATTTCTAAATAAAAAAATTGTTGTTGTGCCTCACTCGACATCGATAGGTATAGTGTTTCGCCGACTTTTTTGTAGATATTTATAAGATCTACAATTAATTAGAACATTTTATGGTTCTATCTTTTATAGTTTAGGCAGCGTACGCAAAATAAGTAACTTTTCTGGTTGATTTTTTACACAATGTGTCCGAAAACCTCAAATATCTTACGGAATCCTATTTTTTTCCAAAATAAAATTTAGCCTATGTTACTCGTGGATAATGTAGCTTTCGAATGGTGAAAGAATTTTTGAAATCGATCCAGTACTTTTTGAGCCTATTCATTACAACCAAACAAACAAACAAACATACAAACAAAGTTTTCCTGTTTATAATATTAGTGTAGATTATAAAACAGTATCATAAGTTCGAAGCAGCCGCTCGAAACAGCGATACTAAGTCTTAAACATATGTGTATAAAGTTTAAAATTATTTCACGGCGACGCGAACCTGCCGCGGCCGGCCCGCCCGGCCTCGTCGCGGCGCGGCGGCGGCGCCCGCGCTGCTTCGTTGCTTTGCCCCGGTCGGGCCCCGCGCGTTACTTTCAAAATGAGATGGCGCACGTCTGTTTGTCTGTTTTTCGCTAACTCCTAAACTAGAGTGTGTGAAAGTGGCAAACAATGGTATTACGCAATAACATAATAACTAATAAAGTAGTGATTGTGTCAACGTAAAATTGTAAAAACCGTTAGATTGTAAAATAACTAAGGAGATTGTAAAAATATGTCGAAAGATTATTAACTATATATTTATAATCTAACGAAAAATAATGTGTTAAAATATTATAAGGCAGCATATTCGCGTCGGAAGTCTATCAACATTTTACAATTTTACTAGTTATCTTACAATCTAACAGTTTTTACAATTTTACGGTGACAATTATAATAAAACATAATAAGGTTTTTTATAATTCGAATAGTGCCCAAAAAATAGAATATTCGAATATTTTCAAGCCCTTGTGCCAACCTTATCCTTTTTAGGGTTCCATAATGCTTGAGGAACCCTTACAGTTTCGCTCTGTCCGTCCGTCCGTCCGTCCGTTCGTCTGTATGTCTGTCCGTCCGCGCTTATGGCTCCTGTAATTATGAATATAAATAGATGAATTATGGTATAATTAAAGACTGTGTATAGGTCTCGGTTTTGCCATCATAAAATAATAATAATTTTACATGTGAGGGGTGGCTCTCCATACATGTGAAGTGGGGATGATTTTTTTTTTCATTCTACCCCATTGTGTAGGGTATCGTTGAATAGGTCTTTTAAAATAAGGGTACGGTTTCATACTTCACTTTTTCACAAAGTCAACCATTTTCGAGTAATCGGCCTCCAAAATGGTTTATAAGTCGGTCCCCCCTGGCATTTCTAAACTATACGAGATAGAAACTTATAAGTTTCCATGCTGATAGATCATGCTTAAAAACTCTCGAGAAAAATTATTTTGAGCGAAATCGGACAATAACTTTTAAAATAAATTAAAGAAAACCTATTGCGCGTTGATAGATACGGACATGTCCTGTCATGCTCTTGGTTAGATTAGGTTATTTCAACAACTATTCCAAGTCGTAGTCGGTAAAAGAACCTACATCTAGGGAATATTATTCGAATATTCATTTTATTCGAATATTCCTCAATTATGTTATTCGAATATGACGGGATCCAGTATTCGAATAATACGAATAAAGCGAATACTTTTATTTTACGGATATCTTTAGGACATTAATCTGCCATTTATGGACCTATTTGTAAAAATCTTTTGTTGTTGTACAGGACATAATTCAAAATTGGTCGTTTAGTCACAAAAGAAGAAACCTGATGATGTGATTCATGAGGAATTGTGGGAACTCCTCGAAATTTATATGGACACATATAGTGATTTTCACTTTTTCTGAAGTAACACATGCATATGCTACCATAAAATATGATTTTGTGCCATGGTGTTTCTTCAAAAGCACTGAACAGAACTCCTCAGTTTATAAAGATACGCGTTTGGAAATTTCAACATTGTTTAAAGAACTGCAAGCATATTTCAATTTGTAACTTAGAGTAATCATCATCATCATCTTATTAACTATACCTAATGGAAGCTTGGCGCGTATTCAAGTATACATTCGATCGTTTATTTTAGACGTTCTAAGAGGTATTAATAATAATTTAACAAACATCACTAAAAATAGTAAAATTATTATTTTTAAACAAAAAAATAAACCGACTTACAAAGTAAAAATACACAAGAAAGTATGAAATAAAACTTATTTTCTAAATAATTCCCCTTTTAAATTTGGCTAAAATTTTAACTATTTCGCTACTCAATCTTCTTAATTTTTAAGTCGGTACCAGCAAATTTGAACGTAAGTTCTATAAAATACTGTAGGGTATTGTTTGGGCAGGCAGCGACTTCAAAATTAAGTTATAATTTAAGCCAAATTATTATTTAAGGGGAATTATTTAGAAAAAAAGTTTTATTTCATATTTTTTGGGTATTTTTACTTTGAAAGTCGGTTTAATTGTTTGTTTAACCCTCTGCGACTGACGTGGTAGTCCAATAGACACCGCGTAATATAAAATTCGGTTTATTACCGGTAAATTTCAAATTTAATCGCCGTTGCTCTTAGTACCTTCATATAGTTACCTAAGGCATCGGTTTATGCAAGCGAGGTGGTTGTAACTAGTGCACGTAGAGGGCAGAAGGTGTCCACGAAACTACAACATCAGTGATAAGAGCTGTGTCTACCATACTACCACCTCAGTAAAATGGTTATATTTTCATAGTGTCTCCTAAACAACCACGTCAGTAAATAAATTTTGCTCACCTTTCGAAAACGTTTATGGCTTGTATTATTTTGCGCCACTTCAGAATTTGATTTTATTTACATCAATTATAAATTATAATGAGGAAAGAATAGTAATTATTTAAAAGGAAACTTGTTTTAGATGGCTTACTCAAGTAACAACTAACAACCATATGCCAAGCACTTCTTCTGCTCGAAAGAGAACTTCAGCTGGAGTGTGCTGAGAGAGTGTGGTTAGAACTTAGAAGACGAAAGTGAACATGAATTTAGCGATATTACAATGAATAGGACATAATTTCATGTATAGAAACCGTAGTAGAAATAGTAAAAAATATATTAAATGGCAAGAGATTTAGTGCTGAATCATATTTTGAAAAAAACCCGAGTATAAAATGAAAGATTTCCAAGGGAGTTGCGCATGACTGTCACTACGCAAGTAACAATTTACCGTCGTACAATAGTTTATAGGGTTTAGGTAAGAATATCCCCCCACCACCACCAGTAGTTCGATCTGTTCCATCAAGTAGTAGATAACTGTTGTATTTGTCCAACAAAAATAAAAAGACAATTGTTGATGTGATTATTTGTAGCCAATTTGCCTTCAGTGCTCTTAGTCAAATAGTGATAATTGTCTAACGAACCTGTGATTTTGAAAGTTTCTAATTTTGAATTGAACCAATGAATAAATCTCATGTTTGCAAGACTTATTACTGTAATTATTCGTTTTAAAATGTACAATGTTAAAATTTAAAATAGTTGGTTTTGATACTTTTTTTATGTCATTAAGATGAAAGGAGAGATTCATACACTGATTTGTGTGAAGTCAATAAAACCTACTTAATGTTGAAAATACAAATTGTTTTTACTATTTCAAGCTCATCTATACTAATATTATAAAGCAGAAGAGTTTGTTTGTTTGTTTGTTTGAACGCGCTAATCTCAGGAACTACTGGTTCGAATTGAAAAAATATTTTTGTGTTGGATAGTCCATTTATCGAGGAAGGCTTTAGGCTATATATCATCATGCTAAGCTCAATAAGATCGGAGCACCAATCAAGAATGTTTCAAAATCGTTTTTTTTTTCCTTTTGAGAGCTTTCGCTGCGTACGCTGCGGAAACGGTTAAAGTTTCGCTAAAATTATGTGTTACAGAATTGTTCCCCTTTAAAAGTTCTAAAAAAAAAAGTCCGCGACTGTAAATGTCTATCTTTTAAGATTTGCTCACAATAACCTTTTTATGCTAACCAAATTTGTTCTAAAATTAAGTATAATTTGTCAGGGTGTTTTCATAAAGATGATATTTATTCTTATCCAAGTATCCTTATCCAAATAAATACGTTATTCTTTACAAGCATTTAATTTAGAAGAGATTTGCCGTTTACATAATTTGTAATGAGTATTTTAGAAGATATGGCAGTAACAAAATAATCAGCGCGCAAAACGATGTGCGAGGCGCGGCGGGCAGTCGTGGGCGGGAAAAAGCTAGTATAACATAAAGAATAGGCTAAAAATCTGATTGGTATGAATAAAATAACTGCATAATTTAATTATGTGAAAATATTTACAGTTAAAATGGTGTCCCGTGTACTACCACGTCAGTACAATCGCAATAGATGAGCTACGTTAGTCGCAGAGGGTTACAAATAATAATTAGCTCTATTTTATTAAAACAGAGTACTTTTTACAGCATATTCCGATTTTTGTGCAGTGTTCCGACTCTCAAAAATGTTTTACCCCAAATTTAAATAAACTGATAAATAAATAATTTTAAAAAATCTGTAATATTATTGTCCTTAAGACATTAAAATGTATTTACAAAAGTTTACCAATATTCGTTTTATTTGAATTATTCGAATAATGGTTAGTCATAGCCAATATATTCGAAATATTCGAATAGTAAAATTTGAACATACCCTACCTACATCAACTCTCAACACACTACGCCTGCTTAGTACCAACACCAACACAGTTACCTACCGATCTAGTATCTACCAGGGATGCCTGGAAAATATTATAAGGTCTAATTTTTATAACAACTGAAAGTTAGTCTCTATTCTGTGTCAAGTATCAACTAATGCGCCGCGACGCTCACCGCCAAATTCAAGGCATCCGCGGCGCGGGCGGTCTGGCTAAGTAGGTACTACTAAAATTTTGGGAGTATTTGTCCGGAATCCGGAAGGGCGAGGAAAAGTCAATGTCATGACAACTCGACAGTCGTGTGTTTGCTTTTCAGTTCTATTCTATTAGCGGAAAGTTCTATTTGAAATGCACTGAATTTTCTCCGGTCTTTTAAATTCCGGACAATATTATAGTCCCAGCTTTACATGATATAAGATTTTTTCTCTGTTTGCCAGATAATAGAATTATCCAATTTGGTGTAGTGTTTTGGACGTGATGAGCTTACCTAAGTACCTATATTTTGGGAGTTACATTCTTATACATTATTTTTTATACATAATTTATGTTTATTCGCAGAAACCGTACATTTTTCCGCGATAAAAAGTAGCCTATGTCCTTCCCCGTCGTCTACTTTACATCTGTGCCAATTTTCTTAAAAATCAGTCCAGTAGTTTCGGATCCTATTCAATGAAAACAAACAAACAAACAAACTTTTCCTCTTTATTATATTAGTACAGAAGATATAGACTAGCTGGTCCCCGCAACTTCGTTTGCATAGAACCAACAAAAACGGATCCCTTCTTATTTAAACGGAACCCTTAGATAAAAGTAGCCAAAATTACTGCTTATATAACATCAGCTATCTGCAAGTGAAAGTCACGTGAAAATCAGTCCAGCCGTTTCGGAAATTAGCCGGAATAAGCGGACAGACAGTCGGACAGACAAAAATATAAAAAAAACAGATTTTTACAGTTAGTCATATTATAATACTTTCAAATTAAATAATTTAAAATTGCAAACAGACACTTCAGAATGTGTCCATATAAATTTCGAGGATTTCTCTCGATTCCTCGTGGATCCCATCAGGTTTCCACTTTAGTGACTAAAAGACCAATTTTCAATTAAACCTTTTATAACAACAAAATAATTTTGCAAATAGGTCTACAAACGACAGAGTAATGTTCAAAAGTCTCCGTGTTGGTGTAAAATAGTATAAGTACCTTTTATATGTGATGATGTATGGTGTGATGGTGGTGGTGATGATGATGATGATTACTCTTATTGACATGGTGGCATATGCTTGCAGTTCTTTAAACAACGCCGAAATCCCCAAACATGTATCTATAAGGTGTCAGGAGTTCCGTTCTGTACTTTTGGATCCAGGGTATACCTTGGAACAAAATGCTACTTTTTGGTAGCATATGCTTAGACTACTTCAGAAAAAGTTGAAATCATCATATGTATCCATATAAATTTCTAGGAGTTCCCTCGATTCCTCATGGATGCCATCACCAGGTCACCACTTTTTTCAAAACGAGACCAACTTGGGTTTATACCCTTTACATCAAAAAAAGAATTTTGAAAATCGGTACACAGACGGCGGAATTATCGAAACCTAATGTAACCGCACACGAGAGACTCACATAACGCGGCAAAGTTACGGGCAACAACTAGTCCTTTAGAACATGATGAAAGATAAATGTAATTGTAATACAAAACAAACAAAGGATCCAGCAGCAACCAATAGCTGAGCATCTCACAATATGGTGGTCTCTGATTGGCTCATTCGTATCGGATCAACAAGTACTGAAACGTCAAAAAGGTGGATTTGTATAAAACTGGCGTAATTATTATTATTACTTTCGCTGACACTGTTGGCTCCAAACGGAGCCACATGGGGACGGTGAAAACGCAATGGATCAACAAATACTGCCCGGATCAACAAGTGAAAACGGATCAACATTTTACTACCTATATGGCACGAATGATCAACATAGTGCGGAAAGGGATATCTATATATATATATATATATATATATATATATATATATATATATATATAGAAATGGTCGGAAAGCTCCTCGAAGTAGGCCCATACCCGCCGAGAAGCGTCAAAACCGCGAACAGATGTCAGACGTGAATGTTGCGGATGGTTTTCACATGGCAATTCACGACACAAAACAAGTGTCACAGAACCTAAGCGTTATTAATACGAATTCTAGAGTCCGGAATATGGAATAAAGTCGATATTTTACTAGAGTTCATTCGACTGCTATTCGAATTTCTACTTGTTGTACTAGATGAGGTTAAAATACGTACTTTAATATTACCTAATGACAGATATACATCTTGTCACGTTTTCTCACTACAATTTATCAGTTTCTAAATTATCACGTTAAGGACTGTCCGTAATGTTTGTTCGCTTTTAAGTTTTAAGTAAATATTTGTCGCCAAGAGCACGTTTTCATTACTACTTTCCACTGCATTGTAAAAGCTCAAACACATGTTGTTGCCTGCGGCTCCGTTCACGTTTAACTTGGCGTTGGCAGTATCCGTCATGAAATTAAATTGGTAAAAAGCCAGCTTTACTGGCTTCGGCGGTAATCTATAGTAAAAAGAGTACAAACATTACTTACATTTCATCCCCTATGATATTGCAAAAATCCCTTTTAGTGGATGCCTGTTTCATTATGTCAGCGTGACAGGACCTAGTGTCCGCGCGTGAGCTGTGGCCTGTGTGTCAAGTCCTACTACTATTATAAATTCAAAGTTTGTGAGGATGTATGAATGGATGGATGTTCGCTACTCGTTCACGCAAAAACTACTGAACGGATATTGATGAAATTTGGTATACTAGTTTATTTAAGCTCTGGATTAAAACATACATATAAGTATATACTATCCCCCTTACTAATAAAATATTTATCCAGTAGATAAGACCGTGTATACAATGTTTTGTCTTTGTCTGTCAAGCGACTTTTCCAACGCATAAGATAAGAAAGGACATAACATTGTATGGCTTGTCTACTGGATAAATATTTTTATTAGTAAGGGGGTATAGGTACATTTTATTCCGGAAAAGTACAGTGTTCCGCGGGCGGAGCTGCGGGTAAAAGCTAGCAATAAATATATTATCTATTGCAAAGGCCTTAACGACTACATGGATTGCTCTGAAAAACTATCTGTATAAGGGCCTTAATCTATAGATAATATGCATCAAGTCGAGGGTCGGGTTGGGAAAGGTCGGGAGCTATTGGCGTTTATCTCGTTGGCTGCGAAGGGCCTCTCCATAACTGTTCTCCCTTTGTTGTTGTCACAATGCGGACAAATTGTGGTTGCGGGCAGTCGCTGCCGTTTTGTTTGAAACACGGAATAATAGGAATTCCAATTTACTGCCCGCGCTGCGTATTTTCTTTGTTACATTTGATTCTAAAACTTTTCCCTACAAACTTTTGCTATAATCTTCGAACGTCATGGACATAAGATACGTTTTTTAAATAGACATAATGATAAACACAATTAGTTATCTGTTCCATTAGCGTTTACATATTATTATGATTACTAAAAGTCAGTCGTAAGCGCAAGTCATTTAGTATGATTCAAAATGATTCCAACTTCCGACACATCAGAAATCGACATTTGCTTTGTTACAAGCTCTTTTTTTGGCCTCGACACAATTGAGGAAGATCTATATTTTGTTGTGAATTTTTGTCTTAGCACGTTGTCCATGTAATGGGAGATTTACATGGGTCGATTTCCAACCGTGTAAATGACAATTCGGCTAGGTCGCAAGGCCATTTCGACAACAAGGCGATGTTTTGTCAAGCGTCTTGTAGCACGATAAATCCATGTAAATCTAGCATAATAATTGCCATCTGCAAACGGTTCTGACATGGCATTTCGCAATCCGCACGTAAGCGAGCCTCATAGATGTGAATATTCATGGTGTTAATGGTCAGGCATTGAGAGACGTGTTTTTTTTCTGATAGTTATTCCTTGATATTTCTGTCCAATGATCACTTCAACCCTGATTTTCGACCATCTTCGTTTTCGTAATGCTTTATTAGCGTATAACTCGGCAAGTAGTCACGTTTTGTATTCTTCAAAGTCAATAAATTCAATAAGACTATTATTGGTGATTGGTAAATTGTGAAGCCATTCTATACAGTCTTCGTAATGAATTGTGAGGGACAATTGTGGTCAATTGGTTGGCCAAGCTCCGGGAGGGGGAACTGGCGCGTCTGGGTCGAAAACAATTAATTTTATCAATAATATGGACTATAATAGAACAAATTAAAATCTATTAGGATTTATTAACCTAGTCGTATGATTTACATTTTACAGTAACGTCAGTTTTATAATGTGATTTAAACAGACACGTCATGAAGGAATTTAAAAACAAACTGACGGTTAAGACTGAGCCGCGCTGAAAGCATCTGTAATAAACGAGAATTTTCGCTCCTACTAGTGCTATGCTGGCTTGTAAATAGGTCGTGACTCGTGCGTGTAATTTTTATGGAATGCCAAATAAACTGTAAGCTAGATTCAAAGAAAATCCTTACAATGTGTTTTATAAATAAATAAGTCTTTATTTGAAAATTTTGGAGATTGTTTTGGCATTTATATACTGATGAAGAGTTAGTTTCAAGTTATTTTTTTTAATATAATACATCTATGGTTTCAAGTGTAATTTTATTTTTATATTTGCGTTTTCACGCACTAATGCCTATTTAGCACATTAGGCCGCGATACACTGGGAAAGAGTTGGGAGTGACAAACAGGGACCGGAAAACCCGTTTAATTTCAAAACCCTTATAAAAGGAAACCCAGGTCATTTGGTAACCATAACCATTTGGGAAACCCTATTGATTGGGTAACCCAAAATAAAGCTTACCCTATGAATTGGGAAACACTAACGAAAACGTAAGCGCTTACAGGGGGTTTGAAAGGGAAAGCGCTTCCTGGTTTGGGTTTCCGCTATTGAAGAGGTTTTATCCCCACACACGTCCGATTTCTTGGTTCTGACTTTTGATTCGTATTTCATATTATTATCCAAGATTTTTTGCAGGAGGGACGGGGTCATCTTTTAATAATTTCGTTTCCTGCAGTAAGCCGTGAAGCGATCATACATATACCTTCTTATGTATCAGGTTATTAGATTTCGCCAATGTAACCATAGATAATAATTCTAATGTACCTACCTACTTAAATAACCTAACCTAATCACATTAGAAAATCTAAATAATTAAGAAAAATATAGGTGTTAAGAAGGCGATTAAGTATATACATATATATGAAGTATAATATTGTATGATTTTTAATAAGTACCTACCCCCTGAATATCAACTTAATTAGTTTGTACTAGATATGAGCGCCGATGGGTGGTAGATCGGCTCGGTGGCGGCACGCCGACTTTTTTGGGTCGGCGGCTGCGGGCGGCGTCGGCGGCGTGACCTTGAAAAGGTTTTTTTGAAGTTTGTACTTGGTAGTCAAAAAGTGTAGTAAATACATTGGTTTAGATACAATTACAATGAAATACAATTTATGGCACTTTTTGTAGTGGTGAAGAAGACAATTATAGAATTCCAAATTAGTTCCAACAATTAACTGTGCGTTGATTCCAGAGAGTATAATCACTGTAATCTTTTTCTATTTTCGTTTTATCAACGCCCTTATTTTCAGGAACTGACGTTGAAGCCCTTTGTATAACTGAATATCTAGGCTCTCTCTAGTGAACAACCAATAATAGCTAAGATCTCAGCCTGAAACACGGTGCATAACCCAAAACAAGCATATCTGCCTATAGGTGGTTCCTCCCCCATAGTCTAGCGCCCACCCAGTTGTCTTTCCTGGATCTGTCTGTGAACCAAATTATGTTACTAGGATGAAAATTAATTGGGACCTATCCTTCCCCGTCCTCCCCAGAAGTTTTGAAAAGCAGGTATAGCTTTTAGAAGCTATGCTTTTAGGCCTGTTACATTCTACCTGCCGTCATGGCCCTGAGAACCACCTTAGCCTCCATATGAACAAGCAGAGGTCAGGTTTATCAGGGCTTCATGTGAAGTGGTGGGTGCCGAAGAGAGCGCACCCGTGATTAGAGACAGGCCAGCCTCTGTACACTATTTAATGTTTTGATGCAGTTGACATGTACAACTTTTTTGGCTGCATAGTGTGGCATACCACACTTCGCAATATGTGACAATCGGTCTCACTATAGCTGTGTTATGTGTATAACCATGCATAACATTGCCTTCGACCGAAGGCCTCATTATAGCTGACAAGTCTCGGGTAGAACCCCAGAGCACATCTTGCTTTTTTCATAATGTCTTCGATGTACTTATTCCAAGTAATACTTATCAAGATATTTGACCTCGCTCGCAAACGTGGTAGTTCTCCCGAAGAGTGTTGGGGGTTTTAGTCCCACCAACTTCCTCTTTTTGGTGTAAGGTATCAAGACTGTCTTATTAGCGTTGACTGTTAGTTGCTCTTGTGTACTGCGTACACACTTGGCCACTATAAAATTACTCCTGCGTAGCTGGTCTGGTTTTAATGGATTTGGCGCCCAAGTTGAAGAGAACGGCTGCGGTTCTCGGGCGCCTCCTGCCCAACTTTGGAAGACCGGAGTCCAGCAGGTCTAAAAAGGCCGTTTTAGCAATTCATTTTCAATTCTTATTATAAATTACTGTATGAAAGATGACAGCGATCGTAAAATGGCCACTTGAATTGCAATTCATAATATGATTTGGATACAATTTATATGCTAAAATTGGCTGAAATGCTTGCATTTGACAGCTTTACAAGCAGAATTGCTTAAGTGTCAAATAGCAATAATTCATAAAAAGTTACTCGTGAGAACACTCGGTGTTTACAATAAATTTAGAACTCTCTGAAACCTTTTGCATTTTAGTTAGTGTGAGCCGTGTTAGTGAAAAATAACCATTTAGTTAGTGAAATTGACCATAAAAGCGATTTGGTTTCGAGGGCCGCATTGTTTATAAACAAACGTGAACGGTGAAACGTCAAACTATCTCCATAGTCCATACGTCAAACGAAACTCGCCGTGACGTCTAACGAGTTGCCAGTCGAAGAATAAGAATTTATCACGAAATTTTTGTACTTCATTGATTACCTTACCTAAATATAAATAATCCTCAATCGCCGAAATCCCCAAACATGTATTTATAACTCCTTAGTCAGGAATTCTGTTCAGTACTTTTGGATCCAGGGTATACCTTGGAGCAAAATATTACTTTTTGGTAGCATATGCTTATGCTTGGACTACTTCAAAAAACGTCGAAATCACTATAATATGTGTATATAAATTTCGAGGAGTTCCCTCGATTTCTTGTGGATCCCATCATCAGGTCACCACTTTGAAATCAAAAGAAAATTATATAAATATATAATTATTTCAATTATACAACAGACGGCGGAGTAATCGTTGAACATACAAAAAAAAACACACATACTATATAGTATGTGTGTATATAGAGATGGCCGTTATAACGTAAAGCGTTTAAAATAGCGTGCTTTTATAAATAAGTTGTAAAGTCGTTTAAAAATTTTAGCGTTTATCACTTATAATTATCGTTCATATCGTTTATAGTCATAAAGCCATAAGTGTGGTATGAGCAAAGAAAAATAGTTCTTATGACAGCGCAATAAGAGTGAAAATTCTTTAATGTAGCTCATCACTTATTTAAACGGGTTATTTTTTGTACTTATAACTATTAAGCTTTTTCGTGTTTATTCACTTTTTGTTAGTGGCGCTTTGCGGGTTGACGAAAACACGTTATATTACGTTACGCAATAATTCGTATTTTAATCGTAATAGTGGTGCTTTGGTGGCTTACCGTGAAGTTTTAATGTAAATAATAAATATAATAATGGTCCATATGGACGTAATATAAACTTTTCGTGTAGTGTTTTAGTATTAAGTTTATTAAGTTTTTGTCGTAAGATGACGAATAAACGACGTGAATTGGAACAAGTAATTTATGGAACTACTTTGAAAGAAATGAGGTGGAAAAAGTGGCGATGTTTGTTATCCTATAAATCAACTATTACTAATGATAAGCAACATTTAAGATTAATGCATATTATCAACATGTAAAACATTTTTATGAGTTCATATTATTATATTAATAATTATTCAGATTTCAGACAGTCCTAAGCCTGCAAAGTACGAAGGAAAGTTAATTTAAATCAGTTTAAGCGATCGAAAAACGTAACATAAGCGCAAAAAATATTATAACTTATAAGTGGCAATAAGTAGATAATCAAATAAGCAACTAAGCAGTTAAAAATAGCTGCTATTGAATATTTAATAACGGATAAGTTAACTTTTAATTTTAAGCCGTTTATCACATCTCTAGTGTATATACACAGCCGAACGTATAACCGCGTCCTTATTTGTAAGTCGGATGACCTGAGTGCTGCAAATAGAGTACTTCTGCGGCGACCACAACGAGCCATGGCGCTGAGAATGATAAGCGGGTACCGCACAGTATCAAACGAAGCAGCTTTTGCTCTCGCTGGAACCCCTCCATGGGATCTGGCGGCTCGCGTGCTAGCGGAGATCTACCGCCGCACGTCGGAGTTTAAACAGCGCGGAGAAAGGGTATCTCCCGAATTGACAGCCCGATGGTGTCGTCAAGCGCGCAAGACAGAATGGTGTCTCCAACTGCTGGCCACAGAATAGTGGCCGCAGTCAGATCGGTTTTACGGGAGTGGGTGGCGCATAGACAGGGCACCCGACACAGGGCGTGACGACACGGCGCAGCATACGCTCGAGTCTTGCCTCGCCTGGGACGAGCAGCGAGCAATGCTATGCGCCGTAATTGGAGCATAGCTAAGTCTCCCGGCCATCCTTGAAGGGATGGTTCGTTCCAGAGAGGCCTTTAAGGCGGTGGCCACCTTTTGCAAAACCGTGATTTCGCAAAAGGAGGCCACAGAACGGGAGAGAGAGGCGGATGTAGTCGCAGACCCTGTTCGTAGGCGGCGACAAGGGCGCAGGCGCGCTATATATGAGCGCCAGTTACCGGCCTAAAGGACTTGGGTGACGGATTGGGGAATCCGTCGCCCAATGCACGAGTCCTCCCGGTAGCAGAACGTCCAGTGCCTGGACTGCTCGCCCGAAGTGTTGGCAGAACAAACTGGCATGCGAAGGCTGCGATATCGTGCAAAAGCCGCTTGGTAGGCCGCTGCTGTTATCGCTTTTGTGGTTCCGGCGGTCTAGCACTACAGCGGGGAAGAAGGCACCATGGGGTTTTAGTGGCAAATCCGGGTGCGCTCCTCGCCTCGCACCCGGGTGAGTCCCACATACCCCGGCTGGCGTCCGCAGTCCGCCGGGGATGCATAAAGCATTTCCCCATGAAAAAAAGGCTAATCACCTGATTGTCTGACAAGAAAGATGATCCATGCGTCGGATGGGCATGAGAGGTCGAGAGATCATTCTCTTCAGTCGTGTCGGTTATTCGTCCCACTGGGTTACTGGCTGTGAGAGTAGAGGAAGAGAGAGTGCTCTTGTGTACTGCGCACATACCAGGGCACTATAAAAATAAACCGGCCACCGTCACCGAAATGGTTGTTGGTAGCTATTATTATTATTAGATCTTCAGTTAGCAGCCCATTCACTACCACGGACTACTCCAGCGGTGACCCCACCCTTTTCTGTGTGCATCCTTGGGTCAAACTGCCAAAGCCTTGGGTCAAAGTGTCAATCCCATAATCTATCCACTCTACTGTAGCTGAATCTACATTTCTAGAAGCCAGGCTATAAGGGTTGAGGTTGACCTTCAATATCTAGAAATGCACTCAGCGCAAACTCCTCAATAGCTATATTAATGCGATCTACTAGCTCCATTATCGCCGTATCAGTAGATCTGCTTTTCTAGTAAGCATATTGTTGTCTTTGATAGTCACGCAACACAAGTCTTTACTTAGCATGGGATTAGATTTATGTGATGTATATTACATGTTTATTCTATTGTATGTTATTTTGTGTGTTTAATAAAGAATAAAGAATTTGAATTTGAATAAAGAATTTGATGCTCATTTCCCTTTCGATGAACGTGGAGGTTAAACACCTTCCTCTCGTTTAAAGCATGAAAGAAGTAAGGTCTATATGGGTATAATAAATGACTTGGGTAATATGAATGCTCATAGTCACTAACTGAAATCTGTCACTCGGCACGCCGATAGATTTTCGCGGCGGCGGCGGCGCGGCAAAATCGTCGGCGCCGCCGGTGCGGCGCTCATATCTAGTTTGTACTCGTTGGTGTTTCGTTTGCCAACGTCCCCTCTCTGCCCGCGCATTATTCAGGGCTCGCGCGCTTCTCGTCGCTAGCATGGCTGTCGCTCGCTTCGCTCAGTCGATGCCATGCTCTTTCGGTTAACATGATTAATAATCAAGGCCCAGCTAAACGGCTTGGAAGGTTAAACGTCTAAACGTTTAACCTTCCAAGCCTTATAGTTGTATTAACGAGTTTTTACGTTTAGACGGAGCGTCGAAATCCTATACAAACGTAGTTTCGTTTGGTTAGAAAATATTAACCAAGAACGAAATAAGACGTGAATAAACAAGCAAAGTGCAAGTAAAAACAGTTAACAAATTAACGGGGAGAAGAAGGCGTGCGTGAGCGCAATTTCTGTTCTACCATAATATAGCCGTTCGTTCTACATCTTAAGATACATTGTTGCGTGCAAGTAGTGATCGAGTTGAGCCCAGCTCACGCAGTGCGCATGCGCCAGCCGGTAGCGTACGCTAACGCATAAAATAATTGACCCTATTCGTAAAGAATTACAATCTAAAGTCGCTCGAAGAGGTTACTTGGTTAGCGCTTATGAAGGGGTAACCCTTTTAGATGAGGTTATTCAATCCATACGGCTTTTTCGTTGTGCTTAACTACTATTCGACTTATTTATTGGGAAACCCTTTGAAAGGGTTTTCCGTTCAACGGATTACCAAATCATAAGTGTAACCCCATCATAAGGGTTTTTAATTAACTTAAAGTAGCCAGCCTTTCGAAATACCCAATCAAAACCCCTTAAAGGGTAAGCACTGGTGGTCCCTGGTGACAAAGCGCAACACAGTACTTGGAATTTGGAGCGCAGTCATCTGTCAATTGTTTGGGCTATATATGTCGATCCTCTCGTGCTTGTAGCGTGTTGTGCTGGTGGAGTGTAAGCATTTTGTGTATTGTTTACGTTTCTGACGTAGTTTATTGAACTCGACACGTGTTCAGCCCGTAAATCTGTACATGTGTCTGTGCGTCTGGTCTAGACTTGGCAGTAGTTGACACCAGTATCTAGTAAGACACACCTATGGCCTCCACGGACTGTTGGTTCGTTAGTAATATATATTATTTGCTGTCGGTCTATAAATATCATGTAACTAGGACGGTGGTAACTTGGATCCATTTTCAGTTTAATCTGTCAATAACTAACATACTCGTATTGCTACAATACGATGACAGTATAGTGCCTGGTGATTAGTGATCCATTTTTGGTTTGAAATGTATAGAAGTTTTGATTAACCGTTAAAACTTTTCTTATGTTTACTTTTAAAACGTATTATGTCTGTTAAGTTTATACGACTGGTACAGTTCACAAGCAGGAAGGAAACTGATGACGTACGGCTGTGATAGTGCGACTGTTGTCGTACTACTTTCACATAGTTAATTGACGTCAAGCCACGGTCACTTTGTAATAACCTTTTTTATCTCGCTTGCGGAAAAGGGCATTATGCCTTCCCCGGGATGGGTGTTTGATACTTTACCCACTAAAACCACTTGCAGATTGCCATCTGCCACTATGTAGAGGAGTGACCCGGATCTGTCTAACACAGCCAGGACACTCCCCACTACCGACCGCTCTATCTCATGAGGGACCGGACTTCCAACTAAAAAAGGGGCGCTCCGATAACCTGAAATGCCCCCCTCGACGCCGGGGTTGGCTAAGCCGGGGAGGTTTCCATCATCCCATCATCCCGGAGCCCCGTTAGACATTATGTTAGAGGCAGGAGGTTCGCAAAGCGACGCCTCCGTACTCACATTTTCAGCAACAACTATTGCCCCAGTCTCCGCACTCGTTAGAGCTTTACATCATTTGGCGACTTACCTAAAAGTGACCTCCTCTGCAAAGCGAGAGGAGAGTACAGTCGCCATGACCATGAGCTCCCACGGCGTATCAACGCACAGGCCTTAAGGCTAGAAATTAGAGATTTTGTACACGTATTTCTCATATGACGTAGGCATCCACTAAGGAAGGATTTTTTTAAAATGCAACCCCCCAAGGGGGTAAAATAGGGGATAAAAGATTAAATTTTAATTTCACGCGGGCGAAGCCGCAGACAATAATTAATGCTAGTTTCTTATAAAAGACATATGAGAAACAAATATTTTCATCTAAACAATCTGAAGTGGAAAATTTTGTTAAGTAGATAAAAGTAAATGAAACTTAAACAAAACCTGTTTTAATATTTCTTGAAGTTTCCAGTTTGGCTACTAGAATACATGATTAGGATTAAATTAAATTTTTTTTCGGTAGCCATATTCTATAAGTATAATACTTACAGAATATGGCTACCGAAAAACAAGCAAAATTTCGTAGAAAGAAGCTAGAAGGTCGATTCTACCAATTAAATCCAGCAATAATACAGTTACGATGCAGTCTCGATATGTTAAAACTGCAAAGTTAAATAAAAGTTATTCTCATAAACGTCAAACTAACGTAAAACACGTTTTGATTAGTCCAAACTCCAAAAATCTGCTGTTTATGATATCAAGACGATTAATTTATTTATAATTCAATAAAAGTAAAATGCAAGTGTTAGTTAATTACGTGAAATGGGGTTCAGATTTTGTTCGAAAATCGTTAATGTATTATCAATTATCATATAACAGTAAACCGACGCAAACGGTACGTAGCTTGATTGTGTGGGGTGATATTGTATTGTTTCTCGAGATTGTTTAGACGTAAATTAACTAGCGACGGTTACGTATATAAAATAATGGCTGTTGCCCGCGGCTCCGCCCGCGTAAATACAGTATCCCATGGGAACACTGTGCCTATTCGAGATAAAAAGTATCCTATGCTTTAATCCAGAGCCGAAACTACTTCCATACCAAATTTTATCGAAATCCGTTCAGTAGTTTGTGCGTAAAAAAATATTAGAAGGATATGCCAACACAATACGGTATTATCCTATGATGAAAATATACATCAGATTGTTGATATTTTATCGCTAAACATTAATTTAAACCAATTTAACTAACTTTTTACACAAAAATATGTATGATTTTTATAAAATATCAAAAATAAAATTATGAATTTTTCACGTTTGACCACGTGACTAAAAACGCACGAGATTGGAATGTGACGTCATATTCTTGTACTTCTTCTTCTTTTATTAATGTCTTCCCGATTTCCATAAAGAATATCCAGCATCGAATCATTAACGTCATGCGTCAGCGAGTAATAGCCACTTTTTCTGCATTTCAGTGTTCTTTGGTAGGGTCACAAAGATTTTCCCCGGTGTTTAAATAGACGTATTAGTGCATTTTGGCACTACGCACCATTTATAAGGCATTTTTAATAGGCTTAAAACATTTATTTTAAAACGTAAATAGTAGGTATTCTGGGATTTGGCATTTTCACTGTTAATTGGCCACTTGACACTTGACAGTTACAATGTTACAAGAATGTGACGTCATGACAACTCATTATAGCGTTTTCGCGCCTATAATATTAATTTGAACTTTTAGGCTAATTTGCAAGGAAAGGAAAGAAATTCACAAAGAATGGTTCAAACTGCTAATGTATTTTGGTATTAGGAACAATTTGACATACTTTCCAAAAACTTGGAAAATACCCTATTAACTAGATACATCACAAAAGCGACACTACAAATGACAGCTCGGCGAATGTCAGCCATGTCACCATGTCGACGTAGGCCTAAGGTTGACACCACGAAGAATATAGACAAGGAGTCCAATCTCTGTATATAAAAGTTGTTCCGAAAATTTGAAAAAATAAGAGTAGGCGTGCAGAGAGCGTTGCGCTCGCTAAGTCCCAAGAGCTTGTGCTCATAGTGCTCATACCCATGCTCATCAGCTGCTCGACCGCTACTGCATCCTTTCACAGCACAATATTTTACCATTTTTTCTTAAGAATACTTTGAAAATAATTTATTTAAATACACATTTATGATCAAAAAAGGTTTATCAAATTACTGATTTGGTTTTAACTAACGTCGTACTACTGAGTACTGACTACTGACACATAGCTAATTTCACTTGGTAAATCAGCGCCGCTGGTGGTTGCTTTTAGAACTATTGCTTTACAAATTTTTGCGGACAGAATTCGAGGTTATAATATGGTCTGTGGAATTCTCATATGAAACCCTATGGAGATTGTCTATATTATTCTCTAGACAAATCTATCATATATATGTCACCGTAAAATTGTAAAAACTTTGTATTTTACAATCTAACGGTTTTTACAATTTTACGGTGACATATATATTGAAATTATACTATCAATTATGTTAAAGCACGAAACGACCAGCGGCCAACCCCGTGAACGAAAGTCCTGGCTGGAATGTCGATTACGTTATTTTTTACGTTAGTAATATGATATATTCTTTGACTCATTCTTTTCTTCGCATTAGGTACGCATATATAATATTTTTGTTATTGGATTTAGTCAGTCTCGGAGTATAATAAACCCATAGTATAAATTGTTATTCTCACCTAGGTACTATACTTTGTTTGGATACAATGTATTTAGGTTAAAGAGTAAATAATCTAGACACGCTATACCTAGTATTTTATTCTTGTTTCTATGACGCGTGCAATTTTTTATCTGAAGACAAGATAATTATCTGCAGAACAAATAGCAGTAAATTTTTGGGTTTAATGGTGACAGTTGAGATATTAAATCGGCACAGTATACATATTATGGGATAAAGGTAGGAATAGTGATGATAGTTGAAATACGCTCACACCCTTCTTTGAATATTTTAAATATGATGTGACGGAATGATTTGTAGATTTTCAGGATCTTCCTTAATCTTCCCAGTTTCGAAGGGTACCTACTACCTAGTACCTACGCAGACTATTCTTTCATTGTAAACGCTGAGTTTGTTAGTCATTTTCGAACTTAAAGCATTAAACCAATTTCGAATGACCTACAAAATACAGTGTGAAAAATCCTATAAGATATAAATACCTACCATGTGCACAAATTATTATAATCAATCAAGTTATTATAATTAGTAATTACCTATGGAAAAGAATAAAATAATGTTGGTAAATACACATTATAAAATACTCGCTGCGACCTTATGTCCTCGTACTTTGATCCGACCTTTATGTATGTTCAAAAAAAAAGAATATTTGTCTGCGAACTTCGCAGTTTGTTAACGCGAGGTTTGTTTGGTATGTTAACGATAATGCTAAGTATTTTTAAACGACTTCCAAAAAGGAGGCGGTTATACGTTCGGCTGTATATATATATTTTTTTTTTTTTTTTTGTATGTTCGCGGATAACTCCGCCGTCTGTTGGCCGATTTTCAAAATTCTTTTTTTGATGTAAAAGGTATAATCCGAAGTTGGTCCCATTTTCAGAAAATTGGTGACCTGATGATGGGATCCATGAGGAAACGAGGGAACTCCTCAAAATTTATATGGACACATATGGTGGTTTCGACTTTTTCTGAAGTAGTCTAAGCATATGCTACCAAAAAGTAAGATTTTGCTCCAAGGTATACCCTGGATCAAAAAGTACAGAACAGAACTCCTGACTCCTTATAGATACATGTTTGGGGATTTTGGCGTTGTTTAAAGAACTGCAAGCATATGCCACTTTGTCAATTAGAGTAATCATCATCATCACCACCACTATCACAGCATACATCATCACATTATGATGATATAGAAGGTACTTCTCATAGTATTTTACACTAACACGGAGATCTTTGAACATTACTCTGCCGTTTATGGACCTATTTGCAAAATTATTTTGTTGTTGTAAAGGGTTTAATTCGAAATTGGTCCTTTAGTCACTAAAGTGGAAACGTGAAGATGCGATCCATGAGGAATCGAGGGAACTCCTCGAAATTTATATCGACACATATAGTGATTTTGACTTTTACTGAAGTAACACAAGCATATGCTACCAAAGAATAAGACGTTGTACCAAGGTATACCCTGAATCCAAAAGCACTGAACAGAACTCCTCAGTCTTTAAAGATATGCGTTAGGAAATTTCGGAATTGTTTAAAGAACTGCAAGCATATGCCACTTTGTAACTTACAGTAATTATCATCATCATCTTAATAACAATACCTAATGGAAGCTTGGAGTGTATTCAGTTATACATTCGATCGTTTATTTTAGACGTATTAATAATAACTTAACAAGATATATCACTAAAAAGGGTGAAATTATTATTTTTAAACAAAAAATTAAACCGACTTCCAAAGTAAAAATACACAAAAAAGTATGAAATAAAACTTATTTTATAAATAATTCCCCTTTTAAATTTGTCTATTTCTCTACTTAATCTTCTTAATTTTGAAGTCGTTACCAGCAAATATGAACGTGAGTTCTATAAAATATTGTAGGATATCATTTGGGCTGGTAGCGACTTCAAAATTAAGAAGATTAAGTAGAGAAATAGACAAATTTAAAAGGGGAATTATTTATAAAATAAGTTTTATTTCATACTTTTTTGTGTATTTTTACTTTGGAAGTCGGTTTAATTTTTTGTTTAAAAATAATAATGTAGCGAACATAATCGCCGATTATAGAAAATTCCATAGTTAATATTAATAATGCGATTTGTGTTTGGGGCACTTGCGCTGATGTGGCCTCGTCTATGACGTCATGGCCGCAATCGCACTCGTTTGTGGATAAGTCGTAACACTAACGTTCGTTTTTCCTTTGTTCGCTACCTCGCTTGCTATGGCGCATAATATTGCAAATTCTTCTTCAGCGCATTTGTGTCTGAAGTTCTGAACTCGTTCTGATTTCCATTTGAGGTAAGTATGCCGTATATATTAATTTTAAGTCTCATGTTTTGAATGTTCTGTTAAGTTCTCAGATTTTTATTTGAACCTCTGCAATGGTAATTGAGTGGATATAGAGAGAATAGGGATGTTGCCTTATGCCTAGTGTGAAGTGTCGACACTCGACTGTCACATTATTATAAAATAAATTTTGAAATAGTCGAATAGAGATACATACCTAAATCTAAAAGAAAAAGTTATCTAGGTTGACGCAATTAAAATCATAAGTAAATAAAAAATGCTGCTCGTACTAGCGCACGAAATACGAATGTACAACGCTAAAAATTCACGTTCCCGTACAGGGAGCACCACTTAAATATATATTTTATGTTGTTATAGCTGTAACAAAAACCTTCTGTGGAAATTTCAACTCTAGCAGTATCACGGCTTCATGAGACGCGTGCCTGGCGATAGACACACGAAAGGCGCGGACGGACAAACGGATAGACAGCAAAGTTTCAATAATAGAGTCCCGTTTTCACCCCTTGGGTACGGCACCCTAAAAAGGAATGCCTTTTTCTAGCAATAAGCCAGTTTCTAGAAGTCTGGCTGGTGGTGTATGGAGTATGGACTATCGGCGAAACGAATCCTTTATATTAGCAGGTTGACCATTCTCTTTTGTGTATTGTGATTTGCGGATGTATGTCGTCATTATATTATAATACATACTAGCTTTTACCCGCGCCTTCGTGGAATAGAAAAAACTTCTCTTCTCACTGCAACATATTATACAATAGGGAACTCTTCGAAATTTATATGAACACATATAGTTATTTTGACTTTTTCTGAAGTAGACCAAGTTAATAGGCAGTGACTAAATACTTTCTTAGTACGATCCTGTTCTTTTCTGGCCTCATCGGACACCCTCTGTTTTTCTCAGTAATTTATCAACTTCAAAAAGTTATCCATTATCACTGACTTGATACGAATAATATATGATAATGTCATTTATTGATAGCAATCAACACAGTGTGTAGATATATCTTTTAAAATAATATTGCGCAGTTCTTAGATTCGATATAGTCGAAATTTAGTATAATTTACATCATGTACATGTATTGGTATCTAATTATTGCAGGTAGCAGAACACAATATTTGTGGGCGACATCCGACGCTACATGAGCAGTCATAAAGATTATTGTTGCGTGGGAATCCTTTTTTGGTCGTTTTCTCACGTTTAAAATCTATTCGGAATATAGATGCTGCGGAACTACTTTACCCTTCATATTGTTTGCCATTTTCGTCGCGACTTGCGACTTCAGACAAAAAAATTAACAGCCAATAAGTTCAAAGAAAAAGGGAAAGTTTCTGGAAGTTTTGAAAATGAGGTAGATAATAATGATAGTGGCATTGCGCATAAAAAGTGAAGACTCAAATTGTCCCGACGTCGGTCCAATTTTGATTAGTGTGCTCCGCGTTCTGTGTTAGTGTGTACTGTGTGGTCGACGAGTAGAGTCTGGCTAACGAAAGATGAGACTGGAAAAAGGCGGCAAATTCAAAAAAAAGTAAGTAAACAAGGACAATAAACTTCATTTTCATGAAATGAGTTGTTCCTAACAAAATATAATATAATTGTCATAAATAATCAAGTATCAAAACTATAATTCCGACTATAGACAAGGTTGCCGTACGTCGACTTTTTGAATTTAACGTCTTTTTCCAGTCTCATCTTTCGTTAGCCAGACTCTAGCGCGTATTACGCGTCCCGTGTCAATGTGTGTCGCGGGCCGCGGCACAGAAATATTGTCAGTTTTGTAAAGATATAACGTATCTATGTAATAATTAATCGGAGGATGTACCTAAGTAAAGAAATTGGATCTGGACAACAACGGCGTAAGTCGCGTATCTGCAGGAGGTTGAGCGAACTGTGAAATTTTAACTCAGCCCTTCAAATATTATATTAAATATGAAGAAATATTCCAGTCAAATGGTAGTTTTACCAAAGCACTGGCAGTAACGTCTTTCGCTCGTGTCATTGCAAAATTACTTCCCAAGAGAGGTTTGGTATTTTGATTGCGAAATGAGATTTTAATTTCGGCTGTGAATTGTGATTAACAATTGAAAACTGCTCGAACCAAGTAGCCGACGACTAAGATGATGATGATGAATAGCGTCATAACTCATAGACCCGGTAATAGATTTTATCTACAAGTCATACATAGTTTGGGATGTAGTAAGGCGCGGACGAATATATTTTGTACGCGTGTGGCACTGATTTTGCTGCGGGTGTAGAGTGTAGACGCTTTGTAGGACGAAAATTGGCAAAAAATGTGAACACACGTTCAATATAGCGCGTTACGTGGTTACGTGTTCTCCCGCCTGTGGTCTGTGGGCTTAGCACGTGCGATTGACAATAACTAACCACAGCCGCAGAGGTCGTCAAAGGACGAAGGATCAGTACCTTCGCACAGTACAAATTACAATAGATGCTTTAGATTCTAGACCCTAGTTGCACTTGTTCTGTTGTTGCGCGTAAATATAGTATCTAGTATCCCACGGGAATACTGTACTTTTGCGGGATAAAGAGTAGCCTATGTTTTAACCCTGATTCCGGAGCCTAAATTACTACCATACCAAATTTCATCAAAATCCGTTCAGTAGTTTTTGCATGAAAGAGTAACAAATATCCATCTATCCATCCATTCATCCATCCATCCTCACAAACTTTCACATTTAGAATATGTATTAAGTAGGATAACATTATAACGCAGTGTTTATGATGTCGGATAGATTTTATAAATAAAAAACGAATAGTGTAGCTTGTTCAAAAAGTTTGTTGCTTTAAAATAGAAATTCCAATTAAAGCTCAATAAAAATTGTTATTAAACGCAGCTCAATTGAAAGATTACCGTTATATATTCGAATCAACAAAATCGATAATATACAAATAGTGGACTATTTTAGTGACACAATCGTAATGGGCGTAATGGGCTTACGTAGCGGCACCCGAAATAGTGGGGCGGGCCGTGGGCGGCGCGTGACGACACCGCGACCTTGACCTCGGCTGCAGCGGGCCGGGCGTTGGGTCTGACCGTAGTTACCAACAATCGGACGTCCTGACAACTCTGTGTTCCATGCTGTAGCCACTTACTCCCTGTCGAGCTTTTTGGACATTAGTTATTACTTATTATCCATTCAATAACGTCCACTTACATAACCTACCTTAAACAGTTCCGTTTACGGTTTAACGACATTAATGGGTATTCAAAGGCAAAACTAGAATATGTCTCAGTGCCTACCCAGTAGAGACGTATGCACTCTAAACCCCAATTTCACGAACGTCACACTTTTACTAAATACATCTTAGTTACTACGTAACCAACGTATTGAAACTACATTTAACTCCGAGCTTTGGTTTAAGATCTGTCTGTCCCGTTCTAACGTTGAATGAGAGAGAGATCTTTCTCTCTCTCATTCAACGTTAGAACGGGACAGACTATATATATCTCTTGATATATCAAATCCAAGTTTAGCGATAAGCGCGTTTAAAGAAATTTGGTGAAATCGGGGCTAAATATCTACGCAATTACCGTTTCCCAACTCATACACGTTGGGGGAACAGGGAGCTGCTAAATCAGGAAGATGATTTAAGGGAAAACTGCTATAAATATAGAAAGGGGTCCTCTAATTAAATTGGTAGTAGCATGAGTCCGATATGTAGAACGGAGAGGCTTGAAACAGACGTCATAATGAATGAGTCACCGATGAGTATCGATGGAAATTAACTACTGACTGGTAATCCTCTACCGCCGGTATAAACATGTGAGTCATGAGTCATGACTACTGTGCATGAACCCTGTGAATTAAAGGAACATAATACGAGACAAATGATTTTCATTTGTTCTCGACCGCTGCATTGTGTACCTTGTACTACTAGGTCAGCCTATTCACTCCATTGTTTCAAGCAAAATAAAATACGAAAATTGCTGACTACCAATCTAAAGTTAGAATTTTGAATAGCTCGTATTTCAATACTATATTTTGATATTTTCAATTTATCGACGCGTCGGTTTAATTCTTTGTCGAACCTGTCACTAATTACTTTTCTGAACTGCAGTTTGGCGACGACCTACGGGCTACCTCTCACCTAAGTTAAATGTTTTCTAGCCTGCGTCCATCTCCCACCAGATTAACAAAGGTACCAAACCTAGCATTTGTACAGAGACAACTCTGGTCTTTGATGTAAGCCTGGAAGGCATATTAATATTTTAAGTTATAAATTTCTATTCTCTACGGTAAATTTTTTTGCCTTATCTTTCAATAATAGTGCAATCTCACTTCTCGGTTAATAGGTTATTACATTAATAGACCAAAGTTTAGGTGACGTATTGTTGCAGGTTTGGGCGTCCCCGAGCCGCCGCAAGATGGACACGAAGGGGGAAGGGGAGGAGATGACCTACCCCCACATATGCTTCATGGTTGATAACTTTGATGAGGTATGTACTATCACTATTCAATACCACCAACCAAGTGGTCAACTTAGTCTACGTGTCTCCTGAACTAAAGTCAAGGAAATGTTCTTAAGATCTTTATACATAATACATAGATAAATCATTGGTCTCGCTGGGCGCTCGACCGCCTAGCGAGACCAATGATTAGTCTATGACATAATATTAGTTACTGATGACGTAGGTAAACTTAAACGACACAATTAAGCAGTTCACATATTAATATACACATTCCACCTGAATGTATTAATCTAGGAACATTATTTGCTATTGCAGTAGTACCTATACCGCGTTTATTGAATTTAATATGAATTCTTGCTAAACCTAGCGAGTGGCGTCGCAACAAGGGGGTGGTAGGCAACCGATCTGTAGCTCCCTGAAAATGGGACCGCCTCTCCCCTCGCCTTGACCGGAGTCCGGATAGGAGAGAGGCTGACGTAGGCGCCTGTAGCAATAGCGCTCGTTAGTATTGAGATGATAGATTCGGCCCTGACACGCTTCTTAAAAAATTGCCTTTACTGTTGTGGTAGGTATTATTGATATTGACATGATGTCTCATAATTGGCAGCAAGCTAAGGGAATTTGTCGCCAACAGACCGAAAAGTTAGATGCTGTTATGCTATATTCAGAATATCTGAGCAATTTAACATGGTTTACCAATTTGTTAGCATTCGTTTTTTACTTGCCTCCTACTATGGAGGCAAAAGTCTACTACTTATATTACTATTTACCAGTGGCGAAGGCCGGATCTCCTTCACAGGGAAGCCCTAGCCTGTATAATAGGTAGGGACTTGGATAAGGGGTTTTCTAAAGGTAAGTATTAAGTGAAGCCGATAGGAATGGAGCTATAGGAACCCCACGCCACTGCTATCTACTTATGCCAACGTATCACGAGTTGTAAGTCCTATAACAAACAACAATGCAGCGCCGCGCGACCTTGACCCCGTGGGGCTGACGCGGACGGACGGGCTAACAGGTCGTCTATAACACCGGTCAACAAAAAAAAATATTTTTTTTGCGCATGGGTTTTACTCGATTTATTCTGAATATATGAGAAAATATTTATAAAAAAATGCGATTACAAATCGAAAATATTTGCTTTATAAGAAGTTATAGCGATTTGACCATTTATGATTTTTGCTTCCAGTTAAAGTCGGTCTTTGCGCTCTATTGCTGGCGATAGAGAGGTATGGTATGGGGGTTGTCTTTCTTACATCCCTCCTTGTGTACGACGGTATGACCTCGCATATTATAAAGAAATATCGTGTTTAATTTTTTTTTTCGCTGTATTATCTTGTACAAAGTAGCTTCGAGAAGTTGAAAAGGAGATGGTGACTCGTTTTGCTATATTTGTGGTGGATTTATTAAAGTGAGAGAGAAAATGTGTTATTTAACTACAGATTTAAAGATTTGCGAGGCATAACAAGCTTACTTCAATCTACCTGTTACAAATCAAGACCAAAAATGGGCTTATGAAATAAATATATGAATAAACTAACGAGATGATTGAGATTTTTTTCATCGTCGGCTATAGGATGTCTCTAAAGAGGCAAATGTTCCATTCTCATTTTGATAAGCTTAAAGATAATATGGGAGCTTACTCGAAAGAACAAGGGGAATGATTCCATCGAGATATAGTTGGAATTTGAGAGACGTTTCCAAGGCCAGTATACATACTGAAAGCATGTTGAGGATTGAGGGACTATATTTGGTGGTTAATAAGATAACTTCTACTGAACATGACACAAAAAGCAAAACTGTTAATTTTTAAACATTTTAACACTATTTTCAAACTAATTTTGTAAGATTATATCATAAAATTGATGCTCAGTATCTTTTAATAAATCACCTCTATGTAAATTTTTCATGTATTTTCATTGATTTGAATTTTTTCATTTTTTACACTTAAAAGCAAATACAGAACTATTTTTTGTTATTATTATTATTTCTAGGTATAAAAGCAATAAAAATAATGTATGTATAACCCGTGCGCAAAAATGCTGTCGACTATTGTAATCCGTCTCTGTTATAATGCTCATGTGTTATACTTCACAGTTCACTGACAGCCAATTGCTACGCTGTTTCTTATGCAGAAACACAAAACTATTACTTATTTGTGCTGATATCTAACGGACATGCAACCGAGCAAGGCATCGAAACCTTTTTGTTTCAAAGTCAAGAGAGTCTTCTACACTTTGGATTGAATTTTTACAACCCAATGACTAATTATTCTCCCGAAGTCCACAATCGTGCAGCAGTACGTATTTGTGCGACTGGCCATTTCTGCTACATTGGCAATTGGCATTGTCTAGATTCAGCGTGTGATTGGTGACCGTAGTTGCCCGCAAGCCGTGTCAATAGATCGTTTATATTGTGCTCGTAGTGACCCCTAACCGTAGACATCTGCGATATTTCCGAAACCTTTACGCTCTAAGATTGGAACATGGTGTTATACAGAATACAGAAGTCCAGATATTCCCTTCATACAAAAATTTAAATGATTAAAAAGGTTACTATCGACTGTATGTTGGTATCAAGTTTAAAATGACCAAGACGAGCGCGGCATCACCCTTACAATACCAAGTAGCTGGTAACGCATATAAGCGGCTCACAAGTGTAATTGGCTCGAGGGGTCCGGCTCGATACCAGGAAGTCTAATGCTATTAACCAATTAGAACCAAGGAAGGTTCCGCTAATGTATTAGTTTATCGTTACTCGGTAGCATTTCTTAAAACCTCGTTAACGTTTAGTGATGTGAGCCTAGAAGGAACTTTTGACAGCGGCATAAACGTAACGCTATCTACTTCTTGTTTTTATATTTGTCTCCGTAGTGATTCGCCAATGTCAGAGTGAGTGACGGAAACTCTGCTAATTGAGGAGATCTTAGGATATAACAAGCGTACGGTAAGCTGAAAAGCGAGGTCAGTTGAAAAAACCTAAAACAAACACAAATATTTAGGGGTTATTACTATTTAACATTATCTAATGAGAATTGTAAAAAAATCTGTCAAAATCATGACAGCGCCCATGCAAATTTCATTCGTTAGCGTTACGTTTACGCCGCTGTCAAATGTTATTGCTAGGTCCTCTGAACGTAATATAAAGAAGTATGACATGTCTCTTCATGATTTGTAAGACTAATTACAGTTTATCTTAATTAAAAAAGTAAAAAAAGGTGTTGTTTAATGCTTCTTTAATCTCAGGGCATGCGATCGCACTCGCATCAAAAGTAGCGACTTGCGAGTAGGTAGTAAGCAACTAGACACTGAAGCGAAACTGCACTTTTGTTGCTTTCCGGTCGTCTGTTCATTTTCGATACAGCCAGAGGCAAAGAAGGTGCCGTAGATGATTCTAATCTCATTGGAATAGTGTACGGGCTTACTGGTATCCGCAGATCTGACATTGACCTCGGAGCTCTATTGACCCACAGTTCCGGCGTGCGGCGGTGACGCAACAATCTCGTCAATAGGTTCGAGCCAACTGGAGTTCAGATACTAGACGCCTTGTTGATATGAAAGAAGTTAAACGATGACGTAAGCGGTCACTTGACCGACATGGTGTCGAGATCGTGGATCATTATGATTAAAATTCCATTGAATCTACGTAAGAGGTTCCTTTAATAAACTATTGTCTATTTGCCATTCATGAATATTAGTTTTCGGTCTATCTTACACTACCGCAGAAACGAAGCTGAGATAGACCGTAGGATACTCGATTCTGCCTTTTTTTTCATTTATTTACAAATAAATATAAACAATTTTGCCTTGCATTAAAATCGCATCGCATCGATATGGTATTTTCAAGTTTGTATCGTGGCGTCGCGTCTTCGTCGCCAGCTATAATAGAGTGTTCAAAGGCAATTATTGAGTTTAGAACAACTTATCAAATGTCAATCCATCGGTATATAATCGTGGTTAGAATATTTAGGTCCAGATTTTAGATTGTAAAGTCATTATTACTTATAATTGAGGAGGTTATTTTCAAACCGTATCATTTCCAACTTTTAATTTTTTTTATTTTATCGCGTCATCCGATTCTTAATACTAAATTATATAATTAAAAACAAAGTATTTTTTTCAAATCGAAACAATTCCTGACTAAAATCGCCATTAAAAAGAGGGATTTGAATCAATTTGTATCATTTCCAATCAGTCTTGATACATGCAGACACGGTGATATTCAATTGGTTACAAACCGTATCATTTTCTATAAGTTATTATTTCTGAATATCTATTTCTAAACAAACTATAACATTTCCATTGAAAATAATTTCGGATGATGAAATCGGTTTTTCCAAAAACATTTGTTTCAAACTGAATCATTTCCAATAGTTTCAAACAAAATGCATAATTTCCATTTTTCTTTTTTAAATAACTCAAATGGTTTTGCAAAAAGATTCTAAATATTGGACATACCAACAGCTGGCAAGTCATATGACAAAATGAAAAAAAAATCAGCAGTAATAATATAAAGCCAGGCTATTAGGCTGTTTTCCTTGAATATCTCAAAATAATGAAATGTGGAAATGATGCGGTTTGAAAATAACCTCCTCAATTATCTACTATTGTCTGCAATATTAACAATTGCCATTGTATGATAATAATGGCCATTTCAAATAATGCACATTTTCCTCCGTTTTCTATTATTACTAATTGATCATAATAGATGACAAAACTATTAGTAATGTTCTCTTGTTTCGAAACGCTCCACGTACCTACCTACTATTAGGTATATGTACGAGTACAAACCTACAAAGTCCGCAGTTTTATATTTTTGGCAATAAAAACCATATACTTACCTAAAAAAATTTTCTGAGTATTGTTTGGTATTCTGTTCATAGTTGAGCTACGTTAGTATTTGTAGGAATAATATGCTTTAGTTAAGGTACCTACAATATTAGAAATTAGCACAAATTATAGCCAAGGAATAACGACCTAAAAGTCTTGGGAGAATGCCTTAAAACGATAAATGCATGCTTAAAATTATTGTTTACATATTGTTGGGTACGGTACGTATAGTACTGACAAAAGTGATATTTATATTCCTGTGTCACTTGCGAGTTGTGACTGATAATAACACTTATCACCGACCGGCGGCCACGTGACGTTGTTTTCCTCACATAGGTACAAACACGACGTCAATGTTAAGTGCCAACTCATTACTGTTCAGTTTTGGACAATACAGTCTTGTTCCATCAACTATTTGCAAAAGTGTAAGTTAATTAATTATTTCCTCTAGTCTTACAAGTTACAACATCTCTCTAATTAATTTATTATTTATCCATGACTATTGACTATTCACTTTACTATCACTAGTGAGTCATATTATTATGTTTACTCTGATTATTATTTATTTCGCAATAGTCTCTGCCCTCTGAAGTGTTTTCTGCCGACACAATTAGGCACGGCCTTTTTTTAAACGCTCAGACAACGCGCGTTTTAGGAGCGCGCGCTTTTGGCGCTGTAGTAAGTACGTAAAAAATCCGTCTGGTTGTCATCCGAAAATGGCGATATCGTGGCCCCCTAGCCACTTAAGATTGCTTGTCTTGTTATTACTTTGTTAAATATTACATAACATACAGATATCATATCGAAAAATGTAATGTAGTTGGCGTAATGTTTCGCCGTGCACAGGAAAATAATTGTTTATGAACTAACGCCTTGCGTTCAAAGGTGAAACTGCTTTGCAGTAAATAGATTTAGTTACATCATCTACGAAAATAACTGTAGTAATATTTACTATTAGCCAAGCGACCGGAGTGCATGACTACTAAGATACGAGTAAATAATAATTATATTACATATTATTTGCCAGCTCAAGTTACTCAAGTATATAATAATATAGTAATAAAAAGACTCCTGCATTTTTAATATTTCACATATTATGTACTTTCTTTACGAAGTCAAAGGATATAGTATATTACCACAGTCTATGGAACTTACCTACAGTCGTCCAACGGACACGTCTAGACAGAGCAATCGTGCGGGGCGTGCGGGGTGAGAGAGGGGCGGTAGCAAGCTGCCATACACTCGCTTGGGACACGTCAGCCGGGGTTGACGCTTTTAATTTGATTGTTTTAAGTGGTTTGCGACATTGTTTCGTTTGAGTTGTATGTAGGTACTTATTTACAATGGTCAATTATATGAACAGCTAAAGATGATTAACTTTAATACAAAACCATGCGCCTGTTTCCCGTCAGAATTTTTAATAAAATTGTATCTACGTATGAGAATTTACTACATCGTCAAATTCAACAATCGCAATCTAAAAACTAGTAAATCCAAATGTCGAAAATACCTTTCAGTTTCGCATTTGTAGCTTTTGCAGGGTTCGTAAATATCCGTTATTTATAATAAATATTAAAATATCAGATATCTTTGATATATATCCGATATTTTTGGTATTTTCAAAATTACATACTTTCATACTCTGATATGTTTTTTCGTAATAGTTGAATCGAAATAATTTGTATGTCTGATAATTTGAAGATAGGGATGTAAAATTAAACTCATTTATTTATTATTGATATTCAAAGTTTTCAAATAAATTAAAAATCAACGATAGATACTTTTGAGTATCAATGTAAGTCTTAAATCCATAAAATGACTTTTGTTTATAACCAGAAGAAAAAAAAGTGTATTAAATTTATCAGTCGAATTAATTTGACACATGGTATAAATGGTATAACAATAGTATAATAACAAACAAGGAATTTTCTTCCGAAAAACAGGGGGTCACGTGGGTGTCATAAGCCTAAGTTACATGCCGCGTCGACGGCTATGATTAGTTAATGTCGTGTCAAATAGCAAGTTTTTGATGACCTAGGCTTGTGAAACTCTCGGAAAATAAGACCTGTGCATTTAGACTATGACTTGATGTAAGATTTTTTACATTTAAAACATTATTTTACATTCTTAAATATAAATATCAAATTTGATATATATATATATATATATATATATATATATATATGTATATATATATATATATATATATAAAGCATAAATATCAATTTTGATATAATATATCATGATATATAATTATATCCGATATAATTATATCAATTGATATATTATATCATGCGAACCCTGAGCTTTTGTATAAGTACGCATTTGTATTTTTTATAATAAAACTCTTCATTAATACTTCTATATATATTTTTTTGTTTTATTCCTAGTACTCTACATACACGTACTACGAATACACAAAATGTAGAACAGATTATAATAAAACACATTATTGTGACAACCCTCCAGCAATGACGAATACCTACACAAAAGCGGCATTTCGCGCGACTTCAAACGCGTTGTCCCACTGTATGAATCTTTATTACGCTGTGATATTACTAACGTAGTCGAACAAAAACACCAAAGTTTGGTGTTTTTGTGACCAAACAAAGAACTATCGATTTCAAATCTCTTGCTGCTTTGGTTAATTCTGTAGAGCGGGCGTATTTTATATGATAAATGCAACGTCAAAGGTGTTTTTACTAAATTTATCTTGAATCTTGATATCGTCAGTTTAAGACCTGTTTGATGTTTCACAGTCTTCCTAATAATGTGTCAGATAGCTTGACTTCATTTTTGGTCTATTGCTCGAGCCGCGATGCAAGCAGCGACAAAACTGCCGGGCTATTCGATTCGACACTTCTAGGCGATTATGACAGACCCTTCCTAAATGTCGTAATTTAGATGTTAGTTATTTATTTATTTGACTAGCCTTTGTCACAAAAACGTTACAAGGAATTTTGTGTGGAACAATGCTTATTATATTTTGTTAGTCACTTTGCAGGGAGTGCGGGGGTGGGTGGACTTCCTGGAGCCTCGTGTGATGCTGCGAAACGGCTGACAGTGATCACATCGCGGTGACACACACGCGTGACGTCAGCACTCCCCTCCCCACCGTCTGTCTTCCCCCCGCTTGTAATTAAACGACCGATAAGAGCTCGCGACTCCAGCTAGCTGCTGGATTAATCTGTACTGTTTTACATGTACTATAGGACATATCACATAGGTCATTAAATCAATACTCTATCTGTGAATTCGCGCAGCCGTGCCCTTGACCTGGTCAGGAGCAGGCGAATATGTAAAACAAACAAGGGACTTTGTTTACCCATTCACTTTCCAGAATTGAACATTTTAGTTGAAATATTCATGTCGATGTTTTTATTTTGATAAAGACAAGCTATTTAATTAATAGGTATCAGTGGCGAAGGCTGGTTCTCCTTCACAGGGAAGCCGTAGCCTGTATAATAGTTAGGGTTTGGATGAGGGTCGTCGAAAGGTAGTGGTAAGTGAAAGGTATTTAAATGTTTTATTAGGCACATAGTAATTATCTACACTAATATTATAAAGAGGAAAACTTTGTTTGTATGTTTGTTTGTTTGTTTGTTTGTTTGTAATGAATAGGCTCAAAAAGTACTGGACCGATTTCAAAAATTCTTTCACCATTCGAAAGCTACATTATCCACGAGTAACATAGGCTAAATTTTATTTTGGAAAAAAATAGGGTTCCGTAAGATATTTGGGTTTTTCGGACACAAGGTGTAAAAAATCAACCAGAAAAGTTACTTATTTTGCGTACGCTGCCTAAACTATAAAAGATAGAACCATAAAATGTTCTAATTAATTGTAGATCTTATAAATATCTACAAAAAAGTCCGCGACACACTATACCTATCTATGTCGAGTGAGGCACAACCATTTTTTTATTTAGAAATCTTGAATTTTTTTTGGACTACATTAGAGGTGGGCGCCGACCTAAAATTTGCCGGCGGCGGCGCGCCGGGGAAAATTGGTCGGCGTGGCGGCGCCGCGCCGCGGCGTAGCTGTTTTTGTAAAAAAAAACGCATTTTTCGCGCTGGTTCGCACCGCGGCGCTAAGTGCTAACTGGCTATCGTGCTATTGCTAGTTGCTAATGCTAAAATCCGCTAATAAAAAAAAATCATGAAATAATTTTGTCTCGACGCGCGACGCGACCCGAGAGTTCACGATGCCGCGATGTTCCAAGAATTAATACGAGCGAGTGAGAAGAGAAAATACATTCAAATTCAGTCAAATTTCTCCGTTTTTTTTTTTCAAAATAAATTTAATTGCATACGTTTAGGTTCCATTATTCAATAGTTGTTTTTCTACACTAATATTATAAAGAGGAAAACTTTGTATGTTTGTTTGTTTGTTTGTAATGAATAGGCTCAAAAAGTACTGGACCGATTTCAAAAAATCTTTCACCATTCGAAAGCTACATTATCCATGAGTAACATAGGCTTTTTTTTTTTTTTTTTTTTTATGAAATAAGGGGGCAAACGAGCAAACGGGTCACCTGATGGAAAGCAACTTCCGTCGCCCATGTCGCTCTCGACACTCGCAGCATCAGAAGAGCTGCAAGTGCGTTGCCGGCCTTTTAAGGGGGAATAGGGTAATGGGGGAGGGTAGGGAAGGGAATAGGGTAGGGGATTGGGCCTCCGGTAAACTCACTCACTCGGCGAAACACAGCGCAAACGCTGTTTCACGCCGGTTTTCTGTGAGCCCGTGGTATTTCTCCGGTCGAGCCGGCCCAATTCGTGCCGAAGCATGGCTCTACCACGTCATCACAGGCTAAAATTTATTTTGGAAAAAATAGGGTTCCGTAAGATATTTGGGTTTTTCGGACACAAGATGTAAAAAATCAACCAGAAAAGTTACTTATTTTGCGTACGCTGCTTAAACTATAAAAAATAGAACCATAAAATGTTCTAATTAATTGTAGATCTTATAAATATCTACAAAAAAGTCCGCGACACACTATACATGTCGAGTGAGGCACAAAAAGAGGCCATTTTTTTATTTAGAAGTCTTGAATTTTTTTTGGACTACATTTAAACGCGTTTATTTCACTCATGCTATTAATCCTTATCAAAATAAAATATTTCATCACTAAGTACAGTCTATGTAGATAATATATGGTCTTTGAATGATTAAAATTGGATGTTTGGTTTTGAAGTTATGGCGAAATTAAAATATTACGATTTCTGCTGCACGGCCCATTGCAAAATGGTCGTCACCAAGGTGAGGGTGCGCGTGCGGGAGGGAAGTTTAGATCTATGAGTAAATTTTTTGTTTTGTGTTCGTTGTAACTATGATTGATAGATACTTGAATACCTATTTATTTAGTGTTTGTTTTATTGTTAGTCCTGAAGAGTATAGGTATTTCATACGATAAAAGTATACCCACCTACTTATTTCATTGAGTTTTAGTAGGTACCTATATTAATTTGTTTCTGTTTGTTTTGACTAAATTTCGCCCGTTTTGTTAGAGGTTTAAATACATTCTGTAGTATTCTGTATTAGTATAAGTATTGTACCTGTATGAAGCCGGGGCGGGTCGCTAGTTATTAATATTTTCGTATTGTAAGTTAATACTTAATTAGCAACGCGACGTAATGAAAAAATATTATCATTTCACAAAACACAGCTATTTATGATCATTAAAAATCGATTTTAGCAAATAGCATAGCAATAGCACGTAGCATGCTAATGAAATTAATGAAAAATTTTAAAAACCCCCCGACACAAAAAATAAACTCTAAAAAATAATAAATAATATTTTAAACCTATTATAATTATATTATCACATGTAATATTAAGTAAGTTGAAATAATTTTATTTTCCAATCGTCGCCTCGTCGGGGGACCGCTAAAGTTTATAAAGTATTTTTACAACAACAGCTAATTAATTATTACGAATTACATTTAAGTAGGTATGAGCAAATTTTTTTCGGAGTAAATTCTTTTGTTCATTCTGCGACTACACGTGTTTTTTTCACATAGCGGTCCCCCGACGAGACGACGATTGGAAAATAAAATTATTTCAACTTACTTAATATTATATGTGATAATATAATTATAATAGGTTTAAAATATTATTTATTATTTTTTAGAGTTTATTTTTTGTGTCGGGGGGTTTTTAAAATTTTTAATTTTACTTTTATTTTATCCTTTTTAAAGTATTTTTTTTTCATTATTATTTTTTACTTTCAACGTCATTGAAGTAACATGGTACCAAATTTTGAATCGATAGGACATGTGGACGATCCCTCATCAACTAATAAAGAAAAGATGATCTTCAAACGGCTAATCAGGTCATGGTTACCTTACCATGTTCTTTAAATATCGTTGAAACAACACGGTACCAAATTTCGAATCGATCGGACATAAGAAAGTTAGTCAGATCCCCTCAGCAACTAGAAAAGAGCTGATCATCTTCAAACGGCTGATCTTCCCACCACCAATTTTCTCATCAAATGAAGCTACGAACACTGTCGATTAAGTCATCAATATTATCTTTCAGTGCGCTTTCATTTGAGACCTTACTCGAGTATATTTGCACATTCGGATTTTCTTCCCCGCTTTCACCCCCCACAACTTTTAAACGGCTCAACCGATTTTCATCAAACATGTCTAAGAACACTCGCATGTAAGTCACCTTTAATATAAAAGAAACTAAATTGAAATCGCTTCATCCGTTCGGGAGCTATGATGCCACAGACAGACAGACACACCCACAGACAGACAGACAGACAGACACGTCAAACTTATAACACCCCTCTTTTTGCGTCGGGGGTTAAAAATAGCATTAATTTCCATTACTACACAGCACCCCGTGCCCTGCCCGTCCGCTCCCGGCGCCTAGCGCCCGGCACGGGCCTGTTTTTTTTTTGAGTCGACATCGATCGGCGCGAAAATTTGGATACTCGGCGGCGGCGGCGGCGCATGCATGGCGGCGCGGCGGCGCCGCGCCGGCGTGGCGCCCACCTCTAGACTACATTTAAACGCGTTTATTTTACTCATGCTATTAATCCTTATCAAAATAAATTATTTCATCACTAAGTACAGTTTATGTAGATAATATTTGGTCTTTGAATGATTAAAATTGGACGTTTGGTTTTGAAGTTATGGCGAAATTAAAATATTACGACTTCTGATGCACGGCCCGTTACGAAGTGGGCGTCACCAAGGCGAGGTGCGCGTGCGGGTTAATGTTTAGTTTAGTTTAGTTTAGTTAAATAGTTTAGTTATTTTATAAACATCAAATTGATAATATCTTAAAATATAATACATTATAATATCTATACATCTATACAGTTAAATACAATTTAAGTGTCTGTTTGTAACTTCAAATTAACAGCTTTTTACATAATGAATCTGAAAGTATTTTCGGTACTTACAATAAAATACATTTTTTTTTAATTTTTGTCTGTCCGTCTGTCTGTCTGTAAGTCGGTCTGTCTGTCTGTTTGTTTCGACTAATCTCTGAAACGGCTGGACCGATTTTCACGGGACTTTCACTAGCAGATAGATGATGTTATAGGGTACATAGGCTACTTTTATTTTAGGGTTCCGTTTAAAAAAATAGGATTCCGCTTTCGTTAGACATAAATAAAGTCGCGGGTAAATTTCAGCGATATCCCAAAGTATTGTTCCACGCGGACGAAGTCGCGGGCAAAAGCTAGTCAAGTATAAACATAATTTACCTCACTGTTCCACGAAACGTTACGTAGTTGAGGCAGCTACGGAGTGGACTCGCCTCGGTATGAATCGATGCTACGTCATCATCGTCATCATTACAGCAGACAAGTGAATTACAAAAATAGAAGATGACCCAATTAAAACTCCCAAAGTAGTTCGCTCTCGTTACAAAAGACGTTTATTTACGAATTACAAGGAAATAATATAATTCATACCTACTCCCTAAGCGAGTTGGCACGAGCTCTCTCGCCCGGCCGATGTTGTTGGCACACTGCTATGTTAACGTTAAAAATTAAAATTAGGTTCAATAAAACAATTGAAATTTATATTCTCTACCATTTCAGGTTCTAATTCTATTTTAAATAAACATAGTAATGAGTACCTACATTGTTATAATAGTGCAATAGTGATAGCATTTAAATGAATGACGTTTAATGTTTATCACAATATTGTAGTAAGTTATTTATACGGAAAATTAATTATGCGGAAAACATAATGTTTACTTAATAGCTATAGTTATATTTTACTATAGAAACAATAAACTGGTCAACTTTTAATATTTGTTCAACAAGTTTAACATGTTTCCAAAAAAAAAACCCTTGCCGCATCAAATCACACTCGCAGTTTTGTGTACAATCCCTTTCAGAGGTGAATGTAATCTCACGGGTCACCACTCACCATCAGGGTTGCCAATGCTAATTTATGTATTTCCCCAAAAATCGGGATCAAATTCCCCAATTTGGGGACAAAAATCGGCTGATTCCCCACAAATTCCCCACATAGGTTTTTTAAAAAATGAAACAATATTCTACTAGCTGAGTATAATTCGCAGTAGTATAAGTAATTAATAAAAATAAAGAGTCAAACAAACAGTTATTATGATCAATAAGTTTTCTTTAATTCTATCGTTCCACGCTACTTTCTTAGTTTTTCTTACATAAACACCTTCTCCTGAAACAAACACAATAATAAAAAAAAAAAAGAATTAGGGAAATTATTGGCCAAGCCGTTCACACGTGATGCCGTGACCATTGGAGATGGGGATTCATTTTTATATATATAGATTATTTAAATAATATTGATATCTTTCATATTCTTTTCCATATTTTTGTGGAAAGCATTTTGTTTGAAGGGTAGAACTTGACGCTGCCGCCCGGTTTTTTATTCCTTCTCTTACAGCCATAAATGATACAACAGTATCTGTTAAAGAAAGGGAAAAAGGGAATCCCCTGATCATAAACAAATGTCAATCTACTAGTAGTTTGAAACTAGAGATGTGCCATGCCCATGCCATACATAATGATTTTAAAAAAGGTCGATATCGTGTCGATAATGAATGATGAAATATTTACCGATGAGAATAAGATGTCAAAATGTTAAAATCCCCACATTTTCCCCACATAGTGCCAATCCCCAATAAATCCCCAATCGACTTGAAATTCCCCGCAGTTTGGGGAATTCCCCACAAATCGGCAACGCTGCTCACCATTCACCACTCAAGAGAATTTCAGAACGTATTGTATGTAAAAGTGATAGCAACTCACAAAACGGCTGATCTTCCCACCACCAATTTTCTCATCAAATGAAGCTACGAACACTGTCGATTAAGTCATCAATATTATCTTTCAGTGCGCTTTCATTTGAGACCTTACTCGAGTATATTTGCACATTCGGATCAACATAATGGTATATATCTTCCAAATGCGCCGATAGATTTTGCTGAAATTTTGTCTACGAATTCTACAAATTTTCTACTAAAACTCTACGTAGAAAAATAATTAAAAAAGTCACTAATATATCGCGAAATGAGTATGTCATTTTTGTGTGAACTGAGGGACCACACTTTGGTGGTTGTAGCTTTTTTATTTCTAATGCTATGTATTTGATAAATTTGTAAAAACTTTTACAAAAGTTCTACTAAAATTCTGTAGTGAAAAAACCATAATTTTCCACATACTTTTCGAGATCTGAAAAATAGCGGTGTGTGAACTGAGGGACCACACTCTGAGGGCTATATCTTTTAAACTATCTTTTTACAAATTCCCAGATTTGTTCTACAATTTTTTTTAGACTTCTACTAAAACTTGCTATACTTATTTTGGGGATATTCAGCTAGGTCCCTCAAACCACACGCACACTGATTTTTTTAGTTTGAGTATGGCAATTATTTTCCTGCCTAAACGTCTTTACACAATCAGTGAATCATGTGCCTGAAGTATCCGTAATTGATTTTTAGAGATAGTTGATTATAGTGCTCGGTGCTCGCCATTCAAGCACGGAATGTCAATTACAGGTGACAAAATATACCAGCTGAGAGTTATTGATGGTTTGTGATAGATATAGGTACTATTAATAACCTTCGACATGCCATCGTCAGTACTGGTTGCCCTCAAGGCCCTTAATCATGGGGTCGGATAAAAAGTAAAGCATTTTTAATCTACTTGAATTTTCACATTTCGCAATCTGTCCTTATTTCTTGCATAAAGTTTTGAGATATTTTCAATCATCCTTCTACAGATTTGCGTATTTTGATAACATGTATCCATCGAAATAGGGAATATGCATAAAATATAAAAATAGCTTAAACCATAATAATATGATACTAGACTGAAAAATAAAGGAAATGGCGAAAAAAAATTTAATATCTGTTAATAAATGAGCAAGATATGAGCGGTTAAAGTTTGTAATCTATCTCTTTCTAGCAAAACGAAATTTAGTATGAACTTTCTATGAAAGTCGTGTTATGTGACGTCACGATACACGTCCGATCTCTCTGTCTAATAGACTACTTTAAACGTTCATATCTTAGTTATTTTTAATGGTATCAAAAAACTGATTTTACCATACGATTTACCAAACAAGATAGATCTATATAAAAAACTAAAAAAAAATACGTGCATATTCCCTATTCGAAACTCACTTATAAAGAGCCTAAGATTAGATAAGACTTAAGACGTGACAGTCTTAAATAAGGATAAGTCAATAAGAGGAATAATAATAAGTAAGTATTTATTTGACATATAAAGACATTACACATTACAAACAATACAAGGGGTTACATAATATACCTATTACCTAAGTTAGGTAACTAAATTACAAGTATGTACAAACTTAAGCGCGTGATTATATACTTCGCGCAGATGACATAGATAGAAGAAGCATCTACTGTGATAGATGATCCAGGGATCATCGGGGATACACAGGAAGCTCGTGGGCTCCATATCCCTGGCCTCCAACTTATAAGTAGTAATTTACGTACTGGGACAGAATAACAAGAGTGCTGGTGAACGCCAATTAATACTAAACAGATAAAATTTGCACTGAATGGGAGATGTGTGATTTCTGTCGCTTTATGGGGGTAATATTGCTAACTGTAGGGATACCTATGGAAAACTTTTTAATTTAGTTCGTTCGTAACGTAACTTCCTGCGCAGGTTTTCTGCGACATCGTGGTACGCGACGGCGAGATGGTGTGCGTGGAGCTGGTGGCGCGAGGGCGGGGGGGTGCGGCGCAGGCGGTCATCTTCCTCGGCTCCATCCGGTACGACGCGCTTACCAGGGTCTATGACGCCAGGGTGAGTTACACACACCTACAGTCAGCGTCGCGTTTTGCTGCTTTGCCGCCAGTTTGGAGAGTGCACAGTGAGAGTTCTTACTCCTTCGCCCACTAGTCCCGAAGCCCGCTGCAATTTCGGTCGTCAGTCACAGGGCGGCCAATGCGAGCGCCGCTTGCACGCTGCACACACGCCACTCGGCGGCAACACGCGACGCTCACGCAGCGCACTCGCGGCGCGCACGCAGCGCCCTCATCGCTTACACGCCCGAGTAACGCGCTCGCCTAATGTGGGGACGCCTAAATATCACCTATCAGAATTAAAACTAGTCGGTTCTTTATTTATCCTCAAAACATTAGTAGCTAATAGCTATAAGTTCCCAAAGAATGTAATTGTCCAATTATCGTATTATTATTTCGGAATCAGCCGATTTGCCACGTGATGTTTTGAAAGGGCATCGGGCACTAAACCTTGGATCACCTTGAAAATGAATGACGAAAACATTAGGTACGTTTGCGTAGGTATTGTATTTTCGTCGTGTTTGACCGAAATCTTATTAGCTGTTTGTGAATTTAACGTTTTATGTTGGATTTATCTCACTTGAACAGGTTTCTCTGAATCGTGACCTAATTCTAACCGGACTGGGGCTGGTATATAATAGTCTATAGTGTAATGGCTGAAGTAGATGGCGGCATATTTGCAGTCGTTAACTCGCTACACAATAGGCGGCTGTGTGGGGGAACAATACGGCCTCTGTAATTACTGCAACTCATTATCGCCGGCCGACTGCCGCGGGCGCCTCCACAGTGTGGTTTATTGCCGCGTCCGCACGTTTGCCAAACCTCGTCAAGCTCTCACAAATTCAAACGTGCGGATAGAGCGTTTGCCTTGGTTTGTGTAGGTTTGCAAGCGCTTGCAGCCGTTCCGATCGAGTGTCGGTTTTTTGACACAAATCAAAGGGAATTTGTCGCAAGCGCTTGCGATGCATCCACACGTTTGCGCGCGCTCAGTCTGGTTTGTGTACTGGAGACGGGCAGACAGTGTTGCCAACTGCTACTACTAGAAAATTGCTAGACATGTGGCAAAAGTTGCTAGATTGCCAATTTTTTTCCCTCAAAAAAGGTGCTAGAAGTAGCTAAATGCTAATTGCTACTTAAAAGTTGGTAGGTAGCTATGAAGCCATAATATGATTATCACATTCGCGTAATTCATATAAAAAAGCTTATGATAATTTAAAAATTCGGTCTTACAAATTTTTAATAAGTAGGTACTAACAATATTTAATTTAATACAAAATTAATAAATAACTAACTAGTAAATTTTTAGTAATCTATAGTATTAACTACATACTCAAGAGTCCTGTTCAAAAAAACGGCTGCAAAGCACGCTTTTTTATCCTTCTTTTGTTCAAAAGTACAAACTATTGATATTTGAAATACCATAAATGGGCTGGAATATTAAGAAAAAGAATTATACAGGCTCAATTTAAAGGAAGATATGTAATAATGCTGTCACTGAAAAGTGGCTAGAAAAAGTAGCTAAAAAGTTTAGCTACAACTTTTCACAAATTGTGGCTGCCGAATACTGAAAAATTGCTAGATCTAGCCATAAAATAGCTAAGTTGGCAACACTGCGGGCAGACGTGCCTACGCTCGCACAAAATGAGTGGTGATTGGTCAAATAAGACATCTTGTTTTTTCTCGAATGTTATCAGGCTGAACCATGCATTTGGGACCCGAAAAACAAGCATAATTATTGTATCTAAGTGTATAATACACTTAAATAAAAATCTTAAATATGTATATGTCACCGTAAATTGTAAAAACCGTTAGATTGTAATAAAACTAGTGAAATTGTAAAATGCCGATAGACACAATAAAAATCTTAAATATGTATATGTCACCGTAAAATTGTAAAAACCGTTAGATTGTAATAAAACTAGTGAAATTGTAAAATGTCGATAGACTTTGGACGCGAATATTCTGCCTATAATTTAACACATTATTTTTCGTAAGATTATAAATATATAGTTATAAATATTTCGACCTATTTTTACAATGTTGTTAGTTATTTTACAATCTAACGGTTTTTACAATTTTACGGTGACATGTATAATATAAAAGTATTAAATATATTTCTGTTGTCTGGTACCCGTAACACAAGTTCTTCGAGAACTTACCACGGGACCAGATTGACGTGGTGTGAAACGTCCATAGATATTATTATTATTATGAGAAAAAAGTAGCCGGTGCGTGGCTAAGTACATTATTGAATAAGCCACTATACGGTTAATTTGTAACTTAATCCACCATCTTCTTTGCCGTTTTTTTGTTTGTTTTTATTTATGTATTTTTTTACAACAATAATAATAATAACTCCTCACACCGATTTCGGTGACGGTTTTATTGAAACCAGGCCAGTTACGCAGGAGTATTTTTATAGTGCCCAAGTGTGTGCGCAGTACAAAAAAGCACACTCTCTTTTACTCTCATAATCCCAATGCGGGAATCGAACCTTCTACCTCCGAGTCGAGAGCCAAGCTCTAACCACAAGACCACGGAGGCTGTTGTTTTTACAATAAAAATAACTCAAAGCAAATGCTATAGCCGATACCTACGAGCTCAACGTCCGTCATGCTTGCCTGTTCAGAACACACTAACTCACTCGCAACTCGCAAGCGTGCAGTGTGACCGTTTTCAAAAACCGCTAATCTACTAGATGTAACTTACTTTTCTACTGAAATCTACTAACGTTTTGGAAAAACCTACTGAAATTGTACTGACGTACTTTGTGGCTTAAATTCACGTAAGTTGATAATTTTTGATGAGACAGATATGAAACACAAAGTTTATATTATTAGATTTTATTAATAAATTATTAGATACACACGTATGAACATCATCATTGTATTTTTTTATTTAGGTATTTTAACCATATATTTTTTTTCTTTTTGGAAATTTGTGCAATTACCGCCGTTGTCAAATAAACCCACAGAATTCAAAACATGAATAAACCTTGTTTTACATGTAAAAGCGATGATACATGATGAGTGTTTAAAAACCTATTAGACTAGGGCTAGATAATTACCTTTGAAAATGGTCTAAAGTGAAAAGAATTTATAGTAGGCATCCATAGATATTATATTGGAAAAGGAAGAGAATATTACAAAAATATTATAATAATAGATTTTAAGGCTAGAACACGGTTTATCGCGATTTCCGGCAAAACTACAAGTTCTGTGGAAAAAAGTTGTAGGTCTACAATTTTTGTATTTACATTTTTTTCACATAACCTCAAAATTTATGTGAAATATTCGGTAAATATCTTAAGATAAGTACCCCCCCTAGGGAGGAGGGGGAGGGGTAGACCCCACCCCCAAGGTTGGTTTTTTTTAGGAAACCCCCCCTTTAGTCACAGTAAGGGGTCAAAGTTTTTAGACTATGGTCAGTGTCTTTCTAATAATTTTGACGGTAAAAGGCATAAAATCGAGAGGTTTCGGGGTAGGCGGGAGGGGGAGGGGGTAAACCTTTAGGAAACCCTCTCTTAGCCACATTAAGAGGTCAACTTTTTTGTGTATGTAGCCATGTTCTGTCAAGCAATCATATGCTTTCCAAAAATCAGTGTGCATGGTGGTGCCAATTTCCACATTTTTTAATATAAGTGGCACCAAAACCTCAGCAGAGCGAATATTGTCTGGACACACTTCCAACCTCAAATCTTCAGATCCATCCTGAATCATACCTAGAACCCAATGGCCCTCAATAACAACTGGCTTCAATTATGAGTCGACGGAGCCCCGCTACGCGGGGCTCCTACTTCTGGGTGGTTTACAAAGAAATAACGGGTAATCTAACCTAACCCAATGAAGTCGTATTGGGCCAACTCGGAGTAATACATTGCTATTAATTACCTAAGAATTATATACTGTTCTCATACATTTCCTATATCACATTATATATAAAATATAATTACTTTTGGGGGGTTTAGGACTAACTCCCTTAAGCCCCCTACACCACCAATACTCTCAAATTCAGGCGACTCGTTATAAAATCCAACCCCGGGTTTTTGTGAGGCCGTGTTACCGCCCCGAAGACGTTTTTAATGTGATAAAAAAGTTCTAACCTAACCTAACCCAAAACCACACACAGGTTATTTCACGCCGGGTTTTTGTGAGGCCGTGTTACCGCCTGAAGACGTTTTTAACGTGATAAAAAAGTTCTAACCTAACCTAACCCAAAACTACACAAACGTTATATCACACCGAGTTTATTTTACGCTGGGTTTTTTGAGGTTGACATGTTTTTTACAATTAACTTATTTTGTATATTTATACATTAAACGAAATTTATATATATTTGTACTAAGAAACCAGCATTATTATACACATTTTAGTAATGAAAACAGTTTAGGTACGTAAGTAACTTTTGTGAAAAACGTGAAAAAAATATTAAAATTTTTATCACTAAAATGGGTATAAAAAGTAAAACACTTATTTCCTTGCCTTAAAATTGGTAGCAAAATGATGGTGTAAATACCTTCCACAAAACCCAACCATCAAAATATATAAATTCAGGCTACCACGTTCCATTTGACTACTACATGTATTTTATTTCAAATGTAATTATCTAAATTTAGAAGCATTTCCTAAAAAAAATAATCATTGGGGGGGTCTAATTTAAGACTCACGAAGCCCCCTGCATCATTATTTTATTCAAATTAAAGGTACTTGTATTGAGACCCAATCCAAAAATTCAAGTCAAATAAGGTGAAAAATTAATTAAAAGTCAAAATAAGGTGAAAAATTATTTTTTTTTAATAAAAAAATACAGTATATTTGTAACATAAAATGGTAAGTTTTCACCAAATTTCGTGAAAAAAATATTTTTTGTAACAAAATAAAAATAAAAAATCAAAAACTTGGCTATTTGAGTTTTTTACATAAATTCTGAGGTTATGTGAAAAAAGTGTAAATACAAAAGTTTTGTATACATAGGGTGTAAATCTTTTTAGAGTCCGAACGGTATAGGCTTTTCCATAGTATTCATGTACACTTAGTTCTCTTTTCTGCCACTTGCTGCGACGAGTGATTCTTTTCATGTCGCGCCCTCTACCGGCAAAAATATTTTTAAATCACCGCTAGGCAATTACCGTGTTCTACGGTATCTATCTGGTAACTATACGTTGAGAACAGTTTCTAAGAATTCCCTAAAACTTTTTTTAATTAAATTTAAATCCACATTTCTCTTATTAGTTTTTTCCAGAGTTGTCAATAGCAACATAACTTCCCACGTAATTTCAAACGAGTGCTTCTTTTATTGTGGCGCGGTCTACCGGCAAATAATCTGTCCCCGTAATTAAGACCATTAATTTAACATTCCGTTCGGACTCCTGGTATCTTACTTCGTGCCTACAACTTTGCCATTTGACTGTAACTTTTACTTTAAATAACAGGGGCGAATAACCGACGAAGTAAGCGACGAATCACTGACAGTTATCAGAGGTTTTGTTTACATTTCCGATGTTGCCGTGTTAAGAGAAAAATATTTGCTAAAGTTTAAAGTTTTGCCAGGATATTCTACTGAAATCCGCTACTTTTTCACAAAATACCGAAAATCTACTGCACTACCAATTTTACAACGAAAATCTACTGTTGCAGTAGTCAATCTACCGTAAACGGTCACACTGCAAGCGTGCGGATGGTGACGTTTGATTCCCTTTTTCAAGTCAAGCGTTTGTGGAGGTTTGGAGTTTGCGGCAAGTGGCAAACGTGCGGACGCGGCATCACAGTGACGCTTTCGCCAGCGCGTTTGGTTACGATTAGTAGCGGGATAAGAGTCGAGCGTGTAGGATTTGTATGAATTTTGTGACGCAGCGCCAGCGGTGAAAACCGAAACGCCAGCTCCCGTGACGGCAAAAACCATACAAATCTCATACAAGACGCCATAGCTGCGGAGCGTGTGTAAATGCACTAAATACCATAGAGTATAGTGTCTACCACGGCTATAAATGAACACACCAGAAGGCCAATTAGTAATTGAAATGTTCAAAATGTAGGTAGTATTGGCAAGTAACCAATTCGCAATACAGTTTGGCAAAAAAGTCCTGACCGTGCTGACAGATGGAACTAAAAAAAATTCAGTTGTATCACAATTCACAGAATAGATATTAGTTACAATAGCTTTTATGCTTAATAGATTAGAATTATATAAAAATAGGATGTATATTACAATATAATAAGTACGTATTATAAATTTTATGCCAATTTATAGTGTCTAAGATGATACAGTTGAAAAAGTTTCTGCCAACGCCACCACTCAACGTCAGGACTTATTTGCCAATAAGCTACAGCTCATAAGTGGTTTACATTCTCGCGCGAGTGGCGAGGCGAGGCCCTCAGTGAGTCGCGAGGCGAATGTGTAAACGGGCATTCGTTCCTCGCCTCGCCATTCACCTCGCCACTCACGACGCTCGCGTCCGGAGCGGTTTTTTGCGCACGAGTCAAAGGACCTCGCGACGAATACGAGCGGGTGTTCACATTCTCGCGTTCGCTTCAGTCTGTTGCTAGTTCTCATGCGCGACAGTTGTTTCTCTCGCACGCGAAATAATGCGTTTCTTAGAACTTTTTCAAAAAGAAAAAGAATAATATATATAGGCTACTTGACTCAAGTATTTAATTTCATACATTTAGGGAGTATTTCATTAAGTAGGTACTTGGCTTAGGAAAACGTATTCTAACGATATCATAAATTAAAAACTTAAGATTGATAAATAAAGTTGATATTATATAAAATAAGTATTTTTGTTTTTTAATTTCTATGATAAAAACACCGAAGTTACTTCCGGAAATGATGTCACGATACAAACACACGCAAATATTATACCTTTAAACGTGCAATTCTTGTATGTATAGTCTTATGTTTGGGAAAATGCGTATTTTCGAGTTTACATGCGTTTTTCTTTCCACGCAGAATATGTTCGCTAATTTCGTCCTGCCGGCCACTGTCCGTTTGGTTCAGCGGGTTAAGAGGCGGATGGCAAGAAACGAGTGTTACGGGTTCGAACCCCGCTCGGTGACTCACTTTTATATAAATTTACTTTATATAATTTTTTAATTTTCATTGTTTTTAGACAAGTTTAAAAAAAATTGTTAATGCTTGAGATCAAATACCTGATCTACACAGAAATCGATTGTAAATAATAATAATCTATCAACCAATATGTCGAATTGTGTTTTCGGCTGTTTTTAAAAAGTGTACTTATTTTTAAAAAAATTGTAGGTTTTGACGACCTCTGTGTATCAGTGGTTCAACATGTTGGTGCTATAGTCGGGATCGCGGGTTCGAATCCCGCCGAAGGAACAAAAAGTTTTTCCGTGTTCCTGGGTCATGGATGTGAATTAATATTAATTCATATTATGTGTATAATATAACAAAAATCTTAAATATGTGTATAATAAAGTACCCGTAGCACAAGTTCTTCGAGAACTTACCACGGGACCAGATTGACGTGGTCTAAAGCGTCTAAGATAATATATTATTATTATTTTAGGTTTCAAAATAATGTAATATATTTTTTTTTGTGTAATAAAACAATTATGAAACGTTTAGGACTTAAATAAAAACAAGGTCAAGTCGCATAATATATGGAACCCAAAGCATAATTATATTAACCATAAAACTCAACAAAGTTAGACTTGTTGGCGCTAAAACTTCGACGTCCTCCATTGTCAATGGCATAAAGACAACTGAACGCACCACGAGAGTGTAAGCACCCACTCGTAGGCGCGTCGCGCGAGGTGAGAAACGAGGCGAAGGGCGAAGTGAGTTGCGAGGCGAGAGTGTAAATCTTATATTACAGGTGTGAGGCAATCTAGGCTGAAGCTGTTCGGTATTTTGAGTAGACTGCAGATTGGTCTGGTTTGAAAGTGGTCCTAAGTTTACTTTACCGTGTGACCATGGCCTGTGACGTGTCGGACAACAAAAGCTATCGCTGCCTGCCAACCCTGGCCCGGCGTCATTATAATGGCGGTAAACAAACAGTTGAAGTGAAGTTTACAACGCAATAAAACACGCAAAGTTAACGATGTTCCACGGCACTGTCGATTTTGACAGTAAAAAAATTATGTATTATTAATATCTGTTTATAAACTGCGCACGTTTAGTACCTAAAAGTGCTCCAAAAATCCAAAAGCAAGAAGTTTCACTTCAAAAAAAAAGCAAATCCTTATTTTTTATTTACCCTGTTGTATTTTACGTGTAGCCAACGACCTATTGTGAATTTGTGAGCCATGTGACAAGTCATCTACGAAAAAATTCGTATTATCCTAGTTATCGTAATGTTTCATTGTATTTGAAGTTGAAACACAATTGAGTATAGCGACTTATCACTTTGTGATTGGTTTTGTGGAATTTATGCGGACCTATTTTAAATACTAATTTATAAACGCATTACCTAAGTACCTATTAACCACAATGAGCTTCAGAAAATGTAAGTGTACAATAGAACAATTGATTATATCATAATATGTACATTTAATGGACTGTTATATTAAACGATAGTCACGAGCTAAACATATTTTATTAGTGAAGAAAGTATAACCAGAATATGAACGGAGAAATGAAATTCCAAAAATTTGCAAATAATATATGTATAATGTTAATATATTCAAGAAGAGTATAATATTTTATATGCAAAAGAAAACGAGATAACTGAAAAATAAAAAGGATATTGCATCCTGACAATCTGAAAAAGAATAGGAAAGAAGAAACACAGCACAAGTCATATGTTCAGAACAAAACATTTGCTATCAGTTGGAGACAAAAAAAAGGATATTAATTATTTTGGACATGATAAGCAGGAAGCTGGGAGTTGATGGAGTCAGATGAGAGGAGATGATGAGCAGGCAGCCTGAAGTTGATGGAGTCAGATGAGTGGAGAATGGAGAGGTTTAGCTCGCGACTATCGTTTAATAACTGTCCATTAAATGCACTTACGTCAATCGTAATGTGCTCGCAAACTTTTAAACGTACTTTTAGAATTTCCCTGAAAATTATGGGTACGGTACCTATAGTTTTAACTGCAAAATTTTGTTCTTAAATATTGATATATCCTACTAATATTATAAATGTCTAAGTTTGTGAGGATGGATGGATGGATACTCTTTCACGCATAAACTACTGAACAGATTTTGATGAAATTTGGTATGGTAGTAGCTTGAGCTCTGGATTAAAACATATGCTACTTTTTATCCCGAAAAAGTCCATTGTTCCCTTAGGATACTGTGTTTACGCGGGCGGAGGCTCGATCTTAAGCTAGTATTATTATAGGCCAGCCCCATGGACTAGCGATTCAGGCGCGAGGATTCAATTAACACGATGGCAGAGGTCTATTTCAAATTAAACAGTTTAGTCTTTAAAACACAATATACTTTATTCAGAGTTTAATCTTTACACTATTATCACACGATATATTTAGAGCTCACTATAACAGGAGCTTACAATGCAACTCTCCAATTTATACTTTCAAAACAAATACTGATTTATTCATTACAACATTATCACACGATATATTGAGAGCTCATAGAGGAGCCCTGTCCCGCACGGAGATTACATTGCCACTGTCTTTCACATAAAAATATTAGCCCTTATAATTATACAACCCAAAATTGTTTCTAGAACATTCTATGCACCTGACACCTGTGTGCCCAGCTGCATAATTTTATCAAAACATGTTGTTGTTTACTACAAATAATTCCCAGAAATATCACGCAGGTGGCTCGTTTACCGACAACAGTTAAAGTGGAGTGCTGATATAATATTAATTATTTTGTTACATATACAAATTTTATCTTACATATTTACTATTCTATTTTATACAATTATAAACACAATAACAACATGACAATTTATATTATAAAAATACTTTTGTTGCCTACAATTATAAAGGCGATGATAATGAAGTAGGTATAGTCATTAGTCGGTATGCAGACCTTGTCCCAGATCCTGACAAGGATTATGAGTTATGGCCAGCCTGACGCATCAGTTTTTTTTATACGCTCTACTAAGTACTAGATATTATCTATACTAATATTATAAAGCTGAAGAGTTTGTTTGTTTATTTGAACGCGTTAATCTCAGGAACTACTGGTTCGAGTTGAAAAATTCTTTTTGTGTTGGATAGTCCATTTATCAAGGAAGGCTTTAGGCTATATAACATCATGCTAACTGCTAAGCTAAATACGAGCGGAGCACCAATCAAGAATGTTTAAAAATCGGGGGATTTTTTCCTTTTAAGAGCTTTCGCTGGTATGCTGCGGAAACGGTTAAAGTTTCGCTAAAATTATGTGTGACAGAATTGTTTCCCTTTAAAAGTTCTAAAAAAAGTACGCGACTGTATATATGTCTATCTTTTAAGGTTGGCTCTATTGTGAGCCAACCTTAAAAGATAATAGACCTTTTTATGCTAACCAAATTTGTTCTAAAGTTTAGCATTATTTGTGAGGGAGTTTTCATAAAGATTATATTTATAAATCCTTATACAAGTAAATACGTTATTGATTACAAGCATTTAATTTAGAAGAAATTTGTCGCTTACATAATTTGATTTCAATGAGTATTTTAGAAGATATCGCAATAATAAAATAATCATGCGCGCAATAATAATGTACGGCGCGCGGCGGGCAGTCGTGAGGGGGAAGCGCTTCTGCTTCTAAGTAAATGAAGTCGCGGGTAAATTTTAGCAATTAACGATATCCCAATGTAACTTCCACGCGGACGAAGTCGCGGGCAAAAGCTAGTAATTTATAAATATGATGTTTGTGACCCTTCCAAGCAAAAACGACTGAATGGATTTTGATGACATTTGGTATGGTAGTAGTTTAGGCTCTGTATTAAAACAGGCTACATTTTAACCCAAAAAGTATATCGTTCCCGCGGGATACTGTATTTACGCGTGCGGAGTCGCGGGCAAAAGCTAGTCTTAATTAAAAATCGAATAGGCCCGTGTCTCTTATCGATACCTCGAGGATAAGGCTGCCGCCGCGATAGTAGGGTTAGCGGCGGGTTAGCTCGCGTTATATCTCTCGCAAATCAATTAATTTTGTGTTGTTGTTGTAATGATAAGATAAGCATAACATCTTTAATTCGGTAAAATCTGACAACACAAAATAATTAATACACGCCGGTTATCTATGTACCTATGTAGTGACATAGCTTAGGTACATAGATAACCGGCCTCAGTTTTTATTTGACAATGCTCTGTTCTTACACTTTTATTTAGTCTGAGGTGGTAACATCATCATGGCACCCTTCAGCGATGGTGTCGATCATGGGCCTAGCCAGGGGGGTGGTTTAGGGGGTTCAAACCCCCCCCCGAAATGGGCCAGCTGGTATATATAATACAGAGATTTGACTAATATACAGAGGCGTATTTAGAAATTTTGCGCCCGAGGCCAATTAACATATTTTGCCGCCCCATAATAACCCTATCTGAACGATGATTTATTTTTGAAGTTATTTTAGAAAAATAATCAACAGCCTAAATCAGAACTTTGATCCTTACCCCCCCCCCCCCCCCCCCCGTAATCGTTTTATTTTCTTGAACCCCCCCTCGAAACTAAAACCTGGCTACGCCCGTGGTGTCGATAATTATTGGGTTATGGGAGCGAAAGGGCTCGCGACGGTGGCTCGGCCGCCGCCGGCGACACTGTGTCGCGACTTGTTGATACCGCCCGCGCCGCCCTTCACCACACCCGGCGCGCCACAGTCACAAGTGACATGTCTGATGTCACCTCTCGCCAGTCGCCATTAATCAATAGGATAATCGCCTACCCCAGGGCCCAGACAACGCTAGGATTGACTTATTACTAGAGATTCCACGAATAGTGAATTGGCCGAATACCGAATATTCGGCAACGCTGTCGGCCGAAGCGCCGGATATTCGGCCACCGAATATTCGGCACGAAATACATACTTGTCGGGAGCGCGTTAGCTGGATTAAGACAAGTCGCAACCCTGTTTTCCACGTTGCGTTGGCGCAGCAGGCGACGACTAGCGTGTAAGTGTATAGTGAGTGGTTATTTTTGAGGTTGGTAACATTTACGATGAAAAGCGTAATCGTTTGCTACCAGAAAATGCTGAAAAGCTTGTTTTTATCCATCACAATTTACCGCTGATCAATTTTAATTACTAAAGTATTGTAATTTGGAAATAAATATATAATTTGGAGTAATATAACGTGTCTTTTTTACATGATTTGGTATTCGGTATTCGGCCGAATAGTACGTATTATTCGGCCGAATACCGAATAGCAAAAAAAGTGGCCGAATAGGCCGAATACCGAATAGTAGCCGAATATTCGTGACATCTCTACTTATTACACGGTCAATCTTGTCGCGATATCATCAAGATAACAATATATTTCAGAATGTCTAGATAATAAGCAATGTTACCAAATCTCACTAATATTTTTCCCCAAAATTAAGTAAAAAAACCACCAAAATCGCAATACTTGAAAGTGCCCCTAATATTTGTTGTATGAAGAATACTATAAATGCTACAATAATTAATTAATAATGGTAAACAAATAATAAAAAATAATGTTCTGTAATATTATTATACATAGATAAGTACCTACTCGTATAAAACATGTTGGTTAAAATCTAATAAAAATAGAAGTTTTAATTTATATACTTATGTCAGATATAGCGTTGGATAGGTTGTGACTTGTGTCATAGTTACTTTTAGTCAGCTCAGTAATGCTATCTACAGACACACGAATTTGGTACGGAGCGTACAGCGAACCATATCCGGAGACCAAATTCTGTGTCGCTACACACGCACGGATTTGGTACGGTGCAGTGAAGCGAAACGCTCGACACTCGTGTGTTCGATTTTATGCTCTATTACATTAGCACAGAGTTCTATTTACAGTGCGGTTTTTAAACGACGACGATGATCCCCGCAGTTCATTGATAACGGGCAGTGATACCAATACTTAAACAAATATTTCTCCCCAAATTTTACCCCTGATTACTTATACCATTGACAGGTCTAAGAGATAATAAGCTAGAAAGAAAGGTTTTGTGTTTAACATAAAGACTTACGCGTGAATAACATAAAACTAACTTGTCTTAATCTGATTTCACTCCCAATACATTTTCATATCCCTGGCTATATACACACATTAAAATAATTTTTATTAATACATACAAATTGATTCATAAGGAGTAAACTCTAAACATCCTGTCCTCTAGTAAACCCCGTAGATATTTTCCCTAATTTTGGGGGGTACATCCCTAAGTTGGCAACACTGATACCGTTGTACGGCCTAACCGCCAGACTGCTCTACACACGCACGGATATGGTACGGAGCGTACCAGATCCGCTGTACGCTCCGTACCAAATTCGTGTGTCTGTAGACACCATAAAAGTTGCTATGACGCCAGGACTCATCTTTTTCAGTTATGTAAAATTCAGCATTAAAACATACTAATTATTCTTGCACGTTTCTTAAATACTGGTATTATATACGACGTAGGTATACTACGTTATCCTTATGATTACCATAATGAATATAAGAAATTTCTAGAATTAGTTCCTTATTAGAGGCCATCCATAAATTACGTTACACGAATTTCATGATTTTTGACCCCTTCCCCATCCTTGTCACAGCTGGTTACATTTGTGACACGGGGGATCTAGTCCCCTCCCTAGTGTGACGTCATATATTTTACAATTTTACATCTACAAATAATTATTGAATTAAAACAGCAGTTCTTAAATTTGTTTTGTTTCATTTTTTTTATTAACATCAAATCAAACAATGCAAGAAATTAACAAAACAAAAAAGAGTAATTATATTAATTAAAGATCAAACTTAATCATCTTGAGTCCATGGAATTTGAATGGGTCCTTTAAATTATTTATGGCTGGCATAGCAGCCACTTCGTTTGGGTTGTTATGTCAGGAAAATTCGTGTTATGTTAACATTTCATGTTTTAAATAAAACATGAAACTCTTAGATCAAAATAGATTTTGAAATGTGACGTCGCAAAATTTAGGACCCCTCCCACTCCCTTGTCACACAATGTTACACTTCGTCGCCCCCTCCCCCCCCCTCCCTTAACGCGTGAAGTAATTTATGGATAGCCCTTTAGCAACACTATTTGGTGTAATAAGGTGTATTTTTCAAAATTAGTTAAAAGCGAATATTTATTTATTATATTTTATATTTTATAAAATCATACATCCATACTAATATGATAAATGGGAAAGTGTGGGTGTCTGTTTGTCCGTCTTTCACGCCAAAACTACTGAACCGATTTAAATTAAATTTGGTACACAGATATCCTAGACTCTAGAGCCTGACAAAGGACACTACTTTTTATCGCGGGACATATACGGTTCCCGTGGGTTACTGCAAAGTGCAATTACGCGGGCGGAACGGCGGGCATCATCTAGTATTTAATAGTAATGATTTGGTCAAATCGGTTTTAAATCAATAAATGTTATATCAATATTATGCTTATTTTCATCATAAGATAATAATTATTAATTACCTATTGAGTATCTACAGGTAATTAAAATTGATAACATACCGGATTTTATCAAAGTAATAAAATAAATAAATGTGTATTGCAATTTGCAGTTAATTACTGTAGTAATTATGAGTTTATGGACTCGTGGTGTACACGCATTTGGTGGTGCAGGTTCGATCCCATATGTTAGCGTGTAGTGTGAGCCACTGATATTTAAGTACAATGTACTATCGAACAAGTTGCCGCTCGTACTTCAATCATGTCTGCAGTCGTTTCGGTCACTTCCTTTGTTTTTAAATGTTTTGGGGCGTCCTAGTGCAAAGGAAATGTTTAGAAACTGGTCGAGCAGCAACTTTGTCGATGTTGTACATTATACGGATATTCAAACGGGTAATAAAAAGTTCGTAAGAAAACCTGCGTGGCTGAAAAAAAACTAACATTCTTCCACAGAATACAGAAATCATCCAAAAACCGTCAAAGCGCTTGAAAGTGAAGCCGTCACGACTACTCCAAATTGAAGTGGCTATCCATATTATAATATTATATATATGTTGCCACAGAATAACGTAATATTTTACCCAATTCTTTTTCAATAATTTTTTTATTGAATACCTAATTGTCGTAACATAATAACGATTATATAAATTTTTATAATAGGGTATTTTCCAAGTTTTTGAAAAGTATGTCAAATTGTTCCTAATACCCAAATACATTAGCAGTTTGAACCATTCTTTGTGAATTTCATTCTTATCCTTGCAAATTAGCCTAAAAGTTTAAATTAATATTATAGGCTATAATGAGTTGTCATGACGTCATATTCTTGTAACGTAACTGTCAAGACGTGTCAAATTACACTGAAAATGCCAAATCCCAGAATACCTACTATTTACGTTTTTAAATAAATGTTTTAAGCCTATTAAAAATGCCTTATAAATGATGCGTAGTACCAAAATGCACTAATACGTCTATTAAAACACCGGGGAAAATCTTTGTGACCATACCAAAGAACACTGAAATGCGGAAAAAGTGGCTATTACTCGCTGACGCATGACGTTAATGATTCGATGCTGGCTACTCTTTATGGAAATCGGGAAGACATTAATAAAAGAAGAAGAAGTACAAGAATATGACGTCACATTCCAATCTCGTGCGTTTTTAGTCACGTGGTCAAACATGAAAAATTCATAATTTTATTTTTGATATTTTATAAAAATCATACATATTTTTAGAATAGAATAGAATAGAATAACATTTATTGCATGAAATGTGGTTTATAAAGGTGTTACAATATGATGCTTTATATGGATCCAACATTCTGCCTTGTCAGTGGCGTGCAAAATTATTACAAGAGGCAATATCACAAAAGTCAAAAATAAAGATATTGAACTTTAACATAATAAGTATTAACATTAGATATTTAAGTCATAACATAAATTGAATTCATTAAGTAAATAAATTATACATCAATTAAATTAAACAAGTCCTATTACACATAAAAAAGAAAAAAATATATAACAGACAAACAATATTTCAAATGTTATTAAAAAAAAAAGTGTCATGTGTCGAAGAGAGGTTATAAATTACTAGCTTTTCCCCGCGACTTCGTCCGCGTGGAATAGTTACTTTGGGATATCGCTAAAATTTACCCGCGACTTCATTTACGTAGAAGAAGCGCTTCCACCTCACGACTGCTCGCCCGCGCCGCGCGCCTTACTATAGCGTGCATGATTATTTTATTACTGCGATATCTTCTAAAATACTCATTGAAATCAAATGATGTAAACGGCAAATTTCTTCTAGATTAAATGCTTGTAATGAATAACATATTTACTTGGATAAGGATGAATATAATCTTTATGAAAACACCTTCACAAATAATGCTTACTTTTAGAACAAATTTGGTAAGTATAAAAAGGTTATAGTGAGCCAACCTTAAAAGATAGACATATACTGTCGCGGACTTTTTTTTAGAACTTTTAAAGGGGAACAATTCTGCCATACATCATTTTAGCGAAACTTTAACCGTTTCCGCAGCGTACGTAGCGAAAGCTCTCAAAAGGAAAAAAAGACCCCCGATTTTGTAACATTCTTGATTGGTGCTCCGCTCGTATTGAGTTTAGCATGATGCTATATAGCCTAAAGCCTTCCTCGATAAGTGGACTATCCAACACAAAAATAATTTTTCAATTCGTACCAGTAGTTCCTGAGATTAGCGCGTTCAAACAAACAAACAAACAAACAAACTCTTCAGCTTTATAATATTAGTATAGATAATTTTTAAGCATGGCCTATTACAACCCTACAATGTGGCAGCCAAAACATAGTACTTATACTTAATGTATTATAGTCCAAATTATGTTAGAAAGTAAGAAGATAAATTTTTTACTGAACTGCTATCCAAATACAATGATTCGCTCCGTATGCCGTTCACTTACTCGAGATGCGCTCAATAAAGGTAAGTAATGTTTTGTGTAAGCAGTTGGTTAAATTGGTTTAAATTAATGTTTAGCGATAAAATATCAACAATCTGATGTATATTTTCATCATAGGAAAATAATAAAAAATCTTTTGTAAGTGTAAAGAGTAAAGTAAAGTAAAGGGCGGGCGGGGCGGTGTTTCGCCATGGTTTTGGACACAGTGCGCTGCGTACAAATGTGATCGAACACTCATTCTGGATGTTCTGTATTCGGTGCATTCTTCTAAGATCAATCACACTGTAGAAGCCTCGCAGCTATTGGACAATAGCCTAGCCCTCCTTAGTCCTCACTCCTCACATTGCCGCGATCTCGCGATGTGGATTGAAATGACTGCTGATGATAATTTTGAGTAAAGCGTCGAGCGGTGACCGGAGATCGCAGGAAATACTTAGTCCGATTTCACCAAACTGCTTTAAACTGCGCTGAAGCTAAACCCGAGTTTGTCCTCTCTCTCTCTCTCTCTCGTTCAATGTGAGAACGGGACAGACAGATAGAAATTGTATCTCAGCAACGTCATTTAAATACGTTGGTGAAATTGGAGCTTAGTAATATTGATAATGAAGATCATTCAACGAGCCCGTAAGCTGAAGTTGTTACATGACTTACTTCTCAGATGCTCACGTTAAGTTTATTGTAGTAACTTGAGATTTTACTGTTCACAGTTCCTGTGTTCGACTTAAATCGTCGTACTTATAAAATACGTATATATACTCTGGGATTTGAAGCGAGACGTAAGCGTTTAACCAATATCTATAAAGCATACTTTTCCAAAATTATGCATATTGTAGAATATTCTAAGAATATTGCTATATTAAATATGTACAGTAACTTTAATTTCTAAGTCCTTGTTAACGAATCATTTTGCGTCTAATTCACCCTACGATTGACTGGCAGAAAATGCCACAAGGCATTAAGCCCGCCTTTGTACTAAATTGTGTATAAAGTATAAAAAAAGACTAGAAAGATAGTCGTATTTATAACTGACTAGATGTTTGCCCGCGACTTCGTGCGCGCAAAAGTTAATTTCGCTGAAACCGTACATTTTTCCGCGATAAAAAGTAGCCTATGTCCTTCCCCGTGGTCTACTCTACACCTGTGCCAAATTGCCAAATGTTTAGTTTACGCAAAACTGTCGCGCATTGCGGACTAAGTGTAACTCATTAGCATATAACATTAGCATTTTATCTTTTAGCATTTATACATATTAGTAGTAGCAAATTAGTTTTACTCAGCATACAGCATCATCTATAGCAGCAACAGCATCTCAAGTTGTACGAATCGTACGTTCATCAAAATTGGTCCAGTAGTTTCGGAGCCTAGTCAATGCAAACAAACACACTTTTCCTCTTAGATGTACGATAGTTGTATCATGTAATATGTATGTATCTTCATCTCTCATATATGAAATTATCGTGTCACAACTGGTAGTCTTTGTAAAATTGTAACCAAACTCCTCCGAGGCGTCTTTTATATTCGGTAGGTTTGAGAACGAGGGTTGAGGTTAGGGTCAGCGAGTAACGTATGTATTATGTTAAGTACTAGTTAAGTCGCACCAGTTATAATATCGCGATAATCCATTGTCCGTAGTCCGTACGTCCGTCTTTTGTTTGTTTACTTAGTGGGTGCGATGACACGACGCCCGTACGTACGTACGTACGTACGCACGCACGAACACGTCCGCTGTACGCAGTACGCACGCACGCACACGGAGCGGCGGTCGCGGTACGAGGATGCGCCGTGAAAGTAAACAATAGTAATGATATCTGTTATCGATTGTGTAGTTGTGTTATCTGCAAGTATAGTGTAGTTATTTAATGATGAGAATCCAACTCCTTTCGAGCCAAACTAGGTCTCAAAAAATGTGATTTTTGTTTAAATAGGTATTTTACTCAAATGAATTACCAGGTAAAATAATCTACTAGCTCATTTACATGTTTTTTTAACAGCTGCAAGCAATTGGCGAACTTAAAAAAATACATTAAAATTAAATGTATTAGGTATCTTATCTGATAGGTATTAGATGCTAAGTACCTAATTTGAATTTGCATGTCGGCGATAACTTTAATTTTAGCGATAAAGAATTTCGATAACAACTTTAAACAACATGATATAATATATTACAAGGGTCAATAGGTACAAGGTTTTCTTTCAAAAATCAAATTTAAAATTACGAGGTACATGTGACTGGATGTTGCCCGCGGCTTCGTACGCGCAAAAATAAATCCCACGAGAACCGCAATTTTTTCTGCCATAAAAAGTAGCCTATGGGTTAATACAGAGCTTAAGCTACTTACCATATCAAATTTCATAAAAATTCGTTCTGTAGTTGTAGTGTGTAACAGTTATCCATACATACAAACTTAACTAATAACACTAACGCCATCTGCCGGCTGTTTCAGCAATCGTCGCTGTCGACAAAGGTTGCGCAGCGCATGTCGTTCGGGTTGCTGGGCGCGCGCGCCGCCACGCGCTGCGAGTTCGTGCGCATGAAGGGCCCGGGCGGCAAGGGGCACGCCGAGGTAAGCCCGCTGATGATGATGATGATGGTGATGCATGCAAGAGACCAATGTGCGGCTGACCCGCGCATGTCTGTGTAAATTTGATACGGACATGTTTTTAATCATGAATTCAAAATTGATGGAGAAAAACTAACGTAATCACCGCTGAAAGGATGAGGCCTACGACAGTTAAAACTAGACAGTAGACTAAGGGCCTTTCACAATCGCCTAGTGAGTAGGTATCGAATAGCTTATCCAGAAGTTTTGTCTCTGCTTAGTCTATATTGAGCCACAGACACAAAACATGCCAATAAGTGTCAGATAGGACACTTATCGGTAGATTGTGAAACAAGCCCTTAGGAACCTTTAACGTAAGCGCATAAATAATATCGCTGTTTGCATATCATTATCATCGCTCATTAGTCATTACCAGTGATCGGAATTGGGTGAGTATATTTACCTACAGTTTAACGAACAGAGACGGAAATCGGAGACTTTCTTACGACTAAAAATTTTTTTACCGGTAAATTTACCGGAACTATGAAGCAACTTTCTAATAGCTAAATGCTTCAATAAATCTTAATTAATGTAAGATAAAAAATAAAATAACGTATATTATAAAAGAAAAAAAAATTGATAAAAAAAGTTTTTGTTTGAACATTTCAATATTAAATGACTATAATATATTATTATTTTTTTTCTTATGAAATATGGGGGCAAACGAGCAAACGGGTCACCTGATGGAAAGCAACTTCCGTCGCCCATGGACACTCGCAGCATCAGAAGAGCTGCAAGTGCGTTGCCGGCCTTTTAAGAGGGAATAGGGTAATAGGGGAGGGTAGGGAAGGGAATAGGGTAGGGGATTGGGCCTCCGGTAAACTCACTCACTCGGCGAAACACAGCGCAAAAGCTGTTTCACGCCGGTTTTCTGTGAGCCCGTGGTATTTCTCCGGTCGAGCCGGCCCATTCGTGCCGAAGCATGGCTCTACCACGTAGAAGAAAGTCATTAATAATATTATAGTCATGTTATATTGAAATGTTCAAACAAATTTTTATCAATAAAAAAATATTTTTTTATATACGTTATTTTTTTTTTCTAACATTAATTAAGATTTATTGAAGCATTTAGCTATTAAAAAGTTGCATAATCAAAGTTCCGGTAAATTTACCGGTCAAAAAATTTTTAGTCGTAAGGAAGTCTCCGATTTCCGTCTCTGTTCGTTAAACTGTAGGTAAATATACTCACCCTATTCCGATCACTGGTCATTACACATACTTATTATTATATTGAAAATATAAACATTATTATCTTTAGTCGCGTTTGCCAATATTCGCCTTCGTATTGGTGTTGTTTAATATTTGTATATGTTTATAGGTGGCGGTGTCGAGGCCGCGCGGCGCGGGCACGCACACGCCGAGCTCCGAGCCCGGCATGTCCATGGCCGAGCTGTGGGACAGCGACTGGGAGGACGACGACCCCGACGACATGTTCCTCTACCGCAACCAGGTACTGGCCGTTCGCGTTGGTCGTATACTGAGCTCGAACAAAACTTTCGAGTCTGTCGCTCGTATGTAACATGCGATCTCTGCCCCGCAGAGGCGGCTGAGCGACCCGAGCGCCAACATCACGACGTTCGTGCGGGGCGGATGGCGCGCGCGCGACCGCGACCCGCGCGACAAGAGCCGCTCCGAGAACGAGGGCCTCGACTCGCTGCAGGACGGCTTGGCCGAGGTCGAGGCCGGCGACCTGCGCGACGGTACATCCCTCTCGCACACTACACGTATCTCGCTCCCACACTCATCGCCGCTTCTGTGTCACACGACCCGCTCTCGTTCACGCATTTCATTCGTGTAAACGCTTTCTTTGTTTGCGACAAAATTCGCGGGCAACTCGGGACCGCCCCGCCCACCCGCGCCGATCATTTGTCGCCCACATGTTACCACCCCTTACACGCGCGATCGGGGACCGCAGATACGAGAACGGGCCGTCGAGCTACTCGGGAGCGGGCGATCTGTTCTCGTAGATCACTTCCGATGTGGAGAACTCATTCTGTACAAATATATTTTCTCGCCCCGCCGTACCGAACCGCCGGCGTCCTCTCGAATAGTCGAGGCGACGAAAGCGGCGGGTTCGAGCAGGCGGTAACGGTCGCGCGTGTGTGTAGGGCGGCGGCGCGGGCGGGCGGGCGCGTGGCGGCACTGCTGCGCGGCGGGCGGAGCGCGGGACATGCGCGACGTCTACCGGCGGCCGGCGCCCGACCTGTCGCCCGGCTGCCTGCGCACCGTGAGCCCGCGGCGGCGGGGCGCGCGCACGGCGCCGCAGCCGCCCCCGCTGCGGCCCCGCGCCGCGCCGCTCGCACGCCCGGATGATGACGACTGCGAGCTGGGCTGCGACGCCGCGTGTCTGACCGCCGCCGCCACCCCGCCCGCAACGCGCGTGTGCGCCGCCGCCGCCGACGCGCGCACGGTGCGCGGGGAGGAGGAGCTGCCGTGCGACCTGGGCGGTAGTGACGCGGGTGGCGGGGAGGAGGGCGCGGGCGGCGAGCGCGTGAATCGCGGCGCGCGCGCGTACGTGACGCTGCCGCGGCGGCGCGGAGTGGCAGCGGAGTTGTTCCGCGACGCGCCGCTACCGCCCCGCCGCACGACGCCGGACGGCACCGACATCTTCTACTGGTGCGACGTGCCGCGCCGCCGCCGGGCCGGTACACGTCGTGCTTTTTTTGCTTGTTTTTTTTTTCTTTCGTGCACACCTTCATAATCGACGTTGTAACAATTGAGTGCTTCTAAAATCCATGTCATCACCCCACACTTAGTCTTCACCAGTATGACGCTTACTCGCTGTGTGCCCGCAGAGCTGGACGACGGCGCGTACAACCCGCTGTGGGCGCTGCGCGGGTTCTCGCAGACGTTCCACCTGTGGAAGGAGGGCAAGCGGCAGCAGTCGGCGCCGCTCAACGCCTACCTCACGTACGTCACGCTGCCCTGGTGGAGCATCGCCAAAGGTGAGCTCTGCACCGGAGCCATTCACATCGGCGTGTTTAGACGCGGCGCGGGCATGTCACTAACTGTGCGTTTTGTGGACAGACATCCTGGACCACCGCGAGGAGCCGATCCTGACGTTCTGAGTGCGCGGGGGGGCCCGACCGCCGCCCGCGCCGCCGCTCGTCGCGCGGTGATGCCCGCTTCACGTTCCTGTGGAGTGTAGGCTGAGCCCCGAGGGCTCCCGAGTGCGACTCCTACCTCAGTGCCGGCGGGCGGCGCCCTATACGTAATGTCGTAAGTTCAATACTATGGGATCTCGCGTTTTGTTTCGTTCTCGTATGTCATGTAACGCAAACTATTATTATTAAACGTAAGCTCTAGTCAAACTTTTGTATGATAAAATTATATTTTGTAAGTGAAATACTGATGTTTTAAAATAGAATGCTAGTTTTGTGTCTGGTAAATAATTACAAGATAATCGACATTCACGAATAAGTAAAGAATATTTTATTGACTTATTTTCTGTAGTAATTATAAATGTCAATATCAAGTAAGTGAAGATAATTATCGATTTGATTATGACATGACATAGCGCAAATCAGTAGTGTTGTTATGGTTTCGTCCTTCGATTATAGATGGCGCTTTAAAGTCTAGACCACAACTTTGTTTAAACAATCTAAAACTTTTATTTTCTGGTTATAGATCTTTTAATTAAAAATGTAATTTAGTTGTTCTATTATTAAAATTCGCAATGTAGCACCTCACACTAAAACGTACGTTTTTATTAAACTTAATTTTGTGTAAGAACTGAGAACAACGCCATCTACTGTAACTGTAAGGAATTTTTTACATATTGCTTTATTTAATGTGGTTTTCCTACTTTTCTCATTCAGATTATTATTTTATATTTTATTATTAAAATTAATTTGAAACTGCTGTTTTCAAATTAGTTTTGTAAAAGATACTAAAACTTTTTCTAGTCATTTTACTTACATTCCACTTTATAATAGTTAGGATTTTTAAGTAAAAGACTGGCGGTGCATTTTTAAATTATTGTAAGACGAAATATGTTATTATTAGAAATATCAGTGACATAACAAAATACTAGTGACAGATTTTCTTACTCGTTGATAGTTACGACTCACGAGGGGGAGTATTTCTCCGGAAGATGTGAATAAATAATTTCATTAATTCTTATCTTGGGGCCCATCCACATATTACGTCACACCTGATGGGGGAGGGGGGGGGTCATACAAAGTGTGACAGTACAGGTACAGGGATACTAAAAAGCGTGACATGGGGGGGGGGGGGGTAGTTTAGGGGTTCAAAAAGTCGAAATTTTGCGTGACGTAATATGTGGATGGCCCCTTGGATATATGAATACTGTTTGGTTTGTCCGAAATTGCGGGAGAGAAATGAAAAACCTAAGAGAGTGAAGAAAGAAAAAAAATTAAGGTACAATACGATCACGATCTCAATGTCTTTTGCGAATCGTCATTTTTCATACTACTTCTGCCACTACCATAGAAAAGATGATTGTCGAGAGACGTAAGCAACGTGGTTATACTGTACTAAGTTTCCCCTTCACTAACTGCCAATATTATATTTTACCGAAATAAATAACTTTTCTGTAGGGTATCGTATATAGGTATGTAATTTATCGTCCATCATATTTCTTAAACCTTTATAAAACTACTTAGGTAAAGTTATGTTTCTTTTGTATTTCTAATATAAATTCTTAACTAAATAGGTATCTTAATTAATATAAATACTTATGTAATACGAACTCAATCAAACCCATCAACTAATGATTCCAATAAAATAATTGAGATTGTTATTTAAATGTAAGGTGATTAAAAATCGAAAAATCGACGCACATATTGTATGGCTTAAGGGCGAATGACGTGAGTCTCTCTTCACAGTGACAGCTACTTAGGGGCCATCCATATATTACGTCACACAAAATTTCGACTTTTTGAAAAACTTCCCTTTTATTTATTAAGTCACGCTTTTTTAGGATCCCTTAAACACGTAATGTCACTGGTATGACGCCCCCCTCCCCCTTCCGCTAATTAGTAATATGTGGATGACCCCTTAATGTGTCTCGTCACTCTCGGCTCTTAACTGTGCGGGGAAGTATTGACCGAATACTCAAACAGCTAAGGGGCGACCATATCTAGTCGTCAGAATCTCACCAAATGTGACACTTGGGGAGGCGCCCTCAACAAACATCTCGTAATTTTTTTCTGGCAAAAATAGTCTTAAAATACGAAAAAAATAGCTTAAGTAAAAAGTTTGGAAAATCCGGTTGTGCACATCTCCCATAATTGTATTTAAGAATAATCTCAAATACATACTAGTCTTTACTAGGAGAATATTTTTTTTTATAAATCAATATACATAATATACATTTTTTGAAAAATCTAACGAGAGATTATAGGGGCTATATTATTATATTATTATTATAGGGGCCATCGACATATTACGTCACGCAAAATTTCGACTTTTTGAACCCCCCACCCCCCTATGTCATGCTTTTTAGTATCCCTGTACTTGTATTTAACATGTACTGTCACATTTAGTATGACCTCCTCCTCCCCCATGCGCTGTGACGTAATATGTGGATGGACCCTTATGACGATAGGGAGGGGGAGGCGAATCTCACGATATCTCATCAAGGTTCCCCCTTAGTGAGATATTATAAGAGGGGGTGAAAAATCAAACGTCTCACGCAATTTACGGACGCCCCCTAAGAAAAATTTGAGAACTTTTCAAAGTTTAATTTCCAGCCATATTACTACGATGCTCTATGGTTAGGGTTGCCATCCGTCCGGGTTTCCCCGGATTTGTCCTAGTTTAAAGGTCGTCCGGGGAGCGTCCGGGCCGGATTTTATTTGCTATCCGGGTTTTTTTAGGCAGAATTAGGAAGGCCTAAGTTTTTTTTAATTTGCAGCAATAATAAATCTTCCTTTCTTTTTGAAATTGCCGTAGTCGGGTAAAAACTGTTCTATGTCCGGGTTTCGTACTCCAAAATCCGGGGTTTTCACGCGTCTTGTCCGGGGAGTCATATGTAAGAGATGGCAACCCTATCTATGGTGCCATTACTTGGAGCAGATTCTATAGATAATTCCTAAATAGTTTGAGAACAGTTTTAGTATTCGGCCGTTTTGTAGTGTTATGGTGGCGCTTACACAGTCATTCGAATGTAGGGTTCGCTGTCACTTTACTGGACCATTTGAACACCTATTTAGATGTTCATTCAGACATAAACCAGAGAGCAAAAACTCTATGAATGTTTGTTGGCTGCCTAGCACGGTAATTGTCGCCTGTGTGATGTTTATATTAATTTTGTGAATAAAACGATACTCAACGAGATTTTTGTGTCATTACCCCGAGTCCTGACCCCGCCGTGAACTTACGTAAATGGGTCAACTTTGTTTTCTTAAAATAATCAAATTGTTTCATTTCATCTGGGTCTGATGCTTTACGGATACTTGAGTGTACGTGCCTATTGCATATTCCGAGTAGGTAGCATTAGATAGTACGTATTGGTGTCTTAAAGTAGGTAAACCTAATTTCATAAACATTTTAGGTCAAATCTTATGATTTGACATCATTAATCATTTTATAATGATATTCGTTCCAGGAAGATTTTTTAATAGAATGGATGCATAATATTGATTATGGAATATACATGGAACAGAAAATTTACTTGAAACATAATATTAATATGATACTAGACTGAAAAATATGAGAATCGACGTAAAAATCGCCAATATCTGTTCAAAAAAGATATAGAGTGTTCAAAGTTTTTAATCTATCTCTTTCTAGCAACATGAAATTTAATTTGAACACTCTACGTACGTCGTGATTTGTTACATGATTTTAGTTGATTTTACATATTGGATCTCTCTAATAGACTACTTTAAAGTTTAAACCATGCAGGTTATCTTTCTTATTTTCAATGATAATTGATACCTATCCAAAAACTGGTTATATTACACGGTTCATTAAACAAGATAGATCTATTTAAATAAATTAAAGAAATACGTGCATATTCCTATTGTTTTGTTTCTAAACTCATACAGTAAAGTCTTCTTAAGTAGTTTACCTAAGTGGTGAGTTCCTGCCTCCGACCACACCGAACATAGCTCTCATATCTTCTTATAACGTACCATCATCATCAGGATGTACCCAAGTCTAGCTTCAAAATGTGAACACTTGTGTTTTGGCTCCAAGAATTACCTGAAACAAAAATGTTTTAATTCATTAAAATAATTATTATCTACACTTTTCTAGAGAATTGTGCTTTTTGAAGAAATATTAAGAAAGAAGAAAAAAATAAGAAGAAATAAGTTCCGGTGAGTAAATAATTTAGGGCTACTCATTAAAATGTAATGAATCTTCTTAAGATCTGCTGTAGCAAAGCTCAAAGTCTACGCATTGTTCCGTCGTGCAATTGTAATTAGAACAGTTTTAATTGGCGTCTTCCTGGTGAAGAATGACTCCGAAAACCGAAGAGAATAGTCGGTAATTTGATAAAAATGAAGATATCCTGTAGGACGCTGTAGGCGGGCGCGCGTGCGTGTGCGGCGCGTGCGGCGCGTGCGGCGCCTGTGCGTGTTAGGAGGCCGCGCGCGACGGACTGCGGAGGACTCGCGGCTGACATAAGCCTCTCAGCGACTTCGACCGTCGATATTAATTGAGTAAGTGTTTAATATATTGTGCATGTTTTAGAAGTTTATTTTACGAGCCTTAAGACTTTAAGATGCTTACCAAATACCAATGCCAAAAACACAAATATTATATTCACGCGATAGTTTTACGTACCTTAACTTATCGTTAAGTCTATTATGTGTAGAATCTCTCCTGGCTTTTTGAAATCTCTGAGAGTGATTTCGGTGCAAATATGACTGATATGTACTTGTTAGACTACGTATAATGCACCAAACGCATCCGATATCCAAACGGACTTATTCCGACGACTTAAAAGCCTTTTCCGGTCCGATATCGGTTAACGGGAAAACGCTCGAAGGCTCGCTCGTTTTATAACCCGGGCTTTGGTATGGCCCGGTACAGGCCATACACCATGCAGCATCGACAGTGTACAGTACATATGCGGTCCACGCACAGTATCACTATCTGCACTGCATCAGGGTTCTAACTGATGCAATCGACAACGCCATGCCAGTTGGATTAGAATTTGTAAGATTACAAGAAATCAGAAGTGCTTTTCAACCTTATCTTACGTACAACAAGCCAACTGTAGACACAAAATCTATCTATAAATTTTCGTTGACATCCACTAAAGAAGGATTTTATTTAATTCAACCAAAAGAGGGTAAATTAGGGGATAAAAGTTTAAAACCCAATTTGACGCAGGCGAAGCCGCGGGCAACGAATGCTAGTACAAATAATATAATTTCAAATACTGCGTGATGTGAGTACTTACTACACACAGACAGGACAGCGACGTATGACATACTTATGAGAGCACATTAATCATCTCGACACCATTCGGTCGTAACCTTATTATTTACATAATATGGGCAAACGTCGAGGCCAGCCGCATCTGCGGTTAAATGAAGACCGGGATCTAAGACAAACGGGGACTACGTATAATAATCGTATTAAGTCGGCAATCGCCTCAGTCTCGTGTATGACTCGATTAAACAAAGACAGGGATCTAAGACATGGCAGATTGACAGCTACATACCTAGGCCAGGAGTCGGCAACCTTTTGAGTCGGAAGAGTCAAAAATTACAATTTACAACATTTCTAAGTTTTTGAAGTGCCACAAATTTTCTTCTTGCTAACAATAAATTAATATAATATAATATAAATAAATAAATACTAGCATAAATATTTTTTTATATAAAAAAACTAATCTACTTGTTCTTAAGAACTGGTGAATCTGGTTTTTATTTCTAATGCGAGCGAGCGAGCAAAAGTTTTTCTATATTATTAAACAGATTATAGAATGCGTAGAAGGTAGATCGAATCACTACACAAGTGTTTAGTCACTAGGATACCCAACCCTCCCGGATAGCCCGGGAGACTCCGGTAATAACAGTTAATCTCCTGTTCGTCTGTCCATCATGTCGATTAATTCAGCGTTGTAATTCGCTCGCCGCGTGTGCCTCGTCGTGCTCGAAAGAAAAAAAAATATTACCACGTTACTGTTGTGCCGGATGCTTGCACACTGTCAACGCCTCCTTTGTAGACGTACCGGCCACGCTCAATCGGAGGCAAACATTTCAAGGACACGGCTGAATTCCGCTATTGTACATTATTATTAATATGTATTGTGGCTGTAGCCTGGACGGGGTTTCGTCACCGGTTTATCTGCCGCGAGTCACGACCCCCGACCCGTTATCGCCGGCGCGGGCGCTGCGCACCGGCCACCGCCCGCCCGGCCCCAGTCACAAATTCGCACTCGAAGAAGTATCACTTAAAATTTACATTGTTCTGTCTAAATGCTAGTCGGTAAGTCTAAATGCTAGTCGGCAAGTCACTATAAATCTCTATTTTGTACCAAATATTAAAACCGTCAAATTAACTTATCCGTCTACCGTAGAAAAGCTTTTAAAACTGAATCAGCACACGCTTGGCTCACGAGTTGATACGCATCAATCTTGCGTGCGTCCAGCTGCGGTAACTAATCGGTGGCCAGCAGTGATCCTTTACTCATTTGCAACTCTCATATTTCGATTAAGAAATGACAATAATCAATAAGATAATATGAATCACTGTCGCCTGTGGTTCCAGCGCGCAGCATGCTAGGGCTTGCGCTGCTGGCGCTGGCGGCGGTGGGGTCCACGGCGGCGGCCTGCGACCTGCGCCCGAGGTCCGCCGGCCCCCAGTCCCCCGGCGACAACCACTACCGCCTGCTCCTCAACGGCGACATCGAGCGGTACGCGCCCGAGCAGCGATATGTTGGTAAGTATAAAAAAAGATAGACGACCTCTGTAGCTCAGTGGTTAGCGCGTTGGCGCTCAAGCCGGAACTCAACAAAAAGTTTTATGTGTTCCTGGGTCATGGATGTGTACTAAAACTACTAAATATGTGTTTAATATAATAAAAATCTTAAATACTTTTATGTTTAGTATAGAAGTATTCAATATTCACATTGACTGGTAGGTACCTATAACACAAGTTCTTCGGATACTTACCACGGAGCCAGATTGACATGGAGTGAAGCATTCATATATATTAAATAGATCTCTATAGCTCTATAGTATAGCCCCTACTAGATATTAATATCGTAGCCCGTAGATACGCATTAGGCACACTCTTTAATTTTTAAACTTAAATTTTAACTTTCTTTTAAATTTTACCGACTAAGGTAAAATGCCGTCAAATGACTTAGTCTCTTACTCACAATTACCAAAGTTAATAACTTATGTAATTTTACCGATAAATATTATAAATCAAATCATACAGTCGTGACCACATATTTAAAAATGAAAATTTTAGTACTACATGTAAATCATTACCATTCCTTCTGGCTTCGCCGAAGTACCCCGAGTACTTCGGCGAAGCTACAGAGCCGCCCTTTCAAAAGATTCTGCGAAACTTATCACTAGCGGATACTACAATTCAGTCGTCGCTCGTTAGTGTCATAAAACTCATTTTATAATAACAAAATAGCTCTCAAAGTCTAACACTGATAAACTGACTGTATTATTTATTATGTTTCTGTTTAAAATACTCGCGAATCATCGAACTCTACATACTAACACATACTAATTAATAATGTCTAAGGGCCTGATTCACAATCAGCTAATAAGTGACGAATAGCTTATCCGGAAGTTTTGTCTCTATCGCTCAGTATAAAGTAATAGATGCGCAGCGCGCGGAGCTGACAGTCCGATCTAACATTTCGATCTCCAGGTTTAGATCTCACGGTCCAAACCGTGGACGCATCTTCGATCCGCATTCCGCAGTTCATACCGCACAGACCCGCCGCGGTTTGGACCCGCAGAAACCGTACATTTTCCGCGATTAAAAGTAGCATATGTCCTTCCCTGTGGCTTACTCTACATCTGTGTGTCAAATTTCATCAAAATCGGTCCAGTAGTTTCGGAGCCTATTCAATGCAAACAAACAAACTTTTCCTCTTTATTATTGTAGAGTATAGATGTATGTATGTATGTATGTAAGTATGTTAGTTTTAAGGTATTATATGGGCCTATGCATCCTTAAATTATAGGTTAACTAGCTTTTGCCCGTAACTCCGCCCGCGTAAGTATCTCATGGCAACTGTATAAAATATCGGGATAAAATTTCGACCTTTGTTTTAATCTAGGGTCTAAATTACAACGATATCAAATTTCATTAAAATTCGTTGAGTAGTTTTTGCGTGAAAGAGTCACAAACATCCATCCATGATCCATCCATCCCACAGGCATCTATTGAATAGCCCACGCCAGTATAGGTACTTCGCGTGTAAAGAGGAGTAAAAATTACTTCCTTCAGCGCCATTTCCTCTCGAACGTTCTCGGTGCCAAACGTCAAACGAAAACTAAAAAGCGTTTACACGTAGACTGGAGTTCGCATCACTAAATAGGTAGAAAAGTAATGGCACGGTTGGTTTCTATACAGACGATGAGACTTGAATTATCTAATCCAGTGTTTTTCAACCTTTTTCATAATGCGACCCCCCTTGTATGAAAAAAATATTTCGCGACCCCCGACCCTTCGCTTTTTTATCATGTATGTATGTGTATGTTACAGTGTTACAAATATTCATTCCATACGTTTTTATATTATGTCTCCAAAGTACGTCAAACACATTATTTTACAATTACATACATTGATTTATGGGTATATGCTCTTGTTAAAATTCTCTTACTTAATAAATCAATCTTTTTAATCTTTATTGTGTTTTAATTAAGGTCTCTCGACATCCGGCGACCCCCCTACAGCAACTTCGCGACCCCCCAGGGGGTCGCGACCCACAGGTTAAAAAACACTGGTCTAGTCAATAGAATATGTCTGTAATCCATCCTCACAAACTTTAACATTTTTACATTAACATAACACTGGTGGCGTTCCAGTGACGCTGGTGGGGTCGCGCACGCACGACGTAGTGCAGCAGTTCACGCGGTTCCGCCTGACACTCGAGCCGCTGGACCCCGCGACGGCCCGCTCCCGGCGCCAGGGCCGCTTCGAGCTGTTCGCGGACACCCTCACCAGGTTCGACGACGAGTGCCTCAACTCCGTGGTGGAGGCCGACGACCTGCCCAAGACGGAGGTGCAGGTCATGTGGAAGGCCCCGCCCGCTGGCTCCGGATGCGTGCTGCTCAAGTGAGTTCAACGTTCCTTGTATTTGTAGGTAACATTGTTATTGACCGTTTTTGATACCACTTACGTCACTAGTCTGCCCCCTAACGGCAGGAATAGGTACACCAGTGGCGGATTACCCCAAAGGCAAACTAGGCGAGGTGGTATGGGCGGTCAGGCCGAAGCCCTGGGTGATAACCCCCCCCCCCCCCCCTTAGTTTCATTAAATTATGAGTTATGAAACCAAGCACTCTGTGTTTAAACTGTAGATTTAAATGATATATTTTTATTTCAGGGCGATGGTGTACGAGAACGCGTCGCGGTGGTTCGCGGAGGACGGTCAGCTGACGCGGCGCGTGTGCGAGGACACCTCCGTGGACGCCACGGACTGCTGCGCCTGCGACGACGCCAAGTACCAGGTCCGTGCCTGTTACATCTCGTTAGTTAGGACTGTAATCCGGAATCCGGCTGACCCGGGAAAATTCAGAGCACTGAAAGTAGAACTATGCTATCAGACATCTATTAACTAGACTACGCAAGTCTCATTGTCTGTATAGAAACCAAGCGTGCCATTATTTTTCAAATTACTGTGACGTCACAAGGGCGATTTAGTGGTGATAACTCCCAGTTTCCGAGTAAACGATACAAAGGTCGTAGCCGCGCGCCGCCCTGTCGCGTTTTTTAGCGTTTTAGTTTTCGTTTGACGTTTGACATCGAGAATATTCGAGAGTCAATGGCGCTAAAAGAAGTGAATTTTACTTCTCTTTACACGGGAAGTTACATGCAAAGTACATACACTTGCATGGTCTAGCTCTAGTCTGTGTATGCTTTATTACAATAATAATAATATCTATGGACGCTTCACACCACGTCAATCTGATCCCGTGGTAAGTTCTCGAAGAACTTGTGTTACGGGTACCAGACAACGGAAATATATTTAATACTTTTATACTATACACGAATTTAAGATTTTTATTATATTAGGTTGGGGAAAAAGTTTCTTCGCATTTTATATAAAAATTCAAAAGGTTTTTTTATAAAGTTTATTTACAAGTGACTAAAGTATATAGGTGCCATTTTGTTCGATAACTTTTTGCCATCTTGTTGGTAGGTACATGATCCCATTGCTATAAAATTTTTGGGGCTTCTGATGAAAAAACTGCGACAAGTGGTTTTGGCAGTCCTCTTGTGATGTCAACCTGACACTGCCTAAGGAATTCTGCAGCGACCGAAACAGGTGGAAATCTGAAGGTGCAAGGTCAGGACTATACGGCGGATGCATTAACACCTCCCAGCCAAACTCCCGTAATTTTTTCTGAGTGGCTAAAGATGTGTGAGGTCTAACGTTATCATGGTGAAAAACCACACCCCTTCTGTTGATTAATTCCGGCCGCTTTCTCTCAACTTCTTGCTTTAATCTCATCATTTGTTCGCAGTACAGTTCAGAATTGATGGTCCTGCCTGGCGGTAACAGCTCATAATGAATAATGCCCTTCCAATCCCACCACACACACAGCATCACCTTGTTGCGAGTTAACCCGGGTTTCGCCACAGTCTGTGAAGCCTGACCGGCCTTTGACCACGATCTTTTTCGCACGTTCTTGTCGTACGTGATCCACTTTTCATCACCAGTTATCAGCTTCTTCAAAAATAGTTCGGTTTCATTACGTCGTAATAAAGAATCACAAATGAGTATACGGTTCATTAGGTTTCTTTCAGTGAGCTCATGAGGCACCCAAATATCGAGCTTTTTTGTGTACCCAGCTTTTTTCAAATGCGCCAAAACCGTTTTGTGGTCAATCTCCAGTTCTTCAGCTACATCGTAACTACTAATATGCCGATCTTGCTCCACTTTTTCAAAAATGGCAACAGTTTTGTCCGTAACAGGGCGACCAGAGCGACGTGCATCTTTGATATCAAAATTTCCGGATTGAAAACGCTTAAACCAAATTTGCGCTACTCTCACAGATACTGCATTAGGCCCATAAACATCACACATTTTTTTCGCGGCTTGTGTTGCATTTTTACCTTTTTTGTAATAAAATTTTAAAATGTATCGAAATTCTTCATAAGAATCACTCATTTTAACAATAAGAAAAACAAATGAAAATCTCAAATTTACCTAATTTGAATTTGGAATTGTCTTCTGTAAAATTAAAACTTTTTAATGATACCAAAATCAGCCAGATACAATTGGTATAGCCCAATATATTTTATGACAAGTTCATACATACTATAATGCGAAAAGACTTTTTCCCCAACCTATTATTATACACATATTTAATACACATCCATGACCCAGGAACACAGAAAAACTTTTTGTTCCTTCGGCGGGATTGTAACCCGCGACCCCCGATTTGAGCACCAACACGCTCAACCAACTGAGCCACAGAGGTCGTCATTACAATAGGGTTGAAGTTTCAAGTGTAGAGCTGTCGTGTATGACATGGACATTTGACTCGACACTTGTGTGCTTGATTTACTGCTCTAGTGTATTAGCGCAGAGTTCTATTTTCAATGCTCTGAACTGTTTTCGGTTCGCCGGATTCCAGTTCATATAGTCGCAGTCATGGAGCTTGATAGACTCGAAAGACAACTCCATTGACTGTGGACAGCAATTATTACTTGTCATAGCACAAGGCTAGTTTCATTCTGAAGTGGCCGAGCTGTCTGACCTTTAATGTACTCGTCGTGTTAACAACCTATGTGGTTCAGGGGTTTAGAGCTTAGTTTTTGACTCGGAGGTCGTGAGTTTGATTCCCGCGTTGGAACAAAAAAAAACAAGGAATTGTCTGACATGATGATCCATGTGTCGGATGGGCATGTAAAAGTTGGTCCTGCGGTTGATCTGTCGCCAGCGTGTCGGTCATCCGTCATACTGGGTTTCGAGAGTAAATGTAGGGAGAGAGAGAGAGAGAGTATGGGCCAGCTCAATCGGATAAATACAACGGCTTCACGGAAAACCGGCGTGAAATAACGATTATTTCGCCGAGTGAGTGAGGTTACCGGAGGCTCTAGGAGGGTTAGGGATTTCAGAGACCAGGAACGCAATTGCGCTACACGTGTAACTCCTCTGGTGTTGCGGTTGTCTATGGGCGGCGGTAATCGCTATAAAAAAAGAGTATAAATTTAAACCACCTGTGACTGCTTGCAGATGGTGTTCGAAGGCCTGTGGTCGGAGCACACCCACCCCAAGCAGTACCCGAAGGAGGCGCAGTGGCTGACGCACTTCTCCGACGTCATCGGCGCCACGCACCCCAGGAACTTCACCTTCTGGGGCGAGGGGGAGATCGCTACTGATGGGTTCAGGTAACCATAACGGGGTTTTGCGACCCACTGGTTGGGGCCAAGTTACTTTCGTAATGTAAAAGCCAAGGCCAGAAACTGAATATTTTGTGTAAATTTTGATGTAAAAAACAACACCAAAAGTTTATTCTTTCTACTGACAATCAGCTGTTGAAAGTATAATATGATCCGGCTCGAAGGACCATTTGTTAGTGTAAATAAAATATTGTCTTCGAGAGAGGGCTGACTTCGACTGAGGACTATATTCAGGATAGAATTCATAGATCGCGAACACTACGTGTATCTGGGATAGCATTCTATTGGTGACTGAATTTCTCAAATAGGTAAAAAGTAGTTTTTGAGCGAATCAAACACATGAATACAAATCTTTCTCCTTTATAATATCAGTACGTATGAATGCTACAGTATTAAGTATGAGACGGATAGAACGGAGACGATGGTATTATTTTGATCTTAAGCTCAGATCAAATAAAAAACTAGATTGCGCATGGCGCTTGTTTCAACTGAAGCCTCAAAAACTACGCTACTTTGTGTAAACACACGCGGTCACGCACACTCATGCAAAAAAGTACGCTACTTTTCGTCAGTATCGAACGAGTCGTCGTGCAGTGATTTTGCCACAAAAATGCCGTCCTGCGCTATTAAGTGATGTAAAAACTGTACGAAGGCGAACAAAAAGTGTCAGGGAATAACATTTCATAAGTAAGTACACACAAAACTGTAGTTTGTTTCAGGGTTCGAAAATATCCGATATTTATTATAAATATCAAAATATCGGATATTTTTGATATATATCCGATATATATCCAAAATGTTGATATATATCCATTTTGTATGAAAGCCATATTATTATTTTATTGTATTATTTATGTATACTATTTGCACACCTATGTGTTACATTATAAACATTATAAATTATTTAAAAAAATGACGGGTTGCACTCCGGGAGTGCCGTCAGAAGTAAAAACTTGAATATTAACGTTGTGCATTTTTGATATTTTGGAATGGTTAGGGAATAACTTTGCACGAATTGCTTTAGTTATCAGTATAAAATACCTATCATTTATTTGGTAAAATACAAAATTCATTTATTGTGCTATCCTACACAAACAACATGACAATTTATATTACATTAATAAAAAAATTAACACTTCAGATTTTTGGGGTATATCATGAATTTGGAATCTGTTCAAGGTCAAATGTTAAGGTCAAAGGTCAATGTGTTGGGAAGGTTGGGGTCAAAAGTCAATACGAACTAAAATTGTTTCATGCTTGCGTAAACGCAAGTTGAATCTTACGCATTTTCGATCAGGACACGTGACCTGTCGCGCGAGTTTAGGGGTCGTCCATTAATCACGCGATGCCTAAAGGAGGAAGGGAAGGAAGTCCAAAAAAAATCACCAAGTATCACAAGGGGAGGAGAGGGTTTAAGGAGACATCACGTGTATTATTTTTCGAATCTGGTCTATGCATACCGAAATTCTTATCGGTATTCGTAATGTTGTTTAAATATTTACAAAACAAATTACTCGTATAGTTTTTAAATTGCTTAAATTATGTATTCGATTAAATTGTTTTTTAAGTTAAAGATTTTCTTTAAACATTACCTGCTTAGTGCTCACTATGTACAAAAAATACACGTGATCTTAGGTGGGGGGAAGGGAGGGGGGGTAGTATAAAACCTCACCACGTATCACCAGGGGGAGGGGAGGGGTCTAAAAAGTTGTTAAAAACATCACGTGATTAATGGACGGCCCCTTAACAGTTTTTAGTCATCCCAAGAAAAGTGCACAGCGCCGCTAAAGAGGCATTTACTTCAAAAAATGTTTTTATTTTTTTATTTATTTAAGTAGGTACCTACTTAAAATCATCGAAAAAAATCCGAAATTTTTACATAAAATCTATCAGTCTCGAATCTTCATATAAAAGAGCCGGCTTTTTCAACACATCATAGCCTGGCTCTAATAACGCTTCTGTTTGAAAAATTCATGATTTAATAAACAGTTATCTATACTTCATACTTTTATACTAATATTATAAATGCGAAAGTGTGTCTGTCTGTCTGTTACCTCTTCACGCTTTAACCGCTGAACCGATTTTTATGAAATTTGGTATAGACATACTTTGGGTCCCGGGAAAGGACATAGGATATTTTTTATCCCGAAAAAGTAATGTTCACGCGGGATAATGTATTTACGCGGGAGGAGGCGCGCGCAAAACCTAGTATTATATAATTACGAAAGTTATTTAATGCTTCTTATATACTCAGTAATGAAGTAAAATCGTTTCTGCACTTTGTCAATTACTTTCTTTGTAAAAAATAATAGAGTAAACACAAACAAAAACTTAAATTTTTCTGACATGACTGACACCATTAATGCCGGCCAGAAGTGTTGCTACTTGCTATTGCTATTTATGGATTAGAACTTTAGTAGGGAATATGTTTTAACTCTACTCCAATGACATTACATTTAGGAAGTAGAAATACAGTAACAAACGCCAAAAATTATAAAATTTTGTGTTGATATATGAGCATTTCTCAAATTTTTTGACCATCATTTTAATAATCTTCTTAAAATACAATAAGTATATTTTGGACATATTATGTTAAATACAGCTAGCTAAAACTAGACAGATTCTGAATTTATGGTTGTTTTTTTGTTTTAATAGAGTTTTTATACAAAAAACCTGTAAATTATTAGTTAAGGGCGAAATAAAAGTTCTTATTTTGTTACTTGGAAATTAATGAAAACCATAAAGAAACATGCAGACTGTATTATAAATTTATGTTTTTCTATGTAGATCATAAATTAAACAACATCTGATAAAAGTAAAAATTGGGAAAAAAATATTTAAATTGTTTTTAGCAGTAATGAGTATTTTTTGTTACCTTTTTTAAACTTTCTAATCAAAATGTTTGGTTTTCCTCTAAAATAGAAAAAGGATGTTATATTTACTATTTATAATTATAATAATATTTATCAAAAAATTGTTTTAAATTATTGATTATAGCATTTCAATTTAAAGAAAAAGAAATATCTACCATTATTATCAGAAAAAAATTGGGACAGTATCAAAATAAGAAACTTGGGTAACAAAATCGGAAATGTAAGGCTAAGCATACACACACTTGACACTCCATTATAAAATGAAAACAAAATAAGTGAAAATGAAAATTATTTAGTTTTATCCTGTGTTATAATCTTCAAATTTAGTAATATATACATAACAAAAGATATATATAACATTATGGGGATTAAACGAATGTAGATACCTACCTACCAGTATGGCAATTTTACGAAATGTGTACTTAGCTTTAAAAACTCCTTTTTTGTTACCCCTCGTTCTGGTTATACGTTACCACGCGAAAGTAACAAAAACAGAAGTAACGAAATGACGGGTACAGATTTTGAATAAAATACATATTCTTTAAAACTCAATACTTAAAACAGTATTTTACATCAAATTGTAGCCCATTAAAAGAACTATTTATCAATTTCAACAAGAGTATTAAGTATCTTGAACTTACCTTCACACAGTATAACAAAATCCAGATCGAATTAGTCGCAGTGCAGAGCACTACGTTAAGCCGCGGCTGTTGTCGACACCGAAATGACATCACAACAAAATAGCAATGTGAAATGTCGTCAATAGTGTTGCCAAAGGAAAAAAAATCAATTAACTTTGTAGTTTAAAAAATCTTTCGACACAAAAATCGGTAACAAAATCTGAATTCCGTTTTGGAATTTTTTTATGGGACAATATTATTTTCCTGAAACTGATTAACTTACGACGTATTTCACTATTATACTACATAAAATATGTATTCAAATACTCTAAGTAGTGTTTTAAGACTATAAGATATATTCCGTTTCTTAGAATTTAATGAAATAAATGAGTTCAAAATCACCGCGGTCGCAATGGGACAACCTATTTTCCATACTACGAAAATTTTGGTATTTTAGATTATTAATTATTTATTGTAGTGAGAGTGTTTTATTTATAGCTTTGATATTTTCTCTGATAATTAAATAATATCAACGAAGTTACGACAGTCATGTATGTTATTTATGTTATCGTAGTAAAAAAATAATCAAAGACCAAAACATGGGACATCGACGTTGCGGCTATGGTCAAAAAATTTGAGAAATGCTCATATATCATAAAAAGTCCTTTGATATATATCGGATATATATCGGATATATATCATGATATATATCCATTGATATTATATATCCTCGAACCCTGGTTTGTTTAAGATAATTTATCACAATTTAGAGGTTACTCGAAACAAATAATGACAATTTCATAATGGCGGATCGAGAGAGTGTTGCCAGGATTTCATATTCTCAATAGCCTAAAATAAGGTAAGTAATTTGTAGGCAAATTCTTAACAAAATTATGAAGTAGAGAGTCAGACTGTGTTTTTATTTTTTAATTAGGAAGTTTTGAAGTTTGAAGTAATTTAAGGTAAATGCCCCTATATTCGGTATACGGAAAATATCGGGAACGATAATTCCGCCGTCTGTGGACCAATTTTCAAAATTCTTTTTTTGATATAAAGGGTATAATCCCAAGTTGGTCCGGTTTTCAAAAAAGTGGTGACCTGATGATGGGATCCATGAGGAATCGAGGGAACTCCTCGAAATTTTTATGGAAATTTATGGTGATTTTGACTTTTTCTGAAGGAGTCCAAGCATATGCTACCAAAAAGTAAGATTTTGCTCCAAGTTATACTCTGGATCCAAAAGTGCAGTACAGAACTCCTGACTCCTTATAGATACATGTTTGGGGATTTCGGCGTTATTTAAAGAACTGCAAGCATATGCCACCTTGTCAATTAATATAAGTAATCATCATCATCACCACCACAATCACACCATACATCATCACATTTTGATGATATAAAAGGTACTTCTCATAGTATTTTACACCAACACGGAGATCTTTGAATATTACTCTGTCGTTTATGGACCTATTAACAAAATTATTTTATTGCTGTAAAGGGTATAAATTCGAAATTGGTCTTTTAGTCACTAAAGTGGAAACTTGATGATGGGGGATCCATGAGGAATCGAGGGAACTCCTTGAAATTTATATGGACACATATAATGATTTAGATTTTTTTCTGAAATAACACAAGCATATTATGCTACCAAAAAAATAGGCAAGTGGTACACTGACTTGTGACTGGTGACCGTATATTAACTACCCTATTACTTACCATAATATTATGTATTGGTACACCTAAATCAAAACTTTTCATCTTTACCTACCCTTTATCTAAATTTATCTATAAATAAATAATAAACATAATTATCACTTTCTGTTTTTTTTTATTATTAAAGACGTTTTGAACGCAATAAAAATATTCTAATCTAACCCATTTTTAGAATTCCATAGTTGGGGAGAGTTGTGACAACGTTATTTCGCGCCAGGTTTTTGTGAGGCCGTGTTACAACTTTTACGTAAAATAGGGCTCTGCAAAGTTTTTTGACATAAAGCTATGGAAAACGAAACATAAATATCACAGAAACGTTAACATGGCCGAATTCCTATACAATTTTCGAAAATTTATTATATTGTTATCTCGAAAACTACGGATCTTATAATTTTGAAAATTTGCGAAATTACTGCGACGGTAAAAGAACTTTAAGCGGTAAAATTACCATAAACCAATTAATAGTACAAATGTGGGATGTTATTTGAAAGTTTAGCCAACATATGGTAGGAAATGAAAATTTAGTATGGCAACACCGGCTCACGCACACAATGCATAAAAAACCGGCTTCACTATGTTGTTCGTAGAAGTCCATCTATACTTTTTATTTGATCTGAGATCTTAAGCCTCAATATGATACGAGAGCTAGTAATGACAGGACCCAATTGGCAGGTCGCTGGCGGAGTGGGGCTCGGTGGGTCTGCTGGAGCGGGAGCTGCGGCAGCGGCGCGGGCTGCGGTCCATCGTCAAGGCGGCGGGGCTGTGGTACCCCCGCGTCAACGCCAACACCACGGCCGCCTTCACCGTCGACCGCAAGCGCCCCTACCTGTCACTCGCCTCGATGTTCGGTATGTTTTATGAAGCTAGTTCATCTCAAGCGATTTTTTCAAACTGGTTCGAGCGTTCGTGGCCTATATCTATATATATAAAAGAAAGTCGTGTTAGTTACACCATTTATAACTCAAGAACGGCTGAACCGATTTGGCTGAAAATTGGTAGGGAGGTATCTTAGAACCAGGAAAAGGACATAGGATACTATTTATCGCGGGAAAATGTACGGTTCCCGTGGAATACTGTATTTACGCTTTTACGTAAAAACTACTTAACCGATCATCATGAAATTTGGCACAGATATAAAGTAGACTACGAGGAAGAACATAGGTTACTCTTTATTGCATAAAAATGTACGGTTCCCGTGGAATACAGTATTTACGTTTTTACGTAAAAACTACTTAACCGATCATCATGAAATTTGGCACAGATATAAAAAAGACTACGAGGAAGAACATAGGTAACTCTTTATTGCATCAAAATGTACGGTTCCCGTGGAATACTGTATTTACGCTTTTATGTAAAAACTACTTAACCGATCATCATGAAATTTGGCACAGATATAAAGTAGACTACGAGGAAGAACATAGGTTACTCTTTATTGCATTATCTATATATATAAAAGAAAGTCGTGTTAGTTACACCATTTATAACTCAAGAACGGCTGAACCGATTTGGCTGAAAATTGGTAGGGAGGTATCTTAGAACCAGGAAAAGGACATAGGATACTATTTATCGCGGGAAAATGTACGGTTCCCGTGGAATACTGTATTTACGCTTTTACGTAAAAACTACTTAACCGATCATCATGAAATTTGGCACAGATATAAAGTAGACTACGAGGAAGAACATAGGTTACTCTTTATTGCATAAAAATGTACGGTTCCCGTGGAATACAGTATTTACGCTTTTACGTAAAAACTACTTAACCGATCATCATGAAATTTGGCACAGATATAAAAAAGACTACGAGGAAGAACATAGGTAACTCTTTATTGCATAAAAATGTACGATTCCCGTGGAATACTGTATTTACGCTTTTACGTAAAAACTACTTAACCGATCATCATGAAATTTGGCACAGATATAAACGTAGACCACTGGGAAGGACACAGGCTACTTTTTATCGAAATTGGTAGGGAGGTAGCTTAGAACCAGGAGAAGGACATAGGATACTATTTATCGCGGGAAAATGTACGGTTCCCGTGGATTACTGTATTTACGCTTTTACGTAAAAACTACTTAACCGATCATCATGAAATTTGGCATAGATATAAAGTAGACTACGAGGAAGAACATAGGTTACTCTTTATTGCATAAAAATGTACGGTTCCCGTGGAATACTGTATTTACGCTTTTACGTAACTTTTACCCGATCATCATGAAATTTGTTATAGATACAAAGTAGACCACGATATGTGGCATATTCACGGATCGGAAGACCATCTGCGTTATTTATTCTTGCACCTGATAATAAAACGAAAAATGTCGTCTATTACAAGATGCTTTACTGAAGATTGCAACCCATGCACCAAAATACATGGCCCATTTTAACAATCATTAAAATAATTGATTTCTTTTTAATTATGTCTATTATCCTAATGAGAAATTACACTTAATGAAATCCAAAATCTGCTTATTTATTGCCTCTAAGGCAGAACAAAGTTTGCCGGGTCAGTTAGTAGACTATATAGACCGCTTGACTCATATTTGAGTATGAGTTCGACTTCGGATTATGACGTGTAACGATGAGACTTTTCTGATATCTCGAGTACATTATGCGGATGTTCAAAACGGTGAAGAAATACATCGCGAGGAAATATGTGCGTCTGACTTAAAATCTCCGAAGGCTCGTGAAGTTTCCCAATCCGTAGTCCGTTAGCGCGGTGAACTAGTGCAGCCTAAGCGTCAGAGACGCGATGCAGCGTGGTATTTTTAAGATAGCGATTCAATATTGAACTTTATTACTACACAAAAAGACACGTGTCAATGTAAGAGTTCGAATTTCGAGCTGCACTGCGCTGCGCACCGCACACATATTTCTTCGTAGGCTGTGAGCGAGGCTGATCCGTCACGCTCACGCTACGCTACACGTAAATTGATTACGATTGCCGATGAAGTTTTCACTTCTGGCGTGCGGTCTTAAGCACACACTCTACTTTTTTGTGTAATGAATAAAGTTCGATATTGAATCGTTACCTTAAAAATACAGAGCCGTGTCGTCGTGTCTCGGTGTGACTGGCCTTAATCCTCCTCACATTGAGGAGGGAATCGAACCCCAGCAGTAAGATAGTGGGCGGGGTTGTTATTATTTTAAACCGGTCATCTGTGCATAGGGCCGTCCCCGGACTGGGTGGTGGGCGTGTCTGGGCTGACGCTGTGCGCGCGCGACTGCTCCTGGGTGCCGAGCAAGGTCATCGACCTCTACCCCTACGACGCTGGCACCGACAACGGCATCTCTTATATGGTGAGTGGAAACTGAAAACATTTTTCGAGAGTAGATAATCATTAAGGGTTTTTAAATTCGTGACATCTGACAGCTTTTTGAAACGGCAAAGACCGTGGGGCTACCGAGCGCCACATGGTGGCAGAAAAATAATCGAAAATTCTTATTGACCGTTTTTGATACCACGGACCCCACCAGATGACGCTTTGTGTAACCGCCCTAAGAGCAGAAATAATATCAAACACTCTCATTGGGGATCGTCCATTAATCACGTGATGCCTAAAGGGGGAGGGGGGTCCAAAAAATATCACCAAGTATCACCAAGGGGAGGAGGGGGTATAAGGAGACATCACGTGTATTAATTTTCGAATCTAGTCTATGCATACCGAAATTATTATCGGTTGTAGATTCGTAGTGTTGTTTGAGCGCTGGCGAACGGACGCGCTCCGCATTACGACACACGACAAAAAATATTAATGAATATAATTTAATATTTCGCGAATCGCGCGGTTATCAGCCGCTACACGTCACCATGGCGCTCGTAGTCAACGAGTTGCTGGCGTTTGTCCAATACGCCATCAACGCCATGGACGAAGACAGCATCGTGCGGCTCTGCATGTCCACCTTCAGCAATGAGGAGATTTGTACGGGAAAGCTGATGTTGGACGAGGCGCTTGGTAAGAAGGCGCAGATGCCATCGCGACGAAGAGATGGTGGCGAAAGAAGCTTGCAGGATATCATCACCCTGTTAAAGCAGACGGGTCCAGGGGCCATACCAGCTTTCGTGGCTAGGGATCTCCACAAGCTACCGGTGGTGACCACGGACCACGTCAATGTCTCCAGCCTGCTGAAGAATGTTAACACCATGAAGGCGGAGCTGGACGAGATGCGAGGTCGATTGAATAGATCGGAGTCCACTATCCGTGATTTGCATAAAGAATTATTGCATAAAAAAGTAATAATTCTTTATGTGGGTCACCCGATCATTCCTTTGACTTCGTAAACACGCGACGACGCGGCGCGCAAGCTGACACGTTTTGCTCATCAGCAAAATCCGACGGGTCAACAACCGCCGCCGCCCGCTCGCCGCTTGCGGTCGAGCCGAAACCGAGGACACCAGCGACTTCGAAAAATTACGCAAGTATCGCCGCTGGCCCCACCGCACCCCCGCGAGAGAAGACAAGAGGGGTGGAGGAGCGCCGCAAGGCTGAACCTCCTCGAACCGTCAAGGACGAGAGCAGAAGGTGCGATGAGGAGGGCTTCATACTGGTGGATAGGAGAAAGAAGAGGAAGCCCGCCGTCCGCAACCACCGCGGCACCGCACCCAGTGAACCCGAGCAGCGCTTACGGTGCGAAGTGCGCGCCACACCGCTGTACGTGTCTCGCCTGCACTGGTCGACGAAGGTCGAGGACGTCGTGGACTACATCCGAAAGAAGACGTCTTTCTCCGTCGAGCGTCTGCAGTCTCGCCACAAAGTCAACTTTACTTCCTTTGTGGTGAGAGTACCGACGCATCTTCTACCGACCTTCGAGGTGGAGGAGTTCTGGCCGACGGACGTAGTCTACCGGAGGTTTCGGGGAAGGCTCCCCAACGAAGCGCGCATCACGTCGCCAAAAAAAGACAATACGTGATAAACTATAGTGTGTGTAAGAGTGAATGTGTATAATATAGAAAATAAGATTTATGTATAGTATTGTATAGTATAAAATTGTGTGTGTGCATAGTATAAAAATATATATCCGTTGTCTGATACCCGTAACACAAGTTCAACTTAGCACGGGATCGGATTGACGTGATATATATTATATAATAATGTATATTTGTTCTGTATATATTTTTATGTGTGTTTGAATAAATTGATTTGATTTGAATACTTACAAGACAAATGGTACTCGTATAGTTTTTAATTGCTTAAATTGTTCGACTAAATCTGGGGGCACGGCAGTGCACCCGCCAAGTCGAGCGCGAAGCAAACACTGCCGTACCATCCTTTACTGGAACCATTTCGCCGCATTTTCAGGCCCCTATTTGAGAACCTCTGGATAAGACCAGAACGCAGAAATTTTCGTCATCCAGTAAGCTATAATCACATACTTAAAATCCAAAATTTCAAGTCTGTAGGTCATTTAGTTCCGAAGTTAAGCAAAAGCAAAGTTTCGCATTTACGACACTCACTCACTCACTTATACACTCACTCATGATCATCAAAATAGAACTAGTACTTCCCATAAACTCAGAGAGCTGAAATTTGGTACAGAGTTAGGGTTTAATGACCACATAAAGGGAAAACTATAAAAAGTAGGATAATCGATCTGGGGGCACGGCAGTGCCCCCGCCAAGTCGAGCGCGAAGCAAACACTGCCGTACCATTATTTACGGGAACCATTTCGCCGCATTTTCAGGCCTCTATTTGAGAACCTCAGGATAAGACCAGAATATCGACAGTGCCCCCGCCAAGTCGAGCGCGAAGCAAACACTGCCGTACCATTATTTACTGGAACCATTTCGCCGCATTTTCAGGCCCCTATTTGAGAACCTCTGGATAAGACCAGAATGCAGAAATTTTCGTCATCCAGTAAAGTATAATCACATACTTAAAATCCAAAATTTTAAGTCTGTAGGTCATTTAGTTCCGAAGTTAAACGAAAGCAAAGTTTCGCATTTATGACACTCACCCAGTCACTCACTCATGATCATCAGAATAGAACTAGTACTTCTCATAAACTCAGAGAGCTGAAATTTGGTACAAAGGTAGGGTTTAATGGCCACATAAAGGAAAAACTATAAAAACTAGGATAATCGAAGATCTGGAGTACCTGGTGACCCTTATTAGAAAACACAAGAGCCCAACCAAACTATTAGAGATCGACATACTGCCTTTACAAAAAATATTCAACTTGGTGGGCAACTTCATTTGATGTCAAAAATCGAAGGTCTGAAGTATCTGGTGAAGAACCCTCAGCTGGTCTCAGCTGATTAGAGATATGGCAATGCCCCCTTCTACTATTGGTACATAAAAAATCGACTGTCATTGCAAAAATCCAGTGAAGTGGGACACATCTTCTAATTTAATCTAGCCGGTAGCGTTCCACTGCTGGGCGAATGCCTCCCCTTCTGCTTTTAATACGCATAAAAATAAAATTAAAGGAAAACTCTGGATAAGACTAGACTGGCTTTTATACTTATACTTACAAGTTTACAAGAAGAAATAGTCGAACAATTAACTTTATTCTACTCGAACATTACACAAATTAAATAAACAAATTACACTAAAATCTAGTAAAATAAACCAACATTCCTACGTTTCTACAAAAAGAAGTGAAATCCCACCAAAATCATTCTGTAAAAAACTAGCCAAGTCTCGATGGAGCTGCTTGTTTATCTCTAAAAAGTAATGAAATCTAGACTAAGTCGTGCCAAGTCTAATGATCCTTACTGCGATTTATTTATTATTATAGTTAATGTTGTGTGACTTGGCCGTTGAAGAGTACACAAGGGTACAAAAGGGGCTCCATGAAACCATTGTTCCAATACATGTGTTATACAATCAACAACAGCCTAAAATAAGACACTAGCGTCCAATTACCAATACCAGTATGGGCTATTATCTCGCTTAACAAACATAGGTAGTTACAACAGAATCTGATATAACATTACGTGTAAACAAGATTGACTTCTAACGTATAAAGAATTTTCAAGGGCCAAGTCACACAACATTAACTATAATAATAAATAAATCGCAGTAAGGATCATTAGACTTGGCACGACTTAGTCTAGATTTCATTACTTTTTAGAGATAAACAAGCAGCTCCATCGAGACTTGGCTAGTTTTTTACAGAATGATTTTGGTGGGATTGTTTTTACGTTAAAGTTTTTCTTCAAACATGACCTGCTTACTATGCAAAAAAAATACACGTGATCTTAGGTGGGGGAGGGGGGGGGGGTAGTATAAAACATCACCATGTATCACCAGGGGGAGGGAGGGGTCTAAAAAGTTGTTAAAAACATCACGTGATTAATGGACGGCCCCTTGGAAGTTTAATCCCTTTACTCGGTAGTTTGTGGGATTTAAACCCTCGACCAGTGGCGTATTCGTTGCGGTGACTATAATGACCGTACACTTAACTAATATACAGGGGGTATGTGATAAAAATATTTACACAACTTATTAGCTATTCAATGTTGTTGTCTTTATTACTCAAAGTATCATACGTTGTAAAGTCAGTTGTGAGACAAAAATAGCATCATTGAACCGATCAGTGTTAATCTGGCGCCTAAGCTGCAAAGTTTCATTGTAGCTACATGGACCTACATGTACCATTTTCAACGGACCATATTAATGTGTTTTCAGTCCCCGAATTCGGAGACCATCCCCCGGGAGAAGATGTACCGCATCACCACTATGTACCCGGAGGACCCGCGCGCACCCTTCTACAACCCAGGCGGAGAGATGAAGCCCATGGCGCGTCTGTACCTCACCCGGGAGAAGCTCGTCCCGCGCTCCTGCGACGAGGAGGTGCTGCAGGCGCTCGTAGCCGAGGAGGCCGAGAACACGCAGTCGACCAATAAGCGTATGTTTTATAGTCAAAATTCCATAAACAATAGCATCTCCACACACACTTTCGTTCCCCATTTCACTCTTTTTTCCTGAACTATTTCAATGTTTCTACTTCGTACTTTCTATGTATTTCCTATGGCTTTCTTGCTTTCTGCTGAAGTGATTTCAGTCTATTTGATTATACTAATGAGCGTGGTAAGGTTGGCACTATTGTGTTTAGTAATATTACACTTAAAAAATCAACATATCAGAACCGTGGAATTTTCTTGCATCCTCGACTTTAAGGTAACGTATCGGATCAATAACGTGTCGTGTTGCAGCGGAGTGCGCGGTGGGCGAGTGGGGCGCGTGGTCGGCGTGCTCGGTGACGTGCGGCAAGGGGCTGCGCATGCGCACGCGCGAGTACCGCATGCCGCAGAAGGCCCAGATGTTCGCCTGCGACCGCCAGCTCGTCTCCAAGGAGATGTGCGTCGCCGCCGTGCCCGAGTGCGAGTGAGTACCAGTGCTTGTCACGGCCGCACTTTTGTAATTCTATACGCACTAAAGTTTTACTGTGATTTTTTACATTTTTGTTCACAATCACGGCTCCTCGTGTCGCATATTGTGTGTGAAAGGATCGTTGGTGCGTACACTTTCCGGCGCTCGTGACTGAGCGTGCGTGCGTACGTGCGCGCGTGTATAGTGTACTAGCTGTTGCCCGCGGCTCCACCCGCGTAAATACAGTATCCCTCGAGAACACTGTACTTTTTCGGGATAGAAAATATCCTATGTCCTTCCCCAGGACCCAAAGTATGTCTATACCAAATTTCATAAAAATCGGTTCAGCGGTTAAAGCGTGAAGAGGTAACAGACAGACAGAAAACATATACACTTTCGCATTTATAATATTAGTATAGATATAGATATGTACGTCAGGACGTGCATGCGGCACAATACTGATGCGCTCTGTCCACAGGAGCGATGGGGCAAACGAGGCGGACACCGAGCTGGAGGCGGCGGTGGAGGACGGCGCGTGCGGCGTGTCGGAGTGGGGCCCGTGGAGCGAGTGCTCGGTGACGTGCGGGGTGGGCGTGGCCACGCGCCGCAGACACTTCCTCGACCGCATGGGGCCCAAGAAGTGCCCGCTCGTGCAGATCGGTGAGTCCGCTCGAAAGTCTAAACATCGTGAGAATATTGCCACTCGGTTTCGATGGAAGTACATTATTTAATAATAGAAATAGTAATAATTAATTTTTAGACTTGGCCAGTTCAATATTATGTACCGAAGTGTAGATATTTCCGAAATTTAGGTATTATCTCTGTAGTTTGCAATAGAATTGATCGATAATTGACGCACTGTTATCGCAGAGGAGAACCGCAAGTGCATGCAGCCGGCGTGCACGGAGGAGGCGGGGGCGGACGAGGGCGTGTCGGACCCGCAGTGCCCCACCACGCCGTGGTCCGCGTGGTCGGCGTGCTCGGCGTCGTGCGGCCGCGGCGTGGCGTTCCGCACGCGGCTGCTGCTGGTGCCGGCCGCGCAGCAGGCGGACTGCGCCGCGCGCACCGAGCTGCTGCAGCACCGCCCCTGCACCGAGCGCGACTCCTGCGAGATCGACATGCTCACCGCTAAGCGTAAGTGACGAATGTTCCTCATTTACATTTTGCAAGTCCTTCAAGCGTCAGTCATCATTGATTGTCATGACTAGAAAGGAAAATTGGATATTTTCACATTTCAAGATAGATAATTCTTGTATTTCACGTATCAGTTAGTGCGTTTTATTGTGGTAAAACTTTTTATTCGATGTAGGATCATATTTCTAAGTCTTCCGTCAATTTAGCAACGAGCGGCAAGTTTACCTCGCATATAATAAAAATGGTGACAAGACTGAAGACACTTTTCTTTTCCCAAAAGGGAACTTCATCTTTTTAGTAGAGACAGAGTTTCGGCTGTCAATTTACTGACCGAAATTAACAATTCAGATTGTGACATTTTACCCATCTTTACCCATCGGACAAATGAAAATGTAAAATGATGTACTGTGATACCATAACGCAGGTATCTGCATGGAGGCGCCGGAGCAGGGCCCGTGTCGCGGCGTGTACCAGCGCTGGGCGTTCGTGGCCATGAAGGGCATGTGCGTGCCCTTCACGTACGGCGGCTGCCGCGGCAACCAGAACAACTTCATCTCGCAGGACGACTGCACCCGCACCTGCAGCGTGCTGCTCGGTGAGTGTCACGTCACGTCACGTCACGAGTGTCACCGTGTATCGTCACCGAGAGTGTGTTACTGTGACGCGTATATCACTCTGACGTCACTATCATGCGCGTGTCACTGTTACACGTATACTATTAGGCGTATGTCACTGTGGTCTGTGACGAGTCACGAGTGTGTGACAGTAGGCTGGCACGGCGCCACGACAGACCACAGCACAGGAGCGGTACAAAACAGATGTCTGAACTATCAGTAGGTATGCTACTCGCGCACTCTAAAAGTTTTACGACCGTAAAATTTTTAAAAGCCGATCTCAGTGTGTCGATGGAGTCTGGACATATTTATAGCTACTAATTTATGTCATTAATGTGTTCTGTTCGTATATCAACTTCTAATATTTACTTGAATTTTACTTTCGCTATTCTCAAACGTTATAATTTGTACTTCTTTATTAGGTTTAGGATTGGATGTTATTCCTCTTACCGACAAAAAGTATGAATATACTTATTATGTTATGGCACGTTTTTCACTTTGACCGGAACTATATTCTCCGGAATCCGTGAGGTTGAAAATCGAACACACAAGTGTCGCGTCAAATGTCAATATATTATGACAGCGCAACACATGACATTATAATTTTCAACTCTATTATAGTATTAGGGCAGAGTTCTATTTTCAATGCTCTGAATTTTCCCCGGCTCTCCGGATTCCGGGTCATATAGTTCCAGCCTTACCGGCCCGGAAACGGTACGGCGGCGATCGATCCCACCTGACACATGTCACCGGCTGCCCCGGCGACGCGACGGGCCGGTAAGTGGAAAAACGGTCATTATATTGACGAGCATAAAATATATTACATATCTGTTATATTGTATATTGTTACGTGTATTCGCTCCGTGCACGACTTCAGCGCCACCTAGCGTTCGCAACTTTGTTGGCTCTGACCGTTCTGGCGTTTTTAAATTTTTTAGCGGCATTGTGATAAAATATTAAAACAATAATTTCCCTAAAGAGTTTTAAGCATGATCTATCAGCATGGAAATTTACAAGTTTCTATCTCCTATAGTTTAAAAATGCTAGGGGGGGGACAACTTACAAACTATTTTGGAGGCCGATTACTCGAAAATGGTCAACTTTATAAAAAAAGTAACGTATGAAACCTTGCCTTTATTTTAAAAGACCTATTCTACGATACACTAGTTACACTACACGATGGGGTAGAGTGAAAAAATATTTTTCATCCCCACTTCACATTTATGGAGAGCCACCCCTAAAATATAAAATTATTATTTTTTATGATCCCGAAACCGTGATCTATACACAATCTATAACTGTACTAAATTTCATCAATTTATATTCATAATTACAGGAGCTAGAGGCGCGGACAGACAGACAGATAGACAGACAGACAGACAAACAGACGGACAGAGCGAAACTATAAGGGTTCCTTAAGTATTACGGAACCCTAAAAATACTATTGTGGTATTATTAATGTAAACTTCAACATTACTGTGATTTGGGTGGACAGTGTTGTATAATCATTTTTGGGCATTCAAATTAAATGTGGTATGTAAAATCTATTCAAAAGTGTGTTTTATTTTGGTTATATCTGGGTTTGCTTACTTCTTTTTTAATTGTAGTTTTACTGTAAAACAAGAAGATAAAGCTACTTTAATGGTTTTATTAAATAATAATAAATTTAATTTAATTAAATTTTAGTAATAAATTAAATATTGTTTTCAGATCAAAATGAGTATTATTTGAAAGTCCGGGTTTGTGAGTATCACTCAATATAAAATTTCAACCACAAACCGTTTGTAAAGGAAAATTGTTGGTTTCTGCTGGACATGTCCGAGATGTAGCGGAATTAAAAACAAAACAAGGACAGAGTTCTATACTTCAAGCCCGCATTATCAGACAAACATCTGTTACTTTGATACATAAATATATAATAACACTGATACCTTAAAAAACGCTTTTAGAATTTTAGAAAATTAAAGATTGCTTCGGCATTGACAGATGACAGAGCCTACATTATTTCTACTTTTTGCCACCATGAGCGCTGCGATCGATTATTATACCCCCACCTAGTACTTCGCACCCAGCGAATACTAATAAAGAAAAAATTATAATTGTAAGTAAATTCATTAAAATCATTAAAATACCTCAGTGTAATGTGTATAAACATCGCGCAGGATGTGGATCATAGTTGGAATTCCTCTCGCGTTTGTTGTGCGCATGTCAATATGTAGCGCTAATAGCTGGTTCACGAGTATCGCTGGTACGTAGTACATACTAGTGTCGGTATTGGAGCGAGCGTTATCACGGTATACAATACGATATCACGCGCGATAATGTGAGAGGCAGCTTTATGTTTTAGGTATAATGAAACTAGATGTTGCGACTTCGTGCGCGCTAAAGTTAATTTCGCAGAAACCGAACATTTTCCGCCTTTTATTCCTCCATTAGCCTATGTCCTTCCCCGTGGTCTACTCTACATCTGTGCCAAATTTCATCTAAATCATTCCAGTAGTTTCGGAGCGTATTCGATGCAGACAAATAAACAAACATACAAACAAACAAACTTTTCCTCTTTATTATATTAGTATAGATGTATACCCGTCTTTGTCCTTATGCCGATGACATAAGTGCGTGCCACTGACATTGTCGCGCGCGATAAGCGATATTGTATCGCGTAATGTGAAAACTCTCGTACTCGTATTCAGTGTCGTGTCATTACTGTACTAAACATAATATACTAAACGGCTACATAACCTAACGTAATTATAGACTTTTCATTCGGACTACAAAACTGTAATCAGCTTAAATTGGTTTCCTTTCGTTCTACAAATTAGTACTTGTTTCTATTAGCGCTCTATTAATTGAGAGGAGACCCTGGAGTGTCGTGACACGGTCGAGGAAATTGAGTGTTTAGCAGATCGACATACTTGTGAGGCTTATGTCGTTACGGCTACGGCGAAGCTAAAAGGAAGGGTAATGATTAGGTATAGCAGGCTATGGATACACACGTATGTTCTATCGTAGCGCCTAAACTACTGATTCGATTTCAATAAATGATGTGTCAATAGGTTTATAATAATGGTCCAGGTAGCACCTAAGGTAGCATCATCATATAAATTTAAGTAGTCGCGGACCTTACAGTTTTTAACTTTTGATTATTTTTGTCTGAATTGATCCATCAAACTGCTTACCGCTCCTTTTCATGGCTGTACATAGAATGCAACGACCGTTCTACTGACTCCTGCTACTAATAATTATTAAGCTAAAATACCTTGTGTTACTAATTGTCTGATAAGCCTAGTCTAGTGCTCGAGTGTATTAATTCTGAGCCCGTCACTCTTCTAGTGTCGAGTTTGACATAGTGTACCTAGATTATCTACAGATTAGGCTTAATTCATGAATTAGTTTCAGTCACGCTGACGATATAATACCTGCGGATTTCCAGTCAGGCTTCAAATTAGTATAATAATATTATTCAAACTAAAATGAAGTCTAGAATACTTGGAGAATAGCCTGACTGATAGACAAAGCTTTTACCGCTATTCAAATACTACCTAACTTATTGGTGCTCCGGGATTTATTGTAAACAATCTATACATATAAAATCCTTTGTCCTGAATGACTGACGGATCAACGCACAGCCTAAACCGCTGATCGTAGAGACCTGAAACTTGCAGGGCTTGCTCTTTGTAATGCGTAGGGATCCGATAAGAAGGGATTTTTCGAAATTCGATTCCTAAGGGGGTGAAAAGAGGGAAAAGAGTTTGTATGGGACAACGTGATTCCTTGGTCCAATCTACTTCATATTTTGCACAAACATTATGTAACAGAATTGATGGAATTCGTGTATCATAGTTAATTGAAATTCGTCCCCTAACGGGAATAAAAAGGGAAAAAAAGTTGTTTGGGAGCGACTTGCTTTAAAGTTGATATAAATACTCCTTAGTGCTTTTGATTTAAAGCTCCCACTCACAAGCGATCGATCGATTTAGTCTTTACAATTTAAACATTTACTGGATTCGTAGTTGCAAGTAAATCGGTTTAGATAAAAATTGAATATAGTCTGAGATCCTAGGACCACCTTACTATATTTTTTATATGAAATTCGTATATATACGCGTAAATTTTGTTCCAACTTTTGACTCCCACCGCAAAAACTAGCTGGTAGGTCTTACACTAATCATTTTATATAATAGTTTGTCGTTAGCAATTTTCTATCAAATACGAATTAATTTCCAATTTGATCGAAGCAATCGATAGCCCGTGAGTGGGGAGCTTTATTTTTATTTTGACATAATATATTGTCATCATGTTGAAAAATAAATCTGACAAGAATGCGAAATTTAAATTTGATGAAAATGTCTTTGAAAAACTAGCTATAAAAATATGCTATAAAATAACCAGATATTTGAATTGGTTAAAACTTTACCTAGGTTAATCCTAATCATTAATGTGTATGATTATTATATGAGGAATAAGTGAGAAGCTAGATGGCTTCGTGGTCGTACTCCTAACTCATCTCTCTCTCAAACTCTGTCGTGGTCCCGACTAGGATGGGCGATCACAATTCAATTTTTTTTATTAAGTTCAAAGTCCACAACGTCTTCCCATTCAAAAGATTTTCGAAATCGTTAAAATACTAAGTATCGGCTACAAAGAAATCCTTACTTAATATTATACCTAAACGCGAAAGTTTGTATGTACATAATAATATGTTTTGTTTTTCATGCAATAAAGTAAAGTAAAGAAAACACGTAAATAATTTTGATGAAATCAGGTATGGTAGTAGGTTAAGCAGAATTAACACAGAATACTTTTTGCAGCTTATTAAATTTTATTTATGGTACAGTTTTCGGTAGATTTCTTGAGTGTACTTGAGATTCAAATAAATACAACTGATACGGCTGTGCAGTGCCTACACCATTATGTATTCAATTTTCGTATTGGTATTTTCCCGAACAAGCTTTCCCTCTGACGCGAGCGAAGCTGCGGGCAAAAGCTAGTTTAATATAATATTTTATGTTACTCGAAAATAAATGCCAACTCGAAGTAGGAAAGTGTGGACTGCGTTCTCTTTGTAAAGGGTAGAGCCGAGAGACAGTGGTAGAGTATGATGATGAATAAAATATATATAACGCCAGTGGGACCACGGAGGCGTTATATATTTATTCATTTTAGTTATATATTTATTAAGTTTAGAGCTTCTCTTAGTCTCTCGACTTCGGAGGTCGTGGGTTTGATCCCCGCCTTGAAACAACATAAAATGTTTGTCTGTTTAGGAAGTCTGGTTAGGGCAATTCAGGATGATCACCTGATGGTCTGACAAAAATGATAATCCTTGAAGTATGTCGGATCTCTCGCCAGCCATGCCGGTCATGCGTCTCACTAGGTTACAAGAGTAAAGGAAAAAAGTGTTCTTGTATATTGCGCACACACTTGGGCACATAAAATAACAACTCCTGGGCCTCTAGGCAAGATGCATTCGATAATTAAGTCATCGCTAAGTGTGCGTGCATGTCGCTTGCGATGCGTTATGTCAAATCCCATACATTTTGTTATCGAACTTCGCCGTCGAAATTATCGAATGCATCTTGAGTTCTTGACTAGAGGCCGAGGTCTGGTTGGTCTGGAACTGTCACCGTAATCGGTGTGGGGGGCTATTAAACAATGTAATGGTAATGGTGGTATGTTTCACGGTCGTGTCTGTCTACTCAGGTGGCGCGGGCGGGCCGGGCGGGCAGGGCGGCGCCCTGGACCCCAGCGGAGCCGCGCCGCTACCGCCGGCTGTTAATGGTAACTACTACAGAAGCCCAATTCTCGTAACTATTTATGATCCTATTTCGTTCCTCGCGGAAAAGACGCGGCATAGACGTGTATCATGTGTGTAAATGATACCGCGCGAACCGAAACAGAATTATGATCACAAATACTCTTTATCATCCCTACACATTCAGTGTGCTGTGTTCTCATTTTTATCACTGCTCGCAGTGAAGAAGGTAACTACAATTTGTATGGCATCGAAACAACGCCCCTAGTGGCAAACAATAGTAACTAATTCGATGACGTACAAATTGTAGTTGTGACGTAAACTCGCACACACACGCACTGATATTACGTGTCTTTTACTGTGCAGCGGCCCCGGGGCAGTCGGGTGCAGACGTGGGACCGCAGCCCGAGGACTGCGCGGTGAGCGCATGGAGCGCCTGGAGCCGCTGCAGCGTGTCATGCGGCACCGGCTACCAGCAGCGCACGCGCCGCGTGCTGGTGAGTGCACGCACACACACGTCATACACACGTACACGCACGCTGACGCCAGTGACGTCACGCCATACAGATACAAACTTATTATTTATCTATAGTGGCCAAAGGATGTGAAGTAGAAAATCTTGAATACAAATATTTAATTTGAGATGATGGGGTTTCGACTAAAATAGACAATAACTATGCAAATACATAATAATGTTCAGATTTTCCATTGAAGTAGACAGAGACCAACATTTTATCCAATTTATTTTATTAAAATTCAGGCACTTTCAATCACCTCATTTTCATCGACTCGTTTGTATATTTGTACATAAGTTCCAGCAATAGTCAATATTTGATCAGCAATTTGTATGTAACTAACATCTCGTAAATAACATTACAGCTTCGTGTATCGAATACATAATTCCAGGAGCGGTAACACGTAGTATTTACAAATGCGTAATGCGTCTAAATATACGTGCGCGCGGTGCGGGCGGTACGTGCGGTACGTGCGGGCGGTACGCACCCCGGCGTGCGCCTCTTGGATTTTTGAACCCGTCAATATAAATTACAACTATATCAAACACGTTAAGAGACTTTCAGACTACGCTATAATATAATAGCATATACCCCCTTACTAATAAACGCTGTATAAGCTTTGAATAGTTATACAATGTTTTGTTCCCGTCACACAAGTGACATTTTTAATTCGATTGAAGAAGACAAAACACTGTATAACTATTCAAAGCTTATACAGCGTTTATTAGTAAGGGGGATAGTGTATAGCTCATAGCACAACAATATCGCGTGCCATACATTGCTATGGACACGTTCACACTGTACTGTACTATATATTATTGGCTTACTATTATATGCTATAAAATGATGCGATGCGCCGTTCATGCTATGCTATATCGCGCGCCGTCCTCTTTCTCCTCCTTTAAGCAAAACGAGCTACACAACCGTACTGAGTTTACTATATTATTATAAATGATTGCGATAATATCGCGTAATGTGAACGCCGTGCTATATAGTATAGCATTAGGTCCTTCTTTGCTATACTATATAGCACAATAGTATAGCGTAGTCTGAAATGAGCTTAACATAAAAGTTTGCGAGATAACTGCTGGTAGTGGGACTCGTGCCAATACATTATACTATCGCATATTTTCTGCGCAAGAGTGTATTAAACGGGCGTACTCTGTGTGGAGGTCGAGCGTTTGCATAACCTTGACATTAGGTAGTGTTTTTTTTAAATTATAGTTGCATAAATAAAATAGTACTAATCCAAATAACATCTCCTTTATTCGAAATCGGTTCAAAGTTTGTATCTTTGCAGATTAAGAAACAGTATGGTCTGTCAAAAAAGTGTAGAAATTAAAAAGTGGCAACATCGTAGTGTCATCCCTTTCAAATCAATCTAAGAAAAAAGGGATGACACTACGATGTTGCCACTTTTTAATTTCTACACTTTTTTGACAGACTGTACCTATTAATATAAAAAAAAAAAAATGCTATGGTTTGGAAAAAAAGATGGCCTCACATAAAATCGGCATGACATAACGCTGGTTATCTTTTGCCTTTGGTTGCGTGCAGCGTGATGCGTCTTTGGTTCACACTTGAGGGTGTTCCCCACGCACTTGTAACTCCCCATTCCTCGAGTATTGCAGATGTCTGCTAGCGGCAGTAATCGTTTACCATCAAGTGATCCGTCTGCTCGTCCCTAACACGTTAAGGCTATATTCCCACGAGAGTATTTTGTGATTTCGAAACAATAACAGCGATGTAATAAGAACTGTGCGTTACGTACATAACTTAGGCCTTTACATCCGTTAATGAATGATTTATACATTATTCTCCGAGCGAAGTAGCCACTCTTGAAGTACTGTAGTGCCTGACAGTTGTTTTTTTTAAATGTCGTATGGTTGCCCAAGCACATACGGCATTCTCACAACACAATCAGCCTAGTCCAGAGGAATGATTCGCTCAATACGTCTAGTGCCAACTATGTGCGGGTTTCCTCACGATGTTTTCCTTCACCGTTAGAGGGTCCGTAATCCGTATAATGCACTCGAGATCTGAAAAACTCATTGGTACACGCCACAACCTGGGATTCGAGCCTGCACTATCTTGAGTGCGTACCAAACGGTCTACCCACTAGGCCAGGCTTAGTACAAAAGAGCATTTTTGACAACTTTACACATAATCGTGTAAAGTTGTCAAATTTGCCACTTGATTTGCAGCTCTATTGTATAAGCGCAGAGTTATATTTACTTACAGTGCAGTTTTATGTCACGGCCACAAAAACTCGTGGGTATGAGGGATTACGCGGAATAGGTTAACTTGAGCGTATTTCGTGGTAGCGGGGGGTTGGGCAACTCACCCGGCTCGGCTTGTATTCGCCACACTATTATATAGTCATCAGGACCTAGTGATGAGACGCGAAAAGGATTTTGTGACTCCAGTCGCTCGAGCAATATTACTGTAACCTTAATCGAGTCACACTCGAGTTTGTAAGTCGAGTAAAAATCTCACTCGAGTTCCAAGTTTGCGTTGATACCTTATATTAATTAGCATTAATTTCACCATAAAATTGACTTGAAAACCTTATTGCATTTTTTATGGTTTGGTAATCTTTACTGGGTACCTTTTGTTTCTTGTACCTTAGCGGCAACATATTCAAATCGACGCGCCCACTGGATTCAATCAAATTGTAATTGTAATTCAATTGCATAAAGTAAGATTATTTTTTTTCAGTCGAATGCGAGTCGAAGTTCACTCGAGCGACTCGAGTAAAAACCCGGCTCGATTCGCATCACTATCGACACCGCGGCCGCTGCGGTCAAATGGTCTCCTCGTTACTGCAATGATTTCACGATCGTGTTTCGAGTGTGCATTACTGTGGCAAATTTGAATTACAGAATAGAACTTTCGTTTCTTATACCAAGGATGTAGAGCTTAACAGTAATCGAAACTTTCGGATAACCGAAATACCAATTTATCGAAGTCTGTTAATTTATCCGTAACCGAATCCGATATAAAAGCTTAAGATAAATTTCGGATTGAGGTTAGTCTAAATATTGTATTCTAATTTAAAAAAAACCGAATATCCTTATCCGAAACTAGCGGATTCCAAAATAATTACTTAATTCTTAACCGGTATAGTATTCGTAACCGTATCCAGATCCTAAATTTCAAATTCTTAACATACCTGACATATATCTAATTGTACAGATTGATTAACCAATACGCAAACGTTAACTATCTAATGAAATTAATTAATTTAAAATGTTCGAAATATAATATATAAAATATGTATAAAGTTCGGTAAAATCAAATACTAAAATATAATTTTGGGCATATGAATTATGATATATTGCTTAAGTAAAGACGTTTAAGCAGAAAAAAAAATGTCATACTAGAAAAAAAAATCTTTATAATGGGCTAGTTTGCATTTTGCGGAGATTTCTTTGGATGATTTTTTACTTTGAGTATGACAATTATTTTTTTACCTAAACGTCTTCACATAAGCATAATCATGTGCCCGAGTATCCGTAATTGATTATCGGAGACATTATATATTTTATACACATATTTAAGATTTTTATTATATTATACACATATTTAATACACATCCATGACCCAGGAACACGGAAAATCTTTTTGTTCCTTCGGCGAGATTCGAACCTGCGACCCCTGGCTTGAGCACCAACACGCGCATCCACTGAGCCACAGAGGTCGTCATGTTATGCCGTATTAGTGGTATTAGTTCCGAGGTCGGGCAACACCTGGTGCCGGTGGAGATGAACAATGGCCCACGTGTTGTCTGTGCAATAGCTTCCTATTGTCTTGTAGCGGCGTGATGTGAACAGTAGTTACCTAATTATACTGGTGATTTTTTAAAATTCGTTACGAGACAAACAGAGCACGTTTTGTATCAAAAATAGAATCTATACATATAGGGTTGTGCAAAATCAATGATGGATATTTTGGGCATAATTATGGTCTACTCCTTATGTTAAGACGGTTAGACACAAAAAAATGTACTAAATAAGTTTATTAAATCGCTCTTCACGGCGATGTTAAGGTCATTCCCCTTATGTAGCATTTCTGTTAAAGTATATAAAGTTGGGAGATCTATGTGGGTGCTTTATATTGCCGCAAGGTTTGTTTTCTTGCATGTAAGTTTGTTAAAGTTTGTAAGGATTCATCCAATATTTTTTTTTTATTATAAGAATTTGTAATGGTTAAGTTTAAGCTCCGGATAAACTTACGGACTATTTATGTTTGTATGTTTGGCTGTGTTTCACGCCCAAAGGGTTTAAATCAATTTGTAAGAAATTTAGTATGGTAGCGGTTTAGGCTTTGGATTTAGACATTCAGGTTACTTTTATCCTGGCTTTATACATCAGGATTCAGAATAACAATTAAAATAGGCTAAAAATATTTTTAACGAACACTATTCCATGCGAGCAGACAAAAGCTATAGTTACACAATAATACAAAATATAAATATTTACATATAAAAATAAATATAATATTTTTTGGAAGGAAACAAAAGACATTGGGAATTTCCGAAATGTTCCCGTCCGAAGTCTATCAATATTTTACAAATTAACTAGATATATTACAATCTAACGGTTTTTACGGTTACACATAAACCTTCGTCAATCTAATGCTAAAAACCACAATATGTAAAATCCGTTGAATAGTAGAGTAGTAGATCTTTTAAGCGCACTTCTTCTTTCGTGGGGGACGATTGGAGGTAAAGGTCAATGTGATGGGGATGCTTGGAGTCAAAGGTCAAAGGGGTCAAGGGTCAAGGATCAAGGTTAATGTGTTGGGAATGGTGGGGTCAAAAGTCAATACGATCTAAAATAGTTTCAAGTAAACCAAGACAGCAAACTTGAATCTTACGCACTTTCGATCAGGACAAGTGACCTGTCGCGCGAGTTTAACAGTTTTTACCCATCCCAAGAAAAGTGCACAGCGCTGCTAAAGAAGTATTAACTTCAAAAACGGCAAAATGACGCAAGGAATATTATTGTCAATACGAGCATTATTGCCAATAATATGGTGTGTGTGCGGCTAGCCAATCAATAGTCTGACATTAAAGAAAATGATAGAGGTAGTTTACCTCTATCATTTGTATAGATTCATATATTGTCTATAGTCTATATGTCACCGTAAAATTGTAAAAACCGTTAGAGTGTAATAAAACTGAATCTGATGTTGATAGACTTCGAACGCGAATACGCTGCCTATAATTTAACACATTATTTTTCGTTAGATTATAAACACCTATATAGTTATGAATCTTTCGACATATTTTTACGATCTCGTTAGTTATTTTACAATCTAACGGTTTTTTACAAAATTTACGGTGACATACAAAACAAAGTTACGCTTCTATATAATCTATCTGTATTGTCTTTTAGTTTCGGGAAAGTTTGAGTTTCATACATCGTCTATCACTGCTAGAGTTAATTCGATGATTGCCGAGGGACACTAAGGAAGTAGTTGTACCGGCATTTGTTCCTCATTGCAAGCATAAGGCAGTATGTAATTACTAATTTTAAATAAAAGCAGGCAAATCACGACAACAAAAGACGCTTATCAGTCAATTAACGCGAGGCTAGGGGGACGGAGGGAGGGGGGTGTTAATTGGTACAGAATCGACGATTGAGGAGGCGAGGTTGAATCCATTAGCTCAGTATTTTCAAGTGTTTTTTAATTGTGCCGAATGCGGTCATGACGGCACTGACATCACTCGCTAACGATACAATCATCTACACCGGTGTCGACGGCTGGTTCTCCTTCACAGGGAAGCCCTGGCATGTAATATAGGTATCGATTTGGATGAGGGCACATACATCTATTGACTGACTAGACCACGCAAGTCTCGTCGTCTGTATAGAAAACCAAGCGTGCCATTACTTTTCTATGTACCGTGACGTCACAAGAGCTATTTTATGGAGCTAAGTCCCCGTCACCGAGTAAACGATTCAAAGGCCGTCGCCGCGCGCCACCCCGTCGCGTTTTTTAGTTTTCGTTTGACGTTTGGCACCCAAAATATTAGAGGAAAAGGCGCTGAAAGAAATAAATTTTACTCCTGTTTACACGCGAAGTACATACACTTGCGTTGTGTAGTCAATAGATGTCTGTGGATGAGGGTCTTCAGAAGGTAAGTGGTAAGTAAAGCCGATAGGAACGAAACTGTAGGAACCCCACGCCACTGATCAACACCAATTTTATAGAGAGGAAAGATTTGATTGTTTGTTTGCAATGAATACTCTCCGAAACTACTGGACTGGTCTCGTTGAAATTTTGTACAAATAAAGAGTAGACCACGAGGTAGGACATATTACAAAAAGTGTACGATTTCCGCGGGATTTCCTTTTACGCGCACGATGTCGCGGGCAGCATCTACATTCTAGTTCATTACAAAGCCACTGCGCTTGCGCTAGAATGTGAGGAATGTGGCGACCCATGGTCTCCTACCAATACTTAAGTAGCCTTATATTCTCTACATTGGAGGTAAGATTCAATCGAGATGGTTCATCCTTAGGATATTATTTTATGTCCCATAGAACCGTGCATTTTCCCGCGATGAAAAGTATCCTGTCGTTGGTCCGTACCCGTGGTCATCGTGCCAAATTTCATCAAAATCAATCCAGTTGTTTCGGAGCTTATTCAATGCATACAAACAAACAAACCTTTTCCTCTTTTCAATACTAGTATAGATATAGATTTGACACTAAAAAGCTTCTTACGCTATCTAAAACTTATCTTACACTTAGGTACTATAAACGAGATATTCTAGACACGCGGTAGTGTGTCAAGCTAAGTTCAAGTAACAGAACTGGCGACCAGCACCGTGTGTAATATTACACGAACCATTTGGAGCCACTTTTCAAATTTGGTTAATGTATTAAGACTTGTTTAGATACACAATATGTTCTCCAAATTTCGTAAACACACCTCAAATGGTTATTCATATATTAATGTCCAAAATTCTTGATTTTTTTTACTGAAAAAAACTTTAACATACCTAAAAGTTAAAATTTGGAATTTTCGCTAACTAAAAATCGCCCGATCTCTTGTACTACAAATTAAGAAAAAAACTATGTATAAACCTAATCACCCTTATTAATAAAAATATTTACACCATGGATAAGCAAATCCAAATCGCTCTCTTTGTCTATCAAGTGACTGTTCCAAAGTATCTGACAGAGACAGCCATGTTGGATTAGCTAATCCGTGGTGTAAATAATTTTATTAATAAGACTGTTAATGTTTATTGTTACAGGCGCAGGCGCGTCCGGGCGGAGCGCCTTGTCCGTCGCGGCTCGAGCACCGCCGCCGCTGCTACCGAGCTTGCTAGTGCCAGCTAACAGTCCTAACACCTGATAGTGGTACCTGCTAGCAACTGCTAACTAGTTACTTCCAGTGCCAGCGATCTTCTGTTAGAGCTGGTTAGAGCGATCCCCATTCGCCACAGTGTAGAACGATGCTCTACGAGTTACGACTACAATATACTTACTTTTTACATGTCAAATGTTTTTTATTATTTGATATCCTTTGATATAGTATGTACGTATGTAAGTTTACTAACATAGGTTTAAGCTAATAATAGTTACTAACTAAGCTATGGACAAAACTAGTCTGAAATAAAGATTTATTTATTTAATTATAGTGTATCTAGTACCACAGATCGTAAAAAACTTCAAATTATACTTTCAGTGATTCTATTGAACATATTATTATTTTAATAGCAGATATAAAAAGCTGCTATATTATCCGATAAATACAAAATAAACAGATAGCTATGAATGATAAGGAATTTATTATGGCAACACTTCAAACGTTCGACATGCAAGATAGCGTGACAATTATTAATATGAATAATATTATATTTAACTACTGGTAATCTGATTAACAAATTCCATGAATTACATTTTTCAGTGAAGCTCCACAGCGTGAACAATGTTTCTGGTTTTGACATGACACTAGAGGGTGCACCTCGTGCAATAATCACGCCGGTTTTGTATGAGACCGGTTGCTTAAACTATAAACGCACTAAATTGAGCTAGCATCAAAAATTATGTATTTTAAAACAGACGATGATGAAATCGTAAAACAAACAATTTTTGGGATTTTTAATGAGATTATTAAACATAATTTTATTGTAGTCATAAAATAATTGTAAGTAATAAAGACCATAAAAAGATTTAAAAATCCCAAAGTATTATTATACTTCGGATAATAAAATGCCTTCAAAGGTTAAAAAACTGGCCAAGATCGAGTTGGACTTGCGCACGATGCGTTCCGTACCGGTATACACCAATATTTTACATGTTTTCTTATGATTAAAAAAAAAAAATGTTATTTTTGTACGAAGTTTTCCAAGTAAGTGCATTGTACAAATTAAGTCACTATAACTCCTGAACTAATAAAGTTAGGTATATAGCCATTCATAGTTTTTCTTCAAAGTTCATAACATGGCATGGGTCCTTTCAGATTTCGAGCCAGCCTTTTAGCTTCTAGAGGGAGGGGCGGAGTTCTTATTCAAAGAAGATTGCGCTTTAAAATTGAATATTTCGCAAACGGATACCTAAATCTAAATCGTCGCAACCTCTGTTTTTAAAATACCTATCTAATGATACCCCACATTACGGGGTAGACGCGATAAAAAAACATCCCCGTTTTACGCGTAGAGGAGGTAGGTACCTAACAAAACAATTTAATATAACACCTAACAAAAAAAAACAATTTTAGCACTTTGTCGACGTATTATAGATAAAAACACATCCATGCAGTTTCATCTTTCTAGTGTTACGACCGCCTGACGGCGCGGAACAAATAATAACAACAACTACAATGTTACAATCGTTTATTGTAAAAATTAATGTGAAAACAAAATCTTAAAAGAAGATAAAAATTAAGTTGAATTCACTAATTAATGATCACTAAAGTCTAGAGACTTTAGTGATCATTAATTAGTGATGATGTTATGCCTACATACGGGCGTGGATTCTCGGCACAGGGAAGCTTTCTGGTCTATAGAAACAACTATGTGCACTGGGGACTTATCTTATTTTCCGGTTCTGGTGACGTGTGGGGTTTTAGGTGGAGAAGCTTCCGATGCTTGGGGAACTCTAAGGTGTCCCGTGGCTCACGGGAAGGCCCTCAACCGCTTAACCTTAAGAATTTACTATTCTTCAAAAAATGAGAAAAAAAATAATGCCGAATATCAATCACGTATAGTTGCTATGTGAACTTTCAGGCGTCGAAAAAATCCCGATCCTCCTGTGCGAATTTGTTTTTATATCTCCATATCGGGACGGCCTACTTCCTCCCCGCGGCGACTATGCGTACTCGCAAGTTTCTAGAATTTTCGAATGAAACGAGACAGAGATATGGAAAGAACTGTTCGACCGAAGGAAGTCACGCCCAAAACTATTGTCTATTTTCTAGTAAATTTTTGCGGTAATGAGATAGCAATTATTGAACCGAGCGAGATGGAATAATTCACAGGAAGTTGACGCGTTATTCGCTATTGTATTTTTTCTCGAATTTTCTATGATGTGGGCGTGTGTTAACAGATGTTCTAGAAAGAATGTAATTTCCGGTACCTACGAATACCTTATATGGTAATTATGATGCAATGACCAGTTAAGGCGCGCGGTTTGAATTCGATTGTGACAACTAGTAATTATTTTGTTTGTTTATGTTTAATTATTTTATTAATATTTATATTTTAAGGACTTGTTACAACGTAACACTAGCACTAGCTATTTGGACGGTAAGCCGAATGCTCTAAGAAAATAAGACGATGCTCTAAGATGGACAGGCATGACAAAACTATACTTAAAGGGCGTCACAGACGGCGAAGGTACTATAATTGCACTGCTATCGCATTGTTAAGCCTGTAATGATAGTTTGTGTCTAAATAAATAAATAAAAATATATATTTTAACCTTAAGATGCCTTTAATATATATTTCATATTACGTGAGACGTGAACTACGGAGCCTTCAAAAGTAAAAACAATATACTTAAATCAAATAACATTGCTTAAAGATTATTAGACAAATAGTTCATGTTAGTAGGTAATATATAGTACAACCTTAATCGGAATATCCTTGAGCTAATAGGAAACCTTACTATAGTCGAGTTCACAAGACGAAATAAAAAATGTAGATATACAAACATTTAGGCAAGAGCGGATCTCCGATCTACCTATATGGGAAGTGTGGGCATGCCCACAACCCTATTTGATTTGTGACGTCATTATTTTACAGCCTGTTGATATAGATAGAGCGCTATATATTCGGATTTCTTTTTTTAATATACAACGGCTATATGTATTCATGATTTTCATTTTGACAGATGATCATTGTTTATATAAATTATTCCAAAGAATTATTCTCTCTCCTGCAGTGCTATTCTGTAAGAACATTTTTATATATCGACAGCTGAATCCGCGGTGAGGTGTCAAATTCGTATACTGATTTTTAACGAAATATTTTAAATCAGTATACGAATTTGACACCTCGTCGCGGATTCAGCTGTCGTGTTTTTAGTATAGACAGGGGCATTCTAGCGGGACGCAGGTAAGGCTTAACTTCGCGTGTCAGTATACAGGATTCACTTTCATTAATAATATAACAAGATTATCTTGTTTATAAAGCCCTAAGTAAATTGTAAGAGTGCTTAGATATAACAGCGGTTGTACAAGTAACCACGAGAGCCGGAGGGCTCTAGCGCGGACTAATCACATAGCTGCTATGTGTGCTGTGTGTGCTGTGTGAGAGTTTTTGTCACTACTTGCCGTGAGTCGTGAGTCGTGACACGTTTCTGACAAGTTTTCTGTGTTCCTGGGTCATGGATGTGTATTAAATATGACGGTTATAGTATAATAAAAATCTTAAATATTGTTTAGTATAAAATCATCAAATATATAAATTGCCTGATACCCGTAAAACATTATTTAATATAAACCCTCCCCCATGCGCTGTGACGTAATATGTGGTGGACCCTTATAAATTTCAGTAAGGGGTCGTCCATTAATCACGTGATGCCTAAAGGGGGGAGGGGAGGGGGTCCCAAAAAAAATCACCAAGTATCACCAAGGGGAGGAGTGGAGGGTCGTATAAGGAGACATCACGTGTATTAATTTTCGAATCTAGTCTATGCATACCGAAATTATTATCGGTTGTAGATTCGTAGTGTTGTTTAAATACTTACAAGACAAATGACTCGTATAGTTTTTAATTGCTTAAATTATTCGATTAAATTGTTTTTAAGTTAAAGATTTTCTTCAAAAATGACCTGCTTACTATGTTAAAAAAATACATGTGATCTTAGGTGGGGGTAGGGGGGGGGGGGTAGGTAGTATAAAACCTCACCACGTATCACCAGGGGGAGGGGAGGGGTCTAAAAAGTTGTTAAAAACATCACGTGATTAACGAACGGCCCCTAACACACGTGTCTGGCGGCTGGTGTGTGCAATGTTCGACGCAGCCTTGACGCAGCCTAACGAGTGGGGAAGTTGTTGATTGCCTCTCCCCACTCACAACACCCACGAGGATCAAGGACTTCATTTACGTTAACAATATACACGTGGATAAGGAATTTTTCGATACCTACAAGAGGAGGTACGAGGTCATTTCACCACATTAGTTTTCAATAGAACTCCTTAGTCCTTCGTCTACATGAATCTTCACGATATCGGATACGTTATCGTGTAATGTAAAAACGCTCTAACAACGTGAGATTTTGCCTTTTTTCGAGTTTGAGTTATAACATCGTGCATCGCCTCTAGCGGAAAAGCCTGGGTAATTTTGCCTAACATATCTTTAAAGAAAAATTTCAAGCACAAGTACGAGAATTGTGTGTACGGAATTACGGATTACAGTGAAATTTGGCTCAATTAAAGTTTATGCTGAGGAAGGCGTGCAAAAAGCTTAAATTTCTTTAAATAATGCTTAGAAATATATGAAAACTCACACTACCATTTTTGTTTTTATTAGGTAGGTACAGTAGATTTCACACACAGTACTCAGTAGGTTCATTTTTTTGTGTCAATTATTATCTTTCACATTACACAAACAACATTTACATATTTTTATTGCGCATTTAAGAGGCAAAAGAAACCTAAAAAAGTGGAAACTAAAAAAATAAAATATGAACGTGAATTATGGTCCTATATCTAGTATAACAGCTATAACTCCAAAGATATTTCGTTATTGTTCGATAACTTTAAATCCGTAATATACGACTCATAACACTGAATGTAGACGGTTGGCCATGAAGCAGGCAAATGGCTATATTCGACAGCGTCAAACGGACAAACGGACTTGACATTTAAACAGGCGGCTAACTGAGGTCTGATAGCCAACGCCAGCTGTTTATGTTCCTTTCAGAATATTTCCTTTTTTATGGCCAACGTAAAAAGAGGGTTACGTAATGTAGGTAAGGTCGCCGGCAAGCCGATGTCCCACTTGCCGACCTTGTTACTACGGCCATGAGGTTCTTTCTTGGTGGTACGCCGGCTAGCTTGCGAAAATTGCGACCGTACCATAGATTAATAAATAGGTAGTTACTACGTAAACCGTACGTACTACGTACGTAGGTATGTGAATTGAGATGTAGATTAATCTATACTAATATAATTGTTTAGAAATTAAACAACCTCTACGAATATACATAATTAAAATATTAAGAATAATAAGGAATGTCAAGTTGTCTTATGTTTTGTCAGATAGCCTTAAAAATCTAATAAGATGTGGTTCGATTGTACATATTAATACTCAATATATAAGTAATTCGATTATGATGTTCTAATTTGTCACCCCTGCCTACCTACAACGGCGGTCTCCGGAACAATAATAAAGAGGAAAAGTTGAAAAGGCTCCGAAGCTACTGGACCGATTTTGATGAAATTTAATACAAATGTAGAGTAGGCTATTTTTAATTATAAATGATTTATCATTTAAGTAAACTGGACTTCTTTGGTTAATCACAATTCACAGTTACATATTTATTTGAATTCCATAACAATTTTATATTTTAATTTTAAACTAATTCTAAAATATAAGTTATTTTTAAAACGACATCAACTTACAATCACCAAAACACTGTTTGATTGTGGTTTGATTACATCGTTAAACAAACGAATAACAAAATATGGCGATTGGCGAGGCATAATCCGATCAATCTATCAATGCGCGAGGTGTGTTCCGTCGCATACCATTTCATAATCTTCTGTTTCTTTTCGATGGATTATAATTTTTAACCTAACCAAAAATAGTGCATTAATTGTAAGTATAAAGCAGTTCCTATACTATGTTTTGATTCACAATCTTCAGATATTTTACAATCTCGATAGGTAGATTTGTAATTTTACGATATTTCTAATTACTGGTGTAAATATTTATTTTAATGAAGGGAATATTAATTTAGTTATAAATAAGGGATTATTAATTATAAGTTAGGTTAGTCACAAGAAACAATACTATTACGATAATTTCTATAGATCCTGTTATGGTGGAAAATAAAATAAAATTAAATATGTGTGAACTATGAAGTACGAAGTCGTAGTACTGTATTATCTGTGTATTGTGGCGCCGCCGCCCCTGTCGTCCCGTTGACACTCCCGACAGACCTTGACCTACAGCGGAACCCCTCCCGCCGCCGTCGTGACGTCACGCGGGGGTGACGTCACCGGCGGTGCCGCGCCCCGACGGTAACGAGGACTCGATTTATTGCGCTAGGTTAGTGAACGTAAAGGGAAGATAGCTTCAAGCTTGTGATGTAAACATCGTTATTGGAACCGTTTTGGAAGACGGTGGTCATGGCGAAGTAACGCCATCATGCTACTACAAAATAATTTCAATGTATCTGTCAGGCGTACCGTGATCGCTCATTAGCCATTAAGCTATTAGCTATCTCTCCCTATAGAGAAGATTTTTGTAGCAATCAGAAATGTTGACGCTTTAATAAATATTTGAGATTTATAAATTGATTCGCGAACAACGCATCGACGCGAATGTGTGTCGATATACATTGCCTTGACCCGCTTGTGTCCCCACTCCCCGGCCCCCTCCGCCCTCCGCACACCCGCTACAGCTGCAGGCCAGACAAGTGCAGCCGACTGCACACAGATAGTAAACACAAGCTGTCGCTAGGGTTGCCAACCCCAAATAAAAAAAAAATAAGTTGGAAAAACCAGGACAATTCAATTTAAAACAGGACGCAGATAGAGTGTCAATAGTTTAATTAATATGTCGTGAAAATAGGTCTAATTAAATATATTAACTAATGCTAATATGTAATCAAATTTTTTCATAAAAGTATTTTGAGATAGAATAATGTCAGTAATAGAGTCCCGTTTTTAACATTTGGATACGGAACCTTTAAAAATGACCATGAATAATTGTCTAGTAGGAAGCGAGATGATGGAGGCGAGAACCTTCTCGATCACATCAGTATTTAGTTTTTAAATAAATAAAACTTCATGAAGACTGACTCCTTTATGAGCTTCAAAGCACAGACACGCAGTTCTGGTAGCTCGGAAGTCTATCTTTATTCCTTTTGAAGCTACGAAGTCACATACATACAGATCTGCAGATAGTTGTAAATTTCCATGCTGATAGGTCATGCAAAGTACTCTTTAGGAAAGTTATTTTGAGCGTAAACGGACAATAACTTTTCTGCGGGAGAGCCACGCTTCGGCACGATTGGGCCGGCTCGACAGAACGAATACCATGACGGATGACCTAACAGAAAACCGGCGTGAAGTACCTAACGCTTGCGTTGTATTTCGAGTGAGGTTACCGGAGGCCCAATTGGGGATTCGCAGGACCAGGAACGCAAGTCGCAACACCAGAGGAGTTACAAGTATAACTCCTCTGGTGTTGCGAGTGTCCATAGGCGGTGGTAATCGATTACCGTTAGGCGATCTGTCTGCTTGTTTCCTGGTTCATTTCATAAAAAAGAACCATAACTTTTGAAGTACCTAATTAAAAACCCTTGCGCGTTGATAATATTATCACAGTCTATTTTATTACGCTGTGATATTATGTAGGTAGTAGATACGGAACCGATCTATAAAGGTGAACGCGCACCTATACGCGCCGCAGGAGCCGCACGCGCCGAAGTCATCGAATTTTATAAATCTTTGTATGAAATCGTATGCAACGCCACGCACCTATCCGCGCCGCAGAAAATGATTCCGCCTTCACCTTAACCGGCCTGAACTCTGAACAACCTGCAAGTTGTGATAATGAAGCTATTTCGGACAGGCGGATGTTTACCTGCCGGTTTACGAGTTACGATAGCTCATAATACAGAACTAAACATGAAAACTATATGAAAATGACGACCCCGTGGCTCAGTGGTTAGCGCATTGGCGCTCAAGCCGGAGGTCGTGGGTTCGAATCCCACCAGGGAAATAAAAAAGTTTTCTGTGTTCCTGGGTCATGGATGTATATTAAATTTGTGTATAATATAATAAAAATCTTAAATAAAAGTAATAAGTATAGTATAAAAAGTATTAAATATAATATTTCCGTTGTCTGGTAGCCGTAACACAAGTTCTTCGGATATACTTACCACGGGGCCAGATTGACGTGGTGTGAAGCGTGCATAGATATCCCACCACAATCATTTCCATGTAAAGTGATGCCAAAATCGAACTGTCAAAAAGTTATCAGATCTCATGTAAAACCAAGCTTCTGACTCTACACGCCTTAACTCTACAAGCCTGACCCCACAAACTCTACACCTTAGTCAATTTAAAAATGTTGATTTGTATTGACGACATTATTACCATGGATTAAGATTAATGAACTATTGTGTAACGAACTACCTATTTGGATAGGATATTAATTCTTCTTGAAATTTATTTCTTCGGATCGCTTTACTAATTGCTAAGCCCTGCTACACACTTTTTCATAAATGCTGAAGAGACGATTGTGATGAAGCCTGGGGCGGTCTGTGAACCGGCAAGGTCTCCGCTCCGCACTTCCTGTATCATTAGCTTTTTTCCTTATTTACCGACAATGACAGTGCGACCTTACCCACTGTCCTGATTAACAATCGCACTATTGTACACAATCAATGTTTTTTTAATTTACCGTGAAATTGTACCGGGAAGTATGACTGTGATTTGGGAGATTATGATCGTATTTGTAGACTAGTCCAATTAATTTTATATCATGATGTTGTGCGCGCGCATACACAGCGCAACGTACCTATTTATATTCCATTATTTGAAAATTATATAGATTAAAATAATCTCCATACTAATATTATAAATGGGAAAGTGTGTGTGTTTGTCCGTCTTTTACGCTAAAACTACTAAACCGATTGTCATGAAATTTGGCACAGATATAAAGTAGATCCCGGGAAAGGACAAGGGCTACTTTTTATAGCGAGACATATAAGGTTCTCGTGGGTTAGTGTACTTACGCGGGCGGAGCCGCGGGCATCAGCTAGTACATAGTTTTTAAATGTTTGTGCTGAACGTGCGTTTGCAATAATTATTGTTCTTAAACAAAAAAATAAACTGACTTCCAAGTTCCAAAGTAAAAATACACAAAAAAGTATGAAATAAAACTTATTTTGTAAATAATTCCCCTTTTAAACTTGGCTAAAATTTTAACTATTTGTCGACTCAATCTTCTTAATTTTGAAGTCGCTATTAGCCCAAACAATACCCTACGATATTTTATAGAACTTACGTTCAAATTTGCTGGTACCGACTTCAAAATTAAGAATATTGAGTAGACAAATAGTTAAAATTTTAGCCAAAGGGGTAATTATTTAAAAAATAAGTATTACGGTGACATATATAATATGTCACCGTAAATTTGTGAAATATATAATATAAAGTATCGTACTAATATGTAATATTAGTAGGATGTACTATATAAATGTAAAAGGTATGTGAGTGACTGTCTTACACGCTGAAATGGCTACGGATTAGAAGGATGTACTATATAAATGTAAAAGGTATGTGAGTGACTGTCTTTCACGCTGAAATGGCTACGGATTAGTAGGATGTACTATATAAATGTAAAAGGTATGTGAGTGACTGTCTTACACGCTGAAATGGCTACGGATTTGTAGGATGTACTATATAAATGTAAAAGGTATGTGAGTGACTGTCTTACACGCTGAAATGGCTACGGATTAGAAGGATGTACTATATAAATGTAAAAGGTATGTGAGTGACTGTCTTTCACGCTGAAATGGCTACGGATTAGTAGGATGTACTATATAAATGTAAAAGGTATGTGAGTGACTGTCTTTCACGCTGAAATGGCTACGGATTCGAATAAAAAATAACGAGACTTGTAGGTACTTTGTAGCCTGAATTGGCTACTTTCTATCCTGGAGTAACGTGGGGTACTGTAGCGGTTAACTGTAGCTGGACTCTTTGGAGAGGCAAGGCACACAATATTTGAATATTTATATTTAGAATAAGATGTGTAATCCGCTACGTCAGACGAAAGAAAAAATAACTGGAGAAGGATTGACAGCGCGTAGGGAATTGGTTATGTTCATACAGTCCTGCAAGGATCTTTTGGCACTTGGATGACATCGACATGGGGGCGTGAGTGTCGCAAATAAGAACAATACATAGTATAGGTAGCGCAACGAATTAAGATCTTTCGACAAAAGTAGAGGGGGTATGCGCAGAAGTCAGTTTTTGGGTGTGTTTGGCGGTAGCGGGCTCGGGCGGGGAGGTGTGGATGCGCCGAACGCATGCCGAACGTGGCTGCCGACACGCTATTGGTACGTTAGTAATATATATTCTTTGCTATTGGGACGTTAGTAATATATATTCTTTGCTATTGGGACGTTAGTAATATATATTCTTTGCTATTGGTCACATGCGCGAATGACCCCCTCCACTTTCACTGAGCGCTCATAAACCGTTGCGCGACCTATACTAAAAGTGACATTTTACAAGACGGCGATGCGATGTTAGTACTGATTTTGTCCACTTGCCAAAAGATCCTTTGTACGACTGTAGATGTACTATATTAAAAAGAGGTAGTTATGTTTGTTCATCTCGACGGTTATCATATATTTATGTTGTGTGAAACAATAAATGATATAAATGATTGGGTGTTTTGAATTGGTAGACCGAGACTCCATCTGAGCGACTACGCCCCCACACAAGTACGCCACAGTACCGCGGGATATCGTTCGTGCGAACGAAGTAGCGCGCAAATTTATTGTAGATTTTCGCCAATTAATATCGTCTAGCTGCGTGCGCCGGCGCAGTGGCCGTCACAATGAGTTATGAGGCCGTGAGCTGTGAGCATGAACGTCTTCAGATATGTTCTTTGTTCTAGTTGAATTTCAGCCCAGTTACATTTTAAGGTTTCACTTCTAATTCTAGATCTTGACTTCGAAAAAACGCTTTAGATTCTAGTAGTTGTAGTTTGTAGTTGAACGTTTTAATTGCTTTCCTTTTACGGCACTAAGGGCTCCCACACATAACTGCGAATTCGCATCGGATCGCAACTATCGCTAGCACCGCGAATTCGTAATTATGTGTGGGAGTCCTTAAAAAAAGTCAACGGGAATTCCACCAAATCGCGCGCACCAGATTGCGCCATTTCTGAACCTTACTAATCTTGTTATCTAAAGTTTGTATGTAATTATATGTAAATGAGTATTGGATGTTTGTTACTCTTTCACACAAACACAACTGAACAGATTTTGATGAAGTCTGTTTTAGTAAAGTTTGGACTATGGATGTTCTAAAAGACTAGTATTTATAGCAGCAAAATGGACGGTTGCCGTGGGATTGGGAACATGTATGTACAATGTATTATGTACATAGTTTTAAGTAAATCTAAATATATAAAAGACAAACCTGACTGACAAATCTATCAACGCACAGCCGAAACTACTGAACTGATTTCGCTGAAATTTGGCATACAGACAGTTGTAATGACGCAGGCTAAGAAAGGATTTTTGAAAATTCGTCCCCTAAGGGAGTGAAAAAGGGGTTAAAATTTTGTATGGAAAGCGAACTCCACGCGGACGAAGTCACGGGCAAAAGCTAGTCTATACACACAAAACAAATTAATAACATTTAAGCATATGTTTGTAATTTAAAATTAACAGTTTTTCATTAATGCATAATATGAAAGTATGTATGTACCTACTTACTTCAAATAAATTTTCAAGTTCTAAAATTTTGGTTTGTCCGTTTGTCTGTCTGTTTGTTCCGGCTAATTTATGAAACGACTGGTCCGATTTTCACGGGTCTTTCACTGGCAGTTATGTTATAAGGTGTAACATAGGCTACGCTAACTTAGAGTTCCGTTTTAAAAAAAATAGGGTTCCGTTTCAGTTTGTTCCACGCAAACGAAGTTGCGGGCACCAGCTAATACATAAATTAGTCATACCGTCGCGTCGCGTCGCGTCGCGGATTTCGCTATCTATTACCTACCCTCCTGTTTGTGATATAATAATAATATCTATGGACGCTCCACGTCAGTCTGGCCCCGTGGTAAGTATCAGAAGAACTTGTGTTACGGGTACCAGACAACGGAAATATATTTAATACTTTTCATACTATACTTATATTAAAGATTTTTATTATATTACATGTCATGGGATACTTATATTCCCAACTTACCTGTCCGGTAGTTGTGGTATGCGGGTATGCGACCCCGGCTTCCCTAGCTACTACTGTCCTATCCCTTGCCCTCCTGGGCGGTAATATCCTACATTTCCTATTTCCCATTCTAACTTACCAATCTTCCTTTCCACACCACCTATCCTTCCCTTTCCCTATTCCTACCCTCTGCGCCTGAATCCGTGGGAACGCAATGGATAATCATAAAAAATAATTTAATTATCCAAAATGGCGGCGATATGGTTCGCCACCCATCACGTCACGTTCTCGCGGAGGCGAAAAGTGGCCCATGGAGAGCCACTTCGCTACGTTGAATGTAAGAGGAGGAATGGATGGTAAGAATGAAAGAGGACTAAGCGAAACAAGTATGTAAGGATCGTAGCAAGTGGAAGGAAGTGGTCTCTGCCTACCCCTACGGCAGTGGTTCTTAAACTATGTGCAGTCACGGACCACTTTCAGAATTTCTGGAATGCCACGGACCCCCTTGGGGGGGGGGGGGGAGTTTCATCTCACACTTACTAATGCTTAACTTAATAATTAAATTGCTAAATAGAAATTGCTAATGAGATTGATGCTGTTGTTTGGTTTGGCGTGTAGTAGCAAAAGGTATCAGAACGGACATAGCTCGTTTGACCAGAAGAGTGTAAGCTTGACTCAAAGAACACCAAAATTCACCAAGACCTTTTGCGTGAAATTCAGCTCTCCACACTTCTTTTGATCTCATGTCAATTAAGTCATCTTTAATCAGTTGTGTTACTTTACTGCAATTTTTTTTCATTAATCTTAGAACGCTGCGGACCCCTGGCACACATATTACGGACCCCTTGGTGGTCCGTGGACCCCACTTTAAGAAACCCTGCCCTACGGGAAAGAGGCGGTCTCTGCCTACCCTTACGGGAAAGAGGCGTGATTATATGTATGTATGTATGTTTATTATATTATACACATATTTAATACACATCATGACCCAGGAACAGAGAAAGCTTTTTTCTGGCGGGATTCGAACCCGCGACCTCCGGCTAAAGCGCCACTGCGCTCTCCACCGAGCCACGGAGGTCGATATTCCGATTTCCGTCGCGTATTCCGCCTCATAATATCACGGCGCTTACTCGCACTTCGTAGTTGTGCTGCTCAATACGATCGCCTAAAAGTAAGTAATTAAGTTCGGACAAAAATCTATAAAATTAGTATAATTAGGCGGGGCCCCTGGTACGCTTACGTAACCTCCTAGGTTAGATCGTTATGATGGAGTAAGTGGAGTGCCGATCACGCGATCCCGCGCGCCCTCGCCCGCATCGTGAGAATCGCCTTTAGCTACGGAGTACGGCCTATCTATAATTCTAATAATAACTCCCCACACCGATTTCGGTGACGGTGGCCGGTTTCATTGAAACCAGGCCAGTTACGCAGGAGTAATTTTATAGTGCCCAAGTGTGTGCGCAGTACACAAGAGCACTCTCTCTTCCTTTACTCTCATAACCCAGTGGGGCAGATAACCGACACGACTGGCGAGAGGTCAGGCGCAGGTCCGACTTTTTACATGCCCATCCGACGCATGGATCATCTTTCTTGTCAGACAATCAGGTGATCAGCCGGCATTGTCCTAACCAAACTTGGAAACAACATTTTTTGTTGTTCCAATGCGGGAGTCGAACCCACGACCTCCCGAGTCGAGAGCCAATGCTCGAACCACTAGACCACGGAGGCTATAATTCTACACAGTACACTGTTTAGCAGGTCTAAAATGGCAGGTTTGAAATGAATATAATATGCATGTAGGTCTAATATGGCCACATTAAGTGAATCGTACTATGAAACACCTATTGAAATTCAAAAGATGATTTTCGGGTTACCTATTTTATTATACTGTATTTTATATTAATTTTTTTTATAAAGAAAATATATTAATTAAATGTGGATCATTTAAGACCTGCTGATCAAATGTAATCTTAACGTACACAAAATATGAAATACGAACAAATCAATGTGTAATGTGTTTCCTTATTGCACTAGGTATATGTCACACTTAATTAGTAGCATTATAGCGCGCTAGTGTCTCTTTGTTTACGATTAAATTAAATTGTGTCTGAACAGTGTGTACAAGCCCATAGACCATTTCAGACCATTCGGGCATCGCGTGGTCGGTAGCCATAACTCGGTGGGCGCGGTCTAGCTGCCACGGTCCACGGTCGAATACATAACTTATATTACAACTAGCTGATGCCCGCAACTTCGTTTGCGTAAACTTAGTTGCCCGCAACTAACGGAAACAGAACCCTATTTTTCATACGGAACCCTAAAATAAAAGTAGCCTATGTTAGACCTTATAACATCAGCTATCTGCCAGTGAAAGTCCCGCGAAAATCGGTCCAGCCGTTTCAGAGATTAGCCGGAACAAACAGACAGACAGACGGACAGACAAAAAATTTAAAAATTGGTATTTTATTGTTAGTATCGAATATACTTTCATATGCATTAAGTGAAAAGCTGCTAATTTGAAGTTACAAACAGACACTTCAATTTTATTTATCTGTATGTATAGATAACTATAACACTGTTCCCATGGCAATGGCATACAAGGTCTAGGCCAGATTTTTGGACTACATACACAACTCTGTCAACTGACAACATTTAGGCCCGGCTCCCAAGTCCCGGTAAATAATTCTGAACTAGTATTTTGAGTCGCCGCAGCCGGTGCCCGACCGCTTGCGCAATGAGAACGGTCGCACTCGGAGTTGGCTGACAGAAGGGAGTTGAGTACGTCTTGCATCGTCAATACAGTATTTTTATTAGGTGCCTCCGTTATCACTTATCCAGTGGTTTAGGGCTTGGCTCTCGACTGCGGAGGTGGTTGGTTCGTTCTCGCGTTGGAACAACGAAAAATGTTGTTTTATAGTCTGGTTAAGACAATGCAATGATTGAAAAATAGACAATAGGATCTCTCACTAGTCGTGTAGGTTGTCCGTCCGACTGGGTTTCAAGGGTAAAGAAAAAGAGAGTGCTCTTGTATACTGCGCACACACTTGAGCACTAATAGTTCCTGCGTAGCCGGAATGGTTTCAACGAAACCAGCCACCGCCACTGAAATCGGTGTGGGAGCTATCATTATTTATTACCATTCCACACCTTGTTACCACTTATTAAATATTATTTAAAAGTATGTTGTGACTTATGTAATGTTTTGTCTGGTAAATACTAAACATTATGAAGCACACATCCAGGTTTGGGAAGACGCAGTGGACAGCTGCCGGCTGTCTGAAGCCCAATTTCCGAAATTATTTCTGTTCAATTCGCAAATGTCAGCAGTCAGCGCTTGCTGTCACACTCGCCCACTTATCTGAAGTCTGCACAGAGCAGAAGTGTGATAGCATGCTCTAATGCTGGAACCATACTGCGAATTGAACAGAAATAACTACGAAAATAATTGGGCAGACAGACAGGACTGGAGATCTGCAACCATCGCTGTTAAAATTCACAAGTGTATTTTAAGCCTCTCCTCTCATCAAAGTTAATATATTTAGATTCCAGATTCCAGACAGGTGCAATCATACAGGTAATCAAATATCAATAGTTTAGCTCAAACAAGTTCCAACAATCTTAGAGGCTGGAGCCTCATGGTTAAATACGTACTTCCTGCCTGCAGGTCTTTTGCCGCGAATCAAAGGTCAACAGGAGAGTTAATGGTTACTAGCCTCTGCCACACAGCTAATTCGAGTATTCGTCATGACATCGTGGACCTACAAGCCAACACTGCGTAGACCCACCTTGTCAGTGGCCTTCTCGTACACACTAGAACCTCGTTACTGTATCTGTTTGGTTATAGTTACAGCTCGCAAAATGAGTACGCGTCTGTGAAAGTGTTCCGGCGACGTCGTCGTGAGCCTAAACCGTAACAAGCGTAGACACTAGAACCACAGCCTATGGAACTTACCTACAGTCGTCCAACGGACACGTCTAGACAGAGAAATCGTGCGGGGCGTGCGGGGTGAGAGAGGGGCGGTAGGGACGTCAGCCCGGGTTGACGCTTTTTAATTTGTTTTAAGTGGTTTGCGACAGTGTTTCGTTTGAGTTGTATGTATGTACTTATTTACAATGGTCAATTATATGAACAGCTAAAGAAGATTAATTTTAATACAAAACCATGCGCCTGTCTCCCGTCAGAATTTTTAATAAAATTGTATAGATACGTATGAGAATTTACTAACTACACTGTCAAATTCAACAATCGCAATCTAAAAACTAGTAAATCCAAATGTCGAAAATACCTTTCAGTTTCGCATTTGTAGCTTTTGCAGGGTTCGTAAATATCTGATATTTATAATAAATATCAAAATATAAGATATCTTTGATATATATCAGATATTTTTGATTTTTTGATATTTTCAAAATTACATACAAATTTCATACTCTGATATGTTTTTTCGTAATAGTTGAATCGAAATAATTTGTATGTCTGATAATTTGAAGATAGGGAAGTAAAATTAAACTCTAATATTTATTATTGATATTCAAAGTTTTCAAATCAATTAAAAATCAACGATAGATACTTTTGAGTATCAATTTAAGTCTTTAATCCATAAAATGACTTTTGTTTATAACCAGAAGAAAAAAAAAGTGTAGGTATTAATTTTATCAGTCGAATTAATTTCATACACGGTATAAATGGTATAACAATAGTATAATAACAAACAAGGAATTTTCTTCCGAAAAACAGGGGGTCACGTGGGTGTCATAACTCATAAGCCGTTAGGGATCGTCCATTAATCACGTGATGCCTAAAGGGGGAGGGGGGGGTCCGAAAAAAATCACCAAGTATCACCAAGGGGAGGACGGGGTATAAGGAGACATCACGTGTATTAATTTTCGAATCTAGTCTATGCATACCGACATTACTATCGGTTGTAGATTCGTAGTGTTGTTTAAATACTTACAAGACAAATGACTCGTATAGTTTTTAATTGCTTAAATTATTCGATTAAATTGTTTTTTAAGTTAAAGTTTTTCTTCAAACATGACCTACTTACTATGTAAAAAATACACGTGATCTTAGGTGGGGGAGGGGGGGTAGTATAAAACCTCACCACGTATCACCAGGGGGAGGGGAGGGGTCTAAAAAGTTGTTAAAAACATCACGTGATTAATGGACGGTCCCTTACAAGCCGCGTCGACGGCTATGATTAGTTAATGTCGTGTCAAATAGCAAGTTTTTGATGACCTAGGCTTGTGAAACTCTCGGAAAATAAGACCTGTGTTGATGTAAGATTTTTTACATTTAAAACATTCTTTTACATTTTTAAATATAAATATCAATTTTGATATAATATATCAAGCATAAATATCAATTGATATATTATATCAATTGATATATATCATGCTAACCCTGAGCTTTTGTATACGCATTTGTATTTTTTATAATAAAACTCTTCATTAATACTTCTATATATATTTTTTTGTTATATTCCTAGTACTCTACATACACGTACTACGAATACACAAAATGTAGAACAGATTATAATAAAACACATTATTGTGACAACCCTGCAGCAATGACGAATACCTACACAAAAGCGGCGTTTCGCGCGACTTCAAACGCGTTGGCCCACTGTATCTCTTTATTACGCTGTGCTAGAACCACGTACTGTATCACGCATGTTACGGTTACAGCCTTACAGCTCGCCAATGAGTACCCGGCTTAAAATGGCAACATTAAATGAATCGTACTAGTGAAACATCAACTTTTGAATACGTTGCTCTTAGGGTGCTCCCTCACCTGGAGCATTCGCGAGTAATGTAACATTATAGATTCGACTTTGAGCATTACATAGTAGCCATTTTAGACCTGCTGGTCTCGCGGAAATGTCACGTAAGGACGTGGGAAAATTCTCACGTGTGTAACTGTTTTAAAATACATTTTATAAAGATAAGTAAGTAGTATTAATATTTTTATTTTGCCCCTAGATAATGTAGTAACATAATCTGGGGGCACGGTAGAGCCCCCGCCATGACGAGCCCAGCGAAGCAAACGGAGACCTTTTCTCGAAGCGTTTCGTTTTCGTCAAATTTTTGTACCCTCATATGTTGGATTTGGATTATACATATGTATATCGTTTTTCTTTTAATATTTTTTGTTGAACGTTAATAAGGTCATTGTCTTTTAATTTAACGTTCAACAATGCCAGCTAGTTATTGTCACTCGTAAGTTGTACAGGAATGGTATGAAGAGCTGTAAAATATGGTATTGAGGCAAAGAATATAGTATAATCTTTGATTAATTATTACATAGATACGTTATATCCTTACAGAACTGACAATATTTCTGTGCCGCGACACGCGACTCGTCGACCGGCTCAACGCATACAAACAAAAAACTGTCCCACTAGGACAGTTTCGAGTTTTGACTTTTGCGCGCTTATACCATATCTACTTCTTCTTAATATCAAACAGTCTTATTAATAAAATTATTTACACCACGGATTAGCTAATCCAACATGGCTGTCTCTGTCAGATACTTTGGAACAGTCACTTGATAGACAAAGAGAGCGATTTGGATTTGCTTATCCATGGTGTAAATATTTTTATTAATAAGGGTGTATGAGTATAATATATTATTTATAATTTATATTAATGTGAATATAAAGATTTACAGTCCACTTGCTGTTTTCGACCTACCTAGAGTACAGGTAGAAGAATATTACCTTCAAGCAGAAGATGATATTAATATTTATTATCTTGCTTTGTACCTTATCTACAAGATAAACAAAACAATTAATTGTTAGACGTTTTCATATTTAACTAGGTACCACCGACAAAGTTCCCGCTCGACCAGTCTCTAAACATTCACCTTTGCACTAGGACGCCTCAAAATATTTTAACGCAAAGACAGTAACCGCAACGACTGCATACGAGGTTGAACTACTTATTTACACGTGAGTATGTTTGCGAGCCCACTATTCAACGGCGCTGTTGAGCCATTTTCATCTTATGCCTGGTCGAGCGGGAACTTGTTCGGTAGAACCTACATGAATAATTTCAGATTTATATCCAAAGTCAATTCGCACTGAAACGAAACGATTCGCGACATGGCGTTGCAGTTGCATTTTTAAGATAGCTATTCAAAACTGAACTTTGTTCACTTTATACACAAGAGTATACACGTTTCATTGTAAGGCTGGCACTATAATATTATGTTCCGGAATCCGAAGGGCCGATGAAAATTCAGAGCACTGAAAACAGAACTCTACGCTAATACAATACAGTTGAAAATGGAAGTTTCAAGTGTCGAGATGTCATACTATATTATGATATTGACATTTGACTCGAGATTCGTGTTCGATTTCAACTCTATTGTCTTAGCGTAGAGTTCTACTTTCAATGCTCTAAATTGTCACCGGTGTTCCAGATTCCAGAGCATAATAGTCCCAGCCTATGAGTTCAAATGTCAGGTTGCACCGCTCGCGTTCTACACAGCGCTTGTGCAGTGTATGACTAACCGCTAACGTGACCATTCGTCCCGCTTTCAGGCCGTCTATCCCGCTGTCCCCAGCAAGGCTAAAATTATCCCGCTTTTGTCAAAATACCATAAAATAACTTAAAAATATACGTGAGTTTAAAAATATACAAACGCCTAGCGTTTTCGATACCGCGATGTAGAGGCCGTTCAGCGACATCTGTTAACAGTCAGCAAACTGTTTCCGGCTCGTTCCTTGTCCGAGGACCTAGGACCTAGAATGTCGCTGTTCTCTATATAATGATAATTATATCTCTGATAATTATCGAGTAACCACTTTTTTGTGCTAATTTATGGCGTTTTGATCGCGCGTGTTATAAATATATAAAATTTATAGATGTAGAGCTCATTATTAATTACATTAAAAGAGTTTTGAATTAAAAATTGAATTAAAATAAAAGAAAAACAGAAGTGTGCGGACACTCTCTCATCTCGCAAAATAACAGCGTTATTATAGAGCTTGATTCCGCTGATGTCCTTTGGCAAGATAAATAAAAGATTACGTTATATAATTATAACTGATGTCATAATATGTAACGTGTATCTTTTTGTGTGGTAAATAAAGTTCAATTATCAATTGATATCTTAGAAATGCAGCGCCGTTTGGTCGCGGTGTGAACTGACCCATATTCTTTTTGAGCCCCAAATGTGATTGTTTTGAGCGAATGTCAAGGAAACGGCAATGAGTTATAGCTCTAGTCGTAAAAATCGCGGAACTAATGGTTTTAATCAACTACACAGTAGGTATGTAGAATGTTGTGTAGTATGTACACATAATACAGTACACACACTATGTATGTAAGTTGTAACTCGGACTGAGCTATAAGAGATAATCCGACCTTCGAAAGACGGTAGGCAGAAAAGTAAGTTAGGGGTAAGTAGGTAGAAAATAGATTTATTGTCTTAATCTCCACAGTTCATTCTTTCTTTTCTTCATTCTACATTTATAGGTACATTGTGGATAGTGGACACCATATAGATAAGTATCCCTAATATATTTTCACAACGGATATAAGCTATTCTATGTTGCTGTCCTTGTCTGTCAAGTGACTTTTCCAACGTATCAGACATAGGCAGCAAGCAGCAACATTGAATAGCTTATCCGTTGCGTAAATATATTTTTCAGTAGGGAGGTAAGTGTGTAGTACAGTCTACTCACACTCTACCTCCCTTAACACAGATTAAAGAAAGAGGAACAGATAAACAGCCATAATCTACATAGTAAGCTTTCGATTTGATAGCACTACTACAAGCGTACGGTGTGTCCACGATTGTGTGGAAAAATTGCGGGCCGTTGAAGGGGACGGACGTCAAAATTTTCATCGTTCTATGTAAACTGTTTCCCTGTACGCAAGTATATACCTACACAATGTAGAGTGTAGAGTCCGTAGTCGAGTCGCGTCGGGTTACGACTTACAACTTACGGTTTAGCCTTGAGGCTACTTAGTTGCCGAATTTCCGTACACACCGGTACCAACTACCAGCTCTACCAGCTGCCAGCCAAGCTAAGTGATACGTCGTTTCATCTAGGTACCATAGGAAATATGACCAGAGTCTTGACCTACATCATACATGAAGATTGTAAAGATAGTGTATTGTACACTATCTTTACAATCTTTTAAATTCGCATAAAACATGTTATAAAAGGTGTTACAATTTGAAGTAAAGGTATAGTACAAGTTTTGCTGTTTTATTGGCATGCAAACAATATTACAAGAAGTGGATGGATGGATGAATGTTTGTTACACTTTCACGCAAAAAAGTATTTTATGCTCTGGATTAAAGCAAACGAGAAAGCGATTACCGTCGCCCAAGGACACCCGGAACATCAGAGAAGTTGCAAGTGCGTTGCCGGCCTTTTAGGACGGAATACGCTCCCTTCTTGAAGGTTTGCAGGTCGTAATATTAGGTCCGGAAATACTGCTGGCGACAGTAATACTTTCTATCCCGAAAAGGTAGTGTTCCCGTGGGATACTGTATTTACGCGGGTGGAGCCGCAGGCAAAAGCTCGTTTATAATAAAGTAAGATAAAATGTACTCTCTGAATACCCTTGGATGAGGCGTGCTCGTAACATTTGGTTTACCTTCACCTTGTGGTCGGTTTCCGTACGACGTACACACCTGCGCCGCGCTGGACCGGGCGCCGGACCGGACGTCGCTGGTCTCCGTAATTTCTAACTCTACTGCAGGAATTTAAACACACGTGTTTGTCAAGTAAAACAATAGATCAGGGATAGCCTCGCTTGTGGCGCGGTGGCGAGACTTTTGAGTGTATGTCAAATTGGTGGCGAGTGGCGACATCTGTGGACACCGACACCAGTGTAACTCTTTATAATATACGAGTGAAGCTGCATAGTGCATACACAGGAGTCTCCACGGAGCGACCTTGGTGTCTGTCTAATGATTAGACTTTAGATGTGAAAAGCAGTCAATATGAGTGACAGTCCGTTTCAAGAAGCTTAAAAATGTTCGGTTTCAGAATATTAAATATATTCACCACTCATTCCATGATGCTGCGAGAGACGGTTTTTAAGTTGTTTTTATAGTTGTTATGATGCAATTTTGTTAAATTTAGTAAGTTACCTGACTACTTTAAAGTAACTTCTCTTGCATAAGTAAATGGTTTCCTCGATGGTTTATAGTACCTATACTAGCTGTTGTCCACAACATCCTCCGCCCGCTTAAATACAGTATCCCTCTGAAAGACGGTATTTTTCGGGATAAAAAGTAGCCTATGTTTTAATCCAGAGCCTAAGCTACTACCATACCGAATATCATCAAAATCCGTTCAGTAGTTTTTGCGTGGAGGAGTAACAAACATCCATTCATACATCCGCACAAACTTTCACATTTATAATATTATATTATTAGGATCTTTGTATAGTCCGTACTCCGTACTATTCACGTATATGTAAGGCCGCCCGGTGCCATGTGCAAGTCTCGTCACTCCTCCGCTAGGCGGCCCTGGGCCCACCGTTTGCCTCCGGGCTAGCGCCGCCACTGACGCGGCCCTGCCTCACATTGACATAATAATATGTTAAACGTATAATATTATGATGTATCGACTATCGCCCGATCGCGTCAAATCGCGAATATTGTTGTATTTGCGTCGGTTATTTCTGGCTGATTGCAAATCGAATTCTGTGTACATTGTACAGCCGCTAGCCGCAGAAAATTTATGTATAGCAGTTTGATCGTCCTAATAATTTGTTCTTATTATATTTTTCGTGGAGTAGATAGTAATAATATAATAATATACTTTTACTCGTTTGAAATAATTTAAATCGGCATGTATTTAAACTTGCGACAAAACAATTAAATTTTGGATGTGGAAATACCGAATATGGAATACTAATTCACCAAGTTGGCGAAAGAATATAAGGAACAAAAAATTACAAATCTGGTGACTAAATAATACCACTGAATATTCCAAACTGGCAGACAGATATTATTTTAGCGAACAAATAACCATCTTGGCGACAATTTACACATTTAATTTAAGAATAGGCACATATATTTTCCCTAATGTAGGTAGCTCAAAAAAACATACAAGCAGGAAAACGAGCACACATAAAAAACATAAAGGAGCGTACAAAATTCCCAATTTTTAATTTTTCTCGATTTTAGGGGGGTGTAGATATTGTGTAGATTCATTTTAAAATTTAAAAATGGTGGATATTTATTTTTCGTAAAATTGATATGGTGTCGCTTACCAGGTTTTTGGAAGTGCTGGATACGAAAATGACATTCATTTTGAAATTCCAATATGGCGGCCATACTTAATTTTTTTAAAATAATATGGGTGTCCTTTTGTTGGTTTCTTAGAAGTACTGATTACAAAAAAATCATCAATTTTAAATTTCCTTAGTAATCCCGCAACCTCATTGTTAGATTAATAGGAACACAACTAATTTTAGTTTTAATGTTTATATAAAAAGGAAAAGGGTTATTGTCAAATGTAAACTTTTATTATCTGTATTTTGTTTGTCTGGCAACCTTTTTACTGGAGACTTCCTTTTCCGTTTGCTCTCTCTCTGGCTCATGTGTTCGCTCGGTGTAAGTTTTATTTTATATGAATAAAACCATAAAGTTGTACTTAAAATTTAAATATTGTGTTTACTGTTTAGTTACATCAACCACATAAAACTCTTTACTCATATTTTCTTTTTGATGTAAGAAAAAGAAATGGGTAAATCCTGAATTTTCCAAAATTTCCATAGATTTATGTACTAATCGCTCATATCTCAAAGTAGAGCATTGCCATATACTTTTTTTCTATAATCGCTTCTATCTCAGAAACGGTGCATCCTACTTGAAAAATTATGAAAGGGGGAGGTACCCCCTTAATAACCCCGCAACCACATATTTTCTTAATGATGGGATAAAAAGAAATCCGAAAATCCTGAATTTTCCAACATTTCTATAGAAATGAAATCATTTTCCAGAAACCTGGAAAAGGACACTCATGCCAAAGAAAAACAAACTCCAACAGTATCCAAAAATGGGATTTTCCGTAGCTTGCAAATTGAATTTTTAGCATCCATTAATCTATCAACCAAATCCGGTTTTATAGCTGTTTATATCGTATAATGGTCACCAACTTGGAAATTAAGTCACCAACTTATGAATTTGGATTAAATTTCGCTTCTTTTTATCTGCCGATTTTTGTATTTTTGGCACCTGAGTTCTTTCGCCAGTTTAGTAATTTAATCGCTAACATATTAATTCGCCGCCAAATTAAGCAATACAGTATGCTCATGTGCAGTCGCCAACTTATTTTTTGTTCGCTCGATTAATTATAATCCCATTTAAATCTATTATGTACTATAGGTATTTAAAAATATGCGAATAATGTTTGTTATCCCAAAAAGAGAAGAAAACTAATGACGTGTCGGGTCTTAGGCACTTGCCGTAACTTAAGTCCGTAAATAGGCACATAATGAAGTTCAAAATTATGAGAACCTGTTAAACATTTGATTTCCTCGGCCGTACTGCTTCGAACGCTAATACAATTTCGAGGAAATATGCAATAGAAACGGATTTCACAAACATGTGGGTCACCACTCACCTTAGACCTAGTTCCTATCAGCCATCAGGCTTCTTACCTGGTACCTACTCTATCCTGGTATAAATAATTAAAATAATAAAAATGTTAGGCACAATTTTAAATGTGGCGTACTTTCTTATAATAATTAACTTATTTTGAGAACTAAACATTTCAGTGGAAAAATTGCAAAACCACGATATTTGTGCCTACTTAGCCTTGAAACACGAAATGTTTAGACTAAATAATCGATATATAGAAACGTTTATTGATAAAGACCACCGGTAGGTATCTCAGTATGTTTATCGGGCTCACCGCACACCTAATGTTATTTATAGGTACCTATACTCGTAAATGTTACAGGTGAGCAATCGAATAATAAAATATTCTAAGAATTCCTGCTTCTTTGTACCAAAGTTCTAAACATAATTATCCAATTAAGGTCAATTTTCTTATAAATTCCTGGGTACTGAATTACAAAAAATGAAGGCTCGGCGCTTATGGAATGGGTTCGACGTTCTCAGCCGCATTACGCATTATTTGCAGTTGCTTGATAAGAACCTTTTGTCACGATAGTATGCCACTGATAGTACAGGGTCATGTCTTGTAGTGATAATAAATTGATATATTAAATCATTACATCTCCGTAGTACGTACTATTTATAGAACTTAGAAGTAAATACGCGTCTAATAATAAAACGTTTATATTAGGTTCTAGTCTACACTATTGGAGTTAAAATAATGTTCAACTGAATTATAGTATTTCTTTGCTGTAATAATGTATATGTCGAGGTTAAAATGTAGTTCCCGCAGTAGCTTCCAAAGCCGTGGTCCTGGCTCAAGAAAGCGGGTACCCGCGACGGCGCGTGCGGCTTTGCGGCCGGTCAACGCGCGACGGGTGTGGACTGTGGTGAAAGCTTTACGTCATAAGGTCATTACTCAGGCTCACTTATTATTATGTCATCATTTCGGCACACACTACACGCTCTCATCTGTGAGATGGTATAATCGCTGGACAAAGGCTTTGTCTGCCGGTTAATTTACTTATTATGACATTTTAATTAACTTAAGTTGGATCGCCCGTTTCCTACACTTATAATTGGCGTTATGATATTGAAGTGTCAAATTATTATTAGATGTGATTTGAAACCTCATAAAATTTATGTGCAACTACTGTTAGACTAGCTTTGTAAAAAAAACTTGAATTCAAGAAGTATAAATTAATGATGTTCTATTATTAGAACAAAACCAAACTAGACTAACAGGTGTGCGTTACCCCAGCCAGATGTTGTGGATTTTGTTAACTATTTACCTATGCTCAATTAGAGCGTTGTCTCCTGTAATTGAGCATTGCATTTTCATAATTTGCTCCTTTGTAGTTTTCGAGAAAAACTCGAAAAACAGATCTGGCTAGAGGAACGTTTCAAAACGTTACTCCAGCCAGAGATTTTTTCTTCTAAAGGATATTTTAAGAAAAATAATATGCAAATAATTAGAGCGTTGCAGGGTGTAATTGAGCGTATAAAAATTTCATTTGTAGCTTGATCCGTTATGAAGATATTCAAAATCCTGCTGGAGTAACGTTTGGCGATTTCTTAGATCTCGAAGACTGTTGGATGCAGATGTACAATTTTTGGCACACGGCTTCTCACAAATGTGCTTAAATTTGCTCGCCAATAAAAAATAAATAATAATACACGCTTTAAAAGTTTTTTGATATTTTATAAAAACTACTTAGCACGTTCTAGCACTTTTTTTAACAGGTCTAGAGACCTAATTCAAATTGCATATTATAGTTTACATCAATCTTCAATTGAGCATTAAAGTCTTATCAAGATCCAGTTGGTAGTTATCTAATTATGACGAAAATTAATTCATAAAAGTGCACAATACCAGCGAGATCCTATAAAATCGGTATCTTGTGTGTTTCCTATTTCTATGTGATACCAATAATTAGAGCGTTAGTTTAATTATATACAGGTAAATTTTTACCTAAAAACACTCAATAATTTGGGAGATAATAGAAATAATAACAAATCGATAAATACGCTTGACAACCCGACCGAGTTAAGATGGTCACAAAAAAGCGGCCGTTTCATACATCAAGCATATATTCTGAAATGTATAGGATGATATTGGTACTAAAAGTACAGTTAAGTAAGCAAGTATTAAAATGTTATAATACTAGCACAGCCTATAGAACTATTACCTACAGTCGTCCAACGAACACGTCTAGACAGAGCAATCGTGCGGGGCGTGCGGGGTGAGAGAGGGGCGGTAGCGAGCCCAAGCTGCCATACACTCGCTTGGGACACGTCAGCCGGGGTTGACGCTTTTTAATTTGATTGTTTTAAGTGGTTTGCGACAGTGTTTCGTTTGAGTGGTATGTAGGTACTTATTTACAATGGTCAATTATATGAACAGCTAAAGAAGATTAATTTTAATACAAAACCATGCGCCTGTTTCCCGTCAGAATTTTTAGTAAAATTGTATCTACGTATGAGAATTTACTAACTACATCGTCAAATTCAACAATCGCAATCTAATAACTAGTAAATCTAACTGTCTTAAACTGTCTTTTACTGTCGAAAATACCTTTCAGTTTCGCATTTGTAGCTTTTGCAGGGTTCGTAAATATCCGATATTTATAATAAATATCAAAATATCAGATATCTTTGATTATATATATCCGATATTTTTGATTTTTTGATATTTTCAAAATTACATACAAATCTCATAGGTACTCTGATATGTTTTTTCGTAATAGTTGAATCGAAATAATTTGTATGTCTGATAATTTGAAGATGGGGAAGTAAAATTAAACTCATTTATTTATTATTGATATTAAAAGTTTTCAAACCGATTAAAAATCAACGATAGATACTTTTGAGTATCAATTTAAATAAACCATAAAACCATAAAATGACTTTTGTTTATAACCAGAAGAAAAAAAGTGTATTAATTTTATCAGTCGAATTAATTTGACACATGGTATAAATGGTATAACAATAGTATAATAACAAACAATGAATTTTCTTCCGAAAAACAGGGGGTCACGTGGGTGTCATATGCCGTTACAAGCCGCGTCGACGGCTATGATTAGTTAATGTCGTGTCATATAGCAAGTTTTTGATGACCTAGGCTTGTGAAACTCTCGGAAAATAAGACCTGTGTTGATGTAAGATTTTTTACATTTAAAACATTCTTTTACATTTTTAAATATAAATATCAATTTTGATATAATATATCAAGCATAAATATCAATTGATATATATCATGATATATATACGATATATATCATGATATATATACGATATATATCATGATATATATACGATATATATCATGATATATATACGATATATATCATGATATATATACGATATATATCAATTGATATATATCATGCTAACCCTGAGCTTTTGTATACGCATTTGTATTTTTGATAATAAAACTCTTCATTAATATTTCTATATATATTTTTTTGTTTTATTCCTAGTACTCTACATAGATATACTACGAATACACAAAATGTAGAACAGATTATAATAAAACACATTATTGTGACAACCCTGCAGCAATGACGAATACCTACACAAAAGCGGCATTTCGCGCGACTTCAAACGCGTTGGACCACTGTATCTCTTTATTACACTGTGATACTAGAATTTAAGAATCACCCATATACATAATACACAATAATACTTTTTAGGGTTCCGTAGTACTCAAGGAACCCTTTTAGTTTTGCTCTGTCCGTCCGTCCGTCTGTCTATCCGTCCGCCCTTCTAGCTTCTGTAATATAAATATAAATTGATGAAATTTTTTGTTATATTTATAGATTGTAATATATAGATCTCGGTTTTGGCATAATATAATCATAATTTTATATTTAAGGGGTGGCTCTCATACATGTGAATTGAGGATTAAAAATATTTTTTCATATTACCTCATCGTGTGGGGTGTCATTGAATAGGTCTTTTGAAATTATAGGTATTTCTAAACTATGAGACTTAAAAACTTGCAATTTTCCCAGCTGAGAGATCATGCTAAATACTCTTTAGAAAAATTGTTTTGAACGAAATCGGACAGTAAATTTTGAAGTATTTTGAAAAAACCTACTACGCGTTTATAGATATGGAAACCTCCTTAGATATGTCCTGAATTCCTGACATGCTCTTGGTTACAATTATTGGTGATTAATACTAATCACTACATACTCGGCATGGAGAATAGAGGTAAGGAGAACCATCTCGTGTATTAAAAAGTGTCCGTTGAACGGGAGCAAGATAAGATGGCGCAATAGTAGCGAGTGGAAAAATTTCAAAAAGAGCGCCAAAAAATGGCCACAAATATAGTAACTAACCAATAATTAACTTTCAAATAACTTCACTCCATCTCTTATTGCTAACTTTAAATCATTTCCACTTCCTTCAGGCTAGTGTATAGCGCTATTTCGGTTAGTTTTCGAACTATAATATTTTGTTCTTTACGGGTGGACACTTTATCAAGTTATCCCCTTTACAAGATGGATCTCCTTACCTCTATTCTCCATGATACTCGGGTTGAATCGGCCCATTCCTCTCGAAGCATCTTCTCGAATTTAAAATAACCTACCACTTCTCAATTTATGACGTTTGGTAAACAAATAAGGATTACAAGGTTACCAGTGAACTTATACATTTTGTTTATGTGAATTCTTAATATACATACACACATAATATAATCACGCCTTTTTCCCGTAAAGGGGTAGGCAGAGAGCACCACTTTTTGCCACTTTCTACGATCCTAACATACTCGTTTCGCTTTGTTCACTTTCATTCTTACCATCCATTCCTCCTCTTACATCCAACGTAGCAAAGCGGCTCTCCATGGTCCGCTTTTCATCTCCGCAAGAAACGAGACGTGATGGGTGGTGAAGTGAACCACATCGCCGCTATTTTGGATAATTAAATTATTTTTATGATTATCCATTGCATTTCCACGGATTGGTGGAGAGGGTAGGAATAGGGAAAGGGAAGGATAGGTGGTGTGGAAAGGAAGATTGGTAAGTTAGAGTGGGAAATAGGAAATGTAGGATATTACCGCCCAGGAGGGCAAGGGATAGGACAGTAATAGCTAGGGAAGCCGGGGTCGCATACCCGTATACTATAACACAACTACCGCACAGGTAAGTTGAGATGAGTATCCCATGACATACGCAACATCTAGTAAATTATAAAATCATTATTTTTATTCAGAATTTTTACTTTTCCTATATTTTCCCTTTACTTGTAGCAAGATTACCTAGCCTGGCAGAAAATTTAAATTTCTAAGTCTGCTATAAGTATGCTTTGAATTGTGCTTACGATGGCTCCATACCTCCATCCATCTTTCAAAATAGTTTTCTTTCCCGCTTACCTAAAATGTATCTCCTAAACTATACACACGATTTTTATGAAATTTAAAATATTAGCTTGTGCCGCCAACGACGTCTTCGTTACAAAATTTCAGACCGCTAGCTTGATTACAAATACAAACGAAAATATGGGGGTACGAAAAAGCCGCAAAATGCTTCGAGAAAAGATAGTGCGTCCGCTTATAGACTAGCTAGCTCTAGCTAGGTCGTCTACGACCTCTGTGGCTCAGTGGTTAGCGCGTTGGTTATTTACATAAATTGTCTAAAAAGAAATAGCGACTTACAGCGGCTTTGGCTACCTTTTGGAGATAACGAGGTAAATATGCAGTCTCAGTTTTTGAAGTGAAAACTCCTTTAGCGGCGTTTTACACTTTTCTTGGGATTGGTAAAAAAATTTAAACTCGCGCCAGGACAAGTGTTCTGAATCCTGATTCAAAAATCGTAAGATGCTACTTGAAACTATTTTCTGTCTTAGTTCCTTTACGCGAGCATGAAACTAGGTATTTTATAATTCGTATCTTTTAATCTAGATGGCACTTTTCTTGGGGTGGGTAAAAAATGTTAAACTCGCGTCACCTGATCGAAAATTCGTAAGATGCAACTTGTAACTGTTTGCTGTCTTAGTTCCTTTACGCGAACATGAAAGTTGGTATATTTTAGTTGGTATATTTTAACCTAGATGGTTCATAGTGGTATTTCCATTTTAAAGTTCAAGTTTTCACTTCTGTCAGCACTCCTGGAGTGCAGTGCTTATTTGTTCAATGTGCCAGTTTTTTCAGAAATAAACTTAATATCCAAAATTGTATAGACTTAAATTTCAATGGCCGAGAAAGACATAGGTAATATTTTTTTTTTTTAATAAGAAAAAAGAGATTTAATTGATTTATTAAAAGTGTCACGACACGTAATAATTTTTTGTGCTTATTTGTACTATCTACCTATGTCCATTGTTGAGTGGACTAGAAAACTTATGCACTCAACGTCTTTTACGTAAAAGATGTTGAGCGCTTAAGAGTCCAAAAGCTTCGTTTAAAGCTCGCAATGCATTTATTGTGTTATCAATAATTATGCCTACCATTTTTAGGAATGGTTTGATTTAGAACTTTTCGAGCGATATTAATAAAGTGAATTGTTATTGTTGAGTGTTGTTCATTTTTGTTGGTCATCCATTGTTGAGTGGACTAGAAAACTTATGCGTTCAACGTCTTTTACGTAAAAGATGTTGAGCGCTTAAGAGTCCAAAAGCTTTGTTTAAAGCTCGCAATGCATTTATTGTGTTATCAATAATTATGCCTACCATTTTTAGGAATGGTTTGATTTAAAACTTTTCGAGCGATATTAATAAAGTGAAGTCTGATGATCTCTTAGATTGAAACAAATTTAAATTTTTACACTTGCTTACATACCTGTACTAATATTACCCTATAAATTTCAGAATGTCAGCTTAATGTATAAAACGGCCGCTTTTTTGTGACCATCTTAACTCGGTCAGGTTGTCAAGCGTTATTTATCAATTTGTTATTATTTCCATTATCTCCCAAATTATTGAGTGTTTTTAGGTAAAAATTTACCTGTATATAATTAAACTAACGCTCTAATTATTGGTATCACCTAGAAATAGGAAACACACAAGATACCGATTTTATAGGATCTCGCTGGTATTGTGCACTTTTATGAATTAATTTTCGTCATAATTAGATAACTACCAACTGGATCTTGATAAGACTTTAATGCTTAATTGAAGATTGATGAAAACTATGATATGCAATTTGAATTAGGTCTCTAGACCTGTTAAAAAAAGTGCTAGAACATGCTAAGTAGTTTTTATAAAATATCAAAAAACTTTTAAAGCGTGTATTATTATTTATTTTTTATTGGCGAGCAAATTTAAGCACATTTGGGAGAAGCCGTGTGCCAAAAATTGTACATCTGCATCCAACAGTCTTCAAGATCTAAGAAATCGCCAAACGTTACTCCAGCAGGATTTTGAATATCTTCATAACGGATCAAGCTACAAATGAAATTTTTATACGCTCAATTACACCCTGCAACGCTCTAATTATTTGCATATTATTTTTCTTAAAATATCCTTTAGAAGAAAAAATCTCTGGCTGGAGTAACGTTTTGAAACGTTCCTCCAGCCAGATCTGTTTTTCGAGTTTTACTCGAAAACTACAAAGGAGCAAATTATGAAAATGCAACGCTCAATTACAGGAGACAACGCTCTAATTGAGCATAGGTAAATAGTTAACAAAATCCACAACATCTGGCTGGGGTAACGCACACACTAACAGTAGTTGCACATAATGTGTATCATCTGACTCTGACATCAAAAACAGAAATTATACAATAAAATTTACGTAATATTGTAAAGTCCTCTCTGAAATCCTTATTCATATCCAGTGATTAAAACTTCAAATAAATAATATACAGGATTTATTCTCCATAAATTAACATAACATGTGCCGTCATGGCCGTCTCTCGGTAATAATGACAATACAAAACAAGCGACGATACTGATCTTGCATTTTTTATACAAATTGAACATGGCACTGAATATTATTTCTTATGCCTAAGAAATAAACTATAAAATCATTTCATCTCATAACCAAATAATAATAATTATATATTAATGCACATTTAAACCATTCATTGCACGTTTACATATTATTAATTAGAAGTATTTTATGAAACCTTCAACTATAAGCTTACAGCTCGGCCTTCCTGCAAGAAGCGAGTCCCTTCGCTTCAGTTATATAGATAGATAACACTTTATCTACACACCATAATATTATAACATACAACAATAGTTAGTAATAGTTTACTAACTATTTTTTTGGTAGTTTCTCTAGTGAGAAACTTCCAAAAAACGCTCAATTTAATGAAATATCCCCTTGTCTGTCGAATGCCATCTCATGGCGTTTTTATAAACAGGCGTATCGATAGATGTGCCAAATATATATTTTTAAAAAGCTTGTGGTTTAAAAAAATACAGTATGTAAAGGTGTTGTTTTTTTTTTAATGAATTATTGTAAAACAGTATATCCATTTGTACGAAGAATATAAGAAATTTGAATGAATGATTTTTTTTATATTATCACTCGAAATATTCGCGTATACTTTCACTTACTTTCACCTATTTTCTCCTTAGGATTACAAAATATTTTAGGGTAAAAGAATATAACTTGTATTAATACTGTTAGTTTACATTGCACAGATTCTAACAACATATGTTTTATATAATTATATCTTTCATACAAAATTAGGAAGTTTTCGTCATTTTAATGCGACGGGGCGCTATTTCTAGACCTAGACCGAAATCTAGTCCGACAGATACAAAATGGACACTTTTGACAATTGAGAGGTAGAGATATAACAACGTGGTTATATACTCAAAGATAACAACTATGAATTTCTTACTGACTATTGTTATTAAAATATATTTATAACTATTAGGACCACTTCTTCATTCTCAGAAACATCATCGTCACCACTAGTATCTAAATAGGCTACTTTTCGTGACAAAATTTTCTTTGCGCGTATGAACATCTAGTATGACATAATTTACATTTACTTTGCAGTACACTCCCCGATAGGGACTTATTTGAGTAGTAATTTTGAAACTGACCATCTGCATCGTGGGGAATCTGCCTCTCTACTTGTGCTTCCTACTACTATAATTTCAATCAATTTTTCAATCAATTTATTCAAACACACATAAAAATATATACAGAACAAATATACATTATAATATAATATATATCACGTCAATCCGATCCCGTGCTAAGTTGAACTTGTGTTACGGGTATCAGACAACGGATATATATTTTTATACTATACACACATAATTCTATACTATACAATACTATACATAAATCTTATTTTCTATATTAGTCACATTCACTCTTACACACACACTGTAGTTTATCACGTATTGTCTTTTTTCGGCGACGTGATGCGCGCTTCGTTGGGGAGCCTTCCCCGAAACCTCCGGTAGACTACGTCCGTCGGCCAGAACTCCTCCACCTCGAAGGTCGGTAGAAGATGCGTCGGTACTCTCACCACAAAGGAACTGAAGTTGAACTTGTGGCGAGACTCCAGACGCTCGACCCTTAAGGTGAAAGACGTCTTCTTTCGGATGTAGTCCACAACGTCCTCGACCGTCGTCGACCAGTGCAGGCGGGACACGTACAGCTGTGTGGCGCGTACTTCGCACCGCAGACGCTGCTCGGGTTCACTGGGTGCGGTGCCGCGGTGGTTGCGGACGGCGGGCTTCCTCTTATTTCTCCTCTCCACCAGTGTGAAGCCCTCCTCATCGCACCTCCTGCTCTCGTCCTTGACGGTTCGAAGAGGCTCAGCCTTGCGGCGCTCTTCCACCCCTCTTGTCTTCTTCCGCGGGGGTGCAGTGGGGCCAGCGACGATACTTGCGTAATTTTTCGGAGTCGCTGGTGTCCTCGGTTTCGGCTCGACCGCAAGCGGTGAGCAGTCAGCGGCTTTTTTATTTTTTTAATTTTTATTTTTATTCATTTTTAGGGTACCTCGAAAGGAAAAAACGAAACCCTTATAGAATCATTTTGTTGTCCGTCCGAATGTCTGTCAAGACCCTTTTTCTCAGGAACGCGTAGAGGTAAGGTCTACGGTCCTTTAGAGCTGTGAAAAAAACAAACTTCTAAGCCAATGCAATCAAAAGATACAGCTGTTAATGCCGCAAATTTCCGCAAATTTTTGAAGTTCACAAACTCAAAACCAACAGGCTACTTCCCGTGAACTCAGAATCTTGAAATTTGAAATACATAGAGTAACGTCTTATAGCACATATAAAGGAAAAATGACGAAAACCGTAACTTTTTAGTTTTTACATAATATAATAAAAATATTTTTAACAATTTTAAACTTACTACCCCTTTCCTCATGAACGCGTAGAGATATTAAATTGAAATTCATATCAAACACTCAGGTTTAAAGTACATTTAAGGTGTAACAAAATCACTACCGGTTTGTACTGAACCCTCGGCGCGCGTGTCCGACTCGCACTTGGGCGATTTTTTTTATTTTGTTATGAAAGCTTACAGCAACAAATACAATGATAATAAATTAACATATTAAAAAAAATAAAGTACCAATAACAAGTTTTCACAACTACAAAACAAATTAGCAAAGCTCAAGTTAAGCCCCTGAATGTGTCAAAAAAATATCCATATATACCTTAAAGTAAAAGCAGTCATAACCACAAACATAATAATTAATAAACCGAATGAATGTTAATATTAAAATTCAAAACTACACTCGTACACATAATTATTTGATAGTCTTATATTTGTTTAGTAATTAAGATTAATATTTAAAATGGTTTATTAGTTACAATTGAAGAAGGGTATCAGTTAGGAGTCTCCTAATTTTAGGTGGATTTAATGAAAATATATCTTCAAGTGGATTTTCATTAAGGAACATTTGAGCGCTTGATCTAAGGATGAAAGAGTTTCGACGATAATAGGTGTTAAATGGTGAGACATAAAAAGGCATAAAACTATGATTACCTAGTGGGAACGTTAAACTGTATCAAATTAGTAAGTCAGGAACATCTATTTTGTTAATAATTTTACATAAGTAGACTAGATCGGAGATGTTCCTACGATAATGCAGGGGAAGAAAGTGGAATCTTTGCATCTAGTACCTATCATAGTCCGCAAGGTCAAGGTGATATTTAAACTGTAAAAACCTAAGAAAACGTTATTATTTATATTGTATACTATAAATATACTTTCTCTATCACTTGTCTATTTTTTAACCAGCCAGCTCGGTATCCTCAAGTTCGATTATTATTTCGGTCAGAAGCCCATATTTAAAGCCAAAGCCCAAAGAAAATATTAAACTATAATTATTTAGTTAAATTTTCATTTTAGATAAGTAGTTATTGTATTCAAGTCAGAATGACAATTATACAAAGTTTCGTCTCTTTAAGTTTTACAAATTGTAATCGTTCAAGTACACATGTTTTTTAAGATTTTAGTTTTTTAGTCTTTAAAATTTTACTAGTGCCTCACGTCATATGTTTATCACCCTATCTTTTATACCTTACAGCTGTTAAAAATCTACCTTACATCGATTTAACAAGTTATTTTTTTTACATACCTAGTCGTTCTATTCGATTCATTAGAACAAAAAGCCGTGTGGTGTCGTTGGACACCAGATAGGAACGAAGTTCCTCATTATAAAATGTTGATTTCAAGTTCTATTTGAGGTTTATAGAAAACAACATTAATTTCCTGGGGCTTCGCCTGCGTATAGTTAGGTTTTAAACTTTAATCCAATATTTTGCCCCCTTGGGGGGTTGAATTTTGAAAAATCCTTCCTGAATTTTCCAAATTTTCTACCGCTTTATACACCCTTCGTGTCTCAAAGTAGAGCATTGCCACATTTTTTTTGTTATAATACTTCTATCTCAGAAACGGTGTATCCTACTTGAAAAATAATGAAAATTACCTCCATCCTAATAACCCCGCAACCAATTCCTGTCATATGAGAAATACATGTGCAAAATTTCAAACTTCTAGCCATGGTCTGTGCATTAATACATCAGTCAATCAGCTTTACCTTTTAAAACTGTACTTTGTCTCGATAAGGGCTACGATCGCTTCCGATATGAACCCTAATAAAGTACCGTTTCTAGATCACAGGTGGCGTTTTACGTAACATTGTTTGCAAAAATATTATTTTTATGTGAAGAAAGTTTGTGTAGGTCACATTATTATTATTAAGTGATAATTATAAATACTTATTTGAGTTAAAAAAAATGTAAAAGTGTAATTCGAATACTGGAAATCAAACGCGAGCCTCCTGGGTGAGAATCCAGGTATCCTTGCCACTAGACCATAATGTAGGATGTCAATTGATCGAAATTTTGCTATTAGGAACTTTCATGCCAATAACTAATACTTATATTACTTGTAAGCCACATTAACATTGTCTTATCTTTAGACATAGGGTCAACTCAATATTTATGGTAAAAGTAGGTTAATAAATTTTTGTCTATCCAAACCATTGACTGACTCTATTATTGTCAAAACCTTGTTCTATATTGATTCTATAAATTCATTTAAATCTCATATAATTATAATCTCTTACTATAAAATTGATACAAACAAAATCTGTAAATAAATCCTTACTTCTCTCACTTTTACACCTCGTTTCAAATTCAATATTTTTATATCGTTCTCTCTACTCGAACTGTTATGTCGAAAGTACTATATAGTGCTCTTAAATAATTATGATTGATCTCTATCACACTTTTGGTGTTCCATGGTAGACCCACGATCTGGCCTGGCTACGGCAGAAAAATACACCATCCTCACTCCTCATACTCCATGAATAATCAAAACGTTTCGTGATCGACACACTCCATTAATCCCATCCTCAAATCTCGTCTGGAGTAGGCGCTCTCCGCCAATGCTCTTGAATAGGCACCCACCAATACTCTCTGATAGGTGCTCTCCGTCAATACAGTCCTCGTCTCGTTTCGTCTCGGATCGGCCTCCACCAATCCCCTTACAATTTGTTTCGTCTCGGATTGGCCTCCACCAATCCTGGGATCGGCCTCCACCGATCCCCTTACAATTCTGGTCTCGGTAGCGCTACTCTCCTGCGCCACCCCTGACCACTCACCTCCACCGGCTGATCTAACCACTTACACCTGGGTCGTCCTGAGCAACCGGCAGTAGTCTATTTCCTGACCCTGTCCCAATAACCTTGGGCTCCCTGGGTATCCCTTTGTATTGCTCCACCGGCTGATCTAACTACTTACACCTGGGTCGTCCTGAGCAACCGGCAGAAGTCTATTTCCTGACCCTGTCCCATTAACCTTGGGCTCCCTGGGTATCACTGAGTATTGCCCCACCGGCTGACCTGACCGCTTACACCCGGGTCGTCCTGGTCAACTGGCGTATTAATTTTGGCATTTAATTTCTCACCTAGTACTTTCTAATGGTATTAGGAACTTCCTGACTTTCACTCTCATTTTGGGCTCCCTGGGTCCTTAAATACCCAAAATAGATAGTCGTAATCGGAATTCCATCTGATCTGAAACTGACAGAATACAGCTTAATACCATGTCACTCCAAATAAAAAGAAATTAAGAAACTTAAGCGTTATTCTATATTAAAATTAATAAATCATATATATTGAAGTTCAACTAATAAATGCTCTTTTAAACATAAATACAAATCTTTTGCTCCAGTCGAAAAAACCCATATTATTATTTTGAGTTCTATTTCGATCAAGTTGTCGTAACATTTATAAATTATAATAGTCAAAATTATAGAAATAATTATATTACATTGTTACAAGACGAAAAAAAAACCATATACATAATGTAGCAAAAAATGCACAGTTCTCCAGATATAAGCCTTAGTGAGATCGATTTTACTCCCCCACATTTCTCTGCAAATTTCATGGTAGGTAAGTAATACTTGCAACTGTTTTCGAAAAACCAATTGTACTTACATATTAATAAACAATAATTATGTATAAACAATATCGTCTCGATTAAAGTATCTGATATAATATCATAAAATCGCAAAATAGTACTATTTAAATTATTATTTTAATAATAATATCTCTTCCATCATCATTCTATCTCTTTTGCACTCATGTGACGTCATGACTCATGAGCACGTTCGAGAATAAAATATGTATTCCATTTTCAAATTTCCTCCGATTCTCTATGCCCCTTTTTCACGATATGCATCAAAAATTTAATTTAATCCCTTTAGATAATATTACGATTTTTCACTTTACTATTATCTAAGCAATTAATTATAGTTTACCATAACATTAATCATTATTAGGTAGGTAGTTAGGTACCACAAAAACAAAGAAAAATTTTCAAAATAAATGTCGATATAAACAACGATACTTACGTAGGCTCAGAGCGAAAAAAAATATAATTTTCGCCGATCACACTTCTGAAATGTAAAGTCCTCTCTGAAATCCTTATTCATATCCAGTGATTAAAACTTCAAATAAATAATATACAGGATTTATTCTCCATAAATTAACATAACATGTGCCTCCATGGCCGTCTCTCGGTAATAATACCAAACCCGGCGTCCATACCAAACAAGCGACGATACTGATCTTGCATTTTTTATACAAATTGAACATGGCACTGAATATTATTTCTTATGCCTAAGAAATAAACTATAAAATTATTTCATCTCATAACCAAATAATAATAATTATATATTAATGCACATTTAAACCATTCATTGCACGTTTACATATTATTAATTAGAAATATTTTATGAAACCTTCAACTATAAGCTTACAATTAATTCATGTATAGCTCTTGCACCTGCGCACTACCATAATTTTGTAGAGCCTTTTAGTGAATTGTATGGAAGTAATATTATGTAAGTCATCATAAAGGCTGGTTCTCCTTCATAGAGAAGCCCGAGCCTGTAGTAAGTATAGGTAGGGATTTGGAGGAGGGTCTTCAGAAGGTAAGCGGTAAGCGAAGCCGACAGGATGGGAGTTATAGGAATCCCACGCCACTATAAGTCATTATTAATTACTCGATGCACATGACAAATTCTCACAAGAAATATGTACATTCAGTTGATTTGTATTAGTATTTAGATACCTAGTAGCTAGTACCTACTATGGAGTACAAATCACGAATGTTATGGGGTTTCTTAAACCGTAACCGAAACTATAGGATAATCGAAATAAAAAAATATCTATAACCGTAACCGAATACCGACATAAAAGTTTATTTACTTTTCTATATATTGTACCTTTTTAGGTAGGTACTTTTGAAATTCTTTCAAAATCGATCAAAGTGTATTATTTAATAACTAGCTGTTGCCCGCGGCTCCGTCCGCGTAAATACAGTATCTCTCGGAATCAATGTATTTTTTTGGGATAAAAAGTAGCCTATGTTTTAATCCAGAGCCTAAACTACTACCATACCAAATTTCATCGAAATCCGTTCAGTAGTTTTGCGTGAAGGAGTAACAACATAAATCCATACATCGTCACAAACTTTCACATTTATAATATTAGTAGGATAGACGAATTATCCTTATCCGAAACGAGCGGATAATCCGTCTATTATTAAATAATAGACGGATTATCCGCTGTCTATTAAGTATTAGTATATAATATTAGTCGTTAGTCGTTACCGTATTCAGATCCGAAATTCCGAACCCATAACAACTACCAGGGATGGTAGTCTCAATCGCGAAGTCTTACATCAAAATGATTGTATAAGAACTCGTTTATAATCTCTATATTTTTTCTCTACATTAAACAAAATTACATTCACTAGATTCGTGATAGCTAATGGTAGAGCTGGAATGCTTAATGTGGCGAAATGGCAACAGTGAATAAATTAAAAATTATTAGTGTGTTGACAGTTGACCTTTAGCGATGTGTGAGGTTCCGATCCATGCGACTGCGACGCGCGATCACGACCTGCAAGCCAGCCAATCAGGTTTTCTAGCTACGCTCACAGGTCGCGCGACGCGGGTCGCGGGCATTGTATACATGTCACCGTAATGTGTATATGTCACCGTAAAATTGTAAAAACCGTTAGATTGTAATATAACTAGTGAAATTGTTAAATGTTGATAGACTTCCGACGCGAATATTCGGCCTATAATTTAACATATTATTTTTCATTACATTTGACGTATTTTTACAAGTTATTTTACAATCTAACGGTTTTTACAATTTTACTGTGACATATACATATAAGTGCTCCATATAAATTCATACTACGCTGTGGCTCCGCGACCTTATTACGGTATCGGGGCACGGTCTCGCATCGCGTGCATCGGAACTCGGAAGGGTATGTTCACATCGAGACACGGCGCTGTAGTAGTATTTAGAAAATATATTTAAGAATACCAATTTAAATTGTTTGTTAGCGATATTAGTACCGTAACAGTCTTCAACCCTCAGTTGTCATCAGTCGATAACTCTTTCACACATCACTTGTACGTGTAGGTGTAGGTTTAGTAGATGTAGGAGTAGATAGTAGGTGTAGGTTGTAGTCTGGAGGTTAGTTTATTCTAGTTCATAGTTAAGACAGGATAATATTTGTTGGGTTAAGCTAGTTATTTAAATTATACATTCTAGAACAGGTACATACATATTTTAAAAAGTATGTAGATGTAGTCTATAAACTGATAAGTGATAACTGATAACAGTGGCATGTAACTAGAGTTTATAACTAACAATTGAAAGTTATTTGTAGCAGTTTAATTTCTCTACCAGTATTGTAACCTCACGTAACGCTGTTTATAATATACATTATGTATTAGATAAAAACATAACATTTTTAAAGTAAACATAATATTTTTTAAAATTAGTTTTAGTTACAATTTACAATTAATTAATTGTTGGTTTGTTAGTTGTTACGTACATTTTGGTTTTTATTTATACATTAAGCTATTGCTTAATGCATAAATAAAAACCAAAATATCTATTGATATTAAATTCGATTATTAGCGTAAGGGCCTGATTCAAAATTACCTTGTAAGTGACGAAAAGCTTATCCGGAAGTTCTGTCTCTGTCGCTTAGTATAAAGTAACGACAGAACTTTCTGATAAGCTTTTCGCCACTTATTAGGCGATTGTGAAACCGGCCCTGAAAATTCCATTATGTTCGATCATGTTGACTAAAATCATGTAGAGACTATATAGGTACAATATCGACAAAGTTCCTGCTCGATTAGTTTCTAAACATTTTCCTTTGCACTTACTAGGACGTCTCAAAATATTTAAACACAACGGAAGCGATCGCAACGATTGTAGACGTGGTTGAGTATTTACAATTTCACACGTGAGTATGTGCGCCTGCGCTCGATTCAACGGCGGCGCTTCAATTTTCATCTTATGCCTGGTCGAGCGGCAACTTGTTGGCAGTAGCAACTAGCACGTCAAGAGTCAACCTACAAAATACTAGTTTTCCGTAAAGTGCACACTTGAACGACACCTACATTACATACGGTTGTGCCCATGTATCTGGCAAAACAACATTTTTGTCCCGGTGCGAAAAAATCGTAGATCCGGGGCTGAATGTACACTGAGTTCCGCCCCTACAGCCTCTCCAGTGTCCAGACTCCAGAGGCCAGTCTTCGCCGCGCCGCGAGTTTTGCCCGGTTTCTGAAGTATTTTCTCGGTAGTTTATGATTTATCTGTTCAATAGCGCTTGGATTGGATGACGCTAACGCGGTTAACCAATTAGAAGCGCTATTGAATAGGTAAACTACCGACACAAACCTCATAAACCGGGTGTTATTCGAGAAGTTGTCAGTTACTGGTACACTTGACCTGAGATAGGACTCGAGGACTTTGTACTATACCTTGGCTGGCACTGTTTTGCCTCTTCATCTCGTCTCGAGGGCTGATACACCCGCTTTAACTCTTGATAACTACGCCCTAGGCGGCATATTGTTATATGCAAATTATACAATAATCTTAAGACACAATAGACGCATAACGTGTTTGTTTATGTCGTCACTCCACATAAACATAAAACGCCTCGACTTATTTCAGTGCCGAGTTTACATGTTTATAGTTCACGTAAATACCGTATTCCGTAACCGTCATTTAATATCATAATCAAGATAAGTTTTACTTAGTTAACGTCGCATAAAATGTTATGGAAATCTTCAAACTTGTTTGCCGTTACCTACGTTTAATATGTGTTTAAAAATTGCATAATGCAATATCGAGCAACAGTTTAAGACTTATGAAATAACTACCTACATAATATAAAGTATTTTGATAATACGACGTGTTACTAGTTACGTACGATTATAAACGCTAAATGATCTTACGGTCAAAACATAGTCTATGTTTTGACGACTAGTTTAGTAGTTGTTTGTTTACCTTTGGTGGTGAGTTGTGTCCGCAGGCGCGCGATCTCCCGGGAGCGGCTGCGGCGCGGCGCGGGCCTCCTCGGGGAGCGTGCCATGCTCCTCAACTCCTCGCTCCTTGCTCCCAGCACTCACATATCACTGCACTCTCGAGACACAGGTAACTCGCGGCGATCGGCTAACTCGCGAGTCGGGCGCGTCGGGCGGCGCGTGTCGGTACACTGGCGGGCGCGCGGCCTGCGGGCGCGAAGGCCGCACCTACATTACCTCACTGATAAGCGATAACTCATAAGTCATAACCGCCGAAAGCTCGGCCCGCAGCTCCTATACATGTTCGGGGTTCGAACTTCAAGTAGGTAGAGTCGATAAAAAAACGAATGTGGCTAATTAATGAAACATGTAATCTGCCCTAAGGTACGTTAGCAATATATTATATTCTTTGACGTTAGTAATATATTATATTCTTTGCCTAAGGTTTATGAGTTAGAGTAGTTTTGTTAAGAAAGATAGAAAGGGATAGAAAACCAAATTGTTCAGGAAAGCAATTTAAAGTTTGAAATTTCGGAAAAGTTAAGACAAATATGAAAAAAAAAAACTAAAGGAACAAATTGTTGTTTTTTGATTTAGCGTAGTATTCTGCCGATTTTTGTCGCTTAGATCAATCAAGTCTATTTTGAATTTCGGGTAATAATACCTCTCTCACGTAGCACGCACGCACTACTGAACGAATTTTTATGAAATTTGGTACGGTAGTAGGTAGTTTGGACTGTAGATTAACACATAATATGATACTTATTATCGCAGCAAAATGAACGGTCCTCTTGGTGTTTCTTTTTGCGGCGAAGTCACGGGCAACATTTAGTAAATTTATCGCCGTGCCAATTCAATTCTCAACCTTGAACAACCATTGAAACAAAACGCAAGCCCTTATCATGCGATCAATTAATTAGCTAAATATCTTTATTTTTAGTTTAAAGTAGGATTTTACTTATTAATATCTGTATGTGTTACATACCTACAGATATTAATAAGTAAAATCCTAACAGTTCATTTGCATAATTTTGAGAGCAAAAGTTGGTAATTACAATCAACTTGGGCCTTTTCATCCTTATTTGACGTATACAGTATTCTCCTAGCGAAGTACACTCTTTAAATACTGCAGTGCCTGGGACTGTCGGTTTTTAAATGTCGTATGGTTGCCCAAGCACATACGGCATTCTCATAACACAGCCTAGTCCAGAGGAATGACTGGTCAATACGTCTGGAACAAACTATGTGCGGGTTTCCTCGATGTTTTCGGTCACCGTTAGAGCCTCCGTATAATGTAATTGAGATCTGAAAAAGTCTCATTGGTACACGCAACAACCTGGGATCGAACCTGCACCCTCTCGAGTGCGAATCAAACGGTCTACCCACTAGGCCACGGAGTTCTCAACTAAATACCACAATAATAAATAAAGTACTTGGGTAACTGAAGCTTTGCCTAGAGTTCTGATAAATGAAAGAAAAATTCAAAAGAATCACAATAACAATTATCTGACCGCGATTCGAACCCGTAGGTACTACATTCCGAAATTGATACGAACAATGCAAAGAATATACATATTACATACGCATAACATAACAATCTACCAATCGGACTGACATAAAGCTACTGTTACACATGATCATTTAGAGCACGAAAGCATGCTTTTATTGAGCAAATGCTCATTAGTAGCATGTGTATTGAGACATTGCTAATAATGAGCATGCTCATTTCGAGTTTGCTCAAAAATCGACGGTCGTTCGATTTTTGGGCATGCTACATGCAGCGCGGGTGGAGACTGGAGTGCTTTTAGCGCGTGTGAACAGGTTTGCTTATTGAGCATGCTAGAGTGGATGCAACTTGAGAGAGTAAAAAGTCAAAATGATGCGGGAGCATCCGCAAATAGTTTTTATAACCCCCAGCATCTTCTATTCGCATTTCTGTAAGCAATTGACCACTTGCTCCTAAGTCCGTTCTTCTAGATATCCAATCATGGACCGAAATCTTTCTCTTTCTTTCTTTTTTAGCCGAGCTGATATAAGCTTCTGGATGCATTGCATCGCCAGCAAAAGGATTTTCTTATTCAGCTCCATACGGATAGGGGACATGCATTAATCACGTGATGTTTTTAACAACTTTTTAGACCCCTCCCCTCCCCCTGGTGATACGTGGTGAGGTTTTAAACTACCCCCCCTCCCCCACCTAAGATCACGTGTATTTTTTTACATAGTAAGCAGGTCATGTTTGAAGAAAAACTTTAACTTAAAAAAACCGTTTAATCGAATAATTTAAGCAATTAAAAACTATACGAGTCATTTGTCTTGTAAGTATTTAAACAACACTACGAATCTACAGCCGATAATAATTTCGGTATGCATAGACTAGATTCGAAAATTAATACACGTGATGTCTCCTTATACCCCCTCCTCCCCTTGGTGATACTTGGTGATTTTTTTTCGGACCCCCCTCCCCCTTTAGGCATCACGTGATTAATGGACGATCCCACAGCTGTTTGATTGTCCATGGTTTTGTTTGAACTGAGACAGAGAGCGAGAGAGCACGCTATAAAATGTCATAGGTATTGTGTATTGGAGTGTTTGCTTTGAGCATGCTTATTCAGGAGCATACTTAAAACTACCATGCCTATTGCTAGCAAATGTAAACTGCTCATAAGCATGCTCATATTGAGCATACTAAATAGCACGCTTTTTAGCATGCTATTTTAGAGCATGTGTAACAGTAGCATTATAGAGTCGAAATTATTGATGTACAGCACGCACGACGAAAGAAAAAATATAATTAACTTATATTTTATGTGCTCCGTTATTACCGTTATATGTTAAGGGCTCCGTGGCCTAGTGGGTAGACTGTTTTATTCACACTCGAGAGAGTGCAGGTTCAAATCTCAGGTTGTGGCGTGTACCAATGAGACTTTTTCAGATCTCAAGTACATTATACGGACGCTCTAACGATGAAGGAAAACATCGTGAGGAAACCCGCACATAGTTAGCCCCAGACGTATTGACCAGTCATTCCTCTGGACTAGGCTGACTATGTTGTGAGAATGCCGTATGTGCTTGGGCAACCATACGACATTTACAAACCGACTGTCCCAGGCACTACAGTATTTCAAGAGTGGTCACTTCGCTCGGAGAATACTGTATAAATCATCCATAAACGGATGTAAAGGCCTAAGTTTTATGTGCAGTTTCCCGGGGATAAGACCTAGCTAGTTCTCCCGAAAACTACCTGGGTATTAAATTTTATGGTAATATATGCAGCCGTTTTCGAGAAACCGATCATAAATATATAATAATATATTTTAATAAATAATAATGTTTAAGGACGCTTTTACACCATGTCAATTTGGTCCCGTGGTAAGTTCTCGAAGAACTAGTGTTACGGGTCAGACAACGGAAATATATTTAATACTTTAAGCATAACATATCTTTAAGATTTATTACACATCGGACACCATGCCCCAAGAACACAGAAAACTTTTTGTTCCCTGGCGGGATTCGAACCCGCGATCTCCGGCTTAAGCGCCAATACGCTAACCACTGAGCCAAAGAGGTCGTCTTTATAATACAAGACAATATGTAACACTAGCTTTTTGCCGCGGCTCTGCCCGCGTAAATATTGTATCGGGTATCCTACGGTAAAACTGTAATTTTTCGAGACACAAAGCATTGACTTAATCCAGAGCCTAAAAAACTACCATACCAAATTTCATCAAAATCTGTTCAGCAGTTTTGCATGAAAGAGTAACAAATATCCATCCATCCATACATCCATCCATCCTCACAAACTTTCACATTAATAATATTAGTAGGATACCTACTCTACATTCCAGTACACTCTACATGCAACTAAAAAATGCCACTTCTCAGCTTTATCATTATTATCTAATGGTTGGATATTTATGGAAATTTTCATGAAATTTTGCGTTAGGACTTATATTACAAATTAGTAGAATTAAGTAACTGTACTTACATCAAATAAAAAATAGCGAAATTGCCTATTTTCGGATTTGATTTAAATAAAGTACCTAATTGAATTTTTGCATATATTATAATTATAATAATAATAATAATATCTATGGACGCTTCACACCACGTCGATCTGGCCCCGTGCTAAGTATCCGAAGAACTTGTGTTACAAGTACCAGATAACGGGAAGTATATTTAATACTTTTATACTATACATATATTTAAGATTTTTATTATATTATACACATATTTAATACACATCCATGACCCAGGAACACAGAAAAACTTTTTGTTCCGTCGGCAGGATTCGAACCTGCGACCTCCGGCTTGAGCACCAAAGCGCTGAACCACTGAGCCACAGAGGTCGTCAAATATATCTAATACCCGTACCTACAGTGATTTTAGCATAGATATATAAATTAATCAAAGGATTTTAGTTAAAATTTTCGTTTTAAACATCATATTATGTACCTAAATTTAAGATAGAGCTCATAACTAATTATTAGGTACTTGTTTATTTACCGATTTGAATATTACTGGTAACTAATATCTATTCTGTCATAGATATATAATATTAAAAAGAGGTAGATATATGTTATAAACGCGTAAAAATGAAGACTCGAATTGGCCCGAGTCGGGCCAATTTTGGTTAGTGTGCTCCGCGAGTAATAGCGTGTTTTGTGTTACTATGCGACGTTGACACATTGACACGCGTCCCATGTCAATGTGTGTCGTGGCCAAAGGTCGTGGCTAAGGAATGTTATTATTCGACAAATTTTACTATTCGAATAATTCGAATAATGGCAAAACACTATTCGAATAAATTCGAATAATTCGAATAATACGAATATTAGTAATAAACTTGAAATACAAGTAATATAATGCGTTTATTTATACCTGCATATTTAATAATATCAAAATGTGACATGTTTCACAAATTACTCTAAAAAAATCAACGTCTTTTTGATAAAAAAATCTTCTTTTAAGTTTCAAACTTAAAATACTAAATCGCAATTACTTTTTTAAATCAATTAACATATGAATGGTTTAGGTCTGGAGTAGACCATGGATTTGGTTGTCAACTAAGTGGTTTCTTCCAAAAATTAAGGAAAAGATCCTCTAGGGGAGAGAATTTTGGGGGTTTGTTTTAGAGGTTCGTATTTTATGGTTTTTAATTGAGCTAAGCTATTGATCTATTCAACATAATCAATCGATTTAGAGAGTCAGACCTACAGTCTGATTTTTTAAATTCAACTTTTGGTACTATAATTTAATATATACCTATAAAGAACACGAATATTACAGAATATTTTTTTATTATTTATATATCAGTTTGTTTAGGATTGGAGAGAAATATATTTGCAGAGTTGGAACACTGCACAGAAATCGGAATGCACTGTAAATAGTGCTCTGTTCTAATATAGTGCAGCTGAAAACTCTAAATACACGAGTATCGTGCTGTCATAATGGTCTGCTCCAGACTTAATCGGTACATGTGTATATAGACCGTAATAAGTAAACAAGACAAACCGTCAAAATAAAAAGCGCTCAAAAAAGATTTAATAACATAACGTTATCATAACAAAAAAACTTCACAGTTGATAAAAAGTGGGAGGAAAATCTTTAAAACAAAAATAACCTTTTTCCATTTTCAAGTTATCAGTGTTTTTGGTATCTTTATGTTTTCAATTTTTCTTGAACGATGAGCCTTATTACAAAAAGGAAGTTAGAAAACAGTAGATTTAAAAATTGTATCATAGCCAGAGGAATGTGTTGATGGTTTTTCTGAAAGTAGGCATCAGTGCAGAAGTAGGCATCAGGCGTTGTACTGCAAGAACAGAGTGTGTCATGTTACGAACCGTTCAGAAGATGAAGCGACGGTACAAAGAGACTGAAAAATATTTGACAAGGCCGTGCAAGACTTTGGATTTAATGGCAGACTCAGCGCTCGGCAAGACCGTTCAATTGTTTCCACCTGTTTACATCAACACTTAAATGCAGTTAAGTTCAGAAATAACTTGTTCAGACCCGAGGGAACTATGTTACTGACGGCACAGTGAAGAAGATTTGCTTTAGTAAATCTGAATCCCTTAAGACCGAGGCGAAGGGCGAGTGGTCTCACCTCGAGACCAAACTCGAAAGCCCTAGTATCGAGTAGCAACACTGTCATACGTCCGTGAACACATACAAAAGGATAAATGAGAATGATCCAGAATTTTGGTCCCAGATGAGTGGATTTACTCACTAACTTCACAAGTTAAAGTGAACTTCTCAAGGGAGGCTAAGTAAACGTGACCTGGTAGGGGATATCTTCAAGCTTACTTTTCAGATAGAGTCCAGTATGCTCAGGTATAGTACATATACAATGGGCTGGCATACTTTCAGGAATACGCGCTGAGTATGTGGCCACATAATAGCAATTGGACCTCTACCCGGAGAAAGATATGGTCAAGAGATTCTCTTTAATGTCCTCAGTCCTCACCTCAACCCGATATAAGTATACCCTGAGAAGAGCATAGAAGGCTAGTCAGAAGCCGCAAATTGTCACCTACAGTTAGTACCCTCACAGCACTAAAACACGCCCTGATATAAGAATGGGAGAGAATATTGCATAATTCAGCTCTAAAACCTTTTCAGTATGACAAACCACCTCCAAGCTGTTGTTAGGCCTCGAGGAGTTATTCAAAACTGAAATTTTATATAACATGTAAATGTAGTCTTTAAGACTATGATTAAAATTATTATTATTTTTTTAAGATAAAAATAATATACTGATATAATTATATAATTTATTACTTTTAAAGAAAGCTGATACATCTTGTTATAATATTTTAAAAAGTATGAAATTTGAAACGATTTGTACTTAGTTTTGGCCAGTGTAATACTGTAATAATTAACTTAACAGGTATCCTTTATCGTTTCACTCTGTTCGTCCACCTGTCTCTCTTTCTATCTGCTCTTCAAGCTATATTGCGTCTAGATATCGGTTTTGGTTTGATAAAAAAATATAATTTTATTATATAGGTATAAACACTTTACATGTATGGAAAGCCATCCCGGGTTTCCATACATGAGAAGTGTGTGTTGAATATTATGTCTTTTAAAATAAAGGAAAAGTTTTATATATGGCATTTACGAAGTCAACCATTTCCTAGTAATCGGCCTCCAAATTGGTTTCACCCCCCTCTGTCATTTCTGAACTATGAAGATTAGGAACTTACAATTTTCCATGCTGGTAAATCATGGTAAATTATCTTTAGGAAAGTTATTTTAAACGAAATCGAACAGTAAGATTAAGAAGCTAAAAATCGTATTACGCTTTATAGTAACAGAACCCTCCTTAGACACGTCTTAATACGCTCTTGGTTAGGTTATTTTGACAAGCGTGTGTGTATGGATTTCTTTCGCTGACGCCTGTAGGAAATATTCACCTTAAATATTATTTTATGTAAAACAGCTTTGTATTCTTTCACAAACTGTGTAGTAAAATCTGTTTTAGGATATTATTGATGACAATATTAATAAATAATAAAAGTAATGTATTAAATAACGAAACATTGTGGTTTATGTACAAGTTTATTACTATTACTAACATATTTTTGATAAATAAGTAAAATATTTTTATTATTCGTTTTATTCGAAATATTCGAATATTGAACCCAGTCATATTCGAATAATGAAATCGTCGAATATTCGAATAAAACGAATATTCGAATATTCGAATAATATTCCCTAGTCGTGGCACAGAAATATTGTCAGTTTTGTAAGGATATAACGTATCTATGTAATAATTTATCAAAGTATTCTGTGATATTACCTACATATTAAATGAGCATATTAGACTGCGCGTTCTTCAGAGTTCAGACTTCAGACCAGTCTTAGTCTAAGTAGCGTAGTTATTAAGTGTTAGTCTGTCTTTTTGGAATGCACACAAATTTTTCAATTTATCGGCTCGGCCGCTCTTACTATCTTAGTCTGAATAGAGAGTGGTGTAAAGCATCCCGTATAACCGTAACTAAATAATATTATACAGTGATAATCATCAATCCTGTTACATACATATAGGTAATTTTACCAAGATTTTCTTTATTAACACTCATGTAAATTTTACGAGAAACGAAAATTCGCCATCTTTGAAATTCAGAATGGATGACTTTTTGTGATCAGCATTCAGCGCTGCCCTATCACAGTGACATAGAAAAGGTTAAAGGACACCTATAATATTCATTTTAATAAAAAGACCTGTCCGCCATCTTGAAAAATAAAACCTGAAAGACGATATCCATAAGTTTACAAAAAATATATTTATAAGTATTCGCCATTTTGAATTTTTTGAAATGAATTAATTATTTGCCGTGCGGCGTGTAAAATTCGCGTCTGTATGCTTTACAATTCGTAATAACCAATTAAGTAACCATAAAGCCGATTCGAATCAAGAAGTTCTATTAAACACTTAAAATTATACATTTATTTTATTGATTGTCCTGAACTCCTGTCCTGTCTTAATTTTAATATAAAGTATAGTGCACGCAGAGCGAATAAAACTAATCTATTATTATTACAAACTTTCAAAAACAATATCTCCTACTTTAATCCTTTAACTAGAATGGCTCGTCAATACAACGAACTTTTAAAATGTAATAATAATGATATAGATATATTAGGTTGGGGAAAAAGTTTCTTCGCATTTTATATAAAAAATCAAAAGGTTTTTTTATAAAGTTTATTTACAAGTGACTAAAGTATATAGTTGCCATTTTGTTCGATAACTTTTTGCCATCTTGTTGGTAGGTACATGATCCCATTGCTATAAAATTTTTGGGGCTTCTGATGAAAAAACTGCGACAAGTGGTTTTGGCAGTCCTCTTGTGATGTCAACCTGACACTGCCTAAGGAAATCTGCAGCGACCGAAACAGGTGGAAATCTGAAGGTGCAAGATCAGGACTATACGGCGGATGCATTAACACCTCCCAGCCAAACTCCCGTAACTTTTTCTGAGTGGCTAAAGATGTGTGAGGTCTAGCGTTATCATGGTGAAAAACCACACCCCTTCTGTTGATTAATTCCGGCCGCTTTCTCTCAACTTCTTGCTTTAATCTCATCAGTTGTTCGCAATACAGTTCAGAATTGATGGTCCTGCCTGGCGGTAACAGCTCATAATGAATAATGCCCTTCCAATCCCACCACACACACAGCATCACCTTGTTGCGAGTTAACCCGGGTTTCGCCACAGTCTGTGAAGCCTGACCGGCCTTTGACCACGATCTTTTTCGCACGTTCTTGTCGTACGTGATCCACTTTTCATCACCAGTTATCAGCTTCTTCAAAAATGGTTCGGTTTCATTACGTCGTAATAAAGAATCACAAATGAGTACACGGTTCATTAGGTTTCTTTCAGTGAGCTCATGAGGCACCCAAATATCGAGCTTTTTTGTGTACCCAGCTTTTTTCAAATGCGCCAAAACCGTTTTGTGGTCAATCCCCAGTTCTTCAGCTACATCGTAACTACTAATATGCCGATCTTGCTCCACTTTTTCAAAAATGGCAACAGTTTTGTCCGTAACAGGGCGACCAGAGCGACGTGCATCTTTGATATCAAATATTCCGGATTGAAAACGCTTAAACCAAATTTGCGCTACTCTCACAGATACTGCATTAGGTGCATAAACATCACAAATTTTTTTCGCGGCTTGTGTTGCATTTTTACCTTTTTTGTAATAAAATATTAAAATGTATCGAAATTCTTCATAAGAATCACTCATTTTAACAATAAGAAAAACAAATGAAAATCTCAAATTTACCTAATTTGAATTTGGAATTGTCTTCTGTAAAATTAAAACTTTTTAATGATACCAAAATCAGCCAGATACAATTGGTATAGCCCAAGATATTTTATAACAAGTTCATACATAAGTACTATAATGCGAAAAGACTTTTTCCCCAACCTATTATTTATTTCGAACATACATAAGTTTAAAAACAATTTGATGCATATCCTCCATACCACTCCTGTATAATACTTCTATAGGTACTTCAATATGTAACCTCTTTCTAATAAATAATTATAATAATTTATGTTAGATTAAGTTAGTCTCAGATTAAGTTAGTACTAAAATATATCCTAAATTATTATTGTTGTTTCGCAGATACTATAATTTTTGTTGAAAATGTTTTAAATAAAATAGTCTGTCACTCTACTTGTTATGATGTGTACGCCTGTAATTTGGTACATACATCAGGTCAAAGTTATTAGTCTCAATATTATGTTGTTTAAGTTATGTGTGTAATGTTGGTGTACCATAATAAATAAATAAATAAACTTAAGTTATACCTAAGCGGGTTGTCGACGTAGGTAATAAATCTTTAACAGATCAAGTTTGTATATTAAAAAATATACGCTAAGTTAGGTACTTAGTGTCGTCGCGGAGGTTTAGATCTCTCGTCTAGATCTCTTGGACTGGTCCGGATATAAATAGCATGACGCCAACACGGCGTTAAAAATCGCTAACTCGTTTAGCGCCGCGCGCGCAGGATCGTGTGCGGACTGCGGACCAAGGACGTGCGCGTGAGCAATGAATCAGTGTGGAAAATGATCCGTTTATCGACATTTCCATTATTTAATAATGGAAATGTCGATAAATGGATCATTTCACATTGATTTATTTTATTAAGCTTCAATTTGTTAATTACTCATGTTAGATAGGTAAGTACATGAGTTATTAATTAACTTTATAGAACTGGAAGGTCCGACAAGTTACCTGTAGCATAAAAATACATCCGCATGTTGCGTTGGGGAAAATTTGCAAAAGGCACAGAATAAATATTAGTACCTACAAGTAAAAGGTTTTTTGAAGATATTAACTCAGAGGTTCCCATTTATTTTCATAAACCATTTTCGAAACTTTGATGGTTCCAGTGGACCCTCTGCAGGTTTAGGTGCGTTAAACATGATCGTGGACCCCCGTTTACGAATTGTCCATTTTTGTCACGCCAACGTAGGGGGGCTACGTCAAGTCTCCCGTGGACCTATAGGGGGTCCACCGTCCACCTGGAATACTTCGGGAATCAATGGACGGAACCAATCACAATATGACTTTTCGTAGTGTTACTGCATAGATAAATCATTGGTCTCGCTGGGCGCTCGCCCAACGAGACCAATCATTAGTCTATGTGTTACTGTAAAGACGCAAATGCAAAAAATGACGCACTCAGTGCAAGTTTCTTATACGTCTTATTCCAGCAGGAGAGCCGTAAGACCGAACCTCCTCGACCGAGCAAGGACGAGAGCAGGAGGTGCGATGAGGAGGGCTTCATACTGGTGGAGAGAAGAAAGAAGAATAAGCCCGCCGCCCGCAACCACCGCGGCACCGCACCTTACGTACCTGAACTGCGCCTGCGGAGCGAGGTACCCGCGACGCCGTTGTACGTATCCCGCCTGCACTGGTCTATGCAGGTCGAGGACGTCGTGGACTACATCCGCCAGAAGAAGTCCATCGCCTTGAGGGTCGAACGTCTGGAGTCTCGCCACAAGGTCAATTTCAGTTCCTTTGTGGTGAGAGTGCCGACGCATCTTTTGTCGACCTTCGAGATGGAGGAGTTCTGGCCGACGGATGTCGTCTACCGGAGGTTCCGGGGGAGACTCCGAAACGAAGCGCTCACGTCTCCGTCAACACGTGACAAAGTGTAGTTTTTAAGTATTATACTAAATATGTATGTTAGTCTGTAAGGTATTTATAATATGGGCCTATGCCGCCCGAAATAAATGAAATTTAATTTAATTTAATTAAAAGGCCACTTCGAGTATTTCGTATTACCTGGGTTCATAATTTATTTTATTTATCTCAGACTAGATGTTGCACGCGAGTTTCGGAGCCTATTCAAAAAAACAAACAAACTTTTCCTCTTTACTATATTAGTATAGATGTCGCTACATGTGACATACATACATACATATAATCACGCATTTTTCCCGTAGGGGTAGGCAGAGGCCGCCTCTTTCCCGTAGGGGTAGGGAGAGACCACTTCTTTCCACTTGCTACGATCCTTACACACTTGTTTCGCTTCATCCACTTTCATTCTTAACCATCCATTCCTTCTCTTACATTCAACGTAGCGAAGCGGCTCTCCATGGTCCGCTTTTCGCCTCCGCGAGAACGAGACGTGATGGGTGGCGAGTCACATCGCCGCTATTTCGGATAATTAAATTATTTTATGATTATCCATTGCGTTCCCACGGATTGGTGGAGAGGGTAGGAATAGGGAAAGGGAAGGATAGGTGGTGTGGAAAGGAAGATTGGTAAGTTAGGTAGGGAATAGGTAATGTAGGATATTACCGCCCAGGAGGGCAAGGGATAGGACAGTAATAGCTAGGGAAGCCGGGGTCGCGTACCCGTATACTTATACCACAACTACCGGACAGGTAAGTTGGGATGATGACATACACATGTGACATGTCAGATGAAACATAATATCAATCATCATGAAGACATGAAATCATAAAATATGAAATTAAATTTTGCCAGTTTTCAATAGAAGGTAAGGCGTAGACTCCGTAATGGTAAGGTTGGGAAAAAACCAGAGCACTGAAAATAGGACGCTGCGCTACTACAATAGAGCTGAAAATCGAACACACAAGTGTCGCGACGTAACACTTCAATTTTCAACTCTATTGTATTAAAGCAGAGTTCTATTTCAGTGCTTTGAATTTTCCCGGGCCCGCCAGATTCCGGATTATAAAAATATAGTCCCAGCCTAAAGGAATCCTTTCGACCCACGCGACCCGAGACCGTAACAGGGTTGACGGAGCCACTGCTTAGTATGAATTTATATGGAGCACTAAACAATCCCAATTCCGACAAATTCAATCATGAACCAGTAACCACGTCTAGAATTATTTCAAGTTTGGAGTATTGTTCGTCCGCAAATCCGCGAGCTTACGTCTATAAGCTCTGTGAAACTGGCTCCGATTAACAGGTTTGCGTCAGCCGCCATGGACATAAGGTCTGATTTCGTATACCTAGTATCTACCATAAAGCCGGTGAAGAGCTGACACAGCCCGAGCCCCAGTCGGTCCTCGCGGCATTCACACACCAAGCTTTAGGTCTCCTCGTGTAGGTACTTTAGTTTACGCCGGTTACGCCGGTGATAATATAATTGATAGCCGTGGTGTCTCCGGTCGAGCCGCTTCGCATTCTTTTCCAACGTGAAAATATATCAAACAAATAAAATTTTTGTGTCAGTGTTTTGTAGGAGAACTCCTCTAAAATTTTGATAAAATTATGCAAGTTTATTTGGTAGGTAGGTATGAGAATAGGTTACAAACTGTTTTAACTCATACCCCTAATAACTCCCCACACCGATCTCGGTGACGGTCGCGGTAGCCGGTTTCATTGAAACCAGGCCAGTTACGTAGGAGTAATTTTTTATAGTGCCCAAGTGTGTGCGCAGTGCAGCACTCTCTCTTCCTTTACTCTCATAATCACTGGATTATGAGAGTAAAGGAACGGATACCGGCACGACTGACGAGAGATCAAGCGCAGGTCCGACTTTTTACATGCCCAACCGACGCATAGATCATCTTTCTTGTCAGACAATCAGGTGATCAGCCTGCATTGTCCTAACCAAACTTGGAAACAACATTTTTTTTGTTGTTCCAATGCGGGAATCGAACCCACGACCTTCGAGTCCAGAGCCAATGCTCTAACCACTAGACGCTTCGGGGAAAGTGGAACAAACAAACATACATAGACTGACAAAATCATCAAAGGGAAGTTTTGTCTTCGGCGTAGTCAAATAAAAATTGTCACTAAAGTTTGAACACTCCCAAAATCGGGAACCACTAGGACAAACGGTGGGAAAATAAAGAATAGTTTAAGAACAAGAACAAATCGTTTATTTCAGTTAAGTAATACATTCATTTTCTCTTACGCTAGAGAACGCCCGGGACGCCACTATTGACTAAGGCATAAGGGCCTTTTTACTGCCACTCTGGTTTTCACACGCGTGCGGGTCTCGGCCGCACTTGGCCGCACGCGTGCGGATCTCGTCCGCACTTGGCCACACGCGGGTTATAGAATGTTACAGGAAAAACATCAGATGAATTATGAAATGATAGGTTGGGGGCAGCCATGCCTGTGGAAACCCGGATGACAGCAAAAGGTCCTTTACGAGCAACCCACAAATGCTGTAGGGCTGATAATTATGAAAAATTACAGAGTTAAGATAAACACGGTATATATCAATAATTGTCTTATAAATGTTCGTAATTCACGAAATACGATAACAACTGCTCAAACATGTCATATTATTTACAAAGTCAATTTGTTAATATCAAGTAAAATAATATGTATTCTGAAATCTGCAGCGTCTAGCTACACAGTGCCCGGATCAAATGTAGCGAGAAATCGCAATATTTCAATTTTAAGGTTTAGATATTATGTTTATGCAATTTTATCGATCGTGTGCACGGCAAATCGTTATGATAATTCGTTACGATTTGCCGTACACGATCGATAAAACTGCACAGTTCGGCTAACAGTTTTGTCGCTACTCGTTATACGATAAAACGTAAGGTGTGTTATAGCCTTATATAGGCTAAAGCGGGCACTATAGCGTAATATATATTCTTTGCTATAGCTGAAGTATAGCGTTTTGGTATAAGTCAGGGGTTGAGATAAAAGACGATAAATGTAAACTCATTGTCATATTATGTCCCAGTCTCGGTCTTTATTTGAACAAGTTACCTATAGATATTGCAGACATATATTGAAGTGAGACTACGAAAATATTTCATATATTTCTAAGAAATCAGGCGAGTAAAAAGATTTACTACATTTTAGAATTGGTCAGTGTTAAACATAGATTAAAACGAATCGATAGCATAGGACTATATTGTCCGGAATCCGGAAGGCTGAGGAAATTCAGAGCACTGAAAATAGAACTCTGCGCTACTGAAATAGAGTTGAAAATCGAACACAAACGTGTCAAGTCAAAATATGTCAGTGTCAAGTATGTTATAAGTTTTTACTTTTACGTTAAAATTCAGAGAATTGAAAATAGTCCAGAGTAGGTACGTATACAATCGTCTATGCTTTGAAATTTTTCCGGCTTTCCGGATTCTATAGTCCCAGCCTTTAGCGTTGAGCCGTCCCGGGCGTCGGTTAACAGTTACAATAACAAACTGTCGGAGGTATACGTCTCTGAACTATAACACGTACGCGGTACAAAACCAGTCATTTTGTAAATATTCTGAAAGAAAATCGACGTGCACCAACTGCATCAACTAGAATATTCAGAACAGTATATCATAATCTTATCAACTTAATGTTGCACGAGCACAAAATCACAGATCACAAGCACAAATCGGACATCTGAAATATTTAGTTTCATTAATACTTATATGCAGAAATATTGAGGCATTACTAGCTGGTAAATGTGAAAAAATATATTATTTTATGTGTAGTTTACTAATTAAATACATTTAAAAAGTACAATTTTTTTTGCGTAATTGGTAAATAAAACCAACATCATTAGTTTACTCACATCATATACAAAAACATTCATTATGGTAAGTATGAACTTAAACGCACAAATATCGGAGATATTTACAAATATGTTCCTGCGGCCGTATACTTTATACCTACTTCATACACCTTAACCTACAAATGACGTCATTTGTATGACGATTTTTAGTTTTTACGAGACTTGCGAAATTTTATATACAAATCGCTGTACCTTTGAAAATATTGACTTTTGATATACGGTTTCTTCTGAGAAGTTACTCATATTTAAGAGTACTATTCATTCATGCAATAAAAAAAATCTGTCCGCTTGCCTATTATTTATTTATAACACTTTATGCAACAACTGTACAAAGGCGGACTTAATGCCTTGTGGCATTCTCTACCAGCCAACCTTAGGGTGATGCAGAGACGGGGTGAAGTAGGCGCATTTCTTATAATAAGCAGGTAAAATAACAAAAAAGCAATTGGTAAACTGATATTCATGTTATTACATCTAAATATAATATGTAATTATTATTATATTACATTTAGTAATAATAATAACGCTTCTCTTTTAATTCAGAACGGAGACCAGTATAATTGTTTACCATATATTATAAGTGAACAGCACGTAGTATGAACACCATAGAAATGGTTTTTTTCTACGACGGATTACAAAATGACAGATGGATGAAGGAAATCTATAATTATAATTTTGTCTACACAATCTGTCAGTATCTCTATAATTCTTGTGTAGACAAAACCAATTTCTACGGCGGTCATCTACAATTTTCTTATTATTTTTATCAAGAACTTTGCAATATGAACAGAATATCAACCGATTTTACATTAAAATCGGTTTTATTCTTCTAGGATCACATAACGACAACAATATGTTTTTTCTCATGCGAAGTTGAAATCTGATAAAATTAAATTACCGTCGAAATATAAAGTTTATGAAAAAAAAAAGACGTTTATACTTTGGAAACTAAAATTAACTAGTTATTTGGGCTTAATTATTATCTAGTTGATACAGCAGGCGAAGGCGACACTAGAAATACATATCACAATATGCAGTAAATATATAATATATATCTCTATGTAATATGTATACACATATAAGGTAAGACACACCGCTCTCGCAAACGGTAAACTGAAAGTACCCACGACCTCACCATCGGCCAAAGGTGCTCCAAATATCGCTTGCTCGGAGCACACTTTAGAGTTACAGCCAAATGCTCATGTTTTCCGTTAAGGAACACCGCAGTTAGCCGATAGTACGTTGCACCGGGTGTAGATAGAGTATAGAGACTAATTAGGAGAGTTCCATGCAAGATAGTCTTATGGTCCGTTCACACCGCGACGATACTTCACTATACAAAAAGATACACATTTCATATTGACATCAGTTGTACACTGCACATGCGTGAAACGTATATCTTCTTGTGTAGATAATAAAGTTCAATTTTAAAGAGCTATCTTCAAACCAGCGCTATGTCGCGTATCAAAGTTGACAAAACAATGATTGCTATGAACATTGAGGTGTGGTACACTACACAGGTATAAGGTTCTTGGTCTGACGCCGCTGTTACGTCTTGCTAACTAGCGGCCGACTTCTCAACCGCCACTTAAGCTAAGGAGCTCTCCTTAATCACAGGTCATAGCACCCGTCACACGTACAGATCGGACCGTGGAAACAGCACGCGCCTTTCTAAACCGCGCTCTGAAACGAACGTGTAAATGCTCGAGTGCATTTTCCGCAGTTAAAACAGCACGCTATGACGTATTATGTAAGACTAACGTATTACGTAAGACGTCGGCAGTCCAAACCGTGAAGCATTTTAGTCCTAATTAGAACGACAGCTCGATCCGTAGCCCAAAGCACAGATCCCGCCGCGGTTTGGAATGTAGTCCGATCCGCGGCCCGCACTTCACGTGTACAGGACACTTAACACGTTATATACATGTCCTGGGAATGACAAGAATGTGAACTTGAGAGCCTCCTAGTTTAAGAACGATTTGAGATGTGCCGTAAAGTGTCTAATGTATACATTACATGGGGCATTATACACTATGTTCACATATAAAATGTATTAAGTACATGCTTTCACTAATTTGGTACAAGTTTTGTTTGTTATAGGTAATATTCGTGTAAACTACATACGCATTTCTATGTACAGTTAGAGCGTTTTCCTAATATCTGATCCGATATCCGATCGCCAAGGGCAAAAGTATGCAATGTCTTTCACATTATCGGCCCGATATTGGACCGGATAACATAAAAACGCTCTTAGTTATTGTATGAAGTTCTGTACTAACTGGCGAATAACACGTCAGATATTCCACAAAAAATCAGGTATCTCTTGGAAAATCTAAAGAACGTCGTTGATTTGAATCTCTATGAAACAAAAAAGCGATAGTAAAATGAGACCACCATACGCATCTCTTATCTCTCGTTATAAGCGAGATTGAGAAAGAAAGCATACCTATTTATTAAGATTAATATTTAATAGTACTATATTATTTCGCATGTAACTTATCATTCGGTCAAATCTCTATAGTGCGGGCCATCAAAAGTAACAAATTATATAAACTAACAGAGGGTTTCGCAACCTTTGGATCTACTAAATAAAAAACTATGTGTTTCTTTAGTTGTCTTGTAGTTTTCTAGTGAACTTGGATAACAAAACTGTCATGTTTACTTTATAATAGCGATGTCCTGATAATTTCTAACTCTTGTGTCAGACACGAATTTAAGATTATTATGATTCCGATAAAACTTGTTGTTTAAAACAAGTTTTCTTCTGGTAGTTTTAACTATAATACTTTAATCAGATGATCAATTCTGTTATATAAAACCTGCAATAATACAACTATAATCAAGTCCCGATACGCTACAACTGTCAAACCGGTATTCTCGTAAAGATAAAAGCAGCGTCAAACGCATCCTGATTGGTCTTAGTTTATGATAACATGCCGCTTCACTTATAATACAATAAAAGTAAAATTGTAATGTTTAAAATGTTTCTTGTGTGCAATAAATTGTTAAAAAAAATGAAAGTATTTTCTTGTTTTCGAGGTTCTGGTTGCTTCATGCTTGGTTACTCGCCAGTTAGTAATTATTCAGTTCTCCCAGATAAAGCCGCTGTGCATTGAATAAAACTCTTGTGTTACTCTAATGTTAACTTCGTTAACTAATGTGCAGAATAAATTCACTAGGAATATTAAAATTGTATAAAAACGTGTATAGTTAACAACCATTAAATATCTCTTTCTAATAATCAATTCAATATTCATTTTGTTTCTTTTGATTCGTTATTTTACAAAACATGTAATATTTTAATTTTGAAATTAGGTAGGATAGAGATAAAATCTAGGCATGTAAGTACAGTTTAACAACGTTTTCACACTATCCGACGCGATATCGGAGCGATTATGAGAAAGACATAATATATGTTTAAAAGAGTTGTTTGATTTTGGGCCAGTTCTATGACACTACATAGGCAAATAGGAAAAAAATATGGGAATATCATAAAAATACGAAAAAATTTATTTGAAGAAGGGTACATGCGTACAAAAATGATTATTTGAAGAGTTTTTTGTTGCGAGAACACTATCTTTAGGGCGGCCATGACAGTTGTTTTGACTTGACTTTTGACGTAGTAGACAGTTTTACGAAGAGATGTCGTCTTGAATATCATACGTCTTTCTTTGTCAAAAGTCATATCATTGACAAAATGACATTCTTTAGTTAATTCTGATCTGATCCGCCATGTTTTATTTTATTTTGTGTTGCTCTACTTGACGAAGTTAATTTAAATGTACATGGAAACGAAGTCAAATTTAACAAAATAAAGAATAGGAAACGGTTACTATATAATGTAGCTATATTTACATATACTGTACATAGGGCTGGCCCAGGCCTCATACATTTCTTAAACATCTCTTTTGAGGTATACGTCTTTTTCATGATTGGTCCGATATCGGATCGGTTATCGGATATGGTCCGTGAGATACAGCTATTATAGCTATAATACAGCTATTACAGGTATTCACAAACAAGCCGGCTACTTCAGTCGTGGGCAATACTTTGAAGCATAAAACACTTTGTGCCGATTATACAAGAGATTCTTATGTGACTTATATACGGTTTTATGACAAAGCAGTCGCACAATATAGAAATATAGAAACCTAACACTGGCGTTGTCACTGAATACAGTCACTTTTAATTATAATTTTACATTTCTTGCCTTAGTGTTTTCGAATTCTTAGAAATAAATGAGACATAAATTACTGGCTTTTTATTCCGCCTGGAGAAATATAGGACACGACATACCTACTTAGTTTATAACTATTTTTCCTTTTTTCTAACATAGCGAAAATTGTTTTTCAATAATGCACTACGAATTTTATAAAAATATTTACGAAGAAGTATGACGAAAAGAATAATAAAAATGGTGATACTAGCAAATAATTATTATCACCCTAATGGCCCCGATGGCTAGCCGCACACACACCATATTATTGGCAATAATGCTCATATTGACAATCATATTCCTCGTGTGCGGGCCATATTGCCGTTTTTTGTATGTATTGACTAGTATTGACAAATTTATTATGACAATAATATTGCACGTGTGCGGCTAGCCTATGAACGCGGTGGGGCGCCACGTGTCGAGTATATTTTTATATATGGGTGAATTGACATCGTTGTTTTTTTGAGTTTGAGTATGACAATAAATTTTCTGCCTTAAAGACATTATTGCAGTGGAGTGCCTGAAGTATCCGGAATTGATTTATTACCTCTGACCTTATAATATACGTGCACCACTACATGGTGACAAAAAATTATGTTTTTTAAGATTTTCCAACTTTCAAATACTTGAACCTTGACTCAAAATACTTCTGTATATATATTCTATTATTGATATATAATCTACCATTTTCTTCTCCAGACGGAATTAAGGTCACCCAGTATTTGCCGCCATTTACTAGCCGTTATATGAAGCACACGTCACGAGATACACAAGCAATACTTTAAGCAGAAGCGTACACTCGCTCAGTAGCCTCCAAGGTTATCAAAATGTCGCTGCGACATTTTCACATCAAGGGGTTTTTCGTTTTGTTGAGACAGAAAATGTCGCGGCGACAGTTTCGTCAACTACCGCTTATGAGGCCAATTATCCTGAGCATCCAATGTAAGTACATTATATTATTAGTATAAAATAATTATTTAGTATTATCGTTGCAATAATTATTATAATATATCAGTACATTATTTAAAAACTTAACTAAATAAATAACAGTAATTCACAAAACAATATATTATAATTAGCAAAATAGTAATACTTTGAGACGATAAATACGATTCTTAACCTGTCACTGATACAAACATTATTTATAATTTAATTGTAATAAACTATTAATAGTTCGTTATGTATTTAGAACGTGGTCGGAGCCACCACAAATATGTGATCACAGTATTTTTCTTAAATTAAATATTAGTATAACAAAATCGCGTAACATAACAATAACTAATTGATTAATCGATTATTATGAGTAAGCTGAGATACCAAAATAATAATCAGTATTATTAAATAAGTCGTTAACAAAATAAATTCGTAATTAATATTACCCGGTCTACGTTGTACTTTGATTTATATTATTATATTACATATTATTATTTATGTGTATTTCATTCGTTTACTATTTCAACAAAGTCACCATGACTTTCAATATTCAGTGCGACGCACACGGCACAGGTGCAATGGAATTACTAAACAATCTGATACAGATTCAAAATAGGGAGAATAATCAATTGCATATTTGTGGCGTCGTAATTCCCAGAGTCAGTATGCAACAATTGAACATTATTCGTTTGAATAAAAAAGCAATTATTTTCAAAGTGTTCCTATAAAAAATGTTACATTTTTCAAAAGCGAGTAGATCAATATTATACAGTGGAGCCGGTGGTCGAAGCGTGTGCCGCCCGCGTCCGCCGTTCGTGTGCTGCCCGCGTCCGCTAAGCGTGCAGCGTGGCGTGCAGCGTGGCGGGCAGTGGGGCGGGCAGCGGCGCGGGGCTAGCTCAGGAGTGGCGCGGCTGGCTCGTGTCGTACGCGCGGATGACGTCGGCCTGCGACACGCTCGCGCCCTCCTCTTGCGAGAACGCGAACCCATCTGTTTACACATAATATAGTGTTTAATTGTTTACATTATAACAATCATAGATAAGACCAATAAGTAATAGATGTTAAAAGATGAGCAAATTTTATAGGTCGTGTTGGAACGTTTTTCACGCCGCGCCGCGCTGTTTATACTGTAGTATTGGCCGTTTTTTCTTGTAATTATTGTGAAATGCAGTAAAACTGTGACTTTATTGATCGTTAGTAATTGTAACTGCCAATGTTCTGGTGCTTAGGTAGTTCTGGTACTTAGGTAGCTTTCTACTAAATGTAGTATTTATTCTCCATCCCACTTACCGAGCTCATTATATCATCGGGAAAAGTTCGATATTTGTTGGAGGTGTTAAACGACACATCGTGTTGATGATAAAATACAAGCGAGTAAACAAATTTGAAACATACCAACCTTCCAATCCAATGCCAATGTCATGAGTAGCTAAAGGGAGGGTTAGTGCGCTGTGATCGGCACTGGTGCCGTGAGGTTCTAGCCTCGGCAGTCCACGGGCTCGCTTGCGTCGGGTGCCGTGTGATGTGGTGTGATATAGTGGAGTGGAGTGGGGTGGGGTGGGGTGGGGTACTCACGCGACAGCTCCAGCTCGGGCGGCGCGCGCGCGGCGTTCCGGCGCCCGAACACGCTGCGCACGTTCTGCAGCAGGCGCGCGGTCTCCGTCAGGCTGCCACACAGAGCGCGCGACACATAACCCAATGCCCACAGGAAATCCAATATGCCGGGGGATGATACAGTTCCCGCCTAGCTCGTTACCCACACACGCACGATGATAATGAGACAAGCGAACAAACAGACAAGCGCAAGCGGGGAGCATGCGGGACATGCGGGCATACTCACACTGGGCCAGCCGCACGAGCGCGTGGCGCGCGTCCGCCGCGCTACAACAACACACAGTTAGCCGCACCCGGACCCAACGTTGCACAGGGAAATGACGTCACAAGTCGCGACACCACCAGATTGGTTGGGCTCGTACACGTTGGACGCTTTCCAACGCACGCTTTGCGACACGCGTCTACGTCTGTCTACGTACTGAGTGTATACACTCAGCTCCGATTTCACCAAGCTTCTTTGAACGCGCTTATCACTAAACTAGGATTTGATCTCTCTCTCTCTCATTCAATGTTCTAACGTACATCTAACGGGACACGTTTTTAAAGGGTCATTTCAATACGTTGGAGAAACTGGGGCTAAAACTCTATCCCAAAGCTCTAATAACTCTGAACTCTTACACCCTCTTTCCACAGACCGTTCAGACTTATATTACTTCTGGAAGTACCTTTATGCCAACAGCATAAGGAAGGAGAGTGCTCCTTGTAGGAGATTATTTTACTCAAAGGTAAAATAAGTCTGAACAGACTATAAACACACCTCTTTATTCTAAAACGCACGTTCGCAAAGCGCGTTAGTAAGCGGCGAAGGTGTACCGGTAGCCTGCCCAATTTTGCCCGAATAATTTTAAGAACTAAAATTCTTGATCGTTCACGTCAAATTTTTTGCCCCATCGCTGTTTATGACGTTATTTCCCTGCACGACCGAGTTACGACGGACCATCACCGTACAATAGACAAGTCGAGTCAAATTCAACGCTTTATTCAATAAATAATTTAAATAATTCACAAACAATGTAAACGCTTATCCTATCTGTTACAAACATTTTTTCCCACGAAGTAAACAACTCAAAGTTAACCATTAAACAAAAAGATAACAGAACCAAAAATAATAACAATTAAAAGTAGATTGTGACTAAATGACGAAAATAAATGAAAATGTCTAGAAATGAGTGCCTTGCGAAAACTGTGGTAATTTTAAAGCAAAAAAAACAAGAAGCATAATTCAAATCTTAAAGTTGTGGAATTAATTTACAGGATTTACATTAGTTTAAACATGACGTGACAATATGACATATATTTACACATTATTATTAGCATGGAGAATAGAGTAAAAGGAGCAATATTTCTCTAAGGCAGAATAGCTAAAAAGTGTCCGACGACAGAAATTAAATAATAGTTCCAAAATTGCAAATAATGGCGCTAGAGTCGTAACAGGGCCGGGTATGATATGAAGTTAAGAGTAAGAGATGGAGTGAAGAGAGTTTAGTTACTTAATTTTTTTGACAAATGTATTTTTTTTTAAAGCAAATAAATTAATTGAATTGAATTTACGACTTTAGTAGACTAAAAGTAGTTAATTCAGTAAATTATGAATATTCTACTTACTCGCGTAGTCGAATATATTAAGTTAATAATTAATATAAGAAGATGCTAAGATTTAGTTATCCGTTTAAATTTTGCCGCTTTACATCCCGTTGCGTCTGTAGCGCCCCCTATTTAACGCTTTTTACGGACACTTTTTCATGTATGGAGATGGTACTCCATATCTCTATTCTCCATGATTATTAGCTAGGAATAACAACCCACAGATAATATCATAAATATTCTGATAATTTAGGATACTATTTTATTTCTATATATAATCGCAGAATTGATAGTTAGGATTGTCAAAATAGGTTTAATTTTAATAGCACAAAAATTCTCTAGCTTCAATAAACGCTTTTGTATAATACCTATCGATTAATTTCGAATACTTTATTAAATTACTTTGTAAAAAGTCTAATTTACATATTTATTAATATACATATTATATAATTTACATACTTCAAATATAGAAAATTCGTAGGAAAACTTTAAGGATTTTTTTAAATTTATATAGTAGACAAAACAGACGGACGCGCAAAATACAAACTCACAAACACCACTTATATGAAGAAAAAAAAATGCTTAGTAGGTATTCGCAACGTAGACACTACATAAAGAGTAGGAGGTGTCCTTAAAAACCGAAAGTGATGTTCACTCTACCAGCGGCGGCCTTACCCATTGCGAGGCCCCGGGCAGGCGGCAGGTCTTTGCCTTGTCCTTCCCTTTGTCCTTCGTGAAAATAATGTGATGCGAATGTAAGTTCTTTGGTTAAGGTATTTTTCATGTTTGCCGAGAAATGCTAAAAGTTATACAAATAAATAAAAGAAGAAGGGGCATTTTTGTATGGAGTTCGTCCCGTCCCGTCCGTGTAGCACTACAAGACATGAAAAGTGCGTCATTTTATTGTATAACAAAAAAATTCTAAACCACGAGAAAAATAGTTAATGAGCGTTAAGTTAATTACGTTTTGAATGAATGAATTAGTTAACTTTATTTCAATTTACTGATATGTTATAACCTTAATAAATAATTAAGGATAAAAATGCAAGAGCGAGACCCCGGGCGATTGCCCCGTTCGCCACCCCCTAAGGCCGCCGCTGCTGACTCTACAATTATAAATGTACTTCATTTTAACGACAATTATTATTTTATTAATTGTATTGATATGACGCTTATTATAACATACAGGTGAACCTTTGAAATGGAATTTTCATAATATTATGCAGATTTAATTTTAAACCAACATTAGGTATCGATGTAGTCGATTTTTAAATTTCCATATACCTACTTAGTGAGATTATTTTTCAAATTCGGGCATGAGATTCCTTGGTGTTTTAGATATTTCCTTTAGTTTCGAATTTACTACAAAACTTTGTGTTGACCTTGACACTGACACTACGTACGCATTTGAAAAATACACCTTGTATATTTACATAGTAGGTTAGGTCTATTTGGCCGAGAATAAAGCTGAGGACTAGCCTTTTTGTGTAATACGCTGCCAACGTTTTATTTTCTTTTTATCAGCTCTTTTTTTATCTTTGTTTTTTTTACTTTACTGATGTGTTTTTTTTTGTAATTGTAACTTTTGCAGTGTATTTTCACAAATAAACTTTTATTTATTAATTTAAAATCAATCACAGTTTTTTTATACAAAATATAATTTCATTGCACTTTTTATGACACTAAAGTCTTTGACCTTAGAGCTGATTTCAAAATAATAATAAAATATCAATTCCATTAATATAAGCGTTTTATATTGTTTTTTTTCGATTTTAAATTTTTTCTGCCTAATCTTTTATTTAAGCAGTAAATCAATGTCAAATATTCTGTACTTGATTTTGCAAAACATTATAAATAGAGCGCGCCCGTCTACAAACTACAATACTCGCTAGCACAATGACTAAATCAGTATGAAACTCTCTAGTTAAAGCCCTCGAAGACGGATAGATTTTATGATATAACAAACATCTATTTTCCTGAATTATAACTACTGTGTATGTACCATGTGGCAGCACAGAAAAGTAACTAACATGAGACTGAGGATACGAAACGATTTGTAAATATATAGTCAAATTCGCGAGACAGAATAAAGAATGTAAACAAAAGATTTAGGGGTTCGCAAACTTTAGATGAAATTGAAAAAGCATTTTGGTCACTTTGTAATTTTTGAATATACTTCAAAATCACTTCTTTGTGAACATGAATAACAAATCTATCAAATAACTTGAAAATGCAAAGATTTCAAAACTCAAGATAGGCTGTGGTCGTACATTTGACAGAACAAATCTACATACAGTAAAAAGTTACGCCATCTTGGTTTTAACCATACTTCAAATGTCAGCCATCTTGTTTCACCTTACTTCAAATGTCAAAAAGGCCTCAAAAGTGGGGCCATCTAACTGGATACCCTTTTGGCTCAATATGCCTCGTCTATGTAAAAATGGCACTATGGCACACTCCACCGTACCGATTCTTGAAAAATTATCTATCTTATAAGCCGACCAAGTGAGATTACTTTCGAACGATACGATTAGTTTCGAATGATACGTATAATCCTTTGGGATAATTGAATTTAGAATTATTTTAATTGCTCCTGTCAATTGCAAATGCTGTCAATTTTAACAGATGATCATTTGTTTACACAAATTATTCTCTCCCCTGGTTTTTAATATAGCCACCTACTTATTTTTTGGAAATTTAGTGACTTGATTATCGTAAAATTTGAATAACTTAACCAGATAACATACAATGTATGTGTCACACAACACACGTCTCAAGCGACACAGACTACAGCTTATTTTGATATTTTAACCACACCATCAACTATAATACAAAATACAGTATAAAAAATATTTCAGATCAAATCTTTTACTTCATACATCAGAATTTTTGCTTATCTAGGAGAATTTCTTATTTGCTTATTTGTCAAATTCTTAAGAAATTGAGTAAATAGAGAACTGACAGTTTGGAAGAAGTTGACTTTCCAATAAAACTTACAAACAAATTCCAATAAAAATATTTAAAAGAGATAACTTAAGCCGCAGCCTGCAGGTTATTTTAAATAATGGAATGGCAAAGAAGACGAGAAGAAGATAAATGCCGATAGATTTAGAAAATTTGTTAAACGATACAAACATTTTGTTCTTCTATCTAAGTATATATCCACATTAATATCAAACTAAATATACCACTTTCAAATATCAAGATAATTGATATTTGGACACAGTTATTTACATCGCGAGCAATTTAAGCTCCGATCATCGCTTGTCCTTTTTTCCTCGCATATAATACTATGTACAATACTACCACGTTTTTGATATCTTCGGGAATCGTCATTTTCCATACATCGTCTGTCATATCTATAGAAGAACGATGATAGCTGATGAAAATTAAGAAAGTAGTTGTACTGTACATTGTACACGTTTTCTTATTTCTGTCTCGCTCGCACTAACACTACCGTCGGCTCGCTGGGGTGTGAGCGGGGCAGAGCTCGCGAGGGAAGGAGAGGGATGAAACAATATGGATGGCGCCTACGTCTCAGAGACTGAAATGTTGTACTGACTGACGGTAGATCAGTCTAGCGTCACTACGGGCAGGGTACAAATATATTACACAGTATTTTAGCTCGGCACTGTTAAAAATGACATACAACTGTAAAGTGTCTTACCTAAACCTACTCTTAGTACAAACAACAACGATTTGATTCATATGCTGTATAATTGGTATGCTCCGCGCTTAAAATTTTAACCATATGCGAATACGCCTTTCGGTTGTTATATTAAGTTAAAACACTGCATAGTATTTGTACCGTGCTACGGGCTAACTACTCCGGAAGTATTTACCGTCGCAGCAGCTTCCTGCCCCACAGGCCGAGCGCCGCCCCGCGTGTCGTAGTCACAGCCCCGACGCTACCGTAATGTTAACTACAGATATAAGTATATCGTATCAAAATATTTGCGTTTCACGCTTTGGAAGTATGTAGCACTAATTCGCAATTTTCGTTCCCACGGAAAGTTTTCAAAGCTACGAACAATTTTTTTTAAATTTTCTGTGGCACCGAAAATCAGAATATAGGAACAAATACTCGACACCCAGTCGGTGATATAAAACACTATTTACACTTGTACAAATCGCTACCGTAAAATGGAATACTCAGTGGAATGTCCCGGTTCAAGAGACGTGGAAGATGTCCATGCTGATGTCGTCGACGCTAGCGGGATGTCATACGATGTGCGAGACGCGCGCGCGCGGCGGGCGGCGCGGCGATCGTCCGCCATTTTGGAGTCGGCCGCCATTTTGTAGCTCCAGGCCATTCGCGACGCGGCCGGCGTCGAGTGCGGACGTGCGGTCGGCCGGCGCCACGGTGCGGCGGCGCCACGCGCGCCCGCGGACCTCACTGCGTCGCCCACAACCACAACGTCAGACCCTAGCTTTGTGCTGGCCCCGCCCGCGCTGAGACAACTGCACGGAGCTCCCGCGGGTGCGCTCTCTTGACGTAATACGTAGACATCGATTGTACGTTCACTTCCGACATATTTGTTCACAACATTTATACATTTGCGGCGGCCGGACGTCGATCAACCTCCATGCTGGTTATCTCAACACGGCGGGGTGCGTGCGGGGAGGGGTGCCAAGCAACTCAAACTCGAACAAACCAAAACTGCGGCGTGCACACTACACACTCATACGTGACACGAGAGCTTTAAACAATAAACAACAGACAAAACTTTTTATATTGGTTTGGGTCATACACAGTTTTCTAATTTCAAGTAAACGTGCACTTTTTTACTTCCACTCGTCATGTTTACTGAGTTAATGTAAATGTTATTGTAGCTTGTTTGTTGTTTTTATGTAAAAACTGTTTTTATATTTAAAGCTCACATCAATAAACAGATTTAATGAATGTTATAGTATACAATATTGCATATGAAATACATAATAATACATACAAATAATGAATTAAATATTTATAGTGTTGTAATCATAAATATTATGCAAAATATGTACTGTGCAACCAAATAAATTATTATAGATTAATTGTACATTTAAAAATCGTAACGACTACCTCATTGAATATTAGAAAGATATGGATTTCATGTAGGGATACTAAATTGAAATAAGTTGGTTATGACTATTCGAAATATGGCTTATTGTTGTGGCTATTCGAAATTATGGTTATGTCAACTTATGGCTATTCGAAAAAGAAATAGAAATATTTGTGTTGACGTATGATCTACATCTACCATACAACTTTTTTTTAATATTTCACAAATGCGCATCCTTTGTTTTATAAGGACCACGATAATAATTTGAAACTAGGTCTACAATAGACTAGGGCAGCAGAACTACGTTCTCTAGAAGCGATTTTCGGAACACTACGGGAGTATACAAAATAGTATTGATTACATTGAAGGCAACATACATAGATTCGTAGTTGTATTTTACTGACAATTTAACACAAGTCAAATGTTATATGTACACATAATGAATCTATTCTAGTGTCATGATGGTGATGAGAGTATGTACAGTATATACAAAATAATTATAGAAAATAATAAATATCGAATAAATTAAAATAATAGAATATAATAAAAACACCCAGACCTATTTTATTTAATAATATATCACGTCAGAAACTCATACAAAATCGCGGAGCGAGTACTATAGCTTTAACAATGAAGACAAGTTGAATGTTTTAAACCAGTTTAGCAATTGAACAAATAGATGCGTGAAATCTTTAAGTAGTTTTTAGCCTTCTTAAAAAATTTATTGTTAAGATTATTAACTTTTAATATAGCGATTCAAAATTGAACCTTATTCACTACATAAAAAGATACACGGTTCCGTGCAAGAGTAGCGCGACGTCGCTCGCAATTCGAACTCTTGCAAAGAAACGTGTATCTTTTTGTGAAAATACATATATAAAAGGCAAACCTGACTGACTCATCTATCAACGCATAGCCAAACTACTGAACGGATTTTGCTGAAATCTGGCATAAATATAGTTGTAATGACGTAGGCATCCGCTAAGAAAGGTTTTTTGAAAATTCGCCCCCTAAGGGGGTGAAAAAAGGGTTAATATTTTGTATGGAAACCGAACTCCACGCGGACGAAGTCGCGGGCAAAAGCTAGTTGTAAATAAAGTTCAATATTGAATTGCTATCTTTAAAATTGCGCGCCGCGTCTCATCTCGTTATGAACTGACACTAGTAAACATTGATAAAGCTTACACATACATTATTAAACCGCTATGCTACTCGCTCGCGAACCGCGCAATGTGAGCGTTAACAGCATTTCAGAGTTTACGTAACTACATAAAATGCTGCTAAAGTCAAATTTATTGTGGCATAATTTTAATTTACCGTCTTAAAAATAATGGTGTTTTTTTTGTTATTTAACTTTTTTTTTCTCGTTATTCATTTTAAGCGGATAAAATTTGATACCACAACAAAATATATTAAAATATTATGCACACACCACTAACACACATTCGATCAAAATATGGATATTTATGGTTATAGAATTCACACCGATCAAAATAGTTATATATTGTAACTCATATGCATAAGACTTAGGCGTCTCCCACAATAGGCGTGCGCGTCGCGAGCACGCGGCAACACGACACGCTCACGCAGCGCCCGCATCGCACACACGTCCATTGAACGAGCACGCCTAATGTGGGGGACGCCTTAGGTTATAATATTAATAATTGCATAAAATATATCATTTGTGAACGTCAAACTACAGAGTGTGGTTTCGTATACTTAAAATGAGCAGTCTTAATTCAAGACGATTATTTTAGTAGGCTTATTTTGAAAATGATATATTTTAATGTACATTTTTAGCGTTGTCTGATTTAAACGGCAATATATTATTATGTTACTAGACGAACTTTTTGTAATTTTTTTTCTATTTCTTAAAGCATATAAATTGTCGTTCAAAGCGGACAGTTTTGTGTCAAGTGTGTCGGTCCCACAATAGTAACTCAACTATAATTATATTTTATGTAAAAAAAGTGACGCGTACCGCTACATAATTTTCTTAAATTCAAAAGTATGAAAGTAGAGTACCGGTAGTTTCTAACTATTGGGTACCTGCTTGTGTACACGTCTTTATTTTGCGTACACACGCTCGTACACGCAAAGTACTTTGTACGTACTGCACGTCCGTACGAAGTACTTTGCGAGTACGCGTGTACGCAGCGTGTCTTTGTGTATACGTATGCTTGTGTTATGTATGCATGTGTATGTATTTGTGTAGGTAACAAATAAATAGTACTCACGAGTGTCGCGGCGCGAGAAGGGCGGCAGGGTCGCGTTTCTTGATCTCGCTCTCGCGAACCGCCTCGGTCATCGTCTTGAACGCGGAATTGTGGACTCTGCAAAGCCAAAAATAAACATTGTATTCGTTTGGCAAGGATAAGAAAACGGTTGACTTTACTTAATAGGTCAATCAATAATATTATCGACGTTTTGTTATGCGTTTCGCCAGATCGCACAGTAAATTTGCACTAAAATTGGTTTAAGTTTGCAGCAGTACATAATTTCTGGAAAAATTATATACCTACGTTGTATAAGCTTTGTATAGTTATACAGTGTTTTGTCTTCTTCAATCGAATTAAAAATGTCACTTGTGTGACGAGAACAAAACACTGTATTCAAAGATTATACAGCGTTTATTAGTAAGGGGGCTAGTGTTTAAATAAACTATTCTTGGCTGTTCTGTAGTTTTTCTATTTCTTTATTTTTTTCGTCTTCTCATTTACCCCCCATATCTTATGATAAAGGGGATTTTGCCCTGTCGCAAACGACAAAACCATTCTATGTATTTGACACAATTACATACTGTATAAGGTGCACCTTTATTTAGAAGAACTAGGATAGGCTAGATGTCAGATTTTTTTATTGCATAAATGAAACAGTACAGAATAAACACTGTGTGGTGTGTGCGAGTTTTTGTCACTACTCGCCGACAAGGGTTAACTACAAATTGTATGGCATTGAAACAACGCCCCTAGTGGCAAACAATAGTAACTAATTCGAACGGAGTGTAAAGCCTCGTCCAGTAAAACTACTACTAACTACTGCGAAGTAGAACAAGGTTGACCGAATAAGACAGTGTGGGCACGCGCTTCGTTTCGCCTTTTCATACTTCGGGGTACTTCACGGAGCACTTCCTCGGTCTGGACAAGGCATGAGAAGAGGTCGAAGTTTTCGAGTGTTACGTACACAGTGATGAGCAGGTCGGGCAGCAGCGCAGCAGCGGGGATGAGCAGCAGCGCGAACCAGAACACCAGCGAGCCGAACACCATGCGGTCCATGCCGCGCATCACCGCGCCGATACCCACCCACGGGTACAGGTTGCTGTGGATATTATATACTGTAATATCTATGGACGCTCCCACACCACGTCAATCTCATTCTGTACTAAGTATCCGAGGAACTTATATGACAGGTATCAGACAACGGAAATATATTGAATCCTTTCATACTATACACATATTTGAGATTTTTTATTTACTTTACAGTATACGTATCCTCTGTAGCTCAGTCAAATATAATTATTTAATACAAATCCAAGACTCAGTAACACAGAAAACTTTTTGTCCCTTGAGCTGGTTTCGAACCAGTGATTTTCGGCTTAAGCGCTTACCACTGAGCCACAGAGGTCGTCATATATTCATGTGAGTACGTATGCACACACATACGACGCTTGTAGGATTGTTGATACACGCACGCACTGCGTACACAAGCAATGGCGCCCGCACGTAGAACAAATATTACAATTAACGGGAGAAAAATAATGATTGATTCATACATTTATTTTGATAAAAGATATAAGAAATTTTACATTGAAAAAAATTATAAAGTTCTTATGGAGTATTATAACCCTTTGTTTCTTACCTGTAGATGAGTATGAAGACGAACCACATGCCGACGGAGCCCCATATGGACACGTGCGTCACCCACGTCCACGAGTGCGTCGCCAGCCCCGCCTTCAGGCACACCGTCGCCACGACGTACTGAAATACACAACGATATATTTATTGCAATAGTGGATAGGCACTTTTACACCTAGCAATGATAATAATACTCTGATTTATAATCTCAAAAAGTATAAGTGCTGGCTACATGATCCATCAAATTATATTGTCATAAACGTGTCGTGCGTTGAACGCTATGAAACGGTCGCGCTCCGTATTGCACACGAAGTGAATTTAATTGTTTGCGAGTCGCGCGGCTACGCCGCTGCACGTACACCATGGCGTTGGTGGCCAACGAGTTGCTGGCGTTCATCCAGCACGCCATCGACACTATGGACGAGGTCAGCATCATGCAGATCTGCAAATCTTCTTTCACATGCGAGGAGATTTGCACGGGCAAGCAGCTGCTCTACGAAACGCTCGGCCAGAGCGGAATATGCCATCACGGAGGCGAGATGGCGGCGAACGAAACGTGCAGGACATCATCTCCCTGCTGAAGCAGACGGATCCAGACGACGTGCCGGCCTTTGTGGCGAAAGATCTCCACAAGCTGCCGGTGGTAACGATGGACCACGTCGACGTCTCTAGCCTGCTGCAGAGCTGGACGAGATGCGAGGTAGGTTGGATGCATTGGAATCTACCATCCGTGACTTACGTAGTGAATTACTACAATTAAAATGTAATAATTCAGTAAGTAGATCACCCGATCATTCAACCGCCTTTGTCAACACACGTCGTGGCGGCGCGCGCGCTGACACATCGTTTTGCGTGTCAGCGGATTCCGACGAGTCGGCGATCGCCGCCGCCCCCGCCCGCCTTCCCCTCCGGGTCGTGCAGACGCCGAGTCAACCAACTCAGCAGAAAACTTTTGCGACTGTCGCCCCGCACCTCCCCCGCGGGCGAAGACAAATGCCTATGCTTCCGAAATAAATTAAAATATTTTTTTTTTTTTTTAATAAACACTTTTCTCTGATAGTATTATGCGTTATACAATATATTCGGGCTAAGATTGCAGTTATCAGTGTAAACGTAAAATGTATGTAATGTTTTAACTGTCAAATGTGTATTTGTCTACATAAAGAATAAAATAAATAAATAAATGTAAGAACTATGACAATGACACTTCTACAATGATTGAATGGCTTACTTAAAGTGTGAACATGGCTTAAGCGTCATTGGTTAATTTTGACATTGGCAATGTTGACTCACTGCAATCTTAACACGAATATATTACCCACTCACCGTGTACACGAAGTTGCCGAGCACGAGGTAGCCGCCGTCCTTGCCGCTGGGCCACATGACGTGGTGCGCGGCCAGCAGCACCGGCAGCCAGAACAGCAGCACGGAGTGCAGCAGCGCGTTCACCGCCCACACCCAGAACACGCGCACGTTGAACAGCAGCCGCTGCTGCGACGGCGCGTACAGCACCGGGTGCTGGGGACACAACGGCTCGTCGCATTTGAGTTTGAGAGATATCATTAAGCGGGTGATCGACGGACAAGTAAAACCGTAGTTTTATGGCTCGTCGGTAAAGCTCACCCGTGTGTCAGCGCAAAACCGCGGTATAATAGCTGATTCGTTGATCTCCCGCTCATTCATCTCATTCGTGGGAATGACACTGGATACACCAAAATTATATTATGGCGTGTTAAAAAAGTAGATGAAAGACTTTAATTTTTGTAGGCAACAAGTACTGCGTACACATATTGGATAATAATCTTGTTGTTAAGAGGGGTTAAATACCTGTAGCATCAGAGGTCGCTCTAGAGCGCTGTCTCGCTGGTTTTCTTAGACGCCGTAGTATCTATCACTCACCCTGAGCATGATTTCGGGCGAGCAGATCTTGTCGAAGAGGCCGATGGCGAAGGGCGGCAGCGCCGTGAAGATCACGTTGTAGAACCCGATCGTCCACCGCTCGAACAAGATCTGGCCTGACCTGCAGCGACACATTTACAAGGTCTAATCGACGGGAGGCTTAGCGAGAGACACGACGCCACGCCAGCAGATTAAAAATTATAACTAAATATGGAATTGGAAGAGACTACTGTTAGCAGAAATACTGCATTTTGTACAGTTTCATCTGGTTTATTATTTATTGTACCTAATGTGTCTTTTATCTAACAGTCATACATAGGATAGTGTTGAAAAAGTCTAATATTACAGTTACAACTATATACATATATATATATATATATATATATATATATATATATTATAGACGAGGCATGTTGTGGCAAAGCAGTTCCCACTTAATGGCCCCACTTTTGGAGTTGTTTGGGGCCATTTTGACATTTGAGGTAAGTTTGCAAGTCAAATCACAGGCCTATATGTAGTTTTGAAATATTTGGTTACAATATTATATCGGGACTCACCACGCGGAGTATATGGCGAACCAGAGCTCGATGACGTAGAGGCAGATGTTCTTGTAGAAGGAGTAGAGGATGAGCTTGGAGATGCGCGAGTAGTTCCACGCGCCGTGCACCAGCAGCAGCCGCAGCAGGAAGCGGAACTGCGGACGATCGGAGGTCAGCGTGCGTACGCGCGTGCGTGTGTATACGTAAACATGCGGGCACATCACGGTCACTAGTAACTGTGTACACTATTATATTTATGTGCTGCATTTTTAACGACACATAACGGCAATAATTAGAATACTATATCAATACAATAAATATTTACTGTTTACTTGGACAAAGACGATAATGTTTCTCTCATATTTCAGTAGGCTCGTTCTATGTTAGGGCTTGTAAATGTAACAGTTGTAAATATTTGTGTATACGCGATTATATACACATAATAAGAAAAGACAAATTGCACATCGCACCATTATACAGTCACAAGCGACTGTATGTACGTGTTCACACGCACGCGCGCACGCAACTCACCTGCGCGATGCTGTAGTCGGAGGCGCAAACCGCCTGCAGGCCCTCGACGCCGGATATGCCGACGCCGACGGACGCACGCTGCAACATCGCCACGTCGTTCGCCCCGTCCCCGATCGCCAGCGTCACCGCGCCCGTCGCACTCGACACCATCTCCACCACCTATAGTTTTATTTATTTATTTAATAATCCAAAACATAAAATCTATCACAACAGAACCTTAACCTAATTCGATAGACGAGTACTTAACTTATATTTAATATTAATTAACACTATTTAAATCATAAAAACGAAATAAATTGAATTACTTATTACATCTAGATAACAATATTCTTATAACTACTAAAGCTATCCAAATTGTAACTAATTATAGCATACAATAAAATATGCTGCCTTTGTGAAGTCGTTCAACGAACAGTTAAAGACGTCAACATGCTCGGCTACTGCGTTAAGCGTGCGCAGCGCGCGCGTCATTGGCGCCTGCTGTAGGAGGTTGGTCGGTACCGCTAACAGCTGCGGTCGCCGTCGTTGCCCTACTACTTCCGCGACGCATAATCTAACTTCCTTCAACAAGTTCGGATTATGAATTTTCCCTCTAAGAAGTTTAAATAAATAAGTAGATAGTGTTACTTCACGCCTTACTTCCAGCTGATAATATCCAACTATGCCAAGCAAAAACAATGTTGGATATAATAACGGATATCCAGAATATACCTTGTACAATTTAGAGTAAATAAATGTTTTGAATTTGTTTTGTATTTTCTACGACATTGCTTTGTAATTTGATGATGCTCCAACATTGCATTGCTAAGTCCCGCTGCAGTACGCAATTATCCTTGGATTTATCCTGGAAACCCTTTTTTTGATTTTGAGGTCGTCAGCATACAGTAGAGATAGGCACTCCTCAGTTATTTCTGGTAGGTCATTAATCAGTATATTAAAAAGAAACGGACCCAAATTAGATCCTTGACTGACTCCAGATAGAGTATAATAAGGTTCAGAGTGGTATCCGCCACAGTCGACAAATTGACATCTTCCGCGCAGGTAACTAGCAAAGAACTTAGTGTGTGAGGGGTGAAACCCATATCTGCCAGCTTACGAAGTAAGACGTTATCCTCGTGTCATTAGAAACTAATAATTTCACGTAGTCTGAATGTAATCTAGTGTCAAATAGTTTAAGTTTTTTGACAAATTTGACAAATTTGTTCTTCAAGAGTATGAAGTATTACTTCAAAATTAAGTGACGAAAATACTATTTGAATTTGATATTTCCGTCAAAGGTCAATAACGAGGTATTGTCCATATTGGTTGGTTCATTTTTGATATAAACATACGCGTCTTACCCGAGATCTATACCTACATCAATCGTATTTTCCTAACAGACGTTTATTTTTGTAAATATCTTTAAGGAATATAACATACTTGAATCTAGTTGTTGCCAGCGACTTCGTCCGCGCAAAAGTTAATTTCGCGAAAACCGTAAATTTTTTCGCGATAAAAAGTAGCGTATGGCCTTCCCCTTGGTCTTTGTGCCAAATTACATCAATATCGGTCTAGTAGTTTCGGAGCGTATTTAATGGTAACAATATATTATTAGTATAGACATCGAACATAAAAAAATATACGGGAAAATTTGTGACCTCAGCTTTCTGCAGCGGCGAGACGCGGCAGCACACGACCGCCTTGCAGGACAGGCAGAGGTCAATGAAGTCCTTCTTGAGGTCGCAGCCGGTGGCGTATTTGAGCGTCTTGCCGTCGATGACGAGCGCCACGTCGTTCTCCTTCCGCAGGCTCTCGCCGAACTCCGCCGTATGCCGCGACAGGCTCTCGCGCGTTGCCTGAAATATTACGCACTGACGTATAACGACCTCTGTGGCACAGTGGTACGCGCGTTGGCGCCTAAGCCGAAATCCGCGAGTTCAAATACGGCCGAGTGTGGCCCAGGAACATAGAAAGCAAAAAGTTATCTATGTTCCTGGGCCATGAATGTATACTTATTTATTATTATTATTGTATACCATATTACCGACTCAAAATCAGCTTATTTATTAATATTTTCACACATAAATGGTAAACTTCCTCAAAATGTATACTAGGAATGTTAGGGTAAATACTAAACTATGAGCAGGATTTGGGTACGTTTGGTGTTTATACAAAGTAACATTAATATAATAAAGAAAGAGAAGTTAGAAAATAGTATTTTTTATTGACATAATTCGTCGCTAAGCTACGCGGTTAATCGCATACAATTTTTTCGTTTCTAACTTCGTTATCGTTTCTATACTTTACTTTGCCTATTGTTGCAGACGCTTAAACATTTTGTAGATGGCGCACACTCGGCCGAGTATGCGTACGCGCCGTACACAAAATGTGCCGAACGAACAAGTAGCGAGCGTACACAAAATCGTACGCACTTACGAACATCTGTGCGTGTACGTACATCTAAGCTCCGCAAGCACGCATATACGAATATCTGTGCGTGTACGTACATCTAAGCTGTCCTCGTTGAGCAGCAGCAGCGGCGTGTGCGCGGCGAGCAGGCGCGCGGCGTGCGCGATGTTAATGGCCGTCTCCTGCTTGTCGCCCGTCAGCACCCACACGTGGATGTTCGCGCTCAGCAGCGCCGCTATCGTCTCCGGCACACCGTCCTGGTGAAACATCACTCGATAACACGCAACTGGCAAGATGTGTTGTAAATACAACCGGATATATTTGGACTTACTGCATTAATAAGATGCAAGAAATGTTTGGTATTAATTTATTTTTAACAAGGGCGCGGATTCGGCGTTGTACCCGTTTTTTTCCGAAAAATGTTTATAAATATGATTACAAGATAACATTACATTACTATTATTTATTGCTACATGAACAATACTTCAGAGAGCAGCGCATAAGTAACAATCTAATCACTAATGTATAAAGCAAAATAATTATTAATGAAGTTAAGCGACTCAAGCACTCGTTTGATAGTTATAAGACATAATATAGTTTAAGTAAATATAATAAGACATTTAACAACAAGAAATATTACACAATGGATAAACAATAAAATATTTTGTACTTGTCTGTCAAGCTATCATACTTTTTCAACAGACAAGAACTAAATATTGTATAACTATGTAAATATATATTAAGATCTAAACGAAGTATAAAATCATCGGCACCGATGGTACGGACGTGGAGGATGCCCCATAGTGGGGCAGTACCTGCAGCTTGTCCTCGATGGCGGTGGCGCCGAGTAGCCGCAGGTTGGTCTCGATGAGGTCGGCCGCCTCCTCCAGCTTTTGCTCGCGGTCTTGTATCGCGATGCTCGCCTTGTGGTACGTGTTCGCCCATTCCTGTAATACGCGTGAAAATTGGCTGCATATCATTCAAATAAATTCAAATTCTTTAAATTCTTTATTCACGCACACAAAAAATATATACAAACATTATTAATACATAATTAAATAATATATATCACGTCGATCTAATCCCGTGCTAAGTAGAACTTGTGTTACGGGTATCAGACAACGGATATAATTATATTTTATATAAATACAATACACACATAATTAATTTATACTAATAACAATATAGATACAAAATAGTAATATTATACATAACTATATTAATATATACACCACGACTATCTAGTCCCGTGCTAAGATTAACTTGTGTTACGAGTACCAGATAAATCGGGTATATCTACACTAATATTATAAAGAGGAAAACTTTGTTTGTATGTTTGTTTGTTTGTTTGTTTGTTTGTAATGAATAGGCTCAAAAAGTACTGGACCGATTTCAAAAATTCTTTCACCATTCGAAAGCTACATTATCCACGAGTAACATAGGCTAAATTTTATTTTAGAAAAAAATAGGGTTCCGTAAGATATTTGGGTTTTTCGGACACCAGGTGTAAAAAATCAACCAGAAAAGTTACTTATTTTGCGTACGCTGCCTAAACTATAAAAGATAGAACCATAAAATGTTCTAATTAATTGTAGATCTTATAAATATCTACAAAAAAGTCCGCGACATACTATACCTATCTATGTCGAGTGAGGCACAAGAACCATTTTTTTATTTAGAAATCTTGAATTTTTTTTGGACTATATTTAAACGCGTTTATTTTACTCATGCTATTAATCCTTATCAAAATAAATTATTTCATCACTAAGTACAGTTTATGTAGATAATATTTGGTCTTTAAATGATTAAAATTGGATGTTTGGTTTTGAAGTTATGGCGAAATTAAAATATTACGATTTCTGCTGCACGGCCCGTTGCGAAGTGGGTGTCACCAAGGCGGGGGTGCGCGTGCGGAGTTTAGATTATTGGGTATTTTTTTTTTGTTTTGTGTTCGTTGTAACTATGATAGATAGTTACTTGAATACCTATTTATTTAGTGTTTGTTGTATTGTTAGTCCTGAAGAGTATAGGTATTTCATACGATAAAAGTATACCCACCTACTTATTTCATTGAGTTTTAGTAGGTACCTATATTAATTTGTTTCTGTTTGTTTTGACTAGATTTCGCCCGTTTTGTTAGAGGTTTAAAGACATTCTGTAGTATTAGTATCAGTATTGTACCCGTGCGAAGCTGGGGCGGGTCGCTAGTATTTTATATTATAACTACTACTATACACGCGTCTCGCCAGTCTCGCGCGTAAACGCGTAAGTGACGGACGCATCTCTCACTTTTCTGTTATAAATACTAACGTATATAGAAACGTGTTACTTACGCGCCAGGAAAAATATTAGCATTCATTATATTTAAGAAGAATCTTCTAGTGTTAACCTCAACCTGATACCAACATGAATTGTACAAAGTGCAAGGAAATTGTTACTGATTTCGTCCATTGTGGCAAGTGTGATGGCCACTATCACTTCAGTTGTGCTGGAATATCAGAGTCCAGTTACCGAAAAATGGGGCAAGAGAAAAAAGCCGCCTGGAGATGTATTCCCTGTCGCGCACAAGCCCAACCCTCGGACTCCGCAAGCACTGTCTCACTCGCTGACATCTTATTGGAAATAAAAAATCTACGTACGGACTTCAACGTCATGAAAACCGACTTGAACGAAATAAAATCAGATATATCCAGTACTAAACAGTGTCTGCTCGAACTGGACACGAAGTGGAGCGACATGGAAAATAGATTCGTTGATATTGAGGGTAGACTTAACGGCTTCGAAGAAAAAATGTGCGGTGTAACTAATTTGCAAAAAGATTTAAAAAAGGCAAATGAAATGATTTCCGTACTTATGCAGGATAATAATTTGCACGATCAATTCTCCAGATTAAATAACGTCGAAATATCAGGAATACCGATGCGTAATGGTGAAAATTTAAACTCACTGCTACATGACTTATGTTCTGTAGTAGGATTTAGCCTATGTGAAACTGATATTGACACTGTGCATCGAGTACGCCGACACATCACTAACGATAAACAAACTCCGAGGCATCCGTCCATCATCGTGCGGTTCACACAGCGGCGCCGCAAGGATCAGCTCCTGGCGGCGGTTCGCGTGCGCCGGACTCTCACCACCGCCGACGTGGGCCTACCCGGACCGGCCGCCACTATCTACATATCTGATCATCTCACACCCACCAATAAACTACTCCTGAAACGTGCCCGGGAACTAAAAGTTGAAAAACAATATGCCTATTTGTGGGTTAGAGACTGTAAAATCTTAATGCGAAAAAATGATAACTCGAAAATCGTACGTATCTCAAATGAATCTGATCTCTATAAAATTAAATGACTATTTTGTTTGTTTCTGTTACCATATCTAACTCTTTGCTACTGTTATTATTTTTTTACACTGAACACTAACCTACAAAATTCGTTAGCAACACCTAACTCACAAAAACCATCCAGTAACATTGTATTACAAAATAAGTTTACGTACAACATTTTATATAAACCTACTCTAAAATCATTTGCCAATTATATCACCTATTCGCCGTATTTAATTAATCAAAGTACTGTTAATTATTCCATATATTGTTCATTAGTAGGTATTGTTACACGTCTTTATTATAAAACTACTATATTATACACACAAAAAAATCAGCAATGTCGCCGAATCGCGTTATCTTACATAACAATAATTATTATTATTGTTGTATTCATTATAATGTTAATCCTAAATCAATTGAGGAAGGTATTTTGCGTACTACCTATCAGTTTGGATAATATCATAATACATATGAGACTAATACTATTGACTCTAAACGATGGAGCTTAATTCTATAAGCATCTATTACCAAAACACTAGAGGTTTGCGCACTAAGTCTCACTCTTTTTTATCTAACGTATTACGGAATTGTTATGATTTAATAGTTTTAACCGAGACCTGGCTCACGCCCGACTTTAACGATTGCGAATATTTCTGCAACAAATACAACGTCTATCATAGGGACCGTATTATAAGTGACGGACGGGGCTCCCGTGGCGGTGGCGTACTGATAGCGGTGCGGCGCGACGTATGCGCGCGCCGCCGTGACGATTGGTGCACTGAGCGCAACGCAGAGGTACTGTGGCTCAGCGTGGAGCTCCCGGCCGCGGCGCGCGCGCACACGCCCCGTGCCCCGCGTACCCCGAGTCGAATAATGCTTCATGTTGCAAGTTGTTATTTTCCCCACGGAAGTAATCATACCGAAACACTTCAAAAATTTTATGATTGTACGTCCGATATTATGTTAAATAATTCGGCAGATCACTTTTTAATAATCGGGGACTTTAATATTTCCCATGCTACTTGGTATTGCGATGATAACTCGAGGCTAGGGTTGAATACAAACAATGATCTGAAAACCACTTCACTTGCGGATTTTATGCGATTGACGAATCTTTTTCAGTACAATAGCTGCACTAATTGTAATAATCGCGTTTTAGACTTAGTACTGAGTACTGGCGATTGTTCCGTGACAAGCTGCTCAGACCCGCTCACTGTTGAAGACGCCCACCATAAATCAATTTGTATAAGTTTCAATTTGCCAACTACGGCATACCTTAAAGAAAATGAATATCTCAAATTTATTTATCATGCTTCAGACTTTAAGAAGATGAGTGAGAGAATCATAGCGATCGATTGGCTATCGGAACTTTCCCAACTTAATACGGAGGAGTCAGTTAGTTACTTCTATAATATTTTATATGACCTAATGGATAAGTATGTACCTAAAAAACTTGTCAAATCGAATACAAACTTTCCACCCTGGTATTCTAGAGCCCTTATAAAGCTGATAAGACAAAAAACTAAAATTCACACTAGGTGGAAAAAATATAATAACGACTATGATTACCAGCTCTTTAAGGAATTACGCTCTAAAGAGAAACTGCTTCAAAAAGAATGTTATAACAACTTTATTAAATTTTCCGAAGACAAAATTCACTCATCACCTAAATACTTTTGGTCATTCATTAAGTCTAAGCTAGGGTCTAACTCTGTACCTACACACATGAATTATAATGGGGAAACTTCAAACGATCCGGTACACATCTGTGATATGTTTAACGATTATTTTAATTCAGTGTTTGTAACTTGCAATGACGCGATACAATCTGATATAAACGTTTTAAATAATTTTACGTCACTTAGTATATCAACAATTGAAATTCCCCAACCTACTGTCTCAAAGTGTTTTCAACAAGTGAACGTTAACAAGGGTGTTGGCTATGATAAGGTGCACCCCATTCTTATCAGCAGACTGTTTAAGGAATTTTCAATACCGCTTACCTTGATATATCGTAAATCAATCGCTGAAGGATGCTTTCCGAACATATGGAAAAAGGCACTAGTGACTCCTATTCCGAAAGGTGGCGATAAACACGATATAAAACAATACAGGCCTATATCGAAACTTTGTGTTTTTGGCAAAGTTTTTGAAAAGATTATTATCGCTACATTGGGGACTCAATTAAACCATGTCCTGTCCGACGAACAACATGGTTTCCGTCGGGCCCGTGGCGTTGATACTAACCTCGTGTCCTATACAGACTTTATACTTAATGCCATGGATGAAGGTTACCAAGTAGACGCCGTGTATACCGATTTTTCAAAAGCGTTTGATAAAATTAGCCACTCTGTTATCATCAGGAAGCTTCTGGAGGTCGGTATACATGGTGATCTTCTGCGATGGGTATACTCCTATGTGACCAACCGCAGTCAAGCCGTCACGATAAAGGGGTATCAATCTACGTTCCTTATCAACAGGTCTGGTATTCCTCAAGGATCTATCCTTGGACCTTTTCTCTTCATACTGTACGTTAATGATATAGGAAAATGTTTTAGGAACTCATATCACCTTCTCTATGCAGATGATACAAAAATATACAAAATTATAAAAACAAGTAGTGACTGTGTGGCCTTGCAAAACGATCTTAATAGTTTCGACGCATATTGCAAAACTAACCAACTATATTTAAATACTGACAAGTGTCATGTTATAACTTTTACGCGGAAGAAAATTCCTATCACTTATGACTATGCGATTGGGGGGCGGATCCTCAGTCGAGTGTCTTCAATACGAGATCTTGGAGTGACCCTGGACGCCAAGCTTCACTTCAATGAACATATCGATATAATGTTATCTAAAGCTTTTAAACAACTAGGCACTATTATTCGAATAGGTCAACCCTTTAAACGTATGGTAACTCTTAAAGTGCTATATAATGCCTATGTTCGCAGTATACTTGAGTTCGCGAGTGTGGTTTGGAGTCCAGAGTATGATTTTAATATCAACCGCATCGAAAGGGTACAAAAGAAATTTTTGAAGATACTCGATTATCGGTCTGGCTCTTGGTCTATAGATTATGAGGAAAGTGCGGCAAGACATGATATTCAGCGGTTAGACTTAAGGCGTAAATATCTAGATAATATATTTCTTTTCAAAATTTTGCACAACGAAGTTAATTCGTCCACTCTGTTAAACAAAATTTATTTTAAAATACCGCGACCATCCTCACGTACAATGGACACTTTTTATATTCCTCCCTATCATACGAACTACGCGAGAAATACCTTCTTCAGGCGATCTTGCTCTTACTACAATAGTTATCTTAAATCAGTTGATATTTTTTCTAACAACTTAAGAACGTACAAAATAAAATTGAAAGACTTAATATTTGGCTCATAACCATGTTTTTGATAATTACCTAGTTATGTTGTGTAGGGTTAAGGTTCATTATATATTATACCATTGTAACTACTGAATGTTAATATTTTGTGTTCTAAATTATGGTACTTTAGGTCTAGCTGTAGTTATAAAATTTATTAATGATTGTAAACGACTGTTTGTTACCTAAATAAATAAATAAATAAATATACTATTCTAAAACTATAATCTACACTCACACTCACTAACACACATGTTTATCACGTAAAGTCGGCGACGTGATGCGCGCTTCATTAGGGAGCCTCCCCCTAAACCTTCGGTAGACCACGTCCGTCGGCCAGAATTCCTCCACCTCAAAGGTCGGTAGAAGATGCGTTGGTACTCTCACCACAAAGGAACTAAAGTTAACCTTGTGGCGAGACTCCAAGCGTTCGACCCTTAAGGTGAAAAACGTCTTCTTCCGGATGTAGTCCACTACGTCCTCTACTGTCGTGGACCAGTGCAGGCGGGACACGTATAGCGGCGTTGCGGGTACCTCACACCGCAGACGCTCCTCGGGTCCGCTGGGTGCGGTGCCGCGGTGGTTGCGGACGGCGGGCTTCCTCTTCTTTCTTCTCTCCACCAGTGTGAAGCCCTCCTCATCGCACTTCCTGCACTCGTCCTTGTCGAGTCGAAGAGGTTCAGCCTTGTGGCCCTCTTTCACCCCACTCGTCTTCACCCGCGGAGGCGGCGCGGGGCAAGCAGCGACGCTTGCATATATTTTCGGCTGAGTCAGTGGACTCAGTTTCGACTCGCCCGCAAGCGGCGAGCTGACGGCGGCGGTTGCTGACCCGTACGATTTCGCTGACATGCAAAACGACGAGTCAAACTGCGCTCCGCGACGCATGTTTACCGAGTCTATCGGATGCTCGGGTGACCTACATAATGAATTATTACTTTTAAGTTGTAATAATTCACTACGCAACTCACTGATGGTAGATTCCGAGGCATCCAATCTTCCTCGCATCTCGTCCAGCTCTGCCTTCATGATGTTGAACTTGTTCAGCAGGCTGGAGACGTTGACGTTGTCCACAGATACTGCCGGCAGCCTGTGTAGCTCCTTAGCTACAAATACCGGCACGTCCGCTGGATTCGTCCGCTTGAGCAGGGAGATGATGTCCTGCAAGCTTCCGTCGCACCCATCTCTCCTTCGAGACGTCATCTGCGCGGTCTTACCGAGCGCTTCGTACAGCATCAGCTTGCCCTTGCAGATCTCCTCGCTGGTGTAGGTCGACTTGCAGAGCTGCACGATGCTGTCCTCGTCCATGGCGTTGATGACGTGTTGTACGAACGCCAGCAGCTCGTTGGCTACGAGCGCCATGATGACGTGCAACGGCTGTGAGCCGAGCGACTCGCGAAATATTAATTATTAATTAATATTTGCTACGTCATGTGTCGTAAAGCGGAGCACGACCGTTTGCTAGCACGCTCGACACACATGAAATGAATGTTAAGTGCCCAAAACAATTATCAATTTATATATAGTCGACACACACACCATATGTGCACACGTGTGTGTGTGTGTATGTGTGTGTGAGCGTATGTGCGTGTGGTAAAAGACATAATACGACATACGCGTGTAACCGGGACTGTTTCGTAATCTATTGAGTGATATTTCTATTACGTTTTTTTCAGATAGACCACGTCATACTATTTAGATACAGTATGTTTTAGGTTGCATAGTTAAAGATATGATTTCAAATATATACGAATATTATAAACATTAAAGACATAAAGTTTGTGAGGTTGTAATTTCTGGATCGACTGAATCGATTGGCTATAAATTTTAAAGGTATGGACATCGCATCGACATCTAGTGCAACTTTCCTCGCGCACAGACCTCGCTGACCAGTGTGGGGGTGCGGGGTGAAGGAAGGGGACTGGACGGGTTCTACGGGCGGACGGCGCGGCGCGGCGGCGAGCATCGCGGGCTCTTTCTTTTTTCTGATCCACCAGCGCTGGCGCACGCCCCACTAGATATTGTACATGTCGATTATAATATATCGGAGTAGGTATCGTGTAAACCCCAATCTCCCGAGGGCGATGCCACGGACAGAAGCTAGTAAATTATAATACGATATAGGTCACCTGGTAGACAGGGAGGGGTATATCAGCGACGGCGAACACGAGCGTGCGCAGGCCCTCCGTGGCGAACCGCTGCAGATGAGCGAGCGTACCGGCGGCGTACCGCGCGCCCGCCCCCCCCGCCAGCCGCGGGTACAGCGCCGAGTCCGCGCCCTTGCAGTACAGCTTGATGTTGCCTGCGACAGATAGTGTATATTATTATTGACAGTGTACGGTGCAACTGTACAAAGTCCAAAATATTTCACGTGCCCGCTCATTTTAGACTTAAGTTTAGTGTTAAGATCAGTTCACGCAAAACCGTCGCGCATTGCGGACTAGTGAAACTCAGTAGCATAATATAGCATTTTATCTTTTAGCATTTTATCGTTTGGCAATTATACATATTAGCAGCAGCATCTTAGTTTCATTTAGCATACATCATCATCGATAGCAGCAACAGCATCTCAAGGTGTACGAACCGTACAGACAGATGGACAGGTCCATACCCTATTGAAAGGAAAACTAAAGAAAAACAATAACAATAACAAGATTAACAAATTAGAGCCAATTACAAGTTTTCGCAGATAATATGGTAGTTACATAAAGAGGAAAAAAAACAAGCTCACTTATAAGTTATAATAATCAAATAATACTAATTTTATGCAAACAGTAAACGGCTGGTACCTACTATCGGTGGTGTCATGAAATGAATTGAAAAAGCCATCAACGAGACACTATTTGGAGTTTATTGAAGGACGCACACGACCTAGGTATGAAGGAGTTAGCTCGATATCTGGTGTGTGACAGGCGACAGCGGGACGTGAAGGGTGTTGAAGTGTCGAGGATGTGTGGTGCTCGGGACTTTAAGGTTGAATTTTACAAGGAGAGAGGGACAGTCAATTGAATTGTTAGCGACATTAGTAAGGTAAGTAATGTCGCCGATGTTTTTCTGATTGCGAATGGGAGCAAACGGAGAGAACTGCATGCGCTTTCATAGGTAAATTTTTTACTTTAAATCATATTTATATTTTAGAATATCAAAGTGTATGGTCAGCTCATTTGATTGCTACAATATTTATGTCTATGCTATGTGGCTTGAGTGTCGATGCGCTCAACTACTGAGCCACAGAGGTCGAGGTCAGATCTACCGCTTCTTAACACGTATCAGCTTCGTCAAGAACAATAATCCTACTCGTAGTATGTCGGGTTGTAGTGACAATTTATATGTTATATAACGACTAATCCCACGTTTACCTTTCTCGTCCTGCACGATGACGGACATGCGCTTCCTGGCGGACGTGAAGGCGATGACGTGCAGCACGGTGTAGGTGCGGGGCTGGCCGAGCGCGCGCACCGTCACCGTGCTCGGCGTGCGCGCCTCGAACACGTACCCGAACGACGCCGCGCCCAGCACGAGCGCGCGCTCGTCTGCGAACAGTATTGACATTACAACCACTCGTGTATTGTCGCGCTTTTATACGAGCCTAAATAAAGTCGGCTGCGCGTTTTTATAAACGCCGTGAGCGAAATTATATTTTAGATCTATATAGTTACAGGGACTATAACGTTTTGCAAAATCAATAACGGGTACTTTGGGCACATGATTTACTGCTTGTAAAGACGTTTAAGCAGAAAAATAATTGTCATAAAAAATAATAATTATATAAGATAAGAAAAAAACTGAGTACATACAGTTTTCTCTCCGCTAAACGCAATTTTTTTTAGTTTGCCTATTTTTTGCCTAAACGACTTTACATAGACAGGAAATCATGTGACAGAAGTATTTGTATATTTTTTTTGCGAAATCTATAAGTGGACATTCAAAGCGAGCGTCTATAGCTACAGTTAAATGTAGGACTGAATTGTATGGGACGGATTCCGAGCGCTGCAACAGTGCCGTGTAGATGTTCTATAGCGTCTACACGACACTGTTGCAGCGAAAGTGTAGCTTTACAGTGACATAACGGGCGAGGCGGCGTGGTAGTCCAGCTCGGCGGCGTGCGGCCCGGGGATGACGGTGTGGCAGACGGCCAGCATGGTGAGGAACTCGTCGATGTCCGCCGCCAGTGTACCTTACAGTTACATACCGGGCGAGGCGGCGTGGTAGTCCAGCTCGGCGGCGTGCGGCCCGGGGATGACGGTGTGGCAGACGGCCAGCATGGTGAGGAACTCGTCGATGTCCGCCGCCAGTGTACCTTACAGTTACATACCGGGCGAGGCGGCGTGGTAGTCCAGCTCGGCGGCGTGCGGCTCGGGGATGACGGTGTGGCAGACGGCCAGCATGGTGAGGAACTCGTCGATGTCCGCCGCCAGTGTACCTTACAGTTACATACCGGGCGAGGCGGCGTGGTAGTCCAGCTCGGCGGCGTGCGGCCCGGGGATGACGGTGTGGCAGACGGCCAGCATGGTGAGGAACTCGTCGATGTCCGCCGCCAGCGTACCTTACAGTTACATACCGGGCGAGGCGGCGTGGTAGTCCAGCTCGGCGGCGTGCGGCCCGGGGATGACGGTGTGGCAGACGGCCAGCATGGTGAGGAACTCGTCGATGTCCGCCGCCAGTGTACCTTACAGTTACATACCGGGCGAGGCGGCGTGGTAGTCCAGCTCGGCGGCGTGCGGCTCGGGGATGACGGTGTGGCAGACGGCCAGCATGGTGAGGAACTCGTCGATGTCCGCCGCCAGTGTACCTTACAGTTACATACCGGGCGAGGCGGCGTGGTAGTCCAGCTCGGCGGCGTGCGGCCCGGGGATGACGGTGTGGCAGACGGCCAGCATGGTGAGGAACTCGTCGATGTCCGCCGCCAGCGTACCTTACAGTTACATACCGGGCGAGGCGGCGTGGTAGTCCAGCTCGGCGGCGTGCGGCCCGGGGATGACGGTGTGGCAGACGGCCAGCATGGTGAGGAACTCGTCGATGTCCGCCGCCAGCGTACCTTACAGTTACATACCGGGCGAGGCGGCGTGGTAGTCCAGCTCGGCGGCGTGCGGCCCGGGGATGACGGTGTGGCAGACGGCCAGCATGGTGAGGAACTCGTCGATGTCCGCCGCCAGTGTACCTTACAGTTACATACCGGGCGAGGCGGCGTGGTAGTCCAGCTCGGCGGCGTGCGGCTCGGGGATGACGGTGTGGCAGACGGCCAGCATGGTGAGGAACTCGTCGATGTCCGCCGCCAGTGTACCTTACAGTTACATACCGGGCGAGGCGGCGTGGTAGTCCAGCTCGGCGGCGTGCGGCCCGGGGATGACGGTGTGGCAGACGGCCAGCATGGTGAGGAACTCGTCGATGTCCGCCGCCAGCGTACCTTACAGTTACATACCGGGCGAGGCGGCGTGGTAGTCCAGCTCGGCGGCGTGCGGCCCGGGGATGACGGTGTGGCAGACGGCCAGCATGGTGAGGAACTCGTCGATGTCCGCCGCCAGTGTACCTTACAGTTACATACCGGGCGAGGCGGCGTGGTAGTCCAGCTCGGCGGCGTGCGGCTCGGGGATGACGGTGTGGCAGACGGCCAGCATGGTGAGGAACTCGTCGATATCCGCCGCCACCTCGCCGCCGCCGCGCAGGTGCTGGAACAGCAGCGTGTCTTCCGCGCGCTCGCCCGCCGCCGGCCGCGAGTACATCGTCTGCGGGAAATAATATTTGCAATAATAAATGCGCTATATTATAGGAATGCCCAGTAAGCGTCCGTTCACGCCACTAGCACTTTTTAAAATAGCGATTCAAAATTGAACTTTATTGAACAAGAAGATACACATTTCATTCCAAGAGTTCGAATTGAAAATCTTACAATGACACTTGCATCTTTTCATTGAATATCTGAATTTTCTCGGTGTGAGCATAGGCGCGTTCCTCGGGCGTCTGAGTGGCGCATCTGAGCGATGCAGGCGCTGCGAGAGCGTGGCGTACGCAGCACTCGCGTCGCTCATACGCCCGAGGAACGCGCACGCCTTATGTGGGGGACGCCTTAGGATAAATTAGTAGTAAATAGTGATTATTGTCAGTGAGGTGATTGCTCAAATGTCGTTTTCTCAGTCTCGGTAACGGCGACTGATATACTCTGTTCAAATCCAATTCAATATTTTTGGAAACATAATCAAAGAGTAAAAACTCTATTTACCAGTAATAACGTGCAATTTCACTCGCGGCGGAAATCAATGCGAACTCTTTTATATGCCTACAGAATTGTCCAACGTGCGAATTTCAACTTTAACGCTGTGAACTACGATTCATATTTCGTTAATGGATGCACGAGGCGTGCGGGAGTAGACGTGTAGGGCTGGCAGCGCGGGCGGCGGAGACGCGAGCAATCGGAACGTAAGTGCGTTAGCGCGTGCGGGCTGTTGTTCGAGCCCATTAATGATTATAGTCGCCGGCGGCTATCTCGTGTTTTATACCTACTGCGCGGAGTGACAGGTCTGACAAATTAGAAAAAAAAGTGTAATAATTGTCTTTCTTACTTATTGTCTTCTTGTTTACAAAAACAGTTGTACAGAGCATACAGACTGATTTATACACATCAGACCACTTACACCGAACGTCTCGAGTCTCACCTCGGCAATGGTGCACTTGTGGAACTCCATGATATTGCAGGTGAGCGTGCCGGTCTTGTCGCTGAACACGTACTTCACCATGCCCAGCTCCTCGTTCAGGTTGGAGGTGCGCGCCTGCGCGGGCGTGTCCGACTCCGCGTGGTACATCTCGCTATCCATCGCTATGAACTTCGCCTGTGAAGTTTCGAATACACTTCTATTTTAATAGCGAGTTGATGTGGCACTTTAGATGATTTAAGACAAAACGTCTACTTTTTCTAGGCCATGTTTATTTTATTACTAAGCGAAATTATGGATTTCCCCTCCCCCGTCGTTGTCACAGGTTGTCACAAGTTTTGGAACCACCTAACCTTTGTCACACAATGTTACATTCGGGTGATTGTTGATTAACAGAAAATGAAACTTACACTTCAGGGGTGGTCCACCTTATTTGTTGTCGAGATATTTACGTGTAAAGTAGACTATATAGTATATACTTGACACTAAATAAACAATGCTATATTGCTACTAACTAATAAAAGTGTTACAATATTACTTCACTTCAGATTCATTAAGCTCAGATGCTTGAACTAAGTCCATTTTAATAAATAAATGAATAAATAATGAATATGTATTATTAAAAAGGCGTTACTCACTTGAAAAAATCGCACAATTTCGGCAGTAACTTGTAGCGAAATAGGTATAAGATTATTGTATAATATTAAAAAGGTTAAAAAGTTGAATCCGAAATTAGCGTTCTGCGCTTCTGTAACAAAAAAAGCAACATTACATTCATCATCTAAACAAACTTAAAAAAAAAATGTCACTGCTGGGTGGAATGGTAAGGACAGCATGTAACTTGAGTGCCTCTTGTAGCTTTTGAATTAATTATTTTTTTGCGCTTGACTTGGGGAGAAAGCTGGTAAATGCGTGACGAAAGCGTTACGAAAAGTGTGATCGGGCGAACGGAAGTTCAGAGGAGAGTATAAGTTAATGAAGATGAAAAGAGAGAGAGTTACGTTTCGTACGTCACTATAGCAGCAAAGAGAGATCAGTGAGCGCGCACATTTTATTTCTCACTTTCTCTCATAGCCAATGTACTTATATATACTGATCATACCAGTGTAACTACTGATTGATTTGCGAGTTTAACTTCAGTAGTGAGGTCTAAAGCACACACGTTTTTTTTTTGTATACGGCCGTAAAACTAAAGATTGGAAAAGGCTATATTTGTCTACGCACATATACACGAATTGACTATGTCCTACCAAACACCCTTTTTCATTTCATTTCAACATTTCTAACGCAAACAAAGTCGCTAGCAAATAGTTAGGTAGTAAATATTATAAACAGTATATTACCGTCGAGGCCGAGGTACCAGTCAGCGGGCCCGCGGCGCCGCAGCCACAGCTCGGAGCACGCCGCGCTCAGCAGCGACAGCGCCAGCAGGATGCCGAACAGCAGCAGGATGTGAGTGTTCGTCTCCCGGTCTATTGACGACCGCTTGAGTGGCGCTGCACCGTGAATGTACTTAGAGAGGTGGACACACGCACGCCAGTACGTACACACGCAAGTATGGACGCACATACGCACGCACGAGCGCATCAAATCGTATAAAATAGTCACTACACAAAATTCAACGCTAATTCGTTAAGGCTAAAGAGTTCATTTTCCTATTTCAGCATCTGTCATGAAAAATGGCGCGTCTTAACATTAAAATGAAACGAATCGAAGGGAAATGTTATTTAACCGATCTAACAATTTTGAATATTCTTCATCTCATCCGATTCCATCGTCATAATCTACAATAACATTACAAAGAGAAAATATTTGACTGTCTATGGGTTTGTTTACATTAGATAAGCTCCGAAACTATAGGACTGTATTTGATGGGCATAGATATAGCCGCAAAATGTACGGTTACGCGGTATTTATTTCGCACGGACGAAGTCGCGGGCGACATCTAGTCGTTAATTACTGAGCTACTACGTCATCGATACTGCGATGAAAAGTACATGTTAATTGCAACGTTCCAGCGTTAATTAGACGGTAGCCAATAGATGGCGCTGATGCCCCACTACTTGCCTTTGGTGGAGTTCTTCATGAGCTTGGTCTCGTGGCCGGTGTAGACGACGGCGCCGAACACCCAGCCCGTGTTGCGCAACATCGCGCCGCGCGGCAGCAGCTGCTCCAGGCTCAGCGGCATCGTGCTGAAACATACATTTACTTTCATAAGACAAATGTTCTTGCAAATGCAATTAATTATTCCTGTAAATTAACTCGTATACATAGGTATACGGGAATTTCCGGGAAAAAGTCCGTATATGACGTACGTCGGAACGTCTTTCTTTTAACCCAAAAATAAAATAAAATAGTATAGCATTTTTTCCATTCCGTTGTACTTTAAAATAAAATACATATTATTTAAAAGTACAACGCCACCAACCAATCAAGTACTTCATTATCTTCAGCAATGTGTAGGGAACAATACACACGTCGTAGTTTAAGCTTGAACTTCCTGCTACTAATTTAAATAACACATAGCTCACGTTACACTAGACGGAAAGCAATTCAGTACCAGCGGCTCGATTGTAACCAAATTAATCAGACCCCCACCCCAGCTCAGCGGTGTTAGTTTTTTTTAGTGTCCGACCGAAAGTTCGGTTTCGGTTTCGGCCGAGTTTCAGCCAAAAATCAAGTTTCGGCGGCAGTTTCGGTTTCGGCCAAAAGTGGCCGAAACTTTTGCCGAAACCGAAACTGATTTCGGAAGTTGTCGTGCACGCTCGCCTAACTTCGTTTCTTGCGGCAACGCTTTGGCGGACGCTGGCGGCCCTGTTCGGGAATTGTCGTGCGCCGTTCGGATAGCTCTGTAGCAACACAACTTATCGTATCGTCAGTGCGTTATCGCCCGAAGCAAACATTCTTTAGAGGTTGTTTTGATGGAACTGATTACATGTAAGTTTTTGTTTCGTTTCTGTACTTGAATGATTTATATAGTTAAATATTGAGTCAGTAACTTTGTTTTGTTGTTACTAACAAATCAAGTCACATGTAAAAAAGAGATTATAAATGAAAAATGTGAAGTGTTTAATATGTTAAATTACGTTGTATAGGTAAACTTATTTCATGATTTGTTTTTCATTCCGATGACCTATTGATATAGTTTTGTTGTATTAGGGTTATTATTACAGTTTTATTTTTATTTTTAATTGTTTCAATCTAAAATGTCGCAAAGAGAAAAAATCCGATGATGACAACGACAACGAAATGATGACCAACATGAAAAATTCACTATAGGTACGAGTCCATGAACATCAGATTTTCGTCATTGAAAAAACTCCCTTCGTTGATGGTAGCTACAATATTGGACCCAAGGTTCAAGTCTAAATACCTTAATTCCAATGAAGTGGACATTGCTGTTACAGAGCTAATATCTTTCTTAACTGAGTCTGTAGTCAGCATGCAATCATCCCGCAGCACTGATAACAGCAATGTTTCTTCGGCTTCAACTACATGCGTCTCGCAAGCTCACCACATACAGCAAGAAAAAGAGAGTCTTTGGGATGTGCACGATAATACGTCTAGTCAAACAGAGACCACAGAATCTGAAGAAGACATAAAACACTTTCTGAAAGTAAAGATTCAGTCTTATCTGTCGGAGCCATTACTACAACGCAATGCTGACATATACAGTTATTGGAATAGCAGTCCATATCCTATATTGAGAAGTGCAGTTTTAAAATACCTTTCAGCTCCATCTATCAGTGTCCAGAGTGAGCAGCTGAACAGTGCTACTGGCCAAATATACTCGGATCGTCGCAATAATTTACGTGGCGAAAACGTAGACAAACTGCTTTTCTTGGCGTACAATATAACACTTTTTAATTATGAATATGAATAATACGAAAAACCAATAAGATATTTCGAAGTTTTTTTTTTATTTAATTTTATAATTGTTTTCAATTTAAATGTTTACTATAGTTTAGTAGTGAGTTTCGGTCGGACTCTAATTATAATATTATGAAAAAAATTTAATGAAATTTTAATTATAAACATAATCAAATTTAGTTCTCATAGCAAAACATTTTTCAGTTATCAATAATCAAATTAGTAATTATTACTGTTTCATTAAATATTGGTATTTTGAAATCTTATTAACTAATACTTCTCTTTTAGTTACCTCTTATATAAAAATAATAATTACTAAAATTACTATTACCTACACTCTTAAGTTCCAGTCTCAACAAAGATAATTAAATCACACATTTAGAATTAACAAAGATACCTAGATCACAATTAGTAGGACTGTCATACTTACATTTAAAATTAAGTAACTCACTACTAAACTATAGTAAACATTTAAATTGAAAACAATTATAAAATTAAATAAAAAAAAAAACTTCGAAATATCTTATTGGTTTTTCGTATTATTCATATTCATAATTAAAAAGTGTTATATTGTACGCCAAGAAAAGCAGTTTGTCTACGTTTTCGCCACGTAAATTATTGCGACGATCCGAGTATATTTGGCCAGTAGCACTGTTCAGCTGCTCACTCTGGACACTGATAGATGGAGCTGAAAGGTATTTTAAAACTGCACTTCTCAATATAGGATATGGACTGCTATTCCAATAACTGTATATGTCAGCATTGCGTTGTAGTAATGGCTCCGACAGATAAGACTGAATCTTTACTTTCAGAAAGTGTTTTATGTCTTCTTCAGATTCTGTGGTCTCTGTTTGACTAGACGTATTATCGTGCACATCCCAAAGACTCTCTTTTTCTTGCTGTATGTGGTGAGCTTGCGAGACGCATGTAGTTGAAGCCGAAGAAACATTGCTGTTATCAGTGCTGCGGGATGATTGCATGCTGACTACAGACTCAGTTAAGAAAGATATTAGCTCTGTAACAGCAATGTCCACTTCATTGGAATTAAGGTATTTAGACTTGAACCTTGGGTCCAATATTGTAGCTACCATCAACGAAGGGAGTTTTTTCAATGACGAAAATCTGATGTTCATGGACTCGTACCTATGGGGTCGTCCATTAATCACGTGATGCCTAAAGGGGGAGGGGGGGTCCGAAAAAAAATCACCAAATATCACCAAGGGGAGGAGGGGGTATAAGGAGACATCACGTGTATTTATTTTCGAATCTAGTCTATGCATACCGAAATTATTATCGGTTGTAGATTCGTAGTGTTGTTTAAATATTTACAAGACAAATGACTCGTATAGTTTTTAATTGCTTTAAATTATTCAATTAAATTGTTTTTTAAGTTAAATTTTTCTTCAAACATGACCTGTTTACTGTGTAAAAAAAAATACACGTGATCTTAGGTGGGGGAGGGGGGGTAGTATAAAACCTCACCACGTATCACCAGGGGGAGGGGAGGGGTCTAAAAAGTTGTTAAAAACATCACGTGATTAATGGACGGTCCCTATAGTGAATTTTTCATGTTGGTCATCATTTCGTTGTCGTTGTCATCATCGGATTTTTTCCCTTTGCGACATTTTAGTCTGAAACAATTAAAAATAAAAATAAAACTGTAATAATAACCCTAATACAACAAAACTATATCAATAGGTCATCGGAATGAAAAACAAATCTTGAAATAAGTTTACCTATACAACGTAATTTAACAAATTAAACACTTCACATTTTTCATTTATAATCTCTTATTTACATGTGACTTGATTTGTTAGTAACAACAAAACAAAGTTACTGACTCAATATTTAACTATATAAATCATTCAAGTACAGAAACGAAACAAAAACTTACATGTAATCAGTTCCATCAAAACAACCTCTAAAGAATGTTTGCGTCGGGCGATAACGCACTGACTAAGTTGTGTTGCTACAGAGCTATCCGAACGGCGCACGACAATTCCCGAACAGGGCCGCCAGCGTCCGCCAAAGCGTTGCCGCAAGAAACGAAGTTAGGCGAGCGTGCACGACAACTTCCGAAATCAGTTTCGGTTTCGGCAAAAGTTTCGGCCACTTTTGGCCGAAACCGAAACTGCCGCCGAAACTTGATTTTTGGCCGAAACTCGGCCGAAACCGAAACCGAACTTTCGGTCGGACACTAAATTTATAATATTAAATAAATTTCATAATATTATATTAAATAAATGATAACAACAAAATTAATATACCGTGTTTCCATTTAATGTCCTAATTAATGCAGAATAATGGATAAAATGCACCAAATTTCAGTATTTTAAGGAATTTTCTACTTGACCACGTGAGTTTCGGTTTCGGTTTCGGTTTCGGCCGAAACTGAAGCCACGGCCGAATATTCGGTTTCAGTTTCGGTTTCGGCCGGAAAACCAGTTTCGGTCGGACTCTAGTTTTTTTCATTACGGAATTTCTTGATTCGGTCGCCGCGCTCAAAGCCCGCGATAAAAGCTATGCAATAGCTTAAAAAGCATTCAGATAACTAATCGACTGAATAGCTCAAAAATAATTCAATTTAATATATGCAAAACAATTTTTCTTTAAATTAATTTTGATTTTTCAGTGTGTTGATTATTTGAAGGCGGTTCTCTTTTTGGTTTATAAGTTGGTCCCTCCTTGGCATTTCTAAACTACATATAGGAGATAGAAACTTGTAAGTTTCCATGCTGATAAATAAATTATGCTAATTGCACGTCGAGATAAATCCGACAAAAAAGAGTATCATGTAATATTTATCACCTTTTTGTACCATATCTTTGCAAATAAAATATTCTTATTCTAAAAACTCTACAGGAAATCGGACAATAACTTTTAAAGTAAGTTATTCAAAGAAAATTTATTACGTGTTGATAGTTGCGGAACCCTCCAAATGGACATGTCATGAAATGCTCTCGGTAAGTTAGGTTGCATTTTTGAAGTCGGTTTAAAAGCATTCAGTACGTTACTCACCTGGCGTTGGTCTCCTTCAGCATGCCGTTGAACTCGTACAGGTGTCGGTTGGGCGGCTCGCACGTGAGCGTCGCGCCCAGCTCGGCCAGCTGCGGCGGCGTGCGCAGGCGCGCGGTGTGAGCGTGCGCCTGCCGGATCTTGAGGTTGGTCTCGCCGTCCAGGTTGGAGGTCTCGATGAACGAGATGCCCTGAGGTTCGCTGCGAACACGTCAGGTATTCTAAATGTATGACTTTTTCGTGCTTTGACTGTCGCATAGGCCAATGTAATCATACACTATCATTCGCGCGCGGCTGCAATCGCAATCTGCACGGAAATGAACCTTCAACCATCACACCCAGCGCCACCTCTACTGGGGCACAGGTGCCACGACTCATGTGGGCCTCCCCGCATGGTAAGCTCTACTCCACTGCGACAGAAGATTGCAGGTTGTTTCTTTAAATTCTATGCAACTCCTGTCATTGTCAGCAGTAAGCGAGATGATAATGATGTTAAATTATAACTCTAAGAACACCCTCGATCACGTCAGCATAAAACTAGATTAAAATAAAATCGGTTTGGGAACTACGATGCCACGGACAGACACACACACACACACACACACACACACACACACTGACGTTAAACTTATAATAACCCTTTCGTTTTCGTCGGGGGTTAAAATAATACACGCATAATATAATGTAGGTCTTAGACCTTAGTTGGAAGTCGCCGACCCTGTTCAATTCTTGCATTTGCTCTGTTTATTCCGTAAACGGAGAAGTTTATGAGATGGCGGTGGCTTAGTACATGCATATATGAGAACTCTAACTAAACATGGTTGAGATATGATGATAATGAGTTTAATAATATGAATTAACACGTAGTATAGGTAGACGAACAAACATCAGCTACACCTGATAAATGTGAAACAGCCACGCTTCGGCATGAATGGGCCGGCTCGACCTGGTAAATAGCACGATATTACAGAAAACCGGCGTCAAATAACGCTTGCGTTGTTTCGCCGAGTGAGTGAGGTTACCGGAGGCCCAAGGTGTCCATGGGCGGCGGTAATCGCTTACCATCAGGCGTTCCGCAACAAATACCTGGAGGCGAGCAGCACCAGGTCGGCGGGGAAGAACTGGTTGTTGACGACGCGGCACACGTCGCCGACCTGCAGCCGCTCCCAGCGCACCGCCTTCCACACCTCCCCGCACAGCACCTCCACGCGCCGCCGGTTCGTCTCGTCGTCCGCGCGGTGCCGCTTCTGGAACGTGAGAGGACTTTCCAGAAGGTTCCACACTTCACACTCCACAGTCCACTGTACAGTTTACTAGAATTTTCTAGAACGTTGCACAGAAGAATTTCCTACAATGTTCCACAGTCTTGTAGAACTTACAAAATGGTTCTATAGTTTTGCAATGATTGAAAAAACTCGAGCTACCTCACGAGCTCGAGAGAGTCAGACTCGCGCTCGATGGGTTCCTTAATAATATGGTTGCTGTTATTAACGATCAAAAACGGTTCATAGGCCTGGTGACAGGCATACAAACGGACAGTGGAGTTTTCGTAATAGGGTCCCGTAGATTTTGCTCTCCCGAGTCGAATGAAACTAACCCAAATAAAGTAACTCATGTTCTTACAACTTAAACGAAACTTAACGACCTACGAAATTCCAAGTAAGGGCAAAAGTAGGTATTAAGTACGAATAAGAAAATAAGTAAGAAACTAATTCACAACATTATTAGTACGTCCCATTTAGATAACTTTCAATAGGGGATCGGACTACATCTGAAATATTTAGTTTCATTAATATATTCAGAAATATTGAGGCATTACTACTTGGTAAATGTAAAAAAATATATTATTTTATGTGTAGTTTACTAATTAATTAAATACATTTAAAAAGTACCAAACATTTTTTTTGCGAAATTGGTAAACAAAACATACATCATTAGTTTACTTACATCATATACAAAAACATTCATTATGGTAAGTATGAACTTAAACGCACAAATATCGGAGATATTTACAAATATGTTCCTTTCGTATACCTACTTCATACACTAAAGTTTAACCCAAGAGTGACGTCACTTGTAACCCGACTTTAGCATGGAGCGTTTTTACGAGACTTGCGACTTTTGTATACAAATCGCTATACCTTTGAAAATATCAGTGGCGGATCTACGACTTTTTCGAACCGGAGCAAAAATTTGATATGTCCCCCCCCCCCCCCCAAAATGCACTTTATGCGTCTTGAAAAAGAAATTTACTTGGTCTGTTCATATATCACTTACTATGTGTTCAAAAACTAAGTGCCCACTTGGAAATAAAAGAGGCTTCATATTTGTTCGATATTTCAAATTCTTATCTCAAGGATTTGGCCGATTTGGCGCCCCCATGAAACTGCCGCCCGGGGCAAGTGCCCCCAGTTGCCACCCCATAGATCCGGGGCTGGAAAATATTGACTTTTGAATTTTGATATACGGTTTCTTCTGAGAAGTTGCTCATATTGAAGAGTACTATTCATTTATGCAATATAAATAACAATGCGTAGCAGCACGGGTATAGAGTAAAAACAGTTCTGAAGGCACCAACTACTAGCTTATTGCGCCGCGCCCGCGTCAATACTCTCACGGGAACACTGCCCTTTTTGGGATAAAAGTAACCTACGGTTTAATACCGAGCCTAAAATACTACCATATGAAATTTTATCAAAATCCGCTAAGTAGTTTTTGCGTGAAAGAGTCAATATTCAACGAACACAGACGTAGGATAACGGGCCAGTACTCAGTTGTCGGTACTCACAAAGTCCTCGACGATCTCCTTGAGCGCGCTGACGCTGAGTATGAGCACGAGCGGCGTGAGCGTGGTCCAGCGGCCGGTGGGCGACACGTCGGGGATCTGCTGCAGCAGCGCGATCAGCAGGAAGAAGCAGTTGGAGTAGCGCCGGAACTGCTCGAACAAGAACAGCGGCACAAACGATGGCACGCTGCGGAAAATTATAGATGATTAAAAATGGTACCTACAATGTATGGAGGGTAGAGCTAAGGAGAACCATATCTCTCTCTTATAGGAGAAAAGTTGAAAAAGTGTCCAGCTGTATGCTATAAATAACAGTTCAAAAATCTTCCACAATGGCGCTGATGTACAAGAAGGGTATGGTATGAAGTTAGGAATAAGAGATGGAGTGAAGCGAGTTGAGTTTAGTTATTTAAAATTTTTGATGACTTTAGTAGATTAAAAGTAGTTAATTCAGTAAATCATGAATAGAATAATTACTCGCGTAGTCGAATATATTTTTATAAACATAACCGAAGAAGATGCTAAGATTTAGTTATCTGTTTAAATTTTGCCGCTTTACACTCCGTTGCGTCTGTAGCGCCCCCTATTTAACGCTTTTTACGGACACTTTTCACGTATGGAGATGGTACTCCTTGGCGCCTAGACAAATTACCTTCGTTAAAATTCGGAAAGATCTGTCGTATCGACTTCTCTTTTGAGATCACGACATTTTGTGCCTAGCCAAACGCACACTGTTGTTCGAATCGCAACAACGAATTGCTCAAACGTTTTATTTATTACTAGCTTTTGCCCGCGGCTCCGCCCGCGAGAAATGGGGTTTTTTGGCCACTTACGACTGTACTCTAAGTTAAATCTGTATATTCCTTATCTTACGTTCTCTCTTTAATTACTAATTGTTTGTCCGAAGCACCATCATACCATATTTCATTTCAATGGTTTAAACACTTAAGCCATGAAAGACATTAAAAAAATATACACAATAGTACATTATCCCTCGGGAACAATATTATATATCTTTTTGGGATAAAAAGTAAAAATACACAAAAAAGTATGAAATAAAACTTAATCTCTAAATAATTCCCCTTTCAAATTCGGCTAAAATTTTTACTATTTCTCTACTCAATCTTATTAATTTTGAAATCGATACGAGCCCAAACAATATTCTACAATATTTTATAGAACTTACGTTCATATTTGCGGGTACCGACTTCAAAATTAATAAGATTGAGTAGAGAAATAGTAAAAATTTTAGCCGAATTTGAAAGGGGAATTATTTAGATATTAAGTTTTATTTCATACTTTTTTGTGTATTTTTACTTTGGAAGTAGGTTTAATTTTTTGTTTAAAAATAATAATTTCACCCTTTTTAGAGATATATTTTCTTAAGTTATTATTAATACGTCTTAAGAACGTCTAAACTAAACGATCGAATGTATAATTGAATACGCGCCAAGCTTCCATAAAATATTGCTATTAAGATGATGATGATGATTACTGTAAGTTATAAAGTGGCATATGCTTGCAGTTCATTAAACAATACCGAAATTTCCAAACGCATATCTTTAAAGACTGAGGAGTTCTGTACAGTGCTTTTGGATCCAGGGTATACCTTGGTACAACATCTTATTTTTTGGTAGCATATGCTTGTGTTACTTCAGTAAAAGTCAAAATCACTATATGTGTGGATATAAATTTCGAGGAGGTCCCTCGATTCCTCAAGGATCGCATCATCATGTTCCCACTTTAGTGACTAAAGGACCAATTTCGAACTAAACCCTTTACAACAACAAAAGAATTTTGCAAATAGGTCCATAAACGGCAGAGTAATGTTCAAAGATATCCGTGTTAGTGTAAAATACTATGAGAAATACCTTTTATATCATCATAATCTGATGATGTATGGTGTGATAGTGGTGATGATGATGATGATTACTCTAACTGACAGGGTGGCATATGCTTGCAGTTCTTTAAACAACGCCGAAATTCCCAAACATGTATCTATAAGGAGCCAGGAGTTCTGTTCTGTACTTTTGGATCCAGGGTATACCTTGGAGCAAAATCTTACTTTTTGGTAGCATATACTTGAACTACTTCAGAAAAAGTCAAAATCACCATATGTGTCCATATAAATTTCGAGGAGTTCCCTCGATTCCTCATGGATCCCATCATCAGGTCACCACTTTGATATCAAAAGGACCAATTTGGGATTACACCCTATACATGACAGAAAAAACTATGAAAATCGGTCCACAGGCGGCGGAGTAATCGTTGAACATACAAAAAAAAAATAACCGCCTCCTTTTTTGGGAAGTCGGTTAAAAAGTACACTGCGCGTTTGTCCAAAGCATAAACCACTGCCATACCAAATTTCATTCAAATCAATTCAACCGTTTAGCAGTAAAAGACAATCAAAGTACACATAATAATAATACATTATCCCACGGGAACACCGCAAATTTTTGGGATAAAAAGTATCCTATGTCCTTTCCCAGGACTCAAAGTATCTCTGTACCAAATTTCATCAAAATCGGTTCAACGGTTAAAGCGTGAAGAGGTAACAGACAGACAGACAGACAGACAGACAGACAGACAGACAGACAGACAGACAGACAGACACACTTTCGCATTTATAATATTAGTATGGATAATCTGATGATGTATGGTGTGATAGTGGTGATGATGATGATGATTACTCTAACTGACAGGGTGGCATATGCTTGCAGTTCTTTAAACAACGCCGAAATTCCCAAACATGTATCTATAAGGAGCCAGGAGTTCTGTTCTGTACTTTTGGATCCAGGGTATACCTTGGAGCAAAATCTTACTTTTTGGTAGCATATACTTGAACTACTTCAGAAAAAGTCAAAATCACCATATGTGTCCATATAAATTTCGAGGAGTTCCCTCGATTCCTCATGGATCCCATCATCAGGTCACCACTTTGATATCAAAAGGACCAATTTGGGATTACACCCTATACATGACAGAAAAAACTATGAAAATCGGTCCACAGGCGGCGGAGTAATCGTTGAACATACAAAAAAAAATAACCGCCTCCTTTTTTGGGAAGTCGGTTAAAAAGTACACTGCGCGTTTGTCCAAAGCATAAACCACTGCCATACCAAATTTCATTCAAATCAATTCAACCGTTTAGCAGTAAAAGACAATCAAAGTACACATAATAATAATACATTATCCCACGGGAACACCGCAAATTTTTGGGACAAAAAGTATCCTATGTCCTTTCCCAGGACTCAAAGTATCTCTGTACCAAATTTCATCAAAATCGGTTCAACGGTTAAAGCGTGAAGAGGTAACAGACAGACAGACAGACAGACAGACAGACAGACAGACACACTTTCGCATTTATAATATTAGTATGGATAATCTGATGATGTATGGTGTGATAGTGGTGATGATGATGATGATTACTCTAACTGACAGGGTGGCATATGCTTGCAGTTCTTTAAACAACGCCGAAATTCCCAAACATGTATCTATAAGGAGCCAGGAGTTCTGTTCTGTACTTTTGGATCCAGGGTATACCTTGGAGCAAAATCTTACTTTTTGGTAGCATATACTTGAACTACTTCAGAAAAAGTCAAAATCACCATATGTGTCCATATAAATTTCGAGGAGTTCCCTCGATTCCTCATGGATCCCATCATCAGGTCACCACTTTGATATCAAAAGGACCAATTTGGGATTACACCCTATACATGACAGAAAAAACTATGAAAATCGGTCCACAGGCGGCGGAGTAATCGTTGAACATACAAAAAAAAATAACCGCCTCCTTTTTTGGGAAGTCGGTTAAAAAGTACACTGCGCGTTTGTCCAAAGCATAAACCACTGCCATACCAAATTTCATTCAAATCAATTCAACCGTTTAGCAGTAAAAGACAATCAAAGTACACATAATAATAATACATTATCCCACGGGAACACCGCAAATTTTTGGGACAAAAAGTATCCTATGTCCTTTCCCAGGACTCAAAGTATCTCTGTACCAAATTTCATCAAAATCGGTTCAACGGTTAAAGCGTGAAGAGGTAACAGACAGACAGACAGACAGACAGACAGACAGACAGACACACTTTCGCATTTATAATATTAGTATGGATTTATTTATGGCGTCGGCTTATCACCATTTGCCAATGTCAAGTATATTATTTTCATCAACGTACTGTATAATTCTAAATCGTCAAGTCCAAAGTCTAGTCAAAGTCCAAATAAATAGTCACGGTAGTCAATCAGTCAAGTCAGTCGATTCAGTAAAGTGGTAGACGCTTTACTGAAACTTCCTAGGGAGTTTTGGCGGGAAACCCAATTTAGCACACATTTTGTAGAATGTATCACTTTTCCACACTAATGCACCTCAACGAATAATTAATGGTTAATATTCCACCACTATAACACATTAAAAACCGAATTAACACGAATTTAGAAAAATAATACAGAAACACAACATTGCTGATTGACTTTCCCGGCAAAACTCTGCTCAAACGTTAGTTGTTTATGATTTCAAGAATTTAGCCGTCAGTTGTGAAGTTGTCAAATGTCATATATTTTTTTTTAATTATTGATGGCGTTACGGCATAAAACTATTTGTCAGTGTCAAGTTAAAAAGGCAGACAACTAGATTTAATGTAGGTACCTATATGATTTCAACACCGTATTATTTTCAAGTCTAATGTCTAGTCAAAGTTCAAAATACAAATAGTCAGTGCAAGTCAGTCGATTCAGTAAAACGGTACCTAGTAGTTTTATTGAAAATTCCTGGAGTGTTTTGTATAAAATGGAATCAAATTTCAAGTTTAGAAATTTACAAAAAGAATAAAGTAGGTACTTATTTAACAAGGCCGATTATTACGGTTGTAAGGCTGGAACATGAAGCATAGATACCAGGAGTCCGAACGGTATAGGCTTTTTAATAATAATTATGTACACAATAATAGGACCAGATCTTAGTTCTCTTTTCTGCCGCTAGGCGTGTGAGACCGACGAGTACCAAGTGTTGCCAATACTATTATACCGAGTGTTGCCAATACTATTATTTATTACAATTATTTTTAAATTACCGTTAGGCAATTACCGTGTTCTACGGTATCTATTTTTCGAGAACAGTTTCTAAGAATTTCCTAAAACTTTTATATAATAAGATTTCAATCTTTCCAGAGCTGTCAATAGCAACTTTAAACTTCCCGCGTAATTTCAAACGAGTGCATGTCGAACCGTCGCGCGCTCTACCGGCAAAAATCTGTCCCCGTAATTGAGACCATTATTTTAACATTACGTTCGGACTCCTTGTTATCTATACTTCGTGGGCTGGAACTTCAATATGCACCGAAATCCGAAACACCGGGAAAAATTCAGAGGATTATAAATTAGACACACAATTGGATAACTGTTTATCTATTGTATGACTCCAGAGTTCTATTTTGAATAATTATATTATATAATACATTATTTAATTAATTATCTTCTAGTTTTCATTGATAATACAGATTTTATACAGATTTCTTGCCAAATGGTCATAGGACACACATTATAAACAGATTTTAAGAGATTACACTAAAGGCCATACTCACGGTGCGTCCAGCAAATCCAGCACCGGTACTATTATGAATTTTAATATTATCCGGTGTTCAGCATAAAATATGTGTACAGTCTGACAAGGATCTTTTGGCACGTGGACAAAATCAGAACTAACATCGTCGTCTTGTAAAATGTCACTTTTAGTATTATATTGTATTGTTTTGTAGTTGCGACACTTACCTTTTGGCACGTGGATAAAATCAGTAATAACATCGCCGTCTTGTAAAATTTCACTTTTAGTAATAAGTATTGTTCTTATTTGCGACACTCACGCCCCCATCCAAGTGCCAAAAGATCCTTGTCCGACTGTAATGGCGTACTATTCTATTGTCTTGCGAATGATACCATCTAATAAAAAAGAAAGAAAAGGTTTTAATGTAAACTGCATTTTTATTTAGTATTAAATGACTATTACTAACTGTTTTAATTAGAATATGATATAGTTATAAACATTTGTTAAAATAATAATAAAGTACACTCGTTTTATCTAAGATTTTTCAAGTTACTTTTTAAAAATACCAACATTTTTCTGGTTGGCAACATGCAAGAACGAGACACACGGCCTCCCTTATGGCTATCTCGCTCGGCTCGGATTTGCCTCTATGGTACGTGCATTGTGAAATACACTCTATTACCAAGGCAATACAGTTCTTTTTAGCAATTACAAAATACGGAGTCTTCTATCCTTAGGACTATATCCATGTCCTGGTAACACTTTAAACTGGCCAGAAGAAGAAGAAGAAGAAGATGAAGTACAATAATTTTTGTTTGTTTAACAAAATAACAATTTACCTAACTTAGGCCTTTACATCCGATGATGGATGATTTATACAGTATTCTCCGAGCGAAGTAACCACTCTTGAAATACTGTAGTGCCTGGGACAGTTGGTTTTTAAATATCGTATGATTGCCCAAGCGCATACGGCATTCTCACAACATAGCCACCCTAGTCCAGAGGAATGACTAGTCAATACGTCTGGGGCCAACTATGTGCGGGTTTCCTCACGATGTTTTATGATGTGATGTGTAAATATTATCATTACCTTATATATAAGTAAAATGCGTTTTAAATCTTTATAATTTGTAGGAATTGTAGGTATACAATAATGTTGTTTATTAATGCAGTTTATTCATAGTGAGCAGTGGCATAGGGTTCCTATAACTCCATTCCTATCGGCTTCCCTTGTCACATACCTTTTGCAAACCTTCATAGAAATCCCTACCTATGATACAGGTTCCGGCTTCCCTTTGAAGGAGAAGCAGCCTTCGCCACTGATAGTGAGAAGTGATATAAATCATAATGTAATTATTAATGTATCTAAACCGCTACCAACCTAAGTTAATTTGTATTCATTCTGTGACAGGCTCTAACTAGTTTGTGTAAATAATAATTATTATTAGCTGTGTTGATTTTTAAATTGTATAATGTTATTATAGGTTATGTGACTTCAAGATTATTTAAAGAAATCTGCATTATGTAATTCCTTTGCAAGAAATAAAAATATTTTTACATTTTAAGTTTATTTTCTTACTAAAACCATGTAAAACTTACTTAAAAAAGTAAAATAAAATGTAGATACTCTTGTATTGTTATTATTTAATCAATCCTAATACGGACACTTGATACGGCACAACAACTTTATTAGAGGAATAATTGAAGGGATGGTAGTAGAAAACATGGAAGGCCGAGAAGAACTTTTATGGACAGGTGTAGGCGAATGTGATGGTCGTGTCGTATCAGGAGGTCAAGAGAAGGGCGGAGTGTAGAGAGGAATGGAGAAAGCATCACTGACAAGAGCAAAGCTCTTAAATTAGAATGAATGAATAATTCTAGCAAGACAATGCTTATAACATATTCAAAGTGCTATGGCCGCATTGTAATATTTTGTCTACAATATGTGGTAAGTGTTAGGTTTACTTATTTATTGCAATAGTACCCTGTACAGTCAAGGTACTTTAATAACACTTCCTTTAACGTTATAGTTCTGTAAAATTGTAAAGACTTTCAATTATTTAGTCACAAATATACTATAGAGATTAAATATATACGGTCTTATTCATAAAAACTTATAGAACACCTAAAGTGTTCTATAAGATCACTATAAGAAGATTGGCAAAAAATTTTATTCATAACAGCATTATATCAACAAAGAGTTCTATAAACTTATCATAAAGTTATAGAGGCCAGGACCCTACTTTAACAGTACTATAAGATACAAGATGGCCGAACTCATAACAGCTGATTACTAAAAAACTGACTTTTGACACAAATATTTTGTCAATGTTATTTTGTAAACAAAATAATTATTTCTGATTTTATAAAATAATGCAAGCTTTACACATCTTTAATGTCATTGAACAACTAGAAAACAGTACGCGTCGAAGAAAAGTGTACAGAAGTAGGGTTGATCCGTTTTCTTTGGACGTCCGTCCTTACTATGGTCGAATTTTAGGTGTATCAGTACTAACCTTATCTTCCTCCAACCAGTTTTCACTTCTCTGCCTTTTAACAGTCGAGGTCAATTACAATGCCATTAAAACTACTTTTATAATAACGTAAGGTACAACAATAATAAATTCAAACAGGTACGATAAATTGATCGTTGACAACAGTTGACAACTTGAAAGTATATTTTGACGTTCCGTATTGCGTAGACCACCAACAAATTGTAGTTTTATACATATTATCTATGATCGATTCAATATGTTCGTCCAACTTATTAGCCAACTTCCTAATAATGGCAACATTTTTGCTTAAAGACATTTGTTAGTTATAGAAGGTTTATAGAACTGTTATGAATAGACAATTTTATCGAACGTTATATAAGCCTATCGAGCATTTTAACTATTATCCGTTATAAACGTTTTATAAGCTTTTTTTATGAATAAGACCGTAAGTATTTAATTGGTTAACACTACTTGACTGTTTATAATAGGTGTAGGTATAATAGCATAGATATATAATATTAAATTTGTAATAATTAATCAAAGTATAATAGCAAATATTTCAAAACTTTTATGAGGTGTTTGTGTCCTTCTAACCCATTTATAAGACGAAGGTGTTGAGCATCGATGACAATAAAATATCATTACATTGAAAAACTTATAAATTTTAACAACTAAATACAAATCTTTATTTCTAAGGAAGTTTCAGAGAAACTTGCTTAATTATGAACTCCATTTGTTACCTACTATAATTTAGGTACCTACTATACACCTAAAGATTGCTTTCAGCTGATATAGTAGCGTGTAAAGATTAAAAACTGCAAGTAAGCTACAAATTAAGAAATTTATATTTTAACAAAGTGTTGAATTATACTTGAATACAATGAATTACATATTAGGTATTGACAATAATTGTGATTTATTGAATACTTTAGATTGAATTCTTTTGACTTTATGCAATATAGACTACTAGCTTTAGGCAACTTTAGGCAAATCATTATTATTTACAAATAACAGCTGATCAATAAAAATCCGCCATATTGTTCGTTGAGGCGATAAAGGTAGCCCCCTGGGTATCTTTATCGTTAGGTCGATAAAGATAAAGATCACGATCTACTAAATGTCACTTACGGCCGCTTGTCTAGGCATTGTATGGAGAAACACGTTAGAGCAATTCGTTATATGAGTGCATCGTTAGCGTATTCGTTCAAAGTGGCTGCTTGGCTACCAATTTTTTTAACGATACGACTGAATATGTCATTTAACGCACGCTTATGTCAATCCCATACATTTTTTATTCACGAAGTTCGCCGTCGATATTATTTAATGCATCTTGTCTAGCCCTCCTTATCTCTACCCTCCTTACTACAACGGGCGGCAGGCCGTACTGTAAAGCTCTATGGTCTATGCTATGCTTTTTAGGGTTCCGTAGTATTATAAGGAACCCTTATAGTTTAGCTCTGTCCGTCTGTCTGTCTATCAGTCCTTCTAACTTCTGTAATTATGAATATAAATTGATGAAATTTGGTATAGTTGTAGAGTGTGTGTAGATCTCGGTTTTGGCTTCATAAAATAATAATAAGTATCTGGGAGACTGAGAGTTTTAGTACAACGATAAAATAAATAAAAACAAATAAAAAGTTTTAAAAGAAACAGAATTATCACAAAAATATCCGACTGACCGGAGCTGAGACACCAATTTGCCAACAGTCCAAAAAGTCTAACGCTAACCAAGTCGCCAACCGCATTTGACATTTAGAAATCGAAATCACTCGTAACTTAAAACGTGACAAAAAAAACATATTATAACATAGATATATAATATTAAAAAGAGGTAGATATGTTATAAACGCGTAAAAATGAAGACTCGAATTGGTGCGAGTCGGGTCAATTTTGGTTAGTGTGCTCCGTGAGTAATAGCGTGTTTTGTGTTACTATGCGACGTTGACACATTGTCACGCGTCCCATGTCAATGTGTGTCGTGGCACAGAATTATTGTCAGTTTTGTAAGGATATAACGTATCTATGTCATAATTAATCAAAGTATTATAACTTAAAAATACGCAGTTTTCCAGAGATAAGACGTAGGACGTCTTAAAATCTCTGATATTATTTGACAATTTTACGGTGACATATATATACAAGATTTGCTAGCTTAAAGTGTTAAATTTTATATTTTAGGGGTGGCTCTCCATACAATATGTCCATACAGGGGATGACATTTTTTTTTTGATTTCAAATACCAAAAATATTAAATACGACACTAATTAAGCAAGTATGTCTGTCAAGCTCATAGGCCTGATTACCCTGTTACACATCGAATTATAATAATATTATGTAGGTAATATTCAATGTTTCAACAGAAGGAAATTCGGTCTAAAAGGAATTTGAGAAACGCGTCGCTCTATTGTCTATGACCTGAAAACAACTCGACATCAAAGGTGAACTATGACATGTGTATTAATTACGTCATCCGTGTAACTTGTACAGTCGGGAAAAATTAATATTACGTAGTTTAAGTGGCATAACAATTTATGTTAACATAGCATAAAATTGAGTCGCTTCCTTTCCTGCTGGCCGATTCTGTATCGTACATTTTGTATAATACAAAAGTGAGACTTTTCGTTACTCACTCCTCCGTTTCGTTATTAACTCAGTAATCTGTTGTGCATAGATCTTTATAACTACTTAACATATTTTAATGCAGTTTTCTACAATTAATCGAGTGTTTCAAGACAGATTTATATGTCAGTACATATATATGTTACGGGTAATGCTAGAAGATAGAGTAAACCTAGGTTTATTTGGGTTTACCTAGGATTACCCAAGCTTTGTGGATATAGTCCGAATATTTATTTATATTCGGCGTTTACCCGTATACAAATAAGTTTACCCAACACTGGTTGGGTAATATTCGGTGTTGGTCTGAATAATAATTAAAATAAATTTTAATTCGGAATTTACCCATACTCACCTAGGTCTACCTAAGACAGACTGGGTAATGTTAGAATAATTAATGAAATTAAAAACCATGTGCATTTATAGCTTTTGTTTAATTGAAAAAACGTACACAAAACAATCATTGTTTTTTTATATATTGGTGATATATTTTCAATGTCGATCAGTTTATCCTGACACACAGAAAACTGATTCCTTGAGAATATTCCTTCGATAGTTCCACGTTCGTTTCCTAGCTTGTAAAGATCATCAGTAATTTCTATAACTGCTATAAGCACGTTCCGAAAATCTCCTCTTCCACCATCAACATTATTATTACGACCAACACCAAACATTACCCAACCAGTGTTGGGTAAACTTAGTTATATACGGGTAAATGCCGAATATAAATAAATATTCGGACTTTATCCACGAAGCTTGGGTAATCCTAGGTGAACCCAAGTAAACCTAGGTTTACTCTATCTTCTAGTATTACCCGTAACATATACATTGCACCCGCGCGAAGTGAGCTCCGTGGCCTAGTGGGTAGACAGTTTGGTTCGCACTCGAAAGAGTGCAAGTTCGAATCCCAGGTTGTGGTGTGTACCAATGAGATTTTTTCAGATCTCAAGTACATTAAACGGACGCTCTAACGGTGAAGGAAAACATCTTGTTTTTTTTTTAATTGACCAGTCATTCCTCTGGACTAGGCTAACTATGTTGTGAGAATGCCGTATATGCTTGGGCAACCATATGACATTAAAAACCAACTGTCCCAACTCCCAGGCACTACAGTATTTCAAAGTGGTTGCTTCGCTCGGAGAATACTGTATAAATCATCCATTAACAGATGAAAAGGTCTAAGTGCAAAGTTGGGGTGGGTCGCTAGTAGTGGTAGTAAAATATATATATATATATATATATATATATATATATATATATATATATATATATATATATATATATTAGCAAAACAACATTTGCCGGGTCAGATTCGGATCAGCTAATTTATAATAGTTATTACATTATTTCGTTACACGTTTTATTTAACTAAACTAAATATTTTACATGTAGTCGTCTCTCCAATTACTCCCCTGATGAATGGTAATTTGCTAAACATCAAATTGCCTCGAGCGTACATAGCTCGCACGGTACACCTAGGTACATACGTAGGTATAATATATTGTTTCATTTACTCTGTGGACTGTGGGGCGCTCTCTGTAAACTACACAGTTCCACACAGTGTAAACCCTTTGACAACAGTCGGCTGCGAATAATACGCAGAGAATAGAGACAGACAGGTACACTGTGAAGCTTCCAGAGACCTCGTATTCCGAATTCAATTACACACGGTTCAGGGCAGCGACATTGAGTGCCATTTGGTTTATTGAATTGTAGGAATATCCTTAAGAATATTCCATTTAAGATGATTACATAATTATATTAATTAAAGTGAGGTCGCCGAGCACGCAGACTCATCCTTACTTGTCTCTTTCATTCTCGCACGAATATATTGCTATCACGTTCACACAGGTATGACACGCGATGAGTCAATATACGAAATTCTACGTGCTCCGCAACCGCACTTTCCATTCTATAAATAAATAATATAAAAAATAAAAATAAAAAAATAAAAAATAAAAATAAAAAAGCCTTTTATTTCATTACGCTTAAAATCTATTTGTAAACAATCCTATAATTTAAATAAGTTATTTGGTAACTAAACTTTATAATAACTATTAACTAGACTAGAATAATACAATATTATAACACTTTAGACTTCAATATTAATTATACATTTCAATATCCATTATAATTACATACCATTTAGATCCCATTATCAAACTTTTTTAATTTATATTTATAGTTAATTTCCTCTAGTTTTTATTCATTTATAATACATTTCATTATTACATTTTATTGACGTCATTTTTAAATTAAATTTTGTACATTACATTTACAATTTTTCACTATGTCAAAGTCAATAAATCAAAGTATTATATTATATTTTTACTTTTGTTTATGTTTATTAACTACACTTTAATTAATTAATAATTATAATGAATTATGTGTATTGTGTATTACATGATTATAATATACTGTCTATTTTTCACAAGGATTAATTTTTATTTATATTATTTTTAATTATATAATTATATTATGCAATGGTTGCTATGAATACTTAAATATAGATAGATTATTATAGATTAGTAAAACTTATTACATACATTGATTCAATTTCTCTATATTTTTTATTTGTTTTTACTATATAATTATTTAACATTTGACCGTAAGAACCCCTCTTCATTTGAGGGTAAAGGCCTCCTCCAGACAAGACCACAACTCTCTATCTTGGGCTTTATCTAACCAGTTTTTACCTGCCGTTTCTTTTAGTTCATCCTCCCAGCGCGTCACCGGTCTTCCTCTTTTTCTGCTTCCTCTAGGTCCAGGCCATGTTGTAATGAGTTTAGTCCATCTCTCGTCTGTCGTCCTTGCTACGTGTCCCGCCCATCGCCACTTCAGCCGTTTGGCGTAAGTATTGGCATCTAGGACACCGGTTATTTTTCTAATGAATGTGTGTGGTATGTGTTGAATTTTTCTAATATTTGTCATACTCCTCTCCATAGCTCTTTGACAGTGTCTAATTTTGTTGCAGATTTTCCGCGTAAATTTCCACGTCTGTGAGGCATAGGTCAGCGACGGTAGCAAGCAGGAATTCATTGCTCTTCTTTTTAGCTTTACAGGCATGTTACTTTTGAAAATTTCTTTTAGGTTCCAGAACTTTTGCCAGGTACCGTTTATTCGTTTATCTACCTCAATCTCATTGCTTTTTAAATCAAAAGATATTTGTTTTCCCAAATAAATATAGGATTCTACGTATTCAAGGGGAACATTGTTTAAATATACAGGTAATTTTTTACTGTTGGTCATGATTTTTGTCTTTTTCAGATTAATTTCCAGACCTACTTCTATACTGACTTTTTGTAACGATTGCAACATAAACTCTATCTCTTCACACTTTTCTGAAAACAGCACTATGTCGTCTGCAAATCTTAGATGGCTGATGTAGTTTCCTGATATATTTAGTCCGATATCTTTCCATTTCAGTTTTTTAAATACTTCCTCTAAGACAGCTATAAAAATGCGTGGAGACAATGGGTCACCCTGTCTAGCTCCTCTTTTTATTGGTATGGGTGGACCAGTTCTGTCCAGTTTTATTTTACTCATACTTTTTTCGTAGATACTTTTAAGTATGTTTATGTAGGTATTCTCTACTCCTTGTGATCTCAGAGTTTTCCATATTGCAGAGTGCAGTAGAGTATCGAAGGCCTTCTGGTAGTCAATAAAGACTATGTAGAGTTCTTTTTGGAATTCACGGTATTTCTCGATTATTAATTCTATTGAGTGTATATGATCTACGGTGGAATATCCCCTTCTAAATCCTGCCTGTTCAGCTGGTTGGTGAATGTCTAGGGACTTTCTAATTCTTTTTTCTAGTATTGAAGCGAATAACTTGTAGATTACCGGTAACAAACTAATCGGGCGATAATTACCCATATTTTTTGGATCGCCTTTTTTGTATAATAAAATTATATGTGATTCTGACCATTGATGTGGTGTAGAGCCTGTTTGTAGTACCTTATTAAATAATATTGTTAAATGTGGTGTTAAAAGACCGCTTGCTAGTATAATAGCCTCGCTTGATATCTGGTCGGGTCCTGGGCTCTTGTCTAGCTTTAGTCTTTTTATTTCATTAAAAACTTCCTGTTCTTCGATTGTTTTTATGTCTTTTGTTTCTAGGTCCATGTTTAGATTACATTCTGCTTGCTCTTCGGTATTATTCCCACAGTATAATTCCTTGTAATAATTTGTAGCAATGTCTATTATATTTTTTCTATTTTTTGTTGTGTTTGTAGTCCCCTGTAGGCTCTCTATCCAGGTTTTATGAGTATTCAGTTTTTTAAAAGCTTTTTTAACACCACCTGTAGTTGCCAGGTAACTCTCTAGAGTCGTAGTTCTATGATGTTTGTAATCATGTTTTATATATTTGCTGATAAGTTTGTATAGAGCCCTTAACTCATTTTTTGCCGATCTATTCTTTGGTTTCATTCTATGTAACTCTTGTCTTCGCTGGATAAGTTTCTTAGTGCGATCTGATAATATCGATCCTACATTTTCATTTGATTTGGTTGAGTGTGCTTTTTTTTGGCTGTTTTGGATAGAGCTTACTATAAAGTTATAGAGTTCTTGTACAGAGCTGCATTTTTCTATTAGTGGGGGTTCTAAAGAGGCTTCTAGCGATTTAACATAATTGTCTTTGTGGTTTTTGTGTTTCAGACAGTTTTTATTACTTATGGTGTAATTTGCTCTACTCTTCTTGCAAGAGCCCAAATTTAATTTAGCTCTTACTAGTCTATGATCGGTGGGGTATGTTGGATTTAGTATTTGTACATCATATACTTTTTTATGTAGGTTTGTTAAAATAAAATCAATTTCGTTTTTCGAGTTACCGTCTGGTGATTTCCAGGTCCAACGTTTGTTTGGATTTTTCTTGAAAAATGTGTTCATAATAGCGAACTTGTTTTCGTATGCGAACCTTATGAGTCGGTCACCGCGGCTGTTTCTGTTCCCATAGCCATGTTGTTTCATAATAAGATGCTCCTCGGGTTTTGGCTGGCCTATTTTGGCGTTAAAATCTCCCATTACTATAACATTTTTTCCTGATTTTTCAAGTGCCCTGTTGATAGTGTCATAAAATAATTCAACTTCTTCATCGCTAGCTGCTTCTGTTGGGGCATAGACTTGTAATATGCTTAAAACGAAGTCGTTGATGTTTAGCTGTAGTAATGCGACGCGTTCAGAAAAACCCTGAAAACATTCTATGTAGTGTTTTAAATTTTTTCTTACTATAAATCCAACTCCGTAGAGACCTGGAGTTTCTCCTTTGTAATATAGAATGAAGTCATCATATTCTTCTATAGAATTTCCAAGTTTTCTTGTCTCGGACAGCCCGATTATGTCGTAGTTTATGTTCAGCAGCGCCTCTTTTAGTTCGTACAGGCGGCTGTAGCTTGACAAAGTTCTTACATTATACGTTGCTATGTATATAATGTTTTTTATTTTCTTTAAATGACGTTCTTCTTGCGAGTTGTGTTTTATTAACTTGTCTGAAGGGTTTTGGTCTAAATCCCCCACGGTGACCAGCCGTCTTGGGGGGTTGAGAGGGGTCCGTGGTAATTGTTATTGTAGAGTTAAAACGGAATCTTCCTTTTGAGCATACTGAGGGACAGATTGGCTGTGTGTCAAAGTTGGCTGTTTAACTAAGAAATTGTTCATGCTATTATTTCTTGCCGTTTTACTGAGCTTCTTTTTATGATAATTATTGCTGAGATTGCTTGATAACTCTGGAGATGCTGATAAATTCCTTTTTTTGTCATTTTTCTCCTGTTCAGCAAGAACTACTTGAGTTTCAGAATTTTGTTTAGTTGTTCCCTCAAGATATATTAATTTGTCGTATTTTATAATTACCCTTTTACCTAGTTCTCTCTCTTTTTTCAATTCTAGTTGTAATTCTTTGCGTTTATTTAATACATCTAGGGGGAAATCTTCTTTTATGTAGTATGGTGTCCGTTCAAGCATCTTCTTGCTTTTTAATATTTTTATTTTTATATTTAATGTATGTAGAGTTACTACAATAGGTCTGATTTTTTCTCCTTTTTTTCCTAGTCTTCTTACTGATTCGATGATTTTCTCATTGTATTTTATGTTTAGTATATTTTGAATAACATCCTCTACTTTTTTTTCTAAGTCATGGTAGGACCTTTCTTCTTCTTTTACTCCAAAAAATATTAAATTTTTTCTTCTAATAAATTTCTCCATGTTATTAAGTTTAGCTTTTTGTAGTTCTAATTGTTGCTCTAAAAATTCGTTTCTAGTTTCTAGGTTTCGAAATTTTTCACTTATGTTGTTGATAATTGTATTTTTCAAATCTTCTTTCATTTCTAACATCTCTTTCTTTTGTTGTCTCATTTCTTCCTGCATATTAATTAGCATGCTTTTTATTTCTTCCATTTTTAGTGTATATTTCTCTTGCGACTAATATTTAAGTTTTTTTTTTTTTTTTTTGAGTTCCTTTTCGGAGGTACATCCACTCGTCACTAGGTGGCGTTGCTAAAGTATTTATTGAGTTCCTTCTGTGGGGTTCATCCACTCATCGCTAGATGGCGCTGCTAATTTTAATGGAGCTCCTTTTGTAAGTTTCATATACTCGTCGCTAGGTGGCGATGTCACTATATAACGCTCATCAGTCTTTTATGTTATCTATGCCACTAAGAGGTTTATACAGTTGACGCTAGATGTCGCTTATTAGGTAATTCTTGTATAATTGTTTCTTCTTGGTAATGACTTGCAGAATTTTTAGGTTATAACATTTGTGATGAATAATTATAACACCCAGAGATAGATCACTTGCACTGTATTTTGTCCTTTATTAGGTATTCACTAGTTTTAATTTAGTTGTAGGTAGTTTATGCACTTAAAATTCGTGAAAAAGATCGATACATGGTACATAGACTTTGAGTGATTTTGTTGTAATTTTAGTTGTCTTATGCACTTTATTTCGAAAAATCCTATGAACTCGTGTTTGCTGTGTAGGTATATCGTCTCTTAATAGCTGATATTGGTTTATTTTAACTTTTATTTCCACAAATGTCACTTAATGATTTGTTCGTTTTGTTCAATTTAACTGACACTTTTACACTTTTACAGTTTTAAAGATTTATGCACTTTTTAGCACTGTTTCACCGTAACTCTAACTTTGCACTTGTTCAGCTTGCATATTTTGACTTGATTAATCACTATTTTACTTTTAAACTGAGCTTTTTATATTTTTTAACTATTTTAAAATACGGACTCGATGTTGACAGGTATAGAGCCCCAACATTCCATTCTATAGTCAATAATATAGACAAAATAGTATGTTCAGATCATCTAAATCGCATCCGCAAGATTGTATACGGCCAGGCTATGACTCAATTAGTCAATTAAATTGGATCAAATATATGATCATTTAGATGATCAGAGATATTTGATAATGTAATATCCCAGTTAGGTACGTTAGTAATATATATTCTTTGCTTATAGGTGCGGGCGAGAAATCGGCGTCGCATCGCATACCTGTTTTGTGTGAGAGCACTGAGAGCCCTAAAGGAATACAATGACTCATTAAAGTGGTGGAATTTCATATTTTTGTTAACGTTTAGATTAAACGGATTCTATGATGAATTGATAAGAAGCTACAGGAGTGCCTAATTACATCGTACACTGGGTTAGACAATAGACAGAGAACAGATTACCCGAGGGTCGACTGTATTTTTTTTTCTTTTTTCTTTTTTAAATCCTTTACAATATTTGAGATGGAAACTTCAATCTAAGACGAAAAAAAAAATAGAAACTACAGACGCAGATTTCTATTGTGAACTGCTCGATAATGCAACAAGGTTAAACGAGGTCAGATGTCGTTGGCTCTCTAATAATGGCGACTATTCCGAGGCATCGACTCTCCGCACGTATCACCATGACAACTAGCTGGGATATTGTCCGGAATCCGTAAGGCCGGGGAAAAGACAGAGTAGTGAAAATAGAACTCTGCGCTAATACATTAGCTGAAAATCGAACACAAGACTATCGAGTCAAATGTCAACGTCATACATGACAGCACGACACTCGACACTTCGATTTTCAAGTCTATTGTATTGGCGCGGAGTTCTATTTTCAGTGCTCTGAGTTTTCCCGAGCTCGCCGAATTCCGGATCATATAGTCTCAGCCTTAAGTATATAAAAATACATGTTGCCCGCGACTTTGCGCGCGCAAAAGTTCATCTTGCGGAAACCGTACATTTTTTTTGCGATAGAAAGTAGCCTATATCCTTCCCCGTGGTCTACTCTACATCTCTGCCAAATTTCATCAAAATCGGTCGAGTAGTTTCGGAGCCTATTCAATGCAAACAAAGTTTTCCTCTTTATTATATTAGTATAGATTAATATTTTAGAAATTCGAAAAATATACTGAATAAGAGCAGGATATTTCTAATAAAAAAACTCCTTACTACCGGAAGTCTATCTCCATTCTTTTTTATTCTGAAACATGGCCTCCGCGCATCATTCTTAGGTTACTCGCGCGGCGGTAATAATGGGTACGATAAAAATTATTATATTTTTTAATCAGTAGCCACGGAGCTCAGTTTGTTATAATAAGCCGGCCAAATGCGATTCGCACTCGCACACGTAGGGTTCCGTGCCATTATACTAATATTTTACATATTTTTACTTATTATTTCGTTATTTCTTTAAGAAGTTCTCCAAGTAAGTGTATTTTACTGTTTTAACCAAAAAGAAAAAAATCCCCTAAAGTTGATTATCTCATAGTCTTAGCAAGTCTCAATGTTTTTAAAAGACCTATCTAATGATACTATGGGGTACATACTATGGGGTAGACGCGAGAAAAAAAAATCCCACATTACTTGTAGGGATGATCCCCAAGAAAAACATATTTTTCGTGATTTTACTTTAGCACTTTGTCGACGTGGTAAATACAAACATCCATGTTAAGTTTCATCTTTCTAGCACTAACCGTTTGGATGGTAAGCCGAAGACGGACGGACGGAAATGACGAAACCATAAGGGTCCCAAGACGTGACCCACGGAGCCCTAGAAAGGGTTGTGTAGCAACGAGTCGTTAATCAATATCTTATGTATCTTATTACAAAGCTGTCTTGTTATTATCATTTGATGTACAATGTACAGAGGGGGTGTCCACTAGCGCGACTAACGAGCCCTGCTTTGCCTCACCAATATACATTTTCGTATAAATGTTTCGCGCATTGTTAAGTGTTAACATACCTGCTGCAAAGGACTGTTTCGTGGAAATTCCATTATAAGTTTTATTTTATTTCACAGCTTCGCACGGTATACATATTATACACCTTCCTCTAGAATTATCTAGAATCAATTAAAGATCTCGGATGTCCATGATAAATATTATACCAATAAAATAATAGTAATTTATGTAAGTTAAGTTTAAACTATTTTATAAAAAAGATTAATGCGAAAAAAGATTAAAAAATTTATACGATATGGAAGTACTTAATATAATATAATAATAACTAACTGAACCGACAGACGTTGTTCTGTCTTAAATTTGAACTGGAAAGAATAAATGACTACACCTACTCCTACTCCTAAAACTACTCCTACACCCAATCATACACCCACTACTACCCATAATGCTACACCTACTCCTACTCATATGCCTACACCTGCTCCTACACCTACTCCTACACAATATACTCCTACACCTACTCCTACTACATACACCTTCTCCAATAATAAAAAAAAGGTCCAGCCCGCGCCCATTACGCCAGCGTAAGTACAGTAATCCACGGGTGTATATCCCGCGATATAAAGTAGCCTAAGGCCCCGTGGTCTACTTTATATCTGTGACAAATTTCATCATAATCGGTTTAGTAATCTTTACGTGAAAGCGTAAATTCCTACAGTAACCGTACATTTCTCCGCGATATAAAGTAGCCTACGTCCTTCTCCGTGGTCTAATCTATATTTGTGCCAAATTTTGATGATGATCAGTTCAGTAGTTTTAACGTGAAAGCGTTCAGGTTTATTTTTTATTTTTCTATAACTTATTAAAATCGTAATATCTATTGAATGGAATAGCCGATTTGAACAATTTAAAAAAATCTAAATGATATGATTTAATTGAATCAGGATTTAAAGTTTAAACAGAAGTATGAATAACATGGTCGAATTTTGGTCGGCATTTCTATCAACTTTTAAAATGTTAAAAGTGGTTATTGTGACATAACAATAATAGTTGGACAGCGAAGTTTTTTGTAGTTATTGATATGTTCTTTAATATTGTAGAACATACTTTTATTCTATCATCAATAGTTTCCGCAGCGCATGCTACCAAAGATGTTTTATTGCATGTTTTTTACACCTTGGGTTACGTTATTAAAGTTTTGGTAAGGATCCCTAATCTTTTCTACCAATAAATATAGCCTATGTTACTCAGGATGAATGTAGCTTTATAATAGTGAAAGATTTTTTGAAATCGGCACAGTAGTTTTTGATTTTATTCATTACAAACATACAAAAATACAAATCTTTCCTCTTTATAATATTACTGTAGATAATAATTACTCTATCTATTCCTGAAAACTGCATTAAAATCCGTTGAGTAGATTAAGAGGTAGACTAAGGTGTAGAGTTTGTGATGTTAGGCTTGTAGAGTTAGAAATTTGATCGATGGTTTTATATGAGATCTGACAGTTTTTTTGACTATGCGAGTCATTTGGTATCGTCTTGGCATCACTTTACATGGAAATGTTTTTGGTGGGTAATAAATAATAATAAATCAGTAATAAGTATTATACTAGATGTTAGCCGTGACATTGTTTCAACAGTTTCATTAATATTAAAATTAATTAAAATTAATATGTTAAATAAAATACATTTAATGCAAAAAATATATGTAAAAGTGACGTGCATATTTTAAAATATATATACTACATGACCTTATCAGGCCGCAATAAAATCCAGGACGCCGCTTTAAAACTATCCAGGACGCCATAGGATATTGCAAAAACTAAGACATATCCTGGGACAACGGGACGGTTGGGAACCCGTATAGGTGAAAAACATGATGCGTCGCGTCGCTTTGATTCTGCGCCAGTGCGAGTTGCGCCTTTAGGGGCCCTATACATGGTCCGGTCTGCCTTCAGTTCGGCCTGAACGGATGCATAATCGTATCGTCTGTGTGCAATTTCGAGATCGCATCAGTCGGCCGTTCGTTCCAGTGTTGCCAGCTCTGTTTTTGTGAAACTACTAAACTCGTATCGATTTCTACTAAAAACTACTAAAGAAGCTACTTAACTTAGGAATTCCTGAAGCCCCCCAAAAACCACTGCTTTTTAAGTTTTATTATATTAAATATTTTTTATTAATTGAATTTGATTATAAATTTTACAATTAAATTAAAATATACTAGGAAATATTACGCATATAGTAATTAAACGGGTAGTTTTAAGAAAATTACGGACTTATTGTATTATTATGATAAGATGTAATTTTTTTTTGTTATTTTTTTTGTGCTTAACCTAGGCCATTTTGCATATATGATTACTGTCTGGCTCTTTCCTACTAAAACACTACTAACAACCAAATTACTACTAAGGACGGAATAAAATACTTATTTTTCCGTGTGTGGGCCCGAATCCGTTCAGGCCGAACTGACGTAAATTGGGTTGGATGCGATTTTTTTCGTGTGTGTGCTCGAATCCGTTCAGGCCAAATTGACGTCAGTTCTAACTGAAACGATCGGCCTCTCGTCTGTGGGAGCCTTAAAACTCATTCCTAATCACTCCGTCACACGGGCGTTATATCGGATAATGTGCACCCTCAACCTTGCGAGTTGCGACCGTCACCGCTTGATCCAATTACTGGCTCAATGTTACACTGTCCTCGCTCTGGCCGTGGGCATGACGGCTACTGGCGTACGCCGTACACGCCCTTACCCTTCAAGTGCACCGTAACATCGCTCAACTAGCACGCAACGTTTGAACTTCAGCATCAACGACCGGTGCATTAATAAATGTTTACAAGCATACATGGACATAAAAAGCTAAGCATTGAGTGAACAATGGCGGAGACTTACGTTTGTGTTAAATTTACGGGTAATTGCCATTGGCGCACTGGCGGCCGATCGTCTTATTTGCTGTGAATGTGTGCGTGCGGCACGTGTCGCTACGATACGGTCGTCTTACTTTGATTGCTTCACTATTCATATTACTGAAGCGGTGTCCGCCTTTTTTTACGTTCATGCAAGCATACAAAATATACGAGGGACAGGGTAACTCGAGTGCCCTATTGGGTCAGACGAGTTTTACATTTGACAATATAGAGCTCATTGTTGTGCTGTAAAAATTACGCCAAACGAGTAAAAAAGACGAGATATAATAATAGAGGTTAAAGAAACAATATTATTTGTTGCAATTAAACTCATAAAATATTTTAAAATTAAAGCCTGATACGGCGGTTACGGTAATACGCGTACGCAGGGGTGGTCGACTTTGTTCTCGTCTTGTGTCGCAGCGGGGGCTAGACTTGGGTTGCCAATGCAAAAATATTTCCAAATTGCATAATATTAACCACTGGTCACCCCATCACAACCTGTCATATAGTAGAAACAAATAATTTTATCACAAGAAAAATGTCTGCCATTGCTTTCGTTGCGTGCGCAAATTATTTCTTGTGAATCCTATGCTCTTTGAGTTTTCATATTAACTAAATTGTTTTCGCCAATTAACGTTGAGTTGAGCTTCGGTTCCTCCGTTTCTTAGCGCTTTAGATATATTTAGTGCTGTGAAAATTTTGAGATAGAGACTTTACTAGATAGTGACTATTTGTGTTTGTGTAAAATGAAGGAAAATAAAAGAAAATGTGTGAAATGTGGGTCTTCGCCTGCCAATGACTCTGACACAAAACTCTTTAGATTTCCAAAACCTGGTTCCACAAACACTCTCCGGTAAGTTAAATAGTAATTATGTACTTAGGTCTACGACTAATATGTAGTATACGTACCTATACTTTAGAATTATTTAATTTTGGTTGGTCTCTATTGTTTTCTATACTTTACACTAAGTATACATCGTCACAAAATATCAATTTCATTTCATTGCTATTAAAAATGATTGCTGATTGCCACTTCATGTAAATTAATAAATTTATTGGAATGTACTAACATAATAGTTAATACAAACATAAATTAATGTTATTTTACATTGCAGTTGTGAATTATGGGCAAAATATTGTTTCCCGGATCAACAATGGGGGTCAAGAGATTTTCAAAATCTGCTGCATTCCCAACATAATATGTTATGTCACCGACATTTTAAAGAAACAGATTTTGTGGACTTGTCCATAAAAAAATTGCGACGTTTTGCTTCTCCAGATTTTGAGGTTAGTATAATATATGTTATAAATTCCTATATCCTAGAGATATGTATTTGTTGTTAAGAAGGTATGCAATGTAGTGAAACATTTTTTCTATTGGTAATAGGTAAAATGTGTATCTAAAGGTGTGACTCCTGCGAAAGTTTTTTACTGGGAATGTTTTCTGTCCGTTGTCCAAAAAACATTGTCTATTCTTACACAAATGTGTATAGCCATGCCCCAATGTCTTGATGTTTTATGTAATGTTTTGAAAGATACTATATAGGCTTAAGGGATGTTCTTTAATTTACTCAATTTACATACAGGGTGCAATTAAACCTACCGGCCAAATTTTTTTTAGGGCTTAGGTATCAGTAGGAGAGTCCATTTAAACAAAAAAATAAGGTGTAAATTTTTTTACAGTAACATATTTTATCCCAATCAAAATCCTTGCAGAATGGTCATTTCGTACCTACGAATTACGATAGCGCTATTTATGCGTCGGCGCGGCGCCGGGCGGTCTGTCGTCATGGTAACGCGGGGGTGTCAGGGAGACGCGGGTGGGTTGCGCCGGCGCCGGCCGGTCCGTGCCGGTTATTTAGTAGACATGCTCAAAACAGTACCCTGTAGTGTAATGCTATATAGCATGACATTCCGCATCGCGTCATATGGCATGCTATCAGTACGCAGAACACTAAGGGGCCCCATACATGGTCCGGTCTACCTTCAGTTCGGCCTAAACGGATGCAAAATCGTATCGTGTGTGTGCAATTTCGAGATCGCATCAGGCGGCCGTACGGACTGAAGCGATTCGTTCCAGTGTTGCCAGCTCTTTTTTTGTGAAACTACTAAACTCGTATCGATTTCTACTAAAACTACTAAAAAACTACTAAAGAGGCTACTTAACTTAGGAATTCCTGAAGCCCCCCAAAAACCACTGCATTATAGGTTTATTTATATTAATTTTTTTCATTAATTGAATTTGATTATAAATTTTATCATTAAATTAAAATATACTAGGAAATATTACGTATTTAGTAGCTATTTTGCATATCATTACTGTCTGGCTCTTTCCTACTTAAACACTACTAATAACTAAATTTCTACCAAGGAGGGAATAAAATACTAAATTTTGTAAAATTTTGTAAAATAACTAAGTTGGCAACATTAATTCTGGCCTGACCGATCGGCCAGAACGCGCGGCCTGTCCTGACCGTGTGTGGACAAATCGCTTCAGTTCTTGCCCGAGCCGCGGCCGTACGGGCGTGTATCTTGTACAAGCGTTGTATGAGTTTTCGCGGTGTTTAAATACAAAATTGATAAACACGACCGTAGCGCGCGGCAAACCAGAATGGACTGATGCGACTGTTCCGTGTGTGGGCCCGAATCAGATCAGGCCGAACTGACGTAAATTGGATTGGATGCGATTTTTTCCGTGTGTGTGCTCGAATCCGTTCAGGCCGAACTGACGTCAGTTCCAGCTGAAACGATCGGCCTCTCGTCTGTGGGGGCCTTAAACATGACCTGACATGACGCGGTATACGAACGGCCTGCTATTACATGTACAATCACAGGTATGTGACATATTATGTCACATACCTGTGATTGTACTGAATGTTCTGTGTAATAGGTAGGCCTTTTATTATTATTATATTATATTATAGTCTTTATTTTTGACAAAGTTGATTTCCCTTCATACTTAACCCTGATTATCATGAGATAAGTACTAGAAAATTACAAAAAGAGTTTCCAGGCTTAGGACTGACAATATTACACTTTATTTTTCAACTGATGCGAGGTAATTTTAGCCTGAACATGGCATTTTTGGCAACAGGCATGTAGGTAATTAGGTATATTTTATGTATATAGGAAACAAATCCGTGTGAAGGAGACAGTATCCCGTCTGGCGAACTAGACTCCTCGTCACTTGTACTCGAACCTTATCGATATTATCCGACGGACACCGAGTACTATCAGAACACGGCAGGCCGCGCCGATCGTAGAGCATGCCGGCCGCCGGGGCATGCCATGTTTAATGTCATACGTCATGCTAAATTTTGTCGGGTAATGCGTACTGCTTGCTATATTACGCGTAATACATTACTCACAGTACCTACACATCTCTATTATTTAGTTTGTCGCCGTCCGCCGCGCGCGTAATTAGAGTGTGTAACAATGTACTCTAACCGCGAATGTTATGAGATGGTGAGGTGCTACATTTTGAGTGGCGAAAGTTTACGCGGAGCCCAGAGACTGTACGAACAAGAAAGCCTTCCTCGTCTTCGTAACAGTGGATTCACGAATGCAGCTGTACCGAATCGCCAAACAATTTTGTCCGTTAACCAAAGACTCTTGGATTATGGGCAGTTCACAACACCTGCACACGCTCTAGGAGGAGGAAGGCCGAGTTTACCGATTGAACTCCAAAACGACATCTTGGAGTTCTTTGAAAGAGACCCACGAGCGAGTACCCGCGATGCCGCCCGCCGCTTTAACAGTCGATTTGCGGTGTGGAAGTTATTAAACACTGTTAACTTACACCCATATCACTTCCAAAAGGTTCAGTCCTAGACCTAAAGTCGCGTATTGAACGTGCCTTTGACGAGGTTAAAAGTGACAGAGTTGTGCTCAACGAACTTAAAGACAATGTGCAAAAACGTGCTAGACTCTGCCTAGAGCGAAACAGTTTACAATTTGAACAATTTTTAAAGTACCTACTGTTAAGTGTAAATAAGGTAAATTATGTAAATAAGATTTAGAGGTGGGTGGTTTTGATTTTTAATTAGTTGTACATAAGTTGATTAAATTTTTTAAATACGCCTAAATGCAAAGGATGTGGTTTAGATTTATTTTAATTTCTAAAGTGCTTATTATTCGTAATTATTTAGAAAGTTGTAATTTTTCCATTGTTTTAATGTGTATCAATTAATTTTATTTTAAACATACCTACCTCCTTTACATTTTGACGGTCCTAAGCCCGTTAAAGTATGAAGGGAAAATTTGCAACTTATGATAATAACAAGAATTATGGTTATCAATGAAATGCGTAAAGGCCCCCACAGACGAGAGGCCGATCGTTTCAGCTGGAACTGACGTCAGTTCGGCCTGAACGGATTCGAGCACACACACGGAAAAAATCGCATCCAATCCAATTTACGTCAGTTCGGCCTGATCTGATTCGTGCCCACACACGGAACAGTCGCATCAGTCCATTCTGGTTTGCCGCGCGCTACGGTCGTGTTTATCAATTTTGTATTTAAACACCGCGAAAACTCATACAACGCTTGTACAAGATACACGCCCGCACGGCAGCGGGTCGGGCAAGAACTGAAGCGATTTGTCCACACACGGTCAGGACTAGAGATGTGATAAACGGCTTAAAATTAAAAGTTAACTTATCCGTTATTAAATACTAGCTTTTCCCCGCGACTTCGTCCGCGTGGAATAGTTACTTTGGGATATCGCTAAAATTTACCCGCGACTTCATTTACGTAGAAGAAGCGCTTCCACCTCACGACTGCCCGCCCGCTCCGCGCGCCTTACTATAGCGCGCATGATTATTTTATTACTGCGATATCTTCTAAAATACTCATTGAAATCAAATGATGTAAACGGCAAATTTCTTCTAGATTAAATGCTTGTAATGAATAACGTATTTACTTGGATAAGGATTAATATAATCTTTATGAAAACACCTTCACAAATAATGCTTACTTTTAGAACAAATTTGGTAAGTATAAAAAGGTTATAGTGAGCCAACCTTAAAAGATAGACATATACTGTCGCGGACTTTTTTTTAGAACTTTTAAAGGGGAACAATTCTGCCATACATCATTTTAGCGAAACTTTAACCGTTTCCGCAGCGTACGTAGCGAAAGCTCTCAAAAGGAAAAAAAGACCCCCGATTTTGTTACATTCTTGATTGGTACTCCGCTCGTATTGAGTTTAGCATGATGCTATATAGCCTAAAGCCTTCCTCGATAAGTGGACTATCCAACACAAAAAGAATTTTTCAATTCGTACCAGTAGTTCCTGAGATTAGCGCGTTCAAACAAACAAACAAACAAACAAACAAACTCTTCAGCTTTATAATATTAGTATAGATTCAATAGCAGCTTTTTTTAACTGCTTAGTTGCTTAGTTGCTTATTTGATTATCTACTTATTGCCACTTATAAGTTATAATATTTTTTGCGCTTATGTTACGTTTTTCGATCGCTTAAACTGATTTAAATTAACTTTCCTTCGTACTTTGCAGGCTTAGGACTGTCTGAAATCTGAATAATTATTAATATAATAATATGAACTCATAAAAATGTTTTTACATGTTGATAATATGCATTAATCTTAAATGTTGCTTATCATTAGTAATAGTTGATTTATAGGATAACAAACATCGCCACTTTTTCCACCTCATTTCTTTCAAAGTAGTTCCATAAATTACTGTTCCAATTCACGTCGTTTATTCGTCATCTTACGACAAAAACTTAATAAACTTAATACTAAAACACTACACGAAAAGTTTATATTACGTCCATATGGACCATTATTATATTTATTATTTACATTAAAACTTCACGGTAAGCCACCAAAGCACCACTATTACGATTAAAATACGAATTATTGCGTAACGTAATATAACGTGTTTTCGTCAACCCGCAAAGCGCAACTAACAAAAAGTGAATAAACACGAAAAAGCTTAATAGTTATAAGTACAAAAAATAACCCGTTTAAATAAGTGATGAGCTACATTAAAGAATTTTCACTCTTATTGCGCTGTCATAAGAACTATTTTTCTTTGCTCATACCACACTTATGGCTTTATGACTATAAACGATATAACGATAAGTATAAGTGATAAACGCTTAATTTTTTAAACGACTTTACAACTTATTTATAAAAGCACGCTTTTTTAAACGCTTTACGTTATAACGGCCATCTCTAGTCAGGACAGGCCGCGCGTTCAGGCCGATCGGTCAGGCCAGAATTAATGTTGCCAACTTAGTTATTTTACAAAATTTTACTAAATTGAGTATTTTATTCCCTCCTTGGTAGAAATTTAGTTATTAGTAGTGTTTAAGTAGGAAAGAGCCAGACAGTAATGATATGCAAAATAGCTACTAAATACGTAATATTTCCTAGTATATTTTAATTTAATGGTAAAATTTATAATCAAATTCAATTAATGAAAAAAATTTAATATAATAAAACCTAAAATGCAGTGGTTTTTGGGGGGCTTCAGGAATTCCTAAGTTAAGTAGCCTCTTTAGTAGTTTTTTAGTAGTTTTAGTAGAAATCGATACGAGTTTAGTAGTTTCACAAAAAAAGAGCTGGCAACACTGGAACGAATCGCTTCAGTCCGTACGGCCGCCTGATGCGATCTCGAAATTGCACACACACGATACGATTTTGCATCCGTTCAGGCCGAACTGAAGGTAGACCGGACCATGTATGGGGCCCCTAAGCGGCATAAATGGCGGCGCATGGCGCAGTGTCCATAATTGTGGTGTTTTTCAGGAAAACTTTCGGATGCTATTTCTCAACATTTTAGTACTGAGTGATTATAAAAGAAAAAATACGTATATTTTTATTTTTAACAAGGATCAATATATCGAAATTTGGCCGGTAGGTTTAATTGCACCCTGTATAATATTTTTGTAGGAGGTGACCATGCCATATTTGGAAGTACCTATTGAACCAATTGCTGGACCATCCCAGCCATTAATGGATATAACTAATATGCCACTTTCTCTTCCTGGACCCTCTTCACTCAGTGGCAAAAGTTGTGGCAATATAATCAAAAAGAAAGAATCTGCATTTGAGAAATGCAAAAAATATGTAAAGAAAATTTCAAAACTGCAAAGAACAGTCAGATATATGAAAAATAAGAAGTATTTAAATAAATTAAATGAAAATAGTGCTCTTACGTGCCTATCTAAAAAGATAAGTCCTACGTTTGCACTATTACTACATGCACAGGTAAAAAATTATAACAGAGATCCTAAAGGAAGAAGATGGAGTACATCTGACAAAATAACAGCCTTGAGACTATTTAAAAGGTCTCCCACATGCGACCGGCTGCTAAGGAGAATGTTTTCTCTTCCTTCGCCAACATCTATAAAATCTCTGCTTAAAACATGTGTGCTTAATGTTGGCATAAATGATAATATATTTAATATAATTGGTACATTTGCAAAAGCTCAAAAACCAGAAAATAATGAATTTATATTGATGTTCGATGAAATGTCGATTAAAAACCATTTACAATACAGTCCAACCAAAGATGTTATTGAGGGATTCCAAGATCATGCTGAACAAGGTAGAACATCACAACCGGCGTCATATGCATTGGTGTTTATGATTGCTGGCATAAGAAAAAAAATTAAGCAACCAATAGCATTTTATATTTCAGGCTCTTCAGTTACCGCTGATAGATTAGCTGTGCTAATAAAAGACGTAAGCAACATTTTTTATAATATTATTTTGTTATAATTTTGCTGCAACATAATTATATTAGTTTAATATTAATTATTATGTTTAGTAATAATCAGTCATGTTTAGTAATTACACTAGTTAAAATTTGTGAAAAAACAAGGGTTTTAAATATTATTATCTATTTTAGGTACTTGGAGCATGCTATAAACACGGCATCAATGTATCGGCAACGGTGTGTGACATGGATGGTGTAAATAGAAGAGCCATTAATATTTTGGGGGCAACTGTGAACAAACCATATTTCAACCACAGCAGTCATAAAGTTGTTGCGTTATTTGATCCTCCACATTTAATTAAGTGCTTCAGAAATTTGTTTCTGAAGTATGATATAGAATGGATGACAGACATATCATCTGAAGATAAAACTGGAACAGGTAAAACTTTTTTTTATATAATTTTTAAATTGTTGTTTTATTCTGTACTAGAAGATGTAACCCACGGGAACCGTATATGTCCCGCGATAAAAAGTAGCCTATGTCCTTCCCCATGGTCTAATTTATATTTGTGCCAAATTTCATGATGATCAGTTTAGTAGTTTTTACATGAAAGTGTAAATAAAGTATCCCCCGGGGACCGTACATTTCCCTGCGATAAAAAATAGCCTATGTCCTTTCTTAGGCTATAGACTATCTGTGTACCAAATTTAATTCTAATCTGTTCAGTAGTTTTGCCGTGAAAGACGGACAAACAGACACACACACTTCACATTTATAATATTAGTATGGATGAGCAACCCGAGTGGTATGTTTCTGCATAAATGTCAGTTTACCTACTATTTTAAATATTAATTTTGCAGGCATAGCTAAGTGGAGCCATATTGTTAAGTTCTTTGAATTAGATAATGCAAATCCTAATTATGCATTTGCACCACTACTGAGACAGGATCACCTAAATCCTAACAATAAACAAAAAATGAAAGTAAAATTAGCTGTTCAGGTGCTAAGCCATACAGTGTCAGCTGGAATGTATGCCAGCATTGGCAAGGGTAAATATCAACTTTTTTTATAATGTCAGTCAACATTTTTTATTCAAAGTTGCTATTAATATACACATAATGATCGTCGGTATACATGATGCCTACCACTAGTTCTGGAACTAACCCGGCGAGAAGAACCGGCGCAAGAAACTCGCGATACATAATATATTATAATAGTATATAATATACCATACTAAATTCTTGCATTATATGGAAAATGTGTTACCTCTTGCATGTGTCTTGATAATTTTAAAATTATTAGAGATTAATATAATGGTAACTATGTACTTACATAGCTTAGGTACCATTTGAACTCAAATCTAACTGGGAATTTAATGTATAAGAAATGTAATTCTGTGGTGGTTGCTTAACAAAACACTCTAATGTTAATATTTGCTAAAACTCTAAAAAAAATAAGGGAAACAAAAGAAAAATTATTTGACAATGAACAAAAATTTAACAAATTTTTTTGCCAAATTGCTAATTACATTAACATTATCTTACTAATAAAATCATGACAGTTTTGGAACAAGCATACTAACATTAAAAAAATAGGTTATTATTTAAAAAATTATATTGTATTATAATAATTTGCCATTCTTATAATATTACCTTAACCCTGCTGAACCCATTAACAGAATACTCTTTTATTCCAGGACTACCTGCAGATGCAATAACAACGGCAGATTTAGTGTCAAAAATGGATAAAATATTTGACACCCTCAATAGTGACACTCCAGATTTACGGCGAGGGAAACCCTTTTCAACCAATTTAAAGGAGTCTTCTCCACATTTAGGGTTTATGAAAGAAATGATTAAACATTTTAAACAAATGAAATTTATTGGGTCTAAAGGCACCCCACCATCTCAGGAGGGGTCGATTTGGACTCTAAATGGTGTGGAAAAATTGTGGCAAACTTTGCGCCAAAAACACACATCAATAAAAAGCTTGTCGACGCGAAGATTGCAGCAAGACCCAATTGAAAATTTGTTTGGGTGTATACGAGCCAATTGTGGTGCAAACTGCAACCCAACTACAGGACAGTTTATTGGTGCATTAAAAACTGTGCTTCTAACGCGTATCTCCCACATTGGGGTGGGCACCAACTGTGAAAGCGATTCAAATAGATTGATAATCAATAATTTTAAATTGCTGTTGCAAAGCAACAATGACCAAGCAGTTAGTAGTGATCAAACAGCTAGTTGTGATTATGATGATGCAAAAACTATCGAGGACAATATGTTGGAAGGAAGTAGCGAGCTACAGGCATGTGCTTATGTCAGCGGATTTTTATTAAAAAGATACAATAATGATTGTGATCAGTGCTCATCAATTATCTCAACAAAAAACTACATGTCAATGCACACATTCATAGAGTATAAAGAATATAAAGAACGAGAAAAGTCGTTAAACTATCCAAGTGAGTCCTTTGTGCTCTGCGTAGAAATGTGTGCTAATGTTATGAATTTATATTTAGAAAAAAATGCACATAACATAAAAATAAAAGAAAATATAACAAAAATTTTAAATGAAAATGTAAATTTTGATTTTCTCAATAGTTGCTCAGAGCACAAAGAACTAAATATTAATTTTATAATACAAAATGTATTTTATATTAACATAAAACGATTTTGTATTAAAAAAAACAGAGCATTTGCCCAATCATCCGCTGAACGAGCACTGAAAAGAAAAATCGACTGTCGATATGTCGATTTTTCTTTTAATTTTAATTTATGTTATTGTGTATTAATTTTAATTTATGTATATATATGTATTTCGCAGCCGGATCCTATAGGATCCGGCTGCGAAATCACATACTACATGAATAATGTAGATAATCAAAATTTAATTTTAAGTTATAACTTGTAATAAACAAGTTGAGGAACACATTTTTCATAAGGTGCCAATTAAAAATTTCCCACTAGTACCATCAAGTTAAATATTATTAATCGACTTAGAGAAACATTTCATTTACATCTTATGTTAATAAAACCTATACCACTTTATAACAATTATAATTTATAATTCAGCACCATATGAAAAATAGATTCCCCAACTAACTGTAAAAATACTTAAAGTTTGATTTTTATTATCTATATTATTAATGTACTAATTTCACATAACATACGGATCGACAGTAGGCTTTATTTTATTATTAAGTTTTAAATAATAATTGTCGATTTAGAATTATACATTAGAATATTACAGAAATATAAAATAAGTTTTTATAAGCTCCAAAATTTAAATTTTCGTGCTATTTGCTATGATATTAAATACATACATACTTATTTTAGATTTCTAATAAGTCTGTTCTTCACTGACATAATTAATTGCGTAAAAAGCAAAATAATTATTTCCTGACAAAATTTCAATCTTTATATTATGTTATGCCTACACATGTTGTCTATAGACGGGTCGCGCTAGGCGTATTCGAGGTGGTAAGTGGAAAAAATTCTAAAGTCGCTGAATTTTTGTGTGTTGATAAAGTAGTCCCTGGGGAGCTTATCATTAAGTTTTGTGCCATTTCTGCCCACTGCGTTTTCAGCAATTCCATTATTTGTGGTTGATTTTTTTATATGGCTATAAAAGTGGCAATATTGATTTAAAGTTTAAAATATTAATGGTATCTTAACTGGGACAGCTTCCAGAGTATGGAAACTTAATTTGCGTCGTTTTCGTCCAGTAAAAATGACTTAGGGTCATTTTTTGAAAACAGTACCGGCAAAAATTCTAAAGTGTGATAAACGACTATTTTCTGTTTAAGACCACTAAAATAGGCCTAATTCCAAATTTTGTGCCACATTAAGCGACTGCGATTCGAGAAATTAAGTTTTTTAGATTCCCTAAGCTAAAAGCGCTCCAAAAACACATAATCGTTAAATAAAGTTCACGTATTCAATATTATTAAGTCATAAAGAATCTATATTCCAAGTTTGTGCCTTTTTCATGGAGGGTTTAAATAATAAAATGCAAAAATAATATTATTATAATATGCGGTCGAAGTATTGTGGAATATTCGCACTACAACATACACATTACACATATACGTAAATGTGTGTGATAAAATGTCATTCATTCGACTACATTTCAAAATTTTTATATAATTCGCATATTTTACAGCGATTACAAAATTTAAACTTGCTTTTGCCCGCAACTTTGTTTGCGTATCACGAATGACGAAGCTGAATGTAATTGTCGCCTGATTTTATACAATACATAAATGCACAATAAAATTTGATATCCGATAGGCTTCCACATGAAACTTCGGTTATCTAACACCAAAAAAAAATACAATTTCAAATACCTAATTTTAGTTCTTGAAATTAGTCGTTTAACCGAATAGTCTCTTCAGCTACATCATATTTATTGTATATATAGTATTATTTAATAAAAAATAAATAAGTTATTTCAACGCTTGAATTTTATACGTAGGTTGCTGTATAATACATGTTTCTAATACTCGTGGTTAAGGACTTATTTATTAGGTTATTAATTGATTGTAATAATTTATATAATTAAATACATTTTACAAACCAACAAAATAATATTTGTATATATTGTTATTCATCCCGTTGACAATTTTATATCTAGGGGCACGGCAGGGCCCCGCCAAGTCGAGCCTAGTGAAACATCAGAGCACTACGTACGAATGTGGACCGATCCTTGTACTGCTTTTCGATATATGTTTACTATGTTTAGCATTAATTTATAATTGATTTACAATATCTAACGTTAGTCTTAATTTAATTTGTAATTTTATTATAATTTTTAATTAGTATTATAAAAAGCATTAATTTGTTAAACTGGAAATAAAAGGTTTTTTATTTTTGAATTTTTATTTATTTATTATTGCTTGTTAGTTTTATGTTAAAACTATCTGATGCCCGCATTTCCGCCCGCGTAGGTACAGTAAGTAATATTAGAGGCTATGATTTTTTTATTTTGTTTTTTGTATAACTGACCTTTGAATTACATCAATTTTAAACTTTGCTTGCCTTTTTGGGAACACTCCTTGGCTTTTTATTTTTTTAAAGTCTCACGTTACGCAGCCACGGAAAAATTAACCACAAATAATCGAATTGCTGAAAAGGCAATAGGCAGACATGGCACAAAACTTAATTATTAACTCCCTAGGGACTACTCTATCAACTACATATAGGTACAGAAAAAATTCACCAACATTAGAATTTTTCCACTTCCCACTAAAAAACAGCTAGCGCGATCCGTTTAATGAGTCAAATCGCATAGCTTGAGCGTTTCATTACTTCATGAGCTTTTGTATAAGGCACACCCCACACTAGCAATATTCGAGCGTCGTCGTTGTGCCAGAACATTGTGTTCTCTAACAGAAAAGCTATGAACAGTGACTAAAATATTTTTTATCTTAAGCCTATTTTCTACTTTACGAGTAGTGTAGTAAATTCAAGCTTTATAGAGTTAGAGAACGTAGAGTGGAGTCAGAAGGTTCTAGACGAGATCTGAAGACATTTTTTATTAGCGAGTCATAATATTATGGTCTCGTCTTGGCATCATTAAACATGAAATAAATTTAAAATTGAAATCATAAATTTCGCATTTAGAACATTATTACTTGTCAAGTTGTCACATAAATTGTCATTTCATTTTGTCGTATTAATATGAAACTTGGGCCCCTCCCCGCGTGGCGAGAGGCCCGCACCCCGTATTCGCCATTGATACTGTATGATAAAAGTTGGTTTTTTACATTCTAATAAAAAATCCCGCGGATAAACATGGTTAAACTTATAGAAAGTGTTTTGTAACACCATAATCATCATATAGATATGAACTCTACTAACTAAAAGTTTCATTAGTAGTTTTTATAGCGAGTTTGTGGAAAAAAAATGGAATATCTTTATACGAAATTGCCGAATGTGGCACATCTTTCTTACAGACTCAGATATTAACACTCTGAACAGTTTTTTAAGATTTGTCAGACATTAGAATAGTTGTGGGTCTGGTGGGACCATGTTTTATATAGTAGCCGAATACCAGGAAACCCCTGGTTGGATACGACTCAAACTGCATATGTGCATCGGTTACTCTTTCCATAATATCGTGAAAGTAAAATTTTTAGCTATAATTTACTTTTGGGCCAATATCCATGAAAGACACAAAAACCTAAATTGCTACAAACGCAGCCATCCAAAATGGCACAAAATCAAATTTTAGACTTAGAAGAAGGTCCGGAAACTATATGCAAAAAATAAAAGACTTTAGAATTTTTGCACCCTCAAAACTTATCCAGACCCGTCTACTATGTGAAGATCAACGACAACATGTGGACAGCACAAAATGAGTAGGCGACTTTTCGCTGTTTTAAAAACATTATGCTTGTTCACTTGAGTAGGGTTATAAATGTTAAAAAGCAATACTAATATTGTTAATGGTTGCTATACTTTAACCCGCGCAGGGTATGGTGGAGGTGGATCACACCTTTGCTTTGAGGAGTGTTTTATAAGCAATATTATTGTATTATTTTAGTGAAACAGAAAATGTGTATATTATATTTCAAAATATAATATACACATTTTTCATGATCATTTACATTTCAATTGGTCATGATGCCATTTTCCGATGGTAACCGACTGATGACATCACAAATGATCACGATTATCAGGACAATCAAACTACATCCGGAAGGCTAGGTAAATAGGAAAAAAAAAGAATTGCGCCAATGAATCCGGGCCCGTAGTAAGTCGGGCACCTGATAAAATATATGCTAGTATAAATTAAGATACGAAATAATTTCTCGAGATTCCACGAAAAGGAAATTAGTCAATTAGTCCCGGCTGCGAAGTGGGGTGCATTGGTGTAGAGCGGCGCGGCCGGCGGGGAATGAAATTGGTAAGAGGTAGATGTAGCTTCAGAGAAAACTTAATTCCTAAAGTGACTTAATGATCAAAAGTGGACGGCCTCTCCGACACGAGTTCAGGCTATTTGGCTTGGTCTCACGCAGTTTGTCGCTTGCCTGTAGCTCGAAGATTAGGTTCCTTGGGCCCACTTGCGCAGATCTGGGTTAAATATCATGTTACCTCTTTTGTTCTTCGTATTTATGAAAGAGACGGTATGATATTCTAATCCAGGGTTAACTTTAATCGTGATCTGCGCAAGAGGGCCTTAGGTGTTAGTACAGATGTTAAACTCCTCAATTCATGCCAGCGATTCCCTAGGGCTTAAGCGATCGACAGGGCGTTCGGTGTACAGTACTCTAGAGACAGAGCAAGTAGATGCTACAGACCTGGAATGTCTATTTTTCTCTGGTCTATGGGCGGAACAGGTCTGAGGAGTTAGGACTGAGTGCCGGGATTTCAGTTTGTACTACATTTGAATTGTAAACTAATGAATATTCGTGTAATGTTTGTACTTAGAACGAGTAAACCTTGTTATGCTGAACGTGGCTTTTAGACTAGGGCTTTTTAAAAATGTTCAAAAGTGAAAAAATATTATAGTAGGATGAAATACATTGGAAAAGGAAGAGAATATAATAAAAACTAAGGGAAAAATAAATTAGGGCGATTCGAGGTCGGGAATTGTAAAGGGGTGAGTTTTTAAGGGTAAAAAACGGTTTATCTCGATTTCTTCTTAGGGCTGATTTTTCAATCGTCAGATAACTCTTATCTGAGGAATAAATATGTAACTTTGACAGATTTTGTATGAAAAATATGTCAGTGTCACATATTTATTCCTCAGGTAAGAGTTATCTGACGATTGAAAAATCGGCCCTTAGTCTTATTAGTAGATCTTTATACTACCTACAACTTTGCCATTTGACTTTTTTCCATAGGACTTGTAGTTTTGTCGAAAATCGAGATAAACCTTTTTTACCCTTAAAAACTCACCCCCGTTCACTTCCCGACCTCAAATCGCCCGTAATTTATTTTTCTCTTAATTTTTGTTATTTTCTCTTCTTTTTCTAATGGGTTTCCTCCCACTATATTTTTTTTTTGTTTCAAAAATTATCGACATTGATCTATTTGGGATGCAATACAATAATTATGCATTTTGAATTTAAATGCTCTATCGTTTAATGTTATTATTTAATGCGGCTGGAAATTTATTATATTCGAAATAGTGCAATACTAAATTAAATAAAGTAACTTTTTTGGCCTGAAAGCATTGCCTAAAATTGCCTAAAAGCCCAAAAATGTTAGCCAAAGGTTGACACTTACACCGAAATAATTTCAAACGTCGCGTCATATCTGGCTTAGCCGTTTCGTTTCTACAAGAATAGTATAACAGAAAAACAGTCTGTACATATTTTACCTAGATAATTTCAAACGTCGCGTCATATCTGGCTTAGCCGTTTCGTTTCTACAAGAATAGTATAACAGAAAAACAGTCTGTACATATTTTACCTAGACCAAGCGAATGTAGCGAAATGGCCAGACCACACGACCAAGGTGTAGATTTTGTGAGGTTTAAGGCTTGTAAAATTAAGGTGTGTAGAGTAAGAAGCTCGGTTTAACATGAGATCTGAAAGCTTTTCGAGAGTGCGAGTCATATGGTTTCGTCTTGGCATCACTTTACATGAGTATGTTTTTTGTGGAATTATTTGATCTAGCTAAGCTTCTCTATAGCTTCGTTCCACAGCCCACAACTGGGTCGAGAGTTACGGTCTCATTTCTCGCGAGGGCCCATGATCCAGAGTTCTAGATTCTAAAACATTTCCAGTGAGTTATGACTTAATATTTAATAATAATAATCGGTATTGGGGTCATCGATTTGTTATATGTTCGGTAGCTTTTGACCGTGCCTCAGCCCGCGTGTACTTTTTAGGGATAAAAAGTAGCCTATGTGTAAATCTACATTCCTAGTCTAAACTGTCATATCGAATTTAATCAAAATTTCGTTAGTATTTTTGCGTGAAAGTGTCACAATTAACAAACATCCATCCATCCTCATCTACAGGCTACGGCTTCCCTTTGATGGAGATACGTAGTACACTAGAATTGCATGTCGATTGGCTGTTATGCACACTCGTCGTGTTAATCATAACATGTGTCATAGCCTGTCATAACTGTCAAGGAGACCCACCGGCACCACCGGGCCTCCACCACCTGGGGGCTGGGCTGGGGCCTCCAGTACCCCACTAAGCACTAACCTGTACTTGGCGGTGGAGATGCGGTTGCTGACGAACTTCTGCGGCTGCGGGCGGTTGACGAAGATGACGCGGTTCAGCTCGTCCGCCGCGCCGTCCGTCACGCCCGACGTCGTCGCCTCATCCTCGTCTGAAAACACACCATAGCTCAAAAGGACATTCTTACTTATCACAATCCTTATTTGAATCCTAACTTATTCCTTACTAAATCCTCGTTTGAAAACACACCGTAGCTCAAAAGGACGTTCTTTCAATAATCCGAACTAATTCCCTACTAAATCATCGTTTGAAAACACACCGTAGCTCAAAAGAGCATTCTTTCAATAATCATAACTTATTCCTTACTAAATCCTCGTTTGAAAACACACCGTAGCTCCAAAGGACATTCTTTCAATAATCCTAACTGATTTCGACCTACTAAATATCTAGTACTCGTCTGAAAACGCATTATAGCTCAAATGGGCATTCTGTCAAATTGTCAATAATCCTTACTAAATGCTCGTCTGAAAACACTCCATAACCCAAAATGACATGCATTTTCGTCGAGAAACCTAACCAATGGCGTTTTACGTCATCGTAGTTACAGTATCATTCATAACTCAACAACAATATAAAAATAATCTATTCATTCGTATTGCAATTTTGCCACTGACGCTCAGGAGAATGGGGATTTACTAGATGTTATCGTTTGGCCAATGACGTCACTTTTGGTTGCACCGACTATAGCTTATGATATTTATCTTGGCACGTATACACATAGATAGTACGTATGTGTGTATATGTGTATAAATGTGTGCAGGGCCGGATTAACCTTAAGGTATTTGGCCTTAGGGCCCGTGCCTTTTGACGGTAATATTCTGTATAATATGCAAAATTCTTAAGTTGTTAAGTACTTTTCAAATGGAAAACAAGTGGATAGCATTTCACCACAATTACAATGGCTCTGACGGTCAGTCCGCTTCTACATGCTTGGTGCTTTATACATTTATCTAACACGGTTCCTTGAGTACTTACTTGCAGGTTGTATTTTTTTTGGCGGGATATTGCAAGATAATAATTAAATTGTATCCTCGAGTAGGGTTACCAGATGAAAAAATCAAAAGTCCGGAGAAAAGGCCTGATTTCCATGGAAAAGCCCTGAGATTTTCTACAGCTTGAGAATTTTCTCTCAAAAATGTATTATTATCTTGCGCACGCGTTTTACGCGATTTTTTTGATTTTAACTGCAATTGTTACCAAAAGAAGATTATTTTTAGTTTGTTTCACTTTGATAAATAAGTATTGATTTTAACTGCAATTGTTACTAAAAGAAAATTATTTTTAGTAGTTTAATAAGAGAGATCTTTAAAATGTAACCTGTGTTTTATTGAAAATCCTGAGCTATCACTAGATTTGCTAAATCCGGCCGGAATCCTGAGAAGAGTCGAAAAATCCTGAAATCTCAGGACAAATCCTAAGATATGGTAACCCTATCCTCGAGGAACTTGTGTTACGGGTACTATAGACAACAGAAATGTACAATCCTTTTAATACTTTTATTTTATCTATACATAATATATTTAAGATTTTTATTATAATTATTATACATTTAATGCTCCTAGTATTATAAACATCCATAACCCAGGAATACAGAAAACTATTTTGTTCCTTTTGTTGAAATACCAAAACGCTCAATTAGTTAGTCACAGAGTTCGTAAAATGACAGCAATGAGTCAAATTTTTTAATTAAAACTGTGTACATATTTACTTAGTTGGAAATAAATAAAAACAATTTTGTGTTACTTATAAAATGTAAACTGTTTTATTAGGAGCATACCTATTATACGGTATACAATATAAAAATCTGTCTATTATCGGCCGATTCACTAGTATTGCCGAGACTAACCGCGTAAAGCTTATGAAGCTCATGAGGTCTATTCTTCTTTTCCTAAAGAGAATTGATAATCGTAATTTAAATAAATTTCTCAGTTGTAGTATTTTGCACCTAGGTAATGAGTTTGCTCCGAGTTCTGAGGGCCTAAAACCCGTGTTTCATATTATGTTTCATATATTTTGATAGAAAACAATTTTGACAGTTTTTTTATTGGAAATGCGTTAAATGGCCTTAAATGCATAATATGAATTGCATATGATTCATCTTATCTACCTAAAGTGGCCTTTTAGACCCCCTGATAAATAAAAAAAAATATCACAAAAATATTTCTCTGAGCAGGGCCCTGTTTAATAAAAGTTACAAGTTGACAATTTTGTAAATAAGTGACATTTTGTTAAGTAATATTACCTTCTGTATATTGATACATGTGTAAGTAGAAGTATACTTCCTGAAGGCTATTCGATTTAAGTAGCTGTGTTAGAAATAAGTTATTGTCAAATTACTTAACTCAAGCAACTTCGTCCTAACAATTTTATATTTTCGGGTGTTTCCTCAATATATTAAGGAGTTAAGCTATAGTCAGCTCACACTATCTACTTATAAACCTTTACCAGCACATTAAAAAGCAATAAAGATTACTTCGATAGGTTGGCACCGAAGAAGAAACGGGCCTTGGGCCTCATTTTGGTTATGCCGGCCCTGAGCTCTCTAAGTTCTGTTTACAAATACAGCATGATACATATATTTTTTAATTTGTTTATCAATGACGGTCACTTGTCAAATCGATACTTTCTAAGTGAAGTTTTGCATATAAAATGTCTTCTGAAAAATTGGTTCCGGCAAAATATTGACAGGACAAAACAATTATCATACTGTACAACAAATAGATTTTTTTAAATAGTTGTGACAGTAAAGGCTGCATTCTAAATAGAACTCTGCGTTAATGCAATAGAGCTGAAAATCGTGTAGAGTTGTCAAATCTGGGCGAAGACGACAACATATTTCAATTTACCTGTACCGATAACCGAGCACAGTGCGCACGCAACAGGTCGCACGCGGCACGCCGCACGGCGCGCGGCGCACCCAGATGAAAACATGTCATCGATATAGAAATAGCGTGTTTTAAAATGTAACGAACCTTCTGAGATCATACTTGTTTTTGTAAAATTTTTGATCTAGACAAATTAGAACTTTATTACTTGGTCATTTAAAGACTTTAATAGTCATTTTTATTCCTAACTTAGTCTGAAAAAGTTTTCAGACTCTGCTTTCATAATCTTAAAATATAGTACACAATATGTGTTTCTATGTATGTTTTGGCCTCATCTTGGCCTATCATTAATAAGTAGTAACATGCGCAGCGCAGATGACTGCTAGTGCATTTTGACCACAGACTTTCCTTGCTCCGTGCTGCAAGTCCTTACCGCTGCAATGGGTTTGCGAATTGCGGCTAAAGGCCCCCACAGACGAGAGGCCGATCGTTTCAGCTGGAACTGACGTCAGTTCGGCCTGAACGGATTCGAGCACACACACGGAAAAAATCGCATCCAATCCAATTTACGTCAGTTCGGCCTGATCTGATTCGTGCCCACACACGGAACAGTCGCATCAGTCCATTCTGGTTTGCCGCGCGCTACGGTCGTGTTTATCAATTTTGTATTTAAACACCGCGAAAACTCATACAACGCTTGTACAAGATACACGCCCGCACGGCAGCGGGTCGGGCAAGAACTGAAGCGATTTGTCCACACACGGTCAGGACAGGCCGCGCGTTCAGGCCGATCGGTCAGGCCAGAATTAATGTTGCCAACTTAGTTATTTTACAAAATTTTACTAAATTGAGTATTTTATTCCCTCCTTGGTAGAAATTTAGTTATTAGTAGTGTTTAAGTAGGAAAGAGCCAGACAGTAATGATATGCAAAATAGCTACTAAATACGTAATATTTCCTAGTATATTTTAATTTAATGGTAAAATTTATAATCAAATTCAATTAATGAAAAAAATTTAATATAATAAAACCTAAAATGCAGTGGTTTTTGGGGGGCTTCAGGAATTCCTAAGTTAAGTAGCCTCTTTAGTAGTTTTTTAGTAGTTTTAGTAGAAATCGATACGAGTTTAGTAGTTTCACAAAAAAAGAGCTGGCAACACTGGAACGAATCGCTTCAGTCCGTACGGCCGCCTGATGCGATCTCGAAATTGCACACACACGATACGATTTTGCATCCGTTCAGGCCGAACTGAAGGTAGACCGGACCATGTATGGGGCCCCTAAGGGAGGGTGTTGGAGGTAAAACGAAAACGATATCGGTATGAAAAAGATTTTTTTTTTTTTAAGTAAGACTGACAAACAAGAAGGGTCGCCTGACGGTAAGTCATGAATTTATTCCGTAATAGGCAATCGGACAAATTTTTTTTATTGCATAAATGAATAGTACTCTTAAATATGAGTAACTTCTCAGAAGAAACCGTATATCAAAAGTCAATATTTTCAAAGGTACAGCGATTTTTATACAAAATTTCGCGAGCCTCCTAAAACGCTCCATACTAAAGTCGACCTAAAAATGACGTCACTTGTATATGAAGTAGTATGAAGTAGTATATGAAGTATATGGCCGCAGGAATATATTTGTAAATATCTCCGATATATGTGCGTTTAAGTTCATACTTACCATAATGAATGTTTTTGTATATGATGTGAGTAAACTAATGATGTAGGTTTTGTTTACCAATTTCGCAAAAAAAAAAAATTTTTTTTTGGTATAAAGACTCGCGAAATTTTGTATACAAATCGCTGTCTGTACCTTTGAAAATATTGACTTTTGATATACGGTTTCTTCTGAGAAGTTACTCATAATTATTTAAGAGTTCTATTTATTAATGCAATAAAAAAAAGAAAACAGTCCGCTTGCCTATACTAGATGTATTAGAGGTAACTGGTTAGTCGTTGGAGCATAGATTATACAGATATATTATACTGTTGGAGGTTTCCTTTCTCAGTCAACCAAACACTAACAAGTTATTTTAGACCTGTTTTCTGCCGATGATTTCTCTCCGGTCGAGCCGATTAATTTACAGGTATTTGATCCAACAGTAGATTTTTTTTATACCTTTTGAGTAGAGGCACAGTATGTTGGGGACAAGGACAGCACAGACTTAAACCAAAATATAAATTAATTTCTACTTTTGGAATCTTATAACTCATAATTCGTTTACTAAATATTATGAACATAGGCGTACGTTTTAGATATTATGGAAATTTGCAGCATAAGTCATAGGTCATAGCACTATATTATGTAAAGATAGATATTTGATAATAGAATAATACTTATACTAGAAGGGTTAATGATTTTGGCAGTCTACGTATGTTTGTTCCACTGACCGTAGGGCCTAAAGTAGGTACGTACTCATATACGATTTTTATGAATAAGGTGTCAAGAGATTCGTAATAATATCCCGGATAACATAGGCCATTGTTTCTCAACCATTTTTATGTCGCGACCCACGAGGAGGCCAAAAAGTTAAGTAAGTCTTGCGACCCCGTCACTATAAAATTATAATTTGTAGGTACCTACATAGCGCGCTATTTTTATCAGCTAAAGGCAGCCTTCACGTTCGTTTCTTTCGATTTTTTCGACGTTCGATACAAAATATACGTTCGAAAAACGAATCTTTTGTACCATGTAGTTTGTATTTATTATTTTTCAACAGACTGCGAGTTGCGACACCCTTTAATAATAAACTCGACCCCCCCTCAAGGGTCGCGACCCACCGGTTGAGAAACAATGACATAAGCTATAATAATTTACATAGTCGGGTTTAACAAAAAATAATAGTTATTCAGATATTATATTTTTCTTAGCTTCTAACAATAGCGCGTATCCGGCGTATCGTCACTATAATACTCATCTATACTTTTTATATATTACCTACTTGTATTTCATTTGTCAATAGACAAACTATAGGTACAAAAAGTAAACGAGTGATATATTATGTTTTCATACAATCGATTTTACATTACCATTGCATAGGGGGTTGTGGTTAAACCAATACCAGTCGATACACATTAAACGTGGCCTCGTGGGTGTTGGTCAATTACATAGTTAGTGGTAACTGGTAAGTAACAATATGGGGCGCGTGGTAAGTCTAAACACTTTAAATCGTATTAACGATTAACCGAATGGTGCTATCACCTATCAGTTTCATAATTTAAATGAACATGATACTTTATTGATTACACTAGTCAACATTTTTTAATACTACATGTTGTCAGCAACTTCGTGAGAGCACAAGGAAATCCCGCCGGACCAATACATTTTGCCACGATAAAATAAAGTATATGTTCTTCTCTGTGGTCTACTCTACCTATATCTGAATTCTTTGCCTAATTTCAACAAAATGACCAGACTAATGATTTCGGAGCCTATTCAATGTAAACCAACATACAAATTCCCATATTGATAAATTATAATAGGGTAGAGATATACGCACCGGAATCCGGAAGGCCGTAGAGAATTCTGATCATTGGAAATAGAAATCTATGCTAATGCAATACAGTTGAAAATCGAACACATGAGTGTCGAGTTAAACGTCAATGTCATATATGACAGCTCGACACCTGACACTTCAATTTTCAACTCTATTCTATTAGCACCGAGTTCTATTTTCAATGCTCAGAATTCTCTACGGCTTTCCGGATTCCGGTGCATATAGTCCCAGCCTTATAAAAATGATCTAGGTAAATTTAATTAATACTCATTATAGGTCCATAAGTCCATAGACTTTTAAGATCACTGTGAGTTAGGTGTGGGATTAAAAAAAAAACTTTGGCCTTTTCATCCGTAATTGGATGATTTATACAGTATTCTCCGAGCGAAGTAACCACTCTTGAAATACTATAGTGCAGTGGCGAAGGCTGCTTCTCTTTCATAGGGAAGCCGGAGCCTGTATAATAGGTAGGGATTTCTATGAAGGTTTGCAAAAGGTAAGTGACAAGGGAAGCCGATAGGAATGGAGTTATGGGAACCCTTCGCCACTGCTATAGTGCCTGGGGGACAGTCGGTTTTTAAATGTCGTATGGTTGCCTAAGCACATACGCCATTCTCACAACACAGTCAGCCTAGTCCAGAGGAATGACTGGTATGTCTGGGGCCAACCATATGCGGATTTCCTTACGTTTTCCGTCACCGTAAGAGCCTCCGTATGATGTACTTGAGATCTGAAAAAGACTCATTTGTACACGCCACAACCTGGGAATCGAACCTGCACTCTCGAGTGTGAATCAAACGGTCCACCCACTAGGCCACGGAGCTGAGGAGCTGCAGAAGTGTGGGATTACAGTTTAGAATTTATTCATAATTCATATATTATATGTATTATAATACTTAATTAATGGAACTGTAGGCACATATATTTTGAACCAGCTGTTAAATGTATGTGTGTCTATATTGACCTATTTGCCAAGCACAGCAATGCTCAAGGGTCGCAGTTTTGAATCCCGCTGAAGAAACCAAAAATTTTTTGTGTGTTCCTGGGCCATGTATTGATTATTTTCCGTGAAATAATAAAAATTAGGCTGACATAGATGCCAAGTGCACGATTAGCCTTGTCAAACATATTTATCTAAAAACAAACAGGTATTAGCTGAAACATCATTATTTTTAAACAATTCTTTTTCATTTCTGTATCTTAATGCAAGCAATCACATATCATTTATTAAGAGAACCCTCATTAAATTTATAATTAGCCGAAGGAAATTTGGATACTGGATGATATCATCAAAGTACAGGTCAAGGTGAGAGTAACATTTACTCACAGCTACAAATTAGGCAACATAAATCTTATTTATGTTGGAAATGTTGGAACTCCATATAATTTATATGCTGTTTGACTGTTTCCCTTGAGTTTACTTCAAATAACACATTGGTCAAAGTGCTACTTATTATTTGTTTTGTAGCATTATTGGATATCCTTTTTGATGCAAAAATAATAATAAGTAGGTAATTCAATTCAACTTCAACACAAAAAATTGCGTCATAACCACTTCATGTGGGTGATGTGGCACCATCATCAGAACTGAGGGTCAATACAATTACACTGCACTAATACAATTAAAACGAAGTCTGATAAGCTAAAACTGTCAAACCAGTATTCTCGTAAATGTTAAAACATCATGAAACATGTCGCTTTACTTATAATACAATCAAAGTAAAATAAAAGTCTACTTTAAATACGAGAATTGATGCTCTGGTTGCTGCATACATTTTGCTGGTGATACGGCTTTTAGATTGAGAATGGTATTCCACTGCTTTAAGAATTTTAGTACACAAAATTAGCATAATAATGTTTTTTAAAGTAATAAACAAAATATGTATGTTACATTATTTTACCACGATATAAAGGCATTGTGGATATATAATAAATTTGGCATCAAAAGGTGTAAATTTTTTTAAAGCAAAGCAAACTTTAAAACATTTGAGTCATGCATTGACTTGACTGTCCTTCACTACCTTATTAGTTTTATGAGTGATGTCATCTTATACCTTAATTTACCTGCACACACCTAACATTTTATTTGAATAAATAATTATATTATTAAATTAAATTCCAGGGTTATAATTAAATCAATATCTATGGATGTTTCCATACCATGTCAATCTGGTCCCATGGTTAGTTCTCGAAGAAGTTGTTTTAAGATTTCATTATAATTATGCATGAAACACATTCATGACCCAGGAACACAGAAACATTTTTGTTCCTTAGGCTCCCAATTCGTGAACTACGGCTTGAGCACCAACAGGCTCAATCATTAAGCCAAAGCCAGGCACCACCAGGATAGACACCACAACCAGAAAGTGTATTGAAATATTAATTTTACTTAATACTTAAAATATTTTAATTTCAATCTTAAGATTTTAAACAGAAGTCTACAAACATACAATTCAATTTTTACTAATAAATTACCTAGTTAATTCTTAAAACAAAGACAGAAGAATTAAACTTAACAGATAATCTTAAACTCAGAAGGTTAAAACTATAATATTAAGTTTTAAGAGTGTGTTAATCAACGGTTTTTTTTAGGTTTAATGGTTGTTATTTCAGCTAACATTGGGGAAAAGGATATACTTACATATAAAATAGTCTTATATAGTAAAGTTATCTCAATTGCTGAACAATCATACTCGGTTGGCATATGCTTATTTTCATTCTTTGTTTGTTTTTAAATATGGACAAAGTTGCATTAAAAATCAGATTTAAAAAATATGAGCATATACTAGAAAAGTAATAGAACTTGATGTTACCCTTTGGGTCTAAAATTTTAGGCTACATTGTTTGACTTTAGAGTCAATCTCCAAGAGAGTTTGTATGGAGAGAAAACCGTGCAGCCTTAAGATCATTTAATATAGCATGAGCCTTGCACAGGATCTTAGTTAAAATTAAGTACTGCTGCTACTAATTATTATTTACTTAAGTATATGTTTAAGTGCAAAATTATGATATTGTTTTCCTGTAAACTGTGATATACTTAAGGGGAAAATTTGACTTCATGAAGTACTTCATAAAGCAATTTTTGACTTTTTTGTCGTTATTGCTTTTGTAATTGAATAAAACTATGAAATTACTCCGAGCAGAAACCTCGTTTTTTTGCTAATGAGAGCTAGACCATGACTAATTAAACGCCTTGAATCTCGAGTTTTGAGTACAACAGACATTCGAATATCTACTCATTTTTACCTAAGAGGCTGAAGAGAATGTAACATATTTAAGACATTCAGTGTTTTTATACCCTGCCTTTATGGAATACATCATGCTCATAGGACTTACGTTGGTTCATCTTGAGCACCATGGCTCGGTAGAAACGCGAGAAGGGCGCCATCACGTTGCGGTTCTCAAGGAAACCCGACACGTACTCCCGAAAAGCCATCCCAGAGAAACCGCACACGACTTCGGATTATATATACCAACTCACTACTGTTTTATACACTAATAAAACTCTAAATTTGACACACATTATCACCGTAAAATATTCCGACAGTACTTGAACGCCGAGAGGATCGACATTTTCTTGTCTCGTTTGTTTTACTTTTGCAAGAATGTAGATTGATACTTAACACATATTGATAAAAAAATGTTATTTAATGTGTATTGAACGTTAGTTCATCGATAAACAACGCTACGCGTAATATCGATCGTTTCGCCGCCCACAACAGTACTGAAATGACAACCAGCTGACAAGTGACAGCTGCTGACAGCGTCAAATGCCGACTTGCTGTATTTTTTCCTGCAAAAACAGATCGGAAACATCAAATAAACAAAAGGATGGTGTTACTTTCCATGTGTATGTATTATTTTGCCTAAATATTAACAATAATTGCGATAAATTAGCAGAAAATAGAAATCCAAAAATTTTACTCGATGAATAAATGTTGCTACTAATCGTACAACATCCAAATTTAGGGTACCTAATATTTAAAAGTAGTAATATATAAAAACTTCTATTTCATATTCGTTCTTGTTTCTTTTTCTATTTTATAATGAAGAAACATGACTAATTAATTAGTACTTACACTATTTACAATTTTGTTTTTATTCATGATATAATTTCACGAAACACTTTCAAAATTTGCAAATTATTATAAAATAATTATCCAATTGTAAAAACAAACTTTTGTTTATATTAATTATTATTTATTACAATAAAATATGTGCGGATAAATTTATCCTGAAATTATGCATTTTTAATTTATAAACAGGCCATACTTCATAAAAACTGAGGGTATCGATATCGACTTTATCAGTATGTTATTCTGACCAATGACCATTATTTTTTTAGATTTCCTAAAAATATTATGATTAGGAATGTCTGGGTCCAAGCTTGCGCTAATAATTTTTCTTGGTCTCCCAAACGTACGAGTACAATTTGCTCAGTGCATTTTGAAGTTTCATCTTTTATTGTTCAGGCGAACAACAGGAGGAGATTAAAACAGTGCGCCTTGCCAGCTTTGAAATTATTAAAGGTGAATTTTATTATTAACTAGTTTTTGCCCGTGAATTTGAACCAGTATTTGAACTACTTATGGTGAACATTGGTAAACATTGAGGTGGAGCAGAACTATTATAAATGCAAAAAAACGTATTTAGGGTGGATCCTAGTTATCAAAACGATTCCGCATTTTTACTTAGCTCTACCTTTTTAACCGATAAAAAACCGAAGGAGATTCTCAAGTCTTTTTTGGTAATATATTTTTTTTATTTAATAATATAATATATTTTAAATATATATGGATGCTTCACGTTATGTCAATCTGGTCTCGTGGTAAGTTCTCTTGAAGAACTTGTGTTACGGGTACCAGACAACGGAAATATATATTTAATACTATACACATACTTAAGATTTTTATTTTATTCTTCACACATTTAATACACACCCATGACCTAGGAATACAGAACAACTTTATTTACTTCGGCGGGATTCGAACACGCTCAATCACTGAACCACAGAGGTCGTCTCATTATTATTGTAAAGATTTTACTTCTAAATTCATCCTATTGTCACTAAATGGTAGACCTGGTGGTAGAATTCATGAGGAATCCACGGACTCCTTTTTTACAACAACAAATAAAAAGCGTGAAGCGTGCTAGATAATGGGTTTCAAAACGTATGAGGCTAATTCTTGAAGCTATTATCTATTTTACTTTAGTTTTTACGGCTGCTCCACCCGCGTAAATATACTATCGGTTATCCCGCGGGAATACTCTACTTTTCCCATATAAAAAGTAGTCTATGTTTTAATGCAGAGCTTAAACTACTACCTTACCAAATTTCATCAAAATCCGTTCAGTAGTTTTTGCATGAAAGAGTAACAAGCATCCATCTATACATCCAACCATCTATCCATCCATCCATCTTCACAAATTTTCACATTTTATACTATTACTAGGATAGGATGTGAAAGTTAGTGAGGATGGAATGTATGGATGGATGGACGTATGGATGTTCTTTAATATTGTAAAACATACTTTTAAATTAAATTAAATTTCATTTATTTCGGGTGACATAGGCCCATATTATAAACACCTTACAGATTAACATACATATTATATACTTCAAAACTACACTTTGTCACGTGTTGACAGCGACGACGTGATCCGCGCTTTGTTCTGGAGTCTCCCCCGGAACCTCCGGTAGACCACACCTGACACCACCCGTCGGCCAGAACTCCTCCACCTCGAAGGTCGACGAAAGATGCGTCGGCACTGTCACCACAAAGGAACTGAAATTGACCTTGTGGCGAGACTCCAGACGTTCGACCCTCAAGGCGATGGACGTCTTCTGGCGGATGTAGTCCACGACGTCCTCGACCTGCATAGACCAGTTCAGGCGGGATACGTACAACGGCGTCGCGGGTACCTCGCACCGCAGACGCAGTTCCGTTACGTAAGGTGCGGTGCCGGTGACTTTGTAAAAAGTTAATTTATGAAGAATTCATTTTTAAAATACCTATAAACTATACAACATTCCATTTATATAAATTCATAATTATACATGCTAGAAAGACGGACAGACAGACGGATGGTCAGGGCAAATTTATTAGGGTTTCTTGAGTATTACGGAATGCTACAAATTAGTTGTACGCACCAGCCGCTCCGCAACTAAGATATTCGCAACACTGCTAAAATGCTAAAATTCTTCTTCACGCTGGATGACGCTTCCATTTTTGCATGTTTCAACATTTTAATACTTATTTACTTTATGATACTGAGCGAAACTGTAAATTAAATATTGTAGTTAATTTATAATAGATATAATTTTTAAAATTTACTTTTGCGAATAGCTATATACTTTTAAATCTGCGATAGTAAAACATCGATAGTGTCAAGCACTAGCGGTGCGGTCGTCCCCCCCGCAGAAAGTGGCGAGACTTTTTCGCATAGAAATTAGCTGTCATGTCGTCTCCGTATAGTTGGATACTCAAAGGTAAAAGGAAAACTCACGGAAAACTCGAAAAACCCAAAAAAGCCACGCACCAGAATGCGTTTGGACCTTAGTTAAATAATACCTATCACCTATGATCTTAGGTTTGGACTTTGGACGCAATCAGGAGCCGCACTATCTTAAGGTGGTTCGTTTCCTATACAAAAATACAATGGACATTAATTAGGTAATTTCATACTATTACTACATAAATTTATATGCACATCTATTTATTTTGCAATACAATTGTCGCAAAATATACTTAAAATACTTTATTTCACACAGAAGTCACATTTTTATTGAATTTTCGTCAAAAAGTGACATTTGTAACTTATGTCACTTTTTGTCGAAAATTCAATAAAAATGTGACTTCTGTGTGAAATAAAGTATTTTAAATATATTTTGCGACAATTGTATTGCAAAACAAATAGATGTGCATATAAATTTATGTAGTAATGTATGAAATTACCTAATTAATGTCCATTGAATTTTTGTATAGGAAACGAACCACCTTAAAATTGAATTTGAATATAAATTTTAAATTACTTATTTAGTTTATTTTCTCAGCTCTAAAACTGTTTTAGACAGTGCTATAAACATAGATGTATAATATTAAAAAAGTAAAATTAAAAATTTTAAAAACCCCCCGACACAAAAAATAAACTCTAAAAAATAATAAATAATATTTTAAACCTATTATAATTATATTATCACATATAATATTAAGTAAGTTGAAATAATTTTATTTTCCAATCGTCGCCTCGTCGGGGGACCGCTAAAGTTTATAAAGTATTTTTACAACAACAGCTAATTAATTATTACGAATTACATTTAAGTAGGTATGAGCAAATTTTTTTCGGAGTAAATTCTTTTGTTCATTCTGCGACTACACGTGTTTTTTTCACATAGCGGTCCCCCGACGAGACGACGATTGGAAAATAAAATTATTTCAACTTACTTAATATTATATGTGATAATATAATTATAATAGGTTTAAAATATTATTTATTATTTTTTAGAGTTTATTTTTTGTGTCGGGGGGTTTTTAAAATTTTTAATTTTACTTTTATTTTATCCTTTTTAAAGTATTTTTTTTTTCATTATTATTTTTTACTTTCAACGTCATTGAAGTAACATGGTACCAAATTTCGAATCGATAGGACATGTGGACGATCCCTCATCAACTAATAAAGAAAAGATGATCTTCAAACGGCTAATCAGGTCATGGTTACCTTACCATGTTCTTTAAATATCGTTGAAACAACACGGTACCAAATTTCGAATCGATCGGACATAAGAAAGTTAGTCAGATCCCCTCATCAACTAGAAAAGAGCTGATCATCTTCAAACGGCTGATCTTCCCACCACCAATTTTCTCATCAAATGAAGCTACGAACACTGTCGATTAAGTCATAAATATTATCTTTCAGTGCGCTTTCATTTGAGACCTTACTCGAGTATAATATTTGCACATTCGGATTTTCTTCCCCGCTTTCACCCCCCACAACTTTTAAACGGCTCAACCGATTTTCATCAAACATGTCTAAGAACACTCGCATGTAAGTCACCTTTAATATAAAAGAAACTAAATTGAAATCGCTTCATCCGTTCGGGAGCTATGATGCCACAGACAGACAGACAGACAGACAGACACACCCACAGACAGACAGACAGACACGTCAAACTTATAACACCCCTCTTTTTGCGTCGGGGGTTAAAAAGAGGGCTATTAACCTCTTTTTAATATTATATATCTATGGCTATTAAAGTATTTTTTTCATATTGCACCACTTAATATATCTAATATTCATCACAATATGAATAAATATTTATTTTGATGATGAATTCATATTTAATGTCTATACTCTATACGCGTTGTAAGTTCGGTGTTAGCAAAATATATATTACCACCGAGTGTTAGTAAACAACTAAGCAGGCTAAACATGGGCTAAATACATCGATCGGCGGCGGCGGGGCTTCGCATTCGCAACACTGCACAAGGCCAAGACGCCACCGAGACACATTATCTCATTATCTGCGGAATCTCATAATGGAATATCAGATCGACGTAATGCGAACTGCGATTTGATTGGATTCTTTAATCTCTAACGATTAGACCGTCTCACATGGGGCCGTCCATTAATCACGTGATGTTTTTAACAACTTTTTAGACCCCTCCCCTCCCACTGGTAATACGTGGTGAGGTTTAATACTACCCCCTCCCCTCACCTAAGATCACGTGTATTTGTTTTTACATAGTAAGCAGGTCATATTTGAAGGAAAACTAACTTAAAAAACAATTTAATCGAATAATTTAAGCATTTAAAAACTATACGAGTCATTTGTCTTGTATTTAAACAACATTACGAATTTACAACCGATAAGAATTTCGGTATGCATAGACTAGATTCAAAAATTAATACACGTGATGTCTCCTTAAGCTGCGCGTCCACTGCATCGGAATCGGAGCGGACGGAGCGGACGGAGTGTCGGCATTTACAAAATGCCGATGGGGTGCGTCCACTGCATTCGGATTCAGCATCGGCAATTTAGTTATTTTTAGTCCGTCAGCCTGAACGTGCGTTTGCATTATGGAGGATAGTGACGAGATATATTGTTGTAATCTCAGACCGAATAGGTTGTAATTAGCTGCATTTTATCAGAAGAGGAAAAGAGAAACAAGAGGAAACGAAAGATATGGGTTCATAAATCATAATATAAATTCAAAAAGATTAATTTTTGGAGAATTTCATACATTATTGTAAAGTCCTCTCTGAAATCCTTATTCATATCCAGTGATTAAAACTTCAAATAAATAATATACAGGATTTATTCTCCATAAATTAACATAACATGTGCCTCCATGGCCGTCTCTCGGTAATAATGCCAAACCCGGCGTCCATACCAAACAAGCGACGATACTGATCTTGCATTTTTTATACAAATTGAACATGGCACTGAATATTATTTCTTATGCCTAAGAAATAAACTATAAAATCATTTCATCTCATAACCAAATAATAATAATTATATATTAATGCACATTTAAACCATTCATTGCACGTTTACATATTATTAATTAGAAGTATTTTATGAAACCTTCAACTATAAGCTTACATTATATTCTGATTTATTAGAAGATGAAAATAGATTTTTTGGGTACATTCATATGACTCGAAAAAAGTTTTTTGAACTTCACTATATTCTACAATTTTTATTTATTATTTGCCCAATTTCATCCCAAATATCATCTCTCCTCAGTTGTTTATGATAATGTTGATGTTTTAGATTGTAAAGTTCATCATATTTTTCCACTAAAGTAATTAAAATATCGTCATTCATCGTGAATAAGTATTTATGTATAGCCGTCGCGTCGTCGCAAACACGTCAGAACTTGAAACGTTCGGAATCCGAATGACGGGTTCACTGCCGATGACGTCATCGGCATAAATACCGGTCGCAGGCGCAGAAATGCCAATCCAGTGGACGCAGTACCATAGAAATCCATACAAAGCAACAAATCCGTACGCTCCGTACGCTCCGATTCCGATGCAGTGGACGCGCAGCTGTAAACCCCCTCCTCCCCTTGTGATACTTGGTGATTTTTTTCGGACCCCCCTCCCCCTTTAGGCATCACGTGCTTAATGGACGACCCCTATAAGACCATGATTAGATACCTACTAACGAAATTAATCGTACCAATCTAAAATCTTAGATTGACTTCAATCTTCTCTTCTTTGACTGCTCAAACAAAAATTGACGTAAATTGACGTGAAGTTAATCCTCGGACCGTTGAAATGTATTGAAATCTTGATCTCAGATAGCTAAAATGAGATTAAGATTGATTATTAGCTTCGGGCGTAAGTAATCAACTTAACACAAAAAGTACCTATGCGTATTAACAAGCAAAATTAGACCCCAGTGGCTTTCGCTGGATCCCACCTATGACCTTTTGAGTAGATAAGAATATCAAATTTGCAAATCCTACTATATCCTATCCTACTAATATTAGAAATGTGAAAGTTTGTGAGGATGGTCGTTTGTTCCTCTTTCACTCAAAAACTACTGAACGGATTTTGATGAAATTGATTGGATTAAAATATAGGCAATTTTTTATCCAGAAAAGTGAAGTGTTCCCGAGGGATACTATATATACTTACGCGGGCGGAGCCGCGGGCAACAGCTAGTAAATTATATTGTTATTAACACTGTAAGTATAGATAAAAATAGCCACGGTGAAAATTGTAATAGTTTTGGTGGGCAAAATAAAAACAATAAAAACTTAGGCTTCTAAATACAGAATATTCATAAAACGGAAATATGAATAATGCTTATAGAACTTACCTACCCATGCGATAAAAACGTATATTAGAACTTTTTCCACTCTTTCATAATATAATAATTACGAAAACGATGTAAATTGGGGACAAATTAATATGGGGGAGGGAGCCACGTCTTGATCCTAAAGGTGCTTTCTCACCTGAAACATGCGTGTGTAATTAAAAACCACCGACACAAAAAATAAACTCAAAAAAATAATAAATAATATTTTAAACATATTATAATTATATTATCACATAATTATAACATTATGTAGTTGAAATAATTTTATTTTCCAATCGTCGCGCGTCGTCTCGTCGGGGGACCGCTAAAATTTATAAACGACTTTTACAACAACAGCTTATTAATTATTACGAATTACATTAAGGTATGAGCGAATTTTTTTCGGAGTAAATTCTTTTGTTCCTTCTGCGACTACACATGTTTTTATCACATAGCGGTCCCCCGACGAGACGACGCGCGACGATTGGAAAATAAAATTATTTCAACTTACATAATATTATATGTGATAATATAATTATAATAGGTTTAAAATATTATTTATTATTTTTTAGAGTTTATTTTTTGTGTCGGGGGTTTTTAAAATTTTTAATTTTACTTTTATTTCATCCTTTTTAAAGTAGGTATAAATAATGGTTACCTTACCATATACATACTTTCAACATCATTGACATGGTACCAAATTTCGAATCGATAGGACATGTGGACGATAGTCAGATCCTCTCATCAATTAATAAAGAAAAGATGATCTTCAAACGGCTTATCAGGTCATGGTTACCTTACTATGTTCTTTCAATATCGTTGAAGTAACACGGTACTAAATTTCGAATCGATCGGACATAAGAAAGTTAGTCAGATCCCCTCATCAACTAGAAAAGGGCTGATCATCTTCAAACGGCTGATCAGGTCATGGTTACCTTACCATGTTCTTTGAATATCGTTGAAGTAACACGGTACCAAATTTCGAATCGATCGGACATTGGAAAGTTAGTCAGACCCCTCATCAACTAGAAAAGAGCTGATCATCTTCAAACGGCTGATCTTCCCACCACCAATTTTCTCATGAAACGAAGCTACAAACACTCTCGATTAAGTCATCAATATTCTCTTTCAGCGCGCTTTCATTTGAGACCTCACTCGAGTATATTTGCACATTTGGTTATTCTTCCCCGCTTTCACCCCCCACAACTTTTAAACGGCTCAACCGATTTTCATCAAACATGTTTAAGAACACTCGCATGTAAGTCACCTTTAATACAAAAAACTAAATTGAAATCGCTTCATCCGTTCGGGAGCTATGATGCCACAGACAGACAGACAGATACGTCAAACTTATAACACCCCTCTTTTTGCGTCGGGGGTTAATAAAATAAAAGTACCGAGCATTATAATGCGCACCTTGTAATGATCCCGTCCGCTCGGCGCTCAAAAACGTTACCTACATTACACGCGAATGTTCGTCAGTCAGGGAGGTAGTATATTTTCTACAGTGCACTGTTCATTATGCAGTGCTCGCAGTGCATATCGGAACATACCCTTATTGTCGAGTCAAACGTCAATGTCATATTTTACAGCTCAACACTCCTGTGTTCGATTTTGAACAGTATTGTAGTAGCGCAGAGTTCTATTTTCAGTGCTTTGAATTAACCCCGGCCTTAGGGATTCCGGACAATCCAGTCACAGCCTTAACGTCTTACGTATCGTAAGTCAGGCCGGATCAACGATGAGTAACCTCGAGCGGCTTCTGAGGGTTTCTATCGATTAATTATTATTGATTGCGAACGACCTTACAGCAATCACTGACCTGACATGGTGAGAGTCCGTAAACAAATCCTAAACAAGGCACCTAGTCGAAGTACGTGGAGCTTGCGTTGACCGTCGTAAAACGGGGTAGTTAAGTACAAGCACAGGACTATCGCTAAGGTGATAAAAGTTTGAAATAAAACCATTGGCCTGCCAGTTCTAAACGTGGTCGTTTTTTATTGAACTTCGATTTTTTGATGGCGGATGAAGTACTTAGTAGGAAAATAAGGTAACAAATTATTTAGCTATATATTAATTTAGGTAGCAGGCTATTTACTTTTATGACAACCTATGTTTAATATTAACCGTCGATTTTCACAAAAACCCTCCTTCGACAGTCGGGAAATAAAATCATAGAACTCAATTTCATCACAAGTAAAAATGTTTACTAAATGCCCAACGAAAGGGGCACGAAGCAGCGAATGTCTAATATTATAATATTTTACACCCTAAGCATCAGTTTATAGGAAGGAGATGGGACGCGGTGCTGCATTTTAATAGAGCGATTCAAAATTGAACTTTATTTATCACACAAGAAGATACACGCTTAATTGCCAGCAGTGCCGTAAATAGGGCGGTGCCACCGGTGCCCAGGCACAGGGCGTAGACTCTGGGGGGCGCAAGAATGGCCAGACCAGGCAGGACCAGCCCCGGATCTAGGGCGCAGTTATAGAAGCTCGCACAGGGCGCAGAAAAGGCTATTTACGGCACTGATTGCCAGAGTTCGGATGTCAAACTAAACAGCTCTACATAGCGTGGTTACTCTTTCAATGAACCATGTAGGTATTATGTATAGGATCAATTTTGAATCATTACTTTAAAACTGCAGTACCGCGTCGCGTATTTTCTCATTTCGGTGTGAGCTGACCCTTATGTTCGATGTTTATGTCACAGATTGAAAAACGAGGCACAGAAAAATCTATAAACTATGACAAAGGTAAAGCTATTCAACACACTATTACCGATTGCGAAAATGAAATTTCCAGCAATTTAGGTCAACAATCATAATGAGGCCTCAATCTTCATAACCTCTAAAGTCGGGGTTTGCTATGTGGCTCCGAGTTTTTTAGATTTAAGTCTTTCGTCTCTTGCCCTCAGGGCTCAGATGCATGAAAGCAATCTTTGTAAAACCCACCTCTATATTATACCTTGGGTTCATAATAATAGAGAGCTTAATTAATAATATTATAGAGCTTCATTTAATCAAGTGGTGAAGATGTTACTTTCAAAGAATATTATTCAAAGAAGCAATATACCACGCGATGGTTATCATTTATCAATAAGAAACCCTCCACAAATATATTTCATTAAAACCAGTTGCACGCAGACGACATTCAGTGTAATTAAATAGAGTCTATTTAATTACGCAAAATTAACTTCTGACAGTCTATTAAATTAATAGACTGTCAGAAGTTAATTTTGCGTGCGACTACATAACATAAACAAAATGTTCTCAAAGTAAGTAATATGAGAACTCAAAGGTATTTCGGTAATCTGAGCTTTTAATTTAGTTAATGTTAGTTCAAGTTATTAGTTTACAATTGTCAGGGCAATTTAATTAGGAGTGATCCTGATTTCTAAAAATGAGGTTTTAGCTATACGCTTAAATCTCAGATTAATAACTTTAAATAGCATAAGTAGTCGGCTATTATCAAGAGAATAGCATGAGAAGATTGAGAAGAAGACATAATTATATCGTTCCTCTCCTTCTTTTATATATCTTTTGTCTTTCTTTGTCTTCTGATACCTAATTGTAGATATGGATACTTCCATTAATACTAGCTCATAACATAAATGCACTGATGGTAAGCGCTCCTGCATTAGCTTCTTGCCAATTGGATGGACACTGTCATTAACCCACGTCCTAACGAAAAAAACTCTTGAACTAGCTTGTAGGTACTTGCGCTGCCCAATTACAAGAGCACTTGCACTGCCCAATTGTAGGAGCACTTACACTTCCCAATTGTAGGTGCACTTACACTGCTTAATTGAAGGAGCACTTACACTGCCTAATTGTAGGTGCACTTACACTGCCTAATTGTAGGTGCATTTACACTGCCTCATTGTAGGAGCACTTACACTGCCCAATTGGAAGAGCACTTGCACCACGTCACTCACCAAGAGGTTTAAACTTCAGACGCGCGCGAAGCATGGCGGCGCACATGGTGGTCGCAGGATACATTTTATATGGCAGTGAAGTAGTAGTCGATCACGTGCACCACGTAGAACAGCAGGCAGGTGCCGATGTACATCATGATCAGGATTTGGATCAACATGGTCTCCACCGCGGCTGGACGCTGACTGAGGGAAGCCGTACGTCCCAACATACGTGCGATGTCCATTACATAACGGCTAATTGAGTAAAGGACACTTCTACGGACTCATAGTATCGAAATCGTCTTTTGTCATTAAAGCGTTAGGCTACGTGTCTACAAATTTGAAATAATCAGATTAGTTGATTTTTAAAGTAAACAACTTAATGTAAACAACATTAATTTATTTATACTTACGGGATGATTGGTATTCCGTTTTCAACCGACTTCCAAAACACAGGAGGAGGTTTACAATTCGTGTGTATGTTTTTTTTTTTGTGTGTATGTTACACGATTACTCCGCCGTTTGTGGATCGATTTTCAAAATTCTTTTTTTTTTTGTAAAGGATTGACTCCTGGATTGGTCCCATTGTCATCAAATGGTAGATCTGGTGATGGGATCCATGAGGAATTGAGAGAAATCCTCACAATTTATAGGGACACCGATAGTGATTTTGACTTTTTTTGAAGTAACTCGAGCAAATGCTACCAAAAAGTGAAATGTTGTGCCAAGGTATACCCTGGATCCAAAATCACTGAACGGCATTTCTCAGTCTTTGAAGATATACGTTTGAAAATTTCAGCAATGTTTATAAAACTGCAAGCAAATGTCAGTATTAAATAATAATTATCATCACCACAACCATCATAATCACACCATACATCATGATAAATTATGATGATATAGGTATTTTTCATAGTATTTTACACCGATATCGATTTCTTTGAACATTCACAGCTACCAAAAAGTGAAATGTTGTGCCAAGGTATACCAGGGTATCCAGGGATCCAAAAGGGCTGAACAGCACTCCTCAGTTCTTAAAGGTACACGTTTGGAAATTTCCGCATTATTAAAAGAACTGCAAGCATAGGTGACTATTGAATAATCATCATCACCACAATCATCATCACACCATACATCAATATATTATGTTGATATAGGTATTTCTCATAGTATTTTAAAGTGATATCGATTTCTTTGAACATTCAGAGCTACTCAAAAGTAAAATGTTGTGCCAAGCTTGTAATACCTTCCTACTAAAAGTGTTACATTTGGATAAGGATAATCATAACTATGGGATCCACGAGGAATCGAGGAAACTTAAAAGCAATGTTTATGATCATTAAGTTTTCTAAACAATTTTTTAATTTCCCCGCAACTTTTTCTGTCAACACAATACACAAGATTTATGAAAATTTGTCTAGCAGTTCATGCAATGAATGACCAAGACAAAAGGGGATTATTTTTAACTTCCCGCTAAGAAAATCTAAGATTTTCAAAAATCGGGAATATATTGGTTTACCCCGTTTTGCAAAAATCTAATTCTCATCAGATCTCGACGTTCTGAGGTCACAGGAAGCTTCCCTGACTACCCCCGCGAAGGTGTCACTACAACTTCATGGAGGTGTTATATGCCTAAGTGCTTAAAATTGACATTGAAAACACATGATTAAACTATAGTAGACGTTACTCGCTACTTCGTGCGCGCAAAAGGAAATCTTGCGGGAACCGTACATTTTGCCGCCATAAAATGTAGCTTCAGCTGGATGGTAGAATGGTAATTTATACGTTGTTTACGAATTGGCCTCGGGTTTGAAACCCGGTCAGATAAATATTTTTGTGATTCTTTTTATTTCTTTTCTCAATTTTATTTATTTTTAAATATTTCATCGTCCTACTAAAACTCCGAACAAAGCTCGGATATTATAATATTATTAACTAGTACCTGGGAGAGGTACTAGTTAATAATATTATAATATCACTGAAAAGAAAGAAATAAAAAATATTAAAAAAAATATAAAAACCGACTTCCAAAGTATAAGCAATAACATTCTTAAAATCACTAAAAAGTATGAAATAATTCTTAATGTCGAAATAAGTAGTTCCATTTAAATTCTGCTAAAATGTTACTATTTTTCTACTCAATCTTCTTATTTTTGAAGTCGGTACCAGCCCAAATAATTGTATAAATCCTTCAATAAAAAAGATCATTAATTTTAACACAACTACGTCCTTATGAGAGAAAAGGTACCTACATGTTTTGTATCAAAAATAGAATAGATATACCTACAGAAATATTTGAATCCAAAACTCATGTATTACAAAGTTGAAAAAACTTGTTAAAAAAATCATGAACGAAATTAAATATTATATAATACTCTATTTCATGTGTGTATTACATAATATCAGATATTTTTACCGAAACGGAATAACTAAATATATGTTCCACCGTAGCGTCTAAAAAACTTAGACCTTTTCATCCGTTATTGGATGATTTATATACCTAAAGTAGGTACTTATTCTCCATATTGATAAATTTTCTCTTCTCCCCTCAATCAAAATCCAGATCAATTTCATTTGTTGGATTGCTGCCTATGTCACGTTTGATTTTTAGCAAATCCTTGGATCTATCTGCTTAAATCGATAAACTAATTAATTTTCCAAAAATAATTAGGCATTTTGATCTTAGATTAGGTATAGGTAATAGTACATGTATATCAAATAATAATTTTGGGTGGCTTTTACTTCCTTGTCAGGGTAATCCAAAATTGGTGCTGCTGTAAAACTTGTCTTCAGAAATGCACAATTCGGATAAAAAACAAAACATCACATACAATGGCCATTTTTTCCCAGTCCCTGTCTTTATAAATAATAGAATCGAAACTTACTGGTCTTCGGGGTGCTGAGGTTGGTGGTCGGTGCGAGGTCGAGGGTGTCCGCGCTGGTGGTCGCGGAGACCTGGTGCAGCGGCAGCTCCACGGAGTCCGGAGAGCCCCCCGGCCACGCCATCACCACTTCACCAGCTCATCGCCAGTCCATCACCAGTTCATCACCACTCACCAGTCCATGACTCACCACTTTGCATCATCACTTTTGCACACGGCAGCTAATTTTAAGCAGTTGCTCGAGAAGCACTCACTTTATTTCATAAATCATAGCCCTTTATTCATTTCTACTTCTAAACTATCAAACAATACCTATAAATTGAATGATATGTTTTAGATATTATAGGTACCTATTACCTACTAAAAACTGTCATAATACGTAAGTAATAACAGACAGTACCTATACGTATACTCGTATTGTATACTTGAAAATTCTCGCAATTTACAGAAAAATAACATGATTATCATTTCCCGACAACTGAACCTCAATTCTCGTATTTAAAGTAGACAATTTTAAGAGTCAATTTTACTTTGTTTGGATTGAAAGTGTAGCGACACACCGTTTGGGAGTACAAGCGGGAGTTGATTGTAATTGTATTAATGTAGGTTTTATTAGCAGAGTTGCTCCTCTGAAGTCTCGCGACCGCCGCCCACCCCACGGTTATGAATCGATGTTAATTATTGTTACGTGTTAGGGTTCGCAGGATTTGAAGAGAAAGCCTGCTGACTCCTTTGAAGACTTTATTTACTAACACACACACACTATTTAAAGCACTAGGTCCAAACACTAAACACTAAGTCCAAACACTAAGCATTAACGGTGTCCCTTAATCGTAGCCAAGTCGCGGGTTTTGCTCACGGTATCATTACATCACTAATATTCACATCGATATCGCCACTTCACTTCGCAGGAAGCTCAAAGTGAACTCCTGATCACTAGTTTTCGCTTGTATCGCCCGTATCGCTTCGGATGAAGCTCAAACTGAACTCGACTCGCTCGCATTCTTCCGACGTATTTATACCGGTCGATACGAGTCCCAGACGATTCCAGAAGGTTCCCGAGTCGCGTGACCGTGTTAGATTTATTCTGGAACGTTTGCACAGTAGCGCCATCTAGCACTGAGTAGGGGGCCCCACGCTGTCCCTGTTCACACCAAGTGGTTTCATTGGTTGACGCTAGATGGCGCTATTCTCTGTGTTCGTAACACTACTCCCCTCTTAGAGATGCTCGTCCCGAGCATCGCTGCCACTGCCATGGTACCGCACTAGACGATCTATGTGCACCACTTTGAATGGCCCTCTTGACACCCAGATGACCTTCTGATACGCCATCATGCATTTCACGGAGAACATCTGGCACTCTCGTTCTTGGGACAATTATCTGAAGATGGAACTCTCTGCCGTTATTTCCGGTAGGGTATTCCGTTTATCAGACTGTCCCATTGCGCCCAGTACGCCTTAGTGATAGCGCCAGTGGGTGCAACCTCACTCCAGATTAGTTTTACGTCACCCCGTTTCTTGCACGTGACGATGTGTTGAAGGTCGTCATCTCTGTCTTGAGCCTGCCTCATAGCATCATTCCTCCCAGAGACCCAAAGGAGTTGAGCAGCCCGGTGGGCGGGGCCTGAGGGGCGGGGCCAGTGGGCGGAGCTTGGTCCCCAATGGGTGTGGCCTCCGCCAAGGGTCGCACCTCTCCGCCAGGGGTCGCTCCTCTACGCCAGGGGTCGCACGTCTCCGCCAGGGGGCCGCACCTCTCCGCCAGGGGTCGCACGTCTCCGCCAGGGGTCGCATCTCTCCGTCAGGGGGCCGCACCTCTCCGCCAGGGGTCGCACGTCTCCGCCAGGGGTCGCACGTCTCGGCCAGGGGCCGCACCTCTCGGCCAGGGGCCGCACCTCTCGGCCAGGGGCCGCACCTCTCGGCCAGGGGCCGCACCTCTCGGCCAGGGGTCGCACCTCTCGGCCAGGGGTCGCACGTCTCCGCCGCCAGGGGTCGCACGTCTCCGCCGCCAGGGGTCGCACGTCTCCGCCGCCAGGGGTCGCACGTCTCCGCCGCCAGGGGTCGCTCTCCATCGCCAGGGGTCGCTTTCCATCGCCAGGGGTTGCGCAGTCTTCCGCCAGGGGTCGCTCTCCACCGCCAGGGGTCGCTTCCCATCGCCAGGGGTCGCAGTCTTCCGCCAGGGGTCGCTCTCCACCGCCAGGGGTCGCTCTCCACCGCCAGGGGTCGCAGTCTTTCGCCAGGGGTCGCTCTCCACCGCCAGGGGTCGCTCTCCACCGCCAGGGGTCGTACTCTTCCGCCAAGGGTCGCACCTCTCCGCCCGGGGGTCGCACCTCTCCGCCCGGGGGTCGCACCTCTCCGCCCGGGGGTCGCACCTCTCCGCCCGGGGGTCGCACCTCTCCGCCCGGGGGTCGCACCTCTCGCCCGGGGGTCGCACCTCTCCGCCCGGGGGTCGCACCTCTCCGCCCGAGGGTCGCTCCTTCGCCCGAGGGTCGCTCCTCCACCCGGGGGTCGCTCCTCCACCCGGGAGCTGCTCCTCCCGCCGCACTTCTTGAAATCTTCTCTCAGAGTCAATGGCATCTCCAAATCTCACTTCTGACACCAGTTTTACGTGCTGGGCGTCGAAGGATTTGGAGATAAAACCTGGTGACTCTTTTTTGAAGACTTTATTCACTAGCACTTAGTCCGACATTAAGCACTAACAGTGTCCTTAAGTCGTAGCCAAGTCGTCGGTTTCACTCACGGTATCATCACATCACTAATATTCACATCGATATCGCCACATCACTGTTCAACTCGAACTCCCGATCACTAATTTTCGCTGGTATCGCCCGTATCGCTTCGGATGAAGCTCAAACTGAACTCCCGATCACTAATTTTCGCTGGTATCGCCCGTATCGCTTCGGATGAAGCTCAAAGTGAACTCGACTCGCTCGCATTCTTCCGACGTATTTATACCGGTCGATACGAGTCCCAGACGATTCCAGAAGGTTCCCGAGTCGCGTGACCGTGTTAGATTTATTCTGGAACGTTTGCACAGTAGCGCCATCTAGCACTGAGTAGGGGGCCCCACGCTGTCCCTGTTCACACCAAGTGGTTTCATTGGTTGACGCTAGATGGCGCTATTCTCTGTGTTCGTAACATTATTTTATTGGATCTTTTCAAAGTTTAAGTATATTTACCTACATAATATATTTAGAACGAGAATGGAATACGCTCCTTGAACTTCTATTTTTGTTTTGAATACCTACACCTCGTTTTCGATAAAGAAAAAATCATGACTTTATTTCATAGCCTGAGATTTCGTTTTACTTCTTATAATAATTGAAATAGAAGATACATATCGACTTCAAAAATGGGATCCATCATAAGGGAGTCGAATTTTTTCGTTTTATCTACACTTTTAAATGCTTAAGAATATTAAACATTGTAAGCATATTAAATGTACATTGGTTTGTATTATTTTCAAATAGAGGCACACGCTACAATTTTAATTTAACCCGACTCTCAAAGAGATACATATTTTTTTAATTACACGCGTTTATGAACACAAACACATAATGTCTGTCGCAGAAAACGTATCTAGATAGAAAATGAAAATGACAGTTGAGATTAGGTTTTATAATTAGATCCCGTTTTTTCATCTTATTACTCATTAATTGCAAAAGAAAAGAAGTCTTGCTCATTAAAATAAAAACTTCCACAATAGTATTTTGTTTTAAAATAACTCTATTTAATTTTATTTACCTAGTAGATTTCATAAAAAGTGACAAAAAATGCAACGCAAGTGCGATAAGATATAATTAAACAAACATCGAAGATAACTACTACCATTTTATAATTCTGTATCTTTTAACAAGTCCGTTTGCACTTCCATAAATGTTGCAGACAACTTTTTCATCGTTTGTTATTTATACTTATATATATATAACTTATATATATTAGGCTTATAGGAAATCACGTAGGAAACGTACATTTTGCTGCGATAAAAAGTCAAATATGTGTTACAGATACAGATATAAATCTGTACCAAATTTCACCAAAATCGGTCCAATAACTTCGGAGCTATCAAATCTTTTCTCCTTAAAAAAACCGGCCAAGTGCGAGTCGGACTCACACACGAATGGTTCCGTTATTACCGTTTTCTCTTTAACTATAAGTACTAATATCGAGCACTAGTAATAATAATATCTTTCCTATCGAGCGCTATAGTTTTTTTGTATAGGAGCCCACCTTAAAATATATTTTATTCTGTTTTTAGTTATGTTGTCATAGCGGCGTCTAGCTATCACGGTTTACGAGATACAGCCTGGTGACAGACAGACAGACGAACAGCGAAGTCTAAGTAATAGGGTTCCGTTTTTACCCATTGGGTGAGGAACCTTCATATTAGTGTGATTTCGTAAGTAATTACGTTTACAGAGAGAAGGGTCGTGTGTGACGCTCGCTGTGTTACTGTTCACAACTTAACCTATTTTTCGTCCCTCCCCCCTTCTCGTCTGTGCCCCTCGCCCCTCGCCATGTCCACTTCACGCGTCCCTTTTACTAAACAAGATTTCACTACGTTTTCACACTCTACTGAATTGCAATAAAAAAGTTTTACCTAATATGTTTAAGCTGGCACGCGAGAATGATTTATCATTTAACTCGTGTATGGACACCTCGAAATCGGAGCCACTTTTCGTAGGAGCCAGTTGCGGAAGGACTTAGATTGGTTTAACACAATAAATACATAACGTAATGATTTGCCGTTTGTTAACTAAGGGCCCATGAACCACGTAACAGTCAATATACCGGCGCCCGCGCAGTATCTTTTATAACTGAAATCCGTGAGAGCTGTAAAAGTCACTGATAACGAACACTAACCGCACCTATAAGTGTCCACATATGTTTGTTGAGATAATAAGAGATAACTAAGTCAATAAAGTTTTATGGAGCATTCACACTACGTCAATGCGGTCCCATCACGCGGCTTGGCTCAATTTCGTGCTGTACTAAAATTTTACTGTGGTGTCAAAGGAGGTATCTCTAGGTATCAATCCTAAAATATAAGTATTGTGCAGTGTATACATTTAAGTGTTAAGATTTGCTAGAGTTTGTATGTGTTTTTATATTAGAACCACGCTAAAATCTTGTAGATTGTCGCAATGATGGAATTTTGATTGCGATCCAAAAACACTCAGCTTTTGCAATAGTTATAATTATTAATCCAACTATTATAAACAGGGGCGTAGCTACAGTTGTATAAGCCGTGTCAATATATGGATCCCCCAAACTATACTCCGAACGTGTGTCAGCAAAAAAAACGTTTAGATATTTAAACAGTACACAATCTGACATAAGAAAACTAAGCTGTTCTTCCTGAGAAAAAAATCATAAAGGCCTCAATTTTCTTTATATATCTCGCTACGTCACTGATTGTTATAAATCTAGACTGAATTTAAGGCTCGGTGCTACGCGAATGTACATGACGTCTTTATTTCCTTGTTTGCGTTAAGCCTAAGCTCCATTTATGTATATTTATTATTTACCCCATTTTAAAGTAAAAGCCCGGTAGTTGAGTGAAATCAGTGAGCGGGCGCGGCCGGGGTGTGTCTGACGGCGCGGCGGTGACGACATCTAGCACTATAGTGAGGCGACCGCACGGCTCGGAAAATGGCGGATTGTCACGGAAAAAAACATAAATACGTGAATGTCATGTGTATATACCTAGTTTAATTGTAGTTCTCAGATATAGGAAACATTAATTAATTACATTATACATTTATGAAACTACAATTAAATGATTATGTAATATGATTAATGCATTTATTTATACTTTGATTTCCTCTAAAAGGTTTTTTTACGAAACAAATTAAATTGCACGTAGTGATGATCGTTTCGTATGAATTGGACGAAAATTAAAGATAAGATAAAATTGACAATTTCGTATCTATTACCAAAGATAAAAAAATATATACTTCTTTAATCTATACCATTACATAAGTCATGTCTTTAAATAAACAGTTCACACAGAGCACACGGCTTCGCGGTTTTTTAGGGTTCCGTACCTTGAAAGGAAAAAACGTAACCCTTATTCACTTTGTTGTCTGTCCGTCCGTTTTTTCTCAGGAACGCGTAAAGGTATCAAGCTGGAATTTATAACAAATACTCAGGTCTACTGTTCCTTGGAGCTGTGAAAAAATCAAACTTCTAAGTCAACGTAATCAAAAGATACAGCCGTTTATGCCGCAAATTTCCTCAAAAACTCAAAACCTGCAAGGCACCTACTTCCCGTTGACTCAAAATCTTGAAATTTGGTACGAAGCAACGTCATATAGCACAGACAAAGGAAAAATTGCGAAAACAGTAAATTTTTAGTTACATCATATCAACCTCGAAAGGAACCCTTATAAAGGTTCCTTTCGAGGTTTCGGCACTCTAAAAATAGCTCGAATCGAATGAAATCTACCAAATTGATTAAAACTTTTGAAAGTTGAAACCAGTAATTAATTTCCTTTGACCCCGTCGACATGGTAACCCTACAGTGGGTATTGGGTGCGAGAGTGGCCGGATATCGCGGGCGGCGGGCGGCACAATGGTCGGATCATTCGTCACCGCACAATGGCGGGCCGCACGCACTGTCCGTTCGGCGAAACTTGATTAAATTGCGTTATGGCCTCCCGCAGATACGACAATAGTTAATAACGAAAATAGTCCAGGCAACTCCAGTCCATAGCGCCTCACTCCCCGTCCCGTCTGCAAATTCAGCACCAGTACTTAGTGGCTGTTATTAGTGTCAATAGTATATTTTTTTATATTTTTAAGGCCGCGTCCTTAGATTCGCAGGCTGGACGGTGAGTATGGTGCTTCCGCTAGTTATGGGCCATTCTTACTATCTAGCCGGGGCATCTAGTCAAGATGCATTCGATAATTTCGACGGCGAAGTTCAAAAATAAAAATGTATGGATTTGACATACGTCATCGTTAAGTGACATGTCGCTTGCGATGCCTTGCTATGCTAGTGTTCGAAGCGGCAACCAGCAGCCGCGCGGCCGGCGGAACTTTTTAAACGATAATAAGTCTTATAAGTATGTTGATAAAGTTTAAAAATATTTCACCTCCCGCGGCCGAGCCTGCCGGTCTCGCCACGCCGCGCTGCTGCCAGCCGCTGCCATTTCGGTGTAAATCGGCCCTATAGCTTTTATGGTACGGAACCGTTCATGCACGAGTCCGACTCGACTTGGCCGGCCTTTGAAGGTATATTTAAATGTACGATTAATGATTATGTAATAAACACAATCATTATCGACACAGTAGGTGCGTGTAAACAAACGGCGAAACTAATATTTTGTTAGTAAACATATTTAATAGAGCTACTGTTAGCTTACATTATACAAAATTTTACGTGTACAGTACGGCCTTCGGCAAACATCGCTTTTAAAATTCGTTTTTTCGAAAGTGTGTGTGATGTATGAAAAACAAAGATTCCCGAAATCCTCTGGGATTTGTTTTAGCAAAGAGATTTTGTTATTTAATAATATATTTACATATTACAATGGAGTAACTTAACGTAATGAAAGTAGGTAGGTAGTTAATGAAATGGGTCATTTTTATATTAATGTAGTAATTGTATGGCTTAATTTATATTCATGTAAAAATATAAAATTTGTATGTCAGTAAATGACGAAACATTTGTGACTAAAATAGATATGATGTACCTACAATTTTGTACCTACAATGTTTTATGCAAATAAATAATTTTTTTATTTATTTCATTATTTATTTAAATCAGAAGTCTCATGGGATCGCGCCAGCACAGGGCAATCTTGCAAACTATATTCTATCCAAATGTACATTTTTGCACTCTATACACTTATATATAAGGTCTCCAAAAATCAATTACGGATACTCCAGGCACATCATCCACTGGTTATTTAAAGACGTTTAGGCAAAATAATTATTGTTATACTCAAACTAAAAAAATCATCTCATGTATGGGTGACTCTCAGCAAAACGCGAATTCGCCCATTTAAAGAAAAAAATTTTTTTTTTCGAGTATGACAATTATTTTCTGCTTAAACGTCTTTACATAAGCAGTAGCTCATATTGCCGAAGTATCCGTAATTGATTTTTCCAAACCTTATATTTTGTAGTTCTCTGAGTTTTATTACACTAACGGCCGCACTCAGAGACATTTACCTGCTTTATGATTCATTAGTACTAACAGTACGTCAATTATTCATATTAATTAATATAGTTCTAAAGCAGCACACATCTCTACCCTATTGCTCAGATTTTGTCAATAAAAGGCGGAAAGATATCGTCTGTCTATTAAAAGCAGATACAAAACATGCTTTTACTGCAATTTTTTTTATATTTTTAGGCACTCGGCTTTACAATAGAAATAATGCTTTATTCAAAATACATACCCTTAACTATTACAATTGAAAAATTAATCTAAAGAACTCACTTCAAAAATTGACGTATGAGAAACAGAAAATTTCTTACTAGTCTTAAAATAGCGTTAAGGCTATTTATTTTAAGCCAAAAGTTTGTATTATTATTATTAGTATATTAGCACTTGTTTTTGCCTGAAACCTAGTTTTATTGGTCCATGCCTGAAACAGTTATATCCTAGTTCAGGAGGGACAGGACGCTATTGTTAACTTTATGTAGATATAGTATTAATTGTTACCTGGTTTTGACCTGCCTGCAATTTACAATATTGTATTTTTACTAAATAAATTATTATTATTTGATGCTTACTCAGTAGAGATGTTGACAAAAACTGGATGGACTTTATGACAAAGTCTATACTAAGTAGCTCCTTATGTTAGCAATAAATGTCTCTAAATGCGGCCGTAAGGGTCAATTCACACTGAAGCAAAACGATACTCGACGCATCGCGCATTTTAAAGATAGCTATTCAAAATTGTATTTCATTCACACAGATTCACACAAGCAAATGCACATTTTACTGTAAGAGTAGGAATATCAAGTTGCACAGTGGTGCGCAGTGTATGTTTTTTTATTTTTATTTTAAACAGGCTCAATTTCAGGAACAGTTTTGAGAATGTTTTTGACCCCGACGTAAAAACAGGGGTGTTAGTTTGGCGTGTCTGTCTGCCTGTCTGAGTGTCGACTGTCGGCCCGTGGCATCGGAGCTCCTAACGAAAGGTCTATTAAGAATGTTTTTTCTTTGTTCAAACAAAAAAAAAAACGCATCTTAATCTTAGTAGCTAACATGATCGAAAGTGTTAGCTTTGCTCACTGCTTCGGACTTAAAAATGTTCAACTGTGTTTAATAGTAAAAATTCCAAACTAGACGACCTCTGTGGCTCAGTTGGTTGAGCGTGTTGGTGCTCAAGCCGGGGGTCGCGGGTTCAAATCCCGCCGAAGGAACAAAAAGTTTTTCTGTGTTCCTGGGTCATGGATGTGTATTAAATATATGTATAATATACTAAAAATCTTAAATATGTGTATAGTATAAAAGTATTAAATATATTTCCGTTGTCTGGTACCCGTAACACAAGCTCTTCGAGAACTTACCACGGGATCAGATTGACGTGGTGTGAAGCGTCCATAGATATTATATTATTATAAAAAAAAAACTACGCGCGGCGTAGCATGCGTGTAGCAGGGCTACGAGCTTCAGGTTACGGGCTACGAGCTTCGGGCTACGGGCTACGAAGATTTATTTTAGTGGACAGGAGAACCAACGTGTTATTATCGCGGCAAAATGTACCTTCACGCGAGATTTCATTTTCTATTATCTAGTTATGAATATAACTAAAAAGATAACAACGCTACAATATAATACAGTATAATGTGGTAGAACTCTATCAAGTTTCGGAGCATATTCAATGCAAACAAACAAACAAACTTTTCTTCTTTATTATATTATTATAGTATAATAGATATCTTTTTTTAAAGTTTTTTAAACTTTATTAACACGTATTAAAACAATAATTTCAATAATAAAAAAACATTCAAGAGACTTTATTAGTACCTAATCAAATATTGATTATGTCTTACGCCGACCGCCGTAGGTTGCTTGGTTCATAAAATACGCAGAAGTTACAAGAATAGAAACTTTGTAACGTGTAATTTATGCATCCATTTTAATGGTCTAGGAGCTTAGAAGGTCGATTCTACTAATTAAATCCTGCAATAACACAGTTACAAGCCTGTCCCGATATGTCGAAACTGCAAAATGGTATTCTCATAAACATCAAACGAACGTCAAACCCGTTTCAATTGGTCTAAACTCCAAAAATCAGTTTATGATATTAAGACGAGACGTAAAATGTAAGTATTAGTTAATTACTATTAAGGAGTATTGGGGTGCTGGTTGCTACAAACTTATACTAGAAACCAGGGCGCCTAGACAAATTACCTTCGTTAAAATTCGGAAAGATCTGTCGTATCGACTTCTCTTTTGAGATCACGACATTTTGTCCCTAGCCAAACGGACACTCTTGTTCGAATCGCAACAACGAATTGCTCAAACGTTAGTTGTTTATGATTTCAAGAATTTAGCCGTCAGTTGTGAAGTTGTCAAATGTCATATATTTTTTTTTTAATTATTGATGGCGTTACGGCATAAAACTATTTGTCAGTGTCAAGTTAAAAAGGCAGGCGAATAGAATTAACGTAGGTATACCTACGTTATCTACGTTAATTCTATTTGCCTTACTAAGATTTTAACACCGTATTTCTAAATGCTCCAAGTCTAATGTCTATTCAAAGTCCAAAATTTAAATAGTTAGTGCAAGAATTAATTATGTGCCAAGTGTCAACGGCCAATAATAAAAGATGAAGATAGTTAGTTAGTTAAAGTTAGAAGATAGTTTATTATCGGCCAATCTTCAAAATGCGTGCTAAATTGGGTTTCCCTCCAAAACTCCCTAGGAAGTTTCAGTAAAGCGTCTAGGTACCACTTTACTGAATCGACTGACTTGACTAATTGACTACCCTGACTACTTATTTCGACTTTGACTAGACTTTGGACTTGACGATTTAGAAATAAGACAAAGAAATACCTCAAACGACAGACGAGGCAGTATGGTCTAAGACCTTAGCCTGTTCCATTTCGGGACGAATTAAACAAAAAAAAAAACAATCTTCAAAATATGCGCGATTATTTGACTCTTGAGTAGTGAGTACCTACTTAATAATAAACCTTTGAAGTAATAAACCGTAAAAAAGAGTTAACTAACTAGATTCATTAATAAAATTAGCTAGCTACGTAATACTAATCTGTGAATAAAATGAACATAAGGGCACGTACTAGTACGGAGCAGTTCACCACGATGCTGGAGTTTATGGAAATGTAAGTAAAATTTGATTTTAACTTACGTTAAAAGGATTTAAAAGGATAAGGCCAGTGGCGACCCGTAACCTGTGAGCGAGTGAATCAAATATGTACTATATCTGGATTGCATTACTGTGGAACTTTTTCTGTGATATGTGATTTCCACCTGCTCCTCTGGGAAGACCATTAGCGTTGGTACCTACCTGTATAAAATTGGTATTAGATTGTCATGTATTTAGCTCATAATAACCTTTTTATTAAATATGTTTAATACCTACATATATTACAGGCATGGTGATCTTGCTAGGCCTGTTGGTGGCCCTCAAGGTAGAGTGAGATCAGACCGCTTATGGTGTGATCTCACTAATACTCTAAATGCCATTGGTGGAGGAACAACTAAATCGACAGACAAGTGGAGAAAGGTAAGTTTTCAATATTTAAAATTACTTAATTAGGTACTGATTATTTTTTATAGCCCATATTTTATTTTATGGACGATAGTATTAATTATTAATATACTAAATATTTGATAATTAAATCATGAATGAAATAAATGCTTGAAAAACATTTAAAATGAATTTTTGTAACATAATATGGTAGCTGATTAATTCAGTAAGGGTTAGTAGGTATGTTAAAATTCAGAATAATATTAATAATTTGATCCTTTTGAGAGACTTGATACACCAATTTAAGTGCCCCTAATATTTATTCAATATACTAAAATATTTTAATAATTTAAATTATTGATTAATTATATATTTGGTAACATTTTGCAATTTTGAAGAGATTATTAAAAAGAACATGTCCAACAACAATATTACAGGTTTGGGCAGACTGGAAATCAAAAACAAAAAAGAAATCACTTATGTTACGCAGAGCTGCAAATGGCACAGGAGGTGGGCCAGCAAGCCATCAGTCCCTCTCTGATATTGATCAGAGGGTGCTGGGCCTTATGGGTCCATTAGCAGTGCTAGGCCAAGACTCAATTGAAGAGCTTGGATTTATTGTAAGTGATTAAAATAAATTATAATTTGTTATCTTTAAGTGCCTGCAATGTATGAGGCACCTACCTATTATTTTTTGTTCGATAAAATTTTTACCAATATTTTTTTTCCAGACAGACAATCCTACTGCATTACCAAGCTCTCAGCCTGAGGTGTCAACATCAGTCATGCATAATGATACCAATTTTATGATGCAAATTGATAATATGGATGGTATGTGTTTTAATAGCAATGGATTTAGGTATTCATGTAAAATAAATAAGACACTTAAAACCTAATTACTGAAAAACTTTAAAATACGGATGCATTTATTTAGTTTTTAAACCGACTTCCAAAAAAGGAGTGGTTATAATATTATGTCCCTCTGTGTATACATTTTTTTATATTTATCGATTACTATGCTGTCTGTGGACCGTATTATATATATAGATATTTGGTCCTTATTTTATAATATATATTTATAATATGAGGCTTTTTTGTATTAATAAGTTTCTCAACATAATATGTTGCTTCTTACGTTCTTTACTAATATAATAACGGGGAAAATTTTGTTTGTTTGTTTGCATTGAATAGGCTTCGAAACTACTAGACCGATTTTGATGAAATTTGACACATTTGTAGAGTAGACCACGGGGACGGGGAAGGACATAGGCTACTATTTATTGCGGAAAAATGTAAAAATGTACGTACGTAAAATTTTAACTATTTCTCTACTCAATTGAACATCAACTTGAACGTGAGTTCTATAAAATTTTGTTTATAGTAGAGAAATAGTTTAAATTTTAGTCAAATTTAAAAGGAAGATTTATTTCAAAATGAGAATTATTTCATACTTTTTTGTACATTTTTACGTTAGAAGTCGGTTTACATTACTTGTTTAAAAATGTATTTTTTAAATTTATAAACTTATGAATAAAAAAAAAGTTAAACAAAGTTTTTTCATCATTCTAATTATGAAAAAAATATTTTGCAGATGAACTTCTCGTCACATCAGAACTACCTCCACGGCCACCACATACGACACTGGAAGTAATCCCTGCTGAAATATTGGAACGGCCACCGAATCCTGCACTGCCTCTGCAGCCTCTCACCCCACAGCCACCATCACCAATTAACAACCAACCACCACCACCAACGCTAGAACGAAGACGTCCAAACGCTTCCCCTCCACCCGCAAGGCGTCGTTTGTCAACGACACCATTGACACCGCATTCGGCAGGCTCTCCCAGGCGCCCGCACGTACACTCCCGCCGTAGACGTGGCCCGACCCCATTTGAAAGGGCGGCAAATGAGTTTACGGCGGTCGAGATGGCGCGCCTGGAGTTAGAAGAAAGGAGAGCCCAACAAATGACGCAGCTGGAGGAGAGACGCGCTCTTCAAATTATACAATTAGAAGAGAAGCGGACACAGCAAATTATAGAGTTGGAGGATAAAAGAACCCAGCAGATGATGCAGCTGGAACACAAACGGGACCAGCTGCATCATGAACGTGAGTTGCGAGCTTTAGCAATGGAAGAAGAAAGAACTAGAGCTCTATCCTCCATCGTAAACATAGCTGCCCAATATTTAGAATATTTAAGAAGCAATACGGATACGGAACCAATTAACAATGACGAATGATTTTTTATGTTTATTTGTTTTTAATTGTAAGGTGTTAATTTGAAGACTGATTAGTTTATTTTAATTATAGGTACGAAAATATAGTCGGACAAAGTCAGGCGTGTTATTTAAATCAATGTTAGTATAGTCTAAGGATTTTTGAATTTTGCTAAAAGGGTTTTTTTTATGTTTGATCGTTTTTAATTGTAAGGTGTTAATTTGAAGACTGATTAGTTTATTTTAATTATAGGTACGAAAATATAGTCGGACAAAGTCAGGCGTGTTATTTAAATCAATGTTAGTATAGTCTAAGGATTTTTGAATTTTGCTAAAAGGGTTTTTTTTATGTTTGATCGTTTTTAATTGTAAGGTGTTAATTTGAAGACTGATTAGTTTATTTTAATTATAGGTACGAAAATATAGTCGGACAAAGTCAGGCGTGTTATTTAAATCAATGTTAGTATAGTCTAAGGATTTTTGAATTTTGCTAAAAGGGTTTTTTTATGTTTGATCGTTTTTAATTGTAAGGTGTTAATTTGAAGACTGATTAGTGTGTTTTATATGGATTTTAGTATAGGTACATAGTCTAATGACTTATTTATTTGTATAGATATAATATCTATACAAATAAATAAAATTAAAGCGTATTTTTGTTATTTCAAATTAAGAGTTATGCAAATTATGATCATACACATGGTACCTACACCAAAAATATATTTAGTTTTAGATGTCTGTCTGTCCGTTGTTCCGGCGTATCGATTTTGACCGGATTTTCACTGGCTGATAGCCTATGTTATAAGGGGTAATTTGGGCTACTTTTATCTTAGGGTTATGTTTCCATTATTAGTTCCACTCTTAAGTTGATGGTTAAATAAAAAAAATATATGTAAAAAATTCGAAACCACTTAAGCAAATACAAAAGCAAGTACAATTCACTTTGGTGCTAAACAGAGCGTCGTACTATTTACACATTACGACTTTAACATTATTACATTAAAAAACCGGCCAAGTGAGGGTTCCGTACAAACCTGTAGGTATATAAGTAAAATTCACCCATCACGACAATCGAGTCATAGTAGGAGTTGTAAGTTTAAAATTATTAAATATATTTTTATTATAATATTATGATGTAACTAAAAATTTATGGTTTTCGCATTTTTTCCTTTATCTGTGCTATAAGACTGTGCTTCGTACCAAATTTCAAGATTCTGAGTTCACAGGAAGTACCCTGTAGATTTTGTGTCCCTTGCGAGTGTCGAAAATTTGCGGTATAAACGGCTGTATCTTTTGATTGCGTTAGCTTAGAAGTTTGATTTTTTCACAGCTCACAGACAGTAGACCTGAGTATTTGATATAAATTCCAGCTTGATACGGAGGTATCAAGCTGGAATTTATATCAAATCCCCGAGAAAAAGGGTCTTGACAGCCAGACGGACGGACGGACGGACAACAAAATGATCCTATAAGGGTTTCGTTTTTTCCTTTCGACGTACGGAACCCTAAAAAGAGTGTGACGCGGTGACAGTAGGAACTAAAAACATTCTCAACTGTATCTCCTTTTATCCTTATTTGAGTAGAATGATATATTTTATTGAATATATAACAACTCATTCCAATCTAATAAGGATAAAAGATGATACAAATAAAAATATTTTTTGTTCCTGCTCTCACCACTCAATACTCTTTTTTGCCAAGCTGTAACTTGATTATTTAGTCTGTTTAATTGATTACAATATCACAAAGTTATAACTTTATAATATACAATATAGCTAGTGTCTTTATATGAGCAGTAGATTATATTATACCGAAAACATCCATAGTTGATTTTACCAAACCTTATTTGGAGAACCTCATTTCAGTAAATGCTGAATAACATTAATAAACGGTTTATCATAATAATAAAAATGTTTTTTATTTTTATTTTATTTATTTCCTATTAAATTTTTATCCACCGCCACATATTTATTATTAGCATATAATCAGTCAGTTCATCCTATTTATCAAGCAATTGAGCATGGCCCTACCACGGATTAACTCGTCATCGGGGGTGGTTTGCTCCAAGTCAAGATCTTCACTATTATCCTGAGGGTCCTCTGGTATATCCCAGAGTGGAGGTGGTGGTAATTTTGCATGTAATGCAATATTGTGCAATACACAACATGCATTAACTATTTTGCTAGCCATTTCAGGATGATAGTGAAGAACTCTATCTCGAAGCATACACCTCCAACGAGCTTTAAGTAAGCCGAAGCAGCGCTCAATGCTTGATCGGGCTTGAACATGGCGCCGAGTATAGGTTTCTTGCCGGGATCCTGGATTCGCGTTCAATATTGGCGTCATTATCCAGGGCCGTTGTGGGTAGCCTGAATCGCCTGAAAAAAATTAGATTCGCTATTTTACTTAGGTATGTACAGTTTGGCAAAAAAGTCCTGGCGGTAGTGACAGATGGAACTAAACATTTTTCAATTGTTAGCTTTCATGCATACCTAATAGATTAGAATTATGTTAAAATAGGATGTATATAATAATATAATAAGTACATGCTATACATTTTATGCCAATCTATAGTGTCTATAAGATAATAAAGTAAAATAAATTAGTTGGAAAAAGTTTATAGTTCCATCTGTCAACTCCACCAGGACTTATTTGCCAAGCTGTACAATATCTACTTTACCGGGTGCTTTATAAGACAGAACAACGTCTGTTGTGGTCAGCTAGTTTTCAAATAAATAATGTCTTACCTAAGAACCAAACACGTTCACCTCTTGTGTGGAGTTCTCGCATGTACGTCTCCACATGACTCGCCGACCATATGTGAGAGTCGTGTGTAGCTCCACCGAATTTCGCGTTTACACTTATTATTTTTAGGTCATAGTCACATATCTAAAAATGCAATAAAATATTATTATTTAATTAATGAATGAATTCTGAAAAATATTATTAAGTAGAGGAAATTATTATATTTTAATAAATTACTTTGTATTTTGGAACAGATACTAAGTTTCGTTTTTATTTAAAACATTTTATACAAAAATTGTACAAAGGAAGGCTTAAGGCCTTGTGGCATTCTCTACCAGCCAACCTTAGGGTGATGCAGAGATAGGTTGAAGTAGGTGCATATCTTATAATATAAAGTTTTAATTAGGAATAAAATAAAACAAATAAACAACCTGAAAAGTAGACAGATTATGTGTGGATGTCCACACATGGTTTAAGTTCACTTACATAGGTAATATGAATTCATTACCTTAATAATATAGTAAGTTGATGCTTACCATCTGAACATTTAAAGAATGATATCCTTTTCTATTGAAAAATGTATGTTCCTCCTCATTGGGTTTATGTATTGCAATATGGGTGCAGTCAATGCACCCTATTACACCTGGTAAATTATACTTCTCTTGGAATCTGTAACAATAATAAAATCTATTATCAGTAGTAAGTACCGAATTATTAGATAGATTCATTACAAAATAATAGATATAATAATTAAAAGAGAAAACTTTATTTGATCACCATGATTTGGTTTACAAAGTTTTGTTTATTAGTTCTGTGGTATGCTGACATACTTTGGTAACCCTGGCCCAGCCCTTTATCTATAATACATTTAAGTTCATATGAATATCTTATGTTATAGTAGTTTTTTTTAATATTATATATCTATGTGTTATAGAGTGTAATTTAAACTGTGATGTGATGTGATCATTAAATGCATAGATATATTATATTAAAAAAAGAGGAATAAATGTTATTTCTTACACTGTAAAGCAACACATTAAGTATCTTTTATTTCCACATTACTTATTGATTTTTTAACAATGTTGAAATAAAAGATGTGGTGCTTTAGAATGAAAGAAAGAACATATTATATATAATGCTTATAATCCATAATATATTATAAATAATATTCTATAACACAAGATATTCATATGAATTTTAAATACAAAAGTCTGTTCTGACATATTTTATTGTCAAGTCTAAAAAGTGTATCAGGGAGGAGCAATGAGGACATATGTATTATATATACCTAAAAGACAAAGCTGATTGACTGATGTATCAACGCACAGGGGCTAGAAAATTGAAATTTTGCACATAACATATATATATTTCTCATATTTATTTCCCTAAAAATTTTGTATCATGATCTATCTGCAAGTTTATATCTCTCATAGTTTAGAAATGCTAGGAGGGGATCAACTTATAAGCCACTTTGAAGGCCAATTGCTCAAACATGGTTAACTTTATAAAAAAGTTATGTATGAAACCTTGCCTTTATTTAAAAAGACATATTCAACAACACCCCAACTATTTTTCACCCCCACTTCACATGAATGCAGAGCCACCCCAAAAATATAAAATTATTATGATACCAAAACCTAGATCTATACCTACACAATCTATAACTGTGGCAAATTTCATACATTTATATTCATAATTATCAAGGCTAGAAGGGAAGACAGACAGATGGACAGAGCTAAAGGGTTACTTGAGTAAGTACTTATTACGGAAACTTAAAAAGTAGAAAGGAGTTTGTATAGGTAATATGTTCGTGTTTATTTAGCATCCTAGCCCTACTAAAATGTCTTGGAATAAGTAAGGAGCTTAATTATACTTTGAACTCATAAATGAATCATAATATTAATATACTTACTTAGCTCTGATTTGAGACCTTGCTTGTGGTGTCTGTGGAAATGTGATCCACCGACCCACCATCCAAGGATTATTGAGGGCGTCCACCACTTCTCTGATGCAACGACTGGTGGTTCGTTGCGTCAAATTCAGGCCCACACCCACAATCCTTTGATACGACCCTGTAGCTAGAAAGCTAAGGGCGCACAATACCTAAAATATAATAAAACCGCTACTTATTCGTGGGTACACAACAATTTATAATTTAAGTATGTGACAAATAATATTGTTACTTACTTTGATCTCCAAGGATATCTCTGAGGTGCCCTTTAAATTTGCATTTCGCAGGTCCACACAGAGGCTTCTAAACGAAGCTTTGTCAAGCCGGAATTGTTGGCAGAATAGAAGTTCGGGTATTTTTTCTATTGCCTCCAATTGCCGTCTTAACAAAAGTCTTCGCCTGCGCCTCTCCCATGTGTATTCATGGTGCGCGGCCCACAATAAGCGCAAAGCATGCATAATAATGATTTTCAAAGCACGACACAAACTCTACACAAGACTCACAGCACACAGCTGATCAATAAAAATCCGCCATATTGTTCGTTGAGGCGATAAAGGTAGCCCCCTGGGTATCTTTATCGTTAGGTCGATAAAGATAAAGATCACGATCTACTAAATGTCACTTACGGCCGCTTGTCTAGGCATTGTATGGAGAAACGCGTTAGAGCAATTCGTTATATGAGTGCATCGTTAGCGTATTCGTTCAAAGTGGCTGCTTGGCTACCAATTTTTTTAACGATACGACTGAATATGTCATTTAACGCACGCTTATGTCAATCCCATACATTTTTTATTCACGAAGTTCGCCGTCGATATTATTTAATGCATCTTGTCTAGCCCTCCAGGAGAGAAAATGACTGTATTCCACGGAAAATAGCGCTAACAAAAAACGTAAGCAAAATGGCGACCGCTGGCGTTAAATAAGCAAAATGGCGGATTATGTTAGCAGTATTGAAGTTAGCAAACGTGTCCTGGCCCATAATCTGTTTTTTTCTTTAGCGCTAACAAGCGCTTTTTCCGCCGTACACAGCCAATAATTTACGTAATTATTATGTGTCAAAATAGAATTAATTCTAAATTCAAACATCCCAAAGAAACAATACATGTGATTTGAAATTACTAATAATAATCATTTTTGAAAAGTTTTTGTTCCCTCGTCGGGTTCGAACCCGCAACCAACCAACCATGAACTTGAATGTGAGTTTTAAACTAGAATACTTATCAAAACATCCTTTTACTTATTTTACATAAAATATAAACGCGTTGTTTTCTAAGAATTCGTATAACTGTAACCTTCTCGTATACCTACGTATATTTACCTTATGCCGTGTTTTACTGTTATTTTATTTTTCTTCTTATTAAATCCATATTGTGTTATTGTACCTTCTATAACTTTAAGATTTGAGGTCGTCTGTGCTTACATAAATGGATTTTAGTAGGTGTAATAATAATGGAATCTTAAAATATAAATCTAAACCTATAGTAATAAATACATCTGAACTGAAAAGGCTGTACTGATTATGACGGGTTTCGCTTACAGGAGACCTATAACAAGACGTATTACGCAACACTTTTTATCGCAGTTTATTGATAATATATACCACAAGTATCTACAGTTTTTCACGAGTATCAATATCTGTTATAGTTATTCCGCAAGTTTCAATGTGCGCCACTTGTAAAAATATTTTTCCTTTGCGCGTAAACAGACCGATATAATAGCTGGCACGTGACGGCTCCACGTGGATTGTTTATTAAAAATTCTATTTTGATTTCAATGACGACTTCTGTGGTTCAGTGATTAAGCGACTCGGTGCTCAAGCCAAGTGTCGCAGTTTCGAATCCCACCGAAGGAACAAAATTCCTGCGTTCCTGGGTGTATTGGTGTATTAAATATGTGTAAAATATTAACAAAATCTTGAATATGTGTAAAATATTAAAGTACTAAATATACTAGCCGTTGTTTGGTCCACAAAAGTTCATCGAGTACTTACCATAGAACCAGATTGACGTGGTGTGAAAGCGTCCATAGATATTATTATTATTATTTTAACACTGCCTACTGCTGCCTATCCAACTACTGTTTATATCTAGGTATATCCAATAACTATCCTATACACCTATAATTATAGACACGGCATGTTGAGGCAAAAAGTGTCCACACTTAAACTGCCCTTGATCATCATGACGTTTTGACATTTGCTTTTCGCAGTATAATCAGTTCGTATTTAATTGATGAAATCTTATGAAATCAAGATGACGTAACTATTAGGTACTTGTATGAAGATTTTGTCTGTCAAATAATCATGATGCCCCGTCCTTAGTTTTGAAATCATTGCCTACACAGTGTGCACAGTAATCTTCGGATGATTTCCACGACACCATCGACGGGGCGTGCAAGCAAAAATACAGCGAATCCTACTACTATTATAAATGTGATAGTTTGTGAGGATGGATGGATGGACGTTTGGTACTCTTTCACGCAAAAACTACTGAACGAATTTCAATGATATTTGGTATGATAGTAGTTCGGGCTCTGGATTAAAACATATACTACTTTTTATGCCGAAAGAGTTCAGTATTCCCGTGGGATACACGATACTATAAATACGGGGGCGGAGCGTCGGGAAAAAGCTAGTAAGTAGTATTATCACCTGGCTAACACCCACCACCAGTCCACGGCCCACGTGCAGTCATTTTAATTGGTCTCCATTTCTGTTCATATACTTAATTAGATTTTTAAATTGGAGGTAAAATTTACGCTTTACTGAATATAAGCAAACGATTTCACGCATCCACTACTCCATAACATATTATTTTTCAAGCATAACTCAACATTATATAAACGTTAAATATTCAAAGATATGTAAACATCATTATATTCACGTAGAATTTGTCAAACAAATGTTTAGATAGTATGGATGGACAATTATCCTGTCAAGCGTCACTTGCTGCCTTGCAGCAAGTGACAGCATGACTCTCAAGCGTCGCTTGCTGCCTGGTGGCAAGGCACGCCCATAGAATAAATTTCTAATTTATAAGTGGTTTGTTTGTACCACATAATTTATACATTTATGTAATTAATATTAAGTTTTTTATGCGTATACTAAGTATTTTCCATAAATCTACTACAAATTACTTCAGAAAAACGAATGAAAAATATACGTTTTTATTGCTATTTTATTTCATAGTGAGTTTATGATTTTCTTGTGAAATGCATTTTGAATTGAACATTTTAGTAGAAATTTTATTAGAACGGTATTTATTCTAGAGTCTACGAATAGAATATATGGATAAGAATAAGTAAATTTATTACTATGATTGTTTTTGTAAGACATTACCGTCAAAATAGGCCTAGTTTCGGAGGGTTCAATGAGGGAGTTCCCTTATTGTACATTGTAAAAAAATAATGAGTTACTGTAATATTTAACATCCTGAAATGTATAAAAATATAAAAATATGTATTTAATTATGTCCCAGTTACAGTTTATTGAGCAATCAAAATATGTACTATGTCAGATATTTTTCATAGTAATTGTAATTAGTTTTGCTCCAATCCTTGTTAGTACAACTGTTTTTGTATTAAATTTTTATGTATAATATATCCAATTACGTAAATAAAGCAACATTCACTGTATAGAAACATACATTTTATATTTATTTGAGTTTTAAAACAAAATATTAAAAAAGACGAAGTTTATGTGTTTGTATCAAGATTCCATTTATTAAATGAGTATTTTTCTAAATTCCATTTACGTCATCACTTAGGAAATCTATTCTACTTTTTAAATATATATCACATGCATAGGTAGTACATAAATTATAACAATATAATTTGGAGAAATAAAAATCGCGGGAATCGAAATTAGACTGACAATTTTATAGTAGGTAACTGTAACTTATTTTATATCGGTTTTTGAATTAAAATTTTATATATAATGTGTGCACCTACGTAAATTAAGCAAATTTTACTATATAGAAACATAAATTTGGCCTTAGTTTAGATTTGCAATAAAAATATAAGAAAAAGTCGTGTGTTGTGTTTGGATCAAGATTTCTTTTATTAAACTAGTATTTTTCTTAATTCCAATTATATTATCAATTAGGAAATTTAATCACCTTTCTAAATATATATAACATGCATATGTTTTATTCACATTAAAACATTATAATCTTGAAGAAAAACACGACGGGAAACGTCATATGATTTATAGAGGTCGGTACTCCGTGCATCTGTCATGAGGGAATGAGGTCGTCCTCCTCCTTCCTCTCCGTAATGTGTGTGATGAGGTATCATTTGGCATGTTCCCACTTGAATGTCAATAACGAAGTCAAAAGTAAACAATCAGTGCAAGTGTTTACGTTATTTGAAATGTTTACTTTCAAGTGGATAGGTACTTAATTATACTGAATCTAATAACTGTAATTTATAAATCTGTTTCTATATTACGTAATCACTTAGGAAATTAATTATATTTTTAAATATATACATCATCCATAGGTTTTATTTACTTATTAACATTAAAATTGCGAAAAAAAATCGCGAAAAAAATTGCGGGAGAATGTAAGGAAAATTAATTTTTGGTGGCAAAAAGGCCCGACGCTTGTCTGCATAAGCTGTCAAAGAGTGTCAAGGCGCTTGACAGGTTATGGAAGTATGTTTAACCTGTCAAGCGCCTTGACACTCTTTGACAGGTTATGCAGACAAGCGTCGGGCCTTTTTGCCACCAAAAATTAATTTTCCTTACATTCTCCCGCAATTTTTTTCGCGATTTTTTTTCGCAATTTTAATGTTAATAAGTAAATAAAACCTATGGATGATGTATATATTTAAAAATATAATTAATTTCCTAAGTGATTACGTAATATAGAAACAGATTTATAAATTACAGTTATTAGATTCAGTATAATTAAGTACCTATCCACTTGAAAGTAAACATTTCAAATAACGTAAACACTTGCACTGATTGTTTACTTTTGACTTCGTTATTGACACTCAAGTGGGAACATGCCAAATGATACCTCATCACACACATTACGGAGAGGAAGGAGGAGGACGACCTCATTCCCTCATGACAGACGCACGGAGTACCGACCTCTATAAATCATATGACGTTTCCCGTCGTGTTTTTCTTCAAGATTATAATGTTTTAATGTGAATAAAACATATGCATGTTATATATATTTAGAAAGGTGATTAAATTTCCTAATTGATAATATAATTGGAATTAAGAAAAATACTAGTTTAATAAAAGAAATCTTGATCCAAACACAACACACGACTTTTTCTTATATTTTTATTGCAAATCTAAACTAAGGCCAAATTTATGTTTCTATATAGTAAAATTTGCTTAATTTACGTAGGTGCACACATTATATATAAAATTTTAATTCAAAAACCGATATAAAATAAGTTACAGTTACCTACTATAAAATTGTCAGTCTAATTTCGATTCCCGCGATTTTTATTTCTCCAAATTATAATGTTATAATTTATGTACTACCTATGCATGTGATATATATTTAAAAAGTAGAATAGATTTCCTAAGTGATGACGTAAATGGAATTTAGAAAAATACTCATTTAATAAATGGAATCTTGATACAAACACATAAACTTCGTCTTTTTTAATATTTTGTTTTAAAACTCAAATAAATATAAAATGTATGTTTCTATACAGTGATTGTTGCTTTATTTACGTAATTGGATATATTATACATAAAAATTTAATACAAAAACAGTTGTACTAACAAGGATTGGAGCAAAACTAATTACAATTACTATGAAAAATATCTGACATAGTACATATTTTGATTGCTCAATAAACTGTAACTGGGACATAATTAAATACATATTTTTATATTTTTATACATTTCAGGATGTTAAATATTACAGTAACTCATTATTTTTTTACAATGTACAATAAGGGAACTCTTTCATTGAACCCTCCGAAACTAGGCCTATTTTGACGGTAATGTCTTACAAAAACAATCATAGTAATAAATTTACTTATTCTTATCCATATATTCTATTCGTAGACTCTAGAATAAATACCGTTCTAATAAAATTTCTACTAAAATGTTCAATTCAAAATGCATTTCACAAGAAAATCATAAACTCACTATGAAATAAAATAGCAATAAAAACGTATATTTTTCATTCGATTTTCTGAAGTAATTTGTAGTAGATTTATGGAAAATACTTCGTATATGCATAAAAAACTTAATATTAATTACATAAATGTATAAATTATGTGGTACAAACAAACCACTTATAAATTAGAAATTTATTCTATGGGCGTGCCCACCTTGCCACCAGGCAGCAAGCGACGCGTGAGAGTCATGCTGTCACTTGCTGCAAGGCAGCAAGTGACGCTTGACAGGATAAATAAAAATTTTGCCTGTCAAAAACCCGTCATTCAACAAATAATACATTTGTTTGAATGATTGTAAACATGAAGGCCGTGTATAATTTTATTACATTTCACCAGCATAATCACAGAAATATAATATTAAATGTAATAATTAATCAAAGAGCATAATTATATTGTGACGCTAATGATTTTTGGCTAAAATATCTAATATGTATATAATATATTTTAATTAAAAGCAACATTTGTAGATATTACAATAAATGTCGTTTTTATTTTGTATTTAGATACTCGTTATTTTTCTCAAGGATTATTGTTATAGAATCCACTTTTATAGATTCTTATGTTGCCTTTTGTTGGCTAATGTTTCCCTAATTTCAGGTAAAGTATCTAAACATCTTGTTAAATGGTAAATAATTGAGAGGAATTAAAGGTGACCTTTAATTCCTTTGTAAAACACATTTTGTATAATATTTTGTTACTTTATAACAATAGAATATATTATAGAAGGAACCCTAATTGTATTTTTTGTATTTTGCGTTGTTTCGCCGAGTGAGTGAGGTTACCGGAGGCCCATGGGGGGATTGGGTATTTTAAAGACCAGAAACGCAAGTCGCAATACCAGAGGAGTTACAAGTGTAACTCCTCTGGTGTTGCGAGTGTCCATGGGCGGCGGTAATCGCAAAGGCGACCCGTGTGATCGTTTCCTGGTTCATTACATTAAAAAAAATTAAGACCTTACCTCAATGTTTTTGTAAACATGCTTCATCAGTATGACTATTTTAAAATAGGTTAGGGATAGGGATACTGGTTAGGGATCATACAATAGGCAAGCGGACTGATTTTTTTATTGGATAAATGAATAGTACTCTTAAATATGAGTAACTTCTCAGAAGAAACCGTATATCAAAAGTCAATATTTTCAAAGGTACAGTGATTTGTATACAAAATTTCGCTCCACTCCAGTACCAAAAAAAATTTTTTTTTTTGCGAAATTGGTAAACAAAACCTACATCATGAGTTTACTCACATCATATACAAAAACATTCATTATGGTAAGTATGAACTTAAACGCACAAATATCGGAGATATTTACAAATATATTCCTGCGGCCATGTACTTCATATACTATAACCTACAAGTGACGTCATTTGTAGGTCGACTTTAGTATGAAGCGTTTTTAGGAGGCTCGCGAAAATTTTTATACAAATCGCTGTACCTTTGAAAATATTGACTTTTGATATACGGTTTCTTCTGAGAAGTTACTCATATATTTTAAGAGTACTATTCATTTATGCAATAAAAAAATTAGTCCGATTGCCTATTATTTTGTTTTACTTTACATTCTATCAAAAAACTTTGTTTTATTGCTTAAATTATTTATGTCTTACTATATGTACTAATATCATAAAGCAGAAAATTTTGATTGTTTGTTGTTAGCGATGAAAAGACAATGAAACTACTGGAGCAATTTTGAAATTTGGCACAGATATAAAGTAGACCACGGGGAAGCACATAAGGTTACTTTTTATCGCGGCAAAATGTACGGAACCCGCAGGATTTACTTCGCACGCGCGACATACGTATGTTTCGTATTATTTTGTTAGGCTAACACATTTATACCACATACCAGGTCAGGTCACAATTCGGTACTCAATAAATTCGTTTCGTAAGTTAGTATGGGAAGTTCGAAAGCTCGGGGCGTGAGCTTCGGCCGCGGCGCGAGCTACGACTGGGCGGGAAAGCTCCGCGATCGCACCTGGCGGCAGGGCTGACACACGCGAGAAAATCATCAGATTTAAAATGGCCACATTTGATCGCACCTGGCGGCAAGGCTGACCCACGCGAGATAATCAGCAGCTCTAAAATAATAATAATAATAATGAAATCAAACAAATGTGGCACCAAAACACTGTTAAAATTATTCCCATCATTATCTCTTCTACTGGAGTAATTCCTAAAACCCTTAACGCTGCTCTAAAATCTCTAGATATCCACAAAAACACCTACATACAATTACAAAAATCTATAGTCATTGATACCTGTTCCATCGTACGTCGTTTTCTCAACCCATCATCATCTTTCTCTACACCACCTTAACTCATCCCTCATACTATATGAATCAGGATACTTGGCATACGCCCGTACCTGAGTCATTATACCGGCTAACAGCCGAGACTCTAATTTTTTAAATAATAATAATAATCTTTATTGATAATAACAGGTTGGTATAATATGTACCAACCTGTTATTATCAATAAACCTCTTAGAACCGTGCGCCTCACACTGGGAAGTGTGTATGTCTGATGACTTACCAGCTAGTTCCAAGTCAGCACAGATCCATCACAGAACTCTAGCAGCTCTACGCCAAAAGGAGCACTGGGGTGCGCGTTATAGTCACCTAACATAAACACCACTTCTATATTGTTGTCCTGTATTAACGCATTCATCTCACCCAAACATTGACAGAACACAGGTAAATTGTCTACATGATCCGTTGGCATATATACACTTATAATTAAAATTGAACGACCGCCTTTATCCTCTGTTTTGATGGCTACAATACGCTTACTTTGGCACTTCACTATCGAGACTCTAGGAAACAAACTTTTCCGCTACAGCAACGCAACGCCTCCTTGTGGTCTTCCACGCAAAACTCCTGCACTAAGATCTACCGCTGACTTAGCCGTGTATACAAAATTTGAATCTATATCCCCCAAAAGCTATAAATCATGTTGTAGTAACCATGTTTCCTACAGAGCGATTACATCTGCAGTTTTACATAATTTTTTAAAATTTTCCATACTTTTAATATTTTTGCAATAAATTTATTAGATTGAAAGAAAATCTTTGGACAATGTTTTTTGGAAATTGTAAAACGTCAAACCTACGATTCTTATTATGAGAGCGTTTCCCTAGAGGAGTTCAGCTCATTTTTTATGTATCGCGTGTAAACACCGTGCACGTCACAGATTAAAGAGGAACAGATAAACAGCTTCATATTGACCTCGTAATTCGTTGCACTACTACAAGCATACGGTGAATGTGTGCGTGTCCACTAGCTGACTAGCCTCCTATCGCGTACGCGGCAACAGTGGAAAAATCCGGTAAAGCCAGTGGTCAGACGAAGGGCTGTCATTATTTTTAATTTATGTCTTGTCAGATCGTCATATATTTTATTGATATCGGTTGCGCTAGCGACAAATAACAAATTGCGTAAAATATTATATTTAAGTACTTCTAAGGCATAGATAAATCATTGGTCTCGCTGACCAGTCATTAGTCAATGATCAATGATCTAAGTTACATGACACGTAAAAATTAAATTAAATATAAAATGGATATTCACTGTACCTATGTACTGTTTACGAAAGCATTTAATGCACTATGTATTATACGAATATAATAAAGAGCAAATGTTTACCGCTCCGAACCTACTAGACAGATAATGATTTCACCGAGTAGACCACGGCGAAGGACATAGGCTATTATTATCGCGGTAAAATGTACGGTTTCTGGAAAATTAACTTTTGTGCGCACGAAGCCGCGGGCAACATCTAGGAGTATATAATCATAGTCTAATTTACCCTAATTTTTTGGTACAATCCTTACAAAATTGTGATCAATTTCAAAGCTTCTATGAAAGCTGTCTCTCTGTATGTAAGTTAATATTTTATTTACTCTGTGGTGTAGCTGTACGTCGCGTGTACGTCGTGCTGTATCAACAAGTAACAAGTATTTGTATTCGGTGGTCACGAGTCACGACCGATCGAATAACTGTCATCGAACCATAGATATATAATATTAAAAAGAGGTAGATATGTTATAAACGCGTAAAAATGAAGACTCGAATTGGCCCGAGTCGGGCCAATTTTGGTTAGTGTGCTCCGCGAGTAATAGCGTGTTTTGTGTTACTATGCGACGTTGACACATTGACACGCGTCCCATGTCAATGTGTGTCGTGGCCTTGTCGTGGCACAGAAATATTGTCAGTTTTGTAAGGATATAACGTATCTATGTAATAATTAATCAAAGTATCGAACTGTTTGTATACTACTATATTTTAGATTAAAAATCAATTCTAGATAGGTAACTAGTGTTAGTAAAACTTTGCCTTATGTGATATTTAAACAAGAGAACTATATTTTTTGTCACCAAAATTTATATTTGTCATCAAGTTGTATCACCTAATAAATAGATAAATCACTACGAAATATTTTCGATCTCAGATAAACAAAAATAGTTCCCAGATATGAATTATCAAATTAATGTTAATATATGTGTAAAATAAGAGATGGATTACCAATAAAATTGTAGTGCATTAGATGAATATAAACTTCGTTCTTGTAATCACAGTTGTATTACTTAAATAATAGCTTTGTGCTCAGAATGGTAGATCTGTCACCAAATAAATAGATTCTATCGATCACTGACTGCAACTCTTTTCAACCGACTTCCAAAACACAGGAGGAGGTTTACAATTCGTGTGTATGTTTTTTTTTTGTGTGTATGTTACACGATTACTCAGCCGTTTGTGGATCGATTTTCAAAATTATTTTTTTGTTGTAAAGGATTGACTCCTGGATTGGTCCCATTGTCATCAAATGGAAGATCTGGTGATGGGATCCATGAGGAATTGAGAGAGATCCTCAAAATTTATAGGGACACCGATAGTGATTTTGACTTTTTTTGAAGTAACTCGAGCAAATGCTACCAAAAAGTGAAATGTTGTGCCAAGGTATACCCTGGATCCAAAATCACTGAACGGCATTTCTCAGTCTTTAAAGATATACGTTTGAAAATTTCAGCAATGTTTATAAAACTGCAAGCAAATGTCAGTATTAAATAATAATTATCATCACCACAACCATCATAATCACACCATACATCATGATAAATTATGATGATATAGGTATTTTTCATAGTATTTTACACCGATATAGATTTTTTTGAACATTCACAGCTACTAAAAAGTTAAATGTTGTGCGAAGGTATATCAGTGTACCCAGGGATCCAAAAGGGCTGAACAGCACTCCTCAGTTTTTAAATATACACGTTTGAAAATTTAAGTATTGTTTATAAAACTGCAAGCAAATGTCACAATTAAATAATCATCATCACCACCACCATACACCTTGATATTTTGTTGATATCTAGGTGTAGGCAACAAAATTATTTGTATAATATAAATTGTCATGTTGTTATTGTGTTTATAATTGTATAAAATAGAATAGTAAATATGTAAGATAAAATTTGTATGTAACAAAATAATTAATATTATATCAGCACTCCACTTTAACCGTTGTCGGTAAACGAGCCACCTGCGTGATATTTCTGGGAATTATTTGTAGTAAACAACAACATGTTTTGATAAAATTATGCAGCTGGGCACACAGGTGTCAGGTGCATAGAATGTTCTAGAAACAATTTTGGGTTGTATATAAGGGCTAATATTTTTATGTGAGAGTCAGTGGCAATGTTGGTCCTTCATAGCTCGGATCATGATGGCAGATGGCAAAGTAGGTTGCACAACGCGTAGTAGGGCTCGGTCCGAGGTTAGCGTTGCGCCGACCGCGTCGGGCGCCGCCGCGACTACACGCGTTAGCTCGATAAGCTCGCCGAAGGGCTCATCGAGAAGTAAGGCGGAAACTCAACTGCGGCGACAACGCGCCGAGTATGAGGCAGAGGAGGAGCATGCCAAGGTACAGGAGGAGCTCGCCGAGGTGAAGAGGCAGCTCATCAAGAAGAGACTAGCATTGCAGTTAGCCGAAATCGACAGCGAGGTACATGAGGAACAGGAAGAGGAGGAAAAAAGGTACGATATCGAACAGATGAATGAGTGGCTTAGTGGAGAGCTGCAACCGAATGGGTCTGGCTGCGAGGACGCGGTGGAGTATCCCGCTGTCGCCCGCGCCCCCCGCAATACAGCCGTGCAGCCGTTGGCCGCGCAGGCCGAGAGACGGGTCGTTGACCCCGAACGTGTTACTGTTGATGATTGTACGCCTTCCAGCATACTGAGGCTGGCAGACGTCATAGTTTCGAGTATGACGAAACAGAACAAACAGTACTACGAACTACCGGTGTATGATGGCAACCCGGTTGAGTGGCTCTCGTACAAGAGGGCGTACGAGATGTCTTCGTCAAACTACGACGACTACGAAAACACGATGAGAATACAACGTTCACTGCGCGGAGAAGCCAGGTACGTTGTTGAGGACCTGCTACGTACAGGCGCTCAATCTGTATATATTATTCAAGCGTTAGAGGAAGAATTTGGACACCCTAACCTACTGTTACAGAGTGCTATACAAAAGATAAATAATTTGCCTAAAGTCTCCGACAGCGGCGTCGAGCTGCGCCAGATAACGGCTGTCGTGAGAAACTGTGTATATGTTCTCAAAAATATTAAGGCCGAAGGTTATATAAATAACCCACAGATTACTCAAGAGTTGCTGAGTAAGCTCACGCCCGTCCAGAGAGCGCAGTATGGCGAGTATGTAATGAAGCTAAAATATAGCACTGATGACTATCGCATATCGCCAAATTTAAATATTATATTAGATTTTTTAAGTCACATAACGAAAGCATCGTCGTACTACTTGCCATTAAATATTGATGGCAACCATAGAAAAATGAATGTAAATAATGTACATAAATATGGCTATAGTGTTCCGAACCGGCGACAAGTCGATACACATCGCGTGCACACCACTGTGCAGGCGCGATCAGGCGACGTTATTAAGTGCGCGGTATGTGATAGTAAAAATCACAACTTAACTGTGTGTAAATCTTTTGCGAACAAATCGGTAAAAGACAGATGGGTGCTCGTAAAAATGAACAAACTATGTTTCAAGTGTTTAATACAAAGACATTCATGTGATAAGTGTACGCAGCGCGGTTGTGTGAAGTGCAACCTTCCACACCACACGTTACTGCACTACGAGAGGCCTATATATGCCTCCCGATCAGCTGACGCTCGCGAGGCCGTCACCCCGCGCAGCCTCTACGAGCCTAACGCGGAGCCCGCGAGCGCTCCACGCGCCGCTGCATGTTCCCGCGCCCGCGCACCCCGCGGCGAATCGGTCACCATTACGGGTGAGCCATTTGTGAATAAAACTTTATTAAAAGTGTTACCAGTGCAAATTTGTTTAAATAATAAGTATTATGATAGTTATGCGCTATTAGACGACGGGGCTACTGTGTCGCTAATAGATAGCAGTTTTGTTGATAAATTTGACGGCCCTAAATGCTCCTTGAATATTGTTACTGCCAGGGGACATGTAATTACAGATAATGAGTCATGTAGGGTAACTGCACTTATCCGTGGCCCAAATGGCATCGAACATAGTATTTGTTTGAGAACGATGAAAAGTCTTAACCTTCCGTCTCAGACTGCGCCTGCCGAAATATTCGAGCAAAACGCACATTTACGTGATTTCGATTATTGTTTAGTTTATGAAGCTAAGCCTATGATTTTAATCGGTCAAAATCATTTCGATTTAATAGTAAATCAGGAGATACGACGAGGTAGGTCTGGCCAACCGGTGGCCTCACTCACTAAGTTAGGGTGGGTCATCCACGGCCCCATAAGTAATTGTAATTCTCAATTCGAAAATGTAAATATATTATGAGAAAATTTAGACAGCGTTACTGAAATCAATAAAGGTGCGCAATTAGTTTTGTGGCGGGAGAACGATAAGTCGCGTGATCCCGACACGTATGTGAACTCGATGAGTTTTGGCGCGAAAACGTCGCCGACTTCGGCGATTGATATTTTGAATAAAAATGCTAGTGAGTTTTCGGAATCACACCCCAAGGCCGTGAAGGCTATTAATGAAAATCATTATACGGATAATTATTTGGATAGCGTGCCAGCAGTAGCAGAGGCCCGCAGTTTGGTCGCGGACGTGTCGACAATACACGCGGCAGGCGGCTTCTCTATTAGGGGGTGGGTACCTAACTCACCGGAGCTGCGGCAGGAACTTCAGTTGGTGGTTCCTAATAGTGTAAAGCTAGATAAATCTCCTCACAACTCGGAACGGACCTTAGGCATGATATGGGTCCCGGTTTCCGACGAACTCGCCTTCGATTTACCGTTTAAAAGGTTATCTAGTAATATTGTTCAAGGGAGGGTTATTCCCACAAAACGAGAATTTTTAAAGTTTGTTATATGTTTATTTGATATTTTAGTTTTTTTGTGTCCGTACACTAATGAGTCTAAGATGCTACTCCATAAAGTATGGAAACCTGGAATAGGAAGCGTCGTGTAGATTTTATTAATGCCAACCGTGTAATACTTGGCCTAGGTACGTGATAAGCGCAGTTCACCCAGGCCAAGACGGCCAAGTTAGAGTTGTAAGTATTAAGACGTCCAATGGATGCATTATGAGACCGATTGTAAAGGTCGTAGTGTTGCCTACCGATGTGTGTGTGTAGACACAAGGGGGTGGAATGTAGGCAACAAAATTATTTGTATAATATAAATTGTCATGTTGTTATTGTGTTTATAATTGTATAAAATAGAATAGTAAATATGTAAGATAAAATTTGTATGTAACAAAATAATTAATATTATATCAGCACTCCACTTTAACCGTTGTCGGTAAACGAGCCACCTGCGTGATATTTCTGGGAATTATTTGTAGTAAACAACAACATGTTTTGATAAAATTATGCAGCTGGGCACACAGGTGTCAGGTGCATAGAATGTTCTAGAAACAATTTTGGGTTGTATATAAGGGCTAATATTTTTATGTGAGAGTCAGTGGCAATGTAATCTCTTCGGGATAGGGCTCCTCTACGAGCTCTCAATATATCGTGTGATAATGTTGTAATGAATAAATTAGTATTTGTTTTGAGTGTATAATTGGAGAGTGGCAAAGTAATCTCCGTCGGGACAGAGTTCCTGTTATAGTGAACTCTAAATATATCGTGTGATAATAGTGTAAAGATTAAACTCTGAATAAAGTATATTGTGTTTTAAAGACTTAACTGTTTAATTTGAAATAGACCTCTGCCATCGTGTTGATTGAATCCTCGCGCCTGAATCGTTAGTCCAAGGGACTGGCCTATACTAGGTGTTTCTCATAGTTTTTTTTACACCGATATCGATTTTTTTGAACATTCACAGCTACCAAAAGTGAAATATTGTGCCAAGGTATACCCTGGATCCAAAAGCACTGAACGGCATTTCTCAGTCTTTAAAGATACACGTTTGGAAATTTCAACGTTGTTTAAAGAACTGCAAGCTTATGCCACTTTTAAATAATAATCACCATCACCACCACCACCATCATCATCATCATAGCATACAAAATGAAAACATTATGACGATATAGGTATTTTTATAGTATTTTACACCGATATCAATTCCTTTGAATATTCATCGCTACCAAAAAGTAAAATATTGTGCCAAGGTATATCCTGGATCCAAAAAGGCTCAACAGCACTCCTCAGTCCTTAAAGGTACACGTTTGGAAATTTCCGTATTGTTAAAAGAACTGCAAGCATAGGTGACTATTGAATAATCATCATCACCACAATCATCATCACACCATACATCAATATATTATGTTGATATAGGTATTTCTTATAGTATTTTAAAGTGATATCGATTTCTTTGAACATTCAGAGCTACTCAAAAGTAAAATGTTGTGCCAAGTTTGTATACCTTCCTACTAAAAGTGTTACATTCTGATAATGATAATAAGGATAATCATAACTATGGGATCCACGAGGAATCGAGGAAACTCTTAAAAGCAATGTTTATGATCATTAAGTTTTCTAAACATTTTTTTAATTTCCCGGCAACTTTTTCTGTCAACACAATACACGAGATTTATGAAAATTTGTCTAGCAGTTCATGCAATGAATGACCAAGACAAAAGGGGCTTATTTTTAACTACCCGCATAGAAAGTCTATGATTTTCAAAAATCGGGAAGATATTGGTTTTACCCCGTTTTGCAAAAATCTAATTCTCATCAGATCTCGACGTTCTGAGGTCACAGTACCTAAGCTTCCCTGACTACCCCCGCGAGGGTGTCACTACAACTTCATGGAGGTGTTATATGCATAAGTGCTTAAAATTGACATTGAAAACACATGATTAAACTATAGTAGACGATACTCGCTACTTCGTGCGCGCAAAAGGTAATCTTGCGGGAACCGTACATTTTGCCGCCATAAAATGTAGCTTCAGCTGGATGGTAGAATGGTAATACGTTGTTTACGAATTGGCCTCGGGTTCGAAACCGGGTTACATAAATATTTTTGTGATTCTTTTTATTTCTTTTCTCAATTTTATTTATTTTTAAATATTTCATCGTACCACTAAAACTCCGAACAAAGCTCGGTCTCCCAGGTACTAGTTAATAATATTATAATATCACTGAAAAGAAAAAAAGTAAAAAATATTTTAAAAAATATAAAAACCGACTTCCAAAGTATAAATAACATTCTTAAAAACTAAAAAAGTATGAAATAATTCTTAATGTCGAAATAGTTCCATTTTTAATTCTGCTAAAATGTTACTATTTTTCTACTCAATCTTCTTATTTTTGAAGTCGGTACCAGCCCAAATAATTGTATAAATCCTTCAATAAAAAAATAATAATTAAAAAAATTTAAAAACCCGACTGCGTAAAAAGTGAACCAAACTAAGTACATAATTAAAACTGAAAAGAAAAAAACAAGCACTTAGATATCCGGTGGTCTAGAATTCTATAATATTATATTATTGAATTAATACTATTGGAACATAACAACTAAACAGTCAGGATCCATCGAAAAATTAGATTGGCTGTCGAATAATGGATCCCGACTCTTCAGTTGTTATGTTCCAATAGTATTAATTCAATAATATATTATAGAATTCTAGACCACCGGATATCTAAGTGCTTGTTTTTTTCTTTTCAGTTTTAATTATGTACTTAGTTTGGTTCACTTTTTACGCAGTCGGGTTTTTAAATTTTTTAAATTATTATTTTTTATTTTATACTTTTTAGTTATGAGTACCTAGCTAGCTATTTACCAGACTGGATTTCCTATCAGCATCAGTACTATATCACAATTGCACTGGAATGTGAGAATGGTTGTTACGCAACTTTAAATCGATATAGATCCTAAACGGTCAGTCAAATCGAAAAATGTTGAGAGAAAACTAACAATGATTTTTAAATACCTATTCAACGATACCCCACTTGATATAGTTTGTTGACTTTCTTTTTTTTAATTTTCACAATATGTCGTCCAGTAGTCGCCATATTGAATTTTCACCAACGTCATGTCTTTAGTGACACTCGCCGGACTAAGAGGAATCGATTGACGTGTGAATCATAAAAATCGGCCCAGGCGTTTGGTCTGTATAGTGCTTCAAAGGAACATACATACATACATACATACATAGGCTGATAAACACATTACCACTCCTTTGCGTCGCGCAGTCGGGTAAAAACGATCATTAATTTTAACACAACTACGTCCTTATATATAAGTATAAATAATATTTTAAAGAACTCACGTTCAAATTGGCTGGTACCGACTTCAAAAATAAGAAGATTGAGTAGAAAAATAGTAACATTTTAGCAGAATTTAAATGGAACTATTTCGACATTAAGAATTATTTCATACTTTTTAGTGATTTTAAGAATGTTATTTATACTTTGGAAGTCGGTTTTTATATTTTTAAGATATTTTTTATTTATTTGTTACTTTGTCATCAATACAGTACCTAGTTACATTTTATTTCGTTCAGCTATTAAAATAATAGTATTTGTTACCAATTTAATACATCTATACTAATATCCATACTATAATATTATAAATGCGAAAGTGTGTCTGTCTGTCTGTCTGTCTGTCTGTCTGTCTGTCTGTCTGTCTGTCTGTTACCTCTTCACGCCCAAACCGCTGAACCGATTTTGATGAAATTTGGTATAGGGATACTTTGAGACCCGAGAAAGGACATAGGATACTTTTTATCCCGGAAAAATGTACGTACGCCGCGATAAACGAATTTTGGCGCAACGGAGTTGCGGGCGTCATCTAGTTATATCATAAATGCGAAAGTGTGTCTGTCTGTCTGTCTGTCTGTTACCTCTTCACGCTTTAACCGCGGAACCGATTTTGATGAAATTTGGTATAGGCATACTTTGAGCCCTGGGAAAGGACATAGGATACTTTTTGTCCCAAAAAAGTACGGTGTTCCTGAGGGATAATCTATTATTTTTTACTGACTTTCACTGCCAAAAGGTTGAACCGATTTGAATGAAATTTGGTATGGTAGTGGTTTATTCTTTGGACAAAAGCGCAGTCTCCTTTTAATCCCAAAAAAATAGTGTTCCCGGGGGATAATCTATTATTTTGTGTACTGTGTTGTGACTGTCTTTTACTGCTAAAAGGTTGAACCGATTTGAATGAAAGTTGGTATGATAGTGGTTTATGCTTTGGACAAACGCGCAGTCTACTTTTTATCCCAAAAAGATAGTGTTCCCGAGGGATAATGTATTATTTTGTGTACATCTATATTAATCTTCTATACTATTTACTATACTAATTTTATAAATACGAAAGTGTGTCTGTCTGTCTATCTGTCTGTCTGTTACCTCTTCACGCTTTAACCACTGAACTCATTTTGATGAAACTTGGTATAGACATACTTTGGGTCCTGGGTAAGGACATAGGGTACTTTTTGTCCCGAAAAAGTATGGTGTTCCGGAGGGATAATCTATTATTTTGTGTACTGTGTTGTGACTGTCTCACTGCTAAAAGGTTGAACTGATTTGATTGAAAGTTGGTATGGTAGTGTTTGATGCTTTGGACAAACGCGCAGTCTACTTTTTATCCCGAAAAGATACAGTGTCCCCTAGAGATAATGTACTATTTTGTGTATTTTTGACTGTCTTTCACGGCTTAAGGGTTTAAAGTTTAAACCATTTAAATGAAAGTTGGTTTGGTAGTGCTTCGGACATTTAATTAGTAATTAAAGAGAGAACGTAAGATAAGCAAGATACAGATTTAACGTCGAGTACAATCGGGAGGGGCCAAAAAACCTAATTTCTCGTGGGCGGAGCCGCGGGCAAAAGCTAGTTAATTTATAATTTTGATGGAAATATGTTCAAAAGGGCGGAGAAAAATTGGTGCGCTATTAAAAATTGGCCAATCCGGCCTCAACGATGGGATTGATTGATATATTGATCGGATGCATGGGAAATGCAACTGCCCTGTGTTTTACAAAAATTATATGTGCTAACATATTATCGGATTAGCCATACGCTTTAATCTGGCCAAACTCCCACCAGACGCAAAAAACGTGCTTATTGGCCAGAAAAGAAAAAGGGGGCGCCCTTCAAAATTCAAACCCGCGCTGATTATTATTTTTAACAATAAATATTGATTATTTTGACTTTAATTGTCTTATTTACTATTCTGTTAGAAATTTAATTTAAATATATTTATACTACCTGTGGAAATTAAGATCCTTGGGGGAGGCATAATTACGTCTAGATAAGTAGTAGATTCTTTCAGTTGAAACGATGATGACGACAACCCTAAATCTTTTTTGGAACTTTATGAAATTTTCTAGACATAATAAGTATGTGGCCTACATACACACATTATACATTTTTACATTTTACATTTATATTTACACAAGCATTCAACTAATTTTACAGTTTTTAACTTATACATATTTCATTTTTACACATTCAAATACATCAATATTATACACATACTTTTAATATATGATTTATTGATAATGTCTTTAAAATTTTTGCTTAAAAACTTATTAGAACAAACCTATTATAATACATACAAAAACATTTATTTGGTACTTTAGGTAATTTATTGTGGAATTGATTTTATATTGCTTGGTGACTACATTTTGGTGACATTTTGCGGACAACTCCTATTATTTAAGAAACACAAAACCAATTAAATTGGCGATAGCTTAAATTATACCCTTTAAATAATGTTTTTTTTTGTGTTTGATAAAAATTCTATCGTTTTCCATGTTATTAATTATAATTCCATTATACAGGGTAAAGTTTTCAAGTGGGTATGTTAAGCGAACTCGGAAACTACAACTTCCGCCGATTCTTATCGCCGTGTTAGTTCCCGAACCGGTGGTAACTGGTAGGCATTACGTAGGGACAATAGGGAATATGCATAAAATATAAAAATAGCTTAAAATATAATAATATTATACTAGACAGAAAAATTAAGAAAATGGCGAGAAAATTTTCAATATCTGTTGATAAATGAGCAAGATATAAGCGGTCAAAGTTTATAATCTATCTCTTTCTAGCAAAACGAAATTTAGTATGAACTTTGTATGAAAGTCGTGTTATGTGACGTCACGATACACGTCGGATCTCTCTGTCTAATAGACCACTTTAAACCTTCATATCCTCGTTATTTTTAATGATATCAAAAAACTGATTTTACCATACGGTTTACCAAACAAGATAGATTTATATAAATAAATAAAAAAAATACGTGCATATTCCCTATTCCATGAGTGTTATTTTATAACCACTATAGAAATAAAACTTTTTTGATTTAGATAAGGAATAACGAAAAATTCCGAAAGCAATCGCGAGCGCGATTTTGTTTATATTTTGTATATATTTTAAGAAATGCGCCTACTTCAACTTATCTCTGCATCACCCTAAGGTTGGCTGGTAGAGAATTTTTTTTTCGGGCAATTGGCCCACCACACTTACCCACCACTGCAACTCCTGTGTAGCCAGGATCGGCAATGGTAACCAACCGCAAAACCCTTTGATATGAACTCAGGGGTGCCCGGGGGACATGCTAAATCTGTCTTGGAACCAGAAATTAAGCAGAAGATTGTAGGAGGAGTAGGAAGTATTCCAGTTTCCCTCTCCAAGCAAAGCGAGAGACAGCAAAAATTGTGATGACAAAAAAGATTTAAAGGGGAAGCACCACGGGAATAACATGTTTTTTTATGACTACAAGACAATGTAATTATATGTTTTGATTTATAATATGACAATTATTACAATGGATTTATGATGACAAAATAGTATTGCATTGTTTCCAATAGTACTTATGACAAAAACGTTTGAAAGCCCGGAAGTTCTTCGCGCAGCCCACGAGATCTTCATAATACACTACCCTAGAAACACAATGGACGCTGTTCAACATTTCGATTCTTTCGTCATACCAGAGATCACCCTCCCAGAGTATGTGATGAGCAGTTTGTTCATAAGGGCCGCCTTCGGTCGAACACTCGCATAGCGGAGACGGGACTAATTTAAATCCAAAAAGTTTCGCTTTAAAGTTTCCGTGACCTGTCAAAAATTGTGCGACGTAGTGATCTATTTAGAGAGTCGATCGCGTACCGAAGGGAAGAAATTATATAGGTGACGCCCTTTGATAGTGTTGTCCCACCGTTCCTGCCACTCAGAAATTAGGTTCTGTATAGAAATATCTAATGGCTCGAATAATCTAGTTATCTTACTACTCTCTTTCGCGCTTAAAAACTCTGGGTTAGTCATTTTTTTATTTTTATAATATAGTGCTGCACGACGCTGTATCTCTAAATCTACTGGTAGGACACCGGCTAAGACTGGAAGTGCTTCAGTACTTACGGTACGGTATGCCTTACATAAAAAGGCGAGACGTTGGCTTTGTAAAAGTTTACGACGGGCTGCTCCTACTGTAGCCCTATATGCCCAAGCCGGTGCGCCATAGCATATGTTGCCGAGGTACGTCGCTATATAAATTATTTTTAATGTTTTAAATGAAAGGCCCCATGTCGACGTTGATATTTTTGTGAAACAGTAGAAATTCCTTTTAGCTTTCTCACCGGTCTGTATTATATGTTCCAGGAATGTAAATTTATTTTCTAAGATAAGTCCTAGGCTGGTAGAGAATGCCATAAGGCATTAAGCCCGCCTTTGTACAATCGTTGCATAAAGTGTTTTAAATAAATAAATAAAAACTTATCCCACATCACTAGATGTTTGATAAATCAATATCTATATCATCAGGCTGGGCCTGGAATAGAACCGACTGATTTTGGGTAAAATATAAACAGCATGTCGGTCATGGGCGTAGCCAGGGGGGGGGGTTTAGGGGGTTCAAACCCCCCCCGAAATGGGCCGGCTGGTCCATGTGGATAACCCATATACAGAGGCGTACTTAGAAATTTTGCGCCCGAGGAAAATTAAAATATTTTGCCGCCCCAATAACCCTATCTGAAAGATGATTTTTTAAAGTTATTTTAGAAAAAAAAAATCATCAGCCTAAAACAGAACTTTAATGCTCACTTTATCTATATGTATGTGTTTATGTTAAATGCGTTCAAACTGGGAAAGCGAGCGAATGTTTTTACGCTTTAACCTGTTAAAATCTTTATACTTTTTATACTTTTAAAGCCCTGAAAGAATGTTGTACTTTAAAAAAACAATAAAATCAATAGCCTAAAACAGGGTTCGCGAACCTATGGCACGCGTGCCATCGAATCCTCGAACGTATAGCATGCGACACAATATTTTAGGCACGTCACTGATCACAAAATTTTGTAATTATGTACTACGAAAAAAGTGTGAAATACGTATTAGGTACATGACAAACCTAACATAATAAGTTAATTTAAATTATAAAATTATCCTATTTTCACTTCAAATTTTAAACCCTCACAGGGTTTTAGGGTTTAAAATTTGAAGTGAAAATTGAGGTTTAAAATTTATTTAGGGCTTAAAATTTGAAGTGAAAACAGATTTAACCTATTAAATAGGAAAAAATTTTGCTCGCTCGCTTCGCTCGCTCGCGTATAACATATTATATTATTTAGTAGCGATGTTCTGTTTTAGTCAGTTCATTTTATGATAATTTTTTCGAAGTTCACCATTATTCAGTGTTAAAGTTTAACGATTGAATAGATTTTAACCTATAGAATGGGAAAACAATTTTGCTCGCTCGCTTCGGTCACTCGTATTTAGCATACAGAACATATTACTATAAAATTTAGTACCGACGTTCAGTTTTAGGCTTTTGATATTTGTATTTTTCGAATTAAACAGTCTTTCAAAATAAACCCTGAAACGGGTAAAAACGAAAAAAAAAACTGGGCGCCCATTATTCTACGCGCCCAATAGGTATACATAATGTATACCTATTGGGCGCGTATATGCATTTAATGTATAATACATTATATTATAAAATAATACTATTTCCACAGTCTTGTAGGGTTTAAAGTTTGAACAGATTTAACCTATTAAATAGGAAAAAATTTGCTCGCTCGCTTCGCTCGCTCGCGATTAACATAAAGGGCATTATATTATTTATTACCGATGTTCTGTTTTAGCCGGTTGATTTTATGGTATTTTTCCGAAGTTTACCGTTATTCAGTGTTAATATTTTAGTTAAATATTTGAACAGATTTGAACGTTTGAACCTATAAAATAGGAAAAAAAAAATTTTGCTCGCTCGCTTCGCTCGCTCGTTTTTGGCTTAAAAAACGTATAAAAGTTAGTACTGACGTTTAGTTTTAGACTATATATACCTATTTCTATTTTTTCGAATTACACAGTCTCTCAGGGTTTAAAGCTTAAACAGGTAAAAATGAAAAAAAATAATTCTAATGTGCCCAGGGCCTGTAATAAGTTAAAGACGGCCCTGGTTATTTATTGTACTTGTAGTCGTTTTATGTTCTTGAACCCCCCCCCGAAACTAAAACCTGGCTACGCCCATGATGTCGGTATTATTACACGATTCGTTAGTGTTGCTAATAGAAAAACGAATAAATTCTAAAAAGTAATGACATATTATGTGACAAAAAGACGGCGCGACATGCGGCAGTATAGATTAAAGAAAGATGAACAGATAAACAGCTACATAGTTAGCTTTCGATTTGATTACACTACTTCAAGCTTACGGTTGTGTGGAAAATTGTAGGCCGTTGAAGGGGACGTCAACATTTTCAAATTTAGATCGTTGTCTGAAAACTGTTTTCTGTTCCTCATTAATCTGTGGTACGAGTCCATGTGAGAGTTGTCAGGAAATGTTGATCATGCTATTTTTCTGTAAATACATACATATAATCACGCCTCTTTCCCGTAGGGGTAGGCAGAGACCGCCTCTTTCCCGTAAGGGTTGGCAGAGACCTCTTCCTTCCACTTGCTACGATCCTTAAATAATTGTTTCGCTTCGTCCACTTTCATTCTTACCATCCATTCCTCCTCTTACATTCAACGTAGCGAAGCGGCTCTCCGTGGGCCACTTTTCGCCTCCGCGAGAACGAGACGTGATGGGTGGCGAACCACATCGCCGCCATTTTGGATAATTAAATTATTATTATAATTATCCATCGCGTTCTCACGGATTTGCGGAGAGGATAGGAATAGGAAAAGGGAAGGAAGGTGGTGTGGAAAGGAAGATTGGTAAGTTAGAGTGGGAAATAGGAAATGTAGGATATTACCGCCCAGGAGGGCAAGGGATAGGATAGTAATAGCTAGGCAAGCCGGGGTCGCGTACCCGTATACTATACCACAATTACCGGACAGGTAAGTTGGGATGAGTATCCCATGACATGCTATGCATTTCTGTAAATTACTAAAATTTTTAGTTTTATGAATAATACGAACTGTCATTAAATCATTACTTACGTAATATTGTAGGTAGTACATTATAATCAAAATTTATTTATTTATTTATTAATAAAATATATTGATAAAAACTGAAACAACTTAGTAATAATTGTAAAATAAAAAAGCAAAGTTAGTCATTATCAAAGAAAAACACAGACTGTTTTTGTTTAGACTAAAGAAGATTAAATAAACAACATTGTTTATAAACAGTAAAAACCAGCCAAGTCAAGTTGGACTCGCACACTACTATTAGTACTCATATCGAAAATTAGTAACAGTAGCCATTATCGAGCAAAAAAAAGCACAAAATTTGTGTTTTTGAATGAGAGCGCCCCTAACATATATCGTATATTGTATTTAAACTATATTATTTATTTTTTAAAGAGAATAAGCAACTCAATATTCAGCGTCTATCTTGGCAAAAAAAAAATTGGTAAACTTTGTAAGACGACGTGGTGTCGGACGGCAGACCACGGATCGCCAGTTGCGCGGCTACAGGACTGTAATACGCGAACACGAATTGTAATTCAGTCAGTGAATAAAGTCAGTACTTACATAGAGACACAGATCTTTTTTTCCCTGTGTACACATTTGCAGTGGACAGTTGACTAGCGCCTGGACTCGAGGTTAAGTATCACAGGTCCACAATCTCAAAAAAAAAAAAATGTACGGGAGTCCCACTAAAATATTTAATTTATTTAGTTTCTATCACGGTTCACGAGTTAAGCATGGTGACAGACAGACTGATGGACGAACGGACGGACAGCAAAGTCTCAGTTATAGGGTCCCGTTTTTACCTTTTGGCTACGGAACCTTAAAAAGTACGTTCTAACTAGGCGTCGTCGTATAAAATTACATCAGTGTTATAATAGTCGTAGCACTGCTACGCGTTACGTAGACCCACTACGAGCACGTAGCCGCCTACGAGACTGGCTTACACTATTAGTTTCAAAATCTTATTATTATCATATTCAGTAAGTACCTAACTACCTACGTATTTGTAGCATAACTTACTGCAAACAGGTAAAATACGTAAATGTATTGAAGATTAATAAAATTGTATAAAATTGACTTCTGCTCGCTCGCTCGTTATGGTTAGGTTAGTTTTGTTATACTTTATTAGGCAGGGGTTTTCAAACTGTGGGGCGCACCCTCAGGCAGGCGCAGAGACCTTCAAAGGGGGGCGCGGGCCACTTGTATAGTTAAGTATAAAAAACCTGCGACTGCTGAGAGAATGCATTCTAAATAACTTGATACGACCAATAAATAGAATTCATTTTTAATTGAAAGGCACAGAAATTAATTGAGATTGACGTCTGTCAGGAACTTATCAATGTTTTGTCAATGGGCGAACTTTAAGAACCTATAGAACCTAAGAGATACTTTACTTACTAATATACTCGTATAAAGAGGTAGTTAGCGAGGTTGTAGGGGGGTAATCTCTGGATCTACTGAGTACTAAGCCGATTTTGAAAATTATTTTACCAATAGAAGGCTACGTTATTTGTGAGTGACATAGACTATATGGATGGATGTTTGTTGCTGTTTCACGCAAAAACTACCCAACGGATTTCGATGAAATTTGGTATGGTAGTAGTTTAAGCTCTGGATTTAAAACATAGGATACTTTTAAGCCTGAAATAGTATAGTGTTACCGTCATTATGTACGGAGCTGCGGGCAACAGCCAATTAGGGATATATACAAAAAATACTTATTTATATCAATGAAAGTTGTTTCTCTGTACATAGGTGTATACATTTTTTACTTTCGGCTTGCGACTCTAGTGTTGACGACGGTGACCGCATCAGGCGATCCGTTTGCTCGTTTGGCCGCGATAAAAAGCGATCTACTATATCGGACGCTCGTGTATAAGCACAAATTTATTACAACATGCAACAGGTCAGCAGTAGAGTGTACAAACAACAAACAGTAAGCTCACTAGTTTCAGTTTAAATTAAAAATAGCGAGTTTTATGAGCAATAAAATCCACGTCACCGGCAGCGCAGGTGCCCGGCGTATTGTAGCCTATATAATAGGTATAACATATTATCTGTCGTATCTTGGAAGTTTTTTATAGTTCCTCGTGAACAATAGTCGGTGCAAGGCTAAACTGACGAGTTAGCGCAGAGGAGCAGATTTTAAAATTGTATGCAAGTACTGCCACTTCAAAAGATTTAATGGCTGATTTACAGTGACACAGTAGCTGGCGCCAGCATCACTGGATTCCGTAGCTGCACTGGCACTGTTACTAGATCGCATCGTTTACACGCGTCCAGTAGTCATTTCTACTTTGTCGTCATATCTACGCTTGGTTACTGTACGATAGCGACTGGCGTTCACTGGCATGTAGTGTTTATACGGATCCAGTGTTTATACGGATTACGGCATTCACTGGATCGAAAAATAGGCGGCCGGTCTATTTCGATCCTAATGCAATAAGAGCGAGAGTTTGTAGAAAAACTTTAACCTTGAATTTATTATAAACGATGTTATGAAATGAAAAAAAAATCATCCCTACTTCACATGTATGAGGAGCCCCCTAAAATATATTTTATTATATTATTAAATATAGAAGTTAGCAAGTGGATATACCGGCCGGACAGAGCGAAACTATAAGTGCCGTTGCACACGACCCGGTTGCCGGATAGCCGGTGCCGGGTAGTCGGTCGCTACGTGTATGACCATGTACGATAGCTTTCACACGTGCCGGTGTACATGGCCATACATTTCGTGACCGACTACCCAGCACCGGCTATCCGGCAACCGGAACATGTGCAACGGCACTAAGGGGTTCCTTGTAGTACGGAATGCTAAAAAAGCTTATTGGCAAAGGATACATGATAAATAAGGCTAATCCTATTAACATGTTTTTTTGAGTTACGGCAAGGTTACGCCAGGTAGATTACTTTACATAATATGATACAAGGATCATATTATGCTATGTATTGTACGATATTTGCATATTATAACACACGGGAACACTGTATTTTTTCGGCATAAAATGTAGCTCATGTTTTAAGTTTTAGGATCTGGCTTAAACTACTACCAAACCAAATTTCATCTAAATCCGTTCAGTAGTTCTTGCGTGCATGTCACGAGCAAACAACCTCACAAACTTTCACATTTATAATAGTAGTAGGTAGTAGGATTAAAAACTCACCCATCTGGGCCTCTAGTCAAGATGAATTCGATAATTTCGACGGCGAAGTACGAAAAGAAAATGTATGGAATTTGACATAACGCATCGCAAGCGACATGTCACTTAGCGATGACTTAAGTCAAATCCCATACATTTTTGATTTCGAAGTTCGCCGTCGAAATTATCGAATACATCTTGACTAAAGGCACAGGTGCGTGATACAATAGCGGCAACTATTTCGGTAGCTATTGAAATGTTTAACCAAAAGTTAAAAACTACAAACAGACTACGCAAATTAAATAGCATAATATGTTACCCGGGCTATTATTACGAGTCTATTGACACCTCATTAATTAAAATCATCAGTAGTTGAGGCATTACGATGGGACAAACAAACATACATACATAGACTGCCCTTAAATCCTAACCCTTTCTTTTGGCTTCGAAGTAGTCGGGTAACAATTGAAAGAATAACACAACGATACGAGGCCGGGGTTTGTGTCCCTGCAGCTGATTGACGCCAGCCGTACGCCAGCACGACCCACCGCGGTGGGAGTGGTGGGAGTGGTGGTACCTCCCACAATCGATACCAATCGACGCTCGCCATAATGAACGAACGTTAAAATCCTTGTTAAAGATGCCAGTGATAACTACATCTTTAACAAGGATTTTCAATTTGAGGCATTAAAAATAGTATTATTTTTATTAACATTTCGAAGCAACGCAATTTTTCGAAGTCAAAACAGCTTTAGGCACGTTGGGCATTTTTTGGGATGGGTAAAAATAATTGAACTCCCGACAATGTTACCGATACATATGTACAGGCAAAGCGCGTCGCATGCTTGCGCAAATTTTATCACATCTGTCGGGACTCCAATTTTTAGGGTTCCATTTCCAAAGGGAACCTATAACTGAGACTTCACTGTTCGTCAGTCTGTCTGTCACCAGGCTATCTCCTTAACTGTGATAGCTGAAATCTTCACAGAAGGTGATTATATTGCCGCTATATTACAATAAACAGAATAAGGGCCGATTTTTCAATCGTCAGATAACTCTTACCTGAGGAATAAATATGTGACATTGACAGATAATTGTTCATACAAAATCTGTCAAAGTCACATATTTATTCCTCAGGTAAGAGATAACTGACGATTGAAAAATCGGCCCTAAAATAAATATTTAAAAGGGGCTCCCATACATCAAAAAGGTACCACTCCAGTCGAGCTAGCCTACACTAATTCATTAAACAAAAAGATTATATTCGTTACTATAATTTGTTTAGGGAGAAACTATACAATATTGATCACGCAAAAATCGATTAGAGCAAACTACCATTAGATCATTTGAATGCTCATTATGCTTTAAAACCCTCCCGACATAATTGAAGTCAGTATTTGAGGGAAAATACTGAATAGCAAAACTGTGGTAATTGCAAAGATGGATTATAAAACTATATATGTTCTATTCTACTATTATAATTATAAATGTAAAAGTTTGTGAGGATGGATTTGCGACTGCTTCACGCAAAAACTACAGGACGGATTTTGACGAAATTTGGTATGTTAGTTTAGGCTCTGGAGTAAACACAGGCTACTTTTTACAGTGTCAAAATTACGGTTCCCGTGGAAATTCTTTTTGGACATACAACATCTAGTTGAATATGAACATTTCCCGTCGGTTGGTCAGGAAGTGGGCTCGGCCGCCGGTAGCCGCCTGTCTCCGGGCTCGTCACTGTGCGATCCATCAGCGCGGCGGTAATATATTAAGTTGTATGAACATAATGGTTTTTGCTTTTATGGAATAACGTTAAACGAGCAGACGTATTGATAGTAGCGTAAACCCCATGGACACCAGTTACGGGTGTGGGTGAGGGTCTTTTATGTCTACTATCCCAATTTCAATATAAACAACTCTATACTGAAGCTTTTTATCTGGCAGGTTCTCTGTGGAGCCGCATTTTCTAATTCTGTTGGGTCGGCCTATAATTGTAGCGACGCATGGCCCGCAATGGTGTGATATTTTGGAAAAATGAATTTTGGATAAAATACAAAAACATCCATACCGCAAACAATTATAATGAATTTGATACCAATTTATACCTACCGAAGGCGGCAATGTGGTAACTGATATTAAAAGTCGAGCGGCAAAATGTCAGTGCACATTGGGGTTTGGGGATGGGGGATTGGCATTTGGACTTAAATGCCGACTCGGTTGCTGCCAGAACAATATGTACAAGCTATTTATATTTATGAGAATACTTCTGTAATCTGTATCACCCGTATGTTGCCCACGAGTTCTTGCGCGCAAAAAGAAATACTGCGAACACCGTACATTTTGCCGCAAAAAAAGTAGCCCATGTCTTTCCTCGTGGTCTATTCTATATATTATATTATGATATGTATATTTCATCAATTGTCATGGGATACTCATCCCAACTTACCGGTAGTTGTGGTATAGTATACGGGTACGCGACCCCGGCTTCTCTAGCTATTACTGTCCTATCCCTTCCCCTCATGGGCGGTAATATCCTACATTTCCTTTTTCCCACTCTAACTTACCAATGTTCCTTTCCACGCCACCTATCCTTCCCTTTCCCTATTCCTACCCTCTCCGCCAATCCGTGGGAACGCAATGGATAATCATAAAAATAATTTAATTATCCAAAATGGCGGCGATGTGGTTCGCCACCCATCACGTCTCGTTCTCGCGGTGGCGAAAAGTGGCCCATGGAGAGCCGCTTCGCTACGTTGAATGTAAGAGGAGGAATGGATGGTAAGAATGAAAGTGGAGGAAGCGAAACAAGTGTGTAAGGATCGTAGCAAGTGGAAAGAAGTGGTCTCTGCCTACCCCTATGGGAAAGAGGCGGTCTCTGCCTACCCCTACGGGAAAAAGGCGTGATTATATGTATGTATATTTCATCAAAATCAACGAGACAGAATATTTCATCAAAATCGGTCCAGTAGTTTAGAACCCTATTCAAAGCAAACAAACAAATCTTTTCTCTTTATAATATTAGTATGAGTTTTTTTAGTATGGATATTTGTGTCTAGTGTCTAGCAATTGCAAAATTCTAAAATCGAGGATGGTGGAAAATATGAATGGATATCGAGTAAAATGATTGTGCTGAGGGTAGCGACATGTGACAGAATCTACTTACACAGTCGGCGGTCGGCGTGCCACACCGCACACGTTATTGTAATTTAGTTTATGGTCCGCAGAGTTTGAGGTGTGTCTGTGGCCGCTGTCACGAACTGTGATTATAAACTACACGAACACGAAATGTGATTATTTGTACGGGCGGGGCTCGGGAGTAGGCTCGGTCTAGGTACTTTAGAACCTAAGTACTTAAGCTCTATTATCAATTACACTGGTCTGCAAAAAATATAATATTATGTTTCCTCTTCGATGCTTTCTGCATGCATAATATCGTATTAGGTGCTCTAAACACGGTATTTAACATCAAAATAAACACAGCACATAGATTTTTATACCTAAGTAGTCTTGCCATAAATACTGACACAAAGAAAAAAAATCTATTGCAAATAACATTAATTATTACTTTTACAGCGTGTTAGTTTAATACATTTAAAATATAAAAAGCTTATTCGAAGTAGTCTCCATTGGCTGCAATACAGTCCTTTAAACGTTGCGGTCAGTTATCAATAGAAGCACGCACTCTTTCCATGGGAAAATTCTGCACTGCCAATCGTACCCGGGATTGTTTTAGGGACTAAATTATCATGGCGCTTAGAGCAAACCGTACTCTCTAAAACTAATAATCCAGCGGATTAAGATCCGCACTAGACGATGACCAGTCTTCAGCTCTGATGAAGTCCGAAACGTTCGTTTCCAACCAAGACTGCGTAGACCGAGCTTTATGACCCGGCGCTGAGTCTTGCTGGAAGGACCATTCTTGGTTATTGAACATGGTGTTGTTAAGGGTCTTTCTCAAGAATGGTATCTTGATACACTTGTGCCGTTTTGATACCTTTTTCAGAAAAGTATGGCTCAGTCATTCCTTCATAGCTAATACTCCACCAAACCATCACTAAAGTCGGATAGTGCCCACCAGTGGCGAAGGCTTGTTCTCCTTCAAAGGGAAGTCGTAGCCTATATAATAGCTAGGGATTTGGATGAAGGTCTTCAAAAGGTAAGCGGTAAGGGAAGCCGATAGGAATGGAGTTATAGTGGTTATAGGAACCCCTCGCCACTGGTGCCCAAGTCGCACTCTGTCGACTAATTGGTAAACTTCCTTAGAGCTTTGAGCATAAACACGGTCATTTTATTTGATAAAATGTTGCTCAATTGTAAAAATGTTCTCATCCGTAAACAATTTTTTCCTGTGACCTCCCTTTGCGTACCGCCTCAGTAGTTGTTTCGATTTTACTACCCTATTATTTTTTAAATTATCAGTTAAGAAAACCAGTACGTCTCATAAAGGCTGCAATATTAAGTCATCTTTTAAAATACGCGATATGGTTCTAGGTGCTATCTTCATCTCCCGGTACTTATAAAATCTTTTGCTTTCGGACAGGATTTCTTCGAATTCTTTCCCTTACTGCTTTGACCACCTTTTTCATACGAACACTACGTGGACGACCAGAACTTTTTCTTTCACAAACCGAGGAGGTCTCATTGTACCTCTTAATAGCCCGGTACAAAAACATTTTACTAATAAGCGTTTTAAAAATTGCATTTGGCTCCATACCTACTTTGTGTAATGCAATCACAGCGATTCGGTTTTTCTTATCACCCCACTCCATTTTAATATCGCAAAATATTGTACAATGTATTGGCGCCAAAATGAGAAAAATCAATGAACAATCATATAAAAAAATGACAGATTCCAAATTCAAATGTAGGTACCTAATATTTTGTTTATTTTTAATTGTAACAGTATTTATGGCCAGACTAAGTATATTGGCCATTTATTATAATGCCCATATACGAGTATATTGTTTATTAACCCCCGACGCAAAAAGAGGGGTGTTATAAGTTTGACGTGTCTGTCTGTGTGTGTGTCTGTCTGTCTGTGGCATCATAGCTTCCGAACGGATGAAGCGATTTGAATTTAGTTTCTTTTGTAGGTATTAAAGGTGTCTTACATGCGAGTGTTCTTAGACATGTTTGATGAAAGTCAGTTGAACCGTTTAAAAGTTGTGGGGGTGAAAGCGGGGAAGAATAACCGAATGTGCAAATATACTCGAGTGGGGTCTCAAATGAAAGCTCGCACTGAAAGAGATTATATTTCATTGTGGCGTCCTATGATACTTGATAACTATGTAGTCCGTTTTCCAGGTATTGCATCATCACACGATATTTTAGATATATATTTTTTCTAAATAAATAAAAAATGTTGAGACGTTTGCCGCGCTTCTTATACAGTGGCGCCATCTGTGCTACTTATAGTTACCCGCAGGTGGCGCTGTGTACCTGTGATCATTCATTTTTTTCGTGTTGCATCGATCGCACGCTCCGTTATAAAATTGATAATATCAAGGAATTTTCTTGGTTTCGAAGTGAAAAATGGGTAAAAGTAGAGAAAATACAGAGGACGAGATAAAAACAAAAAGTGCTTGGGAAAAGAATTAAGATCACGAAAGTTGACGCCACGTGAACAAGGTGAGTTCTATTGTTGTTTGAAATTTAAATCTTCCATTGGAATTTACCCTAAGTTAGTTGAAAACGCCTTTTTACCATTATCGTGGATTAATAATACAATAAAATTACCTATTAAAACATTAAGGTACTTGTTCATAACTTTTCAAAACATGGCGGCCAATACATAACTTTACACGCGGTCAAAATGGCCCTTGTCTTGTATAGGTTGGTTGGAATTAAAGATGTAAAAAGTGAAATGACAAAGCAAATATATATAAAAATAACCAATGCGTAGGGTACTTGTAATATAAATTTGTGGGTGGCCGTATATTCATCGAACGTTGCCATGTAGAAATGGTAGGCGCTCGAACAGCCTTTATTTTATAATAACCCATGCTTTTTAGCATACCTACATACCCTACCTTTTGTTTCCTCTGGTAATACGAGATATTATCCGGAAATAATAGTTAATGTGTTTGTGTTATTATGCATTTTAGAATAGGTACCTACTTTTTGTTTCCTTAGTGGTAATACCGAATACGAGATATTATCCGGAAATAAAACTAAGTTAATGTGTTTGTTAGATATTATGCATTTATAATACCTACCCTTTGTTTCCTTAGTGATAATACGAGATATTATCCGGAAATAAAGTGTTTGTTGCATAGTATGCATTTAGAATACCTACCCTTGTTTCCTCAGTGATAGTACGTGATACTATCCGGAAATAAGCTAAGAAAATGCTTTATTAAGTGATGGCACGTGATGTCATCTAGAAAGTAATTAAAAAAGCTAAATAGCTTTAATCTATTTTTAGAGCATGAAGAGGACTTTAGCTTCTCATCATACAATTTCCGAAATGAAATCAAGCTCGATTCACATTCTCATTACGAAGATAGTCAGTAAGAACCTGTACCGGGTATATCTACGCCTACACAAGATGCCCCACCCTATGACAAGATTCTGATGCAATATCTATTTTCTAGTTGGTCAAACATAACTAGACTTGCAGATATTAGAAATTGTTAATGGTTACAAGTAAAATTTTACTCAAACTCCCATTCAGGCTGTTGATCCTGTTAGTCCACCTTATTCTAAAACTGAAATGCTACATTCTATTAGAAAACTTAAACAAATGGGTTCAATTAGACAATGTTCAGAATGTGAAAATCAATTCATATCATTTATATGTTTTGTAAAATACCAAAAAGCGATGGTACTATCGACAAAGTTGCTGCTTGACCAGGCATAAGATGTAAATCGCTTAACATCGCCGTTGAATCGTGCACCCGCAAACATACCTACATGTAAACACGATGTTCAAGCACGTCTGCAGTCGTTGCGGTCACATCATTTGTGTTCAAATATTTTGGTAGGCGTCCTAGTGCAAAGTTAAAGTTATGAAACTGGTCGTGCAGAAACTTTGCCGATAATACAAACAGATTTATTCCTAATTTACAATCATCTAATAAGTTCATTCATCAACAACATTTAAAAATGGAGGACATCCGCACAGCTGTTATCTAATAATTCTTACATGGCAACTATAGATCTTAAAGATGCTTATTTTGTTGTCCCTATTCATTACTCATAAAATACCTACGCTTTCACTTTGATAATGATTTGTATGAATTTACTTGTTAACCATTTGGTTGGTGTTCGGCACCTTTTGTTTTTACAAAATTAATGAAGCCTTTTTTTTACCTACTTAGCCTCTTACAAAAAACAGTTATTTATTTAATTGAAAAGTTAAGAGTTTCTTAAATCTTACTAAAAATGTAAATTTCTAGGCATTCAACGTAATTCAGAAAATATGACTTAGAGGTACCTAAATCTATGATTTAGTTCAAAATATTTCTAGTACAAAGTCAAAGTCAATTAAAATACGCGAGTTTACAAAATTCTTAGGCACTTTGACGGTAGCTTGCCCAGCTGTAGCTTATAGTTGGCTGTATAAAAAACGGTGAAAGTATTAGCGGATTTTAGTCACATGACGGAAAAGGAAAACACATAAATTATTTAGTTATAAGCTGCATTTAAAGTTTTAAAAATGTTGTTGTACAAATTTAAGCAATTCGGAAATTCTCCACATCGAAAATACTACTGCCATGTGTTATATAAATCGAATGGGTGGTATACAATTACCTCGTTTAGATGAAATGACTCTTGTTTTTATGACAGTGAATTTGGTCAACCAGATATTGACCTTTTCGCATCTAGAATTAATAAAAATTGTAATAAATTCGTGTCGTGGAAAAGAGATCCAGAGGCGTTAGAAATAGACACATTCACTTTAAATTGGAACCAATTTTACTTCTACGCATTTCTTCCTTTCTCAATGATATTGAAAGTACAAAAAAAATATATTAACAACGAAGCCTCTGTCATATCAATTGTGCCTTATTGGCCAAGCCAACCATGGCTTCCTATTTTTAGAGCATTAATTGTATCTAATATATTATAGTTTAAACCTGATAGAAATATGTTGCTCTCACCTTCCAGATCACCTCACCCTTTATGGCCCAGACTTACCCTGGCGTGCGCGAGGTTATCTGGAAGACGTTCGCCAATCATATTTTGATAATGACACAATAGAAGTTAAGTTCGTAATTCGTTATCAAAAAGTAATCTTCGAAAGTATAACTTAAGTTATAAGATATGGTATAATTTTTGTATTTGCAATAATTTTGAATTTTTCAAAGATTTAGTAGAGGCTTAGGCGATTCCAAATTTTTATCAAAACAATATAAGAATGATGCTAATTATAGTTCATTAAATTCTATGAGATCAGCATGATCGTCGACCTTAGGTAAAGGATTATGTACAATTAATTGTTGTTACGAGGTTCTTAAAAGGTTTTTTTTTTAAACTAAACCAAACTGTCTTAAGCATCACAATTTAATACTGTGTTAGCTTATCTCTCTAGTCAATTTCATAATGAGTCATTAAGTTTAGATATAATTACTAAAAAACTGGTTACTCTAATCGCGTGGTCCACGGGAAAACGTGCTCTGACGTTATCATAATATAATAAAATTTAGTAATATTTATTTTGGTGAAACGGTTTATATACGGTGTATAGTGGAGAAGCCATGTATTTTTCCAGCAAAGACTCTTTCAGAGTACATAAAGATAACAAAATATCTTAGAAATCAGGTACAGACAGACTCATTTTAACAGATTAAGAAGCCTATCCATAATGCAACTTCTCAGTCCATAAACCGCTGAATCAAGTCAGTTCGCGGGATAAACGCTAGTATGTACTCAGCCCACAGCACGCGCGTCCACGTCATGTCGGCGGTCGGCGGCGTCGCGTCGCGTCTCGACGACATAGACATTAATAAAAGATCCGCGGGCTGGACCGGCTCATCACTTTGTTTTGCCAAGTTTTATAACTTACCTGTGGAAAACAACGTGCTTGAGAGAGTCTTTGCTGAGGCAGTTTTTAATGTTTCCTAAACTTATTGATTAGTACAAAATCGTTAACTTGATTACTAATTAAGACATAGATAAGGTTTTATATCGTTAATATAGCATACATTATAATAACTCATTAATGTTTAAAATTGAAATAATATAAAATTACAAGTAATTTTATTATTTTATTGCTTACTATTGAATTTTATCATTCCACAATTTCGCGCTAAACATCTACATAGTTATCAAGTATTAACAGTACATTCAATCAGTTACTTATAACTGATTGAATGTACTGTTGGTTCTTGGTGGAAATTCATGTTCATAATAATATAACACAACTTTTTATACACACTTTTCCACTTTATTTAGATTTTTTACAATAATTAAATATAACACGACCGGTTTCGATTAACCTGATGATGAGTTAATCGAAACCGGTCGTGTTATATTTAATTATTGTAAAAAATCTAAATAAAGTGGAAAAGTGTGTATAAAAAGTTGTGTTATATTATTATAATTGAACTTACCTTAAGTGAACTTCAACCAAAATTATATGAATTGTGGCGTCCGTAGATACTTGACATCCCAACCCACCCGTTGTTTTCTGAGTCAACCCCTTTTTAATCTGCGGAATGATAAAATGCAGTTATAATGTTAATATGCTCTCTGAAAATAATGATCACAGGTACACAGCGCCACCTGCGGGTAACTATAAGTAGCACAGGTGGCGCCACTGTATAAGAAGCGCGGCAAACGTCTCAACATTTTTTATTTATTTAGAAAAAATATATATCTAAAATATCGTGTGATGATGCAATACCTGGAAAACGGACTACATAGTTATCAAGTATCTACGGACGCCACAATTCATATAATTTTGGTTGAAGTTCACATAAGGTAAGTTCAATTAACCATAAAATATTGATGACTTAATCGAGAGTGTTCGTAGCTTCGTTTGATGACAAAATTGGTGGTGGTGTCAAGATCAGCCGTTTGAAGATGATCAGCTCTGTTCTAGTTGATGAGGGGATCTGGCTAACTTTCCAATGTCCGATCGATTCGAAATTTGGTACCGTGTTACTTCAACGATATTCAAAGAACATGGTAAGGTAACCATGACCTGATCAGCCGTTTGAAGATGATCAGCTCTTTTCTAGTTGATGAGGGGATCTGACTAACTTTTTTATGTCCGATCGATTCGAAATTTGGTACCGTGTTACTTTAACGATATTTAAAGAACATGGTAGGGTAACCATGACCTGATTAGCCGTTTGAAGATCATCTTTTCTTTATTAGTTAATGAGGGGATCTGACTATCGTCCACATGTCCTATCGATTCGAAATTTGGTACCATGTTACTTTAATGATGTTGAAAGTATGTATATGGTAAGGTAACCATTATTTATACCTACTTTAAAAAGGATAAAATAAAAGTAAAATTTAAAAATTTAAAAACCAAAAAAGATAAAAAAAAAAAACCGACACAAAAAATACTTCATAAACTTTAGCGGTCCCCCGACGAGGCGACGATTCGAAAATAAAAATATTTCAACTTACATAATATTATATGTGATAATATAATTATAATAGGTTTAAAATATTATTTATTATTTTTAGGGTTTATTTTTTGTGTCGGGGGGTTTTTAAAATTTAAAATTTAATTTATTTGCTGTCTTCATAAAAAATACGTAGACTGCACTTAAAATATTTTAAAACTTAAAATACTTGTATCAAGGCTCATCATCATTATTTGAAAATTGCAATAGGTAGGTATATCTTAAAAATACAGTGCAACCTCGATATAACAAATCGGAGGGGAACAAGAAAATATTCGTAATATCAAGTAATTCGTTGAACTGAGGTTTGTTATGTTGAGGTTAGATTGGTCTAAAATTCGTTATAAAGTGGTAGGTTTCGAAAAACAACCTCGTTTCGTTTTTTGAAATTTTGAAGCCACCCGTTGCTAGCACGGAACCCTTCATGTCCGAATTCTACTGCAAACCGCTGAGCCTTTTCCTGAAGAATAGGGCCTCCGATTGGGATTTTTTTGTCTCGGCACTGTTTTAACCACTTTAACACACATTCCTCTACGTCCTTGAACTCGCATGATTTTAATCTTTTACTGTTTACATTCACACCACTTTCTTCTGAAAACTTATCTTTAAATTTTAAAATTGTAGCCAATGTACTTGCGGGAATCCCGAACTTATTAGCTATGTCTAATTTTTTCGTCATGGGATTTTGGTCAACATAATTAATGATGTTTCGCTTTTCTCCGACCGATAAGGAACACCTTTTACGTTTCTGAGCCATTTTAACTTAAATCTTTAACAATAGTGACGAGCAGAGGTGTTTACATTACTTTCCATCAAAACAACAATGATTACCTACTTTACAAACAAAAGCGTGTCGAAACATGTCGAGACATGAATCACATTATAAGATTAAGGGGCCCCATACACGGTCCGGTCTGCCTTCAGTTCGGCCTGAACGGATGCAAAATCGTATCATGTGTGGGCTCGAATCCGTTCAGGCCGAACTGACGTCAGTTGGGTCTAGGGTTGCCACCTTTTTTTGCAGATAGAGTCTGGCTACTGAAACTGGAAAAAGGCGGCAAATTCAAAAAATCGACGCATGGCAATCTTGTATATAGTCGGAATTATAGTTTTGATATGTACTTGATTATATTTATGACAATAATATTATATTTTGCTGTCGTAAATAATCAAGTACGTCGATTTTTTGAATTTGCCGCCTTTTTCCAGTCTCATCTTTCAGTAGCCAGACTCTAAAGTACAATGATTATTATGGGTAGGAAAAAGTACATTGTATTTAAAATAAAGTACAATTTATTTATTATCATTATTATGTTTAAATACATACGTACTTTTATTGTTTTTTGCACTTTGTATCAAATTACTATATCTCACAGTCCTTATTTAAATTAAATTTAATAAGTAATATATTTCTTATCAAATTCAAAAGACACTTTGTTTCTTTCGTCTCTCCATTTGCTTAGGTCACAGAACATTTTCGGAATATACAGAATGGTCGGTTATCAAAAATAGATATTCAAGGAGCGTAATGAGTGTTCGATTCTAGTTCCAAAAATATATATAACATGTGACCTTAAATGTTGACCAAATTATCCTATAAAATACTTAAATTCTATTCATAACCGCGCGCCCGTACTACTCGGTGAGCGCGTGACCTTGAAGCCGGCGGCGTTGTATGGCAGTGTGAGGGTGTCCATGCGTAGTGCGAGTTGTCAGGAAATATTAATCATGTTATTTTTCTGTAAATCACGAACATTTTTAGTAATGCGTACTGCCATTACTTATGTAATATTGTGGCCTAATGTTCGTTTAAATATTTCATTCGGATAACCGAGCACCCTGTATAATAAAAATGAAATGACTTTATACAAGTTTAAAAAATTATCATTTCTCTTATTAAACACTTGCTGTCTTTATTGTGCAGTTGATAGTTCTAAAGTATATTGTAATAAAGTTAGCTAGTTAGTAAGTTAAGAAATTTTTCCATATAGATCATCCATATCTACATTAAGTTTTTGCAGATTTATATTTTCAATTATCTTAACATGCAATCGACATCGATTGAGCAATCGATGTATTTCGCATATATGTACGAATAAAATCATAATATTATTATGACTAAACTTTTCGAAATCCTAAGAAAAAACAAATCGTGAAAATAAGGTATTTTCGTGCACTTTATTATTCTCATAAACTATAGTACAATACTTTATTATAAAGTACGGGTGGCAACCCTAGTTTGGTCGGATGCGATGTCTTCCGTGTGTGTGCTCGAATCCGTTCAGGCCGAACTGACGTCAGTTCTAACTGAAACGATCGGCCTCTCGTCTGTGGGGGCCTTAAGAGTTATATTATTGGTGGAAACTTTATATAAGGGGCCCCATACATGGTCCGGTCTACCTTCAGTTCGGCCTGAACGGATGCAAAATCGTATCGTGTGTGTGCAATTTCGAGATCGTATCAGGCGGCCGTACGGACTGAAGCGATTCGTTCCAGTGTTGCCAGCTCTTTTTTTGTGAAACTACTAAACTCGTATCGATTTCTACTAAAACTACTAAAAAACTACTAAACAGGCTACTTAACTTAGGAATTCCTGAAGCCCCCCAAAAACCACTGCATTTTAGGTTTTATTATATTAAATTTTTTTCATTAATTGAATTTGATTATAAATTTTACCAATAAATTAAAATATACTAGGAAATATTACGTATTTAGTAGCTATTTTGCATATCATTACTGTCTGGCTCTTTCCTACTTAAACACTACTAATAACTAAATTTCTACCAAGGAGGGAATAAAATACTCAATTTAGTAAAATTTTGTAAAATAACTAAGTTGGCAACATTAATTCTGGCCTGACCGATCGGCCTGAACGCTCGGCCTGTCCTGACCGTGTGTGGACAAATCGCTTCAGTTCTTGCCCGACCCGCTGCCGTGCGGGCGTGTATCTTGTACAAGCGTTGTATGAGTTTTCGCGGTGTTTAAATACAAAATTGATAAACACGACCGTAGCGCGCGGCAAACCAGAATGGACTGATGCGACTGTTCCGTGTGTGGGCACGAATCAGATCAGGCCGAACTGACGTAAATTGGATTGGATGCGATTTTTTCCGTGTGTGTGCTCGAATCCGTTCAGGCCGAACTGACGTCAGTTCCAGCTGAAACGATCGGCCTCTCGTCTGTGGGGGCCTTAAAGGTTTTGGGTTGGCAAAATTCGTTAATTAGAGGTATGAATACTTTTTCTTGATAGTAGAAAATTCGTTATTAAGAGGTTGTACGCAAAGAATGTTCGCAATGTAAAGGTATATTTTATATTGACTCTTATGGACAATTCAAGGGGATTACGAAGAATTTGTTAAATCGAGGAAGTCGTTATATTGAGGTACGTTATATTAAGGTTGCACTGTATCATGAATTATGGTCACCCAACTCTATATGGAAAGGGAGGGGGGAGTGCCCGTGTCGACCTTCCTACTTGATGATTCTTCTCATCACAATTTTATCTACGCTATTTCAAAACATAATTGTAGGTAACCGTTGATTACCTAGAACCCAATCTGGTACCAATGACTATGTAGGTACACCTCAGTGGTCCAGTGGTTTAGAGCTTGGCTGTTGACTCTCGTGGGATCGATCCACGCGTTTCAACTACAAAATTAAGTAAGTAATATGTTGTTTTCTGGGGAACTACTATTGAATTGGGTAGGTAATTAGGTATGTAATGTCTACGTACTCATAAACCACTACTCACATGGAGGCCAGGCGCCTGTGTGGAGGAGCAGCCAGCGGCGGACGCGCGCCACCGCTGGCGACAGTTGCGGCCAAAACGGACGCCACGAGCGACCACTACATGAAGCATAGATACCAGGAGTCCGAACGGTATAGGCTTTTTAATAATAATTATGTACACAATAATAGGACCAGATCTTAGTTCTCTTTTCTGCCGCTAGGCGTGCGAGACCGACGAGTACCGAGTGTTGCCAATACTATTATACCGAGTGTTGCCAATACTATTATTTATTACAATTATTTTTAAATTACCGTTAGGCAATTACCGTGTTCTACGGTATCTATTTTTCGAGAACAGTTTCTAAGAATTTCCTAAAACTTTTAAATAATAAGATTTCAATCTTTCCAGAGCTGTCAATAGCAACTTTAAACTTCCCGCGTAATTTCAAACGAGTGCATGTCGGACCGTCGCGCGCTCTACCGGCAAAAATCTGTCCCCGTAATTAAGACCATTATTTTAACATTACGTTCGGACTCCTTGTTATCTATACTTCGTGGACCACTATCTTGTTCTGGCAAAGCAATAAATAATTTGTACTCAGCTATACACGTAGGTAAGTACCTACCTACCTAAAATACGACTCGCCAGTCATCGCCATGCAATATTTTTTCTTTTAACAATACCTACATAATAATTATTATTGTTATTCAAAAAGCAGGCGCCATCTAGTTGCGGAATGAGTAAGCCTCTGTAGTAATTGTACCATGGAGCTTCTATTTTCTTTTTATCTACCTACCTAAAATCACTCCACAATAGGGTGTTAGTTGAAATATAATGTTAAATATTTTACTTTTTAGTTCAATTAGGTATAAATTAAATACCTAGTAAGCATGTGTAGGTATTGTAAAATTTTCATTAGGAGCATAGGATAAAATAATTAGATATTAGTGAAAGAATAGAAATAATGTCAATGTCCCTGGTGCAGGTATTTGCTAGTAGGTACAGCCAGTGGCGTAGCTATCGTAGGGCTAGGTGGTGCAGTGCACCAGGGCCCCGGAGCTCAAGGGGCCCTCTAGCCTCAGCTTTGAAAAGAGAGGAGCATATAAGAAAAAAAGAAAAAAAAATCTTGTGAGCAGGCACGAGACTCGAGGCTCGATTTTTTTTTAAATGTTGTTAAATGAACACCAACAATTACAAGACTTCTGATTTAAGATTTTCAACACATGCGCTAAGCGTCCTCGATGAACATGTGCTGTTTGTTATCGTTATTTCAGTTATTTGGTATTTGATAGTTAGGATGAGTACGCCTGTAGAACATTAGATCAGCGATAAGCTCACGTGCTTGACGGTCGTGAGATCAATTCGACAATTCCATACTCCACCCATAATAACTTTTTCGTAAAGTTTTCATTCCCTCTTGCCTTGCATCAGTTCTCATTTATGACATTCATTGCGATGTTTTCAACTTTCTGGGGTCTGGATGCACTATAATAGTTGACGCTAGGTCGACTAGGTGTGTCACTGACCGTTGCAATTCGTTTTCCCTACTACCAGCACCAGCCTTATTTCATCTTTCATCAAGTATCGCCACTAATGCAAATGGTACTATTTCTATTCCGCACATTTATCCATCTGGCACCATATTCTGCTAGAACTCATTTTCGCTAAAAAAAAATCCGATGACAAAACATTTATGATACAGGATACAGGTTGCAGCACAACGGTATTCGTATAATCTATAATAACTCTCAAACTTTTAACTTGATCGACAACGAAAAATAAAAAACGGTTTTCTAAACTCAAGTTCAAATTGAAGAATGAGCTACTATCTCAGACCAAATAAAAAGTATAGACGGACTTCTACGAGCAACAAAGTGACGCCGGTTTTTTATGCATTGTGTGCGTGAGCCGGTGTTGCCATACTAATTTTCATTTCCCTAGATATGTTGGCTAAGCTTTAGAATAATATCGCACATTTGTACTATTAATTGGTTTATGGTAACTTTACCGCTTGAAGTTCTTTTATTGTCGCAGTAATTTCGCAAGTTTTCAGAATTATAAGATCCGTAGTTTTCGAGATAAAAATATAATAAAATTTCGAAAATTGTATAGGAATTCGGCCATGTTAACGTTTCGTTTTCCATAGCTTTATGTCAAAAAACTTTGCAGAGCTCTATTTTACGTAAAAGTTGTAACACGGCCTCACAAAAACCTGGCGCAAAATAACGTTATCACAACTCTCCTCAACTATGGAATTCTAAAAATGGGTTACATTTTATTGCGTTCAAAACGTCTTTAAATATGAAAACAAAAAGTGATAATTCTGTTCAGCTACTGTTTCATACAATTCCTGTTACTTCCGCAGCCGCAGAAAATATCTTTCAGTAAACTGAAGATTATAAAAAATTATATAAGAAACAGCATTGGATAAGATCGCCTCCGACATTTATCGTTAATTGCAATAAAAAATAAGGCGGCATCGAACTTGGATTTGATTGAAATTATAGACGAATTCGCAAAAATTAAAGCGCGCAAGAGATTGTGAATTGGACAGGGAATTCTATTAAAAATCGATTTTTCCCTTTATTGATCTCATCTGTATAATAAATATTCTATATCGTCATGTATGTGCGTCGTTTTAACCTACTAGGGATAAGTTTAATTCACTGTTTCCTATTCTTATTCCTATGACTAATTTTAAAGGTTAATATAAGTTCAAGCTACGCGGAAAGAGGTGATGAGGGGCATGAGGGCCCGATTCTTCCCTTATGCACCGGGGCCCTTGTCCACCAAGCTACGCCACTGGGTACAGCTATACTTTTTTGATAATACTATCATTAGTGTTCTTTATTCAACTTACCAGGGTCGCCAAGGTCCTCGTAGTCGCCCCTCACATTCCTCATGGGAATCATAACATCAAAAAACAATTGCAAAACACACAACACATTTTGACGCGCGAGCGTTCCCGCTGTCGGCTTATCACTGTCCCGCCTCGTCTTATCAGCTTCTGTCCATAATATCGCATTAATACTCGACTGAAATGTATTTACATATTGTATTCGCAGTGAACTATTAATTATAATGATCATCATCATTTAATGGCTGTGTACAATTAAAAATAATATAACCCTTAATTGGTTGTGTGGGGTGTCATACACCCCAAAGCAGGTTTCCAGGTTTATAACATTTTAAAGTTTGAATTGAGCGTGCTGGTTTTTAAAGGTAGCTTCGTAAATTAGTGTTAGTTTGTGGTCGGTTGGGCTCAGAGAGCGCTTTTGTGGTGCTTGACACCCCAGGCGACTGTTTGCGTAGTCCAAATAAATATCAAGAGCAGGTATTTGCAATTACCATTACCATGTCTGCTGCAAAAACTGACTAAAAGGCATTAAGTATGACATTGAGGACCAAAAATCTGTTTCTGAATATAAAAGGTGTCATATTTGTCCAAGACCGAAGGATAGAAAAACAAAGACTGGATGCTCTAAATACGTGTGATTATAGTCTGCCTAAATTATTAAGAAAAAAAAGTAGTAACTAAGCACTTATAGAGTTATTTTTATTTTAATTCTATTAAAAATAATAATAATTAATCAATATACAGGTTCAAATGTGCCTAGGTATTTAATAAAAGTCTGATTTTGCATGTATTTCATAACTTATTTTAAATTTATTGATTTGGGGTGTTGAACACCCCACGCGACTCTTTATGCAACTTCTTTGGGGCGCGCCTAATTAAGAGTTCAATAGATATATAAGTTGGTAGGTTAGTAATTAGACAGGTTCAATTTGTGTGACAGTTACGCGGCCCATTTGTGTTCTGTGGTTACATCACACCAAATCACACGCACAAATTTTTGTGCACCGCGCGCGCAGAAATTTTTTAAAATGATCTTACTATAGGTAGGTACTTTAAAGTATTAACAATAAAAATAAAAATCAACGACAATTATTTAAAGACTTTAATAATCACAAACGTTTAAAACTAAAGTGCCCTCATTCCTCAGTAACCGTGTGTCTAGTGTGAGAATCCCCGCCTGTAGGTACCGCCCTACATACCTACCTACTCTCGTCGAGTAGGTACTAGCCATGGCCCATAACTTCAGTTTTATCATAATCGGATAATCACTTTCACCGTTTACATCGACAAAGACATATTTTATTACATTTGTACCCGAAACTATAGGTAAAATTAATAAATGAAGACACATTATATCGCCAATAAGTACCTAACCCATAATATCTGTATAATAATTGCAAATACAAATTGTAATAGGTATTATCACATTTTTTAATTGTATTTCTAATTGTAGTTTTAAATATTTTCAAAAATATTTTTGTAGATATATTAATGTAAGTAACTAGGTACTTATACTTAATACTTATCTATAATATGTGAATTATTAAAGTTAATTTTTGATGTGTACCTAGTAATTGCCTTTTTAACTTTAGTTATTCATGAAGATAGATGTTAAGTTAATGTCTGAAAATTGCACGGAACAGAAAATAAGTAAAGTGCGAAGTAGTCGTTTTTATGCGTAAGCGTTATAATAGATACCTACATGATTTGTCAAATTTAATTTTACTTTACAAAACGTCGAATGACAAAATAAACCTTATCTATCGGTGTGAATTTACGAATTTACTCAAAACATGGCTAGTTTCTACTAAAATATTAACGATCAATCAAACGAATTCTGTGTGTATTGCGATGTATAACGATTTCCATACTAATTGTGTCATAAAACATTGTTCCACGGAACAGAAAACATGTGGACTACTCGGAAGTTGCGTGAGGTTAACTGTCGGTGTCGTTGAGAAGAGGCACGGCGTCTTCGGACTCCGATTTTTCGCTGTCACTGCTCACTGAAAAAGAAATAACGCTATCACACGTTGCTTAAATACTCACCCCACCACTAAAGGTAGACTTTCGAAGCGAGCGTCTATAGATAGATGGTCTTAATACTCTATACCTAGCGGTGTTTTTCAAAGTGTGGGTCGCGACCCCCAGGGGTCTTTAGGTCACGAATCTTCTATAGGGTTTTTTTTTACTGATAATTTTCTTTCGAATCTGAGAGCTCAAGAGTCTGATGAAAGTTAAAAAAAACTATTTTTTGAAATTTCAAACTGTCATATCTTTGGAATGAATCAACCGATTTTCACGCGATTTTTTTCGGTTTTCATTCCCTCGCGATATTTCTCGAACGAATCAACCGATTTTGACCAGATTAGCAGCGATCGACGTGGTTTTTACCACGTTTAAACGGAGTAAAACCAATAACTTCCCGATTTTTGCAAATCGCCAACCCCCAGCCAGTGTGATACTGTTTTCACGCGGGCGGAGCCGCGGGCAACAACTAGTGATAACTAATTCCATGCCATACAAATTGAAGGTAACTTACAAAAACTAGCACACTGTATGGGACCGCTTTCGAGCGCTGCGACAGTGTCGTGCGGCGTGTGGCGTGCAGTGACGTCACTGTCGCGGTCGCTATAGACGTACGTTTCGAAAGTCTACCTTAAGCTAAGATGGTAATGATGATTATTCCTTGGGTTAGATGAAAAGCGAGGAAAGCTATCACCAAGCGAGGAGAAGAAGAAAAATTAATAAATTAATTCCGATGCAATGTGCCAATTTTTGTGTTTAATAAAAAATAAATAATGGTACGGCTGATATGTAGACTTAAAATATTTCTACGTGCATATAATACAGGTGCATGCATTGTATTTTATAATGTTCTGTAACTATAGACATTTCTGTGTCACAGAGGTTAAATCCAAATTCCTCATGTCACCACTCACCACCAGATGGCGTTAAACATGATATCATAGATAAAACAGCCGCAAGATCCAATTGACTCATAATATTAACTATTAACTTATAACCCAATTCTACCGCGTACCAAGACAATATTATCAAGCAACTCTACTGAAATTTTAATTATTACTTTAATGTAAACAAATCCAAAATATTGGTGACACTTTATATTAAAATTTATAAAAAAATTTTGCGAAAATAGCATGCTGGATATACAGGATTTGTTCACACTAACAATTACAAGCTTTGTGTTGCTGGAATTTACTATTTACACTTATACAGTCGAGAAAATCGATATTTAGCAGTTTGGTCATCCTCGTAATCATGACTACATAGTAATACAATCGAAACGATTTGTTACCACTTCACCACCTGCTGAACATTCAACATCCTCGACTGTACATTCGTTTAGACTGGGACTATTTAATCCGGAATCCGGAATGTCGGAGAAAATTCAGAGTACCAAAAAATAGAACTCTGCGCTTATTCAATAGAGCTGAAAATCGAACACACTATTGTCAAGTCAAGTCATCAATGATAGCTTGACACTAGACATTTTGATTATCAACTCTATTATATTAGCGCATAGTTTAATTTTCAATGCTGTGAATTTTCCCCGGCCCTCCGGATTCCGGACAGTATAGTCCCAGTCTCAATATAGGGGTCCAGTTTCATCTAAACACTACAAATGCCCAACCCTCACACATTTTAACTACATAGCGATCAACACCACATACAAATCGCTATTCCATTCACTAACCTGAGCATCCTCACATTTGTAGCGCTACAACTTATATTATTCTGAAACTCACAACACGGCTAAATACATTTAACGATACGATAGCTTCAATATTACTTTACAATAATTTTATAAGGTGTTACTAAAAATATACATATATGTGTATACAGGATGTCCCAGAAGTCGACGTCGTCCCTTCGAAGGCTGATAGAACAGCTCATGACTCACCAGAATATCGTAATATGACCTTAGTAAAAAATCTTTAGTTTTCGAGATATTGGCACTTTTAATAATTTCTTAAAAATTACACCTCATGTCAGTTTTTAGATTGCCGCAACTACAATTTCCCGTATTGTGGGATACAAATTTGTATTGCGGAATCCTGACTAGTTCTGCTATTGACCACGGTTATAAACAAAGCTAATAGAGTTTGAACTTTGTAGAAAAAAAGAAAACTTTTCCCTAATCGTGATTTCAAAAACTTTTTCTCCTAACTTTCACTATCCATACTGAACAAAAAACACCACACTAACCTGGGTTGTAACTTTAAAAAGTTGCTCATTTTATGTAGTTCTTAAAATAGTAAAATAGTTGCTATTAAGCTACGTCAAAATTTTTTTTTGCTATTTTAAGTGCACAGAGAACACATTTTGAATGTTTTTCTTTAGTTAGAATTTCGAACAAAAACACTCGTTACATTGAAATCAGCCAGATGTTTACTTAAAAATTGTACGTTGAAGTTAATTAATTAATTAATTAACTTAATTCATGCTTACTAAATTTAGAAACTTTAGGATTTTTTTTAAACTGTAAGGAGAAATGCAAAGAAGGAGAACACATTAATAATATCATTTAATGAGTTAGACTCATTAGAGTGAGAGAATAGGTCGCACGCACGTCTTTTGTTTGTTCTATACATGAGATTGTTTATTAGTTACTAGTACGTTACGCTATTAATGTGCATCGTTTTGTTATTTTCTTACTTTTAACGGATTTTGCATTGTAATTTGAACTTCGTTTGCCTAGTGACTCGGACTTAAGTGTGTTTGGAGACAGTAAGAACTGACATGGCTCGCTTCTGGACTTTTATGTTTCTGTGATACGCGTCTTACTACCAGTCATTATGGCGTATACTATACATCAGTATGCTAACCTGCATTACATTTACGGGGAATACAGAGGCAACGGTGCTGCTGCAGCTAATTTGTATCGCAAAAGGTTAAGGTACTCAAGTCCAGATTACAATGCAAAATCCGTTAAAAGTAAGAAAACAACAAAACGATGCACATCAATAGCGTAATGTACTTGTAACTAATAAACAAACTCATGTATAGAACAAACAAAAGACGTGCGTGTCGTCAACTATTTTAAAAACTACATAAAATGAGCAACTTTTTAAAGTAACAACCCAGGTTAGTGTGGTGTATTTTTTGTTCAGTATGGATAGTGAAAGTTAGGAGAAAAAGTTTTTGAAATCACGATTAGGGAAAAGTTTTCTTTTTTTCTACAAAGTTCAAACTCTATTAGCTTTGTTTATAACCGTGGTCAATAGCAGAACTAGTCAGGATTCCGCAATACAAAATTGTATCCCACAATACGGGAAATTGTAGTTGCGGCAGTCTAAAAACTGACATGAGGTGTAATTTTTAAGAAATTATTAAAAGTGCCAATATCTCGAAAACTAAAGATTTTTTACCAAGGTCATATTACGATATTCTGGTGAGTCATGAGCTGGTCTATCAGCCTTCGAAGGGACGACGTCGACTTCTGGGACATCCTGTATAAACTTTACATAGACAAAACTTATAATAAATACATCTCTTTTTACAGTTTAATAGAATTTTTACACAAATTTCATAGCAAATAAATTTAATAAATATTCATATATATGCTATTGATTACTGCTATAAAAACAAGTACTTGATTTAGACCGAAATAAGCTATACTATATTGTGCATAAAATAATAAAACGAACGTTGTAAATGTACACTTATATTTCACATACAAAATACACACCACATCGGTACATCTATATATTATATAACACTTATGTACATCGCCTCCGCAGTTCGCTGACACGCTACACCGCTTACGCTAAGCGGTAGCGACATGGCCCTGCAAGGCTGTCCTATCTGAATCGTCTCCTAGTGTACAATATACTAGATATCACAACATGTCTAATAACAATGAAAACAATCCTGTTCAGATATGTAATGTAGCGCCCTGAGGGCGGCGGAGCGGGTAGCGAAGCGTTTTAAACAGCGTTTACAATAGCGCTTTAATATTTTTTTCGCTTGAATAATTCGTATGTGTCGTATTAACTGTATTTTATTATTCCCAAAGGTTTATTTTTTTAAATTTTGAACGGTTTAAAATATTCTAAATATTGTCAATCTAAAAACTTGATTTATTTTGAAATATGTACTATATTCTAAATCAAGACTCCACCACTCATAGCGCGCTACAGTATATAGAAAACAAATTACAGACTTTGTACAAACAAAAATATTTACATTTTAGCTTGAACATTCTACGAGCTAGCTTCTCACTTATACCGCTGCTCACTACGCGTCAGACAATGTTATATTGTATACTGGGCTATATTATACAAGTACAATAGTTACTGTTTGCTACAAATAAGTTGTTTTTTGAAGATAATACGTCAAACACTTATTACAGATTGGCTGATTCTACGACAAATAATTGTTATGATATTATTAAGCTAGACATTAAAAAACGCTTAACCTAACACCATGTGAGCACTCTCATATCTACATGTATCAACTAGGAATTGAAGACTGTTACACAGGCTCCCCGCGCACTAGGCAGAATATTTGTAGCTGCTTCTAGAGAATTTACACGAGTCGATTTTCGCCGCACGATTTCTGCCGCACGGCGATCATGTAAAGGACAATTCGGCTAGATCAGAAGGTTTTTGCCAACAAAAACGACTAGGCGATTTGTTAAGTGACTCGACCGAAACCGACCATGTGAATCACGCATTGGTGCGTGGGCTCCCTTACAACGTCAAATGTTCGACAGGCTGCCTGGTGTCCGCCAGGCCTTAGGATCCTAGCACACAAGGCTTAGCAGCCTAGTGTGCTAAGCCTATAGACCACACTAGCGTAAAACATTTGACGGCGTATGGGAGCCCGCGCACTTAGCAGCCACAAATGTCAATGCTACAGTTGACCACCTAGTGCGCGGAAAACCTTATAGTGAGGTTATGTTTTAAGCGAAATAATTCAGCCAAATATTAAGTACTTACAAATGTTAATTTATTAATTTTTATATAGAAGACTAGTCTAAACGTTACGCCGTATTAATGATATAGCATAGTATGTTAATAACAAGCCAATACTAGACCAACTACAAAAGTACTATGTCCACAAGGATACAGAAAAGAAATAGAGCGAGCCAACACCAAAGGAAGTTGAACTTTCAACCATAATGCAAGAGCATCAAAGTTCAAATTTATCTATGTAGATAACCTAATTCATATGTACTTAATGCAAAAAAAAACCCTTTATATTTGTGACGAAAATTTTGAATTTTTATGCTGCAGAAAGAAGTGTTGCCAGTTTAAAAAAAATGAGATTGCCCGAACACACCATTCAAGCGTACGACCTTTGCTCTAGCGCAAAATATTAACGTAAGAGACAAACCAAACGCGTACCTCCCATTTGAATTCTGTAAGAATGCGCCATATCTACAACATTTATACTTTATTTTTAGGTTATACAACTATGCTGGACAATAATCATTTTGACACATTCCTTGGAATTACATACTTTTTTTATTGACACATAGTATATGATATAACATTAAGATTGTTTTGAGATACAACACCAATATTATAATATGTAAAGTAAAAACCACGGGGAGAATAATTTAAGTAAATATGGATCATCTGTCAAAATGAACATAATTCTAAATTAAATCAGCCCAAAGTATGAACCTACATGTCATTCGAAATTAAATAAGGAATTTCACTTGGTTGGATTTTAACAAGCGTATGACACTTGAACTGACAACCGTCCGTACGGCGTCATTTTTACGTAAATTTGACAGATTTGTTATTCAAGTTATAACGAAATGACGAAACTAATTTTTTCAACTCGATTCAAAGGTTGCGGATCCCTAAATTTTTGCTAACATTTTTTTATTTTGTTTCAACTCTACTATAGTATTTGGATTGGGGTCGTTTTATAACATTACCTAACAATCACATATAACGTTAGATTATATACCTGCTGTTATAACAATAAATACAAGGGCGTAATTGTAAGTGTTCGGATACGTATACACATAGACATGGATGAGAACTTTTTTCACACCATTTGTTGGAGAAAACTCGCGCAATTGGTAACTCTGTGATTTAAATATGCTCAGAGTATGTTGGGAGTCGGTAGACCTCTATATAGTTTGTAGCTGCCCAATACGAGGTTGGGATCTCGGACATTTGATTAGGATTAATAGCCTCGTATGAGGTTTAGTGCTGGTATGGGGCCGATACGAGGTCCGTGGAAGGAAGAGTTTAATGTTAAGATGAGCTTCGAGGTTCAAGAGGGTCGAAAGCATCTATTGAGAGTTGGTTTCTTGGAGGTGCGAAGCTCCGAGGTCCACTAGAAGTCTATTGAAGCTTTGCCTACGGGGTCTCTCGGGGTATAAGACCTATATAAAGTTTGCAAGATTGGGGCCATACAAAGTCTGGGGTAGTCGGGTGGCCTTACAAGGTTTGCGTCGGGAGGTCCATTTACATTTATTGAGCTGACCTACGAGGATACTTGGAGCTGACAAGGTCACAAGGTCTACTAGAAGTCTATTGAGCCTTTACGCGTTATCTTAAATTTGTGAAGGCCCTACAAGGTATATAATAAGTAGGATTTATAACGGGTGGGTTACGAGGGCCCTATAAGATCTCTCAAAGGTGTGGGCCCTACGAGGGCTGTCGCTTGTGCTTGGAGGGTCGGCGCTGCGTACCGTTGTTGGCGGCGCGGGGCGCGGCGGGCGCGGGCGGCGGCGCGCTGATGCGGAACAGCTGGATCTTGAGGTGCGCGCAGATCTCCAGGCAGATCTGACCGCAGTACCGCATCAGGTCCACTATCACCCAGATCTGGAAAATAATACAAAATATGCAAAGTAATTTTATTGGCTTTTTGGATTATTACTGTACGTAAGCTGGAAAATATTTTCCATGCAATGGCAAACATATTGAAGAGATACAGTCATTACAAACGTGAAATCGTCGACGGACAGTAAAACGCCCCATACAAAATGTAAATATGTACTAAAGGCGCACGATTTTTCAAAAATCGACCATCTAAATGGCAATTTGGACGAAAGCCGCAAACCCCAAAGTTGGGTAGCATTCGACTAAAATCGACCATGAACACAATCGTAGGCGACCGCCCTCCGCATGCGATTTCAGTCACAAAGTTAGCGTTTCGGCTTAGTGAGGCGATTTGTGAAGCGATTAGCCGCACGGCGATAATCGATTCGTTTAAATTCCTCATTAGTGCAGTGCGTTTCGTTGTGTTGCGTCGTCGTCATACAATCGCAACGGCTAATTGCATTTTATGGTGGAAATTCATCGTAACTAACAACATGCATCGCAGTAATGGCACAGATTCAAGAAAGACGAACAGATAAACAGCTACATACTTAGCTTTCGATTTGATTGCACTACTACAAGCATACGCTGTGTGCACGACTGTGTGGAAAATTGCGGGCCATTGAAGGGGACGTCGACGTCAAAATTTTCAAATCTGGATCGATTTGGGTCGTTATGTATAAGCTGTTTTTCTCTACGAAAGTATTAATATTTTATATTCTGTGCTAGTGGGGCTCCACTCCTCAGCCTTAGGCTAGTAGGTACTATATTGTCCGGAATCTGTAAGGCCGGGGAAAATTCAGAGCACTGAAAATAGAGCACTAATACAGTAGAGATGAAAATCAAACACACAAGTGTCGAGTCAAATGTCAATGTCATATATGACAGCTCGACACTCGACACTTTTATTTTCAACTTTATTGTATTGGCGCAGATTTCTATTTTCTGTGCTTTGAATTTTTCCGGAACCGACGGATTCCGGGCCATATAGTCCCAGCGTTACTCTCACTACAGAGTATGTGCGTTGGGTGTTGGGTACTCACGGCGCAGAGCCACAGCACGTAGTACTCGGGGATGGCGTTGTTGAAGTACTGGTTGAGGAACAGCATCGCCGGGCCTAGCAGCGACCAGTCGTAATACTCCATCTCGCTCTTCGTCATATGCGCCACCTGAAACGGCACGACAAGAGATTGTTAAATTCAGTCAAGTAGTTTCGAAGCTTACTGAATTCAATCTTTATAATATTGGGGAGAGTTGGTTATATCGTACTACCATTTTAATCGTACCACTTCTAAATTTCCTACTTAATGCGTAATTTTTTCTACACTGGCAACACCAAATCGTGGCCCTGCGCAACCCCCTGCCACCCACCATTTGCAATTGATGTAAGTTGACAATTGTGCACATGAATGAAAAAAACATTTTTTTGTGGAAGTTAATGCAAATATTGTCGTAAATTTGTAAGGATATGACTCGTAAACAAGATAAGCTATACATACACAGTTTTCTTTATTCTATTACAATTTTATACTAGATTATTGGCGGTTTTTGTTGCATGTCTAAGTTTTGAGGTTATGCCGGACTGTTGCTTTTTTTTTTAAATGGCCTAGTTCGCTAAATCGTACCACTCGCAGTTGGGTAAATTGTACTGGTACGATTTAGCCGACTAGTCTAAAATTACCTATATTTTACAGACTATATGTATATTGTTATAAATGACGGACCCACCCTAAAGCTAAAATTAAATATTATAATTGGAATTAGGAGGACCTAGAAAGAGCTATTGTGGCTTACATAAATAGTTTGTAATTTCAACTTATTCTATTCCAAAACCCACAATTCTACGGCATTTAAAAAAGAAAAATAAGATTGCTGTTGATACAAAAATCCAGAAAAGGAGACCGGTTATCTTCGATGTCGAAACAGAAAATAAGTTGGCTGAGCATATTCTTCATCTCGAAATACACATGTTTGGTCTAACGATATAATAAGAGATATTCGACGTCTCGCATTTGTAATTGCTGAAATCCATAACATTCAGAATAATTTTAATAAAGAAAAACGCATGGCTGGTAAAGCATAGTTCTAGAAATTTATAAAAAGGCACCCACAGCTGTTCGACAACCTGAAAACACATCTATGAATAGAATTAAAGGATTCAATAGAGAAAATGTACTTCACTTTTTTGATGTTTCTTCATTACCTAAGAGTTAAAAATAAATAATTTGGTTGAAATTTTTACTGTCTTTAATTCAGTGATACGACTTAAACACCTATGGTACGATTTAAAAACTTGGTGGTACGATTAAAACGACTAGTCGGCTAAATCGTACCGATGGCAGTCCTTTATAAAAAAGCATTTTTAAGGTTGTTAGAGTAAACGTATGGAACTGATTTCTCTGTCTTAGCAAGATAAAATATGAAACTTTATTTTGCATATCCATTAATTATTGTAAGTCTTGTCATAGTTGAAATATTTAAGTTAAAGTAAAAAGTGGTACGATATAACCGACTCTCCCCTTAGTAGGGAAAAAAATTACAGGCCAGTGCCCTACTACACTCACCACTAATCTATTGGTGACCTTGGCCGCCACCATTCCGAAGGCGATGATGTAGAGCGACGGGTGGTTCTCATACACCTGCGACTCGCTCTTCTGGAAGATGATGAAGGCGGGCACGACGACCAGCGCGAAGGGGATCACCGGGGAGACGATGCTCGTGCCCTACGAAAGTGGCGCTGTAGCGAGCTCTTGGGACACCCGAGAGCCTATGGGGCAGCTGCACCCAAGGGGTTCGATGCACCCAAAGGATTACCTGCACCCAGGATTAACTGCATCCCAGGGGTTGGCTACACCCAAAGGATTAACTACACCCAAGGGGAAGGCTGCACCCATAGGGCTATCGGGTTGATTGCACCCAAAAAAACTTTTGAAGCTACGCACTTATAGCAGGTGTGGCCAACTATTTTACAGACTGGACACGAATTATTTTATCAACTAGATAGTATCGGTGATTGGTCAGTTATAGTTGGCTACACCTGATATAGTTAGCACACGACATAACGCCAAGCACCACACACCACACACCACCTGCACCACCACAATATAATTTCATATCAAATCGCTTCCGTCAATACACTGCATCATGTCTGTAGTGCTCTTATCGCGAGTAAGTTATCATAAAATATTATCAATTCAATGTTTTCTAATCAAATTATTAAGTTGCTGAAGTATCATATAAATTATTTAATTTTATTAGCGCAATGTTTTTCTCAATTAATATTTGTATGTTAAACGTATAACTTTTTAAAATATTAAACGTTAGTTATAACTTATGTACATTTCTAATTACACTACACACACAACCATTTACCAGCATACTGACAAGAATTTTAGTGTCAGAAAGTGAAGTTAAATTTGGTAGCTACTGTTACATGCCAACGAAATGTCTTATCCTATTTGGCTTAAAGCGTAATTTGAGATAAGTCTACTTAACACTAACTACTAGTATAATGTCTTTGCTACAGTTTTCATCTACATATTTTATTATATTATATTGACTAAACAAACAAAACACGGTCAATTATTTACTTGGCGGCTAATCACACCAAATTGAGATAAGACATATTTTGAAAAGTAGCACCAATTCATATGTGGGTTTTGTGACGAAAAATACCGGATTTATGCATAGTAGGTACATTTAAATATTCTTACAAAATATTTTATTAATTAACTAGAATATATTAGCATCAATAAGTTAAGCAAATAATTTCTGGGAAATCCGGCATTTTTATTACTAAATACATACTATGGGGTATTTATGCCTAGCAACCAAGACAAACTACAGAATATAAAGTATGCAATATACCCAATGTCCCGCAACAGGCACCAATAATGAACAATGAACTTTATTTATAGATTAGTCAGATCCATTTTCCCATGACAGTACATAAGCATATAATAATCACAGTTTTTACCCAAATTTTGGCACTATATTGTGCACAAAAATTTTATGGCCTGCCGACTGCGCCAAGTAAGCCTGTAATTACTTTAGCTTTTACCTCATAAGCGCAACATAAATAATGTACAGTAGCGAAACTCAGTGTCCCTGAAATTGTTACCTACGATTGGACGTGGCCGAGCGGAGCGCTAGGGCTGGTACGTCTACAAAGGAGACGTTGACAGTGTGCAAGCATCGCGGCACAACTAACTAAAACTCGTTAGTCGTTCAATGCAGCGACAAGTACATACTTCTGCTATTTGAAGTTTTGTTAGCGGCCATGTAAATGCGTCTAGTATGAAGATGGTCTACTGTATATTATTTAAATTGTGTCACAACTCACAACAGTCGTTATAAGCGGTTTAGTAAGCGGTCGAATGATGAGTATAGCGCGTGCTAGACACAGAAGCGCTAGTCGGTACATGCTTGGACTCCTTGTTAGTACGAGTCGCCGTACAGCTACGTGCTAGTGGTACCAGCTAAAAGGATATGCCTTAAGTTGTAGTATATTGAAACTAGAGAGAGAGAGAGAGAGAGATAGTGGTGGTATGCTCGAGGTGGGGAGCTCAACTACTATTCCAATACAGACCGCCGAGAGAGTGAGTATGTTACACAGTAGTCGAGCAGTGTTTCTATTATCTTAATTGACTTGGTTAACTTAACGTTTCATATATAATAATCTGATTGATTTGTTAATAATAAGAGAAAATTCTTTAACAAATGTGCAATGTATTTTGTTTGAGCTACATATTTTCTAAGCATATTAGATACTTAGTAACACATATTATTATATAGTATTCACCAAAGACTTCTAAAGACGGAGTCATAGTTTTTGAAAGTTGGTACTATTGTTTTCTGTTGCTCTGTCTTACTAACGATGTATCAATACGAGCGAATGAAAGAGCTTATATCGGTGTATAAACGCGGGTTTCGTGTCATGTTATGGCCAGCTCAGTAGGCCATTGCAGAGCAGTAGCTCTGTGTATATTTTGTGTTTTATAAATGAAAATAAATGTGTAAAGGAGATATTAATTATAAAACATCTAATATGTGTTGCGCCGCTGCATATTGTGCCTCAAGAATGACGACAGAAGGTGTCAAATACTTGGAATTATCATTTTACACGTAATGTTTTAACAATGTTTTGTGAACTAAATAATGAATATTTTTATAATATAAACAGATAATCATTAAATTTAACGAACCCTTTTTCGTACTATATCACGCTTTAATGATGAATATCACGTAATGAGTAATAATTTGTGCAAAATAAAAGCTTTGTTTTTCTGCGTATTTTGAGTGATGTACCCTACTGACACAAGAGTTTATCGATAAAGATAATAAACTTTTACTAAACGGTTTTATTAGGTCTCGGAAATGCTCCGGAAGAAGAGGCGAATAGATTGAAGCAGTTAGATGCGAAAATTAGAAGAGTGTGTTCCACCAGTGAGACAGCTTCGTGTGACGGTATTGATACGGGGAAGATATTTCTGTTTTACCGGACAATTAAGAAGACTTACAATAATATAATTATACTTTCTTAAACATATTTTTTTATTTAGTTTCCAATTAAAATGCACAAAGAGCATTTTTCCATTATCCGATCCAGATCGAATACGATATCGGAATCGAATGCCGATACAGTAATCGATATTCAATAGCCATGCAAGGGCAAGTAAAATATATGAAACACATAGGACTTTCACATTATCTGTTTGATATCGGATAGAAAAGCACTTTTATTCCTGTAAATATGGGCCTAGCAAGAACAATTGACAGGTGCGTAAATGCAATGTTATCGAATGTCAATTGTATGAGCGCTGTCATAATTTTTATACAAATCTCTTTCGATAACGTAACGCTTACGCAATTGACAATTGTTCCTGCTAGGCCCCCAAGAAAGTGAGTAATCTGACTGACTCAGCTAATCTCTCAATGTATTTACTATTTAGATGCTAATCAAAAATGCAAATACAATACAAAGAGAGGAAATCGAACGCAAAATTTTTATGTTGTTAGATTTGACATGAGACTCGTGTGTTCGATTTTCAGTTCTATTGTATCAGTCCAGACTCCCAGAGTTATATTTTCAATGCTCTAAATTTTCCCCGGCCTTCCAGATTCCTGATAGTATGTCCGTCGGGATATATTATCGGGTCGGTATTACTAAGGCTTACTTACTAATAAAGAGGAGGTTCTGTGTTCGGCTGTATAATATATGTCACCATAAAATTTTTAAAACCGTTAGATTGTTATATTACTAGAGATATTATAAAATGTCGACAGATTGTCAAATAAAAATTACTTCTTACAATTTTACACGTTATTTTTCGTTACATTGTAATATTTACCGTGCCGATTGGTTAAATGGCAAGTGCCCCGCGCCGGCATATTTTTTTTTTTCATAATAATAATTAAAACTAAAAATAATGCGTACAATTATTGTAAGGAGAAATTTTTATTTGACAATCTGTCGACATAATATAATATCTCTAGTAATATTACAATCGAACGGTTTTTACAATTTTACGGTGACATATTATATACAGCCGAACACAGAACCTCCTTTTTTTAAAGTCGGCTAAAAATATTTATGAACGGTCTATTTATATTACAATAGTGCAGAATTGTTAGGAATTGTAAACTTTCAATTGGTAGATATAGGGAGTAATTTTATTTAATGTAAATAGTTATTAATAAAACGTTTTCTCATAATACTTATTTTATACTTAATTAAAATACGCAATTGACTGAATAGTGTGAAAGAATTATGCTACTAATTATTTCATTTTACTCGCCTTTGGCTATTGTGTATCGGCTATCAGCATTATTTACCGACATCGTGTCGGATAATGGGAAAACGCTTTTATGATAAAAACTAGATGTTGCCCGCGCCTTCGTGCGCGCTAAAAGAAATGCCGTGCCGCAAAAAAGTTGCCTATGTTGTCTTTTCTATATATGTGCAAAATTTCATCAAAATCGGTCAAGTACTTTCGGAGCCCATGCAAACAAACAAACCTTATAAGAACACAATCTTTTTTAAACATCTAATAAAATCTTGTTAATTTCAAATACCTATATCTTAAATTAAAAAGGTACTTAATGAGTTTTACACATTATAAACTGATGACATAAAACTTAAAATGTGTTTATAAAATAAAAATTCAGAATTATAAGAATATCTACAAACGTCGATAGGTACCACAAAAAAGTCGAGTAGTTTATCGATATTATATCGATATACGTTACATCCCTGCACGTACACTAATGCAATGCACACAAGCAGAAAAAGGACACGCGTTTGCTGGCGAAAACTCTCTCTAGTGGTTATATACTCAAAGGTATTCACACTTTTTCAGGCACAAAAATGACACATGGATTAACTAACAATAATAATGCTACAAATGTAAAGTGTATGATGATTTAAAGCACAACATGTACGGTGTAAAGGTGCATGTACGTCAATAGATGGCGCTGTACATTGCCGGTGTCGAAAGTTCTATAAGTGCCAACAGATGGCGCTATATTCAAAGCTGGACACAAGTTGATGTGCGACAGATGGCGCTGTACCACTAGCGCGCCTGCACGGCGGTGGCAAGTGTATATCTTACTGCGACGGTGGAGCCGTTCTTGCCGACCCCGCCCCTCATGATCACGGTAACGTATCCGTAGGCGAGGTACGCGGACGTGAGCAGCACGCCGTAGTTCGAGATCAGGTTCAGACTGATGTTGATCGGAAGCTGTTAGCGATGGCGCGAGATGGCGTTATCGGCGGCGCGGCGGCGCCCGATGTCGAAAAAAAAACATTAGCATGCGATAAAATAACGTCCAGGGATCGCGTGTCATCTTCACTCATTCAAACGTTACACTAAAGAATTTAAGTACACTATTGAATATGTCTATATGTTTGTTTGATTAATAAAGGTATGATGTGTGAAATACAACATACTCTAAGTTATAGCAATATCTATGATCTCTACTCGTATGTACACCGTGGTTTAAGATCTATTTAATGTTCTACAAAATCATAAGGCCGTTTGTACTTTATAGGTAGGTACTTAATGTTTCACTAAACGGATTTCTTCAAGTACTATAACGTGCCTAGATCTGTCTCTGTCAGTGTCTATCACATATCAATGTAATTGCTGTCTTACTTATAACAATGTTATAGCCACCTGCCTGTTTCTCTCTCTTGCCGTCCTGGTGGCAAGAGGGAGAAACAGTATCGGCCATTGCCTGTCATAGTCTGTCTGACTATACGAGGTTATATGTAATGTAAATATGTACATGTTTTACAAATTCTAGCATAATATATTTTTATGTTTTAGCATCTATCTAAAATAAATATTTTAAAATCGCACGCTCGAGTTTAGCTAGCTTAAACGATAGTAGCTCGACTAATCTTACTGCGACAGTAGATCCGTTTTTTCCGCAGCCTCTAATGCGGAATATCTTCAGAAAGCTAATGATAAAGTAGAGCTGGCCGACTAGGGTCAGGGCGCAGGCCAGATGCACCCGGCTCATGCCCGAGCCCGGAACCTGCCATCCAAACGAGACGAAGCAGGGGACCATCAAGAATAGGGAAACATTGATCGCGTACTTACAAAAAACGATGCTTTTCATACCAATAATTGAGGGTACATACAAATTTAAAGTAAGTCATGCAAAAATATAACGTTATATTTTACTACACCGATAAAACGGTACAAGTTCAAAATTTACGACAGTTCTTAAGCGAGGAACACACGTACAGATCGAATCTAAAAGTAAAATGAGTGAAGACCAACACGAATGGGCTACATTAACTTAAAGTACTTAAACTAACACATGAATGGGACCTAGGACTGGACCGTGTCTGACCACGATCGCAGGCGAAACAATTAGACATGCTATTAAAAAAACCCACATGATAAACGATGACACCTATAGAAGCGTTGGCACCCAAACGGGGGCTCAGCCCAGCTAAGGCTGGGGCTTTATTGTCCGGAATTCCTAACGCCGTGGAAAATTCAGTGCACATAATAGAACTCTGTGCTAATACAATAGAGCCAAAAATCGAACACACGAGTGTTAAGTCAATGTCAAATCCGATATGTCCGATTTTCAACTCTACTGTATTACTCTAGAGTACTATTTTCAGTGCTCTGAATTTTCTCGGGTCTTACGGATTCCGGACAATATATTCCCAGACTAAGTTCCGCTAAACACGTAACGCTAAAACTGCTCAGTTCGGTTAAATTGACGGGGTCAACCAGGGGTCGGCAACCTTTTGGCAGACATGGACCACATAGTAAAAAAATAGATAAAGACGGGCTGCACTCATAACATAATTTTGTACCTAATTGATATCTACCTAGTTATCTATTGTAGATTGTAGGTACTTTAAAGTGATTTTAAAAAGGCAAAACTATTTATTTTTATTAAATTATCACAGATGACAATGAGCAATGAGGACAGAATGAGGGAAAAGGAAAAATACCTCAACGTACTTAAAAACTCATTTATATGGGGAATTAAGATAGTTTAAGAAATAAGAGTGACGTTGGCATGCGGGACCGCACGTTGTCGACCGAACTGTGCAGTTTTATAGTAACGTGTGTAGCGGGCGTAACTAAATCTAACTTAAGTTTTATTCGGTACAATACGAAGCTTGGGGTTATATCAGCTAACGGTGGCCTGAGAGTTAGTTCTATAAAAAGTTAGTTTATTTTAGTTATTAACTATCTGAAATCTAAAACTATAAAGACTGAAGTCTACTTAATCAAATTGTTTCATCACTTTAATAATATGTCTGGGGCTTAGCGATTAATAATAATCATTACTGTAGTTTTGAGGTTATTCAGCGCCATGTTAGTTTAATGGATAAATATTTCGCGTTGAATGTTCACGTTCTTATACTTGAAGTCATATTTTTAAGCTTACAAGCTAGTAATCTTTCATTTAATTTCTTTTTTTTTTCTACTCTTTACAATATCATATTTCTAGAACACTTTAAAAGTTCATAAGTAAACTTTTTTTTTATTAATTATTAATAGAAATCATGCACAATCAGCAAAGTAATGGAAAAGTTTGAAGTTGATAAAGCGCCAAACAACCAGAAAATTTTTGGAAAAGAGAAGGAAAATGTAAGTATATTACAAAAGTGGTGAAACTGACAGCATTTCAATAGACATGCCCATGCTACTCCATCTACCCTCTACTGACTAGATACTAGTTTAGATTCATAAATCTGACTCTCTGTCTCGCTCTAATGTTGAAGCGAGAACCAGCATCCGCGTCTCGAGGGAGCGAGACAGAGGATCGCAGATTGATGAGTCTGCGCAACTGTCAGACCACCACGTGTTATGTAAGTCGCTCACGGCCACAGTGGAGCCATTCTTGCCGACGCCCCCGGCCGCAATGGCCGCGCCGAGGGCCGTCACTGTGAAGGCGGTGCCCGCGACGCCCGCGCCCGCCAGCGAGTACCGCATCTCCAGCGAGCCCACCTACAGTCACGGCCGGACCATAGAGAATAGAGGAGAGACAATCTCGCGTGAGAAACTTAAACGGCTACGACAAATTATTATAGCTCGAAAACACCAAGTGTCGCGCCTATACATTTAATACAGTAGGCATTAAAAAGGTAGGAGCGTTTTTACTCGTTGGCTGACTTTTCAGGCTATCTCCAAATAGCTACGCTGCCTCTAGATGCGATTGGGCTGATGGGAAGAGTTTGCCACTGGCATTTAGAGTATCGAAACATCAGAGCAATCAATACGATTGGCGACTTTAGAAAATGTCTGTCTACCCGCCGGCCTCGGAAAGGACCACGATAAGATGAGTTTTATTTTTCAATATTTATGAGATTGTCGTTATCTCTATTCTCCGTGGTTCATACCCACAACCACATATCTGATGCCACTACCGAATACGTACGAAGCGCTTTCCTCTTATTTCAAACTTTACTTTATATTTTTTATTGCTTCAAACGGCACAAAGGCACAAAGCTTAGAGGATTATTATCTTTCCTTGTTTTTTCTTAATATTAGTATAAGTTCGTTCTATTATTTAGTCTATGGTATGCTTGCCTCGCAAAGCTATAGACATTTAACACCTGTATCTTTCTATCGTAGCGATTATGCCAAAAGACAGAATTTGACTGCCACGTCTCTTTAAATGTTAACTAACGTATGGGTGAAATTCGTACACTACAATCCGTTTAGAATTACTTTACCTCTGGACGGGACCTTTATGCCAACAACATAAGGTTGGGACTAGGTATATTGTCCGGAATCCACAGGCCGGGGAAAATTCAGAGCACTGATTAATAATTAATAATAACTCCCACACCGATCTCGGTGACGGTGGCCCGGTTTCATTGAAAACCAGGCCAGTTACGCAGGAAGTAATTTTTTATAGTGCCCAAGTGTGTGCGCAGTACACAAGAGCACTCTCTCTTCCTTTTACTCTCGTAACCCAGTGGGACGGATGACCGACACGACTGGTGAGAGATCAGGCGCAGGACCGACTTTTTTACATGCCCATGCGACGCATGGGTCATCTTTCTAGTCAGACAATCAGGTGATCAGCCTGCATCGTCCTAACCAAACTTGGAAACAACATTTTTTTTTGTTGTTCCCTTGTGGGAATCGAACCCACGACCTCCGAGTCGAGAGCCTATGCTCGAACCACTAGACCACGGAGGCACAGAGCACTGAAAATAGACCTCTGCACGAATACAGTAGAGCTGAAAATCGAACACAAAAGTGTCCAGCCAAATGTCAATGTGAAAGCTCGACATTTCGATTTGAAATTCGAAAACTATGTATGTCACCGCAAAATTGTAAAAACCGCTAGATTGTAAAATAACTAACGAGATTGTAAAAATATGACAAAAGATTCAAAACTATATAATATTTATAATGTAACGAAAAATAATGCAAAGTTGACCATATAAAGGACTTTTTTTTCGAGTACAACAATTATATTTCTGCCTAAACGTCTACACATGAGCAGTTAATTATATGCCCAAAATATCCGTAGTTGATTTTACCGTACCTTATAAGTATTGGCGGAAAACTGAAATTTTTCCTACTCCTCCTACAATCTTCTATTAATTTCGTTGCGGGTCTCAAGACAGATTCAGTATGTCCCTCAGGCACCCCTGAGATCATATCGAAGGGTTTTTTGTGGTCGGTTACCACTGTCGATCCTGGCTATACAGAAGTTGCAGTTGGGTAAGTGTGGTTGGACAATCGCCCGTTAAAAAATATGTACTAGCGCAGATTTCTATTTCCAGTGCGCTGAATTTTTCCGGGGCCGCCAGATTCCGGATCATATAGATTATAGACACAGCCTTAGGATCACTCTTACGAAATTCCAAGGTGGAATAACTCTTACCGGACTAGGGAAATGTTATTTACAACTTTTTTCATTACAAGCTAAACGCTTTGTCATTACATAAAGTCTTTTTGTTTTCTTCCATTTTAAATAATAAAGCGTTAGGTACCTACAGTAGGATATTTTAATTTAGTCTTGCCATGCATTCATGTTATTTTTAGATACATTAGGAAAGCATTCAATATTGTATATTACACATAAATAATCTTGTTTCATGTGGGTATTTTTAAAATTTTGATACACAAATTAATATTTTCTTTTTTAACTATATAAAACATTTTTATTGGCTCTAAGTAAGTAGACTCATAATCTATTTATTTTTAACTAAAAGCGATTTCACTTTAAACTACAACCTTGAGGATTTCCTAACCAGAATAACATCTTCGATGTAAGTAAAAAAACTATATTATTTCAGAGGCTCTTAAAAATATATTAAAGTGACACATTCGCTTTTAATTTTAAACGTAAACACAATAGCCTATTCGCGTTAAGAATACAGGGAAATGTCAAAAAATAATTAAAAATTGACCAATGACGTATGGTCCGTGTTCACATTAACCAAATAGAGTAAGCCATTTTGACATTTTAAGTACGTATTATAATTAAGATATTACAACATATACTACATTTGAAAGCTTCTTAACGCGAATAGATTTATAGTAAGTAGCATTTGAATCTTTATTAATTGTTTTTTTTTTATTATTATTTATTTATACTAAACAAATCAGTTACATGTTTGAATCTCGCCAAACTATTGTTTGACGGCGAGCGGCGAGCGGCGAGCGGCGGCGACGTATCAAATGTTACTTATCAGCTCTGGCTTTCGATACAATGAAGTGCAAACATATCAATGTTTTGAGCACATACGAATTTGCGTAGTGTAGACTGGCATTGTGTACCTTAAAATTAGCTCACATTGAAATATCTGCACACGCGTGATTAGAGATAAGAAGGATTTAATCTCTTGGTATAGAAAAAGTGTCCATAAAAATCCCTCCTGGATTCCATTTACTACAATTGTTAGATAATCAAAAATAGCTTCAAAAGTAACACGTTTGCAATTACGTCAGACTTTGGTGGTCATTTTAACCTTCAAGAGTAAATACTTCTCATTCACTAGTCTTGTCTCTCACCTGAGGTCTGAGTGTCCGTTTTTAAATACTATTGTTTACTTTGTAAGGGGAAACCTCCCATAAACATTATAGAGATTAGAGGAAAAGAGCACCATCATCAGATTCTGATCCTGGATTTTACACTATAATAGATATCATTGTCACTTTTCGAACTATAATTTCACTACTTTCGGTGGATATTTCGGTTTGTCTCCCACATTGACACGATCCTTGGTTCCTCTAATCTCCAAGATAAAAATAAAGTTAAACGTAAAGGTGAGTTAAGCCATACACGTAAGGGATAACCTGACAGGTTTGTCTGCACAGTTGTACCCTGTCAGGTAAGCTTGAGCTGATACCGTATGGAATGTAACTGTACAGGCAAACCTGTCAGGTATACCGTCACGTGTGTGGCTACCGTTACACACATACGGTTGAGTGTTTACTATCTAGTGTCAACAGTGTCTACATTACCCGAGTGGCCCAGAAGTCGGCGCCGACGGTCGCGGAGACGAGGTGTATGAGGATGATGGCGTACTGCGCCTCGGTGACGTCGATGCGGCCCATGCGCAGCGTGCCCGTGACGTACGCCTGCCAGTGCGCGCAGTAGAACAGCGTCATCGCGCAGAAGCACTGAAACGTGACGTCACATGTTTAGAGCCCGAGGTGCGTTTCGTACACTCCACTATTCGGCATTCAGATAAAAAAGGAAATGTTATAAGGAGTAAGGGCCACCGCGCACTTACGATTTTTAGTCGTCCGACAGTTTGATCATTATGAGAATCAGTATGGGTATGTATTTTTTATTTTATTTATATTATTATTATTTTATTTATATTATTTTTATTTTATTATTTTTATTTTATTTCAATTTTCAATTTACATCCCCACACTGATTCCCATAACGATTAAACTGTCGGACGACTAATAATCGTAAGTGCGCGGTGGCTCTAACATAGGCTACTTTTATCTTAGGGTTCCGTTTACAAAAATAGGGTTCTATTTCAGTTAGTTCTACGCAAACGAAGTTAAGGGCACCATCTAGTATAAAATAAAAAAATCAAGGTTAGATTTTTTGCCGCGCGCAAACGAAAAGGCTCAACCTTCCAAAATCGGCATTGCCCTTTTGATCTCGCTTTAGCAGTTTCTGCGTAAAGAGGCAACAACACACGTCACACACATTGGAATTTAAAATATTAGTAAAATTTTACAAACTATTTTATCAAGATTTGTAGAATCTCAGGGTATATGTTGAATATTATACAAATTCTAAAGCAAAATAATAATAATAATATGTATGGACGCTTTCACACCACGTCAATCTGATTACGGGTACCAGATATCGGAAATATATATTATACTACAGTATAATATAGAAGTATTATATATATAATACTTCTATATTATACTGTACCTATACACGTATTAAATACTAGAGATTGATATTGGCCGAATACCGAATACCGAATATTCGGCAACGCTGTCGGCCGAAGCGCCGAATATTCGGCACGAAATACATACTTGTCGGGAGCGCGTTAGCTGGATTAAGACAAGTTTTCCTGTTTCAACCTGTTTTCCTCGTTGCATTGGCACAGCAGGCGACGACTAGCGTGTATAGTGAGAGGTTATTTTCTGAGGCTGGTAACATTTAAAATGAAAAGCGTAATCGTTTGCTACCAAAAAATGCTGAAAAGCTTGTTTTTATCCATCACAACTTACCACTGATCAATTTTAATTACTAAAGTGTTGTAATTTGGAAATAAATATATAATTTTGAGTAATATAACGTGGCTTTTTTACATGATTTGGTATTCGGTATTCGGCCGAATAGTACGTATTATTCGGCCGAATACCGAATAGCAAAAAAAGTGGCCGAATAGGTCGAATACCGAATAGTTGCCGAATATTCGTGACATCTCTATTAAATACACACCCAAGACAAGAACACAATGTTTTTGTTCCTTCGGCGGGATTCGAACACGCGACCTCCGATTTTAGCGCCAAGTGCCAACCAATGAGCCACAAATGGGAGAATACCATGAACGATTATAACACTAACTGATTATGTACAGGATTTCCTGTGAACTAATAACAGGCAGTTCGTATATCCGTAGGCGGTAGACGGAAAGTTACAGCATAGAGGAAATACGTTAGGTACCTACAGAAGTGAAATTTGTAAGATTCGTGTAGAATATGGATATTTATGAATAAACACCAGCCCATTATAAGGTTTGGTAAAATCAATTACGGATACTTCGGGCATATGATCTACTGCTTATGTAAAGATTTTTAAGCAGAAAAATATTGTCACACTCGAAAAACACTGTACGTGGTAGAGCCATGCTTCGGCACGAATGGGCCGGCTCGACCGGAGAAATACCACGGGCTCACAGAAAACCGGCGTGAAACAGCGTTTGCGCTGTGTTTCGCCGAGTGAGTGAGTTTACCGGAGGCCCAATCCCCTACCCTATTCCCTTCCCTACCCTCCCCTATTACCCTATTCCCTCTTAAAAGGCCGGCAACGCACTTGCAGCTCTTCTGATGCTGCGAGTGTCCATGGGCGACGGAAGTTGCTTTCCATCAGGTGACCCGTTTGCTCGTTTGCCCCCATATTTCATAAAAAAAAAAAAAATCTTTATATGGGTGAGTTTTCGTTTTCGGACGTTTATGCTTCGTTTATGTATTTTGTTTCTATCAATAAATGTAGATGTAAAAATTCTGTTGCCGCTTAAACAATAAACAATAATTTTTTCCTTCCATACAACAGTTTTTATTTGCCGCAGTTTGCTCGATATTAATAACTTGAAATATTCACAGAGTGTAGAGTTGTAGAGGTATTCTTTTTTAAAATAAAATAGTATAATTAAATTAAATATTTAAGGGGGTCCCGTTCAAAAAACTTGATTTTAACTGTTTTTTTTTAAGACTTGCACTTGGCCGGTTTTTAGATATTGTATAGGAATCGTCGTTTTTCATACATCCGTCTCACTGTCACTTTCATAGAAACACGAAGATTGCCGAGAGACATTAACTGCGTCGTCGCACTGTAAACCTCATCGGTTGCTTCAAATCATCGCGTCGGTCGTCCCCTCGCTGACGAATGCCACGGGCTTTTAAGTTCAATTGTCATTGCTCATACTTGTCTTGGCGCTGAGGGTCCACTCTCACAGACTTTGCGTATGTGTGTGTGTGTGTGGACACACATCGGTAAGTTAAATGCTAAGATTTTAAATATAGGTATTTCACTAATATTTCGCTGTTTTAAACTACCTATGTATAAATTTGAAAAATTGGAACTGAAGCTAGCTCATAATATTATAGAATAACAACTTATCTACTTTAGGAAATCTAGGATGTGATTACGCGAATCGACGGGCCCAGGAAAATACGGTGCGCTGAAAATAGAACTCTGAGCTAATACAATAGAGTTGAAAATCTGTGTCGAGTGTCGAGCGACAGCTATGACTTATATCTGACATTGACATTTGGCTCGTCACTTGAGTGTTCGATTTTCAGTTCTATTGTTTTAGCGCAGAGTTCTATTTTCAGTGCTATAATATTTCCGGCGTCGCCGGATCACGGATCAGAATAAGGATACTTTTTAAAAGCTTTTATTTAACTTGCAATGTATAAGTATGTTTATCCGGGTGGAATCTTGCAACTTAATTTTGAACCAGTTATCTTCAACCGATTGAGCTGAAATATTGTTTTTTTGATTCTCTAATGAATGAAAGTCTAATTTTCTGTTATTTGTGGGAATTTATACCTGCCAGGAGATCTAAAAAATTATGATTTAAGCGAGTAAGTAACGCTTTAAACAGGCTGTAGTGTGCGAGAGAGACGAAGTCGTACCTATCTCATGACTGTCCAATGCGGCTCCTCGTTTAAATTTCGGAGTAAATAATAAAAAAACCGGCCAAGTGCGATTCAGACTCGCGCACCGAGGGTTCCGTACAAACATGTAGGTATATAAGTAAAAGTTCACCCATCACGACAATCGAGTCATAGTAAATTATTAAAAATATTTTTATTACATGACGTAACTAAAAATTTACGGTTTTCGCAATATTTCCTTTATCTGCGCTATAAGACGTTGCTTCGTACCAAATTTCAAGATATTTCAGAAGTTACGACTTTATTGCACAATACCTAAGTACGCAATTTTGTTCTTTGACCACGTAGTTCTTTGAGGACTTCCTAGATGTCACATTTCCGTTGATACGTAGATTTTACTTCATAAAATGACCGATAGATGCCAGAAAATTATGAATTGAAAGCCGATTTTCTCGATTTTATAATCATCTGGCAGGTGGAATGTTCCACTAAAATGATCTGTAATTTCACAGTATTTTTTTAAATAATAAATAATACCCTATTAAAATTTAAATGTGCTTCAAACACCTTTTTTTAACCTTTTCCCTATTTACTTTGACACTGGTCTGGCTAGGTTAAATTTCCCACTAAATTACATGGCTTTTTTTCCCCAACTCCTTAGACATTATACTAACAGTATATCAAAATCAGTATATTCAAATTGCCTCAAACATGTTTTTTGGACATAAAAATTTCACTTTTCAAAAATTTGTATCTTGGCTAAGTTCCACTTCTGACCAGCCAGACCTCGTGTTGGAGTACAATAGGAGAAGTACAGGACAAGGTTCCAGCTTGCCTCAAATACCTTCTCTAAATTTCCTAGCTCTTGGGCTATTTGTTAAAACTCAAGTATTTTAAAACTGGAAAATCTTAAAAATATTATGAATTTAGGTCACCCTACAGCTCCGGCGACGGGACGCCAGGGTAGAAGTGTAGGTACCTTAAAGTTTAGACTATAGAAAACAGTTAAGGTCTAACTATGAACATCATGGAGTCATCAAAATATTTAGTTCTCCATTCTAAATATTTTAAACATTTATATATGCAAAAATATCTCATACAAAACCAGATATCTTCAACAAAATCGTTGTCAAAATAATACTTAAAACAATACGGGTGTTGTGTTGAGACTGTAGGTCCCCGGAGGCCGTTATCAGGTGGAGTTCCCCGACCTCTTGTTGACTCAACATCTTATGATACTAATTAAAATATTAAACACCAAACAGATACTATTGGCTGTAAGTAAATATTATGTTAATAGTAAATTATACTTGTAGTACTATATTTGTAGTACTAGTAAAACATTGTAGATTGTAGATGTTACTTAAGTATACCACCTTCGTTTCCTATATGGTTTTATTTCGGATAACTTTTCATGACCACTTGTTTTTTCGTTTTGTATGCACTTAAGCTTTCCCATGGTGTAGCCAATGAAAGAAAACTTTGTCTTTCTTCTTATATCTACTAACCTTATTTTGTAAGTAAATTTCAAATTTTGCATGGTTCTTTCCATTTAGTCATAATAAATGTGACAGTACATGTTAAATACAGGTACAGGGATACTAAAAAGCGTGACATAGGGTTCAAAAAGTCGAAATTTTGCGTGACGTAATATGTGGATCGCCCCTTATGTATACTATAGTATAAAAATCTGTTTCTCAAGACCTCGAATAATATTGTCTTCCCACAAGTGTGATTGCAGGGCGACAGATGTGAATTTAATTCTGCTTACAATTAAAAATACAAAGCGCTGCTTTTAAAATGAATTTGAAAGCAGCCTAAATTCTTTAGTCTACTTTATAAAAATGCTGAATTGATGATTGATTGATATATTTTACTCCTCAAATATAAACAAAACCATCTAAATTTGGGTAAATGTGGTGTAGAAGTAAATTGGACGAGAGCCAATGTTGGTGGGATCAGCTTGAGTTGCCAAAAGTCAATGAAGTACCTATTCTCTGACACTTATTCCCTTTTCATGACATAATATCAGTTCAACTGTTGTCTTATTTATTATACCTATTAAATATCACTTTATCATCGGCTAATAGGCTATTATAAAATTATTATTTAAAAAATACACTTCGAGTCTCATAAGCCATTTTTAGCTAAGTCTAAAAGGTTAAAGTGTATTTTAATATGCTGTTCTCGAATACAGCCTGGCCTTAGCTTTAATTGATTGAAACAATATGTGTAATTATTTTGTAAACATAATATTCATCAATGCATTAATAATTTTTTTTTTACTTTAAATTGTGACAAACTTTTTGAACAAAAATCCAAATACATCTCTGAAACCCGCATCAAAATCGAACTAGTACTTTTGGAGATATGTTGCAACATAAAAATGCGACAAACATCTCATGCTAAATGCATAATTATACATCTCCGTTCCGTCAGGGTTAAAAATTAAAATTCAATGTCTACTTTAGCCTAGGTAAATCATTCAAAGGTTGGCTGATGGAGTAAGTGCATCCATATACCATACAGGCAGTATGGAACATGTATGGCTATATTTACTCTATCATCTAATCGGCATGACATTACCAATTGGATCAGTCAGATGGGTTAGAACTGATTGTGTATGGGCGTAGATTAGCATGACAGTTTATACTGTTCATCAGTGGCGTGGGGTTCCTATAACTCCATTCCTATCGGCTTCACTTACCACTTACCTTTTGAAGACCCTCATCCAAATGCTTACCTATTATATAGACTAAGGCGAAGAAGCAGTATGATGGAGAAGCCTTCGCCACTGCTGTTCATGTTAAATTAGAACTGATCCAACCAGCTGTGTCATGTTGATTGGATAATAGGCATTAAAAATTGGTGTATAAATAAAATCAAAAAAAATTCTTTATATATTAAACACTGGCAGAATGGTGCAAAACCTTTGCAACCACAATTGCCAATAAATAAAAGAAGAAGAATAAGAAGAGTACTGTAAGCCACAAGGCAATGCACAAGTGTTTTATTAATGCTATATGGATGAATAAAATAAAACACTAACTTGAAAGAACATCCAGGTAGGATATTCGCCAAGCTTCACTGCTATGCATGCTCCGAGTGCAATGAACACCGTTGATATGCTGTCGCAGCCGTGATCGAAGAGCTCACCGAGAGGTGACTGGCTGCCTGTCCTCCTAGCCTGCTTACCGTCGATGGCATCCAGACTTTGATACACAAATACACCCAAGGCACACAGGGCACAGGCCCATTTTGGGGGCTCCTGTCTTGCATCAGGACTATACCTAAAAAAATATTGTACATACATATAGAAGTGTTTGAAAAATATTGTAACTGTGTCAATAAAATATTATAAACTGTGTGTTAATTAGAACATTTTAACAGTGAAAAAGTTCAAAAAGTCTTTTAACAGAAAGTGATTGAAAGTGAGGAGGTATTTGTTTATTTATTTAATCACAGGAGATTCAACAGCCAAAAATTAACAATACATTACAAGTCATAGCATTAGACAGCCAATTACAGAATCTCACGTTTAGAAGACAGATATAAGAAAGTGTGAGCTATAGGTGTATGTTAAATTATTACACACTGCAAGACAGTTTAATAAAAAAGTAAATTATTAAAAACAAAAAATTAAAATTTTGATATAGGCATGTTAATTGTGCTATTTATATTTAAAATTTGATTATTTCAGTAATATGTATAGATGGAAGTACTACTGAGTATTTTATTTGCACAAAATTAAAACTTCAAGGTGCATTTTCTTATGGCGGTAATCATGTGATAACATCTTCAGACACTTGTACGAAAAAGTGCTTAGTAAATAATGTTATTTAATGCATTAAAAGTTACTATTAAATACTTTTTAAGAATCATTATAATATACCTAAATAAGAATTATTACAAAAGGCTGCCTTAATCGGAAAAATTAGAATAATGAAGACATGATAAATTTTGAATTTTACGCATAGATTTTTTAGAGCGACGATATACGAAGATAAGAGAAACAAATTTCATTACATTTATCAGTCGGTGGCGCGATGTAGCCCGCCAATCACGTTGTCTCGTTCCAAGCATTACAAACATGTTAATATTAGTCAACTCTATAACTTTATCTCGGTTTCGAAAGTTTTTATATCACTTTTATACAGAGATGAAAGTGGTTCCGTTAGTTTGCATCATGACACACTTATTAGAGCATGATTCGCGTAAGACGCGAGCACTTACCATACTAAGATGAGTGTAGTGACTATATTTACTATTAAACCTAATATAGTGATGAGATTCGGAGCTAGCCATAGCGGCGTTTTAGACACTAGCCAGCACCACCAAGGCTGGAGCCATGCATCCAATATACTGGCACTTGTGCAAGAATATTTGTGTTCACTTAGTCTTTTCAATTGCGCTGCACTCAGAATCCTTTCTTTATGAAACTGCATTGTCATTATTAAGTCATTTACACTCTAATCATTAATCTTAACACTAACACATGTTATAATTTTAATTTTTAATTAAAAACTAACCACCTTTTTTACTAAAACTTCCAACATGCAAAATTAGTTTTCAAATGACATTTGATGACATTTGACAACCAACTGACAGATGACAAACGTCAAATGATATTTTTTATTATTTATAATGGCGTCGGCTTATAACCATTTGCCAGTGTCAAGTATATTTTCATCACCGTATTTCTAAATAGTCAAGTCCAAAGTCTAGTCAAAGTGCAAATAAATAGTCAAAGTACCTAGTCAATTAGTCAAGTCAGTCGATTCAGTAAAGTGGTAGACGCTTTACTGAAACTTCCTAGGGAGTTTTGGCGGGAAACCCAATTTAGCACGCATTTGGTAGTTGTATCACTTTTCCACACTAGTGCACGTTAACGAATGACTGATGCTTATTATTCCACCAATATTACACATAAAATACGAAATAACATTAATTTAGAAAATTGATATGAATTACACATTACTGATTGACTTTTTTTTTATATAATTTAAATAAAGCAGTATAGCTTATAGCCATTACCAACAAGTTAAAACGGCGGTAAAAAATAGTTTTATTTTAGGCTACTTTTCCACGAGCTTTTTTTGGGGTCGCGACAGAATAAACTGTATTGTAAATAGAACTCTGCGCTCGCGCTAGTACAAAAAATGAGCTCTGAGCTAAAATTCTGTGTCAAGTGTCAGATTTGACAGCTCTACACGACTTTCAGCTCTATTGTTCTAGCGCTCTTTGACTAACGCAGAGTTCTATTTTCAGTGGAGTCTTTTCTGTCGCTACCACAAAAAAGCGCTCGATCGGGAATACGGTGGACCCTGAAAAATTCAGAGCACTGCAAATAGAACTCTGTGTTCGTACAATAGAGTTGAATATCGAAGTGTCGATTGCGGAGCATAATATATTAAATTATGACATTTACTTTTGATTCGACACTTGTGTGCGTGCTTGAGAGCTATGGAGTGCAATCTCTAGGCTAAAAAGCATCAAATATGGGTGGCGCATGTACTTATACAGAGTGTAAATTTTAAAGAAAGCGGCAAAATTTTAAATTTATAATCTATTGAGAAGAGGCTTCCACTTTGCAAACGCACGATTTTCACAATTAATAAGTTAGTTGGTAAAGACGTTACTACAAGAATTTTCATAAAAGTAAGTTTTATGATGGAGATTTATAACTAAACACAACTCACTTCACTCCATCTCTTATTGCTACCTTCATATTATCACACATCCTTTTCATTATCTATGCCTTTGAGTATCCAACTATAACGGAGACGCCATTGTCAGGCGTTCCCCGCTGCCAAAGGTTAGACCCTCCGGTCGTGAGGGTTGTTTAAAACTAGTTGCTGCGCGTTTTTGACGTATTCGGAAAATTACAGCGAGGCGGAACGAACCGGAGCAGAAAATGCCGACTTGCTGTATTTTTTCCTGCAAAAACAGATCGGAAACATCAAATAAACAAAAGGATGGTGTTACTTTCCATGTGTATGTATTATTTTGCCTAAATATTAACAATAATTGCGATATATTAGCAAAAATCCAAAAATTTTACTCGATGAACAAATGTTGCTACTAAATCGTACAACATCCAAATTTAGGGTAATATTTAAAAGTAGTAATTTATAAAAACTTCTATTTCATATTCGTTCTTGTTTTTACTATTTCATAATGAAGAAACATGACTAATTAATTAGTAGGTACACTATTTACAATTTTGTTTTTCTTCATGATATTATTTCACGAAACACATTGAAAATTTGCAAATTATTATAAAATAATTATTCAATTGTGTTAACAAACTTTTGTTTATATTAATTTTTATTTATTACAATAAAATATGTGCGGATAAATTTATCCTGAAATTATGCATTTTTAATTTATAAACAGGCCACACTTCATAAAAACTGAGGGTTGTGACAACGTAAAAGAAATATCGATATCGACTTTATCAGTATGTTATTCTGACCATTATTTTTTTAGATTTCCTAAAAATAGGATGATTAGGAATGCCTGGGTCCAAGCTTGCGCTAATCATTTTTCTTGGTTTCCCAAACGTACGAGTACAATTCGCTCGGTGCATTTTGAAGTTTCATGTTTTATTGTTCAGACGAACAACAGTAGGAGATTAAAACAGCGCGCCTTGCCAACTTTGAAATTATTAAAGGTGCATTTTATAATTAACTAGTTTTTGCCCGTGAATTTGAACCAATCTTTGAACTACTTATGGTGAACATTGGTAAACATTGAGGTGGAACAGAACTATTATAAATGCAAAAAAAAAACGTATTTAGGGTGGACCCTATTTATCAAAACGATTCCGCATTTTTACTTAGCTCTACCTTTTTTAACCGACAAAAAACCGAAGGTGGTTCTCAAGTCAACACATACTTACGATTATAGTACGATTTTGGTATTTTTTTTATTTAATACTATAATATATTTTAAATATAATATATAGATGCTTCACGTCATGTCAATCTGGTCTCGTGGTAAGTTATCGAAGAACTTGTTTTACGTAGGTAGACCCACGGACTCCTTTTTTTACAACAACAAATAAAAAGCGTGAAGCGAGCTAGATAATGGGTTTCAACACGTATGAGGCTAATTCTTGAAGCTATTATCTATTTTACTTTAGTTAATACGGCTGCTCCACCCGCGTAAATATACTATCGGTTATCCCGCGGGAATACTCTACTTTTCCGATATAAAAAGTAGCCTATGTTTTAATCCAGAGCCTAAACTACTACCATACCAAATTTCATCAAAATCCGTTCAGTAGTTTTTGCATGAAAGAGTAACAAGCATCCATCTATACATCCAACCATCTATCCATCCAACCATCTATCCATCCATCCATCCTCACAAATTTTCACATTTTATACTATTACCTACTAGGATAGGATGTGAAAATTTGTGAGGATGGATAGATGGTGAATGTATGGATGTTCTTTAATATTGTAAAACATACTTTTGTTCTATCATCAATAGTTTCCGCAGCGCATGCGACGAAAGTTGTTTAATGGCATTTTTGACACCTTGGGTTACGTTACTAAAGTTTTAGTAAGAATCCCTAATCTTTTCTAGCAATAAATATAGCCTATTTTACTCAGGGCGAATGTAGCTTTCTAATGGTGACATAATTTTTGAAATCGGCACAGTAGTTTTTTAGTTTATTCATTACAAACATACACACAAAAATACAAATCTTTCCTCTTTATAATATTAGTATAGATTATTATACAGGATGTCCCAGAAGTCGACGTCGTCCCTTCGAAGGCTGATAGACCAGCTCATGACTCACCAGAATATCGTAATATGACCTTTGTAAAAAATCTTTAGTTTTCGAGATATTGGCACTTTTAATAATTTCTTAAAAATTCCACCTCATGTCAGTTTTTAGACTGCCGCAACTACAATTTCCCGTATTGTGGGATACAAATTTGTATTGCGGAATCCTGACCAGTTCTGCTATTGACCACGGTTATAAACAAAGCTAATAAAATTTGAACTTTGTAGAAAAAAAAGAAAACTTTTCCCTAATCGTGATTTCAAAAACTTTTTCTCCTTACTTTCACTATCCATACTGGACAAAAAATACACCACACTAGCCTGGGCGTTACTTTAAAAAGTTGCTCATTTTATGTAGTTTTCGAAATAGTAAAATAGTTGCTATTAAGCTACGTCAACAAATTTTTTTGCTATTTTAAGTGCACAGAGAACACATTTTGAATGTTTTTCTTTAGTTAGAATTTTGAACAAAAACACTTGTTACATTGAAATCACCCAGATGTTTACTTAAAAATTGTACGTTGAAGTGTAAGATGCTTTCTAAACTTAGAAACTAAACAGAATACAAGGTTTTTTTTAAACTGTAAGGAGAAATGCAAAGAAGGAGAACACATTAATAATATCATTTAATTAGTTAGACTCATTAGAGTGAGAGAATAGGTGACGACACGCACGTCTTTTGTTTGTTCTATACATGAGTTTGTTTATTAGTTACAACTTACAAGTACGTTACGCTATAATTGATGTGCATTGTTTTGTTGTTTTCTTACTTTTAACGGATTTTGCATTGTAATCTGGACTTGAGTACCTTAACCTTTCGCGATACAGATTAGCTGCAGCAGCATCGTTGCCTCTGTATTCCCCGTAAATGTAATGCATGTTAGCATACTGATGTATAGTATACGCCATAATGACTGGTAGTAAGACGCGTATCACAGAAACATAAAAGTCCAGAAGAGAGCCATGTCAGTTCTTTACTGTCTCCAAGTACACTTACGTCCGAGTCACTAGGCAAAAGAAGTCCAAATTACAATGCAAAATCCGTTAAAAGTAAGAAAACAACGAAACGATGCACATCAATAGCATAACGTACTAGTAACTAATAAACAAACTCATGTATAGAACAAACAAAAGACGTGCGTGGCGTCACCTATTCTCTCACTCTAATGAGTCTAACTCATTAAATGATATTATTAATGTGTTTTCCTTCTTTGCATTTCTCCTTACAGTTTAAAAAATCCTTGTATTCTGTTTAGTTTCTAAGTTTAGAAAGCATCTTACACTACAACGTACAATTTTTAAGTAAACATCTGGGTGATTTCAATGTATTACGAGTGTTTTTGTTCAAAATTCTAACTAAAGAAAAACATTCAAAATGTGTTCTCTGTGCACTTAAAATAGCAAAAAAAATTGTTGACGTAGCTTAATAGCAACCATTTTACTATTTCGAAAACTACATAAAATGAGCAACTTTTTAAAGTAACAACCCAGGTTAGTGTGGTGTATTTTTTGTCCAGTATGGATAGTGAAAGTAAGGAGAAAAAGTGTTTGAAATCACGATTAGGGAAAAGTTTTCTTTTTTTTCTACAAAGTTCAAACTTTATTAGCTTTGTTTATAACCGTGGTCAATAGCAGAACTGGTCAGGATTCCGCAATACAAATTTGTATCCCACAATACGGGAAATTGTAGTTGCGGCAGTCTAAAAACTGGCATGAGGTGGAATTTTTAAGAAATTATTAAAAGTGCCAATATCTCGAAAACTAAAGATTTTTTACTAAGGTCATATTACGATATTTTGGTGAGTCATGAGCTGGTCTATCAGCCTTCGAAGGGATGACGTCGACTTCTGGGACATCCTGTATACTACCTAGGTTTATAAACAAATATTTTTTTAAACGACGTACAGTCAGATTAGACCGCAAATTAATATTTATCTATACTTTCTCTCATTAGTTATTCTATGTGCTAGTTAGACTAGTTAGACATACAGAAACTTATAAGAGAAAATATAGGTGAAAAAATCGATTTCGAATTGATTTCGCTCAGAATAATTTTCCCTAAGAGTTTTTAGCATAGTCAATCAACATGGGAACTTACAAGTTTCTATCTCCTATAGTTTAGAAATGCCAGGAGGATGACCAACTTATAAACCATTATGGAGACCGATTACTCGAAAATGGTTGACTTTGTAAAAAGGTAATTTATAAATTCTTATTTCAATTTTAAAATACCTATAAACTATACAAAATTTCATTTATATATATTCATAATTACACATGCTAGAAAGACGGACAGACAGACGGATGGTCAGTGCAAATTTATTAGGGTTTCTTGAGTATTACGGAATGCTACAAATTGGTTGTACGCACCAGCCGCTCCGCAACTATGATATTCGCAACACTGCTAAAAATGCTAAAATTCTTCTTCACGCTGGATGACGCTTCCATTTTTGCATGTTTCAACATTTTAATACTTATTTACTTTATGATACTGAGCGAAATTGTAAATTAAATATTGTTAAGATTTAATAGATATAATTTTTAAAATTTACTTTTGCCACATAATTATTACTAGCCGAACTCATCGATAGTAAAACATCGATAGTGTCAAGCACTAGCGGTGCGGTCCCCCCTCCCGCAGAAAGTGGCGAGACTTTTTCGCATAGAAATCAGCTGTCATGTCGTCTCCGTATAGTTGGATACTCAAAGATCTATGCACTTTAGCGCCATTAAGGCCAGTTTAGAAACTAGGTATTATTTATTTCATTTTATCGGACACTTTTTAGCTTTTCTACCAAAGAAGAAGAAGCCCACCGTCCGTAACCACCACGGCACCGCACCCTATGAGCCCGAGCTGCGATTGCGGTGTGAAGTACCCGCGACGCCGCTGTACGTGTCCCGCCTGCACTGGTCCATGGAGGTTGAGGACGTCGTAGACTACATCCGTAAGAAGACGTCCCTCGCCTTAAGGGTCGAGCGTCTGGAGTCTCGCCACAAAGTCAACTTCAGTTCCTTTGTGGTGAGAGTACCGACGCATCTACTGTCGACCTTCGAGGTGGAGGAGTTCTGGCCAGCGGATGTGGTCTACCGGAGGTTCCGTGGGAGACTCCGGAACGAAGCGCGCATCACGTCGCTGTCATCACGTGTCAAAGTGTAGTTTTTAAGCATATAATTAATAATATGTATGTTCGTCTGTAAGGTATTTATAATATGGACCTATGCAGCCTGAAATAAAAGTTATTTATTATTTATTATCCCGGAGTTTGCTATTGTGCACGATAAACCTGGGGAATAAATCGTCGCCTGCAGTATTTCTATGGACGCTTCACACCACGTCAATCTGGTCCCGTGGTAAGTTCTCGAAGAACTTGTGTTGCCACACACCACACAACGGAAATACATAATATTATATTTATACACATTTAAAGATTTTTATTATAATAAACACGTCTTATTTAATTACGTCCATGACCCAGGAACACGGAAAACTTTTTGTTCCTTCGGCGGGATTTGAACCTGCCACCCCCGGCTTGACCACCAACACGCTCAACCACTCAGCCACAGAGGTCGTAAAAGTTTTGGACCTCGTGGTCCTTATGACCTTCAAACCTTTAAGAAAAAGTCTATTCCAATTAGCGCCACAATCCTGAATCGCGCTATCGAAGTTTTCACAGCTCGGCGCTATATATACGACAGCTGAAATGACTACGAGTGGGCTTCGGCCTGACCGGGCATACCATCTCGCTCGGGCGGAGATCTCCCTTTGGGGCTTGACATCATTCCCACAGTCCTTTGAGCTTTCAGAGGTAAAATTATAAAATAACTCGAAACTGACGAAACGTTTGAGCATTTCAAAAGTGTGTTTGTCTGTATGTTTGTTTGTTTGCATCAGTGGCGAAGGGTTCCTATAACTCCATTCCTATCGGCTTCCCTTGTTACTTAGCTTTTGCAAGCCTTCATAGAAATCCCTAGCTATTATACAGGCTCCGGCTTCCCTATGAAAGAGAAGCAGCCTTCGCCACTGGTTTGCATTGAGTAGGCTCCGAAACTACTGGACCAATTTTGATAATATTCGGCTCAGATATAGAGTAGACTATAGGGATCAGGGAATGACATAATACTCCACTTGTTACCGTGGAAAAATCGCGGGCAACATCTAGTTCTAAATTTAATTTAATATCAAAAATATTAACTTTAACTTTTTAAGAAAAAAAATGAGTTTAATCTCGGCCGGCTCTATTTAAGCAAAGGTACTTAAGTCCTCAAGACGTACCTAATATTGTGTCCCACCTAGAAAATTTTCGTGTAATATGCCAATTGCCAAGACGAGAGAGCTGATGAAGCCTTGTTATAGTTAAGAGCGCCGCAGCCGGCTTGCCGTACAAATTGCTGCTTCCGATGCCAGCCTCTACAAAAATTGTATGGCATGCCGACTGCGGCGCGGCGCCGCAACGCATCGTGTGCTCGCGCCCTTAGAATCATCTCTATCATGTCAGCTGCTTTCGAACATAAAAACAGCATTAAAATGAAGTCCTTTGTTTAGGACCTACGATGTCATGGACAAACACACATAGAGACACGTCAAAACTATACCAATAACTTCTTTTTGCGTCGGGGAACCATCTGGGAAGAAAATAAGGGCGGACAATTTAATACAAAGTTTAATTTTAAGTTACTATTAGTAATACGTAATTACACACTTACAGCTTGTACTTCAGTACAGTATGACCACGACCTCAATGGCTTTAGGCAATCGTCGTTTGTCATTCATGGTCTGTTATTGCCATAGATAAAACAACTAAACAAAAAATGAAAACCGACTTCCAAAGTAAAATTTCAAGACTTATGCGGTTTTTATATGGATGCCATTGTCAGAAATTGAAATGGGACCACACAGGAAGCACCGACTTTCAAACAAAAAAGAATCATCAAATCAGTTCACCCAGTTGAAAGTTCTGAGCTAACAAATATAAAAAATACAGTCGAGTTTAGAACCTCCTACTTTTCAGAAGTCGGTAAAAAACGAAGATTGCCGAGGGCCATTATTTTATTAGCATTATTATTAGCAACGAGTTTTATTGTACTGCGATACACTTTACACATTAATATAAAATACAAAAATATTATATTACATTAGCAGCGTAAGACCTATAAATTATAATACATTTTAATATTTATTGTGTCTAATAGTTGATATAATAATTTCAGTCCCTTATTATTTAATATTATTATAATTTAAAACTTTTCCTACCCCCCACAAACTAACACCACTGTTGCTGCGACATTTTCAATCTGTCATAATATATAAGGTTTGGTAAAATCAATTACGGATATTTTGGGCACATGATCTACTGCTTATATACTTATAGATGTTTAGGCAGAAAAATCTCAAAGCAAATAATCATCTCATGTCCCATACATAGGTTTTTATTTATAGGGTTATTTTTCTGCCTAAACATTTATACATAAGCAGTAGAACATATGCCCAAAATATACGTAAGTAATTGATTTTACCGAACCTTATAATATAAAGTCGTGTAAAAACACAAACTGTATTTTCATCATATCAAGGTGTATCACGGTGTTTGTTTCCAGTGTGCACCTCGAGTGCAACTAAGGGCGTCTACACACAAGAGGAAGTGTCGCGTCGCGGTGCCATGGCGACATTATTATCGTGACACCTAGATGCTTAGGTATATTATTATAATAATATTATAATAAAGATATATTAAAACAAATGTTGTATTTTCCTATATAAATAAATGTATGTTACATAGATTAAAATTTTAAAGCTCTCAAAAATTTCATAAATCCATTTGTGTTTGTTAATTTAAATGTTTTATTTCTATAAAATACCTATTAGTAGTATTTACATCAGAATAACTAAATAATATATTATTCATACAACACGACAAAAAATATATTTTAAGCTATCTGGCCGTTAATAACATACAGCTATAGAAAATTCCTACATTTACTTAATACAGCTCAAATGCAAAGATTTTAACTAATTTATATTTATAAATAAGTCTGATATTCAAATGAAAGTTTAGGTACTTTATCTATGATCATATCTTAAGATTTAAGAATCTAGAATCTAGAGATAATACAAGGACTGGAAACAATAATTATATTATGTAAAAGAATTAGCACAGCGTAATAAACATACAGTGGGACAACGCGTTTGAAGTCGCGCGAAATGCCGCTTTTGTGTAGGTATTCGTCATTGCTGCAGGGTTGTCACAATAATGTGTTTTATTATAATCTGTTCTACATTTTGTGTATTCGTAGTATGTGTATGTAGAGTACTAGGAATAAAACAAAAAAAAAAATATAGAAGTATTAATGAAGAGTTTTAATATAAAAAATACAAATGCGTATACAAAAGCTCAGGGTTCGCATGATATATATCAATTGATATATATGAACCATTGTAAATAAGTACCTACATACAACTCAAACGAAACACTGTCGCAAACTACTTAAAACAATCAAATTAAAAAGCGTCAACCCGGGCTGACGTGTCCCAAGCGAGTGTATGGCAATTGACAGTTTGGGCTCGCTATCGCCCCTCTCTCACGCCCTCCCCGCACGATTGCTCTGTCTAGACGTGTCCGTTGGCCGACTGTAAGTTCCATAGACTGTGGATTTAGTAAGTATATGATCAGAACCTTGAATTTTTTGTGCGCGTATTAGATATATTTGTGCGACTACTTCTTTGAAAATAGCCAATAATTATAATGACAAAATAGTTAAGCCTCATAATAAAAAAAAAACAAAAATAGATAAATTTTATAATATTTTATGAAGTCTACGGACTGAGCATTTACATTACAATAAAGTCGTAATTCGTACGTCGTACAAGAAAAACCTATTGACTTTAGTGTTCCTTCCATGTGTATTCTTCTTTCTATGTACAATGTAACACCTATATGTACCAATTTCCTGAAATAAATATTTCTGATTCTGATTTAAGCTCAGCACCATAACGAGATACATCTAACGGATTTTCAGTCGCAACAACTTAGCATTTATTTCTTGAATATACAGTCTGTCATAGCGCAATAAAGTAGCATTAACAAATTATTTTTCAACAGTGTAACAATTAGGCTGGGACTATATTATGATCTGCAATCCAGCAGGCCCGGGAATAACTCGACACTCATGTGTTCGATTCCGGATTATTATAGACTATAGTCCCGGCCTAAGGCCCGAACTATATTGCCCGGAATCTGGCAAGCCAAGGGAAATTCAGAGCATTTATAATAAAACTCTGGCCTAATACAATAGAGTTAGAAGTCGAACACATGGGTGTCGAGCTATCATAATATGTATTTAACATTGACATTTGATTCGACACTTTTTTCGATTCGGTTTTTAGCTCTATTAGATTATAGCAGAGTCCTATTATTATCAGTGCCGTGATTTTACCCTGGCTTTACGGATTCCGGATCAAATAGTCCTAGCCTTAGAGCTGATACACATTGCGAACTATCAATCGCGCGTTGGCAAGCCGCGTTTGAAAGCGCTCAGTGTGTACAGGACCTTAATGTTAATAAAATCATTATATTCAGAACCAACTTAAATATATCTCTACAATAGTTTAACACGAATGCTACCGACTCTTAGCTTGATTCTTCCTGGACTCGATTCTCTTCTGTAGCGTGCCGAGCAGAGCCCCGAGCACGTTGTGTCCCGGCAAGCGCTTGCCGAACAGCAGCCGCTTGACCGAGTCGTCGTACGTCAGCAGAGCCACCATGTTCTGCAGCAGGAAGCCCTGGCAGTACTCCAGCAGCTGGGTCGCTCCGTACACCTGGAATACCGTGACATTGAGGACCGAAAGTAACAGTCCCAGCATGTAGGTACTAGGTACAGTACACGAGATAAAATAAAAAATGTAAACTAACAGGGGATCACCTTTGCATCGAATTGAAAAAGAGTTTCTTCACTTCGTAATTAATGATTATCGAATCTGTCAAAATTTACTTAAAAATGTAAATACTTTTTGCATCGATATGCCTCGTATATAATTTAAAGGTCTATGTTGGATGTCCTACTTTTAACCAACTTCCAAAGGGCAATTACAATTGGCAATTACTCGTCGGTATATTATTTTATTAAGTACAGGTAGCCTTCCGATCTATGCGACCGCGACGCGAGATCGCGACCAGCAAGCCAGCCAATCAGGTTCTTTGGCTACGCCCACCGGTTGCGCGATGCGAGTCGCAGATATTGTTTAGTACTCCATATAAATTAATACTACGCTGAGGCTCCGAGACCCTATTTCGGGCTCGGATCGCTTACTCGCGTCGCGTGCATCGGGATGCTACCTTAAGTTGCAGTGTCCCAAACAACAGATGTCGTTTTACCTTGGCGTGTATGTACACGGAGACGAGGTTGTGCAGGTCGACGGTGGCGGCGGCGCGCGCCTCGCAGTGTCTCTGCAGCGGCAGCAGCTGGAAGAACGCGGCGGCGGCCAGCACCTCCAGCACGTCCGACTCCGGGATATCCAGGCCCGCGCACCCGCCGCTGTACAGGTACTTCATCACGAGCTGCAAACGAGAGAAGGGGGATTAAGACCAGGTAGACCAAGCGAAATAGGCATTTAACGCTTCCAAGAGTTGCCCGCAATTGCCGCAAAGCGAGCCGCGCGCCTACGTCGCCGGCGTGAACTTACATGAACCCAAAGTGTTACAGTGTAGTCGTGTCGGGAGTAGGTCAATTTATTTTATTATTTGCATTGAAAAAGATAATAAAATTCATAGATAACTGTTTTAATGCAACACATAGCACACATAATTTGAATAGATATTATAGGTACCTAAGTAAAAAATGCTTAAATTTTATTCAATTACTAGCTTTTCCCCGCGACTTCGTCCGCGTGGAATAGTTACTTTAGGATATCGCTAATATTTACCCGCGACTTCATTTACGTAGAAGGAGAAGCGCTTTCACCTCACGACTACCCGCCCGCGCCGCGCGCCGGACTATAGCGCGCATGATTATTTTATTACTGCGATATCTTCTAAAATACTTATTGAAATCAAATGATGTAAACGGCAAATTTCTTCTAGATTAAATGCTTGTAATGAATAACGTATTTACTTGGATAAGGATTAATATAATCTTTATGAAAACACCTTCAGAAATAATGCTTACTTTTAGAACAAATTTGGTTAGTATAAAAAGGTTATAGTGAGCCAACCTTAAAAGATAGACATATACTGTCGCGGACTTTTTTTAGAACTTTTAAAGGGGAACAATTCTGCCATACATCATTTTAGCGAAACTTTAACCGTTTACGCAGCGTACGCAGCGAAAGCTCTCAAAAGGAAAAAAAGACCCCCGATTTTGTAACATTCTTGAATGGTGCTCCGCTCGTATTGAGCTTAGCATGATGTTATATAGCCTAAAGCCTTCCTCGATAAGTGGACTATCCAACACAAAAAGAATTTTTCAATTCGTACCAGTAGTTTCTGAGATTAGCGCGTTCAAACAAACAAACAAACTCTTCAGCTTTATAATATTAAGTATAGATTTTGACAGTTTCTATGCAGTGTGTTCTGTTACAAGTAGTGATGTGCCGGATATCCGTATCCGTTATCCGCGGATATCCGAGGCAGAAGAAAGATCCGTATCCGTGTCCGTATCCGTTACTATTTGGCGGATCTTTTACGGATCTATTTACCTTATTAATATTAAAATTATAGTAGAATTATTTAAATTAGTGATTACTGATTAAGGTAGCGACTAGAAATAAAAAATATTAAATTCAATACCTACAGATAATATTCTTGAGGATGTTTTCTTTGTAAATGGTTTTTTAAAGAGTTGTGCTTTTACCCTTAGGGGCCATCCATAAATAACGTCACACGAATTCCACGATTTTTTACCCCTACCCCTCTCCTTGTCACAGTTGGTCAAATTTTACACTTTGCACATTCATCATTTACTAACACAAAATAATTCCAAATTACACTACTAAACTTCTTTGTAGGCATTTTTTAAAACTCATGTACCATTACCAAACAAGTGTTATCTATGCTGTCCAGTGTCACACTAAACTATAAATACTAAAAAACTATAAACAAAACAAAAGAAAGAACCACCGTGCAATGCAAGTCGAAACATGTGTGAAGGTCGCGCGCACCGACATCGACTGAGTAAGAAACTAAGATCCGTATCCGTATCCGTATCCGCGGATCTTGACACCAAATATCCGTATTTAGATCCGTATCCGCGGATATACATTTTTAACGATCCGGCACATCACTAGTTACAAGTATAAAAACACGCTGTGTTCGATGTGTGCATGGAGACGAGTACCTATCGTTAGCTCGTGTGGTCACTAAAGTACGTGTCGTTTCGTGAGATAAAAATACTGTATCAGGTACATAGGTGTTGACGATTTGATGGTACCTACTTAGGCAGACACTTGCAAAAAATGTATTCCTACTGCCGAGTCCGCACGTTTGCCACTTGCCGCAAAATCCAAACCTCCACAAACGTTTGACTTTTTGAAAATCCGGATTTTTGAATTTTTTCTCCCAAAAATCCGGATTATCCGGATAATTCAGATTTTTTCATTTTTTTTTTAATTTGTTGCATATTTTATAAAACTTCAATGTTTATTTTACTACTATTTTGTGGCAAAAATTACACTCATTAGTAAAAAAAAAAACAGTTACTTTTTTATAATTTAATTTAAATAAATTCTTATTTTAAGTTGTAAGTATTAGAATTACAATCTGAATAAATAAAAACATAATGAGATTATATCAAAATTATATACTTAATTATATTTATTTTTTCATTTTTATAAATATTTTTGATTACGTTTGAAATCCTACAATGTTCAGTTTTATAGATAGTATTTTATTTTGAATAAGGTATGTATATATTGTTATTTACTAAATGTTCCAGCAGTAAAGAATTATAAAAAAATGGAATAGCCTGTGATCTTTTTAACGCTTTTTTTTACATAATTATCTACGCCACAGTTCACCACTACCGTTTTCGTAAAGTTCCATTTCTATGAGAAAGTACTAACGTAGGAAAATTATTACAGTTTAATAAAACGTAGGAAACTGAAAATCCTTTAAATTGAGATCCAGGGAGTGAAGACAAATCATTTGAAGTATGGGGCTGAACAAATAATTTTGTATGGACGAAATTGGACCACTTTTGAGTTATTGAAAGTAAAAACCACCCACCTATTTGGGTAATAATTAAACACGTAAATTGTGCTTTTAATTCCCTCGGTAACTAACAGAAGTACAATTAACAATTCTAAGCACAATTTAAAATCTGTAACTATTGTAAGATCTTTATTTTAACATTTTACTTACAAATAAACAGTAACATCTTACTCTTTATTGCACTTTGAAGTTTCCGCTATAAGATGAAAACTACATTACTTAAAAAAATAACAGTGGTTTACACAAATCGTTGATGCTATTTTTGGCACCTATATCTTATCTTTAAAATATTATCTAAAAAATAATTATTTCTACGCAAAAACAGGAGCGTTGATTTTCATTTAGTTTTGCTACTGACTCGTTAGTTTAGGTTAGTTTAGTTCAATCAAATTAATTTTAATAATAAAAAAAAATATATATTACTTTCATTCATTCGGAAAAACTCTCTCTAATCTTAAACCAACCAGTCAGGTATTATCGACTCCAAAACTTCTTCCCAAACTTTTTAAGAATTTATTCTGATATCATAGAGATAAGATTTAGGTATTTGGACTTAGATATTCATTATTTAGAAGATAATTAAATATAGTTAAACCACTACATTTCTTTTTAAGCTGTCATATTAATTTGGCATTCTATGATTGTAGAAATTAAAATTGCAATAATATGTTTTGACTTTCGTTACGACGTTAGTACGAATTCAATTAATAATAAATATAAATATACAAAGCTTTAATTGGGTTTGGATTTGCTTATTATACTTCTTACTACTTGTGCAATTAAAACTGAAACCATATTTAGTCCAGTAGGAATCGGCGCATGAGTACCGAAAACTATTCCACCTCAATTTTTTTATGCGATCCTCTTCAAATTGCCCTCCTAATGATATAAATGCATGTATGCAACCCGGTGCCATATTGTTTAAACAATTGGAAGGAATTGTTATTTTTCAACCGGACAATTTTTTTTTATATTCTTTATTGAAATACCAATAAAAAAGGTCCTATGATTTTTAACGATAAGGTTAATATTTTTAAAGATATGAATTTTTAAAGGTTCGAAAAATCTCAAATTTGGGTACTTTCGACCCATGAAAAATATATTAAAAAAAACAATGTCTAAGTAATATATTTTTTAAAATTCTCTATACAATTGTTAATAATATTGTTAAAAGAGATTTAAAAAAATTCATTGTTTATATCTTTTTTTTTATTGTTAATTCCGCGCGCTCACAAGTATGCGTCGCTTACCTTTAAGTACAGTATATTTTTTTAAATTCTCTATACAATTGTTAATAATATTGTTAAAAGAGATTTAAAAACATTTAATTGTTTATATCTTTTTTTTAATTGTTAATTCCGCACGCTCACAAGTATCATGCGTCGCTTACCTTTAAGTACAGTTATATATGTATATGTATCAGGCTTCGGATTTTTCACTACATCGTCTTCAGTTTCACAAATACATGGTAAGGTATCATCAGAATATAATAATTATATTTTTAGTTTTTATGATTTTTCGTTACAATAAATGTGAGTGTCATGTCGTTTTTAGTTGTTCCCAAAAAAAAATATTCTGATGATACCTTAACATGCATTTTTTGTGAAACTGAAGACGATGTAGTGAAAAATCCGAAGCCTGATACATATACATATATAACTGTACCTAAAGGTAAGCGACGCATGATACTTGTGAGCGTGCGGAATTAACAATTAAAAAAAAGATATAAACAATTAAATGTTTTTAAATCTCTTTTAACAATATTATTAACAATTGTATAGAGAATTAAAAAAAATATATTACTTAGACATTATGTTTTTTTTAAATATATTTTTCATGGGTAGAAAGTACCCAAATTTGAGATTTTTCGAACCTTTAAAAATTCATATCTTTAAAAATATTAACCTTATCGTTAAAAGTCATAGGACCTTTTTTATTGGTATTTCAATAAAGAATATAAAAAAAAATTGTCCGGTTAAAAATTAACAATTCCTTGCAATTGTTTAAACAATTTCGGTTTAAACAATATGGCACCGGATTGCGCAATGGCAACATACATTTATATCATTAGGAGGGCAATTTGAAGAGGATCGCATAAAAAAATTGAGGTGGAATAGTTTTCGGTACTCATGCGCTGATTCCTACTGGACTAATTCAGTGTTTTTATAAATTGGATCACCTATTACTGAACTGTACTACTACTAAAAAATATAAAATGGTAAGTATCTTAGAAACAGTCCATACATATACATATATAGCGACCATAATATTTTAGCAGATCTTCATCCCTCGCATCTCCATTTAATGGATTGACTATGTTCTACCAAATAACTTGAATAAATGGAAAAATGTGTCAACAATTTCAACAGGACAAAAAATAATAATATCAAATTATCCAAAGGCATGGATTTAAACTCACGACAAAACAATTAAATTTTGGATGTGAAAATACCGAATATTGAATACTAAATTACCATGTTGGCTAAAGAATGTAAGGAATAAAAATTTACAAATCTGGTGACTAAGTAATACGACTGAATATTCCAAACTGGCAGACATATATTATATTAGCGAACAAATAACCATCTTGGCGACAATTTGTGAGTACACATTTAATTTAAGAATAGGCACATATATTTTCCCTAATGTAGGTAACTCAGAAAACATACAAGCAGCAAAACCAGCGCACATAAAAAAAAACATAAAGAAGCGTACAAAATTCCCAATTTTTAATTTTCCTCGATTTTAGGGGGGTGTAGATATTGTGTAAATTGATTTTGAAATTTAAAAATAACGGATATTCATTTTTCGCAAAATTAACATAGGTGTCATTACCAGGTTTTTGGGGGTGCTGGATACGAAAATGGCATTCATTTTGAAATTCCAATATGGCGGACATACTTAATTTTATAAAAATAATATGGTTGTCCTTTTATATTGAATACTAAATTACCATGTTGGCTAAAGAATGTAAGGAATAAAAATTTACAAATCTGGTGACTAAGTAATACGACTGAATATTCCAAACTGGCAGACATATATTATATTAGCGAACAAATAACCATCTTGGCGACAATTTGTGAGTACACATTTAATTTAAGAATAGGCACATATATTTTCCCTAATGTAGGTAACTCAGAAAACATACAAGCAGCAAAACCAGCGCACATAAAAAAAAACATAAAGAAGCGTACAAAATTCCCAATTTTTAATTTTCCTCGATTTTAGGGGGGTGTAGATATTGTGTAAATTGATTTTGAAATTTAAAAATAACGGATATTCATTTTTCGCAAAATTAACATAGGTGTCATTACCAGGTTTCTGGGGGTGCTGATTACAAAAAAGTCATCCATTTTAAATTTCCTTAGTAACCCCGCAACCTCATATTTTCTTCATGATGGAAGAAAAAAAATTTGAAAATCCTGAATTTTCCAAAATTTCCATAGCTTTATACATCCCTCGTATCTCAATGTAGAGCATTTTTTTTTTATAAAATTGATTCTAACTCGGAAACGGTGCATCCTATTGAAAAAATAATGAAAATTTCCTCCCCTTAAGAACCCCGCAACACCATATTTTCTTCACGATGGAAGAAAAAGAAATTTGAAAATCCTGAATTTTCCAAAATTTCTATAGCTTTATACACTGTTTGTGTTAAAGTAGAACATTGCCATATTTTTTTTTCTATAATCGCTTCTATTTTAGAAACGGAAAAATAATACTATTACTGGAAAAATAATAAAAATTTCCTCCCCCTTAACCCGGAAATCGCATATTTTTTTCATGAATTCCAAAAAAAGAAATTTGAAAATCCTGAATTTCGAAAAGTTTCTATAGCTTACATAGCTGGTACCTCTACAAACTACATGTTAATTTTACGAAGATTGGATAGTCTCCATTTTGGAAACTGAAATTGGAAGACAATTTTATAATCAGCATATGAAACATGGAAAAAGACATCCATTTTTAATAAAAAAAAAATATACGCCATTTTGGAATTTTAAAACGGATTTTATTTTCATATTATTCTGCACCTCCAAAAACCTTGAAAACGATACCCATACCAAAGAAAAAAAAACCTCCAATAGTATCCAAAACTGGGATTTTCCGTAGCTTGCAAATTGAATTTTTAGCAGCTATTAATTTATCAATCAAATCTTTATTAGCTACTTACATGGTATAACTCATCGGTGCTAATTGGATTAAATTTCGCTACTTTTTATCTGCCGATTTTTGTATTTTTTGTCACTTGAGTGATTTCACCAGTTTGGTAATTTAGTCGCCAACATATTAATTCGCTGCCAAATTCAGCAATACAGTATGCTCACGTACAGTCACCAACTTATTTTTTGTTCACTCGATTAATTATATCCCTTATTCAAATATTGTACGTCTAGAGTACATACTAATTACAATTAAAATATGTAATTTTCATAGTAGTAACCAAGATTCGAAAAACTCGAAAAATCCGGATTTTTAAATGAAAATCCGGATTTTTCGAATTTTTCGAATTTCGAAGTATCCGGATTGCAACCCCTACTTGCGAGTGACTTGGTGTGTTCTGCAAAGGCAAGCATGACGGATGTTGAGCACGTATCCTTATATTTTATTGTAAATAGAACAGCCTCCGTGGTCTAGTGGTTAGAGCTTGGCTATCGACTCGGAGGTCGTAGGTTCTAATTTCGATTCCCGCACTGGAACAACAAAAATTGTTGTTTCCAAGTTTGGTTAGGACAATGCAGGCTGATCACCTGATTGTCTGACAAGAAAGATGATCCATGCGTCGGATGGGCAGGTAAAAAGTCGGACCTGCGCCTCATCTCTCGTCAGTCGTGTCGGTTATCCGTCCCCCTGGATTACGAGAGTAAAAAAAAAGAGTGCCTTTGTGTACTGCGCACACACTTGGGCACTATAAAAATACTCCTGTGTAACTGGCTAGGCTACAATAAAACCAGCCACCGTCACCGAAATCGGCGTGGGGAGTTATTTATTATTATTATTGTAAAAACAGAAATCGAAATAAAAAGAAACGAAAAGTACGGCAAAGAAGATGGTAGATGTTACAAATTCATAAAAACTGTTTACTGGCTTATTCAATAATGTACTAAGGCTACTCCACGCATCAGCTACTTTTTTCTCATAATACACAACACAATAATATATCTATGGACGCTTCACACCAAGTCAGTCTGGTCCCGTGGTAAGTTCTCGAAGAACTTGTGTTACGGGTACCAGACAACAGAAATATATTTAATAATTTTTATATTATACACATATTTAAGATTTTGATTGTATTATACACATATTTAATACACATTCATGACCCAGGAACACAGAAATTTTTTTTGTTCCTTCAGCGGGATTCGAACCCGCGACCCCCGGCTTGAGCACCAACACGCTCAACCACTGAGCCACAAAGGTCGTCTCATCTGGCAAAAGCAACGACGTGGCGACGATAATGTTATTGTGTATGGTTATAATATGTATAACTAGCCGATGCCCGCAACTTCGTTTGCGCCTAACTGACGGAAGCGGAACCCTATCTTTTAAACGGAACCCTAAAATAAAAGTAGCCTATATTAGACCTTATGACATCAGCTATTTGCCAGTGAAAGTCCCGCGAAAATCGGTCCAGCCGTTTCAGAGATTAGCCGGAACAAACAGACAGACAGACCGACAGACAGACAGACAGATGGACAGACATTTTTAAAAATTGGTATTTTATTGTAATTGTAAGTACCGAATATACTTTCAGATGCATTATGTGAAAAGCTGTTAATTTGAAGTTACAAACAGACACTTCATTTTTATTTATCTGTATATAGATTTAGTTCAAAAATTAAAAGAAGCATAAAAAAATACAAAACAAACTTTCCTATAGATTTTTATTGTATTATAATTATGTCCATGACCCGGGAACACAGGAAACTTTTTGTTCCTTCGGCGGGATTCAAACCCGCGACCCCCGGCTTGAGCACTAACACGCTCAATCACTGAGCCACAGAGGTCGTCTCATCTGGCAAAAGAAACGACGCGGCGACGATAAAATGTAACATCTTATTGTGTATGGTTATATGTATAACTAGCTGATGCCCGCAACTTCGTTTGCGCAGATCTAACGAAAGCGGAACCCTATTTTTTTAAACGGAACCCTAAAATAAAAGTAGCCTATGTTAGACCTTATAATATCAGCTATCTGCTAGTGAAAGTCCCGTGAAAATCGGTCCAGCCGTTTCAGAGATTAGCCGGAACAAACAGACAGACAGACAGACAGACGGACAGACAAAAATTTTAAAAATTGGTATTTTATTATAAGTACCGAATATACTTTTAGATTCCTTATATGAAAAGCTGTTAATTTGAAGTTACAAACAGACACTTCAATTTTTTTTATCTGTATAGAATTAGTTCAAAAATAAAAAGAAACATAAAAAAATACAAAACAAACTGACTTTCCTTTAGATTTTTATTGTATTATACATATCCATGACCCGGGAACACAGGAAACTTTTTGTTCCTTCGGCGGGATTCAAACCCGCTACCCCCGGCTTGAGCACCAACACGCTCAATCACTGAGCCACAGAGGTCGTCTCATCTGGCAAAAGCAATGACGCGGCGACGATAAAATATAACATGTTATTGTGTATGATATGTATAATTTAGTTCAAAAATAAAAAAAAACAAAACAAACTGACTTTCCTACACTGCGTTAGAGACGAAAGAATTGTTCGATAAATACGCGGGTAAGCCGTGCGCTAGCAAAACTGACATAGGTCTGTCCTCGTCAACGCCTAGCGGGCGACTGTGGGGCGACTCAAGCGGCTTACGCACGCTGCATTTCAATAATTATTTAATGTTAAAATAATTAAACCAACATGCAAAATGTAACCACAAATTATTCTTCTTTAAGTTATTAGCTTTTCGTAGATATGATTTTTGAAAGTAAAACTATCATGAACTTCATGAACAAAAAGAAAAATATTCAAATTTAGCCTCCTCTTCGGAATTATTTTTGATCGAGTGAAGTTTTCAATATTATGTTTTGAACCACAAATTGTAAAAGAACATTAAGTAAACAACAATGTGTATTTTTTTTGGCTTTTTAAAGTTACTATTTGTTTGTTTATTATCGATTCAAAGTCATGTAAAATTGGGTCTACACGGCCTTAATGTGCGTAAGTATTTTCCCTTAATCAGGTCACACGGCACACCGCAATATGCAGCGGTGCGAAGCCAAAAGGGGTAATGGTTTTGGCTGTCTAGGTATGTATTTTTAATGTACGTATTTTCCACCGCAGCGTCTATCGGTCGGAGATCTTCCTTGGGGCTTCCACTACTATACCCACAAAAACATATCGCTTCATTTTTATTACAAAGTAAAAGTTTAATTTAAATACGAGAATTGAGGTTCTGAAGATTTGAAGGACAGACCTAGTCTCTGGTATGGTATACCTCGAATATATGGTATCTGATGTCGTTGATCTGCACGAGCGGCGGCGCGGCGGCGAGCGGCGCGTCGGCGGCCCGCGGCGGCGCGAGCATCGCGCGCAGTCGCGGCGACTCCGACACCAGCACAATCTTGTGCCCGTAGAACAGCCGCCCCTCCACTCTGAGGAAGAAACAGAGTCAGAGAAGGCAATAGAATGGAGGCTTTTTCAGGGTATTGCATAATATGTATCTAAAACTTCGTAGACATTTGGAGCTCCTGCCAGATTTGGTGGTAGTGCCTTATACGTTAGTCTTGTACGTTCTAAATCTTGTCTTGTTTACCTATCTATAATGTAAGAGCCTAGAAATCAGTGCAAATCCTGCAATTGACCGATGACGCTTATGCCGTACTCATAATCAACAATTGAAGTAAGCCATTTTGACATTTGAATTGATGACTCTCTGCCAACTTAACGTAAATGTACTATAGTAATTTGAATGTGACATACAGCTACTGACGAGTAGTGTAGTTGCTGATGGGGATTATCATAATCATAATCTTTATTTGCAAGAAATGTGGGTGTAGAGGGGACAAATCACATTTATAGGTACCATCACAATTTAATGTTGGTATCCAGTTTACCTGAAGGTGACATAAGCCAGCGAGTGGTTGCTGACGGGGATGAGTTGAGGTTGTCGGTAACCTGTTTACCTGAAGGTGACGTCGGCGAGCGAGGGGTTGTTGACGTAGGAGGGGTCGACGCGCGCGGGCGCGGGCGCGGCGGGCGGCGGCTCGCGCACCGCCGGCACCGCCTCCCAGCCGTAGCACGCGCACAGAATGTCCGCCAACAGCAGCACCGTGCCCTCCTTCTGTAGCGATAGCGGCAACAGGTAGCAGGTAGCGTTAACACAGACAAGTAGGTAGTGCAATTTTGACTAGGTACTTGTCTGTGTTAGCGCTACCTACGCTTGGGGAGTCCAATGGAAGATGTTGTGCTCGTGAATATGGTTTAATAACTTACTCCTAATTATCATTAGAATATATTTATATAAGTGTAGGTAGGTGAGACACAGACTACAGACTTGACACGTGCTCCCAAAAAAGAAAGTCTAACAATAATTCTAGTTTACAAATGCAGAGCAAATCGCTGATTGAAATGTAGAAAAAAGTTTAATTGTCTTTCCAAAGGCACCGGTAATATGAAAATCGAACGATCTGTTTACTCTGTTGCCTGTCGGCTGTCTTACTCGTATTTTGTAAAGTAAAAAGGTAGTCTCATAAAAGAAATCTTTAAAGAATTAGTAAGTTACCTTGCTGTACCGCAGAATGTTGAAGAGCAGCGGGAGACACTCGTAGATAAACTGCTTGCTGTAGTGGCTGTCGTCGGACGGGCACACCTGAGATGAATTTAGGTATATTGCTATATTGCTATTATCTAATATTATATTCATTAAGAAATGTAGTTGCGTCTCAGCGTCAACTGTAGTGTTGCCCAAATCAGTCTTGGTCTTGGTCTTGCAGCAAGAGTCTCGCAAGAGTCTCGCAAGTCTCGCAATTACCTTTTAGCCTATTGCTATTCATTAAACGTTATTTTAGATCTCAGAACAACGTTATAGAGTAGGTATTACGTTACGTTGTTATATTAAGTTGTTCTAATATCTAAAATAACGTTTAATAAATAGCAATAGGCTAAAAGGTAATTGCGAGACTTGCGAGACTCTTGCGAGACTCTTGCTGCAAGACCAAGACCAAGACTGATTTGGGCAACACCATGACAACTGATGCTTATGGTAAATTAGTGAGCCAGTTTAAACTAGCGCAGAGCCGAACCGCAGCGAAGCGAAATTCTGAAAACGTAAAAAGCAAATTCGCCTTTATATTGTCCACATCGTGATGGAAAATTCCAAAAACAAATTGATCGTACACAGACGTGCGAATTCACGCGTCTTCAATTTGTGTATTACGTTGTGGATATGTCACCGTAAAATTATAAAAAACCGTTACATTCTAAAATAACTAACGAGATTGTAAAAATATTTTGAATGATTCAAAAAATATATTATATTTTTAAAGTAAAGAAAAATAATGTGTTAAATTATACACAGAATATTCGCGTCGGAAATCTATAAATAGTTTACAATTTCACTAGTTATATTACAATCTAACGGTTTTTACAATTTTACGGTGACAGATATAAGGGTGAATCTTCCATATTGAATTTAGGAATTTCGCTCAGCTGCGCTTTGATTCTGAGCTAGTACGAAAAGATCCTAAGAGGCTGTACCTGTAGGAAATCCTGCAGCAGCTGGTCTATGACGTGGTCGAGCGAGGCCTCGGCCGCGGCCGCCAGCGACAGCGTCCACGCGTGCAGCGACCACGGCACGCCCAGGGAGCGCAGCTCCAGGGTTATGTCTGTGGACAATAATTGTGGTAATACTATCGATGGACGTTTTCACATTACGTGAAATCTGAAGCACCATTTTTGTTTAATTCGCAGTACGATTCCAGCGTCAGCGCATGCTGTCGCACTCACTCACGCATCCTGAGGGTCTACCGTACCTAGATGGTCCGTCTCCGCGGCGTAGTATATCGCGTCCTGTAGCGCGCGCTGCTGCTGCTTGGTGAAGGGCGGGGGGCGGCCGGCGGTGGGCGGGGCGCCCTCTGCCAGCACCTCCTCCAGAGATAGGGCTCCGCCCCCCCGCGAGCCCCGCGCAGACACGCACGCGCGGAGACACGCGCGCCGCCCGTGACTGCAGCATACCGCCACCGCGCTGACGAGAGCAGAAAATAAATAATTAAAATATTTATTAGGAGTACTTAGCTACCTATGAATTTATGGATTACTAGCTTTTGCTGCGGCCTCGTTCGCGTAAATACAGTATCCCATAAGAACACTGTACTTTTTCGGGACTAAAAAGTAGTAGGTGTGAATTCGGAGCCTAAATTTCATCGAAAAGTTGTTTTTGCGTGAAAGAGGATATCCATCAATCCTCACAAACTTTCACATTTACAATAGAAGGAGGACACAGAACGGTTTTATAAGTACTAAGCTGTGAACCTAAATAGCTTTTGGAGTAAGCCGGACGAGCTCACCTGTAGCAGCCGTACTGCGCGGCGGCGGAGTAGCACAGGGCGTCGTTGAGCTGCGTGGACAGGAAGGGGTCAGCACCGCGTGACAGCAGCATCTGCACCAGCTCGAGGTTACCGACGCCGCACGCCACCTGGAATCCATGGTAACTTTTCAAGGCACGCGCACATGAGAGCGGGCCGCGTCGCTACATACATTTTATATTATGAACTATCACACGCTTTACAGTTTAGAGCTTGGCTCTCTCGGAGGTTGTGGGTTCGATTCCCGCGTTGGAACAACAAGAATGTTGTTTCTAAGCTTGTGGTTAGAACAATGCAGGCTGACCACCTGATTGTCTGACAAGAAATATGATCCATGAGTCATGATGAGTGAGTCGTGAGTGATCCTGATCTCTCGCCAGTCGTATCGGTTATCCGTCCACTAGGTTTCGAGAGTAAAGGAAGAGAGAGTGCTCTTGTGTATTGCGCACTATACATTAACTCCTGCATAGCATGACTGAAATCGGTGTGGGGAGCTATACTGTAGGTCCTCAAAACCTGTCAAAGCGCTGCGGCCCTCCCCGACTTAATATGCTAAGTATAGTCAATGCAATTAGTAGTATTTATTCTGCATGCCCTTCAGCGCAATACGTCAGTGGTTATTAGTATGTTCCCCTAGAACCTCTGGTAATCTTACTCACTCCGTGAAGCACAACGTAAACGTTATTTCAGGCCAGTTATCAGCAGCCGTGGTATTTGTCCGCTCGAGTCAAAATATAGCTACACGTCAACAAATGGGTCTGCTAGAACCCGGGTACCTGCAACGGCGTGAGAGTGCAGACGTCATCACCACGGGCCGGCGCGCCGTCGACGCGTGCGCCCGCCGCCAGCAGCCGCCGCGCCACCTCCACGGAGCCCGAGCCGCCGTACCCGCCCGCACACGCGTACACCAGCGCCGTCCACCCTGCAACATACACGGTGACCATGAGACTGAGAGACCAACTTGACAAGTTTTATTCTTTCGCCTTATCAACATTCAAACACGCAAGTCTGTCCATTTCTGATATACGAACGGTATGACTGAGCAAATCCACTGAAGTCATCTGTGCAGTTATTTATAATTACAATAGTGTTTTTTATGAAATAGGGGGGGGGGGGGGGGGGAGAGAGAGAAGAGACGAGCAGATGCATCACCTGATTGAAAGTGATTACACGGACACCAGAGGCATCACAAGAGCATTGCCGGTATTTTAGAAAGGAGTACGCTCTTGAAAGTTTGAAGGTCCAATGTCCGGAAATACCGCTAGTGACAGTTCATACTAGAGGTTTATTGTGCGCAACAGAAACTTCGATAATAGCGCACAGTGAACGACTACCTAACAAAGATGACGAGAATGGAAGTCTTACCGCGTGGAACGTGGCGAAAAGTTGCAGCAGTTATAAATAATGTTGTACAAGTGGCGTGGGGTCCTATAACTCAATTCCTATCGGCTTCACTTACCACTCACCTTTTGAACACCATCATCATTATCCCTACTTATTAGACAGGCTAGGGCTTCCCTGTGAAGAAGAAGCTTTCGCCACTGGTATACAGTAGTAACTCACCGGCCGTCGGCGGCGTGTAGCCGGGCGGCGCGGCCGGGGGCGTGTGCGGGGGGTGGGAGGGCGACCGCGGTGACAGCAGCGCGCAGTGCTGAGCTGCCGCGCCACTGGTTTCGATGTTCGCGTCCGCGCCCGCTTCTAGTAGCATCTGGAATTATACGTAGCCTTCAATGAAGGATAGAACGTGAAGCAAATTAACTTAAAATGCAAAGAACAATATAAAACAATGAGTGTTTGTAACTTAGTTTCGGTTTCACCAAACTTCTTTAATGGACTTTACGCTAACGATCTCTCTCTCTCTCTCGTTCAATGTTACAACGAGACAGAGAGATCGAAAACCGTAACTCAGCGTTAAACGTAGTTTTATACGTTGCTGAAATTGGGGCTATGTCCGGACGGACGTCGACAAATGTTAGTAAACGCTACCATCCCCTGTCGGTTTGTCGTCTGCATAATACGGACGCCCGTGGCTCAAACGTTGAAATAAAATATTCTCCTCCCCCTTAGACTCTTTTTTGAACTGAACAGAGACCCAATCGATGGTGATAACAATGATAACGGTATTTTATCTCATAGACTAACCGCAACGACTTGCTCGTCGCCCGCCAGCGCAGCCTTCATGAGCGCGGTGAGCCCGGACGCGTCGACCGCGTCGATCCCCGCGGGCGGCAGCAGCGGCCGGACCGGCCCCAGCACGTCCGCCCGCCCGCTCAGCAGCGCGCGGTGCGCCAGGCCCAGCGCCGCGCGGGATACCTCGTCCGAGCGCGCGCTACTCCAGGGTTCCATCGCCTCCTCTATACTGCGAATTAGCAACGAAATTAGCCACTTTATCTTAAATAAAAATTGAAGTTATTTCGGACCATTTTAGACAATCTACCTTAACCTTACCTTAGAACTAAGGCCTTTTCATCCGTTTATGTATGATATATGGGCATTTTCCAAAAAAAGTGTACCCCTGGTTTTTAGGCTGTCGCACGTCTTTGAACATTAATTACAACAATATGGATAAACTATATAGGTTAATTTTTTCAAAAGATGAATAAGATATAATAAACATTTACACAAATACGCGATATTAGTGCTAAGTTCTCTCAATAATTAATTATTAATATTTTAATTTCACGGGAGAGCTGTTTTTGGCCTGTCCCACAGCATGTTGCTTCAATAAAAATGGAAATCACTAAAAATATTCTGTAGAAGCACGCGTTAAAGTTTAAATGTCCGTAAAAAATAGTTTATTTTCTTCTTAGTAAATATAATATATCTTAAAAATAACTTAATTTACTGCCCAAAAATACAATCTTTAAAAATATTCGAAATTCGAGACCCGCCTGACACGTAAGTTTGGTGACGGTTTTTTTCTATCTAAAATTATACCAAAATACTTAATAGTTTGCTTATTGGCAAAACATAAAACCAAAAAATACAAGCCGCCATTTAAAATTTGCTAGTTGGCCTGAAACGCTCTGAGGAGAGGGTGTTTTTGTGGTGACGACGAACGGTTCGTTTTTTTTTGTCAGGTAAGAGATGCTTTTATGTAATAAATAACATATCTTTTGTCTTGCAACCGTTTTCTAATTAATCAAATGTTATTCAGCACAGTGTTTACACTTAATTACTTTTGACTAGTTAACTAAATGTATCCAAGATACTGTTTTAACAAAACATTGGCCGAAAAAGTGACGTCAGTTTGATGACATTTTGTCTCGTCACATATAGGCGTGACTATGAAAGTCACCAAACTGACGCATAAAGCTAGGGCTACATATGCACATTAAATTAATAGTATGGAAATGTAAATATAAAATTTATTTATATATACATAATATATTATTAATTAAAACATAATATTATTATAACAAATATTAAATATATAATACCTATACCTATGTAGCCTATACCTATATATATGTATTTTTGAATTAACGCCTGAAGAGGCCGAAAAAAGAAGAGAAAAATGGAGAAATGATCAAAAAAAAAGTAGAATTAAACAAAAAAGAAACAAAGAGCGTATAAAAAATGACAATTCTATACTTGGGCCTAGTACAACACTACAAGAAAATAACTTACAGGTTTTTTCTGACAGCAACAAAAAGCTGCAAAAGCGTTGTAAAATATGGAAAATGAAATGCAAAACTAGGGACAAGAATATCGAAATAATGAAACTGAATATTCAAGTTTATCGTAAGCGGTACGAAAGGTATAAAATTAGAACTGAAAAAGAGATTGCTGAACTAAAGCTGCAGATATTAAAATTACAAGCAAGAGGTGAAGTACTTGAAAATACCCTAAAAACTACATATCAAAAATGTTTGAGTGTCAAAGAAAAGAAAACCTTGAAGCAATTGGTAGCTAATTCAAAAAACAAGAGAATGGTGTTTTCAATACTTAGGCATCTTATTTAATACTTAAGTATAGCGTGTTTAAAAAACAATGATTATTTTTATAAGGAGGCTATTTTGTTAAGATTGTGTTATTATATGGGCCGAGTTAGGTTAAAAGGGACTTGCAAGATGATCATTGTGTTGCATTAACCGTTACTTAACCTTTTAACCAGAAAGTATCAAAAGATATACATAAATATCTTTAAATAGATAATCAGTGAATTACTTAATTTAAAAGTCAGGTTGATTGTTTAATATCCAGTGAAAATGTGGTTCTTGTTCCTAAGAAGTAATTTTTTGTTACCATTAGTATTTGTAGATACTGAAAACTAAATAGTAGGTTATAAGATTTTTATGTATGTGAGACTGATTATATAAGAATATTGTTTCTCATAGGCAAATCGTTTAACTTGCATAACATTTGCGCGGTAAGAAGAAATCGTAGGATGTTGAGAAATGAGATGAGCAGGAGTGAGAGACGTGCGCGAAGCTACAGACAGATGCTGCTCAGGAGATAGTACGAGTTAAACGGTTTGCCTCTGGTTACAATAATTAAAAAATTAACGTCGTTTGTCGCAATAATAGCTTAAAATTGTAAAATTAATTTTATAAAAGATATTATAAATATACAGGAATCTGAGACTGATTAGATAAAAAGCATAAAAATTGAGCAAAAAGGGTAAAAATAACCGAAAATATATCTGCCGTCCTATACTAAAAGGCGGCTAAATGACAAAAAGAGTTTTTGAGGTAGAGCTAAAAAACGTGGGATTATTTTATAATTGATACTAGTTATTTTCTATAAACAATTGTTAATGTTGTCATAAGATATTCATGAAAACATTAACAATTGTTTATACAAAATCACTAGCATCAATTTCAAAATAATCCCACGTTTTTTAGCTCTACCTCAAAAACTCTTTTTGTCATTTAGCCGCCTTTTAGTATAGGACGGCAGAATTATTATAAACGCCTATTAGTTCATATAGGTACTTAAAGTATTTTTAGTTTTGCGTGTTTTAAAAAAAAATGTCTATAAACGTTCATCAAGAAATAAATAAATAAAAATGTTAAATTACTTCGACTTTTATTACTATGTGTAACCTCAGCTTTACTTTGTGAACCTTGATTGTCGCACTTAGCGAAGAGCATAAAAACATAATTATAGACATATTTCTTAAAGTATTTTGATAAAAAATACATAAAAATATTCAAATTAGTTAGTTAAACTTTTACCATATTTATTAAATGAACTTCAAATATACGGGCTGTTTTTAGAGATAATAGAAAAATAAAGTTTGTTTTGGCACGACTTGTCACCAAATCGAACTTGAAATGTCTCGTGTTATAATGTGTTCCAATTATAAACATTACTCTTAGTATTTTCTAATAGCTTGTTTTGTCTGTCAACGATTAAAAGATAACAACTGGTAAACAAACAAAATTTGAAACCATTAAAGCATTTTTAAAAAGTCTCCAAACTGACCATTAAATCACTACCTCAGTCACTATTTTAACATTTTTTGATAAAAAGCAATAATCTTTTACTGTACTTTATATATTTTCTTATTCTTAAGACTATAAAGAATTTATAGAAACCATAAAATTAATTTAAAACTACACTTCAAAAAAAATCTCGGTTTTTGAACAGGGTACACTTTTTTGTAAAAATGCCCATATACAGTATTTCCGAGCGAAGTAACCACTCTTGAAATACTGTAGTACCTGGGACAGTCGGTTTTTTAAATGTCGTATGGTTGCCCAAGCACATACGGCATTCTCACAACATAGTCAGCCTAGTCCAGAGGAATGACTGGTCAATACGTCTGGGGCTAACCATGTGCGGGTTTCCTCGCGATGTTTTCCTTCATCGTTAGGGGCCCCATACATGGTCCGGTCTACCTTCAGTTCGGCCTGAACGGATGCAAAATCGTATCGTTTGTGTGCAATTTCGAGATCGCATCAGGCGGCCGTACGGACTGAAGCGATTCGTTCCAGTGTTGCCAGCTCTTTTTTTGTGAAACTACTAAACTCGTATCGATTTCTACTAAAACTACTAAAAAACTACTAAAGAGGCTACTTAACTTAGGAATTCCTGAAGCCCCCCAAAAACCACTGCATTTTAGGTTTTATTATATTAAATTTTTTTCATTAATTGAATTTGATTATCAATTTTACCATTAAATTAAAATATACTAGGAAATATTACGTATTTAGTAGCTATTTTGCATATCATTACTGTCTGGCTCTTTCCTACTTAAACACTACTAATAACTAAATTTCTACCAAGGAGGGAATAAAATACTCAATTTAGTAAAATTTTGTAAAATAACTAAGTTGGCAACATTAATTCTGGCCTGACCGATCGGCCTGAACGCGCGGCCTGTCCTGACCGTGTGTGGACAAATCGCTTCAGTTCTTGCCCGACCCGCTGCCGTGCGGGCGTGTATCTTGTACAAGCGTTGTATGAGTTTTCGCGGTGTTTAAATACAAAATTGATAAACACGACCGTAGCGCGCGGCAAACCAGAATGGACTGATGCGACTGTTCCGTGTGTGGGTACGAATCAGATCAGGCCGAACTGACGTAAATTGGATTGGATGCGATTTTTTCCGTGTGTGTGCTCGAATCCGTTCAGGCCGAACTGACGTCAGTTCCAGCTGAAACGATCGGCCTCTCGTCTGTGGGGGCCTTTAGAGCGTCCGTATAATGTACTTGAGATCTGAAAATGTCTCATTGGTAAACGCCACAACCTGGGATTCGAACCCGCACTCTCTCGAGTGCAAACCAAACGGTCTACCCACTAGGCCACGGAGCTCTTCCTACTACTATTAAAAATGTGAAAGTCTGTGAGGATGGATGTTTGTTACGCTTTCACGCACACTACTAAAACGGTTTTGGATGAAATTTCGTATGGTAGTAGTTTGAGCTCTGGATTAATACATAGGCTACTTTTTATTCCGAAAGGTACAGTGTTCCGTAGGATAATGCATTTACGCGGGCGGAGCCTCGGGCAGAAACTAGTAAAGTTTGAGAAATGGATTCTCGAAAGAAAATCGCTATATGGTTTTGTACTCACGCGAGCGGTCTCGGCGGGCAGTCGGCGTGCGGCAGCAGCAGTCGCGCCGCCTGCAGCACGTCGTCGGCGTCGGGCACGGCCGGCGGCGGGCGCTGCGCGGCGTGCGCGCGCGCAACTCGCACCCACTCGCCCAGAGGCGGCAGGGCGCCCGCGCCGCGCTCGCGCCACAGCGCCGCGCCCTCCCCGCCCGCACCGCAACCGCGCCCCGCCTCACCCCTGCCGCCTCCGCCGCCCGTGTGCTCCAGCTGTATACATGTTATGTTGATTATGCTCCGCAAAGATTTCAAGATTCGAGATAGGCTATGACGTACCTACATTTGACTGAACATGCTTCATACGAGAGTAAGTAACGCCATCTTGGTTTTCACCATATTTCAAATGTCAACCATCTTGTTTTCGCCATACTTAAAATGTCAAAATTGGCCCCAAACTCTTAAAATTGGGGTCATTTAACTGGAGACAATTTATGCCTCTACATGCCTCGTCTATAGTATATTCGTCTATTATGAAGACGCATAACTTACTTGTGAGCACCTCATGAAGTAGTACAGAGCGCGCTCCGCGGCGGCCGACAACGGCGGGTGTCGCGGGCGCACCTGTCGCAGCACGGCGCGCAGTTCCGCCGCCGAGCCCGCGCACGTCGTCAGCAGCACCGACGCCGCAGACACCCCTGACCCCCCCGACACCCCCGACCCTCCCGAGACCCCCGACCCCCCCGAGCCGCCGCTGTTGTTCGTGCCGGCGGACGCGCTGGAACCCCCTGTAATTTGAAATCTTTTTAACGATCTCACAGGAAACTTCAGCAAGGAATAATTTTAGCTACTATAGGCATTTTATTCCTAATGTTATAAGTACAGTCTATCTGTCAATCTATACTTAATATTATAAAGAAGAAAGATTTGGTTGTTTGTTTGCATTGAATAGGTTTTGAAACTACTGGATCGATTTTGATGAAATTTGGCACAGATATTGATTATACCAAGGGGAAGGTCATAGGCACTTTTCATCGTGGCAAAATGTACGGTTCCTGCAGGATTTCCTTTTTCACGTACGTAGTCGCGGCCGGCATCTAGTTTACAATAAAAGAAGCCGAAAAAAGATCATAAACTTTAAATAATAACATTGCTATGTTATATCGCAGTAACCACAGCCTATATTACCTGAGCCGTTGGTGGTGATGCCGGAGTCGTGGCTCATGCCGAGCTGCCGGTGCTGGCCGATGCCTGTGGAGGAACCCGAGCCCAGCGAGCTAATGGACTCCCATCGGGACAGTGATAACGCTCCTGAAAGTTATGTTAACAGATTAGTTAAAGCAAACTCTTGGGGACCTAATCACATCTACTTAAGTATGATAAACTTTAACAACATATGCAAAATCAGAACTAACTTAGACTTTTATTTTACTTTTATTGAATTATTAATGAATCGTCTTGATATTATAATAAGAGATTTTTGGAGCTTGGAGCTTGAACCAATCAAAATATTTGACGTAGGCTTGACGTATAAGAAAGCTGCAAAATGTGGTTATACAGGTTGTCCCAGAAGTCGACGTCGTCCCTTCGAAGGCTGATAGACCAGCTCATGACTCACCAGAATATCGTAATATGACCTTAGTAAAAAATCTTTAGTTTTCGAGATATTGGCACTTTTAATAATTTCTTAAAAATTACACCTCATGTCAGTTTTTAGACTGCCGCAACTACAATTTCCCGTATTGTGGGATACAAATTGGTATTGCGGAATCCTGACCAGTTCTGCTATTGACCACGTTTATAAACAAAGCTAATAGAGTATGAACTTTGTAGAAACAAAGAAAACTTTTCCCTAATCATGATTTCAAAAACTTTTTCTCTTTACTTTCACTATCCATATTGAACAAAAAATATACCACACTAACCTGGGTTCTTACTTTAAAAAGTTGCTCATTTTATGTAGTTTTCGAAATAGTAAAATAGTTGCTAATAAGCTACGTCAAAAAATTTTTTTTGCTATTTTAAGTGCAGAGAGAACACATTTTGAATGTTTTTCTTTAGTTAGACTTTCGAACAAAAACACTCGTTACATTGAAATCACCCAGATGTTTACTTAAAAATTGTACGTTGAAGTGTAAGATGCTTACTAAACTTAGAAACTAAACAGAATACAAGGATTTTTTTTAAACTGAAAGGAGAAATACAAAGAAGAAGAACACATTAATAATATCATTTAACGAGTTAGACTCATTAGAGTGAGAGAATAGGTGACGCCACGCACGTCTTTTATTTGTTCTATACTCAGACCGAATAAAAAGTACTTTTATTCGGTCTGAGGTTCTATACATGAGTTTGTTTATTAGTTACAAGTACGTTACGCTATTGCATCGTTTTGTTGTTTTCTTACTTTTAACGGATTTTGCATTGTAATTTGGACTTCTTTTGCCTAGTGACTCGGACTTAAGTGTGCTTGGAGACAGTAAAGAACTGACATGGCTCTCTTCTAGACTTTTATGTTTCTGTGATACGCGTCTTACTACCAGTCATTATGGCGTATACTATACATCAGTATGCTAACATGCATTACATTTACGGGGAATACAGAGGCAACGGTGCTGCTGCAGCTAATCTGTATCGCGAAAGGTTCAGGTACTCAAGTCCAGATTACAATGCAAAATCCGTTAAAAGTAAGAAAACAACAAAACGATGCACATCAATAGCGTAACGTACTTGTAACTAATAAACAAACTCATGTATAGAACAAACAAAAGACGTGCGTGTCGTCACCTATTCTCTCACTCTAATGAGTCTAACTCGTTAAATGATATTATTAATGTGTTCTCCTTCTTTGCATTTCTCCTTTCAGTTTAAAAAAAAATCCTTGTATTCTGTTTAGTTTCTAAGTTTAGTAAGCATCTTACACTTCAACGTACAATTTTTAAGTAAACATCTGGGTGATTTCAATGTAACGAGTGTTTTTGTTCGAAATTCTAACTAAAGAAAAACATTCAAAATGTGTTCTCTGTGCACTTAAAATAGCAAAAAAATTTTTTGACGTAGCTTAATAGCAACTATTTTACTATTTTGAAAACTACATAAAATGAGCAACTTTTTAAAGTAACAACCCAGGTTAGTGTGGTATATTTTTTGTTCAGTATGGATAGTGAAAGTTAGGAGAAAGGGTTTTGAAATCACGATTAGGGAAAAGTTTTCTTTTTTTCTACAAAGTTCAAACTCTATTAGCTTTGTTTATAACCGTGATCAATAGCAGAACTGGTCAGGATTCCGCAATACCAATTTGTATCCCACAATACGGGAAATTGTAGCTGCGGCAGCCTAAAAACTGACATGAGGTGTAATTTTTAAGAAATTATTAAAAGTGCCAATATCTCGAAAACTAAAGATTTTTTACTAAGGTCATATTACGATATTCTGGTGAGTCATGAGCTGGTCTATCAGCCTTCGAAGGGACGACGTCGACTTCTGGGACATTCTGTATACTCAAAAGTCAAAGTGCAAAATAATATCGGGACTGGATCGTAACTGTATCATTTCAGGATCTAATTATCAGAATCGATCTTCTGGTTAAAACAAAACATAATCAAGAAATACTTGTTTTCTTAAATGTGTCCGGTTCAAAGAAAGCGCTGTTTAATTTTCTGTAACAAAAATCCTTCAAGGGTCCAGCTGGATATGGGCGAACGTTACACGTATACACGCTTATATATCGAGCGTGCAGCATTCGCCATTCTCCTGCAACATGACAGTTACCGGAGGCGATCCTCCCGGCGTTGAGGTGGCTGTAGGGCTGCAGCAGGCCCCAGAGGTCTGCGCAGGCGGCGACGGCGAGGTCGATGGAGGCGGGCGTGACGGGCGCGCTGGAGCCGGCGCCGCTGATCAGCGCGATCTCCTCCAGCAGCGTCTCCATGCCCGCGCACAGGTAGATCGCCGCGTACCTGACCAAACAATTCCTCTGCTGAGTACTGAATATGCTGAAGTTAAGCGTAAATCATAATTTTAGTTTTTTATGTATATGTCACCGGAGAATAACAAGAACCGTAAACTTATAAATTGTCTAGGATATTTATAAACCTTCGTAGGATTCGAAACGAGAGATAAATAGGGAATATGCACGTATTTTTTTTATTTATTTATATAGATCTATCTTGTTTGGTAAACCGTATGGTAAAATCAGTTTTTTGATATCATTAAAAATAACGAAGATATGAACGTTTAAAGTGGTCTATTAGACAGAGAGATCCGACGTGTATCGTGACGTCACATAACACGACTTTCATAGAAAGTTCATACTAAATTTCGTTTTGCTAGAAAGAGATAGATTACAAACTTTGACCGCTCATATCTTGCTCATTTATCAACAGATATTGAAAATTTTCTCACCATTTTCTTTATTTTTCTGTCTAGTATCATATTATTATATTTTAAGCTATTTTTATATTTTATGCATATTCCCTATTGTATTATTTTACGCCCACATTTTCGCAAATTGATAAACTTACTGAACTCACGAGTCACGGGTAAAATAAAAGTAAGCAATAACCAAACGCCACGTGCGCTCTGATTGGTTGAATAAGTCTATGGACACAAGCATTGCCACTGTCAACATCGACCAGTCAGAGAGCAGTGTGTTTTTTGCCGTATTTTAAAGAAGCGTAAAATTAAAAGCTCTTCTGTTATTGGTCCAACCGTTTATAATCTTACGAACGGATATCCGTTAGTTTATAAATTATTTACCACGAGACGTCGCAAATTGATAAATTTGCCAAAATGTGGGCTTACGCCTAATAATATACAATTTATCTCTTGTTTAGAATCCTAGGAAAGTTTATAAATTTTCTAGGAAATTTATAAAATTGCGGATCTTGTTATCTTCCGGTGACATATACACCTATTAAATAAAGCTGATTGACTGATGTATCTACGCATAGGGCTGGAAATTTTAAATTTTTCACACGCATTTTTTATAATATAACGTAGGCATCCACTAAGGAAGGATTTTTCGAAATTCAACCTCCAAGAGGGTAAAATAGGTGATAAAAGTTTGTATGAAACATTTATTCCTTGGACATATTTGCACGAATTGAGTACTTACGAAAAAATAATGAGTTGCGCATTTCAGCGTTTTCTAAAATTCTGCCCCTAGGTGGGTAAAATAGGGGATGAAAGTTTACAACCTAATTTCACGCGGGCGAAGCCGCGGGCAATTAATGCTAGTTAATTATACAAAATTAAACAAAAAATAACAAACCAGTTTATTACTTACAATCATGGTTTAAATGAAAGGGAATATGAGAAAAGTCTATATAAACACTGATGTGTGATCTCTTAATGGATAAACAATTAAGTACTTATTATGTTTTATTAAAACTGAAGCTTAATTAACAAGATTCAGTTCTTTAATTTAGCACAAAAAGATAGCACTTGAAGTATTCATCATTCAAATGTTTAATTTCTCAGCAGGTCTCTCGCCTTCCACCAGCCAAGCATCACCTGACTCAGCTTGCTGGAAAATCGCAACAACACCTCTTCCTATATTATCTGCAGACTGCCACGGCTCCTTTTTGACTTCCTCTAGAAACTCATCCAGGTACTCATCGTCCCTTATATGCACATTGACAGTAGACATAGTGCTAACTGTCAGCCCTGGACATAGAGCGACTACACGTACGCCAGTTCTATCAAAGTTTAGCTTATGACCTAAACTTCTCGAGAAGCCCAGAACTGCGAACTTCGAAGCGTGGTAGTACGGCATGTAGGGGGATACTTTGTAGCCGCAAACGGATGATATATTGATGATGGTACCGCCTTTGCCACCTCTGTCAATTCTCATGACGTCATGGAATTTCATCGACCAAGCTATCACTGCTGTTGTGTTGACGTCGATCGTCCTTTTGTAGTCTTTCTCGAGGAGAACTCCAGCGTTGTTGATGAGGAGATCCACACGTCCATGATTCTCGATGACTTCGTCAAACACATTGTCCAAGTCCTGAGTTACATCGCATTTATAGAATACTGCTTTGTGGTCGCCGTATTTAGTTTTTATTGTTTCAAGAGCTCGCTTGCCTTTATCTTCGTATAAGTCCACTATTATCACAATCAAAGCGTCGTTTTCCAGAAAGTGTTCGACCATGGAGAAGCCGAGGCCCGTCGCACCCCCGGTAACAAGCACCGTTAAGCCTTTTGTATCAGTAGCCATGTTGATCATCTGACTCGTGAGTGAATGCCGAATTTAATTTTTTTAAATATTTATACTTATTATGAAATCATATTATTAGAAGGTCTATAAATTCTAAAGGTGGCTCCACAAGCTTGGCAAACAGGGCAAATAGGTACGCCAAATACAAACATTTAGATGAGTGTGTTTGTCGGTTTTTTTTCATTAGTATTACTTATTATGAACAAAAGTGTAAAAAAATTGAAAAAATATATTACTACTTATTTAATAGTTATTTTAGTATTTTCCCGAAACTAATACCTGCCACAAATGGAATTTTAGAGTAGCACGTTCACTAAGCTTGAGGATACCTGTTTGTGTTGGGTAGAGATGACCGTTTAAACGTAAAGCGTTTAAAAAAGCGTGCTTTAATAAATAAGTTGAAAAGTCGTTTAAAAATTTAAGCGTTTATCACTTATACTTATCGTTTATATCGTTTATAGTCATAAAGCCATAAGTGTGGTATGTGCAAAGAAAAATAGTTCTTATGACAGCGCAATAAGAGTGAAAATTCTTTAATGTAGCTCATCACTTATTTAAACGGCTTATTTTTTGTACTTATAACTAATATGCTTTTTCGTGTTTATTCACTTTTTGTTAGTTGCGCTTTGCGGGTTGACGAAAACACGTTATATTACGTTACGCAATAATTCGTATTTTAATCGTAATAGTGGTGTTTTGGTGGCTTACCATGAACTTTTAATGTAAATAATAAATATAATAATGGTCCATATGGACGTAATATAAACTTTTCGTGTAGTGTTTTAGTATTAAGTTTATTAAGTTTTTGTCGTAAGATGACAACTAAACGACGTGAATTGGAACAGTAATTTATGGAACTACTTTGAAAGAAATGAGGTGAAAAAAGTGGCGATGTGTAATGTTTGTTATCCTATAAATACTAATGATAAGCAACATTTAAGATTAATGCATATTATCAACATGTAAAAACATTTTTATGAGTTCATATTATCATATTAATAATTATTCAGATTTCAGACAGTCCTAAGCCTGCAAAGTACGAAGGAAAGTTAATTTAAATCAGTTTAAGCGATCGAAAAACGTAACATAAGCGCAAAAAACATTATAACTTAAGTATAAGTGGCAATAAGTAGATAAGCAAATAAACAACTAAGCAGTTAAAAAAAGTTGCTTTTGAATATTTAATAACGGATAAGTTAATTTTTAATTTTAAGCCGTTTATCACATCTCTAGTGTTGGGTGCTTCTGGTCGATGTTTCGGACTGTTTGTTGTGATCGCTGTTTGCGGCAAACACCAAGCATGTGGAGGCGGCTTAATATATTTCATCATCACATTCTCAACAACCTTAACTCATGGTCAAATCATCATTTCGTAACCAACACGTTATAGATCACAACATGTCGTAAGCGAGGCGATATATATTACTAATTATTATTTAAGTACTTCGTAAGTTTTCGACTTCGATAATAACTATTTTTTTTATAAAAAACTTTAACCCGATACGTTAATTATATAGCCTATATTACCCGGGTTATTATACATACATATATAGTTACCCTTCTTTTTGGCTTCGCTGTAGTCGGGTATATTATAGTCTGTTTAATTCGTTTTTTATTGTTATGTGGTGATTGGTGTCATCTTGGAAGAAGATGACACCAATCAGCTTACCAACGGATGCTTAGCACGGGGCCAGACTGACATGGTGTGAAGCGTCTATAGATCTAATGGCGCGGCCGCGACATCGCCAAGTTTAAAGCGGCCGTAACTATCTTTTCTCAAAGCATTTTGCGGCTTTTTCGGGCCCCCATATTATCTTTTCTAATAAAGCTAGCGGTCTTTATTTTTGTCGCGGAAAATATTATTATTATCTAATATTAAATAATAGGTTGGATAATGGAGTTTGTATTCATGTTATGTAAATAATATAAAATGTTACGATTAAAGTATTATTTATTTACATAATTAAACTTACTCGTGTACGAAGGAGGCGACGCGCACGTCCAGCATCCACCGATGGAAGCGGCCGGGCGCGAGGCTGGTGCGCGCGCGCGCCGCCGACCCCAGCCGCCGCGCCGCGCTCCCCGACGTCGCGTACATCGTCGCCGCGCGCTGACAACCCTGCACGAACAAAGTTACATCTCGGTAAGCCTGGGACTATATGACCCGGAATCCGGCGGTCCCGGGAAAATTCAGAGCACAGAAAATAGAACTCTGCGCTAATACAATAGAGTCGAAAAGCGAACACTATGTATGGAGACAAAGTACTCGTCGAGACTAATCATACGAGTCTGAACTCGATGAGGTTGCATCGTTTCATTCCTGAGTTCTTTAGCTACCTTCCAGCTCTATCCTTAGATCAGGTCCATGTCGTCATAATATTGCATTGTAACGCGATATGTATATGGATGGCGGGAAACCGGAAAGCGGGTCTTTATCTTGAAAAATATGGTTACCTACACACAAATGGAGAGTGAAGTTATATGAGTTCAGCTCTAGTTAATAGGATCAGGCGGATATGGATTTTCGTAAAGTAGGTAATACTTAAACCGCGGCCTTGAGCATGCAGGCTGGATGGTCAGTGGCATTTTAGATTATTCTTGTATTTTTTGTGTTTATGTGTTGTGTGATGAACAAAATAAAGTATTTCTTCTTCTTCTTCTTTACGAAAATCCGTAGCATACAATTTAATTAATATTATATCTATTTCTTTGCGGGATATTGCTAGATATAATATTCATTAGAATGACTACAGCTCAATGGGAAACCGGAAAGTGTGTCAAATTTAACTTAAAAATTTGGTTACACACAAAGGAATAGGTGGAACTAAATACAGCTTGTAAAAAGTTGAGTAACCTTTATACATGACTCGGCTAACGGCGTACTGAGCACCACTCGGAAGGCTCCGGCCACCTCGTGCTTCGAGCAGAACCCGAAGTTGTGCGACAGCCGCTGAGCCTCGCGAGCTATCCGCACAAGTGCCCTGAAAATAATTCGCGATTACATTGGAAACAATCGTAATTCTCAACTATATAAGAGATCGCTCCTGGTAAATAGTAGCACCGTCATAAACATCGAACAATGTATATCGGGGAGCTGCTCCATTATGTTGAGGCATAAATATGGCTTGCGATAGGTCACAGGAGTGACTACTTGCGTTGTGATGTGCTCTGAGAGAGATTTTTCGAAGACATATCTTGGCTTCCGAAAATCTGGCGCACTGGGCGAATCAGAATAGTTAATTCTTATTAGTTCTTACTTGTTTGCGATCTTCTTAAGTTACTCCGGTCAAGCCGTAAAATGGCATTCCAATCAAAGATTTGAAAAATAAAGATAGGCTAATGATGTACACGTACCTACGTGTCTATCAAATGTAAATTTGACAGAACAAATCTTCATACATGAAAAAGTTACGCCATCTTGGTTTCACCATACTTCAAGTGTCAAAATGACCCCAACAAGCCCAAAACAGTTTTTGCCTCGACATGCCTCACCGAATCTCACTGTCAACATTGAACCTCACCGTTGTAGCAGGTAGGCGAGACGGGGCGGCGCGTCGGGCGCCATGCGCGCGGCGACGTCCCGACAGCGACCCGCCTGCAGCGCGCGGCTCACCTCGCCCGCCGTCCACGGCACGCAGCGTAGTTCCACCAGTCTGGATTTAATTATTCCTTTTTTATGCTTCACTGGTCCACAATCTCATTAACTTATACTAGATATCGGCGGAATGGAGTGGCTCAAACTAGCCGACGCGACGCGACGATCGTTATCGCTACACAATTTTCATACATTTTGACTCGCCAACGCAGTACTATTGCGGACCTACGACCCATAGCAGCGATTTGTAAAAAGTGTATTGTTTTGTGTAAAGAATTTGTTTATTTTATAGATATACAAAATGTCTATTATGTAGCGGCGGCGACAGGTCACGGTCGTCAGTATAGCCTGTTCGCGCCTATGCAAAGCAAAATACTTTAAGACATCTTTGATCAGCTGTCAAGGTAGTTTGGGTGGATGATGAATTTCAACATAAGGATTATCGCTTCTATAACAAGACTCATGGCCGATCTCTGGAACGATAGTTAAATTAAGTAACGCTCAAGTCATATCCTTGTCAATTCGGCTAGCAAAGACAGGGACAGCCTATGAATGGGAGGGCTCTTAATTTTGATTGGAGTTTCAGTATTCGGCTGTAAGCAAAGGGTTTTATTGACTACCTGTTATGTGAGTCGACCCACACGAACTCGTCCGCGCTGGTGACGTTGGTGCACACGGTGTCCAGGGACGGCTGCCGCACCAGCGGCGCGCGCCGGCGCCGCGCCTCCGCGCCGCTGCCGCCCTCTGTGGTACAGTTAGTTAACTGATTGTAACAGTCGAAACTTCATATTCGATAAAACTAAATTAATATTTCGGCGAAATTAAGGGTAAACTATACCAAAACAGTTAATGATTCTAAAAATATTAAAAAACAGAAGCCCAATTCTCGTAATAGTTACGGTCTTAATCCTGTTTAGGCGCGATAGACGCGTGTGTGATGGCGCCGCCGCGCGAACCGACACGAAATTATGATCACAAATAGATACGTTAATCGGGCTTCTGATACGGCGTAAAGTTCGGAAAGTAATCTCCTGGATGACAAGATCATTATATCAGCTATATCCATGGGATCTAAACGGAAGCTCTACTAGTACACATTACCTGGAGCCCCGTGACTACCGCCGCCGACGCTGGAGGCGCCGCTTGTGGCGGTGCTGCTGCTGTCGCGGCTCCGCAGCGTCAGCTGCTTGATCGCCGACCTGATGTCCTCCAGACCCCCGCCCCCCGGCCACGGTGATTGCAACTGGAACGAGAAGCGTAAAATTATAGTCTCCGATCCTTAGCATAATGGTAGCTTTGATTTGAGGCAATGATTTCAAAAGGACTTACCATAAAAGCGCAGTCTGCTTAAACTACACTTATAATATATTTGCGTTAAGAAGTCAGTGAATCACACGTATAAATGTCAAAATTGAACGATGACCCATAAAGCCATGTCCACATTAACTAATTAGATAAAGCTATTTTGGCATAAGTACGCATATTTCACTGACTTCTTAACGCGAAAAGGCTATGGTTTCTATAAGTATTACGCGCATAAGTATGTCGATCCGTAGAGAACATCGTGGTACAAACTAATATAATAATTATTCTCCTCTTATTGAGGAGACATAGTAGGATATGCATACTTTATGCCTCTGCGATGTTTTGGGGCGTGACATACTGACGAGTGACGTGACATCTCCTCACCTTGTTGTGCGGGCGGTGCTTGGTCCGCGGCGGCTGGCGCGTGCGGCGCGGCTCGTCCCGCCCCGCCTTCCCCTCCCCGCCCCCGCCCCCGCTGTCCGACATGGACGCGTGCCCAGACGACCGGTTCTCGTCCGAGCTGCTGTTACACTCGCGGACACCATTCTGGAAGAGTTGTGACGTAAGACAAAATAATTAACATTGCACATATAATTCGTGATCTCACGACACAACAATCACTGATCATAGCATTTAACATTTTTATGAAAAAGAAAAAACAGTCTAGGGACGCACGCTAGAAGCAAAGCTTTTAGCATAAAGCGAAGGTTTAAAGTATACCTAGGTATATAGAGCAAGGCTATACCTAGGTTAAATAGATAGTAGGTAGACCAAAAAAGATAATCTTTGTAAGATTTTACAACTTTGAAATACTTGAGCTTTGACAGAAATACTATATAGGCCAGATATACCCTTTTTGATACAAAACATGCTCTGTTTCTCTCGAAACGGAATAAAAAATCAGCCAGGACGGGCTACCGTTAGTTAATGTAAAAATCTGACGCTTAGCACGGATAGAGTAGTCGCGAGCTGCTATAGCCCGAACGTCAGTATGAAATCTTCGCTTCAAAATATTAGTTACTAGCGACCCGCCCCGGCTTCGCACGGGTACAATACTGTAATATTTTAATTTCGCCATAACTTCAAAACCAAACGTCCAATTTTAATCATTCAAAGACCAAATATTATCTACATAAACTGTACTTAGTGATGAAATAATTTATTTTGATAAGGATTAATAGCATGAGTAAAATAAACGCGTTTAAGTGTAGTCCAAAAAAAATCAAGTTTTCTAAATAAAAAAATGGTTGTTGTGCCTCACTCGACATAGATAGGTATAGTGTGTCGCGGACTTTTTTGTAGATATTTATAAGATCTACAATTAATCAGGACATTATATGGTTCTATATTTTATAGTGTAGGCAGCGTACGCAAAATAAGTAACTTTTCTGGTTGATTTTTTACACCTTGTGTCCAAAAAACCTAAATATCTTACGGAACCCTATTTTTTTCCAAAATAAAATTTAGCCTATGTTACTCGTGGATAATGTAGCTTTCGAATGGTGAAAGAATTTTTGAAATCGGTCCAGTACTTTTTGAGCCTATTCATTACAACCAAACAAACAAACAAACACACAAACAAAGTTTTCCTCTTTATAATATTAGTGTAGATGTAACCTATACACAAGTTTTGTTAAATTCAAATGCATTTTTTTAATTTCCATATGGAGATAGGTAAATAAATAATAACACTTGCTTAAGTGGTAGGCATCACGTAGGGACAATTCCATAATTGACCCTAGGTGATGCCTACCACCGGTTAAATCTTACTAATATTATATAAACGTAAAAGTTTGTGAGGATGTATGGATGGATGTATGTATGGATGTTTGTTTCTCTTTCACACAAAAACTACCGAACGGATTTCGATGAAATTTGGTATGGTAGTAGTTTAGGCTCTAGATTAAAACATAGGCTACTTTTTATTCTGGAAAAGTACAGTATTCCCGTGGGATACCCGATACTATATTTACGCGGGCGGAGCCGCGGGAAACAGCTAGTTACTCATAAACAAAGTTACTACAATTTTCAGCTATAACCAATGAGAGAACATAAAACTCTCGAAGAAAGTGACCCCACGTTAACCAGTCATTCCCAGGCTCGTAACACGTGTAAGATTAAGATAATAGTTGAAGTTATAATTAATTACGCTGATGATTACGCCGATTATCCAATCACAGCGGCGAAAGTGAAACAAAAAGTGACTATTGTCTGGAACTCCCACGGAGATGGCGGGAGCAGAAAACGAAAGTAACTGTCAACAATGGTGCATCTCACATGTTGTGCAGTTTCGTAAGAATATCATACAGAATACAGATATGACTTACAATTATTACAGTTCACAACAATTGTTTTTTTCCACTAATATTCCAAATGATGATGATAAAAATCATGTTTAAACCGATTTTGGTGAATGAAAATAATAAAAACTTCCCACGCCGATTTCGGTGGTCGGTTTCATTGAAACCAGACCAGCTACGTAGCAGCTATGATCAAGTGTGTGCGTAATACACAAGAGCACCATTCTCAACCTTTACTCTCGTAACCCAGTGGGACGGATGACCAACACGACTGGTGAGTTTAGGCGCAAAACCGACTTTTTACATGCCCATCCGACGCATGGATCATCTTAGAGAATCAGGTGAGCAGCCTGCATTGTTCTAATCAGACTCGAAAATAACATTTTTTGTTGTTCCAACGCGGAATTCAAATCCACGACCTCTAAAGTCGAGAGTCAAACTAACTACTGGACCACGGAGGCGTCAGAAATTAGTGAAAATAGCAAGCGATATCATCAGACTTTCGCTGATGATGATGATGAGAAAGATCTATCATATCAGACAATGCTGTCGTAACATGATTTCAAGATGTCAGAAGTCAGCAATACGGAAGCGAAGTACATAACACAACACAGATACACATCTAGATTCAGTCAACCTACTTAGTTTGGTACACGAGCGATTGTGCCATTGATTGGTATACCCTATACACATACACTATTATACTAGGCCTTTAGTCAAGATGCATTCGATAATTTTGACGGCGAAGTTCGAAAACGAAGCGTATGGGATCTGATATAGGATATCGCATTTCGCAAGCGACATGTCACAGGTCACATAACGATTACTTATGTCAAATCCCATACAAGGCCTGGGCCTTTAGTCAAGCTAATATATAGCTTTGTTTACAAACCTGAGTCGCTTTTTCTGTCTGTCTCCTATGTATTCTTAGATCTTTAAAACTACGCAACGGATTTTGATGCGGTTTTTTTAATACATAGAGCGATTAAAGAGGAAGGTATATAACATGCTTAATATAGTCGAGAAAGACAGAAAAGTTTTAGAGGTTTCTAATGTCCTAATAAACACATTTTTTGCACTTACATTGCAAACACTGGCTGAACCCTACGAGATAATGTAATACGTCTACAAAAAGTTCGCGGTGGTATTATGTCTCTTAGGGATAACCCACAATAACAATTTTTTATCCTTTACATTTTACGAGAAATAATGGCTTATTTATGAAGCGATTTTAAGAAATTCAGCAATAATCATTATCCAATTAGGTATCTTAAGTACATTGTGCATTTAATATAGATGAATATGGCCCCTTACAACATGTAATTTAAATTAATGTTTTCAAAGATATTATATACAGATTTAATACATAGCACAATGCGCGGCACTACCGGCCTCCCAAGTTATTTACTGAATGCTGTGCCGTGAATGCCGGCGATGCCGTGGGCAAAAGCTAGTTGATAAATTTAAAATAATTTATGTTTGTTACTGTTTCACGTAAAAACTACAGAACAGATTTTGGTGAAATTTAGTATGGTAGTATTTTGAGTTCTGGATTACCTTTTTATCCCGATACTTACTGCTTTTTATCCCGATAAAGTTCAGTGTTCCCGCAGGTTACTGCATTTACTCCGGTGGAGCCGCGGGTAAAAGCTAGTAGTTTATAATTAATTAAAAACAATTTTTTACTGAATTTAATGGGGTTCAGTTATAAGTATTACGTATTATGAAAATAAATAGTACCTATCTAAAGGTAGCCTTTTGAAGCTAGCGTCAGTGTCGCCGCGGCACTGAATCGTATGGGACGGCGAGTGTCGTGCAGCGTTGCGGCGCATCACTGTCGCCGTCCCATACAATTCAGCGCCGCGGCGACACTGACGCTCAGTTCGAAAGGCTTCCTTTAGCCATCTGTTATATATAGCAAGCAATATTTTATGTTAAGACCTCAGATCAAATAAAAAACTAGATTGCGCATGGCGCTTGTTTCAAATGAAGCCTCAAAAACTACGCTACTTTGTGTAAACACACGCGGTCACGCACACTCATGCAAAAAAAGTACGCTACTTTTCGTCAGTATCGAACGAGTCGTCGTGCAGTCATTTTGCCACAAAAATGCCGTCCTGCGCTATTAAGTGGTGTAAAAACTGTACGAAGGCGAACAAAAAGTGTCAGGGAATAACATTTCATAAGTAAGTACACACAAAACTGTAGTTTGTTTAAGATAATTTATCACAATTTAGAGGTTACTCGAAACAAATAATGATAATTTCATAATGGCGGATCGAGAGAGTGTTGCCAGGATTTCATATTCTCAATAGCCTAAAATAAGGTAAGTAATTTGTAGGCAAATTCTTAACAAAATTATGAAGTTGAGAGTCAGACTGTGTTTTTATTTTTTAATTAGGAAGTTTTGAAGTTTGAAGTAATTTAAGGTAAATGCCCCTATATTCGGTATACGAAAAATATCGGGAACGATAATTCCGCCGTCTGTGGACCGATTTTCAAAATTCTTTTTTTGATATAAAGGATATAATCCCAAGTTGGTCCGGTTTTCAAAAAAGTGGTGACCTGATGATGGGATCCATGAGGAATCGAGGGAACTACTCGAATTTTTTATGGAAATTTATGGTGATTTTGACTTTTTCTGAAGTAGTCCAAGCATATGCTACCAAAAAGTAAGATTTTGCTCCAAGTTATACTCTGGATCCAAAAGTGCAGAACAGAACTCCTGACTCCTTATAGATACATGTTTGGGGATTTCGGCGTTATTTAAAGAACTGCAAGCATATGCCACCTTGTCAATTAAAGTAATCATCATCATCACCACCACAATCACACCATACATCATCACATTTTGATGATGTAAAAGGTACTTCTTATAGTATTTTACACCAACACGGAGATCTTTGAATATTACTCTGTCGTTTATGGACCTATTAACAAAATTATTTTATTGCTGTAAAGGGTATAAATTCGAAATTGGTCTTTTAGTCACTAAAGTGGAAACTTGATGATGGGGGATCCATGAGGAATCGAGGGAACTCCTTGAAATTTATATGGACACATATAATGATTTAGATTTTTTCTGAAATAACACAAGCATATTATGCTACCAAAAAAATAGGCAAGTGGTACACTGACTTGTGACTGGTGACCGTATATTAACTACCCTATTACTTACCATAATATTATGTATTGGTACACCTAAATCGAAACTTTTCATCTTTACCTACCCTTTATCTAAATTTATCTATAAATAAATAATAAACATAATTATCACTTTCTGTTTTTTTTTTTATTATTAAAGACGTTTTGAACGCAATAAAAATATTCTAATTTAACCAATTTTTAGAATTACATAGTTGGGGAGAGTTGTGACAACGTTATTTCGCGCCAGGTTTTTGTGAGGCCGTGTTACAACTTTTACGTAAAATAGGGCTCTGCAAAGTTTTTTGACATAAAGCTATGGAAAACGAAACATAAATATCACAGAAACGTTAACATGGCCGAATTCCTATACAATTTTCGAAAATTTATTATATTGTTATCTCGAAAACTACGGATCTTATAATTATGAAAATTTGCGAAATTACTGCGACAGTAAAAGAACTTCAAGCGGTAAAATTACCATAAACCAATTAACAGTACAAATGTGGGATGTTATTCGAAAGTTTAGCCAACATATGGTAATGAAAATTTAGTATGGCAACACCGGCTCACGCACACAATGCATAAAAAACCGGCTTCACTATGTTGTTCGTAGAAGTCCATCTATACTTTTTATTTGATCTGAGGTTAAGACACGTTAAGATAAAATATTGCTTGCTGCTAAGTTCTGCCGTACGTAGGATAAAAACGTCAATGGGTGTTCCATGTTGCAATTGGTTGATGTGAATATAGGAACCAGTAGAACAATATCGACATTATTATTCACCATAAACCAGCTACGCTACCAGGTACTGTGGAAACTTCTCTGACCGGTGTTATAAAATAACTGTTGTTACGACTATAACTCGACCTCTAAAAGTCCCGTAACCTAATCCGACATTTGCGTGTGCATATCAGATTTACGATTTCACGCCCGAGCCGATCGCATTGTTGGACCACGGATTCGATACATCCTATCGGTTCTGTCTTCTGACAAAATCATTAATTTTTATTAGACTAGCTTTGCCCGCGGCTCCACCTGCCTCAGTACAGAATATCCCACAAGAATACTGTTCTTTTTCGGGATAAATTAGCCTATATGTTAATCCAGTGTTTAAAATGCTAGCATGCCAAATTTTATCAAAATCCGTTTCGTAGTTTTTGTGTGAATTAGTCACAAATATCCATCCATCCTCACAAAGTCTCACATTTAAATTTATACATTTTTATTAATAGTATCTAGTAGAATAGTAGGATTGACCTAAAATATTATAAAGATTAAAATAAATTCACATCCATTAGAACCTTTATTAACCTACCTACCTTTACCTTTAACCAAAGGAAACTTGGACTTTAAACTTAACTTTAAAGGGTCCGAAAATACTGGACCGATTTATATGAAATTTGGCAAAGATATAGAGTACACTACGGGGAAGGACATCGCGACTTACGGTTCCCGCCGGATTCCCTTTTGGGCACACCAAGTTTAGTTTGCTATATTACGATTTCAGATTTCGGTTCGCTGCGCTTCGTCTCTGCACTCGTATTAGTTGACTCTTATCAATTATTGATATCTCATTCTTCATCACCGTCGTCATACCTGCGGCGGCGTGTCCGGCGGACGGTCGTGCTTGCGTAGCGCGTAGCTGGTCTGCGCGGGCGCACTGCGCACGGGGGCGCTGGCGACGGTGGTGTGCGGCACCGAGCCCACCGCCAGCAGCGCCGGCCCATCGTCTGCCGCCGCCACCGGCTCCTCCGCAGCTGCTGGAAGAAAATACACTATATCTCAGATAGTTTATTATATATTATATTGATATGTGTCGGCACAACAGCAGACATGGGCCACATGGGGACAAAAATAGATAAAGGTGCCTTTATCTATTTTTGTCACTACACTACGTTTTTATACTCCATAAATATTTTCGACCTATTTGTTGTAAGAACGCGCGCTCACCGCTATTTTTGAAAAACTGCGAGTATCAAGTACTTACCTACATTAACGTTATTTTTTTAGGTGTAGGTGTATGTTGTGGAATTTATATAGGCAATTCTTATGTGGTGTGCCTGAAATAAATTATTTTATTTTAAAATTTAATTATAAAGACATTCATTTACAAATATTATGGGCTGCAAGAAGAGCGAGCCGTACAGTAGTCGGATATTATGATGTACACATTTGACAGCCATCTTAGCAATAACTAATAAGCAAAAAGAGCGAGCCGTACAGTAGTCGGATATTATGATGTACACATTTGACAGCCATCTTAGTAATAACTAATAAGCAAAAAGAGCGAGCCGTACAGTAGTCGGATATTATGATGTACACATTTGACAGCCATCTTAGTAATAACTAATAAGCAAAAAGAGCGAGCCGTACAGTAGTCGGATATTATGATATACATATTTGATAGCCATCTTAGTAATAACTAATAAGCAAAAAGAGCGAGCCGTACAGTAGTCGGATTTGATGTACACATTTGACAGCCATCTTAGCAATAACTAATAAGCAAAAAGAGCGAGCCGTACAGTAGTCGGATATTATGATGTACACATTTGACAGCCATCTTAGTAATAACTAATAAGCAAAAAGAGCGAGCCGTACAGTAGTCGGATATTATGATGTACACATTTGACAGCCATCTTAGTAATAACTAATAAGCAAAAAGAGCGAGCCGTACAGTAGTCGGATATTATGATATACATATTTGATAGCCATCTTAGTAATAACTAATAAGCAAAAAGAGCGAGCCGTACAGTAGTCGGATATTATGATGTACACATTTGACAGCCATCTTAGTAATAACTAATAAGCAAAAAGAGCGAGCCGTACAGTAGTCGGATATTATGATGTACACATTTGATAGCCATCTTAGTAATAACTAATAAGCAAAAAGAGCGAGCCGTACAGTAGTCGGATTTGATGTACACATTTGACAGCCATCTTAGTAATAACTAATAAGCAAAAAGAGTGAGCCTGTACAGTAGTCGGATATTATGATATTATACACATTTGACAGCCATCTTAGTAATAACTAATAAGCAAAAAGAGCGAGCCGTACAGTAGTCGGATAATGTACACATTTGACAGCCATTTTAGTAATAACTAATAAGCAATTTTAAAATTATTAATTATATGATGAAGTTACTTATGAAAATATTACAATAAAACACAATGCTTAGAATTTTCTAATTTTATGATAAAAAAAATACAGAAACTTTTCAATTAAGCAGTGACAGAAATAAACCTTAAAAATTTTCGAAACCTAAATACTGAAATATTTTATTCTAATCTGATGGTGAACTGGTAGTGTTGGCCGTCAGACCGCGCACTCATTCGTTAAATCAAATAGCGTGCGCTTCCGCGACTTCCTGTTGTAACAGGAAGTCGCGGAAGTAAGAATTACACACATTTACAAAAAAGCGAGGAAGAATTTTGTATGGGAAAGATGTTACACAAAAAAAACAGCCTTAGTTAATCTGAATCATGAATTGCTTGTACAGGGCGGACGATCCCGTTGTAACGATGTCTAAATACACAGAGGACCTAGCCTTAGGGCGCAGATTTCAGGTTTTATTCCGTGCCTAGATATCACTGTAAATAAACAGTCGCACAAACGCACTTTAGTAGTAAGCAGTTGTTATGAAAGCAGTTGTTATGAAACCGTTTTCCTGACATAAAGACACACATAAAGTGAATTGAATAAATTGACAGGTTCGAAACGTTTTGTAAAAACGGTTAAGCCAGTACGGATAAGTGTGGGAAAATGGACGGAAACATGAAATGTTTAGTGGGCCTAATAACACTAGTTAAATGAAATTTTAAACGCTCATATAATTATTGTTCGTAGTATCAGACATGAAGTGCTTAACAACATGAAGTAGACCTCCGTGGCTCAGTGTTTGAGTGTGTTCGCACAGAGTAGAAAATATTATATATACTTAGGTGCAGATAAACAGCTTTCATAGAATAATCCAAATCGATTCAAATTTGAAAATTTTGTCGACCCCTTCAATGGCCCACAATTAGTCCACACAATCCCATGATTGTGTGGACTAATTGTGGGCCATTGAAGGGGTCGACAAAATTTTCAAATTTGAATCGATTTGGATTATTCTATGAAAGCTGTTTGTCCATACACGCCATATTATATCCTTGTAGTAGTGCTTTCAAGTCGAAAGCTGTTATTGTTTATCTGTTCCTCTTTCTTTAATCTTGTGTATAATATAATAAAAATCTTACATGTTTGTATAATATATTTTATATTAAAGAAATATATTTCCCGTTATCCGATCTAAAAATCTTACATGTTTGTATAATATATTTTATATTAAAGAAATATATTTCCCGTTATCCGATCCCCGTAACACAAGTTCTTCCTGTACTTATCAGGAGGCCAGATTGACGTGGTGTGAAGCGTCCATAGATATTATTATTTAGTACTAGCTGTTGCTCGCGACTCGCGCGTGGAATAGTGTGTGTGGCAAAAAACGTCTTTAGCAAAGAACTCTACCTACTGCAATAGGTAGAGTTTGTAAAATTTTAAAATTTTACTTCTGTAAAATTTTTTTTTCGTTCAGCTGTAATTTTTCGGTAAAATAAATTAGCTGTGTTAATTCAAAACATAAACTACTACCACACCAATTTTCATTTTAATCGGTTCAGGCCTTTGGGTGTGAGAGATTGTCAAAAATCATATTAATACACTCACTCCCTGGAGCACTGTAATTTTTTGGGTTAATTATTTTTAAACAAAAATGAAACCGACTTCCAAAGTAAAAACACAAAAACATATGAAATAAAACTTATTTTATAAGTATCCCCCTTTTGAATTCGGCTAAAATTTTAACTATTCCTCTACTCAGTCTCTATAATACTACTAGTATCCAGAAGCCACTTTAACTATCAGTATCAACCTGTCTATCTACCGTCACATTAGAACCTTAAGTGGGAAGTTCACCACCGCCTGTTAAATTTAATCACTGATTAATTATCATGTTACTCTCTCGTTTTCCGTATTAATAAAAGAGAAGGCATGATATTTAGACCAATGATTAACAGGCGTTGGTAAACTTGGCACAAGGTTTTATTATACATGCACTGACTGAGTTTATGTAGCTTGTTACTCATTTAAATAGATAACTCTGTATCTCCAATATTAATATTATTCATAATATACAGCTATGGAGTGCGCGCTATGCAGAGCCCTAATGGAATTGGTGGGAATCGAACCGACGACAACTATAATAATAATGCAAGGAATATAAGAAGTAACTATTTTTCTGTTTTGGTTATAGATTTTTCTGTAAATTTTATATTCCTAAAGTTGGTAGGTAAGCCCATAAAACAATTTATACAAATAAGAAATGAATATTACTATATACTATTATAAAAGTCTTTCACGCAAAAACTGCTGAACTGATTTTTAATAAAATTTGGTATGGTACATAGCAGTTTAGGTTCTGAATAAACAAGTAGGCTACTTTTTATCCCATTAAAGTATTGTGTTCTGGTGGGATACTATATTTACGCGGGCGGAACTGCAAAAATTTGTAGATACTAAACACAAATTTTATAAATTACTCGTTTTACTCGTTTATTCATACCTACAAATTAACGTAAAAACATAAAAAGAAAAAAATGTTTAATTAGCAATGAAAGCTATTTAGAAAGCACTTAAACTGTAAATCTTCAATTGATATAAATTGATGTTATCCAAAGACGATACAAAAGTACTAAAGTAGAAGCCGAGGTGAATTTATTAGCCCGTTTCCTCGTGCGATAGCCGTGCGTATGTGCATGCCCTGATAAGATATGGTCTAAGATACGAACTAAGGTCGACCTTCACTGATGTGTTTACCAGATGAAAGTGATATTTTATCAAATACAATAAGTTTCTGAACATATTTAAATTAGGCAACCCCTTAAAAAATGGTCAAGACTATAATTAATTCAAAGTCAATTTTTTTTAAAAGTAAATATAACGTGTGACATATAAGGTATATCCATCCGAAACCCAGTGAACCCATGAAACTGAACAACTTTTCCCAAGGAACATAGGTCGAAATATGAAAAAAAAAAAAATTTGGACCTCCCATATAAACCGCATGGTCAGCTAATCAAATTAGTATGGGAGAACCAAATTTTTTTTTTTCATATTTCGACCTGTGTTCCTCGGAGAAAGTTGTTCAGTTTCATGGGTTTCGGATGGATATACCTTATATGTCACACGTTATATTTACTTTTAAAAAAAATTGACTTTGAATTAATTATAGTCTTGACCATTTTTTAAGGGGTTGCCTAATTTAAATATGTTCAGAAACTTATTTTATTTGATAAAATATCACTTTCATCTGGTAAACACATCAGTGAAGGTCGACCTTAGTTCGTATCCTCTACTAATAGCACATGCCTTTGATTTGATCATTAATGTAGCGTCTGTTATATTTGAAAATAGCTTCGAGTACTCAGTACGGGCAAAACGCATGAATGCAGATGCTAATGCATTTACGAGTAGTTGATATTAATACAAAGCGAATGAAAGCGTTTGTGCATTAAAACGAATCGTTTATTTTAGCTAACATTGAACAAAATATTAAGTAATGGCAGTATGCATAAATAAATAAAAATAGTAATTTACAGAAAAATATGTTGATCAACATTTTCTGACAACTCTCATTAACCCTTGGCATGCCTGGTAGGTCTGTCAGACCCACACCAACGCGTGGTCCGTTGTAGTTCCTTCAAATTTGAATTGCGCACCTCGCCGTTCTCAGTAGCTTACTGTTACTAACCGCGGAATGTTTTCCGCCTGCTTCCCCAGTTCGCAGCTAGTTAGGAGCGTAAAGTGCGCGCGGGTCCCATAGACCCCACCAGGCATACGACGTGACATTATTATGTTAGTATTGATTTCTTTTTTTTTCTTATGTTAATTGGTATTTGTGTGTTAAAAGGTTGTAGTTTTTACATATTTCAGATTCAACATGAATAAACGTTTACCAGACGAGGGCATAGCCAGATTTTTACTCTAAGAGCTGAATGAGGTAGATGAAATTGTATTTAACTCAAGTGGAGAGAGTTTGAAATTGCATTGGAGAATGATGAAGAATCTGATTCTGAGATGGAATATAATGATAAGATCGCAAAATCTAGTATATTTGTGAAACTTGTACTAGCCATATTTGTCTTGACCATTCAATTTTTCAATATAAAAAGTGTTATCAAACTAAAGCTCTAGAAGATAATATACAAGTGATGCAGACTAATATTTTGCTTGCTACATTTAAGTATATATAAGTGTCTTACACTTTATGGAAGTCTGATAAAGATATCTTTATTTTTAATACTTATTATTATGTTACCAAAGTTATGATATCTAAATTTTGTTTCAAAATATGATTGTTGTTTAATTTAAAAAATATAAATAAAGTTGGTTTATTCCTAATATGATTTGATTTATTATCGTTTGTTTTCCTTTTAAGCATACGTTTTAACGCCTTAAATCACTTTACATAATACAATTTACATAAAAAAATATCTATTTGAAAATCTGGGTCTGACAGACCCACCAGGCATGGCGTGTAACTTTTGCCCACCAGGTATGCCAAGGGTTAAAGAGTCAATTCATGCTGCGACCATACGCAATGCTGCAGTTTTAATTTTATTAATTAAAATATTTATTTATTTCAAAATTTAAGTTTATTCACTACATGAAAATATGTACGTATTTCATTGCGAGAACGGCGCCTTCGATATTGAATTCGATTGTCATGACATTCGAACTAATATAATGAATCGCGAATCTTCTTGTGTAGTGAATAAATAAAGTTCAATTTTGTTGAATCTTGTCGCGATGTGAACTGACCATTAGTATGGGCACACTAGCACTGCCGTTCGCCGCGACAGCTTTGAAGGCTACGCGCGGGCATTGCATGAATCAACGTTCATCTAAATATATAAAAGGCAAACCTGACTGACTCATCTATCAATACACAGCTGAAACTACAGAACGGATTTTGCTGAAATTTGGCACAAAGATAGAAGTAATGACGTAGACATTCGCTCAGAAAGGATTTTTGACAATTCGCCGGGGTGAAAAAAAACTTTGTATGGAAACCGAACTCCACGCGGATGAAGTCGCGGGCAAAAGCTAGTAACTCTATAATCGCGTAGAAAGGAACGAGAATTGAATACTGATTACGTTCCATGAATAATGATTTTGTTTTGGGCAGTGTAGTATGTAGCGTAACTAGTCGTAGCGCTACGCCGTAGACGTCTACGAATATTATTTTTAAATTCATATTAGGATGAATCTGAAAGCGAAATAAATGAGAATCCGGAAGCGATGACTGGGACGACCCGGACGACATTTTTAAATGACGTCTGTACCCGCAGTCCACGAAAATTATAATGACATTTCTTTGCGAAAAAACTGCGGTGTACTAACATTCCGCAGATATTTCGCTACCGCAGTAGTTCCGCAGCGATTTGCTGCCGCATGTACAACGTGTAGGTGTACTAACAGGGTAAAGAAAGGAAGTTCAGACGAGCAATTAATTGATATTTAAATGACTAAATTACGGCAAAACCAATGTAATATAATGTATATGTATGGATGGACAACAGGGGCTAATAATCGTAATTAAAAATATTTAATTCGCTATGTGTATGCTAAATGGTTACAATCCGAATTATGTTGTCTCACTTGCACGCGGTCGATATTATGCGTGTGCGAATGCAACCGCTTTGCTTGAGACTGTAGCCGGAGTGCGAATTGAATATTTTTAATTACGAGATTTGGCCCTCAGATCAGCCGCCGGTTGCGTCCCAGTGGTAGCCTAAAAAACTCCGTATTTACTATTGTCTGGACTGGTGGCGCTATAAGTTAGACATAAGACGCTATATTTAGGTCTCTGGTTGATATAATGGAGGACTTACGTTTGTTCAGAGAGTCTGCGGGCGGCGGCGGGGTGGTGGCGCGGTGCGCGGGCGGCGGGGGCGACAGGCGGCGCGCGTGCGCCGGCGCCGCGCTGGCGACGCGAACGCGCAGCGCGCGCGCACCCCCCGCGCACCACTCGTCCGGCCGGCACCCGCTTGATGGCCTGCAAGAAAACAAAATATAACGGTTTATGATTGTATACTCTCCTAGATCATAGTGCCTGCGACTTCGTACGCGCAAAAAGAAATCTCGCGGGAACCGTACATTTCGCTGCGATAAATAGTAGCCTACGTGTTAATATAGAGCCTTACCTACTACCATACCAAATTTCATCAAAATTTGTTATATGTAGCTATTATTTCGTGAAATAGTAACAAATATCCATACATCCATACATACAATCAATCCGTTTATAATGTATAGTATGGAGTAAGGCAGTTAGATTCTACCAGATGAAGACAGATATGATATGCAAAGTGTCGTGTCCCACCAAACAGATCCAAAACTTTTGCGGATAATTTGACGATACTTACCTGTGAGTTGCGTTACACATATTTTATACCCTGATCGAGTCCAATTCATCTAAAGGTAAAAAAGAACTAAATACCAATTTTAATGTTATTTATTTACTGTATAATTTGGTAGTTTTCCTTTTTTCTTAGGAATCGTAAAACGAGTCGACAAGAAGATGACACAAAAAATATTCTTAGATGATTTTTTAACTTCCCCCGTTTTGCAAAAATCGAATTCTCATCAGATCTGGACGTTCTGAGGTCACAGGAACACACTGACTGAGGTCACACTGACTGGGGTAGTCAGGGAAGCTTCCTTCGTTCACTATGTCTGTATGTATGTATGGGTACAGATGTGTGTGTGTGTGTGTGTGTGTGTGTGTGTGTGTGTGTGTGTGTGTGTGTGTGTGTGTGTGTTTAAATAACTTTTAAACGGTTTTATCGATCAACTCCGAAAAGTAATCAGCTCTTAATCTTGAAAAACAGCGTCGATCACCGCTAATCCGAACCTCAATTCTCGTATTTAAAGTAGACAATTTAAGAGTCAATTTTACTTTGTTTGGGTTGAAAGTGTAGCGACATGTTACCGTGAACGGATTTTATGACGTTTCGACCAACCAGAGCGCGTTTCACGTTGGTTTAACGTTCATAAAAACACCTTTTGGAAGTATAAGCGTATCGGGACTTGATTGTAATTGTATTAATGCAGGTTTTATTTAGCAGAATTGCCCCTCTGGTCAAAATCGGTTGATTCGTTCGAGAGATATCGTGAAGGAAAGAAAACCGAAAAAAGACTCGACAGCGACTACGCAAAAGGTCGGAACGCCAAAAATGCAATTTTACAGGAGAGCGAATTTTGTTTTCTATAGTTAATTATTAAGTTTCTTTAGCATTCACATTCGTTGTTTTTGCACTAAGCGATAGTTTTTAGCTATATATACATAGTTCGATAAGCTGTTGGTTATAATAAATAACATTTCTTGTAAAATTTAGCATTATAATTACATATGACCATATACTTAGTAGACAAAAGTCGTATCTTACTGTTACGACTATTTACTTTTAATCGATATGTTGTAGATAAGTAGTAAGTGGAAGTTACGACTTTAAGCTTTGTTCATATTATGAAAATTACAAAAAGAATGGTCGTATGAAGGCATTTCATAAATGAAAATATTCAGAAAATTAAGCTTCGATCAAGTTTATTTGAAATTATAAAGTATTAATATTCATATAACTATATAAACATAATTCATACTTATTAATTTCACCAAACATTATATTATATATAACGTTTTAAATATAAAAACAGCATTTCAAAAGTAAATTTTTTTGCTTTAACTGACAATAAAAAATATAAGAAATTATTTTTCCTATTCAAGATAAATTTGGTAATACTTCTTAACCACAAAACATAATATTAAATTGTGTACATAAATTGAAACAAATAAGATATATCAAGGTCTAAAACAATTTTTTACTTTTTATTATATAAAAAAAAATCTGAATAAATTATAATTTTTAACATTAAAATTAAAAATATAAATTATTCGGAAGAATCGCTATCATATTATGTGAAATATTTGAACTGTGCATAAGGTATATCGTAAAAAATATGGTATTCTTCAGATACTATACGAGCTCCGCAAAGGCTTAATAAGTAATTGAATATCGCAGACGTTATGGTTAAATGAGTAGTTTGATATAATTCTAAAATAATATTATTTGTATCTAGTATATAATAATTATTATTCCTTCTTCTTGAAAAGTATCTTTTTTCGTTAGTAAAAGCATATAATATTATTTTCTTCTTCAAAATGTAACAATAGTTTATGGTGTATGGGTCAGAAGACTTAACTTCAATTTATTTAATTTTGTTTCATGAAATTTTTGGATTACTAGTGTTTTTTTGTGCAAAAAATATTTTAATTAAAGAAGTTAGCGAAAATGCCTTCAGGCGGTGGGACCATTCACCATACCTCCTGATTAACGTGGTAGTACCCAAACTATTGTCATAGACACAAAGAATTTTAACACGTCATGTAAAAATATTTCAGCCTGTTGAATCTCATTATGTGTTTAAAAATAATTCTAAAATTTACTGATATATTGACCTTTCATTCCGAAAAACCTTTTCTGTACATATACAGTAAAATTATCGTCAATTTATTTTTATATTATATTTATTTTAATAGTTTTATTAAATATTATGTGGAACTCGTTACATATGTCTTTTTTTTCGGCTTATGAAATGATATAATATTCATATTCAGCCTATGATATCTCCATACTGTCTGACTGTTGTTGCTGTATGAATTATATTTTCAATACTACACCATTTATTATACAAAGAAAACATTTTTCGGAATGAAAGGTCACTATCTAAGTACAAATTTTATAATGATTTTTACGCACATAAAACATCAACAGGCTGAATTATTTTTACATAATATGTTAAAATGATTTATGTCATTTCCTCGTCCATGACAAAAGTTAGAGTATTACCACGTCGATCAGGAGATGAAAACCGACTTCCGAACCGAATATTAAAAGAGTGCCCATACATTTATACATACAAGCATATAATCACGCCTCTTTCACGTAGGGGTGGTCAGAGACCACTTCTATCCACTTGCTACGATCCTTACATACTCGTTTCGCTTCGTCCACTTTCATTCTTACCATCCATTCCTCCTTTTACATTCAACGTAGCAAAGTGGCTCTCCAAGGGCCACTTTTCGCCTCCGCAAGAACGAAACGTGATGGGTGGCGAACCACATCACCGCTATTTTGGAAAATTAAATTATCTTTTTGATTATCCATTGCATTCCCACGGATTGGCGGAGAGGGTAGGAATAGGGGAAGGAAAGGATAGGTGGTGTGGAAAGGAATATTGGTAAGTTAGAATGGAAAATAGGAAATGTAGGATATTACCGCCCAGGAGGGTAAGGGATAGGACAGTAATAGCTAGGAAAGCCGGGGTCGCATATCCGTATACTACTACCAGACAGGTAAGTGATGAGTGCCCATACATTATCTTATATTCTTCCCATTGGTGTTCAGCATCAGGTGGTAAAGGTGATTTTGAAAAATTTATACTTCAATTAGTTAAAAATCTGACATAATATAATATAAAACGAGTAATATTATTTTATATTAAGACATATTTTAGCCATAACAAAAAAGCAGACAATCGTATCTTTATTTTATAACTAAGCATATAGTCGTATGCCTATGATACGTCTTTATACATTTAGTTAAATTTATATTATAACCAAGCACATAGTCGTAAGTATCAGTTACGACTCCTGAAAAAAATATATTTGTAACGTAAAAAGTCTTAACCGACCGCACCAAGTGATTGAAACCAGCGCATGTAGTCGTAACATAGGCATTTCGACGTTATGCTTCGGAATTCAATATTTTTTCTTAGATGCTATCAATTACTTTCAAATGCTTAAATAATATATTCGAATGACAAAATCTGATTACTTTATAACTCTTTTAAATACTAATGTAAAAATAAAACTGTAAAACTTACCTAAAATCTCATAAGTTGAAGCAGAATAAACTTAACTATTACTATTTCCTAATACTTATTTTAAAATCTGCGATAAACGTGCGTTGCTCATGTTTTAGTGTATAAGTATTATATAATACAAATTAAAAAATAACAAATATATTACAACAAATACTATATAAATACTTTATACTTTAAAACAAAATTGCTAGCTTCAACCGTAAGTTGCGACGTCGTTACTGCGGGCTCATTGGTTGGCAGCCGTGCTACAGATCCAAGCCTATCGTCGTATTTGTCGATACCGCGTTGTGCGCGGGAACGTTTAATACTTAAGACTATTGTCCATTAAATATCTCATTAATTAAGTAATATTTTAAAATTTAGATTTTATGGTCATGTACTCCTTGGTGCGAAGATTTCAATTGTACAAAAAAACTAATTTGGCCAAAAAACGAGTTCCGACTTTATGCGTAGTCGCTGTCGAGTGTTTTTTCAGAATTACTCCGAAATTTTTAATCTTAAAAAAATTATTATCGATTCTTTCAAAGGACATGAAAAAGTGCATTGATTGCCGTCAATCGCGTGAAAATCGGTTGATTTATTCCAAAGTTATGACAGTTTGAAATTTCAAAAAATATGTTTTATTAAACTGTCATCAGACTGATGATTTTCGTCTGATGAAAGAAAATTATCAGTGAACATTTTTAGAAGCACTTTTATTTTTGAGCTCGATAAGCTTTCCGAGCTCAAAAGTCTGATGAAATAAAATTATCAGTGAAAACTTTTAGCACTTTTATTTTTAAGCTTGATAAGCTCAACAGTCGTTTCGTCTTTTTAAAAATCGTCGTCTAAATTTCTAATGACTCCACTTGACCATCACAGACGATGGACGATCACGCGATCGAGCAATCGGCGATCGTGTCATCACCACATTCAGCCGCGATTCCCTTTGATGCATGCGCAAGAACCGACGATAGGTACAGGTATGATCGGCAACTACAAGCGAATGGGCCCTCTACACGATCGTACGCGCTGGTAATCTGCGGTCGTTGGTGAATGTCAAGAGGAGCCATAAGCCCTTAATATACAAACTACTTTCTGAAGTTTTAGTTTGAGTAATGTCAAGGGTATTCGCTTTAATCTATCGTTTAAAAAGCCTTATGACCTAGTCTGACGTAGGAAGTGATATTGGTATTGGCCACGAATGGCCAGAAATCAGTTATAATCGATGCTTAAAGTAACGGTCTAGCGGGGCGAATGGGATTCACTCCGGCGGCCGAGCCAAATTTCCCGTCACTGTGCGGGCACAGTCACGATAGCAAAACGTTACACGAAAAGGTAAACACGGTGTCAACAATCGGCACAACTTGTATTTGATAAAATATGTACAAGTATGTAAATTATTGATTTGACGTAATGTAAAGTTTGTATTTCTCTAGCTATGAGTTACGACAGCTGTGCGCATGGATGCGTTAGTAAACCACAGGATGCGTTAGTAAACCACAGTACAACACAGGTTTCATTGCACGAGTTCAAATTTCGAATATCTTGCAATGAAACGTGTAGCTTCTTAAGTAATAAATAGCTTTTGCCCGCGGCTTAGCCCGCGTGGAATAATGTTCTTGGAGAGAAACCTACTTCGGTGAAAAACTCTCCACTAACAGCTAAAATATACTATTGAAATACAATATTGAAAATGTTTTTAGGTTTACCATTTGGTAAACCTAAAAACATTTGTATTTACAAAGGGTTAAAAATAAGACCCTATCACCTCGACACGACAAGCGCGACCGTTTGATATACATAATATTATATTTATCGCCCTTGAATATAAATTTTGCGATCTCGTATACAGACTCTTTTAAAAAACCCGCATCAAAATCCGTTGCGTAGATTTAAAGATCTAAGCATACAATATAGGTACATAGGGACAGACAGATAAAGCGACTTGTTTTATACTACGTAGTGATTATTCATTTAATTTGCCATTCATCACACATATAGATATTCCTTAAGAACTGCAGTACAAAATATTCGTGAGCCTCTTATAAATATACGTCTTAGATGCGTTTTCGATCGCACGATGCAGGAACGCGAGTACCGAGGGGCGAGTGCCGCCGAAACGTCTCCCTGCATTTTAAATCAGTAATATCTTCGAAAATATTAATTAAAATTACACGCTGTAAAGGACCATATTGATCTATATCAAATGCACAATGTATATAAGGAATTAAATTGGATAAAGATTATTGCTGTATTGCTTAATCGCTTCGTAAATAAGCTATTAAATTTAAATTAAAGTAAAGGATAAAAATGGTTATTGTGGGTTATCCCTAAGAGAGAGACATATTATGCCATCGTGGACGTTTTTGTACACTTTTTTGAGACGAACAAAACTGTAGTACATTATTTTGATCCATCTCGTAGGGTTTAGCCAGCGTTTGCAATGTAAGCTCAAAAATGTGTTTATTTAGCACACTAGAAACTTCTAAAATTATCTGTGTTTCTCTACTATGTTAAAAAACCGCATCAAAATCCGTTAAATCTTTAAAACTACGCGTTTTAAAGATTTAAGCAAACATAGGGACAAACAAAAAAAGGGACTTTGTTTTATACTATGTAATGATAAAATTAAATTTTAAATCGCTATTTTAGAGACGGTGAAGTAATCGTTGAACATACAAAAAATATGGTGGTAACTAACGTAATAATAGGTTGGGGAAAAAGTCTTTTCGCATTATAGTATGTATGAACTTGTCATAAAATATCTTGGGCTATACCAATTGTATCTGGCTGATTTTGGTATCATTAAAAAGTTTTAATTTTACAGAAGACAATTCCAAATTCAAATTAGGTAAATTTGAGATTTTCATTTGTTTTTCTTATTGTTAAAATGAGTGATTCTTATGAAGAATTTCGATACATTTTAAAATTTTATTACAAAAAAGGTAAAAATGCAACACAAGCCGCGAAAAAAAAATTGTGATGTTTATGGACCTAATGCAGTATCTGTGAGAGTAGCGCAAATTTGGTTTAAGCGTTTTCAATCCGGAAATTTTGATATCAAAGATGCACGTCGCTCTGGTCGCCCTGTTACGGACAAAACTGTTGCCATTTTTGAGAAAGTGGAGCAAGATCGGCATATTAGTAGTTACGATGTAGCTGAAGAACTGGGGATTGACCACAAAACGGTTTTGGCGCATTTGAAAAAAGCTGGGTACACAAAAAAGCTCGATATTTGGGTGCCTCATGAGCTCACTGAAAGAAACCTAATGAACCGTGTACTCATTTGTGATTCTTTATTACGACGTAATGAAACCGAACCATTTTTGAAGAAGCTCATAACTGGTGATGAAAAGTGGATCACGTACGACAAGAACGTGCGAAAAAGATCGTGGTCAAAGGCCGGTCAGGCTTCACAGACTGTGGCGAAACCCGGGTTAACTCGCAACAAGGTGATGCTGTGTGTGTGGTGGGATTGGAAGGGCATTATTCATTATGAGCTATTACCGCCAGGCAGGACCATCAATTCTGAACTGTACTGCGAACAACTGATGAGATTAAAGCAAGAAGTTGTGAGAAAGCGGCCGGAATTAATCAACAGAAGGGGTGTGGTTTTTCACCATGATAACGCTAGACCTCACACATCTTTAGCCACTCAGAAAAAATTACGGGAGTTTGGCTGGGAGGTGTTAATGCATCCGCCGTATAGTCCTGACCTTGCACCTTCAGATTTCCACCTGTTTCGGTCGCTGCAGAATTCCTTAGGCAGTGTCAGGTTGACATCACAAGAGGACTGCCAAAACCACTTGTCGCAGTTTTTTCATCAGAAGCCCCAAAAATTTTATAGCAATGGGATCATGTACCTACCAACAAGATGGCAAAAAGTTATCGAACAAAATGGCACCTATATACTTTAGTCACTTGTAAATAAACTTTATAAAAAAACCTTTTGAATTTTTATATAAAATGCGAAGAAACTTTTTCCCCAACCTTATATAATCGCGTCGCTCGTCGCTTTTCAGTGTGAAATGACACTAACGTTTAGAATATACCAAGAAATCTTAAACGTTTTAGAAATTGTCTGTCCCAACTCCCAACTCCCAATTAGCCCACTAACAGAGGCGACTACTTGTACGGCACGGGCGTACGTACCGTACTGTGAATGGCCTATAATGTGCCTCTTAACGCCGCACTTTCTTTACGTTACGTCAGACAAAATGTAAAATATTAGTTTTATTGCCCATATGACAGAGTCGTTAATGGGCGAATTATGCTAAAACGAAAGTATACCAGACTACCAGCTAGGAAGTACCATTTCTATGTGATTTTGTTGCATAAGGTGCGCAAGCGTCGCGGCACAACTAACTAAGGGGCCATCCATAAATAACGTCACACGAATTTCACGATTTTTTACCCCCACCTTGTCCTTGTCACAGTTGGTCACATTTGTGAGACCCCCCCCTCCCTAGTGTGACGTCACATATTTTGCAAATTTACATTTAGAAATTATTGAATAAAAATATTGGTTCCGAAACCAGTTTTATTTCCATTTAAATTATTTTTAATAAAATTAACATCAAATGTAACAATTAACAAAACAAAAAACGATTAATTATATTAATTAAATAAATTAACGAAAAAAATAATGATTGACTATGTTTACACGATAACTGCCATGTCGGACAATGCTGCCCGCCATCAAAATTTCCTCTCAGGCCAACCAAAAATTACAGTTCTGATAAAATTTTGCCAATTTTTTTTCTTTTATTAATACGTTTATTTTATGTCTTAAAGTATGTGAAAATTATTAAAAATTGATTTTGAATATTATTTAAGCAGTTATACGATGTCGGTCAGCATTGCCCGACATGGCTCCTAGCGACGTAAAAGTGAGTTTTCCGTTTCAAGGGGCCGCGCGGGTCGAGGTGTCTTTCACCCCCGCCGCCGCCGTAATATTCATAAATAAATTTTATGTTTCTTAGTTGGTATTTAAATATATTTTTTTAGGGTTCCGTAATACTTAAGGAACCCTTATAGTTTTGCTCCCTCCGTCTGTCTGTCTGTCTGTCTGTCCGCGCCTCTAGCTCCTTTAATTATGAATATAAATTGATGAAATTTGGTGCAGTTATAGATTTTATATAGATCACAGTTTCGGAATCATAAAAAAATAATAATTTTATATTTTAGGGGTGGCTCTCCATACATGTGAAGTGGGGATGAAAAATATTTTTTCACTCTACCCCATCGTGTGGGGTATCGTAGAATAGGTCTTTTAAAGTAAAGGCAAGGTTTCATACGTTACTTTTTTATAAAGTTAACCATTTTCGAGTAATCGGCATCCAAAGTAGTTTGTAAGTTGGTCCCCCCCCCTAGCATTTTTAAACTATAGGAGATAGAAAGTTGCAAATTTCCATGCTGATAGATCATGCTAAAACTCTTTAGGAAAATTATTGTGAACCAAATCGGACAGTAACTTTTGGAGTAATTAACTACTTAATTTTGCAAAATTTGTTGTACTTTTTCAAAATTCCATTTTTATTTCTTTGATTAATAATTAATCCGTTCTTTGTTTTTGTTTCGATGTTTATTTTATATGCAAAATTTACTTCAATAAAGTATACGCTCCCCAGAATATAAAGAGTTTTTCATTTAAATTTTTACTCACAAAAATTCATATAGGTACACACATCAACTCATTTATACATAAATACACACTCATACACATACTTTCAGACTTATATATTGACTAACTCATGCAGATCGCACGCACAGAAGTTTTTATTTCGATATTTTTAAAAAAATATTTTCATATTAATCTCTGTCCTAAGTATTTAATGTCACAATTATATAAAAAAATATTTTCAAATTTCATTCATCCTCAAGAATAAAATAACATATTATGTCAAAACACTATATTTTATAAATTATAATAATATTTGTTTTGAAGTCGGAACACTGCCTGCTAAGCAAACTATAATTTTTTTTCGCGGAAAAATAATTTTGCTACCTACTTTTTTGTGTTTTTTTTCTAAGTCCTTTACATTTTCCGAAAACCAACATGATATTCCGTATCTACGGAGCCACGCGGGTCAATACATATGACTATATTGTTGATAGCCCTGTCCTACGGCCTGTATGAGTTGATTGAATACACTTCAAAAACGCGGTCAGCATTGACCGACGTGGCCCGAACGGAAAGTCAAGTTGTCGGACAGCATCGACCGACATGGCCTGAACGGAATGATGTCCTTTTTTGCTTGGCGGTTATCGTGTTAACTAAAAAAATTTACAAAAAAAAAGATGGACTATATTAATTAAAGAAATTAACAAAACAAAAAATTATTTTAATAGAATTATATTTTAAATTAATATACAAACTTAATAATCTTCAATCCATGGACTTTGAACCCACTCCTTTAAATTATTTATAACTGGTATATATGTTTTTGAGGTTTGCGTAAAGTAAGTTTATAGTTCGTATTTTAACACTTAGATAATATAATAGATTTTGAAATGTGACGTCACAATATTTAGGACCCCTCCCACCCCCTTGTCACACAATGTCACACTTCGTCGACCCCCTCCCTCCCCCTTAACGTGTGACGTTATTTATGGATGGCCCCTAAGGGCCAGGCCACACGGTGCGGTACGGCTGCGGCGCGGCGCCTGAGCGGTATCGCAACGGGTCTCTTACATATAAAAATCTATGGTATGCCACACGGCGCGTCCGGCGCCGCTCCGGCGCCGCACCGCAGGTGCACCGGACAGCGGCGCGAGGCAGATGAGGCGGGGAGGGGTGCAAGCAGTGCGGTGCCGCGGCGGAACCGCTCAGTTGTATGTACGGCGTAGGGAGAAGTGTACGTTCGTTAGAATCAACGTATAATTACGTGATACGATTCCAATTATACAAATAATTAAATGTCCATTGTTTATTGTAGACTGTCGTCAAGAGGGGAAGCCATTAGCCAAGTCAACCCTGTTGCGGTGCCGCAGCGGCGCCGCCGCACTGCTCGTGTGGCCTCCAGTGCGGTGCGGAGTATTGCGGTGCGGTGCGGCGCATTATAACCAGAATGCAAAACTTGGAGCATCGAAATCCTAACTTATATTACGAGTATAAATGCGGAAGTTTGTATTTATAAATGTGTATGTTTTTTCCTCTTTCATGCAATATATTACTAGTTTTGACTCCGGATTAACAAGTAGGCTACTTTTATCGCAGCAAAATGTACGGTTCCCGCAGGATTTCCTTTTGGGTGTACGTCAAGGGCAACATCTAGTATTAAATATTATGACGTGGCGCATTCGACAGTTTTACCTAGACTTGGACACTATGACATAGACTTGACATATATCACCGTAAAATTGTAAAAACCGTTACATTGTAAAATAACTAACGATATTGTAAAAATATGTCGCAAGATTCAAAACTATATATTTATAATGTAGGTAACGAAAAATAATGTGTTAAATTATAGGCAAATTATTCGCGTCGTAAGTCTATAAACATTTTACAAGTTCACTCGTTATATTACAATCTAACGATTTTTACAATTTCACGGTGACATAATATATAAGAAACGAGGCATATCGAGGCTTAAAATGTCCTCACTTTAAGTGGCCTATTAGGGCACTCGAGGTTTACATTTGACAATATAGCGGTTCGGCTGTAAAATGCTGTAAAATTACGACAAACGAGTTAAAAAGATGGAAGAGAATTCAATTAATAATAACAACATTACACTCACTATCTCAGTAAACTCACACTACCATGCGTTTGATACAGTTTTGTCACACGTTTACGTTACTCGATATATATGTCAATATGCCTTTCACATTCAAGAGGCAAAAGAACCCTTAAAAAGTTCAAACATTAATCTTCTTGATCTTATGATGATATTGATCTTGATCCATTATAAAATAAAATAATAATAAAAAAAACTCATAATTAAATAATTATTACCTATGGTCGTATTTCGACCAGTAGGCGACCATAAGTTTATGGTAAATCAATCATAATTATATTATATAATATTATATTGATCACGTAACAGGTAACAAATTAAGATAATAATATATTTATTCTGTCCTGAGTGTTCTTAGGAGTGGTGATCGCTAGACGCTAACCATCAGGCGCTCTGTTTACTCGTTTACAGACTAACAACAGAGCTACGTAACAGCAGTGTTTCCTCGTGAAAAAAACGTTATATCAGTAACAGCACTTCACGTATTGTCAGTATGTAGATGTTCTCATAACGTTTTTGCCTAACTCGGTTATGTTTATAATCCTGTTCTGTTTCGTTACGTTATAAGATGGAAAAAAATCGAGGATCTTTGGCAGGGACGTGAAAGTGTGAAGTTGTTTTTTTTTTATTTCTTCCACGAGGTAATAATAATAATATCTATGTATGTTTTCACACCACGTCAATCAAGCCCCGTGGTAAGTTCTCGGAAAACTTGTGTTACGGGCATCTACTAGACGACGGAAATACATTTAATACTTTTATTAGTTAAATTTAAGATTTTTATTATATTACACAGTGTACACATATATTAGGTTGGGGAAAAATTTCTTCGCATTTTATATAAAAATTCAAAAGGTTTTTTTATAAAGTTTATTTACAAGTGACTAAAGTATATAGGTGCCATTTTGTTCGATAACTTTTTGCCATCTTGTTGGTAGGTACATGATCCCATTGCTATAAAATTTTTGGGGCTTCTGATGAAAAAACTGCGACAAGTGGTTTTGGCAGTCCTCTTGTGATGTCAACCTGACACTGCCTAAGGAATTCTGCAGCGACCGAAACAGGTGGAAATCTGAAGGTGCAAGGTCAGGACTATACGGCGGATGCATTAACACCTCCCAGCCAAACTCCCGTATTTTTTTCTGAGTGGCGAAAGATGTGTGAGGTCTAGCGTTATCATCGTGAAAAACCACACCCCTTCTGTTGATTAATTCCGGCCGCTTTCTCTCAACTTCTTGCTTTAATCTCATCAGTTGTTCGCAGTACAGTTCAGAATTGATGGTCCTGCCTGGCGGTAACAGCTCATAATGAATAATGCCCTTCCGATCCCACCACACACACAGCATCACCTTGTTGCGAGTTAACCCGGGTTTCGCCACAGTCTGTGAAGCCTGACCGGCCTTTGACCACGATCTTTTTCGCTCGTTCTTGTCGTACGTGATCCACTTTTCATCACCAGTTATCAGCTTCTTCAAAAATGGTTCGGTTTCATTACGTCATAATAAAGAATCACAAATGAGTACACGGTTCATTAGGTTTCTTTCAGTGAGCTCATGAGGCACCCAAATATCGAGCTTTTTTGTGTACCCAGCTTTTTTCAAATGCGCCAAAACCGTTTTGTGGTCAATCCCCAGTTCTTCAGCTACATCGTAACTACTAATATGCCGATCTTGCTCCACTTTTTCAAAAATGGCAACAGTTTTGTCCGTAACAGGGTGACCAGAGCGACGTGCATCTTTGATATCAAAATTTCCGGATTGAAAACGCTTAAACCAAATTTGCGCTACTCTTACAGATACTGCATTAGGTCCATAAACATCACAAATTTTTTTCGCGGCTTGTGTTGCATTTTTACCTTTTTTTTGTAATAAAATTTTAAAATGTATCGAAATTCTTCATAAGAATCACCCATTTTAACAATAAGAAAAACAAATGAAAATCTCAAATTTACCTAATTTGAATTTGGAATTGTCTTCTGTAAAATTAAAACTTTTTAATGATACCAAAATCAGCCAGATACAATTGGTATAGCCCAAGATATTTTATGACAAGTTCATACATACTATAATGCGAAAAGACTTTTTCCCCAACCTATTTAATACACATCCATGACCCAGGAACACAGATTTTTTTTAATTGGCGGGATTGGAACTCGCGACCTGCGGCTGGAGTGCCCAACACGTTCACCACTGAGCCATAGAGGTCATCGCTATGTTATTCGTTATTACGGTTCTTATTGTGGAATATTGGTAGAATAATATTAACAATAGTAATAGCCCTTATTCAACAATCTTACATAATGCATAATTATGGCAGGCTGAAAAGCAAAACAATCTTCGCGGAACTGTCGTCAAATTGAAATTAGTATTTAAGTAAATATTGGAAGAATATTAACCATTCAATATTCGTTAACGTGCACAAATGTGGGCAAGTTGTAAAAATTCAGAACCCGTGCTATTTTGTGTTCTCTCCAAAACTCCTTCGGAAGTTTCAATAAAGCGTCTACTACTCTACTGAATAGACTGACTTGACTCATGGACTGCATTCACGATTTATTTGGACTTTGACTAGACTTTGGATTTGATGATTTAGAACAGTGTTTTTCAACCTTTTTCATGATGCGATCCCCCTTGTATGAAAAAATATTTCGCGACCCCCCGACCCTTCTAGTCCAAGAAAATAGGCTCTGAAATACGAATTTTAGTTAAAACTTGAATTTTTGATATAAGTTACTTTTAAGAGTTTAAAAACGAACTGTGTAAGTTTTTTAAAATTCATCCCCGAGAAGGGGTGAAAAAACATAAAGAAAGTTTTTATTTTTTTTTATTTTGGGAAAACGGCAAGTGCTAGAAAAAAAATCTTCAAATAAAAGTTAATTCAATTTTACATAACAAAGTTATGAGAAATTTTTATGTAAAATTTTACGCTCTACAACTTTTATTTGAAGATTTTTTTTCTATGTTACAGCGTTACAAATATTAATTCCATACGTTTTTGTACGTCTCCATAGTTAGGATTCGGATATAAGTACATATTAAAGTACGTCAAACACATTATTTTACAATTAGGTACATACTTACATCGATTTATGGGTATAGGTATCCTTTTGTTAAAATTCTCTTACTTAATAAATCAATCTTTTTAATCTTTATTGCTTTTTACTAAAGTTCTCTCGACCTCCGGCGACCCCCCTACAGAAGCTTCGCGACCCCCCAGGGGGTCGCGACCCACAGGTTGAAAAACACTGATTTAGAATGACTACCTAATGACGGTGTTTAAAACTTATACGAAAATACTTTTTTCTGCATTTGGAACTTGACACTGGCAATAGGGAAAGGGAAGGATAGGTGGTGTGGAAAGGAAGATTAGTAAGTTAGAGTGGGAAATGGGGAATGTAGGATATTACTGCCCAGGAGGGCAAGGGATAGGACAGTAATAGCTAGGGAAGCCGGGGTCGCATACCCGTATACTATACCACAACTACCGGACAGGTAAGTTGGGAAGAGTATCCCATGACATTATTTATAAATCGTTATTTATATATATATATAAATAACGATTTAACTTACTAATCTTCCTTTCCACACCACCTATCCTTCCCTTTCCCTATTCCTACCCTCTCCACCAATCCGTGGAAACGCAACGGCGGCCATGTGTGGTTCGCCACCCATCACGTCTCGTTTTCTCGCGGAGCGGACCATGGAGAGACGCTTTGCTACGTTGAATGTAAGAGGAGGAATGGATGGTAAGAATGAAAGTGGACGAAGCGAAAGAAGTATGTAAGGATCGTAGCTAGTGGAAAGAAGTGGTCTCTGCCTACCCCTACGGGAAAGAGGCGGTCCTGCCTAATCCTACGGAAGAAAGGCGTGATTATATGTATGTATGTATGTATAAATAACGATTAATCAAAAAAGCAATCGTAAAATTAATTACGCTAACTCAGGGCTGTGACGATTGCGGTGGTGGTGGATGATTGGTGAGCGGTGGTAGGAGAAGATTCGTCACTTCGCAACGTCACGCTAGCAATCGCGAGCTTATATTTCAGTTATGAAACAAAAAACTGAGTTATATTTAACTAGGTACTTTGCTTACTTTATGCATTTGGGTTTAATATGTCAATAATTAATATTATATTTCTTTAACATTCCAAGATGTTGAGCATTTATAAAATTATATTAATAGAAATTGTCATCATCTTTTTCGGACAAGAGAGACTCGGACTTGTCTTATAGTTTCGTCTGTCCGTCCATCTGTCTGTAATTATGAACAGAAATGGATATATTTTATAATTATGTGAGGTGGGGATGAAAAACATTGTTTCATTCTACCCCATAGTGTGGGGTATCGACGAATAGGTCTTTTTAAATAAAGGCAAGGTTTGATACAATATGACTTTTGTACAAAGTCAACAATTTTCGAGTACCTAATTGGCTAAAGTGGTTTGTAAGATGGTCAACCTGGCATTTCTAAACTATAGGAGATAGAAACTAGTAAGTTTCCATGCTGATAGGTCATGCTAAAAACTTTTTAGTAAAATTATTTTGAGCGAAGTCGGAACTTTTGTAGTAACCAGTGGCGAACGGTTCCTATAACTCCATTCCTATCGGCTTCCCTTGTCACTTACCTTTTGCAAACATTCATAGAAATCCCTACCTATTATACAGGCTCCGGCTTCCCTATGAAGGAGAACCAGCCTTCGCCACTGGTAGTAACGTAAATAAATATTATTCCGCGTTGAAGGTTACTCCTTAGATATTTTATCCTTATATGATCTTGGTTAGGTTTTTTTTTAATATAAGAAGAATATAATATTATTAAATGTTTTCGTCATACTGTAAATAACGTAGTCCTTCCGTCGTTCCTCTCATGAAGCAGAATTCGAGCACGATGTGTTATCTGAAGGCTCTCTCGTAACAAAAAAAATTCAATTCCCAGTATAGCTCTCGTCTCAGTGTTTCCCTCTCTATATTATTATATTGTTTCATACTCGCGCACGGTTATATGCGTGTGCGATTGCGGCCATTTTATTCGAGACTCAACCTATTGGTTGTACAACAGTAACATTTAATTACGAAAATTGGCCTTCTGAGGCCCACTTGCGCCAATCCGGGTTAAACTTAACCTTGGGTTAAAATATCATGCTTTCTCTTTCACAAATACGAAGAACGAGAGAGATAACATGATTTTAACCCAGGGTTAACTTTAACCCGGGTTGGCGCAAGTGGGCCTTAGTGTATTTAAATTCGTGACATCTGACAGCTTTTTGACACGACAAGGACCGTCGGGCTACCGAGCGCCGCCTGGTGACAGAAATATAATCGAAAATTCTTATTGACCGTTTTTGATACCACTTACGCCACCAGATGACGCTTTGTGTGCGTTGGGTCTGCCCTCTAGAGGCAGAAAAAATATCAAAAACCCTCATTGTTACAGCCTTACAGGCGAAAATTTAAGTTTCCAAATGTGAAAGTCACCTGGTGAAGGTAAATCATAAGTGTTTTTGAAACGTTTGATTATTGAAGTGAAATTATTGATAGCGGCATTGAGAGCGAAATTTCAAGGACGTGTCACATCACGCGTCACGCAATTTTGGATATAACGCCATCTGTCAGAAGCTACTTATACTTATAACAACTTTACTTTCTAAAGTACGATTAAATTCACAGATGGCGCTAAGTGTACAATTTCTCTATTCTTTTTTCAAGTGTTGTACTTTATGCACGATGAGAGTATTTTTGGATTTTTAATGATGAATGAAGTTTCACTTCTACCATGTGTATTATGTATACGTCATGTTTTATAACAGAAGGCATCTTATATTTCACGCGGACAAAGTTGGGAGGACAGCTAGAGTTATATTGAATTTTATTGCTTGTTGGCTACGTCAAATTACTTTTTACTACATGGCAATAAATCTATAGAATATCATTTTATGAATACCTATATAAAGAATAATTGTCTCGCGATTTAAGTCAGTCGAGCGCAAGCGCTTAATATTAATTACAAGATGAAGTTCTTCGCGTTTTTTGCACTGTTCCTAGTTCTGATGGCTGCCACCAATGCTCAACATATGAGTCCTCGTAGAGGTAAGCTTTTCTATACATATTATAAATATTTTATTATATATACTGTACAATATAAGTCATGGGATACTCATCCCAACTTACCTGCTCGGTAGTTGTGGTATAGTATACGGGTATGCAACCCCGGCTTCCCTAGCTGTCTTATCCCTTATCCTCCTGGACGGTAATATCCTACATGATCTATTCTCCACTCTAACTTACCAATCTTCCTTTCCACACCACCTATCCTTCCCTTTCCCTATTTCTACCCTCTCCGCCAATCCGTGGGAACGCAATGCATATAATAATCATTAAAATAATTTAATTATCCCAAATAGCTGCGATGTGGTTCGCCACCCATCACGTCTCGTTTCTCGCGGAGGCAAAAAATGGCCCATGGAGAGCCGCTTCGCTACGTTGAATGTAAGAGGAGGAATGGATGGTATGAATAAAAGTGGACGAAGCGAAACAAGTATGTAAGGATCGTAGCAAGTGGAAAGAAGTGGTCTCTGCCTACCCCTACGGGAAATAGGCGTGATTATATGTATGTATGTATGTATGTATGTACAAACGCTCTCGATTAAGTCACGTAAGAGGTATCGTGTTTGGGCATATTTTAGTGATCTCAATAAATAATTTGCACCTGATGACGCAGCATTACTTGGAATCTCCAACACAACTCTTCACTAACCTACAGCACGTATCGTGTTTGGGCTCATTGAAAAGGCTCCAATGAATAGGATGATGCTTCAGCATGATACTTAAACCACCACATCTGACATCGCCGCCATTTTGGATAATTAAATTATTTTTATGATTATCCATTGCGTTCCCACGGATTGGTGGAGAGGGCAGGAATAGGGAATGGGAAGGAAAGGAAGATTGGTAAGTTAGAGTGGGAAATAGGAAAGAGTGTTTGTAACTACAATAATTATCATCAGCTCGCTTCTTATTGCTTGACAATATCGGAGGTTACTTAAAATTTTAAATTTAGTTTTTTGTTTTAATTATTTCAGATCGCCCCAGACGCGCCCGTGCGGTGAATCAGGCACCGACAGTCCTGAATTAGCCTATAAGCAAATTAAGCAATTGCTTAGGGCATCCCGTCAAGGGGGGCCGAGCACCAGAGGACCAGAGGCGATCAAGAAAAAAAAAAAAAAACCTAACCAAGAGCATGTCAGGACATGTCTAAGGAGGGTTCCGTAAACTATTAAGTTTACTATATAGTAGGTATATACTATAATATACTATAGTACACTATAGAATAAACGTGTGATAAATTAATAATAATATTATTATGTAATATTATCAATTATGTATTATTCTTTTATTTTGTTGAATGTTGACTAATAATAATAATCAAATTATATTATATCGAATAGTAACCAGTTACCAGACGTTCTTTAAGATTAATTTTTGTTTGATTTTAAAGCACAGAACACTATTACTCGCGGATATTACGGTTTTGATGATTCATGACATTTTAGACAGATTTTATTAATTCTAAAATTCGCTAATCACTTAAACATTTGAGCATATTTTAGTGTGTTACGATATTGTCTGATCGTCTATCTTAATGAAAGAAGAATATAACCAGTTATCAGATACTTAAACATATCAGCGAGGTTTTCGATAGCGTGATACAGAATTTAAATCCAATAACACAGCGACATCTAGTATTATTTTTTAAAACAATCCACGATTTAAACGGGAGACTAGCGCCATATAAAGTTTTCGTAAAGCTATTAGCAAATTGAAGCTTTTATAATTAAAAGTATATTAAATTATAATAAATAACAATAATATATGGTAATTAATAACACATATTTCAGTGTCATTAAATAATTGTAATAATTGGTAAAAGAGGCACATATTATTAATAATTTTACACGCGTTTCAAAACTTAGCTCTAATTCTGGTAAAGAAACATAAATTCGCAACAATCAATATGATCATTGCAGCTCAGTTAATCACAGTGTTTGTCCTCGAATGTAGGTTCAAACCTGACAGCGTGTTTTAGTTTTTATTAATTTAAGTTCTTTTTATTAATTATTAATTTGTTTTTTTTTTAAATTATGCAACCAATTTTGAAACATTATTTTAAATAATCATTTCACATTATGTAATTATAATTATTTTGATTTGTTTTTCTATAATTGCTCTAGAAAAAGAAATTATGATGCGATTTCGTTCAAAATAGTTTTCCTAAAGAGTTTTTAGCATGATCTATCAGCATGGAAATTTGCAAGTTTCTATCTCCTATAGTTTAAAAATGCTAGGGGGGGGACCAACTTACAAACTACTTTGGAGGCCGATTACTCGAAAATGGTCAACTTTATAAAAAAGTAACGTATGAAACCTTGCCTTTATTTTAAAAGACCTATTCTACGATGCCCCACACGATGGGGTAGAGTGAAAAAATATTTTTCATCCCCACTTCACATGTATGGAGAGCCACCCCTAAAATATAAAATTATCATTTTTTTATGATCCCGAAACCGTGATCTATACCCAATCTATGACTGCACCAAATTTCATCAATTTATATTCATAATTACAGGAGCTAGAGGCGCGGACAGACAGACAGACAGACAGACAGACAGACAGACAGACAGACAGACAGACAGACAGACAGACGGACAGAGCGAAACTATAAGGGTTCCTTAAGTATTACGGAACCGTAACGAGCATAAAAGTTAAAGCTATTTCAAAATCCGTCAAGAGGAACAACACATATGTACCTATATTCTACCTACGACAGGCGCGGATATAGGTATCATCTTTCGAAATAAATTAACCTAGCCAGTGGCACAGAATACATAATAGTACAGACCAGTGGTAATAATGATTAGACGACCCGATGCTGCAGTGTCTTGCATTTTGAACGAACTAAAATAATAGGTGCATAGATAAAGGAGTTATGAGCTAATTAGCTACATTGTTCGTGAATTGCCGGTAACCATTATCAATAGGCATAAGTACCGCATAATTATTAGGCAATCTCATTTAAAGGGGAAACCAAAAAATGTACCGCATGTTTAATTTCGCTCATTTTATTCGCTTGCAGTTAATTTTACAGCTTGTTTGTATGAAATGCAACTATTTTCTGACCGATTTGTAACATAATTTTTAGCGGATATCGCTTTTTTAATAAGTTTATTCATTTCCCTATTAGTATTTGTAGTTCTTATGTCAGGTAATCAAACAAGAAAAATGATTTTACAAGATTTTACCTGTGATATTATAGGTAAATCTGAAAGTTTATGAGGATGGTTGGATGGATGGATGGATGGATGTTTGTTACTCTTTCACGCAAAAACTACTGAACGGAATTCGATGAAATTTGAACACACAAATTTCATCAAAATCCGTTCAGTAGTTTTTTCGTGAAAGAGTCCATCCATCAATCCATATATTCATACTCACAAACTTTCACATTTATGGTAGTAGGATGATAATGCGATAAAATCCGTGCCTGACCTACGGTAGTTATATTTACTTCTTTTAAGTCTTACGGTAGTTATTTACTTTTTTATGTCTTGTAGTTCATTTATTCCCTAAGCCCTAAGCAATCTTTCCATAGGGAAATATTGCTTAGGGCATCAAGTTACTTTAACCCGGCATTGGGCACCGAACCCGTGCTAGTAGTTCAGTTGCCGCCTATGGTGCCGAGAATTTGAACGTAAGTCCGTTGGGACCTACGACAATGACAGAACATGCGTGTGCACTGATTTACCAATCTGCTCTGGGAAACAGACAATATATACAGAGTAAAGGTATATTCACTCTACGCCGACTATGTTTGATTTAAATTACAAGACTTAAAAAAAAAAATTGTCACTTAATCACCGCGCAATAAAGGGCGTTTTCCCATTGAGCGGTGCGATATCGCATAATATCGCACAAATTAATTACTATGGTATGAGAGAGACAGCGATTATATTTGACGATACGAATAAAGGTACGAACGCACTGGGCGGAACTGAACTTCAGCGGAACTGAGCGACACGTTTTGGTAAGTCGCACTGCAACTGCAGCGGCGGGCGCGGCGCTACAAAAATATATTCAGTAGCTAGGCAACCTCCGAGCTAGATGGACGAATGGACGATTGAAATATTTTAAAAGGTTTTGACATTGGAAATGTCTTTTCGATCGCTTCAGTATAGGGGCTGAATTCACGAAAAAGTGCGATTCCCTTATATCTCGGAGAATTGTAAAGATATGATAATAAAAAATATTCATAAAATATGCGTATTTACGAGATCTATAAGGTACGAAAAGAATTTTTCGAGAAAGTCTAAAAATAAAAAAGTTAAGGCCAAAATAGTGAAAAAAAAAAAAAATTTCCGAATTTTTGATTTTGGCGCTCGATATTTTGGTAAGGAAGAATGATATCAAAAATTTGAGAAAAACTCCTCTGGACAGTTAAGTTGGCTACAATTTGAGCCCAAAACAAATACGATCGGTATATTGCCCTGTAGCCTAACCTTTTGAAACAAAAAAATAATATTTTATGCTTTAAGCGAGACTATCTTGTATGTTTATATTCAGAATCTCAACAACGGCTACAAGTATTTACATGAAATTTAGTATGTAGTGAGTTTTGGGTGTGAAAAATCGATCTAACTAGGTCTTATCCCTTAGAAACTGCGTATTTTTAAGCAATATATGTTTTTTTTATTTTGACGTGCAACAACATAATAGGTACGTCAGTCTGATTGGCAGCTTGGTGTGCATGCCTACGTATAGTTTTTGCATTGTTTGGAAATTCAGAATGTGATGGGTTCGAATCCCGGTAAGATAAATATTTTTGTGATTCTCATTGTTTCTTTTTCTTTATATTTCTTTTTTTTTATTCATTTTTATTTTTTTTGCAAACATTGTTTTGCCATAATATATAAAAAAATAGATTATTACTGATTTTTAGACCTACCGAATGTGCAAAAAAAATCATAAGAATCGGTCAAGCCGTTTCGGACGAGTGCAGTGTCCCCGAACACTATGACACGAGATTTTTAACCGACTTCCAAAAAGGGAGTCAATTATACTTGTGTTTTCAAAGATTGAGCACCGTCTGTGGACCGATTATAAATTTATATTTTTGATGTAGAGTGTACAATCCCAAATCGGTCCTTTTAACCTCAAAGTGGTGACATGATGATAGGATCCATGAGGAATCGAGAGAACTCCTCGAAATTTATATGGACACATACGGCGATTTCAATTTTTTCTGACGTACTCGTAGTCCAAGCATATGCTACCAAAAGTAAGATTTTGCACCAAGGTATACCCTGGATCAGGGCCGGATCTGCCTAAGGGCTACTTGGGCTGCAGCCCAGGGCCCCGAGATTACAAGGGGCCCCCAAACCCGGCTAAAAACAATAGGCGATAATTTGAATTTAAAAAATGGTTGTCTGTAAAGTCGGTTTGCGGGCGATATTTTTACGTGATATTGTCATAGGAAAATATTGTAAAAAAATTGCATACTTCTATGAATTGAGTTAAGGCGGAAAATACGTGTGAAAGGATGTTTTCATGCTGATTTTCATTAATTTTTTTAATGTATTAAAAATGATTATTATTTATTGAAACTATCAGGTTATTTTATACATATCGCACCTTCAGAATTGAAGCGGCTTTATGTAAAATTCTTGAGTTTTGTTAAACACTTAAAATGTAATTGAAGAATAGGCCATTTTTTGGTTTTTTGACTATAATAGTAAGTGTAAGCCTTTTAAAAATATGAGTTTAATTAATTAGAACCTTTGTTAATTAATCATTAAAAAAAGGGTGTCACTTTCTTCCAAAAATTTTAAAATTGAAATTGGCTATTTCATCAACATCAGCCTACGGACATATGGATAGCCCACTGCTTAACGTAGGCCTCCACTAATGAGCGCCAACCATTCCGATCTCACCCTCATCCAGCTGCTGCCAGCCAACTTTAAATCGTCGGTCCATTGTGCCGCAGGTCGTCCTACACCTACGTTTGCCTAAGCGTGGTCTTCACTCTAATGCTTGTCTGCGCCATCAACCGTCTGTCCGTCTGCAAACATGGCCGTCTCACTTCCATTTCAGCGTGCTAATTCTATGAGCAATGTCAGTGCTTTAATTCGTAGTAATTGTCCCGGAGCTTCCCGAATGCAACCCAGCCCAAGCTTATTCTTCTATTTGCCTCGTTCTCAAAGTTATGCCGCCCTAGTTGAATGAGAGTTTGCCCAAGATATACGTATTCTTGCTTCTTAACTTCAAGACTAGTACCATTTACGACGACAGGTCCCTGGAGAATATGTTCAATATGCATAATTTTGGTTTTGTTAAGGTTCATCCCGAGATGCACCCATCTTGAGCAATCGCTTAGGCTGCTCAGCATCTCTTTCAGGTCCTGCAGATATTGATATAATGATTATTTCATCCGCAATCTGCAAGTGTGAGATGTATTGGCCGTTTATGTTCAGTCTCAAGCCGTTCCAATCAAGCGACTTGAAAACGTCCTACGACGCGTTAGTAAACAGTTTCGGAGAGATAACATCCACCTGTCTCACTCCTTGACGAAGTTGGATCCGTTTTATGATCTGTTCTTTTACTTGGTCGCTAATCGTTACGGCCTTGAACAGACATCTTAACAACTCGAAAGTCAACGCGGCATTTCTGCATGAATTCCAGCAAAGACCAGAACCTCAATTCTCGTATTTAAAGTAGAATTTAATTTTACTTTATGACGTTTCGACCAATCAGAGCGCGTTTCACGTTGGTTTAACGCTTACTAAAACACCGTTTGAGATTAGCGTATTGAGACTTGATTGTAATTGTATTAATGCAGGATTTATTTAGCAGAATTGCCCCTCAGGTCATGACGGTATCGAAAGCTTTCTCATAGTCCACATACGCTAAGCAGAGAGGCTGATTATATTTCTCGATGTATGTATGTGGCTTCCGGTCTGCTCCACTGGCTGAAAGTCGTTGAACTTCTGGGAAGGATGATTTGAGATAACCTTCGATAATAGCTAATAAACGTGGCTTAGGAGCGGAATGGGACGGTAGTTTCAAGTCGCGTGTTATCGCCTATTTTAAAAATGAAACCACCATGTTCCTACTCCATGCTTCCGGGGTAGTGCCAGTGTGAATGACGGAATTAAGGAGCTTAGTCAAGACAGGTGTTCCTCCTGCCTTGAGCAGCTCTGTGGTTATTTCGCCATCTCTTGGTGCTTTATTATTATGAAGCTGCCTGAAAGCTATTCTAATCTCACCCATGTCAATATCAGAAATCTAATCTGTAAGGTGGCGCATAAGTCTGGCTCGTGAATCATCTGCAAGACGGGTTTGGGGTGGGCTCGTGTTTATATTTATATAATATTTTAATAGTAATATAACATAATTATCACACACATAACCTGTCGATTCTTTTACTAATTCATAATAAATAAATAAAATTATTTTATTGTTTTTTTATATTCTTATATATCACTATTTCGGTTTCTCTCTAACCCAAAGGTTGGAAGAGATTGCTACCACAGCAATAAGGTCGCCTTTTGTACAACTATTACTTGCGTAGATTTAAGTAATATTTATGTTTTTTGTGCGATAAAAAATATGTAATAATATCATTATAGAAACAGTTTTTGACATGGCTATTAGTTGAGTATCTACTTAGATAGGCCCCTAAGTAGTTACAGCCCAGGGCCCCACAAATTCACGATCCGCCCCTGCCCTGGATCCAAGAGTAATGAACGTAACTCCTGTCTCCTTATCGTTATTTAAAGAACTGCAAGCATATATTATACCACTTTGTCAATTACAGTAATCATCATCATCACCACCATTATCATACGAAACACCAACATTAATTAGGATGATATAGGCACTCACTACTTATCCGTTTTGTGCACCAATATTTACCAATATAACCTTTGAAATTTTGCTATTGGCAAAATTATATTCGTGATCATCATCATCACTATTATATTATATTAATTAATGCATATTGCTACCTACTTTTTCCACCGACAACTACAATAGATAATTAAATTAAATATAATAGTATCTAATAATTATCATCACTGGTAATTGTATATTAGGTCCACAGTTATGAAATGCTTATTTGGGAAAATACCTCTCAGAAAGTGGCATAATAGTAGATTATGCACCAAGGGGATAAAGCAGTGTCTTACGTCACGGGCAGCATATTGGACCCTGAGCGTAACGATGGACTCTAGAGTTAACTTTCGAGCGAAGCGAGGGAGTTATTCAATAGAGTCCTGAGTGAAGCGAGGGGTTCAAGCTGCCCAAGACGAAGACAGGCTTTATCCCAGAGGTGCATACTCTACTTTTCATACCTACTGCGAGGCAATAAAAACCCAGGGCTACATAAATAAAACATTTATTTTGTTAAAAGTTTATATTGATATTGGACACATTTGACCAGTTATGGAGGGACAGAATAATATTTTTATTAGGAAAATATATGGAAGTTGTGGTGGAGTTTATTTGAGCAGTACTTGAAATATAGTCTGTTAATGTTGTATATAAAGAGGTCCTTCAATAGCATAATAATAATAATAAAACGATCCTAATCCATTTACCATTTAATTTAATTTATTTTTAGCATACCTAATTAAGGTATCTTTCTAAAAATAATAGGAAATTAGTCACCTCAATATCTACGCGTACGAAGTCGCGGCCAAAAGCTAGTCTAAGTATAAAATAATATGATTTAACGTTGTCGTATAATTTTGTCACCTTTTCCTAACATTCTGAGTGTCTCGTCGCTCAATAACAATATTTTTCGGATTCCGTAAATTCATTTCCGATGTGCTCGATAGTCGTGTGAGGCACGAAATCTGTGATTTTTTTTAATAAATATGTACCTACATACCTAAAATCTAAATAATTTACATACGACCTCCGTGGCTCAGTGGTGAGCGCAGTGGCGCTTTAACCGAAGGTCGCGGATTCGAATCCTGGGTCATGGATGTGTATTAAATGTGTGTATAATATAATAAAAATCTTATATATAAGTAAAGTATAAAAAGTATTAAATATATTTCTGTTGTCTGGTACCCGTAACACAAGTTCTTCGGATACTTACCACGGGGCCAGAGTCCAGACTGACGTGGTGTGAAGCGTCCTGTGATTTATTGCACATCCATGACCCAGAAACATAAAAAACTTTTTGTTTCCAGGTGGGATTCGAACTCGCGACCTCCAGCTTGAGCGCCGACGCGCTAACCATTGAGCCACAGAGGTCGTTTCACTCCAAAGTTGTTTTTTTTTCATAGAAGTGTTCATGTACTTTTTATGCTGGACGTCATAATATTATTATGTCTCCGGATACTGGCCCACGAGTACAAAAAATTTTATTCATCTATCGACATTTTTGACGAACGATTATCACGCTCCCAAGTATCTCGGTTGACTGACTATGAAAATGAAGTTGGCCAAACTGAACTGCAGTTAACTGCAGTTCGCGACACTTTTGGTCAGTTGATCAAGTTTGCCGCGCAGTTCGCTGCAGTGTAGTTCCGTTACCGCTTAGTGCGTGTTATCTCATATAATTTCATATAAAGAATATTATGACGCGACGTGTCGCTCAGTTCCGCCGAAGTGCAGTTCCGCCTAGTGCGTCCGGACTAACAATTGCAGTCTAATACTAATATAATATTATTAGTATTAGACTGCAAGTTACTGATCAAAGTATCATAACTCATAAGTACGCTAGATTAGTAGTTTTTAAGAGTAAATTATATTTATTTTCTTCTTGATTTAAGAGCTTTGCTCTCATGTTCTTGTTGGTGGAGCTTCCTTCATTTCTTTCTTTCCTCTGTAAGGAATAGGGTTGCCAGTTATTTTTCAGCCTATTTTCTGAGGATCGAGCGAGTTTTAGCATATTTTGATTACCGCCTGAGCTCATATTTATGAGTACCTTAGTTGTAACACAGAATAAATAATAGTAGAAGTAGTTGTACTTACTCAAGTACAGATTTGAGCAGAAAATTGGGCGAGGTCATAGAGTACTTTGTCATTTCCCGTCACCTAGTCAGAGTTCAATTACGAAGTAGAAAACAATATGGGATTAAGTACACAATCCTTGACATGTTCTGAACACTGAAAATATTTTGAAGAAAAAAAAAATCCTGAGTTATAAAATTATAAAATCACACAATCTCCTAAAACGTAAAATTTGGTGCGCCGCCATACATTTTTTTTGTTAAATAATTAATATATATCCTATATTTCAATTACAACCGAACATAATATTTTGTGATTTGAACAATATTTCAAAAGATGTTTAAAAAATACCTTGCAAACACCGTCTTCCACATAAATATAGAAAATAATGCTACGCAAAAAATAATCTTATTACAATGTGCATACGAGTAGTGTACATAATTTTGTTTTTGAGCTTGGTCCTTGTCTTTAACGCCATTTCATCGGCCTTCACGATTATGACGCTATTTTACTTCTGAAACACTAGTTCCTAAGAAATGATTTAAAAACAAACACGATGACTGTGTAATGTGTTCGCATAATACGTTATGCTAATGGTTGTTTGTTGTATAATTCTGTTCGATACATGTATTTAATGTTGCATGAATATTAAATTTCGGCCTTAGGTATATATTACTCAATAACTTATAATTATTTATTTATGTTATGCAAATTATGTACCTAATACCTATTTATAATTTGTAAAAGTTAGTGAGGAAAAGAAATTTTTGGGGTATTTTTGGTAACGTATACGACATATGTACTAAGTACTAGCTGGTTTCTGGTACCAGGTATTTCTAATATCGTGATAATATTATGTAGGTAGGTATTTTTCAGAAATTTTATCTTATTCTTTAAATGAGCTAATCTTGTTATAATCGGAATCTTGGAAATGGCTGCAAGTATTTACATGAAATTTAGTACGCAGGCAGTTTTGGGGGAGAAAAATCAATCTAGCTAAGTCTTCTCCCTGGGAAACTGCACATTTTTAAGCTACAAATTATGTTTATTCTATCGTCGCATAATAGGATACGAGTGATTTCTATATTTAAATGTCAAATCTGACTGGTGGTTTGCGTTGCGTTGGAAAATTGGTATCTCGGGTTTGCTCCCGCTTAAACGATATTTTTGTGTTTCTTAGTTTTTTCTTTTATATTTTTTTATTGATTAATTAATCGCTCTGCTAAAACTCCAAGCAGTCTCCCAGACACTTATAGTAAATCTATCTACTGCAAATTATTAACCCCCGACGCAAAAAGAGGGGTGTTATAAGTTTGACGTGTCTGTCTGTCTGTCTGTCTGTCTGTCTGTCTGTCTGTCTGTCTGTCTGTCTGTCGGTCTGTCTGTCTGTCTGTGGGTGTGTCTGTCTGTCTGTCTGTGGCATCATAGCTCCCGAACGGATGAAGCGATTTCAATTTAGTTTCTTTTGTATTAAAGGTGACTTACATGCGAGTGTTCTTAGACATGTTTCATGAAAATCGGTTGAGCCGTTTAAAAGTTGTGGGGGTTGAAAGCGGGGAACAAAATCCGAATGTGCAAATATACTCGAGTAAGGTCTCAAATGAAAGCTCACTGAAAGAGAATATTGATAACTTAATCGACAGTGTTCGTAGCTTCGTTTGATGAGAAAATTGGTGGTGGGAAGATCAGCTGTTTGAAGATGATCAGCTCTTTTCTAGTTGATGAGGGGATCTGACTAACTTTCCAATGTCCGATCGATTCAAAATTTGGTACTGTGTTACTTCAACGATATTCAAAGAACATGCTAATGTAACCATGACCTGATCAGCCGTTTGAAGATGATCAGCTCTTTTCTAGTTGATGAGGGGATCTGACTTACTTTCTTATGTCCGATCGATTCGAAATTTGGTACCGTGTTACTTCAACGATATTTAAAGAACATGGTAAGGTAACCATGACCTGATTAGCCGTTTGAAGATCATCTTTTCTTTATTAGTTGATGAGGGGATCTGACTATCGTCCACATGTCCTATCGATTCGAAATTTGGTACCATGTTACTTCAATGATGTTGGAAGTATGTATATGGTAAGGTAATCATTTTTTATACCTACTTTAAAAAGGATAAAATAAAAGTAAAATTAAAAATTTTAAAAACCCCCCGACACAAAAAATAAACTCTAAAAAATAATAAATAATATTTTAAACCTATTATAATTATATTATCACATATAATATTATGTAAGTTGAAATAATTTTATTTTCCAATCGTCGTCTCGTCGGGGGACCGCTATGTGAAAAAAATACGTGTAGTCGCAGAATGAACAAAAGAATTTACTCCGAAAAAAATCTGCTCATACCTACTTAAATGTAATTCGTAATAATTAATTAGCTGTTAATTATTACGAATACTTTATAAACTTTAGCGGTCCCCCGACGAGGCGACGATTGGAAAATAAAATTATTTCAACTTACATAATATTATATGTGATAATATAATTATAATAGGTTTAAAATATTATTTATTATTTTTTAGAGTTTATTTTTTGTGTCGGGGGGTTTTTAAAATTTTTAATTTTACTTTTTTTAATAAAAATAGTTGGTCAGGTTTAGTAATAATATAAATCTACTACAGAAATAGCGAATCGACTAAATTCAGTTGTAACATGTAGCTAGACATGTTTTATTGTTACACTAATCTTATTATAATGGCTTCAGGCAGTTAGACAATCACCTAATCGTCTTATTTGCGTAACGCCAGCGGTGCGTGCCCTTGCTCGCAGACCAAAACACAACACCAGCTAAACGATAGTCAACTTTACTACAAGTTGGATATGGTTTAATATCATTTGGTCTAAAACAATTTGGACAGTTACTTATCTGCAAAGATTATTTAAAATTTTGGCGACCTACAGTGAAATAGCTTGTACGCATGCACTTGCTTCAATTTTAAAGGTCAAAAACATTAGTTGTACGTTTGATATAATTATGAATTATGATATGTTGGTATGTTTGATCTTTTTAAGATAATATAAAATAGCATTCTTGTATAGTAAACAATATCGATATAGACAGGCATGTCGAGGCAAGTGTTCACACTAAACTACTCTACTTTCGGAGTTGTTTGGGGCAGACGATATTTGACATTTGTCATCTTGATTCAGCAGTATACTCAGTCAGTATCTTCTGAAATCAAGATGGCGTAACTTTTGCTTGTTACAACTTACATACATACTTATGTTTTCTGTCAAATGTATGTCATAGCACTCATAGCCCATCCTTAGTTTTGAAATTATTGAGATGAGGTCATTGTTTCATGTTTTGTGTTACATTGAATAAGGGGCAGTTCACACCGCACAAATACGCGACAGAACGCTTCATTTTTAAGATAGCTATCCAATATTGAACTCTATTCACTACACAACAAGATACACATCTCATAACATCAGTCATACACACTGCACATGCGCTGTGCAGCGAGTTGCCACTTTACAATAAACTCTTACTCTTACAATAAAACGTGTACCGTCTTGTGTAATAAATACAGTTCAATTTTGAATAGCTCTCTTAAAAATGCAGCGCCGCATCGCGTCTCGTATAGTCGCGGTGTGAATTGACCAATTAACTAAAAATTGCCAGAAGCCGTTTGGCATACTTCCGGTATCGCAGGCTTGAGCTAGTAATAAAATTGACAACTATGTCAATAATTTGGCCGCGATCTTTCCTTGTAGTAGACAAATCATCGAGGAAGTGTGCAGAATCTCACGCGGTCGTCGAACTCCGTCGAAAGAATCGCATCATAATTGTTACATCTTCCTACTGTATACAATGCTACGGTAATTAAGATTGTGTCTAAGTTCGAGACGTATACTGTGGAATGGTTCCGCATTTGTTCTCTGACAGTTTTTATAATATCATAGTAGCCAATCACAATAGGTACTGCCTATCGTCCAATCGACATTTTATAAAAAGGGGTCGTGTTAAGAAGCTCTAATTTAGTTTGTTTTGGTTGTTTAAAAATACCTAAAGATAGTGGATATAATCACCTTAAATTCGTTAATAATTTAACCTTAAAAAAATCCAATGGAAAAAAATACTCGACATTCAAGTGTTTTTTTTTCTATTATGCATGAATCTATTCATATCAGAGTTTAGACACCTTTTAACTCTATCGTAATTTTTGAGCCAAATAATTATCTAATAAGACGGCGACTTTTACAGACTAATATAATTAAGGCAAGGCACTTGTGCAGGTCATTTACTTGACAATTCAAGGTAACAAATTGTAATGGATCTGTCATCAACTGCTCAACGCTATTATACATACATGCGATTGTGTAACTGGCTCTATTCATTATTTCTCACATACAATTTAACCGTTTTTGTGTCTTTACGGTACAGGCGGAAGACATTTATTTTTTGTTCCAGTTTTGTGTACTAATTATATGAAAGCATTTCAAAACAGCTGCTAAGTTTTCAATATTTTTATGGTTTAAAAAAAAAAAGATTTTACAATCCTTTTGTCGATTAGGACTTCTACCTACTCGTATTATGTCAAAGTCAAATAGGCGTTAAACCTAAGAGTATATATTGCGTTAAACCGATGATGTGATGTGTAAAGATCTTATATAAATTCAAGTTTCTGACTCTACATGTCCTAATAAGGCCTAACTTTACAAACTCTACAACTTAGTCTAAGTATTTGGCTTGGCCATTTCACTATTGGCTTGGTTGGCTTAACTTTTCTGTTGTAAAATAGTTATTGTAGTAACGAAACGGCCAGGCCACATATTTATAGTCTATGAAGTTAGGTCTTATTTTCGCGATCTATCTACTACTGCCTACATATCCCCAAAAATTATCTGATTTAATCTAACCCAAGTTAAAAGAGGTCAAAAAATCGATGAAGCGGTTCGAGAAAAGGTAGTCTGGTAACGCTTTGCGCTTTGCTTGGCTCGTCTTGGCGGCGGTCACAGTGCCCTCATACGAGTATGTCCTACTGGTATCAGTAAACTGTATACTAGTAAACCGTACCAGTAGTTCTATTAATAGCACAACTCAATAAGAAAGGAGGCAACAGATAAACTGTCCATGTGTCCACATACAGGATTTTATGTACTACATACCCATATACAAACGGTAGTAGTTTTTATTGTATATTAAAATTGTTGTGTAACTTAATGTGGTATTGGGTGATCTTACAGATAAAACTCAAATTCGGAACAACAATTATTATTATGGTTTACATAATCAGATTAATTATGATAAGGTTAAGAATTAGAAAAATGAAAGTTTGTTTAAATTACCGGTGTAGGTGTCCAAAGTAATTAAAATAGAGCCGTAATTTTTTCTCGCAGGCTGTTTTTCGATAGTATCAAATTATTAGTAGATTTTAAGGCAAGTAAGGCCTATGTTAGAACTTATTTGAATACTTTATGTAATTAACTACTCACCGTTTCCTCCAATCCTGGATGAAGCTCCAATCACAATGTTCGTCTTCGTCGAGGACTGTAGCCTCGTTCTGGTCAAGTTTTCCACCACTGTGCACCAACTCCACTAGCTGACGAGCCCTCTCGTAGTTCCCCTCGAACTCCACGACGATGAACCCGTCGGTGCCCATCGTTTCGTGCACGTCCTTCTTATATGTGGCATCGTTGACCGGAGGCACGTCAGGTTCCTTGGCATCTTCCGTCGCAATTTCTGCGTATATAGCCTCCGGCACTTCCACCTCCGAAACCAACTGCGTCCCCCCTTTGTCTACTTCTCTGTTCATTTCCGAATCAGTTGCATCTAAAGGTTGATTTACATATATCGCTTCCTCCTTCTGCGGAGACTCCACTTGTTTGTCCTTCCTATCTTCCTCTTTCTTTTGTTCGTTATGTTTACGTATAATAGAGTCACCGAAGTATATCACCACTTTGTTATTGTTTTGTGTTATTTTATTGGCGAGCTCGCTGGGTGCGTTTGTTTTTTTATTTCTCTCGAGCCGCTCGGCCAGCTCGTCGTAGCAGGGCGGGCGGCTGCTGTACATCTTCTTCTCGGGCGTTTCCCGGGCCCTCTTGTCGACGCTGGTGTAAACAGGCGGGCGGCAGCAGTCGTCGAGTTGCCCCCTCGGCCTCGTCTCGCCGCCACGCTCCGCCGGCGACGCCTGGAGCGGCACGTATTTCTCGTGCACGTTTTTAGATTGAGGCGTCTCATGTTTTTTGAAATTCAATACGCTCCTACGAAGATTAGGTTCCGACGCCTCGCCGTTCAGTTTTTTCGACCGGGAGTTGCCAAGTATTTTGAACAGGGGCTTGTGCTCCGTGAACTTCACCCGGTCGGTGCTGGGCGCCTTCCGCATGGCGAAGGGGCCGGCGTCCTCGGTGGTGTGCGAGTACAGCTGCTCGCAGCTGGTGGACTTGTGCGGGGAGACGCGGGGCTTGGGGGGCGCGAGAGGCTCGCGGCTCTGCCAGTGCCGGACCGACATCCTCGCGGCCCCTCGGATGAACTTCATGGGCTCCCACGCCTCGGCCTTCCTGAGTATGAAGTTGTCGCCCATACCGTGCTTGTTGGGGGGCTTCCTGGAGTCGGCGGCGCGGCAGGACTGCAGCTCGCGGCAGAGGAAGCACTGGCAGCGCGCGGAGCACAGCATGTCTGTGCGAGCGCAGCGGTCGCACTGTGGCGGCCTGCCCGCTGCCGCGCCGCCCCGCTACCGTCACTCTTACCAGTTACCTGCGTGCGATTCTACGGGGTGATTACCGTAATACAAGGTGCGCGATGTTGTCACAAGTGCCAGCGTCCGATGCGAAACTCAAAGACACCGTAAATTTAATAATAACTGTGCAATAAAATTCATTTGAGTTGAAATGAGTTTTCCTTATAGTTGTATAATTTAGTTGTCTTCAAACGCTACACGTTAGGCCCAAATGTTAATATCGTCTTAAACAACATAATAATTACATCTTATTAACGAGTCTTAATATAGTACTTTATTAATTACTAAGATTAGATAAGTATCTATTATTATTAATGATCATATGCGGATGCTCTCGCGTGCCATTTGCTCTGAAGAACAGTGATGTATTTCAGCTGAGCGGATGTGGGTTGAGTGCGGCTTTGAGTCATATCCACGCTCCACACTCCATACATGCATGGTGTACCGTAGTCCGTACCTAATACAATTAGCAACAGCTTCCTACATAACTGATTCTAATCAAAAGATCGCTAAATACGTATTCAAATTAATGAACAAAACATGTAAGGGTCAAATCACACTGTGACGATACACGACTTACGCGGCGCTGCAATAGGCAAGCGGACTGATTTTTTTTATTACATAAATGAATAGTACTCTTAAATGTGAGTAACTTCTCAGAAGAAACCGTGTATCAAAAGTCAATATTTTCAAAGGTACAGCGATTTGTATACAAAATTTCGCGAGTCTTTATACCAAAAAAAAATTTTTTTTTTTTGCGAAATTGGTAAACAAAACCTACATCATTAGTTTACTCACATCATATACAAAAACATTCATTATGGTAAGTATGAACTTAAACGCACAAATATCGGAGATATTTACAAATATATTCCTGCGGCCGTATACTTTATACCTACTTAATACACTTTAATCCAATAGTGACGTCATTTGTGTGGCGATTTTAGTATGGAGCGTTTTTAGGAGGCTCGCGAAATTTTGTATAAAAATCGCTGTACCTTTGAAAATATTGACTTTTGATATACGGTTTCTTGTGAGAAGTTACTCATATTTAAGAGTACTATTCATTTATGCAATAAAAAAAAAAAATGTCCGATTGCCTATTGTAAGAAAGCTACTGAATATTCAACTTTATTCACTACACAACAAGATACACGTTCCATATGACATCACTCGTACACGGCACATGCGCTGTGCAGCACGGTGCAACTTGACATTCTAACTCTTAATATATAAGATAAAAAAATTAGATAAAAAAATCATACAAAATAAAATTACAATGTACTCTCTACGATACAGGTCGTTGAACTCATAGTTGGCTTGAAAATAATTTTAATATCAATTAAATTAATTTCAATCAGCTCTGTGAAGTCAATAACCTTCTGACAGTCGGAGAGAGTGTGTAATATATTTTATCGAATTTCGTAATTATTTTATGACTTTTAAATTCTTGACCTTTGTAATTGTGCATCGATGGACATTTTAGTACAACTTTTATTGTTATAATGCATAATGCAGCTGTGGGATAAGATTTCAGGCAAAGTAATTTAGGTTACTAAACTGTGAGGTCCAATCTCACCACGAATGCCCACGTGTTACCGATTAAAACGGCGAGTGATAACGCAATCGATTCGATTTGTAATGCATCGAGTGCCGTGGTCTGGTGAGTGTTACGAGGGCGAAGCCCCGAACACTTCAGGCCAATATGATGATTATAGCACATGGAATTATTATCAAGAGATAGCCGAGTGTTAGTGGTACGATTATCTACATTCTACACTAATACTAAAAAGCTGAAAGATTTGTTTGTTAGCATTGAATAGGCTTCGAAACTATTGGACCGATTAAGATGAAATTTGGCACAGATATAGACTAGACCATGGGAAAACACAAAGGCTTATTATCGAGGCAAAATGAACGGTACATTTTGCCTCGATAAAAATTCCCGCGGGATTTCCTTTGCGCGCACGAAGTCGCCGGCAACGTCTGGTTAAAAAATATAAGGATTAATAATATTTTGGTGATGATGCAGTCATAAATTATTTTCTTCTATTTTAACAAAGGGCAAAGCTGATTTGACTGTTGTATCAACACACAAGCCAAACCGCTAAGGCTATTTGTACACGTATTTCTCATATCACTTAGGCATTCAATAAGGAAGGATTTTTCAAAATTCCATCCACAAGGGGGTCAAATAAGGGGTGGAAGTTTCATATTATTTTGTTTGTTGTTGATGTTGAACATTGTTTTATGAATTTCGCTACGCTGCGCTCCGACCTGTGCAGTGTGATAATATGAATTGATCCTTTGCTTGTTTTCATGTTTTGTCTCTGTCGCTCAGTATAAAGCAGCGACAAAACTTCCGAATAAGCTATCCGACACTTATTAGAAGACTAGATGTTGCCCGTGACTTCGTGCGCGCAAAAGTTAATATCGCAGAAACCGTACATTTTCCGCAATAAATAGTAGCCTATGTCTTTCCTCGTGGTCTACTCTACATCTGTGCCAAATTTCATCAAAATCGGTCCAGTAGTTTTGGAGCCTATTCGATGCAAAAAACAAACAAACTTTTCCTCTTTATTATATTAGTATAGATTGTGGAATAGGCCCTCAAATTTTTAAATTATTTCAGTTCACGTAACAGTGTATCGCGGCTGCAATAAATAAAACAGAGTATTTTCCGCGTTCCACACGATTATCACTTTCTTCTAATTGGAACACCGCAAGATTTGTTGATGTGCAAAACTAATCTCCTAGAAAACCGTTCCACAGATTCTTTGGGGTTTCGGTTAATTATATTATTTGACGGCCTCTGTGGCTCTGCAGTGGTAAGCGCGTTCGAATTCTACCGAGGGAACAAAATGTTTTAAATGTTTCACACCTGTTTCATGGATGTGTATTAAATATGTTTATAATATTATAATAAAAATCATATAAGAAATCTAAGAATATATAGTATAGTATAAATGTATTAACTTTCCGTTGTCTGGTCCCCGTAACACAAGATCTTCTGATAATTACCACGGGGCCAAACTGATGTGGTATGAAGCGTCGATATATATTATTTTGACGTGAAAAAAATATTTTGCACCCCCTTTTCACATGTATGAAGTCAGGAGAGCCACCCCTAAAAACCATAATCAATACATCGATATTTTATGATTTCATTTATTTACATTCATAATTACAGGAGTCATAAGGGCGGATAGACAGACGCACGGACAAAGCGGAAGCATAAATCCTTGAGTACAACGGAATCCAAAAAACACTAGCAAATGCGTGCATTTCACACGCTGGCCATATTGTTTTTTCCAGTGAAATTAGTAAGCGAGATTACGGTATTCGGCTCTGACATCACATCATTGTCTCGATACCAGCACAGGTACCACTAACCAGTGAGCACTCGAAACGCAGAATCTCATTGATGCTGTCATATTGTATAATTGAGAGTTACTTTCAGTCACTTTCGTTACAAAACAAATTCCCAGCGATTATCGCGCGGTTCCCATCCCAGAGCGAAAGTGATGGCAATTGTCTTCTCTTTAGAAAACGACATGTCGCTTATAGATCACACCTTTTTGTCGCCTTTGAATTATTGTAAATTATGAATTAACTAGTTTTGACCCGCGGCTCCGACCGTAAGTATGGTCCAAACAGGAATACTGTACTTTCGCGGGATAAAATAAAGCTGTCAAAGCTGGATTAAAATATATATTGGACTAGCTTTGGCCCGCGGCTCCGCCTGCGAGAAATTAGGTTTTTTGGCCACTCCCGACTGTACTCTAAGTTAAATCTGTATCTTCCTTATCTTACGTTCTCTCTTTAATTACTTATTATTTGTCCGAAGCTCCATCATATCATATTTCATTTAAATAGTTTAAGCACTTAAGCCGTGAAAGATATTAAAAAAATACACACAATAGACAGACAGACAGACACACTTTCGCATTTATAATATTAGTATAGAAGTATAGATAGCCTAACTACTACCGTACAAAATTTTATCAAAATCCTTTCAGTACTTTTTGCGTTAAAGACTCACAAACATCCATCTGAAAAACTTTCACATTTATAATAGTAGGAAGAAGTTTTTCTCTATAGTCTACTGGTTAACACCGATAGACTATAGAGAAAAACTTTTTGCTCTTGATGACAGTAACAGATGGAAGTGTCAATAAATCCTTGTGTCAAAATGGCTAACTATATGATCGATTATTGTAAACACTGGTTTTGCCGTATAGGTACGCGTATTAAGGGTTTTTAAATTCCTGATATCTGACAGCTATTTGACACGACAAGGACCGTCGGGCCGCCTGGTGACAGAAAAAAAACTGAAAATTCTTATTGACAGTTTTTGATACCACTTAAATACTTATAGATGACGCTTTGTGTGCATTGGGTCTGCCCCCTAGCGGCAGAAAAATATCAAACACCCTCATTGATCAATTTTGAATATATTTATATATTCACTGTCTTCTTAACTCGACTATTGTATCAAAAGATTGCATTATGATTTATGTAATGATAATGGAGATATCATCTTTACTATATAAGAAAGAGGAAAGGTTTGTAATTTATTTGTTGTCTTGTTTGCATTGTACAAGTTCTAAATCTACTGTACCGATTTTGATGAAATTTGACACAGTGGGATGATAGCTGATCTGTCGCTAGTCAACTTTTTACATACCTATTCAAAGATCATCTTTCTTGTCAGAAAATCAGGTGATCAGCCTGCATTATCCTGCATTATCCTAACCAGACTTGAAAAAAACATTTTTCTTATACTAATGCGGGGATAGAACCTTCGACTTCCGGAGTGCAGAGCCAAGCTGTAAACCACTGGACCACGGAGACGAACGACGAAAAGTGTAAAGAGAATAGCAACGTGACCGACCTAGGTATGCCATCAGCTGATTTGCACGTTTTCCGCGCGCGACGGCCAACTTTCCGAAGGTGAGTGACCGATTTCCACACGATTTCCACCGGCTCCAGGTGACTTATCATCTAGGATGCCCGGGAAATTTCATTAGGCAGTAGGTACACACTTTTCTCTATGGAAAAAAGTAGTACGTATTTGTTACCTACTAAGGGCATTCGTAAACTTTAAGGGGCGATTTCACCGCGTTCAATTTCATGAACGCGCTCAGTATACAATAAACTCGCTTTGCGCGTTTAAACGCGCTTATAACTCCGAATTGCATTTCACCAACGTAAACGAAACACGTTTCCAGCTAAGCTGAGTTTAGGTTCTGAACGCCGGGTTTCGTCGGTTTAACTTCGTTGAACGCGTTCAAGAGCTATCATGTACGAAGTGTCATAAGATGACAGTTGTCATGTTTGTATTTATAAAATCAGTATTCATTTGTGTTTAATATCACATTAGGTAGTTCACAGAAATCGAATTTCTAGAAAAACACACTTTTCCAAATATATTTTACGTCTTTAATATTTTAACTCAGTTTTCGTTATCGCGATTAGCGTAAATATGGTGAAACCCGTTCGACGTAAAACGAGACGCATGAACTCGCTTAGTGAGAACTAAGTTTTATAAAACGAAGTTTTTATTGCGAATGGTGAAATCGCCCCTAAGCTGTACATCCCCGAGTGCAGACTCTCCTATTATTATCAATCTAATATTTGCTTACATGCTTAGCTTACATTTTAATGTGGGTTCTTATTCTTTATTACAAAATGAGTTTTTTTTAATATTTGAATCAGTTTAAATCAGATTAAAATGTACTATCTATTGTTATACTAACTATAGTTACCTTTTGTTAGACCATTCAATTATACTATGACCACCTGCATGTAATAATACATTCTGTGAATTAAGACTTGATTGATTGACAATATACATATAGTACATAATATATACTATTTGTGTTCCTAAAAGATATATAGTATATAGATACAATATATCTTTTAGGAACACAAAAGAGATTGATTACGTAATTTGAACTTAAAACTGTTCAGACTAGCTATTTTAAGAGAATGCACTTAATAAAATTAACTCAATAACTAACTCGTAAAAAAACTTATGATGATTGAGTAAATTTTATTGTATTTTATTATTCCGTTAACTCGCTTGAATACAGATGAACTCTACATACGATACGTCAACGTCATATGTAGTCTTAATTTGTCTCAGTCCATTTTATTTAAGTTCAGGTTTTAATGTGGCGTATCTCGTTATCGCGAGGAAGCGAATTAGCAAATCTCTTAATAACGTTTCGGGAGCTTATCTCGCTACAAATGCGCCTTATTAGCGGCTCAAAGTACCGCCGACGACGTAATCACACCACTAAGGCTGGGACTATATTCTCCGGTATCCGTTATTCCGGGGAAAATTCAGAGCTCTGAAAATAGAACTCTGCGCTAATAAAATTGTGTTGAAAATGGAGCACATGACTGTCGAGAATTCTGAGGGGCAATTCTGCTAAATAAAGCCTGCATTAATACAATTACAATCAAGTCCCGATACGCTTATACTCCCAATAGGTGTTTTTATGAACGTTAAACCAACGTGAAACGTGCTCTGATTGGTCGAAGCGTCCTAAAATCCAAACAAACAAAGTAAAATTGACTGTTTAAATTATCTACTTTATATACGAGAATTGAGGTTCAGATTTAACATTGACGTTTGACTTGACACTCGTGTGTTCGATTTTAAGCTCTATTGTATTAACTCAGAGTTCTATTTTTTCAGTGCTCTGATTTTCCCCCGGCCTTAGGTATTCCGGAAATCCGGATAATATGGTCCCAGCCTTACACTGCGAGCCCGGTGTAACACGAGAAATTACAACCAGATTGAAGACATTATCAAGTTTATTAACATAGCTTCGCGAACATAAAGAGGCATTAAGAGTGTGGATAGGTGTATGAATTGTATGATATAATTGAGGCGCGCGAAGCGAGCGCCTGTTTAACCATTCATAGCAAACTGAGTATTTGTCGACTAGGCAGCAGACTAGTCAACGTCTAACCTACTGGCAATGGCCCAACCGCGCGTGTTTAGGTAATCTGTACGTTGTGACCTAGTAGATAAAGCTCAATTTGTGGCGGCCGCCATGTGAATATTATGATCATATTATCAGTGTCGTGCGTTGAACGGGCACTTATTTATCTGACCAGGATTCGAACCCTTTTAGACAAAAAATAACTCACTGATCGAATTTTCTCAACCAAAACTCCCTGCATACAAAATTTCATGGAAACTGATTTTATATACAAGATTGTCTCGTTTAAAGTATAAATAGTTCCGTTCTGTACAATGATAATAGATGTGCCACACTAAACACATAGGTTGCATTCTACACAAGACTGGTGGTCTGTCGCATACTCCTGTGTAATCTCAGTCACGATATACGCCGAGCGCTGCACGCTGCACGCTACGTTCACGGCAGGACTAACGGGTGCGAACTGCGACTGACGTTTGACACACATACACATCCGTATGCCGATTATTAGTTGGGTATTTATATCGTTATAATTACGTTGTATCCTTAAGAAAATTGGTAATAAAACTGATAAAGTATTTTATGGTGACAGTAACCGAGCGACGATATGAAATGGCAGCTCCTAAACGAGATTGGCACGCAGTAAGCGAGCTGATAATTATGATTTATATCTAAGAACATTCTCGATTACGGTGGCTTTTAAACAAAAATAAATTAGACTTAAATCGGTTCATCCATTTGCGAGCATAGGTTGGATAGGCTATAGGACCAAAAACACTACTATACGCCGGATTCCGCTAAAGTACCATCTAGTGATACGTGATCTGAGGGTCAATTCTGCTAAATAAAACCTGCATTGATACAATTACAATCAAGTCTCGATACGCTAAAACTGTCAAACGGTATGCTCGTAAACATTATGCCAACGAGAAACGCGTTCCTATTGGTCGAAACACCACTAAATCAGTTTATGATAACATGTCGCTTCACTTATTTAATACAATCAAAGTAAAATGAGTCTACTTTAAATACAAGGATTGAGGTTCTGGTAACTGCTATCCAGGAGTAGGAGTCTTCACTTAAGACTATCAGCGTACTCTTGTGTCAGAAGCCAAGACTCAATTTGGATCCGTGCGCTGCAGTAAGTAAGCAATACACCTTCCCTCTTAGGTCCTTCAAAAGAGAAATCACCTGAGCGAAGAAAAAGCACATCAGTAGAATTGGCGAGAGACTCGAGCGTCTCCCTTCGGAAAAGAATGCACGGGGCATTCTGGTCTATCGCCAAAGCTATCGAAGGGAAATTCTGTAAGCCATCCCTTCCATCCCTACACGTAGAAAATAGCTTGTTGGCCCGTGACTCAAATGAGAAAGCTGATCTTCTTGGCAAGCTCTTTGCGTCCAACTCGACCCTGGATGACGGGATACAGAAATCGCCGACTATATCGCGATGCAAGAGCGTCATGTCGGATATTCGGTTCCATCAGCGCTCAGTGCGAGTTGCTCTCCGTTCCCTTGATACCCAAAAGTCGAGTGGGCCTGACGGAATCCCTCCTATTGTGTTGAAAATGTGTGCTCAGAGTTGGCATCGGTCTTAACGCGTCTTTTTCGGCTCTCCTACTCTTATGGCACAGTCCCGCCATCTTGGAAGACACCTTTGGTGCACCCGATCCCTAAAAAAGGTGATCGCTCCAATCCTTCCAACTACAGACCAATCGCTATAACCTCTCTCTTCTCGAAGATAATGGAGTCCATTATTAATAGTCAGCTCCTTCGATACTTAGACGTTCAGCAGTTGCTAAGTGACAAACAGTACGGGTTCCGTAAAGCTCACTCGGCTGGTGACCTGCTGACGTACCTAACTCATCGTTGGGCACAGGCGATCGAGTCTAAGGGAGAGGCATTGGCTGTAAGTTTGGACATAGCGAAAGCCTTTGATCGGGTTTGGCACAAAGCGCTTCTTTCGAAGCTTCCTTCCTATGGGCTCCCCGAGAAATTATGCAAGTGGGTCACGAGTTTCTTAGCAGACAGAAGCATAAGGGTCGTAGTCGACGGTGAATGCTCGGATACCTTGTCTGTTGATGCTATGATAGAGTTACAATCATCCATCCTCACAAACTTTCAGATTTATAATATTAGTAGGATTATTTGTTACTCGTTGCATTGTAATCAAGTTTTAAGACATATTTATTATTTATCTAAAGGCGCATTAAAAGTAAGAAAATAAGATATTCCATGCTTCTTAGTATGATTAAAGTTTCAGTTACAGTATTATTTTTACACTTTTTTACCGTGTTCCCGGTCGGACAGCCCGCGCGCGACTGCGAGCCCAAGTGCGCTTATTCGCGTTTTATGCACTCTTGAGTCAGGACTCTGGATACATTTCGAGCGTTCGTGCGATAATATCTTGTGAGTTGTGTATAGTATGTCAATGTGGAATGAAGACGTATTGGTACATACCTGCGCGGCTTAGGTCGCAGGATCTCGTGCGGCGCGGGCTGGCGGCGCGGCCAGCCAGCGCACGCGCACGCGCGCTCCCCCGCCGCGCCCCCCGCGCCGCCCGCGCCGCCCGCGCTCACCGCCGCCGCCGCCGCCGACACCGTGCGCGCATCCTCACTGCAACAGACGAAAATCTGCTTAGTCCATGTACGGATTAACTCTACAGTCTACACTCAGTTCAGATCCAATAATTTAATCTTAACGTAAACAAAAAGATGAAATTCGTCCAAATAATCGTTGTATTTCTTTGCGCGGTAAATAAGTGACATTTAGATTATAGCATTATAGCCTTATATTGTCTCTTTGTTTACGTGTAGATGAAATTGAATCTGAACGGTGTAGGTTTATTAAAGAAATCATCGGAATATCCGATAGTATAGAAGCACTAATGAAAGAGCGCTCTTTACAACCATGCAGTTCACAATATTACGACTATATTATGTACTACACAATATATTCTGATAGTAATGCTATTAGAATAGGTATAGTAAATAATATGTATAAAACTTAAAAGTGATTTATTAAATAGCCATTATTAACTAAGCAGTATTTTTGTAGTTAGTACTTTTAGAAGGTAAAACGCCGTAGGGGCTACAGCATTTTCCCGGCAAGATTCGTGCAAAACCCGGCGGCGCCACCGGAGCTACGGAGCATGTGTAAAGGCACTAAGAGCTGAAATAATTGTGCTGAATAGAGCCCGACAATTATTTTTCACTACAGGTTTCCAAAAAATACACAGTACAAATACACAGTTAAGCTTGTATAGACCATAATTCAACTTTCTCCTCGAACCGCCGCGCCCGGAGCTCTCGAGTACAAATTACCTGTGCCAGTGCACGGCATGCGCACGCGCCGCTCTATAAATATGGCAGGACTCGAACCCGTATACCGAATTACCGAGCTACTGACACTCGCCAAGTATTTTAAAAGGCTTCCTATTAACTTTCGATTGTTTAGTTTTAAAATTGGGGCTCTACATTTCTCTACGAAATGTTTCGGCATATTTATTCGGTGCTTAAATTTTGTTTGAGTAGAAAATATATATGCCAATTTTGCCACACAGTCGTGTACATACCGTATGCTTGTAGTAGTGCAATCGAAAGGTAACTATGTAGCTTTATCTGTTCGTCTTTCCTTAATCTGTGATTATGTTAAGGGCCTGGTGCACAGTCTTCTCGTGTGTCGGATAGCTTATTCGGATGTTTTGTCGCTGATTCCTTTTTTCGATGCGAATAAGCTATGTGACACCTATCATCAATTGTGAAACAGACCCTATTATGTATAATGTTATGTGTAAGTTGTAGGATAAGGTGTCGTTATTTATTGATTCCAGATCATATTTAAGACCACGATTGTCGGGACTCGGGACAGCTAGTATCTTACATAAAATTTGGGACCCGTGTAGATCGAAGAAGAGTTTTGGATCGGGTCATCTCTCATGGATATATGGATAATGTAGTCCATTACCACGAAAAATACACGTGGCCAATTGTACTCGCTTAAGTACAGTGGAGTGTTGTGTTTGTTTGTACGCGGGCGAGTACAGTGCTCTGTGAGCCTTCACCTCGCCATGGACCGCTAGCGCGAGCGGCTAGCGATGGTCGAAGGTTCGAGAACTGAGCGGATTGTAGTGTTGAAATACTATTTATATTTTATTGTTTACATACATGTGTTTGTTTGTTTACATGGAGAAGTCTCAGAAACTACGGGGCCGATTTGATCAACGGCACAGGTATAGAGTAGACCGCGGAGAATGACGTAGGCTTTATATCACGGCAAAATGTACGGTCCTGGGATATTTCATTTTGCACGTGGCGTTATCTAGTTTGAAATAAAAAAAAAACTTAATGGTATGTACAGTAAAGGTATCAGGGCTTCCGTGGCAATTTAAAAAATATATTTGGTAGTAAGGCCATAAGTATAAAAAAATCTTAAATTACGAGTATAATACATATAAAAGTATTAAATTATATTCCCACTGTGGTTCCCTATTTTTTCGCATAAAATCATATGTCATAATTTTACTTGGCATAATTTCATTTGACCTAATAGTAGTTTCGCATAATATTCATTTGTCATAACTTTCTTAGCATATTTTTGTTTCGCATAATTACTAAAAGCATAATAATTGTTAGGCATACTTATTGTAAGGCATATATTTTTTTACGCATAATATTAATTAAGAATAATATTTCTATGCATAATATGAAAAAGCATAAACATATTTACGCATAATGATATTTAAGCATACTATTATATTTACGCATACATCTTTGTAGCATTTTTTTTTTCACATACTAATGAATGATAAATTCTACTGGGTGTGCGAGTTAAGACGAAATAACAATTATAATTGTAATTTTCGACTGATTACGAAATTAAACTCGGTCAAAAACACGAACTGCTATCTAAGAATATGCCGAGCCATAACCACGAGCCCAATGCACTTAAGGATAAAGTAAGTTTTGTTTTCGCATTAATAATCTTTCGTATTTATTATTTTAAACATGTTAGCGGCTTACGGGTGGCCCAAGGGCCACCCCGCCGCAACTTAACCTACTGTTACACGTGTTACACTAGGTATAATGAGTGTAATACCTGCTTTTAATGTTTCATAAATATGCGTTTAATTACCTTAACCGTGTTTTCATTGTGTCGTTCCATTTTATGCATATTTGTGCCTTGTGACAGAATGCCTTGAATTTATTATGACAAAAAAATATGCCTAACGAGTTTATGCCAAAAAACAATTATGCCAAAGTATTCTTATGACAAGAAAAATTATGCCTTACGAGTTATGCCTCATTAAATTAGGACAAACAATATTAGTCTAAATGATATTTATGCCTAATGATGTAGTATGCCAAGAAACCATTATGCCAAAGTAATATTATGCGTAATAAAATTATGCCAAGTGAGGTATGCCAAATGAAATTATGACAAATAAAATTATGCGAAAGAAGAGGATTCCTCCCACTGTCCGGTACCTGTGAAATATGTTTTTCGGATATTAGTACAGGACCAAATTGACGTAGTGTGGAAACGTCCATAGATATTATTGCACACCTCTAGGTACTTTATTTTATAACTAACCTGCCTGAGTTTATAACTTGGACACTTTTTATGTAATCTTATAACCGGATCGCTGTCGTAATGCTAAACTACATCACTTAAAAATTATACAGAAATGTATTAAATTACATAAATTATAATAATTATAATATTACATAATTTATAGCGGGGGTCATAATTGTTATTACATATTTGTATTTGTAGTAATTCAGATTTAATATTTGTTAGGAGTAATATATAACCTAAACTACGAAAGCACATCAGCAGGCTTAGCGTGTGCACAGTAGAAACACCGAAGAATAGAAAATATGACAGATTGAAGAAACATCAATACCATTCGTAGCAAAACAGGTCTTATTATAAGGTAGCAAGGTCGATGTATCGTCGTTATGAGAAAGAACATTCTTCTTCCCGAGCATGAGCTCACAAAATGGCCTCTTTTGACAGCTAAAGTAGAAACGTTTTCTTAATTTAATGTCAAAAAGTCTTACAATAATGTCAACCACTCCACATCATGGCGGTCCTAGACAAAGTTTCTTTACGTCGAGTCATATACTTTATCATTTAAAAAAAAATTATCATTTTTTATAGATGATTTCCCGGCAGCCATTTTAAAAATATTGCTATTTAGAAATGTTGACTTCTATTGACGACCTTGTTATCATGGATTTAGAACTATTTGTCAACGAACTGTTTTGGATATAATATTGCTTCTTCAAAATTATGGATCGCCATGCTAAGCCTGCTAGACATTACTATTTACTAAGGAGGGTTTCATATCTATAATCGCGCAATAGGTTTCCTTTAATTAATTCAAAAGTGATTATCTGATTTCGCTTAAAATAATTTTCCTAGAGAGTTTTTAGCATGATCAGCAGTCAGCACTTACAAGTTTTTATCTCTTATACGTTTTGAAAGGAAACCAGTTAGTCAATGTGTTGTCTATAAGGTATAACATAATATACTTAACTCCCCACACCGATTTCGGTGACGGTGGCAGGTTTCATTGAAACCAGACCAGTTACGCAGGAGCAATTTTATAGTGTCCAAGTGTGTGCGTAGTACACAAGAGCACTCTCTCTTCCTTTACTCTCATAACCCAGTGGGACGGATAACCGACACGACTGACGATAGATCAAGCGCAGGTCCGACTTTTTACATGCCCATCCAACGCATGGATCATCTTTCTTTTCAGACAATCAGGTGATCAACCTGCATTGTCCTATCCAAACTCGGAAACAACATTTTTTGTTGTTCCAATGCGGGAATTGAACTCACGACCTCCGAGTCGAGAGTCAATGCTCGAACCACTAGACTACGGAGGCTGTGAGTTGTGTGTGTGTGTGTGTGTGTGTGTCTATAAGGTATTTATACTCGTAATATGGGCCATTACATAATTAAATAAACGGTATTTAATTTAATTTAAAGTTTAGAAATATTATTTTTTAATATCGACGGCCTCTGTGGCTCAGTTGGTTGAGCGTGTTGGTGCTCAAGCCGGAGGTCGCGGGTTCAAATCCCGCCGAAGGAACAAAAAGTTTTTCTGTGTTCCTGGGTCATGGGTGTGTATTAAATATGTGTATAGTATAAAAGTATTAAATATATTTCCGTTGTCTGGTACCCGTAACACAAGTTCTTCGAGAACTTACCACGGGATCAGATTGACGTGGTGTGAAGCGTCCATAGATATTATTATTATTATTATTTTATTATGCCAAAATCGAGATCTATATCATAATCTATAATCATACTTGATTAAAATCCATTAATATACAAAATTTATAAGAGCGGACAGATCGACACTACAAGAGTTCCTTGTACGAAACCAGCTTAATTATATTTATGTATTAGTTCCTCTTATATATTAACACAAATAGCTAGCTGTATCTATTCTATCTATACTTCTATGCTAATATTATAAATGCGAAAGTGTGTCTGTCGGTCTGTCTGTCTGTCTGTTACCTCTTTCACGCTTTAACCGCTCAACCGATTTTTATGAAATTTGGTATAGACATACTTGGGGTCCCGGGAAAAGACATAGGATTATTAATGTATTTACGCGGGTGGAGCGGCGGGCAAAAGCTAGTACCAATATAAACTTTAAACTGAGTCCCAAGGTCGAGTCATGGTTGATTTAGCAATATGGGGTTCAAACTTCAGACATTGTTTTCGATTGCGCTTCACGCGCGTTGAACTTCAAAACATGGGCGCAGCTTCCTCCTACCTCCTACTAACAGACATTATAAGTATTGATTTTTACCCGACTACGGTTGAAACTGAAGAAAGGGTAATGATTTTTGCAGCCTATGTGGGCAAATCGTATGTATGTTTGTTCCACTCTACCGCCTAAACTACTGATCCGATTTGAATGAATGAGGTTTCAAAGGATTGAAAAATTCCCGGCTATAAAATTTGCGTAGTCGGATTAAAAAAAAATAGTTATACTAATAATAATAATATCTATGGACGCTTCACACCACGTCAATCTGATCCCGTGGTAAGTTCTCGAAGAACTTGTGTTACGGGTACCAGACAACGGAAATACATTTAATACTTTTATACTATACACATATTTAAGGTTTTTATTACAGTATACACATATTTAATACACATACATGACCCAGGAATACAGAAAAACTTTTTGTTCCTTCGGCGGGATTCGAACCCGACCCCCGGCTTGAGCACCAATACGCTCAACCAACTGAGCCACAGAGGTCGTCAAATATATAGTTATATATTTTTATAATAGTTTATTTAATATTATATTATATTATAATAGTTGTTCTCTTTTTTGTGTTTTGATACTGTATTTTTGTGCCGTCATGTTGTCTTCAATAGAGGAATTTGTTGGTAATTTATCTACTTATAGTCGATAATGATACTTTTTCAGATCTACATTTTACGGTCGCTCTAATAGTAAGGTGAAATAAAACATCGTGAGGAAACCCGCACATGGTTGGCCCCAGACGCGCTATTGAATTTATAAATTGCCAACAAATTCACCTCACAAGTGGGGAATTAGTGAAGCTTTTCTACCGATTCTAGAAGTCATTCATCGCATAAAGATAACAACTATTATAATATAAAATGTAGTCGAATGAATTTCTATCACTGCAAACTGCAGCAAGTTCAACCATACAAACTTACACACGAAGCTGTTGTGTTGTGTGAGTCTCGGGATGGTGTTTTGATCGTGCGCTGACATTTGGCCGAGATACCCGACCGGAATGCGGGTCGTACGGCGTGCGGCGTTCTGTCAGCTTTAGAGCACGTACATATTGGGCGTTTTGAAACGCGCGCTTTGAAAACCAGGAGCTATTGAAGTGTACACTGTTAGATGCTGCGGCCTGCACCGTCTTCAACAACTTCTGGACTCTATAAATGCAACATACACACGCAAGCGCGCCGCTTTACATGTGTACACTTCGATAGAACTCCTGGTTCTCAAAGCGCGCGTTAGCAAATCGCGCGTTACAAAACTCCCAATGTGTACATGCTCTTAGGCTGGGACTATAATATGACCAGGAATCTGGTGGGCCCGGAAAAATTCAGAGCACTGAAAATATAATCTCTGCGCATACACGATACATTTGATAATCGACGTCATATATGACATTGACATTTGACTCGACATTTGTGTGTTCGATTTTCAGCTCTATTGTAGTAGCGCAGAGTTCAAATTTTTCAATTCAATGCTCTGAACTTTCCCCGGCCTTCCGGATTCCGGATCATATAGTCCGAACTCCCAGCCCTAGGGCGCATTACTACGACCGCACGAAGGCATTTAAATTTTACAACAATACAATTTCGATATGTTAAAACAGCAAAATGGTATTCTCATAAACGTCAAAACAACGTCAAATCCGTTTTGATTAATCCCAACTCCGAAAAACAAGTTTATGTAATGCCGATATAAAACTTAAGAATATGACGTGATGCATTAAACCCATTGGCCATATACGATAAATCTATCGTCATAAATTGTACAATATTGTGCGTCATAAATGTGTGAAAGCAATAAAGAATTAAGTTGAAACGAAAAATCTAGCGCATAATTTAATATTGTAGCTGCTAAAACAATATCAATAAACGGCATTTTTTAACTACGTATCCATAAAAACAAATTTCAGTACATTATTTAAAATATACGTTGTTTTAAAATGCATATAATATCTACTTTATATTAAACTTAATTTATAAAATTCACTCAAAAAGAAAAAAAGAATAATTCAGCCGTCGTCAGCAACTCCAGAGTGTAAAGAAATTAAAAACGCATCAAAATTAATAAGAATAAGAAAACATGTTTTAACGAAAACTCAAAATGCTGGACGCACGGAACGCAAGCGGCAAGCCGGTAGCTGTCATCAATCACTGCGGGCGTTTATTTGCCCGCGGCCCGCTCATTATGCCCCGCCCGCGTGCCCGCGTGCCCGCGTGCCGGCGTGCCCGCGTGCATCCGCGTCGTGCCCGCCAGGCCCGCGGCCACGAATTTCCAAACAAATTGTGGCCATACAAAAAATTCCTCAATTTGTACTTTGGCCGAGATTATCTGCCGATGGGAGTCGACTTCACCAGATAGGACGTTTTAATGGACGTGTTTAAAGAGATTTATAACTGCGACGTTCCGCGGGACTTTCTACTGCTTCTTTTTAGGGTTCCGTACTCAAAGGGTGAAAGGGACCTTGCGACTGAGGCTCCGCTATCTGCCTGTCTGTCACCTAGCAGGATCTAATGCTGAAAATTTATTTTATTAATGTTGACATTTTTATAGATTATGTATTCCTGTTGCCGCTACAACAACAACAGTAAAAACAAAATAAATATTTCAATGGGGCTCCCAACTCCCAAGTCCCATACAACAAATGTGTGGTACGGAATCCTTCGTTCGCGAGTTCGACAAGCACTTGGCCGGTTTATATAGTATGTATTTAAATTTCTAAATCTAAATCAAAATTTTATGCATTGAAATATAGTTGGAGGTGTAGGTAACAATGCGAAACTAGCAGTGGCGAAGGCTGGTTCTCCGTCATAGGGAAGCCGAAGGCTGGTTCTCCTTCATAGGGAAGCCGTAGCCTGTATAGTAGGTAGGGATTTGAATGAAGGTCTTCAAAAGATCAGCGGTAAGGGAAGCCGATAGGAATGGAGTGATAGGAACCCCTCGCCACTGGAAACTAGTAGTCGAACAGTGGTCGGAATTCGACTATAATTCATTAACGGAGGAGGTTCTCAAGTCGATGCGCATTGACCATTGACCACGCGGCACGCATAACTTAATACAGAAGTTGTCCAGTTTAATATTTCGGCGCCAAACAAGAAAAATAAATATTACGCAGCGCGGTGCAGCTCGCAATTCTCTTGCAATGAAACGTGTACCTTCTCGTGTTGCGAATAAAGTCGAATTTGAATCGCTATCTTTAAAATGAAGTAATATTCTGGAACTTTATTACGTTCATCCTACTAATATTTTTAACGTGAAAGTTTGTGAGGATGGATGGATTGATGTTTGTGACTCTTTCACGCTAAAACTACTGGACGGATTTCGATTAAATTTTGTATGGTAGTAGTTTAGGCTCTGGATTGTAAAAATATTTTTTGAAAAGAACAATTTTCCCATCTTTTTGCTAAAAGGTGGCCCCGTGCGAGTTTCTTACGCCGGTTCTTCTCGCCGGGCTAGTTTCCGAACCGGTGGTAGGCATCATGTAGGACAATTCTATAAGCGTTATATTATAACCTACATGGAAATAAAAATTTTGAGTTTGAGTTTGGATTAACACATAGGCTCTATATTTAGAAAAAGTACAGTGTTTTACGAGATATTGTATTTACGCGGGCAGAGCCGCGGGCAAAAGCTAGTAACGCGCATATAGGAACACATCATTGATAAACACCGGCTGCCTAGACAAAAAAGCCCGTAAGGTCACTCAGCCAGCCTCGACAAATTGTCTAGAATGGGCGGAAACAACCCTAAATATAGTATACAATTTGGGATCCTTTTCTTTCGCATAATTTTATTTGTCATAATTTCATTTGGCATACCTCACTTGGCATAATTTTACTACGCATAATAATACTTTGGCATAATGGTTTCTTGGCATACTACATCATTAGGCATAAATATCATTTAGACTAATATTGTTTGTCCTAATTTAATGTGGCATAACTCGTAAGGCATAATTTTTCTTGTCATAATAATACTTTGGCATAATTGTTTTTCGGCATAAATTCGTTAGGCATATTTTTTTGTTATAATAAATTCAAGGCATTCTGACACAAGGCACAAATATGCATAAAATGGAACGACATAATGAAAACACGATTAAGGTAATTAAACGCATATTTATGAAACATTAAAAGCAGGTATTACACTCATATACCTGTGGAACATGACGTGTAACAGTAGGTTAAGTTGCGGCGGGGTGGCCCTTGGGCCACCCGTAAGCCGCTAACATGTTTAAAATAATTAGCTCGGCGTGGTCTTAGATAGCAGTTCGTGTTTTTTGTGCGAGTTTAATTTCGTAATCAGTCGAAAATTACAATTATAATAGGCAATCGGACTACAATTTTTTTTTGCATAAATGAATAGTACTCTTGAATATGAGTAACTTCTCAGAAGAAACCGTATATCAATAGTCAATATTTTCAAAGGTACAGCGATTTGTCAAAAAATTTCGCGAGCCTCCTAAAAACGCTCCATACTAAAGTCGACCTACAAATGACGTCACTTGTAGGTTATAGTATATGAAGTAGTATATGAACTATATGGCCGCCGGAATATATTTGTAAATATCTCCCATATTTGTGCGTTTAAGTTCATACTTACCATAATGAATGTTTTTGTATATGATGTGAGTAAACTAATGATGTAGGTTTTGTTTACCAATTTCGCAAAAAAAATGTTTTTTTGGTACTTTTTAAATGTATTTAATTAGTAAACTACATATAAAATAATATATTTTTTTACATTTACCAAGTAGTAATATCTTAATATTTCTGAATATATTAACGAAATTACATATTTCAGATGTAGTCCGATCCCCTATTGTTATTTCGTCTTAACGCGCACACCCAGTATAATTTATCATTCATTAATATGTGAAAAAAAAAAATGCTACAAAGATGTATGCGTAAATATAAAAGTATGCTTAAATATCATTATGCGTAAATATATTTATGCTTTTTAATATTATGCATAAAAATATTATTCTTAATGAATGTTATGCGTAAAAAATATATGCCCTTACAATAAGTATGCCTAACAATTATTATGCTTGTAGTAATTATGCGAAAAAAAATTATGCTAAGAAAGTTATGAAAAATGAATATTATGCGAAACTACTATTAGGTCAAATGAAATTATGCCAAGTAAAATTATGACATATGATTTTATGCGAAAAAATAGGGAACCATACAATTTACTGTCCTACATTTTGTGATTTCGATTAAAATAATCTTCACTCTCTAGGAAAATTACTTTGAGCGAAATCGCGAAATGTAGCATCACCTATTATCCGTATATATTTTGTAGTTAGATCTAAGTACCTGCATATTATATTATTTTTCCGTTATTGAATAAATAGGCCCGAGATAAAAAATCTGAATAACTACTTCGTACTTCTTGGTAGAGCGTAACCAGTGAATTATAATAAGTTTTCGGAATGTTGTTCGCGCCAATTCGGGTATTATCGGAGTGGGGAAACAGCGCGGTGAGGTCGCGTGCCAACGCACCTGCTTAGCCCCGGGGGTCAGGCTCGCCGCTACTTCGTAGAGCCGTCACTTGTTTACCTCTAAGTTCTAACAGTTTTATTCATTAGAATGTTTCTAAGGAAAATGAAAAACGGCTTAATGTAGAAAATTGAAATACCAGTCTACAGTAACTGTCCTTCCATCTTTTAGTACAACTGTCGCGAAATTACCTTCCCGACGATAGAATGAGGCAATCATCTTTTTTCCTTGACTTCTTCCTTTCTTTACCTTAGTTGGCCAATCCTCGAAAGGAAACACCCACTGAGCTGATTGTCTTTTGGTTTCGGGTTCGTAGCATATCCAGCTTTCATCACCTGTGACGATGTCAAATACAGCATTTGAGTCACCGCCTTTGAACTTATCTAACAATTGGCGACACCAATCCATGCGAAGGTTTTTCTGGTCGTCGGTTAAAGTATGATGAATCCATTTGGTACAAAGCTTCCTGACGCCTAAATGTTCGTGTAATATTTTTTCAACTTGACTCATACCAATGCCTAGGCTTGCCCGTATCTGCTTGTGGGTATATGGTTGAAGGCCCCAAAGGGAGATCTCCGACCGAGCGAAGTGCTATGCTCGGTCAGGCCGAAGCCCACTGTAGTGGTTTTCAGATGATCTATATATACCGCCGATCTTTAGAAAACTTCGATAGCGCGATTCAGGACTGTGCGCTGATTGGTCCGCCACATCACTCCCCCTCTAAGGGAGCTAGTATCTTACATAAAATTTGGGACCCGTGTAGATCGAAGAAGAGTTTTAGATCGGGTCATCTCTCATGGATATATGGATAATGTAGTCCATTACCAATAAAAACACACGTGGCCAATTGTACTTGCTCAAGTACAGTGGAGTGTTGCGTTTATTTGTACGCGGGCGAGTACAGTGCTCTGTGAGCCTTCACCTCGCCGTGGACCGCTAGCGTGAGCGGCTAGCGATGGTCGAAGGTTCGAGAATGAGCGGATTGTAGTGTTGAAATACATATATACGCAAATATTATAAAGCGGAAAGATTTTATTGTTTATATGTATGTTTGTTTGTTTACATGGAGTAGTCTCAGAAACTACGGGGCCGATTTGATCAACGGCACAGATATAGAGTAGACCGCGGAGAATGACATAGGCTTTTTATCACGGCAAAATGTACGGTCTTGGGATATTTCCTTTTGCATGTAGCATCATCTGGTTTGAAATTCAAAAAAACTGAATGGTAGGTACTTTAAAGATCAGGGCTTCCGGGCTTAAAAAAAACATTATTAGTAAGGCCATTAGTATAAAAAATCTTAAATTACGAGTATACTCGTAATACAAAAGTATTAAATATTATATTCTCACTGTCCGGTACCTGTGAAATATTATGTTTTTCGGATATTAGTACAGGACCAAATTGACGTGGTGTGGAAACGTCCATAGATATTATTGCATACCTCTAGGTACTTTATTTTATAACTAACCCGCCTGAGTTTATAACTTGGACACTTATGTAATCTTATAACAGGATCGCTGTCGTAATGCTAAACTACAACACATAAAAATTATACAGAAGTGTATTAAATTACATAAATTATACTTAATAATTATAATGTTACATAATTTATAGCGGGTGATAATTGTTATTACATATTTGTACTTATACATAGTAATTCAGATTGAATATTTGTTTGGAGTAATATATAACCTAAACTACGAAAGCACATCAGCAGGCTTAGCGTGTGTACAGTAGAAACACCGAAGAATAGAAAATATGAAATTGGTATTGAAGAAACATCAATACCATTCGGAGCAAAATAGGTCTTATAGTAAGATAGCAAGGTCGATGTATCGTCGTTATGAGAAAGTCAAAGAACATTCGTCTTCCCGAGCATGAGCTCACAAAATGGCCTCTTTTGACAGCTAAAGTAGAAACGTTTTCTTAATTTAATGTCAAAAAGTCTTACAATAATGTCAACCACTCCACATCATGGCGGTCCTAGACAAAAAGTTTAGACGTCGAGTCATATACTTGAAAATTTGATCATTTTTAATAGAAGATTTCCCGGCAGCCATTTTAAAAATATTGCTATTTAGAAATGTTGACTTCTATTGACGACCTTGTTATCATGGATTAAGAACTATTTTGCAACGAACTGTTTTGGATATAATATTTCTTCTTTAAAATTATTTATATGGATCGCCATTCTAAGCCTGCTAGACATTACTATTTACTAAGGAGGGTTTCGTATCTATAGTCGCGCAATAGGTTTTCTTTATTTAATTCAAAAGTGATTGTCTGATTTCGCTTAAAATATTTTTCGTTAAGAGTTTTTAGCATGATCAGCAGTCAGTACTTACAAGTTTCTATCTCTTATACGTATTGAAAGGAAACCAATGTGTTGTATAACATAATATAACTCCCCACACCGATTTCGGTGACGGTGGCAGGTTTAATTTAAACCAGGCCAATTACGCAGGAGTAATTTTATAGTGCCCAAGTGTGTGCGCAGTACACAAGAGCACTCTCTCTTCCTTTACTCTCGTAACCCAGTGGGACGGATAACAGACGACTGACGAAAGATCAGGCGCAGGTCCGACGTTTTACATGCCTTTCTTTTCAGACAATCAGGTGATCAGCCTGCATTGTCCTATTCAAACTCAGAAACAACATTTTTTGTTGTTCCAATGCAATACCCACGACCTCCGAGTCGAGAGCCAATGCTCGAACCACTAGACGACGGAGGCTGTGAGGTGTGTGTGTGTGTGTCTATAAGGTATTTATACTCGTAATATGGGCCATTACATAATGAAATAAACGGTATTTAATTTAAAGTTTAGAAATATCATTTTATTATGCCAAAATCGAGATCTATTCATAATCTATAATCATACTTGATTTAATCTATTAATATACTAAAGTTATAAGAGCGAACAGATCGACACTACAAGAGTTCCTTGTATTTATAGTACTACGAAACCCTACAAATTCAGGTACATAAATGTTTTAAGTAGGTACCATTCTAGAGGATCATGTCATAATCATATCATCATCATAATCATAAGGATAAAACACAGGCTTAATTATATTTATGTATTAGTTCCTCTTAACATAATTAGCTAGCTGTATTTGTATATATACTTAATATTATAAATACGAAAGTGTGTCTGTCGGTCTGTCTGTCTGTCTGTTACCTCTTCACGCTTTAACCGCTCAACCGATTTTTATGAAATTTGGTATAGACATACTTTAGGTCCCGGACATAGGATATTTTTTATCCCGAAAAAGTAGTGTAACCGCAGGATAATGTATTTCCGCGGGTGAAGCCGCGGGCAAAAGCTAGTACCAATATAAACTTTTAACTGAGTCCCAAGGTCGAGTCATGGTTGATTTAGCAATATGGGGTTCAAAGTTCAGACATTGTTTTCGCTTGCGCTTCACGCGCGTTGAACTTCAAAACATGGGCGCAGCTTCCTCCTACCTCCTGGCTCCTACTAACATACATTATAAGTATTGATTTGTACCCGACTACGGCGAAAGTGAAGAATGGGTAATGATTTTTGCAGTTTATATGTACAAATCGTATGTATGTTTGTCCCACCGTACCACCTAAACTACTGATCCGATTTGAATGAATGAGGTTTCAAAGGATTGAAAAATTCCCGGCTATAAAATTTGCGTAGTCGGGTTATAGTTTTTTTATCTTTTTTTGTGGTTTGGTACTGTTTTTTTTGTGCCTTCTCTTGTAATAGTTGTTCTTGTGTTCAATACAGGAATTTGTCGGTAATTTATCCATCCAATTAGAATTTTTCAGATCTCAAGTACCTATATTATACGGACGCTCTAACGGTTAGGTGAATATCGTGAGGAAACCCGCACATGGTTGGTCCCAGACGTATTGAGTTATTGCCAGCCTAGCCAGCAATATTTGCTATTGCAACATAGCCAGCCTAGTCTAGAGGAATGACTGGCATTCCTCTGGACTAGGCTGGCTATGTTGTGAGAATGCCGTATGTGCTTGGGCAACCATACGACATTTGAAAACCAACTGTTCCAGGCACTACAGTATTTAAAGACAGTTCACTCGGAGAATACTATATAAATCATCCAATAACAGATGAAAAGGAATAAGTTTTTTTTATTTACTCAAAAGCGCTATTGAATTTATAAACTGCCAACAAATTCACCTCACAAGTGGGGAATTAGTGAAGCTTTTCTACTGATTTTAGAAGTTAGGCATCACAAAATGTAGTCGAATGAATTTCTATCACTGCAAACTGCAGCAAGTTCAACCATACAAACTTACACACGAAGCTGTTGTGTTGTGTGAGTCTCGGGATGGTGTTTTGATCGTGCGCTGACATTTGGCCGAGATACCCGACCGGAATGCGGGTCGTACGGCGTGCGGCGTTCTGTCAGCTTTAGAGCACGTACATATTGGGCGTTTTGAAACGCGCGCTTTGAAAACCAGGAGCTATTGAAGTGTACACTGTTAGATGCTGCGGCCTGCACCGTCTTCAACAACTTCTGGACTCTATAAATGCAACATACACACGCAAGCGCGCCGCTTTACATGTGTACACTTCGATAGAACTCCTGGTTCTCAAAGCGCGCGTTAGCAAATCGCGCGTTACAAAACTCCCAATGTGTACATGCTCTTAGGCTGGGACTATAATATGACCAGGAATCTGGTGGGCCCGGAAAAATTCAGAGCACTGAAAATATAATCTCTGCGCATACACGATACATTTGATAATCGACGTCATATATGACATTGACATTTGACTCGACATTTGTGTGTTCGATTTTCAGCTCTATTGTAGTAGCGCAGAGTTCAAATTTTTCAATTCAATGCTCTGAACTTTCCCCGGCCTTCCGGATTCCGGATCATATAGTCCCAACTCCCAGCCCTAGGGCGCATTACTACGACCGCACGAAGGCATTTAAATTTTACAACAATACAATTTCGATATGTTAAAACAGCAAAATGGTATTCAACAACGTCAAATCCGTTTTGATTAATCCCAACTCCGAAAAACAAGTTTATGTAATGCCGATATAAAACTTAAGAATATGACGTGATGCATTAAACCCATTGGCCATATACGATAAATCTATCGTCATAAATTGTACAATATTGTGCGTCATAAATGTGTGAAAGCAATAAAGAATTAAGTTGAAACGAAAAATCTAGCGCATAATTTAATATTGTAGCTGCTAAAACAATATCAATAAACGGCATTTTTTAACTACGTATCCATAAAAACAAATTTCAGTACATTGTTTAAAATATACGTTGTTTTAAAATGCATATAATATCTACTTTATATTAAACTTAATTTATAAAATTCACTCAAAAAGAAAAAAAGAATAATTCAGCCGTCGTCAGCAACTCCAGAGTGTAAAGAAATTAAAAACGCATCAAAATTAATAAGAATAAGAAAACATGTTTTAACGAAAACTCAAAATGCTGGACGCACGGAACGCAAGCGGCAAGCCGGTAGCTGTCATCAATCACTGCGGGCGTTTATTTGCCCGCGGCCCGCTCATTATGCCCCGCCCGCGTGCCCGCGTGCCCGCGTGCCGGCGTGCCCGCGTGCATCCGCGTCGTGCCCGCCATGCCCGCGGCCACGAATTTCCAAACAAATTGTGGCCATACAAAAAATTCCTCAATTTGTACTTTGGCCGAGATTATCTGCCGATGGGAGTCGACTTCACCAGATAGGACGTTTTAATGGACGTGTTTAAAGAGATTTATAACTGCGACGTTCCGCGGGACTTTCTACTGCTTCTTTTTAGGGTTCCGTACTCAAAGGGTGAAAGGGACCTTGCGACTGAGGCTCCGCTATCTGCCTGTCTGTCACCTAGCAGGATCTAATGCTGAAAATTTATTTTATTAATGTTGACATTTTTATAGATTATGTATTCCTGTTGCCGCTACAACAACAACAGTAAAAACAAAATAAATATTTCAATGGGGCTCCCAACTCCCAAGTCCCATACAACAAATGTGTGGTACGGAATCCTTCGTTCGCGAGTTCGACTCGCACTTGGCCGGTTTATATAGTATGTATTTAAATTTCTAAAATCAAAATTTTATGCATTGAAATATAGTTGGAGGTGTAGGTAACAATGCGAAACTAGCAGTGGCGAAGGCTGGTTCTCCGTCATAGGGAAGCCGAAGGCTGGTTCTCCTTCATAGGGAAGCCGTAGCCTGTATAATAGGTAGGTATTTGGATGAAGGTCTTCAAAAGGTAAGCGGTAAGGGAAGCCGATAGGAATGGAGTTATAGAAACCCCTCGCCACTGGAAACTAGTAGTCGAACAGTGGTCGGAATTCGACTATAATTCATTAACGGAGGAGGTTCTCAAGTCGATGCGCATTGACCATTGACCACGCGGCACGCATAATTTAATACAGAAGTTGTCCAGTTTAATATTTCGGCGCCAAACAAGAAAAATAAATATTACGCAGCGCGGTGCAGCTCGCAATTCTCTTGCAATGAAACGTGTACCTTCTCGTGTTGCGAATAAAGTCGAATTTGAATCGCTATCTTTAAAATGAATTCTGGAACTTTATTACGTTCATCCTACTAATATTTTTAATGTGAAAGTTTGTGAGGATGGATGGATTGATGTTTGTGACTCTTTCACGCTAAAACTACTGGACGGATTTCGATTAAATTTTGTATGGTAGTAGTTTAGGCTCTGGATTGTAAAAATATTTTTTGAAAAGAACAATTTTCCCATCTTTTTGCTAAAAGGTGGCCCCGTGCGAGTTTCTTACGCCGGTTCTTCTCGCCGGGCTAGTTTCCGAACCGGTGGTAGGCATCATGTAGGACAATTCTATAAGCGTTATATTATAACCTACATGGAAATAAAAATTTTGAGTTTGAGTTTGGATTAACACATAGGCTCTATATTTAGAAAAAGTACAGTGTTTTACGAGATATTGTATTTACGCGGGCAGAGCCGCGGGCAAAAGCTAGTAACGCGCATATAGGAACACATCATTGATAAACACCGGCTGCCTAGACAAAAAAGCCCGTAAGGTCACTCAGCCAGCCTCGACAAATTGTCTAGAATGGGCGGAAACAACCCTAAATATAGTGTACAATTTGGGATCCTTTTCTTTCGCATAATTTTATTTGTCATAATTTCATTTGGCATACCTCACTTGGCATAATTTTACTACGCATAATAATACTTTGGCATAATGGTTTCTTGGCATACTACATCATTAGGCATAAATATCATTTAGACTAATATTGTTTGTCCTAATTTAATGTGGCATAACTCGTAAGGCATAATTTTTCTTGTCATAATAATACTTTGGCATAATTGTTTTTCGGCATAAATTCGTTAGGCATATTTTTTTGTTATAATAAATTCAAGGCATTCTGACACAAGGCACAAATATGCATAAAATGGAACGACATAATGAAAACACGATTAAGGTAATTAAACACATATTTATGAAACATTAAAAGCAGGTATTACACTCATATACCTGTGGAACATGACGTGTAACAGTAGGTTAAGTTGCGGCGGGGTGGCCCTTGGGCCACCCGTAAGCCGCTAACATGTTTAAAATAATTAGCTCGGCGTGGTCTTAGATAGCAGTTCGTGTTTTTTGTGCGAGTTTAATTTCGTAATCAGTCGAAAATTACAATTATAATAGGCAATCGGACTACAATTTTTTTTTGCATAAATGAATAGTACTCTTGAATATGAGTAACATCTCAGAAGAAACCGTATATCAATAGTCAATATTTTCAAAGGTACAGCGATTTGTCAAAAAATTTCGCGAGCCTCCTAAAAACGCTCCATACTAAAGTCGACCTACAAATGACGTCACTTGTAGGTTATAGTATATGAAGTAGTATATGAACTATATGGCCGCCGGAATATATTTGTAAATATCTCCCATATTTGTGCGTTTAAGTTCATACTTACCATAATGAATGTTTTTGTATATGATGTGAGTAAACTAATGATGTAGGTTTTGTTTACCAATTTCGCAAAAAAAATGTTTTTTTGGTACTTTTTAAATGTATTTAATTAGTAAACTACATATAAAATAATATATTTTTTTACATTTACCAAGTAGTAATATCTTAATATTTCTGAATATATTAACGAAATTACATATTTCAGATGTAGTCCGATCCCCTATTGTTATTTCGTCTTAACTCGCACACCCAGTATAATTTATCATTCATTAATATGTGAAAAAAAAAAATGCTACAAAGATGTATGCGTAAATATAAAAGTATGCTTAAATATCATTATGCGTAAATATATTTATGCTTTTTAATATTATGCATAAAAATATTATTCTTAATGAATGTTATGCGTAAAAAAATATATGCCCTTACAATAAGTATGCCTAACAATTATTATGCTTGTAGTAATTATGCAAAAAAAAATTATGCTAAGAAAGTTATGAAAAATGAACATTATGCGAAACTACTATTAGGTCAAATGAAATTATGCCAAGTAAAATTATGACATATGATTTTATGCGAAAAAATAGGGAACCATACAATTTACTGTCCTACATTTTGTGATTTCGATTAAAATAATCTTCACTCTCTAGGAAAATTACTTTGAGCGAAATCGCGAAATGTAGCATCACCTATTATCCGTATATATTTTGTAGTTAGATCTAAGTACCTGCATATTATATTATTTTTCCGTTATTGAATAAATAGGCCCGAGATAAAAAATCTGAATAACTACTTCGTACTTCTTGGTAGAGCGTAACCAGTGAATTATAATAAGTTTTCGGAATGTTGTTCGCGCCAATTCGGGTATTATCGGAGTGGGGAAACAGCGCGGTGAGGTCGCGTGCCAACGCACCTGCTTAGCCCCGGGGGTCAGGCTCGCCGCTACTTCGTAGAGCCGTCACTTGTTTACCTCTAAGTTCTAACAGTTTTATTCATTAGAATGTTTCTAAGGGTTTTGTCGGTAAATTATCTATTCAATAGCGCTTTTAACTGGATGACGCAGACATGTTAATCAATCAAGAGCGCTATTAAATAGATAAACTAACAACAAAAAACCTCCTCAGAAAACGGGAAATCTTTTGGCTTATTAGGTACTATATTTTAGTGTCACAGTTTTCCACCTTAATAATATACTATAATTAGAATACCTAGGTAACACTGAAAATGTTTAGAAAATGAAAAACGGCTTAATGTAGAAAATTGAAATACCAGTCTACAGTAACTGTCCTTCCATCTTTTAGTACAACTGTCGCGAAATTACCTTCCCGACGATAGAATGAGGCAATCATCTTTTTTCCTTGACTTCTTCCTTTCTTTACCTTAGTTGGCCAATCCTCGAAAGGAAACACCCACTGAGCTGATTGTCTTTTGGTTTCGGGTTCGTAGCATATCCAGCTTTCATCACCTGTGACGATGTCAAATACAGCATTTGAGTCACCGCCGTTGAACTTATCTAACAATTGGCGACACCAGTCCATGCGAAGGTTTTTCTGGTCGTCGGTTAAAGTATGATGAATCCATTTGGTACAAAGCTTCCTGACGCCTAAATGTTCGTGTAATATTTTTTCAACTTGACTCATACCAATGCCTAGGCTTGCCCGTATCTGCTTGTGGGTATATGGTTGAAGGCCCCAAAGGGAGATCTCCGACGGAGCGAAGTGCTATGCTCGGTCAGGCCGAAGCCCACTGTAGTGGTTTTCAGATAATCTATATATACCGCCGATCTTAGAAAACTTCGATAGCGCGATTCAGGACTGTGCGCTGATTGGTCCGCCACATGCTGATAGGTCACTCTCTTATCTTCCTCTATCATGCGTCGCACAGCACTGATGTTATCTTCAGTAGTCGCTGTTAAAGGACGTCCCTCACGCGGATCATCATTGAGATTGCTACGTCCACACTTAAACTCGTTAAACCAATAGTAAATATGAGAGGGAGACGAGATGGGGCTTCCTATCGCATCGCAATCGCAGCTTATCATAGCTTTGTTGTTGAGTAAGCCCACAACGAAAGTCATAATAAATCATTGACCGAAAATTTTCTCGCGTTAAGTTCATTTTCATGTGTAACAAAAGTTTTAGATTTGCCGCCAATTCACAAAAACAAATGACAAATGAATGCAATATACTACAGGTTACCAAAGAGTTCTAAAATTGAAATTCAAAAAAAGTTTTCATTACCAATGTTTCTAACTGGCCAGTTCTAAACATTTTCAGTGTTACCCACGTAGTAGGGAAAAACCAGAATAGTTGCCCCACTTTTTGAAATCACTCCATATCTCTTATAAAATAAAGTTTAAAATGCTTTATTGATTTAAGAAGCTGGTACTTCGGGTTTTCATTGACCAATTTATGAAAAGTAAAAAACATTTTTTTGAATATTTTCGGAGTATTAGCGAATTTAGCAGATCTCTTATTTTTGTGACATCTATCCCACGTATGGGATAGTAACCTGATTCATATAAATCCCGTACAGGATAGATGTCCTCTCTCGAAACGAGGTCAGTACCTATCCCTGAAAAACTTTGACTATTTTGCCTTCCCATGCAATTACACAGAGACTTACGCCTCAGTCTTGTGGGAACCATTAGGCTGAGGCTCCAATTCATCCAAAATCCACGACACAATTACGCGAGCGTCAAAAGCTTATCAGAGGAAGCGTCGCCAGTTTTTTTCCGACAATGTCAAGTAATGTCAGGCGGCAGGTGTTGTATCCCCCCTCCCACCTCCCCCCGCCGCTGTACCTGCCACAATGGCATCCCAAAACGCAAAAAACGCGGCCGGCCAAGTGCCCCGCGCTTCCGCGAGACGATGCTTAAAGTTTTGTGAGTTTTCTACGAGAGACGTATCTTTGACTTGAAGTAAGAAGAATAATAATCTAACAAAGAGCATGCCAGGACATGTCTAAGGAGGGTTCCGTAACTATAAACGCATAATACGTTTTTTTTTCAAATTAGGTACTTCAAAAATTACTGTCCGATTTGGTTCAAAATAATTTTCCTAGAGTTTTTAGCATGATCTATCAGAATAGAAAATTGCAAGTTTCTAAGTCTTATGCCCGGGCTACACGAGGTTAGTTTTTCAAGCTAGGATAGCAAGCTAGTTTTTTACCAAACTGTCCTGGCTTGCTGACCTAGCTTGGACTATGCTAGTTTTGTTTACATGAGGCTAGATTTTTTTAAGCTAGTACTTACTGGAGTGCTGAGGTGACCACTCGTCCAAAATGAACTGCATACGAAAAAAAAACACTATTCGACTATTGACTAAAACAGTTGCTTCGAAAACTGTGCCATTTCGCGCTAGACGAACTAGAAGATGAACTACAAAAACGGGTGTGGACAAGACCGTGGATTTTACTAAGAGATAAACGTGGATCTTATGCCCGGGCTACATTCCTCAACCTCAGCACTCTAGTAAGTACTAGCTTAAAAAAATCTAGCCTCATGTAAACAAAACTAGCATGCTCCAAGCTAGGTCAGTTTAGTAAAAAACTAGCTTGCTATCCTAGCTTGAAAAACTAGCCTCGTGTAGCCCGGGCATTATAGTTTAGAAATACCAGAGGGGGACCAACTTATAAATCACTTTGGAGGCCGATTACTCGAAAATGGTTGACTTTATAAAAAAGTTATGTATGAAAACTTGCCTTTATTTTAAAAGACCTATTCAACGATACCCCATACGATGAGATAGAAAGAAAAAAAAATCATCCCTACTTCACATGTATGGAGAGCCACCCATAGAACATAATTTTTTTATTATTTTATGATGCTAAATCCGAGATCTATACACAATCTATGACTATAGTAAATTTCATCCATTTATATCCATAATTACGACGCTAGAAGCGCCGACAGACAGACGGGCGGACAGAGCGAAACTATAAGGGTTCCTCAAGTATTACGGAATCCTAAAAAGCACGTTAGAATATTAATATAATAATATCTATGGACGTTTTACACTACGTCAGTCGTCAGTCTGGCCTCGTGCAAATAGTATCCGAAGAACTTGTATTACAGGTACCAGACCACGGGAAGTTTTATTCAATACAGTTTATGCAGTTTTGTTGCCGCTGACTTTATATCGAGGGACAGAGACAAAACATGCAAAGAAGCTATCCGACATTTATCTGTAGAAACTGTACCCCAAGCAGGAACATTTTGGGGTATCGTTACGTGTACGTAAACGTGAAATATGAGAAATTTTGTATGAAAATTTTAGTTACTTTTACGTCCACTAGAGGCGCTCTCATGGTTTACATACAATATTTCTCGCTTATGTCGTACACGTAATGATACCGCAAAATGTTCCTGCTTGGGGTACAGGGCCCTTAAGGTTTTTGGAATACTAGCTGATGCCCGCAGCTCCGCCCGCGTAAGTTCAGTAACCCACGGGAACCGTATATGTCCCACGATAAAAAGTAGCCTATGTTCTTTGTCAGGCTCTAGACTATCTGTGTACCAAGTTTCATTTAAATCGGTTTAGTAGTTTTGGCGTGAAAGACGGATGAACATCTACACACATTTATAATATTAGTATGAATTATACACATCTATGACACAGGAACAAGGAAAACTTCTTACACTCTCGGCGGGATTCGAACCGCCGACCCACAGAGGTCAAATAATAATAATATTCATTAATTATATAGTATTTACATATTTATTATTGTTGGAATAGTATGCACTCAACAAGACACACATTACATATAAACACACACACACTTTTTATTTATTTATTTTTTCGTTATGGTTTTCTTCTCTTTCTCTTTACTAACTACCCAATAAATATGTCTGCTTTTAAAAAATGTTTAAAATATGTAGCACGTAAATTATACTTCAACAGAGGTAATTAAATTTAAGCTTTGGGTAAATAAATGATTAATATTATTATTTCACGTCGCTTTCTGTGAGGCCGTGATATTTATCCAGTCGAACCAAATCCCATTCCTACCGAAGCATGGCTTTGTCACATTCAAAACACAATAATTCTTTGGCACTATCTACCACTTTAACGTTTTTTTATTTATTGATCATATAATGATCATATACTGATCTTATATGATCTTAAATTTTATTATATATATATTAAAAAAAAACATATTTTCATCCTACTACTATTATAAAATATATGAAAGATTGTGAGGATGGATGGATGTTTGTTACTCTATCACGCCAAAACTACTGGACGGATGTCGATAAGATTTGGTATGCTAGTAGTTTAGGCTCTAGATTTAAACATAGACAAATTTTTATCCCGAAAAAGTACATTATTCCCGTGGGATACAACATTTACGCTGATGGAGGCGCGGGAAAAGCTAGTGAAATATAAAACAGTTACATCACATACAAATTACATAGCCTGTTAATTGATTGTTGACACAGACTCTACAGCATCGTTTCTCAGCCGGTGGGTCGCGAGTCACGACCCTTGGGGGGACCGAGTTTGTTTTTAAGGGGGGTCGCAGTCTGTTGAAAAATAATAAATACAAACTACATATAGGTACAAAATATCCATTTTTCGAACAAATCCTTGAGGGCTGCCCAAGATCGGGATGGTTGGCGCTCATTGGGGGAGGCCTACGTTCAGCAGTGGACGGCGATAGGCTGATGATGATGATGATGATGATGAACAAATCCTTTGTATCGAATGTCGAAAAAAACGAACGTTCGAACCAGTAAAGGCTTATACAACTTAATTAAAGCTCATAAAAATAGCGCGTTATGTAGGTACATATTATTATAATTTTTAGTGACCGCAAGACTTTTTACTTAACTTTTTGGTTGTTTCATGGGACGCGACTAAAAAAATGTTGAGAAACGGTGCTCTACAGGAACTGGTTGAGAATTGTTCAACTTTTTTAGTTCTATAAATTATTTTAATAAGCTGTTAATGATTGCCATAATTTATATCTTTATCGCACCTCATTAAAATGTACAAATGAGTGTTTTATCGTGACATTTAAAAACATTTCCAATTTTTGATATTTGGTTCTTTCGTCGAAGAAAAATAATAATATTAAAATAATATTTAGGGACACACCCCGTGCTAAGTTCTCTAAGAACTTGTGTTACGGGTGCCAGGCAACGGAAATATGTACATTTAATAATTTTATACTATACACATAATATTTAAGATTTTTATTATATTATACACATACTTACTGTAACTGTTGGGTGTATAACCCATGCCCCATGGACCACCTCAATTCTCGTATTTAAAGTAGACTTCATTTTAATTTGTTTAGATTAATAGTGTAGCGTCATGTTACCGTGAACGGATTTTATGACATTTTGACCAGTCAAAGCGCGTTTCACGTTGGTTTAACGTTCATAAAAATTCTTTTGAGAGTTTTAGCGTGTCGGAAGTCGGAACATGATTTTAATTGTATTAATGCATGTTTTATTTAGCAGAATTGCCCCTCTGGTCCCGTGCTAAGTTCACAACTTCACAAGTTCTTCGAGAACTTAGCACAGGACCAGATTGACGTGGTATGAAGTGTCCATACATAATATTTTAATATCATTTAAGTTGGTATTTTCTTAGAGCATTAAACGAACGGTATTTCACATCAACGAATTAAAGATTAAAAGATCCTTCAATGCACCTGTAACTCGTATTGTATAGCAGATATTTTCATAGACAGTCATCGGTTAGCCGCTCTTATTCCACAATTTATTTATTTAATTACTAGCTGTTGCCCGCGGCTCCGCCCGCGTATATATAGTATCCCTCGGGAACACTGTACTTTTTCGGGACAAAAAGTAACCAGTTTTAATCCAGAACATAAGTTACTCCTATACCAAAATTTATCAAGATCTATTCAGTAGTTTTTACGTGAAAGAGTAACAAACGTCCATCTATCCGTCCATCCTCACAAACTTTCACATTTATAATATTAGTAGGAAGAAAACCAACAGGTTATGACGAAGTAAATATAGAAACTGTACAATCAGAGTGGGGCCAATAAGGGTGCAGTTCGCAGTTTCACACCGCTAAACACGCGGCGCTGAATTTCTAAGATAGCAATTCAAATTTGAACTCTATTCACTACACAACAAGATACACGTATCATATGACATCGGTCGTACACTGCACATGCTGTGCAACTCGGTGAAACTTGACATTCGAACTCCTACAGTAAAACGTGTATCTTCTTGTGAATGAAATTCAATTTGAGTAGCTATCTCATGGACGTAAAAAAAGAGGCGGACGGAAGGTAAGCTAAGCATTGAGTGAAGCCCAACAATGGCGGCGACTTACGTTTGTGTGAGATTTACGAATAATTGCCATTGGCGTACTAGCGGCCGATCGTCTTACTATGCTGTGAATGTGTGCGTGCAGCACGTGTCGCTACGATAAGCCGTCTTACTTTGATTACTTCACTATTCATATTACTGAAGCGGTGTCCTCCTTTTTTTACGAGCTATGTTAAAAATGCGGCGCTATGTTGCGTATCGTTTCGTTTCGCTGTAAATTGACCCTTACAGTCATGGGCGTAGCCAGGGGGGTGGTTTAGGGGGTTCAAACCCCCCCCGAAATGGGCCGGCTGGTATATATAATACAGAGATCTGACCAATATACAGAGGCGTATTTAGAAATTTTGCGCCCGAGGTCAATTAACATATTTTGCCGCCCCATTAACCCTATCTGAAAGATGATTTTTGAAGTTATTTTATAGAAAAATAATCAACAGCCTAAATCAGAACTTTGATACTACCCCCCCCCCGTAGTCGTTTTATTTCCTTGAACCCCCCCCCCCCCCCCCCCCCCCCGAAACTAAAACCTGGCTACGCCCGTGCTTACAGTACCTAGTCACTACCATAAATCAGAGGTCCCGATATTTTCGCGGGCCAAAGCTATAATATTTTATCATATAACCGATGGCTCTGACTTGCAAGACATGTGGCACAGTATTCTCCATCCCGCATTCTGAGCTAACAAGCGCCCGCATAAGGCCTGCACACACATTCCCCATAATTAACATTTCTACATCTAGGAACCAATTATCTCCATTTATTCTGTCTGTAAGGGCGAGCTCTCACTTGGCGGCACGATTGTTATTACAAAGAGCACATTATTTGATGGAAAGAAATCAATGTAACTGCCGAGTGATGGAAAGACTCTGTTTTTATGTTTGTTATTACTTACAGGAAGCGTTCAAACAATAGAGTAAATTCCAAAATACCAATTCTGTACAAACATTTCTAGGGTTCGTAGAGCCACGCGAATACCATTCACCCGTCACCCGAACCAGACTTTTCTTCATTGTTTACTGTGTGTGTGTGTGTGATCTTCGTGATTTCAGTTACACTTACCTAGTCACCTACGAGGTTCTTTTAGACGAGTTTTAGTAAAAATATCTATACTTAATAAGTGCTCCATTTCGACATGATTTTATAGAATAATAAACCTACTTTTATTATAAATCTGAAAGTTTGTGAGGATGGCCGTATTAACACTCTTTCACGTTAAAACTATTGAACGGATTTTGATGAAATTTGATGTAGCAATAGATTAAATTAACACACACGCTGCTTTTTCTCCCAAAAAAGTATAGTATTCCCGTGAGAATACTGTATCACGGTAAAAAAATCTAGTATTTGATAAAAATTCCTAAAATATATGAACCACTAACATTATAATATACATTTTCATCATTTCGTAGCTAGTGTCCAAAACTACAAATGTAGGTGTGTACCTACAGGTTGTACCAATAAAATTAACTACAATTTTATTAAGCTAAGTTTTTTCAAGTAACTATGTACCTATTCTACTTACATAAATTAAATCAATTTGTCCAAAAATATTCGAATTAGTATTAAAATATTTAGATATAAAACGCAGATAGTCATCTCTCATTTGTTACTATAAGTTATACAGTCGATGAACGTTACATTTTGAGCTTATCTCGACCATAAAATATCATATCGTAGCCACGATCGAGAAGTAAAAAATTATATGAATAGTCGGGTGATAAAATTTGTGGATGAGGTTTATCTGGTCTTATTATCTGGACAGTCATCAGGGTCTGTGGTCAAATAAATACCTCAAATACCTCAGGCTATTATTACATACTTGATAAGCTATCGACTATCGTCGTTACAAGTTTTGTGATCTTTGTAAATAGTAAATATAAAATGTTAAGGGAATTAGATTTAACTTAATTGTTACTATTGTTAAATTAAGGCTGACTTAACCATATTATGATGAAGAGAGCTTTAACTGAAGAATAAAAAATGCACCGTTTTGTCTGTTTGTCTGTCGTTCAGTTCAGATTTCCGAGATATTAGCAATTACGTTCCTGCGACTCATATAATATTTCATACAACTTTTGTATGGAGCATTTTACGAGAACTTTTGGCAACGGAGGAATATGAAATTTGGCACAATTAAAGTTTATGTGGAGGAAGGTGCGGAGAAAGCTAATATTTTTTTAATAATGCTCAGAAAAACATAAAATTACTTAATAAAGTTAGACTCACACTAAGTACCATGTATTTTTTGTATAATATTAGTGGGTTTAATTTCAATATTTATTTTACGTTCCATAGACAAAATTTACATAGTTTCTCCTCTAGTTACATACCTCGGATCCGGTTCGGACCTCTACTTACATATTTCTTACACTATAATAATTATCCATAATATTGGCGTGTAATATAAAACATTCATTCAGAGTCAACGTATCACACAGCACACTACACTTATCATATAATTATAATGTGTCATTGGTATGAAATAAATGAATATTATGTACATAATATTATACATAATATTCATTAATTTCATCAAAGCTATCGTTGCCTGAAAGATCTATCGAGCTCGATAAATCGTACAATACCGGTTTGGCATTTGGAGAAAAAAACCATTTAAAATATATTATTATAATATGTTTATATATAAAAAAAATGTTGAGTGGTTTGTGAGTGGTGCCATTAACAAAGGCGGCGCACGCGCCGATATTAAATACCGCTTGCGTATTGACCAAAAATGACGAAGTGTAGCAATTTGTTTTAATGGCTTACAAATAAATTACGAGTTGAAAGCATGGCAGGATATTATGTTAAATATCCTTAGGATTATGTACCCGAATGCTAAAAACGGGACCCAATTACTAAGACTTCGCTGTTCGTCTGTCTGTTAATCAATCAATCAAAAACAATTTAATCAAAATAGGGTTTACAAAACACTTTTTGACGTCAATGACTGTCACCAGGTTCTATCAGAATCGTGATAGCTACACAGTTAAAATTTTCACAGACGGTCTTTTTAATATTATACATCATGGGCGTAGCCAGGGGGTTCAAACCCCCCCCCCCCCCCGAAATGGGCCGGCTGGTCCATATGGATAACCCATATACAGAGGCGTATTTAGAAATTTTGCGCCCGAGGCCAATTAAAATATTTTGCCGCCCCAATAACCCTATCTGAAAGATGATTTTTTAAAGTTATTTTAGAAAAAAAAACAGCCTAAAACAGAACTTTAATGCTAACTTTATCTATATGTATGTGTTTATGTTAAATGCGTTCAAACTGAGAAAGCGAGCGAATGTTTTTACGCTTTAACCTGTTAAAATCTCTTATACTTTTTATACTTTTAAAGCCCTGAAAGAATGTTGTACTTTAAAAAAACGATAAAATCAATAGCCTAAAACAGGGTTCGCGAACCTATGGCACGCGTGCCATCGAATCCTCGAACGTATAGCATGCGACACAATATTTTAGGCACTTCACTGATCACAAAATTTTGTAATTATGTACTACGAAAAACGTGTGAAATACGTATTAGGTATATGACAAACCTAACATAATAAGTTATTTGTCATCTATTTTGCAACATCAGAAATGACACTAATTTTACTTTAATTTGAATTATAAAATTATCCTATTTTCACTTCAAATTTTAAACCCTAAAACCCTGTGAGGGTTTTAGGGTTTAAAATTTGAAGTGAAAATTAAGGTTTAAAATTTATTAAGGGTTTAAAACTTTAAGTGAAAACAGATCTAACCTACTCTATTAAATAGGAAAAAATTTTGCTCGCTCGCTTCGCTCGTTCGCGTTTAGCATAAGGAACATATTATATTATTTAGTAGCGATGTTCTGTTTTAGCCAGTTCATTTTATGACATTTTTTCGAAGTTCACCATTATTCAGTGTTTAAGTTTAACGATTGAATAGATTTTAACCTATAGAATGGGAAAACAATTTTGCTCGCTCGCTTCGCTCACTCGTGTTTAGCATACAGAACATATTACTATAAAATTTAGTACCGACGTTCAGTTTCAGGCTTTTGATATTTGTATTTTTCGAATTACAGTCTTTCAAAATAAACCCTGAATCAGGTAAAAACGAAAAAAAAAAACTGGGCGCCCATTATTCTACGCGCCCAATAGGTATATATAAGGTTTGGTAAAATCAATTAAGAATACTTCGGGCACATGATTTACTACTTATTTAAAGACGTTTAAGCAGAAAAATAATTGTCATACTCGAAAATTTTTTTTTCATTATATGGGCGAGTTTGCGTTTTGCAGAAAGTCACCCATACATGAGATGATTTTTTACTTTGAGTATGACAATTATTTTTCTACCCAAACGTCTTTACATAAGCAGTGGATCATGTGCCCGAAGTATTCGTAATTGATTTTACCAAACCTTATATATAAAATATATATTATAAAATAATACTATTTCCACAGTCTTGTAGGGTTTAAAGTTTGAATAGATTTAACCTATTAAATAGGAAAAAATTTGCTCGCTCGCTTCGCTCGCTCGCGATTAACATAAAGGGCATTATATTATTTATTACCGATGTTCTGTTTTAGCCGGTTGATTTTATGGTATTTTTCCGAAGTTTACCGTTATTCAGTGTTAATATTTTAGTTAAACATTTCAACAGATTTGAACGTTTGAACCTATAAAATAGGAAAAAAAATTTGCTCGCTCGCTTCGCTCGCTCGTTTTTGGCTTAAAAAACGTATTATAAAAGTTAGTACTGACGTTTAGTTTTAGACTATATATACCTATTTCTATCTTTTATAGTCGTTTTATTTTCTTGAACCCCCCCCGAAACTAAAACCTGGCTACGCCCATGTTATACATCTATGACAGACGGTATACTTCTGTTGCCGATAAAACAAAATAAAATAAAATGAATATTTTCGTGCGCCTTCCGTACAACAAACGTAACTTTTAGCCTTATTGTACGCACTTGGCCGGATTTTACTAATACATATACAGGGTTATTTTTTCACCAGTACAATAAATCAACATACGTAATAGTTGTCAAAAATAAAAAATACTAGCGATTTTTGTTACTACCCCTTTAGAACAAAAAAACAAAATTATCAATCCCCGAACTTATCCGCTAACTAATACAAAATGTGGATACGTTACGCATCTATCGATGCTTTGTTGCCAACTCGTGCGCCGCCCGGCCGATCGCTTACCCCACCCCGCCGCCCCCTACCTCATACCGCACCCGTTGACGCCTTGTAGTTAGGGCCTGGCCACACGGTGCGGTACGGCTGCGGCGCGGCGCCTGAGCGGTATCGCAACAGGTCTTTTTCATATAAAAAGGCATGGTATGCCACACGGCGCGTCCGGCGCCGCTCCGTCGCCGCACCGCAGGCACACCGGACAGCGGCGCGAGGCAGATGAGGCGGGGAGGGGTGCAAGCTGTGCGGTGCCGCGGCGGCACCGCTCAGTTGTATGTACGGCGTAGGGAGAAGTGTACGCTCGTTAGAATCAACGTATAATTACGTGATGCTGATACATATTATACAAAAAAACCCATTGTTTATTGTAGACTGTCGTCAACAGGGCAAGCCATTAGCCAAGTCAACCCTGTTCGGTGCCGCAGCGGCGCCGTAAGAACATTGCGGTGCCGCAGCGACGCCGTAAGAACATTACGACGCCGCATTGCTCGTGTGGCCGCCAGTGCGGTGCGGAGTATTGCGGTGCGGTGCGGCGCCGCGCCGTGTGGCCCGGCCGTTAGTGCGCACATGCGGTATTAGATTGGTTATAGGATAAAATAATTGAAATGAATAAAAAAATAATTTTTTTTTATTTGAGAAATGTACTCTATTATCGATACCAATGATGTGGTAAAATTTATTGTACCGATGAAAAAATATTCCTGTATATGACCGACCTTATTAGTTCATTTTGATGAAACGTGTAGATTCGCTTAGAGCTTTCCAAGTAAAAACTTAAGGCCTAAAATTCTCGTTTGCGACTAAAACCATATAGTTTTTGTGACAAAATTACGTGCAGAAAACAGTTTATGAACCCGTTACGCGCTCTATCGAGATTGCGTACGATTATAAATAATCGTCTCGTCTAACTGGGCCCTTAAGGTAGGGCATCACTCATGCAGTCTGCTGTACAGAGCAGCTTAGTACAGATTTTGTGCAACCAGACAGGCTACTTGCCGTATGCGGCTCATGGAATTGAAAAAAAAAAAAAAGTTTCTCTCTTTTCTTCCATTATATTATTATATACTAGCTTTTGTATGCCGCTTCGCCCGCATGCAATTTTTTTAGAAACTGCACTTTTTCGGGTACAAAAAAATAGTATGTATTTTATTACATACATTTTTATGTCGAGTCTGTGGTCGAGTCGATTATTCGCGTAATAAAGAGCTCTACAAATTGCAACGCAGCAAAATGCTCTGTAGCGCAACAAAATGCTCCGTAGCGCTGCAAAAATGATATATGGCGCAGCAAAATGCTTCGTAGCGCTGCAAAAATGATCTATGGCGCAGCAAAATGCTCCGTAGCGCTGCAAAAATAATCTATGTCGCAGCAATATGCTCTGTAGCGCTGTAAAAATAATCTATGGAGCAGCAAAATGCTCTATAGCGTAGCAAAAATGATCTATGGCGCAGCAAAATGCTCCGTACCGCTGCAAAAATTACCTATGTCTATTTTGTTTATTTATTTTATTTTATTCAGGAAACAAACAGTCGTTTACATCTTTCTTAAACTATTAATATCAAAATACTTAAAGACTAATAGTTCCATATATTTTTTTAAAACTATAAAAAATACGGCATAATACTAAATTTGAACTTATTACCTAGTAAATATAATAAATGAATATGGACATTTATTTTTTAACAGATTGCGTAACTTTATTTTATAAACAGCCAAGCTGTTGTTAAATAAATCTAAATCTTCAAATTCTCAGCAATATGCTCTGTAGTGCTGCAGAAATGATCTATGGTGCAGCAAAATGTTTCGTAGCGCTGCAAAAATGATCTATGGCGCAGCAAAATGCTCCGTAGCGCTGCAAAAATAATATATGTCGCAGCAATATGCTCTGTAGCGCTGTAAAAATAATCTATGGCGCAGCAAAATGCTCTGTAGCGCAGCAAAAAAGATCTATGGCGCAGAAAAATTCTCCGTAGCGATGCAAAAATTATCTATGGCGCAGCAAAATTCTCTACAGCGCAGCAAGGCGTAACTCAGTGGCATATCGTGCCGCACGTGCGTCGAGTTATCGCGCATATGCCATGCCTCACCGCACACGAAAGCCACACGACTTTTTGCACGTCGTGATTGAGTTTAAATTATAAAATCATTATGAGCCGAAATCGAGAAGTTTTTTTGGTCGTTAATAACTGAGATCAAATTACAGGTTTAATGTGTTCGTGTACAGGCTGACATGCGCTGAGGCTTCACTGGTTTGTAAAAAGCGTCGAACCTTTGGAGAGAAGATCGGCACGGTTTTGTTCTGTTGAAGTTACCGGAAAAAGGTGGGGCTATTAGTTTCTATGTAGGTACACCGTACACCGGATAGGCTGGCATTAGAGATGAAAATTCCCCGGAAAGTTTCCTTTTCTAATGAATATTTCCTGAAAACTTCCTGAAAATTTCCAAATTTGGAAGTTTTCAAAATATATGACTTGTAGAATATTTATGAATAATAACTTATCAGGGATGATTTTACCTAAAAACCTAAACAATTTACCTAAGGAAAAATTAAATAAAAATGTGTCTCTCCATACAAGAGTTACCCCCGACTCGTCACTCCTTCGATTCGTCACCAAAATTTTGTCTTTACTACGACCCCCGACTCGTCACGACTAATAATGATAATAAATTACTATTCAGATTAGATCAGATCACCTGATTGACTTTAGTATGAAAAGTTGTAACTAGGTATATTTTGTTTTAACGTCTGACAGTTTCATTGTCTGAACACACCCTCTAAGTTTGTCGAATGATTTCAATTTCACCCTTAGAATATAGCTTTATATTCTAATTTCAGTAAATAATTATATAAGTATTTCATTTTAGTAAATAACATAATTTCATTATGAAGACTTGAACCAGATATACGAGTGAGTTCATGTAGTCAATAATTTTATTGTAAACTGTTTTATTAACTACTAGCTGGTGCCCGCAATTTCGTTTGCATAGAATTAGTAAATGGACACGAAATTATTTTTACCCGACTACGGCGAAGGCAAAAGGAAGGATAATGATTTTGGCAGTCTATGTATATTATTTTCTGATTGCAGAAGGTGTTTGGTGTCAAAATAAAGAGCTTGAAGAGACCATTCCAAAAATCTATAACACATACCTATAGTAAAATGGTCAAGTATGAGCCTGACTCTAAAAAAAAACATTCATATCCCCGTTCATCCCATTAGGGGTTGAATATCTAAAAAATATGAAACGTGTGCTAATTATTTTCTTTTAGGACTACATTTACAAAGTTCCAAGCCTAAATGCTCATTTCAAAAACTTACCCATACAGAGTTTAGTACCCCTTTTTACCCCTAAAAACATTGAATTTTAGAACATTTTGAATTAATCTTAGTATATCATGCCAAAGAGCAATATCACCAAACCCTAAACAGATCAGACCACAAACAAAAAAGTTACATACAAATGTTGAGACCCCTTTTTACCCCTTTTGGGGGTGAATTTCGCAAAATCCCTGCCAAAGGCAGCCATGGTCCAAATATTACGTTTCTATCTTCAGTAGTTTTGCCTCGACGTTGATGAAAAAAAATTCATTCATACCCCTGTTCATCCCTTTGGGGATTGAATATCAAAAAATAAAAAAACATGTGTGTTTTTTATTTTCTTTAAAACTACGATTACAAAGTTTCAAGCTGAAACGCTTATTTAATATGTTTTCCCCATACAAAGTTTATTAACCCTTTTTAGCCCTTAAAAAATCGAACTTTAGAAAATATTGAATTAGAGTTTTAGGTAATCATGTCAAAGAACAATCTTACGAAATTTCAAAGAGAAACAAAAAAGTTACATATAAACGTTTATATCCCTTTAGGGGATGAATTTCGCAAAACCCTTCTTAGGAGATCTATACGTTACAAAAGGAAGGCACGGTCCAAAATTTCCGTTTCTAGCTTCAGTAGTTTTACCTCGGCGTTGATGAATCAGTCATGCGTTTTTACTTTATATAATACTAGCTGGTGCCCGCAACTTTGTTTGCGTGGAAATAGTAAATGGAAACGAAAACCTTTATACCCGACTACGGCGAATCCTTTCTTTTGGATAATGATTTTGGCTGTCTGTGTATATTATTGCCTGACTGCAGAAGGTGTTTGTTATCAAAATAAAGAGCTTGAAGGGACCATTCCAAAAACATACAACAGATGTATACGGAAAATAGTCAAGCATAAGTTTGACTCTAAAAAAGACATTCATATTCCCATTCATTTTTTTAGGGGTTGAATATCGAAAAATTATGAAACATGTGCTTATTTTTTATGTTAGGACTACATTTACAAACTACCAACCCGAAATGCTAATTTAATACATTTTTTCCATAAAAAGTACCCCTTTTACCCGTTACCCCCAGGGGTAAAACCCTTAAGAGATCAAATTTTAGAAAATATTGAATTAGAGTTTTAGTAAATCATGCCAAAGTGCAACATCAGGAAATTTCAAACAGATCTGACCATGAAAAAAAGTTACATACAATTGTTGATACCAGTTTTTACCCCTTTAGGGGGTGAATTTCGCAAAATACCTTCTTAATGGACCTATGCGTCTCAAAAGGAAGCTACGGTCCGATTATTACGTTTCTAGCTTCGGTAGTTTTGCCTCGGCGTTGATGAAAATAAAATATATTCATACCCCCGTTCATCCTTTTACGGGTTTGAATATCGAAAAATCATGAAACACATGTTTATTTACTTTCTTTCAGGACCCCATTTACAAAGTTCCAAGCCTAATAGACGGGTCTGGATAAGTTTTGAGGGTGCAAAAATTCTAAAGTCTTTTATTTTTTGCATATAGTTTCCGGACCTTCTTCTTAGTCTAAAATTTGATTTTGTGCCATTTTGGATGGCTGCGTTTGTAGCAATTTAGGTTTTTGTGTCTTTCATGGATATTGGCCCAAAAGTAAATTATAGCTAAAAATTTTACTTTCCCGATATTAAGGAAAGAGTAACCGATGCACATATGCAGTTTGAGTCGTATCCAACCAGGGTTTTTCTGGTATTCGGCTACTATATAAAACATGGTCCCACCAGGCCCACAACTATTCTAATGTCTGACAAATCTTAAAAAACTGTTCAGAGTGTTAATATCTGAGTCTGTAAGAAAGTTGTGCCACATTCGGCAATTTCGTATAAAGATATTCCATTTTTTTTCCTCAAACTCGCTATAAAAACTACTAATGAAACTTTTAGTTAGTAGAGTTCATATCTATATGATGATTATGGTGTTACAAAACACTTTCTATAAGTTTAATCATGTTTATCCGCGGGATTTTTTATTAGAATGTAAAAAACCAACTTTTATCATGTATCAATGGCGAATACGGGGTGCGGGCCTCTCGCCACGCGGGGAGGGGCCCAAGTTTCATATTAATACGACAAAATGAAATGACAATTATGTGACAACTTGACAAGTAATAATGTTCTAAATGCGAAATTTATAATTTCAATTTTAAATTTATTTCATGTTTAATCATGATGCCAAGACGAGACCATAATATTATGACTCGCCAATAAAAAATGTCTTCAGATCTCGTCTAGAACCTTCTGACTCCACTCTACGTTCTCTAACTCTATAAAGCTTGAATTTACAAACTCGTAAAGTAGAAAATAGGCTTAAGATAAAAAATATTTTAGTCACTGTTCATAGCTTTTCTGTTAGAGAACACAATGTTCTGGCACAACGACGACGCTCGAATATTGCTAGTGTGGGGTGTGCCTTATACAAAAGCTCATGAAGTAATGAAACGCTCAAGCTATGCATTTTGACTCATTAGACGGATCGCGCTGTTTTTTAGTGGGAAGTGGAAAAATTCTAATGTTGCTGAATTTTTTCTGTACCTATATGTAGTTGATAGAGTAGTCCCTAGGGAGTTAATAATTAAGTTTTGTGCCATGTCTGCCTATTGCCTTTTCAGCAATTCGATTATTTGTAGTTAATTTTTCCGTGGCTGCGTAACGTGAGACTTTAAAAAAATAAAAAGTTAAGGAGTGTTCCCAAAAAGGCAAGCAAAGTTTAAAATTGATGTAATTCAAAGGTCAGTTATACAAAAAACAAAATAACTTAAAGATAAAAAAATCATAGCTTCTAATACTACTTACTGTACCTACGCGGGCGGAGCTGCGGGCACCAGCTAGTTTTAACATTAAACTAACAAGCAATAATAAATAAATAAAAATTCAAAAATAAAAAACCTTTTATTTCCAGTTTCACAAATTAATGCTTTTTATAATACTAATTAAAAATTATAATAAAATTACAAATTAAATTAAAACTAACGTTAGGTATTATAAATCAATTATTTTATAAGACTAACATTATTATAAAATAATGCTAAACATAGTAAACATATATCGAAAAGCAGTACAAGGATCGGTCCACATTCGTACGTAGTGCTCTGATGTATCACAAGGCTTGACTTGGCGGGGCCCTGCCGTGCCCCTAGATATAAAATTGTCAACGGGATGAATAACAATATATACAAATATTATTTTGTTGGTTTGTAAAATGTATTTAATTATATAAATTATTACAATCAATTAATAACCTAATAAATAAGTCCTTAACCACGAGTATTAGAAGCATGTATTCAGAAACCTACGTATAAAATTCAAGCGTGGAAATAATTTATTTATTTTTTATTAAATAATACTATATATACAATAAATATGATGTAGCTGAAGAGACTATTCGGTTAAACGACTAATTTCAAGAACTAAAATTAGGTATTTGAAATTGTAATTTTTTTGGTGTTAGATAACCGAAGTTTCATGTGGAAGCCTATCGGATATCAAATTTTATTGTGCATTTATGTATTGTATAAAATCAGGCGACAATTACATTCAGCTTCGTCATTCGTGCTCCGCAAACAAAGTTGCGGGCAAAAGCAAGTTTAAATTTTGTAATCGCTGTAAAATGCGAAATATAAAAATTTTGAAACATGTAGTCGAATGAATGACATTTTATCACACACATTTACGTATATGTGTAATGTGTATGTTGTAGTGCGAATATTCCACAATACTTCGACCGCATATTATAATAATATTATTTTTGCATTTTATTATTTAAACCCTCCATGAAAAAGGCACAAACTTGGAATATAGATTCTTTATGACTTAATAATATTGAATACGTGAACTTTATTTAACGATTATGTGTTTTTGGAGCGCTTTTAGCTTAGGGAAACTAAAAAACTTAATTTCTCGAATCGCAGTCGCTTAATGTGGCACAAAATTTGGAATTAGGCCTATTTTAGTGGTCTTAAACAGAAAATAGTCGTTTATCACACTTTAGAATTTTTGCCGGTACTGTTTTCAAAAAATGACCCTAAGTCATTTTTTACTGGACGAAAACGACGCAAATTAAGTCTCCATACTCTGGAAGCTGTCCCAGTTAAGATACCATTAATATTTTAAACTTTAAATCAATATTGCCACTTTTATCGCCATATAAAAAAATCAACCACAAATAATGGAATTGCTGAAAACGCAGTGGGCAGAAATGGCACAAAACTTAATGATAAGCTCCCCAGGGACTACTTTATCAACACACAAAAATTCAGCGACTTTAGAATTTTTTCCACTTACCACCTCGAATACGCCTAGCGCGACCCGTCTATAAACGCTCATTTAATATTTTTTCCCATACAAAGTTTAGTACCCCTTTTTACCCCTTCAAAGATCGAATTTTCGAAAATATTTAATTAGAGTTTTAGTAAATCATGCCAAAGAGCAACATCACGAAATTTCAAACAGATCTGACTACAAACAAAAAAGTTACATACAAACGTTGATACCCCTTTTTACCCCTTTAGGGGATGAATTTCACAAAATTCCTTCTGAGTGGACCTACACGTCACAAAAGGAAGCCACGGTCCAAAATTTACGTTTCTAGCTTCAGTAGTTTTCACAGAGTACATTATATATAGGGGTAGTAGTTTTGCTTCGGCGTTGATGAATCACTCAGGCGTTGTTACTTTATATACCTAATAGAAGATAATAATAAGAAGATAAAGCGACAGTGTAGGTATTTGAAATCGCGTACTGAATCGCTGCGAGACATAGGCATGGTAGGTACACTGAACTATACGATCAATAAGTTAAATTTTAATTAAAAATTAAACATAGACATAATACGATCTTATAAAACATAACCAAATACCTACATGTTGGTGTCAATAGATGGCGTTGTGTCATGGTTCGTGCTTATTGTGTTCAATTGAATCGAAACTATAAAAACTATCTAATATTAGTGTAATTTACATTTAAAAAACTATTTTTAATAGATAAATGATCAGTTTTGAAAACGTCCTCATGGGGAAATATTCAGGAAGTTTTCAAGTAAACTTCCTGAAACTTTCCCGAAAATTTCCAAAATTTCGGAAACATTCCGGAATTTTCACCTCTAGCTGGCATATGTACAGTCGCCAACCGATTCGGTGTACCACTTTTCGATCTAATTACAATACGGTCCAAAAGGTACCCGGTGTTCGTCGTTTGTCGGCGAGTGGCGACCGTTATTATACGGTACCGAATATAGTCGTAAACCTTTATACTTGTTACGACTACTTGTGACAGCATAATATGCTATGAGCACCGGCTTGGGCAGATAGGGGTAGCCCTTCCGCTCCTATTGTAGAATAGGAGCGGATCGAAGTAAACTTCTACAAAGCCAACGTCTTGCTTTAATATTTTTATATAAGGCATACCGTAACATAAGTACTACCAGTAGATTTAGAGATACAACGTCGTGCAGTATTATATTATCATAAAAATAAAAATAAAATACTAATCCTGTGTTCTTAAGTAGAAAAGAGAGATTTCCAATTCTTTGGTAGACGCATCAAACATTATGTTCATTCTTAGAGTAATTATTGACATATAGAACACACCCACATTTTAAAGAATTTCATAGCTTACAAGAAACTCTACGCTTTAAATATAATCGATAGTAATTGATGGTTTTGAGACGATTACTTTAGAAATTTCCAGAAGTATTTGTGAACGTAAACAGAAACTGAAAGTGGCAGCGAAACCAACAAAATCGTGTAGGTGTGCTGTGTACAGAGCTTAGATAATTGTGTGTCAGCTCTCAGGCAGGCTACATACAAGAAACAAATAACAAACGTAATATTATAAAACTAGTGCTCGTCTAGTGGTCGAATATCACCATTTAGGCTATTTTTCCTCTTAGATACGAAATAAAAATGTAAATGTTGTCTATTGAATGTAAAAGCCAATTGACAAACGTAAACTCTTTTGTTTTGTTTGTGTGACAAAATTGTATTAAACGCATGGTAGTGTGTTATTGACTTGAGGTGTCTGAGGTACTGTTTGTAGCGTTATTTTTATTAATTTAATGTATTCGTAAGCATTATAGAAAAAATGGAGCTGTTCAATCCTTCTCCATATAAAATTTAACTGTGCCTAACTTCATACTCCTCTATTCGCCTAATTTTTCCTAAAAACGGAATACAACATTTTTGCTTCACGTACATACTACATACCTATATGTATTATGATGTATTAGCAATTAGATAATAGTAGAGTTCTAGTTTCATTTCTCTAAAAACAATTAACAATATAGTAAAAAAACACCGACTTTTATTTTCTTCTTGAGTACCTACTAGCGTGCACTCCGAATATTAATATATTGCGAGTTTTGTGATTTGTTTGCGACGAATAAATTAGTATAGCTCGCATTAAATCGCTTATTTATTTACTAACAGTTAATACCTATTTAAGTTATATTTAAATTCCTCATAAGTTCGGATAAAATATTATTCTTACCGACCATTACTTGAATGTCGCATTTATAATCAGGAATCTGGTCAATAGACTATTTTTTAAATTGCTATTGCAATTCGACTGCACGTCGAGTGTTTTGCCCGGTATTAAGTATTAAGTAGTAAACATCGTGAACTAAGCACTCACTAAACCAGTCCCTATCCTTGAAGCGGCAGACATTAGCATAGAAAAAACAATGACACTTGAAAGTAAACATATAGAAGAAACTTTACCTAGCCATCCATTCCACTGGTACAACACTGAACACTTCACTGAAATTCACTCTTGCCCGGTAGACCGACGACGGGCGCTGCTGACTGACACGGGATATGGGTTGGGCCGTCACGGCACTGGGGGCCGATGTGGTCCGACACGGGATTGGGGGCTGATGTGAACCAACACGGGATTAGGGGCCGATGTAGGGTGGTACGGGACTGGGGGATGTTTTGGGCCGGCACGGAACTAGGGTACGATATGGACCGTCACGGGACTGAGGGACGATGTGGACCGACGCAGGACCGACACGGGACCGCGCGAGGACACTACTGGCGGCGGCTTCGCCCGGCTCTCCTATAAATTCTTAACAAACTCAGACCGGCCCTGTACAGTCGCGCTCGACGCGCGCCCTTCGAGCTTAAAAGCTTTTGGCTCGGCGAGATTTCACGACTGCCGTATCTATAACTATAAAGTATATTGTGTGCTATTCAAATATATGTTTACTTTTTTATAGTTCGATAAATAGTAGAGTAGTAGAGAACATTTTGACTTTAATTTAAATTTTTTTGCTACAAAAGTTTATTTTCAAAAAGTTTATACATAAATAATATTCCTAATGATAACATAACAAGATGATCGAAAATGTACGATTCGGTGGATTTCACGGCTGGTTACGGTTGTTTATAACCATTGCGGCCGGCTATGTCCACGTGTGCGCGCCTGTACCGCGGCGCGCGCGCAGCCTTCGGTCATCGCTCGCAACCAGTCCGACCGCTCCCCCCGCTCCCCCCTCCCGCGCCCTCGGCCCACGAGCGCTCCCAAAATGACGTCGGGCGAGATGCCGCGCGCATATTTGGGCGCGCCACACGAAAGTGGACCTTAATGCGTGATGATAGAGGCGCGCGGCATCGGAATGCACCTGAGCTCCCGCGGGCTAGTGAGCGGATACAGAATAAATAGAAACAGAAGAGCATTATACATTCCGCACTACACAACGCTAACAGAGATCGCTCTCCGACACGATCACGAAGTATACCAGGAGTCCGAACGGTATAGGCTTTTCAATAGTATTCATGTACACAATAATAAACCCAGATCTTAGTTCTCTTTTCTGCCACTGGCTGCGCTAGAATTTTGGAAGTACCGATGCTAATGTGGCGGACCAATCAGCGCACAGTCCTGAATCGCGCTTGGTTCTTCTTGAAAATGGCGCGCTCTACCGGCAAAAAATCTGTCCCCTATATTGAGACCATTATTTTAACATTACGTTCGGACTCCGGTATCTGTGTACTTCGTGGACACGATACTCGGCAGGCTGTCAAATGCTGTAGAATTGTGCAACGTCCTCAAATGTTTCGCGGAGCGGAGATATTAAAAGTTGAATCGATACACGATCTTGCCTTCTGTCTCTATTTATTTTATGGTGGACCCATCCCGCGCACGTGGCGTCCCAGAATGTTGCTACTAAAGCATAGACGCGAGTTTTTCTTGCGTTTTCTCACTCGCTAATTGTCGCCATCTATATATTTGATGTTCTTACACTTAAGGGCCCAGTTAGACGAGGCACGCGAAGGTAGAGCACCTGTTTTCACTCATAGTAAATTGAGCTTTATCGACTAAGGCACACATTAGGTACTTACATATGAAATTGGCGTTTTGTCGTACTCTCAAATATATCTTCTTTGGGTAGGAATTATAATTTCAACTACATACTCCGCTATTACAACCGCTATTTACTCATGCATTTGTGTTTCGAAAACATAATTCATTAGTTTTTTTCTCTTTTGGTTCTTTTCTTTGCGTCACTCTGTTTACAAAATGGAAAACTGGAAATATCGTATTATTTTCGCGTACGAGTTCCATCACTTCCACCGTGGCACCACTGCCGCAGAAACGGTTTGAAGGATCAATGGTGTATACTGTATATGGCGGTGGTGTCGCAAAAGAAATCACAGTGCGTTTTTGGTTCCAACGTTTTCGTTCTGGAAATTTCGACCTGCAGCCCCGTGGATGGCCGGAGACCAAAGTTGATAATGAAGAATTGAAGACTATTGTGGAAGCGGATCCATCGCAAACCACATCCAAGTTAGCTGAAGGCTGCGGTTCTAGTGATAAAACTGTTTTAATCCACTTGAAGCAAATTGGGAAGGTGAAAAAGCTTGAAAGCAGCATACCGACATACGCGCGTCGACTGCTGCGTTACATTACTCAACCGGCACAATAATGAAGGAATTTTAAATCCAACCTGTGATGAAAAGTGGATCCTGTATGATAACAATAGTCAACAGCATTTTTGCGCATGAGTTATACATACATTATTTTTATTCCTTTTATACCTAGAAATAATAATAAGAACAAAAAATAGTTCTGTATTTGCTTTTAAGTGTAAAATATGAAAAAATCAAATCAATGAAAATACATGAAAAATTTATATAGAGGTGATTTATTAAAAGACAGTATCAATTTTATGATATAATCTTACAAAATAAGTTTTAAAATAGTGTTAAAATGTTTAAAAATTAACAGTTATGCTTTTCCGGTCATGTTCAGTAGAAGTTATCTTATTAACCACCAAATATAGTCCCTCAATCCTCAACATGCTTTCAGTATGTATACTGGCCTTGGAAACGTCTCTCAAATTCCAACTATATCTCGATGGAATCCTTCCCCTTGTTCTTCCGAATAAGCTCCCATATTATCTTTAAACTTATCAAAATGAGAATGGAACATTTGCCTCTTTAGAGACATCCTCAGGCCGACGATGAAAAAAAATCTTAATCATCTCGTTATTTTATTCATACATTTATTTTATAAGCCCATTTTTGGTCTTGATTTGTAACAGGTAGATGGAAGTAAGCTTGTCATGCCTCGCAAATCTTTAAATCTATAGTTAAATAACACTTTTTCTCTCTCACTTTAATAAATCCACATAGCAAAACATAGCAAACATAGCATAGCACACATAGCAAAACGAGTCACCGTCTCGTTTTCAAATTCTCGAAGCCATTTTGTACAAGATAATTCAGCGAAAAAAAAATATTAAACACATTATTTCTTTATAATATGCGAGGCTATACCGTCGTACACATGTAAGAAAGACAACCCTCATACCATACCTCTCTTTCGCCAGCAATAGAGCGCAAATACCGACTTTAACTGGAAGCAAAAATCATAAATGGTCAAATCGCTATACCTAACTTCTAAAAAAGCAAATATTTTCGATTTGTAATCGCACTTTTTTATAAATATTTGCTTATACATATAAGGTTTGGTAAAATCAATTACGAATACTTACTTCGGGCACATGATCCACTGCTTATGTAAAGACGTTTGGGTAGAAAAATAATTGTCATACTCAAAGTATCATCTCATGTATGGGTGACTTTCCGCAAAACGCAAACTATATAAAGAAAGAAAAAAATTTTTTTTTCGAGTATGACAATTATTTTTCTGCTTAAACGTCTTTAAATAAGCAGTAGATCATGTGCCCGAAGTATTCGTAATTGATTTTACCAAACCTTATATATTATATTCAGAATAAGTCAAGTAAAACCCATGCGCAAAAAAAAAATGTTGATCGGTGTAATCGGAAACGGTCATCGCAATGGCTGAACCTTTTTTAAATTTTTAATTTAGGTAACTTTTTCCTAGGGAAAAATTTCACTTCCTTTATTGTTGAATCGGCCAATCAGCGTGGATTTCTTCCTCCCTTCTCCTCCCGCCTCAGCGCATTGACACAGTTATTTGTTTATAAAAATTAAAACATTAGGCGTCTATTTAAGGATGTGTGGTCGCTTGTGTGGACGCCGCCACAGAGGCACGGAGTGTTGTGGCATAGCCCAGTCGAAAAAGCTCAATTTGCGGCGGCCGCGTTGCGATGGCCATATAGACGCACCCTTATGGTACGCGCACATTATGCCGGGCCGCAGCGTGCCGGGGCGGAGCGCAGCGCATCGCAAAATGCTAACCTAGCACACTGGTGACGGGCCGGGTCGCAGCGCATTGACGGATTTTGAGTACAGTGTACTGCCAGAATTTGTGTGCAACTAACGTTATGGATAGCTCTGACGAAGAACTTTTTTTTTTTGACTGCTGTAGAAGAATTTAAGAAGAAAAAAGTTCGTCAAAAAAGAAAACGTAAAATATGGATACATCCAATTTGTTCCAAGAGAAAGGTATTCGGCGAATACCTTTTTGTTTTGGGGTTATTTTCAGATGACTCCTGATCGATATTTTCAATTACTTGAAATAATAAAGAAGGATCTGCATAAAACAAATCCGCTTGCTATAGCACAATGTTGACTGGGCGCAGCGCATGGACGGAAATCCGCCTCGCAATAATGCGCGCCGCTGCGGCCCGGCACAGTCTGCGTTACTTCATACAAATTGTATGAAAGCGATCTGAGCGGATTTTTGCGGTGCGCCCCGGCACGCTGCGGTCCGGCATAATGTGCGCGTAGCTTAACGGGACATCTGTCTAGCTCAGATCAAATAAATACCTAGATGGCGCATGGCGCTTGTTTCAACTGAAGCCTCAAAAACTACGCTACTTTGTGTAAACACACGCGGTCACGCACACTCATGCAAAAAAAGTACGCTACTTTTCGTCAGTATCGAACGAGTCGTCGTGCAGTGATTTTGCCACAAAAATGCCGTCCTGCGCTATTAAGTGGTGTAAAAATTGTACGAAGGCGAACAAAAAGTGTCAGGGAATAACATTTCATAAGTAAGTACACACAAAACTGTAGTTTGTTTATGATAATTTATCACAATTTTGAGGTTACTCGAAACAAATAATGACAATTTCATAATGGCGGATCGAGAGAGTGTTGCCAGGATTTCATATTCTCAATAGCCTAAAATAAGGTAAGTAATTTGTAGGCAAATTCTTAACAAAATTATGAAGTAGAGAGTCAGACTGTATTTTTATTTTTTAATTAGGAAGTTTTGAAGTTTGAAGCAATTTAAGGTAAATGCCCCTATATTCGGTATACGGAAAATATCGGGAACGATAATTCCGCCGTCTGTAGACCGATTTTCAAAATTCTTTTTTTGATATAAAGGGTATAATCCCAAGTTGGTCCGGTTTTCAAAAAAATGGTGACCTGATGATGGGATCCATGAGGAATCGAGGGAACTTCTCGAAATTTTTATGGAAATATATGGTGATTTTGACTTTTTCTGAAGTAGTCCAAGCATATGCTACCAAAAAGTAAGATTTTGCTCCAAGTTATACTCTGGATCCAAAAGTGCAGAACAGAACTCCTGACTCCTTATAGATACATGTTTGGGGATTTCGGCGTTATTTATAGAACTGCAAGCATAAGCCACCATGTCAATTAAAGTAATCATCATCATCACCACCACCATCACACCATACATCATCACATTTTGATGATATAAAAGGTACTTCTTATAGTATTTTACACCAACACGGAGATCTTTGAATATTACTCTGTCGTTTATGGACCTATTTGCAAAATTATTTTATTGCTGTAAAGGGTATTATATTCGAAATTGCTCTTTTGGTCACTAAAGTGTAAACTTGATGATGGGGGATCCATGAGGAATCGAGGAAACGCCTTGAAATTTATATGGACACATATAATGATTTAGATTTTTCCTGAAATAACACAAGCATTATTATGCTACGAAAAAAAAAATTAGGCAAGTGGTACACTGACTTGTCGGTGACCGTATATTAACTACCCTATTACCATAATATTATGTATTGGTACACCTAATTCGAAACTTTTCATCTTTACCTATCCTTTATCTAAATTTATCTATAAATAGATAATAAACAGAATTATCACTTTCTGTTTTTTGTTTCATATTTAAAGACGTTTTGAATGCAATAAAAATGTTCTAATCTAACCCATTTTTAGAATTCCATAGTTAGGGAGAGTTGTGACAACGTTATTTCGCGCCAGGTTTTTGTTAGGCCGTGTTACAACTTTTACGTAAAATAGAGCTCTGCAAAGTTTTTTGACATAAAGCTATGGAAAACGAAACATAAATGTCACAGAAACGTTAACATGGCCGAATTCCTATACAATTTTCGAAATTTTATTATATTGTTATCTCGAAAACTACGGATCTTATAATTTTGAAAACTTGCGAAATTATTGCGATAATAAAAGAACTTAAAGCGGTAAAATTACCATAAACCAATTAATAGTACAAATGTGGGATGTTATTCGAAAGTTTAGCCAACATATCTAGGGTAATGAAAATTTAGTATGGCAACACCGGCTCACGCACACAATGCTTAAAAAACCGGCTTCATTTTGTTGTTCGTAGAAGTCCATCTATACTTTTTATTTGATCAGGGCGCCTAGACAAATTACCTTCGTTAAAATTCGGAAAGATCTGTCGTATCGACTTCTCTTTTGAGATCACGACATTTTGTCCCTAGCCAAACGCACACTGTTGTTCGAATCGCAACAACGAATTGCTCAAACGTTAGCCTGTCAAGCGTCAGTTGCTGCACGGCAGCAAGTGACAGCATGGCTCTCAAACGTCGCTTGCTGCCTCGTGGCAAGCTGGGCACGCCCATAGAATAAATTTCTAATTTATAAGTGGTTTGTTTGTACCACATAATTTATACATTTATGTAATTAATATTAAGTTTTTTATGCGTATACTAAGTATTTTCCATAAATCTACAACATTTACTTCAGAAAATCGAATGAAAAATATACGTTTTTATTGCTATTTTATTTCATAGTGAGTTTATGATTTTCTTGTGAAATGCATTTTGAATTGAACATTTTAGTAGAAATTTTATTAGAACGGTATTTATTCTAGAGTCTACGAATAGAATATATGGATAAGAATAAGTAAATTTATTACTATGATTGTTTTTCTAAGACATTACCGTCAAAATAGGCCTAGTTTCGGAGGGTTCAATGAGGGAGTTCCCTTATTGTACATTGTAAAAAAATAATGAGTTACTGTAATATTTAACATCCTGAAATGTATAAAAATATAAAAATATGTATTTAATTATGTCCCAGTTACAGTTTATTGAGCAATCAAAATATGTACTATGTCAGATATTTTTCATAGTAATTGTAATTAGTTTTGCTCCAATCCTTGTTAATACAACTGTTTTCGTATTAAATTTTTATGTATAATATATCCAATTACGTAAATAAAGCAACATTCACTGTATAGAAACATACATTTTATATTTATTTGAGTTTTAAAACAAAATATTAAAAAAGACGAAGTTTATGTGTTTGTATCAAGATTCCATTTATTAAATTAGTATTTTTCTAAATTCCATTTACGTCATCACTTAGGAAATCTATTCTACTTTTTAAATATATGTCGAAGAGGTTAATATTTTGTTGCTGAATTGACAAGCAAGTCAATAGTACGGAAGTATAATCGACGGGAACACTAGCGCCATGTTGTTTGGTGTTGATAGAATCCGGTCGACCAGTTTGCGCGCTCGGTGTGGTGGGAGTTGTGATCACGTTTTCCCTCCAAGGAATGATCATAGATTATTATGCTACCAACCGTCGTGGCGGCAGGTTCGCCTCGGGGACTATCGGTGTTCTTGTTAGTGATAGTGAATATAAGTGCTAAGTAATTAAATGAGTGCAGTCGTTATTATTTTAATAGACAGTGAAAAGTAATTAAAACAGTGTGAAGTGTTTAGCTTTAGTACTATTGAGAATAATGGTGAAGTAATGCTGTTTCTCCTCTTTTCATTTTGTAACCAACATTACCCACGATAAGCCCACAATGTTAATTTGAGAGCCAGTACTTTAATATAGTGCGATATTTGAAGCATGTTTATCTCATGTCTTCTACATCAGAAAGTGGGATTCATGTTGGTTCAAGATGAGAATTTCAAGTATTTGTTCAAGTTAAAAAAAAGTGACGGTAGTTGAAAAAAAAATGTGTAATCTTGTGCGGTTTACAAAAAGTGAAAATAAAATCAGTGCTAATAATGTGGATCGAGTTTGGTAGTGTGCAACCAAGGCAGCACGCTAAATGTATGGCGTAATTGCGGAAAGATGGGACAACAGCGGGCCGAATTCTCTGAAGAGTGGATCGTGCCGGGAGTTCTACAATGACTGTGCTGCTGTGCCGTGGCAGTGGCAGACTGCGGTGTAGTAGTGGCAATAGCTCGGTAAGCTCAAAGATGGGCCGCGGGGCCCCTAACTTATTGATTTTTAATATGTGCAGGTGTATCTGCTTTGTATTTATTACAATCGAGGGATAGTGGTATAAACCGTGGCTGGTGGTGATGGTATGAATACGTGACGACGGCGGTGTCATGCGCTCTGGACGGTCCAGTGGCCGTGACTGCGGCGGGTCGGAAAGCTCAGCATTGGACTCCGGTGAACTTGGTTACTTTGTAAAAGATTGTAAACGCACTTGTATTCTCCTTTGGTATTATGAGGGTCTAACAGTACTTACATTTTCTTTAGAAAATCTTAGATCGTTAAATTGAAATTCAATTTATTGAATAATGATTTCTACATTTTCCCGTTAAAGTTAAAGAAGTTCTTTAGTAGAACATTATTGTCGTGCCGTTATTTTTATGTGCAGATGGAAGTTCGACGTTCGAGCGGTAACGGCAACCGAGTACCGATGGGCGCTCCAAGGTATGCAGCGAGCAGCGCTGTGTGACCGAGCAGCTTGGGCGACACCGTCAAGTGCACATCTTTAGTGGACTGGTCTAGTCGCTTCACAATGATGGGAGATACTTGGTGAAGTTGTTTTTGTATCATAATTAGTGGTGCTTAATTATGCTGGATTTATAAGCAAAGGTTTTTAGAAGTTCAAGTAAATGAGTAAAAAGGAACGTAAAGTAAAAACTAGTACATAGTACATACATCTTAAAGCCTATTATTATTATTGTTTGAATGACCGCTGAAGGTCACACCGGAAAATACAGTACTAAAGTTTAATTACTTTATCTTTTGGTAATTACATGTCATTATCGAGATTTCATTCCGTGATATCAAATAATTTGTAACATGGTAATAGGTGATAAATGAGACGACTATAGTTTTCAGTTTACAATTTCTCATAATTAAATTACCAATGCTCTTTATTTATTTTCGGTATGTCATACATTCATACCGGTCTTATAAGAAGGTGAATAACACTGTCGAGTCGATACTCACTTAGCAGACTTCAGTGATTATTAAGTTGGTCCTTAAACAAACTACAACCTATTTATTGGACATACTATAATCTTTTTATATCAGGCGGAATCGGTAAAGATGACAAATAAGAATTTAACGTTTGATTTTTAACTGTATGATACATGTTGCGGCTAGGTGTTTCCACCGGTTATTTGTTGCAATTGTTAAGCGCCTGCCAGAGGCGGATCAAACGTTGAGGCCGCCATAGGCAAACATGTCATCGGCGCCCCTGGGGGCGGGGGGTGATCGCCCAGGGCTTCGGCCTGACCGGGTATACCACTTCGCTTGGTCGGAGCGCCCCTTTGTACCCTCGCGCCCCTAGGCACATGCCTAGATTGCCTTTAGAATAATCCGCCACTGGCGCCTGCAGTTACTTTAATGAAGCTCAAACTTGCTGTTTACTTTTGAAGCATATAGACATACAGTTTTAATTATTTATTGGGGTACTACACATGTAGTAACACAAAATAATAATTGATTATCAATTTCAAGAGCGGACTTTAAAGAACATCATGTATGTTGGAACTTTCCAAGAGTGTTAAGGAACTTTGTCACTTTATCGCTTATGGTAGCCACTCTCGCTACGGTCTACCGTATGACATACTGTTAAAACACAGTGTGTCTGCTTGTAAGTTAAAGAAAAGCTAAAACTTGTTGTAAACTGTGAATTTGGAATCTTACATACCTACTTTTAGACAATGCTAATTTCAATGATCATAACATTACAATAGTTTGTATGGTACGTCCATGAGTATACACACGATGGGTTACATTAACTATCGGACATCAAAGCTTAATTGAAACAAGACAGAAGAACAATTTTCCCATCTTTTTGCTAAAAGGTGGCCCTGTGCGAGTTTCTTACGCCGGTTCTTCTCGCCGGGCTAGTTTCCGAACCGGTGGTAGGCATCATGTAGGACAATTCTATAAGCGTTATATTATAACCTACATGGAAATGGAAATTTTGAGTTTGAGTTTAATTCACAACAAAAAAAAAAGAGGTTAAAAAAAAGCGTTCGCGATTTAAAGAAGTTTAATCGAATTAGCATTTTGATTTCCCGGTAGCAGCTTAATAAACAGCAATTATCTTCATTCTCGTGGTGCTTTACTCTTTTGTTCTTTGGCTTTTTGCCATTGCAACGTGGTGCGTACCTACTCCTCCTATAATCTTCTTCTAGTTTCATCGAGGATCTCAAAACAGCTTTAGCATGCCCCTAGGGCACCCCTGAGATCACATCAACAGGTTTTTATTTGGTGGTTACAGCTGTTGATCCTAAAGTTACAACAGTTACAAGAGTTACAATGGTGGAAATATATGGTGTGGTGACGCCCGTTTCAAACGTAATTTGCACTATGCGTTATACGAGTACACAGTATTTACGGTATCCCATTACAGCATAGTAGTGATGTTGTTGTTGATGGTATCCCATTACTACATAGTAATGAGTTGGTGATGATGGAATTCCGTTGCTGTGTAAGAATGATGTCAAGTATGTACGTCATTACTACACACCAATGATGTTGTTGATGGTGGTATCCTGTCGCTACTTATTAATACACATTGAGTAGTGGCAAAGGCATAATGATTTTGATGGTGGTATCCTGTCACTACTTATTAATACACATTGAGTAGTGACAAAGGCATAGTATTATGCGGTTCGTATTGGTATCCTATTGCTGTGTAGTGACGATGGCATGTAGGTATGTTTGTCGTTACTACATAGTGATGATGTTGCTATTGACGGTACAACGCTATTACTTGCTGTTTGATACAAAGTCATGATGAGAAATGGTATTATTTTTGGGTTTCTATTTTCACTTAGTGACAAGTTTTAAATGACACGTACCTAATGATGAGGATATAGTAACGGTCACATGTTTTGCGTTGCGTCAAAGAATTACGTTAACATCCTAAATTTGAATGTTTTTAATGCGGTTGGTCTACGGCATAAAAGATATGCGATGGGTGCTATAACTGGATAGGAAACATTGTCCTTAGGTGTATATGAAATAATGGATTTAAGTGGATTTAAGCAACAGCAAATGAGTGAGCAATTGATCTCTCATTCGGTTACCGTAATGTTGTACCTGGGTCTAGCCATTATGTGCGGGAGATAATCGGGTAATAGATTGTCTAAATCAAACAAAGTACAGTCAGCTTTATGAATTAAGATAGCGTTCAGTTTGAATCGAGGGTTATAGAATGCCATATCACGTGATGTGATAAAAATGGTCAGGTTGGCCGAGCTAGGGTAAAGCTAATACCTTGGTTTTAGGTTTGGTTACAGGATTTACTCACGAGGACGTGAGTCACGCAGGATGGCCGTGTCGAAGAGGTTAATATTTTGTTGCTGAATTGACAAGCAAGTCAATAGTACGGAAGTATAATCGACGGGAACACTAGCGCCATGTTGTTTGGTGTTGATAGAATCCGGTCGACCAGTTTGCGCGCTCGGTGTGGTGGGAGTTGTGATCACGTTTTCCCTCCAAGGAACGATCATAGATTATTATGCTACCAACCGTCGTGGCGGCAGGTTCGCCTCGGGGACTATCGGTGTTCTTGTTAGTGATAGTGAATATAAGTGCTAAGTAATTAAATGAGTGCAGTCGTTATTATTTTAATAGACAGTGAAAAGTAATTAAAACAGTGTGAAGTGTTTAGCTTTAGTACTATTGAGAATAATGGTGAAGTAATGCTGTTTCTCCTCTTTTCATTTTGTAACCAACATTACCCACGATAAGCCCACAATGTTAATTTGAGAGCCAGTACTTTAATATAGTGCGATATTTGAAGCATGTTTATCTCATGTCTTCTACATATATATCACATGCATAGGTAGTACATAAATTATAACAATATAATTTGGAGAAATAAAAATCGCGGGAATCGAAATTAGACTGACAATTTTATAGTAGGTAACTGTAACTTATTTTATATCGGTTTTTGAATTAAAATTTTATATATAATGTGTGCACCTACGTAAATTAAGCAAATTGTACTATATAGAAACATAAATTTGGCCTTAGTTTAGATTTGCAATAAAAATATAAGAAAAAGTCGTGTGTTGTGTTTGGATCAAGATTTCTTTTATCAAACTAGTATTTTTCTTAATTCCAATTATATTATCAATTAGGAAATTTAATCACCTTTCTAAATATATATAACATGCATATGTTTTATTCACATTAAAACATTATAATCTTGAAGAAAAACACGACGGAAACGTCTTATGATTTATAGAGGTCGGTACTCCGTGCATCTGTCATGAGGGAATGAGGTCGTCCTCCTCCTTCCTCTCCGTAATGTGTGTGATGAGGTATCATTTGGCATGTTCCCACTTGAGTGTCAATAACGAAGTCAAAAGTAAACAATCAGTGCAAGTGTTTACGTTATTTGAAATGTTTACTTTCAAGAGGATAGGTACTTAATTATACTGAATCTAATAACTAATTTTGTATAAATCTGTTTCTATATTACGTAATCACTTAGGAAATTAATTATATTTTTAAATATATACATCATCCATAGGTTTTATTTACTTATTAACATTAAAATTGCGAAAAAAAATCGCGAAAAAAATTGCGGGAGAATGTAAGGAAAATTATTTTTTGGTGGCAAAAAGGCCCGACGCTTGTCTGCATAATCTGTCAAAGAGTGTCAAGGCGCTTGACAGGTTAGTTGTTTATGATTTCAAGAATTTAGCCGTCAGTTGTGAAGTTGTCAAATGTCATATTTTTTTTTTTAATTATTGATGGCGTTACGGCATAAAACTATTTGTCAGTGTCAAGTTAAAAAGGCAGACAACTAGATTTAATGTAGGTACCTATATGATTTCAACACCGTATTATTTTCAAGTCTAATGTCTAGTCAAAGTTCAAAATACAAATAGTCAGTGCAAGTCAGTCGATTCAGTAAAACGGTACCTAGAAGATTTATTGAAAGTTCCTAGAGTGTTTTGTATAAAATGGAATCAAATTTCAAGTGTAGAAATTTACAATAAGAATAAAGTAGGTACTTATTTAACAAGGCCGATTATTACGGTTGTAAGGCTGAAACATGAAGCATAGATACCAGGAGTCCGAACGGTATAGGCTTTTTAATAATAATTATGTACACAATAATAGGACCAGATCTTAGTTCTCTTTTCTGCCGCTAGGCGTGCGAGACCGACGAGTACCAAGTGTTGCCAATACTATTATACCGAGTGTTGCCAATACTATTATTTATTACAATTATTTTTAAATTACCGTTAGGCAATTACCGTGTTCTACGGTATCTATTTTTCGAGAACAGTTTCTAAGAATTTCCTAAAACTTTTATATAATAAGTTTTCAATCTTTCCAGAGCTGTCAATAGCAACTTTAAACTTCCCGCGTAATTTCAAACGAGTGCATGTCGAACCGTCGCGCGCTCTACCGGCAAAAATCTGTCCCCGTAATTGAGACCATTATTTTAACATTACGTTCGGACTCCTTGTTATCTATACTTCGTGGGCTGGAACTTCAATATGCACCGAAATCCGAAACACCGGGAAAAATTCAGAGGATTATAAATTAGACACACAATTGGATAACTGTTTATCTATTGTATGACTCCAGAGTTCTATTTTGAATAATTATATTATATAATACATTATTTAATTAATTATCTTCTAGTTTTCATTGATAATACAGATTTTATACAGATTTCTTGCCAAATGGTCATAGGACACACATTATAAACAGATTTTAAGAGATTACACTAAAGGCCATACTCACGGTGCGTCCAGCAAATCCAGCACCGGTACTATTATGAATTTTAATATTATCCGGTGTTCAGCATAAAATATGTGTACAGTCTGACAAGGATCTTTTGGCACGTGGACAAAATCAGAACTAACATCTTGTAAAATGTCACTTTTAGTATTATATTGTATTGTTTTGTAGTTGCGACACTTACCTTTTGGCACGTGGATAAAATCAGTACATCGCCGTCTTGTAAAATTTCACTTTTAGTAATAAGTATTGTTCTTATTTGCGACACTCACGCCCCCATCCAAGTGCCAAAAGATCCTTGTCCGACTGTAATGGCGCGGGCGTATCTATTGTCTTGCGAATGATACCATCTAATAAAAAAGAAGGAAAAGGTTTTAATGTAAACTGCATTTTTATTTAGTATTAAATGACTATTTCTAACTTTTTTAATTAGAATATGATATAGTTATAAACATTTGTTAAAATAATAATAAAGTACACTCGTTTTATCTAAGATTTTTCAAGTTACTTTTTAAAAATACCAACATTTTTCTGGTTGGCAACATGCAAGAACGAGACACACGGCCTCCCTTATGGCTATCTCGCTCGGCTCGGATTTGCCTCTATGATACGTGCATTGTGAAATACACTCTATTACCAAGGCAATACAGTTCTTTTTAGTAATTACAAAATACGGAGTCTTCTAAGTTCTATCCTTAGGACTATATCCATGTCCTGGTAACACTTTAAACTGGCCAGAAGAAGAAGAAGAAGATGAAGTACAATAATTTTTGTTTGTAATCAAAATAACAATTTACCTAACTTAGGCCTTTACATCCGATGATGGATGATTTATACAGTATTCTCCGAGCGAAGTAACCACTCTTGAAATACTGTAGTGCCTGGGACAGTTGGTTTTTAAATATCGTATGATTGCCCAAGCGCATACGGCATTCTCACAACATAGCCACCCTAGTCCAGAGGAATGACTAGTCAATACGTCTGGGGCCAACTATGTGCGGGTTTCCTCACGATGTTTTCCTTCACCGGTAGAGCGTCCGTATAATGTACTTGAGATCTGCTGGCCGATTCTGTATCGTTATACATAAAAGTTGGCTTCAAGGCTTCATACTGGTGGAGAGAAGAAAAAAAGAAGAAACATACTCACATACTTTTATATTTATAATATTAGTAGGATTTTTGACTACTTAAATATTATCATTACCTTATATATAAGTAAAATGCGTTTTAAATCTTTATAATTTGTAGGAAGTGTTTTTTGTAGTAAGCAGTGACGTAGGGTTCCTATAACTCCATTCCTATCGGCTTCCCTTGTCACATACCTTTTGCAAACCTTCATAGAAATCCCTACCTATGATACAGGTTCCGGCTTCCCTTTGAAGAAGTGATATAAATCATAATGTAATTATTAATGTATCAAAACCGCTACCAACCTAAGTTAATTTGTATTCATTCTGTGACAGGCTCTAACTAGTGTGTAAATAATAATAATTATTAGCTGTGTTGATTTTTAAATTGTATAATGTTATTATTGGTTATGTGACTTCAAGATTATTTAAAGAAATATCTGCATTATGTAATTCCTTTGCAAGAAATAAAAGTATTTTTACATTTTAAGTTTATTTTCTTACTAAAACCATGTAAAACTTACTTAAAAAAGTAAAATAAAATGTAGATACTCTTGTATTGTTATTATTTAATCAATCCTAATACGGACACTTGATACGGCACAACAACTTTATTAGAGGAATAATTGAAGGGATGGTAGTAGAAAACGTGGAAGGCCGAGAAGAACTTTTATGGACAGGTGTAGGCGAATGTGATGGTCGTGTCGTATCAGGAGGTCAAGAGAACGCCCGGAGTGCAGAGAGGAATGGAGAAAGCATCACTGACAAGAGCAAAGCACTTAAATTAGAATGAATGAATAATTCTAGCAAGACAATGCTTATAACAAATTCAAAGTGTTATGGCCGCATTGTAATATTTTGTCTACAATATGTGGTAAGTGTTAGGTTTACTTATTTATTGCAATAGTACCCTGTACAGTCAAGGTACTTTAATAACACTTCCTTTAACGTTATAGTTCTGTAAAATTGTAAAGACTATTTCAATTATTTAGTCACAAATATACTATAGAGATTAAATATTAAGTATTTAATTGGTTAACACTGCTTGACTGTTTATAATAGGTGTAGGTATAATAGCATAGATATATAATATTAAATTTTTAATAATTAATCAAAGTATAATAGCAAATATTTCAAAACTTTTATGAGGTGTTTGTGTCCTTCTAACCCATTTATAAGACGAAGGTGTTGAGCATCGATGACAATAAAATATCATTACATTGAAAAACTTATAAATTTTAACTACTAAATACAAATCTTTATTTCTAAGGAAGTTTCAGAGAAACTTGCTTAATTATGAACTCCATTTGTTACCTACTATAATTTAGGTACCTACTATACACCTAAAGATTGCTTTCAGCTGATATAGTAGCGTGTAAAGATTACAAACTGCAAGTAAGCTACAAATTAAGAAATTTATATTTTAACAAAGTGTTGAATTATACTTGAATACAATGAATTACATATTAGGTATTGACAATAATTGTGATTTATTGAATACTTTAGATTGAATTCTTTTGACTTTATGCAATATAGACTACTAGCAGAAGGTGTTGTATAGACCCTTTAGGCAACTTTAGGCAAATCATTATTATTTACAAATAACAGCTGATCAATAAAAATCCGCCATATTGTTCGTTGAGGCGATAAAGGTAGCCCCCTGGGTATCTTTATCGTTAGGTCGATAAAGATAAAGATCACGATCTACTAAATGTCACTTACGGCCGCTTGTCTAGGCATTGTATGGAGAAACACGTTAGAGCAATTCGTTATATGAGTGCATCGTTAGCGTATTCGTTCAAAGTGGCTGCTTGGCTACCAATTTTTTTAACGATACGACTGAATATGTCATTTAACGCACGCTTATGTCAATCCCATACATTTTTTATTCACGAAGTTCGCCGTCGATATTATTTAATGCATCTTGTCTAGCCCTCCTGAGCTGTCTAGTAATAAATCTTAAACTACTTATATGAGGCGCTTATGTCCATTTATTACAACACGTGACAAATGAATATTGTGCTAATAGTGTAGGTATAAATAATAATGAAGCACTTATGAGTTTTAATAATAGTGTGTAATTATGTCTCGATAACGGCTAAAAGCTTTAGTTAGGTCATTTGATGAAAATTGCCGTACAGTTTGATCGTTTTCAAGCCACTCAAAGTCACAAGTAAGATACATATGTATTTAGTTTTCCCTAACAAAATAAAACCCAACCAAGAGCATGTCAGGACAGGTCTAAGGAGGGTTCCGTAACTATAAACGCGTAATATATTTTTTTTTATTACTCCAAAAGTTACTGTCCGAATTGGTTCACAATAATTTTCCTAAAGAGTTTTTAGTATGATACCTATATCAGCATGGAAATTTGCAAGTTTCTATCTCTTATAGTTTAAAAATGCTAGGGGGGGACCAATTACAAACTACTTTGAAGGCCGATTACTCGAAAATGGTCAACTTTATAAAAAGGTAACGTATGAAACCTTGCATTTACTTTAAAAGACCTATTCTACGATACCCCACACGATGGGGTAGAGTGAAAAAATATTTTTCATCCCCACTTCACATGTATGGAGAGCCACCCCTAAAATATAAAATTATTATTTTTTATGATCCCGAAACCGTAATCTATACACAATCTATAACTGCACCAAATTTCATCAATTTATTTTCATAATTACAGGAGCTAGAGGCGCGGACAGACAGACAGACGGACAGAGCGAAACTGTAAGGGTTTAAATATTACGGAACCCTAAAAACACGTCTGTTGTATGGAAGCCCCACTTAAATACATATTTAATTGTGTTTTAGTATTTGCTGTTAGAGGTAACAGAAATCCCACCAAAAACATTCTGTAAAAAACTAGCCAAGTCTCGATTGAGCTGCTTGTTTATCTCTAAAAAGTAATGAAATCTAGACAAAGTCGTGCCAAGTCTAAGGTTCCTTACTGCAATTTCTTTATTATTATAGTTAATGTTATGTGACTTGACCGTTGAACATTCTTTATACGTTAGTGGGTTCAAGTCAATTTTGTTTTCCAAGTGTCAATTTTCCATCGTCAATGGGTAGGCGGTTCTGGCGACAGATTGGTGCAATGGTGTCATGGAGCACCTGGTTTTGTACCCTTGTGTACCCTTCAACGGCCAAGTCACACAACATTAAATATATTAATAAAGAAATTGCAGTAAGGAACCTTAGACTTGACACGACTTGGTCTAGATTTCATTACTTTTTAGAGATAAACAAGCAGCTCAATCGAGACTTGGCTAGTTTTTTACAGAATGTTATTTGTGGGATTTCACTTCTTTTTGTAGAAACGTGGGCATATTGATTTATTTTATTAGATTTTAGTGTAATTTGTGTAGTGTTCGAGTAGAATAAAATTAATCGTTCGACTATTTCTTCTTGTAAACTTGTAAGTATAAGTATAAAAGCCAGTCTAGTCATATCCAGAGTTTTCCTTTAATTTTATTTATATGCGTATTAAAAGCAGAAGGGGAGGAATTCGCCCAGCAGTGGGACGCTATAGGCTAGATTAAATTAGAAGATGTGTCCCACTACGTTGGATTTTTGCAATGACAGTCGATTTTTTTATGTACCAATAGTAGAAGGGGGCATTACCATATCTCTAATCAGCTGAGACCAGCTGAGGGTTCTTCATCAGATACTTCAGACCTTCGATTTTTGACATCAAATGAAGTGGCCCAACAAGATGAATATTTTTTGTAAAGGCGGTATGTCGATCTCTAATAGTTTGGTTGGGCTCTTGTGTTTTCTAATCAGGGTCACCAGGTACTCCAGATCTTCGATAATCCTAGTTTTTATAGTTTTCCCTTCATGTGGTCATTAAACCCTAAAAACGTACACGGCCCGTGCTAACAGCAAATTACTAATTAGAACGGTTAGCGGATCAGTCATTCGTTAGTAAAACCCTAACTTCTATGTGGTAGAGCCATGCTTCGGCACGAATGGGCCGGCTCGACCGGAGAAATACCACGGGCTCACAGAAAACCGGCGTGAAACAGCGTTTGCGCTGTGTTTCGCCGAGTGAGTGAGTTTACCGGAGGCCCAATCCCCTACCCTATTCCCTTCCCTACCCTCCCCTATTACCCTATTCCCTCTTAAAAGGCCGGCAACGCACTTGCAGCTCTTCTGATGCTGCGAGTGTCCATGGGCGACGGAAGTTGCTTTCCATCAGGTGACCCGTTTGCTCGTTTGCCCCCTTATTTCATAAAAAAAAAAAAAAACTCTGTACCAAATTTCAGCTCTCTAAGTTTATGGGAAGTACTAGTCCTATTATGATGATCATGAGTAAGTGAGTGAGTGAGTGTCGTAAATGCGAAACTTTGCTTTCGCTTAACTTCGGAACTAAATGACCTACAGACTTGAAATTTTGAATTTTAAGTATGTAATTATAGCTTACTGGATGACGAAAATTTCTGCGTTGTGGTGTTATCCAGAGGTTCTCAAACAGGGGCCTGAAAATGCGTCGAAATGGTTCCAGTAAAGGATGGTACGGCAGTGTTTGCTTCGCGCTCGACTTGGCAGGGGCACTGCCGTGCCCCCAGATACAATATCGTCTGTGAAAATTTTAACAGTCTAGCTATTATGGTTCATGAGATACAACATGGTGACAGATAGACGGGCAGACGGATGGACAATGGACGGATGGACAACAATGGATGGATAATGGGGTCCTGTTTTTGCCCTTTGGATTCGGAACCCTAAAACCTAAAAATATTATGGTACGTAAGAACTTGGAAATATATTATTTAATATCATCAAGTTAAAAGATGCATTATTAAGAAGTCAGATATTTAATTCTACGTTCTCCAATACAGCATTATTTAACTTAATTGATTTTTAGGGGGTGTATAATTGGTATCAACAAAACTCCAATTAAAACTTCTGTATTATTTATTACAGTTAAGGGAATTAAATACTTTGACTTTTACCTATCCAACAAACAGGTAAATCCCATTAATGTTCGCATCGAAATACCACACCGCATAGTCCATAATTCTTAACGGGAATAATTAAATACGCTTGAAATTGATAGTAATTTCGTACACGGCCCGTGCTAACAGCAAATTACTAATTAGAACGGTTAGCGGATCAGTCATTCGTTAGTAGAACGCTAATAAGTTAGTAGAATAAACTACCGGTATAGGTACATACCTGGCGATCATGTTTCAGTAAACTCCGGTCATATAAACAATTTAATATATATAATAATAATATAAAGTGTGTTTCGTCTCGAGGTTCAGATATTTTAACAGCAGAGGTTTAATTTAATCGACAATCCACCACCCTTTTGAGGGGTCACAACTCACAAGTGACAACCCTCCCGCCTCTAAATTTTTATTTTTATTTTCTAAATAGTTTGTAATCTAGCGCGTTTACGAGTATATCAAATTTTTATTTATTGATAGTTTTTCTGATGATACTGCCTACAATATGATGCAAAATACAAACCAAAAGTTTATTCCTTCTACCGACAATCAGCTGTTGAAAGTACATAATATAGGAAAATTGAATCTGAAGCTCACGAGTTTTGCAGCTTCGAACCCGTCGAAAGCGGGGCTTTGCTTGGAGTGGAAAAGTGGAATACTTCCTACTCCTATCTTGCTTCTGATTAATTTCGTTCCGGGCCCCAAGACAGATTTAGCATGACCCTCGGGTACCCCTGGTGGTTACCACTGTCGTTCCTGGCTACACAGGAGTTGCAGTGGTGGGAACGTGTGGTGGGTCAATTGCCCGTTTAATAATAATTAAAAGTTAAAACCTATAAACTATTACCCGACTACGCAAATAATAAAGCCTATGTTACCCGGGTTATTGCTACGATTCTATTGACACCCCGTTCATTTAAATCGAACCCGTAGTTAAGGCGCACCGATAGAACAAATATACTGTATACATATAATGCCAAAATTTGACTTCCTTTCTTACGTTTGGCTTCGGCGTATTCGGTGACAAAAAAACGGATTAGCATCATTTGCAGCTTTCCCGTTTTGAAACCACCGCCCGCAGCACTAAACGCAATCAAAATTTCTCGCTAATCGTATGCGAGATTTTTTGCTCCCATCGAGGGGAAATACTCGTGATATCAGAGGAATGACGTCATCCTTACATTATAACAGCATTTCGGCATTCCTGGCAACCAGCCTATGTTTAACTGTGGGAGAGCCACGCTTCGGCACGAATGGGACGGCCCGACCGGATAAATACCACGACCTCACAGAAAACCGGCGTTAAATAATATTCGTCGAGTGAGTGAAGTTACCGGAGGCCTTATTTCCTTATATTTGCATGATAATATTTCGTATGAATTGAGTACGGAAAAAATAATTAATTATGTATTATGTCTAAAATGCAGCCCATGGCGGAGCAAAATAGGGGATGAATGTTTAAAACCTAATTTTACGCGGACGAAGCCGCGGGCATTCAATATTAGTAGTAGGTACAATAATTAGGTAGGTAGGTACCTTAGTTAAATTTGATATTTTCGTTTACGTTTCGACTTAGAGGGGGCCTAGCAGGAACATTTGACAGCGGCGTAAACGTAACGTTATTTAATGAATTTGTACGGCCACTGTCGTGACTGACAGATTTTCATACAATCCTACGACTTTTTTCTTTCCAATTTATCCATGTTATCTGGGGGCACGGCAGTGCCCCCGCCAAGTCGAGCGCGAAGCAAACACTGCTGTACCATCCTTTACTGGAACCATTTCGCCGCATTTTCAGGCCCCTATTTGAGAACCTCTGGATAAGACCAGAACGCAGAAATTTTCGTCATCCAATAAGCTATAATCACGTACTTAAAATCCAAAATTTCAAGTCTGTAGGTCATTTAGTTCCGAAGTTAAGCGAAAGCAAAGTTTCGCATTTTCGACACTCACTCACTCACTCACTCACTCACTCACTCACTCACTCATGATCATCAAAATAGAACTAGTACTTCCCATAAACTTAGAGAGCAGAAATTTGGTACAGAGTTGGGGTTTAATGGCCACATAAAGGGAAAACTATAAAAACTAGGATAATCGATCTGGGGGCACGGCAGTGCCCCTGCTAAGTCGAGCGCGAAGCAAACACTGCCGTACCATTCTTTACTGGAACCATTTCGCCGCATTTTCAGGCCCCTATTTGAGAACCTCTAGATAAGACCAGAACGTCGATCTGGGGGCACGGCAGTGCCCCCGCCAAGTCGAGCGCGAAGCAAACACTGCCGTACCATTCTTTACTGGAACCATTTCGCCGCATTTTCAGGCCCCTATTTGAGAACCTCTAGATAAGACCAGAACGTCGATCTGGGGGCACGGTAGTGCCCCCGCCAAGTCGAGCGCGAAGCAAACACTGCCGTACCATTCTTTACTAGAACTATTTTGCCTCATTTTCAGGCCCCTTTATTCTACTCGAACTTTATTCTACTCGAACATTACACAAATTAAATAAACAAATTACACTAAAATCTAGGAAAATAAATCAATATGCCCACGTTTCTACAAAAAGAAGTGAAATCCCACCAAAAACATTCTGTAAAAAACTAGCCAAGTCTCGATGGACTAGCCAGTCTTGTTTTTCTCTAAAAAGTAATGAAATCTAGACAAAATCGTGCCAAGTCTAAGGTTCCTTACTGCGGTTTCTTTATTATTATAGTTAATGTTGTGTGACTTGGCCGTTGAAGGGCACACAAGGGTACAATGGGGCTCCATGACACCATTGCTCCAATACGTGTGTTGTACAATCAACGACAGCCTAAAATGAGACACTAGCGTCCAATTACCAATACCAGTATGGGTTATTATCTCGCTTAACAAACATAGGTAGTTACAAATGTAAACAAAATTGACTTGTACCCACTAAAGTATAAAGAATGTTCAACGGCCAAGTCACTCAACATTAACTATAGTTATAAAGAAATCGCAGTAAGGAACCTTAGACTTGGCACGATTTTGTCTAGATTTCATTACTTTTTAGAGAAAAACAAGACTGGCTAGTCCATCGAGACTTGGCTAGTTTTTTACAGAATGTTTTTGGTGGGATGTTGATTTTTCTGTCCTATCTTTGTATTTTTCATGTAAGTCATTGTATTATTTGTGGTGTCATGTTTCATTGTGTCAAATAAACGTTCATTTATTTATCCTCATTAGTTATCGTTACGTTTACGCCGCTGTCAAACGTCCTCGCTAGGCCCACAGTGGTCAGTACAGCAGATGATGGTGATTAGACACATCACACAGTATGTGGAAGAGCTCCAGAATGTGGAAGAGCTCCACAGCTCCGCATTCCCCACAAGCGGCAGTAACTCTGCGGTCTGCGTCAATCAGCGCGGCCAGTTAGCGGGCGGCCGGGCGCGCGTGACTCGTAAACTGCGCCTGTCCCTGCGCCTGCGCACGTATGTAAACACTCGCACGGAGCCGTGGCTTCGTCCGCGTAAACCTGAATACCTCACTTCGTGAACATCTATCTATAAGTACTAATATTATAAAGAGGAACCGGGACGGATTTTAGTGAAATTTGGCACAAATGTGAAGTAGACGGGGAAGGACATAGGATGCTTTTTATCGCGGCAAATGCACGGTTTGCGTGGGAATTTGCCCGTACAAAGTCGCGGGTAACATCTAGTCTCGTAATAAAAACTAGCAGCAGATTTAAGTATATTATGTTTGTACGGTTCGTACACCTTGAGATGCTGTGCTGCTATAGATAATGCTGTATGCTGAATGAAACTAAGATGCTGCTGCTAAGATGTATAATTGCTAAACGATAAAATGCTAATGATATATGCTAATGAGTTACACTAGTCCGCAATGCGCGACGGTTTTGCGTGAACTGCAGGCCTACTATCAACTTTTAAAAGACGACTCAAATTCAGAGCGGTTTAATTTGGGTTCCTAAACAAAATCGCTAACATTCGTACCATCACCTTATTAAAACCGCGCCTCAATTGAAACGTTACGGAGGCGAAAAGAACGAATGAAGTCGTAAAAAAAAAACATTTGTCTCTGAACCGCAATCCCAGGGTCGAAGCGGGAAAGAGACAACGCTATACGAATAATCTTTGAGTGACATACTAATTGTGTAACATACATAATATTTTAGTCTTACCTTTATTTCTACAGATATATCTGTGGACCTCCTTGGCGCTTTCATCGCCGGTCTGATCTCGTCGCACAATCCGACTTGGTATTCTTTGGAAAGACGATAACGTTTTATAAATTCATTATCTTCCAAATCGAATGGGTCGAATTGTGCTCGAGCGTCCAGTCTCCTTCTCCTCAAGGAATTTTCCTCACTATCGGCTTCTAAGAACTCAAAAAGCATCAATTCGTCGTCACTAATCCTACGAATAAAACTGCACTTTTTGTAGAACAATCGAAATCAATGCTATTTGATACCAATTTATGTTTTTACCTCGCGACACTTAAATTCACTGCTTTTTTCTGACTTTAAACAAGTAAAAATTAAAAACTAACAACAAAAGAATCAAAATCAGCATCAAATTTACTAACTTGTTTTGAATCGCAAGTTTTGTCAGTTGAGCGATTTTGTTTAGGCTCGAACGTCAGTTAAAGTAAGGTGATGGTACGAATTTACCTTTAAAAAGAGTGAATGATATTGGAATGCGGTTTAGTTCTTTGGTTTAGTTTAGGTGTCGACCTAAATTGGTTCGTAAAACGAAGTTGATGGTACGAAATATCAAATTCCATTCAGTTTAGGTCCTAAATTAATTGATAGTAAGCCCCCTGAACTTAACACTAAACTTATGTCTTAAATGAGCGCGCACGTGAAATATACAAAATGATGATGATGCGTTTATATTTTGGACTTTGTACGGTTGCACCGTACATGCTCCCGGACGGCAAGAGAAGTGGCTGCTGGATGAATGATTGATGGAATGGTTTTAATAAAATATTGAATACGGCGAGTCAGACATTTTAGCGAGCAGACTGCAGAGCGACATACTATTGTTAAATAATTGCGCTGTTTAACATCGACTAGATGCCCTTCAGTGGCTTGTTGGTTCTTAAGCCTTAGAACAGATTTTATTGGCCTTTCTAAGATATAAGGCGCATCCTCATACACGCTCATGACTGGCATTATGCAGTCCCGGGCTCTTAGACTATAAAGCTAGCACGACTTTCGTATGGCTGTATTCCCACTTACCGGCCCGGCAACTGCCCAGCTACCAGACTCTAAAAAAATATGCCAAATACGTTCACATATTTTTGCTCCAAAAAATACTCAGCGGTGGAGCAAAAATGTGTGAACGTATTTGGCATATTTTTTAGGGTTTCGTTCCCAAATGGTAAAAACGGGAACCTATCACTGAGAATCTGTCCGTCTGTCCGTCCGTCTGTCTGTCACCAGGCTCTTTTCAGGCTAAGTTCTCCTTAATAATTATAGATAGGCAGTTGAAATTTACACAGATGGTGTATTTCTATTGCCGCTATAATAACAAGGGGGCGCCCATACAAAAAACGTATTTTCATATGGGAGCCCCCGTTTGTATGGAACCCTTCGTGCGCGAGAGTCTGACAACGGCACGAGGATGACTTCCATCTGAGTCTTGGCTCGTGTCACCGGCCGGCGGTAAGTGGAAAAGCAGCCTATGTCAGGGATATAAACTGCAGTAGATCAAGAGCTCCAGATACTAGATGTTCTCCACACGACAGCAACAAGTTTGTTTCGCCGATTCATGACGTTAACATAGTTTACTAATTTACTTGCTGATACCCAAACTTAAGACTTAAGTTTACAATATTTATAAGGATAGTTAGATACCTACCTATAATGCTATACCTTGTTATGTTTTCCTTATCTATTAGGTACTTCAAAAATGTATTTTAGAAGAAAATACATTTTTATGTTTATTGTTAAAGCTAAAGTAAGTATAGTCATAATAGGCATATCTCCGGTCGACCCTTTCTATTCGTGCCGAGCATGGCTCTTATAGTAAATTGAATATCTTTAATACAAAAATGCATTAAAAATTCATTAATTACCTGTTTTTTTATTTTATTTTATTGCCCGTTACTTCGGTCTCCGAGTTCCGACAAAAGGTTACGTTGGAGACCACAGACCGCATTCCAGGTGTCAGACACTCCACACTCCACACATAAATTAGCGAAACTTGATAGCGTTGTCTCTGTAATTTATTGCTGTGTAATAAACGACAGGCGTCTATAATAATACAATCGTTGATTATTGTATGGATAATTTAATAAACATAATATTATAGGGAATGATTGCCTACATGTAAAAATTTAGTTTTTATTTTTCATAAATTATGAGGTACTACTTGGTATAAGTAAAAAAAGTATTTGATGTGTGGTTCTGAAATTACATGAATTTCAAGTTACAAAAAGTTGTTTTTTTTACAAAATTAGTCTAAATTAGAATTAGAAGAAGTAATATCTCCCTCTCTTTCGGCAAAAACGTATGCCTGCTCCTGCTGTTTCGTTTATTCTGAGAGATAACATTTTTAATAATTATAAATAGTTCAGAAGTGTTAATTTTTTTATGTAAGTAATATAAATTGTTGCTTGTGACTTGTATACGATAGCACAATAAATGAATATTGTATTTCATCACATAAATGATAGTACTTTTATATTAATAAATAAAGCAATTCGTGCAAAATTATTCCCTAACCAATCCAAAATATTCTAAAATGCACAACGTTAATGTTCAAGTTTTCACTTCTGCCGGCACTCCTGGAGTGCAACCCGTTTTTAATGAAATGAACTAGGAAACGAGCACACGGATCGCCTGAAGGTAAGCGATTACCGCCGCCTACGGACACTCGTAACACCAGAGGGCGACTTGCGTTTCCAGTCCTTAAAATCCCCAACCGCCCCTTGGGCCTCCGGTAACCTCACTCACTCGGCGAAACACAATTTACACAACGCAAGCGTTATTTCACGCCGGCTTTCTGTGAAGCCGTGGTATTTACCCGGTCGAGCCGGCCCATTCATGCCGAAGCGTGGTTCGCACTTCGCCCACGAATACGGTACGACTTTTGTATGAGTTCGCAATCACAAAAATGCTTCAAACAAGCAGCAGTTTCTTTAAAAATATGTATTGACTTTTACCCGCCTACGGCGAAGCTAAAATGAAGGGTAATGATTTTGGCAGTATAATATGTACGTTATCTTTGTGCCACCGTAGCCCCTAAGCTACTGATCCGATTTTAATAAATTAGGTATCAATAGATTCGTAACCGGGTAACGCATTTAATATTTTGAGGCATCATCCTAGTGAAAAGGAAAATGTTTCGAGACTTGTCAAGCGAATATGGTACATTTACTTTACTAATATGGTACATTTTATGTAGATAAATTATACTATTTTTAAACGGGCAATTGGCCCACCACACTTACCCACCACTGCAACTCCTGTGTAGCCAGGATCGACAGTGGTAACCAACCGCAAAAACCCTTTGATATGATCTCAGGGGTGCCCGGGGGACATGCTAAATCTGTCTTGGAACCCGCAACGAAATTAATCAGAAGATTGTAGGAGGAGTAGGAAGTATTCCAGTTTCCCTCCCCAAGCAAAGCGGGAGACAGCAAAAATTGTGATGGCAAAAAAGTCAGAATTAAAGGGGAAGCACCACGGGAATAACATGTTTTTTTTTTATGACTACAGACAATGTAATTATATGTTTTGATTTATAATATGACAATTATTATTACAATGGATTTATGATGTCAAAATAGTGTTGCATTGTTTCCAATAGTACTTATGACAAAAACGTTTGAAAGCCCGGAAGTTCTTCGCGCAGCCCACGAGATCTTCATAATACACTACCCTAGAAACACAATGGACGCTGTTCAACATTTCGATTCTTTCGTCATACCAGAGATCACACTCCCAGAGTATGTGATGAGCAGTTTGTTCATAAGGGCCGCCTTCGGTCGAACACTCGCATAGCGGAGACGGGACTAATTTAAATCCAAAAAGTTTCGCTTTAAAGTTTCCGTGACCTGTCAAAAATTGTGCGACGTAGTGATCTATTTCTAACCATTGCTTAGAGAGTCGATCGCTAAATTATACTATTCGATAAATTATACTATTGTATAGTAGTAAATAGTAATAGATACCGAGTAAAGTAGGTATGTATGTATATAAATGAGTCTAATTCTGATAGATACTCTTCAGATCCGCCGGTATAAGTTTAACGACTCACCTGTTTCATGAATACGGCGTTCCATTGTAGTTTTGAAAGTGAGCGGCCGGATCGCCTCATGGAATACATAGCCTGCCAAGGTCACGTGCGTTGCCGTTCTTATCATGCCCATGGGCCTCCATCCTCCCCTGGCAAAACAAAACGCAGGGTAGGTCACGTCGTGGTATCCCTCCGGTCGAGCTGACATATTCGTGGCCAAGCACGGTTCTCAAAAGGGAAAGTGCCTGCGCTTTTTCACAGCGCAATTTATGGTTCGGTAAAATCAATTACGGATATTTTGGCCATATGATCTATTGCTTATGTAAAGACGTTTAAGCAGAAAAATAATTGTCATAGATAGGTACTGGAAATAAAATGATGAATGATGAGATGATTTTTTACGTTGAGTATGACAATTATTTTTTTGCCTAAACGTCTTTACACAAGCAGTGGATCATATGCCCGAAGTATCCGTAATATTTGATTTTCGGAGACTATAATATAATTTGCAGACTGGCTCAGTGGTCACTAACACTAGGCGAAGTTTAAAACTTTTGTTAGCACTACTCACTGGTAGTGGGTTTGAACTGTTAGGATAGGGACTGATTACAACTTCTAGTTTTCATTTGCTAGTACATATTTATGTTTACCAATATTTGTACTGTACGGTAGAGAAAATAAGATATTTATCAGTACTAGAGGTCGCACTGTGGTCGAAATTAGACCATATTCATGTTTAATTTTAATGTTTCTTTTTTAGGTTTCTTTTGCATCTTAGATACGCAATCAAAATATGTAGGTATATGTTTATGGATTGTGCAAGAAAGATTGACACTCATTGACAATAGTGTCAAAAGTACCGTAATATATACAAAAATGCTAGTATGAGTGAGGTACTAGTATGTGTGTTGCTGATATTTTCATAAATTAAATGTATTTCTAAGCGTTATTTTTTAAAATATTAGCTCTCGGCAGGCATTCCTCCGCTTATACTTTAAATGTGCCAAATTTCACATTGATCCATATTATGTACAATTCTCGTAAAACCGTATGATGAGATGCTAGTAGCATTACAAGACTAATTTCAGAAGGCAATGAATGTAAATAATAAAGTATAAATAAAACTACACTTATAAATATTTCAAATAATTCTATAGTTTATTATAAGTCAGTGAACCAATAAATACGTAAACAATGTCTCCGCATCTGCACTTACCGAGTAAATACATATTTAAAAAACCTCCCTCGCTTTATACAAAAATACTCACGGTCATGAAAAAAAATGTCCACAGTACATCGTCACCTATCACAATACAAAGCTTAAATTCACTAACTAAATTAATGAAAAGGGAGTTAGCGGGCAGCTCGTCCGTCGGCAATCATCATTACTATAACATCTAGTGGCGTAACATGGCTATACCGCCACACACGCCTCACGCCTCACGCCTCGCTGATTCATACTGATTGGTCTGAAAACAAAAAAGAAAAAAAAAAGAAATTAAAAACACGTGGCAGTCATATGTGTATATTATATGTAATAGAGAGGCATATTGAGGCAAAAAGTGATTCCAATTAAATGACTTTTCACATTTTTGGGGCCATTTTGACATTTGTAGTATGGTGAAAACAAGATGGCTGACATTTGAAGTATCGTCAAACCAACATGGCGTAACTTTTCTTGTATGAAGATTTGTTCTGTCAAATGTTAGTCACAGCCTATCTTGAGTTTTGAAATCTTTGGTGGCAGTCTATACGTGAGTGAAGTAAAACCTTAATGCCTTCTACCTTTCATCTATAACATTTCGGGAGTACGCCATGTTTCTAATTAAGCTTTTCGTTTCATCAATTCAAATAACAGTATTCGTAAATCAGTTTCCACTTCAAATTGGATTGGATTAGAAAATCTATAATGGTGCACTTCATAATAGCTTCTTGTGCATATTTTGTGCATTCTTGAGGGTACCAAATTTATATCCTTTGTAATAAAACCAAGACGGTTAGATCAATACCCACGGAATAAGCAGTCGGTGTTGGTTAAAGTCACTAGGTATAATTTTTATTGGTCACCACTACACAATTTATAAAGCGATTTCTGAGATTTATCTTTATATTATTATTTATCACATAATAATCATTGTATTTTGCTAGAACATGGTTCAAATTGTTCTTTTAATTCATAATATATAAAAAGTTTAAACATAAAACAGTTGATATTAGATACTCAACTAACAAGTAACTTACGGTCCGTTTCAATAACCTATCTACCAATAACTATTCGTAAAAAAGGTCGTCATTCAATCATTTGCCGGTTTTTTGCGATACAAATTTGACGTTTTTAACAAATAGTTATTGGTAGATAGGTTATTGAAACTGGCCGTAAGAAATCGTGCCCTTACGTACAGTTCGGAACGCGGGAAACCGACCTGTCAGCCCGCGCAAGGCCGATCTGACATGTCGAAGCGAATTTCCCAGTTTTACCCGCGCAACATGTTCGTTTGGAGCGTCGACTGACAGTAAAACTTAAAATGCAATAGTAAAACTTAATAACATTTAAGGAACCAGTCCAAACTGTAGTCGTAACTCTTGGAATCGCATTTATTAGTTTGGAACATTCACCTAAACGTGTCAGATCCATCTGCAGTACAAACCATGGGTGAATTTTTAATCGCTATTAGCATTTAGCATTAATGTTTTATCCGCATTCCAAACCGCACAGATCCATCTGCGGTTTAGAAAGCAACCTCAGATGCACGGTCCGGACTGTGCCGTTCGAACTGTAGCACAAATGTCTTTACAGATAAAACTGCAATAAAGCAACATTTGTCCATTGACAGCTATGCTTTGGCATAAATGTGTCGACTCGATTGGAGAGATATCATGGCCTCACACAAAACAACAGTGAAGTGATGAAGACTGTATATTGCAATCAACCAGTCTGCCTTCTGTAGTACCTACCTATGGCAGCTACTGCCTACGTATTTTGAGCCTAACCAAGAGCATGTAAGGAAATGTCTAAAGAGGGTTCTGTAACAAATAACAATCAACTCTCAATAGATTTTTTAATAACTCCAAAAGTTATTGTCGGATTTGATTACAAAAGTACAAGTACTTACAAGTTTCTACCTCATGTAAATATTATAGATGTTTACATGGGGTAGATGAATACAGACAGTCAAGCTGATTGAGCAAAAATATCAGGGTACCTATGGACCCTAAAAATATCTTTTTGATTTGCCTAAGCTGACATAATCGAACTAACCTTTACTGTTATTTCCTAGCCTGCAACGCATTGGATAGCCAGTCCATAGCCTGGTCGAGGCCCTCGCCCCGCACCGCCGACGTCTTGAAGATCTGGAATGTTCTGTCCCGGAGTGCGTCTAGCCCGAGCGCCTGGTGGACCTCCGCTACCGTCAGACATCCCGCCATGTCCTGTTTATTGGCTAGCACCACGAGGATAGCATTAGCTAATTCCTCTTCCTGGAAAATTATAATATAGTTTTGTTACTTAGGTATAGAAAGTTTCCATTTTTTTAGCCAGAGCTCCGTGGCCTAGTGGGTAGACCGTTTGATTTGCACTCAATTATTATATAAACAATTATTATTTGTTTGTTTGCATTGAATAGGCTCCAAAAGAACTAGACTGATTTTGATTGAATTCAGCAGAGATTTAGACCACGAAAGACACAGGCTACTTTTCATAAAATCTAGTGGAGTACAAAATAAACAAAAAAAACAAACCCGTAACATATGCACCAGTTCATCTTTGGATATTCCTATTCTGTCTCTGTCTGCCGAGTCTACCACGTATATTATTGCATCTGTGTTGCCATAGTAACATCGCCAATAAGGTCTGAAATACACAATTTTTATTAATAGTATTTGCTTTATTTCACAATTCTTTCTACTAATCAAATTTCTTAATAAAATATGTATCCGTTAATATTATTCCCTTTTATCAATATTTGGCAAGATTAAATATATTATGATAAACGAAGCCTACAATTAAGTAAAACAAAGATTTAGACATTATAAACAAAGGATACTATATTGTGTAACCAAATTATAGTGTATTCGATAGGACAATAATTTGGAATTTGAAGTATTTTGTGTTGTAACTTGTAACCTCATGAAGTCTAATTTATATTGCATCTATAGTTATAAGTTGAAAACAAATTGATTTTCAAATCAGCATCAAATGAGTATTTTAATTTGTCAAAATAAAGTGAGTTATTGGGGGGAGTCAATAACTATGTTCCGTTTCGTCCGTAGTTTACAGTATGTGGTGAAACAAAACGGAAAGTTACAATATGTCCAAACTATGTTGAGACTAAACAATTTAACAGATAAGAATAATTAACAATCTGCAGCAGCATTTGACTATATTTAGCTACAGGTGACTATATATTATTGTTGCTGTATAGTACCATAAAGTATATTTCATAAGCATAATAAGAACTTCTGCTTTAATTGTGAATGTTGCAGTTGTTACAGCCTGTTATACACTTATAAAATACAATTACAAGCAATATTCGTTTCTTGATTATTGTTATGTTACAAAATAGACAACGCCAATATAAAGTATTCCTATAAATTAACAAGTATGTGGAGGATAAATTGTCTGAAGTGCTATCAAATTTTTCACAGTTCAGCGCTATATATACAACAGCTTATATATTAATACAAGTGGGCTTCGGCCTAGCCAATCATACCGACTCGCTCAGTCAGAGATCGCCCTTTTGGGGCTCCACTTATTGAATATATATTATAAAATGTTATAAATTATAACAAATCTTACCTTATGCTAGTCTGCCCACCTAAGTCCCACACTTGGAACTTTAAATTTTTGTATGTAACTTGTTCCACGTTAAATCCTATGGTGGGTATAGTGGTCACTACCTCCCCTACTTGCAATTTGTACAATATTGTTGTCTTCCCGGCGCCGTCCAAACCGAGGATAAGAATTCTCATTTCACGTGCGCCTAGAAGCCCTCTAAAGTAACTAAATAAACCACCTGAAAAAGCAGGGGTAATATTTAATGTAATGTATTTAAAAGTGAATAATTATTCGGTAAATAGCACTAAAATAGTGCAAGATAAAACTCACCCATTCTGTAAGCTTAGCCTAATAAAACATTAGATGATTATCAAAATACAACTTTTAAACGCTGTGTTACACATACAAAGTGATAGTTATTAGATATTTTGTTCACTTTTGCCAATAGTTAACTAATTCTACTTTTATTTTAATTTATTGGTTTAAATTAACTTCATGAAAACATAAAATCGGAAATTGCTACAAATCATTTGACGTGTAAGCAAGACAGCGACATGGTGGAGTCGGTGCTGCCAATACAAAATATTTTATTCGAAACACATTTAGATATTTGTTTTTCGTTTTATTTGATTTCATTTTCATTATGTTTTGATCTTCATGAATTTTTTTATTTTATTTAATGATATTTCATATTAGTCGTAATAAACACCACAACGAAAAAAAAATACTTCTGTTAACAATGCCATCTGTTGAAAATGGAGTCAATACACGTGATGTCTGCTCACTGCAGCTGTACTAACTAACTACTAGGGATGTTGAAAAAATATCGATATATCGATATTTTGTGTTCGATATATCGATATTTTTAGCCGATATTTTTTGATCCGATATATCGATACATCGATACAAAAAAACAAATATCGAAATTCGTATCAAAATAGATATTTTTTTTATTTATCATCTCATGACGATCTAACTAAATTCGCTAAAATTCAAAGCCGTAAAATATTGAAAAAAAAAAAGTTATTGTGCAGAATTCCATTAATCTAATCTGGTAGTGAGTGCATAACTAACTGCCCTGTCGGCATGGATCTAGTAACTATGGATAGAAGACTCCGAATTTTGTAATTGCTAAAAAGAACTTGGTAATAGAGTGTATTTCACAATGCACGTATCATAGAGGCTAATCCGAGCCGAGCGAGATAGCCAGTTAAAAAAGTTAGAAATAGTCATTTAATACTAAATAAAAATGCAGTTTACATTAAATCCTTTTCCTTCTTTTTTATTAGATGGTATTATTCGCAAGACAATAGATACGCCATTACACATATTTTATGCTGAACACCGGGTAATGTTAAAATTGAAAATAGTTTTTATTTCTGACTTCATGTATCTCCGTAACTATGTTTTTATTATTTATTTGATGATTTAACAGTCAAAATGGTGAAAAAATGTTGTATAATATATTCTTGTCGAAGTGAAAGTTATGCTGGTTGCAATATTTCGTTTAAAAGTAACATTAGTAAGTTAAATGTAATAATAGTCTAGTTATTCTAGTATAAAAGTGTTAACATTAAAGCATTTGACGTTATTATGAGTTATAACAGCTGTACTACGTTTTGTTAATAAACTAGTCAGTAGCGACTCGCCTACAATCGTAATAAGTACTGAGAAAAAAACGTGTGTAGTCGAGTATGATAATATTATAATAGGTACAGTTTTTATAGATTTCTCAACAATGAAGAAATGCGACAAAAATGGCTCAATAGTGTTTAAGTAAGGCAGAGAATTACATAAAAATCTGTTGCAAATTGGTCGAAAAATTTGACCGATATATCGATATATCGATATTTTTTTCGCGATATATCGAGACCGATATTGATATTTTTTCAAATATCGATGTATCGATATATCGATATTTTCTTTCATTTTCGACATCCCTACTAACTACTCACAGTTTTCACTTATTTAATACTAGATGTCTCTAGTAAAGTGTTTTTGGTTTTAAACAATATTAGGTAGACCGTATTTTAATTTTTTTATGGTTAACCGACCGAAACTGGTTTTCTGGCCGAAACCGAAACTGAAACCGAATATTCGGCCGTGGCTTCAGTTTCGGCCGAAACCGAAACCGAAACTCACGTGGTCAAGTAGAAAATTCCTTAAAATACTGAAATTTGGTGCATTTTATCCATTATTCTGCATTAATTACGACATGAAATGGAAACACAGTATATTAATTTTGTTGTAATCATTTATTTAATATAATACTAAAAAAAATTAATTATATTATTTTTAAACACTTCACATTTTTCATTTACAATCTCTTTTTTACATGTGACTCCCCACCGATCTCGGTGACACTAACAGCTCCGTGGTCTAGTGGTTAGATCATTGGCTCTCGACTCGGAGGTCGTGGGTTCGATCCCGCATTGGAACAACAAAAAATGTTGTTTCCAAGTTTGGTTAGGACAATGCAGGCTGATCACCTGATTGTCTGACAAGAAAGATGATCCATGTGTCGGATGGGCATGTAAAAAGTCGGACCTGCGCCTCATCTCTCGTCAGTCGTGTCGGTTATCCGTCCGACTGGATTACGAGAGTAAAGGAACAGAGAGTGCTCTTGTGTACTGCGCACACACTTGGGCACTATAAAATTACTCCTGCGTAACTGGCCTGGCTTCAATGAAACCGGCCACCGTCACCGAGATCGGTAGGGGAGTTATTATTATTATTATTTACATGTGACTTGATTTGTTAGTAACAACAAAACAAAGTTACTGACTCAATATTACATACATACATACATATAATCACGCCTTTTTCCCGTAGGGGTAGGCAGAGACTGCCTCTTTCCCATAGGGGTAGGCAGAGACCACTTCATTCCACTTGCTACGACCTTACACACTTGTTTCGCTTCGTCCACTTTCATTCTTACCTTTCATTCCTCGTCTTACATTCAACGTAGCGAAGCGTCTCTCCATGGGCCACTTTTCGCCTCCGCGAGAACGAGACGTGATGGGTGGCGAACCACATCGCCGCCATTTTGGATAATTAAATTATTTTTATGATTATCCATTGCGTTCCCACGGATTTGCGGAGGGAGTAGGAACAGGGAAAGGGAAGGATAGGTGGTGTGGAAAGGAACATTGGTAAGTTAGAGTGGGAAATAGGAAAAGTAGGATATTACCGCCCAGGAGGGGAAGGGATAGGACAGTAATAGCTAGGGAAGCCGGGGTCGCGTACCCGTATACTATACCACAACTACCGGACAGGTAAGTTGGGATGAGTACCTACCCCATGACTCAATATTTAACTATATAAATCATTCAAGTACAGAAACGAAACAAAAACTTACATGTAATCAGTTCCATCAAAACAACCTCTAAAGAATGTTTGCGTCGAGCGATAACGCACTGGTTGTGTTGCTACAGTTATCCGAACGGCGCACGACAATTCCCGAACAGGGCCGCCAGCGTCCGCCAAAGCGTTGCCGCAAGAAACGAAGTTAGGCGAGCGTGCACGACAACTTCCGAAATCAGTTTCGGTTTCGGCAAAAGTTTCGGCCACTTTTGGCCGAAACCGAAACTGCCGCCGAAACTTGATTTTTGGCCGAAACTCGGCCGAATCCGAAACCGAAACCGAACTTTCGGTCGGACACTAGTTATTATATATTTTATGTCACCGTAAAATTGTAAAAACCGTTAGATTGTAAAATATCTAAAGATATTGTAAAAATATGTCGAAATATTAAAAACTATAGGTACATTTATAATGTAACGAAAAATAATGTGTTAAATTATATCTAGGCAGCATATTCCGCGTCGGAAGTCTATCAACATTTTACAATTTCATTAGTTTTGTTACAATCTAACGGTTTTCACAATTTTACGGTGACATTTACATAATTTTAGTTAGTAAGTAAGTTTAATAATACCAAGCAATTAGGGGACAGAATTTTTGTCGGTAGAGCGCGTCATTTTTCAAGAAGTAAGTAGGTAAGTACCTACTCTAGCAACAAAAGAAAGAAGTTTAGTTGCTATTGACAGCTCTGGAAAAATATTCTGAGAAACGTTGCGTGGAATTGAATTTCATCCTCTTTTTAATATTATATACCTATCTATGAATTTTATTAGGTAAATAAACGTTATATGAAATTAATAAATAAAAAAAAACATATATTTCATACTTAAATTAATTAAATACAACATTCGCGAGCCAACGCGCGTTAACGTGTTATTAATAATAATACTTAGCATCGGTATTCTAAATTATAGCGCAGCCAGAGGCAAAAAAGAGAACTAAGATCTGGATTCATTATTGTGTAATATGTCACCGTAAAATTGTAGAAACCGTTAGATTGTAAAATAACTAACGAGATTGTAAAAATATGTCGAAAGATTAAAAACTAAGTAGGTTATAATATTTAAAATGTAACGAAAAATAATGTGTTAAATTATAGGCAGCATATTCACCTCGGAAGTCTACAATTTCACTAGTTTTATTATAATCTAACGGTTTTTACAATTTTACCGTGACATGTACACGAGTCACGAATCTATAGGTAATAGCCTAATAGGTATATACTTCGTGATTGTGTGTACATGAATTTTATGAAAAAGCCGTTCGGACTCCTTAAAGATCGAACTACAAAAGCCATGTAGATTGTACTTACTTAATTACGACTGCCGACTGGTGCATGTTTGCGTTTGGTGGGTAAAACATTCATAGGGGCGTTCATACGGAAGAAACTCCGCGTGACTACGCTGATTTCATAAATGTGTTGGTAGATATAGTGCGATTCAGATGAGAATAGGATCGAGTTGGCGCCATATTGTTTCAAATTTAAACTGATAAAGATAGTTAAATTTATGTTTAGATAATCGATTAGGTACTATTTAACGTTCATAATTAAATTCGATTCAAGACTATAATTATTTAGGTATAGGTAGGGTTGCCATCTCTTACATATAATGACTCCCCGGACAAGACGCGTGAAAACCCCGGATTTTGGAGTACGAAACCCGGACATAGAATAGTTTTTACCCGACTACGGCAATGTCAAAAAGAAAGGAAGATTTATTATTGTTGCAAATCAAAAAAAAAAAACTTAGGCCTTCCTAATTCTGCCTAGTAAAACCCAGATAGCAAATAAAATTCGGCCCGGACGCTCCCCGGACGCCCTTTAAACTAGGACAAATCCGGGGAAACCCGGACTAATGGCAGCCCTAGGTATAGATATGCACATGCACATAAGTTTTTATGCAAATCACACTTTTCAAGTGATATTTGACAGAAAAAGGTCATTGACGTTCCTATTCTCATTTGAAACGTGTTATACTTGTGACCGCTAGCGCTAAACAGTGGCGTAGCGTATGTAAAAATTTGTACTAAAATCATCAGAAAATCGGAGCGGGTCAGATATTTTTTTAAATATTTTACAGGTTCCAATTTATAAAATATAATAACATAACTTCCAAACTCTACAATAAAAATATAGACTTTATGTAAACAATGACGAACAAGCGAAGCGAGCGAGCCGAAATATTTTGTTTCTGGAAGGCTCGAAACTATGAAATGGCTGGCCATAAAATTAGCAGCGGTTTTTAAATATCTAAATTTTTGATGCTGTCTGTATCTAAGAATTTTCGTACGTTGAAAATCATTAGCTGACTCTAATTCCTGCATTAAAATCATTAGCTGAGCGGAGCGGGCCAGATAGTTTTAAAATATAATACCAGTTCCAATTTATTAAAATATTATAATATTATTAAGAAATTTGCAAATTTTTGCATATTTTTTAATTCTGGAAACCACGAAAATTTGAAAAAAAAAGTTACTGGTCATAAAATCAACAGCAAAGTAACGCGAGATATTAGATATTAGAGAGATATAAGAGAGAATTTAAATTTTAAAATAAAAGATACTTAATAGATTTAATGTTCCATTTGTCGACGAAGGCTTTAAGCTATATAAGCTTAAAGCCTTTCTCGATAAATGGACTATCCAACACAAGACTTTTTTAATTCGAACGAGTACCTACTTCCTGAGATTAGCGCGTTCAAACAAACAAACAAACTCTTCAGCTTTATAATATTAGTAGGTATAGATTAGACCTGTAGTATTTTTAATTATTCATTGTTTTGTCTCGACAAGGGATATCTTGATTGATTGATTGAAAAGGGCCAACCCCTGTTAGATAGAATTTCCCTTGGTAGGATACTTGCCTCGGTCCTGAATTTTCTATGTTAGACTATACCATCCGGAATCCGGCAGTCCGGGGAAAATAAGAGCACAGAAAATAAAACTCTAGACTAATACAAGAGATAATAATACCTATGGAAGCTTCACACCACGTCAATCTGGCGCCGTTCTAAATATCCGAAGAACTTGTGTTACAACTTACCTACAGGTACCAGAAACTGCGAGTTTCTTACGGTTACGGGAGTTCTTGTTTCTCTTCTCGCCGGGCTAGTTTCCGAACCGGTGGTAGACATCAAGTAGGACAATTCTATAAGTGTTATAATTTGTAACCGTTATAATTTATAACCGTAACAACGGGAAGTATATTTAATAATTTTATACTATACATATATTTAAGATTTTTATTATATTATACACATATTTAATACACATCCATGACCCAGGAACACAGAAAAACTTTTTGTTCCGTCGGCAGGATTCGAACCTGCGAACTCCGGCTTGAGCACCAACGCGATAAATCATGAACCACTGAGCCACAGAGGCCATCTCATATGTTATTGATTGTACTGTAGGTTCTTGGTGGAAATTCATGTTTCACGGTAATAATATACAATACTTCTTGCACTATTTCCACTATAATAAGTATTTTACATTAATTTTAATGATGATTTTGTCGAAACCGGTCGATATTATTTTAAGATTAATATGAAATAAGTACTTATTAAAGTGAAAACAGTGCAAGAAGTCCTGTGTATTCATAGATATTATATTATATTCAAAATATGTCTGTATTAATACTTTAATAAAATAGTATTCGACACACGAGTGTTGAGTTATCAGATTTGTCATTGACATTTGACTTGACACGTGTGTGTTCGATTTTCAGCTTTATTGCATTAGCGCCAAGTTCTACTTTTACTGCTCTGAATTTTCTCGGGCCCGCCGGATTCCGAATCATATAGGGGAATTGTGCTTATGATGGCATACTCAGATAAGATGACACACCTTTAATATTCGTTAAATAATTGGCGGGATAGGTGAGCCCGTGACGTCTTTAGACAGCGTCATAATTTGGTACACGACTACATCTAAAATATTTAGTTTCATTAATGTATTCAGAAATTTTAAGGCATTACTACTTCGTAAATGTAAAAAAATATATTATTTTATTTATAGTTTAGTCATTAGATACATCTAAAAAATACAAAAAAAAACATTTTTTTTCTTGCTAAATTAGTAAAAAAAACCTACATAATTAGTTTACTTACATCATAATTATACAAAAACTTTTATTATGGCATATATGAACTTAAACGCACAAATATCGGAGATATTTACAAATATGTTCCTGCGGCCGTATACTTCATACGATTTTACATGGACGTGACGTCATAGCTACGTACGACTTTAGTATGGATATGGAGCGTTTTCACGGGACTTGCGAAATTTTGTAAACAAATCGCTGTACCTTTAAAAATATTGACTTTTGATATACGGTTTCTTCTGAGAAGTTACTCATATTTAAGAGTACTATTCATTTATGCAATAAAAAAAATTCAGTCGTCTAGCCTATTGTTGCTAGTACCGAAGTGCAGTTTGGCGGACAGTGAATGCACATCGCAAAGTAGTGAACGTTTTCGTCGTTTCAATGTGAAAAAATTTTGCTAACGCTTTTGTTTGGTAGTGAAAATACACTTAAGGTAAGAATCTTCTGTTTAAACTAATTTGAATCGTTAACGGGGATTATTATACGGTAAATATTGATAAAAATGTATTCTAACCTAAAAAGTTTTGCCATGACATTTAAAGATTTTTTAATATCTATGTGGTAAGATGACATACTAGATGTCGGTGTAAATTGGCGTAGTATTAATCTTACACCGACATCTAGCAAGCGCCCAAGCGGGGCCCTTATACCCTTATAGTTTCAATACAGAATACCTGGTAATTACAAAAGAACATCGACTCGGAAGAGTTTGTCATAAGAAGACATGAATAATGCCATCGAAGCTGTAAAATAAAATAGGATGGGTTGGCTCTTAGCATCCAAACCTACGAAACCAACCTGCAAAAATGAAACAATTTATCTGCGAAATATGCACCAAAAATTATCCAAATAAAAAAAAAAAACATAATTAAACTACAACCTAAGGTGTGCTTTTTGTTACGTGTATAAGATGACATACCAATAAAGTCTAAGATGACATAATGTGTCATCTTAGACCATTGATATGCCATCTTATACACGTAGACTTAGTGCGATCATGGACGAATAGAACTAGCGATTAATAATTTTCTATTACGTTGATTGTTCTAAAACTCTAATAATGTTGTTAATAAAAAAAATAATTAAGAATATAAGTAAGTTCCTGATCTGATATGGCTTATGGAGTAGGTATGTCATCTTAAGCACAATTCACCTACTTAGTTACTTACTTAGTAAGGAGGTTCGTGTGTTAAAAAATAAAGCGCAACAAACAAAGAACTCATATTCACATTTTTAATATTAATAATGGTCACAGTGGCATGTGGTTCTTATAACTCCATTCCTATCGGCTTCACTTACCACTTAGACTATGTCCAGAAACTGCGTATTCTTACGCACGCAAGGTCTACGCACGTAGTCGAGGTACTAGGGCCCCATACATTGCGTCCAGAAGCTACGTGCGTATTATTTTAGCTATGCGCGTAAAGTACAAAATTGACCTATTAAACCGCTTTGGTTGATTCAGGCACGGATCCAGCTCTCAAAAGAAGATGTGGCCCGAAAATTTTGATTTTATTATTTCCTTCATAACATGGTTATTAGAATTTTTAAAAAGAGTTGTATTATTTTCTTTATAATATTATGTTAATTAAAAGCTAACGCGCGGAGTGAGCGAGAAAATTTTTCGCTTATTTAGCAAAAAAATTATTTTGTTTGGTAAAAAAAAATAAGCTTTCAATACCTTAAACCTAAATACCCTTATTAATAAAATTATTTACACCACGGATTAGCTAATCCAACATGGCTGTCTTTGTCAGATAGTTTAGAATAGTCACTTGATAGACAAAGACAGCAATGTTGGATTAGCTAATCCGTGGTGTAAATAATTTTATTAATAAGGGCGTAAACGAATTAACATCAACTAAGATTATAAATTAATTAAATAAAAAATATATGCATATATAGTATAGAAACATACACAAATTATAGATTATATAACATCGGCAGGAGTAATTCCTATCGGTTCAAAGTATTATTTTTTCTTAAATCTGTTGGCTAGTAAATAAAAAAGGGTCGAAAATTTATGGAGAGGTGACAAATGTTGCGCTTTCTTCAATCTACCTGACTAAAGGTCCGCTTAACACTAAATCCACTACTATAAATATGTATTTTAACAATAATGTAAGTATGACCAGCAGGTAAAAAGCACCAGGTAAGACTCAAAAGGTTAACAATACCAATACAACTACCCACTGAACCTATTTTGATTATAAATTAATAGACCTTGAAAGTATACACTCACAAGGCTGTTGGGATTGTGGGTATGCACATACTACACGTATAGGTGCTCCGCTCCTGACTCAAATAGGAGTAGCAATTACGCAGTAATACGCAGTTACCTCGAGTACGCGCTAGACACAAAGTGAAAGAAAAATGTTTTTCTCGCTCCGATTGTATGATTCAGAGTGAGACAGAAGTATTCAGTACATTCGTTACACAGCATTCAGATCGGTTGACACTGTTGGCATTTTGCTTTACAGCGTGTTCCGAAATTTTGTGCTGTCAATGTTTTGTCAAAACCAATTATTTCTGAAGACACTTTACATTAAAACCTTCAACACACAATTGATATCGATTTGAAATAGTCAAAAGTGTCATCCCCTGTATTTTGGAGTGCAATGAAAGCGTAGTAAGATCGAGTTGCCAAGTTTCAAAAAATATTTCTCCCTAAAATAAATAGTACGGTTCCCGTGGATTTTACCTAGCATGCGAATACTCTCAAATATAATTATTAAAGTACTTATGCCTCATCGAAACTTCATAAAGTTACATAATACGATAAAATATTAGGTTGGGGAAAAAGTTTCTTCGCATTTTATATAAAAATTCAAAAGGTTTTTTATAAAGTTTATTTACAAGTGACTAAAGTATATAGGTGCCATTTTGTTCGATAACTTTTTGCCATCTTGTTGGTAGGTACATGATCCCATTGCTATAAAATTTTTGGGGCTTCTGATGAAAAAACTGCGACAAGTGGTTTTGGCAGTCCTCTTGTGATGTCAACCTGACACTGCCTAAGGAATTCTGCAGCGACCGAAACAGGTGGAAATCTGAAGGTGCAAGGTCAGGACTATACGGCGGATGCATTAACACCTCCCAGCCAAACTCCCGTAATTTTTTCTGAGTGGCTAAAGATGTGTGAGGTCTAGCGTTATCATGGTGAAAAACCACACCCCTTCTATTGATTAATTCCGGCCGCTTTCTCTCAACTTCTTGCTTTAATCTCATCAGTTGTTCGCAGTACAGCCTGTCTATTCTGTAAGAACATTTTCAAATCTCGAAAGCTGAATCCGCGGTGAGTGTCAAATTTTTATATGATATTTGACACTTGCCGCGGATTCAGCTGTCGAGATATTTGAAAATGTTCTTAGAGAATAACACTGCAGTTCAGAATTGATGGTCCTGCCTGGCGGTAACAGCTCATAACGAATAATGCCCTTCCAATCCCACCACACACACAGCATCACCTTGTTGCGAGTTAACCCGGGTTTCGCCACAGTCTGTGAAGCCTGACCGGCCTTTGACCACGATCTTTTTCGCACGTTCTTGTCGTACGTGATCCACTTTTCATCACCAGTTATCAGCTTCTTCAAAAATGGTTCGGTTTCATTACGTCGTAATAAAGAATCACAAATGAGTACACGGTTCATTAGGTTTCTTTCAGTGAGCTCATGAGGCACCCAAATATCGAGCTTTTTTGTGTACCCAGCTTTTTTCAAATGCGCCAAAACCGTTTTGTGGTCAATCCCCAGTTCTTCAGCTACATCGTAACTACTAATATGCCGATCTTGCTCCACTTTTTCAAAAATGGCAACAGTTTTGTCCGTAACAGGGCGACCAGAGCGACGTGCATCTTTGATATCAAAATTTCCGGATTGAAAACGCTTAAACCAAATTTGCGCTACTCTCACAGATACTGCATTAGGTCCATAAACATCACAAATTTTTTTCGCGGCTTGTGTTGCATTTTTACCTTTTTTGTAATAAAATTTTAAAATGTATCGAAATTCTTCATAAGAATCACTCATTTTAACAATAAGAAAAACAAATGAAAATCTCAAATTTACCTAATTTGAATTTGGAATTGTCTTCTGTAAAATTAAAACTTTTTAATGATACCAAAATCAGCCAGATACAATTGGTATAGCCCAAGATATTTTATGACAAGTTCATACATACTATAATGCGAAAAGACTTTTTCCCCAACCTATTATATAGGTACCGTTAAAAATCAAAAAAGTTACATACCAAATATTTAAGTATTAACTTTTTAGAAAAACATACCTATAAAGATACTTTATACAGTAAAACTACTTTGCTAATATCTTTCGGAAGTCCCACACATGCTTTCCAACATCCGTCATTTCCGTAGAAAAAAAAACGATGAATGCCGAAGGCATTAGTTAGTTGCACTGTACGCAGCACAGTTAAGAGCTCCGTAGCCTAGTGGGTAGACCGTTTGGTTAGCACTCGAGAGAGTGCAGGTTCGAATCCCAGGTTGTGGCGTGTACTAATGAGACTTTTTCAGATCTCAAGTACATTATACGGACGCTCTAACGGTGAAGGAAAACATCGTGAGGAAACCCGCACATAGTTGGCCCCAGACGTATTGACTAGTTCATTCCTCTGGACTAGGCTGACTATGTTGTGAGAATGCCGTATGTGCTTGGGCAACCATACGACATTTAAAAACCAACTGTCCCAGGCACTACAGTATTTCAAGAGTGGTTACTTCGCTCGAAGAATACTGTATAAATCATCCATTAACGGATGCAAAGGCCTAAGTTTTTTTTTTTTTACGCCGCACATTGAATGACGCGGTCGCGTCCTATTCGTGTCATATAAAGTCTATACTTTAGCCTATTCACGTTATGAAGGCAGTGAATCATGCGTATCTACATACTATTGACGACCTCTGTGGCTCAGTTGGTTGAGCATGTTGGTGCTCAAGCCGGAGGTCGCGGGTTCAAATCCCGCCGAAGGAACAAAAAAGTTTTTCTGTGTTCCTGGGTCATGGATGTGTATTAAATATGTGTATAATGTAATAAAAATCTTAAATATGTGTATAGTATAAAAGTATTAAATATATTTCCGTTGTCTGGTACCCGTAACACAAGTTCTTCGAGAACTTACCACGGGATCAGATTGACGTAGTGTGAAGCGTCCATATATATTATATTATTATAATCATTATATTATATGTCAAAATGGCTTACTTTAATAGGTAAATTAATGTAATCACAGCTAATGCGTCAATTTTGACATTTGTATGCATGATTCACAGCTTTTTTTAACACTTACAGACTATAAGTTATTTCGTAGATATCTAGAGGGTAAAAACTGTATGTCTGTCACCAGGCTATGTCTCATGAGATCATAATCCTTGATAGCTAGACAGTTAAAATTTTTAGATAACCTTTACTAAAAATAGTCGATTTCGTAATAAAAATGAACTCTTATAGTTTTGCTCTGTCCCTCTGTCTGTCTGTCTGTCCACGCCTCTAGCTTCTGTAATTATAAATATAAATGGATGAAATTTGGTATAGTTTTTTGTATATTATATTATCTCGGATTTAGCATCGTAAAATAATAATAATTTTATATTTTGAGGGTGGCTCTCCATACATGAGAAGTGGGGATGAAAAATATTTTTTCATTGTACCCCGTTGTATTGCATAACGTTGAATAGCGCTTTAAAATAGAGTCAAGATTTCATACATGACATTTTTTCAAAATTTTCGAGTAGTTGTAGAGTAGTTTTCTAAATTATAGGTTAAACTTGTAAGTTTCCATGCTGATATATGTATAATGCTTAAAACTAAGGGAAAATTATTTTGAACCAAACCGGACTGTGACTTTTGAAGTAATTTGAAAAACGTATTACGCGTTGATAGTAACGGAACCCTCCTTAGACACAACAAACGTGAATTTTTTGACGTTTTTGGCGTGATTCTTTAATGGCAAGTTGGCAACAGGTAGACGCTTGCAATAAGAATTTTGGTTTTTTATAAAATACATTTTTTATACCAATAAGTGATAGGTCAGCTGTAATTAAATAATAATAGTATATTATATAACTTATCGTCAAGCAAATCAATTGCATATTTAAATAAAACAAGCACAAAACCCCCCCTAATAACCCCTTCAGATACCTTTTCTCCCTAAATTTAGGGAAAAAGTCCCAAGTTGGCATCACAGATAGACCGGCAGAAATTTTGTTGTGATAAGATAAGAATCTACGTGCGTAGGTTTACGCAGGCTTACGCACTTTCTGGACAGAGTCTTATCTTTGGAATACTCTCATCCAAATACTAAATCCCTATTTATTATACCAGGCTAGGGCTTCCCTATGAAGATATCTTTTATAATTATTTATAGATACCCTATTTTTCCCGAAAAGGAATAAAAAGCACTTTCATTCAATCTGTTTTAACAAATTATTACATAATATCTTATGAAAAAAAAAAAATACCTAAATCGTACAAATAAATTCAAATACTTACTTAGAGTAATAAAGGCGTTATAATCCTATGTTCAAATAATAGTCGTAATAATACCTAATAATTTAAATGAAACAACTGACAATTTTGCTTCCATATAATAAGTAATATTACCTCTTTTTAAGACATCTATATAATACCTACTTAATACAAATTTTGGGACACACAATAATAATAATATTATGTACAATATTCTTACATAAAAGCATCGAGAACGTAGTCGACAACAAAGTTTTATTTTTATTTTAATTTTTGTGCTTGAAACATGAGGTCGAGGATTTTGAATTTACTATAATTATTAAAACAATGACGATATAATTATACGATATAGAAACTTAACGTTACCCTAAAAATCGTTTGACAGTAGGCTGTAGGTGAAAACTTAGGACATTTGACCCCCCCCCCTTTGTTTTTAACCCTTATTTTCTACATTCTTAGGTCCTATTTGAAAAAAAAAATACATTAAAATACGTGGAATCTGCGAAAACTTACAGAAAATCAGTGGAAAAATACCTACTGTTAAATAAAATAAATAAAATAAAAATAAAAAAGCCGTTTATTCAATTTTCCTACGGTTACAGTATAAGTTGTGTTAGTAAAGTAAAAGTTTTTGTTAGTATTTCAGTATGTATTATCAATTTTCTTGTTAATCATTTAAATCTTGGGTTAATCTGGAAAATCTGGAAAATTGACCCCTCTACGGGTATAGGCCTCCCCCAACTCTTTCCAACGTTCCCTGTCCTGGGCTATATCGGTCCAGTTTTTTCCCGCCACCTGAATTATATCATGGGCCCATTGTTGCTTTGGTCTACCAACTTTTCTTTTGCCCGACGGTCCCTTCCATTTGGTGGACTCTATTGTCCACCTTTTGTCTTTGCAGCGCGCGATGTGGCCAGCCCATTGCCATTTTAAGGTAAGTGCATGTTTTAGTGCATCTGTGAACTTTGTTTTTTTCCTTATTTCTTCACTTCTTATTTTTTGTATCTTCCTTATCCGTAATATGCTTCTCTCCATTGCTTTTTGAGTATTTTGTATTTTGGTTTTAATATTTTTTGTAAATATCCAGGTTTGACAGCCATAGAGGAGGCTGGGCATGATACAGGTGTCTATTACAATTTTTTTCATAGGTAGGCTGTAGTTACCTTTTAATATTTCTTTTAATGACCAAAATTTTTTCCATGACAGAGTTATTCGCCTCGCTACCTCGTCTATGTTACTATTTGTATCAATTGTTATTTGTTTTCCTAAGTAAACATAGCTGTCAACATAATCTATTGCGTGTCCATTTACTTGTATTGGTCTTTTGTAATTGTTATTGGTCATTATTTTTGTCTTGTTCGTGTTCATATTAAGTCCAACTTTTTTACTTTCCAGATCGAGTGTTGTGACCATCTCTTCTAGATCTTTGGGTGTTTCAGCCAGTATTACTAAATCATCTGCAAATCTTAGGTGATTGAGGTATTTCCCATTTATTAGTATACCTCTTTGTACCCAATTTATTTGACTAAAAATATCCTGAAGAACCGCTATGAAAAGCTTTGGTGACAGTGGGTCACCTTGTTTTACCCCTCGCTGTATTTTGAAGGGCTGACCAATGGTTTCGAGTTTTATTCTGCTAGTACTATTCTCGTATATGTTTTTTAATATGTTGATATATTTGTGGTCTATTTTTAATGACTTTAATGCTCTCCAGATAGAGTTGTGACTGATACTATCAAATGCTTTACTATAGTCGATGAACGCTAAGTACAGGGGTCTGTTATATTCTCTGAATTTTTGTATTATTTGTTCAATGGTCTGTATATGATCTATGGTGCTGTAACCTGATCGGAAGCCCGCCTGCTCAATGGGTTGTGAATTTTCGACCTCTTGGGTTAATCTTTTTAGTAATAATGAAGCGAAGAGTTTGTAAGTGCTTGTTAGTAGGCTGATAGGTCTGTAGTTTCCTATGTCTTGCGGATTTCCTTTCTTGAGAAGTAGGATAATGTCCGATGAGCACCATTGGTTTGGGACTGTTTCTGTATTCAAGATCATATTAAACAGTTGAGTCAGATGTCCTAATAAGGCTGGAGCTCCCTCTTTTATCGCTTCGTTACTAATTCCGTCTGGGCCTGGGCTTTTTTCATTTTTTAGTTGTTTTATCTGCCAGTATACTTCTTCTTCATCGAAAGGTTGGACAGTATTTGTGATTAACTGATAGTTCGTTTCTATTTCAGTGGCGTCATTATTTTCGTTCCTGTATAGGTTTTTATAAAATTTTGTTGCATGTTCAAGCACATTATTTCTTGTCTTGTTTTCAGTGGCATCTGGTGTTTGTTTTAGGCTATGTATCCATTTTTTGTGCGTGATTAGCTCTTTAAAAGCTCTTTTTGTACTTCTGTATATATTTAGATTTTTAGTAATGACTTCATTTCTGTGATTGTAGTAGTCTTTTTTATTGCCTTGTTTGTTGCTTTGTACAGTCTGCTTAGTTCAATTTTAATTTCCTTGGTTTTGTTTTTTGTTCTTATTAATTCTGAGCGTTTTTTGATAAGTTGTTCTGTTTCTTTGCTTATTATTTTATGTGTTTTGGATTCTGTCATCTTTTGCGTTTTTAGGCTGTTTATTATGATTTTTTCCAACTGATTGTAATAAGTTTGCACGTCGGTGGCTTTATTTAATTTGTCTGAAGATTTTATAAGTTCTGTAAGGTTTTCTAGGTATGTGTCTATTTCTTCTTTCATTTTGGGTCTACATATGGAATTTCCGAATTTTCTCCTTGTCTGCTTCGGTGGTTTTAAAGCGACCTACTGTTAAACCCACTAAAACTAAAGACAAAGAATAATAATAATTAGACTTACTAAACGAATGTCTCATTGATTTTAACTCTGTAATACGGCCATTCCAATTAAGGTAGTTTGTTGTATAATTTACGAATCATATAATCCGACCAAGTGAAATCGCTCAGCAGTTTCAAGCGATACGATCTGGTCGCCTAAGTCTCCTCGAACGTGTACCTGTGGACGTTGGTGTTGTCTGGCTCGCGGCGCGGGTCACGGAGGGCGCGGGTTTCGTAGAGAGCCACATGCATACCGGCATCGGGTGCGTAGAACCCGGGTGGGTAGTTACAGAAGTCGGACCCGCGCACGCGCATCAGGCTGAAGCCGGGGGAGGGCCGGCCGATGACGGTCAAGGGCACGCCGGAAAACTCCGAGTAACTGCTGCGCCGCGGCGGCGCCCGTCTGCAGAGCCTGAGTATGTCCTTGTACGCTAGTTTGTACCTGCACAGTCACACTTTTATTGGGGACGAACGATGAATCGCCTGATGGATAGCGACTAGTAATATGTAATTCTTTATAAATAGGGTTGCCATCTCTTACATAATATGACTCCCCGGACAAGACGCGTGAAAACCCCGGATTTTGGAGTACGAAACCCGGACATAGAACAGTTTTTACCCGACTACGGCAATGTCAAAAAGAAAGGAAGATTTATTATTGATGCTTATCAAAAAAAATCTGCCTACAAAAACCCGGATAGCAAATAAAATCCGGCCCGGACGCTCCCCGGACGCCATTTAAACTAGGACAAATCCGGGGAAACCAGGACGGATGGCAACCCTATTTATAAACATACAGTTAGATATTATAGGCAGTGAAACAAGGACGGTGGTTATCAAACTGGTTTATTAGCTGCATTCGAACGATGCACAAACCTATACCTACGCTTACGGCGCGTACCCTACACATTTTTTTTTTTATAAAATATGGGAGCAAACGAGCAAACGGGTCACCTGATGGAAAGCAACTTCCGTCGCCCATGGACACTCGCAGCATCAGAAGAGCTGCAAGTGCGTTGCCGGCCTTTTAAGAGGGAATAGGGTAATAGGGGAGGGTAGGGAAGGGAATAGGGTAGGGGATTGGGCCTCCGGTAAACTCACTCACTCGGCGAAACACAGCGCAAACGCTGTTTCACGCCGGTTTTCTGTGAGCCCGTGGTATTTCTCCGGTCGAGCCGGCCCATTCGTGCCGAAGCATGGCTCTACCACGTAACAAATGTACATAATATTATGTTTGTTCCTTTAGGGGGAAGTCCCCTAGTGGCGGACACATAAGGTTTTCAGGAAGTAAAGTTAAAAGTACATCCAGAAATATGTATTTATTTATGAATTACTTAAATTAACAAAACACTAATCAAAATCAAATAACAAAAATACAACTTCAACGTAATCACAATCTAGGAATGATAATTAAGTTTTGGTAAAAAAATTAAGTCTTTGACATTGGCACCTAGTACCGGACGGATTAATCTGCAAAACCCCAAGTGCCGGACATTCTATAATATTATACATAATATGTAGACTTGCGGTACATAATATTATGTAGGCATCTCCACGTTCCGGAACGTCTAAATATGCTTCATGAGCCCATTCTTGGCAGCATTGTATCCAGTCCTCGTCGTGGTCCTCTAAACACACTACAAAAGTAGTTTCTAATCTTGTCCATCGCAGTTATTAAACTTTGCTGATCCCATTTTCCTTTCTTTTTTGTCTTTTCTGTTTTCAAACATCTACCTCCTTCTATCCTGTAAAACAACAAACAATCATCATTATAATACGTACAGTTACGTTCAAAAGTCCAGTAGCAATAGAACGCAGCGATAGCGTCAACACTCAACGTTACGTTTTTCCATCAAGACAATTCACACACACACACACACACACACACATACACTTTGTTTGTCTGTATATTCATATCGTCAATTTCGTCTCAATTGCTAGCCGCACACGTGCAATATTATTGGCAATAAAGCTCATATTGACAATAATATTCCTTGTGTGCGGGCCATATAGCTGTTTTTTTTGTATGTGTTGACTAATATTGACAAATTTATTGTGTCAATAATATTGCACGTGTGCGGCTAGCCAATACGTGAGCACTGCTGTGGCCCAGTGGCATAGCATGTGCGTCTGTTAACTCGTATATCACCAGCTAAATTGCAGGATTGAATCCGACCCACGAGTTACGTAAAACACTTTTAGAGAAATATATATAGATTATTATGAACTATGAGTATTGATACAACTATGTAGAATATAAAAATTACCTTTCTAACTAAAAGCACAGTAACTTGTTAAAAACGTAATATTCTAGTCACAGCAAAGAATGTGAGGGTAGATTAAAAAAAAAGGCTTGGACAAAACAAAATATTAAAAATAATGTTGTTGGTTGGTGAACTCAGTTACGAGTGTTTGTGTTCTTACTAATCTTACTGTTGCGTTTTACAATTTATCCAATATGCAAGCAAATATTAATATCGAAGCAAGAGCTAATATTGTGGCCCTACATTCGAATGGCCTGAATATTACTCAAATTTCTAACGAAAGGCTTCTCAGTAAGTAGAAATTAATTATATTATTATGATGTGTATTTTCCATTGGTAAAAATCGTCTTTTACAATTTGTTCTTTTTTTTTAGAGAAATACTGTAAGTCGATGGGTAAAAAGATACGAGGAAGAAGGTGGCTTGCAGAGAGTCGTCAACGAAGTGGAAGGCCACTTCTTATCAACCAGACTCAGCGGCGTTATATGGCAGCGGAGTATGAAACGTGTGATTTCATACCGACAAGACGTTTTGCCGATGAATTTAACACGTCATTGCTTACCGTTCGTCGTGCACTTCATGACGAGGGAATACACCACGGAAAGCCGGCGAAAAAATCGTTTTTGACTCAAAGGCATAAAGACGAACGATTACGCTTTGCACGAGAGTATTTAGATTTTGATTGGGAAACAACAATTTTTTCCGATGAAAAGACTTTTAAATCCTCTCAAAAAGGAAGACTACATTTATGGCGTAGAGATAACACCCGTTGGTGTGAAAATAACGTAGTGTCAAACACTGAATCTGCCAGAATCAGTGTGAACATGTGGGGATGGATAAGTGCGCAAGGGCCGGGTGAACTTGAATTTATACCTACGCGAGCCAACAGTGCAAATTATGTAGAAGTGTTAGAGGACATTATGTTGCCTACTGTGCGAAATGTGTATGGTGATAGCGAAATAAGTTTTGTGCATGATAATTGTCCAATTCACCGAGCCTCCGTAGTTCGCAATTGGTTCAGTGATCATTCTAATATTAAGGTTATTCCGTGGCCAGCACGATCCCCAGATTTAAAACCGATTGAAAATATATGGGGTTTAATGGTGCAAAGATGGCGAGCACGCGATGAAAGATGTCCGGAGCTGCTCAAATCCCATTGCATGCAGTTGTGGGAGGATTTACGTGGAACAGATATTTGTAAGAATATTGTGGCTTCCATGCGCAGACATCTTCTTAGTTGTATTGAAAATAATGGAGGCTACACAAAATATTAATAATCTTAATACTTATTATTAAATAAGAAATGTATTTCTATGTCGCAATAATTAGTGTTAATTGTTATACTTAATATTTATATTTTGTAAGTTTCAAGTAGTTGGGTATGCTACAAAGGAACGTGCTGGCCAATAATTGGTAGGTAAGGTTGAGGTTAAGTTTTAATCCTCTTTTCCTCGGAAAACGAATAATTAAACTATAACCTCAATTAGCATGAAATATTGATAACACAATAGATATAATATTATGTAATAGGTATTATAATATTATTGATTTGATAGATCTGTGGATCAAATATTTTACCGTCAATAATAATACCGTTCAATAATAATTGTTATGTCATTGAAATAAATATATATTTTATTTTTTGAAAGTGTTGTTTTATTATAATATTTAATACTTAAATATATCTATAATTATCTAAGATCTAAGTAACCAAAATATAATAATATTATCCTTCCTTAAAAAAACTTTCAAAATAGTCATTTTATTAAAATATAATAATATGAGTTTTTAAGAATAAAAAACAATACGAAAACTTTATGATGATAACTGAGGTTTGAACCGTGACCATCTTAACTTATATGCGATGCGAGGCCGACTATTTATAGATGGAGCTTACTTACTGTCTTACGTATCCAACGAAATTTTTGCATTTATCGACACAGTGCAGTGCATAAATGAAGAACAATGAATGAAGAAGACAAACATATGTGTTATCTTTGTCTCTCATCCACACATGCTTAAACTTTGTTGTATTGATACTGTACGACATTTAAGTGTGTGCACGGTAACACGGCGCACACATAAAAACGCACTGTAGCGGCAAACGAATATGATCGTTACGGTGCTACTGGACTTTTGAACGCTGACTGTACAAATGCTGAATAAAAAAGCTAATCTATAATCTGTCCGGTGGCAAGGAACACTTTTGTGTCCGAAACTAGGGGACAGGAAATGTTCAAACTTACGTTTTTCATACCTGTTAAGGTATTTAATAAAAACTTTCACGATATAATAATAGGCTACACGAATGAATTTTTTTTATTGCATAAATGAATAGTACTCTTTAATATGAGTAACTTCTTAGAAGAAACCGTATATCAAAAGTCAATATTTTCAAAGGTACAGCGATTTGTTTGCAAAATTTCGCAAGTCCCGTGAAAACGCTCCATACTAAAGTCGTACGTAGCTATGACGTCACGTCCATGTAAAATCGTATGAAGTATACGGCCGCAGGAACATATTTGTAAATATCTCCGATATTTGTGCGTTTAAGTTCATACATACCATAATAAAAGTTTTTGTATATGATGTAAGTAAACTAATAATGTAGTTTTTGTTTACTAATTTAGCAAGAAAAAAAAAATTTTTTTTGTACTTTTTAGATGTATCTAATGACTAAACTATAAATAAAATATTATATTTTTTTACATTTACGAAGTAGTAATGCCTTAAAATTTCTGAATACATTAATGAAACTTAATATTTTAGATGTAGTCGTGTACCCAATTATAATAAAACACTGTCTTTATTAACAAATAACAAAAATGATGATAGATCCACCGGTGTACGGACAAACCTTTCTGGTTTTTGTGACACCGAGTTAATCTTGTACTTGTGTAAGATTTTGAGAAAAAAAATAAATAAAAAAAAATTAAAGATAAAACCGTAGCAGTAATACTCACTTGAAATTTGCGTGACGCAACGATTTCCCGCCAAAAAACAGTAGTCCATCACTCGCACCGTGGCTGTGCACCTCACTGGCAAATCGCGTCGCGAGATCCTATATCGCTATGTTCCCCCGCACCCCTTTCACGGATATATGAATAGATCTCGTTGATGTTTGTCGAGATAGTACGAGTGTCCGACGCTAAGTGCCGTCCGGCGCTACGGGACTTCCCCCTAAATAAATAAAATACCTATGGCTTTATAGTCATTTTTACTAGGTAGTAAAAATTACTATAATTTAGAATTCAGTAACACATACTAATTGTAAGTACACACGCGCCGCGGGGCTGCGTCGCCGCCGCTGCCGCCGCGACGCCGGTGCTGTAGGATTTGTATTTAATTTTTTGTCGCAGCGACGGCGGCTATATCCATCCACCCATCAACTGTGGCGCACCTGAGACTCATGATTTTGTACAGTATGGGGTTGACGGTGGCGGACACGTAGTAACAGGTGCCGGCGACGAGGTACAGACGCTCGTTCACGGCGTGGTAGTTCTCGCTGCCCACGCCGTACATGTGAAACAGCCTCTGCACGTGAATCAGCGCCCAGCTCACGAAGAATGACACCGCCACTGCCGCTGCGAACCACAAGCGATACATCGCTGGCCATTTCTCGTGACTGGCGCGCCGAAGACATTGCTACGTACACTACGGCCGCTGTATCTTGACGGGTCTGAACATAGGCTCTGCGAACTTTAGCGCATGTACAACTCGTGAAGAAAACTGTTATTGTAATATTTTTATATACCTATGTACTAATAAATTTCCCTAATACAGGTTACCAATTAGTACAAATAAAATAAATACGAAAACACTTAGAAACAGTTATTGCGCAACCTTCTGCGCGAAGTTCAGACTCGCCAAGATACATCGGCCGTATTGTAACGTAGACATTGCTACGTAACGTAGGCTTTGCTACGGCGTAGAGCTTTGGTACTAAGCTCCTCTCTCGCTCGGTGTCATCCTACTAATCCTACTAATATTATAAACGTGAAAGTTTGTGAGGATGAATGTTTGTTACTCTTTCACGCAAAAACTACTGAACGGATTTCGATGAAATTTGACATGGTAGAAGTTTGGGCTTTAGATTAAAACATAAGCTACTTTTTATCCCGAAAAAGGACAGTATTTGGGATACTGCATTTACGCGGGCGGAGCCGCGGGCAACAGATAGTTATCTTATAATTTAAACGAGACAATCTTGTATATATGTCACCGTAAGATTGTAAAAACCGTTAGATTGTAAAATAACTCACGAGATTGTAAAAATATGTCGAAAGATTAAAAACTATATATTTTTAATCTAACGAAAAATAATGTGTTAAATAAATTATAAAGAATTTCACTAGTTTTATAATTTTTAATTTTACGGTGACATATATAAACGGTTTCTCATAAACGGTATTACCATAAAATTTAGTCTGCAGGGAATTTTGGGACAGAAAAATCAATCTAGTTAGGGTCCTATCCCTGGGAAACTGCGCATTTTTAAGCTTTATAATATGTTTTTTCTTTTATCGTGCAATAATATATTAACAATAATTTCGACTCTATTATGTCAGTCCGATTGACAGTTTAGGACGTAGGTGTAGATGTATAATTTTTGTTTTATTCGAAAATTCGTAATGTGGTGGGTTCTAATCGCGAATCCAATTAATTTATCAGAACTCCGGGCAAAGCTACCCGGGTGGTAATATTTTAACAGCGAACGTATAATATGTACCGACTCTTGTAATATTATTACAACAGTGGACAGGAATTTGCTGGACAAAATTAGTATTTACCACGTAGGGAGGCGAAATAAAAAACGCAATGAATAAAGAATTCCTTTGAAACATGATTCCAGTTCTTTTAGATAATTTAAAATTGAATTCGTCATTTTCTGCTGCTCAGCCCAGCGAGCGGCGGAGCCACCTCTTATTTATACCTACTCTATTTTTGGTTATCCGACCTCCAAAAAAGGAAACGGTTATACGATTGGGTGTATATACATATAAGTTTGTGTTATATGTATTGTATTATAGTTTTGCTGTCCGTAAGTTAAAAAAAAAGAAAAAAATTAGCGTCAGCTTACACCGAGACGCGACGCGACGTGACGTCATTATAAGAGTTTGAATTTCAAGAGCTGCGAAGCGCGGTGCTAATCTCGAAATAAAATGTGTATAGGTCGCGCAACGGTTTATGAGCGTTCAGTGAAAGTGGAGGGGATCGTTCGCGCATGTGACCAATACATACATACATACATATAATCACGCCTTTTTCCCATAAGGGGTAGGCAGAGACCACTTCTTTCTGCTTGCTACGATCCTTACATACTTGTTTCGCTTCGTCCACTATCATTCTTACCATCCATTCCTCCTCTTACATTCAACGCAGCGAAGCGGCTCTCCATGGTCCGCTTTTCACCTCCGCGAGAAACGAGACGTGATGGGTGGTGAACCACATCGCCGCCATTTAGCAAAGAACATATATTACTAACGTACCAATAGCGTGTCGGCAGCCACGTTCGGCATGCGTTCGGAGCATCCACACCTCCCCGCCGAGCCCGCTACCGCCAAACACACCCAAAAACTGACTTCTGCGCATACCCCCTCTACTTTTGTCGAAAGATTTCGACTTTTTCCAAAAAAAAAATTTGTTTCCAAGTTTGGTTAGGACAATGCAGGCTGATCAACTGATTGTCTGACAAGAAAGACGATCCATGCGTTGGATAGGCATGTAAAAAGTGGGACCTGCGTCTGATCTCTCGTTAGTCGTGTCGGATCCATCAAACTGGATTATTAAAGGAAGAGAGAGAGTGCTTTTGTGTACTGCGCACACACTCGGGCACTATAAAATTACTCCTGCGTAACTGGCCTGTCTTCAATGGAACTGGCCACCGTCACCGAGATCAGTGTGGGGTTATTATTATATATTATTACGTGTATAGATACACTAGGTTTGGTTTTATTAAAAAATATGAAGTAGTTATGATTTTACACGACTGTGCGTTCCAAGTTCTAAGTTTCCGCTAACAGTAGCGTTGTGGCGTAATATGTAAGTCTGTTATAATAATGCATGTATTAGGTTTAATGTGTCAGCAATAAACGTAACTTTAATCGGGAATGTAGTCTTTTAATGTCCCATCCTCACAGCGTGACGTCACGCTACACCGCGGCCGTGCAGTCCGGAGTTCGCGCCGCACGACGCACTGCTTAGTAGTAATTTAGCGACTGGGCCAGCTTAAAGTTAAATATCTTCTTTTATTTTCCACGGAGATAAAAAGCTTACATTTAAAATTAGTGAATATTCCCCATTATGTTGGATTGTACTCGATACGTGCTACAGAAATAGGCTTGGTCAGGCAGGCGGCGCGAGCAATTTAAATTAGCAAAATTACCGTGCATCCGGATGACGTCCCGGTGGAAGTACGCCTGCCGCAGTTCGCCGGGTGCGGGATTGTTGTAGTAGACGAACGGGGCGGGCGTGTTGAGGCGCTTCAGTGTCGCCCTGCGCACACAACATCATGTAAAGGTAGGATTCCACCAAAATAGTGTGCAGCACATTTGCTTACAAACATTTTGTGCAAAACTCAAGCAGTGCAGGCACTAAGCTGGTATCGCATTTGGCCTCCGTCTCCACTGGTAAGGCTGTGCGTAACTTTTGTAAGCGTACAGTTCAGCACACTTGTGCGCGTGCATGTTCACTGAGCAGAGTTTCTGGCGAAAACAGTTCAGTAGTTAATATGGACGGGCAGGACGTAGTGATTTGTGCTGTAGAATATGTACGCGCACAAATAAATGTTTTTACTCCAGTAGCGGAAGCAAGACTGAGTTCGCGAACAACAGGTTTGTACGCGTCGACGCGAGTCCACTGCCTGTAGTGTGCACGCACAAAAGTATACAGATGTTTGCGAACATTCTTGAATGTTCGCGCACAATTTGTTATTGTTTGCTTTAGCGAGTCGACCAGAATAAACTTTTGTGTCGCACAATGTGCATTGCAGTGGCGCACAGTGCAGCACACTGGTGGAATCCCACCTTTACATCGCGCGCCGCAGTGGAGTAGCACCTCTATAGTTAATTCGGGGTAAGTTTACAGTATGTCATTGGCCAATTTGGACATTGGTACCAAGGAATTGACGCGTCTTTTTTTTCTTTTCAATTGATGAGTGTGAACACGACATAAGCGTCGTTGGTCAGTTATAAAATTTTCACTGATAACTGATTTCATACAGTTGTAGGGACCATGTATGTGTGATTGTGCGAGTGTCAGCGGTTTTGTGTCTGAGAGGCGATGCATGTTTGTGACGACAGTCAGTCACTGTGACGGGCCTTGTCGGGAATATACGAGTGTTTAGTTTCGGGGTAATAAGTAAAAGGCCAATTAAGTGTGTGCGTGTGGTTTGAGGGACCAACCCGAATTTCCCCAAAATAAGTATACCAAGTTTTAGTAGAAGTCTAAAAACAATTGTAGAACAAATCTGGGAATTTGTAAAAAGATAGTTTAAAAGATATAGCCCTCAGAGTGTGGTCCCTCAGTTCACACACCGCTATTTTCCAGATCTCGAAAAGTATGTGGAAAATTATGGTTTTTTCACTACAGAATTTTAGTAGAACTTTTGTAAAAGTTTTTACAAATTTATCAGATACATAGCATTAGAAATAAAAAAGCTAGAACCACCGAAGTGTGGTCCCTCAGTTCACACAAAAATGACATACTCATTTCGCGATATATGACTGACTTTTTTAATTATTTTTCTACGTAGAGTTTTAGTAGAAAATTTGTAGAATTCATAGGCAAAATTTCAGAAAAATCTATCGGCGCATTTGGAAGATATATACCATTATGTTGGGTCCCTCAGTTCACACACTTGTGTATAAGAAAAACTCAAATAACTAATAAACGAGAAAACTAACAGAAAGTCTACTATACTTAAGTTTTAGTAGAAGTTTTTTTCTCTTGGATTAGCACATAAAATATTTAATTTCTTGCTTCCTAACTGAGATAATGTTAATTTTTTGATTGTATGAAAATGCAGAGTAGGGTTACCACACAAGAAGCAAAATTCGGACAGTACCTAATATTATTGTGTGTGTTATACCTTATTAAATTTACCTTTTCACTATTATATGGGTTCATAGTACTACAAACAACCTATATACCTACTTATGTACCTATTTGTGGTTTCGCTCTGCCCGCCCTTTTCTCTGTCCGTTATTGCTAACTCCTTATATGTAATTACATATATATTATATGAATAAAAAACTGGCCAAGTGCGAGTCAGGCTCGCGCACAAACGGTTCCGTACAAAACGGCAAAAAAATCACGGTTGTTGTATGGAAGCCCTCGTTAAATATTAATTTTATTTTGTTTTTAGTATTTGTTGTTATAGCGGCAACAGAAATACATAATTTGTGAAAATTTCAACTGTCTAGCTATCGCGGTTCCTGAGATACAGCCTGGTGACAGACAGACGGACGGACAACCAGCGAAGTCTTAATAATATTTTGGGTCCCTTTGGGTACAGAACCCTCATTTATGAAATTTCATATTTTTATTATACCTACCTATTTTCTATTAAAGAAATATAGAAATCTTAGGTCTTTAAATTAATGTCAAGCTTTTATGAAAAGGAGAAAGTTAATTTGTGGGATGTACGGTGTACATAAGGCTTTTATATTTTAATACTTGGGGTAGTCACATTTATAAAAACAGAAAAACAAGAAAATCTGGTACAGTATATTGTTTCTCTTCATAAAGAACTTTCTTTGCCATATGCCGGAACGGTGCGTGCGACAGAGACCTTTCGTCGCGACGCGACGACACGATCGACGGACGGGCGCGGGCACGACGACTTGGCACGAGCAATACGTCTATCTTTGTTCTTTACAGTAATGAACCTGCCTGTCTACCAGTCCTAAGCCTGGAAAAAGTATGAAGGGAAGTTCATTTCCACCGCTCACAGATTAAACCGTCTCGTCGTTCGTCGTCATCACTAGTCGCGTCGATCAGCAAACGACAACAAGTTTGTCAAAACAGTTAATGCTGAAAGTCGTTCATTCAACAAAACTACTTTGTTTGTCATAGTTTATTGCTCAGTTCAGTATTCGTCGAACACGTAAACTAGTCGAAAAAAAAACTGTTTTTTCAACTAGTTTACGATGAACGATAAACGGTCTCGTTTCGTTGATCGAAAAAGCGTCCACGACCCACCACTAGTGTCGAGGCGAAACTCGAAAGGGTTCAATTTTTAACTATTTGCATTGGGTAAACCTAAAAACATGTCAGTATTGTATCAGAAGTATATTGCTGAAAGTAGAGACTTAGAGAGTTATTCGCCGAAGTAGTTTTTTCTCCAAGAACACTATTCCATGCGGGCGAAGCCGCAGGCAAAAGCTAGTATAACAAAAATATTAGGTGCAGTCATAATATTACATTGAGTATGTATAATCTTTGGTGCTGGGGGCGAGACGACGACGAGACGAGGACGAGGGCTCCGATACAACAACCGTGATTTTTTTTGCCGTTTTGTACGGAACCGTTTGTGCGCGAGCCTGACTCGCACTTGGCCAGTTTTTTATTCATATAATATATATGTAATTACATATAAGGAGTTAGCAAGAACGGACAGAGAAAAGGGCGGGCAGAGCGAAACCACAAATAGGTACATAAGTAGGTATATAGGTTGTTTGTAGTACTATGAACCCATACAATAGTGAAAAGGTAAATTTAATAAGGTATAACACACACAATAATATTAGGTACTGTCCGAATTTTGCTTCTTGTGTGGTAACCCTACTCTGCATTTTCATACAATCAAAAAATTAACATTATCTCAGTTAGGAAGCAAGAAATTAAATATTTTATGTGCTAATCCAAGAGAAAAAAACTTCTACTAAAACTTAAGTATAGTAGACTTTCTGTTAGTTTTCTCGTTTATTAGTTATTTGAGTTTTTCTTATACACAAGTGTGTGAACTGAGGGACCCAACATAATGGTATATATCTTCCAAATGCGCCGATAGATTTTTCTGAAATTTTGCCTATGAATTCTACAAATTTTCTACTAAAACTCTACGTAGAAAAATAATTAAAAAAGTCAGTCATATATCGCGAAATGAGTATGTCATTTTTGTGTGAACTGAGGGACCACACTTCGGTGGTTCTAGCTTTTTTATTTCTAATGCTATGTATCTGATAAATTTGTAAAAACTTTTACAAAAGTTCTACTAAAATTCTGTAGTGAAAAAACCATAATTTTCCACATACTTTTCGAGATCTGGAAAATAGCGGTGTGTGAACTGAGGGACCACACTCTGAGGGCTATATCTTTTAAACTATCTTTTTACAAATTCCCAGATTTGTTCTACAATTGTTTTTAGACTTCTACTAAAACTTGGTATACTTATTTTGGGGAAATTCGGGTTGGTCCCTCAAACCACACGCACACAATTAAGTTGATCATTAGTTTTTTATTTATGGGACCTATTATGACTAAGTAAAGTGAGAAAAGGGTGAACTCCTACACAGTAGTTCGCTACACATTTATTTATTCTTTTCAACCTTACAAGATAAAATTGTATAAAATATTATAAGTGAAATTAATAAAAAAAATAAACGTTGGGGGTAAAATAGGAGATATACTCGTAAGTTTGTATGAAAGTTTCTATTCCTTGGACATATTGAGTACGGAAAAAATAATGAGTTACTTATTTCAGCGTTTTCTTAAATTCAGCTGGGTAAAATAGGGGATGAAAGTTTAAAACCTAAATTCACGCGAGTGAAGCCGCGGGCAATTAATGCTAGTATTGTGGTATAACGTACCTGACGTTCAAACCCATCCTCACGTATAGGTAGAGGATAATCACGCCGGGCAGCAGGAAGAAGAAGAAGAAGCTGCTCAGCTCGCAAATGTGCCACGACGGCAGATCCAGCATGCCGCAAGATGCCGACTCCAGGGATATGTTGCCCGACCCTGATAGATAGGATAGCTTAGGGCGCCGCCTCCAATTTCGCGGTGATCGACGCCTCAGATGAAAGCGGCGCGGCGAGTAGTGACAGCAGCGAAGACCCGCGCAGGCGGGCGCCATAGTCACCGCTTGACAGAAGTGCACTCCTGTCGAGCGGTAACTGTGGCGCCAGCTGCGCGCCGCTTGTGTTACTACCCGCCGCCACAGGGACGACACTCTAGACGTAAACGACAGCTCGCGCACCGGCGAATATCAGCAGTGCCGACGTAAGACTAAGGTTGACACCAAAATAATTTCAAACATCGCGTCAGATAAATCTATCATATCTAATATAGATATATAATATATTATCTATATATATATATATACAGGATGTCCCAGAAGTTGACGTCGTCCCTTCAAAGGCTGATAGACCAGCTCATGACTCACCAGAATGTCGTAATATGACCTTAATAAAAAATCTTTAGTTTTCGAGATATTGGCACTTCTTATCTTAATATATATAAATCTCGTGTCACAATGTTTGTCCTCAATGGACTCCTAAACCACTTAACCGATTATAATAAAATTCGCACACCATGTGCAGTTCGATCCAACTTGAGAGATAGGATAGTTTAAATCTCAAATTATAGTCGCAATTTTAATTTATTGCTAATTATTTGTTCTTTTATTATTTGACAGTCACAATTATCTGTTAACTCCAAATGATTCTAACAGACGTCGATACCTTTCGACTGGGTTGAGTAAGTAATCAATAGATGGCGCTGCTATGGTAAATCTATGAACGTGTCATTTAAGCTACATTTTAACAGCATAATTACCACGTGTTGTTGACGCTATAAAATTAATTAAATTGTCAAATGTCAAACAATGTCCATTTGTGGTTTAGATTTGGAAAATCCATGTTTTTCTCATGGGCAACTATATGTTGCGTGTTCACGTGTTGGGAAACTGTCGAATCTATTTGTGTTAGCTAAAGACAGGTTAACCAAAAACATTGTGCACCGATTGGTGTTAAATTAAATTGAAATTGAAAGTATTTATAATTCAAAAAAATAGATATTAATTTAAAAGTTTAAGACTGTCTGCCTTGCCTACCTCATTCATGAGTTTAAGCGACACATGTTATTTACTGTATTATACTGTAATATACTTATTTGTTATAAAATTAAATGGAAATAATAAATCTGATAAATTTTTATTTTGTATTGATTTCTGCTTAATATCAAGTGTAAGAACATTTTAATTAATTGTGTTCAACGTACTTCCCCTTCAAATCTCAATCCTGTGAATTTGTATACCAACATCAACATTTTCGTCTTTGTTCGTAAATAATTTCATTGTACTAAAGGGTTATAGTAGTAGAAAGTCAAATAAGGAGATCACCATATTTTTTTACGAATACCATCTGTGTGAAAAAGCATAGTGGACTCCGTGACTGATGTTCTCTTATCGTTCCTCTTAGATTGTTTACTATAATGTAATATAACAAAAACTTTAGCCACAGCAACGCGTGGCCGGGTCTGCTAGTAATTTCTTAAAAATTACACCTCATGTCAGTTTTTAGACTGCCGCAACTACAATTTCCCGTATTGCGGGATACAAATTTGTATTGCGGAATCCTGACCAGTTCTGCTATTGACCACGGTTATAATACAATTGTAGTTACGGCAGTCTAAAAACTGACATGAGGTGTAATTTTTAAGAAATTATTAAAAGTGCCAATAAACTCAAGAACGGCTGAACCGATTTGGCTGAAAATTGGTAGGGAGGTAGCTTGGAACCAGGTTCTCCTGGTTCCAAGCTAGCTCCCTACCAATTTATTTCCCGCGATAAATATATCCTATGTCCTTGTGGACATAGGATATATTTATCGCGGGAAAATGTACGGTTCCCGTGGATTACTGTATTTACGATTTTACGTAAAAACTACTTAACCCATCGTCATGAAATTTGGCACAGATATAAAGTAGACTACGAGAAAGAACATAGGTTACTCTTTATTGCATAAAAATGTACGGTTCCTGTGGAATACTGTACTTACGCTGTTACGTAACTACTTAATCGATCACCATGAAATTTTGCACAGATATAAAGTAGAGCACGGGAAAGGACATAGGCTACTTTTTATTGCAGAAAATGTACGGTTCCCGTGAAATACTGTATTTACTCTTTTACGTTAAAACTACTTAACCGATTATCATGAAATTTGGCACAGATATAAACGTAGACCACTGGGAAGGACATAGGCAACGTTTGAGTTCAAACGACTTCAATTTCCGATCCGTCTTGCATTCGCCATGACCATTAATAACACACAAGGCCACAATTTTAACAATCATTAAAATAATTGATTTCTTTTTAATTTTATCTATTATCCTAATGAAAAATTGCACTTAATGAAATCCAAAATCTGCTCATTTATTGCCTCTAAGGTAGAACAAAATTTGCCGGGTCAGCTAGTATACTATATATTAGGTTGGGGAAAAAGTTTCTTCGCATTTTATATAAAAATTCAAAAGGTTTTTTTATAAAGTTTATTTACAAGTGACTAAAGTATATAGGTGCCATTTTGTTCGATAACTTTTTGCCATCTTGTTGGTAGGTACATGATCCCATTGCTATAAAAATTTTGGGGCTTCTGATGAAAAAACTGCGACAAGTGGTTTTGGCAGTCCTCTTGTGATGTCAACCTGACACTGCCTAAGGAATTCTGCAGCGACCGAAACAGGTGGAAATCTGAAGGTGCAAGGTCAGGACTATACGGCAGATGCATTAACACCTCCCAGCCAAACTCCCGTAATTTTTTCTGAGTGGCTAAAGATGTGTGAGGTCTAGCGTTATCATGGTGAAAAACCACATCCCTTCTGTTGATTAATTCCGGCCGCTTTCTCTCAACTTCTTGCTTTAATCTCATCAGTTGTTCGCAGTACAGTTCAGAATTGATGGTCCTGCCTGGCGGTAACAGCTCATAATGAATAATGCCCTTCCAATCCCACCACACACACAGCATCACCTTGTTGCGAGTTAACCCGGGTTTCGCCACAGTCTGTGAAGCCTGACCGGCCTTTGACCACGATCTTTTTCGCACGTTCTTGTCGTACGTGATCCACTTTTCATCACCAGTTATCAGCTTCTTCAAAAATGGTTCGGTTTCATTACGTCGTAATAAAGAATCACAAATGAGTACACGGTTCATTAGGTTTCTTTCAGTGAGCTCATGAGGCACCCAAATATCGAGCTTTTTTGTGTACCCAGCTTTTTTCAAATGCGCCAAAACCATTTTGTGGTCAATCCCCAGTTCTTCAGCTACATCGTAACTACTAATATGCCGATCTTGCTCCACTTTTTCAAAAATGGCAACAGTTTTGTCCGTAACAGGGCGACCAGAGCGACGTGCATCTTTGATATCAAAATTTCCGGATTGAAAACGCTTAAACCAAATTTGCGCTACTCTCACAGATACTGCATTAGGTCCATAAACATCACAAATTTTTTTCGCGGCTTGTGTTGCATTTTTACCTTTTTTGTAATTAAATTTTAAAATGTATCGAAATTCTTCATAAGAATCACTTATTTTAACACGTTTACTGCGATATGCGGTCTAAAGACCGCATAAGCATACTCCCACTCCGTGCGGGAACAAATATCGCTGTCTCCCTCCAGTGCGGAGCTCATATTGTACAAAATATAATGCGTATGAGAAAGACAAATACACAGTTGCATTTGCCTATTGAAACTGTCATTGAAATACTATAAAAATATAAATGAGGCAGTTAGACCTCATTCCGCATAGAAATCAAAAAAACAGTTGTCAGTGCGAACGTGAGGTGTTACTGCCTCACAGTCGCGGGAGGCGCTCCCGCCCCCACCCGCACCTATTTTCTAGCGCAGTTGCATCAAATCGAACTAGTGGTGCGTGTCGCTTGTGCAGGACTATCGATATTACGCAAAATAACGTTTCGTCGTAGCGCGCGTTCCAGTATGTCACTAAATAGTAAGAAACGATGCAGAAGGATGTTGGAGTTAGCTAGCGAAATGAGTGAAGATACTTCAAACAATAATAATGAAGATCCTTTAGTTTCCAAATATGACCGGGTTTACCAGAGAATGATACCACGCGTAGATGCTCCAGGAAAAAAATTATGTCTTATTGTAAGGAATGTGCAAAAAGTATGTGTTTAGAATGTTTTTTTTAATTTTTACATGTAATTTTATTACCTAAATAATAAACATAACTTAAACAATTAACTGCGATTTTCATTTTTCGATAAATAGTCTTGACATCACTAGTTTTTATCGATAGGTACATTTCCTTCGGTGCATTATGAGGTTTTTAGACCCCACAAACATTTTCTTTATTTTCTCGGTTTTCTTTGACCTAAACCCGGGGCGAAGTTAAAAGTAGTTAATGTCGTTTCTTGGCTTTATAATGATATTTTTCTTTTAAAGTTGTCGGTGTATTTAGCATAAATACGGCCATTCGAAGCGAGCTATATGCTATGGGGCCGAAAGATCTCAAACAGCACTTCCAGAAAGGTATAGAATGGGGTTTTTTATCTCATATCGCACCTTTCGCTAGGTAGACAAAATTTAATTGCGCAGCGAACGTGTTAACAATAAGAAAAACAAATGAAAATCTCAAATTTACCTAATTTGAATTTGGAATTGTCTTCTGTAAAATTAAAACTTTTTAATGATACCAAAATCAGCCAGATACAATTGGTATAGCCCAAGATATTTTATGACAAGTTCATACATACTATAATGCGAAAAGACTTTTTCCCCAACCTATTATAAAAGAAAGTCGTGTTAGTTACACTGTAACACTATTTATAACTCAAGAACGGCTGAACCTATTTGGCTGAAAATTGGTGGGGAGGTATCTTTAAAGCAGGAGAAGGATATGGGATACTTTTTATCCCATTCCTGAGGAACTCGGGAACGGCTGGACCGATTTGGTTAATTTTGGAATTGTGGAATTGCAGGTGTAGTTATTTATTCATTTCAGTTCATATTGTTACAAACACACAAAGAGAGTAGCGCCATCTAGCGTCAACCAATGAAACCACTTTGTATGAACAAAGACAACGTGAAACCCCCTACTCAATACTAGATGGCGCTACTGTGCGAACTTTCCCGAAAAATCCAACCTGGTTACGCGAGTCGAAAACATTCTGGAATAGTCTGGGACTCGATTCGGTGCATATAAATAGCCGCAGAAATGCGAGCGAGTCAGTTCAGTTTCGAGCTTCCTTCGAGGCGAAACAAGCGATAAGTTAAAGTGATACTAGTGATTAATACAAGTGAAACCCACGACTTGGCTACGAGATAGGACATCGTTAGTGTTAGACCTAGTGCTTTGTGTTGAACATAGTGCTAGTAAATAAAGTCTTCAAAAGAGTCAGCAGGTCTTTCTCTCCAAATCTTTAGAACCCCAGCATGTAACAATATTTAAGACGAAACGACCAGCGACCAGCCCAGCGAATGAAAGTCCTGACTGAAAAAAACTCACGCCCCGCCCGCCTCCGCATTCGCCCAACCACGCACACACAGTCGCGAGCTGTCATTTGTGTAAATAGGTGGAACGACGATTCTTTACTTTAGTAATAGGTATAATATATTCTTTGCCGCCGCCGCGCCGCAGCGCCGCCGCACCGCTCACTGAGAAATTCGAGCCAGCTGCGGCATTACTTGTGTTTTTCTATAATAAATCGCACCTCGACCAGTGAAACCTTTTAAATCCAACTCCATACTTATAGAGACACAGAGCCATGCAAATGCCCCGTTCATCAGCGCCTTAGTTCCACTAGATACTTGGGGGTACAAATTGATCACAAGTTTACATGGTCCCCTCAGATTGACGCGTTAGTGTGTAAGCACTAAGAGACGTCGCTTCTTTCAAACTATTAAATCTTTACGTATCGCTAGCTAGGGCGGCGCTTGTAAAACAAAATTTATAGAAGTCGAGTGAACACAAAGATCCCTGTTAAAATGTATGGATTGCCGTACAAGTTTCGTACTTGAAAGGAACTATATGACTTAAGCGGATTATTGTCTGTACGTAAGCTATCTGGGGGCACGGCAGTGCCCCCGCCAAGTCGAGCGCGAAGCAAACACTGCCGTACCATCCTTTACTGGAACCATTTCGCCGCATTTTCAGGCCCCTATTTGAGAACCTCTGGATAAGACCAGAACGCAGAAATTTTCGTCATCCAGTAAGCTATAATCACATACTTAAAATCCAAAATTTCAAGTCTGTAGGTCATTTAGTTCCGAAGTTAAGCGAAAGCAAAGTTTCGCATTTATGACACTCACTCACTCACTCACTCACTTATACACTCACTCATGATCATCAAAATAGAACTAGTACTTCCCATAAACTCAGAGAGCTGAAATTTGGTACAGAGTTAGGGTTTAATGGCCACATAAAGGGAAAACTATAAAAACTAGGATAATCGATCTGGGGGCACGGCAGTGCCCCCGCCAAGTCGAGCGCGAAGCAAACACTGGCGTACCATTCTTTACTGGAACCATTTCGCCGCATTTTCAGGCCCCTATTTGAGAACCTCTGGATAAGACCAGAACGTCGATCTGGGGGCACGGCAGTGCCCCCGCCAAGTCGAGCGCGAAGCAAACACTGTCGTACCATTCTTTACTGGAACCATTTCGCCGCATTTTCAGGCCCCTATTTGAGGAGCTCTGGATAAGACCAGAACGCAGAAATTTTCGTCATCTAGTAAGCTATAATCACATACTTAAAATCCAAAATTTTAAGTCTGTAGGTCATTTAGTTCCGAAGTTAAGCGAAAGCAAAGTTTTGAATTTATGACACTCACTCACTTAGTCACTCACTCATGATCATCAGAATAGAACTAGTACTTCTCATGAACTCAGAGAGCTGAAATTTGGTACTGAGTTAGGGTTTAATGGCCACATAAAGGGAAAACTATAAAAACTAGGATAATCGAACATTTGGAGTACCTGGTGACCCTGATTAGAAAACACAAGAGCCCAACCAAACTATTAGAGATCGACATACCGCCTTTATAAAAAATATTCAACATGGTGGTGGGCCGCTTCATTTGATGTCAAAAATCGAAGGTCTGAAGTATCTTACGATTAACTTTATTGTACTCGATCATTACACAAATTAAATAAACAAGTAACACTGAAATCTAGTAAAATAAATCAATATGCCCACGTTTCTACAAATAGAAGTGAAATCCCACCAAAAACATTCTGTAAAAAACTAGCCAAGTCTCGATAGAGCTGCTTGTTTATCTCTAAAAAGTAGTGAAATCTAGACAAAGTCGTGCCAAGTCTAAGGTTCCTTACTGCGATTTCTTTATTATTATAGTTAATGTTGTGTGACTTGGCCGTTGAACATTCTTTATACGTTACAAGTGGGTACAAGTCAATTTTGTTTACACGTAATGTATATCTGTTGTAACTACCTATGTTTGTTAAGCGAGATAATAGCCCATACTGGTATTAGTAATTGGACGCTAGTGAGTAGTGTCTCATTTTAGGCTGTTGTTGATTGTAGAACACATGTATTGGAGCAATGGTGTCATGGAGCCCCTTTTGTACCATTGTGTACCCTTCAACGGCCAAGTCACACAACATTAACTATAATAATAAAGAAATCGCAGTAAGGAACCTTAGACTTGGCACGACTTTGTCTAGATTTCACTACTTTTTAGAGATAAACAAGCAGCTCTATCGAGACTTAGCTAGTTTTTTACAGAATGTTTTTGGTGGGATATAATATACTGAACGCGGTTACTAAAGTGCACAATAGCTCACCTCTTCCACCAATAAATGTGTCCAAAAGAATGATATGGTTTATATAACATATTTACAATTTACATTTTGAAAGATTTTTTTTTAAAGCGGCAGCGGTACTAGCATTAATAGTATTCGGTTTGCTTACCGTGTAGATACTAGCGGTAGCAGTCAGTTTGCTCATCGTGCGGGTACTAGCGATAGAGGTCAAATTGCTCACCGGGCGGGCACTAGCGGCGGCGGTCGGTTTGCTCACCGGGCGGGTACTCGTGGTAGTTGATGGTGGTGTAGAACGCGAAGGGTGAGGTGGCCAGCAGGGCGACCGCCCACAGCACTAGCACGATGTACGTGGTGCGCCGGAGGCCGGCCATCACGTGGGTGTGTAGTGGGTGGCAGATCGCCAGGTACCACTTAAGCGTGAGCGTCACGATCGTTAGCACCGACGCGTACGACGCCCTGTGAAAGCAGTTCATTATTATTATGGGAACATTCGATATTATGTTATTATCATATTGAATTTTTCCATACTAACGGTTCACTGTGTTCAAATTGTCACTTGGTGACTTGACTGTCAAATATTATATAAGTTTGTGTATCGGCGAGTAAAGCACGGGCGTAGCCAGGGGGGTGGGGTTCAAGAAGTTGACGTTGGTTCACGATTCATTAGAATATTGCCCAATTTTTTTTTCGTTTTTACCTGTTTAAGCTTTTAACCCTAAAATGCTGTAATTTGAAAAAATAGCAATAGCCTAAAACTGAACGTCTGTACTGAATTTTATACTTAATATTATGTTCTTTAAGCCAAACACGAGTGAGCGAAGCGAGCGAACAAAATTGTTTCCCATTTTACAGGTTAAAATCTGTTCAAACGTTAAACTAAAACACTTAATAACGGTGAATTTCAGAAAAATTTAATAAAATCAACTAGCTTAAACAGAACATCGGTACTAAATAGGGTAAAGGCGGGATAGATGCCCCAGTGGGATAGAGGCCACATTTTCAAAAAACCTAACTTCCTAAACTCGAGACTGAGAAACAATAGAATAACTAAGAGCCGCTATCACCCCGCACCTCAGTTAAGGCTGATTTACACACGATGCCGATACATCTTTGCCGATGACACTTCACTAATTTTTAATGTGAAGCGACGACACTCAAATTATGACGAGGTAAATAGTGCTCTCTCAAAAATGGTACATTAGTTTAATGTTAATAATTTACTTTTAAATTCAAATAAAACGAAATGTTTAAAGTTTAGCCTCCCAAATGTTAGGCAGGCACAAACCAATATACTATTAAATGATGAGAAAATGAACTTAGTGGACACCACTGTATTTCTAGGAATAACACTAGATTGTAAATTACAGTGGGGTCCCCATATTGCAAATCTGGCAGATAAGCTCAGTTCTGCAGCATATGCAGTCAAAAAAATTAGAGAAATTACCGATGAGGATACAGCGCGGCTAGTTTATTTTAGTTATTTTCATAGTATAATGTCATATGACATTCTTCTTTGGGGAAACGCTGCGGACATTAATACAATATTTGTGCTACAGAAGCGAGCTATACGTTCTATTTATAAGATGTCATGTTTTGAATCTCTGGGAGAAAAATTTAAAGAAATAGGTATTCTGACCGTTGCTTCTCAATACATTTTGGACAATGTGTTGTATGTCAGAAAGAATTTAACGAATTTTAAAAAGAAAAGTGACATACCAGTGATCAGACTTAGTAAAGTAAGTAAATCTTTTAAAGGTCAATGTATACGCCTTTACAATAGAATCCCAGAAAACGTTCAAAATCTTTCCATTCATCAATTTAAAAAAGCTGTTAAAGAACGTTTGTGTGCTAAAGCTTATTATAAAGTCAGTGATTTCATTAACGATTGCACACCTTGGGAATAAGATGGCCCCATGCAAGGCTGCTTTTATGTACTTAAGTATGTTCTATGTACTTATGACTAATGTTATATAGATTAAGTTACAACATTGTAAAATATTTTTTGAAAAGAACAATTTTCCCATCTTTTTGCTAAAAGGTGGCCCCGTGCGAGTTTCTTACGCCGGTTCTTCTCGCCGGGCTAGTTTCCGAACCGGTGGTAGGCATCATGTAGGACAATTCTATAAGCGTTATATTATAACCTACATGGAAATAAAAATTTTGAGTTTAACTTAATTTTAAGTGACTTATATTTTAGTGTATGTCCATACGTATTTAAGAAGTTAAGCTCATTAGTTCACTCAAGACGAACGCTCAACAACGTATTGAAGTCGTAAATTATGTACTTGAATTTGTTATTAGTGAGGTTTTGGACGAAGTCAAAAATGAAATTATTAGGGAAATAACTATAACTATACCCAAAAGACTGTGGGTGAGAAATTGGATAAATAGAAGAGAACAGTATGGCGCAAGTGTTACTTTGTTTGATATTATGATATTTCAATGCACTACGGTTGACAGAAGACTGTAATTAAAGATTACATGTTTAATCCGAGAGCGCGACTACACTTATGCATTTAACTAATTTTGTACATGTCCAAACGTATCAAGTAGCAAGCCCCGCTCACCAACTTAACCGAAAAATAGACACAATTCTAATTATTTAGTTTAGTTGTTAACTAAATTTTAACTTGCAACTTACTACTAAATTTTGTGTTTACATGCAATTTATCACTTAAAATTAACTTAAAATTTAGTTACCTACTTATAAAAACGTGTGTAAATCAGCCATTAGTCACGGGTCATCTTGCGGTGAGGATGCGTTTCGCTCGTGTGTGCATTAATCTCCGCGACGAACTTTACGAACACGTCAAAGTTTTAAAGATTAGTATTTGATGTTGTATAACCATAGCTGGGCATTAACTCGTTAATCGTTAATTAACGAAGTTAACATTTTGATTAACGGATTAACTTTTAAGTTAACTTTTAAAAATGTTAACGGATACGTTAACTTCCGTTAATACGAACATAAGTCCGTTAATCGTTAATCCAATGCCTACTATTTACCGCACGGCACCGCGGCGCGGGCGCGCGGCGCGAAAAACAGGTTCAGACGGGCGGCGCGTGGCAGCGAATGAAACAAAAAAAACTAGATAATATATTTTGCCGGCGCGAGTGAGAGAACTGCGACAAGTAAGTGAGAGAACTGCGAAGAGATTTATTTCGTTTGATCATTTCATTATTTAGCGCCGGTGCTTAGTGACGAGTGTTATGTTTGTTGTTATTATCTAGACACGCGGTAGCGTGTCAAGCCTAGTTCAAGTAACAGAACTGGCGAGCAGCACGATGTGTAATGTTACACAAACCATATGGAGCCACTTTTGACCCCCTCATAACTCAAAAACTATTCCACATAAACGTGTCAAATTTGGCTCATATATTGAGACTTGCGAGATACATATGTGCTCCAAATTTCATAAATACATCTCAAACAGTTATTTAGATATTAACGTCAAAAAATCGACATTTTTATCACTGACTGACCTATAGATCAAAACTCTAACCCAATTCCAGATGACCTAGAATGTTCAAATTTGGCATGCAGATAGCTAATTTGGTGAATACACAGGAATAGATCATAAACTGGTAAATTTTTATAATTTCATTATAATTTTTCACTTATTTGGTTATATCAGGAACACTTAACTTTGGTATTAATTTTGTTATAAATAAGTACCTACCTACTAATAATTTATGTACAAAAAGTAATGATATTTTATTAAAAACATAAATGTTTAATGAGAGCCAAGTTCAATAATATGATATAATATGCCTTGGTTGTTGACTCCAACGACAAAAGAAGTGAGATCTAAATGGGTGCTAAGTTCAATGGCCAGTCCTGAAATTTATTTATAACAATATAAATCATTTCTTCTTATAAATTAGGAAACTATATTGTAGGCTAAGGTCTGACTTGGCTAGTTTTCATATACGAATTATATTATAGCCTTCGGAAGTTCTTAACATGTTACTTGTCGTTTCTTATTTTATTATTCCGAGGCTTGCTGGTAGAAACTAGCCATCGAACACAATAATTCGTATATGAGAATTAAGAACTAGCCAAGTCAGACCTTAGGCTACAATATATTACCTAAGTTATGAGAAGAAATGATAATATTTTATGTTGTTATAAATAAATTTCAGGACTGACCATTGCACTTGGCACCCATTTAGATATCACTTCTTTTGTCGTTGGAGTCAACAACCAAGGCATATTATATCGTAATTATTATTGAACTTGGCTCTCATTTCACATTTATGTTTTTGATAGGATAAATTACTGTCAGTGATCATTTGCGTGTTAATAAAGAAGAGTGCCGTGTAATATTTTAGTTACATAGAAAAAGTGTACTGTGCAGTGTAGTAATTATAACTATATAGATTCCAGCGGTCCTGATGAGAATCCATGGCCACATTTGACTACAACATGTTAATGTTCATGAACGGGAATATGCACTTTATGTCTGACAATTAAATTTCACATTTGAATTATACAAGTATTTTGTTTTGTTCCTAACTTGTTAACTTTCAGAACCTAAACCAACAGGTTTTCTAAGTTCACTCACTAACACAACGATATAAAAATGCAATTTTACACATATTAACGGATTAACGATTAACGTTAACTTGCGTTAATTCTTAACGTTTAACGAAGCTAACTTTTTTTGTAGCGGATTAAAGATTAACGAAGTTAACTATTTGATTAACGGTGCCAAGCTATGTGTATAACTTTATTAGTAGTTATTAATTCCGTTACCTATATTTTTTATTACATTAATACACTGATGTAAATAGATGTAAATAGTTGCTCTTTTGTTTTTTATTTATTAAAAAAATACTTGGGCATCTATCCCTATCAAAAAGGATAGTTGCCCTGATTTTTCGAGGTATAGGTGCCCCTAGGAGCATCTATCCCCACATAGAGCACATAGAGCACCATGTATGTTTAAATGTATGATTTTAGAAGGTATTAGTATTTTTGACATTGGTGATTCTACAATTGCAGAGATTTAGGCAGTGATAAAGAACCAGAAACATCTTCGAAATGACTGGATCCAATGTGTAAAGTGTCAGAACTGGCTATATGAAACCTGTACAATTTTTAGAAAGCTCAAGATGTGGAAAAACTATAGTACTATCCGGCTAAGCATAATTTAAGTAGGATTACTAAATGAAGATCTTTTTTGTGTTATTTAAATTTGTAAAAAAGAATGATTTTTATGATTATGTTGAAACTTAAAAATAAGCATTATTTTTTTTTTTTTTGAACAAATGATTTGAAATTTTATTATGATTATTTTATTTGATCATTATAATTATATTCTAACCATGACAAATCATTTTAAAAACGGCAAAATGCTTTTCATTATTAGGCCCACGTTTCTTTGAGATAATTTCTGTTTTAGGAGTAGCCTTCTTCTGCTAAAACACCAGTTGTCCTCAACAACCTTATAAAAGTTTGGTTGAGTTTTTCGTTTATACATCATGAAGGGCATCTATCCTTCTTAGTATTTTTGTGGTGGGGCAACTATCCTCCAAAAAGGCGTTCCACAAAAAGCTAAAATCTGCAAAATATGTAATTTATATGTCCATAAAAACAAATCACAGCTAAACACAAAGGATTAAACTAGCTAAATTCATGGACTTTATTTATATAATATAAATATTTTTAAAATACTTAAGAGGATAATATTCAAAAAGTGGGGCATCTATCCCGCCTTTACCCTACTATAATATTTTCTTCATGTTAAACGCGAGCGAACGAAACGAGCGAGCAAAATTTTTTCCTATTTAATAGGTTAAAGCTGTTCAAACTTTAAACCCAAAGACTGTGAAAATTAGATAATTTTGTAATTTAAATTAAATTATAATTTGCGTAATTTCTGATGTTGATAGATGACAAATAACTTATTAGGTTAGTCATATAATACCTATTTCACACTTTTTTCGTCGTACATAATTACAAAATTTTGTGAGTAGTGCCCAAAATATTGTGTCACATGCTAAGTATAGGTTCGAAGATTCGATGGCACGCATGCCATAGGTTCGCGATTTCTGTTTAAGGCTATTGATATTATTGTTTTTTTTTTTCTAAAGAACAATAGTCTTTCAGGGTTTAAAGTTTAAAAATATTTGAACAGGCAAAATAGTAAAAAACAATTGCTCACTTTCTCAGTTTGAACGCGTTACACATAAAGTATAACTAATATTATAGTACTTAGTATCAACGTTATGTTTTAAGCTATTAACTTTTTCTAAAATAACTTTAAAAAATCATCTTTCAGATAGGGTTGAAGTATAATTAGATGTTAACCTGTAGAAAAGTATAATAAAAAAGTCCGTGAACCCCCAAAACCCCCCCTGGCTACGCCCTTGATGTAAAGGTGTATATGGTATATGGGTAGGCTAGTAGGTTGGTAGGTATAGATGTAGGTGTAGGTTGTAGTTGTAGATTGGTAGGTATAGATGTAGATTGTAGGTATATGTATGTTGTAGGTCGGTAGGTATAGATGTAGATTGTTGGTATATGTTAGAGGTTGGTAGGTATAGATGTAGGTGTAGGTTGTAGTTGTAGGTTGGTAGGTATAGATGTAGATTGTAGGTATATGTTGTAGGTCGGTAGGTGTAGGTGGTACTGTTTCCACTTCGTAGTTCATGCAACTATTACAGCAATAAGTAAACAATACTTACGCCTCGTATATAAATGCCCGCAGCTTGCAGAACACGATGCCGAAGCTGTACGGGTACTGGCGCCAGTACATCGACAGGTCGCTGGGCAGACCTGCGAGAGAGTACATAGCAGCAGCGAGGCATCTATACAATTCTACATAGGCTGGGACTTATGATCCGGAATTCGGAAAGCCGTAGAAAATTCAGAGCACTGAAAATAAAACTCTACGCTAGTAAAATAGAGCTGAAAATTGAACACACAAGGGTCGAGTCAAATGTAAATGTAAAATAATATGATAATTCGACACTCGACACTTCAATTTTCAACTCTATTGTATTAGTGCAGAGTTCTGTTCAGAGTTTTAGTGCTTTGAATTCACCCGGGCCCGGATTCATAATATAGTCTCGGCGACCGGCGCTCGGTGCGCGCGCAGTAGACTAACACCCGGTTTCTGAAAGGCTAATCAAAAAGTTGATGAACTAACAAGTTGTTGAGTTAACAGGGGGCGTATTCAGCGTTGCCGATTTGTGGGGAATTCCCCAAACTGCGGGGATTTTCCAGTCGATTGGGGATTTATTGGGGATTGGCACTATGTGGGGAAAATGTGGGGATTTTAACATTTCGACATCTTATTCTCATCGGTAAATATTTCATCATTAACTATCGACAAGATATCGACCTTTTTTAAAATCATTATGTATGGCATGGGCATGGCACATCTCTAGTTTCAAACTACTAGTAGATTGACATTTGTTTATGATCAGGGGATTCCCTTTTTCGCTTTCTTTAACAGATAATGTTGTATCATTTAACATAATTGGCTGTAAGAGAAGGACTAAAAAACCGGGCGGCAGCGTCAGGTTCTACCTTTCCACAAAAATATGGAAAAGAATATGAAAGATATTAATATTATATAATTAATCTATATATCTACACTTCTACACTAATTATTAACAGTACACTTTAATACAAATAATTTATTGCATACTAAGCAATTCGGTTTCACTAAAGGTCGGTCTACTACAGATGCAGGCATCAAGCTTCTCTGTAGTATATTCGAGGCTTGGGAGGAGGCGCAGGATGCATTAGGAGTTTTTTGCGACCTTTCCAAAGCATTTGATTGTGTAGACCATGCTACACTAGTCAGAAAACTACACCACTATGGCATAAGGGACTCAGCTCTTAATCTTTTGAGTTCTTATCTTTACAATAGGACTCAAAGGGTAGAGATTAATAGTAAAAGGTCCACTGGGACTAAAATAGAATTAGGTGTCCCACAGGGATCTATTTTAGGTCCATTTCTTTTTCTCATCTACATAAATGACTTGCCTTATCTAGTTCAAGATAGGCATGAGATAGTACTTTTTGCTGATGACACTTCACTTATATTTAAAGTGAAGCGACAACAATTAAATTACGACGAGGTAAACAGTGCTCTCTCAAGTATAGTGAACTGGTTTAGTGTTAATAATTTACTTTTAAATGCAAATAAAACAAAATGTTTAAAGTTTAGCTTGCCAAATGTTAGGCAAGTACAAACCAATTTACTACTCAATGATGAGAGAATGAACATGGTAGACTCCACTGTATTCCTAGGTATTACACTAGATTGTAAATTACAGTGGGGTCCTCATATTGCTAACCTAGTGAATAGACTCAGTTCTGCAGCATATGCAGTCAGAAAAATTAGAGAAATCTCAGATGAAGAAACGGCGCGCCTGGTCTATTTCAGTTATTTTCATAGTAGAATGTCTTATGGCATACTTTTATGGGGAAATGCTGCCGACATAAATTCAATATTTGTGCTGCAGAAGCGAGCTATTCGTGCTATTTATAAAATGTCCCCTATTGAATCTCTGAGAGAAAAGTTTAAAGAAATAGGTAGGTATACTGACAGTCGCCTCTCAGTATATTTTGGATAATTTGTTATACGTTAGAAAAAACCTAAGCAATTTCAAGAAGAAAAGTGATAGTCATTGTATAAACACTAGAAATAAGAATAAGCTAGATGTACCAGTGATCAGACTTACTAAAGTAAGTAAATCTTTTAAGGGCCAATGTATACGCCTATACAATAGGATCCCAGAAAACGTTCAAAACCTTTCTATTAATAAATTTAAAAAAGTAGTCAAATAACGTTTGTGTGCTAAAGCTTATTATAAAGTAAATGATTTTGTTAACGATTGCACACCTTGGGAATAAGATGCAACCCTGCAAGGCTGTCTCTATGTACTTGTGTACTGACTTTTGTTATATTTAACATAGATTTAAATTTACAATGTAAAATATATATTTCTTTTAAAAGAATAATTTTCCATCTTTTTACTAAAATATGGGCCCGTGCGAGTTTCTTACGCCGGTTCTTCTCGGCGAGTTAGGGTTGAACCGGTGGTAGCTTTTTTTGTTGACTTTCCGAAAATAGCTTTTTAAGTTTTATTTGGAAATAAAAATTTTCATTTTCATTTTCATTCACTTTCATTATTAATATTATAAAGAGGAAAACTTTGTTTGTATGTTTGTTTGTTTGGTTGTAATGAATAGGATCAAAAAGTACTGGACCGATTTCAAAAATTCTTTCACCATTCGAAAGCTACATTATCCACGAGTAACATAGGCTAAATTTTATTTTGGAAAAAAATAGGGTTCCGTAAGATATTTGGGGTTTTCGAACACAAGGTGTAAAAAATCAACCAGAAAAGTTACTTATTTTGCGTACGCTGCCTAAACTATAAAAGATAAAACCATAAAATGTTTTAATTAATTGTAGATCTTATAAATGTCTACAAAAAAGTCCGTGACACACTATACCTATCTATGTCGAGTGAGGCACAACAACTATTTTTTTATTTAGAAATCTTGATTTTTTTTGGACTACATTTAAACTCGTTTATTTTACTCATGCTATTAATCCTTATCAAAATAAATTATTTTATCACTAAGTACAGTTTATGTAGATAATATTTGGTCTTTGAATGATTAAAATTGGACGTTTGGTTTTGAAGTTATGGCGAAATTAAAATATTACGATTTCTGCTCCACGGCCCGTTGCGAAGTAGGCGTCACCAAGGCGGGGGTGTGCGTGCGGGAGGCGAGTTTAGATCTATGAGGTAGCCGCAGTATTAGTTTCAGTATTGTACTCATAGATTATACAGATATATACATTGTACCCGTGCGAAGCCGGGGCGGGTCGCTAGTATCTATATAAAAATGAATCCCCATCTCCATTGGTCACGGCATCACGTGTGAACGGCTTGACCAATTTCCCTTTTTTTTATTGTGTTTGTTTCAGGAGAAGGTTCTTATGCAGGAAAAACTAAGAAAGTAGCGTGGAACGATAGAATTATACTCAGAAATTATACTCAGCTAGTAGAATATTGTTTCATATTTTTAAAAACCTATGTGGGGAATTTGTGGGGAATCAGCGGATTTTTGTCCCCAAATTGGGGAATTCGATCCCGATTTTTGGGGAAATACATAAATTAGCATTGGCAACCCTGGGCGTATTACAAGCTCTTAATTCCAGCCAGTTTACGCCATAAAATAAACTGGCTTGCATTTTCGTATTATGACCACCTATTGCCAGCCAGTCAGCATGCCATAAAAAACAGACTGTCAAATTTGAGTCGAATTTGACGTTTTCGTACGTCACTTTCACGCTCGTATACCAGCCAGCGAGAACCAAACTAGGATGAATCCAGTCAGAATGAAATGTCGTTGTTATACGAAAACAGGCTTGTTAAATCAATTTGCCTTTCTGAAACGATAATAATCAGTGAAATTTTTACTAAACATTGATCATATTTACATATACAATAGCCTTCTGACAATTAAAGTTCCACTTTCCACAATACATTTGTTTCTTTTTTTTTAATTTAAAACTAATCAATTTGGAAGTATTAAATATGTTATCGTTACCTGTCTACAATGTTTCTTACAACTGTTTTGTTTGTTGTTAAATAATGTTAGAAATAAGAATGTGTTTTTGTAACATTTTGTCTGTTGCGCGCCAATGTAATTGCATATTATAATGTTGTCCAATGTAATTTTTTGTTTGTAACTCTACCTAGTTATATCTAAGTTTCGCTTTTTTTTTTAAATCTATTTCTGAAACTACATTTTTTTGTTTCTCATCATAAATTAATATATATATTTTTTAATTAAACTTGTGTAATGTGATTACATGCGGTACTACACCTGTAATTAAGGTTGCATTTATCTGTATTTTACCTATGTACGTATTTTCTAAGATTGTATTAATGTTTGGGCTTGTGGCCATGTAAGGTCCGTAGGTTATTTCCAATTAACGAATTATCATAGATCACGTCACTTTATCACTTCTCCACAATAAAACCAATTAAATTATCACATTCACTACGGGAAAATAATAAGTTATCCGTATTTTATCTAGCCCTAGTTCGTACTGCTATTTTAAAACGGCGCGAACTGCGAGTTAGACGTTTGACGTTTAACCATGTCGCCACAGATAGCGACATACCCGCAAGATACTTTTTTGTACATATCCCGTAAATGTAGGCACGCGCCTACACGGCCGGACTGACAACCGCACGTCCTCGGGCGAATAAGTAGGCTGTAGAGTGTAGGTGTATCTGCGCGAAGGAACCTCTCAATGCAATTTATCAAATCATTACGCTCGTCCACCCTGACGAGTAATATTAACGTTTGTAGTTTCCGGCAGCTTCTTAATTCTCAAAAGTCCGATGGTTCAAAAGTCATCCAAAGTTATCAAAGATCACAAAAGTCATCAAAAGTAGAAAATAATAAAAGTTATTATAAGTTTGAGTTCAACGAAAGTTAAAGGTCACGGAAAGTTAAAGTCATTAAAAGTTATCAAAAATCACAAAAGTCATCAAATGCCACCAAACTCACCGGTGAGACTCCACCACTCGCTAACAAGAGCCAAATGATTCAAAGGCATGGATCAGGTGATAAGTGTCGACCAGCATTGGCAAATTTGCTGTGAAGGCAGATTCAAATTCGTTGCATCGATTTGTAGATCGCTCCGCAATGACAGACTCTGTCATCTCACAAGATTAAACCCGCTGACTCAACGGTCACCCGTTTCCCTTGAATTACCTGAGCTCAACAACACTCAACAACACTTCACACGTTGGGTTTGCTCTCCTTTGCCAACACCCACACACAAAATCCTCTAGGTTTGTATCGCTCCTGCGCTGCGGCGCCGCAGTCTACAAACCCCACACACTTCACACATTGGGTGTGCTCCCCTTCCAATTGCAACGCAAAAGCGGAAGACAACACCCACACAAAACCAATAACCAAAATGTAACACAACCGCAGTTTCAGCATCAACTTCTGCGTCAACTTCTACGTCCTCATAAGTTAACGTCAACATCTCTATGTCAATAACATCGCCCATCATCGCCTACATGGTCATTTTCGCGCAAATACCCAAACACACGACGAGGATTGTCAGGTCAGACGTTCAATTACCATATTATAGCCATATCCAACGGCTGAACTCAGCCCACATTTAACACCAATGCATTGTGACACGAAATAAGCGCAAAAGCGACTACCAGGCGGTCACCCCCGCCGAGCCTTGTCTCCGGGGCAGGTTACCCGCAATGTAGGTAAATTCTTTGATCTCTCCCGAACTTCGTGCAAACTAATATCGGTTGATAACCAAATGCATGTTCGAAGTAACACGATTTGCGAAATGAAAGAAGCGAAAGAAGCGCTCGGACTTCTCTTCAAAGAATCGAACTAGAATAGAACTGGTAGCTACAGAAGGTAGATTGGGCTATCTGCAGGCTATTAGAAAACTTGATGCAGGAAGTGGGGTGCTACCTTTAAAATACAGAGCATTTAATTATATGGAAACAAAATCTTTGTGCCCGATAGCCCGCACCGCTTAATCGGTAGGTACCAGAATCCGGATCTTAGATTGCTTAAATAGCACCAAACTTTATTATGACTATAGCAGTAGTGTTTCGTCTATGTCTTGTCTATAGCAGTACATAGTGTTTCGTCAACGATATAGAGCTATATTTATTGGCGCAACAAGAACACCTCACATCACAGTGTTCATAGTAACGGCTTATCCTCATTAGTTGTAACCTAATGTAACTACGCCAACTGAAGCCGAAGCATCCATGTAGATTGTGGATAGCACATAATATGAATTAGGTACATCTAGGCTGCTCACCGGAGTCCCCGTGGACTGCAATATTCATACTAAACCCCGTTTCGTAAATCACTATTGAACTAGGTATGAAAGCATTTAGCTTTTCATTAGGCATACTAAACGTAATTCGAATATTATCTTATAACTAGCGACCCGCCCCAGCTTCGCACGGGTACAATACTGATACTTATACTACAGAATGTCTTTAAACCTCTAACAAAACGGGCGAAATCTAGTCAAAACAAACAGAAAAAAATTAATATAGGTACCTACTAAAACTCAATGAAATAAGTAGGTGGGTATACTTTTATCGTATGAAATACCATAGATCTAAACTCCCCCCCGCACGCGCACGGCGCGCGCCTTGGTGACGCCCGCTTCACAACGGGCCGTGCAGCAGAAATCGTAATATTTTAATTTCGCCATAACTTCAAAACCAAACGTCCAATTTCAATCATTCAAAGACCAAATATTATCTACATAAACTGTACTTAGTGATGAAATAATTTATTTTGATAAGGATTAATAACATGAGTAAAATAAACGCGTTTAAATGTAGTCCAAAAAAAATTTAAGATTTCTAAATAAAAAAATGGTTGTTGTGCCTCACTCGACATAGATAGGTATAGTGTGTCGCGGACTTTTTTGTAGATATTTATAAGATCTACAATTAATTAGAACATTTTAGGGTTCTATCTTTTATAGTTTAGGCAGCGTACGCAAAATAAGTAACTTTTCTGGTTGATTTTTTACACCTTGTGTCCGAAAAACCCAAATATTTTACGGAACCCTATTTTATCCAAAATAAAATTTAGCCTATGTTACTCGTGGATAATGTAGCTTTCGAATGGTGAAAGAATTTTTGAAATCGGTCCAGTACTTTTTGAGCCTATTCATTACAAACAAACAAACAAACAAACAAACAAACAAACAAACAAACATACAAACAAAGTTTTCCTCTTTATAATATTAGTGTAGATGTGTATCGGTGTCAAATTACAGGTAAGCGCATTTCATTGTTATGTCAGTCATAGCGACGGTACCCAACAATAGTCCTCTTTAACGTAGCATACTTAACCAATCTTATGAAAACGTGTTTATTATGTGTGTAATACACATTTTTTTTTTTTTACCCAGCTACAACTACTGCACGTTATATTCCTACTTACGCACACTCTCTGTTTAGTGATTAGAGTCTAAACCACGGAACATAATTTAATACAATTCTCTTTTTTTTATATTGTACTGCAGTGCTTCCCAACCTGTGGGTCGCGAAGCTTCTGTAGGGGTCGCATCATGAAAAAGGTTGAAAAACACTGTTGTACTGAATCAGAGCAATTTACTTCAATTATAATCTTTTTAGTCATTGCTACCTACTATCTGCTTACGGTAGATATCTGGATTACTATGCATTTCTAAAAATTATCACGAGAATGTGTGTTAAGTAATAAAACAAGTCATAAAGAATTCTATTTGCTCCACCACGGAATACAGAAATCATTCAGAAGCCGTCAACACGCCCGAAAGCGAGGCCGTCACAACCACTCCAAATTGGAATGGTCATCCACACATAATATGTTGCCACAGATCAACGAAATATTTTACCCAACCCTTCTTTCAATCAATTTTGATCAAACACCTAACCGTCGCAATACAACAACGCGATCCGTTCCGTAAGTGTAAAGAGTAAAAATTAAAAAGTGCGGGCGGGGCGGTACCTCGCCATGGTTCCGGACACAGTGCGCTGCATACAAATGTGATCGAACACTCACTCTGCATGTTTTGAATTCTGTGTGCTCCACACACGCAACTTTACATTGCCTTTATACGGGGAATTTCTTAGATTTTTTTTACTACTGTAATATACGGGCAAATGGTTACCCACCACAAATCCCCACCACTGCAACCCGTGTGCAGCCAGGATCGACAGCGACAACCAACCACATAAACCCCCTTAACATGATCTCAGGAGCGCCCAGAGGACACGCCAAAGCCATCCTGGGACCCGCAACGAAACTAATTCATATCAATAAAGTTTAGTATTAAAATTGCCACGAACGACTGAGCGACGCAGTGAATAGTGATTAATTTTTATCCAGTGCCCAGATCGTTCGCGAACCAAAGGGAAGAAATTATAAAAGTGACATCCTCTGATCGTGTTTTCTCAAATTTTCTTCAATGTGATTTAACTTTGCTCATAATCTATCTAGGGGATGCAAAATCCGATTTTCTGAAAACCCAGGCGGCACAACAAGAGGGGCGGCAAAATCTCACACCACTATAATATACACCTACCTGTGGTGTTTCTAGAGTTTCGCCCTTATTACTAAGCTAGGATAATTATTTAGTTTAAGCCTAGCCTAAACCTGTGTTGGCTGATAAAATAGTATGTGATAGTATCTATTATAATGCAAAACAACGCTAGTTTGCATTTTTCGCGCTTAGTGCCATCTATTAGGCGAGGTAGGAAGTTTTAGTTCACCTAATCGACCGCGCGTGCACATAGCGCTCGAGTCGACAGCCAATATGAGGTCATGGTCATGTCATACATATGACATCAAATCAAACATAGTCACAATTATGTCATACCTATGCAAAATTTGGACTTTGGACGTTGGATCTCTGTGTTACCTATATGTGACGTCACTTCAATGTCACACGTTCACTGGGTGAAAGCGCCTCCGCACGGGCGGTACGGTAGGCCCTACACAAGAACACTAAAGCGAGACGTCGACTTTGTAAAAGTTTACGCGATTCGCGCCCAGCGCGACCCAGGCGCCCAGGCGGGCAAAGTGCAGCTACAGAACCAGGTATAATACTCACGGAGCGCACGTTGCACAGAGAGGTTACTACGTAGCCGTATTATTTTTCAATGCTTCAAAAGTAAGGCCTCAAAACGATTTTGACTTTTGGATAAACAGTAAAGATAGGTTTTATGCACAGCAAACCGTAATCGATCTCTATGATATCTCAACTCGATATTAATAACACGCAAAGTAATTAACACCAACTAGTGTCGGTCAAATAGATTATTTTCTTTAATCAGATTCAAAATGTACTCGGGCAAATATTTCTTCTTAAACACTAAAATTCTCTTAAACACCAGTATCTAAGAAATGTTTTAGACTTTTTAAAACCAATATAAAATAAAATAACGTACAACTTTACTGCTCTGTACTCAGTACTAAATATATGGCCCATAGTGGTCATTCACACTATGAGTAGGTACTTACAGCTTTATCAAACTTTGCTCCTCGAGTATTTTGCAGTATAGTTGTAAAAAGAACAGTTAGACTCACCCTAAAGCTTCTATTAGTAATAAAAGAGGACTGGAGTCGCACACAACTCCTCCACAAGACTCACTTCGAAGTGCTTCTACACTACCATGTGTGACGGTTCACAGTAGGCACTAGGCGACTCCCGCGCCGCTCATGATGTAGCCACCATAATATCTGCACACAGAGAATAGAAAAGCACAACAGGAGAACAAGCGACCAAACTAAACTTGATTTAACAAATGAGCAGACGGATTGCCTATTGGAAAGCAATTTATCGCCCACAGACACTCGAAACAACAACAGGGGAATAACTAATGTATTGCTGTCTTTAAAATTATATCAGAAAAAATAAAAAATAAAGTGGGTTACAGCCTTTTACGTCACTAAGTGCAGCCGCCACTGAGTCGCAGTTCTCAACATAGTACCACCGCGCTCATGACTCCAGCGTGCCACTGTCGCGGCCGCCGTCACGTCACCGTCATGTTGCCGTCGTCACGTCGACGTCATGCTACCGCCGTCGTGTTGCAGCCGTCTTGCTGGCGCCGACACGTCCCGGCGCACGAACGATTATTGCATTAGGTCGTACATAGTAGACCAGCACTAATATGGAGCCTGCTAAAGCTATACTGCAAGTCTGCGGAGTCCTGGCTCTTAAACACTGTCCCATTATCAACCCAACGTGTGTAAATCAGCCATTACACTGGTCCCACATTGTTCACGTTGCAGTTTCATAGAAAACCAGGGGGTCATATTATAATCAACCCGTTCATAAACCATATCTATCTCTTTCCATCTCATGTGTTTAGTAGTACCAACTCTTTCTCACAGCATGTCTCGACATGCTCGTGTGAAAATGTCCATTTTCCATCTTAGCACAAGTACCTACACGATAAAAATGTCAATATATTTCCGAAAATTGAAAAACCGAGCAATATCATCATTTTCATGCTTTCGTGGGGCGTAAAGTTCGAATCCCACGGTCTGATTTGGGCTTGTGGCCATGTAAGGTCCGTAGGTTATTTCCAATTAACGAATTATCATAGATCACGTCACTTTATCACTTCTCCACAATAAAACCAATTAAATTATCACATTCACTACGGGAAAATAATAAGTTATCCGTATTTTATCTAGCCCTAGTTCGTACTGCTATTTTAAAACGGCGCGAACTGCGAGTTAGACGTTTGACGTTTAACCATGTCGCCACAGATAGCGACATACCCGCAAGATACTTTTTTGTACATATCCCGTAAATGTAGGCACGCGCCTACAAATGTATTTCCTTGTTGGTGTGTCTAATAAATAAATAAATAAATTATTTGTTACTGGTTACAATTATTATTATTGGTGCATGCTGTGTTTGTCTATAAAAATTGTAACACTCAATTCTATACTTAATCGAGTATTTTATGTGCTTAGTAATAGGGAATATGCACGTATATTTTTTATTTTTTTTTATATGTAGAAGACATGGGATAAACATGCTTCAAATATCGCACTATATTAAAGTACTGGCTGTCAAATTAACACTGTGGGCTTATCGTGGGTAATGTTGGTTACAAAATGAAAAGTGGAGAAACAGCATTACTTCACCATTATTCTCAATATTACTAAAGCTAAACACTTCACACTGTTTTTTACTTTTCACTGTCTATTAAAATAATAACGACTGCACTAATTTCATTACTTAGCACTTAAATTCACTATCACTAACAAGAACACCGATAGTCCCCGAGCCGAACCTGCCGCCACGACGGTTGGTAGCATAATAATCTACGATCATTCCTTGGAGGGAAAACGTGATCACAACTCTTACCACACCGAGCGCGCAAACTGGTCGACCGGATTCTATCAACACCAAACAACATGGCGCTAGTGTTCCCGTCGATTATACTTTCGTACTATTGACTTGCTTGTCAATTCAGCAACAAAATATTAACCTCTTCGACATATAGATCTATCTTGTTTGGTAAATCGTATGGTAAAATCAGTTTTTTTGATATCATTAAAAATAACTAAGATATGAACGTTTAAAGTAGTCTATATATAGACAGAGAGATCGGACGTGTATCGTGACGTCACATAACACGACTTTCATAGAAACATCATACTAAATTTCGTTTTGCTAGAAAGAGATAGACTACAAACTTTGACCACTCATATCTTGCTCATTTATCAACAGATATTGAAATTTTTTTCGCCATTGGCTTTATTTTTCAGTCTAGTATCATATTATTATGTTTTAAGCTATTTTTATATTTTATGCATATTTCCTATTGTTGGCAAACCCTATAAATAAATAAATATATATATTAGTTGTTATTTTTTCATGGAAATCCACAGCTCCGAGGAAAAAACAAATCGGAAAATAAATCAAAGCAATTAGGTTTAAAAAATAAATATATATACTTCTTCTGGAACTTGTCTTCAGGCAAAAATAGTTTTATTTTTATACGCCTGTGTTACCAACCAACTGAGTGCAGATTCGAGACTACTTGTGATCGTATGTAATTTTTGGCGAAATTGTTTTTTTTACAAAACGATTAAATTGGCTTCGTACAGAGTGTAGAAGTCGTACCGAACACGAGTAGCAGCAGGTGGCTAATAGCCAGCGAGAACAGGTAGTAGTCGGTGTCGGTGTGTATCGAGGGGTGGACCGCGACCACGGCGCACACCATTGCGTTGCCCACGACGCCCGTGAGGAAGATGGCCACGAACAACGCGGTCACGGGCAACACGAGCGCCAGCGGCAGGCGGCGCGGGCCCAGCGCGCACGCCAGCATCGCGCCCTCCAAGCAGTCCAACGCGCTCGTATTGCTGCACCGCCTGCATAGCTCCGACACCGTCTCGTTCACGCGCAGGAACTCCTGCATCGCACTGCCTCGCTCGCTCTAGCCGAAAAATCAAAATCAAAAAAGTTTTATTTCCATATTGGTTACTAATACACGAGTAACCAATTATAATAGTGTCCCGAGAGTTACTAATACACGATCTTACACGATTAATACAACAAAAAATGTTGTTTCCAAGTTTGGTTAGGACAACGCAGGCTGATCACCTGATTATCTGATAAGTAAGATGATCTATACGTCGGATGGTCATGTAAAAAGTCGGTCCTGCGCCTGATCTCTCGCCAGTCGTGTCGGTTTTCCGTCCCACTGGGTTACGAGAGTAAAAGGAAAAGAGAGTGCTCTTGTGTACTGCGCACACACTTGGGCACTATAGAAACACTCCTGCGTAGCTGGCCTAGTTTTCAATGAAACCGGCCACCAGTCACCGAAATTGGTGTGGGGGAGCTATAATACACGATCGAGTTTGTTCGAGTAATCATACGCAACGCTCAAGCCGAGAAGTTACTTCTGAGTTCTGACACATTGTTAATCTATGTTTGAGAGAAATAATAATTAGTAAAGAAAAGTAATAAAAAATTAAGTGTTTTTGTAGACACTTAAATAATTTGACAGATAAGAAGATGATAGCGAATATAAGCAGCGAATATAAAGCAATATCTTAACTATAAAATTCGGTATTTTCCTACATGTAGAATTTTAGTTTTTTTCAATAAATATAGCAACTTGATAAAAGTAAAAAGAATTAAGATTTTCTGTGTAGTTTTGTATTTATATGCATTTCGAAGTCACAAAAAAGTTGAAATATTTTTTTAAAACATTAGTGTAAAAAACGTACATAATTAGTTTACTTAATACATCAAATACAAAAAGATATATATTATTTATGAAAAATGTAAATTTCGAAGTTATAATTAATTTTGTGCATATGGCCATATACATAACATTAGTAGCGTATGACGTCACCTGCTTGTACGACTTTTATATGAGTCGTTTTTACAAGACTCACAAAAGTGCTTCAAACAAGCCACAATATCTTTGAAAATATTGATTTTCAGTATACTTGTCCAGTACAGTAGTCTTTATTTTAAGAGCACTATTTTGACGTAATAAAAAATATAGGAAAATACGGAATTTTTTAAACATAAGAGTATTTTTTTTTCTTTTTAAATTATTGAAACTTGTCGTTAATCTTTTTTATCGTATTAAAAAATTGTATTAGAAACCTTGATATTTTCTTCACTTTAATATTATTATGCAATAATTATTTATTATTGATCAATGTCGTAGCGGCCGCGGTAGCGGTGCTACGCGCTACGACCGCGCTACGAGGGGCCCGCTACGAGACTGGCCGGGCCGCGCAACAGTGTAAACAAAGTCCTGCGGCGCATCCCAGGCCGTGTTGCATTCTGTAAATAGATGCTACCAATATGGAATATGCATTGGTTTTCATTCAGCTAAGGTCGTATATTTTCCGAAAGGTAACATAAATATAGACCGAAAAATGCAACAAGTACAGTTAGCAGTTAAATTAAAAAGTTACAGAATTCGTCCGTCCGAATCCTTATGTTATTTGTGTAATTTTTTCTTAAAATAGTCGTATACATAAACCCAGTGGATAAGTTTAAAAAAAATATTTTTTATTCTCCATTCTCCATACATTTTTAACGTCATTTTTTTTTGTAAATTTTTTAATGCTCTCCAATGATCTCATTTTTGTGATGACTGTATTTCGTCAACTATTGATCGTAGGTACGTCATTGCGAGGACAATATAACCCAGCTTATTGTGTATACAATAATACAATTTTACGTGGGATAACCACGCTTCGGCATGAATGGGCCAGCTCGACCGGGTAAATACCAAGGCCTCACAGAAAACCGGGGTGTAATAACGTTTGCGTTGGTTGCGAGACCCAAAGGGTTGGGGATTTTAGGAACGGGCGGACAATCGCTCACCATCAGGCGATTCGTCGCTCGTTCCTGGTTCATTTTATTTAAAAATATGCATACTTATTCCATATTTCATTACCGCCTCCCAAGGACACTCACAACATCAGAGGAGTGGAGTAACAAGTGTAACTCTTCTGGTGTTGCGAGTGTCTATTTCATACAAAATATATGCATACCATACTAATTATTCCATATTTCAATAAAGCAATAAAGAAATAACAAATTAGCGCTATGCACACATAAAGTTCAGACCACGGACTGTTCCAAACCGCGGAGGGATCTGTGCGGTTTGGACTTTGGATCAAAACTAATTACGCCTAAAAATATGTTAAGGTATGGACTGTCGGCTTACTACGTCATAGCGCGGGGCTCAAACTGTGAAAAAACTTGAATATTAATTATTTTATTATTTTTATGTACTAAACAATATAATATAAATTTAAATATACCCTCTATACTCGTTGCTGAATGTCAAAGTAAATTAAGACAAGAATGTCGAAACAAATGGATACCATTATATAGTTCATACTTCAAAGGTGTTGTCAGACGGTTCACTCGGGTGATTATTCCAAAGACTTCTAGATTATTCACTCGAGTGAATACTTCATTTTTCTGTCATTCTATATTCCATTAGGGGGAATGATTGGAAAGCTTTAAATGGCGTAAATGTGTGATCAAGATGATAATTATTTATAAGATTAGTAAATTTTTCAGTAATTAGCGTTTCAGTAACGCAATTGATTTAACAAGTATATTAACTTGAGATACGTGTTCATCAACTATTTGATTAGTCTTCAACCGGTTTATGATCTTTTATTTTGTTCAACTTAGCATAGGTTACACTGAAAAGTTTAAAAAATGAAAAACGGCTTAATGTAGAAAGTTTTCAATACAAATATTGTTTTTCGAAGTAATCTCCATTCCTCTCTACACATCGTCACATTCAATGGAACCACTGAGGAAAGCAGTGGGCACATTCTTCTCTTCTATGGCATTTTCATACGCTTTTACCGCATTTTCACAGCTCGTAAAGCGAATACCTCGAATTTTATCTTTAGTTCTTGGGAATAAATGAAAGTCGCAGGGCGCCAAGTCAGGACAGTATGGCAAATGACTCGTTATCTCGACACCTGCCAAATATTTAACAGTCCGTTTTGCGAAGTGTGCTGAAGCATTGTCGTGGTGAAGGAGGATCCTGCTTCGAGAGCGCTGCTGTCGAATTTTTTCCAAGACAACAGGCAAACAGCGATTGACATACCAGTCTGCAGTAACTGTCCTTCCATCTTCTAGCACAACTGTCGCGAAATGACCTTTCTGATCAATGAATGAGGCAATCATCTTTTTTCCTTGACTTGTTCCTTTCTTTACTTTAGTTTGCCGATCCTCGAAAGGAAACACCCACATAGTTGATTGTCTTTTGGTTTCGGGTTCGTTGCAATGTATCCAGCTTTTATTACATGTGACGATGTCAAATACAGCATTTAAGTCACCGCCGTTGAACTTATCTAACATTTGGCGACACAAGTCCATGCGAAGGTGTTTCTGGGTGTCGGTTAAAGTATGGGGAATACATCTGGTACAAAGCTTCCTGACGACTAAATGTTCGTGTAATATTTTTTGAACTTGACTCATACCAATGCCTAGGCTTGCCCGTATCTGCTGATAGATCACTCTCTTATCTTCCTCTATCATGCGTCGCACAGCACTGATGTTATCTTCAGTAGTCGCTGTTAAAAGACGTCCCTCACGCGAATCATCATTGAGATTGCTACGTCTACGCTTCCAACTCGTTAAACCAAATGTAAATAGTGGCACGAGATAGGGCTTAATTAAAAAATGCGATTAGCACTTCATAACTTTCTTCGATCATAACTTTGATGTTGAGTAAGCCCATAATGAAAGTCATAATAAATCATTGACCGAAAATTTTCACGTGTAAAAAGAGTTTTAGATTTGCCGCCAATTCACAAAAGCAAATGACAAATGAATGCAGAATACTATATAGGTACAAACAAATGACAAATGAATGCAATATACTAGGTAGGTACATTAGGTTACCAAAGAGTTCTAAAATTGAAATTCAAAAAAGTTTTCATTAGCGATGTTTCTAACTGGCCAGTTCTAAACATTTTCAGTGTTACCCACGTATTGTTCTGTATTATATTATATACTTGTGTCTCAATAAATTGAAATTTTAATACGGGGTGTTTTGTCAGTCAGTGGGTTTTTTTCAAGTAGGAAAGTTCAAGTGGGTTTTTTTTTCAAGTAGAAAAGGTTTTTCAAGTTTTACTATAGGTAAAAGTTGCTTAAATATATTCAAGAGTATATAACAGCCTCCGTGGTCTAGTAGTTAGAGCTTGGTTTTCGACTCGGAGGCCGTGGGTTCGATTCCCGCATTGGAACAACAAAAAAATGTTGTTTCTTCTGATCACCTGGTTATCTGACAAGAAATAAGATGTACCTTTGTACAAAATGTTTTTTCTAAGTAATGTTTGTTAACCTATTTATTGTGTGTACATAAATTGTAAAATGAATAAAATAAAGATGATCCATGCGTCGGATAGTCATGTAAAAAGTCAAACATGCGCCTGATCTCTCGCCAGTCGTGTCGGTTATCCGTCCTGGGTTATGATATAATGATAGTAATGGAAGAAATAGTGCACACACACTTAGGCACTATAAAATTACTCCAACGTAACTGGCCTGGTTTCAATGAAACCGGCCACCGTCACCGAAATCGGTGTGGGGAGAGATATATTCACTCCTGAAAGTTTAGACACTGACTAAATAAAACACCAGGTATGTCTGACAATAGAATTACTTTCATTCGCGATCATATATTACTTTAATTCTTGGAATTACTTTAATTTGCGATAATTTAATCAAAGAGTTGTCAAAAAAGCTAATAAACACAAAATAAATCCGACTTCAAAAGTACACAAGAAATATATGAAATAAAGCTTATTTTCTTAATAACCCTTTCAAATTCAGCTAAAATTTTTACTATTTCTCTACACAATCAAATCAAAGATATCCGTGTCTGTTCAAAATACTATGGGAATCATCATAATAATTTTATTAATTATGATGATGTATGGTGTTGGTGATGATGATTACCGTAATAAAATTGACGTAGTGGCATCTGCTTGCAGTTTTTTACACAACGCCGAAATCCCCAAACATATATCTATAGGGAGTCAGGAGTTCTTTTCTGTACTTTTGGATCCAGGGTATACCTCGGTGCAAAATCTTACTTTTTTAATATGCTTGACTACTTCAGAGAAAGTCGAAATCGCCATATGTGTCGATATAAATTTCTAGGAGTTCCCTCGATTACTCATGGACCCCATCATTAGGTCACCACTTTTTGGAAAACGGGACTACTAACTTGGGATTATAATAACCTCTACATCAAATAAAGAGTCATCAAAATCGGTTCATAAATGATGAAGTAATCCGCGAACAAACATAAAAAAAGCATACAGGTCGAATTCAGAAACCTCCTTTTTTGAAGTTGGTTAAAAATTCTGTAGTTTTTGCGTTATTTAACTTTCACTTTAATAATAGTAGTAGGATGTAGGATTTTCCTGTGTAATTGCTCGTGTCGGGAGGGTGGAAGTGCACCTCCCGACCCCTCCTCTTGCACCTCTCCCCCCGGCGCGCTCGTGTATCATATTACATTGGAGCAGTTCCCGATAAAACTAATTTGCCTCGCTCTTATATTTCTCATGACCTATTGGATTTATATTTTCCGACAAAAAGCCCTAGAATTTATATTATTAGCTTGAGAGAGCTCATAGTTCAGCCTCGTAACAATATTCGTCTGTTTATTATTCTCTTTTACTCAACGACTCGGACTTGGAGAGAGTCAAAACCGACAGCAGAGGCGTCAAGGTAAAGATGAATAGAGTAGATTATTTAATTAGCTTACAGCTTACATCCTATACAAAAACATTCATAATGGTAAGTTTTTTATTACTTATATCTATGTTAGTACAAAAAAATAATCATATTATTTCATCACAAGTACCTAAATAATTTAACGCCCAACGAAGTGGGCACGGGACCACTAATGCATAATTAAATGGGGAATAATACCTAGATATTATTCATTCATTGCCTTCTCTTATATTGTTATCAAAGTTTGCTCACAATAAAAATAATAAAAAATACGTTGTAAGTAAACAGTAATTTCTTAATTTTTTTTGTTTTTACGTACCCCCATTTTTATAAGGCACATGCATGTGGTGAAAGAAATAATTAATAATGTACTGTAAACTTAGATTAATATCGGCGTTATAATTCTATGTGTACAAAAAATTCAAATTCCAATGACATCTGGCTTGTTCGTATTGAGTAGGAAGACTAGGGCCTGCCCTTACTCTTACGATGGGCATAAATGTATGAGCACTAGTAAGTAGTACCTAAGTCATGATTAAAGAAAAATGTAGGGAAAATCCACACTTTTTTAAAACTGAATTCCTATGGTCACATTCCAGCTGCATCGATAGATCTCTTCGGGTCATCTTATTATTGCAATGTTGTCACATGATATAGATACTTACATAAAAGATTGTAAATTGTTTGGTTTTTATATTAGGCTAAAATCTAGATCCAATAACATACCATATTATGTGTAGATTTTTTTACTAAAAATATTAACAGTTTAATAATTAATGAAATAAACAAATTTATTTACACGTAAACACGTTTACTGTTTATTTCGATTAATTATTTAACATTATTACCAATTTTTAAATTTGAATGACATCTAGTGAATGTTTTGTAAAACGTGTATTTAAAAGTTTTTACTGCTGCACGTTAGATGTCGCTAGTAAGATGTTTTACGATGGTTTTGCGTGACGCAAAGCTACGTCACGTGAAGGGTACGTCACGTGAACATTACGTTACGTCACGTGACGTAGCAATACGGTATCGTGTGTGACATCGAGCAATGAGATCTAGTGATTGGCATGCTAATGGATTGTTCAATCAATGCGACGTTCATTTGGTTCACTTTTACAGTAGGAGTTAAATCAATCGTACTGTAGGTTAAGCGCAATAAAGTTCAATTCACTCAATTTTACTGTAAGATTTCAATTTAGCCTAGTAGGAGTTTGATAGTCGCATTAACGTAACGTGTATAAATGAAAATTATACGGGCGCTGTTATGATTTTGACAGATTTTCATACAATTCTCATTCAATAACGTTACCTACGTTTACGCTGCTGTCAAATGTTCCTGCTGAGCCCAATAGATTGAATGAATAATATTGGACGCTCCGCCCCACAGAACTTCTCTGATATTGCGGATGGTTCCCTATTTTTTCGCATAAAATCATATGTCATAATTTTACTTGGCATAATTTCATTTGACCTAATAGTAGTTTCGCATAATATTCATTTGTCATAACTTTCTTAGCATAATTTTTTTCGCATAATTACTAAAAGCATAATAATTGTTAGGCATAATTATTGTAAGGCATATACTTTTTACGCATAATACTCATTAAGAATAATATTTTTATGCATAATATTAAAAAGCATAAATATATTTACGCATAATGATATTTAAGCATACTATTATATTTACGCATACATCTTTGTAGCATTTTTTTTTCACATACTAATGAATGATAAATTCTACTGGGTATGCGAGTTAAGACGAAATAAGAATTATAATTGTAATTTTCGACTGATTACGAAATTAATCTCGGACAAAAAACACGAACTGCTATCTAAGAACATGCCAAGCTAATTATTTTAAACATGTTAGCGGCTTACGGGTGGCCCAAGGACCACCCCGCCGCAACTTAACCTACTGTTACACATGTTATACTAGGTATATTAGTGTAATACCTGCTTTTAATGTTTCATAAATATGCGTTTAATTACTTCAACCGTGTTTTCATTATGTCGTTCCATTTTATGCATATTTGTGCCTTGTGACAGAATGCCTTGAATTTATTATGACAAGAAAAATTATGCCTTACGAGTTATGCCTTATTAAATTAGGACAAATAATATTAGTCTAAATGATATTTATGCCTAATGATGTAGTATGCCAATAAACCATTATGCCAAAGTATTATTATGCGTAGTAAAATTATGCCAAGTGAGGTATGCCAAATGAAATTATGACAAATAAAATTATGCGAAAGAAGAGGATCCCATTGCGGATATCGAATCTATAGGTACTATCCATACTAATATTATAAATGCGGAAGTGTGTCTGTCTGTCTGTCTGTTACCTCTTCACGCTTTAACCGCTGAACCGATTTTGATGAAATTTAATACAGAGATACTTTGAGTCCTGGGAAAGGACATAGGATACTTTTTGTCCCAAAAAATTGCGGTGTTCCCGAGGGATAATGTATTATTATTGTGTGTACTTTGACTGTCTTTTACTGCTTAACGGTTGAATTGATTTCAATGAAATTTGGTATGGCAGTGGTTTATGCTTTGGACAAACGCGCAGTGTACTTTAAAAAGTAAAAAGATATATAATAGTGTTCCCGAGGGATAATGTACTATTGTGTATATTTTTTTAATGTCTTTCATAGCTTAAGAGTTTATGGTATGATAGTGCTTCGGACAAACAATTAGTAATTAAAGAGATAACGTAAGATAAGGAAGATACAGATTTAACTTAGTACAGTCGGGAGTGGCCAAAAACCTAATTTATCGCGGGCGGAGCCGCGGGCAAAAGCTAGTAATATAATAAAGGCAAACTTTGTTTGTTTGCATTGAATAGCCTCCGAAACTACTAGACCGAGTTTGATGAAATTTGGCACAGATCTAGAGTATACCACGGAAAAGGACATAGGCTACTTTTTATCGCGGAAAAATGTACGGTTTCTGCAAAAATAACTTTTGCGCGCACGAAGTCGCGGGCAATATCTAGTATCAAATAATCGCTCGACATCAAGCAATTCATCATCATCTATTCGTTTTGTGGTCTATTCCGAAGAAAATATTAACTCACGTCTCACATATTTTATAACGTAAGCAAATGTATATCGCCATAATAAATATTATAAAAAAAGTAGTAGAAGTTAAACCATGTCCAAGCTGCAGTCTCTACGTAATACACGTTTTAACAATATTTACCAGTGGAAAACATTACCGTGGTGTGAATCGTCTGTAAGTATTTGCTTAACTTGAATTTACGTCAAAGTTTTGGTATTTATGTCAATTTTCAACTCTACATATAAGTAAGCTAATACTTATACTGTACATGTAGTGCTGATATTATAATATATTTTCCTAGTACTACCTAATTATTTCACTTATAATTACTTATTGTAGAGGTATTTTATGTGTACCAAGTATCCGAAGAACTTGTGTCGTAGGTACCAGCGGAAAAATATTTTATACTGTTATACTATACACGACTTTAAGAATGTTATTATATTACTAGCTGTCCCGGCAAACTTCGTACCGCTTTAGAAGTTAGAATTAAATTTGTTGACGTACTGACAGCAGCGCCACCTACCGGGTCCAATTGTAAATCTAAACCATTCCCTTATCCACTTCAACACATACAATTTTTTTTATCAAAATCGGTCCAGCCGTTTAGGTGTGGTTCAGTGACATACACGCGCACAAAATGTTCATACGGCGACCTGCGAACCGGCGACTTCTGGCTTAACAACTGAGCCGCAAAGGTCGTTTAATATTATTCAAACAAATATGGTCACGTGAGATTATACATTCCAGAATCTAAAAATAACTGGTATGGTATGGTCGTTACTACTGCTAGTAATTTTGTGTCCGTCCATGACTCATTTACGTATGAACCGACGATATAACTTTATCAAATCCTGTGTTTCATTATTGAAAATAATACTTATTATTATTATTATTTAATTCGATTGAAGATTAGCTACACCTGTTATTGTAAATTATCTACACCTGAGATCTACATTCTACACGAATCTATACTAATATAATAAAGAGGAAAACTTTGTTTGTTTATTGGTTTGTTTGCATTGAATAGGCTCCGAAACTACTGGACGAATTTTGATGAAATATGGCACAGATGTAGAGTAAAAAAAATTTAAGAATATATTTACAATAAAAAAAATTATCATAAAACTAAGTTAAACATTTCGTTTTGACAGGATTCTCATAAGCATTGACGAATCCGATCAACTTTGGAGCGCTGTAACAGCGTTTTAAATGAAAAAAAAAAAAATATAGAGATTTTTTTTCTCAAAAGACCATCTACAAGATTGGTCTGGGGTAATTTTTTTGTAAAATATATAAAAAAAGTTATAGAGCAAAAAAGAAAATTTCTCATTTTTCAGGCAAAGCGATTTGCTACAAATTATATCTTTACGAATCTTTTGTAGGACGCATAGTTTCCGAGATATCGCGAAAAAAGTGTTTGCACCCCTTTTCCAAGATGGCGGCCGGGGGACAAGGGCGGCAATTCCACAAACTTGGGGTAAAGCTTCTATTGACCCCCCACACATATCCTAAAAATAAAATTGCGTCCTCTAAAAAATGCAAAGCTCATGTAACATTTCAATGGACTCAGGACTAGTCAGTTTCATCAATTTTTTTTATTCCGATACACATAAAAAGCCCTTACAGTATCTTCATGCCGCAGTTTTTTTATTGTTTACTAGTTGTCCTCACACACCTGTACCTAACCTGTATTAAGAAATAATTCAGATTTAAAGTAAGAATTAAATAAAATAAACCAGGAATATGAAAGCATACATGAACAAAATGCAGAACTTCAAAGGACTGTTGACGGTTCTGATCAGTGTAGGGATTAGTATGAAGAGTGTTTGAAGAACTCAGCGACATCTAAAATCAAATTAAGAGAAGCCGAAGAACACATATCAAAACTGGAACAACAATTAGATATGCAAAACTACACCCAAACACAGAATCTCTTTGACAAAATTATAATATAATATATAATCGAAAATTATGGCAAATTATTCAGTTTCTAAAACTCAGGAAAATAATAACATTACAACGATTGACTTGACAAATGAGGACACTATGCTATCATATAAATAGCAGGAAGAAGTTAAAATAAATATAGTTTAAAAAAACTAAAAAAACACACTTTTAAAGAATATCGAACTAAAAAGTTGAAAATAATTTTAAAAATAAACTTAAAACAGTAGTACTTATATAAAAAATACTAGTATAATTGAGTGAAAAGCGTGGGTCGCTCGATATACGAAAATTATGGCACAAAGCGCCCCACGCTTTTCCCTCAATTATACTAGTATTTTTTATATACTACTGTTTTAAGTTTATTTTTTTAAATTTTCAAATTATTTTCAACTTTTATTTCGATATTCTTTAAAAGCGTGTTTTAAAGCTACCAGAGCCGAGGAAGGCAGCAGGCGCACAAGAGAGAGTTACATACAAGCAAACAAACAAGCAAACAAGCTTGCATACAGGTGAAGTTAATATAATATAATAAATATAATATAAGTTAAAAATATATCAAAGTAAAGAAATGTATTAAAAAATGCCAGGAAATGTCAATAAAAAATAAAAAATGTGTTAGTAAGTTATCAAAAATAGTAAAAAACAAAATACTTTTAAATAATTAATTTTTCATTACTTAGTAGTAAGGAACTTGAACAAATGAAAGTAACTTATGAGGCCGATGTATGCAACCGTCAAACAGAAATTTCTCAATTACTTGAATCTAACTAAAAATCTATACATATAAAATCCTTTGTCCTGAATGACTGACGGATCAACGCACAGCCTAAACTGCTGATCGTAGAGACCTGAAACTTGCAGAGCTTGCTCTTTGTAATGCGTAGGCGTCCGATAGGAAGGGATTTTTCGAAATTCGACTCCCAAGGGTGTGAAAAGGGGGAAAACAGTTTGTATGGGGCAACGTGATTCCTTGGTCCAATCTACTTCATATTTTGCACAAAGATTATGTAACAGAATTGATGGAATTCGTGTATCATAGTTTATTGAAATTCGTCCCCTAACGGGAATAAAAAGGGAAAGAATGTTGTTTGGGAGCGATTTGCTTTAAAGTTGATGGTAGATATCGATGGCTGAACCATAATCGGCTACAAAGAAATCCTTACTTAATATTATACCTAAACGGGAAAGTTTGTATGTACATAATAATATGTTTAGTTTTTCATGCAATAAAGTAAAGTAAAGAAAACACGTAAAGAATTTTGATGAAATCAGGTATGGTAGTAGGTTAAGCAGAATTAACACATAATACTTTTTGCAGCTTAATAAATTTTATTTATGGTACCTACAATTCCCGGTAGATTTCTTGAGTGTACCTACGAAGTAGCAGGAAACATTCAAATAAAATACAACTGATACGGCTGTGCAGTGCCTACACCATTATGTATTCAATTTTGATATTGGTATTTTCCCGAACAAGCTTTCCCTCTGACTTAAACCCAATTTCACGCGAGCGAAGCTGCGGGCAAAAGCTAGTATGATAATATAATCAAAAAATATGAATAGTCCGAAATAGAAATTCAGGGACCTCAAGCAATTAATGACTTGCTTGAGGTAATTCATTATAATGAGGAGCACGTTAATTCTATATTTGTTCACGATCAATAATATTAGCGTAAACATATGATATCAATTCACTTGTCATCTTAGATTAAGATAACTATTTATAAGAATTCTGAGTCATTTAAATAATCCTTACGTTTTATTTTCATGGAAGACTTTTACCCAGAGGGGCAATTCTGCTAAATAAAACCTGCATTAGTACAATTACAATCAAGTCACGATAAGCTAAAACTCTTAAAAGGTGTTTTTATGAACGTTAAACCAACGTGAAACCCTCTCTAATTGGTCGAAACGTCATAAAATCCGTTCATGATAACATGTCGCTTCACTTTCAATAAAACAAAGTAAAACTAAGTCTTCTTTAAATACAAGTATTGAGGTTCAGATTCAAGCTGGCTGGCATTCAAAATATTTTCATTTTATTACGTAAATTATTTATTTATCGTATTATTACGTCTTCATAGACTCATTGAAATGACTACACATTTTTGTACGATTATTCATGACTCAAGAGCATATTATAGCAATTGTCCATAACCTATAGGCCTCATTTACTCATACTTATACATTCAATCAGCGCACAGTCCTGAATCGCGCTATCGAAGTTTCTGAAGTTCGGAGCTATATATACGACAGCTGAAATTACTATGAGTGGGCTTCGGCCTGACCGAGCATACCATCTCGCTCGGTCGGAGATCTATCTTTGGGGCTTTCTACTTATTCTCGCAGACCTAATGGTAGCATTTCGATGCACGCGACACATGACCGCGACCGAGACCGAAGTTGGGTCGCGGAGCCACTGCTGCAACAATCGTAGTCGTAATAATTATTTTTTTTTTATTTGAACTTAAAATAATAAAATTACGTAAAGTACAGAATAAAAAAAGTCCAAATTGGCAGCCTTACTGCTGTAGCAGTTACTTCTAGGCAATGATGCTTAGTAATAGGTTGGGGAAAAAGTCTTTTCGCATTATAGTATGTATGAACTTGTCATAAAATATCTTGGGCTATACCAATTGTATCTGGCTGATTTTGGTATCATTAAAAAGTTTTAATTTTACAGAAGACAATTCCAAATTCAAATTAGGTAAATTTGATATTTTCATTTGTTTTTCTTATTGTTAAAATGAGTGATTCTTATGAAGAATTTCGATACATTTTAAAATTTTATTACAAAAAAGGTAAAAATGCAACACAAGCCGCGAAAAAAATTTGTGATGTTTATGGACCTAATGCAGTATCTGTGAGAGTAGCGCAAATTTGGTTTAAGCGTTTTCAATCCGGAAATTTTGATATCAAAGATGCACGTCGCTCTGGTCGCCCTGTTACGGACAAAACTGTTGCCATTTTTGAAAAAGTGGAGCAAGATCGCCATATTAGTAGTTACGATGTAGCTGAAGAACTGGGGATTGACCACAAAATGGTTTTGGCGCATTTGAAAAAAGCTGGGTACACAAATAAGCTCGATATTTGGGTGCCTCATGAGCTCACTGAAAGAAACCTAATGAACCGTGTACTCATTTGTGATTCTTTATTACGACGTAATGAAACCGAACCATTTTTGAAGAAGCTGATAACTGGTGATGAAAAGTGGATCACGTACGACAAGAACGTGCGAAAAAGATCGTGGTCAAAGGCCGGTCAGGCTTCACAGACTGTGGCGAAACCCGGGTTAACTCGCAACAAGGTGATGCTGTGTGTGTGGTGGGATTGGAAGGGCATTATTCATTATGAGCTGTTACCGCCAGGCAGAACCATCAATTCTGAACTGTACTGCGAACAACTGACGAGATTAAAGCAAGAAGTTGAGAGAAAGCGGCCGGAATTAATCAACAGAAGGGGTGTGGTTTTTCACCATGATAACGCTAGACCTCATACATCTTTAGCCACTCAGAAAAAATTACGGGAGTTTGGCTGGGAGGTGTTAATACATCCGCCGTATAGTCCTGACCTTGCACCTTCAGATTTCCACCTGTTTCGGTCGCTGCAGAATTCCTTAGGCAGTGTCAGGTTGACATCACAAGAGGACTGCCAAAATCACTTGGCGCAGTTTTTTCATCAGAAGCCCCAAAAATTTTATAGCAATGGGATCATGTACCTACCAACAAGATGGCAAAAAGTTATCGAACAAAATGGCACCTATATACTTTAGTCACTTGTAAATAAACTTTATAAAAAAACCTTTTGAATTTTTATATAAAATGCGAAGAAACTTTTTCCCCAACCTAATATAAGCATGTATGTACCTATAACTATGGAGCGCTAAACAATCCCCGCGACCCGAGTCGCGCGACTGATGAGCGCGGCCAGAGGAGCTAATTCGCGGTTTGCTGATCGCGCGCCGCAGTCGCATAGATCGGAAGGCTACCTTTAGATTAACGAGATACAAGCAGGAGTTCCCAGACGGATGCTGTGATAACATCTTTTCGGTGTATTGCTCGTAAGATTGGAAGGCAATTTCGTCACGTACTTTTATACTCCTCCTATCGCGTACCTATGAAAACGCGATAGCATTATATTCGAGTGCGAGTGAAAGAGACAAGTAGCGATGAGTCAATGTACAAAATTCTACGTGCTCCACGACCGCATTATAGAACACCAGCTTTTGCCGGCGGTTCCGCCAGCGCAGAAAAGGGTTAGCTGCAAAAATATTTTTACTGTACTTTGTTGGATAATTTTTATTTTTAAACAAAAAATTAAACCGACTTTCAAAGTAAAAATACACAAAAAAGTATGAAATAAAACTTACTTTTAAATTTGGCTATTTATCTACTTAATCTTTTGAATTTTGAAGTCGATACCAGCAAATATGAACGTGAGTTCTATAAAATATTGTCGAATATCATTTGGGCTGTATATATATACAGCCGAACGTATAACCACCTCCTTTTTTGGAAGTCGGTTAAAAAGTAGTGTATGTGTTAGTCTTGGTTAATCTCTAAACTACTACCATGCTAATTGCCAAGAACCCTTATATATAACTATACTTCTCCTATTGTACCTCAACACGAGACTGTAGGACGGCTGGTCAGAAGTTAGCTTTAGAGCTTAGAGGCTCTCCAACTATTGGTGTAGCTTTGGTAATTTTGCTATTTTAAATTGCCTTATATTATATATTTAAAGTAGGTTTAAGGAAAACGACAACGGCAATGTTCCGGATGCGGTCTGAAACAGTCGAATAAAAAGACGAGCGGTTTCTTGGAAAGTTCGCAAGTAGGTAGCTGGAGACAGTTGGGTCGTGAAGGCTACAGGTAAAGTTCCGTCGCCACTCACCGTTCTACGAAATCTACTTCCTTGTATCGACAAAAGCCGAATCTCCTTAATATACCGGACTTAAATTCAAAGAATCAAGAGATCTTTATCCTTGCTAATCAGACTGTTTAGAAAAGACCTATTCTACGATACCCCACACGATGGGGTAGAGTGAAAAAACATTTTTCATCCCCACTTCACATGTATGGAGAGCCACCCCTAAAATATAAAATTGTTGCTTTTTTATGATCCCGAAACCGTGGTCTATATGCAGTCTATAACTGCACCAAATTTCATCGATTTATATTCATAATTACCGGAGCTAGAGGCGCGGACAGACAGACAGACAGACAGACGGACAGAGCTAAACTATAAGGGTTCCTTAAGTATTACGGAAACCTAAAAAATCGAAACTTTAACGTTTAAATATGATCATGAAATTATGGTCGAATGTCGACCACAGGACATCTAGTATTAGGTATATAAAATATATGAGAGTTTGGTTATTACGCTTTCACGTAAAAACTACTAAATCGGTCATAACGGAATTTGGAAATTGGCACAGATATGAAGTAGACCACGGGGAAGAAAATAAACTACTTTATATCGGATGAAAATGTACGGTCCCCGTGGAATATCGTATTTAGCTTTCATGTGAAAACAACATAACCGATTAATATTATTATCATAGAATTTGGCTCAGATATCGAGTAGATTAAGGGGATAGACATGTGCTACCTTTAATAACGACAAAATGTACGGTTTCCATGGGATACTTTATTTACGATAAACCAATCATTATGAAACTTGGAAAACATATTGAGTAAACCACGGGGTTAGGCTACATTTTTATCGCGGGAAAATATACTACTGTAGTTACGCGGGCGAAGCGGCGGGCAAAAGCTAGTCTATACTAATATAATAAAGAGGAAAAGTTTGTTTGTTTGCATCGAATAGGCTCCGAAACTACTGGACCGATATTGATGAAATTTAGCACAGATATAGTATAGACCACGGGTAAGAACATAGGCTACTATTTATCGCGGAAAAATGTATGGTTACCGCGGGATTTCCTTTTGTCGCGCACGAAGTCGCGCGCAACATCTAGTAATTTATAAAGAGAAAAGATTTGTTTGTTTGCATTAAATAAATAGACTCCGAAACTACTGGACCCATTTTGATGAAATTTGGCACAGATATAGAGCAGACCACGGGGCAAGACATAGGCTACTTTTATTACGGCAAAATGTCCGGTGCCGGCGAGATTTTTGTACGCACTAAGTCTACTGGCAACTCTGCCAGTTTAATGTATGTACTAGGTATAGTAAATAATTTTATTCAACAAAATAACAATTATGGTATTATATCTAATAGCTGCTAACTACTTAAAAAATATTAAAAGTAGAAAAACTTAAAAAGCTACAATAAAAAGAAATCTCCCAGGTCGTCCCCACCAGGCAGAGTACCTAGAAGGCTCAAAGAGTTTCCCCGCTGGATTGCGATACTCACTCTTTGGGCCAGATAGGTGCCGGCTCTGGGGTCTCGGGTGGCCTCAATTAGTTTTTTGGAAATCTCTCTGAAAAGTTTGTGCGCACCCGGACCCCATGAACCTAGGGTTTCAACCCCAAACGGTGCAAATATGAGATCCCCACTAAGGTTCTCATATTTGCGCCGCTTGAAGTTCTCCGCCTGATTGGCGGCCGCACCTGCAGTGCTCGAGGTGCCCTGGACATGGGACGGAGCAAGTGTATCGACGCAAGTAGCGTCCCATACAAGAGCCCGTCCCACTCTCCAAGGGACCAGGGTCATACCGTCTGGTCTCTTGCCATCGTCGCGCGCCAAGCCAGAGGGTTCCAGCACAGCTGGTACTCCGGCGGTGACAAGAGCCCGACGGATGAGGTCGTTCAGGCAGTGATGTCGGGAGATGCGGCCCGCGCTTCGCTGACAGGACAGACCGTGGTGTCCGAGGCTGTCCACGTTTGCACCACAAACGCAGCGGTGGGGGACGACGTGGGAGGTGCCAAGACGCAGGGAAGTGGCTATTCGGAAAGCGGTTCGATCCAGCAATGTGCCCGTATTGGGTGACGGCAACGCTTGTAGCCAAAGGCCCGACTCCCACTTTTCCGCTGCTAAGAGGCGAGCCTGCTCCACAGGACTGGAGGACGTATTAAGGAGATTATTCCGTACCAGTCTGCAGAGTGGCTCGTCCCAGAGCCTTTGGGAAAAAACGTTGCCAGGCAATTCGCTACAAGCACTAGTTGCGCTCCAGACGTCCTTGGCCTCGTCCAGAAAGGGAACTATAATGGAGTAGGATTGGTGCTCTAGTATTTTGAAGATGAGTCTATGGTTGGCGTGGACTGAGGACAAGTAGGCCGGGAGTGATATGTCGGAAGGTTTTCGAACACCCAGGCCACCGAACCTTACTGGAAGCGTTGCCTGAGTCCATGAGCGGTCATCAAAACTAATGTTCAAAATCGTGGAGAGCGTATGTCTTATGGTATCATCCAACTGTTTGAGAAGTTGAGGGAACTTCCACAGTTGACAACACCGCAAGACATACGTAAATTTTGGTACGAAAACGCAATAACGGATTAGGGTGAAGGCCATGTGACAGTTAATTTGGAGGAGGCGGTCTAAAGTTTCACTAAATTTTTGTAGTTTATTATTTATGAATTCTGGGAGAGATTCGTATAAAATAGGCGAGCCCAAAAGGAAGAGCGAATCCTTATCGATGACAGACAGTTGTGGAGCTATTTCTTTAAAGCTGGATATAATCGCGTTTCTATCCTCACAACTGTCTGGCACAAAAAGTTCGCACTTTCCTAGGTTTAGCTCCAGACCTATTTTTTGGAACTCGCGAATCAGAGACTGGAAGTCGGATAGTACCGTGGGTGCATCGCTTCCAATGGTCCCGTCATCTAAATACCAAACATTAAATTTTGAATTTAGAAGCTCGATGACCGGGTGTATGGCAAGGCTGAAAATTGCTGGACCGAGAGGGTCGCCCTGTTGGCAGCCCACTTCGGATGAGATGAGGTGATCTTTGTAAATGAGTTTGGTGGGGTCGTTGTAATACTGGAGTATGAATGGTAGAATGGCAGGGGCTTTGGATTTTATTTGGGCCAACATGGCGCCTCGCTCAACTGAGTTAAAGGCGTTTTTGACGTCGACCTTCAGAAGCACATCATCGCCTTGATTGTGAATAGCTGTTCTGAAAGAGTGAACGGCGGCCTCACAGCCCCCTTTGCAGGCAAAACCGAGCTGTTTCGGCTGGAAGTACGACGCGAGGGAAGTGATCGATTTGCAGGCTAGTTTGGCTGTAAGGCGCCGGTATGTGGAGCCGACAGCAATCGGACGAATGCCACCATCTCTTTTCTTCAAAGCGCAGAGGTTAGCTCCATATAGAATGTCCACGATATCTGATGCGACCCCTCCACGTAGCATCAGGTTGCACAGATTCGTGAGTTCATTCAGGAGCTTCTCGCCGGCCTCCCCGCAGCAACCGCTGGTGAGGTCCTTCAGATGCTGAGGGGTGAGACCGTCAAGGCCGCCAGCTGAACCCGGAAGAAAGGACATGATGGCTCCGCGTACTTTATCTGCCGACGTTTGTAGTGGTGGTAGGGCGTCATCGGAAGCTGTGAAAGGGTTGGATTGTGACGGATGTTTGTTTTGCAGGGCGATGAGGGTCTCTGGGCAGTCGGGGGCGACCGTGTCATTGGAAAACAGGAGCCGCGCTGCACCCTTAATGTCTCCCTCACTTATTTTATTTTCTACAGATTTCACGAGGTTAAATTTGGCCGAGGAATGCAAAGAAAAATTTGGGTTGAGGTCAATGTCCGAAACACAGTTCTTTTTTATTCTTGAAGTGAGGGAGGCATTGTTGAGCGGATCCCTAGTGACATGCAGAAATCGGTAGGGAAAGGTGAGTAGATTTTCCCAGGCTTGCCTCGAGTTTTCCAGCACTGTGTGGCGTATTGTCTCGGCAAGCTTCTGGGCTACGGTCACCCTGGCACCCCTAGGGATCCGTTTTAGTACTGGTACAAAACGTTTAAATTTGGATATTTTTTGCCAGAAACTGGTTTGATAGATGGGGTTCGGAAGTGAAGTGGTTATTAGTGGAATGAGGGTGGGAAGCTGTTTGTGGCATTTGCCTACATGAATGTTCAAACCTCGCTGGCTTTTAAAATATCGGGAACAGTGGGAGCATTGCTGCAGATTTCCCAAGGACACGGTCGTAATATCTGTGGAGGTCCCTGCATCCTGGCTTCTTGTCATATGTTGGTAAAACTTAACTGTGAACGATGACTAATAATTAATATAGTTAATAAAATAAACTATAAACAAAAATTATATAAAAATAAACTGCTTATATCTAAGATAAAAAAAGACCGTGAACTATGTGCTCATTTTCTTGAGTAATGTTGGATTGGATAGGAGATCGGTAAACTTCATTGATGGCTTTGGACAGCTCCTGGGCTCAATTTTGAAAAAAAAAAACAGCATACGGCTTCCCGGGGTTGCCTCGTTCCTTCTTTCGTTGCGGGTCTTGTCAGTTGTATATGGGAGAATTGCTTGGGATATCTACTCGGTTTGACCCACTTGGGGCGCTATAAATTATATTGGGTTCTACTGCAAATACTTAAAAATGTATATTTATTTACTTTCGTCGTCACGTAAATTGGTTTAATTATCGATTTATTTTCAATATTTTCTTCAGATAATTTAGAGTGACATGACAGTGTCAACTTTTTTTTTTCTTTTTTTTTGTATATATTAAACTTTATTTCTATTTTCATTTGCTTACATTCTATAGGTATACAATAAACCTTATTTCTATTTTCATTTGCTTTTCTTCTTTTCATGTTGCTTTGCTGCTTTCTTCTTCATAATTTGTATTCGTTTGTCAGCTGAGATTATGTTGATATTTGGAGTTACCACTTTAGAAGGTGAAGAGGAGCCACTTGATATTTTGACTGGTGTAGTCGAGCCTGAAACTCTAGTCGGTGATTTTGAGGCAGGTGATGATTTTGCTGAGTAACTGGTCGCAAAACTTTGTGATGAGAGACATGTACTAGGTTGAGATCTTATTCGATCTAAACATCTGGGAAATGCATAATGCTACCGAATAAAATGTTACTTATTTACCGTGAAATAAGATTGTGGACGAATTTCATATTTTGTTTGCGTTTTGTTGAAATTAGATCTAAGGAGAGAGATTCGATACATTTATTTATGGTAAATATTATACGCCTTATCAGTTCTCACTTCTCACCAACTAAATTAAATTACGAGCGCTTAAATTATACTCATCTGTGATAGTATACGAATGTGAAATTATAATTTGGAACATAGAAGGTGTTTGCAAGATTTTAATAAAGAGTCCAAGTTTGAGACCATTCCATAAAATCCGGAATATAATAGTGACATCTTCAACCTTCTGGCCTCGTTATTATAATAAGTAATTACTTATTTATTTTATTACTACAAACAGTTTAATCATACTACGTCTAACAGATAAATGTTGGAATTGCGAACAGGAATCCACATGGCTGATGGATTAGGAATGCTTAGAGTTCGCGGGACATACCGCGACAGTTTTAAGGTAGCTATTCAAAATTGCACTCTATTCACTACTCAAAAAGATACACGTTTCATATGACATCAGTCTTATACTGTACATGCGGTGTGCACCGCGGTGCAACCTGACATTCGATCTCTTACAATGTAAACGTGTATCTTCAAAGTTCAATTTTGAATAGCTATCTTAAAAATGCGTGTATTGTTTCGTTTCGGTGTGAATTGCCCCTTAAATCTAACCTCACCGGTCGAAGTTAGTAATCATTATTCCTATAGAATGAACGGAGCACTGAAAAGCAAGCATTAGTGTTAATTATAATATAATTAATGAGGCTTAAGAATTAAGATATTATCGACACAAACAATAATTGAACCTATCATAATTAAGCTCATATTTTATCATTTCTCGTTACTTTCGACTACGTCAAAGATATGAATGAAGAATTTTGTTTAAACAGCTTAACTGTGTCCGGTGGCATGAAGGAACATGTGATTCAGGGGAATGCAGGTGGTCTTATCAGATAACTCGTAGTTGCGTCAAATACAATAATACATTACAGTACTATGATAAATATAATAAAGGCGCCACTTGTCATTATCCAAAAGGTCTGTTTAAACCATTGGATACGTATAGGTCTCATGTAAAGCCATTATGAGGACTAGGGTTGGAAATCTAGGGGATGAACACGAAAAATAAAACATTTTATGGAATACAATAAAAATGGTTTATTCGACTGGACGTCGAAGGGTAGGATGGCCTCCCACCAGGTGGACAGATGGCCTGAGAAAAGTCGCAGGGAGTCGGTGGATACAGGCCGCGAGCGACCGGTCGCACTGGAAATTTATGGGGGAGGCCATGTTCTGCAGTGGACGTCACCAGGCTGAAACGACGACAACTTGTCAATTTACATATTTCAAGGGTTTATTATTTCAACTCTAGGTTTTCCACTCTCGTCCTTATAACGATATTGCGTAGGGCGATGGTTACAACCCGTTTCAATCCTCGTCTTAAAAATAATAATTGAAAGAGGATCACAAAACCCTAACACAAAACTTTAGGACATTCAATTATTTTCATTTTTTTCAAAACTTAACTCTTCTATTATTCGCTGGTTTATTCCTTGTTTAAACACGGAATAAACCAGCGACTAATAAGAATTCATTGATCACTTTCTAATTATAATCCAAAGGAATTTCACGGCCAGAGAATACCCCGTACTGTGATGAAACCAACAATATTTAGATTGTGAATCATACTGATGATAATAAGACAGCCGTGATCATCGTTTTGAAACATTTCAAATGTTATGTAAATTATATTAACTAATATTAGGTATATTAATTCCCCGTCGATTATTTCATTCATTTACATAAAATGCCAATCCATTGCAAATTGAATCATACAAAACCTCGACAGCTAAATTTAAGGCTTTATTAATGAGTTTTCGTTTCTCGCGGAGGCGAAAAGTGGCCCATGGAGAGCCGCTTCGCTACGTTGAATGTAAGAGGAGGAATGGATGGTAAGAATGAAGGTGGACGAAGCGAAACAAGTATGTAAGGATCGTAGCAAGTGGAAAGAAGTGGTCTCTGCCTACCCCTACGGGAAAGAGGCGGTCTCTGCGACTCTGCCTACCCCTACGGGAAAAAGGCGTGATTATATGTATGTATGTATGTTATTAATGAGGTAACTCTAACTACTAACCTAAGACGAGTGAGTGTCTTGAATAAAAATAATATCTATGGACGCTTCACACCACGTCAATCTGGTCCTGTGTTAAGTTCTCGAAGAACTTGTGTTACAGGTTCTAGACAACGGAAATATAATATTTTAATCCTAATACTATTTTAAATATGAAAGTTTTGTGAGGGTGGATAGATGGGGGTCTGTTACTCTTTCACGCAAAAACCACTGAACGGATTTCAATGAAATTTGGTATAGTAATAGTTCAAGGGATTAAACAAAGGATACATTTTATCCCGAAAAAGTACAGTGCTCCCGTGGGATACTGTATTTCCGCGGGTGAAGCCACAGGCAACAGCTAGTACTTTTATTTTTATTGTATTATACACATCCATGACCCAGAAACACGGAAAAACTAATTATTCCTTCGGCGGGATTCAAACCCGCAACACCTGGCTTGAGAACCAATACACTCAACCACTGAGCCACAGAGGTCGTCAGCTAGGTAACCATAATAATTTATTTCCTTATAGCTCGGCAAAGTAGCACACGCCCCCATTGCACATTTCAATTAGTAAGTAACTGCTAACTAGCAGTAACCAGTTGATAATCATGCGATCGGCCTACATCATTATTGGTGTCGTGTTAAAAGTGACGTCACAAAGATTCCATTACGTCAACCACGATGAAGTTAAATTAGTCGGTCTCGTCATGAGCCTAGGTTCAAACGAAATAGGTTGTCATTTATTAGGCTCAATTAGAGAATTGATATTGATATAACATGCCAGCTTCACGGCGAGAAGCCTAGCTTGTGAGGATTATCTATCCAAAGTAGAAAGGGAAAGGCGAAACACTGTCCATATACGCATTTCTCGATGCCTCTCGCCGTGAATTTAGGTTTTTGGATGACGAGTGTTATTGCGATGTAATAATTACTTCATCGCCATGAATTTCGCATTCCTATCGACTTATAACCATCCAACGTAATTCTGAACCTAAATTCTCGTATTTAAAGTAGACTTTCATTTTACTTTGTATTCTAAGTGAAGTGACATGTTATCATAATGTCATTTTGTGAAGATAGAACCAACCATTCAGAGCGTTTACGAGAATACCGTTTCGGCAGTTTTAGCGTGTCGGGGGATTCGGGGCTTGATTGTAATTGTATTGTTGCAGATTTTATGTTTAGCAGAATTCAAAATTGACCCTCGAATCTGTCGCAGTATTGCATCACAATATTATACGTTCGCAAAGTTCTTCACACCAAAGTTATCAGAAGATATGTCATTATCAATGTGTAAACGAGAACGTGCGGTGAAACGCGTAGAGAATCTAGAGATACGCGAACATGTCTCGACGTGTCGGCACACGACAAAGTAAGCGCACCATACAAATTATAGAGAGGTTATCATATTGCTTGCGTCTAGCTGATAACTAGTTTCAACTTTGGTACCATTAGTTTTATCTCCATGCCATTTTGGGCCATTTTACCAACTTTCTGTTTCAGAACCTGGGATAGGCTCGGGATCTTTACAGTTTTATTAATTCACTTTTACACATCAGAGATTTCTGAAGTTTCATATGACTTTAAAATATCCATTTTAGCTGATGCCTATAACGTATCGACGTGCCGCAGTTCAATGTAATTGATTTAATAGTTTGTGGTCTAATCTAAATAATCAATGCTCTCAAGAGCATTAATTAATTAATTTGTTATAATTTCATATCAATTATATATAATTATTAGTTATTTACTGATATGACCATTAAATATAATGCATACTTGCGAAACCAGACTGTGCTGAACAGTTACAAACTTTGATTAATTATTACCTCTTTTTAATATAATAGATCTATGGATACAAATATTAATCGCAGCAAAATATAGAATAGAATAAAATCATTTATTTTCCTGGAAATTGGTTTCAGAGATGTTCTTAGGTATAATATGGTATGGGTCACAATTTCTGCCTCTAGGGCGTGGAAACATTATAAACAATATCATGCCAAAGTAAAATTACAAACCATTTACAAATGAAAACGATATTGTTATAAATATAGAATCTTCTCTAAAATCATTCATCATAATTATTTAATCAGTTATGTTATGAGATCACGTGAATGACCAATTGACATTAGCAAAAATTAATTCCAGACGTACGTAATCACTAATCATGTCGACATTTTCCACGAATGTGATAAACTCCGCTAGCAACAGCCGGCCTTGACCGATTCCGAAATTAAATCTGATAGCGTGGCTATCTCGAAGGGGACGCGAGACGAGTCATCAATGAACGATAACAAGCTATTTTAAGCGCTAATATAAAGAAATTAAGATCATAAATTACATCGTGTTCCTAATTTGAGTGATTTTGTTACGTGTTTCAAGAAAAAATTAGATTTTAGAAATTATGATAAATAAAAGTTGCAATGCACCATGCATATACACATTTTTTTTTAAATTTATACCTATAGGTATATGGCGTCAGCTTATAACCATTTGCCGGTGTCAAGTAAAAAAAGGTGGAAATAGAATATTCGTTCAAATCATCTATTTCACCATATTTCTAAATCGTCACACATGCACATTGCACAATGCAAGGATTTTGATATTCAACTTTTTTATAATAAGCAATTGGATTTTTTTTTATCTTTTTTTTTTTATGAAGGCCATACATCATACGATTAAGCCGGCCTAAAAATTGGACTTGGTAATCAAAAATATTTAAAAACTCATTTTTTCGATAAATTTTGCGATTATCTATCTCTGGTTCAGTTGCGGGTTTAAAAGAGTTTTAGCACCCCTGACATCATATCAAAAAAGATGTTAATTGTACACTTAAATTATATTTTAGTAGTGGAACCTTTTTGTACCAGGGGTGTTCAAAAAGTAGTGAGAATGACGTAGTAATGAAAAATATAATACTTGAAAAAAAATATTATTGTCACGGAAAGATTAAATATTTGTCATAATACCTTCAAATAATTAGCTTTCTATCTTGTCTGTCAGTTATATTTATGATTTGTTTGTGACGTGTCGATAACTCTCGCTAAAAATGGATAAAATGGAAATCCGTGCGGTGATAAAATACATTTGCTTGAAAAATTTTACTACGGAACAAATTTTTAATGATTTACGTGAGACATTGGGGGAGTCTGCTCCTCTATATTCCACAGTAGCTTGGTGGTGTGCAGGGTTTAAACGTGGTAGAACATCGGTTCAAAATGACCCGCGCTCGGGCCGGCCTTCGACGTCTGTCACTCAGGAAATTGTCGAAAAATTTGAAAAAAATGTTCTGAATGATCATCGTGTAACAGTCCGTTTTATAGCATATCCCAACGCGCGGGTACATTTTTCATTCTAAAAACATCAACACTTTTGATGTTTTTAGAATGAAAAAGGTACCCGCGCGTTGGGTCCCGAGAATGATAACGGACGCACAAAAGCAAACGCGACTCAACATTTCAAAGAGCTCATTGGAACTGTTTCATCGAGATCCTGATCTTTTTTGGCTCGATTCGTAACAATTGGTGAAACATGGCTTCATCATTATGATCCAGAAACGAAACAACAATCAATGTCCTGGAAAATACCGTCTTCTCCCACACCAAAGAAATTCAAGACTCAACCATCTGCAGACAAGATCATGGGCTCAGTTTTTTGAGACAGCTAGGGGTTGATAATTAACAACCCCTAGGTGTCCCAAAAAACTTCTACATCAAATTTGCCTTTTACATAAAAATGTACTATATTGATTGTATTTCACTCGCTGTAGATAAGTATATAAGTTAAAATTCAAAGTTAGTTCTTATTGTTCTTTTGTGACATATATAATATAATAGCGGGTAGAGCTATAGATTTATCCAAAGATTTCAACTCAAGATAGGCTATCACGTACATTTAGCAGAAAAAAAAATCATACGAAAAAAAGTTACGCCATCTTGGTTTTCACCATACCTTAAATGTCAGCCATCTTGTTTTCACCATACTTCGAATTTCAAAATGGCCCCAAAATTTAAAAATTGGGGCCATTTTACTGGAGACACTTTTAGCCTCAACATGCCTCGTCTATAATATTCGTCTATGGATTTATCACATTAGGATGATAATTCAAAATATTAAGTGACTACCCGCGGAATTTTTATTATTTCATATTTGTTTGTTACGTCTAACGCTGACTATGTTGTGTTTAATAGTTGAAACGGGAAATTGTTAAACATTTTTGACATTTTAGTGAAAAATCTACATTTTCATTATGTCACGTAAATGTGTAAATAGTGCAGCAATTTTTGCTATATATGTGGTAAGTTGACCCATTTTAACCAAAGCTGCTCAATAACTTCCTACAGACAAACTGAAGAACAGTTTTGTAGGACTTTATTTTATATTTTGTTTTTATTTGTATGAATTAATAAATAAATAAATAAATAAATAAAATAAAATAACTCAACGTTTAGAAACTGCTTACTTGCATTATTTTGGAATTAAAATTAAAAACTAAGACAAATCGTGGGTACCACTTTTTAGTTGCACAACTTGCAACATAAAAGGACCAAAACTAATTCAGTTTTACAGGGCTTTGAAAAAGAGGCATAAGAGCTTTTAGAGCAGTCGTTCATGGTTTTTTTGAGCAATAAAAGAAATGAAAATTATATTGAAGTTGTAAAAAATCACCTTCAAAAGTATGAACAGTTGGGTTGCGATATATATCCCTAAAAATTCATTTTCTTCATTCTCATCTTGATTTTTTCCCTTCTAACTGCGGTGTTGTAAGTGAGGAACATGGTGAACAATTCCACCAAGATATCTCAACAGTGGATAAGAGGTACCAGGGCTGATGGAATGCGTCAATATTAGCGGACTACTGCTGGAATTCGAGATGAGATACCCCTTTGAGAAGAGAGAACAGCGATTACAAAAGTCAAATGAAAAAGAAGAGAAAATAGTAATTTAAATCGTTTAAATATTTTGTTAATATTTCAATATTTCCAATTTTATATACAAAGTAAAAAATAATAATAAAGAAATATCTTTTTGTATTTTTCTTTTGTACTTAAAGTTATAAACATCAAATTTTGTTTATGAGGTATATTTCCAAAATAAGAGCTAATTATTTTTTTAAAATCATGTTTTCGTATTCAGTAATCTCAAAGCAGTATAAATATATTTAGGCGTATAGCTATGATTAAGTCCGTAGGTTATTTCTAATTGATCAAATTTATCAACGAATAACTTTTCCACAATAAATCCGATAATCCTTAATTTGTACGCGACTTATTAAGTATTCCGTCGTTTAATATCTGCCGGCGGCCGTTAGTTATTTTAAACTGAGCGTACCAAAGCTAGATATTATGATTGACGTTATACCAGCGTCGTCATGGCAACGCTTATCCGTACGATAAAACAGCATCAGTAATAATGGTAAAACAGACAACATCTTGTAATTGTAGAAACGCGCCTACACGGCCGGACTGACAATCGCACGTCCTCGGGCGAATAAATAGGCTGTAGAGTGTAGGTGTACCTGCGCGAAGGAACCTCTCAATGCATTTTATCAAATCATTACGCTCGTCCACCCTGACGAGTAATATTAACGTTTGTAGTTTCCGGCAGCTTCTTAATTCTCAAAAGTCCGATGGTTCAAAAGTCATCCAAAGTTATCAAAAATCACAAAAGTCATCAAAAGTAGAAAACTAAAAGTTATTATAAGTTTGAGGTCAACGAAAGTTAAAGGTCACGGAAAGTTAAAGTCATTAAAAGTTATAAAAATCACAAAAGTCATCAAATGCCACCAAACTCACCGGCGAGACTCCACCACTCGCTAACAAGAGCCAAATGATTCAAAGGCATGGATCAGGTGATAAGTGTCGACCAGCATTGGCAAATTTGCTGTGATGTCAGATTCAAATTCGTTGCATCGATTTGTAGATCGCTCCGCAATGACAGACTCTGCCATCTCACAAGATTAAACCCGCTGACTCAACGGTCACCAGTCTCCCTTGAATTACCTGAGCTCAACAACACTCAACAACACTTCACACGTTGGGTTTGCTCTCCTTTGCAACACCCACACACAAAATCCTCTAGGTTTGTATCGCTCCTGCGCTGCGGCGCCGCAGTCTACAAACCCCACACACTTCACACATTGGGTGTGCTCCCCTTCCAATTGCAACGCAAAAGCGGAAGACAACACCCACACAAAACCAATAACCAAAATGTAACACAACCGCAGTTTCAGCATCAACTTCTGCGTCAACTTCTACGTCCTCATAAGTTAACGTCAACATCTCTATGTCAATAACATCGCCCATCATCGCCTACATGGTCATTTTCGCGCAAATACCCAAACACACGACGAGGATTGTCAGGTCAGACGTTCAATTACCATATTATAGCCATATCCAACGGCTGAGCTCAGCCCACATTTAACACCAATGCATTGTGACACGAAATAAGCGCAAAAGCGACTACCAGGCGGTCACCCCCGCCGAGCCTCGTCTCCGGGGCAGGTTACCCGCAATGTAGGTAAATTCTTTGATCTCTCCCGAACTTCGTGCAAACTAATATCGGTTGATAACCAAATGCATGTTCGAAGTAATACGATTTGCGAAATGAAAGAAGCAAAAGAAGTGCTCGGACTTTTCTTCAAAGAATCGAACTAGAATAGAACTGGTAGCTACAGAAGGTAGCTTGGACTATCTGTAGGCTATTAGAAAACTTGATGCGATAAGTGGGGTGCTACCTTTAAAATACAGAGCATTACATTATATGGAAACAAAATCTTTGTGCCCGATACGCATACGATATCGCACCGCTTAATCGGTAGGTACCAGAATCCGGATCTTAGATTGCTTAAATAACCAAACTTTATTATGACTATAGCAGTAGTGTTTCGTCTATGTCTTGTCTATAGCAGTACATAGTGTTTCGTCAACGATATAGAGCTATATTTACTGGCGCAGCAAGAACACCTCACATCACAGTGTTTATAGTAACGGCTTATCCTCATTAGTTGTAACCTAATGTAACTACGCCAACTGAAGCCGAAGCATCCATGTAGATTGTGGATAGCACATAATATGAATTAGGTACATCTAGGCTGCTCGCCGGAGTCCCCGTGGACTGCAATATTCATACTAAACCCCGTTTCGTAGATCACTATTAAACTAGATATGAAAGCATTTAGCTTTTCATTAGGCATACTAAACGTAATTCGAATATTATCTTATAACGTGTATCGGTATCAAATTACAGGTAATCGCAATTCATTGTTATGTCAGTCACAGCGACGGTACCTAACAATAGTCCACTTCAACGTAGCACACTTAACCAATCTTATGAAAACGCGTTTATTATGTGTGTAATACACTTTTTTTTTTACCCAGCTACAACTAGGTACTGCACGTTATATTCCTACTTACGCACACTCTCTGTTTAGTGATTAGAGTCTACACCACGGAATATAATTTAATACAATTATCTTTTTTTTATGTTGTACTGAATCAGAGCAATTTACTTCAATTATAATCTTTTTAGTCATTGCTACTATCTGCTTACGGTAGATATCTGGATTACTATGCATTTCTAAAAATTACCACGAGAATGTGTGTTTAGTAATAAAACAAGTCATAAAGATTTCTAATTGCTCCATCACAGAATACAGAAAAAATCCAGAAGCCGCCAACACGCCTGAAAGTGAGGCCGTCACAAGCACTCCAAACTGGAATGGCTATCCACACATAATATTATGTTGCCACAGATCAACGGAATATTTTACCCAACCTTTCCTCAACCAATTTTAATTGAATACCCAATTGTCATAATACAACAACGCGACCCGCCCTGCAAGTGTAAAGAGTAAAAATCAAAAAGTGCGGGCGGGGCGTGACTTCGCCGTGGTTTTGGACACAGTGCGCCGCATACAAATGTGACCGAACACTCACTCTGCATGTTTTGAATTCTGTGTGCTCCACACACGCAACTAACTTTATATCACTGCAATGTATTGCCTTTATACGGGGAATTTGTTAGATTTTTTTTTACTACTTAAATATACGGGCAAATGGCCCACCACAAATCCCCACCACTGCAACCCGTGTGCAGCCAGGATCGACAGCGACAACCAACCACACAAACCCCCTTAACATGATCCCAGGAGCGCCCAGAGGACACGCCAAAGCCGTTCTGGGACCCGCAACGAAACTAATTTAAATTAATAAAGTTTAGTTTTAAAATTGCCACGAACGACTGAGCGACGCAGTGAACAGTGACATCCTCTAATCGTGTTTTCTCACCGGTCCTGTCACTCGAAAATACAGTTATTTTTTTTACTATTTGAATATCCTTATTTTATCATGATAGGAAAATCTAGTCGTTTATTTCGTTTTACAATATAATGAAGCACTGCGCTGCAACTCTAAATCTACAGGCAAGAACTGCCCAGTAAACCCGTTTACGTCAAAGTGACGTCAAAATGATATTGCGCTATGTCAGGATTTACGTAATATATGTCACGAATGAGTCACATGTGACTCATTATTTCACACTTCTTGACGTAAAACTTTTACGTAATAAATATGACGTAAATATGACCTTAATCTTACCTTCATGTGTTCTCAAATTTACTTCAATGTGATTTAACTTTGCTCATAATCTATCTAGGGGATGCAAAATCCGATTTTTTGAAAACCCGGGCGGCACAATAAGAGGGGCGGCAAAATCTCACACCACTATATACACCTACCTGTGGTGTTTCTAGAGTTTCGCCCTTATTACTAAGCTAGGCTATTTAGTTTAAGCCTAGCCTAAACTTGTGTTGGCTGATAAAATAGTATGTGATAGTATCTATTATAATACAAAACAACGCTAGTTTGCATTTTTAGGAGGTTTTAGTTCACCTAATCGACCGCGCGTGCACATAGCGCTCGAGTCGACAGCCAATATGAGGTCATGGTCATGTCATACATATGACATCAAATCAAACACAGTCACAATTATGCCATACCTATGTAAAATTTGGACTTTAGACGTTGGACCTCTGTGTTACCTATATGTGACGTCACTTTAATGTACGCGATCACTGGGTGAAAGCGCCTCCGTACGGGCGGTACCTACGGTAGGCCTTACACAAGAACACTAAAGCGAGATGTCGACTTTGTAAAAGTTTACGCGATTCGCGCCCAGCGCGACCCAGGCGCCCAGGCGGGCGAGGTGCAGCCACAGAACCAGGTATAGTATAATACTCACGGAGCGCACGTTGCACAGAGTGGTTACTACGTAGCCGTATTATTTTTCAATGCTTCAAAAGTAAGGCCTCAAATCAATTTTGACTTTTGGATAAACAGTAAAAATAGGTTTTATGCACCGCAAATTGTAAATTCAAAATGTACTCTGGCAAATATTTCTTCTTAAACACTAAAATTCTCTTAAACACCAGTATCTAAGAAATGTTTTAGACTTTTTAAAACCAATATAAAATAAAATAACGTACAACTTTACTGCTCTGTACTCAGTAGGTACTAAATATATGGCCCATACTGGTCATTCACTATGAGTAGGTACTTACAGTTATCAAACTTTGCTTCTCGAGTACTTTGCAGCAGAGTTGTAAAAAGAACAGTTAGACTCACCCTAAAGCTTCTATTAGTAATAAAAGAGGACTGGAGTCGCATACAACTCCTCCACAAGACTCACTTCGAAGTGCTTCTACACTACCATGTGTGACGGTTCACAGTAGGCACTAGGCGACTCCCGCGCTGCTCATGATGTAGCCACTATAATATCTGCACACAGAGAATAGAAAAGCACAACAGGAGAACAAGCGACCAAACTAAACTTGATTTAACAAATGAGTAGACGGATTGCCTATTGGAAAGCAATTTATCGCCCACAGACACTCGAAACAGCAGGGGAATAACTAATGCATTGCTGTCTTTAAAATTATATCAGAAATAAAAAAGTGGGTTACAGCCTTTTACGTCACGTGCAGCCGCCACTGAGTCGTCGTTCTCAACATAGTACCACCGCGTTCATGACTCCAGCGTGCCACTGCCGCGGCCGCCGTCACGTCACCGTCATGTTGCCGTCGTCACGTCGACGTCATGCTACCGCCGTCGTGTTGCCGCCGTCTTGCTGGCGCCGACACGTCTCGGCGCACGAACGATTATTGCATTAGGTCGTACATAGTAGACCAGCACTAATATGGAGCCCGCTACAGCTATAACGCAAGTCTGCGGAGTCCTGGCTCTTAAACACTGTCCCACTGTGTTACACTGGTCCCACATTGTTCACGTTGTAGTTTCATGGAAAACAGAACTTATCACAAAAACCATATCTATCTCTTTCTATCTCATATGTTTAGTAGTACCATCTCTTTCCACAGCATGTCTCGACATGCTCATGTAAAAATTTTATTCCTTCATCCATATTTAGCACAAGTACATGATAAAAATGTCCTTAAAATGTCAATATATTTCCGAAAATTGAAAAACCGAGCAATAGCATCATTTTTATGCTTTTCGTGGGTCGTAAAGTTCGAATCCCACGGACTGATTTAGGCGTATAGCTATGATTAAGTCCGTAGGTTATTTCTAATTGATCAAATTTATCAACGAATAACTTTTCCACAATAAATCCGATAATCCTTAATTTGTACGCGACTTATTAAGTATTCCGTCGTTTAATATCTGCCGGCGGCCGTTAGTTATTTTAAACTGAGCGTACCAAAGCTAGATATTATGATTGACGTTATACCAGCGTCGTCATGGCAACGCTTATCCGTACGATAAAACAGCATCAGTAATAATGGTAAAACAGACAACATCTTGTAATTGTAGAAACGCGCCTACATATACATATTATTCAATTGAAAGGTACACAAAAAGTTACATTTTGTAGACCAGTGTAGTGATTTATTAATTATCTACGCAGAACAAATAAAAAAATTACGTCTCGAAATCCTTAAAAAGTGACGAGGAAAACTCGCAAAAAAAGTTTTGCCCATCAAGACAACGCGCCGGCGCACAAGTCTGCAGTTGCCATTGCAGCAATCCAAGATGCTGGCTTTGAGATCCTCGATCATCCGCCATATTCACCGGACTTGACCCTTAGTGATTTCTACCCATTTTCACGTTTGAAAGAACACTTGAGAGGCACAAAATATGAAGACGGCTAAGAAGTGAAGGCCGCCGTAAACGATTTTTTAAGTACTCAAGATGAAGATTTTTTTTAAAAAGGGAATTTTGGCTCTAGAAAAAAGATTTGCTAAATTTATTGACCTAAAGGGTGATTACGTCGAAAAATAAAATATTATTATAAATAAATTCATTTTCTAACATAGCTATTCTCATTACTCATTACATTACAGTGACTAATGCAAATACCTAAGTTAAAAATTGTGGTGTTTACAGCACGATCTAATTTTGTAATTTAAAAATGGTGTACTGCTAAACAATGTTTACCAGTGCAGTGAATAATTCCACTATTATTAGAAGTTCTCCGAGTCAGGAGATAAAAATAATCGCCTTAGAATTCTTGCGTATAAAACTTTCATTGCTAAATTTAAATTTAGTCTGGTAGCTAAAAATAATCACGAAAATTTGCAGTCAGCGCGGCGCCCGAGCTTCGTCCACCATCCATCATTCGAGTATCTCACGTTATTTAAATGATATATTACGTACTTATTACATGTTCATACATAATATCTTGATCATCTATGTACTAATAATAAAGAGGAAAGATATGTTTGTTTGCATTGAATAGGCTCCGAAACTACTGGATCGATTTTTATGACATTTAGCCCAGATATAGAGTAGATCACGAGGAAGTACATAATCTACTTTTATAGCGGCAAAATGTACGGTTCACGTAGGTTACTTTTACGCGAACAAAGTCGCTGGCAACAATTAGTTAACACTAATTGTTGCCAGCGACTGTGTGTGACATAATCAGATTAAAATTCATTTAAGAAATAGAAAACATTGATCAACACATCATCAAACTATTTTGTACTTTAATTATTTATTAAAAACTATTTATTAAAAAAAAAAGAATATTGAGTATGTCATCACATACATACTCACTATTCTTTTTATTTTATTGTAACCAATCTACTCCTACATTTAAAAAGTTTGTCCAACTGTATTTGCTACAAAAATCAATTTCCGAATTAACTAAATTGTTTAACTTTATTTATGAGGGTCGCGCATCAATTGTTTGGAATTCGGCAATACCTAATTGTTTTACATAGTTCGTAACTTCACTGTACGTATTGGCTCCATTGTCCGCGTGACTACAGCACACGGTACGGTCGCTGAGGGGTCTGGTGTAACACTTTCGACCTTATCACTTTGGCAATAAGGTTCAGAACAACGGATCTCTCGGCGATTCTACACCGGCACACGTCATACCGGATCTTCCCACGACATGACCCAATATCGTAAGTATCTCAGTTAAATATTCATAATTATTAGGTACCTATTAGCGAATCATGTTCAAACTTGTGTTTAATATTATGAATGCCAATCACATTCGGCGACAAAAAAGAATGTAATTATTTGAATAATTTCAACTTACTATTTTCTTTTGGGATATAATTAATCGAGCGAACAAAAAATAAGTTGGCGGCTGCACGTGAGCATATTGTATTACTGAATTTGGCAGCGAATTAATATGTTGGCGACTAAATTACTAAACTGGCGAAAACACTCGACTGACAAAAAATTCAAAAGTCGGCAGATAAAAAGAGGCGAAATTTAATCCAAATTAGCACTGACATTTATAAGTTGGTGACTTAATTTCCGAGTTGGTGACCATTATACCATATAAGCAGCTATAAAACCAGATTTGGTTGATAAATTAATGGCTGCTAAAAATTCAATTTGCAGGCTAGGGAAAAGCCTATTTTTTGATACTGTTGGAGTATGTTGGAACGAAGTTCCTTATCGCGCGTTGTGAAAGGGGGCTAGACGGAAAAAATTCTTACGAAAAGTTGTCACGACACTTTTTTAATTACAAAAGATAATTTTATTTTTTATAAAAATTAAATATTTACGCGTATACATTTATTATATTGATGTATGTATGTATGTATGTGTGTATGTATGTATGTATGTATGTATGTATGTAATGTATGTATGGATAATATCGGTTCGGATATTGTATTATTATTTATTTTATATATACATTTACAATTGTCTGTCTGTATGTCTTTTTTTTTTTTTTGCTATAGTAAGCTATTGTAAGCTGTGCGGCGTCGCATGTTTCTCTGTCTGTCTCTCTCTCTCTTATAGAAAGCAAGCCAGATATTTTCATCCGGAACTTCGTTCCATCCGGGTGTCCCTTGACACCTCTCAAGTTTTTTTTTCTTTGTCATGGGTGTCATTTTCTAGGTTTCTGGGGGTGCAGAATAATATGAAAATGAAATCTGTTTTGAAATTCCACAATGGCGTAAATTTTTGTTATTCATATTAATAAAGTTGTCCTTTTTCAGGTTTCTGGGGGTTCTTATTACAAAATTGTCTTCCAATTTCATTTTTCCAAAATGGAGAATATTCAATCTTCGTAAAATGAATATGAATACTAATTTAAAAGATATTGGGGATGCTAATTAGGATTGATGATTATTATTACAGTATGTTATGTAGTTCAAGGTACCAGCTATGTATAGATTTTTTCAAAATTCAGGATTCATGAATTTTTCTACCATTCATGAAGAAAATATGCGATTTAGAAATTAATAAAGGGGAGGAAATTTTCATTATTTTTGCAGTAGGATGCACCGTTTCTGAGATAGAAGTGACTATAGAAAAAAATATGGCAATGCTGTACTGAGATACGAGGGGTGTATCAATCTATAGAAATGTTGGAAAATTCAAGATTTTCGATTTTTTTTTCTCCCATCATGAAGAAAATAATATGATGTTGCGGGTTTCCTAAAGGGGATGAAATTTTCATTATTTTTTCAATAGGATGCACCGTTTCCGAGATAGAATCAATTTTGTAAAAAAAAGAAGTAAATGTTGTACATCGAGATACGACGGATGTTTATAGCTATAGGACTGTTGGAAAATTCTGGATTTTCGGAATTTTTTTTCTCCCATCATGAAGAAAATATGATGTTGCGGGTTTCCTAAAGGGGATGAAATTTTCATTATTTTTTCAATAGGATGCACCGTTTCCGAGATAGAGTCAATTTTGTAAAAAAAAGAAGTAAATGTTGTACGTCGAGATACGACGGATGTTTATAGCTATAGGAATGTTGGAAAATTCTGGATTTTCGAAAAAAAATTTCTGCCATCATGAAGAAAATATGATGTTGCGGAGTTCGTAAGGGGGACGAAATTTTCATTACTTTTTCAATAGGATGCACCGTTTCCGAGATAGAATCAATTTTATAAAAAAAGAAGTAAATGCTCTACATTGAGATACTAGGAATGTTTAAAGCTATAGAAATGTTGGAAAATTCAGGATTTTCAAATTTCTTTTTCTCCCATCATGACGAAAATATGAGGTTGCGGGGTTACTAAGGAAATTTAAAATGGATGACTTTTTTGTAATCAACCCCAGAAACCAATAAAAGGACACCCATATTATTTTTATAAAATTAAGTATGTCCGCCATATTGGAATTTCAAAACGAATGTCATTTTCGTATCCAGCACTCCCAAAAACCTGGTAAACGACACCCATATCAATTTTACAAAAAATAAATATCCGCCATTTTTAAATTTCAAAATTAATCTACACTATAATCTACACCCCCCTAAAACCGAGAAAAATTAAAAATTGGGAATTTTGTACGCTCCTTTATGTTTTTTTTTGTGTGCGCTCGTTTTGCTGCTTGTATGGTTTTTGAGTTACCTACATCAGGGAAAATATGTGTGCCTATTCTTAAATTAAATGTGTACTCACATATTGTCGCCAAGATGGTTATTTGTTCGCTAAAATATAATCTGTCTGCCAGTTTGGAAAATTCAGTGGTATTATTTAGTCACCAGATTTGTAATTTTTTTGTTCCTTACATTCTGTCGCCAACTTGGTAATTTAGTATTCAATATTGGGTATTTTCACATCCAAAATTTAATTGTTTTGTCGCAAGTTTAAATACATGCCTTTTCTTTTGTCGTGACGGCAAGGAGAATGGACAGAATGGCGTCACCCTCCAATAGCATTATAAGATATTATGTCCAATAAGGGTTTTTAAATTCGTGATATCTACTAATTTTTGACACGACAAGAACCGTCGGGCTCCCAAGCGCTGCCTGGTGACAAAAAAAGAATCGAAAAATTCTTATGGACCGTTTTTGATACCACTTATGCCACCAGATGAGGATTTGTGTGCGTTAGATCAGCCCCCTACCGGCCGAAATATCAAACACCCTCATTGGTAAGACCTTTAAATAGATGTAATGACATGTTATTCTTATTGTTATTGGAGGGTGGTGCAAGACTCCATACATTTGTGCTCATCGTTCTTTATTGTCACTTCTATATAGGTAATCGTTTTAATTAGGCTTTTAATAATCTTAATTATACACTAAAGGTCGCCCTGTGTCCGAAATTTGCCCATAATAGTCCATAATATATTACTTTTTTTAGTTTGATCTTTACAAGGGTTCTTTCGCCGTTATAAGATTGAAAAAAATATATTATACGTTGTGATGAGGGCGTGACAGATTGACAAACCTCAAAGTGTAATAATTTGGTAACAATATTGTACATCACTCTGACGTTGGCAACTCCTATTACAGGGCTATGCTAGGCCAAAAGAAGAAGAAGAACAATATTATATCTATTAAATGCATGGTAGTGTGTGTTAAAAGTGTGTGTTGTAGATTTTTAACTAAACACTATTTAATAAAAAAGTGATTTGGCTTGAGATCAAACTGGAGTGGTAAATTAACAAGTTAAGAACGTGTTTGGAGAATATAAGAAGAATTGAGTGTTATAAAGAGCGTCTCAGATAGAAGATACTATAATATTTTATATTAAGATGGCTGGATATTCAAACATAGTGTTCTTAAATGTTGCTTGCACACATACTAAAAATGACCTTAAAAATCTTCCTCCCTAGAGAATAGGGATTTTTAATCCCTAATTTTAGGGAGAGTCCTAAGTTGGCAACCGAATCCGTGGTCTACTCCGCACCAAAGTCATACGTCTGTTATAGTTTAGTAGACGTACAGATTCGGTACAGGTGCAGAAATATTATTGTGAGTTGGTAACATTGCACGAACTCAATGGATTTCGGGAATCATTGTCATCATGGAAAAACTGCGCTGCACAGCGAATGTGTAGTGGTATGACTGAGGTCATATAAAACGTGTATGTTTTGTGTCCCTACTGCCTAGTGAATAAAGTTCAAATAGAAATTCTAATCTTTAATTGTATCGTCACGGTGTGCACTAACCCTAACTAGTAACTAATGCTCTGACGTGAAATTACGACGCAGCGCTACATTCCTCGCCTCCTCGGACACCAACCTTGGAGACCTCGCGAGGCCAATTCCTAACGCTAACGCTCAACTGTCGTATTTAAAGTAGACTCTCATTTTACTTTGGTTGTATTATAAGTAAAGCGACATGTTATCATAAACTGATTTTGTGATGGTTGGATCAATCAGCATGCGCCTTAACTTTTTGCTACATGACTCAGTTTCACCTGATTTTCGAGCTCATTGGATCAGATGTTACGTAATCATTCATTAATAAGTTATAGGATACTGAGTCACGAGTTGCGCAAGATTGTATTATCGGGTCAATGGCCTCCGGGTTGTACTGTGATAGGTTTTTGTATATTACATTAGATCCACGGAATTATGGTTCCAGACGAAATTATGGTACCTACATACATTTTGCCCGCGACTCATGTGAACAAAAGGTAATCCCTGAACCATACATTTTCCTGCAATAAAACGGAGACTTCCTTATGTCCTTCCCCGTGGTCTACTCTATATTTGTGCCAAATTTCATCAAAATCGATCTTGTAGTTTCGTTTTTCTTGTAGTTACATACATACAAACCAACAAATGATTTCCTTTGATTTTTAACCCCCGACGCAAAAAGAGGCGTGTTATAAGTTTGACGTGTCTGTCTGTCTGTCTGTCGGTCTGTCTGTCGGTCTGTCTGTCTGTGGGTGTGCCTGTCTGTCTGTCTGTGGCATCATAGCTCCCGGATGAAGCGATTTCAATTTAGTTTCTTTTGTATTAAAGGTGACTTACATGCGAGTGTAATTAGACATGTTTGATGAAAATCGGTTGAGCCGTTTAAAAGTTGTGGGGGGTGAAAGCGGGGAAGAAAAACCGAATGTGCAAATATACTCGTGTAAGGTCTTAAATGAAAGCGCACTGAAAGAGAATATTGATGACTTAATCGAGAGTGTTCGTAGCTTCGTTTGATGAGAAAATTGGTGGTTCCACCACCAGATCAGCCGTTTGAAGATGATCAGCTCTTTTCTAGGTGATGAGGGGATCTGACTAACTTTCCAATGTCCGATCGATTCAAAATTTGGTACTGTGTTACTTAACGATATTCAAAGAACATGGTAAAGTAACCATGACCTGATCAGCCGTTTGAAGGTGATCAGCTCTTTTCTAGTTGATGAGGGGATCTGACTAACTTTCTTATGTCCGATCGATTCGAAATTTGGTACCGTGTTACTTCAACGAAATTTAAAGAACATGGTAAGGTAACCATGACCTGATTAGCCGTTTGAAGATCATCTTTTCTTTATTAGTTGATCAGGGGATCTGACTATCGTCCACATGTCCTATCGATTCGAAATTTGGTACCATGTCAATGATGTTGAAAGTATGTATATGGTAAGGTAACCATTATTTATACCTACTTTAAAAAGGATAAAATAAAAGTAAAATTAAAAATTTAAAAAACCCCCGACACAAAAAATAAACTCTAAAAAATAATAAATAATATTTTAAACCTATTATAATTATATTATCACATATAATATCTGTGGCCCTAGTGAAAAGGGGTTTAAGTCTAAAATTACAAGTTTACAGGAGAGGCAAAAAACACTCAGCGCGCAGAAATTTCGTGTTTGTCCTCGTGTAGCTTCTTTAAACTGCTAGCTAAATAATACATGTGATATTTTTGTAGGTAAACAGAGTATGCTCTTTATTATTATTAAGTTGGTTTTTCTGTAAATTTAATATTTTTTAAGATAATGACTTATACCCACGAAAAAATAAATTCCTCAAGGGTATAAAATAACTTATATCCTTTATCACATAAGTAAATAGTGAATTCTGTTATGTGAAAAGGAATACGCATTTGCAATAACTTTTATGATAAGTAAGTAATTAAAAGAGATATTTAATGGCTCACTTAATAAAAAGTATGTGTTTGACTGTCTACTTTAATTCGACTCAAAAAAAAAGTCAAAATTATGAAAAAAATATATCTTAGCGTCTTTTTCACAAAGATTTTATACGTGGCATGTGGTATATCTAGTCTTATATGAACTACTTTGTGCAACTTATATCCATTATTTTAACAAAAATAAAACGAAAAGAATACAAAATTAATATACTTTTTATTTTTTACAAAATAAGAGTTAAGATAACGTAGTTAAGTAACAATATCTTTTGTAGTACAATACAAAAATAATTTGAAAAAAAACTCACATTTCTCTCAACTAAAAATAAAATCAATGTTATGTAGATTCACACTCACAAAATCATAAATTGAGTCGAAAACAAAAGAAAAAAATGCTCCTGAAAATTTAAGTACTTATCTATAACCGCTTAGTATAGAAACGATCCGTGTAATTAGGATAATGTTTGAAATTATGAAAAAGCTAAATAAACTTTTTACTTGAGTTATAACAGTCATATTTGACTGTTGTAACTTTAAAAGTCAAACATGACAACAAAATATTGTTAATATTGTTGTTAACAAAATAAAAATATTAGGAAATCTCATCTGAACAGTCATCATTAAGAAGAGGATGCTGAATTTAAATTTACAATAAGAAAGAGAGCGACATATCGGCCTGTGACGTCACGCCTCGCCTTGCATCTGCTATGCGTGTACGGGGGTGCGCGTGGCGAGCGGGCGTGAGTTTCATTCGCGGGGCTGGCCGCTCCCGCTGGTCGTTTCGTGCTTTGACATAATTGACAATATAATTTCATAATATTTTGGTCTTTTATGTTGCTTTGTCTGACGCTATGTTTAAAATTATTTCGTTATTAATTCAAAATTACAAGGATTAAGTAGAGAAATACCATTTCCATCTTGGTACATCTTGTACCTGTAACGCAAGTTCTTCGGATACTTAGCACGGGGCCAGATTGACGTGGTGTGAAGCGTCCATATATATTATTATTATTTTATACTAATAAAAATATTACCCTCTTCTAACCCTCTCACTAAAGGGGGTTAGAATCCCAAATGATAAGTTAAATTCCACAACCAGCTCAATGGCGATCGTCCGTTGACATTGGCACGTGGCGTGCGGATGACCGCAAACGCAGCTTTACATCCACCAACAAAAACAACCTTATTGCGAAGCAGTTGAGTATTTATTTGCCACTGCTGAGTTATGGATACATAACAGCAAAAAATGCTCAACACCAAACTAAACGTTATTACCGCCACACACAGTACAATTTACATCGCCGCTGCAATCTCGCAAATGTTTTAGTTGATACTAAACCATGAGTAATAAGGAAAAGCGCTGAGATTCGTTCGCTGGTGTGGTGTATGTATGTCATTTTGTTACTAGCGGATCGAGAACACCAAGTGTGGTATTTCATTGATGAAAGTATGGAGGTCGCGTGTCGTAGACCGTAGTACGCGGCGCGTAGTTTGTGCTTGTACTGAGATAAGAGTTTGCGTACTACACGGTACACGGTCTGCGCAATTACTTTATAACTCGCTAATTAATCTTGTCAAGGCTAATCATTATTTGGATTCCGTAACCAAAAGATAATAACCTCAAACCAGAATCCTCCATAGACATGTCCTGGCATGATCTTGGCATGCCAGGACATGTCTATGGAGGATTCCGGAAATATTAAACATTTACATGCGCAATATTAATTAGTACCTACTTCAAAATTTTCGTAAAGAGTTTTTAGCATATTATGAGCTATCAGCATGGAAACATATTATAACTCCTATAGTTTTGATTTTAGAAATGCCAGGGGGGCAACTTATAACCACTTCGGAGGCCGATTACCTACTCGGAAATCGTTTTGTAATACATATAAGAAACCTTGTTTTTATTTTAAAATACATATTTAACTATACCACACACGATGGGGTAGGTTTTAGAACAGTGGTCCCCAACCTTTTTTTTACGCGGGCCACAAACCCGTTGTACTCCTGGTGTCGCGGGCCGCAACCAAAATTTTTAGGGACAAAAAATACGGTGTTTAAATTTAACGATTTAATAATAGAAAAACACAAGGTAGTTAAAAGAGTGAAACTAAACATTTAAGATGAGATAACGACACAAACTAAAATAAAATAACAAATATGTACTATAATAATTATTTTCACTCAGTGAGATTTTTGGTATTGTGAACACTTTTTCACAACTTTATCTAGAGCTGGCTTGTCGCTGCATGCTATCCTTATTACATCGTAGGCTGTATTTCAAGAACCACTTTAGCTAGAAAGCTGATATTTTCATAAGTCTTAATTCTGATGCCGCTATAACAACATAATATCATATCTAAAAAACAAGATAAAACAAATAATATAAGGAGAAGCCCTTTTTATGACAACAAAACGCGATTTTTTGTCATTTCTTTAGTCGATGGCAATACTTTAAATATTCACAAGATACTAAATTGATTTGTACTCCAATATATAATTCAAAATAAAAATTAATATATAAAAGGGGTTTTCATAAAAAATACAATTTTTGTCTATTTTTTTCCTAAAATGGCTTTTCCTTGGCTTATTTTTAAGTTACAGATTTCACGCGGGCCGCGGGTTGGGGATAGCGGTTTTAGAGCATTCAACCAGGGTAAATATTTTCCATCCCTACTTCACATGCATGGAAAATTAATACAAAATTATTATTATTTTATGATACCAAAACCGGGATCTAAAGCACGTATTATGTATCGAACTCTAGCTATACCGTCCATTTAAAATTTATGTTCATAATTACAGAAGTAATAAGGGCGAACAGACAGACAGACGAATGAACAGAGCGAAACTATAAGGGTTCCTTGAGTATCACTTGGCAGCTTATAAACCTCATACTTTATTTTATACAAGATGTCATAATGATAAATTAGGTTTAATAAAGCATCGAATTGGCCATCGAGTATAACATATTGTGATAACAATTATTATCATGTGACAAAGACGTTTTTGGAGTGAAATTCCATTGCGTATGAGTTCGTTCGTTGTGCTTCGAAACGAGCGATAAGATGTCGCAATTTATTGGAGATTATTGCTTATTGCTATTGAGACGTCGAGAGATAACGATAGATATAAAATTAATAGTATTTTATATTTTATTTTATAAGAGGTCTGATTTTTTTAATATATAACTCTGACTTGCAAAATATGTACTAAAACTTTTTTTTTTCATAACAACATTTACCTATATAAAGGAGTAAATAAAATATCTCCTATCAATTTCGGTTATAGTGGCCGGTTTCGTTAAAACCAGTTCGCTTACGCAGGAGTTATTTTATAATGCCCAAGTCTTCTCTAGAACTCTCGTAAAGAGCATTCTCTCGTTACAGGAGTTCTAGAAAAAAATAAGGAACGTATGTCCGAGACAATATAAGTGAAGAAAAGGAAGACAGCGTCGTCGATAGGAGGATGACCTTAAAAGTATAACAGGAGTTACGTGGAAAAGAAGAGCAGATGATCGTATCGTATGGCAGGCTTCAGAGGAGGCCTTAGCTGAAAAGCAAGACAATCTTCGCGGAATGGGTCTCAATTAATAAAATTATTTTGTAAGTGAGTGTATAATATTAATAGGTAAGATTGTTGATTAAAGGATAATATTATTATCATTATTAATTTCTATACTGATTATATTTATATAATAACAATGATGAGACATTATAGTACTTATCACAGTAAATTCTACAATCAGAGACTCGCCTTCATAGTTCATACATAGACACTCGATGCATATTATGTAACACTGAGGGTACAGTGTATAGTGTAAGGTAAGTCTTCCTAATATTATAAGAAAAAAAGTAACTTTGCTTGTTTCAGATGCTCGAGTATTCGGGTAATGTTTAGCCGAAACTGAAAGTATAAAAAATATTAGATAAAACTGACTGACCCAGCAAACGTTGTCATGCCATATAAAAAAATCGCGTGTCGGCATGAAGAATAAACCTATTCTCTTTTACGAACTTTGCTCAGACCTATCGAATATGCACAAAAAATCTTAATAATCGGTCATGCCCATCAAACTCTCGAGGAGTTTGGTGACAAACACGAGAATTTTATTAGTTTACTTTGTATACTTGCCTATGCTATTCGTATAATTATATCTATGCTTGAAAACCGAACATATTCTCGGCTCAATACGTGAGAATTTTACGCAGTCAAAGTAGCAGGTAACATCCAAAGGTAACATCCAATTAATTGTTCGTCGTGGCGACGCGACGTCGTTCATCACCATGGCAACAGACAGTGACGATATGTTTCACACTACGTTTACACAATATATATTGTGATTGATATGTTATTCCACTGTTCTCTTTCCGTGAAAATACCTGAATACACATAGTAATATTATGTTACACCTGAATAGCTGAATAGAGGTTATGGAGGCGCCGTGGGCTGAGTCACACAGGCGTTAGAACTTCGGCGAAGTTGAGTCACAACTCACAGCGCGCGGTGTATGAAGAGAGCCGTTCATAGAATCAGACTATAAAATCTTGAGCCAGTTTTCATTCCCAAACCAGTGATTTTGTGTCACAGCGAAACGAGAACGAGACGATACACGACGCTGCGAAGATTTTTATTAAGATAGCGATTCAAGAAACACGTTTAAGCAAGAGTTCGAATGTCAAACTGCACCGATCTGCATAGTACGACGATAAAAGAATACTTGTATACTATATAAAATTCAATTTTAAATCATTTTATAAAGAAAATTCAGCGCCACGTATTCGTCTCGTGTCGGTGTGAACTGACCCTTATACGGTAGCTCAAAATCTCGCGGACTCTCTCCAGGACAAAAAGTAGCTCTTATATTGTATTAATCCAGACTGCAAACTATTTGCATACCTTTTATTTAAACCCGCTAAGCCGCATAGTTCTGAAAGCCAGTCAAACGCACACACAATTTTATTTAAACACACACACACACACAAATTAGCGTGAGAGTGTGACTGACTTTGGTGAATGGAAATCTGATAGAAACAAAACCAAATCTTTCTCACTAAATTATAGTAAAAATAGCACCCCACACCGATCTATTTGACGGTTACCGGTTTAATTGAGATAGACTGTTCAACAAATGTGTTCGCAATACACAAGTTCACTCTCTCTTCCTTTACTCCCGTATAAACCCATTGGGATGTCCGACACGACTGGCGAGAAATCAGGCACAGGACCAACTTTTTACATGCCTATCCGACACATGGATTATGTTTCTTGTCAGACAATCAGGTTCATCTTCTATCTATCGAAATACAAGTAATGTTACCATTAAACTCTATAACCGCCTTCTTTTTTTGGAAATCGATTAAAATAGTCCTTAGCGTTGTATTGTCCTAATGATCTCGTAGTGTTTTCAGGGTTCCGTAATACATAAAGAACCCTTCTAGTTTAGCTCTGTCCGTCCGTCTGCTGCCTGTCTGTTTGTCTGTCTGTCCGCGCTTCTAACTTCTGTAATTATGAATATAAATAATTATAATATATTTACGAGGTCTGGAGCAGCGGGAAAAAGCCAGTAGTTTTTAATTTGAAATCTTTACTTTTTATTACATATACTTTACACACAAGTGTTAAGTATTTAACGACTCTATGTTTTCTCACTTTGTGTTTATTTTCAAGAATTTCAATTGTGCTAGGTAGGTATGGACGGTATACTGAAAATTCCCAATTCGTCAGTCTGGGAAATTCCACTTTATAATATTTTATCTGAAGTCTATCAACAAATAGCCAAGATTTTGAGTTTTGACACATTCGACGTCAACGTGATGTCACATTTGAATGCATTTCTCATTTTAGGGATCCGTACTCAAAGGTTAAAAACGGGACCCTATTAAGACTCCGCTGTACGCCCGTCTGTCTTTCTGTCTGTTTCCAGACAGACAGACGGACCGTTAATCGTGACCGTAATAACTAGGCACTTGAAATTCTTTTCGTGCGCGAGTCCGACTTGCACTTGGATGGTTTTCATTTTTTTCTTTAATAAATTTAATTTCAGACTTTAACTACTTAAAAAGTGACAGTTTATGAGGTTATATGGATGTTTGTTACTCTCTCGTTTAACTGAAGTAATTAGTATGAATCACTATGAACAGCATACGATGCTGGTAATAAAACACAGACTTGTTTCGTTCCGAAAAATGTGCGATTCTAGCTCTCGCTGGAAATGCTACTGATTTGAGTGAACTGCTTGAAGTACCTTTTCAGTATTTGGCCATCAGGGTCAGTTCACGTTTAAAACGCAACGCGACGCAGTGCGCACTTTTTATAAGAGGGATCAAAATTGACCTTCGAGGTGGAGGATTTCCGGCCAACGGGTGTGGTCTACTGGAGGTACCAGGGGAGACTCCGGAACGAAGCGCGCATCACGTGACAAAGTGTAGTTTTTGATTGTTAATCTGTGAGGTATTTATAATTGGGTCTATGCCTTTGATTAATTATTACATAGATACATTATATCCTTACAAAACTGACAATATTTCTGTGGCACGACACACATTGACATGGGACGCGTGTCAATGTGTCAACGTCGCATAGTAACACAAAACACGCTATTACTCGCGGAGCACACTAACCAAAATTGGTCCGACTCGGGCCAATTCGAGTCTTCATTTTTACGCGTTTATAACATATCTACCTCTTTTTAATATTATATATTATCTATGGTCTATGCAGTCTGAAATAAAAGGTTACATATTATTATTACATTCAAACGTCTTTGCAAAATAATTATTGTTTGTTAAATATTTGTTATAATATATAATATTAAAAAGAGGTTGTTAGTATTAATCGGTATGTTCAAATCAAATTGTAAAACATCGTTGGAATTTCATAATACAGCTGTTGTGCTGGTGAAAAAACTGTGAGTCACAACTCCACACGTCATTTACAGTTTTCTAACATCAAACAGGCCGACAGAGGCCGGGCAGCTCGGGGCTGCGGCGTGCGGCATGTGGCGTACGTAATTCTCGTGAATTTTAAATATATATGTCACCGTTAAATTGTAATAATAATAATAATATAATAATATCTATGGACGCTTCACACCACGTCAGTCTGGCCCCGTGCTAAGTATCCGAAGAACTTGTGTTACATGTACCAAACAACGGGAAGTATATTTAATACTTTTATATTATACATATATATAAGATTTTTATTATATTATACACATATTTAATATACATCCATGACCCAGGAACACAGAAAAACTTTTTTGTTCCTTCGGCATGATTCGAACCTGCGACCTCCGGCTTGAGCACCAAAGCGCTGAACCACTGAGCCACAGAGGTCTTCCGACGCGAATATGCTGCCTATAGTTTCACACATTATTTTTCCTTAAATTATAAATATATAGTTTTTATCTTTCGACATATTTTTACAATCTCGTTAGTTATTTTACAATCTAACGGTTTTTACAATTTTACGGTGACATAAACACTGCACTGGAAGGATGACTGGACGGAACTTCAGATGGTCAATTCTACTAAATAAAACCTGCATTAATACAATTTATTACAATACACTAAAACTGTCAAACGGTATTCTCGTAAACGTTAAATCATGGTGAAAAGCGTTCTGATTGGTCCAAACTTTTTGTCGCTTCACTTATAATACAATCAAAGTAAAATGAAAGTCTACTTTAAATACGAGAATTGAGTTTCTGACTGACCCTGCGACGCAGCTATAGTTAGTAGCAAGTGAGTATGTAACTCAGCGCTGTGGCATGCGGCGTGGGTAATTCTCATGAACGAACATAAACACCGAGAAGCTTCAGACGGCCGACGCTGCGACGCAGACATAGTAATAGCATAAATTAAAGAAAGAGGAACAGGTTAAACAGCTACATAGTTAGATTACACTACTGCAAGCGTACGGTGTGTCCACGATTGCATGGAAAATATGTGGGCCGTTGAAGGAGACTTCAAAATTTTCAATTTTAGATCGATTTGGGTCGTTCTATGAAAGCTGTTTGTCTGTACGTAAGTAGAGAGATGCAATATTGAGCCCTCTTGTTGGGAAACTTTGGCTGAGAACCGATCAGAGTGGAGACGACATATTCGCGACAAAACTTTGTCATTTGAGGAAGAAAGAAGGCGAGAACTTGATTCTAAACGTGACCAACTGAAAGCAAAACCGCCTTCTAATATACAATATAATTACGTTAATGGTACCTTAACATGCGAATCCTGCTCTCGAACCTTTACTGCCAGGATTGGGTACATTAGCCATATAAGAGCAAAGCACAATATTAAAAAAAATATATCACCAAGTCACTGAAGCCGAAAACGGCTAGGTAGATTATTATTATCCTTTCTCCTCTGTGATTACAGCGTTTTTACATTACGCGATATGATATCGTTTGTCGCGCCGATAATTACCAAAGACATAAGAAATACAGATGTGCTTTATTATGAAACTTATACCGGGCAATTCTGCTAAATAAAACTAGCTTAAGAGCATTGATCGGCGCGAGACTCAGATTTCACGAAAAACGCTACTTTTCAAATGCGTCTATATCTAACAAAAACTGGTTATTCTGATTTTTACATGTAGAAAAACACTAGAAAATATTGTATTCTAATTTTTCACTTATCATTTATTTTAAAATAATTTCAAACTTTTGAATAAAACTGACAAAACTAACCAGAAGTTTTTACAACTTTAGGTTCAGGGGCAATTTCAAAACATATAATAGCTAAAACCGCTTACATTTTTTAAAAACAAAAAATCTTTACAAACTTGTTGGATCCTCTTCTAGATTATCTCTTTGTCAGATTATTTTTATATACGTTTCTATCTCATAAAAATAAAATTTAAAGAATGCGAAATTATCAGGAATTATAGTTATTTAAAATGATGATATTTATGTATTTTACTCGCTCCTTTTATTTCTTACTTACATAATCTATGAGAAGAACCTTTTATCTTTAATATGCTATTTAAATTTTTAACTAAATTAGTTTGACGAATTTTATATGAATTTTTAAAACTACTGTATTTATCGAGGCGCACGAGCGTTTACAACATGTTGTAAACGCAAATTTCGCATTCTTTAAATTTTATTTTTATGAGATAGAAACGTATATAAAAATAATCTGACAAAGAGATAATCTAGAAGAGGATACAACAAGTTTGTAAAGATTTTTTGTTTTTAAAAAATGTAAGCGGTTTTAGCTATTATATGTTTTGAAATTGCCCCTGAACCTAAAGTTGTAAAAACTTCTGGTTAGTTTTGTCAGTTTTATTCAAAAGTTTGAAATTATTTTAAAACAAATGATAAGTGAAAAATTAGAATACAATATTTTCTAGTGTTTTTTTACATGTCAAAATCAGAATAACCAGTTTTTGTTAGATATAGACGCATTTGAAAAGTAGCGCTTTTCGTGAAATCTGAGTCGCGCGCCGATCAATGCTCTTAATATAATCAAGTCCCGATACGCTAAACTCTCAAATGGTGTTTTTATGAACGTTAAGCCAACGTGAAACGCGGTCTGATTGGTCGAAACGTCATAAAATCCGTTCATGGTAACATGTCGAACACTTTCAATCCAAACAAAGTAAAATGAATTCTTCTTTAAATACGAGAATTGAGGTTACTTCGTCGTTATCGGTCTTCGTCATTAACGACGCAATATCGGATTGGATTGGATAATGGAAAACGCACTTATACCGACGTCATAAGAACGTTAACGGTCCGCTAAACTATATCGCTAAGCGTTTTCCAGCGCGTTTTAAGACAGAAATACAGTGACACAATTAATTTAGTCAAATTTCATCCCTTTTGTTTACGTTTAAAAAACATTGGATCTGGGAGTCTAAAAAGGCCACTTAGCAGAACATTAGATGAATCATGCACAAATCATACATTATCATTTTTTAAATTTATGGACACAAAGTCCGGCCGTCGTTTTATAAACAACAGTATTATAATATTATTTTACAGCAAATTCAAAACGGTTTACGTATGGAAAAAAAATGAAACATCATTATGTTTTGAAACACTCAAAGTGGCTTTTTTAGACCTCCTGAACAGATTATAATATAGTGATGTATTTTCTAAATACGAATCAAATAAGCTTCCATACCCAAGAAACGAAAACTGAATCTCAATTCTCGTATTTAAAGTAGACTTTCATTTTACTTTAATTGTATTGTAAGTGAAGCGATATGTTATCGTAAACTGATTTTGTGAAGTTTCGACTAATCAGAGCGCGATTCGCGTAGGTTTAACGTTTACGAGAATACCGTTTGATAGTTTTAGCGTATCGGGATTTGATTGTAATTGTAATAATGCAGGTTTTATTTAACAGAAATTAACAGATTTGCCCTCTCGTTTCTCGCACCTCTACATTTTCGTAATTAATATCTCACAAAAAACTGACGAATGCGTACTCATTGCCCGTAGGACGGTAATTAACAAGTGCTAATCGCACCGCTGAGATTAAGTGGAAGAACCATCTAATTCATGACCGTTATTATATTTAGTTGGGACTAATTTCAATGTGAAATAAATGACAAGTAACCAAATGGCTGTTGAATAATAGTTTTACATATATTATATGTTACAGTTAAAACCAGTTTTTAGATAGAACGCGTTTTCCCTAGTTAGAACTTGTTTTTACTAAACACCTTTGTTAAAACTAGAATAAATTAATGCTCAAAATTGAATATCAGTTAAAACTAGTTCTTTACTAGTCAAAACGCGTTTTTCCAAAGACTCGCAGTTAAAACTTTTCCAACCACGGTCAAAGTTCATCGCTTCGTACCTTGCTCTGATTGGTCGCGACACGTCACAAGGTCTTCTAGGCAATCGACAATTTGGACGGCGAACTTCGAAATCAAAAATTTATGGAATTTAACACAAGTCATCGTTAAATGACACGTCGCTTGCGATGCCTTATGTCATCAAATCCCATACATTTTATTTTCGAACTTCGCCATAGAAATAATCGAATGCATCTTGACTAAAGGCCTTGGGTCTCGAGTCAATGTGAATTCGATGATTTCGACGGCGGACAATGAAATTAAAAATGTATGGATATGGAATTCGACATAAGTCATCGTTATGTGACATGTCGCTTGCGATGTAATTCGTCAAATCCTATACATTTTGTTTTCGAAATTCGCCGTCGAAATTATCGAATGCATCTTGACTAGAGGCCCAGATTTGACAAAGCGGCGCGGCGTCCGCGCGCTGTCTGCAATAGTAGTACAAGTATATTCTCATTTTTTTGAATTTTTAGGTTAAGATGTTCCCTAAACTCTTTTGTGTAAGATTATTATTATTTTACTAGGTATATGACTGTCTTAAATCTTATAATAAATATTTTTTTTTTAAATTAAGTATATCTTGCTTTAAATCCCAAATTAGTTTCACTAGTGCTCGTTTTAATTAAAAGTCAGAGTTGCAACTAGTTTTATCTGAAAATCAAATTTATCTGAAAATAAATTCTAGTTTTGACTAGGTATTTCTAGTTTTAACATAGTCATTTAGTAAAACCTAGTTTTAACTAGGGAAAACGAGTTATAACGAAAAACGGGCTTTAACTGTAACATATACATTGAATGAATATATCACATTTAAAGAAACATAAATTATTATTATCAAAAATTACTGATACCTTTATTTTGACTATTTACATGACGTTATAATGATATTTGACATAGTATTTTATTAATGAATTTATTTAATTTTATGATGAAAAAGAAATAATAATATTATATCATTTTATGGTTATAATGACATGTTAAACTATATTTTACTTATAAATTATAAATTTTACTTATAAATTAAAATTAAAATATGATATTTTAAAACTTTAAAGGGAAATAATTTTAAAATAGAAATAATAAAGTGGCTCTTGAATAATTGCTTTTACATTTAAACGAATATATGACATTTAAATAACGTGTAAATATACTTTGTGACATTTAAATAATTTATTATTATGTAATTAATTTAATTTAATATTCAAAAATTTGAATGACATTACATGAATCTAATAACATAAATTATAAAAAAAAATATGAATAATTATAAATTATCTAATATTAATAACGGTGATACTCTATTATACCATATATTGTAAAAAAAATTAATTTGAGTTGTAATTTCATTCTAGTTTAGTTTTATTTTGTTGTAAAATTGCAAATTGCACGCCATTGTGATGGCAGAATATGAGAACATATTATAGTAATTTTGTAAGACCATTATACAACATTCTTGCAATAAAAGAATTTTATTTGATTTGATTTAATGGTATTGTAAATAGGGAATATGCATGTATTTATTTTTTTAAACGTTTCTACTCGTTATAACATTACCAAAAATATATATAACACATCCAAAATATTATCCATTAAGCTGGAAAAAATGTTTAAAAATCACTATAATTTTTGCGCGGTTTAAACACGCCATTTTCGCGGGCTTGGGTTGTGACGTCATCGTACACGAAAAAGACAGTTGACAGTTAAAATCATAGATGAGTCCGAGCATAGAATTCAAATAAACGTCAGTCATGTCATTGTCATGAAAGACAGCGTCGTGTAGTGTGACGTCACACACGCGCGTCACCATTGGTCGCGACTCACGACCAATGGTGACGCGTTTCGCAATTTTAAATATCCCGGGCTGATTTTGCATCCATACTATATACTATATACTATATATACTATATACTATATACTATATATACTATATACTACTACTACTAAATGCGAAAGTGTGTCTGTCTGTCTGTCTGTCTGTCTGTCTGTCTATTACCTCTTCACGCTTTAACCGCTGAACCGATTTTGATGAAATTTGGTACAGACATACTTTGAGTCCTGGGAAAGGACATAGGATACTTTTTCTCCCAAAAATTTGCGGTGTTCCCGAGGGATAATGTATTATTATTGTGTGTACTTTGACTGTCTTTTACTGCTAAACGGTTGAATTGATTTGAATGAAATTTGGTATGGCAGTGGTTTATGCTTTGGACATACGCGTAGTCTACTTTTTATCCCAAAAATATACAGTGTGCCCGAGGGATAATGTTTTAATTTGTGTACATCCATACTTCCATATCCATACTATCCATACTATATAATATACTATATTACTATATTACTATATCCATACTAATATTATAAATGCGAAAGTGTGTCTGTCTGTCTGTCTGTCTGTTACCTCTTCACGCTTTAACCGCTGAACCGATTTTGATGAAATTTGGTACAGAGATACTTTGAGTCCTGGGAAAGGACACAGGATACTTTTTGTCCCAAAAATTTGCGGTGTTCCCGTGGGATAATGTATTCTTATTATGTGTACTTTGATTGTCTTTTACTGCTAAACGGTTGAATTGATTTGAATGAAATTTGGTATGGCAGTGGTTTATGCTTTGGACAAACGCGCAGTGTACTTTTTAACCGACTTCCGAAAAAAGGAGGCGGTTATTTTTTTTGTATGTTTAACGATTACTCCGCCGCCTGTGGACCGATTTTCATAGTTTTTTCTGTGATGTATAGGGTGTAATCCCAAATTGGTCCTTTTGATATCAAAGTGGTGACCTGATGATGGGATCCATGAGGAATCGAGGGAACTCCTCGAAATTTATATGGACACATATGGTGATTTTGACTTTTTCTGAAGTAGTTCAAGTATATGCTACCAAAAGTAAGATTTTGCTCCAAGGTATACCCTGGATCCAAAAGTACAGAACAGAACTCCTGGCTCCTTATAGATACATGTTTGGGAATTTCGGCGTTGTTTAAAGAACTGCAAGCATATGCCACCCTGTCAGTTAGAGTAATCATCATCATCATCATCACCACTATCACACCATACATCATCAGATTATGATGATATAAAAGGTATTTCTCATAGTATTTTACACTAACACGGATATCTTTGAACATTACTCTGCCGTTTATGGACCTATTTGCAAAATTCTTTTGTTGTTGTAAAGGGTTTAGTTCAAAATTGGTCCTTTAGTCACTAAAGTGGGAACCTGATGATGCGATCCATGAGGAATCGAGGGAACTCCTCGACTCCTCTGTACCAAGATATACCCTGGATCCAAAAGCACTGTACAGAACTCCTCAGTCTTTAAAGATATGCGTTTGGAAATTTCGGTATTGTTTAATGAACTGCAAGCATATGCCACTTTATAACTTACAGTAATCATCATCATCATCTTAATAGCAATATTTTATGGAAGCTTGGCGCGTATTCAATTATACATTCGATCGTTTAGTTTAGACGTTCTTAAGACGTATTAATAATAACTTAAGAAAATATATCTCTAAAAAGGGTGAAATTATTATTTTTAAACAAAAAATTAAACCGACTTCCAAAGTAAAAATACACACACAATTTTGAAGTCGGTACCAGCAAATATGAACGTAAGTTCTATAAAATATTGTAGAATATTGTTTGGGCTGGTATCGATTTCAAAATTAATAAGATTGAGTAGTGAAATAGTAAAAATTTTAGCCGAATTTGAAAGGGGAATTATTTAGAGATTAAGTTTTATTTCATACTTTTTTGTGTATTTTTACTTTTTATCCCAAAAAGATATATAATATTGTTCCCGAGGGATAATGTACTATTGTGTATATTTTTTTAATGTCTTTCATGGCTTAAGTGTTTAAACCATTGAAATGAAATATGGTATGATGGTGCTTCGGACAAACAATTAGTAATTAAAGAGAGAACGTAAGATAAGGAAGATACAGATTTAACTTAGAGTACAGTCGTAAGTGGCCAAAAAACCCCATTTCTCGCGGGCGGAGCCGCGGGCAAAAGCTAGTAATATTATAAATGCGAAAGTGTGTCTGTCTGTCTGTTACCTCTTCACGCTTTAACCGCTGAACCGATTTGGATGAAATTTGGTACAGAGATACTTTGGGTCCTGGGAAAGGACATAGGATACTTTTTGTCCCAAAAATTTGCGGAGTTCCCGAGGGATAATCCATACTTATTAATATTATAAATGCGAAAGTGTGTCTGTCTGTCTGTCTGTTACCTCTTCACGCTTTAACCTCTGAACCGATTTTGATGAAATTTGGTACAGAGATACTTTGGGTCCTGGGAAAGGACATAGGATACTTTTTCTCCCAAAAATTTGCGGTGTTCCCGAGGGATAATGTATTATTATTGTGTGTACTTTGACTGTCTTTTACTGCTAAACGGTTGAATTGATTTGAATGAAATTTGGTATGGCAGAGGTTTATGCTTTGGACAAACGCGCAGTCTACTTTTTATCCCAAAAATTTGCGGTGTTCCCGAGGGATAATGTATTATTATTGTGTGTACTTTGACTGTCTTTTACTGCTAAACGGTTAAATTGATTTGAATGAAATTTGGTATGGCAGTGGTTTATGCTTTGGACAAACGCGCAGTCTACTTTTTATCCCAAAAATATACAGTGTGCCCGAGGGATAATGTTTTAATTTGTGTACATCCATCCATACTTATTTAATATTATAAATGCGAAAGTGTGTCTGTCTGTCTGTCTGTCTGTTACCTCTTCACGCTTTAACCGTTGAACCGATTTTGATGAAATTTGGTACAGACATACTTTGAGTCCTGGGAAAGGACATAGGATACTTTTTGTCCCAAAAATTTGCGGTGTTCCCGAGGGATAATGTATTATTATTGTGTGTACTTTGACTGTCTTTTACTGCTAAACGGTTGAATTGATTTGAATGAAATTTGGTATGGCAGTGGTTTATGCTTTGGACATACGCGTAGTCTACTTTTTATCCCAAAAATATACAGTGCGCCCGAGGGATAATGTTTTAATTTGTGTACATCCATACTTCCATATCCATACTATCCATACTATCCATACTATATACTATATACTATTATACTTATACTATATACTATTATACTATTTATACTATATACTATATACTATTATACTATATACTATATACTATATAATATTATAAATGCGAAAGTGTGTCTGTCTGTCTGTCTGTCTGTCTGTCTGTTACCTCTTCACGCTTTAACCGCTGAACCGATTTGGATGAAATTTGGTACAGAGATACTTTGGGTCCTGGGAAAGGACATAGGATACTTTTTGTCCCAAAAATTTGCGGTGTTCCCGAGGGATAATGTATTATTATTGTGTGTACTTTGACTGTCTTTTACTGCTAAACGGTTGAATTGATTTGAATGAAATTTGGTATGGCAGTGGTTTATGCTTTGGACAAACGCGCAGTTTACTTTTTATCCCAAAAATATACAGTGTGCCCGAGGGATAATGTTTTAATTTGTGTACATCCATACTTCCATATCCATACTTCCATACTTAATATTATAAATGCGAAAGTGTGTCTGTCTGTCTGTCTGTTACCTCTTCACGCTTTAACCGCTGAACCGATTTTGATGAAATTTGGTACAGAGATATTTTGAGTCCTGGGAAAGGACATAGGATACTTTTTGTCCCAAAAATTTGCGGTGTTCCCGAGGGATAATCCATACTTACTTAATATTATAAATGCGAAAGTGTGTCTGTCTGTCTGTCTGTCTGTTACCTCTTCACGCTTTAACCGCTGAACCGATTTTGATGAAATTTGGTACAGAGATACTTTGGGTCCTGGGAAAGGACATAGGATACTTTTTCTCCCAAAAATTTGCGGTGTTCCCGAGGGATAATGTATTATTATTGTGTGTACTTTGACTGTCTTTTACTGCTAAACGGTTGAATTGATTTGAATGAAATTTGGTATAGCAGTGGTTTATGCTTTGGACAAACGCGCAGTCTACTTTTTATCCCAAAAATATACAGTGTGCCCGAGTGATAATGTTTTAATTTGTGTACATCCATACTTCCATATCCATACTTCCATCCATCCATACTAATATTATAAATGCGAAAGTGTGTCTGTCTGTCTGTCTGTCTGTTACCTCTTCACTCTTTAACCGCTGAACCGATTTTGATAAAATTTGGTACAGAGATACTTTGAGTCCTGGGAAAGGACATAGGATACTTTTTGTCCCAAAAATTTGCGGTGTTCCCGAGGGATAATGTATTATTATTGTGTGTACTTTGACTGTCTTTTACTGCTAAACGGTTGAATTGATTTGAATGAAATTTGGTACTGCAGTGGTTTATGCTTTGGACAAACGCGCAGTCTACTTTTTATCCCAAAAATAGTGTTCCCGAGGGATAATGTACTATTGTGTGTATTTTTTTAATGTCTTTCACGGCTTAAGTGTTTAAACCATTTAAATGTAATAATGGTATGATGGTGCTGCGGACAAACAATTAGTAAACTTACGATAAGGAAGATACAGATTTAACTTAGAGTACAGTCGGGAGTGGTCAAAAACCTAAATTCTCGCGGGCGGAGCCGCGGGCAAAAGCTAGTTCTTTATATATTTTTTTTCCGTTTAAATAAGAACTAAATTTAAAAAGTTCCTTTTAGTTATAATGTGACGACAATAAAGAACAGGGAAAAAAATATTTCAGGCAAATTAAATTTTCATGCATGTTCCCTATTGTATCTCGTAGCGTCGTAGCGCGTAGCGGTCTACAAAGCTACGAGCTACATCAACGCAGTCTGTGTGAAGCGCCCTAATATTATCTATACATCTATACATATAAATAAAATTGAAGTGTCTGTTTGTAATTTCAAATTAACAGCTTTCCGCTTAATGCATAATATGAAACTATATTAGGTAGGTACATACAATAAAATATATATTTTAATTTTTGTCTGTTCGTCTGTCTGATTGTTCCGGCTAATCTCTGAAACGGCTGAACAGATTTTCGAGGGACTTTCACTGGCAGACAGCTGAGATTATAAGGTCTAACATAGGCTACTTTATCTTAGGTTTCCGTTAGTTCTATGCCAACGAAGTTGCTGGCATCAGCTAGTTCAATATGAAATTGACTTATGATCGTCTAATAAATCTCACCGAGCCGCGCGGAATGTGCTAATGTGTGTCATGTATTAAATATGTATACAACTTCAATCATCGCTCCTATTTATAGATCACCTAAAATTCATATTCATTCATATAATCACGCCTCTTTCCCATAGGGGTAGGCAGAGACCGCCTCTTTCCCGTAGGGGTAGGCAGAGACCACTTCTTTCCACTTGCTACGATCCTTACATACTTGTTTCGCTTCGTCCACTTTCATTCATACCATCCATTCCTCCTCTTACATTCAACGTAGCGAAGCGGCTCTCCATGGGCCACTTTTCGCCTCCGCGAGAACGAGACGTGATGGGTGGCGAACCGCATCGCCGCCATTTTGGATAATTAAATTATTTTTATGATTATCCATTGCGTTCCCACGGATTGGTGGAGAGGGTAGGAATAGGGAAAGGGAAGGATAGGTGGTGTGGAAAGGAAAATTGGTAAGTTAGGTAACCTAAAATACGATACAGATTTTTGTATTATTATTTAAACGAGCATGTGATACGCCTTATAGGTACTGTCGTTATTGAAGTTTCCTTTATTGACAATAGTATAGTCTTTGAGTTATGGGGTTGAGATGATGGTGTGGTAGTGAGTGTAATAGAAAGTTAGTAATAATAACCACGAAATAAAGTCTGAAGTTTATATTCACGGTCACAATAGTTATCACACAATTAACACCACAAAAACCTATATTTAAATAGAAGGAGAGTGTGAGAGTTCACAGTAACAGAAAGTACATAATAACACAGTACAGCAGATCGCGATATCAAGGTCGCGACCTCAAATTTGGGCGCGCGAGCGTCACTAGTTTCGCGTATCAAGTCAATAATCGAACTGGCGAGCGGCCGCGCGGCGCATAGCAATACACTGCGTAGGCATTAGGTACTCGCCTATGATAGAAAACCGGTCGGCGCGCGAGCGTCCGATACAGTTTAGCGTAAACAACTATTTAATTAAAATATTTTAAATGAGCTGACCGGGCACCTGATGCCTTGTCAGAGTTATGTAGTTTTAGTTGTAGAATAATCATGTAAATATTTTATTGTTAAAGATAAAGTAAATATTATGTTTGATTTTTAAGTTTGTAAATAGTTGTATAAATAAAATTGTGTGTAAAATAATATGTGAATTAAATGTTAAAAATAAGATGTAGGAGATCCCTACATTACTCCCCCCCAGAGACCGAGTCTACGGGCGATAGTAGTCAGGGAATCTTACGACACGTCCCGACCTAGTTTTTTTAATGTTATAATCCTGGGTAGTATCAGGAACGGTACTAGAAATAGGAGCAGGATTAGGTATAGGAACAGGAAGTGGTATAGGGGTAGGAAGTAGATTAGGATTGGTATGTAGGTTAGGGATTGGTATAGGGGAGGGCTCGGACAATACGTAGGCTGGCTTTAGGCGGTCTACAGATACTGTCATTGGCTTTCCTTTGACAAGAATTTTGAAGGTCTTGTCGTTACGGTCGAGGACCTCGTGGGGACCGGAGTAGGGAGGCTGTAAAGCGCCTCGTACAGTGTCGTCCCTTAGAAATACGTGGCTCGACGTATTTAAATCCCTAAAGATAAAGATTTTATCCTTAGTGTGACGCGCTGCAGGTAATGGTTGCAACTTCGTGACGAAATGGCGTAAGCGAGTGGTAAAATCAGTGATGTCACTCGAGCCGGTAGTCGTCACGTGGAAAAATTCACCAGGTAGGCGTAGGGGTTCACCATAAACCAGTTCGGCTGACGAAGCCTGTAGGTCATCCTTGAAGGCGCTTCGGATACCGAGAAGCACAAGGGGCAATGTGTCGACCCAGTTACTATCGGCATGACACATGATGGCCGCCTTCAACTGTCGGTGGAATCGTTCCACGAGACCGTTACACGCGGGGTGATACGCGGTCGTACGGCGATGTTTGAATCCGATCATTTTTCCAAGGTATTGGAAAAGTGTGGATTCAAACTGCCGACCACGATCAGTGACAATATCAGATGGACATCCAAATCTGGAGATCCACGATATTAATGCCTTGCCCACGGTTTCGGCGGTCATGTCGGCCATAGGGATGACTTCGGGCCAACGCGTGAAACGATCCACGACAGTTGCGCAGTATCGATAGCCTTGTGATGGAGGAAGGGGACCTACAATGTCCACATGGACAAATGCGAAACGTGCCCGAGGTAAGTTGAACCTGCCAAGAGGGGACGACACGTGACGACTTACCTTTGCACGTTGGCATGCTAGACACTTTCAAGACCACTCTCGACAATCTTTGCGCACACCAGGCCATACGAAACGCTCGGCTACTAGCCTGGCAGTAGCGTTGGCACCTGGGTGGCTGAGGTTATGAAGACTGTCGAAGAGTCGCTTCCGCAACGGTTTCGTCACGAAAGGCCTGGGGGACGGGGTGCTGACGTCACAATAAATTTTGACGTTGGAATTGGGGACAGGCAACTTCTCGATGCGGAGCGATGAATCGCCGCGGAGTAGTTGTGCCAACTCCTCGTCCACATCCTGTGAGGAAGCCAATTGGTTGTAATCGATACCTATCGACAGTGCATCGACACGGGACAATGTGTCGGCAACGACATTATCTTTGCCGGAAATGTGTCTGATGTCAGTTGTAAACTGCGATATGTAATCGAGGTGGCGAAACTGTCGAGGCGAGCAGTTGGCTTTTCTCTCGTGAAAAGCGTAACTGATCGGCTTGTGATCAGTGTAAACCACGAAGTGTCTGGCCTCCAACATATGGCGAAAATACTTTATACTCTCGTAAATGGCCAGCAGCTCGCGATCGTACGGCGAGTACTTTTGCTGTGAAGGGCTCAATTTACGAGAAAAGAAAGCAAGTGGTTGCCATTGGTCATCTTTCCACTGCTGCAGTACTGCTCCCAAGGCCAGACCAGACGCGTCTGTTACCAGAGCGAGCTTGGCTTCACTGTCGGGATGCGCGAGTAATGCAGCATTGGATAGACTTTCCTTACACTGCTCAAAAGCCGTCAGAGTATCGCCAGTCAGATTGACGGGATGTGACGCCTTCACGGAGCCTGTAAGAAGGGAATTCAAAGGTGCCTGGGTCTGAGCGGCATTAGGGAGAAAACGCCGGTAAAAATTTACCATGCCCAGGAACCTACGAAGCTGTCGAACATTCGTCGGCGCAGGGAAATCCTTGATGGCCTGAACTTTGGACTCCAGGGGCTTGGTACCAGCTTCGGAGATGCTGTAGCCTAAAAAGGTTACCTGACGGACTCCGAAGACACACTTGGAAGTGTTCACAAGGATGCCGTACTCCTTCATGCGGTTGAACAGCAGTTCCAGGTGGGTCTCGTGGTCTTCTGGGGTCTTGGAGAAAACTAGGAAGTCATCAAGGTAGGCATAGCAAAAATCCAAGCCTCTGGTCATCTCGTCGACGAAACGTTGGAAGGTCTGGCCAGCGTTCCTCAACCCAAAGGTCATGAAAGGGAATTCATACAAACCAAAAGGTGTGGTAATGGCCGTCTTCTGGATGTCGTCTTCGAAGACCGGGATCTGGTTATACGCCTTCACTAGATCAATGGTCGAGAAAACCTTACAACCTGCGATGGAATGTGCAAAGTCGTGGATATGCCGTATAGGATAGCGGTCTGGAATAGTGCGGGCGTTAAGTAATCTGTAATCGCCGCAAGGACGCCAGCCGTTATCCTTTTTAGGCACAAGGTGTAAAGGTGAAGCCCAGGGACTGTCAGATGGACGAGTTGTCCCGCTATTAAGCATAAGCTGGAATTCCTGCTTTGCAATTTTAAGCTTATCCGGAGCTAATCTACGTGGATTACAAAAAATAGGTGGGCCAGGTGTAGTGCGAATATAGTGTACAGTGTTATGCTTTTGAGTGCGCAAAGTGCCTGAAGGGCGGGTAATTTCAGGATATCTCGCAAGAATAGCATGATACCTAGTGTCGCCCGTCGAAACCTTGATTGAATGAATAATACTATTCACAGAATTAGCAACACAAGCATTGGTACATAATGTAGTAGTACTATCTAAAAGTTTTTGATTTTTACAGTCTACAATTAAATTATAATTACTAAGGAAATCAACTCCTAAAATAGGTTTAGTTACATTAGCTACTGTAAAACGCCAAGGAAAACTACGTCTTAAGCCTAAATCTAAACTAAGATCTATAAAACCATAAGTTTCTATAACACTACCATTGGCTGCACTTAACTTAAAGTCCGTCTTGGTACGACGTTGGCGAAGCGCAGAACGGGGGTAAACGCAGAGGTCACTGCCGGTGTCTACTAGAAATTGTAGTCTGGTGGTGCGGTCAGTGACAAAGAGACGACCTGAAGCAGCGCAGCAATCACCAGTCGTCATCAGTGACTGCTCGCGAGGTTTTCCGACTTCTTGTGGAAGTCGCACGGTTTGATGCAGCTTCGGGCCTGGGTTCCGTACTTCATGTGGTACCAGCAGAGGGGATGCCGGCGGTAGCTGGATTCGGATCTGGAGCGAGGACGCGAAGATGAGCGTCTCCTGGGTCTGGATCTGATGCTGGAACATTGAGCTGAGCGTGTGTGCCTTTCAAGCTCTAGCGTGAGCCGTTCCACCATCCTCTTCAGCTCGGCAATCTCACTCGTCTGCTGTGCCGCGTTCGATAAAAAAGAAATTCCTGCGACGTGCGGGTTGGCGATCTCCTGGATCCTGTCGGCGAGGTCGGCAAGTTGTTCCAGGGACTGACCGGTCTGGGAGGCTAGCACTGTCTGCAGGTGATGAGGCAGACGGCTGGTCCAGATCGACTGAATTAAATCTTCAGGAACAGTAGGGCCGGCCAGGTCTTGAAGATGGCGAAGGAATTGTGAAGGCTTCCTGTCGCCTAGCTGTTCGTGGGTCAGGAGCTGGCGAACCTTCGTCTCCTTTGACGCAGATAATCGTTTGACGAGCTCCGCCTTTATTCGCTCATATTTATTAAACTCCGGAGGATTTAGTATAATATCCTTCACTGCTTTTGAGTGAACAATGTCGAGGTTATTAATAACGCTCGTGTATCTTTTTGTATCACTCGTAATATTATATACGTCGAACTGACCTTCTAGTAACGCAAACCATATTTCGGGTTCCTCTGGAGAAAACGGTTGCACCTTCAAAACGCTGTTGAGGGAAGGTGTCGTGGCCACGTGTTTTTTACGCCGCACGGTAACGCCGCCTTTCTGCGAGCACGCGGTCGCCGCTGAATCACTGCTATTCTCACTCATTTTGTGTTCTCGGGGTCACCACTTATGGGGTTGAGATGATGGTGTGGTAGTGAGTGTAATAGAAAGTTAGTAATAATAACCACGAAATAAAGTCTGAAGTTTATATTCACGGTCACAATAGTTATCACACAATTAACACCACAAAAACCTATATTTAAATAGAAGGAGAGTGTGAGAGTTCACAGTAACAGAAAGTACATAATAACACAGTACAGCAGATCGCGATATCAAGGTCGCTACCTCAAATTTGGGCGCGCGAGCGTCACTAGTTTCGCGTATCAAGTCAATAATCGAACTGGCGAGCGGCCGCGCGGCGCATAGCAATACACTGCGTAGGCATTAGGTACTCGCCTATGATAGAAAACCGGTCGGCGCGCGAGCGTCCGATACAGTTTAGCGTAAACAACTATTTAATTAAAATATTTTAAATGAGCTGACCGGGCACCTGATGCCTTGTCAGAGTTATGTAGTTTTAGTTGTAGAATAATCATGTAAATATTTTATTGTTAAAGATAAAGTAAATATTATGTTTGATTTTTAAGTTTGTAAATAGTTGTATAAATAAAATTGTGTGTAAAATAATATGTGAATTAAATGTTAAAAATAAGATGTAGGAGATCCCTACAGAGTATATAACCACAGTATAGTCGTACCTACTTCTGTCAAAAATAACCTACTGCCTGCAAAAACTAATTCACTTGGGCAATATAAAAAATAATACTTGCATGCCACAATTCTACGCCATCCGTTCACTTGTTGATACTTCACTATACAATTTTAGACCCCCATTTCACCCTTCTATAATATAACTACTCAATAATACAAACTTTCAATCCATATTTTACACCCTCAGAAAGTAAATTCTAATAAATATATTGAATAATATAAAAAAACACATTATATTGTGTATTAAATACATGTTTATAAATACATGGGGCATTTCACGTCAAGCGGACAACCAAAAAAAGCGAGGTCGTGAATTTTGTTTATATTCTGGTCAGTTATACTTCTAGGTGACGTAGATGTGTGTACACACAATTTTTTTTCGTGTCATACTTTATTGCTGAGTTATGAGCTTTTAAAAATTATTAGAAAGGTCCTTTATTAACATTGAGAGCCGGTATCTCAGACGATTTTTTGATTTAGCTATCCATTTGCGAGATATTCAATTTTAAATCACCTTTTTTGTTAAATAGTCCCTCTAAAAGCTGTGTATGTACTCTATATGCTCTATATACTCTATATAGACTTATACCCTTCTTATACCCATTATAACTTAATTATGTCGTAGCTTAGGCATTACCTAGATGAGTGAATGATTGAACGAATGTAAAGATTGGTTGTTTATGGTTTTAAAAACCGGCTAAGTAATGTAGTCCATAGAAAATAATATTTTGGCCTTCTCTTTACATTGATTCCGTCGTGTGTTAAAAAGTGACAAAAGATAAGACCTTGGTTTATTTTGTTTGGTAACGTAAATTCACCAAAAGGCTGTCAATTGTCTTGTCATTAAACGTCAAACAGATATTTATACGTGTTTACTGTTGACTAAAATTATACATTACGATTGATTTGGAATCGTTATTGATATACCTATTATGGAAAATAAATTAAAATAAAAAGTAATAACCGCAAACTTTGGCGGCGGCGGAGGAAAAAATAAATTTTGTGCGATTGTTGTGCGACGAAGGCCCGTGCATCCTATCGAAAGTCTTCTCACGAAGGCACGACGAATAAAGATAATTGATATAGTTACAAATAATCTACAGACAACTTGATAAAACACCCGACTTATGTGTTGCCTACGCTTACGCACTTCCTAATCGGGCTCATAAAATTAAGAATATCCTAAGTGGACTTAGGAATGGCCTAAGGTTAGTGCAATAGTATTTTTTGCTAGGAGCAGCCTAAACAAGTTAGGAAAGAACTTAGGTGATCCTTAAGTTTAGTGCAAATGGGCATCAAACTATTAGAGATCACATTTTAATATTTTTTTTAAGAATTATTACATTTAAAGCGTTAATTCATGGTTAAAATATTTAAACTTAAAATAGTTGAAGTTACTCAAAATTCGATTTGAAATCTTCACTTCCGGGTTACTATACGCAAAAAAAATCAAATTAAGAATTCGATAAAAAAATAAAATTTCAACTCTTTACCTATATGAAACAATACTTATTAGTTTTTGTTATAAATTAATTTATAAAAATATTAAGTATCCAAAAATAACGGACTTCACTTTTAGTAATTTTCTTAAAGGTCATCATAACTCAGCAATAAAGTATGATACGAAAAAAAATTGTGTATACACATCTACGTCACCTAGTATATATACTATAACTGACCAGAATATAAACAAAATTCACGACCTCATTTTTATTGGTTGTCCGCTTGACGTGAAATGCCCCACATATTACACATGTAATACCCACATAATAAAAATCCCATTATCTGGTATGCGAAACACAAGTTTTTCGGGAGCCACGGCACCAGATTGACGTGGTGTGGAAGCGTCCATCAGCAGCAGCAGAATTTTGAAATCGGGATACTTTTAAGAATTTATTTGACAGATGATTAAGCTTATATTTTAATTAATTAACATAGACGTATTAAAGTAGTAAATAATATTTATATTAACTGTATTTATGCGGGCGGAGCCGCGGACAACAGCGTCCGCGGCTCCGCCCGCATAAATACAGTGTCCCAAATGAACACTATATTTTTTCGGGATAAAAAGTAGCCTATGTTTTAATCCAGAGCCTAAACTACACTAATACAAAATTTTATCGAAATCCGATAAGTAGTTTTTACGTGAAGGAGTAACAACCATCCATCCAGAAACTCGTCACAAACTTTCACATTAATAATATTAATAGGACTACTATATACTAAAATATGTTTGCAACTTGTTTGTCGTTTTGTTAAAACATAGTATTGTGAATTGTGATTAATAATTTTTTTCCAAGCGTTAAAAATAAATAAAAAAATTTGAAAGCGGAGGCCGAGTTACAAAGATCAAGGTCTGTGCAATTATTATTAAATACCGACTGCGGTTAGACGCAGACCGGCCACCGGCCGCCCGCTGTAGCACGCGGCCGCGACTTTTATAATAAATATGCAGGCAACTTTGTGGCGAGTCTATGCAAAATACTGCATAAACTGGAGATCGGTTTGTGGTCTAAATTCGACCATTTTAATCTTAAGTTTCAACTTTTAGGGTTATTTTACTGCTTTCTGCACAGCTTTGCAAAAACTTTAACTATTTACGTTACGCCACCTTGGTTTTCACCATACTTCAAATGTAAAATGGCCCTAAAAGCCTCAAAAGTGGGGTCGTTTAACTGGAGACACTTTTTGCCTCAACATGGCTTGTCTATAATATAAACGTCTATGATAACAATACATAACTTTGTCTATCTATATTCACAAATACCGAAGTTCGCAAGGGACGCACAGACGGACAGACGGACCCATGGACGGAGAGAGAAATTATAAGGGTTCCTTGTAGTTACTATGGAACCCTAAAATCTAAAGATAAATATATTATTTAATAATAATAAAGCTTCTTAACATGCTTTGTATTAACACGTTTTTAAAATTTACTATACAGATCTAACTTCCTGACTAACCGGTTTAAGATTATTCTAAGTATTAAAGAAATCAGTTTAAAAAAATATTTGGACCATGAAGGCGCGGGCGTGTTATATAACAGTGTTCTCATGGCAAGTTTTTAATTTTTATCACTCCTCTTTTTTTAAAAAACCTACCCACAGAGTAAATAAAATATTTACCTAGTGTTGGTTAAGGTGTTGAAAACTTCTTTCTGTTTTTATTCAAGCTTCATAATCAACACAATTAAGAGTGTTTAAAAAGCCGATAATTTATTATGCCGCGCCGCCTTCCACATACTAAGTCACTAGTTAGGTACTGAATAATTACAAAAATTTAAAACCAGTTCCGTTTCCAAAAAAAATTTTTTTTTTTTCACTTTTATTCGTGTAAAAAATACTTTTAATAGTTTTGATGTTACAGTATATTCATTGGTACCATACGATGCGATCGCAACATTAGAAGAATTCCAAGAGACTTCATGTTAGGCTCAGGAATTTCAGCTTACCAGTACGAGGGTGCTTGGAACGAAGATGGTAAGTAAATATTAGGCTATTTTTACAAGCCGTACAACATTAAGTGTCGCCTAAGGCTCAATTTTCATACCTTTAACCTTATATTAACCATCCGTGCATGCAAAAGGGAATCTCGCGTGTACCGTACGTTTTGCTCCAATTAAAAGAAGCATGTGTCCTACCTCGTGGTCTACTTTGCATCTGTGCCAAATTTCATCAAAAACAGTCCAGTAGCTTCGTAGCTTATTCAAACAAACAAACAATCGAATCTTTCGACCTCTTCATAATATTAGTAAAGAAATAATCTCGTTTCGGTTAACACGCTGATTCATTCGCAAATGCGTCAAACCGTGCGTGACCGAGCGGGACAGCATATCAATCCAAGCGATTTAACCGATAATAGTAAATAAGTGAATTGCCAGCCTGATTCAGCGTCATACTGACGGTCCAGCCTGTGAACCCAGCACCATCCATAACACCAATCATTAGTGTCAAAAGTGTAAATTTTTAACTACAAGTTCGCTGCAAGGCCGCGTCCTTGTATTTTCAAGCTGGACCGTGAGTATGACGCTGAATCAGGCTGGCAATTCACTTATTTACTATTATCGGTTAATAATAAGGCGTACACCCCATCATTAAAAAAGTTTCCTTTGCAGGCAAGGGAGTATCGCTCTGGGACGATGCGCTCCATAAACACGCATTAGATTTTGTCGAAGAGGGCAGTAATGCCGATGTCGCAGCCGACGGGTACCACCGGTACAAGGAAGACGTCCAATTGATTAGAGACATGGGCTTGGACTCCTTTAGAATTGCAATTTCGTGGCCGCGAATTCTGCCAACCGGATACGCAAATAATATCAACCGAGCCGGCATCGATTACTACAGTAATTTTATCGATGAACTCATCAAGTATAATATAACCCCGATTGTAACGATTTTCCAAATGGATATACCCATTAAGATGCAGGAGTACGGCGGGTGGACGAACCCGGCCGTGGTGGATTTCTTCTTAGATTACGTCAAAGTTGTGTTCGACAATTTTGGGGATAGAGTGAAACTGTGGATAACTATAAACGAGCCGTTGATTTATTGCTTGTATACTTACACGAGTTCGGCGTTTCCACCGTTTGTGGACGTATCTGGTATAGGGGATTATATGTGTATAAAAAATATGCTGCTCGCCCACGCTCGGACTTACCATTTATATAATGAGCATTACAGGGAGCACCAAGGTGGAAAAGTCGGTCTTATTTTATATTACACTTGGTACGAACCCCTGACCAATTCCACCGAAGATATAGAAGCGGCCAATGAGTCCAATAGATTCATAGTAAGAACATTTTACCGTTAATTTTAGCCTACTGTGTAAAAAGTTAAATATTGATTTCACACAAGCTTGAGTTTTAGACTGGCGTTTCACATTCCTAATAGGCAATCGGACTGATTTTTTTTATTGCATAAATGAGTAGTACTCTTAAATATGAGTAACTTCTCAGAAGAAACCGTATATCAAAAGTCAATATTTTCAAAGGTACAGCGATTTGTATGAAAAATTTCGCGAGTCTCCTAAAAAAGCTCCATACTAAAGTCGAGCTACAAATGACGTCACTCGTAGGTTAAGATGTATGAAGTATACGGCCGCCGGAATATATTTGTAAATATCTCCGATATTTGTGCGTTTAAGTTCATACTTTTTAAATGTATTTAATTAGTAAACTATACATAAAATAATATATTTTTTTAAATTTACCAAGTAGTAATGCCTCAATATTTCTGAATATATTAATGAAACTAAATATTTCAGATGTAGTCCGATCCCCTATTATGAAAATCGCCTAGCGGTCAACTCACACCGAAACAAGACGACACGCGATATGGCGCTGCATTTTTAAGAGAGCTATTCAAAATTGAACTGTATTAATTACAACAGAAAATGCACGTTTCATTGTTTGAGATCGAATGATAAGTTGCACTGCGCAGTACAGCACATATGCAGGGTATGACTGATGTCACATGAAACGCGTATCTTGTTGTGTAGAGAATATAGTTCAATATTGAATAGCTATCCTACAAATAGCGCCGTTTAGACTCGCGTATCGTTGTGGTGGGAACTGACCCTAAAAAGTTAAATATTTATTTCACATAAGCTTAAGGGGCGATTTCACCAAACACAATAAAAACATCGTTTTATAAAACTTAGTTCTCACTAAGCGCGTTCATGCGTCGATGTCAATCTCGTTTTACGTCGAACGGGTTTCACCGTATTTACGCTAATCGCGATAACAAAAACTGAGTTAAAATATTAAAGACGTAAAATATATTTGGACAAATGTGTTTTTTTAAGAAGTTCGATTTGTGAAAGCTACCAAATGCGATATTAAACACAAATGAATACTGATTTTATAAATAGGTACAAACATCACAACTGTCATCTTATGAAACTTCATACATGACAGCTCTTGACCGCGTTCAACGAAGTTAAACTGACGAAATCCGAAGTTCAGAACCTAAACTCAGCTTAGCTAGAAACGTGTTTTGTTTATGTTGGTGAAATCCAATTCGGAGTTATAAGCGCGTTTAAACGCGCAAAGCGAGTTTAGGGTATACTGAGCGCATTCAATTTCATTGGTGAAGTCGCCCATAAATTGTTAATGGTGAAATCGCCCCTAGTTACTTTTCAGGCGGTTCACATTCATATTACGATAATGTTTTAAACTTTCATCTTTTAATTTTCAGGGTGGTATGTATTTGGATCCCCTATTCTCAAAAACTGGAGATTTTCCGGAGATAGCGAAACAGAGAGTGGCCGCTAAAAGTGCAGAACAAGGGTTTCCGAGATCTCGTCTCCCGAGCTTATCGGACAGCGAGAGGAGCATGATAAACGGCTCGGCCGATTTTGTGGGTCTGAACTTATACATGACTTGTTTTGTGTATAGAAACAGTTCGGTCAGCAAACTACACACCATTCCGTCTATACAGGATGACGTTAACGCTGGACTGGCGGTCGATCCTGTGACTGCGGAAACAACCTATCGGTTTGAGGTAAAATTAAAAAAAAAAGTGTTTTCTTTAGTTATAGCTAATTCGTTCAGATTTAATTTAATTTAAACGTAAAAACAATATATATAATGCTACCGATTTCAAATAATATGTAATGTATGCAATAGAGAAAACAATGACGAAATTAAGTATATTGGACTAATAAGTCCTTATAATAATAATAATACTCTTTTAAGTGTATTTCGTATTTAAGAGCCAAAACTCTAATAAAATTCAAACTTAAAAGTAAAATGAGTTATGGTTAAATTTCGACCAATAGGCGATCACTAGTAAGAGTCTTAGGGTGTCACAGATGACTAAGATACTATAATATTAATTTATCTTAAGATGCATGGACAATGGATATATCATATTTCAGTAAATAATATTAAAATATATAGTATCATAGCCGTGTGTGACCGTAGTAGCCGGAAAAAGTGTCATAAGTTATATAATTTTGTAAACATTTCTGAAATCCAGTCAATGCCACGCAGTGTACATAAACTGCTGATGGACATAAAGGAGAGGTACAACAATCCACCTATTATCATTACTGAGAACGGCTTCTCAACTCAAGGAGGCTTGGAAGACCACGATAGAATAGAATACATTAATGACTACCTCAACGCAGTGTTGGATGCCAGGGAGGATGGCTGCGACATCCGAGGGTACAATGTCTGGAGCTTCGTGGATATGTTCGAATGGAAATATGGGTATTTGTAAGTAATTTTGTATACTCATTGAACCAACGGAATACTCAGTACCACAGAACTTACAATAGTTAAAATTTAATTATGAAATTTAATAAGTTTTGTGCTCTGTGCTTTAACTTATAAAATAACTTTCCATATTCGTTATCAAAGATAGCTTTAGGTATATAGCTGACCGATAAATTCAGAAGTTTCAGAGTGATTCGGTTCCGTGGCACAAGATGTAATAAACTAAACCTTTCTTATTCTAAAAGAACAATTTTTCATATTTTTGGTAAAAGATGGCCCCGCGCGAGTTTCTTACGCCGGTTCTTCTCGCCAGGTTAGTTCTCGAACCGGTGGTAGGCATCATGTGTATCGACGTTCAAAAAGATTATTAGATAGGTACCAACTTTGAATATTTTTTTTTTACTTTTGAATAAATTAAAAATATGACCGTCAGTAAGCGAGATGATGATGATAAATTATATCTAAGTTTCAAACAAAGAAATCAGATCAAAATCGGTTCATCTGCTTGGGAGCTACGATGCTACGGACAGACACACACACAGACAGACACGTCAATCTTATAACACCCTTTTTTTTATATCGCAGAGGAAAGGTCGTTATGCCTTCCCCGGGAGGGGTATCCTGGGCATATGTGGGACTCCCGACGCGACTCGCCGGTTTACCCACTAAAACTGAACCTGCGGATTGCCATCAGCCGCTATAATGGGAAGTGTCCCGGATCTGTCTAACACAGGACACCCCCTGCGACCGGCCGGTCTACCTCTATAGGGACCGGACTTCCACCACAATTAGGGGCCACTCCGACAACCTGGAGTGTCCCCCTCGGCGCCGGGACTAGCCAAGCCGGGGAGGTTCCCATCCTCTCCCGGAGCCCCGGTTGGACAGGAGACTATTGGAGGAGGTTCGCAAAGCGACGCCTCCTCGCTCCCGTCCTACGCCGGCGGAGCGGAACAGAGGATGGATCGTTCTCTCTGTCCCGCTCCGCGGCCTCTTTCTGCGAAATGACGGCTTCGCAGAAAGAGACCGTCGCCTGCCAGGCCTCATCGCTCTCGAGCATGCAGCGCACCACACTCGAGAGCGAGAGGTCCCGCCCAAGCACTGCCACGAGATCGTGGCGCTGCACGGCCCATCGGTCGCACACCTCTAAGGTGTGCTGGGCCGTGTCCTCCGCAGCGCCACAATGGTGGCAGGCTGGCGTAGGCTCCCTCCTGGCAACCTTACACAGGTACGCACCGATCTTATAACACCCCCCTCAATCAATCTCAATCACTGTTTTCGTCGGAACTTAAAAATGGAGGAGAATTAAGGCAAAAAAATACCCAACTATTTAAGTTTAAACTGTTGTCTTTTATTTGCAGAAGAAGGTTTGGTTTATACGAAGTGGATTTTTCGAGTCCAAACCGCACGAGAACTGCTAGAAAGTCTGCGCACTACTACAAGAATATGTCGACCACTAGAACCTTGTACAGGAAATTAACACTACCGTAAATAATAATCATTAATTGATTGCTTTGGAGAGATTACCACCGAAGCATCATAGGTTGTTAGCACCTCGTAATAATAAATATTAAAAAAGTTTGAATAAATGTGTATCTCATTGTGTTTAGTTGTTTTATGCAGATATACACTATCACGATATAAGGTATTTTAATATAGATGTTGCTCGCGATTTCATGCATGCGAATTTGGTACTGATGTAATATTTTAAGGTAGACCAACTTAAAATATATCGGTACCAAATTTCATCAAACTCGGTCCAATAGTTTCGGAGCTTGTTCAATGCAAATAGGGTTGCCATCCGTCCGGGTTTTCCCGGATTTGTCCTAGTTTAAAGGGCGTCCGGGGAGCGTCCGGGCCGCATTTTATTTGCTATCCGGGTTTTTGTGGGCAGAATTAGGAAGGCCTACGTTTTTTATTTTTTTATTTGCAGCAATAATAAATCTTCCTTTCTTTTTGACATTGCCGTAGTCGGGTAAAAATTGTTCTATGTCCGGGTTTCGTACTCCAAAATCCGGGGTTTTCACGCGTCTTGTCCGGGGAGTCATATGTAAGACATGGCAACCCTAAATGCAAACAAAGAAATATAGTCCGAACAAACATTCTACTTTTAAATGTTACCTACTACTTACTATACATTATGAAAATATCAGATTAGCTTGAATTTCTTAGTTTTGACAGTAATCTATAACCATAGATGGCTGGTAGACGGTGGCTGGTTTCATTGAAACCAGGCTAGTTACGCAGGTGTAGTTTTATAGTGGCCAAGTATGTGCGCAGTACACAAGAGCACTCTCTCTTCCTTTACTCTCACAACCCAGTGGGACGGATAATCGACACGACTGGCGAGAGATCAGGCGCAGGTCCGACTTTTTACATGCCCATCCGACGTATGGATCCGACCTCGTCACTGCCACACAAATGACTGCGTAAAGGCGTGACTCCTGTTCGAAACATTACACAGAAAACATGAAACATTGGGGCGTGGCTATACACATTTGTCTAGGAATAGACAATGTTTTTGCTTTCGGAGACGGACGAGAAAGTTTACCAAATGTGAGACATGCACAAACCAACATACTATTGAATGATGTTAAACTTGACCCAGTGGACTCAACTGTATTTCTAGGTATAACATTAGATTCTAAATTACAGTGGGGTCCACATATTGCTAACCTGGCGAATAGTCTCAGTTCTGCAGCATTTGCAGTCAGAAAAATTCGACAAATTTCTGACGAAGCATCGGCACGGTTAGTTTATTTTAGTTATTTCCATAGCAGAATGGCCTATGGTATCCTTTTATGGGGCAATGCCGCCGACATTAATTCTATCTTTGTGCTGCAGAAGCGAGCTATTAGAGCTATTTATAAGATGTCCCCATACGCCTCCCTAAGAGAAAAATTTAAAGAAATAGGGATACTGACTGTATACTCACAATACATTTTTGATAATGTTATGTATGTAAAAAAATATAGTAATGAATTTGATAAAAAATGTGACCAACATAACATCAATACTAGGAATAAGCACAAGCTGGCTGTGCCAGTGACTAGACTCAGTAAAATAAACAATTCTTTTAAAGGTCAGTGTATACGTTTCTATAATAAACTCCCAGAAAATGTGAAAAATTTGTCAATAAATAAATTTAAAAAAGTAGTTAAAAGACATTTGTGTGCCAAAGGTTATTATAAAGTTAAAGATTTCATTGAGGACAACACACCCTGGGAATAAGATGACCCTATGAGGCAATTTCAGTTTTAACTGGTTATACAATGTACTTTTGTACTGTAATATATTGTAATTTTTTTTTTTTTGTTTACATGTTTTTTGTTATTGTATTGTATACATGTATTTTTTTTTTAAAAGAACAATTTTGGCTATCCTTTTTACTAAAAGGTGGCACCCGCGCGAGTTTCTTACGCCGGTTCTTCTCGCCGGGTTAGGGTTCCGAACCGGTGGTAATTGTAATTCTTCTATTTTTTTTTTTTTGACGTTCGGAAAACAAAACCTTGTTTTTTTATTCTGAATAAAAAGATTTTTATTTTTATTTTTATTTTATTTATTTAAACATTCCCGCGCGGGTAGAGAGGGGAAGAAATGTTTCATTTCTTATCTAGTGTCTACATCGTTCACATGACACCTAAGTACAGGTTTTTAGGGTTATAGTTTTGCTTGTTGTGTTTTTTGTGTTTGTTTTTGTGATCGCTCATAATATACGGCCTGACTTAATTAAAAACACAAATTTTGTCAGTTTTCAATAGAAATGCGTAAAATGGCGCACATATATTTTATGAGTTGAAAAAAATACTTTTATGAAACACCTAAAGTGGCCTTTTCAGAACCCCTCTTTTCTCCTAGATTCTACACCTACAATCACTAAAACTGTGAGCGCTAATACGTCTTCCTCGTCGGAACTTAGATCGTGTCTGGACAAAATGTTTTGTTTCGATCAAAAACATTTTCTGTAGCTGGAGACAGCTTGTGTATGAAAACAAATGTTTTTGTTTCATGTTTTCTGTGTAATGTTTCGAACAGGAGTCACGCCTTAAGGTACACGCACACGCACACAGCGCCCTGCACACATATCAGTTGAACTATCTGTATTTATGTGCACAATCAACACTATTCAGTAAAACCACGTTGCTATTGTCTTTCGGGAATCACTGTTTGTAGCGTTCCGTATCCTCTCGTCTTCGTCTTCTCACACCGGGCCCTTAAGGGGGCCTTGGGTGGGGAGCCACAACCAGGGGCAAAGCCCCTCTACGTGGGAACAATTTAAAATTTGGAAAAACGCGTCCAGTACGAGTACTGGACGCGCAGGACTAGTTTTGGGGAAGACCCCCCCGCGGCAGAACGCAGGGTAAACCCACGATTTACCGTTGGTTGGTTGGACAATTGGAGAGCAATTATGCTCAAAAATCGCCACCCAGGCGCGACCTCGACCTGCGGTCGGCGTTCCGTATCCAAATTGTAGAAGCTTTCCAAAAGGTAAAAGTTCCAGCAAAGTCCCAGAACAGGGTCGCGGCTCTATTACTGAGACTTCGCTATCTGTCTGTCTGTCCGTCTGTCTGCCACCAGGCTGTGTATCCTCAACTGTGATAGCTAGACAGTTGAAATTATCACCGACGATGTAATTATTTGGCCGCTATAACGAGAAATAATACATATAAATTAAAACAGGATAAATCTCATACAACGATCATGTATTTTTGCTGTTTTGTACGGAACCCTTAATACGCAAGTCCAACCCGCACTTGGCCGGTCGTCGTTTCGTACGTCGTCTGTCACTTGCAAAGAGAAACGAAGATTGTCGAGAGACGTTAATAAAGAGACACAGAGATTATAAAGAGGTGGTGGCCCGCCAATGTTCTGTCAAATTACCTTTAGATAATTGTATATGAATAGTAATTTGTAATCGATAAATCATTATACGTAATGATTTTTTGGACCGATAAAATTCTTCTCTTATCAATATTTATTGTAAAAACCCACCTGACTGGGTATTTAATAGGAAATATGGGGTTATCTGATACGTACACCAATTCATATTCACCTGAACTGAAGAAAGTGAAGAAAAAAGTGCGTGCTTTAGACCACATGGCTGAAGTAAAACTTCTGTTTTTGCACTGGCTAATGTAAAGTAATATACTAAACTTAACTCTCCCTCTTTTTATCTTCACGAGCTAATATCTCCCTCTCAACTTCTGTTCGCCTAGCCCAATCAGTTTTCGTAACTCACTCACGTCATGCATTATATACTTTTTTATATTTATTTATTTATTATATACTTTTTGATATCTTTTTTCAATAGAGTACTAAAACTACTTTGTTGTGAAAAAAGTGATGAGTAATTCTTAATAGAACATGATTAGTTGACCTACAACTTTTCCGCCTATCGCTTACCGACCTAGTTGTATTATAATTAGTGGGTGGCGGTGGGGGCGGTATCAGGGTGGTGACCACCACCAGGCACTAGCGGTGACATGACGGTGTTCTCGGAAGCCGCGGTTCGCCTGCGTGTGGTACACCGTTAACAAGAAACTGTGACACACACTATTAAGTAATGTTATGAAATTAGGTTTCCCTGTAATCTGAAAATTTAAAAGGTAAGGTTGATTTATGCAATGTGTTCAAAATGAGTTACTTATTTAAAGGCATTGCATTTTGCAGTTTTACTTTGCGTGATACAAGTTTTTTTTTTTTCATCAACATTATCGTTAAAAAATTGAAATCGACAAAAAATATTTCTTGCATTTCACTTCGCTTGGAAATTTCTTCAGAATACAATTAATAACTCGCTGTAGGCTTCCATGGTGACAACTTAAAATCCCACGGTGATGATGATATCTAATTATTTCATAACATCACTGGATTTCGTTTTCCCTGGTCGAGGTCGAAGGAGAGTAGAGAAGTAAAGGAGAGGCTGACCCTGACCGTTTGACCCCAGGGGTCAGCCCAGTCCAGTGACTCTATAATCGCAGGTCATTCTACCGTTTGTGAGTTGTGACACATCTTGAGACCGTGACTCAGCTCAGGCTTGTTTAAAAAAGCGCAAAACGTCGATAAATGCTTAGTAATATTTTTGATACAAATTATACAAAGTTTTATTTCGTAATATCAATAGAAAAAACTACCATAACCTGCCAAAACGGACGGACGGAACAAACTCGATAAAATACAGAATAATTTTTTCACCAGTACAATAAATCAACATACGTAATAGTTGTCAAAAATAAAAAATACTAGCGATTTTTGTTACTACCCCTTTGGAACAAAAAAAAACAAAATTATCAATCCCCGAACTTATCCGCCAAACTAATACAAAATGTGGATGCATTACGCATCTATCGATGCTTTGTTGCCAACTCGTGCGCCGCCCGGCCGATCGCTTACCCCACCCCGCCGCCCCCTACCTCATACCGCACCCGTTGACGCCTTGTAGTTAGTGCGCCCATGCGGTATTAGATTGGTTATAGGATAAATTAATTGAAATGAAAAAATATGTTTTAATTTATTTGTGAAATGTACTCTATTAACGATACCAATGACGTGGTAAAATTTATTGTACCGATGAAATAATATTCCTGTATAAGAAGTAAATAGAGACCAATCAATCCTCAATAACGATGAAATTATATTATTTCAATAAATCAAATTTATAAAAAGTTTATTTAAGAACGGATGTGGCCCGAAATTTTATGAGCGAAAAATAAAATTGGGAGAAAATCTAGCCCAGGCTAAAAAGTATTTGTAGCATGTAAATCCGTATACCGGATTGGGCGAAATTTTTTCTCATTTATAATAGAGGAGTAGGTGTAGGAGTAGATGTAGTCAATTATTCATTCCAGTTCATATTTAAGACAGAACGTCTGTCGGGGTCAGCTAGTATATTATACAATATGTACAATATATTGTTCGTAACCATAATCTATAACAATAAAGGATTATTAGGACTACCAAAATGTCTACCAGAAATAAACATAAAGTCGTCTGACTATGAAGCCACCTCTATCAACTGTCATGACCTACTCGCAGCGGATTTCTATGTACCCACGCGCGCCTCCCGTGGGTTAGGTCAGGGTGACAACTAATTAAAACCTCAAATTATCGTGTGATACTAACGGGTTAAGTTAATTAAGTATTTATTGTTATTTGTTTTAAGCTAATTTTTGCTTGCTTCGGCAACTTCATCTTCAGCACAGATTAAAGAGGAACAGATAAACAGTTATAAGTGTTGCTGTGCAATAAAAATACGAGCTTACTATCGCATTTTTATTTCACTACTATAAGCACAGACAGACGGACAGACGAACGGATGGACAGCGGAGTCTACTAAGACTTTTACTAAGATTTTGTAGGATTCCGTACCCAGAAGTTTTTAACGTTTTTAGTGTGTGTCAAACTAATCATTATTAAAACAAAGGCTCGTGACGATTATGAGTTTGGACTTGTCTCAAAATGTAATTATGTACTTCTGCAAATTCTGTAATCTTTCTCGTTCCCTCTGCAACTTTGAATTGTCGAGTGTTTGACGCCGATGAGTTTGATTTAATGCGTCGTTTTATTATGTAACGATGATTTTTTTCGTTCGAATTTCCAAGTTCATAAAAATGTATTTATTTAGTTCAAATTATAAAGAGATTCTTTTGGGTACTTGTGCTAACTTTAATTTACATAGAGGTTCGAATGAACGCAGGTTTGAATTAACGAGAGTCAACTGTACTAGGATTATATCAGTAGTGTCATTTTCTGCCTTTCAAATAACACATTATATATAAATTAGATAACATTCCTAGATTATCGTGGCTAGGCGCCACCGGAAGCTATGACGTGCCGTGACGGAGACATCTACACAGGGCTCCGGGCCTCTGCTCACACCACGCTTCGGCCACGTGGTAGACGTATCTTATCAGTTATCGGCATTATTACACAATATTACTACACTTCTTGAGTTTTCCCCTTTATCTGACGAAATAATAATATAATTAGACGGTGTTAGAGTTGGAGATGACTAAATAGATCAACCTTAAAATTATAATATGAATTGCTAGATGTTGCCTGCGACTTCGTGCGCGCAAAAGTTAATCTCGCAGAAAACGTACATTTTTCCGCGATAAAATACTTTTTATCGCGGAAAAATGTACGTTTTCTGCCTATGTTCTTCCCCGTGGTCCACTCTACAACTGTGCTAAATTTCATCAATATCGGTCCAGTAGTTTCGGAGCCTATTTGATGCAAGCAAACAAACAAACAAACAAATTTTTCCTCTTTTATGTGCAAATTTCGACCACATAGCGACCTCTATTATTAAAAAGGATATTTTGGTGACTCGTGTTCGTAGCTCGTGACTTCTGAGTCCTCTTCAGTTAGATTTCATTGATGCAACTTAACTACGAGTAGTACCTACTTGTATGTATATGTCGGCTTAAATCCACGTAAAAGTGAAAGTTTTTGAGGACGAACGGATGGATGGATATTTGCGGCTATTTCACGTAAATCTACTGAGCGGGTTTTGATGTTATATGATATGGTTGTAGTTAAGGCTCTGGGTTAAGCCATAGGCTACATTTTATCCGGTAGGTTTATGTACAGTGTTCCGATATTCGGCCGGAAGAGATACAGAAAGTTTATCACAATGAACTAAACTACATGCATATCAAATCGAACTACATAGCACAAGGATGCAGAATTTTAAAATTATTTCTATCTCTGTCTCCAAATCCATTCATTTTAGATTATTTAATTATCAGAAGTATTGTGAAATATTCAAAATTCGCTAAGTAATTACTATCTTAAAACACTTTCTCATTCATGCATTCAATATGAATTTTTGCAACCGATAAATCTGATAACAGCGCTATAATCGTCGATAATACACCAGTTTTTCCCGTTAATACCCAGAATAACCAGAAACGTAATAACTTCAACTTAGATCCTTCGAAAATTCCTCGATACGATAGCAAAAAAATCCCCGCCAGCTAGTGCAGTTCCGCTGCCAGGTCCGTTACGCTGCGGCCTGCGACGTGACGTAGCGGCCAGCTGAGCGGCCATGACGCGGCGCGGGTGTGCCGTGACGCGAGTGACGTCACACCGTCACACCGAGCCCACGAGCTCCTGACTCAGGCTTTATAACGGTGGGCCCGCCGGCCGCACTCCACAAGCGACCCGAGCGCCGCGTGAGCAGCACGCAGCACGTGACAGTGAAGTGAAGTGACAAAATGGAGAGAATATTTTTGTTTTGCGTTGTGCTTGTGCTGGTGGATGGGTTCAAACATCAGTCGAATCATCCCAAGTTCCCGAAGCTACCCGAGGAGGGTGATCATATAAGAAAAGGTGATTACTACCCTAATAATCGAGATTCCTTTAACTGGATTACTTCTTTTTTTTTTCAATAAATTAATCCAGCTTTCGAAAAATTCGAGAGCGTCTAGTATATCATCATCTGGATCATAATATTATTCCTACTTAAAAAGTAATGCAAAGTGATAGCCAATATCGTGTGGCAGCTGAACGAGCTGATGCAACTGCCGTGACGATTGTGTACGCTATACTGGCCTATTTAGTAATCTGTAGCCCAAACACTAACAACTATTGACAACAAAATATTCGTAACGAAATAAAATTCCTCATTAATAACTACAATAGGAAATTGTATGAAAATCTGTTAACATACAATTTTCTTTCCTTGGTGTTACGAATTCTTATTAACAAATTGTTCGTGCTTGGGCTACTGCAGCGAGTCCGTGCAGCACTAACTGTCCGTTTGTCCACAGTGGCCTGCGACAGCACCCACGATCGTCTGAGGAACGAGCTCATTGAGAAGTCCCGCTGCGGGGAACCCAAGGAGGTGTTTGTGGAGCTCCCGGTCTCGGGCTCATATCTGCAGGTAGAGATCGCTCATATATTTATAAAAGATAGATCAAGTAGATCATTACAGCTAAGCGAACGTACCCGTTGTATTTTACTATATTTAAAAGTTACTGTGTGCATTTTGCTCTATATTTTTTTTATAATTCATTAATTATTATCAAATTAACAATAGTTAGGAAAAAAATTACATGCTTGTTTCCTACTTAGATATGCACTTGAACTTCGTTAATTAAAGAATATATTAATGTCTACCAGAACAAGCCATGACTTGCAATAAGGCAATGTAGAGCAAATACGGTCATTGCATTTGCGTTACATGACAATTTGATATTTTAGTATCTCAAAGTGGTGTTGATTATCTAATATTTACATTTATCTAAGAGGCTTAAAATTCTCGGCCGCATCAATGAATGTAAAATTTAAACCGCTACACCGCGGCACGTGCGAACAAGCCATTCTCAAACATTCGGCATTTAAGTTAATGTCAGTTACATGCGTCAGCGTGAGAAGATCCGCGTTTCTGACGACATTGTGTTTCCCCAGGTAAGCCCGAGTTCCGTGTGGGTAAAGCGCTGCGTTGGGCTCTGCGACTTCGAGGACCCGGGATCCAAATGCGTAGCCACCAAGACCAGATTCGAGGCAGTGCCGGTGAGTCCCCTAAAGAGAATTTCAAGGGTCTTGCCCTTTAGTATTTCTAAAAATAGCGCAATTTCTAATTTTCTAATGACACTCTGAGTCAGACGACTCACTCCTTTGGCTTCGATACTTGTGCCTTATCTTAATTAGATAGGCAGATGAATTCCTTAAGGTTGATAAAAACTTTCTAGTTAATTTTAAACTTGTTATAATCACGAAGTTTGCCAAAGTTTGCTGATGAAGGAATCCTTGCAGGTGCGAATATATAACGCCAAGACGAAGAAGGAGACATGTTCCACGTACAACGTGGAGGTGCACGAGGCCTGCGGCTGTTGCGCAACCACGGCCGCCTCCTGCGGTGCGCCGAGGGTGTTCAATCCTCGTAAGTGCTCCTGTCAATGCCCCAACCTGGAAGAGAGGAGGAGTTGCCTGCAGAAGGTTCGTAAGATGATGGATGTCTGTGGCACTAACGGTGAACGGCACGCATGCGGCTTAACAACGTCACTGCTTTCGTATCGATGTTCTTTTTTCTTCTAATTTTTATACCACTTTCACTGTTTCAATTATTATTTTGCTCTCGGTTTATTCCCTGTTCGACCCCTAGATTTAATGCCCTTGTTATATCGACGTTACATCGGACGAGGGTTGAAAATCTAGAGGTTGAACTCGGAATAAACATTGCTCTCTACTCGTCAACTATGTTGCATTTTCATATTCATTTTATGAATAATTTTAATCTTATCCAGCGTATTACCTACTGTGGATAAGTTATTAATCTTTTTGAAGATACGATAGATACGATTAGCGAAATTTCCAAGTTCTCTGAAGTTCCTGTGTCGCTTGTATGCCGCCTGGACATCCGTTGTCTTACTATCTCTAATGCTTTTTGTTGTATGATAGAAAATAGACATACTTAATATCTGTCGTCAGTATTTATGCCGTACTTATATTTAAACTACTTTTAAGACTTACAAGTATATTTCTATTGTTACAGCGGAGCCAGAATATGAGGTGGAATCGGTATAAATGCGCCTGCGAAGCTAAGAGGAGAATTAAGCGATGAAAAATGGAGGATTAGAGATCTCCATTAGTAGAGAAACGCTACCTCGGCCGACGCCGGCTCCACCGATGGGAACGTAGAAGATTCTAGCATGTTCTGGACTGAGACCTAAAAGACTATGAGATTTGCCGTTATCAGTGTACGTAACGCGACTGATTCGAGTGTCTTATAGTTGTGGACGTAATTTGAACAGTATTATATTAGGTTTAAGGTATTTATTTGTTTGACTCAAGGTGGGACCAAATGGTGTTGTGAACACGCTGCTATTCGTCCTTCTCGATCGTACTTAAAGTAGTATTAGAATGTTTTAACTTAAATTCGGTAATTATTCAGTATTGTCTAGTATACAGCGTCGGGAGCGCGCAATTCCTAAGATGTGATATAGTAATTCCATTTAGGTACCTAGTTAAATTAAGTATTATTGGTATTATAAGCATTTATTTTTAATATTAAGCTTCTAGTCAAGCGATAATTGTAAATTAAATTTGGTAGCTCTCTCTTTTTACACGGAATAGTTAAATTGAAACTCTGTATATAACTTAGTGAAATTGTACATACCTATATATACTTACCTAGTCTAGAGTGTGCCAAAGGCATGGAATCTCGTGGGTGATGTAAGTTATTTATTGTATTTAGATGTAAAGCTTTAAGTGATCAAATCACGTTAGTTCTAAGTTCAAGTCCTAAATAAAATTTGTACTTAATTTATTTTTATAAATACCTTGTTTCATTACTCCGAGATTAATTGTCTCTTTTCTATTTTTGCTTTTTAATAACCTAACCAAGAGCATGTTAGGACATGTAGGAGGGTTCCGTAAGTATAAACGCGTAATATGTTTTATTCAAATTACTTCAAAAGTTACTGTCTGATTTGATTCAAATTAATTTTCCTAAAGAGTTTTTAGCATGATCTATCAGCATAGAAAATTTCACAAAGACCAACATAAAAATCACTTTGGAGGCCGATTACTCGAAAATGGTTGACTTTATAAAAAAGTTATGTATGAAACCTTCATTTTAAAAGACATATTAAACGATACCCCACACGATGGGGTAGAAAGAAAAAAAAATCATCCCCACTTCACATGTATGGTGAGCCACCCTTAGAATATAATATTATAATTATATTATGATGCCAAATCTGAGAGTCTAGGACTAAACCAAATTTCATCCATTTATATTCATAATTACCGACGCTAGAAGCGCAGACAGACAGACAAACAGACGGACGGATGGATAGAGCGAAACTATAAGGGTTCCTCAAGTATTACGGAACCCTAAAAACCTAAACCTATTACTAAGACTTCGCTGTCTGTCTGTCCGTCGCCCTCGGCAACGGGATAAAATATATCCTATGGCCTTCTCCTTGTCTTAAGATACCTTCCCATCTGCGACCACATAATAATCCACATACAGGTTATGTGGTCGCTGCTCCCCACTTATTTTCAGCTACATTAGTTCAGCCGTTCTTGAGTTATAAATAGTAACACGACTTTCTTTTATATATAGACTAGATTTTGTGCGTTTGTATGTCACTGAACTCCTCCTAAACGGCTCGACGATTTTGATAAAACTTTTTGTATCTGTTCATGTGGATTTGAGAGTGGTTTAGATTTACAATTAGACTCGGTAGGTGGCGCTGCTATCAGTGCGTCAACAAATTTTATTCTAACTTCTAAGGCGGTACGAAGTTTGCCGGGACAGCTAGTATATTATATAAAGATATAAATATATGTCGCATAATATTTAAAAGCTGTTAACATTTCTTCGAAAATTCATCTTATATCTATGATAATGAAGAACAAGGAATATTATCAATATTCCTTGTACACCGACGACTACCTAGTCTTTTAGTCAAAATGCATTCGATAATTTCGAAAGCGAAGTTTGAAAACAAAATGTATGGGATTTGACATAAGGCATCGCAAGCGACATGTCAAATAACGATGACTTGTGTCAAATCCCATACATTTTTGATTTCGAAGTTAGCCGTCGAAATTGCATAGCGTCCTAGAGGCCCTGAGGGCTTAGTCAAAATGCATTCGATAATTTCGAAGGCGAAGTTCGAAAACAAAATCTATGGGATTTGACATAAGGCATCGCAAGCGACATGTCACTTAACGATGACTTGTGTCAAATCCCATACAGTTTTGATTTCGAACTTCGCCGTCGAAATTATCGAATGCATCTTGACTACAGGCCCTGGTCTATCTACTGCTCAACAGTCAACACATATCGACAGAGATCAATGCAACGCCGACCTTTCGCAGAACTGCGTTGGAATGCGTCTGCGCATTTTCCTCAAAGGTCCAGCACACACTAGCTACTTTGTATGCATTTCGTAGTTGTTACATTAATCCGTCTTTACTTCCATAATTGGGGATAAGTTAAAAACTAATGATAAGCAAATAGAGAATGTAGCAGTTGCAGTGAAATAATGTTTCGCCGTAAGGGACAATAATACAATTTTGTATTGAAATTACATTACCTGATAAGCACTCTGCCTGATGGGGACGACCTAGAGGTTTTCTTTTTTTATAGCCTTTTAACTATCTTGTACTTTAGTTTTCTCTTTTTTAGTTTTTTTTCTTTCCTTTAGTCTGTAAATAATTTAAAAATTGCCTTTTTCTGACGTAATTAATAAATTCATTTCTGACGTATTCGCCAACTAGGCGCAGTAACTGTAGTTTTCTTTCCGAACTGTCTTAAAAAGCTTGATGTGCCTAACTAAAAGATACATGACATGTTTTTCCACATCCTTGATCTGTAAATAGATTATGGAAGGTGCATCGACTTGGTATGGGATATTTTCGTAAAATGAATGGATTAGCAATTGGACGGATTGAAACAGATGCTGGTATTTCCGTTAATTGCCTCTAAACTTTAATGAAACAAGCTCATATTTAGCACTATGATTAAGGTATTGTTTTAATTTGTTAAATTTCTAGCCTGTCATATTATTTTTGGTATTGGTAGCAAACGGGTCGTCTGATGGAATTAACTCCCAATATCAATACGTTAGACGGCTGACATTTTTTATTTTATAAATGAATAGTAGTACTTCTCAGAAATAGTAGCTATGTTAAAAATTAATATTTTCAAAGGTACAGCGATTTGTTTACTTTATTTCGCAAGTGTCGAGAAAACGCTGCATACAAAAGTCGCATTAAATGTGACGTCATACTTAGGTACAGCTGTATGAAATATATGGATCGCAGGAACATAATGGCAAATATCTATCGAAATTTGTGAATTTAAGTTTACCTACTGTAATAAAATATGTTTGATGTAAGTAAAATAATGGTGTAGTTTTTTTTTAAATATTGAATCATTTTTTTTTTGTAATTTTTAGAGGTATGGATGTATCTAATCAGTAAACTATACGTAAAATATTAGATTTTTTTATATTTATCGAGTAGTAATACCTCAATATTTCTGAACTATTGGACTAGTTCGATGCAGACCAAAAGACCAGACCGTAACTAGGTTTTTAAAATTAAAAAAAAACGCAGATACCGTGACATCGTATGTCACATTTAACTGTGAATAATAAAAAAATTGCTGACATAGTTTCACAATTCGGTTATATTTTACGGTCAGACGTTTTAATTAATGTTCAAACACCGTCATACTTATGACATAGGTGGTATTTGGATCAGAGACGGTTCATGTCACGCTGACGTGCCAATGGAATTCGTGAATGAGTCACTAAATTGGCGTGTCACGACGAACCGTGACGTCAGCTCATGAGCTGTAGTACCTCTGTATTACTCGGTATTGCCGTACCTTGACAAAATCATTGTCGTATTCAGTAATATTTTTAGAAGTTCATCACCGTCATCGTTTCTTATTCTCAGGTCAGCAATCCTCAGTCCTCACATATTGCAGGCTCACCCAGCAATGGGGATGTGAGTTTGACGAATTGACGACGATAAAGACTTTAATACTTGAAGGAACTAGAAAGTAACTTAACAAATTTTACTATTAGGGAATTTAATTCATTAGCTCTATCATAGTTTATTTGTATTATAAATTGTTATAACGGCATGCAGTCACAATTTAATGAGGGTTTTTGATATTATTTCTGCCGTTAGAGGGCAGACCCAATGCACACAAAGCGTCATCTGGTGGCGTAAGTGGTATCAAAAACGGTCAATAAGAATTTTTCTGTCACCAGGCGGCGCTCGGTAGCCCGACGGTTCTTGTTGTGTCAAAAAGCTGTCAGATGTCACGAATTTGAAAACCCTCATTGACGATGGCAATATGTCAGACTCAGTTTGTCTATACTATCTATACTAATATTATAAAGAGGAAAACTTTGTTTGTATGTTTGTTTGTTTGTTTGTTTGTTTGTTTGTTTGTTTGTTTGTTTGTTTGTTTGTTTGTTTGTTTGTAATGAATAGGCTCAAAAAGTACTGGACCGATTTCAAAAATTCTTTCACCATTCGAAAGCTACATTATCCACGAGTAACATAGGCTAAATTTTATTTTGGAAAAAAATAGGGTTCCGTAAGATATTTGGGTTTTTCGGACACAAGGTGTAAAAAATCAACCAGAAAAGTTACTTATTTTGCGTACGCTGCCTAAACTATAAAAGATAGAACCATAAAATGTTCTAATTAATTTTAGATCTTATAAATATCTACAAAAAAGTCCGCGACACACTATACCTATCTATGTCGAGTGAGGCACAACAACCATTTTTTTATTTAGAAATCTTGAATTTTTTTTGGACTACATTTAAACGCGTTTATTTTACTCATGCTATTAATCCTTATCAAAATAAATTATTTCATCACTAAGTACAGTTTATGTAGATAATATTTGGTCTTTTAATGATTAAAATTGGATGTTTGGTTTGAAGTTATGGCAAAATTAAAATATTACGATTTCTGCTGCACGGCCCGTTGCGAAGTGGGCGTCGCGTCGTCGCCAAGGCGTGCGAGTTTAGATCTATGAGTAAATTTTTTGTTTTGTGTTCGTTGTAACTATGATGGATAGATACTTGAGTAACTATTTATTTAGTGATTGTTGTATTGTTAGTTCTGAAAAGTGTAGGTATTTCATACGATAAAAGTATACCCACTTATTTATTTCATTAAGTATTAGAAGGTACCTATATTAATTTGTTTCTGTTTGTTTTGACTAAATTTCACCCGTTTTATTAGAGGTTTAGAGACATTCTGTTATCTGTAGTATTAGTATCAGTATTGTACCCGTGCGAAGACGGGGCGGGTCGCTAGTCATTAATAAAAATAATACGAATAAATGCATAATACGAATTGAATTTCCCGATAGTAGGTACAACCTTATTACGGCCCGTTTCAATAACCTATCTATCTATAACTATTTGTTAGAAACGTCAAATTTGTATAGCGAAAAACCTGCAAATGATTGAATGACGACATGTTTAACAAATAGTTATTGGTAGTTGGGTAATAAAAACTGGCCGATAGTCTACCTTTATGATCAGGATTTATTATTAATTAATTTTAGATTCCCATGACCGCAGTAGCTACAAAATATCCTAAATGTATATAAAAAGTGTTATCAGTTAACGGCTCGTTTCAATAATCTATCTACCAATAACTATTTGTTAAAAAAGTCAACTTTGTATCGCAAGAAACCGGCAAATGATTGAATGACGTTTTTAACAAATAGTTATTGGTAGACAGATTATTTAAACAGATTATTTAAAAAGTTGGTATGCGGACGATAATTTTACGTGATAACGTCGTCACAAGCCTAACGCTAAGGCCGATCGTGCCTCTCTATCGCTCGTTCCGCTCTCTCGCTTGCACGCTCGGCACAGGCGGAACGTGACAATTTTTCGTGCGTGCATCCGTTTGTAAGTCGTTATCACGTCAAAATAATATTATTTTACACAGTTAAAACATTAAACATAAGTGTGCTTCGAGGCTTATCATGGAGCAATCGGGGGATACCCTGTACTAGTGGGTCATTTATGTTGCCAAGTATAATAGGCAATATAACATTGGTTGGTGATGATGATGAGTTGATATGATGCGGATGTAGGTATATAACGTCAGGAAAAATAAAAAGGTAAAACCCGTGATTATGTTCAAACAATTAAACCGAAGATACCGAATATCTCGTGAGAACACAAAAATATTGTACTTACTATGAATTTTGCATGTATTTTAATATAAAAGTGCTACATACACAGAAGACAGAAGTTATAATATTATAACAATAGAAACAGTGTGACATAGTCTTTGAATATCCAACCATATTGGATACTCAAAGGACATCGTATATCCTAGTATCCTTACTAATACTCGAAACGCGAAAATTTTTATGTATGGATATGTGGATATCTGGATGTGTGGATGTTTGTTACTCATTCACGCAATAACTACTGAACGGATTTTGACGAAATTCTGACTGAATTTGAGAGTTTGGAATAACACATAGGTTACATTTTATGCACAGCAAAATGTACAGTTCCTGCGCGATTTCTTTTTGCGCATACGAAGTCGCGGGCAATAACTAGTACATAATAATTATTATGTTGACACATTACATAATTATCGTAAACATGCAATACAACGTTTTACGTTACACAACTGCTGTGCTAGGCTGGGACTAAATAATCCGGATTCCGGCGGGCCCGGAAAAATTTAGAGAACTGAAATCAAAACTCTGCGACAAGAATGCAATAGAGTTGTAAATCGAAGTATCGAGTGTCGACATGTCATATAAGACATTGACATTTGACTCTACATTCATATTTTCGATTTTAAACTTTATTGCATTTGGCCAGAGTTCTGTTTTCAATGGTGTGAATTTTCACCGACGTTCAGGATTCCGGATTTCGGAGCATATATTCCTAAGTTCCCAACTCATGATCTGACCGGACCATTTTGACAACTCTACACTCGTGTGTTGGATTTTCAGCTCTATTGTACAGAGTTATATTATATTATACAGTGTGTGTCATCTCGAGGTTATAAGATTTTAACAGCAGATACCTAATAGATTTAATTTTCACACATGTCGTAACATTCACAGAAACATACACACATACAAACAAACTCTTACTCCTTTTAAAATTAGTATAGACTAGCTGTTGCCAGCGGCTCCGCCCGCGTATCTTAAAGGAACACTGTACTTTTTCGGGATAAAAAGTAGCTACTACCAAATTTAATCAAAATCCGTTCAGTAGTTTTTGTGTGAAAGAGTAACAAACATCCATCCATACATACATTCATCCATCCATCCTCACAAACTTTTACATTTATAATGTTAGTAGGATAACTTACATACATACATTATAATGACGCCTTTTTCCCGTAGAGGTAGGTAGAGGCCACTTCTTTCCACTTGCTACGATCTTTACATACTTGTGTCGCTTCATCACTTTCATTCTTACCATCCATTCCTCCTCTTACATTCAACGTAGCGAAGCGGCTCTCCATGGTCCGCTTTTCACCTCCGCGAGAAACGAGACGTGATGGGTGGCGAACCACATCGCCGCCATTTTGGATAATTAAATTATTTTTATGATTATCCATTGCTTTCCCATGGATTGGGGAAGAGGATAGGAATACGGAAAGGGAAGGATAGGTGGTGTGGAAAGGAAGATTGGTAAGTTAGAGTGGGAAATAGGAAATGTAGGATATTACCGCCCAGGAGGGCAAGGGATAGGACAGTAATAGCTAGGGAAGCCGGGGTCGCGTACCCGTATACTATACCACAACTACCGGACAGGTAAGTTGGGATGAGTATCCCATGACATGTGATAACAAGGATAACTTACACGGCGTATTTTAAACGCGCAGCGTTTTAGCAGCGCGTGTAGTTGTCGTATGTCGATTATTGCAATTTTATTGCTCGAAATCATTAAAAATCATCAAAAAAAATCAAAATCCATCCATACATACATCCATAGATATTATTATTATCCCAGAATCTTGCCTAGCCAGTGCGCTAGGACAGCGTCTGCCTAGGACGTGCCCGTAGTTCGTGTAAGTTGGGTCGTAGCCGCTTCTACGAAAATACTTCGGTACATCCACAACTTTATCGCTTAATATATTTTTGTGCTAAATATAGGTGGTGAAAAATAACCCTCAGAATATTATTACTATGCGAGTGGGCCAAAAAAAACTGGCCAAGTGCGAGTCGGACTCGCGCACCGAGGGTTCCGTACAAACCTTAATTTTGTTACAACTTAAAAGTTCATAAAGGTATTTATTATCGATATTTACTCAGGGTATTTGATATGAATTTCAATTTAATACCTCTAGGCTTTCATGAGGAAAGGGGTAGTAAGTTTAAAATTATTAAAAATATTTTTATTATATGACGGAACTAAAATTATACGGCTTTTGCAATTTTTCCTTTATCTGTGTTATAAGACGTTGCTTCGTACAAAATTTCAAGGTTCTGAGTTGTTGGGAAGTACCCTGTAGGTTTTGACCTTGCGCGTTGAAATTTGCGGCATAAGCGGCTGTATCTTTTGATAGCGTTGGTTTAGAAGTTTAATTTTTTCACAGCTCCAAGGGACAGTAGACCTGAGTATTTGATATAAATTCCAGCTTGATACCTCCACGCGTTCCTGAGAAAAAGGGTCTTGAAAGACAGATAGACGGACGGACAAACAAAGTGATCTTATAAGGATTCCGTTTTTTTCCTTTCGAGGAAAATATATCTTATTTTACCTATATTTAATATTTTTACAAGATGACTTGCTTCATTATAATAGCGTCCATGACCTCTATAGGTCATTCACTAGAATAGACCCCCTGAGTCACACGCGTGATCGTGCAGGTTCGATGCCGGGTTGTGGTGTGTACCAATTACACTTTCTCAATATCCGTATACTGACGCTAGACTTAAGTTTAATTCACCCCCATGTGACAACCCTGACAACATTGGTTCGTTCTACATCTAAGGCTGCACTAAAAGTATCGGGAATGGAATATTTCCACTGTTCCTGTCATATTAAAATCTTTTTAATTTAAAACTCCTTGGTTTTAAAAATCGAATACCGTTTATTTATTTAAAAAAAGATTCTCGGTCTTGTCACAAGGTCTTGTCAAACTTGTTTAGTCGTTGAGAAAATGGAATTGACTCGAGAATATTCTAGAGCGATGATTTATTATGACTTTCGAAGTGGTTTAACACAAAAACAGTGTGTTGACCGGATGATTTCTGCATTTGGTGATGAAGCCCCATCCAAAACCACAATTTATCGCTGGTTTGCTGAATTTCAATGTGGACGTGTCAAGCTCAGTGATGATCCCCGTCAAGGTCGTCCAAAAACTGCAGTCACCCAAGAAAACGTTGATGCTGTGCGTAAGCTGATTGTGGAAGATCGACATGTGACATACCGCGAAATTCAGGCAACTCTAGACATTGGCTTGAGTCAAATATAAATAATCTTACATGAACAATTAGGTGTAAAAAAGTTGTTTTCCCGATGGATACCGCATTTGCTCTGTGAAGAGCAAAAAGCGGCTCGCGTTACTTGGTGCGTCAGAACTGTCGAAAGATTCCACGCAGGATCCTCAAATGCTGTATACAACATCGTATCAGGTGACGAATCCTGGATATACGCGTACGAACCCGAAACAAAAAACCAGTCACGAGTTTGGGTGTTCGAAAATGAGTTAAAGCCAACAAAAATTGTTCGTTTACGGAGTGTTGCAAAAAAAAAATGGTGGCCACGTTTGTCTCCAAAACCGGCCATGTTGCGACTATTCCTCTTGAGGGACAAAAAACGGTTAATGCAGAATGGTACGCTAACATTTGTTTGCCACAGGTCGTTTCTGAACTCCGTAAAGAGAACTGCAACCGCCGCATCATCCTCCATCACGACAATGCGAGTTCTCACACCGCGCACAGAACAAAAGAGTTTTTAGAGCAAGAAATCATAGAATTATTAGACCATCCACCGTACAGCCGGCTTAGGTCGGCTAAGCCCTAATGATTTCTATACTTTCCCTAAAATAAAGAATAAATTGCGTGGTCAGAGATTTTCATCACCTGAAGAAGCTGTGGACGCCTACAAAACGGCCATTTTGGAGACCCCAACTTCCGAATGGAATGGTTGCTTCAATGATTGGTTCCATCGTATGGAAAAATGTGTAAAAATTTCGCGGAGAATACTTCGAAAAGCAATAAATACATTTTTAAATAGTAATGTTTTGTCACTTCCTTGATTCCCGAAATTTTCAGTGCCGCCCTCGTATTATTATAGGTGTACGTAAGTATTTTTACTTTGTGGTAGTACCGAGCAAAAACAAGTGATTCAGACTGATAAAAGATAACATAAGAATGATTAGTTATATAAGAGTCGACGATACCATGACATAATCCTTATATTATTTTAAATAATATAATTTAATTTAATATTATTATATCAAAATACTTATGACGTAACGTAACTGCCATACCTTCTCCCTAAAGGCTTCATGGGCCATGGCTGAACGCACGCACGAAATCGTGGGCAACATCTAGTTTTCTAATAAATCATTTTTTGGTGCTTGCCCATATCTTTTAGACTTAAAATTATGAAGTGATCCTTGAGTGTAGTAGGTATTGTATGGGCCCGCATGCAGTATGCATAGGGCGTAGGCAATATTATGCACTATGTCGTCTCACGCTCAACTACAAGGGCTTCCGTTAAGACTGAGTTTCAATTGATAGTTTTAATTAATTTCAATCAAAATGGTCGGTTATTGTCGATTATAAAAAAAAAATATTATAATAAAAATGTCAGGGATACTCATCCCAACTTACCTGTCCAGTAGTTGTGGTATAGTATACGGGTATGCGACCCCGGATCCCTAGCTATTACCTTCCTATCCCGTGCCCTCCTAGGCGGTAATATCCTACATTCCTATTTCCCACTCTAACTTACCAATCTTCCTTTCCACACCACCTATCCTTCCCTTTCCCTATTCCTACCCTCTCCACCAATCCGTGGGAACGCAATGGATAATCATAAAAATTATTTAATTATCCAAAATGGCGGCGATGCGGTTCGCCACCCATCACGTCTCGTTCTCGCGGAGGCGAAAAGTGGCCCATGGAGAGCCGCTTCGCTACGTTGAATGTAAGAGGAGGAATGGATGGTATGAATGAAAGTGGACGAAGCGAAACAAGTATGTAAGGATCGTAGCAAGTGGAAAGAAGTGGTCTCTGCCTTTCACTGAGGCTAGACGTTTTATTTCATCTCCTAAAAACCACCATCTTAGTCAGCCAGTAATAGTCCAAATATTTCACATATAGTTAGCTGATCATACGCGGCTACAAAAATGATTTCAATCAGTCAGGATTGATGAAAGATAACGTTTGTTAAGGTCAGATTACACCGTCACGGTGACAATAATTTTTATTTTTATTATTTACTAAATGTTACCCGCAACTTCGTGCGCACAAAAGGTAATTTCGAAGAAACCGTACATTATTTCGCGATAAAAAGTAGCATACATCCTTCCCCGTGGTCTACTCTACATCTGTGCCAAATCTCAATGGGCCAATCAAAATCGGTCCAGTAGTTTCGGAGCCTATTCAATGCAAACAAACAAACAAACAAATTTTTCCTCTTTAATATAATAGTAAGTATAAATTAATGAATAATAAACAGGTTATGCGATACTGTAAAACCTATTATCGTCAAGTTGGAAAATATATTTAAAAAAAGTAAACTTAATAGGCTATATTAATGTATTTATGTGCCTATCATACCGTGTTTTTCTTGAAACGGTAATGACGGTGATTACATGACCGGCATCAGCAGCTGCTCTATCTAGGATTACTCTGAAGAGGGAAAGCATGGAACTGATTTTCCCTTAGAATTACTCTGAAGTGGGAAAGCATGGAACTGCTTTTCCCCTAGAATTACTCTGAAGAGGGAAAGCATGGAACTGATTTTTACCACAAAGTAATCACTCAGCATTCAGCTTGCCTTCTTTAATTTGCAGGCGCAACTCATACTAATTATTATCAAAATCAAATCATAAATGTTTTATTTCCATATAGGTTACAAAGCAACGCTTATGGAATTGTCCCTACTTGATGCCTACCATCGGTTCAATTAATTAGTAAAGCAAAAAATACAGCGTGGCAAAAAAGAGTATGATGCTGTGACAACGGGAGCTAAAACCATAAGTTAATTTAGTTCCCGATGTCATACTCTTTTTTGCCATGCTGTAACTTCGTTTGTTATTGTTGAGGTTCACACGCAAGTCGCTGAATTCTAATATTACATATAGTGCGATTCAAATGAGAATAGGATCGAGTCGGCGCCATATTGTTTCGAATGTAGTATGTTATGATAGTTAAATTTATGTTTTGATAATTGATTACTATTTAACGTTTTTATTTAAATTCGATACAAGACTATTTATATTTATATGCACATAAGTTTTTCTGAAAATCGTACTTTTCAAGTGACATTTGACAGAAAAAGGTCATTGACGTTCCTATTCTCATTTGAAACGCGTTATACATATTATGTAATATTGACAGAGTATCAGAAGATTCCAGGTTCTAATCCTGGCAGGGTCGCCATGCAATGTCTGCACATTGCATGGCGACCCTGCCAGGATTAGAATTTGGGGAGTCCAAAGAAATATGTTGTGCTCGCGAATAACGTTTATTAACTCATTCATAAAATGAACTTACATTACAATATAATTAGGGAGGTGATACTCACACTACAGAACGTAAATTCTCATATTTAAAGTAGACTTCATTTTACTTTGTTTGGATTGAAAGTAAAGCGACATGACGTTACCATAAACGGATTTTATGACGTTTCGACCAATACAGGCGCATTTCACGTTCATAAAAACACCGTTTGACAGTTTTACCGTGTCGAGACTTGATTGTAATTGTATTAATGCAGGTTTTATTTAGCAGAATTGCCCCTCAGGAGTCGTCGATCGTTCATACCTTTGATGATACCTAGAAAATAGTCAAGGTCTGCTGAGTCAGTTTGTCTATGACGACCGTATCTAATTCGAATTGGGTAATAGCCTATGACTTAGGAATTACCCGGTGACACCATGGTGGCAAAAAATTGCTGTTTTTGCAAACCAAAATGTGTCGAATCCGTGTTGTTAATGGCTTTTGGTTAATTTAGTGTAACGATGATTGAATTCATTTTTATAAATAAGAATGTCGAAAGGTCGTATACTGCGCATATTTTTATTTACGTCGAAAAGCGTCTCGTTTCTGTGTGAACTGACTGTAAGATATTAGGACCCCGTCATTCGCCACAACTGCATTTACCTACGTCATAGTTTTATCATTTGCTACATTCTGAGAACGTCTGATTGCTCACTGATAATGATCCAATGTGACTTTATGAATAGAAATGATAATTTAAAACACGAATGTCAACTGCATGACCACTTATCACATTAACCTCCAAAATTAATTTTTACACACCTTGTTGCTGTCTCAGACTTTCAAGTGACTTTTCCAACGTATCAGGCAAATACGGCAGCATTCAATAGCTCAGTGATGGCGAACCTCTGGCACAATATTTTGGGCACGTCACTGATCACAAAATGTAGTAATTATGTACTACGAAAAAAGTGTTAAGTAGGTATTATTTGACAAACCTAACGTAATAATATATTATTTGTCATCTATTTTGCAACAACATAAATTAAACTTATTTAACTTTAATTTAAATAACAAAATGATCCTATTTTCACAGCCTTTTTGATACCTGTTAAATTTATAGGAAAATAACATAAAGAACATAATATTATATTATTTAGTACCGATTACCGATGTTGTTTTGGCCGGTTGATTTTATGGTATTTTCCGTTCACCTTTTTCAGTGCTTTAGTTTGAACAGATTTTAGCCTGTAAAATGAGTAGAAAATTTTGCTCGCTCACTCCACTCACTCGTGTTTGGCTTAGGTAAAGAACATATTATTATAATACTTAGTACTGACGTTCAGTTTTAGGCTATTGATATAATTGTATTTTTCCGAAGTACACAGGTATTTCAGGGTTTAAAGTTTTAACAGGTACAACAGAAAAAAAATTACTCGCTCCGCTCGCTCGCACTAACTTTTTAAATTAATTATTATCAACGTTCGGTTTAAGGCTATTGATTTTATGTATTTCTTCTTACATACAGTATTTCAGGTGGGATTTAAAGAGTAATTAAATTTTAACCGTAAAATAAACAATATTTTTGATAGTTGATGAGTGGTAAAATATTTAAATATACTTACTTCTAAATCACAAAGAAAAATTAAATTAAATTTGATAGCACGTCTATGACCTCAATAAACATTTCTTTTAAAAAATGCCACGTTAATATAAAAAGGTTACCATCTCTGGTCAATAGTTAATCAGTTGTGTAAGTAAATATTTTTATTAGTAGAGGGGATCGTCTATTAAGTTTGCAGTGAATAATTAGTCCACATCTCAAAATTGGCCAATGACCCCTTAAGCCGTGTTCACATTGTTCAATTAAATAATCTTATTATATTAACGGCAGCACGAGTCATTTAACGCTTACATAAAGGGTTGACTTAAAGTCCATATATTTTCTGTCAAAATCTCTACTAATTGACATCTTAAGTAAGAATTAAGGGTATGTTCCGATATGCACTGCGACCACTGTACTGTGCGACGTCAATTCAGTATACTATGAAGCCGTGCCTTTATAGCCAGATATACTGCTGCCCTATTCCCTAATTTTATGGACTTCAACTGACAACTAGGAATGGTCTTTATTTTGTCGTTTGAACTTTTTAATCACGTGATCAAAGTACTTACTGCGAGTACCTTACCTCGAAAACGCCAGTGCTCAAAATAGAGGCGGCGATTCATACGTCATAGTGTACTGCGGCAGTATACTGCCTATACTGGCAGTCCATAACGGAACGAATTTTTCTACAGTGATAGCACTGTGCACTATGCAGTGCTCGCAGTGCATATCGGAACATACCCCAAATGTCTCTGAATGCCGCCGTTATGGAGTATCTACACTAATATTATAAAGAGGAAAACTTTGTTTGTATGTTTGTTTGTTTGTAATGAATAGGCTCAAAAAGTACTGGACCGATTTCAAAAATTCTTTCACCATTCGAAAGATACATTATCCACGAGTAACATAGCCTAAATTTTATTTTGGAAAAAAATAGGGTTCCGTAAGATATTTGGGTTTTTCGGACACAAGGTGTAAAAAATCAACCAGAAAAGTTACTTATTTTGCGTACGCTGCCTAAACTATAAAAGATAGAACCATAAAATGTTCTAATTAATTGTAGATCTTATAAATATCTACAAAAAAGTCCGCGACACACTATACCTATCTATGTCGAGTGAGGCACAACAACCATTTTTTTATTTAGAAATCTTGAATTTTTTTGGACTACATTTAAACGCGTTTATTTTACTCATGTTATTAATTCTTATCAAAATAAATTATTTCATCACTAAGTAGAGCTTATGTAGATAATATTTGGTCTTTGAATGATTAAAATTGGACGTTTGGTTTTGAAGTTATGGCGAAATTAAAATATTACGATTTCTGCTGCACGGCCCGTTGCGAAGTGGGCGTCACCAAGGCGGGGTGCGCGTGCGGGTTAATGTTTAGTTTAGTTTAGTTTAGTTAAAAAGTTTAGTTATTTTATAAACATCAAATTGATAATATCTTAAAATATAATACATTATAATATCTATACATCTATACAGTTAAATACAATTTAAGTGTCTGTTTGTAACTTCAAATTAGCAGCTTTTTACATAATGAATCTGAAAGTATATTCGGTACTTACAATAAAATACATTTTTTTTTAATTTTTGTCTGTCCGTCTGTCTGTCTGTCAGTCGGTCTGTCTGTCTGTTTGTTCCGACAAATCTCTGAAACGGCTGGACCGATTTTCACGGGACTTTCGCTAGCAGATAGCTGATATTATAGGGTCTAACATAGGCTACTTTTATTTTAGGGTTCCGTTTAAAAAAAATAGGATTCCGCTTTCGTTAGTCATAAATAAAGTCGTGGGTAAAATTCAGCGATATCCCAAAGTATTGTTCCACGCGGACGAAGTCGCGGGCAAAAGCTATAATAAATAAGAGATAAATAGGTACTAGGTAGTGTCGTTAGCTAACAGCTACAGAGGAAAAACGCACGGCGCAGCCTGGCGGCCAAGTCAGATCGCTGTTGCATGTGGCCGCTTCATTTTATATTTACCCCCGACGCAAACAGTCTTCTTTCAGTCTGTCAACAGTCATCTTCTAAGTTTGACGTGTACAATGAGTGTATGTTTGTTTCTGTCTGTGGCATTGTAATTCGTAGCTCACAATCGGATGAACCGATTTTAATTTTTTGTATGAAAGTGAAGTTATAATTTATCATCATCAGCTCGCTTACGGTTTGCCTGCAGCGACAGCGGTCAGCTCACACCGAAACGAGTCGATACGCGGCGACGCATTTTAAAATAGTCATTCAAAATTGAACTCTACGTTTTCTTGCAAGAGTGGCACCGCGCTATGTAGAGTGATGCAGTTTGACATTCGAACTTAATTTAAAAATTAAGGTTCAATGTTAAATAGCTATCTTAAAAAACCGGCCAAGTGCGAGTCGAACTCGCGTACCGAGGGTTTCGTAACATCCTGTAGGTTTATAAGTAAAAGTTCACGACAATCGAGTTATAGTAGGGGTAGTAAGTTTAAAATTATTAAAAATAATTTTGATATAGGTACTTACTTAACTGAAAAATTTACGCTTTTCGCAATTTTCCTTTATCTTTATCTAATATAAGACGTTACTTCGTACCAAATTTCAAGATTCTGAGTTCACGGGAAGTATCCTGTAAGTTTTCAGTTTGCGAGTGTCGCAAATTTGCGAAAATTTGCGGCATAAACGGCTATATCAGGTATCTTTTGATTGCGTTGGCTTAGACCTTAGAAGATTGATTTTTTCACAGCTCCAAGTAGACCTGAGTATCTATACTAATATTATAAATGCGAAAGTGTATCTGCTGCATGTTACCTCTTCACGCTTTAACCGCTTAACCAATTTTGATGAAATTTGGTACGTTACATTCGACACGCGCCCTTATTCTAGTCACGAATCACGATGAGTAGGCCATTTTGACATGTCAAGGCTACGCCTAAAGTTTTACTTTTACAATGGCTACAGAGTACAGAGCAGTGACGTCATATATCAGGGCCTATTGTCGACATCGAATTCAAATAATGAGTTCCGTCAGGCTGTGCGTTCGAGAAAGTTACATTTAATTACACGACAATAATTTATGCAAGCAGTTTTGGGAAGAAAAATCGATCTAGCTAGGCCTTATCCCTGGGAACCTGCGCATTTTGAGCTATAGGTATACCTGCTACCTAATATGTTTTTTCTTTCGTCGTGCAATGCAACATTACACAGTTTAATATTATATATCTATGATATTACATCAATAATTTCGACCCTATTATGTCAGTCCGATTGGTAGTATGGCATATGTATTATGTATGTATATTTTTTGGTTTGTTCGAAAATTCGGAATATAGTTGGTGGGTTCGAATCCCGGATAAATCAGTCATCAGATAAATATTTTTGGATTCTTTTTACTTTTTAAATTTATCAGAACTCCAGGCAAAGCTCGGTTACCCAGGTACTATATAAGTACATTTTTAATATAGTGATTCAAAATTGAACTTTATTCACTACACTAGCTTTAGCCCGCTGCTCCGCCCACGTAAATACAGTATCGCACGGGAACGCTGCACTTTTTCGAAATGAAAAGCAGCCTATGTGTTAATCCAGAGCTTAAACTATTACCACACCAAATTTCAGCAAAATCCATTCAGTAGTTTTTACGTGAAAGATTAACAAACATCCATCCACCCATCCAGCCATCGTTTCTTCCATCCACCCATCCCCACAAACTTTCACATATTTTATAAATATAGTAGGATTAATACTTATTTGAGATTTAATTCCCATTAATACACAATGATTTTTATCGAATGTCATGGGATACTCATCCCAACTTACCTGACCGGTAGTTGTGGTATAGTATACGGGTATGCGGCTTCCCTAGCTATTACTGTCCTATCCCTGGCCCTCCTGGGCGGTAATATCCTATATTTCCTATTTCCCACTTTAACTTACCAATCTTCCTTTCCACACCACCTATCCTTCCCTTTCCCTATTCCTACCCTCTCCACCAATCCGTGGGAACGCAATGGATAATCATAAAAATAATAATTATCCAAAATGGCGGCGATGTGGTTCGCCACCCATCACGTCTCGTTTCTCGCGGAGGCGAAAAGTGGCCCATGGAGAGCCGCTTCGCTACGTTGAATGTAAGAGGAGGAATGGATGGTAAGAATGAAAGTGGACGAAGCGAAACAAGTATGTAAGGATCGTAGCAAGTGGAAAGAAGTGGTCTCTGCCTACCCCTACGGGAAAGAGGCGGTCTCTGCGACTCTGCCTACCCCTACGGGAAAAAGGCGTGATTATATGTATGTATGTATGATTTTTATTCGGATGCTGTTTGGTTTTGCCTTTTTTGGAGTTGTAGGGAGTTAGGGAGTGTTGCACCCGGCCGCGTCTGATCATGCGGTGAGTCAACGTTTTATACACAGAGCTGTTCCACAGTTAATTATGTTTTACTCTATACACATACGTTCCGTCACGCCCGCGCGTAGGCTCAAGGGTGGAAGGAATACCTACATGAAATGAGTAAGCCGGTAGCTAATAGTAGAGATATAACGATTAAACCGATTACTGCAGAAGTTAGAACCTATATGGAGTGTGAAGGTGGGTAATTTGAAATACTTAGGTAGTGGGTGCAGTCACTCTTATAAGATTAAAATACAGACAGAGAGTCAAGTCGCCATCACTTATTACGATGACTAAGTTCGTAAACAAAAATGTTTGGGATTTGATATATGCATCGCTAAGTGAGATAGCGATGCCGTAGCGATCGCGAACGAATCTATAGGTAATACATCTCAAGCTCAAATGCAGAATTTTAAATAAATCGTATTGACATCATAATTTTGGGAGTTTGGACCGATCAAAACGGGGTTGGAATTGGTTTGATGTTTGAAAGTATACCATTTTGCAGATTTAACATATCGGGAGTTGGGACTGGATCGTTACTGTGTTGTTGCCGGATTTAATTACCAGAATTGACCTTCAAGTACATAATTATATGTTTTAATATAAAACATTAAACATAATATAGGTACGTGCGTCGCACACTATCGGCCGTGACATAGGATATCGTTAGATATGAGATATCGTAACGTGAAAATGCTCTAATACTTAGGTACATACTACATACCCACCTAAGTCAGCAAAAAAAGGCAGATTTCGACATTCGACTATTAAAAGGTAATTAGAAAAAGGCAGACGAAAGATTTCGACATTCGGCCATCCATAAATTACGTCACATGAATTTCATGATTTTTGACCCCCTGACAGTTGGTCACATTTGTGAGACTCTCTAGTGTCACATCTTACAATTTTACATCGAAAAATAATAATTCACTTAAAACAGCAGTTCCAAAATTTGTTTAATTTCAATTTAAATGATTTTTAATAAAATTAACATCAAATTAAACATTGCAAGAAATTAACAAAACAAAAAACGTTTAATTTTATTAATATAAATGTAAAAGTTTGTGAGGATGGATTGATGGCTGGGTGAAAGAGTGGATGGATGGATGTTTGTTACTCTTTCACGACTGAACTGATTTTGATGAAACTTGGTATGGCAGTAATTTAGGCTCTGGATTGAAACATGGGCTACTTTTCATCCCGGAAAAGTACATTGTTCCTTTGGGATACTGTACTTACGCAGGCGGAGCCGCGGGCAACAGCTAGTAATAATAATAATAGCACCCCACACCGATTACGGTGAAGGTGGCCGGTTTTATTGAAACCAGGAGTTATTTTTTATAGTGCCCAATTGTGTGCGTAGTACACACGAGCACTCTATCTTCCTTTACTCTGACAACCCAGTGGGACGAATGATCGATACGACTGGCGAGAGACTGATCTTGCCTGAGCGCAAGACCGACTTTTAACATGCTCATCCGACGCATGGACCATCTTTCTTGTAAGACAATCACATGATCAGCCTGCATGCAACGCGGTAATCCAACCCACGACCTCCGAGTGGTGAGCCAAGCTCTATATCACTAGACCACGGTTGCAGTCGAACTATAGAGCATCATCGTCATGATCCAAATAAAGAATATATCTGGCACGTTTAGCACCAATTCTTTGAGGACGAATCTTAACGACGGGCAAAAGTTCTTGTTGTTTCTTATGTAATTGCTTGTGTTGATTAATGGCCTTGTAAAATGCAAAAAATAGACAACTGATGCAACATAATCGCTTAAACAAGTATGCCTCGACACTGGGGCAATAAATATATATCATAACATTTAGATTAAAATAGATTTTGAAATGTGACGTCACAAAATTTAGGACCCCTCCTACCCCCTTGTCACACAATGTCACACTTCGTCGACCCCCTCCCTCCCCCTTAACGTGTGACGTAATTTATGGATGGTCCCAGAGGTATTTCCCGTCCTAGTTTACTCACTATACTCCGTAATAATTTCCATTCAACATAAACTAAACTGTAAAGATATAACAAACAAATTGATTGAGTGGGTTAACTAACTGCTCAATAGTCACGTGTATTTGCACGCAGCTCAGCTTACATAATATGCGCTAGGAAAGCTTTAGATCTATATTTTATAAAGTCCCATAATGTCTCTAAATATTTATTTACTATTAAACTCGGTTGATACTTCATGTCTAAGTTTATCTTAACGTAAACGTCAAGAGTGTGCGCAATATACAGTAGCACTCTCTCTTCCTTTACTCTCGTAATCCAGTGGGACGGAATGAACGACACGACAGGCGAGCCGCGAGAGATCAGGCGCAGGACCGATTTACTTACCTACATGCCAATCCAACGCATGGATCAGCCGGTATTGTCCTAATCGGACTTGAAAACAATATTTTTGTTGTTCTAACATTGGAATCGAATCCAAGACCTCCAGAGTCGAGAGTCAAGCTCAAAACCCACCAGACCACCGAGGCGTCACATAGGTAGGTACTCATACTCAAGAAGAGAGAAGGATGTAAAATGGGAATATTATTATTTATTTAGTTCTAGGTAAGAAGGTTAGCGGTAAATATTTTGCGTTGATTGATAATGAACAGCGTTGATAACAAAGGCGCTTCGCGTTATTTTATACTTACTCAGCAAGCAGGTACAATATTTAAGTAAACACGTGTTAAATAAAATTATGAGTTTAGTATGCACTCAAAAGAGTTGAAAATAACAAGTCTGTCAGCGTTCGTAGTGAATTTTCACTAAATCTAACGTTAGAAAATAAACATGTCCGAATTCCCGCTTAAATGCAAACAAACATGGCTACCGTGAATCTGCCACGAACCCACGCGCGTGCGTAACCGTCGTTCTTAATTTAAACTGGTGTTTACTTTTTAAGATAATATACAGGTTTAGCCGCACTAATTTTGGCCGGGAAGCCTAAAATAACCTCACGTACGCCGTAGCCCGTGCACGGCCAGTGGCCAGTGACGCGCCAACGCTTGTGATTTAACTTCTAGTTTACCCTACATGGCAATACTGGGTAACGAGCAAACGTAAGTACAATACGGCCGATGTATCTTGGCGAGTCTGAACTTCGCGCAGAACGTTGCGCAATAACTGTTTCTAAGTGTTTTCGTATTTATTTTATTTGTACTAATTGGTCAACTGTATTAGGGAAATTTTATTAGTACATAGGTATATAAAAATAATACAATAACAGTTTTCTTCACGAGTTGTACATGCGCTAAAGTTCGCAGAGCCTATGTTCAGACCCGTCAAGATACAGCGGCCGTAGTGTACTTTATTTCATTCACGCTTTCAATGAGACTTCTGTGTACCACGTACACTTCCAAATTCCAATGCATGATGAAGTATCCCTTTGAGAGAAACTAATATTTCATTTTTTTTAGTCATTTAATTTTGAGATTGCTTAACATACGGTCTATATCCTTAGACCAAATAAAATATGGGGTTTTATTATGTCTGACTATATTGAGCTATCTGACACTGACACTGGTAATGAAACACACCCTATATAAGTCCATAAAAAAGAACAAAAAAGTAACGGACACTACATAATTAGCCCATCAAAAAAAATATATGACTACTTAAGTTGGATAAGTTAAAATTTATTCATTACGTACCTATTTTGATATTTTCCTATTCGAGAAACAATATTTTTAACCCCCGACGCAAAAAGAGGGGTGTTATAAGTTTGAAGTGTCTGTCTGTCTGTCTGTCTGTCTGTCTGTCTGTCTGTGTGTCTGTCTGTCTGTCTGTGGCATCATAGCTCCCGAACGGATGAAGCGACTTCAATTTAGTTTCTTTTGTATTAAAGGTGACTTACATACGAGTGTTCTTAGACATGTTTGATGAAAATCGGTTGAGCCGTTTAAAAGTTGTGGGGGGTAAAAGCGGGGAAGAATAACCGAATGTGCAACTATACTCGAGTGGGGTCTCAAATATGAAAGCGCACTGAAAGAGAATATTGGCGACTTAATCGAGAGTGTTCGTAGCTTCGCTTACTGAGAAAATTGGTGGTGGGGAGATCAGCCGTTTGAAGATGATCAGCTCTTTTCTAGTTGATGAGGGGATCTGACTAACTTTCCAATGTCCGATCGATTCGAAATTTGGTACCGTGTTACTTCAACGATATTCAAAGAACATGGTAAGGTAACCATGACCTGATCAGCCGTTTGAAGATAATCAGCTCTTTTCTAGTTGATGAGGAGATCTGACTAACTTTCTTATATCCGATCGATTCGAAATTTGGTACCGTGTTACTTCAACGATATTTAAAGAACATGGTAAGGTAACCATGACCTGATTAGCCATTCGAAGATCATCAGCTTTTCTTTATTAGTTGATGAGGGGATCTGACATGTCCTATCGATTCGAAATTTGCTACCATGTTACTTCAATGATGTTGAAAGTATGTATATGGTAAGGTAACTATTATTTATACCTACTTTAAAAAGGATAAAATAAAAGTAAAATTAAAAATTTTAAAAACCCCCCGACACAAAAAATAAACTCTAAAAAATAATAAATAATATTTTAAACCTATTATATTAATTATATTATCACATATAATATTATATGAGTTGAAATAATTTTATTTTCCAATCGTCGCCTCGTCGGGGGACCGCTAAAGTTTATAAAGTATTTTTATAACAACAGCTAATTAATTATTACGAATTACATTTAGGTATGAGCGAACTTTTTTCGGAGTAATTTCTTTTGTTCATTCTGCGACTACACCTATTTTTCTCACATAGCGGTCCCCCGACGCACAGTGGTTCAAGTTGTATGGGGCGGTGGAATTAATTATTTTTTGGTGTTTAAATGAAAGTATACGTATGTTTTTTTTATAATATACAATAAACATACGTATCAATGTTTTAATAACATTAAAAAAAAAACTAAAAAAAAAAAAATATTATTAGGAAAATTGGACAACAAAAAGTAATTAGGTATAAAGAGAACATATTGTGCTGAAATCTCCTATAGGTATTTAGAAAATAATGTGTTAATAGGCAATCGGACAATTTTTTTTTTATTGCATAAATGAATAGTACTTGATATAAATAAACTTAAATATGAGTAACTTCTCAGAAGAAACCGTATATCAAAAGTCAATATTTTCAAAGGTACAGCGATTTTTATAAAAAATTTCGCGAGCCTCCTAAAAACGCTCCATACTTAAGTCGACCTACAAATGACGTCACTTGTAGGTTATAGTATATGAAGTAGTATATGAAGTATATGGCCGCAGGAATATATTTGTAAATATCTCCGATATTTGTGCGTTTAAGTTCATACTTACCATAATGAATGTTTTTGTATATGATGTGAGTAAACTAATGATGTAGGTTTTGTTGACCAATTTCGCAAAAAAAAAAAATTTTTTTTTTTGGTATTGTTACGTGCTGGGGTTCGGAGATTTGGAGACAAAGACCTGCTGACTCTTTTGAAGACTTTATTCACTAGCACTTAGTCCAACATTAAGCACTAGGTCCAAACACTAAACACTAAGTCCAAACACTAAGCACTAACGGTGTCCTTAAGTCGTAGCCAGGTCGTCGGTTTCACTCACGGCATCATCACATCACTATTATTCACATCGTTATCGCCCGAAGGTAGCTCAACTCGAACTCCCGATCACTAATTTTCGCTTGTATCGCCCGTATCGCTTCGGATGAAGCTCAAAACTGAACTCCTCTCGCTCGCATTCTTCCGACGTATTTATACTGGTCGATACGAGTCCCAGACGACTCCAGAAGGTTCCCGAGTCGCGTGACCGTGTTAGATTTATTCTGGAACGTCTGCACAGTAGCGCCATCTAGTACTGAGTAGGGGGCCCCACGCTGTCCCTGTTCACACCAAGTGGTTTCATTGGTTGACGCTAGATGGCGCTATTCTCTGTGTTCGTAACACTACTCCCCTCTTAGAGATGCTCGTCCCGAGCATCGCTGCCACTGCCATGGTACCGCACTAGACGATCTATGTGCACCACTTTGAATTACCCTCTTGACACCTAGATGACCTTCTGATACGCCATCATGCATTTCACGGAGAACATCTGGCACTCTCGTTTTTGGGACAATTATCTGAAGACGGAACTCTCTGCCGTTATTTCCGGTAGGGTATTCCGTTTTGAAGTATCAGACTGTCCCATTGCGCCCAGTACGCCTTAGTGATAGCGCCAGTGGGTGCAACCTCACTCCAGATTAGTTTTACGGCACCCCGTTTCTTGCACGTGACGATGTGTTGAAGGTCGTCATCTCTGTCTTGAGCCTGCCTCATAGCATCATTCCTCCCAGAGACGCAAAGGAGTTGAGCAGGCGGGGCCCGGTGGGCGGGGCCAGTGGGCGGGGCTTGGCCCACAGTGGGCGGAGCCTGAGGGGCGTGGTCAGTGGGCGGAGCTTGGTCCCCAGTGGGTGTGGCCTCCGCCAAGGGTCGCTCCTCTCCGCCAGGGGTCGCACCTCTCCGCCAAGGGTCGCACGTCTCCGCCAGGGGTCGCACCTCTCCGCCAGGGGGCCGCACCTCTCTGCCAGGGGGTCGCACCGCTCCGCCAGGGGTCGCACCGCTCCGCCAGGGGTCGCACCTCTCCGCCAGGGGTCGCACCTCTCCGCCAGGGGTCGCACCTCTCCGCCAGGGGTCGCACCTCTCCGCCAGGGGTCGCACCTCTCCGCCAGGGGTCGCACCTCTCCGCCAGGGGTCGCACCTCTCCGCCAGGGGTCGCACCGCTCCGCCAGGGGTCGCATCGCTCCGCCAGGGGTCGCACCGCTCCGCCAGGGGTCGCACCGCTCCGCCAGGGGTCGCACCTCTCCGCCAGGGGTCGCACCTCTCCGCCAGGGGTCGCACCTCTCCGCCAGGGGTCGCACCACTCCGCCAGGGGTCGCACCACTCCGCCAGGGGTCGCACTTTTTCGCCAGGGGTCGCACCTCTCCGCCAGGGGTCGCACCTCTCCGCCAGGGGTCGCACCTCTCCGCCAGGGGTCGCACCGCTCCGCCAGGGGTCGCACCGCTCCGCCAGGGGTCGCACCGCTCCGCCAGGGGTCGCACCGCTCCGCCAGGGGTCGCACCGCTCCGCCAGGGGTCGCACCTCTCCGCCAGGGGTCGCACCTCTCCGCCTGGGGGCGGACCTCTCCGCCAGGGGTCGCACCTCTCCGCCAGGGGTCGCACCACTCCGCCAGGGGTCGCACCACTCCGCCAGGGGTCGCACTTTTTCGCCAGGGGTCGCACCTCTCCGCCAGGGGTCGCTCTCCACCGCCAGGGGTCGCTCTCCACCGCCAGGGGTCGCAGTCTTTCGCCAGGGGTCGCAGTCTTCCGCCAGGGGTCGCTCTCCACAACCAGGGGTCGCAGTCTTCCGCCAGGGGTCGCTCTCCACCGCCAGGGGTCGCAGACTTCCGCCAGGGGTCGCTCTCCACCGCCAGGGGTCGCACTCTTCCGCCAAGGGTCGCACCTCTCCGCCCGGGGGTCGCACCTCTCCGCCCGGGGGTCGCACCTCTCCGCCCGGGGGTCGCACCTCTCCGCCCGGGGGTCGCACCTCTCCGCCCGGGGGTCGCACCTCTCCGCCCGGGGGTCGCACTTCTCCGCCCGGGGGGTCGCACCTCTCCGCCCGGGGGTCGCACCTCTCCGCCCGGGGGTCGCTCCTCCGCCCGGGGGTCGCTCCTCTGCCCGGGGGTCGCTCCTCCGCCCGGGCGTCGCTCCTTCGCCCGAGGGTCGCTCCTCTACCCGGGGGTCGCTCCTCCACCCGGGAGCTGCTCCTCCCGCCGCACTTCTTGAAATCTTCTCTCAGAGTCAATGGCATCTCCAAATCTTACTTCTGACACCAGTCGTTACGTGCTGGGTACGAGGGATTTGGAGAGAAAACCTGCTGACTCTTTTGAAGACTTTATTCACTAGCACTTAGTCCAACATTAAGCACTAGGTCCAAACACTAAACACTAAGTCCAAACACTAAGCACTAACGGTGTCCTTAAGTCGTAGCCAGGTCGTCGGTTTCACTCACGGCATCATCACATCACTATTATTCACATCGTTATCGCCCGAAGGTAGCTCAACTCGAACTCCCGATCACTAATTTTCGCTTGTATCGCCCGTATCGCTTCGGATGAAGCTCAAAACTGAACTCCTCTCGCTCGCATTCTTCCGACGTATTTATACTGGTCGATACGAGTCCCAGACGATTCCAGAAGGTTCCCGAGTCGCGTGACCGTGTTAGATTTATTCTGGAACGTCTGCACAGTAGCGCCATCTAGTACTGAGTAGGGGGCCCCACGCTGTCCCTGTTCACACCAAGTGGTTTCATTGGTTGACGCTAGATGGCGCTATTCTCTGTGTTCGTAACAGTATAAAGACTCGCGAAATTTTGTATACAAATCGCTGTACCTTTGAAAAGATTGACTTTTGATATACGGTTTCTTCTGAGAAGTTACTCATATTTAAGAGTACTATTCATTTATACAATAAAAAAAAATCAGTCCGCTTGCCTATTAGTAGGTATTAGGTAAATTCACGCGAAAACTTCCTGGATTAATACAACTTGTACTGAATGTTATCCCAAAACAAATTATAATACTGACTTCACATTGTATTGGAATAATAAAATCCCATCTTCTACATTTTGCAGACCATATTTTTACCATTCCATATTTTAAAAGAAATCACAGAAGTAATTGAAGTACAAAGAGCGATATTAGTACCTTCTTCAACCATCAGTTTACGATAACTATTTATCTTATCACCTGAAGATTATATGGCGAGGTGTAGATGTAGGAAGTAGTTGTGGGTGTAGGTCGTAGGTGTAGGTCTTGGTTGTAGTTGTAGATCGTATGTGTAGGTATGTACACATACTAGATATATTTTTAATGATATTAGGTAATCTATACCTTGTACCTAGTAGGTGTAGGTAGTAGGTATAGTTATTATTTATTTATTTTTATAGTAAAAACAGAACAATGGTAGGTTTCAGCTAATATTTTCAAATTAATAGCCTCAATAACATCAAATGAGCATGTTAACATTATCTTCTGAAAAATTTGCTATTTACATAATTGAGTATTATTTAAAAGTTTGCACATATTTGCAGCTAAAATTAATTAAATTACAATTTCAAATAGTTAACCTATTTTTATTACTATATTAGAACCCGAGGATCCTCGAGGAAAAAAATCTATAGTCAATTGAATGTTATATTTGGGCGAAAACATTATCAATTGCGGAAAGCTCAAAACTTTTTAGGTAATTTAATAGAAATGACAAATATTATTTCATTTACAATAACAATATATATCCTCCTTTAAAACTGTAAAAATAAATTTCTTAAAAAGTGGCTACTTTTTGAGAGGTACCGCCTGCAAGGCACGAGTTGTTTGAACGCTTGTTTTGATCGCGTTCAGTTGTATGGCTTTAGAGGTCAAATTTTTTAATAAAATAAATAAATAAACTCTAAATCCGTTAGACTAGGGTTATACCTAGTGCTTTTTATAAATATAAAATAAAAGTTTCGACTTCAGTAAACCACCTCACAATTGAATTAATTCCGCGCTTGAACCACTGTGCGACGCGACGAGCGCGAGGCGACGATTGGAAAATAAAATTATTTCAACTCACATAAATTATATGTGATAATATAATTATAATAGGTTTAAAATATTATTTATTATTTTTTAGAGTTTATTTTTTGTGTCGGGGGGTTTTTTAAATTTTTAATTTTACTTTTATGCAAAATGGTTTTACCCCATAGTGTGTGTGTGTGTGTGTGTGTGTGTAAATATGTAAACCTCTTATAACTTTTGAACGGTTTGACCGAATTTATTGCGCCATTCGAAAGGGATTGGCCAAACTAAGATTTTGAATACAATTTGGACAGATTTTAAGAAAGTTAAAAAAAACTGTGATTTTTTTTGTGTTTTTTTTTCGGAATAACTTATAAACGGCTCTATCGATCAACTCCAAAAACTAATCAGCTCTTATCCTTGAAAAACTACGTCGATCGTCGCTAATCCGGTCAAAACCGGTTGATTTTTTCGAGAGATATCGTGAAGGAAAGAAAACCGAAAAAGTGTTTATTTGGAACTAGCTAATGCCCGCAACTTCGTTTGCATAGAACTAACGAAAACGGAACCCTATTTTTTTTAAACGGAACCCTAAAATAAAAGTAGCCTATGTTAGACCTTATAACATCAGCTATCTGCCAGTGAAAGTCCCATGAAAATCGGTTCAGCCGTTTCTGAGATTAGCCGGAACAAACAGACAGACAGACAGACAGACGGACAGACAAAAATTTTAAAAATTGGATTTTATTGTGAGTACCGAATATACTTTCATATGCATTATGTGAAAAGCTGTTAATTTTAAATTACAAACAGACACTTGAATTTTATTTATCTGTATAGAGTATGTATAGAGTATAGATTACTCCGAAATTTTTCATCTAAAATTTTTTTGTTGTCGATTCTTTCAAAAGGACATGAAAAACTTGCCGTCAATCGTATGAAAATCGGTAAATTCATTCCAAAGTTATGACAGTTTGAATTATCAGTTAACATTTTTAGAAGCACTTTTATTTTTGAGCTCGATAAGCTCAAAAATGACGCATTAGATAAAATTTAAGCGGTTAGCGGGAAGTTACACGGATGGCCTTTAGGTCAACTGTTTTCCTATTTCTTTTTAAATAGACAAGTTATAGATTTGAGGCCGCAAGTGTTTACAACCTATTTCTCGTTCTACCCTCAAATTATGGAGTTAATACTGGAACATTGTAAACAGCGCTATTTATGTTACGTTGTATACGATGTAATTACGATCACGTGGTCAATCGGACTATAAACTTCGTTATAGTATGCCAGAGCAGGGGAAATGTTCCGAATTCTTGGCTGGCCATCAAACGGAAACCAGCTAATGTTTGGAGATGCTGAATTTGGTGAGTCGTACTTTGTAGGGCTGAGGTCACATTAGCGCGTTGCGTAGCGTCGTCGCAACGGATTGTATGCCACACCGGAGTTGCGTCGACGCACGAAATCACAATGCAAGAGGGTGATAGCGCAGCGCAACATCCCCCGTCCCTCTTCGTCTCCTGTTCGTCCTTACGTCGTCGACCGTCGTGTTCGTCGACGCAGCGCATTAATGGGCATGTAAAATAAATCAATGGAAACGACGAAGCGTCGACCCTGCGACAACGCAACGCAGCGCAATGCACTAATGGACCTTCGCTCTAAGAGGAAATACACTGCATTCTCTAAGTATGTTTTGCTCTTTTCTCGAATAAAATGGGGCAAACGGGCAAACAGATTGATGATGTTAAGCGATCTCGCTATTTAAATCATAACAAGAGTTTAAAATAAATCTATATTATAATGGCTCGTTTAATCACATTTGCACGGCTCTCACTCAGCTGATTTACAATAATTATTGTCACGTAAGTCACGTGTCATAGAAGAAAACTAGAGAATTAAGTTAACCAACAAATAAAAGTTAGTGAAATTGTAACATTTGTTATTAGTCCATTTCGTTCATAAGTATAATAGTCGTGCCGTTGGTCCATTAGGGAAATAAATTTTCCCACAATTAACTAATAAAAATTTTAGTAAAATAATAACAGAAAAGAAATCGCCACTAAATGTAATAATAATAATTGTTTATTGGAACATAATTATTGTAAATATTTCAAAAACGAGTATGGTAGGTACGGCCAGGTAGTGGCCAACTGGCCACTATACTGTATTCGCGATATAAATGCAGCGAATCAACAGTGCCAATGTCAAAATCGCTAAGTTCAATAGGTGAGTGTGAACACGGCTTATGTGTCATCGGTCAATTTCGACATTTGCACTGGTTACTCATTGCATTGTTAAGGCGAATATTTCATAGACAATCTTATCTCTGATTGTTGTGTGGGGACTGGAGAATATTAAACGAACATAACATAATCAATGTAAAAATTAATTTTATTATTAAACATCACTTTATTACTAGTTGCGTTAAATTTAGTTCTATACAAGGTGGATATTATTATAATACTAAATAATTTATATACTGTATATAACGTTTATACACAAAATATTACAAAGCTTGTCCTTTGACATTTAAAAACTTTGAAACTTGATCTTATTATTTTTTGTCCAAACATGACAACATTTTATTAAATCAGAAATAATTATCATTTTCAAACACTTAAAGAGTTTTCAAATTTTACACTAACAAAATCAACTTTATTTCTATGGTCACAATTTTATTAGGCACATATTTTACATTACAATAATATAATATTTACAATACAATAGGGTAGGGTAGTTGACTTAAATGTAAAAAAATAGTTTAATTTAGGTACATATTCTGAAATATTGAGGTATTATTAGGTACTTGATAAATGTAAAAATAAATAAGTATATAATTATATTCGCAGTTTTGTAATTGGCTATGGACCTAAAAACTACAAATAAAATTATACTTTGAAATGGTTCAAAGTTACAAAAAATATGAAATAATTATTTTTTACATAATTAATGTAAAAACATACATTATTATAAATTTACTTACATCAAATACAAAAACATTAAATAAAGTAAGTAACTTAAACCCATACATTTTAGACATAATCCCCCTTACTAATAAAAATATTTAAACAGTGGATAAGCACTACAATGCTTATTGCTTTGTCCTTGTCTGATACGTGGGAAAAGTCGCTTGACAAGCGAAGACAAAACATTATATTGCTTATCCATTGTGTAAATATTTTTAGTAGTAAGGGGGTTAATGTATTAGCAATTAATATGTTCTTGCAACCTACGTCGCGTATTCCTAAAGTTGTATTAATTACACATACCTAAGATGGTAATATGAATTACCATCCTACTACTATGTGACAGTGTGAGGATGGATGGATGGAAGTTTGTTACTTTTTCACGCAAAAACTACTGAACGGATTTCGATGAAATTTGGCATGGTTTTTTATCCCGAAAAAATACAGTATCCCCGTGGGATATTATATTATTACTATATTACGATTATACGGCGGAGCCCCCCGCAGTAATTCATAGAACTTTAAGAACGCGTGACGTCATAGGTTCTGTGACTTTTGTATGAAGCTTTTGCAAGAGACTGGGTTAATAGCATAATGTTTCTTTCGTGTGATGACTATTCAGTTGACATAACAGCATGAAGACTGCTAGAAGACATAAACGCAGAATGAGCAAGTACTAAAACGTCTGAAATTGCAAATAGATAGTCTGTATGATTAGATAACCTTAATAGCTAGAAGCCAAATTAGTCGGATGACATAAATGCAGAATGGGATAGTAGCGAAAACATCTTGAACAATAAATAGTCTGAATGGTATTTTGGGCGTTTTTTGCGTGATTTTTTCCATTGTAATCATACTCGTTTAGAAGGTAGTCTGCGAATGTTTTGGCCATTGTACAGTTAGTATCTACCCAACTACCTAGGCATTCAGCGTTCATGAAATTAAGTAACTATGGCATTGTCACATCCAGATGATTTGCTACTATGTCATTAAACGCTCATGTCTATTTAGTGACTATGGCATTTTTAAATCAAGTCTATTTGCTAATAGAGTATTTTCAATAATTATTAATACATTTTACGATCCAGACGTTTTGCTTCTAGGAAATTTTGCGTTTATTATCTATTAACTATGGCGTACAAATATGCAGATGTTGAAGTGACATCGACATTTTGCAAAGTGGACATTAAAATAGCAACCCACGAGACTTACTAAGTTCAAAATTACAAATCGGATCTTGGAAAATATTGATTTTTAGTTTAAGTACTGTTTCTTCTGAGAACTTACTCATATTTTAGAGAAGGAAGGACTATTCATTACTGCAGTAAAAAACTCAGTCAACTAGCCTATTGCATATGTTAGTGCGCGCGGCGCTGCTCGCGTGCGCTTGTAATAATTAATTAAAGCTTTAATTTGTGTGGCAGTGACGCGGTCCACTGCCGCTATTTGTGTGTAACGTATTATACATTTCCCGCGCGCGCACAAATAAGATGATCTTTGTGATAGATTATTATTACCTACAGCTCTACTCATAAGTATTTTAGATTCATGAGCACCACAAAAATTGTAAAACATTAGGATTATTATGAAGGAAAATTGTTAAATAACGCTGAAACTAAATATTTTCACTATTTTTAGGGTCCTGTGAAAAATTACACTGTTATAAATATCGTAAAATTTTCTTTTGATACAAAAAACGAGATAATGATGTCGTTGATATAATTCTTGAAAATTAAAAACATATTTTTTAAACCGTTTCCTTTAACTTATTTAATTTAATATGTATTAGGTACATTCTTTTGGCGATTGTTTCAGTTACAACTGACGGTATATGGGCGTGGATTGACATCATAGTTATACGTGTGTGGCACTGTGTGGTGTCTAAGTACTACAGCTGCCCTAATATGAACTTCAATTGACATTAAAAAGTTAAAATATCAAAATTTTGACATAAGAACTTTTTAAATTGTGTTTTAAAAAGTTCAAACGTCAAAATGAAGTCCGTTTCCAATTGTCAGCTGAAGTTTGAATCGAGCCTGCGTCATGAGGATTAGACGTTAAGCCTGGCCACAGACGTGCTGAATTCCTTCCTGAATTTAAGAATCTTACTTAATTCATAGACAATATTCAGACTACACGTCACACACACGTCGAGCCTGGCCACAGAGGTTCTTAATTTGACATTCTTAAAGTTCGAACTGAAATTTAAGAATCTGAAAGATTAAGCACGTGTGTGGCTTGTTTTGTATGGAAACTTTGCCTTCGACCTGAATTTGACGTTCTTAAAGAATGTGTGAATTAAGAACTTCTGTGGCCAGGCTAAGCAGTATGCTGCATGGCTGCGATTATCGTATTGACACAAAATAAACACTAACTCCTAAATAAAAAAGATATTATTATGATTTTTACTATGTATAAATTATTATTAAAACAAAGTATGTAAAGTAGTAATGCGTAATCTATAGCCTATTCGCGCGTCCGCGTCCGCGTCATTGGCAAGTTTGTCATTTGCAACCTAACGTGAACGCACTATTGTAGTGCCCATAGCGATAGTCTATTCGCGTTAAGAAGTCAGTAAATCATGCGTGCATATGTCAAAATTGACCATTGTCGCATAAACCGTGTCACAATATTTATGACAAAGACATTATTCACTGACTTCTTATCGCGAATAGACTAGGTAATACCCCAATGTCTTACAATTAGACCCAAATTTCTTGCAACTTTTCCACTTCATTAGGTACTAGACGTTGCTCGCGACTTAATGCGCGTAAAAGATAATAATCAAGTAGGAACTATACATTTTATCTCGAAAAAATGTATCCTATGTCCTTTTCCGTGGTCTACTTTATATCTGTGCCAAATTTCATAAATCGGCCCATTCGTTTCGGAGCCTATTCAATGAGAACAAACAAATCTTTCCTCTTTATAATGAATGACGTCAATAACTGTCGTTACTGGTCGTGTATTTTAATAATTTAAATTATAATACCTAATAAAGCTAAAAAAGTGCAACAACAACAATGCAACATTACCGTGAAACATGAATTTCCACCAAGAACCTTATGGTACAATCAAACTTTAATGTTATAAATGTAATATGTACTGTTAACATTATTAAAGCACCTTAAAATCAGACTGTACATCACTAAACCGAAGTTGATAAATTATTTATATCACCAACAACAAATACCTACACTACAGGCAGTGAGTAACTTTTGAAAAGCGCTGCACAAGAAGCAGTATGTCACTATATTTTTTTATGAAATAGACAATAGTTTATTTCAGAAGAATTTCAATGTGTTAAATATGAAATTTTCTATAAGCGCCTTAACGCCTTACTCACGGTCCAGCCTGCAAATCCAGCACCGCACAGTGGTTCCTCCCATATGACAAAAAAATTATATTTTGTGATATTACTACTCATTATGACATCCACAATGTCCGAACTTCCAAGAGTAGTAGATTATGCACCAAGGGGATAAAGCAGTGTCTTACGTCACGGGCGGCATATTTGACCGAGATGCATACTCTACTTTTCATACATACTGCGAGGTAATAAAAACCCAGGCCTACAAAAATAAAACATTTATTTTGTTAAAAATTAATATTGATGTGATTTGATTTGATTTGATTGACATTATCTCCCTTGGGAGATATGACTCCCAATGACTTGCTTTACGTTGAGATTGCGTGATATATAATCGGATATTGTCGAGCAGGTGGTATGAAAAGTAATTAACTTGCCCATGTAATTACTTTCATTATCAAAACGACCTCCAAAGTGATAAACATCGAACGTGCGCGTTTCCGTTTTCAGTGACTCTTCATTTGTTTATGGTGGTATTTATTGCCAGTTCCCGGTAACTTTATATTTTTATGATTTAGTTTGTTATCGATATCAGAAAAGCCTAATTTACTTACAGTATTTTTAAATAGTACTAAAGTGATTTGCATTTGACGCCCTTAGTCTGTATGTGTAAATTTTGAGATATTTTTTAAAACATCTTAACTTTTAACTGTTCTTTTAACTTATCTCTACCACAGTTTTGTTACATTGAAAAGTTAGAGAGACCTTCCTTTACGAGGAACCTAGTATGAGCGAGGAACCACTGTACACCTGCTGCCCTACTACTTAAATTTATGAACTTCAATTGACAACTGAGAATGATTTTCATTTTGACGTTTGAACTTTTTAAAACACAATTTACAAAATTCTTATGTCAAAACATAAAATTAGGTATTGTGATCACAAAGTATAGAATACCAGGAGTCCGAACGGTATAGGCTTATCCATAGTATTTATGTACACAATAATAAACCCAGATCTTAGTTCTCTTTTCTGCCACTGGCTGCGCTAGAATTTTGGACGTACCGATGCTATTGTGGCGGACCAATCAACGCACAGTCCTGAATCGCGCTTGGTACTTCTTGTACAATGGCGCGCTCTACTGGCAAAAAATCTGTACCCTAAATCGAGACCATTATTTTAACATTACATTCGGAATCCTGGTATCTTTACTTCGTGGCTGTGATACAATTCTGCCTACAAGTCCGCTTCAAGGCCGTGGTATTGGGTTTGCACGCTGGACGTTGAGAATGACGTTTTACTGTACAGTGTACATGATTGAAATTTACCATCATAGACAATATCAAATCAGATATTTTAGTTTTATTACAAAAAATAATATGTGTAAGAATTTTTTTTATGCTTGTTCGTAATCTGTAATTAAACTGATTTTATCATTTATCTATATATTTATAAGAAATTTCACATTAATTTTTTAACGAATACAAAATTATTTTTTGTAATAATTTTGGCTATTTCACTTTCTTTTTTACTTATTGTAATTCCTACTACCTACGACTTAACCTTTTTAACTTAATATAAAACTTGTTCTATACATTATAATAAGGTACTTTATTTAATGTTGTTTGTATAATGTTGGTTTCAAAAATCATTTTAACACCGTAATAAATTGCATTTTTTATTTTGTATTTAGAACAAGATTTTTGATGACTCAATTAGTTTGCATACAACAATCGCTACCGGTATCAACACGTCAGGAATGTTACTTTATTTACGACTGATATCTGACTAGTATAAACAAAGTCTTTGATCATTGGTCCAATTCGAAAATACCTAAAATAAAGCTGAGTCCGTACACAAATATTAGACATCACAGACGTAATAGCAACACCCACTAGCTTTTGTGTAACGCACACAATTGAACTAATAGAAATAAATTAAGTAAATTTTCACTAACAGTATTAATTCCTATGCACAGGTACACATTATTCATACGGCCGGTATGTTATAAAAGGAAGTGAGACGTTCAAAGAAACCACTTTCAACTGCTTCCGAATGCAAGTCACCTCTGTCTCTACTCACTTCACGTTCCAAGTTCCTCAAATCACTTAACGACACTGAATTAGACACTATTGGTCCCGCAAACTCCTTCCTTTCTACTTGGGTATAAATTTGCAATTTGCCATCCGTACTCTCTCTATTGAAGGCCGGTCTGTCAGTTTCTACTTCGATTATATGATTCCTGAACAGAGGCCGCAAAGTAGCTAAGTCTTTATCTTGGGCCTTAGACTTCTCCTCGGCATAATTGGTTTTCTTGGGAGTATCATCTTTGTACTCGTACACATCTTTCATAAATTGTTCCTGCTTCAAGTCATTATTGTATTGGTCGAGCTTGAATTGTCCTTTGCCCTGTACGGTCACATTGGGGGCTTTCTTTGGTGCTTTCTTGGTATTCTTCGATGGCTGTTTATCTAAAAGGCTCTTAAGTACGGGCAGTCTTGTGTTGTTGGGGTCATTCTCTACGAGGGATTTGTTATTAGTTTTGCCGTCTACGGTGTCTGCTTTTTCCGCGCATTTTATGTCTTTCACAATCGCTTTGGATTTAGTTTTAGGTTCATTAAGCCGCTGTTTTTCGTGTACTTTCAGGTGTCTTCTTAAATCGTACGCGACGCCGAACCTCTTGTCACAGTGAGGACATTGATGGGGTTTGTTTCCTGGAAAAGTAAATATAAATTAATAAATATTAAACATACAGTACCCTACATTTATAGTCGCACAATGCTATGTCTTGAAATTATTAGAAAAGGACATGGTCAAAAATCTATACTAAGAAACCCCAGGGTCGAAAACAATTAAATGTTTGCCAATGGATTCGCCCTAACAAAAAAACAAGACCCGTGATATCTTTAATGATGAATCAAGGGCGAACAAGCGATATGAGGGCATGACATGGCTGACCACTGTGCCGTGCGGACGCGCCGGGCGTGCGTGAGGCCGCAGTGTCGCGCGTGACTGACCTGTGTGCGTGCGCATGTGGCTGAGCCGGTAGGACGAGGCGCGGAACGTCATGGCGCAGTAGTCGCACTTGTAGTTGCGCTCCCCCGTGTGTATGCGCCGGTGTATGTTGAGCGAGTACCGCCGCGCGAACTCCTTCTCGCAGAACTCGCACTTGTAGTTCTTCTGCAAGCAGATACCATATCGTTAGAATTTACATTACCGACAGAAGTGAAAGTTTATATAATATAACGTAGCATGTTGTTGATGCATTCACAAGTTTATTTTCTGCCAAATATCGGTCAGCGCGCCTCAATTCGGTCAAAAGTTTCAACGGGTTATGCGTTTAGAGATGTTTCGCTATAGATTTGTGCATACTGTAACAGGTAACAGGACAATTTTGTTAATATAAAGAAAGACATCTTATTGTGAATTATATAGTTTGTATCTTTGTTATTTTATAAGATTTACAAAAATGCATTTTATATTGTTTATTAACATGTTGTCTAACATTGTATAGACGAAAAATACATTTTTAGCCAACATGCCTTTTCTCGTAATTTATTTGGGTTCAGTAATACTTGAGGAACCCTTATAGTTTCGCTCTGTCCGTCCGTCTGTGTGTCTGTCTGTCTGTCCGCGCTTCTAGCGTCGGTAATTATGAATATGAATGGATGAAATTGGGTATAGTCATAGATTGTGTATAGATCACGGATTTGGCATCATAAAATAATAATTTTATATTCTAGGGGTGGCTCTCCATACATGTGAAGTGGGGATGAAAAAAATTTTTCTTTCTACTCCATCATGTGGTACCCCACATGATGGAGTAGAAAGAATCCTTGAATAGATCTTTTAAAATAAAGGAAAGGTTTCATACATAGTTTTTTTATAAAGTCAACCATTTTCGAGTAATCGGCCTCCAAAGTGATTTATAAGTTGGTCCCCCCTGGCATTTCTAAACTTATGACTTAGGAACTTGCAATTTTCTATGCTGATAGATCATGCTAAAAACTCTTTAGGAAAATTATTTTTAACCAAATCGGACAGTAATTTTTGAAGTAATTTGAAAAAAAAATATTACGCGTTTATAGTTACGGTACCCTCCTTAAGACATGTCCTGGCATGCTCTTGGTTAGGTTAATTTTTAATTACATATTTCTTCTTCTTCTTTTTTAAAATGGCTCCTAATGGTATCTACAGACACACGAATTTGGTACGGAGCGTACAGCGGATCTGGTACGCTCTGTACCAAATCCGTGTGTGTGTAGCGACACCGGATTCGGTCCGCAGATATGGTCTCCGGAGTTCGAATGTCTGTAGATACCATTAGTGAGTTGCCAACGTCAGAGTGTATTGACGAAGACTCCGTCTTACGAGTTTGTTTTATGGAGAAACAAGGGTACGGTGAAATAAAGAAAGTCTATTGAACATTGGCATGTAATTGACATTAGCATTGTGACAGTAGGTCATCATGTCATACATGCTAATAGGCTAGACGACTGAATTTTTTTTATTGCATAAATGAATAGTACTCTTAAATATGAGTAACTTCTCAGAAGAAACCGTATATCAAAATTCAATATTTTTAAAGGTACAGCGATTTGTTTACAAAATTTCGCAAGTCCCGTGAAAACGCTCCATACTAAAGTCGTACGTAGCTATGACGTCACGTCCATGTTAAAGTATATGAAGTATACGGCCGCAGGAACATATTTGTAAATATCTCCGATATTTGTGCGTTTAAGTTCATACATACCATAATAAAAGTTTTTGTATATGATGTAAGTAAACTAATGATGTAGGTTTTGTTTACTAATTTAGCAAAAAAAATAATAATTATTTTTGTACTTTTTAGATGTATCTAATTACTAAACTATAAATAAAATATTATAATTTTTTACATTTACGAAGTAGTAATGCCTCAAATTTTCTGAGTATATTAATGAAACTAAATATTTTAGATGTAGTCGTGTACCCAATTATGAGAGCGATCTACCTGTTAGGGGATTAGATTCCCATATAATACATGCTTCAAATACGATAAAATATGACCTGATTGGAATGTATAGAGGCCTTGTGGTACTTGAGATCGCTCCATTGCTTGAACTCCTTGCCACACTCCTCGCACTTGCAAGGCCGGTAGTCGCTGTGCACTCGCTTGTGGATCTGTAACGTAAAGTACATCATTTATTTATTGAAGTGAAAACTTCTATTGGCGCACCGCACATACATTTTTTCGTAGTGTGCTGTGTGGCTGATCCGTCAAGCTCTGAGTTGAAAGGCTCGATCGGGTGAACTCGGGATCGCCAAGTGTATCCGAGGCCCGAGCGACAAAGATACAGTCGAACTTATAAATTTATAATATACTATTATATAAATAATACACGTAAATTGGTTACGATTGTCAATAAAGTTTTCACTTCTGTCATGCGGTCTTAAGCCATGGAGAATAGAGGTAAGGAGGACCATCTCGTGTATTAAAAACATATTAAAAAGTGTCCTTGAAAGGGAGCAAATTAAGGTGGCGCTATAGTAGCATGTGGAAGAATTTTAAAAAAGCGCCACAAAATCGCCACAAATTATTAGAGTAACTAACCAATAACTAACATTCAAAATTCCATCTCTTATTGCTAACTTCATATCATACCCTGTTCTGACTCTAGCGCCATTATGGCCAGTTTTGGAACTATTATTTGGTTACTTTTGTCGGACACTTTTTAGCTTTTCTGCCCTAGAGAGATGGTGCTCCTTACTTTTATTCTCCATGTCTTAAGCACACATTGTAGTTTTTTTTAACAATTGTGCACTTCGCTTTGTGCATGGGATACCTTTTTCTTCCACTCAGTCCGTCATACAATTTACTGGCAGTTTACAATGCAATATTATGTAACCTTAAGTTTGAGTTGCAGGTGTAGATGTTGGTGTAGGTTATAGGTGTAGGTATAGTTATTTATTCATTCCAGTTCATATTTAAGAAAGAACAACATGTCAGGAAAGCTTGTATTAAATATAAATGGATGAAATTTGGTGCACTTGTAGAATGTAGATAGATTTTATTTTTGAAATCATAAAAAAGTATTTATTTTATATTTTAGAGGTGGCTCTTCATACATGTAAATAGTGGAGATTTTTTTTATTAATTATACCCCATCGTGTGCAGTATCGTCGAATAGGTATTTTAAAATAAAGGCAAGGTTTGATATACTACAAAACTACCAAATACCATGTATAGATATAATATAACCACTTCTTTAGGTTTTTTAATTTGGCAACATTTCATTTAGAATAATAACATATATATAAGTATGCACAAACCTTTAGAGCATTAACAGTGTAGAAGCTCTTGCCACAATCTCTACACACCTGTTGCCTCCCATTATGCATATGCACGTGATACAACAAACTGTTACGGTGGTCGAACACTCGAGAACAATACGCGCACTCATACTTCTTAGCCTTCTTCTCTCCAGAATTAGACCCATTCTCAGTTAAGTTAGCCTCATTCGCAGTTGAGTTAGCCCCATTCAAAGTTAAGTTAGGCCCATTCGCATTTGAGTTAGCCCTGCTCTTGGTCGAGTTAGTACTCTTTGCCACATTCGCGTCCGTTCGCTCGGATTTCACCCTCACTTCCGTCCGTTCCGTTATTTCGGATTCTATGATGCTGTTTGTGATCGTTCCGTTCTCATTTTGCACTTCGCTGTCGAATATTCCCTGTAGCACCTCCTCTGTAATTGAATATCTATTGTTAATATTTCTAATTTCTATACATAACATAATAATAGTATACCTTGACGATAGCTATTACTACGTATAGGTATAGCTCTACCAGAATCTGATGGCATTTTAAAAAAAATAAAAAATGTGATTTTCATATGGCAATGTCAAGTATGACCCGTCAAATCAAAGTACGTGATCTGTCAACCGCTGCTAAAATTTTGTGATTATGTTCTTGGAATTTGTTGTTTTTGTGAAAATATCCAAAAAGGCAATTCAATCTCAAGCGAGAAATATTGTTTTCTATGTCTATAGTAAAATACAGAAAGAAGAAGGTGTAAATCGAACTCAATCTTATAATTTAAAGTTCATGGTAGAGTTGACCGGTAAGTTAGAGTGAGTTGTTTTGATACTTTTAGTTTTTTTATATTTTCTTAGGTAATTATTGTGACTTCTTTAAATGTGTTTCCAGTACTACTATAAGGTGAATCGTAGCTGATGGCACATCGAATGATGGTTTGTTTTCCATGCCTGGTAAAAGGAGGAGAGGAGGAAAAAAGAAAATCAACATAAGACAGTTTCGATTTATAGTTGATTAGGAATAAAGTAAACGAGTTCTATACAGTTCGGAAGGAAATTCCAACATTAAATAAACTGTTGCCAATTTAATTGTATGTTATTCGTAATAAATAAGTATATAAAGTAATTCACGATTGATTTATTTTTCATAAAATATCATTATATTACATAGTATAAAACAAAGTCCCTTTTTTGTCTGTCCTCTATAATATGCTTAAATCTTTAAAACTACGCAACGGATTTTGATGCGAGTTTTTAAAATAATAGTCTTTAAGTATTTAATAGTCTTTAAGATATTATAAGATTATGGTAAAATTTATATTCAAGTACTTATTATGTAAGTATATTATCAAGTGGTCGCGCATGTCGTATCGAGGTGATAGGGTCCCATTTTTAACAATAATTTGCATTGGGCAAACCTAAAAACATGTTCAATATTGTATCAGTAGTATATTGCTGTAAGTAGGTAGAGCGTTATTCGCCGAAGTAGTTTTTTCTCCAAGAACACTATTCCACGCGGGCGAAGCCGCGGGCAAAAGCTAGTTTTCTATATTATACACCGAACATTCTTCATACAGTCTTATTATAATTCATGTTCAATAATACTAGACATAATTAAATATTAACCAGTATCAAGATCGTTTAATCCAATTTCCCCAGTATTGCACGCTACAAATTTTTTTTTCCCTATTTGCCATGAGATTCTGGTACACCTATAATAATACTAAAGTTGGCATGTTCACAGTACTCATACGCAATTTCACTATGCCTTAGGGTTAATCCGGCCCTGCACACGTTAATTTAGACACTATACAAACACAATTATCAATACGTAGCGCGTGCCAAATTTAGTATTAACCTTAGACACTAAGCACTTACAAATTATAAAAGATTAAAATACTTTGTTACATTAAGTGTTTAATTTGGTTGCAATTTCAAATCAGGGGCCTTACTCCCGAAACTGATACGATTTCGATTTACGAGTCTGATCCGATTTCGATTTTGATCTAGATTCGATCCTGATGCGTACTCCCGAACAAAATCGTATCGAAATCAAGATCGCGTTGAGATCGTGTCTTATCAGCGTCGTTAGCTGTATCCGGTTGATGACGTCACGTCCACAAAGTAAACAAGTTACAGCTGAGTGCCGTAGTCTATGGTGAAGATTATTAAAAATATGTAAAAATTATATATTTTTCACATTAAATATAATTTTATATTTGTTTATTCAAATGGATCAGCCTCAATCTTATGCAATGGTAGGTTTATAAAGGTTATTTTTCTAAAAAAAACTGTGACCATAAACAATAGTTTTGTTAGTCCTGTTTTTATTATTTGACGTTCTGTAAAATGTCAAAGTCATATTATGATAATCTAATTTGACAGAAACATAGAAAGTCAAGTGTTGTGACGTACTTTGTATATTCAAAGACAGATTGAGACAAATGAAGTCTTCATATTATTATGATACATTATTATAGATCATATTATGTAGACTTCGTTTGTCTCGGTCCCTGTCTTAAGTGAAAATATATTGTAAAACATGATTGTGTAAACGAATGCTTAAAGGTTTTAAGTAACTTTACCTAATATAACGGTGAGTTGGTTTCTTTATAAGAGGAGTGAAATCTGCGACTAATAAAACGAATAAATAATTTTTAAGGCGATAATTTCATCGAAATTCCTTATAATCCATGTCCATTGCTAATGTGTTGAAGCGGGCAATTATTCGTAAGTTTTACATTTCCTATTCTATTAGGTCCTTTAATAACATTAAATAATGCTTATAGACGACCCATATTATAGTAAAAATCTCATAATTTAGTTCAAATACATTAAAACAAGCAAACTCGATACTATAAATGAGACCTCTTTAGCTATCGTGTAATTTGACGTTTGTTTACGATCCGGCCATTCGATTCTCAATCGATTGATTTCGTCGGGAGTACCAAAAGTTACGATCTAACGAATTTCTCGATCCAGGTTAGTTACAAATTGAGCCACCGCGCGATCGTGCGCTAGTGTAGGTGTCGGGAGTAGCAAAAGCTATTGAGATCGAGCTGATACGATTCTCGATTGTGTCGGGAGTAAGGGGGCAGTCTAATATTTTTGATGCTAAATGTCTGCTTACCTTTAAGAACCATCGACCGTTGATTTGTAACGAGCGAGGGTGCCAGCGACGAAATTGTATGCGATACCACATTGGACGGCATTGGCGAATGCGACGACACAGCATGCGACGAAACCGCATTCGACATAACCGCATGCGGCGAGGCTGCGGCGTGCGAAACCGAATGTGGCAAAATTGACTCGTTCGACGACATTGCATGAGTCGTTGCATGCATCGGCGCGTGCGTAAACACGGGCGAGGCCGGAGGTACGTGCACAGTGAGGAGCGGCCCGTGCGACGTCACCGCGTGCGACGTCACCACCGCGTGTGACGTCACCGCCGCATGTGACGTTACCGCGTGTGACGTCACTGCGTGCGACGTCACCGGCGCTTGTGAAGTCTCCGCGTGCATGTGCGGCGCGCTCGCCAGCAGCTGCGGATGGGCGTGCGTGCATGCGTCGCAGTAGCCCACGCCGCCACACTCGCACATCGCCGGCGTGCCGCTACGCATGTACCTGAAAGGCGTTATAAAACATTTAGTAACTCAACGAAAATAATTAGCCCGGTTAATCGAGTATCCGCTGTACGGTAATACCATGTTGCTAATGGCCCTCGGCAATCGTCGTTTTCTATGGAAATAACAGGCGATGAATAAAAGCGCCAGATGGGTATGTAAAAAGTTGGGACCTACGCCTAATATCTCGCCGAAAGAGAGTGCTGTTGTGTATAGCGCACACACTTGGGCACTATAAAATAGCTCATGCGGAGCTTGTCTGGTTTCAATGAAACTATTATTTTGTCAGGTGAGGTTGTCCGTCTCGCTCGCACGCAGCTGCCGTCTCACTCACCACGCGCGCACGTGCTCCTGGTGCACGTGGCCGTTGTCGACGACGAGGTGCGGCAGCTCGTACGTGTCGGGGTCATCGACCGCCACGTGGATGCCCTCCATCAGGTCCTCCGTCTCGCTGAACTCGCCCATGTCCTCCAACTAAAATGTCATTTCATTTCAAAAGATTAAATAAAAAAATCCTTCTACTATTATAAATGTCAAAGTTTGTGATCATGGATGGGTGTTTGTTATTCTTTCGCGCAAAAACTACAGAACGGATTTTGATGAAATTTGGTATGGTAGTAGTTAAGGATCTGGATTAAAACATGGGCTACATTTTATCCTGAAAAAGCATGCTGTGCCCGTGGGACTGTATTTACGCGGGCGGAACCGCAGGCAAAAGCTATTAAAATCTCATATCTATTAAATACAATCATCATAATCTATTAAAACATTGAAAATCACGAGCGCACACGCACATACGGACACGCACATAAGGGTTGTAACCCTTCGGAAATATATGCGAACCTGGCTTAGTGACGTCATGCATACTGGAGAGATAGTTTATTAGTTTTTCCCGAAACAGAGAAACAATAATGCGATTACGAAAGCGAGAATAGGTAGGTAATATATGTGCGTCTGCGCTTGCGTTGGCAACGGTACTGGATAGGCGAAAACGGGGCGAGGTGCGGTGAAGCGCGAGGGGAAGCGCATTCCAGCGAGGTTCGCAGATATTTTAGCCCAAGAGCTACTGAGAAATTTAGAGTAGGTATTTGAGGCACGATGAAACCTTGTCCTGTACTTCTCCTATTGTACCTCAACACGAGAATGCAGGCCTGGCTGGTCAGAAGCGGAACTTAGCCAAGTTACAAATTTTTGAAAAGTCCATTTTTTAATGCCAAAAATCCATGTTTGAGGCGCTTTGAAATTTGGATATACAGTTAGTATAATGAATAAGAAGTTGGGGGAAAAAAAGGCCATGTAATTTAGTTGGAACTTTAACCTAGCTATGTCAGTTTAAAAGTAAATAAACTGGCTTTCGATTCATGATTTTCTGACATCTATTGGTCATTTTATGAACTGCAATATACGTACGGGCGAAAATGCGACATCTATGAAGCCCTCAAAGAACTACGTGGTCAAAAAATGAAATAATTGCGTATTGTGCAATAAACTTACTCGTCAAAATGTATTTATAAAACAAATAGGTATTATGAAATAGAAATGGCATACGAACCAGCATAACCTACCATCTACATGTTTTAGATAATAGTTTAGTTAACTATAAACGTAAAAGCGACATCTAGGAAGAATCAAAGAACTATGTGGTCTTGATAATTTTCGCAAAGTCGATATGAGTCGTTTTTAATTGATTTTCCTATAAAAATCGAAGACACCCATTCGTTGTTTATACAATATTGTGTGCAATAAAATTATATATTGTGCAATAGTCTAATTTACTCGACAAATTGTATATAAAAAACAAATCTAGACACGCGGTAGTGTGTCAAGCCAAGCCTAGATGTCGCTTTTACGTTTATAGTTAACTAAACTATTATCTAAAACATGTAGATGGTAGGTTATGCTGGTTCGTATGCCATTTCTATTTCATTAATACCTATTTGTTTTATAAATACATTTTGACGAGTAAGTTTATTGCACAATACGCAATTATTTCATTTTTTGACCACGTAGTTCTTTGAGGGCTTCATAGATGTCGCATTTTCGCCCGTACGTATATTGCAGTTCATAAAATGACCAATAGATGTCAGAAAATCATGAATCGAAAGCCAGTTTATTTACTTTTAAACTGACATGGCTAGGTTAAAGTTCCAACTAAATTACATGGCCTTTTTTTCCCCCAACTTCTTATTCATTATACTAACTGTATATCCAAATTTCAAAGCGCCTCAAACATGGATTTTTGGCATTAAAAAATGGACTTTTCAAAAATTTGTAACTTGGCTAAGTTCCGCTTCTGACTAGCCAGGCTTGCATTCTCGTGTTGAGGTACAATAGGAGAAGTACAGGACACGGTTTCAACGTGCCTCAAATACCTACTCTAAATTTCTTAGTAGCTCTCCAGCTATTTCCGACGGCTTGTATGTGTGCGTGTGTGTGGAAACGGCTAGTATAAAATAAAAATAACAGATACCTTCGGATTAGGGTTTGAATGTGCCTCCTTGATATGAGCTTCACATTGCTTCTGTTTCTTGAAAGCTTTGTTGCATTTTCCACACGTGTACAAGCCAAGTCTATCCAAGTCTTCACTATAGATGTCCGTTTTATCCGCCTCTTGCATTTCCTTTTCCATACTCATTGCATATTTACTTGAGTACAGACTCTTATCGTTGTACAGTATATGTTTGTCCTGGTATAACGTCTTGGGAACTGTACTTTCTAACGATAACTCAACAATGGAATCCGGTAAAGTCGCTACATTGTCCACTATGCATGAGTTCGTCATCTGAAAAGAGATATTGCTTTAAAACCCACATTTAATATTTTTTGGGTTGTGTTTCGACGAATGACTGAGGGTGACAACGCGTTTAAAATATAAGGAAAGGGGCTGCAACAAGTTACGTCTTATATCAGAGCTTCCCAAAGTTTTTTTTTACTTTCATGACCTTGGAAATGTGCTTTTTCTTAAGCTATTTTTTTTTTCCAGGTTTATGTTATCCGATTGATAAATAACAAAAAATCCGTAATTTACATAAAAATAAGTAGCTTAACGTTTCCTTAAAATCTCGCTACTGATGGACACACACTGTCGTACGCCACGCCCGCTTTCAAGGTCCCGCGGACGCCGCTTAGTATCGCCGCGCGTTTATGAATCAACGTTCATTATTGTATAGTATAATTTCGTGAATTATCTTAAATTATTAAGGTCACATGTTATATATTTTTGAAATGAGAATCGACCAATATAATCGCTGTCCTTGAAAATTATTTTTTTACTCGGAAACAGGCTGTATACCAGAATATATTATTGTTGTTATTTCGTTTTATGAATTTCATAAAGAAAACATACCTTATCAATATTGAGATCAGCGACTGGGTTCTCAATGATGATGGTGGTGTGAGGCTCATAGTGCTCCTTCAGGTGGTGGTAGAACTTCAGCTGCTCCTCGCCATAGAACTCTCCACATATCTGGCAGATCAGCAGTGGACGCATCTGAGGATAAGCAATTGCTGTAAATTCAACCAAAAGCATTATCAGCTGGGTTTCCTTTGAATATTTAGGTTTATTTGGTGGGTGTCTCTGCCGGAAACTTTAGGTCGTTTAAAGAGCCTCTTAAAACAAATAGTCATGGTCTACATGCTCGGGCGTAAATTTTTTGTTACTTTCTTTTAATTTTCTAAAAGACCATTTCAAGGAAAGTCGTACAGTCGCTATTTGCTCGCACCCCGCGCTTATGAGTTTTTTTTTTTTTTGCGGATGTGACGCATTTTTATTCCTAAGCCTAGCTTTAGTTAAAAGTGATCGGTAAGACTTAAGAGTTACTTATTCGATTACATGACCTTTTGCAGAATGTTAAAAAATCCACTATAAATAGTAATATGTACATACAAATTTAATTTCTTCTGTTTAGAACTATCTAGGAAAATATATACCTGATGTGTAGGTGGCGTAGCAAAGGTGTCTGGTAAAATTTCCTCATGAGGACCTTCTTCGCCACAGTTGATTACTACGAGATCCTGAAAATATTAAATAAAATATTATCAGGGGGACAATTAAATTAATTATCGGTTAAATACCGTTTGGATTTTCAGGCTATCCCGCTTGCACGCACTATTTGACGCGTATGCAAATGAGATTATATCGAAAACATTTGATTATATCGAAAAAGAATTGGGCTTCTATAATAACTCCCCACACCGATCTCGGTGACGGTGGCCGGTATCATTGAAACCAGGCCAGTTACGCAGGAGTAATTTTATAGTGCCCAAGTGTGTGCGCAGTACACAAGAGCACTCTCTCTCTTCCTGTACTCTCGTAATCCAGTGGGACGGATTACCGACACGACTGACAAGAGGAGGTGCAGCTGTCCGACTTTTAACATGCCCATCCGACGCATGGGTCATCTTTCTTGTCAGACAATCAGGTGATCAGCCTGCATTGTCCTAACCAAACTTGGAAACAACATTTTTTGTTGTTCCAATGCGGGAATCGAACCCACGACCGTCGAGTCGAGAGTCAATGCTCTAACCACTAGACCACAGAGGCTTTGGGCTTTTATACAGTAGCATCGGCCCGCAGCTTCGCTTCTATTAAATCCATTTTTTCCATAAACGTTTTGATGCCCATTCCATTCTCTCGGAAGGTGATTAAGTTTATATATTTCAAAACAAAACTTTTAGACCCCTTTTTGGTAAACACCTCCGTAATATTTTTTCGTCGGAAAAGATAACACGGCGATATTCTTTAGACGGATTCTTTTCGCCTTTAGGTTATTTGTCCAAGCCGGTGGTAATTGTAATCTTTATTCTGTCTGTCTTAAACAATTAAATTTTGTAGTAAAAAAAATATTTTTTAACTATTTTTTGTACCTGCTGGGGAGTGCTGCCCCCGTTGTTCCGTTTCAGTTTCTTGGAGATCCGTTTCTTGTGCGGCAGACTCTTCTTGCTGTGCAGTTTGTTGTGTCCGGGGGAAGCGCCCGCGCACATCTCCAGCACTCCACCCGCTTGACCCGACAGCATTGGACTATCGTTCTGAAATATTAGTGATTCTTGATGTTATTATTGAACTGAAACTTCTTTGGGCTTGTTGAACTGAAACTTGTTTGAGTGAAGTTTAAAGTAGCGTCACGTAAAAGGAAAAATTCTTGTTTTAAACACTTGAGACGATAAATTAACTTATTCTGAAAGGATTTCGTAATGTCATGGGATACTCTTCCCAACTTACCTGTCCGGTAGTTGTGGTATAGTATACGGGTATGCGACCCCGGCTTCCCTAGCTATTACTGTCCTATGTCCTATCCCTTGCCCTCCTGGGCGGTAATATCCTACATTCCCTATTTCCCACTCTAACTTACCAATCTTCCTTTCCACACCACCTATCCATCCCTTTCCCTATTCCTACCCTCTCCACCAATCCGTGGAAACGCAATGGATAATCAAAAATAATTTAATTATCCAAAATGGCGGCGATGTGGTTCGCCACCCATCACGTCTCGTTTCTCGCGGAGGCGAAAAGCGGACCATGGAGAGACGCTTGGCTACGTTGAATGTAAGAGGAGGAATGGATGATAAGAATGAAAGTGGACGAAGCGAAAGAAGTATGTAAGGATCGTAGCAAGTGGAAAGAAGTGGTCTCTACCTACCCCTACGGGAAAGAGGCGGTCCTGCCTACCCCTACGGGAAAGAGGCGGTCCTGCCTACCCCTACGGGAAAAAGGCGTGATTATATGTATGTATGTATGTAATTGTTGATAATGAAAACACCTAAAGATTTTTTAATATTACTAAAACAGTACTTTTGTAACTTCAATTATAAAAGTTAGACATAATATGCTACCTACAATCCTAAAATCTACAATCTTCTGATTAATTTCGTTGCGGGTCCCAAGACATATTTAGCACTCGGGCACCCCTAGGATCATATCGAAGGGTTTTTTGTGGTTGGTTACCACTGTCGATCCTGGTTACACAGGAGTTGCTGTGGTGGGTGTGGTGGGCCAATTGCCCGTTTAATAATAATATGCTGCCGCTGACATTTTGCAGGCATTATCAAGCTCTAAAACATATGTTTAGAACGGATTTATAATATACCTTTAAACATTCGTCAAAACCGTTTTCGTCCAACTCATTTTCTCCGATTTGTTTTGCAGATCCAACTTGTCTATTAATTTTTCGGGTTAATATATTATTATTATAGCCTATGATACTCACAAATACTTCTTTTTGTTGGTAAAATAATTTTCAAAATCGGTTCAGTGGGTCTAAAAATAACCCCTTACAACCTCACAAACTTTACCTCTTTATTATATTAGCATAGATATTATTACGAACACACAAAGAGACTAGCGCCATCTAGCGTCAACCAATAAAACCACTTGGTATGAACAAAGACAACGTGAAACCCCCTGCTCAATACTAGATGGCGCTACTGTGCGAACTTTTCAGAAAAGTCCAACCCGATTACGCGAGTCGGAAACTTTCTGGAATAGTCTGGGACTCGATTCGGCCCATATAAATAGCCGCAGGAATGCGAGCGAGAGAGTTCGATTTGAACAGCGAAAAAGGCGATTTCGAAGTGAAAACTGGTGATCAAGAGTCATACCAGTGAGTGAAACCTACGACTTGGCATACGACCTAGGACACCGCTAGTGCTTAGTGCTTAATGTTGGACCTAGTGCTTTGTAAAATTAATAAATATTATCATTATTTTTAGCAATCTTCCGCCAAATAATACCCACAACCTGCAAGCAAATGTATGTGTCAGCAAAGTTCGTTAGTTAGTCGTTCGTGACTAACGAACTTTGTTCGCAGGTCCACTTCCTGAGGATGCTCCGGGTTCGGGGCGAAACGCGCGTCGAGCTTTGCAACCTTCATGGTGGTGTGGGGCTTTGCACGATCTTGCTGACATTATTTATTTATTTAGGAAAACTTACAGCTAGAACATAATATACTTTTGACATAGTACAAGAAGGCCAATTAAAAGTTTTCACAGATAGAAGTAAAGTATAGTAAAAAATAAGAATGTTAGACAGCAAACAAACAGCAAACAAGAATTAAACACTATTTGTAACAAATGTAAAAAAAAAATTATAATAATAATAATATATTTTAAAAACAAATATATAGGTAATAATAGTTATTGCTAAAAAAAGTAGTCACTGAGGTTGTTCTTTAGTGTACTGATACTAGTAAAAAATAAGTCAAAGTCGATGCTCCGAGACGCTTCATTGAATGCTCTGCTTGATCTAAAAACAAAGGAATTCCGACGATAGTTCGTTGATACTGGGGGAACGTACAGAGGTTGATGTTTCCTGAGTGATAATGATGGAACACTTATATTAATTTTTTCAATAAGTTCGGGACAGTCCACTGTACCATTAACTAGTTTGAAAAGAAAAAGTATATCGGCTATTTTTCTGCGCTCAAACAATGGAAGAATATGAAATTTTTCGCAACGTTTCAAGTAGTTCGGTAAATAAGTTTTAGATTTAAATTGGATAAGTCTTAAAAATTTCTTTTGGATTTTTTCAATGCGCTCAATATATGTGAGATAATTGGGATTCCAAATTGGAGAACAGTATTCCAAATGAGTGCGGACAAAGGTACAATACAATATTTTAATTGTTTTTATGTTATTAAAATCTGCTGCAATCCTAGAAATAAAACCAAGTGACTTTGATGCTTTATTAACTATGTTATTTATATGCGAGTCAAATAGAAGCTTGGAGTCGAATGTTACACCCAGGTCCTTAATGGAGTGAACTCGTGTTATAGATATGTTAGAAAATTTATAATCATATTTTATTGGGGTAGGTTTACGGCTGTAAGAACAAACGCAACATTTAGATACATTTAGATCCAGTCGATTAGATATGCAGTAATTGTAAAAGTTGTTGATTTCGTTTTGAAGTTTAAAAGCATCATCAACGTTTTTAATTTGTTTTAAGATCTTCATATCATCAGCAAACAGCAATACCTTGGAGTTCGAAAATTGTGTGGATACATCGTTGATGAATATATTAAACAACAGAGGACCCAATAAAGAGCCCTGGGGAATACCTGAAGGGATGAATGAGGTTCTTGACGAAAATCCGTTTAGGACAACGGTTTGACATCGGTTGTGGACATAGGATTTGAACCATCTGAACAAGTCACCCCTTATGCCAATGTCTAGAAGTTTGCGCAACAGAACAACATGATCAAGACGGTCAAAACATTTAGCATAATCCGTGTAAATAACGTCTACTTGCGTTCTCTCCGACATACATTTACTTATGAATTCACTACAAATAACCAAGTTGGTAGTAGTCGATCGTCCTGTAAGGAATCCATGTTGACTCTCACTCATACTTTGCTTTAACAATGCGCTTACCTGGCCGTGTACTATTCTTTCGAATATTTTAGCGAAGATACAGAGTTTAGATATAGGTCTATAATTTTGAACATTATCCTTTGGCCCTTTTTTATGGATAGGAGTTATAAAAGCTGATTTCCATATTGTGGGCATAACGCCCTCAGCCAGTGACCGCTTGTAGAGAATCGAAAGTGGTGCACTAAGGCCATCTGCACATTTGCGGATAAACAATGGAGAGATCTTGTCTGGACCGGCAGATTTATTAATGTCGACAGTGGCAAGTAACTTGTATACTTCCGACTCTCTGACTTCTATCGATGGTATGTCTGCAATGCTATTTGGGAGCGGCGTGGACTGTAACGAGTCTTCGGAAAGGGTATCGATATTACAAACAGTGCTACTGGAGAGAAAGTTAGAATTGAAGTAGTCACAAAACATATTGCTTGTGTGGTGGTGGTGTTTGCACGATCTTGCATCTGAGTACACGCATAAGCAGTGTGGGAGGAGGGAGGTGCGTTACGCATGCTTATGCGTGCACTCACACATTTGCTTGCAGGTTGTGGGTATTATTTGGCGGAAGATTGCTAAAAATAATAATAATATTTATTAATTTTATGTTATGGATTTCCGCAAAGTAACGCCTGATTCTATTAACTATCTAGTGCTTTGTGTTGGACTAAGTGCTAGTAAATAAAGTCTTCAAAACAGTCAGCAGGTCTTTCTCTCCAAATCCTATGAACCCTAACACGTAACAATATTGATGACACTTGGTCTGCTACCATAACTTTATAATATGTTCATTTACATTATAAATACAAATACTAAACAAATATAAGCATGCCTGAAAAAATAGTTTAATTAAGTCTACAAAAATTTAATTAAGGTGCTCTCTCACCTGGAGCAATCGCGTGTAATTAAACGTTATAGATTCGACTTTGAGTATTACATAATACTACCTCCCTGACTATCGAGCATTCGCGTGTAATGTAACGTTATAGATTCAACTTTGAGCATTATATTACAATACTACCTCCCTGACTGACGAGCAGTCGCGTGTAGTGTAACGTTATAGATTCGACTTTGAGCGCCGAGCGAACGGGATCATTACAAGGTGCGCATTGTAACGCTCGGTAATCCTCCTACACTGATGTAATGTTCGGATATGTAACGTTAGTCATTACATTACACGCGAATGCTCCAGGTGAGGGAGCACCTTTGCATTAATTTTCTTAGTTTCCCGTTCAATATACTTACAATTTAAATTAGGTAGGTAATTAAATGTTATCTATACTTCTATACTAATAATAATATAATAAAGAGGAAATGTTTGTTTGTTTGTTTGCATCGAATAGGCTCCCGAAACTACTGGACCGATTTTGATGAAATTTGGTAGGTACAGATATAGAGTAGACGACAGAGAAGGACATAGGCTACTTTTTACCGCGGCAAAATGTAAGGTTCTTGCGGGGTTATCTTTTGCGCGTACGAAGTCGCGGGCAACATTTAGTTAATTATACGATTAGGAAAATTGTAAGGAAAACAATATTTAGGTATGTGAAAAATGAATAAACTTACTTTTAGTTCAGTCTTATCCTTCTCAAACCAGTTGGTTTCCGGGCATCGCTTCATCTCCTGTAACGTCGGTAGGGGAGGCAGCGAAGGCACTTGCACCGACATTGTGTCCGGTGGAGGCTGCTGTATCAAAATAAAAAAGTTTTATTTCCATATGGGTTACAAAGTAATGCTTAAAGATTTAAAGAATTGTCCCTACTTGATGCCTACCACCGGTTCGGGAACTAACCCGGCGAGAACCGGCGTAAGAAACTCGCAAATCTATCAGATACAATAAAGATTTTATTTATTTATACATTATATTTTTTACTGCCTGTCCACATTTCCACGTCACAACGTACGTCAAGGTGAAACGGCGCGGTGTCGTGGTACGGTGCGTAGCCGCGTCGTGCCACGGTGGACTGTAATAGCAGTCCATCTTTGGAACGAGACAGCTATTCATTCACTGGTACTGTTTCACGTTGACGACGTTATATGGAAATGTAGACTGGCCCTTGCAACAGAAAAAACAGCACTGTAAATAGAACTCTGCGATAATACAATAGAGTTGAAAATTGAATGGTCAAGTGTCAAATGTCAGATTTGACAGCTCCACATGATTTTCAGCTCTTCTGTAGGTACTATCGCACAGTTCTATTTACAGTGCTGCTTTTCTGCCCCGACCACTAAAAGACGCTCGTGGGAACGTGGCCTTTAGGCTCTTCAAAACGTTACCTGCCAACAACAAACTTGGAAACAATATTTTTGTTGTTGTTTCAATGCGGGAATCGAACCCACGACCTCCGAATCGAGATCCGAGCTCTAACCACTAGACCACGGAGGCTGTGATGTACTTTATAATCAGCAAAGAAATGTAATTACCAAGGTTTGACCGTATGCTGAGTCTAAAATTACGTTCCCAGCAACATCTCCCCTAACTGATGAAATCTGAAAATAATTTAAAAATAACTTAGAAGAATACCAATGTAAGTATTAGTTAGTATTGGAAGATCAGTGACTAACGCACACAGCGCTCACTTTAGTCTGCACTCTGCATTTGTTAGGGATGGATGTGACATAATAATATGCAATATAATACCATGGCGCCAGAGATCGATGTAACTATATTAATATGCAATATAATACCATGGTGCCAGAGATCGATGTAACTATATTAATATGCAATATAATACCATGGTGCCAGAGATCGATGTAACTATATTAATATGCAATATAATACCATGGCGCCAGAGATCGATGTAACTATATTAATATGCAATATAATACCATGGTGCCAGAGATCGATGTAACTATATTAATATGCAATATAATACCATGGTGCCAGAGATCGATGTAACTATATTAATATGCAATATAATACCATGGCGCCAGAGATCGATGTAACTATATTAATATGCAATATAATACCATGGCGCCAGAGATCGATGTAACTATATTAATATGCAATATAATACCATGGCGCCAGAGATCGATGTAACTATATTAATATGCAATTTATATAATACCATGGCGCCAGAGATCGATGTAACTATATTAATATGCAATATAATACCATGGTGCCAGAGATCGATGTAACTATATTAATATGCAATATAATACCATGGTGCCAGAGATCGATGTAACTATATTAATATGCAATATAATACCATGGTGCCAGAGATCGATGTAACTATATTAATCTATACTAATATTATAAAGCTGAAGAGTTTGTTTGTTTGTTTGTTTGTTTGAACGCGCTAATCTCAGGAACTACTGGTACGAATTGAAAAATTCTTTTTGTGTTGGATAGTCCAATTATCGAGGAAGGCTTTAGGCTATATAGCATCATGCTAAACTCAATACGAGCGGAGTACCAATCAAGAATGTTACAAAATCGGGGGTCTTTTTTTCCTTTTGAGGGCTTTCGCTACGTACGCTGCGGAAACGGTTAAAGTTTCGCTAAAATGATGTATGGCAGAATTGTTCCCCTTTAAAAGTTCTAAAAAAAAGTCCGCGACAGTATATGTCTATCTTTTAAGGTTGGCTCACTATAACCTTTTTATACTTACCAAATTTGTTCTAAAAGTAAGCATTATTTGTGAAGGTGTTTTCATAAAGATTATATTAATCCTTATCCAAGTAAATACGTTATTCATTACAAGCATTTAATCTAGAAGAAATTTGCCGTTTACATCATTTGATTTCAATGAGTATTTTAGAAGATATCGCAGTAATAAAATAATCATGCGCGCTATAGTAAGGCGCGCGGAGCGGGCGGGCAGTCGTGAGGTGGAAGCGCTTCTTCTACGTAAATGAAGTCGCGGGTAAATTTTAGCGATATCCCAAAGTAACTATTCCACGCGGACGAAGTCGCGGGGAAAAGCTAGTATGCAATATAATACCATGGTGCCAGAGATCGATGTAACTATATTAATATGCAATATAATACCATGGTGCCAGAGATCGATGTAACTATATTAATCCATACTAATATTATAAATGCGAAAGTGTGTCTGTCTGTCTGTCTGTCTGTCTGTTACCTCTTCACGCTTTAACCGCTGAACCGATTTTGATGAAATTTGGTACAGAGATACTTTGAGTCCTGGGAAAGGACATAGGATACTTTTTGTCCCAAAAATTTGCGGTGTTCCCGAGGGATAATGTATTATTATTGTGTGTACTTTGACTGTATTTTACTGCTAAACGGTTGAATTGATTTGAATGAAATTTGGTATGGCAGTGGTTAATGCTTTGGACAAACGCCCAGTCTACTTTTTATCCCAAAAATATACAGTGTGCCCGAGGGATAATGTTTTAATTTGTGTACATCCATACTTCCATATCCATCCATCCATACTTATATAATCCATACTAATATTATAAATGCGAAAGTGTGTCTGTCTGTCTGTCTGTCTGTCTGTCTGTCTGTCTGTTACCTCTTCACGCCCAAACCGCTGAACCGATTTTGATGAAATTTGGTATAGGGATACTTTGAGACCCGAGAAAGGACATAGGATACTTTTTGTCCCAAAAATTTGCGGTGTTCCCGTGGGATAATGTATTATTATTATGTGTACTTTGATTGTCTTTTACTGCTAAACGGTTGAATTGTTTTGAATGAAATTTGGTATGGCAGTGGTTTATGCTTTGGACAAACGCGCAGTATACTTTTTAACCGACTTCCCAAAAAAGGAGGCGGTTATTTTTTTTTTGTATGTTCAACGATTACTCCGCCGCCTGTGGGCCGATTTTCATAGTTTTTTCTGTGATGTATAGGGTGTAATCCCAAATTGGTCCTTTTGATATCAAAGTGGTGACCTGATGATGGGATCCATGAGGAATCGAGGGAACTCCTCGAAATTTATATGGACACATATGGCGATTTTGACTTTTTCTGAAGTAGTTCAAGTATATGCTACCAAAAAGTAAGATTTTGCTCCAAGGTATACCCTGGATCCAAAAGTACAGAACAGAACTCCTGGCTCCTTATAGATACATGTTTGGGAATTTCGGCGTTGTTTAAAGAACTGCAAGCATATGCCACCCTGTCAGTTAGAGTAATCATCATCATCATCACCACTATCACACCATACATCATTAGATTATGATGATATAAAAGGTATTTCTCATAGTATTTTACACTAACACGGATATCTTTGAACATTACTCTGCCGTTTATGGACCTATTTGCAAAATTCTTTTGTTGTTGTAAAGGGTTTAGTTCGAAATTGGTCCTTTAGTCACTAAAGTGGGAACCTGATGATGCGATCCATGAGGAATCGAGGGAACTCCTCGAAATTTATATCCACACATATAGTGATTTTGACTTTTACTGAAGTAACACAAGCATATGCTACCAAAAAATAAGATATTGTACCAAGGTATACCCTGGATCCAAAAGCACTGTACAGAACTCCTCAGTCTTTAAAGATATGCGTTTGGAAATTTCGGTATTGTTTAATGAACTGCAAGCATATGCCACTTTATAACTTACAGTAATCATCATCATCATCTTAATAGCAATATTTTATGGAAGCTTGGCCGGTATTCAATTATACATTCGATCGTTTAGTTTAGACGTTCTTAAGACGTATTAACAATAACTTAAGAAAATATATCTCTAAAAAGGGTGAAATTATTATTTTTAAACAAAAAATTAAACCGACTTTCAAAGTAAAAATACACAAAAAAGTATGAAATAAAACTTAATATCTAAATAATCCCCCTTTCAAATTCGGCTAAAATTTTTACTACTTATTTCTCTACTCAATCTTATTCATTTTGAAGTCGGTACCAGCAAATATGAACGTAAGTTCTATAAAATATTGTAGAACATTGTTTGGGCTGGTATCGATTTCAAAATTAATAAGATTGAGTAGAGAAATAGTAAAAATTTTAGCCGAATTTGAAAGGGGAATTATTTAGAGATTAAGTTTTATTTCATACTTTTTTGTGTATTTTTACTTTTTATCCCAAAAAGATAATATATAATATTGTTCCCGAGGGATAATGTACTATTGTGTATATTTTTTTAATGTCTTTCATGGCTTAAGTGTTTAAACCATTGAAATGAAATATGGTATGATGGTGCTTCGGACAAACAATTAGTAATTAAAGAGAGAACGTAAGATAAGGAAGATACAGATTTAACTTAGAGTACAGTCGTAAGTGGCCAAAAAACCCCATTTCTCGCGGGCGGAGCCGCGGGCAAAAGCTAGTAATATTATAAATGCGAAAGTGTGTCTGTCTGTCTGTCTGTCTGTCTGTCTGTTACCTCTTCACGCTTTAACCGCTGAACCGATTTTGATGAAATTTGGTACAGAGATACTTTGAGTCCTGGGAAAGGACATAGGATACTTTTTGTCCCAAAAATTTGCGGTGTTCCCGAGGGATAATGTATTATTATTGTGTGTACTTTGACTGTATTTTACTGCTAAACGGTTGAATTGATTTGAATGAAATTTGGTATGGCAGTGGTTTATGCTTTGGACAAACGCCCAGTCTACTTTTTATCCCAAAAATATACAGTGTGCCCGAGGGATAATGTTTTAATTTGTGTACATCCATACTTCCATATCCATACTAATATTATAAATGCGAAAGTGTGTCTGTCTGTCTGTCTGTTACCTCTTCACGCTTTAACCGCTGAACCGATTTTGATGAAATTTGGTACAGAGATACTTTGAGTCCTGGGAAAGGACATAGGATACTTTTTGTCCCAAAAATTTGCGGTGTTCCCGAGGGATAATGTATTATTATTGTGTGTACTTTGACTGTATTTTACTGCTAAACGGTTGAATTGATTTGAATGAAATTTGGTATGGCAGTGGTTTATGCTTTGGACAAACGCCCAGTCTACTTTTTATCCCAAAAATATACAGTGTGCCCGAGGGATAATGTTTTAATTTGTGTACATCCATACTTCCATATCCATCCATCCATACTATATACTATATACTTATACTATAATATTATAAATGCGAAAGTGTGTCTGTCTGTCTGTCTGTCTGTTACCTCTTCACGCTTTAACCGCTGAACCGATTTTGATGAAATTTGGTACAGAGATACTTTGAGTCCTGGGAAAGGACATAGGATACTTTTTGTCCCAAAAATTTGCGGTGTTCCCGAGGGATAATGTATTATTATTGTGTGTACTTTGACTGTATTTTACTGCTAAACGGTTGAATTGATTTCAACCGTTTAGCAGTAAAATACAGTCAAAGTACACACAATAATAATACATTATCCCTCGGGAACACCGAGTATGAAATTGAAATTTGGTATGGCAGTGGTTTATGCTTTGGACAAACGCCCAGTCTACTTTTTATCCCAAAAATATACAGTGTGCCCGAGGGATAATGTTTTAATTTGTGTACATCCATACTTCCATATCCATACTAATATTATAAATGCGAAAGTGTGTCTGTCTGTCTGTCTGTTACCTCTCCACGCTTTAACCGCTGAACCGATTTTGATGAAATTTGGTACAAATTAAAACATTATCCGTTTTAATTTGTGTACATCCATACTTCCATATCCATACTTAATATTATAAATGCGAAAGTGTGTCTGTCTGTCTGTCTGTTACCTCTTCACGCTTTAACCGCTGAACCGATTTTGATGAAATTTGGTACAGAGATACTTTGAGTCCTGGGAAAGGACATAGGATAATTATTATTGTGTGTACTTTGACTGTATTTTACTGCTAAACGGTTGAATTGGTTTGAATGAAATTTGGTATGGCAGTGGTTTATGCTTTGGACAAACGCCCAGTCTACTTTTTATCCCAAAAATGTACAGTGTGCCCGAGGGATAATGTTTTAATTTGTGTACATCCATACTTCCATATCCATCCATCCATACTAATATTATAAATGCGAAAGTGTGTCTGTCTGTCTGTCTGTCTGTTACCTCTTCACGCTTTAACCGCTGAACCGATTTTGATGAAATTTGGTACAGAGATACTTTGAGTCCTGGGAAAGGACATAGGATACTTTTTGTCCCAAAAATTTGCGGTGTTCCCGAGGGATAATGTATTATTATTGTGTGTACTTTGACTGTATTTTACTGCTAAACGGTTGAATTGATTTGAATGAAATTTGGTATGGCAGTGGTTTATGCTTTGGACAAACGCCCAGTCTACTTTTTATCCCAAAAATATACAGTGTGCCCGAGGGATAATGTTTTAATTTGTGTACATCCATACTTCCATATCCATACTTAATATTATAAATGCGAAAGTGTGTCTGTCTGTCTGTCTGTTACCTCTTCACGCTTTAACCGCTGAACCGATTTTGATGAAATTTGGTACAGAGATACTTTGAGTCCTGGGAAAGGACATAGGATACTTTTTGTCCCAAAAATTTGCGGTGCTCCCGAGGGATAATGTATTATTATTGTGTGTACTTTGACTGTATTTTACTGCTAAACGGTTGAATTGATTTGAATGAAATTTGGTATGGCAGTGGTTTATGCTTTGGACAAACGCCCAGTCTACTTTTTATCCCAAAAATGTACAGTGTGCCCGAGGGATAATGTTTTAATTTGTGTACATCCATACTTCCATATCCATACTTCCATATCCATATCCATACTAATCCATACTAATATTATAAATGCGAAAGTGTGTCTGTCTGTCTGTCTGTTACCTCTTCACTCTTTAACCGCTGAACCGATTTTGATGAAATTTGGTACAGAGATACTTTGAGTCCTGGGAAAGGACATAGGATACTTTTTGTCCCAAAAATTTGCGGTGTTCCCGAGGGATAATGTATTATTATTGTGTGTACTTTGACTGTCTTTTACTGCTAAACGGTTGAATTGATTTGAATGAAATTTGGTATGGCAGTTGTTTATGCTTTGGACAAACGCGCAGTCTACTTTTTATCCCAAAAATATACAGTGTGCCCGAGGGATAATGTTTTAATTTGTGTACATCCATACTTCCATACTTCCATATCCATACTATAATATTATAAATGCGAAAGTGTGTCTGTCTGTCTGTCTGTTACCTCTTCACGCTTTAACCGCTGAACCGATTTTGATGAAATTTGGTACAGAGATACTTTGAGTCCTGGGAAAGGACATAAGATACTTTTTGTCCCAAAAATTTGCGGTGTTCCCGAGGGATAATGTATTATTATTGTGTGTACTTTGACTGTCTTTTACTGCTAAACGGTTGAATTGATTTTAATGAAATTTGGTATGGTAGTGGTTTATGCTTTGGACAAACGCGCAGTGTACTTTTTATCCCAAAAAGATAGAGTCTTCCCGAGGGATAATGTATTATTTTGTGTACTTTGACTGTCTTTTACTGCTAAAAGGTTGAATTGATTTGAATGAAATTTTGTATGGTAGTTGTTTACGCTTTGGACAAACGTGCAGTCTACTTTTTATCCCAAAAAGATATATAATAGTGTTCCCGAGGGATAATGTACTATTGTGTATATTTTTTTAACGTCTTTCATAGCTTAAGAGTTTAAACCGTTTAAATGAAATATGGTATGATAGTGCTTCGGACAAACAATTAGTAATTAAATAGAGAACGTAAGATAAGGAAAATACAGATTTAACTTAGAGTACAGTCGGGAGTGGCCAAAAAACCTCATTTCTGGCGGGCGGAGCCGCGGGAAAAAGCTAGTATGCAATATAATACCATGGCGCCAGAGATCGATGTAACTATATTAATATGCAATATAATACCATGGTGCCAGAGATCGATGTAACTATATTAATATGCAATATAATACCATGGTGCCAGAGATCGATGTAACTATATTAATATGCAATATAATACCATGGTGCCAGAGATCGATGTAACTTTATTAATATGCAATATAATACCATGGTGCCAGAGATCGATGTACCTATATTAATATGCAATATAATACCATGGTGCCAGAGATCGATGTAACTATATTAATATGCAATATAATACCATGGTGCCAGAGATCGATGTAACTATATTAATACAAGAAATACAAAACAGACCAGCAATGGACAGCTCATAAAATGTAGAAACAGATATTTTATACAATTTATCCAGATGTTGTTTAAGAATAGAATGTTTAATATGGAACTGTCCTTTCAGTATCTCTCCGAAAGTATAGGATGTACCCAAAATTCTCTATTTCTTCTTCTTTTTCTGTACTACTGTCAAGTATAAAATACATCGCGATCTCTGCGCGATTTCCATAGTAAGAACGTTCCTACTGTTCTGCCGACAGAATCATCGAAGATGTGTGTCGTGTGCTTTGAGTCTGTGAAAAATTCGCGAACGACTTTTTGCACGCCATGTAGACTTTCTGTGCGCCACAGACTTGATCACACAAAAAGTGTACCGTCTGTGCTGCACCTTACTTACTAGTAATAAGTTTCTAAGATAACTGTATTTTCTTGAGGCACATCAACTAATGACCACGGTACACCAGTGTGCCGCAGTATGCACTTTGAGGAACACTGATTTAGATGACAGAACAATGTTTGATGGGTCAGCAAATATTATAAAAACATAAGCAATTGAACCTTCTGATGTCCATGTATGTGATGTGTAGCCCTGGCATTTTGAGCAAGGTGGGCCATGAGTACCGCAAGGCGCCCTTCCGCGTCCAGTATATCTTCCACCCATGGTCCATCACTCACCTGCTCCCCCACTGACACCTGCCTGAGGATACACATTACACATGTTCAAATTCATTCATATTTTATAAGGAACATAAAACAGAAAAACCATGTTGCTAATATGTCTTCGAGAACTGTTATTTTTCTTATATCATGTCACTTCTGCAGAAAAACGAAAGTTGCCAATAATTATAGACATTAACATACTGTACAATGTACATATGGCAGTTGTTACTAAATACGGTAATTGTTAACAAGTGGGGCTCCACCTTGAAACGACTGCAAATTTTTTTTATTGCATATTTTCATTATAAAACAGTCTGTTATGCAATATTAAGGTGGCGGAAGACAAAAAAAAAATATATAAAAAACATGTCAACCTCAAAAATACCCAGCGTAAAATAATGTTTGTGTAGTTTTGGGTTAGGTTAGTTAGGTTAGAACTTTTTTATCTTGTTCAAAACGTCTTCGGAGTGGTAACACGGCCTCACAAAAACCTGGTGTGAAATATCGTTTATGTAGTTTTGGGTTAGGTTAGTTAGGTTAGAACTTTTTTATCTTGTTCAAAACGTCTTCGGAGTGGTAACACGGCCTCACAAAAACCTGGCGTGAAATAACGTTTATGTAGTTTTGGGTTAGGTTAGTTAGGTTAGAACTTTTTTATCACGTTAAAAACGTCTTCGGGGCGGTAACACGGCCTCACAAAAACCTGGCGTGAAATAACCTGTGTGTAGTTTTGGGTTAGGTTAGGTTAGAACTTTTTTATCATGTTAAAAACGTCTTCGGGGCAGTATTTTTTTTTTAATTTTTTTTGGTCTTCCGCCACCTTAATATTGCATAACAGACTGTTTTATAATGAAAATATGCAATAAAAAAAAATTGCAGTCGTTTCAAGGTGGAGCCCCACTTGTAAATATTTACTCTAAATACTATTAGGTTATAGAATATTGTCGATGGACATGCAAAATGTGGTCATGCTTATATTAACCCTAGATACCTAACCTCCGTCAAAGCGACGGGCAACACAACATAATTAAAAAAACAATTCTATACTATTTCATGCCATGACTTGGACATGGACAATGCTTCGGTTCGGCTAGTTAATGCTGGTGCTGGGTGAGCTTATTGTTATAGTGTATATGTGACCATAAAATTGTAAAAACCGTTGATTGTAATATAACTAGTTAATATAATGTCAAAAGACTGCAGACCCGAATATTCTGCTTATAATTTAACACATAATTTTTTTTTGTTAGATTATAAATATATAGCAAAAAATCTTTCGGCTAGTATTTAGAGTCATGCCCCACATTTATCCTATTAGTAGGTTTATGGTAATTTTACGGCAGAAAGGTCCTCTAAATATTAGTTTGATATTAATATTTTGAATAAGAAATATTTTTATGATAATGCGGTCTCACAAAAACCCGGCGTAAAATAACGTCTGTGTAGTTTTGGGTTAGGTTAGTTAGGTTAGAACTTTTTTATCTTGTTCAAAACGTCTTCCGAGTGGTAACACGGCCTCACAAAATCCCAGCGTGAAATAACACCTCTTAAACATAGACATAACTTCAAACTTTAACCATTAATAACTTCTAAACAGGGGGTCTCGCCCCTCTCCCCCCTACCCCCCTCACCACCCCTCCGCCCCTAAACAAGGGGACATGGTCCTAAATTTTTACCGACATTGCCTGTCATTTCAACTTGTATGTTTGATGTATATTTTTGTGTAAATTGTGATTATTTTATTTTTATCATGTTTTTGTTTAATGAAGGTCTGCTCCACCAAGAGCTTAGTAGAGGAGATTTGAATGATACTTCTGCAACGCAAAGCAACCAGTAAAATACATCAGTAAAGAGCAGCAATCTCCGAGTCGAGCTTCCGAGTTGGATTATAGAATAAATAAGAGTCATCAGCTTCTTCAGAAGGTAAAAAACGAGAACATATCATACACCTGGTGCAACAACGACATAAATAACAAATGACGTTTTTTTCAGGAGAGCGATTTAAAAGTTGCTTTCTTATTAAAATGAAATGTACTTATTATCCTTTGATAAATCAGTCATTATACTGCTGTTTATAATGTATTAAGTTATTTTATTCTGCAACAAAGGTTGTTTCAGAATGAAATAACTTAAGTAAGCTGCATATTTTTATTGGTTTTTATCACAATAAATACATTTATGACGTTATAGCGCAGAAAATGAAATTGAAACTAGAACTTTTCTGTGCTATAACGTCATAAAGGCTCAACTAAACAACATACCAACACTATTAATTTGTGTTATTCTGGCATATATAATTGTTCATTTCACCTTTCAGTGTGTAAAAACACTTTTTTCTGTTTATCTCTAAAAAGTTATGAAATCTAGACAAAATCGTGCCAAGTCTAAGGTTCCTTACTGCGATTTCTTTATTATTATAGTTAAGATGTATCTCAGTTTTTAATAAAATACCTATTTTGTTGACCAGATTTTTTAAGGATTTTTCCCACGTCATTGAAAATTCTACACAAAATATTTTTTAACATGAATAAAAGCTATTAAAAAGCGTGTTTCTATATCCAACTTAAACACAGCTTTTTTGTTTAATTGAAGCAACCGCACCATTGTTTTACCTTGTCCTTTATACTTAATGTTATTTAAATTAAAAATAAAATGCATTACATTAAAAAAATACATCTAAATTAAAAAATTCTATTAAAATAATCAACTACAAAAAAAAAATGGTTTACTGTAGTGTATTTCTAAGACAGTAAAGATAAAATTATTGTAATAAATGACAGAAAAGCTGTCTAATTATAATAAAAAATAGAACCACAATGTCAGAACTTAGGTCAGAACTGTATACTTGTGTCGTTATTGCACTAAAATTCAATGCAATATTTGTTATTATTACCTTTAAATGCGCGCAACTGACCAATTATGATGTTCTTGCACTAGCGCTTACAAAATCTTGGCAAAACCACAATGACATTTACACCCTCAGTGAGTAATTTTAAGGATTACTTTTATATTGTTCACCGGATTTAGACGCATGATTGACACCATTTGTGATCAAAAAGTCATTTTACGCCTATTGTAAGGTGGTAATTGTGGCTAAATCCTTTATATCTCTATAAAACTACAAATTACCCTCAGTTTCTCTTCCAACTGAATAAGGTTTTTTATCAATAAATCAACAAACCTGCACATTTGAGACTGAAAGTTCTGTGAATGCATAAGCGTGACGACTCTGCCTTCGCCATCGTCTTGTATGTTTAGAGCTAGAGAATTGGCATCCACATGTACAGCCTAAAACATAAAAATATTATACCTTCTTTGTAAATAACCAGAACATGTAAGGGATAAATTCCTCACTTTGAACTGAGGTTTAGTTATTTACGTGTAGCAAATTAGATACAACCAGTCGAAAAAAATACTTCATACCTCTGGGGGCTGCGAATTGATATAATGCGTAACCGCTTCATCCATTTTGTCCCCTAATAAATGGGATTCTACGTTCCTCATATTAAACTCCTTTTATTTTTGATATAAAAGTTTATTTTCCATTATTATGGTTAACTTCATAACTACATGACAGCTGTTTATTACTCAAGGCCATTTTCAACTACCTATTCATAGAAATCAAAGTACACATAAGTTATTATTTAAAATAGTTGAAACGTTTAGATACTAAATTCATTGTTTAAAGTTATTTATATAATTAATGAAAAGTTTATAGATTTTAGGCACATTGAACAATAAACACAAAGAAAATTAATAAAGAAACTGAGAAGTTGTTTTTTTTTTATATAAGGCGTCGGCTTATAACCATTTGCCAGTGTCAAGTAAAAAAGGCGGGAAATAGAATATTCCTTCAAATTTTCATCACCGTATTACTAAAATATAGTAAATCGTCAATTATGTAGTCTAGTATATGTGTGTTATATTTCTATGGTCTAGTAAAAGTCCATATAATAGACGGAGTAGTCAAGTGTAGTCAATGAGTCAAGTCAGTCGATTCAGTAAAGTAAGAATAAAGTGGAAAAGTGGCAGACGCTATTCTGAAAGTTTCAAGGGGGTTTTGGCGGGAAACTCAATTTAGCACGCATTTTGTAGTTGCAATAACACAAATCAAAAAAAAAACACACAAAAACACAACATTGCTGATTGAAGTTCCCGACAAAAACTTACATTACAACTAATACATTACAAGCATTAAGTATAAGTGCTAATGCACAAAGAGTTATATTTACAGTACAGTTTTTTCTATCGCGACCACAAACAAACGCTCATGAGAACGTACCTACCAAATACCAATAGATTTGCAGACTGGACGGTGAATGGGTACTTCCTATATTCTAGCCGACAAACTGCTACGCACTGCCGACAAACTGCTACGCAGTTTGGCAGGTTTATTAGGATATGTAAAAGTTATTTGCCAATAAAGTATTTTTTCATTTTCATTTTCATTTAGCGCAGCTAGTGCAGGGATGTAGCTAGAGTCGAATTTCATGTAGGGCAACATTGGTTACAGGTAGGGCGTAAGTAAAAAAATATCATACTCGATCTGCCCTCGAAGCACAGGCTCCATGTAATAATATAAGGCTCATAAATCAATCACCTAGAGGTCCGTGATGTACGATTCCTGGATCTTCAATTTTTTAGGCGGGATAAAGAATGAAAAATGCCGCCCCCGCCTTTATTTACATAGGTACATAGTAAATATATAGGTACATCAGTGGCGTAGATAACCTTAGCTCCATATCCAATATTTTTTGGCGGCCCCCAGCCAAAGGGTAAAAATTCACAAAAGGGAGAAAATAATTATTCCCATTTAATTTAAAACCAAGTTTATTTTTCAAAAACATTTTTAGTATACATTTCAAACAATAGCGAGCGAGCCGAAATTTTTCGAATATTATTCTGGTCCAAATTTTAAAATTTAGCTATGTAATATTGTAGTTATGTTAACTATATTTGACATGCTATCCGTAACTAACAGTTTTCACACGTTGAAAATCACTAGCTGATATTAATCTTCTTCTAATTATATAAAAGGCAAACCTGACTGACTCATCTATCCACGCACATCCGAAACTACTCAACGGATTTTGCTGAAATTTGTCATACAGATATTTAATTGTAATGACGTAGGCATTCGCTAAGAAAGTATTTGTGAAAATTTACTTCCACGCGGACGAAGTCGCGGGCAAAATCTAGTCTATATATAAAAGGCAAAGTTGAATGACTGATGTATCAACGCACAGGCCAAACCCTTAAGGCTAGAAATTTGAAATTTTGCGTATTTCTCATAATATGAGGAAGGGTTTTTCAAAATTCAACCCTCAGGAGGGTAAAATAGAGGATGAAAGTTTATAACCTAATTTCACGCGGGCGAAGCCGCGGGCAATTAATGCTATTATTTGTATTAAAAACATTCGCTGAATGGAGCGGACCAGATCGTATTAAATAGTACATTACGATACGCGTGACTTAGGTCACGCGTATCGTAATGTATATCGTAAGTTACGATATACATTACGATACGCGTTACGATTCGTAACGCCTATTAGTAATAGTCAATTTAGGCCACGAGTATCGTGTACTATTTTATAGCAAGTGTGACATAAACCCGCACTTTACGCACGAAGCGTGCGTAAAGTGCGGGTTTAGACTCTGTCCAGAAAGTGCGTAAGCTTGCGTAAGCCTGCGTAAACCTACGCACGTAGAGATTCTTATCTTATCACAACAAAATTTCTGCCGGTCTATCTGTGATGCCAACTTGGGACTTTTTTCCTAAATTTAGGGAGAAAAGGTATCTGAAGTGGTTATTAGGGGGGGTTTATGCTTGTTTTATTTAAATATGCAATTGATTTGCTTGACGATAAGTTATATAATATACTATTATTATTTAATTACAGCTGACCTATCACTTATTGGTATAAAAAATATATTGTATAAAAAACCAAAATTCTTTTTGCAAGCGTCTACCTGTTGCCAACTTGCCATTAAAGAATCACGCTAAAAACGTCAAAAAATTCACGTTTGTTGTGTCTAAGGAGGGTTCCGTTACTATCAACGCGTAATACGTTTTTCAAATTACTTCAAAAGTCACAGTCCGGTTTGGTTCAAAATAATTTTCCCTTAGTTTTAAGCATTATACATATATCAGCATGGAAACTTACAAGTTTAACCTATAATTTAGAAAACTACTCTACAACTACTCGAAAATTTTGAAAAAATGTCATGTATGAAATCTTGACTCTATTTTAAAGCGCTATTCAACGTTATGCAATACAACGGGGTACAATGAAAAAATATTTTTCATCCCCACTTCCCATGTATGGAGAGCCACCCTCAAAATATAAAATTATTATTATTTTACGATGCTAAATCCGAGATAATATAATATACAAAAACTATACCAAATTTCATCCATTTATATTCATAATTACAGAAGCTAGAGACGTGGACAGACAGACAGACAGAAGGACAGAGCAAAACTATAAGAGTTCCTTTTTTTACGAAATCGACTATTTTTAGTAAAGGTTATCTAAAAATTTTAACTGTCTAGCTATCAAGGATTATGATCTCATGAGACATAGCCTGGTGACAGACATACAGTTTTTACCCTCTAGATATCTACGAAATAACTTATAGTCTGTAAGTGTTAAAAAAAGCAGTGAATCATGCATACAAATGTCAAAATTGACGCATTAGCTGTGATTACATTAATTTACCTATTAAAGTAAGCCATTTTGACATATAATATAATAATTATAATAATATAATATATATGGACGCTTCACACTACGTCAATCTGATCCCGTGGTAAGTTCTCGAAGAACTTGTGTTACGGGTACCAGACAACGGAAATATATTTAATACTTTTATACTATACACATATTTAAGATTTTTATTATATTATACACAATATGTTTAATACACATCCATGACCCAGGAACACAGAAAAACTTTTTTGTTCCTTCGGCGGGATTTGAACCCGCGACCTCAGGCTTGAGCACCAACATGCTCAACCAACTGAGCCACAGAGGTCGTCAATAGTATGTAGACACGCATGATTCACTGCCTTCATAACGTGAATAGGCTAAAGTATAGACTTTATATGACACGAATAGGACGCGACCGCGTCATTCAATGTGCTGCGTACAGTGCTACTAACTAATGCCTTCGGCAATCATCGTTTTTTTTTTTCTACGGAAATGACGGATGTTGGAAAGCATGTGTGGGACTTCCGAAAGATATTAGCAAAGTAGTTTTACTGTATAAAGTATCTTTATAGGTATGTTTTTCTAAAAAGGTAATACTTACATATTTGGTATGTAACTTTTTTGATTTTTAACGGTACCTATATATTTTATCGTATTATGTAACTTTATGAAGTTTCGATGAGGCATAAGCACCTACTTTAATAATTATATTTGAGAGTATTCGCATGCTAGGTAAAATCCACGGGAACCGTACTATTTGTTTTAGGGAGAAATATTTTTTGAAACATGGCAACTCGATCTTACTACGCTTTCATTGCAGTCCAAAATACAGGGGATGACACTTTTGACTATTTCAAATCGATATCAATTGTGTGTTGAAGGTTTTAATATAAAGTGTCTTCAGAAATAATTGGTTTTGACAAAACATTGACAGCACAAAATTTCGGAACACTCTGTAAAGCAAAATGCCAACAGTGTCAACCGATCTGAATGCTGTGTAACGAAAGAACTGAATACTTCTGTCTCACTCTGAATCATACAATCGGAGCGAGAAAAACATTTTTCTTTCACTTTGTGTCTAGCGCGTACTCGAGGTAGCTGCGTATTACTGCGTAATTGCTGCTCCTATTTGAGTCAGGAGCGGAGCACCTATACGTGTAGTATGGGCATACCCACAATCCCAACAGCCTTGTGAGTGCATACTTTCAAGGTCTATTAATTTATAATCAAAATAGGTTCAGTTGGTAGTTGTATTGGTATTGTTAACCTTTTGAGTCTTATCTGGTGCTTTTTACCTGCTGGTCATACTTACATTATTGTTAAAATACTAGTAGTGGATTTAGTGTTAAGCGGACCTTTAGTCAGGTAGATTGAAGAAAGCGCAAAATTTGTCACCTTTCCATAAATTTTCGACCCTTTTTTATTTACTAACCAACAGATTTAAGAAAAAATAATACTTTGTTTGAACCGATAGGAATTACTCCTGCCGATGTTATATAATCTATAATTTGTGTATGTTTCTATACTATATATGCATATATTTTTTATTTAATTAATTTATAATCTTAGTTGATGTTAATTTGTTTAAGGTTAAAGGTATTGAAAGCTTATTTTTTTTACCAAACAAAATAATTTTTTTGCTAAATAAGCGAAAAATTTTCTCGCTCACTCCGCACGTTAGCTTTTAATTAAGATACTTAATATTATAAAGAAAATAATACAACTCTTTTTAAAAATTCTACCATGTTATGAAGGAAATAATAAAATCAAAATTTTCGGGCCACATCTTCTTTTGAGAGCTGGATCCGTGCCTGAATCAACCAAAGCGGTTTAATAGGTCAATTTTGTACGATACGCGCATAGCTAAAATAATACGCACGTAGCTTCTGGACGCAATGTATGGGGCCCTAGTACCTCGACTACGTGCGTAGACCTTGCGTGCGTAAGAATACGCAGTTTCTGGACATAGTCTTAGGTCACACCGTGCAATAAAATAATATACTGATAATAAGTTGGTTATTAAGTAATTTGAAAAACTTACAATTATAATATAAATGCTATATGTAATGAATAGTGAACGAGCGAAGCGAGCGAGCCAATTTATTTTTATATTTTTTACTTCTGGAAACCTCGAAACTCGGAAAAAAATTAACTAGTCATCAAATCAACAGCGATATAACGTGAGAGTTACACGTAGCCCGGTGGCGCCACTTAATTGATACAGCTGATACAGCGGTAGCTAAGAGCTACGCCCCAGCTATATATCAATAAAACCCCTGCTAATAAAACTAATTGTTTAAACAAAGCTTTAAACTAAATAATAAAAATAATGTTGTTTTTTTTCAAAGGCCATAAATACCATACCAGCCTGCAATTCTCTCGTGACCCATTGGTGAAAATGCAATAAAAACAGAACACTGCACTAAAACAATGATATATTTATTAAGGTAGGGCATTGTGATTTGAAGGTAGGGCATTGCCCCACAATGTCCCTAGCTACGGCCCTGAGCTAGTGGCAGAAAAAAGAACTAAGATCTGGGTTTATAAATTGTGTACAATACATATATATAAGTATTATTAAAATATGCATAATATTATTATGATTAAAAAGAGGGTACAATATGAATATTAAGGAAAAGTCTATACCGTTCAGTCTTCTTGTATCTATACTTCGTGTCTCATCGGAAAACGAAAAAACTACTCAACACTGGCAGACTGGCAGAATCAAAGAATGGTGCAATACTGCGACTGTCATATATAAAAAAGAAGAAGAAGAGAAGAAAAAAACCTTGGCAAAACATAAAATTGTAAAAACTTTCCTAAAATTATTTATTTTAAAGCACTAACTAGATTTTAAACAGCAAAACCATAAATAATTTGTTTTAATTTGAATATACAATGTTTAGAAACTCGATAAAACCATATGTATCAGTGAATCTCGAGGTAAACAAAAATTTCGTCATAGTATCAAATTAATAACATTCTTGATAATCATAAAGATCTTTACGTAACTAACGTATTCTTATTTCAAGCTACATATTTATTAAACAACCAATGATGATATGCAATTTCTTTTAACTGTTTCTTTTTTTCAGCTGAAAAGGCTAAAGTGTACAAGTAAATTAGATGCAATAAGAGAAAAGCTTAAGGAGGGTCCAGCCCTTGCTGACTTTGTGTCTGAAGACAGGCCCAAAAACTGGGACGACTATGAGGGTAAACTCAAGAGGGAGAGGGGAGACTCAGAAAGGTTAAGGTTGCCACCATGGCTGAAAACATCTATTCCTACTGGTAATTTAAATACTTACTTTATGAATATCATTACGATTAGAAATCTTAATTATTTTGTGTGCTTGTTGAGATTGGAATTTATGTGTAACACTTTAAACTAAAAGCCAATACTCTCTATTCATTAATAAGAATGTTAAGACAGTGAGATAATAATGTAATCTATTAAAAAAATTCTGTAAAAAGATATTAAGTGGTGTTGGACTGTTGAATTGGTCAGTTTGGAATGTACTCCATATCAAAGACCTATTACACATATCTACACAATTTTTTTTCCAGTTAACTTAACGGCTTTTCTATAGATATTTGGCCCCCTGATTCTGAAAATGAAAACCGTTTTTTTCTATCAGCTTTAGTTTTTGTGATATGATTATATGTGCATTTTGGTATAAAAAAGTGAAAAAATTACCACAAACATAAATTAAATAATTCAAATGCGGCTAAAAAAGATCTTTTTGATGATTTTCTTGAATAAGAAGCTTGAGGTAGGTCTCTTTTCAAGTTCCAGCAGTAATCTGCCGTCATGTGCTCATCCCATTTACCTTTATATCTTTCATCAATAGTACAAATTTCTTGGTGAAACATTTCTCCTTGTTCATCACTAGAGTGACAGAGATTTTCAGGAAAATCGTCTAGATGGGAGTTTAAATAGTTATCTTGACGCTCATGTTACAACCAAGATTTTTGAGGTAAGATATCATTATGTTGAACTAAGTCTTGATGGTTTGGAGCTTTGGTATTACCAAGAAAGTTTTTCATAGCGGACAAAATCTAGAAGATAGCAATTCAGATTGGTTTTTTGTCAAATTAAGGTCTCTTATTAAGTCATTTAATTCGCTTTGGTCAAATAATTCCTTTATCGGGACTTTAGAGACAAAATCAGGGTCATCTGATTTACTTTCATCTTGTTCGTCATCAACTTCAATTTGGCAAAGATCAACTGAAGATGTTGAGGGTAAAACTGGTAGTACAGGTTGTTCATCTAAGGTAGTTAACGTAGCTAGTCGTTTGGCCGACGGTAAATCAGGATATATCCATTTATGACGGTTATTTGAATTTATGCCATTTATATCAACAACACAAAAATAACAATCACCGTGATGGTTTTTAGGTTTTAAACTTTAAATAACTCCTTTTTTCATTTGACCACTGTCGCAAACTAACTACACAATTGTGGCTAACAGTTTTAGGCGCCCACGGTTTATTTAAATTACGCACTTGCACTTTAAAGTAGTTAAAATAAGCAGTTTTCACAAAGTCTGTAATCGATTTTCTGAATTTTTTATAACATATTCACCACAAATAAAACAAAAACACTCCGGATTATATAGACAACTTCTCTTTGACGTAGACATGGCTTTAAATTTAACTGAACTGATAACAATACATCACTAAACTTGTAAATGTGCGGCTACCCTCAAAAAAAAATAAAAAAGCTGTTTACTAGAAACTAAAGCTGATTGGTGAAAACGGGTGGTATATTTAAATTAAGGATATCGAAATTAATAGGAAAAGCCAAAAAAACCTCCGGAAAATTTCAAGAAGTAAAATTTTGTAGGTATGTGTTATCCATCATTTAATAGGTACAAAGTACCTTGTAATTCAACAAGTCATAAGTCTCAACTAGTTGTTAACAAAGGTACGGCAAAGGTACACTATGGCCGCTGTATCTTGACGAGTCTGAACATAGGTTCTGCAAACTTTAGCGCATGTACAACTCGTGAAGAAAACTGTTATTGTATTATTTTTATATGCCTATGTACTAATAAAATTTCCCTAATACAGTTGACCAATTAGTAAAAATAAAATAAATATGAAAACACTTAGAAACAGCTATTGCGCAACCTTCTGCGCAAAGTTCAGACTCGCCAAGATTCATCGGCCGTATTGTAATGACATGTCAGATTACAAGGTTATCACTTCTCTGGATTAAACAGGTGCCCCAGGTGCCCCCAGAACACTAAGGGTCAACTATAATAACATAACAGGAAGCATGTTTATATTCGACTATGTGTGAAGTCTGGTAATAAAATGTAAGAAGGGTAATGATTTTGGCAGTGTATGTTTGTTTTGCCACAGCTCCTAAACCACTGTTATGATGTTAATAAATGAGACATCAATAGATTTGTAATAATGACCGAGGTAACATAGGCTACATAATTTACATAGGTTATAGTTTTTATAAGAATTGTAGTGATATTAATGTTATTGATTTTAGGTGCAAAATTTAGTGCCCTAAAGGAACAGTTGAGAGGCCTGAAACTGAGCACTGTGTGCGAGGAGGCTCGCTGTCCCAACATCGGAGAATGCTGGAGCGGCGGGAAGCATGGCACATCTACTGCCACTATTATGGTACACTATTATATTGTTATTATTATTATTATTATTATATACATTATTATTGTATTACTTTATGTTATAATTCTTCGCAATTTGCAACATGAAATAATACACATCTGTAAAGGAAATAATGTAACTTTCATTACATTTTATATGTACACTTTATTAAGTACATTATCTATTATATAAAAAAAGTAACATGTCCTGACTGATTCATCAATGCCGAGTCAAAACATCTGAAGTTAGAAACATAATATTTGGACTGTGGCTTTATTTTGTGACGTATAGATTCATTAAGAAGAGATTTTGCGAAATTCACCCCCTAAAGGGGTAAAAAGGGGTATAAACCTTTGTATGAAACTTTGTTTCTGGTTAGATCTGTTTGGAATTTCGTAATGTTGCTCTTTGGCATAATTAACTAAAACTCTAATTCAATATTTTCTAAAATTCGATCTTACAGGGGGTAAAAAGGGGTAATAAACTTTGTATGGAGAATAGTACATTACGATACGCGTGACCTAAGTTGCCTATTACTGCACGGCGTGACGTTAGCGCCCGAGCGGAGCGAGGGTGCTAAACGCCGTGCAGTAATAGACAACTTAGGCCACAAGTATCATATATTATTTTATAGCAAGTGTGACAAAAACCCGCACTTTACGCACGCTGCGTGTGCGGGTTTAGGTCACGCTGTGCTATAAAAAATATTAAATGAGCGTTTCGGCTTGGAACTTTGTAAATGTAATCCTATAAGAAAATAAGTAAACATGATTTTCATGACTTCGATATTCAACCCCTAAAGGGATGAACGGAGGTATGAATGTCTTTTTTTAAAAGTCAGACTCATGCTTGACCAGTTTACTATAATATGTGTTGTATATTTTTAGAATGGTATCTTTAAGCTCTTTATTTTGATACCAAACACCTTCTGCAGTCAGGTAATAACATACAGTCATACAATATTATACACAGACAGTCAAAATCATTATGGCCGTAGTCGGGTAAAAAGGTTTACATTTTCATTTATTATTGCCATGCAAACGAAGTTGCAGGCACCAGCTAGCGTTACATGTAACACGAGCGTTGTGTTGTTAAATCGCTCCAGTGTTTTGATTTTGAGCTCTATTGTATATATGTAATATAAAATGTAGCAGGTCAAAAAAGTTGTCACATACCAATAAACCCACAGTGTGGAGAGAGCTACTAATGCAACTTATTGCAAGCTTTGTCTGCATGTATTTATTTTAAGGGGTCTGATAGTAATCAAACACCATAATTATTCGAATTTCTGATTTGCACTTTAAATATTTGCAGTAGGAATGTAAGTTATAGCCGATAATATTACAGCGATAAACAAACGCATCGCGTTTTAAGGAGATCGTGTTGGGGGTGCCCGCTTCTTTTAATATTGTTGTGTGGTTGTTAAAAGGAACAATGTTACATTTTCAGCTTATGGGCGACACGTGCACGCGCGGCTGTCTATTCTGCTCTGTGAAGACGTCGCGCGCGCCTCCGCCGCTAGACCCCGACGAGCCGCGAAACACCGCGCACGCCATACACCAGTGGGGCCTGGGGTACATAGTGCTGACCTCCGTGGATAGAGACGGTGAGGATATCTACTCGTGGATTTTATTATTCATCAATTAATAACAAATGTAATGTTTGTTTCAAAAATTTGTTTTTGTAAAGAAAACTTAAATATTTCACTATGCTACATATTGTAGACGAGACGTATATGTCATACTATAGATGTTGAGGAAAAGTGTCTGCAGTTGGCCCCAAAAATCTCTTAAGTGAAGCCAAATGGCTTCACTTAAGAGATTTTTGGGGCCATTTTGACATTTGAAGCATGGAGAATAGAGATAAAGAGTACCATCTCCATACATGAAAAAGTGTCTTCAGTTCTGGAACTATTATTTAATTACTTTCGTCTGACACTTTTTAGCTTTTCTGCCTTAGAAAGATGTTGCTCCTTTTACTCTATTCTCCATGATTTGAAGTATGGTAAAAACAAGATGGCTGATATTTAAAGTATGGTGAAAACCAAGATGGCGTAACTTTTCAGTCAAATGCACGTCATAGCCTATTTGGAGTTTTGAAATCTTTGAAATAAAACGATAATAGTACACTATGGCTGTGTTCCGCGGAAAAAAGCGCTAACAAAAAAGCGTAAGCGTTAGTAAACGTGTCCTGGCCGATAAACAAGCGCTTTTTTCCGCGGAACACAGCCAACAGAACACGCTACAAATTTGAATGTCACTTAATTACCGTGCGGATATACAATGACACGTCAATTGGTGGTCTTTATCTTTTTGTTAATGAAAATATTAAATTGGATCTCAACGGAGATAAAAAGTACAAAGTTATTGATTCAACACACATTGTAATAATACTTTCTTGCTGGCTTACAGATTTACCGGACGGTGGCTCGGCTCACATTGCCGAAACAGTCAGTGAAATAAAAAAATGGTAAGTATTATTTATTTGCAACTAATTAACAATGATTTGCGCAGAAGGAAATCTTACTGGCACCGTACATTTCGTAGGCTACGTCTCTTTTTTTATGAAATGAACCAGGAAACGAGCAGACTGATCGACTGATGGTAGATTACCGCCGCCCATGAACACTCGTAACACCAGAGACACTTGTAACTCCTCTGCGACTTCGCTCCTGGTCCATAAAATCACCAATCCCGCCCTCGGGCCTGTCGTTGTAAACAAAACTTTATACCGTAGCAGTAAGGACATCCTGGTGGAGTGCCTGGTGCCGGACTTCGGCGGCCGGGGCGACAGCGTGGCGCGGGTCGCTCGCAGCCCGCTCGACGTGTTCGCGCACAACGTCGAGACCGTGGAGCGACTGACGCCGAACGTCCGCGACCGCAGAGCAGCGTGAGTTATTTTTGTGACAAAAGGGGGGCAATCGGATCCCCTGATGGAAAGAAATTACCGTCGCCCGTACAATACCAGAGGAGTAATGGTGGGTCGTCGACGCTTTTTCGATCAACGAAACGAGACCGTTTATCGTTCATCGTAAACTAGTTGAAAAAACAGTTTTTTTTTTCGACTAGTTTACGTGTTCGACGAATACTGAACTGTGCAATAAACTATGACAAACAAAGTAGTTTTGTTGAATGAACGACTTTCACCATTAACTGTTTTGACAAACTTGTTGTCGTTTGCTGATCGACGCGACTAGTGATGACGACGAACGACGAGACGGTTTAATCTGTGAGCGGTGGAAATGAACTGAACTTCATACATTTTCCAGGCTTAGGACTGGCAGGCAGGCAGGTTCATTACTGTAAAGAACAGAGATAGACGTATTGCTCGTGCCGAGTCGTCGTGCCCCGCGCCCGTCCGTCGATGGTGTCGTCGCGTCGCGACGAACGGTCTCTGTCGCACGCACCGTTCCGGCATATGGCAACCGTTCACGCATAGACTAGTTTATCAGTAGACGCTAAACTAGTTTACCCGTTCATGACAAATAAACAGTTTAATAAAACAGTTCGTTCATTCAACGCCCATCCCTACAGAGGAGTGGCAAGTACGTTGTGGCGTTTTCTTAAAGGTGTGAAGGTTGGTGTGATCCCGACATAACACTGGCAACGATTCGTTCCAAAGTTATAACAGGAAATTTAGGAAAAGCGCACAGTAGATGGTGATTTTGCGTGGGAAGGTGGTGAAAAATCGAGTATGTGTTGTATTCGCTCCTTACCAATTTAAGCTCTTAACTAAATTGGTGGAAAAAAAAACTTGCGTACACGTAAACACTATTCTTATAAAGTTTTTTAAGTTCGTATCTATGGTATGGTTCTTAAATACTATGAGAACACAGGGTTTCAAATACTCAATTTGGGTCTAATAGTTGCGCTACCTTTGTTCAGAATAAGGTTAAGGTTTGTATCTGTTCTAACGCTCTATCCATTCCATCCAACCCATAAGCTCTTTTTTGTTTTAAACATTTTGTCAAAGATTGTGTGCAAAAAAAGCTTTGAAAATTGTATGATTTAGTTAATGGAAAAAGTTTAGTTAAAAACCAAAATATTATTCTTATGTGGAAAATCCCATTTTCCTACTACGGTCCGTTTTTTTGCGAATATCCTGAAAATTGTGAGGAATATGGCGAAATTTTATCTCGGAATCAAATAATCCGGTTCTTTGCAATAATCCTTATAATTATAATTATTCTAATAATCCTTGTTTAATTATTTTTAAAGACATACCTACTTTACTTACTTTCATATTTAATCTTTACTTTCATATTTAACCAAAACTCGGTAAAAGGCCGAGTTTTGATTAAATATGAAAGTAACTAAACAGACAGCCAATAACCTAACCTAGAGCATGTCAGGACATGTCTAAGGAGGGTTCCGTAACCATAAACGCGTAATATGCTTTTTTTTAATTACTCCAAAAGTTACTATCCGATTTGGTTTGGTTATTACGGAACCCTAAAAATGCTCTTTGGTTTAAAATTAGCTCAGCTCGTTTCTCAAGTTTCCGTGAAAACTCGTAACTATCTATACGATATCCTACGTACATAGGAACATAAAATGTTTCCGTAACTTGAAACTAGCATTATAATATTTTTCAGGTATCGCCAGACCATGAAAGTTCTGGAGACGGCCAAGCAGATCAATCCTCACCTGGTGACCAAGTCCTCCATCATGCTGGGCCTGGGCGAGACTGATGAGGAGGTGGAGCAGACCCTCAAAGGTATTACAAACTATCGAATATTGATGTGTAGTCAGACGAGGTGAGAGTACCATACAAAAAGTTTGTTCCATGCCTCCAAGGCAAAAATTAAGGATGTTCTTACGTAATATGACTCACTGACTATAAGGGCGTTTGTCCACCGTTACCGTCACGTTTTCGAGAACGACATGACGGTGCCGAAGTAGCGATACATACATTTACTATAGCCGTGTGTTCACCGCACGCCCGTCACCTGAGCCGCCGAAATATCGCTCAGTTCGGCGCTACGACGGGCCGAAGTGGCGGCAATACAAAACATGTAGTGGTCGCTCGTTTAGCTTGAATGAAACCCCATACGTTCATATTTTATGGAATTATGCGCTTTATCGCGTCATATCGGTGTGTGGTTCCCGGTGGCTGCAGCAAATCAATTTCAACTGTATGTACCTACTGTTCAGTTTTCTCTACTCGTACGTGTCTCTCTAATCCAGCGCCGTGACGTCGTCGTCGCTCCGTAGCTTTTGGTTATTTATATCAAATTTCATTTCTACGTACTACCACGCACAAGAAACAATAGAATAGTTGAACATGTAAAAACTGTACTGTAAGTACTGTACTGTACTTGATAAAACTTATCAAGTAAAAAATAGTATAAAAAATACAACATTTTATGTGTAGTTTTAATTAGGTGCATTTCAAAGTTATAAAAAGTTGGAATATATTTTTGTAATAACTTGGTAGTGTTTATACCTGCATAATTAATTTACTTACATAAAAAATATAAAAATATTAATCATAGTAATTACAAACTTAATCACGATGGTTTCGGATATATTAGCAAAAAAGGTTCTCGCGATCTATGAAATATTTCATAAAACTGCAGGAACGCGTGACGTCATAATAAAAACATGATCTATAGTATAGCGAAAACAATTTTTCAGCAGTTTGCCACCAAAAATTACAAAAAGAAGTCGTGTTTAGGATAATCTTTCTGCTCTTATGTAGCTTACTTTGCTTATTTAAAAATACCCAAAGATACAGCTTCAGCATTAAGATTGAATAACCTAACCAAGAGCATGTCAGGACATGTCTAAGGAGGGTTCCGTAAACTATTAAGTTTACTAAACACTATAGACTATAGTACACTATAGAATAAACGTATGATAAATTAATAATAATATTTAATATTATTCTGTAATATTATGTATTATTTCTTTATTATTTTGAATATTGATTAATAATCAAAATATATAGTGAACAGTAATGTTCTTTAAGATTCATTTTTATTCGATTTCTATGATATTAAATATTTTAAAGAGTTTTTATTAATTTTAATATTCGCTAATCACTTTATATTTTAGTCTAATACGATATCACCTATCTCAATGTAAAAAGAATATAACGGACAACCTAATACTTATTACTTAATACATATCAGCGAGGTTTTCGATAGCGTGATACAGAATTTAAATCCAATAACACAGCGACATCTAGTATTATTTTTCAAAAACAATCGACGATTTAAACAGGAGACTAGCGCCATATTGTTTTCGTAATGTTACTAGCAAATTGATGCTTTTAATATTAAAGGTAGGTATTAAATAATAATAAAAAAACAATAATACTATGGTAATTAATAAATAATAATACATATTAATGTGTTTTCAGTGTTATTAAATTATTGTAATAATTGGTAAAAGAGGCACATATTCGTAAAATTAATTATTAATTAAAATTTTACATGTGTTTCAAAACTTAGCTCTAATTCTGGTAAAGAAACATAAATTCGTAACAATCAATATAATTACTGCAGCTCAGTTAATCACAGTGTTTGTCCTTGAATGTAGGTTCAAACCCGACAGCGCGTTTTAGTTATTATTAATTCGTTTTTTTTTTATTAATTATTAATTTCAGTTTTTTTTAAATTATGCAACCAATTTTGAAACATTATTTTAAATAATCATTTAAAATAATGTTTCAAAATTATGATTATGTTAATTTGTTTTTCTATAATTGCTCTAGAAATAGAAATTATGATGCGATTTTGTTCAAAATAGTTTTCCTAAAGAGTTTTTAGCATGATCTATCAGCATGAAAATTTGCAAGTTTCTATCTCCTATAGTTTAAAAATGCTAGGGGGGGGGACCAACTTACAAACTAATTTGGAGGCCGATTACTCGAAAATGGTCAACTTTATAAAAAAGTAACGTATGAAACCTTGCCTTTATTTTAAAAGACCTATTCTACGATACCCCACACGATGGGGTAGAGTGAAAAAATATTTTTCATCCCCGCCTCACATGTATGGAGAGCCACCCCTAAAATATAAAATTATTATTTTTTTATGATCCCGAAACCGTGATCTATACACAATCTATAACTGCACCAAATTTCATCAACTTATATTCATAATTACAAGAGCTAGAGGCGCGGACAGACAGACAGACAGACGGACAGAGCGAAACTATAAGGGTTCCTTAAGTATTACGGAACCCTAAAAAATATAATGTGTCACATTAAAATTGTAAAAATCGCTAGATTGATAACTAGTGAAATTGTAAAATGTTGATAGACTTCCGACGCGAATATGCTGCCTATAATTTAACACATTATTTTTCGTTAAATTATAAATATATAGTAATAAATTTTTTACCATATTTTTACAATCTCGTTACTTATTTTACAATCTAACGGTTTCTACAATTTTACGGTGACATATACGAGGCTAATATATCTCAACTCCCCAGATCTTCGTACCGCGGGCGTCGACTGCGTAACCCTCGGGCAGTACATGCAGCCGACGAAACGGCACCTGCGAGTCGCCGAGTACGTCACTCCCGCCAAGTTCGCGGAGTGGGAGACCCGGGGGGGCGAACTGGGGTTCCTGTACACCGCCAGCGGACCCCTGGTGCGGTCCTCGTACAGAGCCGGCGAGTTCTTCATAGCGAGCCTGCTGAGAGACCGCCGCGCTAACACGCAGTAACGCAGGCGTGGCGCTGTAGTAATATTACGTTTCGCAAAATCATTTACAGCAATGGGCACATGATTTACTGACATACATACATAAGTATGGAAGTTTAGAGAAAAAAAATGAGATTCGAAAAAGAAGAAAAAGGTTTTATAATTATTGATTTTGCGAAACATAAACGCTAAACGCTGCATGTGACGTCACGTCGTTAAATTAGAGCGAGTCCACACGGCGCGTTGCGTCAGCGTTGCGTCGACGCAGCACTGCCGCTCCGTCGTTTTACATACTAAAAACTGTACTGTTCACACGTTGCGCTGCGTCGACGCAACGCTGTGACGACGCACGAACAACGGACAGCATCCCCCGATACGAAGCGGGAGGGGTAACCACGTTACGTTTACGTCGCAACAACGCTGCGTTAACGTAGTACCCGTGTGGCCGGCATTGCGTTAACATGTTTGCGCTGCGTCGACGCAAAGCGCCGTGTGAACTGGCCCTTATGTGGCTGGTCACACATTATTTAACGACGTGACGTCACAGTTCTCTATCGTTATCGTCGTTATCCCGTTTTGTTTGGGTTTGTCAAATGCGTCAAACAACAATAGGGAATATGCACGTATTTTTTTTATTTATTTATATAGATCTATCTTGTTTGGTAAGCCGTATGGTAAAATCAGTTTTTTGATATCATTAAAAATAACGAAGATATGAGCGTTTAAATTGGTCTATTAGACAGAGAGATCCGACGTGTATCGTGACGTCACATAACACGACTTTCATAGAAAGTTTATACTAAATTTCGTTTTGCTAGAAAGAGATAGATTACAAACTTTGACCGCTCATATCTTGCTCATTTATCAACAGATATTGAAATTTTTCTCGCCATTTTCTTTATTTTTCTGTCTAGTATCATATTATTATATTTTAAGCTATTTTTATATTTTATGCATATTCCCTATTACGTTTTTTCATTTCATGAAACGAGCTTCAAACCCGTTAATGTTTGGCAAATCTATCGAACTGGCTGTGTTAATGATCAAAATAGATAAAAAATTGATAGTAATAATAGTCAAACTACGTGTTAAAAAAACTAAAATGTATGTATTTGAGGTCAAACCATTTGATCGTCTCGGGGGCATTTAAGGCTCGAAAGTAATTTTAGATATGGCTTCACTATCTGACATGCCGTGAAAGCTACACCGATAAAAGTAAAGTACTTAGATTTGTAATCTCAATCAGAAAATGGACAGTTTTAGATTTCCGTGCTTTAAAAAAAAAAAAAACGAAACTCTCATAATAATTTAACTTCACTCATGTAGAATAATCCTTATAATAAACAATGAAATAAAATTACTTTACACCTCTTTTCTTTATTTGTCGATTGTGAGTAAATAGCGAGGTATGAGATAATGTGCACAAAAAAAATCATCATGATTATGACGTCATTATTGCGATGTTGACGTTGCCCCATATTAATAAATAGTTACTACGTAACAGATACATCACTCCCATACAAAAGCGAAAATACCTACGCTATAATTGCCTACAAAATCTTAATAATAATATTATCTGCTTGTCGCAGCGAGAAAAAAAAACATATTGTACGCGTACGCAGTCGAGATTTTTTTACCGGCCATACGACTCACGTGTATAAAATTGTTAACATTTAGATTGTAATATAAAAAAACCGTTAGATTCTAATATAACTAGCAAGATGATTGTCGTATGATTCTTTGCTATTATATATTTATAATGTAATGAGAAATAAAGTTGTTAAATTATAGGCAGAATATTCAGGCCCGCGGTCTTTTAACATTTTATAATTTCACTAGTTATATTACAATCTAACGGTTTTTACAATTTTACGGTGACATATACACGATTGAATTTTCGTCCGCGAGTGAAAGAAACAAGTAGAGATGAGTCAATGTACGAAACTCTACGTGATCCGCAACCGCACATTAGTAACGATGATGGTGGATAAATATTTATATTGTGGACAATTGTAAATTAGTCATTGCTGTGATAGTTTTATTTCTCTTTTATGTTAGTAAATGTAGAAAAATCTCTAAATAAACACATTTTTATACCAAAGTTTTGTGTTATAACTTGCTACTAGCAACAAGTACCTGTTGATCATTGTAAATAGTGTAATTGTTGTGTAAATTGAAATATATTTTCGTTAAATAAATCGTTTAACTTGTTTTATTAAACGTTTATCAAGATGATTTGGGTGTCTAACAAAATCGTAATCATATTGAGTTTAGAGTTTGGAGCTGTATTCTCTGAAACAGTTTGTTTAGCTTATAGTAATTTTCTATGCAATAAGATCGAGAAAAGAGCCCCGATGGTAAGATGGATCACTATCACACAAAATTACGCCTATACGCTTCACAGAGAAAGTAATTACTTAGTGTACCTACTACGTAATAATCTGTATGTAAGTACGATAAGACGTATGTATTTAAGTAATTTATAGTGAGCCTTAGAACATTAAAAAAGTAAAAGAAAAACTTTCTATGAAAAATGTTAAAATTAATAAATCAAAAATTAATTTAAAAAATTACGTTTTATAGAAATTCAGTGAATTTGATTAAATATGGTTATCGTTCGCGCCCATTGGTTTTCTTTTTTCGCGTCACCTTTACCTTATTATATTATTATACCTAAAGAAAAAAAACAGATTATTGGTGAGGACACGTTTGCTAATTCTAACTTCAATAGGTCGTTAGTTAATACTTGGCACCTACAACATGTACACATGTACGTTGTGTGCTGTCTATGCATAGTCATGACGTTACACGTCATATAATGCTTATATTCACAGACGACACACAACGTTACATGTATTGTGTAGGTACTGTATGTTGTAGGTGCCAAGTATTAACTAACGACCTATTATTGGTCAAGACACGTTTGCTAACTCTTCTAACTTCATATAGGTACTGCTAACGTAGTCCGCCATTTTGCTTATTTAATGACAGCGGTCGCCATTTTCCTTACGTTTTTATGTTAGCGCTATTTTCTGTGGAACACAGCCATTAAAACTGTTTAATTTTAGTTCTTTTGTAGTTAAATTTACCTTTTTAATTAAAGCGCCTGTAAAATCCAGGATAGGATTCTACTTTAAACTATGGGGGAGAGCTGTATCCTAACACTAAGAGTCCTAACCCCTAATGCCCTAACGCCCTACAGCCCTAGCCCTAACCATAGATTTGATGTATAAATAAATATATATAATAAGTGCGGGATGTCTGCACCGTGAGCCCTAAGGTAACAGACGGAAAGTTGGAAGGATATGGGTATAAGTATGGAAATGATTTTCTCACTGTCAATCACCCAGACTCAGGTGACTGTGGTTAGGCTAAGGGTGTCTTGGCCACAGTGAGAGGTCATCGGTATGGATTTGGGAGTCAGTCGGAACACTTCCAGAGAGTAGCCCTGGACGAGTGTTTAAGGGAATGGGAGATGAGTGAGACACAACAAGAAGTTGGTATCTGATTTATTATTTACAATTCTCACAATATATAGTAATACATCTTTACACACACAAATATGTACAGGCTATGTGGTCAGCATATTATTAAGAGTAGGTTAAATTATGTAGAGTAGGAACGTGCTGATTTTGCTTCTACGCGATCTAGTTCATATGTTCAATGCTGAACATTCTGGCGGCTCTCAAGGATGAGACTCAGGAAGTCCGTAGCTCGTATAGTTGTGCTGGATTGGTCGAGCTCCGCCTGACTGGTACCGCGTAAGTCTGAGGTACCGTCGAAGGCCGAGGTGCAGGCTGGATGCTGGAGGTCTGGTCGTCGCTTCCCCTCGGCTGGCTTCGTCTGGTCACCAGTAGCGCTCGCAGCAGTCGCATCAGTGATGGCCCATAGAAATAAATTAATATTAATAACATGACAATGATGATTATAGTCGAAAAACTAGCTACATAAGTTTCTGTAGGTATACTATTCCAAACTGTATTGTCTAGGGTTGTTTGTAAAGTATTTACGTCGTTGATAATAGTACTAAAAATGTCTTTAGAACTGTCTAACACTAATTGCTCTTTAGAAAGGTCTTTTGGATAACTACCTAATGATCTATTATTGTATAATTTAAATTCAGAATATTTATTAAAAGAAGCTAAAACACTGGTTGATACTACTCTTCTTCCTACTAATGTAATCGAGTTTGTTGTAATAATACAATTTTCAGAAATTTTTATAATTCCTACGTCGTGGATTTCTACCTCTTCTCTTTGTCCGTCGCATACTATTGACACAGTTTCAGGTTGTTTTGTAACATATATCCATGTGTTTATCATTTGCACTTGCTTCCATAATATTTTGTTTGTTATATTATAAAGTCGAGAGGGGCATTCTGTTCTGTTTTCGCTCTTTGTTATTAATCGAACAATGCAATTTTGATCAAATTGCATGTTTTTCACCGCCACAGGAAAACAAATGAAATTATTTCGCCTATGTAAACAATCTCTAAATTCTTTGTGTGTTAGCTCAAAATACCGTTCATTATTATAGTCCATGCCGATAAACTTTTGCTGTACGTCAATGCTTTGGAAAGACCCGTCTTGATTTTTGCTAGGAATTGGTGTAATATGTATCATTGTAAATGTTTTCTTCTCTAGGTACTATGGGAAAATAGGCTAACACTCTAATGTGAGTGTCATTCTCGTATAATCTCGTGTCATTTAATTTGCCTGTCGTCTTTTTGTGACTAAATGTTACATTTGCCGTTGCCGTGCAATTTTTTATAGGCGTTTCTAAATTATGATTTACCGGGAGTGGTATTAGCGTATGAATTGCTCGTTTTTGGTCTCCTCCGTGCGATCTTTCGAGCGTGACTACCCTTGTGGCGCCATCGCTACCAGGATGAATCTCTTTGACTTTTGCTAACGGCCATTTACTAGGACTTATGTTAGTGTCCTTAATAAGAACTACTGTGCCGATTTGCAAATTTTCTTTATTTTCTTTCCATTTATAACGCTGTTGCAATTGGTGTAGATAGTCTTGAGTCTAGCTATTCCAAAAATCTTTCTTCATTTTTTGTATTTGTTTCCAACGGTTTATCAAGTCTGTATTTATGTTATTAATAGGGTCTGGTATACCGACTGCCTCACGGCCGATAAGAAAATGACTTGGAGTTAATATTACATTATCGTTAATGTTGTCCGTTTGAACGCATAATGGTCTTGAATTCAGACATGCTTCTATTTGATATAATAATGTCGAAAGTTCTTCATATGTCAAAGTTCTGTCTCCTATGACTCGTCTTAAATGATGTTTCATAGATTTTACTCCTGCTTCCCAAATGCCACCGAAATGTGGTGAAGCGGGCGGTATGAAGTGCCATTGAGTGCCTATGTTAGTTAGTGAATTCTGAAATTTTGTTGATTGCGTAATTTTTAAAATTTCTTTATACACAAAATTTGCTGCTTCAGCTTTGTACCTGATACACTTTATGCACTTGTTTATACAACTTTTAACTTTACGTTTTCCGCTTAAAATCCAATATTTTTGTCGTAAATATGACAGAGTGAGTCGATTTCCTTCGTGTAATGTTTTCTCATGTGCGTCATGAATTATTATTGCCGTGACGTGATGATCGTATGGTAATAATACAGGGTGCTTCTGGTCGTATGGCAATTCCGAATTTTGTAGTCTTCCTCCTACTCTGATGAGCCCATCCTCATCAATGAATGGATCTAAGCACGATAATTTGTGTCCTTTCGAAAAAGTATGTCCCTTTTTAAGTAAACTGTATTCTTGCTGGAAAGCCTCTTTTTGTACTTGTAATAAAATCTGCCTTCTTGTTATGTTAATTTCCTCGCAGGATAGTATTTTTGATATATTTTGGCGACTTTTAATCCGTAAACAATATGATAAAATTCTGGTCATCCTTTGAAAGCTTGAAAATCTTTCGAAAACTTCGTTTTTGCACTTTATATTTTCAATTACTGTCTTATAGCAATGTTTCACTTCGTATATCGGTACCGGTACAGGAGTTATGGTGTTTGGTGGAATGTTTGACTGTAACCATTTTGGCCCAGTCCACCATAGTTCATAATTAGGTAATTTCCTACGTTCCAAGCCTCTGCTTATAATATCAGCTGGATTTTCTGAAGAAATCACATGATTCCAAATCGCTTGAGGTAAAGTTTTTTGTATTTCCGATACCCTGTTCGCGACAAAAGTTTTCCATCTGTCTGCTTCGCCTCTTATCCATCCTAATGTAATCATTGAGTCTGTCCAACAATAAATTTTTGTATCCATGCAGTTGAGCGCTTTATTTATTTTATCTATTAACTTTGTTAGTAAAACAGCTGCACATAATTCGAGACGTGGCAAGGTCGTTTTGTGTTTATATGGTGCTACTTTTGTTTTAGCTTGCAATAATGTTATGTAATATGTGTCATCCACCTTTGACCGACAGTATACTACCGCACCGTATGCTTTTTCCGATGCGTCACTGAAGCCGTGTAATTCGATCTGCGCTCCATTGTAATGTATCCATCGCGGTATTTTAATGTTTTCAATGTATTTTAATTGTTGTTGAATATTTGTCCATTTTTTCTTTATTTCGTCGGATACTTTGTCATTCCAGCCTATCCCGGTGATCCAGATTTCTTGTACTAAGAGTTTCAAAACAATAGTAACCGGTTGCAGCCAGCCGTGTGGGTCAAATAATTTTGCAATTTCGAATAAGATAAATCTTTTTGTGGGTTGATTATTTTCGCTTGTCGTAATTGTAAATTGAAAATTATCACCATGTGGTGACCACACCACCCCTAAAGATTTTCTTGTTTCGTTTAGGGGTAGTTTAATCATTTTGTCCTCGCTGTTTTCGTCGTGAATGTTCTCCAACAATTCACTACTATTAGATGACCATTTTCTTAAATTAAATCCACCCGTGTGTAGCATTTGAATTAATTGACTCTGCAATATTTTAGCCTTTTTTACGTCACTTTCGCCTGATAATATGTCATCTACGAAAAATCTTCCAAGGTCACCTTGCTTGCGACAGGATAATTTTGGGCTTCATCTTTCGCTAGTTGTTGTAACGTCTTTACAGCTAGATACGGAGCAGCTGTTGTTCCATATGTTACTGTGGTGAGTTCATATTCGTCTATCGGATGTTGTGGTGACCATCTCCATAGTATTCTTTGATATTCAAGGTCATCTTCATGTAATTTCGTGCAACGATACATCTTCTCTATATCGGCTATAAATGCAATTTTATGTTTTCGCCACCGCAATAATATTGTAACCATGTCTTGCTGCAAACGTGGACCTTTAAATAAATTGTCATTAAGGCTTAAGTTCAAGTTTGATTTACTACTCGCATCGAAAACGCAACGTAGCTTAGTAGTCAATGCATCTGCTCGTATTACCGGCTGGTGTGGAATATAAAATTTTCCTTGACCGTAATTTGCTTTGTTTACCTTTCTCATATGTCCCATTTGTAAATATTCATTCATGAAATCGTTGTATTGTTGTCTTAGGTCAGGGTTCTTGTCCAGTTTCTTTTCAAGCTGTATGAGTCTGGCGGCTGCTTTTTGACGCGTTTCCCCATACTCTAAGGATGCGTCCTTAAATGGAAGTCTAACTGTGTAAGTTCCGTCGGAGTTTCTTTGAGTCGTTTCTTTATAATAATTTTCACAAAATTGGTCGTCCTTATTAAATTGATATTCTTCTGTAATTTCTTCCAGTTCCCAGAATTTTGTTAATTCAATCTCTTCCGCGCGTGTCATTAAGCTTAATACTTTTATTTGGCTGGATTGTTCTGTGGAGCATAGGCCTGATAAAATCCACCCTAACTCTGTATTTTGAGCTATAATTCCATTATCTAACTTTTCAAACCCTTCCAATAATAATTTACTGTAGTCTTCAGCGCCCAGTATGATGTCAATTGGGCCGCGCTTGTAATATGTAGGGTCAGCAATTATTTTCTTCGTCATATTTTGTTTCTCTAGTTGTTTTATGTCTTGTTTTGGCAATGCTCCGGTTAGCTTAGGTAATATAATAAGTGATGTCACTAGCTTGTACGCACTCGGAAATCTTGGTTTTAGTGTGACGTCAATCATAAAATTTGAGGTTTTTGGTTGCTTGTCGGCAATACCCTTTATTTCGGCTCTTATTTTTTGTTTAGGGAACCCTAATAGTTGTGCTGTCTCTTGTGTGCATAAGGAAACTTCAGACCCTTGGTCACATAAAACTCGTAATAACTGAGGTGTTCCGTCATAAGTTGTTGTCTGTACTAAGGCCGTAGCCAGAAGTACCGTTTTATTTTTCTCATTCTGTTGCATAGATGTATTTGAACTTCTTTGTTGTACTTGACTGTCTTTTGATTGTGACTTATAATTTGATGTTCTAAATGTATTTGGCTGCGAGAAGTTTGTATGCGTTTTATTGATGAATTTTTGTCCTTGTGGTCTAGTTGAAAATTCTTTAAGATTCCGATGTAACAGTGTAGAGTGAGCCTTATTGCATATTTCACATTTCTTATAATTTTGACTGACACACTCTTTTTTTGCGTCGTGCATTAAACACTGATAGCACATTTGTTTTTCTTGTACTTTTCTAATGCGGTCGTTCACGTGAAGCGTTTTAAATTGTTCACACTGATATATACTGTGAGCGTTATTACAATACCAACAAAATCCCTTTTTTTCTTGCCAATGTATAGGTTTGTCATGATTTTGTAATGAAGGTCTGAACGACAAACTCGAAGTTGAAGGTGTCTGTTTGCTGGATTCTAAACTCTTAAAACGTTTCTCTAAGAACTTCATCAACTTTTCGAATCTTTGGATTTTGTTCGATTCTTCAAGCTGGTCTTCATATTTCATATTGGTATCCGAGTCCCATTTCCTGCTCACAATACGACATAATATCGGATCCCAGGTCGAAATATCTATACCTTGATTTTTCAGTGCCTCCAGACTTTCATTAATGCAGTCATGCATGTTTCGTAACATTTTTTCATTTGAAATATGAATTTTTGGTAAGTCTAATAATTTGTCTATAAATGTCTGGCAAATAAGTAGCTCGTCTTTATAACGGTTTGTGAGTAGTGTGAGCGCGGCTTTATAATTGACCTCGTTTACTGACAAATGCTTGATCAGCTTTTCCGCGTCGCCTCGTACATGTGTCTTTAAATATTGCATTTTTTCTGTCGTTGTAATAGTACAGTCATTGTCAATAATTTTTATAAATAAATCGTAAAATGAATTCCATGATTCATAGCTGCCCGTAAAAATCGGGATTGTTATTCTTGGTAACTTAGTCGATAAAGTCTTGTTACATGGTTTGTCGTCTTGAATAATTTTTTCTTGTAATTTTTCCATAATGGAGTCGAACTTTTCTTGTGCGTCTGAGAAGTAGTCGTATGTAAAATATTCGTCGTTGATTGTACCTTGCTCCAATAATAAGTACATGTGATTTTCGTCTATTTCTTGAAAATTCTTTTCAAGAGTCCTTATTAATGCTTGTAGGTGCCACGCCGGCTTATTTTCGGCAATGGCTGTCTGTGCGGTCAATATTTTCTTATTAAGCTGATTCAATCTATACTTTTGAATGAATAGCTTTGAATTTTTGTCTTTGGAGTCGATTTGTCTGCCGGATGTAGTCTGCATCTCGGCGTCTGGAGTCTTGTTTTTGGAGTCGAATTGTCTGCCGGATGTAGTCTGCATCTCGGCGTCTGGAGTCTTGTTTTTGAAGTCGATTTGTCTGCCGGATGTAGTCTGCATCTCGGCGTCTGGAGTCTTGTTTTTGGAGTCGAATTGTCTGCCGGATGTAGTCTGCATCTCGGCGGTGTCTATTTGGAGTTTGAGGTAATTTTCATGAGTCGATAAGTGATCCATGGCGGCGTCATAGTAATTTTTTATGTTTGTCTCGAAGTAATTTAATGTTATGTACTTATGTGTTGATAGTATGTCTTGGTCTTCTAAGAGGTTGTGATTTTGCAACGCTCTTTGAAATATGCTGTCTAAAGTTGCTCTTCTGTCGTCTATATATTTTTGTGTCTTCCTGGTTCTTGAGTCTTTTTTTATATTTTCCCAAATCCTTTTTATTTCCATGTGGTCGTTTTCCTGGCTCATGATAAGGTCGTTGATAGTTTCGATGTCCATTGTGTCTTCTTGTCTTCTTTCTTGACTTCCTACTTGCCCTATCCTACTCCTAAAACTTCGTAATAGCTCAGTCAATACGTAGTGACCCTGCGCCCTCGTATACAGTACTTAGCACCTTCTCAATCAATTGGTGAGACCCGCTTGTGGGAGGCCAACGACCGATTGCTATACTGTACGGGTGCTTTCTCAGGGAACACCACGTATTATATGTACTTTGAAATACCGCAATACTGATGCGTAGTTTGGTACACCAGCATGTAGTACTCCAAAGGGTCAGTCAGTCCAGTTCCTTCCTAATAGGACAAGAGGATTCGCGGTTCAATTTTTAATTAAAGGATCGAAGGACCAAATGTAAAATCCAGGATAGGATTCTACTTTAAACTATGGGGGAGAGCTGTATCCTAACACTAAGAGTCCTAACCCCTAATGCCCTAACGCCCTACAGCCCTAGCCCTAACCATAGATTTGATGTATAAATAAATATATATAATAAGTGCGGGATGTCTGCACCGTGAGCCCTAAGGTAACAGACGGAAAGTTGGAAGGATATGGGTATAAGTATGGAAATGATTTTCTCACTGTCAATCACCCAGACTCAGGTGACTGTGGTTAGGCTAAGGGTGTCTTGGCCACAGTGAGAGGTCATCGGTATGGATTTGGGAGTCAGTCGGAACACTTCCAGAGAGTAGCCCTGGACGAGTGTTTAAGGGAATGGGAGATGAGTGAGACACAACAAGAAGTTGGTATCTGATTTATTATTTACAATTCTCACAATATATAGTAATACATCTTTACACACACAAATATGTACAGGCTATGTGGTCAGCATATTATTAAGAGTAGGTTAAATTATGTAGAGTAGGAACGTGCTGATTTTGCTTCTACGCGATCTAGTTCATATGTTCAATGCTGAACAGCGCCTATAAAATTAATTAAAAACATCGAATATAACCTAGGTGTGGGTTTTTTCTTTTTCGGCTTTAATCTTTTGCCCTTAGACGATACAAACGATACAAATGTTCAGAGTTGAACTTCGAACACATTTTTTTTAATTGGACGCAGAGTGTCAGGGCCCAGGAGAAGCCAGAACGAGCACGAAGAAGCCGCAAGACGTAGCTTAGCTCGCAGGATCAAAGAAATTATGTTTAAGCTGTGGTTAGTGTGGACGAGAAACAAAATCAACTGCACAACAAGCTACTCCGTGCAGTGCCGTGCAGCTCAAAATTCGGCCTCTTGCAATAAAACATGTCTTGTATAGTGGATAATGTTCAATTTTAAATGTTCTTAAAAATGCCGCGCCGCATCTCTCTAAACTGACGCTTACATTCATTAAATTCCTAATGAATGTAAGCGTCAACAGTTACGTATTCTGCTAGCGTTCTCCGCTAGCAGAATATACGTAAGGCACTAGAGTCGAACCAGTATTTACCTCCGTGTCCTGTCCATTTCCTGCCCATATTGCCTCCGCCCACTCCGGCCCATACCGGCCTCGTTCCGCACGGCCGCATATGCTGTCCATGCCTGCCCGCACGTGCATTCTTAGGTATACATTAGCGGAGTGGCAGCCGCGCGAATTGATTTTATTTTAACTTAAAATATAACTTAAATAATTTGGTTATATGGGTGTTTCTTCTATTAGGCACCTACTTAAAAGCTTAAACCATCGAAAAACTAAGTTCTTAAACTAATTTAAGTATATCCAAGTAATTTTGTGTCGGAGTCAATACAGTAGGTAGGTACGTGGTAGGTACATACTTACGATAAAATATCAAAATTTTAAAATTTTGATATTTTATCGTATTTTGTCTGACTGTCTCTGTCTGTCTGTTTGTTCGGGATAATCTCTGAAACGGGTAGACTGATTTTCACGGGACTTTCACTGGCAGATAACTGATGTGTATAAATATTTTCGTTTTCAAACTCGACATAAAGGCTATGAATTTATGTAAGTATATGTAAAGTAAGTACCTATGTCTACTATAATATTATGCGCGTACGGAAGATATATTAGTAGGTACTAGGTAGGTACCTAAATTAAAAAAAAATAAACTCGACTGCAAAAAAGAAACCTAAGCAACCCACTAAAAAGACCAAAACAAGATTGAGAAAACTGACTATACTATGAGCTGAAAGCCTAATTGAAATAATTGACGTTATGTTTAGTAGCAGGCGAGGCCCATTCGCAAATTAAAAATCGTACAAAAATAAATGGGCCATTGAACACACAAGTGTCGAGTCAAATGTCGATGTCATATATTATGACAGTTCGACATTTCCAAATTGAATTGTTGAAGCGCAGAGTTTTATTTTCAGTGCACTGAGATTTCCCGGGACCGACGGATTCCGGATGATATAGTCCCAGCTTAGAATTTTAGTTTTCTTTGCATGGAACGGATCCGCATGGAATGCTCTATGCAACTCTACGTATATTGCATAATATTCAATATTTGGACGCTGATAAGCAAATACTGTGTCAACTGCCTACCCACAAAATTACTCATAGATATATAAAGTGAATTAAATCATTTTAGTACTGATTAACTCATAAGAACTTTTGACACACCTACCTAGTTGAAATTCTCTATACTTTATATTATAGAGTCTATAGAATCATGATTTTCTCAAAATAGTGATCTAGTGGGTTAACACGTTGCCTATCAGCGTCCATTTGCAGCAGTTACGTATTGTTCTAGATTAAAGCTGGCGTACCTGCTACCACACTGTATTTCAGTGCACGTTAAAACCCACACGCGGATAGAGAACTCTCTCTGTGTCGTGCTCGAGCTGTATTCGTCGTACTCAGTACTCAGTAGTTCAGTACAAGCTGCCGGTTGACGGTTCCCACAGCTCATCGAGTATGCGCGCTCCGAGAGAGTAGCGCCCAAACCTTCCTGCCGTCGTTTAGGGCCAATTCACAGCGAAACGAAACTATACGCGATAGATATTAATTCTAAATTGAACATTATTCATTACCTGCTGAAAAGTCTAGCTATAAAACTTGAATTAATAAACGTGTAGCGCGGCTCAGCTTGCCACAGCCGGCACGGATGTTGTTAGTTAGTCTGTGACTGTGTTTACTTACTAATTACTGAACAGTGTGTTAGTCTGTGTTTACTTACTTACTGAAAAGTGTGTTTTATTGTCTACCACCTTGCAAGACATATTTAACCCTACACAAGAAAATACACGTAAAACTCGTAAAACACGTTTCATTGTAAGAGTTCGAATGTCAAGTTGCACCACGCTGCACATCGCATGTGCGGTGTATGACCGATGTCATATGAAACGTGTATCTTGTTGTGTAGTGAATAAAGTTCAATTTTGAATAGCTATCCAACTTTGAATAGACCCCAAATATATACCGATTGGCATTTTCGGAAAATGTTTACGTATTTATAAGTAACCTCTTTACACTTAAATCGCTTCTGTAGGTAGGTTTTTCGATGTAATTTGGTATGGTAGTATTTTAGGGTCTGGATTAAAACATATTTTTATCCCGGAAAAGTATTGTTACCAAAGAATTAACATCTTTAGCAGAAATGCGTACTGTATGGCAGTTCGCATCTATAACAAACTATCTAACTATTTTAAAGGACTAACAACACAAAGATATAAAAGTGAACTAAACACCTGGCTTCTCAACAAAATGTATTATTCAATTAATGAATTTTTCGACGACAAAAATACTGAATTTTAAACATTATGTATTTTTTCCATTGATAATAATCATTGTACATACTTGTACCTAACCATTGTACCTATATTATAAGTAATGGGACATTGTAATGATTCTGTTTTGAAATTTGACATTATATAAACGGTATTATTTCCCTGACTTAAATGTAATTTGTATCCATTGTTTGTAATGTATTAATTTTTGAATTGTTATCATTATGTATTGACATTTGTTACTAATTTTTATTCTATTGACAACTTTATAATAATATGTAATCACTTGAAATTCATAACTAATTGAAGTAACTAACATTTACTTATTTGCACACTATGCATGTAGTAGAATATGCGGAAATGAAAAATGCTAACACCATAATGTACCATATTCCTAGCAAATAAATGATTTGATTGATTGATTGATTGATATTCAGATTCAGTATTCCCGCGGGATACTCAATGGCATTAAAACGCGGGCGGAGCCACGGGAAACCGCTAGTATTATGATAAGATAGATAATCTGATGAGTTAGAAATTAGAATGTTTCCACTTGCCTTCGTAAGTTTATGAGCAAAGAGCAGCTCTCTTCCTACTGTCTACTCGAATCAATAGCGACAGTATATCTATTTCTATCGACGTTGTAAAAAAAAAGCCTGCATATAAAATACTATCAGTAGGTCATGGACGTATACGTATCAGTAGGTATTCCTGATGTAGGACTTAAAAATGTCAGCCGCAAAAATCCATTGTCGGTATGTGTCGGTGTATTTTCAGCCAAAATATTTAAATGTCAACAACCGTATGATCATATATTCATGCATGTAAAATACCGAAATGATGTATTGAAAATGCTGAATTTTCTGCTACTCGCCGTAATGCGACTGTGTGCTTTTACCCGCCTTCAAATAAGAGGAGGTTATGTATTTGCGATCTATGAGTATTGTCGACAAACCCGGTGTCACTATTATATATTATTGCGATAGTAATAAGACCGAAATGTACATCGACCGTATAGTTCAGTAGCGACGTATGCATATAACACGATTCACACCGGCTTTACGTCAGTATTAACTTCATAACCTAGGTACAATATTGACATATCTGGTTAGTAGGTACTTAGGTATTTACGGCCACGAATTTTTTTTGAGTTTTAGAATTCGAGTTACTAAATTTCTAAAGATAGTTATTAAAATAAGTTCTGTAACTGATCTTACATCTGGTCTAGTCCCTTAGATCAGAGGTTCTTATTCCGTCTAACGCTCACTTCGAAAATCAGTTATTTTGTAGCGCCCCCCATTTTTTATTTCATCTTAAAAACCCCAATAACATATTAGTCTCGTCTGGTGAGTATCTTTCATCTATTCAAAATTAACTAATAATAATAATTAACATTGAGCAATGACAATACAAGATAATCACATCAGCGCCCCCCAATTTTTTCTAGGCCTCCAGCGCCCCTTAACGCCCCCTGCGTTATCGCCCAATTTGCGAAAGACTGCCTTAGAAGGAGAACCAGCCTTCGCTACTGCCGTACATATATTATACATAGCAAAATATTCGTGCGCATAATAATTTAACAGCAGTTATCGGTTTAGTTACATCGTAAACTAAAGTTTCTGCTCGTTTTTTTATAAAAACCACTATTCCTTGGCTACAGGAGTAATTAAACTGATTGTAATTAAGATAAAACAGTCCAACAAAGATAAAAAGATGAATGGTTATCTCATTAGTCTTTAGGTAAACTAAACTATCATATCGCTTTTTCTAAAGGATTTTTAATTGCGTTCCGTTCTACCGTTTACTAGAGAGAAATCTATTTTAAAATAATACGCTTTTATTTTTGGCGAATCGCGAGGCTCTGGGGAGGGAAAGCTAATTTCAATTTCATTTAGTTCTGGCGCGAGGCCACGCGGCACGCCACAGAATACTTCCCGGTTAGGAGATACAAAACACTATTCAATTTTATTACACAAAAACTAGACTTACACCATAAATAGGTGTAGATTCATTACTTACAAACCCTTAGTTAGTTGTAGTGATTAGACAGAATATATAACATACATTATATTCAACTCATTTAAAAGTGAAAAAAGTATAAAAGTAAATGTTTTTACTTTATAATTTTTTACTTTTAAATGCTCTTAGAAAAATATTATAAAAGTAATGTATGTGTTACGAAGTTATGACTAGGTACATTCTCATCATTACAATTTCCAACATACATACTTTGTTTATCATTTGTTTTTATAATCGAACTAGCTTTTGCGAACGAAGTCACGCGGCTTCGTTCGCGTACGCGCGTGGACCCCATTGCACTATCGTGAGCGAAGAATAAAAAAATAATAATAATAAATGTCTGCGTTATAGTTATTAGGTACTATGTGCGTGCGAAAATTGAAAATTCAACGCAATCCGTCTAGAGTTTGATATTTCACTATACAAACTTTGGAACCCCATTTCATCCCTTTATGAATGATAAAAATGAATCATCCCATGAATAAAAAAAGGTTTAAAATATATACTAAGCGATTTGTATTTATTAGCTGGGAATTGGGATATTTCATGGGAATCGAGACAGATTTAAAAAAAAATCTTACAAACTTTCAACCCTTATTTTATACCATCAGAGGGTGAACTCTAATAAACACTGAAAAACATATTATAAAAAAGGTATCTAGGAGCATCAATATCAATTTTCAACGAAATTGGTGCAAATATAAAGTTTTTCCATACTTTCAACCTCTATTTCACCCTTTTAGAGATTTTTCAAAAACCCTTTTTTGTGTACTGTCTACATTGTAGTTTAAAACTACTGTATTTTCACATTACTACCATTACCGGTTACGGCTTGTATGTGTCAGTGGGGACATCTCCTTTTATATAGGTTACATATAGATTGGTATTAACGAAATTTAGCATTGATAAAAACTTTCCACTGCTAGTCTTACTCTATGGCCGCCATTACAGTAGCCCCGCTGGTCCTGTGGAGTGGAGACAGCTTACGTCGTCTGAGCCGCGCAATTCGGATCTACCTAGCCTCGCCTGATCTATGAGATTGCCTTTAAATTGGCACTATGTAGGTACGAATTTCATCGCCTTTGTGCGGTTCAAAGAAATTGTACACTTAGAGATTATATAATTTTATAGAGTAGATTGAGAATCGAGCAGGTGAACGTATAAAACTCAACTTTTATTAAAAGTTGCCAAATTAAATATTTTGCCTGGAAAAAATATACGTAGGTATATTAATATATCATGGTTGAATTTTAAATCCTTCAAAGTTAGGTACGGCTTTTAACGACTTTTCACGTAGTGGTCTGGAAACACTTAAAATTGGTTTTATGCAATTACAAAAAATAAATTTAGTATGTTCTTTTATTGTATTTGTGTAGTATATAATAATCTAAGTATTTGTGGAATGAAACAAAGTTTTCCACCACCAAGTGGTAAAATCAGAACTCTGTCTTATGGCAACGTTTCCTTAGATCGTTTATAAAGTTCTCATTACACGTTACTCGTTAGCCCCAGAATGTTTCGAAAATACAATAAAAGTCGTACCTTTTACGATGAACTTTAGAACGAATTAGCTAACGTATAAAACGAAACTAGTTCCGCGAATTGCCGAATGCAATCTTCGGTCTGTCCTCAGAATCGAGTCGAATGTGATTTTGTTCCCCTCACTCAGGGTGTTTAATAAGATACATTTAAATTACAAGCATTTTACCGAACAGGGCCCAATTCTTTTGCGTTCGATTTTTTCTCGTGTCATATTCGTTTACATATTTACCCTTGCGGTAGGCGTTTGCTCTATTTCGACTGTGAAGTTATAAAGTTAAAAAAAAAAAAGAAATATTCTGTATCGGCATATATCGGCAAGAATAGGGGTGTAGTAGGGGTGAATTATTAATTTTGCGCCTGTAAATCTGCCTGCTGCTACTTTTTATGTATTTAGTGCGTATAGCCACCGCACACTACATTTAAATAAAAACCCGGCCTCAGTTTTTGTCTCTTTTATTTGGTCTGAGGTCATAATAAAATGTTCATATTATGGTCAAACAAAATAAATTTTAATGATTAAATTTATTCACAAAACGCACTTACCATACAAGCCAGCACTATCGAAAGTGAATATTTTAACGCCACTAAAAACATTTTCATGTAAAATAATGCCAAGATTGCATTGTCAAAAAGATATGAGATCTCATGTAAAACCAAGATTCTGACTTTACACGCCTTAACTCTAAAAGTCTAACATCACAAACTACCTTAGTTATATATATATGGCGTGGCCATTTTGTTTCTACAAGAATAGTAGGTATAACAGAAAAACAGTCATTCAATTTTTACACGACGCCCAAGCGAATGTAGCGAAATTGCCAGGCCATATAAATTGACTAAGGTGTGAAATGTTTTTGGTGGGATTTCACTTCTTGTTGTAAGTAGTTATGACAATATTTTTATTTTCTTTTTTATTTAGGCAATAAACTTGCACAATAGAGTTTGTTTGAAGAAATTGTTTGTTACCTATATTATGATTAATTTTCTAATAAAATTACTACATACTACCTACTAGGGAAATAATTATTTTAATATTACGTCAATTAGTTTTCAATTCAAGCGACGAATGATGATATAATTAGCATAGTTTGTGAACATATATATTATGATATATGCGATCTATCGAGATGGCGCTTTTAAACAAATTTAACTTTCCTCCCTAGTTTAAGGGGTTGGAGGATAAAAGTGTCAACTTTGATAATTTTTATGTTATTATATTTCAGCTTTCTAGGATAACCGGAAGTACCATTTTGTTGATCATCAGTGAGTCAGTGACGAAATCAGGGGTTTTTATAATATCTAAAGTAAAAGAACTATGAAATTTAAACTTTACAAGTTTAATAAGATCGCTACTGGGAACATATCCTGAAAATTTCATTTATCTGGTACATATAATCCAAACCCAAGTTATGAGGGTTCGAAAAATCGACGAAACGCTTCGAGAAAAAGTGGTCTGGTAGTGCCCTTGCGCTTCGCTTGGCTTATCTTGGCAGGGGCACTACCGTGCCCCCAGATTTGTTTAAAAGTATAAAGAGTAAGGAGCACATAGAAGCGCAAGTGCAAACGCATTAGGTGGCGCCCATTGAGGCGATATGCAAACGGTGCGGCGTCTCGAGTGCGGTATTTGACCAGCCGAAAGCCGACCGCCGACCGCCACGCCGAGTCGCACTTGTCTTGAGCACTTTAATAGCTCTATCAAAATCTTATTTACTCGTTACTTATCTTTTTGCATTTCAGGCTTTTTAATTTACAGACAAAGATTTCAAAACTATGCCTAATGCCTATCCAATGTGTTGTATTTGTCATCAGATGTAATTGCACAATAATCTCGTCATCTAAACACCTCCCTATTTTGGCACAAAGTAGGATAAATTACTTGTAAGATTTAAGTTCAGTCACGCTCCAAAATTTGTCGGAAACAGTTGTGTATTTTATTAATTCATCAACAAATATCGTGGAGTGGTTCATGGTTATTTCACCTTCTGGCTTCTACCAACTTAATATATTCCCAAGAATATACACATTACCAGGCAATAGGTACACCTCTCACCTATTAGTAAAAAGCTTTAAGATGGGCTATGAATTATGATGTACATTTGACAAAACAGATCTTCATACAAGAAAAAGTAACGCCATCTAGATTTCACCATACCCCAAATGTCAAAATGGTCCCAAACAACCCCAAAAGTAGGGCCATTTAAGTAGGGATAGATTTTGCCTCAACGTGCCTCATCTATAATAGAAGGGTCTATGTAAATATAATAGATATTAGATTAGATTTAATAGAATTAGGTTTAATAGACCCCCAATTTAATGCGGGCGTAGTTGCTGGCAAAAGCTTTTAAAAATATATTTTCAGACTATCAGACAAAATAAAGTTAAAACATAAATACATTGAAGTTATAGTGGCGCTGCTATAGTTGATGTCTATATTAGTGTTCGAACTTAAAACTTGAGCTAAATCCCATTATCGTGAAGATATTAGTCTTGATTACTGACTGAGCAGAATTAATCTTTTGTTAGGGAGATTAAGTTGCGCCGTTTAATAGCTCGATGGAGGGTTCGCGTCGCGTCGTTAATAATACTTAATTTTGTAACTACTTCAGTAGTACTCTCCAATTATTGGACGAAATATCTCTATAAAGATAGATAGCTCCACTTTTATAAGCTCGGTCACCTCAGACGATCAGACATCGAAGTTGGTCCTCCGACCGGGCCCGGCGAACCGTGAAATTGCTGGCGTGCCCATAAAATATGTGACAGCTTATAATAAACGGCACTGCGCATCATTGGTGGCTAGTTCATACATAGAGCCGTATATTGTACAAGACCCTTACAAATCATTGTCCTATTAAATGTCAAAAATAATATGTTAATAAAGCTGTAGTGTTGTGCTTTTTGAATAAGAGCTTTACTCACGATCACGGTCCAATTTCGCTTGTCCAATGCCAAGGTCAAATGTGACATATCAAGCTTCCAGTAGCCCGGTGCACGGTGCAGGTACAATTTGTGTATTCGTATAACCATCAATCAGATGAAAATTTTATGAAAATCATACAATTTTCGACTGAAAACTATACGAATTCTTTTCCTGGGAATGTTCGTGCTTGGACTACTGGAAACAACGATAAAAAGTCAATTATCATAACATCCCACACCGATTTTGGTGACGGTTGCCGGTTTCATTGAAACCAGGCCAGTTACGCTGGAGTCATTTTATTGTGCCCAAGTTTGTGCGCAGTATACAAGAGAACTCTCTCTTCCTTTATTCTCATAACCCAGTGGGACGGATAACCGACACGACTGACGAGAGATCAGGCACAGGTCTGACTTTTTACATGCCTATCTGACGCGTGAAACATCTTTCTTGTCAGATAATCAGGTGATCAGCCTGGAATGTCCTAACCAAACTTGAATATTTTTTGTTGTCCCAATGCGGCAATCGAACCCACGACCTCCGATATGCCATTTGTTGCGGCAAAGTGTAGGTACTGTTCCAGTTAATTATTTATGCTGAAAATTTCCTTAAATTTTCGTCACTCGCAAACTCAAAATCTACAGGGGAATTCATATCAAATACTCAGGTCTTTAATACCTTTAAGTTGTAACAAAATCACTACAGGTTTGTACGAAACCCTACAAAGTCCGACTCGCACTTGGCCGTTTTTTTGTCTTTATAATATGTTATTAAGAAATCCCGGTTAAAAATAATAAAAAAATGAAAAGAAATTTATAAACAATATAACTTGGATAATTTTGATTGTAAAAACAGGGAGACAGCCCTAGGCGAAATTAGCGCTTAAAAAAATGCAAACGAGCGAAGTTGGAGCGAGTTGATTGACGTAAAGTTAGTCATGGTCCGCGCAGTCATCACAGATGATGCCAAATTACCTGTCAGTGGCGAAGCTAAGGTAGTCGGTTCTGTCCTTTGAGTATATAACCACTAGAGAGAGTTTTCGCCAGCAAACGCGTGTCCTTTTTCTGCTTGTGTGCATTGTATTAGTGTACGTGCAGGGATGTAACGTATATCGATATAATATCTATAAACTACTCGACTTTTTTGTGGTACCTATCGACGTTTGTAGATATTTTTATAATTCTGAATTTTTATTTTATAAACACATTTTAAGTTTTATGTCATCAGTTTATAATGTGTAAAACTCATTAAGTACCTTTTTCATTTAAGATATAGGTATTTGAAATTAACAAGATTTTATTAGATGTTTAAAAAAGATTGTGTTCTTATAAGGTTTGTTTGTTTGCATGGGCTCCGAAAGTACTTGACCGATTTTGATGAAATTTTGCACATATATAGAAAAGACCACATAGGCAACTTTTTTGCGGCACGGCATTTCTTTTAGCGCGCACGAAGGCGCGGGCAACATCTAGTTTTTATCATAAAAGCGTTTTCCCATTATCCGACACGATATCGGTAAATAATGCTGATAGCCGATACACAATAGCCAAAGGCGAGTAAAATGAAATAATTAGTAGCATAATTCTTTCACACTATTCAGTCAATTGCGTATTTTAATTAAGTATAAAATAAGTATTATGAGAAAACGTTTTATTAATAACTATTTACATTAAATAAAATTACTCCCTATATCTACCAATTGAAAGTTTACAATTCCTAACAATTCTGCACTATTGTAATATAAATAGACCGTTCATAAATATTTTTAGCTGACTTTAAAAAAAGGAGGTTCTGTGTTCGGCTGTATATAATATGTCACCGTAAAATTGTAAAAACCGTTCGATTGTAATATTACTAGAGATATTATATTATGTCGACAGATTGTCAAATAAAAATTTCTCCTTACAATAATTGTACGCATTATTTTTAGTTTTAATTATTATTATGAAAAAAAAAAAATAAGCCGGCGCGGGGCACTTGCCATTTAACCAATCGGCACGGTAAATATTACAATGTAACGAAAAATAACGTGTAAAATTGTAAGAAGTAATTTTTATTTGACAATCTGTCGACATTTTATAATATCTCTAGTAATATAATAATCTAACGGTTTTTAAAATTTTATGGTGACATATATTATACAGCCGAACACAGAACCTCCTCTTTATTAGTAAGTAAGCCTAAGTAATACCGACCCGATAATATATCCCGACGGACATACTATCAGGAATCTGGAAGGCCGGGGAAAATTTAGAGCATTGAAAATATAACTCTGGGAGTCTGGACTGATACAATAGAACTGAAAATCGAACACACGAGTCTCATGTCAAAACTGACAACATAAAAATTTTGCGTTCGATTTCCTCTCTTTGTATTGTATTTGCATTTTTGATTAGCATCTAAATAGTAAATACATTGAGAGATTAACTGAGTCAGTCAGATTACTCACTTTCTTGGGGGCCTAGCAGGAACAATTGTCAATTGCGTAAGCGTTACGTTATCGAAAGAGATTTGTATAAAAATTATGACAGCGCTCATACAATTGACATTCGATAACATTGCATTTACGCACCTGTCAATTGTTCCTGCTAGGCCCATATTTACAGGAATAAAAGTGCTTTTCTATCCGATATCAAACCGATAATGTGAAAGACCTATGTGTTTCATATATTTTACTTGCCCTTGCATGGCTATTGAATATCGATTACTGTATCGGCATTCGATTCCGATATCGTATTCGATCTGGATCGGATAATGGAAAAATGCTCTTTGTGCATTTTAATTGGAAACTAAATAAAAAAAAATATGTTTATGAAAGTATAATTATATTATTGTAAGTCTTCTTAATTGTCCGGTAAAACAGAAATATCTTCCCCGTATCAATACCGTCACACCAAGCTGTCTCACTGGTGGAACACACTCTTCTAATTTTCGCATCTAACTGCTTCAATCTATTCGCCTCTTCTTCCGGAGCATTTCCGAGACCTAATAAAACCGTTTAGTAAAAGTTTATTATCTTTATCGATAAACTCTTGTGTCAGTAGTTCTGCGTATTTTGAGTGATGTACCCTATCACTCAAAATACGCAGAAAAACAAAGCTTTTATTTTGCACAAATTATTACTCATTACGTGATATTCATCATTAAAGCGTGATATAGTACGAAAAAGGGTTCGTTAAATTTAATGATTATCTGTTTATATTATAAAAATACTCATTATTTAGTTCACAAAACATTGTTAAAACATTACGTGTAAAATGATAATTCCAAGTATTTGACACCTTCTGTCGTCATTCTTGAGGCACAATATGCAGCGGCGCAACACATATTAGATGTTTTAAAATTAATATCTTCTTTACACATTTATTTTCATTTATAAAATACAAAAAATACACAGAGCTACTGCTCTGCAATGGCCTACTGAGCTGGCCATAACATGACACGAAACCCGTGTTTATACACCGATATAAGCTCTTTCATTCGCTCGTATTGATACATCGTTAGCAAGACAGAGCAACAGAAAACAATAGTACCAACTTTCAAAAACTATGACTCCGTCTTTAGAAGTCTTTGGTTCTGTCCTTAGATTAAAGACTTGAGCTGAGGTTCTGTGAGTAAGTAGTCGATAATTTCTAATTTTCGGGATGCCATCAGCATATTATGCTAGAGTCCCAGAGTGCTTCTAAGCACTAGAAATAGATGCATTTATTAGACGATTGTGTAACAGGCCCTACAGTGCCCTATTGTTTCTCAAATAAATAGAATGCTATTAAATCTTTATTAGAGCATGTCGAAACTCCCAATGTTTGGAGAAAGCAATAATATTAAGGCATGTAAGGCGATCAAAAAAATAACATACAAAATGTACATCTCTGAGACTGTCTTCGATGTTTAGAGCAATATTTAAGGACCCCCCAAAAAGGGTCCACATTTTCAACACCTCTATCCACAATAAACAGTCGTCGAAAGTTTCTCGAACGTTCCACAGTAAATTCAATTCCTAACAACCGCCGCGCGGCTCAGTGTAACGCGAAAGCAAAATTTGTCGCGTATTTGCATATTATTGCTTTACGACTGTTGGATTCATATGCTAATGTTAACGAGTATATTTTTGGGCCTCCGGGATCGCGAGCCACTCAAGGGTTATGTTCCGACGTGTTCCCATTTGAATATCGGTGTGATTTACGTCGAGTTACATGTAAGGCTGGAACTATATTATGGTCCGTAATTCGGACGGCCGTAGAAAATTCAGAGCAAAAAATTAAACTTTGCGCTAATACTATAGAACTGAAAATAGAACACACAAGTGGCAAGTCAAATGTCAATGTCATATATGACAGCTCGACACTCGACACTTCCGTTGTCAACTCTATTGTGTAAGCGCAGAGTCCTATTTTCAGTGTTCTGAATATTCACCGGCGTTCCGGATTCCGGAGCATATAGTTCCGGATAACGATTCAAAATAAGAAGATTTTGAATCGCTATATATTAAAAATGCCGCGTAAAAGAATTTCATCGCAAGAGCGGCAGCTCGAAATTCGAACTTTAGCAATAAAACGTGTGTCTTATTGTGTAGTGAACAAATTTCAATTTTATATCGCTATCTTGAAAATACCACGTCGCGTCGCATCTTGGTGTAGTCTGACGCATAAGTCCATGTTTTTTTAAAGTTCAAGATAGTTAAAATAATTTTTTGATGGATAAGCGAATATAATTTTACTGCGCGGACTCGAGTGCGCACACATACACACAGGACACGTCGAACTAATAACCTCTGTTTTCGTCGGGGGTTAAAACCATTTTAATATTAAATAGACTTCATACAGCAGAAGTTGATGAACAGTTGCATTAACTGGCTCACAATTAGGCGATTTAAATTTAAATAATTGTAATGTTGAGACTTAGCCGGCAACACCATTACACGCCTGCACGCACCCGCCTGGGAACTTGCTCCGGCATTATCGCGGGAATTAACGCCGTATTTACGGGCAACATGAGCTAGCTACGAGTTATTGAATTTGAAGTCGAAACAATAGTCAGTTTAGAGTTATTTTACCTCGGAGTTTCGATGAGAGTGACTCTTATGTCTTTTGCATTAAGGTCCTGTCTGCAATTATAATATCCATGCGTTCATTGTCATACTAGATTCCTTGCTATTTTTCTGTTCCATAGTGAACATTTTCTTATTTATGCAAACATAATGTCATTGCTTACATAATACTGTTGCAAAAAAACGTAGGCTTTTTCATCCGTTAATGGATGATTTATACAGTATTCTCCGAATACTGAACTCTTAAAATACTGTAGTGCTTGGGACAGTTGGTTTTTAAATGGTTGCCCAAGCACATACGGCATTCTCACAATGTTGTGACTATGTAGTCAGCCTAGTCCAGAAGAATGACTGCTCAATACGTCTGGGGCCAACCATGTGCGGGTTTTCTCACGATGTTTTCCTTCACCGTTAGAGCGTCCGTATAATGTACTTTGAGATCTGAAAAAGTCTCATTGATACACGCCACAACCTAGGATTCGAACCTGCACTCTCGAGTGCGAACCCAACGATCTACCCACTAGGCCACGGAGCTCACCACTGTGGCATGTTGGATAAAATATATCGTACCGGCAAAACAACTATATTAAATAGCTAGCGGCGCGTCACATGTCGCGCTTTCAGAAATTGGGCTAGATAACCAGAACGGTTAATATTTTTTTAATATTATTAATTGTAAGCAAAGGTTTAAATGAGCTCGTTATATCGATCCGGTTTGAGTCGGTTAATCGGACCGGGCTTAACCGGCACGAACAGGTATAAAGCAGTATGAATCGGAATAAACCGGAATAAACCAGTATTAAAATGGCGCGGGATCAGCACGGCTCATTTGCCGCGATCGAACTAATAAACGTTATAGTTTATTTTATCGGTTACGGTGATTATAAGCGGTAATGTGGTTTCGGTAGGACAGTTCACAAATTGTGTTCGATAAAGGGCATCAACGTTGAACCAAATAATTAAAATCCGGTTGTCAATTTGTTAATTTTTGACCGCTACCCGCGACCGCGACTAGCGAATTAGTTAATCAAGTTTCCTGGCCAAGCCCATCGGTCGCGCGACGTGGTCGTGGGGTTGTTTAGCATCCATATGAATTCGCTAAGATCGGAATGCTTTTTGGTGACTTATCGGACATTTTGTTAATTATAGTTAAGTTTCATTAGTCTTTAATCCTTTTTTAATTGTTGTATCATGTGTGTAACCAGCATTAAGCTGTAAAGTTTATGGTTAAAGTAATTTTTGAGTAGTGTATTACGCACAACTTTGGCGGTTTATATTTTTGAGAAGCACTCGAAAACCTAATTTGACGTACCAGGGAGCTCGCAGGCCGCCGTGAAGCCGCTACATCGAGTGTCCAATAAACTGCGCGTTCATACTGCAGTACTACCTTTACTGAGTATTTCGTGGCTGAAAGAATAAAACTAGCACATTCCAGAGGTTCAATTCTGCTAAATAAAACCAATGATACGATTAAAAACAAGTTCCGATACACTAAAACTGCCAAACCGGTATTCTCGTTAACGTTAAGCGTTAGCGTCAAGCGCGTTTCGATTTGTCCAAACTTCACCATAAAATCAATTTATGATAACAAGTCGCTACACTTGTAAAACAATCAAAATAAAATATAACTCTACATTAAGTACGATAATTGAGGTTCTGTTATATTTTTTAATCAATAATTATTGTAACAATACATGTCAAATGGCCGGTTTCTGAAGTTTACACATAAAATCTACAGAAACTCTAGATAAACTAAGTTCAACTGGCGCATAGTTTTCGAATCCCAAAAGTGTCACTTGAAGGATCTTTTTCAAATTCGAGAATGTATTTATATGTAATTTTATGACAAATATTTCTTACTTGGGGAGTGAAATAGAGCTTTAAACTCTTACATAAGTAAGAAAAAACAATTTTTGTAAAGTTTTTTAATTCCTTTCTGTATCTGTACCATCTACCAGTAGTAATGTAAATTACGAGTTATGGAATCGTTAAACGGACTTCATTGGTCATTTCAGTTAAACTTGAAAATAAAACAGATTTTCAAATTGGTAATTCTCATTCGATAACGTTACGTTTCCACCGTTATCAAAATTTCCTGCTAGGCCTACGAAAAAGAGTTTACAACTACGACCATTATTTAAAATGTGAAAATGTACAGGATGTTTAGCTCTGGGACTGTATGATCCGGAAACCGGAAGGCCGGAGAAAATTCTGAGCACTGAAAAAAAAAATTGCGCTAATGCAATAGAGTTGAAAATCGAACACACGAGTGTCAAGTCAAATGTCAATGTCAATATATGACAGCTTGACACTCGAAACTTCCAATGTCAACTCTATTGTATTAGCGCAGAGTTGTATTTTCAGTGCTTTGAATTTTCACCTTCGTTAAGGATTCCGGAGCATATAATATTCCCTGCCACAGACATCTTTTGACTAGACCACGCACGTCTCATTGCATCGTCGGTATAGAAACCGAGTGTGCCATTTTTATTAAATTACTGTTACGTCACAAGAGCAATTTCGTGGTGATAACTCTCCGTCCCCGAGTAAACGATACAAAAGCCGTAGCCGCACGCCGCCCTGTCACGTTTTTTAGCTTTTTGATTTTCGTTTGACGGTTGGCACCGAGAATATTCGAGAGGATATGGCGCTGAAGGAAGCAAATTTCACTCCTGTTTACACGGGAAGTTACAAACGAAGTACATACCTACACTTGCGTGGTTTAGTCAATAGGCGTCTATTGAGTCCCAGCCTAAGGTGGCGTAATACGAACAGGCAGTAGAGTACTACATATACACTATACAGTGTACAGGTTATCGTTACTGCAAACGAGCAAAGTAATTGGGTGGAAAATTCACAAACCCCCCCTATTCCCCGCCCGCACAAGTGCGTTAGAATATACTTTAAAAATATTGCAAATGCACCGGAGGACTTGAGTCTGTGCCAGTCGCTACTTAATACTTATCCTGGGTTATCTTGAGATAAGTCCCTGGAAGTTACTGCATGTTTGCTTGTTAGGAATTTTTATCCCTATATTTTTATTATCCCAATATTTTTATTTGTGAATTACAAGGTTCGATAAACGATAATAGGTACTAATAACTCACATAGCCTCAAATCGCCTATTAAAATAGTATTTTAATATCATGCACTTCGATCAATAATACAACATCATGCACAATGATTGTTCGATCGCATTATTAATTGTACATTATATTATTAAAGGTCTACCAGAATCTGATGGCATTTTAAAAAAAATAAAAAATGTGATTTTCATATGGCAATGTCAAGTATGACCCGTCAAATCAAAGTACGTGATCTGTCAACCGCTGCTAAAATTTTGTGATTATGTTCTTGGAATTTGTTGTTTTTGTGAAAATATCCAAAAAGGCAATTCGATCTCAAGCGAGAAATATTGTTTTCTATGTCTATAGTAAAATACAGAAAGAAGAAGGTGTAAATCGAACTCAATCTTATAATTTAAAGCTCGTGGTAGAGTTGACCGGTAAGTTAGAGTGAGTTGTTTTGATACTTTTAGTTTTTTTATATTTTCTTAGGTAATTATTGTGACTTCTTTAAAGGTATTTCCAGTATTACTATACGGTGAATCGTAGTTGATGGCACATTGACTGATGGTTTGTTTTCCATGCCTGGTAAAAGGAGGAGAGGAGGAAAAAAGAAAATCAACATAAGACAGTTTCGATTTATAGTTGAATAAGAATAAAGTAAACGAGTTCTATACAGTTCGGAAGGAAATTCCAACATTAAATAAACTGTTGCCAATTTAATTGTATATTATTCGTAATAAATAAGTATATAAAGTAATTCACGTTTGATTTATTTTTCATGAAATATCATTATATTACATAGTATAAAACAAAGTCCCTTTTTTGTCTGTCCCTATGTATGCTTAAATCTTTAAAACTACGCAACGGATTTTGATGCCGTTTTTTTTTAACAGATAAAGTGATTTAACGGGAAGGTTTTTAGGTAGGTATATAACATGCATAACATAGTAGAGGTACACAGATAATTTTAGAGGTTTCTAAAGTCCTAAAAAATCACATATTTTGCGCTTATATTGAAAATGCTGGGTGAACACTACGAGATATATCAAAATTATGTACTACAGTTTTATTATTCATCTTAAAAAAGCCTACAAAAAAGTCCGCGATGGCATATGTCTATCTCTTAGGGATAACCCACAATAACCATTGTTTTATCCTTTACTTTGATTTTAATTTAATAGCTTATTTACAAAGCGATTTTAAGCAATACAGTATTAATCCTTATCCAATTAAGTACCTTAAATACATTGTGCATTTAAGATCGATTAATACTTTTACGGTATTTATTTATTTATTTATTTACGGTATGTAATTTAAATGAATATTTTCGAAGATATTACAGATTTAAAATGCAGGGATATAGGTATTATTATATTATTATTCTGCGCGGCGCGGGCGCTCGCGTTTCTACATCGTGCTATCGAAAACGCGGGACGTATACAGTATAAAGAGGTTCACGAATATTTTGAACTGCAGCACAGAAATACGTATAATAGTATCTGCAGTTCTTAATTCTTATGGAATATCCAGAGGTGGTTTGTCAGTTTTGTTGGTCAAATAACTTTACTTATTACATAGTACATAGTATAAAACAAGTCGCTTTATCTGTCTGTCCCTATGCATGTAGGTATAGTTATTGCTTAGATCTTAAAATCTACGCAACGGATTTTGATGCGAGTTTTTAAATAATAGTCTTTAAGTATTTAGTCTTTAAGATATTATAAGATTATGGTAAAATTTATATTCAAGTGCGATAAATATAATATTATGTAAGTATATTATCAAGTGGTCGCGCATGTCGTGTCGAGGTGATAGGGTCCCATTTTTAACAATTTGCATTGGGAAAACTTAAAAACATTTTCAATATTGTATCAGTAGTATATTGTTGTAAGTAGGTAGAGAATTATTCGCCGAAGTAGTTTTTTCTCCAAGAACACTATTCCACGCGGGCGAAGCCGCGGGCAAAAGCTAGTTTTCTATATTATACACCGAACATTCTTCATACAGTCTTATTATAATTCATGTTAAATAATACTAAAGACATAATTAAATATTAACCAGTATCAAGATCGTTTAATCCTATTTCCCCAGTATTGCACACTACAAAATTTTATTTCCCTATTTGCCATGAGATTCTGGTACACCTATACTTACAGTAAATAATGCGATAACAAAACACATTTCGCAAAAGACAATTTGTCTGTGGCACAACATACGCATCCCTTGTGTCAAGCTGCCAAAAAGAAAGAGGAAAAAAAAAAAAAGACAATTCAGGCTGAAAAGTGAAAACTCTAAAGCCTCTTACCGCGCCGTATGAAAAAAACAATTCAGATGCGTTCTCTTTTCGAATTCCAAGCGATTGTTTCCATAGGTTTCCATAATGTAACTTGTAATCTACCGACTCGCATCGAACTCGTTTAAATGGGTAGGTACCAACATAAAATTAAGTCAACAACGACGGAAAAATTATTCATAGAGAGCCTGTAGGTGCTAAGTAGGTGAGAGGAGGGAGGCGCTATACGTGCGAGCTAGACAGATAGAGGGATAACAGTTTTCATGAATTGTAAATGTAATTTGGCCGCGTATTCGTAGGCAATTGTTTCGTACGGTTTACCGATTTCAGTGACGCGTTACGTTTTAGTACGCATTTAGTGTGTTTTATGACCCCACTTTCGGTTATCTAGGTAATAAAACGAAAGCCCTGGAGTATCATTACGTGATACCAAATAAGATTAATAGGGATTTCATAACTCGAGCAATTTCATGTTAATAGGTAAATCTAGGATTACTTTGTAGGTAAACCGCGTAAGTTATTTGGTCCAAAAATACCAATACTCAGTTTCTAGAATCGAACTACACTTGTGTCGTTTCTTCTGTTTATGTTCAATACCTAGATTTCTAACCTCATCCTTATTTTAAGGTTCAACAAAACGTCTTTGCTCTAGAATGAATAAATAGTAATAAAAATAAAGTAAATAAATAAATAATAATAATAAATAGTCTTTATTAGGTACTGTAGACTTTGTTTGTTCCATCTGCGTGGAATAGTGTTCGTTGTACTTTTTCGGGAAAAAAGTAGCTTTTGTGTTCAGAGCCTGAGCGCAGAAACTAATGTACGGGTTTTGGTGAAATTCAGTATAGTATATACCGAATTTCATCAAAACTCGTCCATCAGCTTTTGCGTGAAAGAGCCACAAACTTCCATCCATTTGTCCCCACAAACATTCACATTACAAAAGTAGCAGCTGGCTAAGTAAAATATGGCGTTGAAAAAACCGCCGTAGATATTAGGTTTAATTGGGCATCGATCGGTCGTGATTAGGTTTACCCCGGGATACCCGGGCGAGGAGTCCCCGGAGATGTCTGCCGGTGATAGATAAAGCCTCCTACAACCTCCAGGAACAGTCCAATTACACCCACAGATAAAAAAATCGGGCACCTTTATCTGAAATAAATTATTGTGGCAATAGTATTAGCTGATTTAAATAGTCTATAGGTGTGATGCTATCTGTTATAACAAACATGATTATAATTATTATAATTAAGTTGGATTATATAATATTTTTATAATATAGCAGTCGTTACTAACCGATTTATTTACACTGGTTCAGTTAATTGATAGTGAAACGTGTTATAAAACAAGTTGTCGTTTGACCAGGGGCCTTACTCCCGAAACTGATACGATTTTGATTTACGAGTCTGATCCGATTTCGATTTTGATCTAGATTCGATCCTGATACGTACTCCCGAACAAAATCGTATCGAAATCAAGATCGCGTTGAGATCGTGTCTTATCAGCGTCGTTAGCTGTATCCGGTTGCTGAAGTCACGTCCACAAAGTAAACAAGTTACAGCTGAGTGCCGTAGTCTATGGTGAAGATTATTAAAAATATGTAAAAATTATATATTTTTCACATTAAATATCATTTTATATTTGTTTATTCAAATGGATCAGCCTCAATCTCATGAAGTGGTAGGTTTATAAAGGTTATTTTTCTAAAAAAACTGTGACCATAAACAATTCTTTATTAATTGACGTTCTGTCAAATGTCAAAATCAAATGTTGATTTAGTTTGTCAGAAAGTCAAGTGTTGTGACGTCAATAGTACTTTGTTTAATTAAAGACAGATTGAGACAAACGAAGTCTTCATATTATTATGATACGATAATATTGATCATAATATTATGTAGACTTCGTTTGTCTCGGTCCCTGTCTTAAGTGAAAATATATTGTAAAACATGATTGTGTAAACGAATGCGTAAAGGTTTTAAGTAACTTTACATATTATAACGGTGAGTTGGTTTCTTCATAAGAGAAGTTAAATCTGCGACTAATAAAACGAATAAATAATTTTTAAGGCGATTATTTCATCGAAATTCCTTACAATACATGTCCATTGCTAATGTGTTCAAGCGGGTTTTAGCGGGAATTAGGTCCTATAATAACATTAAATAATGCTTAAAGATGACCCATAATTCATATTGTAATAAAATCTCATAATTTAGTTCAAATATATTACATTAAAACAAGCAAACTCGATACTATAAATGAGACCGCTTTAGCTATCGTGTAATTTGACGTTTATTTACGATCCGGCCATTCGATTCTCAATCGATTGATTTCGTCGGGAGTAGGTACCAAAAGTTACGATCTAACGAACTTCTCGATCCAGGCTAGTTACAAATTGAGCCACCGCGCGATCGTGCGCTAGTGTAGGTATCGGGAGTATCAAAAGCTATTGAGATCGAACTGATTCGATTCTCGATTGTGTCGAGAGTAAGGGGGCTGGTTGCTTAAGCATCGTTGAATCGTATGCACGCAAACAAATTCGTATAACATAAACGTATGTAGATACGTAGTTTAACCACGTTTGTAATCGTTGCAGTATTTTGAGGCATCCTAGTGCAAAGGAAAAGTCTAAAAATAGTCGAGCAGAAACTTTGTAGTTAAGGCTGGATAAAACATAAGCTACTTTTCATCACAACAAAATGTACGATATCCTCTCCTCAATCCTCGGGATTTTTTTGCGCGTACGAAGTCACAGGAAACTTTTATGAAATTATCATAGACTAATGATTGGTCTCGCTGGGCGCCCAACGAGACCAATGATTTATCTATGGAAATTATATCTTAATTTTATGTTCGCAAAATATGGTTCCAATATTCTTGCTCGGCGGTGTAAATTTATAACTAGATGCGTTCGTTTAATACTAGATGGTCGGGATTTAAATGAAAGTTCAGGCTAGCGTGAAAAAGTTGTGATGCAAATGAGGCTTGTAAGAGGAAAGATATACTTACAGCCCAGCGGCCAATCTCAAACTACATTTAAGTCCATGCCCGAGACATGCCGTAGCACACTCTGTTAGCTCTGCTGACTTCCCATTTTGTACCGGATAGAGTTATTTTATTTAATCCGGGAAGTATCTTAGAAGTAAGAATTGGGTTTTTCACTGATATTTTTGTATACATGTATGATATTAGTATGTATTTATTAGGTACTAGCTGTTGCCCGCGGCTCTGCCCGCGTAAATACAGTATCCCTCGGGAACACTGTATTTTACGGGATAAAAGTAGCCTATTTCCGGAGCCTAAACTACTATGATACCAAATTTCATCAAAATCCGTTCTGTAGTTTTTCCGTAAAAAAGTAACAAACATCCATCCATCCATCCATCCATCCTAACAAACTTTCACATTTATAATATTAGTAGGATAGTGCGATATCAGTATTTTTCACATTGGCACCGTTAAAACGCGCTGGGTCGCAGAATCCGAAAACTGCGTGTATACCGTCTAAACGCATGAAATCTGTCAGACCGCGTGAAAGCCGTCAAACCACGTGGATTCCGTCAAATCACGTGAGATCTGTCAAAATGGGAGGAATCCGTCAAACTGCGTGGATTTCGTTAAATCACGTGAGATCTGTCAAAATGGGAGGAATCCGTCAAATTGCGTGGAAATGTGGAATTTGTCCCGGATTCGCCTGCGAATCGCCGTAAAGCAGTTTCTGGTATTAAGAGTCTGTTTCACAATATTCTGTTAAGTATCGGATAGCTTATTCGGAAGTTTTGGTTTTGCTTACTTTACATCGAGCGACAGAGACGAAACTGCAAATAAGCTGAGCATGAAACATAACCGTATGAGATACTCTCAGTAGGTTAATATCAGTGCCTATAATGGCAATAATTATTAGGTATGTTACTAACATTAAGTTTAATTACGTCAATTTGAGCGTCATACGCATATTACGCGACTCGCTAGTTCTCCAATTAGGTATAATGACAGACAGTATTTACCCGCAGGCTGGTGCTGATCAGAATCAAACATGTGCTGATTGTAATCAGCGCGTGGTTTCCACTTCCAAGAACATTCGCGCGTCTTTTTTAAACAATTGACAATTGGTGCGTTTAAACGCAAATTACGCGAATTATAAATTAATATAATAAATAACATAATTAATATTTTTATGTAATGCTCTTTCACTGTATTTATCTCTAGGTAGGTACTACATTTAACTTTTTTTTTAATTAATAATTATATTTATCTCATTCTTATGTGCGTTTAGTTTTAAAATTGTAGTTTGTGGTATTTTTTTTTATTATTACATTACATTTTGTTTTTTCGGTGCGCACTGAAAATCAGCGTTGCGAACTATGTTTGCAAAACATGTATGTTTATATGGGCACCAATTTGGTAAAAGATGAAGGGCAAAACGTGTTCACCCTTGTAGTACTACAATTCATCTACACTAATATTATAAAGAGGAAAACTTTGTTTGTATGTTTGTTTGTTTGTAATGAATAGGCTCAAAAAGTACTGGACTGATTTCAAAAATTCTTTCACCATTCGAAAGCTACATTATCCACGAGTAACATAGGCTAAATTTTATTTTGGAAAAAAATAGGGTTCCGTAAGATATTTGGGTTTTTCGGACACAAGATGTAAAAAATCAACCAGAAAAGTTACTTATTTTGCGTACGCTGCCTAAACTATAAAAGATAGAACCATAAAATGTTCTAATTAATAGGCAATCGGACAACATTTTTTTTATTGCATAAATGGATAGTAGGTACTCTTAAATATGAGTAACTTCTCAGAAGAAACCGTATATCAAAAGTCAATATTTTCAAAGGTACAGCGATTTGTATAAAAAATTTCGCGAGCCTCCTAAAAACGCTCCATACTAAAGTCGACCTAAAAATGACGTCACTTGTATATGAAGTAGTATATGAAGTATATGGCCGCAGGAATATATTTGTAAATATCTCCGATATTTGTGCGTTTAAGTTCATACTTACCATAATGAATATTTTTGTATATGATGTGAGTAAACTAATGATGTAGGTTTTGTTTACCAATTTCGCAAAAAAAAAAAGAAAATTTTTTTTGGTATAAAGACTCGCGAAATTTTGTATACAAATCGCTGTACCTTTGAAAATATTGACTTTTGATATACGGTTTCTTCTGAAAAGTTACTCATATTTAAGAGTACTATTCATTAATGCAATAAAAAAAAATCGGTCCGCTTGCCTATTGTAGATCTTATAAATATCTACAAAAAAGTCCGCGACACACCATACCTATCTATGTCGAGTGAGGCACAACAACCATTTTTTTATTTAGAAATCTTGAATTTTTTTGGACTTCATTTAAACGCGTTTATTTTACTCATGCTATTAATCCTTATCAAAATAAATTATTTCATCACTAAGTACAGTTTATCTACACTAATATTATAAAGAGGAAAACTTGCTTTGTATGTTTGTTTGTTTGTTTGTTTGTAATGAATAGGCTCAAAAAGTACTGGACCGATTTCAAAAATTCTTTCACCATTCGAAAGCTACATTATCCACGAGTAACATAGACTAAATTTTATTTTGAAAAAAAAAAAATAGGGTTTCGTAAGATATTTGGGGTTTTCGGACACAAGGTGTAAAAAATCAACCAGAAAAGTTACTTATTTTGCGTACGCTGCCTAAACTATAAAAGATAGAACCATAAAATGTTCTAATTAATTGTAGATCTTATAAATATCTACAAAAAAGTCCGCGACACACCATACCTATCTATGTCGAGTGAGGCAAAACAACCATTTTTTAATTTAGAAATCTTGAATTTTTTTTGGACTTCATTTAAACGCGTTTATTTTACTCATGCTATTAATCCTTATCAAAATAATATCGTCACTAAGTACAGTTTATGTAGATAATATTTGGTCTTTGAATAATTAAAATTGGACGTTTGGTTTTGAAGTTATGGCGGAATTAAAATATTACTATTTCTGATGCATGGCCCGTTGTGAAGTGGGCGTCACCAAGGGAGTTTAGATTTTATTATTTTTATTTATGTATTTCCAAACTTAATTCTATCTTTACAGGAGCTTAACCTAATATGACAGACAAGTAATTTAAAAGTAAAGAATAAAAGGTACCTATGGATCTATGAGTAAGGTACCCGCGCGGCTCATTTTAAATTAATTAATATTTTACCCCTACACTACATACTTTAAATGAATAACTTAGAAGTTATCGCAAAATAACAGCGCGTGTTTTCGCAGCACAGCGAGTGAGTTAGGCCGAATGCGATTATGCGCGATCTATCCTTAAGAATTAGCGGGTAAATACTTGAATACCTATTTATTTAGTGTTTGTTGTATTGTTAGTCCTGAAGAGTATAGGTATTTCATACGATAAAAGTATACCCACCTACTTACTTCATTGAGTTTTAGTAGGTACCTATATTAATTTGTTTTGACTAAATTTCGCCCGTTTTGTTAGAGGTTTAAAGACATTATGTAGTATTAGTATCAGTATTGTACCCGTGCGAAGCCGGGGCGGGTCGCTAGTATTATATAAAATGAAAGTGTTATTTTATTGTATGACGAAAAATCTCTAAAACATGGAAGAAAAAAGTTAATGAGGGTTAAAGGTTAAAAAAGTAAAAAAATCATTTTGTATTATTGCACCATAATTATGTTGCTAATAAGGAGTAATTTTTAGGAAGTAATGGTACTCGTATACCTACTGCAAACTTCAGAAAAGTTTTATATTTTGATAAACTGCCTCATATTTTGAAGAAATGTATAGATAAATAATAAAATGCTCTTTCGGCAATTTTTTCGCACATAATTACTTTCTGGAAATTGTTTCTAACCAGCGACGCTATCGAATGGTGCAATAATACAGAAAGTATTTTTTTCCTAATCTGCGGGTTCGAATTCTGGCCTGGAAAATTGGTTTATGTAAAATGTAATGATGCAGATAAAACAATTACATTCAAATATATACAGTTAAAAAACAAAAATAATTTTAGAAGGATTATATTATGTATTAGAAAAAAAGTAAAAAGATTTAGTACATGGTGAATTATTCCTCTGGGCGTTGTAATAGAAATCTAAAACAAATTAGGAATTAGCAATGTAGCTCAACGGAATGTCGAGTCTAACTTATTGAAAACTTAATCTGCGTAATTAGATTTTTGATAACTCGATTTTCCTAGCCAGGATTCGAACCCGTAGATTGTAAAAAAAATACATCCTGTATTATTGCACCATTCGATAGTATCCCTAGTAAGAAACAATTTCTGGGAAGATATTGTAAGCGAAAAACTTGAGAATAGAGCTTATTTTTAGCATTTTATTATTTTCCCATACATTTCCTCGAAAATATGAGGTATTTTATGGAAATACAACATTTTCCTGAAGTTTTCCGTGTACCATTACTTCCCAGACATTGTTCCTTATTAGCAACACTATGAAATGGTGCAATAATACATTTTTTTTACATTTTTAAAATCTTAACCCTCATTAATTTTTTTCTCTCCTTTGTTTAGAGATTTTTGATCATACAAGTTTTCAAGTCCTTTCATTTGATATAATATGCCTTGTAGTGCTACAGTAGTGGGGACGGGCTCCATACAAAATAGCCATAAAAATAGGTGAATGGTTTGTAACTCTTTCATGCATAAACTACTAGACGGTGGCACATAGGCTACATTTTATAGCGGAACAGTAATAGGATAAAAATATTTTTTGCAACGAACACTATTCCAAGCTGTAGGAACAGGCAAAAGCTAGTTACAAATAAACTTATCAATGTAAAATGTAGCGTAATCTACATTTAAGATTGATACGAATCTAAATAAAAGTGGATAAGTGTATAAGAAAGTTGTGTGATATTATTATGAACATAAATTTCCACCAAGAACCAACAGTACACTCAATCACTTATATAAAATGTAGCATTGTATAACGCCAGAGAGTTTTCAAAATGTATCTATCCGACTCTTAACATCCCGATAAGTTTGCAGTGAGGCAGGTGAAGCTTAATAAAAACGACGATTACCGAAAGAAATTGAGATCGTGGTTGTACTGTACTGTACATAATATTATTTGTTAATGCCACCGCGAACATGTCTGGGCTCTTGTTAACAAAAACTGAATTTAAATACCAGTAAACTTGCCTTAGTTAAAGAAGTTTTCATATCAAAACAAGAAGTTACAGAAAATTATATTGCGAAATAGGTAAATAAGGTCGGAATTGCGGGTGAAATTCTTATTTGGGCGAATGGTATTGTAAAGTGGGTGCATTGGAAGTTGGTGCAGTAGCTGTAGGTACCTGGCTCGACGCCTATGGTGGCGTAATCTGCCATTCCTATGCAAATTCTCTCGCCGAACCAACTATGACTTTATATAAGCGTCCACTGCAGTTACGGTTGCTGCTTTGTATACTGCGAATGAGTATCAAACTAAAACTATTTTTTTAATTTTCATGTAGGTTATAATATAACACTTATATAATTGTTCATGACAAAACATGATGCCTACCACCGGTTCGGGAACTAGCCGGCGCGAAGAACCGGCGTAAGAAACTCGCATTATATTATAATAGTGGCGTGGGGTTTCTCTAACTTAATTCCTTTTGAAGACCCTCATCCAAATTCCTACCTATGATACAGGCTAGGGCTTCCCTATAAAGGGGAACCGGCCTTCGCCACTTGTATATTAGAAAACGTGTTACTGCGAAAGAACCATTGCTTCATGTAAACTGGCTCCGTAGAGAAATACCGTGGTGTAAAAAACTGGGCTTAACTGAAAACCAGCGTGATATAACGCCTGCGATCTTTTTTGCCAAAAATAAGCGTAGGCATTTGACATAAGCATCACGAAGTGATATAGACATTCCCGTACATTTTTATTTTTGAACTTCGTCGTCGTAATTAGCGAATGAAACTTGGCTAAAGCCTCTATTCTTTAGGGCCTGTGGTTATACATTGGTGTCTTACCATCTGCCAATCCGCTTTCTTGTGTTCGCGATTACCTAATGTACACGCAGACAATATTATAATGAAACTAAAAGCCGCATAGATATCTAAACCCGTTTCAAAACTTTAAGCTGAATAAAAATTATACCTATAACATAATCATTTTTTATAATATAAAAACATTTTAGCGTTTATATGACCTTAAGAACTACGACTTTCATTCATAGCAAATTAAGCTCTAACCAAGCCATGTGTATAGGTAGTTTGTACATTGTGGCTTAGTCGATAAAGCTCTATTTGCTGTGAATGGAAGCAAGTGATCGGCCTTCGCTTGCGCCGTCTTGCAGTGTTGCTTATATATTTTTATACTAGCTGTTGCCCGCCTCCACCTGGGTAAATACAGTATTCCTCGGGAACACTGTACGTTTTCGGGATAAAAAGGAGCCTATGTTTTAATCCAGAGCCTCCGTTCGGTAGTTTTTGCGTAAAAATTGGAACAAACATCCATCCATACATCCTCACAAACTTTCACATTTATAATATTAGTAAGATAGGTAAGATTAGTAGGATATGTATTTTCAATGATATTGCTATCCAATACAAGGTCCGTACCGGCAGCGCAACTCATTCCAATGTTTGGGGCGCGGACGTCCGCTATAGCAGTAAGTGAATTTTCCTTTATGCAGCCACTTGACTCCACGAGGTTTTATCCTTTGATTACACTTGGAACTTGTAAGATGAGGCCCCCGGTGCCCCCGAAGGCCCCGGTGCTCGATAAATGAGAATTGTTTCAAAAACTTACCCTATAACACTGTAAATGACGTCTATCCAAACTGTGTAGAACTACATACTATGATTGGAATTAATTGTGTTCATGGAATTGGTTTATTAATAACTAATATGTATAGTAAGTACGTTTATGTATTATAACTACGATTTATATATTTGCATATAATTTATATTGTATGCTAAATGGCTATTGATATTAACCGGTGCTATATTTACCAGTAGGTAACGACTAATATCTTACTAATATTATAAACGTACTTTAAAAATTTACGAGGATGGATGGATGGATTTTTGTAACTCTTTCACGCGAAAACTACTAAAGGGATTTCGATGAAATTAGGTATGGTAGTAGTTTAGGCTCTGCATTAAAATATAGGCTACTTTTTACCCCCGAAAATAACAGTATTCCCGCGGGATACCCGATAGTATATTTACGCTGGCGGAGGCGCGGGAAACAGCTAGTATTATTATATTACTGAAGTCCTATTGCCTGTTCAGATACAATTAAATCTAAACGTAATCAAACAAAATAAAAAAATGTGGTAAGCAAGTCACATTTGAATTGTTTACGTTTCGCAATGAAATCTGAAACGGATAACTATATTTTCACCTCAACAGTTCAAACATGCCGCTTTTGCTGCGAGACAACAGTGAACAAAACGTGATTTTGATTCGAGCGTGGGTCAAAGTAGCTTTTTAATTTTTCAATCTTAAGCATATAATTAGAATAATATAATTTAATAAATAGATAAGAAAAACCAATTACTTTCAATAATTGTACCTTTAATAATTGTAACTTTTAAAATGTTTAGCATGATTTTGCTTCATATTAAATAATAAACGTTATTTCAATCTATTCCTGTTCATATGTAATATATGTTCTCCTAAGTAATATGTGTTCTCACTGCTGAGGTGAAAAGTTATGTGTGCTACACGAGAGCAAAGTTTTTTGCATCTCGTGCTGTGAGTCCCTCACTACGCTCAGGATTCTAACATTGAATCACTCGCTACGCTCGAGAATCAATCATGTGTGCGTGTACTCCGGCTGCACGTACAGGTCTAATTGTCACTAAAAAAAACTGAAGACCGCACCTGTACACCGGAACGTCCTCACGCTACACGCTACTGACGTTCGGCTGACATGCGCAGGCAAATCTGTACAGGTAACTCGTCCGGTAGACCGGGGTAAAAAATGGAAAAAAGTGGTTCCCTAACCACCGTCGATAAACAGATTACTCATCACCTTCACAAGTCAATCTGCTAAACGTTCAATTTCTTGACCGTATAGTGTTTACGTAACTGTCAGCAACAACTGATGCGGCAAAGTATCAAGACTGCGGTAACGTGATATGCTGTAAAGTATCAAGACGTGCAGTCGCGGCACGTCCACCAAAAATTGTGGAAACAACGCCGCGGGCTGCCAGCTTCATTAGCTATGTTTGTCACCCGGCTGCACGTGAGCACGTGAGCTGTCTTGTAATTTGTCGTTGGCTTTTGAAGCACAACTCAACATACATTTCATTATAAACGTACTTTGTAGTTCGTGAAATTTTAGACCGAATTATGATGCTCGTTAATTGAAATTCCAGTTATATTAAAACTATCATAAAATAGACTTAAAATATATTTCAATCAAAAAATATTTTAGAAAGCTCAGACACGTGGCACAATCACGAATAGAACAAAAAGGAAATTAAAGTTTATTTCTTTTTTATTCTATTCCATTATTTGTAATGCCAATATTTCAGGAATTAAAATATTATGCTTTTTATAGCTTTCAAAGCCCTATAATCGCATAAGCTTAATTAAAAACAGAGAATCCGACCAAATATAATTATCGTGTCATTATTTCTTTATTGCACACAAAGGGGCGAGCGCTCACTTGAGAGTTGAGAGAGAGTAGAGAATCATAACTCCATGAGACAGACTTGTAAATTAAAAAAATATGAAGATTCGCACACTTGAACCAAAACGTATTAAAATTTTTAATAGCGACAAAACTTTCAAACGTTTCGACTTAGTCTTAAGACAGACTTGTTTCACTTAAACTTAAGTCTGTCTTTTTTTACCCCACTGTGGCGAAGCCAAAAGGAAAAGTAATTACGTTTAGCTTAAGTTGGATCTGAACGGAGTGTATTAGACTAATACCTATATTATCAAGAGGAAAGATTTGTTTGTTTGCATTGAATAGGCTCCAAAACTATTAGACCGATATTGATGAAACTTGGCGCAGACGTAGAGTAGAGCACCGGTAAGGACATAGGCTACTGTTTATCGCGGGAAAATGTACGGTTTCGGCGATTTTATTTTGCGCGTTCAATGTCGCGAGCTACATCTATAGTAAGTCCTATAGTAATTAGACAAACCCGGAAGGCAAATTGAGGTCGCCAGCCAAGACGCCTGCGACTTGTAGTTGGATAGGAGACTGTTAATGTCAGCGTATGTAATGTGGTATCTACGTTCTGGTTACCTCGTATTGCAACTGAAAACATTATATCCCACCAAAAACATTCTGTAAAAAACTAGCCAAGTCTCGATGGAGCTGCTTGTTTATCTCTAAAAAGTAATGAAATCTAGACAAAGTCGTGCCAAGTCTAAGGTTCCTTACTGCGATTTCTTTATTATTTTAGTTAATGTTGTGTGATTCGGCCGTTGAACATTCTTTATACGTTAGTGGGTACAAGTCAATTTTGTTTACACGTAATGTATATCTGTTGTAACTACCTATGTTTGTTAAGCGAGATAATAGCCCATACTGGTATTGGTAATTGGACGCTAGTGTCTCATTTTAGGCTGTTGTTGATTGTACAACACATGTATTGGAGCAATGGTGTCATGGAGCCCCTTTTGTATCCTCGTGTACCCTTCTACGGCCAAGTCACACAACATTAACTATAATAATAAAGAAATCGCAGTAAGGAACCTTAGACTTGGCACGACTTTGTCTAGATTTCATTACTTTTTAGAGATAAACAAGCAGCTCCATCGAGACTTGGCTAGTTTTTTACAGAATGTTTTTGGTGGGATTTCACTTCTTTTTGTAGAAACGTGGGCATATTGATTTATTTTACTAGATTTTAGTGTAATTTGTTTATTTAAGTAATTTGTGTAATGTTCGAGTAGAATATAGTTAATTGTTCGACTATTTCTTCTTGTAAACTTGTAAGTTTAAACTAATGTAAGTATACTAATAGTTTGGTTAGGTTAGTTTTGTGTTTTCTAATCAGGGTCACCAGGTACTCCAGGTCTTCGATTATCCTAGTTTTTATAGTTTTTCCTTCATGTGGCCATTAAATCCTAACTCTGTACCAAATTTCAGCTCTCTGAGTTTATGGGAAGTACTAGTTCTATTCTGATGATTATGAGTAAGTGACTAAGTGAGTGAGTGAGTGTCATAAATGCGAAACTTTGCTTTCGCTTAACTTCGGAACTAAATGACCTACAGACTTAAAATTTTGGATTTTAAGTATGTGATTATAGCTTACTGGATGACGAAAATTTCTGCATTCTGGTCTTATCCAGAGGTTCTCAAATAGGGGCCTGAAAATGCGGCGAAATGGTTCCAGTAAGAAATGGTACGGCAGTGTTTGCTTCGCGCTCGACTTGGTGGGGGCACTGCCGTGCCCCCAGATCGACGTTCTGGTCTTATCCAGAGGTTCTCAAATAGGGGCCTGAAAATGCGGCGAAATGGTTCCAGTAAAGAATTGTACGGCAGTGTTTGCTTCGCGCTCGACTTGGCGGGGGCATTGCCGTGCCCCCAGATCGATTATCCTAGTTTTTATAGTTTTCCCTTTATGTGGCCATTAAACCCTAGCTCTGTACCAAATTTCAGCTCTCTAAGTTTATGGAAAGTACTAGTTCTATTTTGATGATCATGAGTGAGTGAGTGAGTGAGTGAGTGTCGTAAATGCGAAACTTTGCTTTCGCTTAACTTTGGAACTAAATGACCTACAGACTTGAAATTTTGGATTTTAAGTACGTGATTATAGCTTACTGGATGACGAAAATTTCTGCGTTCTGGTCTTATCCAGAGGTTCTCAAATAGGGGCCTGAAAATGCGGCGAAATGGTTCCAGTAAAGGATGGTACGGCAGTGTTTGCTTCGCGCTCGACTTGGCGGGGGCCACTGCCGTGCCCCCAGATTATAGCACTCCTGTGCATAAATATATTCGTATAAAGACTGTAACCCGGCTACGTAAATTATATTTACCTTTGTTGCATTTGTTACCCGAACTACGAGTATTAATCTCTATTGACACCTCATTAATTAAAATCGAATCAGTAGATTATGCGCTACGAATTTTTATCTGTCAAATGTAAGTCCATCCATCCATTACTTTTGAAATCATTGACCGAAATACAAAAGGAAGGTAAATTACGTAGGCACCGAATTTAACCAGACTTTACTTGCAAAAGTATTTTAATTAGGTATCATACAGTTTGGGCCGGAGGAACAGACATTTTGTATAATACTGGACGTTTTTATCTACCATATTGTCCTTACTGACCTTGTGTCAATGTTAGGGTTAAACTTTTTGTATTGATCAAAAGAGTTCGTGAAATCCAATTGAAAGCAGCGTATTGACTTTGTTCTAATAAATATTGAATACGAAACTATTGTCCAGCAGTAATCTGCTCTTTTCAAGCTCGATCCGACCCGACTGGCCAACAAATATTGAAACAGCTACGAGGGTGCAATGTTGACTCATATTTAACTTGAAGCCAACTTCACCTTTTTCATCTGACGCACAAATGAATATCATAAAGCGATTAGTCAATCAATCCATATCCCACTTTTGTTGAAACTTTAGTACACAAAATATGACATTTCTATTCTATGCGTTTAAATTGTCACTTATTTACATTGTAATAAGGGACAATAATTTAATTCGTCATTCGTACGACGTACAAGAAAACCTACCAAAATCACACATAAAGAGCAAAAACCTATTAATTATTCCTTCCATGTATTCTTTTTCCAATGGCAAGTCTTTAAATAAATAAAAATACAGGTTTTTCTAGAAGTGTCCCCCCGATGGTTGCACGCCTTGTCGTGGCGGTGGGGCTTAGTAACCGTGGACTGGTCACCCACGGTGAAGCTAAGAGGCAACCGGGGCCGGCCTGTTTGCCGCCGGCTGGCCCGAGGAGGGCGCTCCCAGCGGGCTGAACATGCCCGCAGAGGACGCGCGTGGAGGTGGGACCGCAGAAGAAGAGGAGTGCCGGTATTATGGTGCGCCGTTCTCCCTATCTTCTGCGGCCGTGGAGGGATCGCAGGGGGAGAGGCGTGATGGTATTACGGTACGCCACTCTCCCTACCCCCTGCGAGCTGGCGGGGCCGTTCCGTCGAATCGGCGTTGGTGGGGCCGCAGAGGAAGAGGTATGTCGGTATTGCGGTGCGCCGCTTGCCCTACCCTCTGCGACCGAGGTGTTGTCGGTGGCAGAACCACAGACCTGATTTGCCACCGGGTACCAGTTTATCTGGTACCCATGGCCTCCTAGTAGCAGACTCAGGGGGAGTCTGCTACAGTACTGGTGGAGGCCGAGGAGGAAGCGCACCTAATACCATCTGGTGCGCCCATCGTGGAGGGCCTTCGGGCTCTCAAGATGGAGCCGCTTGTAGGCGGCTGCCGCCGGCGGGGTCGCGGATGTGTGTATCGTTCCCGTGGCCCCGTCAGAGGGCGGTGAGGAGGAAGGTGGGGGGGTTTTTAGTGGGTATACCATGAGTCCCACATCATCACTTGGGTGCCCCCTGCGCCTGGTTGGTATGCGTAAAGCATTCCCCCCCGGAAAAAAAAAGGTTTTTCTAGAAGTGACGTTACATAACAAATATTATCATCTCCACTGATTATTAATGTTGTTTTCTTTTTCAAAATTTAGTTTTGAGACTGAAATAATCACTTTAGTGGCCCTCCCATACAACAATGTGACTTGAATAATATAATTAATGTGATTAGTTTTCCGTTTTGTACGAAACCCTTCGTAAATGGCCGGTTTTTATTTCTCGTTCATCAGCTAGGGTCTGATTGACGTTTAGCCGGTCCGGCGGCCAACTATTTGCATTGTGAACATAATGTGATTACAAGTGTCCGAGATTCTCCCTTTGACCCCCGTTACTTCGTTATGCCCTTTATTGATTTTGTGTATTAAATAATAACATTTACGCCCCTGGATTTGTTTGTTTGTCTTCCTGGCTGTATAATATTTAATTTGACACGTGGTTGTTACTCAGTTCAATGATTAATTTTGAAAATATAACGTTTTGAAAATCAATTACAGGATCTTTGTAAAATGATTTACGTAAAGAAGATATGGCAGAAAATTTTTGAAATTTGAAAATGTCATAGATCTCTTGCATGCTGCTCACAAAGCTGGATTGAATTGTTGTTATTAAAATAATTCCGAAAGACTCATTTTCTGTCACCAGGCGGCGCTCGGTAGCCCGACGGTTCTTGTCGTGTCAAAAAGCTGTCAGATGTCACAAATTTAAAAACCCTCATTGTGATTGATTTTAACGTTATATATTAGATAATATTTTACCTATTTAATACATACATACATACATATAATCACGCCTCTTTCCCGTAGGAGTAGGCAGAGACCACTTCTTTCCACTTGCTACGATCCTTACATACTTGTTTTGCTTCATCCACTTTCATTATTCCCTTCATACATGCTCTTCGGTTTAGGATACTCTTGACCTGGCCTTTTTTCAAGACACCCCGATTTGGTCTCGAAACGTCCGCCTAGGTCTACCCCTTCCAACACTTCCATTCGCACTCACATTATACACTTTTTTCGTCAATCGTTCTTCATTCATTCTCTCAACATGGCCAAACCATCTCAGCATACCTTTCTCAATTTTTGTCACTACATCTTCTTTCCACATGCTTCTTAATGCTCTCATCTCAACTGCATTTATTCTGCTTTCATGTTTCTTCTGTCATACCCAACTTTCACTTCCGTACATGAGTGTCGGAACTAACATCCCCGCATGTACAGCCAAACGAGTCTTGTTAGACACCTTCCTGTTAACTGTTCATAAAGGAGTGCAAAGCTCCATTCAACATGTTTCCTGCATTCACTCTTCTTTCAATATCACTCTCACACTTTCCATCTCTTGTAAACTTTGAACCAAGATACACAAAATCATTCACCTGTTAAATTTGTTCATCTCCAATCACGATATTGCAGTCTGTCACTGCCTCAACTCTTTCAAACACCATCACTTTCGTCTTCTTTACATTCATCTTCATTCCCTTCCTAGTAAAAGCTCCACTTATCGCAGTTTAAAGTTTGTATTAAAGTGAGATCTATGCCTACGTTCAGAGTGATTACGTTTTGTCGTAATAATAATGATATAACTAGCTGGTATCATATTATAAAATCAACTATTAAAGAAAATATGAAAATAAATTAAATGAGTGGACCAATTTTAATGAGCATTTTAATGGCAGAGAGCTGATGTTATAAGGAATAAATTATTTGGTTGAAATAGGGTTCTGTTTCCGGTCGTTTTACGCAAACGAAGTTGCGGGCAAATTTTGACTTTGAAAATTTTATCTGTATGTCACAGTGTTTGTGTTAGTATCGCGGGGAGAACGGAGGGGAGCTGTAAGCTGCATCGGACACCAATGGATTTATCGTAGGATAGAGGAAAGCGGCTTTGTCTCCGAGACAATGCCAAAGTATTGAGGTCTAATACGAGCTAAGGAAAAAATTGTTACATTGTTTTGATGATACGGATGAGAATAAACTTGGATACAATAATCGATTTTTACTTGTTTGTACTTGTTTGTGGGTTACAATTACTTTAGAACAGTATAATATTATCCCACCAAAAACATTCTGTAAAAAACTAGCCAAGTCTCGATGGAGCTGCTTGTTTATCTTTAAAAAGTAATGAAATCTAGACAAAGTCGTGCCAAGTCTAAGGTTCCTTACTGCGATATTTATTATTATAGTTAATGTTGTATGACTTGGCCGTTGAACATTCTTTTTACGTTAGTGGGTATAAGTCAATTTTGTTTACACGTAATGTTATATCTGTTGTAACTACCTATGTTTGTTAAGCGAGATAATAGCCCATACTGGTATTGGTAATTGGACGCTAGTGTTTCATTTTAGGCTGTTGTTGATTGCACAACACATGTATTGGAGCAATGGTGTCATGGTGTGTTGTACCCTTGTGTACCCTTCAACGGCCAAGTCACACAACATTAACTAAAATAATAAAGAAATCGCAGTAAGGTACCTTAGACTTGGCACGACTTTGTCTAGATTTCATTACTTTTTAGAGATAAACAAGCAGCTCCATCGAGACTTGGCTCGTTTTTTTACAGAATGTTTTTGGTGGGATATCACTTCTTTTTGTAGAAACGTTGGCATATTGATTTATTTTACTAGATTTTAGTGTAATTTGTTTATTTAATATGTGTAATGTTCGAGTAGAATAAAGTTAAACGTTCGACTATTTCTTCTTGTAAACTTGTAAGTATAAGTATAAAAGCCAGTCTAGTCTTATCCAGAGTTTTCCCTTAATTTTATTTATATGTGTATGTAAAGCTGAAGGGGAGGCATTCGCCCAGCAGTGGGACGCTACGGGCTAGATTAAATTAGAAGATGTGTCCCACTTTGCTGGATTTTTGCAATGACAGTCGATTTTTTTATGTACCAATAGTAGAAGGGGACATTACCTCTAATCAGCTGATACCAGCTGAGGGTTCTTCATGAGATACTTCAGACCTTCGATTTTTTTACATTAAATGAAGTGGCCCACCAAGTTGAATATTTTTTGTAAAGGCGTCGATCTTTAATAGTTGAATAAGAATAAGAATATTTTATTTGCAAAAATATGGTACAAAAAGATGGTATTTAATATTACATGGAACTCATATTTTGTCGGTTTTATCTCGACGTGCAAATATTTTGTTTAAGGTAAACTTATAATATTATCATCAAATTAGTGAGGAATTAAACATATTATTACAAATGATAAAATGACACGCACAAAAACAATTACAATTAGATTTAAAGTATAAAGATGTCATGATCCGTCAATATAAACAAAAAAAAAAATGTCAATATAAAAAGAATACAAAATATTAAAGTATCAATTATTGTCATGTTATTATTATATTTTTATCATTTATTTATAAATTATAGCTTACTGGATGACGAAAATTTCTGCGTTCTGGTCTTATCCAGAGGTTCTCAGATAGGGGCCTGAAAATGCGGCGAAATGGTTCCAGTAAAGAACGGTACGGCAGTGTTTGCTTCGCGCTCGACTTGGCGGGGGCACTGCCGTGCCCCCAGATTCTAAAGTTCGACGGTCAAGCGATTTTCGCAAGAGAACTTTCAAGACTGCTTTCAAGACTGTGCTTGTTCTAATTTTCAACCGATGTGCACATCTGTATATTTACTATAATATTATAAACTAGCGATCCGCCCCGGTTTCGCACGGGTACAGTAGGTACTGATTCTAATACTACAGAATGTCTTTAAACCTCTACCAAACGGGCGAAATTTAGTCCTAAGTTCAAAACAAACAGAAACAAATTAATATAGGTACCTACTAAAACTCAATGAAATAAGTAGGTGGTCTTAGAATAATTACATATGGTATACTTTTATCGTATGAAATACCTATACTCTTCAAGACTAACAATACAACAAACACTAAATAAATAGGTATTCAAGTATCTATCTACCATAGCTACGTTAGTAATATATATTCTTTGCCATAGTTACAACGAACACAAAACAAAAAAAAATTACCCCACCCCCGCCTTGGTGACACCCACTTCGCAACGGGCCGTGCAGCAGAAATCGTAATATTTTAATTTCGCCATAACTTCAAAACCAAACGTCCAATTTTAATCATTCAAAGACCAAATATTATCTACATAAACTGTTCTTAGTGATGAAATAATTTATTTTGATAAGGATTAATAGCATGAGTAAAATAAACGCGTTTAAATATAGTCCAAAAAAAATTCAAGATTTCTAAATAAAAAAATGGTTGTTGTGCCTCACTCGACATAGATAGGTATAGTGTGTCGCGGACTTTTTTGTAGATATTTATAAGATTTACAATTAATTAGAACATTTTATGGTTCTATCTCTTATAGTTTAGGCAGCGTACGCAAAATAAGTAACTTTTCTGGTTGATTTTTTACACCTTGTGAAACCCCCAAATATCTTACGGAACCCTATTTTTTTCCAAAATAAAGTTTAGCCTATGTTTCTCGTGGATAATGTAGCTTTCGAATGGTGAAAGAATTTTTGAAATCGGTCCAGTACTTTTTGAGCCTATTCATTACAAACAAGCAAACAAACAAACAAACAAACAAACAAACATACAAACAAAGTTTTCCTCTTTATAATATTAGTGTAGACAATATTATAATATTGTTTTATTCATTATATTTTATTCATTAGGCTATTCCCAAAACAAAATAAATTCGTGATCTGTTTCAAAAATATAAGATTTCACGTGCTTCAAATTATGATAAGATTACCCTATACATAATGAACGTTGATTAGTAGTTGCGCGGCGTTGCAAATCCGATCGCGCGTGACTTTCAAAGCCGGTGCAGTGCAATGGTCGCCACGCGTTGCGAGATTTTTCAGGAATCGAGTTATTTTTTTGTAAATTACTAAAATTCTTATTTATGCATACTTTTAATACTTGCGTAATATTGTGAAAATACGCTGATTATTATTATTAGCATCAGTTCACACTGAGACTCGTCACCGCGCGGCATTTTTAAAATAGCGATTCAAAATTGAACTTTATTCACTACCCAAGAAAATTCACATCTCATTGCGAGAGTTCGGAGCTGCGTAGCGAGGAGCACTTGCATGAAACTACATGCGTGAATGAACTTCAATTTTGAATCACTATCTTTAAATGGAGAGTCGCGTGACACGTCCGGATGTGACTTGACCCTTATTCATATTATTACAGCGTCTTCAAGCATCACCACGTTAGGCTGCGCGGCGTCTCGGTGTAAACTGAGCCTTATAGTCCAGGAGCAACCTACTCGCACCTTAATTAACTAGCATCAAATATGTTAGAGGCGGCCGTCGGCCGTCCGGGCGTTAGTGCCGGCACATTTAGCGCGATTTGTGATGCTCCCGTGATTTAAACAAAAAAGCCCGCGGGTTTATGTACACTAGTACTAGCGCGTTTTATTCGCGCATCACTTTTTAGTGTTGATGGGACGAATTTGTCAGCGAATGGAAACAGTATTCTGTTATTTTACACAGAATAAACTGACGGGCATTGGACGTGTTGTTTTTTGGTTTTAGATATTTAATTCCTATATTATACAACTATAATATAGGTTTTTGAATTAAAACCTCTTTAACGGCATTGAGAGTGAATTTTCAAGGCCACGTCACGTCACACGATTTTGGCACACTCATTAAAATAATGTCCTACTACAGTAAATTATTAAGATAATGATTACCAAGTTTGACTTGATGTTTGATGTCCCAAAATCACAAAAGCGTAACCTACCACAACAGTATCGTAAATATCAATTATATTCCACTCCAACATATCAAGACATAAGCCGATAAATAAGTGCAAAGTCACCTGTTCAGTGTTCAGGGGAAAAGGGGGCGATAAATTCCGCACCAACTTGTTATAATTACTGCGTACGGGCTGTCCGTTCACTTGTACTTTCGTTGTTCTTACACGGTCCCATTGTTGCGCGGTACGGCTTGGAGGCGTAAAAAATAATCATAATATGTGCCGTATGTATCTATCTAAAGTACTATACTTAGTAAGTTTGAAAAGTTGTCTGTCCAAGGTAGTTAAGTTGACGAATGAAAAATTTTTTTTTTTTTGTCTTTAATTTTTTTTTAAATCAAACCAGGAGATACTACGCCATAAATGAACCGTACTACGCCGTAGATATCCCGTACTTAATCTGTAATTACGTCTGGCTACGCCGTAGATACACAGTGCTACGCGGTAGACATACCGTACTACGCCGTAGATACGTGTCGCTACGCCGTAAATACACAGTGCTACGCGGTACATATGCTGTACTACGCCGCACCGTCGTGCTACGCGTAGAAACGCAGTAATATGCCGTAGTTAGGGCAAGGCCACATGGTGCGGTACGGCGTGGCGCCTGAGCGGTATCGCAACGGTTTCTTACATATATAAATGTATAGTATGCCATACGGCGCGTCCGGAGCCGTTCCGGTGTCGCACCGCAGGTGCACCGGACAGCGGCGCGAGGCAGATGAGGCGGGGAGGGGTGCAACAAGTGTGGTGCCGCGGCGGCACCGCTCAGTTGTATGTACGGCGTAGGGAGAAGTGTACGCTCGTTACAATCAACGTATAATTACGTGATACTGATCCCTATTATAAAAAAAATCCATTGTTTATTGTAGACTGTCGCCAACAGGGCAAGCCGTTAGCCAACTCAACCCTGTTGCGGTGCCGCAGCGGCGCCATAAGAACATTGCGACGCCGCACTGCTCGTGCGGTGCGGAGTATTGCGGTGTGGCCTCACGCTTATGTTGCACCACTAAGTGGAGTTACGCAATATTATATACGCCAGAAATGGCGGCGGTATTACGCTGTACATCAAGTACTCCGGCGCCGCGGCAATGGACACGCGCGCTCACACCGGCAGCGCCACGTGCCTCTAACGACTAACACTTTGATTTAAAGTAGCAACAATTGTGTTTATGACCCCCCCTCCTCCCTCCGCATGCCGCGGAGACAGCGCCGCGCTAACGGCTCTTTGTGTACTTTCCAATTTTATGATAACAACTGCACGATTAACTGGTTAATTTACTGTCACAAGTTTCATGTGTTTCAGGAATTAGGCGTATTTTACAAAACTTTGTGTGACTCAAGTTCATTCCTCCTATGATTTGGCTATAAAACCTTTTGGGTTTTTATTTCTTTCCTAAAACTAAATGTGGGTAATTACTTTGTAATAATGAAGCTCGAGGCTCGATTTGCAAGAGCAGCTCGCGCGGAGGTGAATTTTAATGTATCCTACTTTTGCCAAATGGTCCTGAACAGTTTTTCAGCTCAAAAAGTCTGCAGGCTAACGTGAACTGCGATCCAGCTTCCAGAGGTTAACCTGTCAATCCATGCCAAGCCCACCTACATAATATGTTAATCGGTCAAGTGTTTTGAAAACAATTGACTACATTTTTTATTCCATAAATGAATAGTACTCTTAAATATTGGTAACTTCTTAGAAGAATTAGCATATCATAAGTTAATATTTTCAAAGGTACAGACAAAATTTCACAAGTCTCGTATTAACACTCCATACTAAAGTCGTACCTAGCTGTGACGTCACGCCTAGGTTAAAGTGTATGAAGTATACGACCGAAGGAACATAATATTTGTAAATATCTCCGATATTTGTACATTGAAGTTCAATTCTTTTTAGATGTAAGTATCCATTACAAAATTACACATAAACTATCACATTTTTACATTTACCAAGTAGTAATGCCACAATATTTCTGAGTATATTAATGAAACTTTAGATGTAGTCATCATCCCTATTGCCAAAAACGAGACGTGACGCTAGATATAATACCGATGTAGCGATCTCGCGCTAATACTCATACATAACGACCTCTGTGGCTCAGTTGGTTGAGCGTGTTGGTGCTTAAGCCGGGGGTCGCGGGTTCAAATCCCGCCGAAAGAACAAAAAGTTTTTCTGTGTTCCTGGGTCATGGATGTGTATTAAATATGTGTATAATATAATAAAAATCTTAAATATGTGTATAGTATAAAAGTATTAAATATATTTCCGTTGTCTGGTACCCGTAACACAAGTTCTTCAAGAACTTAGCACGGGATCAGATTGACGTGGTGTGAAGCGTCCATAGATATTATTATTATATCATAACATGAGCGATATAAATATTTTTGTCGTCGGTGCGTGACTAATACTCTCTCTACACTTTTAACTCAGGTTGTGTAGTTGTTTCGAAAAGTTTATTAGGTGGCTGATGTTATAAACACGTTTCAAGTTAAAAATAGATTCAATAAAACGGGATTAGATCCTTAAACTTGTAATTCGGTCGCTGTGAGGAAATAAAGGCCATCGTAATAAACCTCTGTTTGGCAAACATTACCGCGGTGGGCGGCTGTGGTGGAGCTTGGTAAAATATTCCAATGAAATATGTATTAAATTCGCGGGCAGAGGGATTAACTTGAAAAAGATCGGATATTAACAACGCCATGTCGCCACTAAAAGATATGATGTAGCGAAGATATTGAAAATATGTGAAGTTATAACAGAGAATAGTAAATGTATTTAATAGTAAATTTTACTTGCAAGTGGTACCTTAAACATTTTTAAACACATTTATATTTCTGCCTAAATCGTTTTTTGAAAACGATGCTATTATTATAAGTATTACACCTTTCGCTGTGCTAGGATGGTAAGTAAAATAACGCAAAGGAGAAATCGCAAACAACTGGTGGTATTTGAGAACTTTTTACGCAGAATAAAAAAAAAAAACAAAATAATGTAATAATTACTGTTAAAAATGGAAAAAAAATAAACACACTTATGTCTTCAAAATCTATAGCATCGCCGTCTGTGTAGTACAAGGATGGCGCTAGGTGTGGATGTCTAAGAATTTAATCTACAATGAAAGAAGTCGAGGCCTTTGTGCGTATCACCTCCCGACCCCCGAGCGTGTGACATTCAGCATTGAAATGTCGAAAGTTCATTTTTGTACATTTCATAGGAAATTTCATTTTGTACCAATTTTTTATTATTATATTACAAATTTATAGGTAGTTTTAGATAAATACGTAATAATTTTTGCCACCGAGCGTGCGATGCGATTACAAAAAAAGGACTATTCACCGAAGTTATCTGACTGTAGATTATTTTTCAAATAAGATTTTCAGATCTTTGCAAGCATACCTGCAATTGCAGCTATCAATTTAAAAGTAGATAAGTCATTAGAGTTTCTTTACAAAATGACTATTTTAATTCACAGAAATCTTTGTCTACAATAGGGTATTTACCTACATCAAATAATTATATTATATATTACTACTACATGCATTTTTTTTAAATACCTACATTAAGAAATAATGGTAAACTTGTTAAAAGCAAAAAAAAAAAAGGTTTTGTTCGGTTTTGAAATTGTTCATTTCAAAGTTAAAAAAGTTGATTTTTTACCTAATTATTTTACTTTCATCGGATACAAAAAAGATTTACTTTAGTAAGTATGAACATAAACGCACAAACTTCGAAGATGTCAGAAATGTTGTTCATATACGAGTATTTCGTAGCAACTAACAGACTTGGCGCGTCACCTGGTGGTACGACTTTTGTATGGGGCGTTTTCGCAAGACTCACAGAAGTTCAAACAATCCGCAGTTTCTTTGAAAATTTAGATTTATAGTATAGATACCATAACTTTTTGTTAACTCTCTTTTTTTATCAGAGCACTCTTTATTTATGGAATAAAAAAATACAAGGAAATGTCCTATTGAAGGAATGCAAAAGTACCTCGTCCGTTTTCGTGGTTCCCGGGCCCACCTTACGATTCAATATGATCCCTTTGTTGACGTTTTCCACTTTAATAAGCGCTCCGAGTCCCAATTCCGACTGAAATAATATTGTCACCTCAGTCCCCTCCCCCCACCCCCGAGCAACTCGGACGTTTACAAAGAGATCCCAATAGAACCTCCTCTTAAATACCTTCAGAGATTTCTTTTATTAGTACACAGATAAAAGAAAAAGTATGTGAAACGTCTAATGTTGTGTATGGATGATGCTGAGACATGGCGAGTAATACGTCGCCATGCCATGAATATGCCACAATTAATTTTTAATTAGATGACTTTACATAACTACAAATTTTATAGAGAAACGTTTACGTAGTCGGTAGTAAACTATAACCCGACTACGTAAATTAAGTACTGGGCTTTTATTACGAATCTATTGACACCATATTTATTAGGCTGTAGCCTATGTTTATTTAAACCTGACTAGTACTTTAGGCACTACGGTGGAACTAACATACATACATAGATTGTCAAAATCATTACCCTTCCTTTCGGCTTCGACACAGTCGGGTAAAAAAATAATTTAAATTTTTCACGAGCCAGGCTTGTGTTTTATAATTGTTATAGTTTGTTACTTAGTCACTCTTTAGGTGCGAGGCTCAAAATAAATGTAGTAGGTACCTAAGAGGTACATTACCTCACTGAAAGTCATGACTTTTCGCACCCTTATCGCGCCCTTGTTTGAACCTAATAAAATGTTATATCCAAATAAAACCATCCGACTCGTCCATTTAGGCTGAATTAAGACAAAAGGGTTGAGATAACATCCAGAGATTGAGATTTGGTGAATTTTAATGGCCGCGTTAAGGGGAGGGGGAGGGGGGTTTGTGCTAGCTGCACTCGAGTTTTGAATCTCATCAGCTTATCTTGAAGACTTGAATCTTCAGATGTCGACGCCAATTTGAAATAAACACGAGAAAGGTGTTAAATTATTTATATCTATTTACTCTTGTTTGCGTTCAGATTTCGATTGAAAGCTTGCGTTTTTTAATTCACATGTACTATTAACAAAGTTGCCGCTCGACCAGGTATAATGCTAAAATCGTCTCTGCGTAATCGTCGTGAATCATGACAGATGAGTCGTGTGCACGCACAAATACTCACGCGTAAAAACCGACTTCAAACTTCAAAAACATTTGCAATTTATACAATAGTAATTTTATTTTATAATTTTAATTACTTATTCATTCATATTTGGTTTGTGTAAGTATAGTCACAAAATAGTTTTTACACTGTGTCTGGATGTAATTTATTGATCGAGGAATGTAATATTTTTTAGACGTGGCTCGTCAAGGCTTCTAGCGCAGATTTTTTTACGTGGGAAAGTCTTGCTTCGGCACGAATGGTCCGGATCGATCAGATAAATATAGTGGCGTCACAGCAAACCAGCCTGATTCACCGAGTGAGTGAGGTTACCGGAGGCGGAAGAAGGGGTTGGCGATTTTATGGATCATGAACGTACTTTGGTGTTGGGTGTCCATAGGCGGCGGTAATCGCTTGCCGTAATGCGATGCGTCTGCTCGTTTTCAGGTCCATATACATACATACATATAATCACGCCTTTTCCCGTAGGGATTGGCACATTTCCACTACTTCTTGCCAGCTACGATCCTTACGTACTTGTTTCGCTACGTCCACTTTCATTCTTACCATCCATTCCTCCTCTTACATTCAACGTAGCGAAGCGGCTTTCCATGGTCCATATTTTCATAAAAATATATTTTCCTAGATGGGAATCAAACCCACGACACATCGGCGTTGTGGAAAATGGCGATATGGCCACTTAGGGTAATTTCGGAGATTCCAGATTCCAAAGATCGGGGACAGATTCCAAATTCAAATGTAATATTTTGTTTATTTTTAATTTTAACAGTATTTATGGCGAGACTAAGTATAGTATAGGAATATGTCCATTTCTTTGTGAATTTACTATTATTATTATTTATTACGTTTTCAGAATATCGCATCGCTACGTTTTTACTTTGTGCTGGTATGAATATACCTTAAGAGAACTTTGTAATGGATCGGGACAGGTAAACAACGCAACCGCCTTGGGAGCTCACGGCAAGGGTCCTTGCCGAGATGAACGTCCTCGTGTCAGAGGGGAAGTCACGTGGCGAGGTCCCCTCGTGGGAGGAGCTAAGGCGGTTCCAAAGGCTGGGACAGCAGTGGTTGCTGAGGAGGGGTGGGGTGAGGTGGAGCAGTCGCCGTACGGCCAACATACGACCGCGGCACTGCGTCCAGTCCTTGCGGCGTGGATGCGACGCAAGCGGTAACCCCTCACCTTCCGTCTTACACAGGTGCTCACTGGGCACGGATGCTTCGGTGCGTATCTGTGTAAGGTCGCCAGAAGGGAGCCTACGCCAGCCACCAATGTGGCACTACGGAGGGCACGGCCTAGCACACCTTAGAGGTGTGCGACCGATGGGCCGTGCAGCGCCACGATCTCGTGGCAGTGCTTGGGTGGGACTTCTCGCTCTCAAGTGTGGTGCGCTGCATGCTCGAGAGCGATGAGGCCTGGCAGGCGGCGGTCTCCTTCTGTGAAGCCGTCATTTCGCAGAAAGAGGCCGCGGAGCGGGACAGAGAAATAGATCCATCCTCTGTTCCGCTCCGCCGGCGTAGAACAAGAGTACGGAGGCGTCGCTTTGCGAACCTCCAATCTCCTGTCTAACGGGGCTCCGGGAGAGGATGGGAACCTCCCCGGCTTAGCTAGTACCGAGGGGGACTCTCCAGTTTGCCGGAATGGCCCCTAATTGTGTTGGAAGTCCGGTCCCTATAAGAGGTAGACCGGCCGGTCGCGGGGGGGGGGGGGGTTTCCTGTGTTAGACAGGTCCAGGACACTCCCCTTATAGCGGCTGAGCGCAATCCGCAGGTTCAGTTTTAGTGGGTAAGCGGGCGAGTCGCGTCGGGAGTCCCACATAACCCCGGGCCCCCCACCCGGGAAGGGCGTAACGACCTTTCCCCTGCGAGATCCAAAAAAAAAAGGTAAACAACGCAAACCTCACGCCGGTTTTCTTCAAAGCCGTAGTTCATAATTAGTGCCACGGTAATACTCTTACATAAAGGTAAATTACCTATGTAATTTTCGCACGAATTTGCCACATGGCTACAGCAGAGCCGCAGCCGGCAGTTCCCACATCGTGACGCGGATCCGCGCGAGATATTAATTATTCATCGGATCCAGCGAATAAACCAATTTCACGCTTCTTTGCGCTCAAATCATAGCCCGATACAGGATGTTGCATTAACGCAAGCCGAACGTTTATACCTGTTATACTCTATTCAGGGCCTCTAGTCAAGATGCATTCGATAATGTCGACGACGAACTTCGAAATCACTAATGTGTGGGATTTGACATAAGACATCGGGTAAGTAAGGTAAGTAAGGTATACATTTTGTTTTCGAACTTACCCGTCCAAATTATCGAATGCATCTTGACTAAAGGCCCAGATTCTTTGAATGAAAAATTATGAATAGTGCGCAAATAATTAAATTGCATTTGGAAATATTATTTTGGTTTTGTTAATTTCATCTTTAATAGTAAGACGCTAGATAGGGTAAAATGAAAAAGAACTTTTATTAGATGTAGATATTTTAAGTACCTAGTTCCAAGAATTGAGGTAAACACTGTACCTGTGGTAGGTTCTAAAAATTAAAGTGTAGAAATACTTTGCAACAACATAATCGAAATCATCGGTTCAACAACTGAAAAGTAGTGCAAATCGCTGCCATTTTTAATTTCTTTGTGTATTTTTATTGAAAGTCAGTGCATTTAGTTGTTTACCTTTAAAATATTGTATTACTATAATGTTTAAGGTCTTGTTAAGCTATTTTTGTATCCATTGTACAGTTTTGCAGTTGTTTTTAAGCCAAAGATACATAAAACGGGAAAGAGTGAGATAAATAAAACAAAGCAATATAAAAACCCCCTGTAAAGCTAAACGTGTGTGGAAACCGCGCGATCAAATTTTCCGCGTCAGCGCGCACGCGCGGGGATGCGCTTTTACGTATTAATTGTCGTCCGGTAATGGATATGTAAAACGGAATGAAGCTATCACACTGACGGAAAACTCGCGATGTAGCGTGAAGTGAAAAAGGATTTCAGCTTTAGTATTTCAAACGGAAAATTCATCTATCCATACAGGTCTAAACGAGATGCCTAATGTGCCAATAAAGACATTGATATTTTTGACCGACTTCCACAAAAAGGAGATTACTCAAATTCTTAATGTATTATTAACATGGTATATGAAAAACCGACGGTGGCCGGTTTCATCGAAAGCAGGCCAGTTACGCAGGAGTAATTTTATAGTGCCCAAGTGTGTGCGCAGTAAACAAAAGCACTCTCTCTTCCTTTACTCTCATAACCCAGTGGGACGGATAACCGAGACGACTGACGAGAGATCAGGCGCTGGTTCGACTTTTTATTTGCCCATCCGACGCATGAATCATCTTTCTAGTCAGATAATCAGGTGATCAGCCTGCATTGTCCTAACCATACTTGGAAACAATATTTTTTTGTTGTTCCAATGCGGGAATCGAATCCACGTCCTCCAAGTCAAGAGCCAATGCTCTAACCACTAGACCACGGAGGCTGTTATTATTGTCAATATTAATTTATCGTTAAGAACCAGCTTAACATAAATTATGAACGGTCTTCATTTTCTCGACATTAGGGACAATTCACAATGAAACGAAATGATACGCGACATGGCGCTGCTGTTTAAAATTGAACTTTATTCAGTACACAACAAGATACAAGTTTCAATGAAAGAGTTCGAATATCAGGTTGCACCACGCTGCACAGCTCATGTACAATGTATGACTGATGTCATATGAAATGTGTATCTTGTTGTGGAGTGAATAAAGTTCAATTTTGAATAGCTATCATAAAAATGTAGGTATCGTCGCGGTATGAACTGACCTTTAGGTACATCGTTAAAGACAAATCGAAAACGCAAACAAAACTCTACCCTTTTATGATTTGTAAAATAAACGTTAAATATTTGATGACGATATCTTTTAAACATGAAATAAGATTAAAGTCTCCAGTTAAACCCGCTCTTCCCCGCTCTGCCCCGCCCTGCCCCGCTCTGCCCCGCTAAACAAACGCCAAGTTGGGAAATATGAGAATTTACATTTTTATTAATTGAATACATTGTCTCGTTTGATGATGGTAATGCCGGAGTTGGAGACTTGATGTCGCTTACAAACTTCACGAATATTAAAGTGGTCATAGAATAAATGAAAGATGTCTATGTTTAATGATAGTGTCCTGAAGGCTCTAGAGGCCAGAGGAGGTCCGATGAGGTCCGAGGGAGAAGGCAGGGGGGGGGGTTCCTGGAAGGGAGGGAGGCTACGAGGGCTGCGGTTACTTTGCGCCGGACTTTTATTTAATTACTCGAAGCGCCTACCGAGACGCGTAAACCTAGGGCGTGTTCACACAGTGTGAGGAATTGTGATTTTCATTGGAAAATTAATTAAAGCATCTAAAAGGCCGTACTCACGGTCTCGCGGTCCAGAGCTGCGGCCTTGAAGCGTTGTATTTGGCTATTTTTATTTAATTATAAAGTATAAAGTGTCTAAGCATTAAAAAATTTTTTCAAAATTTTATTTGTTGCTTGGTACTAAATCAGTGCTAATAATAAGAATAATTTAAGGTTATTTTTGAGAAGTAAAATAAAATATATAATGTGTATATCGTTGTAGCATTATTAATGTCCTTAATTGTTTGAACCAAGTTTTTATTGATATGCTCAAGCTTATGATGCTTAAATTTGGCTTTAGTTCGTAGTGGAGATATATTTCATAACGAGATTTTGCCAGTGGATCCTCCCGCTGAAATAAAGTATCCCCCGCGAAAAATATTTTTATTTTCGGGAAAAAAAGTAGCCTTTGTGTTAAAACGGAGTCTAAAATACTACCACGCTAAATCTGTTTGTAGTTTTTGCGTGAAGGAATCATAAACATCCATCGATCCATCCTCACAAACCTTCACATTTATGCGGGATTTACACAGATGATTAAAATAGCAAAATTGCCATTTAGACAGTTGATTTTCGCCGTGCGGCAGAAATCGTGTGAATTAAGTCACCCGTGTAAATCCCGTATTATAATAGTAGCAGGATTTTCATGTAACGTATTAATATGCGCTTTTGATATTATGACAATGATATTATGTGAATTTGATATTATATGTATTTGATATATTGACAAATAAAAATTTTGAGTTTGAGTTTAATACTTCTAGTTCGCGAATAAGTCGTTTAATTGGATTCATTTGCGTCGAGTCGATCATTAATACAGTTTCAATATATCTTTAGTTTCTTACTATAATAATCTTTAAATCTTCAATAATCTTTAGTTCATGTCGATTGCCCGTCCCCATAGTCCTGACAGTACACGAAGCAAAAAAATAATCTGAAGCAATTAACTAGTTAAATGAACGAGAAAACCAATAATTATTCTGAAGAAGAGAACAGTAAGATATTATGACTTGAGCCAATGCCCAGAGGACTATTAATTGAATTACTGAACTAAAAGAGTGATATAGTTCACCGTGATAAAAAGATAACAAATTAATAATCTATCTATCTATATACTAATTAGTCCGGCCATAAAATCTGTTACAAATGAAAATGCATTTTTTTAAATGAAGTAATGTAATATTATTAAAATTTATACCTACATATTTATTAGTCTCAGCAAAAAATTATAAAAAATATTCTATTCGAAATGGTCACCTTTAGAGCAGGCCATGTCCTATAAACCTAACCATAGTTTGAAGTCTAAAGGGTTAAGGTCAGCTGGCCGATTCTGTATCGTACATTTTGCGCGTTAATCACTGAGTTAGTAACGAAACGGAGGAGTGAGTAACGGAAAGTCTCACTTTTGTATTATAGTGAATACAAAAGTGAGACTTTCCGTTACTCACTCCTCCGTTTCTTTTTTTTTTTTTTTTTTTTTTTTTTTATAAAACTAGGGGGCAAACGAACAAACGGATCACCTGATGGAAAGCGATTACCGTCGCCCATGGACACCCGCAACATCAGAGAAGTTGCAAGTGCGTTGCCGGCCTTTTAGGAGGGAATACGCTCCCTTCTTGAAGGTTTGCAGGTCATAATGGTCCGGAAATACTGCTGGCGACAGTTCATTCCAGAGTTTTACAGTGCGCGGCAGAAAGCTTCGGGTAAAGCGCACGGTGGAGGACTGCCACTCATCAAGGTGATGAGGATGATAATTATTTTGTCGCATGGAGCGGTGGCGAAAAGTTGCAGCAGGTATAAGTCCGAACAATTCCTCGGAGCACTCCCCGTAATATAACCGATAGAGGATGCAGAGCGATGCTACATCTCTACGTAACTCTAAGGAGTCAAGCCTGTTTGAAACACTATGGCGGTCGACAATTCGAGCGGCCCTACGTTGGATACGATCCAGAGGGAGAAGTTGGTACTTTGGTGCCCCTGCCCAGAGATGAAAACAGTATTCCATGTGAGGCCGAACCTGCGCCTTATAGAGTTGTAGGCGTTGGACCGCCTCCGTTCGTTTCGTTACTAACTCAGTGATTAACTCAAAAAATGTACGATACAGAATCGGCCAGCTGGGCTAGTCTTTTGTCTTCGACAGAGGAAGTGTTGTTATATCTGTTGATAGTACGTTATACGAACATACGGCTGATACCAAGCTTTTGAAGTGTCTGGAATATGACCGACGGCTTCATACCCACTTTGTGCAAGGCGATCATTACAGCCCTATTTTCTTTAACACCCTATTCCATATTGTAATTTGTTATTGAACATGAAAAACTATGTGTAATAGCGCAAAATCGAAAGAAGTTTTTTAAATAATATACATGTCCCAAATTCAATATAATTAAAAAGTTGAAAAAAAAAAAGAAAAGTTTTATGTTACATTATTTATGACCAGACTAGTCTGTTATATAAAAGGCAAAGCTGATTGACTGATGTATCAATAATAATAATAATTATAATAATAATATAATAATAATAATATCTATGGACGCTTCACACCACGTCAGTCTGGCCCCGTGGTAAGTATCCGAAGAACTTGTGTTACGGGTACCAGACAACGGAAATATATTTAATACTTTTTTATACTATACTTATATTTAAGAATTTTATTATATTATACATATATTTAATACACATCCATGACCCAGGAACACAGAAAACTTTTTTGTTCCCTGGCGGGATTCGAACCCGCGACCTCCGGCTTAAGCGCCACTGCGCTCACCACTGAGCCACGGAGGTCGTCAAATCAATGCACAGACCAAAATTTCTAATCTTGCACACGAATTTCTCATAATAATATGTCATAGGCATCCACTACGAAAGGATTTTTCAAAATTCAACTCCCAAGGGGGTAAAAAAGGGGTTAAAAGTTTGTATAAAACATTTTAGTACTTGGATATATTTGCATATTTCGTATGAATTGAGTAAAAAAAATAATATAATAAAATAATTCAGCCCCTAGGTGGGTAAAATAGGGGATGAAGTTCAAAACCTAAATTCACGCGGGCGAAGCCATGGGCAAATGCTAGTATCTTATATTTTTAGTGACACATTTTGCGCATCTCAAGATGCTACATCATGAATACATCTCGAGAGTAAGCACTCACTTTGCGGACTTGCGGAGTATTCCCTCAGACACAGAAATCCCCATAGCCACGCTATCGATTCGACTTTCAAATATTTCAGCTACTGTTCATCATCATCGTTGCGTAACCAATAGGCGTTATTATCGATTAATTATTATTATTCATACTAAAATCGATAAATGATATTGTAAGTTGTATTATTATACTCTCTCTTAAATGCAACAGCTCTCATTAGGGTTCCGTAGCCAAATGGCAAAAAACGGAACCTTATGGATTCGTCATGTTTATCTGTCTGTCTGTCTGTCTGTCCGTCCGTATGTCACAGCCACTTTTTTCCGTAACTATAAGAACTATACTGTTAAAACTTGGTAAGTAGATGTATTCTGTGACCCGCATTAAGATTTTCACACAAAAAAAAACAATAAATTTTGTGGGGTTTTTTTTGTAAAAAAATATTTTGAGTTTCAGTTAGAATGGGGAATACTTAGAACTGAAACTGATTTTTTTTCATCAAACCCATACGTGTGGGGTATCTTCAAAAATAATATTGAGGTTTCTAAATACTAATATCATTTTTTCTAAACTGAATAGTTTGCATGAGAGACACTTCCAAAGAGGTAAAATGTGTGTCCCCCCTGAAACTTCTAAAATGAGGAATGAAGAGAATGATAAAACTAAAAAAAATATATATAATGTAAAATTATAAATATTATTATTTTTAGCTATCTTCCGCCAAATAAACAAAAAAAAAGTTAACAAACTTTGTTCGCAGGTCCACTTCCTGAGGATGCTCCGGGTTCGGGGCGAAACGCGCGTCGAGTTTTGCAACCTGCATGGTGGTGTGGGGCTTTGCACGATCTTGCTGACATTGTTGCTTGTGTGGTGGTGGTGTTTGCACGATCTTGCATCTGAGTGCACGCATAAGCAGTATGGGAGGAGGGAGGTGGGTTACGCATGCTTATGCGTACACTCACACATTTGCTTGTAGGTTGTGGGTATTATTTGGCGGAAGATAGCTAAAAATAATAATATTTATAATTTTATGCTATGGATTTTCGCAAAGTAACGCCTGATTCTATTAACTATTTAAATATATAATGTACATAACCATACAAATTTCGACCGAAAATTTGTTTGAACGAGATCTAGTAGGTAAGTAGGTTTTTTAATACGTCATAAATCGTAAACCGCAATTTACCTTTCATTCAATCAACTCAAATATAAAAAATAAAAATTAATTTCATAAACCTTATGCAAAAACCGTGAATCATTATTTTTTATTACAAGTTTGTACGGAACCCTCGGTGCGCGAGTCTGACTCGCACTTGGCCGGTTTTTTTTTAAACCGAGCGAAACGGTTTGTTTATCGGCACTACACTGGCCTGCAAAAGAAAATGCCTGCTACAATTACAAAAATGCAATTTTTGAAATTAAATAACTCAAGCTGGGACTATAATATGATCCGGAATTCTGAGGGTCGGGGAAAATTCTAAACATTGAAAATAGGACTCTGCGCTAATACAATAGAGTTGTAATTTTATCAGGTTCTTCTAGTTTCAGAAACCTGTAATATTTAATATGCGACTTTTAAGGTTTTGAAATTAATTAAATTTCTAAGTAGTATTTCTAAGCCAATATATTCACCAATCACTTTTACTTTAGAACTCTAGGAGATTACTTCAGGAAAAATATTGACACATAATCTGGATAGTTTATTGTTACCTTATTATATTATTATTATGAATTCTGTAATATATTTGTTTCAAATTGACATTTATTATAATATTATGTAATCTACGAATGTTTAAAATTATTCTATTATAAATAATAATAATAATATAATTATAAAATAAAACCATTTACTGTAACTACATTCTGGCATTAAATGAATTATGAATCAGTTCATTCATTGAGCTAAGTAATAACTGTGACACGCAATGAACAATACAATTCTGTAAATATTTCTGCATTTCATTTAGGCTACATTAAAAACCTGAAACTAATTAGTGATTCCATGTAAAATTAACTTTTTGGTATCAAAGTTATGCTTTGTGTAAAATTAGTCAAGTATTTGTGCAGCTTCTGTGCAGAGGATTTACCACCGGCTGTCAAACTTCTGATAATCCCGACTGCAACAGTTCCGTCCGAATTACTTATTAAATTGTTAATAGGATTATACACAGACCAAATTAAAAAATTGACACAGCGAGGCCGTGTAATAACTACGCACACCCATGCAACGAAACTATACCTTACCTTGTAAGACGAACTGTCACGTTGTATCTGGGGGCACGGCAGTGCCCCCGCCAAGTCGAGCGCGAAGCAAACACTGCCGTACCATCCTTTACTGGAACCATTTCGCCGCATTTTCAGGCCCCTATTTGAGAACCTCTGGATAAGACCAGAACGCAGAAATTTTCGTCATCCAGTAAGCTATAATCACATACTTAAAATCCAAAATTTCAAGTCTGTAGGTCATTCAGTTCCGAAGTTAAGCGAAAGCAAAGTTTCGCATTTTCGACACTCACTCACTCACTTATACACTCACTCATGATCATCAAAATAGAACTAGTACTTCCCATAAACTCAGAGAGCTGAAATTTGGTACAGAGTAAGGGTTTAATGGCCACATAAAGGGAAAACTATAAAAACTAGGATAATCGATCTGGGGGCACGGCAGTGCCCCGCCAAGTCGAGCGCGAAGCAAACACTGCCGTACCATTCTTTACTGGAACCATTTCGCCGCATTTTCAGGCCCCTATTTGAGAACTTCTGGATAAGACCAGAACGTCGATCTGGGGGCACGGCAGTGCCCCCGCCAAGTCGAGCGCGAAGCAAACACTTCCGAACCATTCTTTACTGGAACCATTTCGACGCATTTTCAGGCCCCTATTTGAGAACCTCTGGATAAGACCAGAACGTCGATCTGGGGGCACTGCAGTGCCCCCGCCAAGTCGAGCGCGAAGCAAACACTGCCGTACCATTATTTACTGGAACCATTTCGCCGCATTTTCAGGCCCCTATTTGAGAACCTCTGGATAAGACCAGAACGTCGATCTGGGGGCACGGCAGTGCCCCCGCCAAGTCGAGCGCGAAGCAAACACTGTCGTACCATTCTTTACTGGAACCATTTCGCCGCATTTTCAGGCCCCTATTTGAGAACCTCTGTATAAGACCAGAACGTCGATCTGGGGGCACTGCAGTGCCCCCGCCAAGTCGAGCGCGAAGCAAACACTGCCGTACCATTATTTACTGGAACCATTTCGCCGCATTTCAGGCCCCTATTTGAGAACCTCTGGATAAGACCAGAACGTCGATCTGGGGGCACGGCAGTGCCCCCGTCAAGTCGAGCGCGAAGCAAACACTGTCGTACCATTCTTTACTGAAACCATTTCGCCGCATTTTCAGGCCCCTATTTGAGGAGCTCTGGATAAGACCAGAACGCAGAAATTTTCGTCATCTAGTAAGTTATAATCACATACTTAAAATCCAAAATTTTAAGTCTGTAGGTCATTTAGTTCAGAAGTTAAGCGAAAGCAAAGTTTTGAATTTATGACACTCACTCACTCAGTCACTCACTCATGATCATCAGAATAGAACTAGTACTTCTCATGAACTCAGAGAGCTGAAATTTGGTACAGAGTTAGGGTTTAATGGCCACATAAAGGGAAAACTATAAAAACTAGGATAATCGAACATCTGGAGTACCTGGTGACCCTGATTAGAAAACACAAGAGCCCAACCAAACTATTAGAGATCGACATACCGCCTTTACAAAAAATATTCAACATGGTGGTGGGCCGCTTCATTTGATGTCAAAAATCGAAGGTCTGAAGTATCTGATGAAGAATCCTCAGCTGGTTTCAGCTGATTAGAGATATGGTAATGCCCCCCTTCTACTATTGGTACATAAAAAAATCGACTGTCATTTCAAAAACCTAGCGAAGTGGGACACATCTTCTAATTTAATCTAGTCCGTAGCATTCCACTGCTGGGCGAATGCCTCCCTTTCTGCTTTTGATACGCATATAAATAAAATTAAAGGAAAACTCTGGATAAGACTAGACTGGCTTTTATACTTATATTTACAAGTTTACAAGAAGAAATAGTCGAACGATTAACTTTATTGTACTCGATCATTACACAAATGAAATAAACAAATTACACTGAAATCTAGTAAAATAAATCAAATAAACGTGGGCAACGTTTCTACAAAAAGAAGTGAAATCCCACCAAAAACATTCTGTAAAAAACTAGCCAAGTCTCGATAGAGTTGCTTGTTTATCTCTAAAAAGTAGTAAAATCTAGACAAAGTCGTGCCAAGTCTAAGGTTCCTTACTGCGATTTCTTTATTATTATAGTTAATGTTGTGTGACTTGGCCGTTGAACATTCTTTATACGTTACAAGTGGGTACAAGTCAATTTTGTTTACACGTAATGTATATCTGTTGTAACTACCTATGTTTGTTAAGCGAGATAATAGCCCATACTGGTATTGGTAATTGGACGCTAGTGAGTAGTGTCTCATTTTAGGCTGTTGTTGATTGTAGAACACATGTATTGGAGCAATGGTGTCATGGAGCCCCTTTTGTACCATTGTGTACCCTTCAACGGCCAAGTCACACAACATTAACTATAATAATAAAGAAATCGCAGTAAGGAACCTTAGACTTGGCACGACTTTGTCTAGATTTCACTACTTTTTAGAGATAAACAAGCAGCTCTATCGAGACTTGGCTAGTTTTTTACAGAATGTTTTTGGTGGGATGACTTTTACCCGACTACGGCGAAGCCAAAAGGAAGGATAAGGAGTTTGGCAGGCTATATGTGTGTTAGTTTTACCGTAGCGCCTAAACTACTGATACGATTTTATTAAATGAGGTGTCAATAGATTCGTAATAGTATCCCGTGTAATATAGGCGTAGACATAGACGGAATATAGTTTTATACAAATAATAGTTATTTATGTAAGTATGTAGTGACTAGTGCGTAACTATACACGCACTATGTGCATAAATAACCCTTCTTAGCTGTTGGGTAAAACCGCCTTTAATTATTGTTTCACAAATCTCTGTCTTCACTTCTGTATTTGGTGGAGGGATTAAATTCTATATCGGTGTTATGATAAAATGACTCAAATATGTCATATCTAGATTTTGTACAGAACTAGATGTTGCGTGTTTTGTCGTACGCGTAAAAAAACTCACGAGATCTGTACGTTTTGCGAATCTTACGAATTACGAATGGATATCAAGTGAAGGTAACTTTATGCAATTAGCATTTGTTTTTTGTTTCACCTATTTTCTTTCTTCTTTAAATTTTATATTATACGTACCTATAATCCATCTCTGACTATAATTTAAAGTTCCTTAGGGCCATTACATACTTTTATTTAAATTTTTATTTATTTATTTTATTTAGAAAACTTACAGCATATAAAAAATAACATTATAAATACAAATTGAATTTTGAAATACCAATAACAAGTATTTTGATACAGTGCTTCGTGGCCTAGTAAGTAGACCGTTTGGTTCGCACTCGAGAGAGTGCAGGTTCGAATCCCAGATTGTGGCGTGTACAGATGAGACTTTTTCAGATCTCAAGTACATTATACAGACGCTCTAACGGTGAAGGAAAAACATCGTGAGGAAACCCGCACATAGTTGGCCCCGGAGTATTGACCAGTTCATTCCTCTGGACTAGGCTGACTATCTTGTGAGAATGCCGTATGTGCTTGGGCAACCATACGACATTAAAAAAAAACAACTGTCCCAGGAACTACAGTATTTCAAGAGTGGTTACTTCGCTCGGAGAATACTGTATAAATCATCATCCATTAACGGATGTAAAGGCCTAAGATACAGTATCTATCATAGAACGAGTGGTTTGAAATACAAAATTTAGTTTGGCAACTCAAATGTCGATCCTGGTTTGACAATTTAAATATATTTGATAATAAAATATACTGTTCGGACGTGTGTGGTGGCTATAACGGCTCGAGCAGACCGGCGACCGAGGGGGGAGCTAGTTAAATAAATGCAGTGTCAAATGATAATGTTAATCCGTCACACGCCGCCCGGGGTCCCACAGAGCTCAGGGCGGTGCAGACGAGCCACCGATTTGTTCGGGAACACTTGTCAGACGTCCGATTGATCCTTAAACTTGTAGCAATGCATTTCACCGATAATTATTAAAGAAAAACAACAGGTTGCACTCCGGGAGTACCGGTAAAAGTGAAAACGTTAACGTTGTGCATTTTTGAATATTTTGAAATGGTTAGGGAATAATTTCGCACGAATTACTTTATTCATCAGTATAAAAGTACTATTATTTATGTGGTTAAATACCAGTGGCGAAGGCTGGTTCTCCTTCATAGGGAAGCCGTAGTCTGTATAATAGGTAGGGATTTGGATGAGGGTCGTCAAAAGGTAAGCGGTAAGGGAAGCCGATAGGAATGGAGTTATAGGAACCCCTCGCCACTGTTAAATACAATATTCATCTATTACGCTATCGTATACAATACAATTATTGACAATTTATAAAAAATAACACTTCAGAACTACAATACGTTAACGGATCATTTTATTATGTATATTTTTTTAGTCCATCTCTATATTTTAGTGCATGCAGTATTTACTTGTAAGTGGGTTGACACGTTCAACACCACTCGTGTATATAAAATTGTAACTAGTGTTAAGATATTATAGATAAGTAAATATACTAACGCGTTAAATTATCATATTTAGTTACTATACTACTACTAGGTACTATCATATTTTGTCGTATATCTGCGACAGTCGCCCGTCTGCACTGCGAAAATCAAAGGAATGCATGCAAAAGGGGTGCGAAATGACACGCGTCACGTTGATTGGACGCCGCGCCGCTACCGGCTGCTGATTGTGCGATTCAATTGCTGATTACTGATGCCCTGCTATACACCCGTTACATTGCTGATTACTGACAACTATTATATACTGAAAGTTTGTGAGGATGGATGTATGGATTCTTTTGCTCGCGGCTCGCGGTAAATAGTATCCCTCGGGAATACTGTACGTTTTCGGAATAAAAAGTAGCCTATATTTTCATCCAAAGCCTAACTACTACTATACCAAATTTCATCGAAATCCATGGAGTACTTTTTGCGTAAAAGAGTAACAAACATCCGTCCATCCTCACAAACTATGACATTTATGACAGTAGTAGAATATATTATTACAGCACGATGAAAGAAAAAACATATATCTTAAAAATGCGCAATTTCCCAGGGAAGACCTAGCTAGATCGATTTTTTCCCCCAAAACTCCCTGGATACTAAATTTCATGATACTACTTGCAGCAGTTTTCTAGAAACCGATTATAAATGTACAATATTGTCTCGTTTAAGATTTATTTAATACTAGCTGTTGCCCGCGGCTCCGCCCGCGTAAATACAGTATCCCTCGGGAACACTGTATTTTTTCGGGATAAAAAGTAGGTAGCCTGTTTTAATCCAGAACCTAAACTACTTTCATACCAAATTTCATCAAAATCCGTTCAGTAGTTTTTACATCCATACATCAATATTAGTAGGATAAGCCCCATTTATACAGTATATCTGTACGATATAAAAATCATTTTCTCCGTACAGTATTTACTATTTATGCAAACCGGTTTTCGGGTAACCTCGTTATATGCCGCGGTGTTGTGGGTATGGTCCATTATGGGGGATTTACATGGGTGACTAAAGCCGCACGATTTCAGCCGCACGGCGAAAATCGACCGTGTAAATGCCAATTCGGCGAGGCCGCAAGTGACTAAAGCAGCAAGCCCCAACTTTTGTAGCGTTTACACGGGTGACTAGCCGCACGATTTCCGCAGCACGGTGAAAATCGACCGTGAAAATTCCAATTCGGCAAAGCCGCGGGTGACTAAAGCAGCAAGCACCAAAGTTGGGTATCATTCGACTTTTGCAGCACGACGCTCAGCTCGGCGGAACGCGGCGGGCAAAGAGTAAAAAATATATGTATAGGAACGTACATAGGAACGTACAGGATACGTACAGAGGAACAGCTTTCATATAAACTTCTTAATCGATACAAATTTTGTAAGGGATGTCATAGAAGATTAGGGTAAATTAAAGTCTAGCGTTAGTACAGAGTTATTGAGAAAGTCTTATACACACCACAACCCAGCATCGAACCTGCACCAGCACGTGTGTGACTCAAGGGGTCTATTCACTAAACTGTAATAATTATAATTAAGCAAGCCTATTATTGTTTATGTATTATATGAGACATTTTAAATATTATTTTAATGTTACCCGACTGCGCGACGCAAAGGAGTAGTAATGTGCTTATTAGCCTTCGAATGTATATAACTACATAACATGTAAGTGGATTGTACCTTTACATAATAGTGGCCCTATTTAGACCAAACGCGTAGGCTCATTTCTTTACTAACTACCGTATACTTTCTATATATTTATATTTTTTATACTAGAAACTATTTCATTATTAGGTATTCAATATAATTAAACTTAGGTCAAAAGTCCCGACTACTGGACTGATTTTTTCTTTTCGTTTTTACGCAGTCGGGTTTTCTTTTATTTTTTCATACACATGCCATTTGCAAATTTTAAATCATATAAAAATATATGATTTTTAGGGCCGATAGTTTAATAAAGCACTTATTATACTCAGATACAAAAAGAGGTCATGTTTAGAATAATTTTTCTGGTCTTATTTGGTGGCTTACTCTGTGGCTCAGTGGTTCAGCGCTTTGGTGCTCAAACCGGAGGTCGCAGGTTCGAATCCTGCCGAAGGAACAAAAGTATTTCTGTGTTCCTGGGTCATGGATGTGTATTAAATATGTGTATAATATAATAAAAATCTTAAATACTTATATGTAAGTATAAAATTATTAAATATACTTCCCGTTGTCTGGTACCTGTGGCACAAGTTCTTCGGATACTTAGCACGGGGCCAGATTGACGTGGTGTGGAGCGTCGATAGATATTATTATTTTTGTTTAAATATACCCAATAATAGCGGATTTATTGACCTTAAAATTGGATAAAAAGAATCTAACGTAAGATAAAAAGTGTTTTAGAAATCCTCAAAATCGGACATTTCTAAACTAAGCCCATAGGTCGATGCCGTCTTGTATTCCAAACTTAAAAGTAGAACACCCGTGTACCAATTCTACTTAGTTTTTGAGATAAATAATTTGGAAGATGGTCATTTTTTCAAGTCATCGATTCATAAAATTAATTTATTACGTCAATTGCGAGGCGTTGTAAACTTGTTATATACTTTGTATACTACTTTGTTCGATACACCAGTTAGATGCGCATTTATTATACTTTATTACGTTTCTACCACTTGAGTCCTTTGAGAGATATTTATTTTTTTTTTCACTTTTCAAACTTTATTTTTTTTCTTCGATACTAAGTTGTTTTCGCAATTATTTTTTATACTAAACCATACTTTGTCATAGTTTCTTTATTCAGGATTTTTTTCTATTGCCAATTAAACTAGGAATGGGAGAAATAAGCATTCTTTTATTTTTAATTAGCCTTTTAAGAGCATTTTTAAGAGCAAAGTTTCATATACCATAGATTTTACGAAAACAAAAAATTCATAAACTCCGATGAAAGGTTTTGTGAGCCCGGGAAGGGGTCCACCCTAGTTAGGTAATAACTAACCCGTGGTTATACATACAACCCGAAGGAGCGGAGGTGAAGCATCACGGAGCCGATCAGGACCCATGCCGCCGCTAGGCAATATATTGTATATAATATATATGTAATTGTAAAGAAAATAAAGAATTTTTGATTTTGATTTGATTTTGATTGAATATTAAAAAAATGTTATTTGTCGTCATGACAACCAACATAAATCAGTTGCATGTACAAAATAACACCATCGAGTTTTTGGAATGCTATGAAAGGCATCCATGCTTATGGATTTATTGATTGATTGATTTATTTATTTATTATATATATGATAGATATTATATAATATTAATCACTAATATATATGCAATTATTCAAGCAGTTCTTGAATAATTGCATAAGTACTTAACAATTTCAATTCCGGCACGAACACCCATTCTGCTCAACATTTTCGAAGGAAATAACAAAGCCGCATGCTGCTTTAGTCACCCGTGTAAATGGGCTTGCGATTTGGCGAGGTGAGGCGATTTGTCAGACGGCTCGCCGCACGGCGAAAGCAGTCCCGTGTAAATGCCTCATTAGATGCCTCTATAGTCGAATTTACCTGTTTACCTGTGCTATAAATTCAGACTATGTTTTTTTAATTAAATTGGTGGTGTATATAAATGAGACTTTTTCAGTTCTCAAGTTCATTATAGTATAAACGGACGTTCTAACGGTAAAGAAAAACATAGTGACGAAATACGCACATTTCCTTCCAACAGTCATTCCTTTGGACTAGGCCGACTATGCCGCTCGTAAGTGCTTGGGAAACCATACAATATTAAAACCGCCTGTCCCAATAGTGTCGTTCGATAACGAAGAAAAGTTTTTTCTTCAAATTAATTATAACATTTGTTGACGGTTATTGCTTAGCGAACAGAAATATACAATTTTACAAAACGTTATTTTACGAACTTGCTTATTCATCACTTGATGTCGAAATTTCTATTCTATCGTATAGCGTATGTTTGCCCAAACACTTACGGCATTCTCAGTCGGCCTAGTCTAGAGAACCGACTGGTCAATAATTAGGTATGTCTAAGGCCAACGATAAATAAATAAATAAATAAATCGTTTATTTGCCAGAGCGAATGTACAATTTGGTCTTAAGTAATATACATTTCAGGATCATGTCACTCAACTAAATTAATAGTATGCAAATGTCAGTGATAAAATTTATGATACTAATTAATATTTTTCTTTTAAATATTACATACCTATCTACATATTTTAATGTCAAAAAAATAAAAAGATACAGAATGAAAGAAGTAGGAGGAGAACAATTCGTCTATGTCACATTACAATATTTTTTAGTAACTATCCACCTCAAAGATCCACCTAATATTCCTTTACGTCATAAAAACATTTATCTAAAAGCCATTCATTTAATTTTCTTTTAAAAGTTGTTAAGTCTATCAAAATCTTTTGGCAATTTATTATATAGCTTAATAGCCATAAAATAGGGACTCTAGGATATGCGGGTTTCCTCACGTAACTCTACTGGCTCGTAAACTAAAACAATCCAATATCTACTAATCCTAATAATTATCCACATTTTACATTACACCATGGCTTTTGCCTAGATTATATATAGATTGCCGTGGTAGAGCCATGCTTCGGCACGAATGGGCCGGCTCGACCGGAGAAATACCACGGGCTCACAGAAAACCGGCGTGAAACAGCGTTTGCGCTGTGTTTCGCCGAGTGAGTGAGTTTACCGGAGGCCCAATCCCCTACCATATTCCCTTCCCTACCCTCCCCTATTACCCTATTCCCTCTTAAAAGGCCGGCAACGCACTTGCAGCTCTTCTGATGCTGCGAGTGTCCATGGGCGACGGAAGTTGCTTTCCATCAGGTGACCCGTTTGCTCGTTTGCCCCCTTATTTCATAAAAAAAAAAAGATTAGGGTCCGTTGCAATATTATATAGATATCTATATAAGTAACCGAAAATACAATTGTACCAATTTGTTGTTTTTACCAATTCCACGCGACTTCTCGCAATGATTGTGGAGGAACTTAGAGAAATTCAACTAACAAGCCCCTTATTCTATTTGATAAAAATGTGTGGAGCTATCGAAGCGTTTAGTTCGTAACTACATTACGTCCCTTTTGCCAGTGACAGGGAATTAAAGGGTCACCCTTGACCGGTCCCTGTCCCTTGATAAGCCCTCAATAGCTGACGATGATTTCCGGGGCCTGATCCCTCATAAAACGACTGAAATAACACTGGATTTTCTTGTATTCTGCAAAATGTTCAAAGTATGTTAAAATAAAGATAAAGCTTTAAGTAAAACAGTTTTATTGGAACGTAAGACACCATACTTTCTGTCGTCCTAGTGGCATAGCGCTGCAGGCTTACTCTTATCTGCAGATCATCCATATACACCGCACCATCGACATTATTAAGACGTAGTTATGGACATGCCTTGCGCATACAAACAGGTCATAAAAAATGAGTCAAGACACAACTACATATAAACACACGCGTACAGCTACAGTCCTTCTCATCATGATCACACGATCAAGGACAGAGATAGTGAGACGTACTCGCACTGTAGTGCGAGTACGCGATAGCAAATGTTAGTGACTCGCACGCTTCTTGCACGGAATCCCCCAAATGTGTCCGAACTCTTCCGATCCGTTCATACGGCAATCGTCAAAAAATCAAAAAAGTAATTCTACTTTTCACCAACCAATTCTGGTTATTGACGGAACCAATTCTACTTTTTTGATGATTTTATTAGAATTTAATACAAAATACGATTACTTACGCATGAAAGCTAATGCCTGACGCTTTACTAGTGTTCTTTGTATTGTGGACACACCTTAACAACACACAAAACAGCATCTTGATGATAATAGGGGATCGGACAACATCTGAAATATTAAGTTTCATTAATATATTCCGAAATATTGAGGCATTACTACTTGGCAAATGTAAAAGCATATATTAAATTATGTTTAGTTTACTAATTAAATACATTTAAAAAGTACAATTTTTTTTTGCGAAATTGGTAGACAAAACCTACATCATTCGTTTACTTATATCATATACAAAAACATTAATTATGCTAAGTATGTACTTATACCAACTTACCTGTCCGGTAGTTGTGATATAGTATAAGGGTATGTGACCCTGGCTTCCCTAGTTATTACTGTCCTATCCCTTGCCCTCCTGGGCGGTAATATCCTACATTCCTATTTCCCACTCTAGCTTACCAATATTCCTTTCCACACCACCTATCCTTCCCTTTCCCTATTCCTACCCTCTCCGCCAATCCGTGGGAATGCAATGGATAATCATAAAAATAATTTTATTAACAAAAATGGCGGCGATGTGGTTCGCCACCCATCACGTTTCGTTTCTCGCGGAGGCGAAAAGTGGACCTTGGAGAGCCGCTTCGCTACGTTGAATGTAAGAGGAGGAATGGATGGTAAGAATAAAAGTGGACGAAGCGAAACAATTATGTAAGGATCGTAGCAAGTGGAAAGAAGTGATCTCTGTCTACCCCTACGGGAAAAAGGCGTTATTATATATAATTTACTATGTTAGGGGGCAGACCCAACGCACACAGAGCGTCATCTGGTGGCGTAAGATGGTATCAAAAACGGTCAATAAGAATTTTTGATTCTATTTCTGTCACCAGGCGGCGCTTGGTAGCCCGACGGTCCTTGTTGTGTCAAAAAGCTTTCAGATGTCACGAATTTAAAAACCCTCATTGCCTCATCTAGGTACTTAATATCCCCAACGAAAAGTCTACTATCTATCTAGCTGGACCTTTTAATTCCCAAATTTAATTATGCCAAGCTAACCATACAAAGGAGACGGCTCAGATACGGCTTTTAACTCCCAGGGGCCGAAACGGCGTTAATAACATTCGTGACCTTAGGATCAATTCATACCGAAACGAAACGATACTCGACGCAGCGCTGTATTTTAAGATTTCTATTCAAAATTTATTAATTACACACGAAGAGACACGTATCATTGTAAAAGTTCGAATGTCGAGTTGCACCGCGCTGTACATGTGCACATGTGCAGTGTATGACTGATGTTGAATGACTGTAAGTTCCCTATTTTTTCGCATAAAATCATATGTCATAATTTTACTTGGCAAAATTTCATTTGACCTAATAGTAGTTTCGCATAATATTCATTTGGCATAACTTTCTTAGCATAATTTTTTTTCGCATAATTACTAAAAACATAATAATTGTTAGGCATACTTATTGTAAGGCATACATTTTTTTACGAATAATATTAATTAGGAATAATATTTTTATGCATAATATTAAAAAGCATAAATATATTTACGCATAATGATATTCAAGCATACTAATAATAGTATGCTATATTTACGCATACTTCTTTGTAGCATTTTTTTCACATACTAATGAATGATAAATTCTACTGGGTGTGCGAGTTAAGACAAAATAACAATTATAATTGTAATTTTCGACTGATTACGAAATTAAACTCGGACAAACAACAATCTAAGAACACGTCGAGCCATAACCACGAGCCCTTATGGATAAATTAGGTTTTATTTTTGCATTAAATAACCTTTCGTATTAATTATTTTAAACATGTTAGCGGCTTACGGGTAGCCCAAGGGCCACCCCGCCGCAACTTAACCTACTGTTACACATGTTATACTAGGTATAATGAGTGTAATACCTGCTTTTAACGTTTCATAAATATGCGTTTAGTTGCCATAACCGTGTTTTCATTATGTCCTTCTATTTTATGCATGTTTGTGCCTTGTGACAGATGCCTTGAATTTATGATGACAAAAAATATGCCTAACGAGTTTATGCCAAAAAACAATTACGCCAAAGTATTATTATAACAAGAAAAATTATGCCTCATTAAATTAGGACAAAAAACATTAGTCTAAGGCCCACTTGCGCCAATCCGGGTTAAAGTTAACCTTGGGTTAAAATATCATGCTTTCTCTTTCACAAATACGAAGAACGAGAGAGATAACATGATTTTTAACCCAGGGTTAACTTTAACCCGGATTGGCGCAAGTGGGCCTTAATGATATTTATGCCTAATATAGTATGCCAAGAAACCATTATGCCAAAGTAATATTATGTGTAATAAAATTGAAATAAAATTGAAGTGAAATTATGACAAATAAAATTATGCGAAAAAAGGGGATCCCATGACTGTATCTTTTTGTGTAGTGAATAAAGTTCAATTCGGAATAGGTAATATATTAAATTCTTGTGTTTGTTACCAAGTTCTTCGAAACGGGTTGACCGATTTTTTATTGGGTCAGCTAGTATTCCCACTACTATTATTGGAATTATAATGTAACAAAATTGTCTATGATGCTATTGTATCTATGGTTTTGTAAAAAAAAAAAAAGCAGTCGATTACAAGCAGCGTGTCGTTTTAATAGGTTATGCGGCCCTTTATATTGAAAAACAAGTATAATTGTAATATTTTTCGTGTTGTGTTAGCTAAAAATGAGTTCCAGTTATCTTGCTAATGTTCCAAAGTTAAAGGGGAGAGAAAATTTCGACGATTGGGCGTTTGCTGTTGAGAACCTGCTAATTTTGGAGGGAGCAGCCAAGTACTTAAAGCAAGAAGGAACAGATGAAAATGCGATTGCGGCAGATGCAAAGGCTCGCGCAAAAATGATTTTGACGATTGATTCATCTCTATTTGTTCACATCAAGGATACAACGACCGCGAAAGGATTATGGACAAAACTACGTTCTATGTTCGTTGCTTCGTCATCTTATATCAATAAGGTTGGAAAATTGCAACAACATGACGAATTATGTGACGCAAATTGTAGAAACGTCTCAACGTTTAAGTGGGACAGGTTTCGATATTAACGATGAATGGGTTGGGTCATTGTTGCTTGCCGGGTTACCGGAGCGATTTATGCCTATGATTATGGCTATAGAGCACTCCGGGATCAAAATTACCGGAGATTCTATAAAATCAAAACTACTTGATATGGAAATAACAGATTATTCGAGTGAATCAAATAATAATTCAGCATTGGTGGCTAAATGGCATAAGAATAATTATAAGAAAAGTAAAGGTGGCAGCACTGGTAAGCAATATGGCGAACTGATGCCGACTTCGTCAAAATCAAACAACACAAAAACAATAACTTGTTATCGCTGCAAGGAAATAGGTCATTATCGTACTCAGTGTCCACTTTTGAAGGAGAAAACAGAAACTAAGAAACAAAGTAACGCTTTCAATGTTGTTTTTCTCAGTGGCGGATTCAGTAAAACTGACTTTTACATCGACTCGGGCGCAAGCATGCATATGACGCCTAATGAATCTTGGTTGAAAAATCGTAATAAATCAACAAGTTTACCTGAAATTATTGTCGCCAATAAGACAAAAGTTCCTGTTTTATGTTCAGGTGACATAGAAATAACGACAAGCTACAATTACGACATAACTATACAGAATGCGTTGTGTGTACCAAGTCTCACGACTAATCTTTTGTCAGTGAGTGAGTTAATTAACAACGGGAGCAACGTCGTATTTGAGCAGAATAAGTGTCTTATAAAAAATAATTTAAACAAATTAGTGGCAGAAGCTGATTTAGTTGACGGAGTGTACAAATTAAAAGTACAAACACAGAAATTGGTGGCCACAGCAAAGTCCACACCTAATGTAGCTAGTGCAGAGCTTTGGCACAGAAGATTAGCACACATCAACAGTAATGATTTAAATAGAATGAAGAATGGTATTGTGGACGGATTGTCTTACCCGGATACTAGTGATATAACAATGACTAAATGTGTGACATGCTGTGAAGGTAAGCAAATGAGATTACCATTTGGTCATGTGGGAGAAATAAGTACAGAAAACCTACAGATAATACATGCAGATGTATGTGGTCCTATGGAGACGAAGTCCATAGGTGGTGCTCGATATTTTGTCCTGATCATTGATGATCACAGTCGTATGACATTCATTTACTTCCACAAACATAAAAATGAAGTTTTTAAAATATTCAAGAATTTCAAAGCAATGGCAGAAAATCAGCAAAATAAAAAAATTAAGATATTGCGCACAGACAACGGTGGTGAATTTTGCAGTTGTGAGATGGAGAATTATTTACAAAATGAAGGAATTGTCCACCAGAAAACAAATGCATATACACCTGAGCAGAATGGTGTTTGTGAACGAGCTAACAGAACCATTGTAGAGAAAGCGAGATGCTTACTTTTTGATGCCAAATTAGAAAAGAAATTCTGGGCTGAAGCGGCCAATACAGCTGTATACTTAAAAAATAGATCTGTAACTTCAAGGTTGGGAAATAAGACACCTTATGAAGTGTGGTTTCAAAAGAAGCCAGATTTAAGTCATATACGTCTGTTTGGTAGTCCTGTGATGGTTCATATACCTAAACAAAGAAGATTAAAATGGGACAAGAAAGCCCAATTAAATATTCTTGTAGGATTTTCAGAAACAGTGAAGGGATATCGGGTATATGATCCTGTAAAAAATATTATAACTATAAAGAGAGATGTAATGGTGATGGAAGATAAAATAGTATCATCAAAAATCAACGAAGAAGCCACAGTAGAATGGATACAGGATGACGTTGAAGTTAACGGACTAGAGTCTCCGACTACAAATGAAGATGGTAGAGATTCAGTGGGGGAGTCTTCGGTTAATGAATCTCTGCATGACTCGGATTCAACTGTATATGCTGATCCATCTAGTGATTATGATGATGACACAGGAATCACAGAGATAGACATCACAAGAAGTGAGGTTCAACCAATTCCGGAATTAGAAGATAAGAGAATACGAAAACCTCCGGAACGTTATGGTTGGTATAGTTAAGTCAATTCTCATCCAGAAGTTGAACAGATAGATTTCTCAGAAGCATTGAATGGACCAGAGGCTGAACAATGGAGACGGGCCATGCAAGATGAGCTTCAGTCATTTGAGGATAACGATGCTTGGGAAATTGTTGATGTACCAAGTGGTGGTTCAATTGTGAAAAATAAGTGGGTATTAAGTAAAAAACTAGATGTGAGTGATAAAGTGCGGTATCGTGCCCGACTTGTGGCTAAAGGTTTTACACAGCGACGTGGTATTGACTATGAGAACACTTTTTCACCTGTAGTGAAACATTCTACATTGAGAATGTTGTTTGCTCTTAGTGTGCAGTGGGACATGGACATTACACATCTAGATGTGATAACAGCTTTTTTGAATGGACATTTGAAGGAAAATATTTACATGTCATTTCCAGAAGGTTTTGTAAATAAGCAGGAAGGTAAGGTATTGAAACTTAAAAGAGCTATTTATGGTTTAAAACAATCCTCTTTTGTTTGGTATGAAAAAGTTAAAGATTGTTTACTTAATTTTGGTTTTAAAATTAGTGAATTTGAACCATGCTTGTTCACACTTTTTGATGATAATGTTAAGATTATAGTAGCTGTCTATGTTGATGATTTTTTAATTTTTTCAAATAGTACTTCAGAAACTGAAAACTTAAAAAAAGTATTAAGCTCTGAATTTAAATTGAAAGATTTAGGTACTGTTAGACGTTACTTAGGCATGAGAATTAATGTTAATAAAGAATGTAAGACTATAACTGTAGATCAGCAGGAATATATAGAACAATTACTGTTAAAGTTTAATATGCTGGATTGTAAAACAGTGGATACACCTATTGAATGTAAGTTAAATATAGAAAGGGCTAAAAATTGTGCAGCAGGCATACCTTATCAAAAACTGATAGGAAGTATTATGTATATTGCGGTTTTAACAAGGCCTGACTTATCTTATGCACTTAGTTACCTCAGCCACTTCAATAACTGTTATGACGAAACTCATTTTAGTTATGCAAAACGCATATTAAAATACTTAAAAAAAACTAAAGATTACAGTTTGACATATCATAAGGATAGTTTGGAATTAAATGGTTTTGTTGTTGCTGACTGGGCCAGCGATAGTTTAGATCGTAAGTCTTATACTGGGTTTTGTTTTACTATGAGTGGTTCAGTAATTTCATGGCAAAGTAAAAAACAAAAGACTGTCTCCTTATCCAGCACCGAAGCAGAATATTGCACTTTCTGTTGCACTTTCTGAGGCTTCTAGAGAAGCTGTTTACTTAAGAAATCTTATGTATGAGCTTACTGGTAAAAAATGTGTAATTAATTTGAAATGTGATAATCAAAGTGCATTAAAGTTAGCAACAAGTCATCAGGCACACGCTAGATCAAAGCATATTGATATTCGTTTTCATTATGTAAGAGATGCAGTTAAAAATAAATTAATTAATATTGAATATGTTTCAACCCAGGATATGCCCGCTGACATATTAACCAAAGGTCTTATCTCAACTAAGCATTACAAATTTTTGCACATGTTGGGAATTAAGGGTAATAAATAAAAGAATATGTAATTTGCTTAAAAGCTTACATTTATTTTGTTAAGTGGGGGTATTGGAATTATAATGTAACAAAATTGTCTATGATGCTATTGTATCTATGGTTTTGTAAAAAAAAAAAAAAAGCAGTCGATTACAAGCAGCGTGTCGTTTTAATAACTATAATAAATGTGAAAGTTTGTGAGAATCGTTGGATAGATTTTGGATGGATGTTGATGAAATTAGGTTTTGGTATCTTTGTATATCTATTTTGATATTGGCTTTGCATTAATAAATAAGCTAAATTTTATACCGAATAGTAGCGTTACCGTGGGACACTGTATTTAAATAAATAAATAAAAAATACTTAATTACAAATTATGACATACACTACATTACATTTACGCGAGCGAAGGCTGGGGAAAAAGCGAATTACTTATATAAATTGCAATATAAATTAGAAAAGTGAACGTGCGTTGATGGACAGGTTCGTTAGAGCTAATACCGGATTAGTCCGATATCGGTAATTGAATCGGCGCACAATGGGGCAAAATATCTGATTAGCCGCGTCATGGGGCAAGATGCGCCCACTTGTGACCCAGCTGCCAGCTTCACGAGGCTCCAAATGTTTTTCATAAATAACAACATTTTTTATAAAACACTTATACTACATAATACATTATAAATAACCCGACGACATGGATTATATTATATTATGTTACTAGCCAAACCGGCAAACGTTGTTGTTTTGTCATACATAAAAAAAGATTACGACCGATTCTCATACCTACCGAATATGCAAAGAAAAATCATAAGAATCGGTCAAGCCGTTTCGGAAAAATGTGTCCCCGAACACTGACACGAGAATTTTACATACCTACCTATTAGATACTACCCGGCCTATTATTATCGTATCTATTGACATCTCATTTATTAAAATCGGACCGGTAGTTTAGTCGCTATTTGATGTGGAATAACCTAAAGTAGTTTTAAATAAGAACATTTTTACATAATTGTCTAAAGTTATTTCACTATCCGTTTGAATAGCCGTTCAACTCTACATTTATTTTTACCCATTTAATTTTCATCTATTGAAAGTAAATGTTACCACTTACCATATAGACCTTTTATTGAATGCCTGACAGAATGCCACGGGCGGGCAGCGACAATAGCAAATTGACAACGAAGAAAAAAAGCGGACAATTAGTGTCCTCGGGAACCGGAAGCGAGTGTTTAAATTTCCATTAGCTCCGAATCGCTCGTGTGGTAATTGGCCGCCAATTACATTGTCCCCAATCAATTTTTCCCCTTTGTGCCAGGCGCTAGATGGCTCCTTAGTTCACTCTAATTAAATGTCAAATTCTAAAGCTTTTAGAGCATTTTTCGACGAGACATTGGCATCATCAAATGTTGCTATTGACGACCTCTGTGGTTCAGTGGTTAGAGCGTCGGCGCTCAAGACGGATGTCGTTAGTGGATTTGGTTTGAAGTGAAGTACAAGCTTCTATAATATAATATTATTTTATACAAGATTACAATCTTGTGTATATGTCACCGTAAAATTGTAAAAACCGTTAGATTGTAATATTACTAGAGATTTTATAATATGCTGACAGATTGTCAAATAGAAATCTCTCCATACTTATTTTTCGTTATAATCATTATTATGAAAAAGCAAACAAACATGGAGGCGCGGGGCACATACCGTATAACCAATCGGCACGGTAAATATTACAATATAACGAAAAATAATGCGTACAATTGTATGGAGAAATTTGTATTTCACAATCTATCAGCATATTATAATATCTCTAGTAATATTACAATCTAACGGTTTTTACAATTTTACGGTGACATATATATTATCGGTGCCTTGAAAACAGCTGCAGGTATTGCGAGAAAATTTAGTATGCAGGGAGTTTTGGGGGAGGAAAATCGATCTTATCACTACGGAGCTACCCATTTTTTGTGAATCCAGAGCGAAAACTACGTACTACCATAACAAATTTTATCAAAACTCGTTACATAGCTTTTGCATGAAAGAATAACAAACATCCGGCCATACATCCATCCTCACAAACTATCACATTTATATAGTTGTAACTAATAAAGTTTATCAACCGAAATAACTGACAAATTTTTTTCAAGAAACATTCTGTGTGTGTGTTGTTACAGATTTCTGTTTAACGAACCTAACAAAGGCATTGATATAACGACGAATATTTGCCAGCCAATTAATTCCGTTGTGCGGGGGTGTGACGGTTGTGACGCGGTGTGACGGTCGTGTGACGGCCGCAGAGCAAATGTGACGTGACACGTCAAATTAGTGACGCACGGGTGGGCGCGATTTTTAAAATTGGCCAGTTGATTGGCGAGCGGCGGCCGGCAGGCGGCACCGAGCGACACGGCCAAATGGCGACGCTTTGATATTTTTTTTAAATTTCTGTTGTGACGCAAATATTTCGGGACGTTAGATACACTGACAATAGACTTTCGACCAATTATTTTGTATACTTCGATCGTTGAACACAATACTAGTCAGTAGTCCAAGCACGAACAGTAATCAACAAAGTATTCGTGAAGTTTTCAAATAAAAATTGTATTGGCTCTGTCATGATTTTAATAAAATTTTATTCGATAAAGTTACAGATTATTAATTATTTGTGCTTGGGCTACTTAACTATTATCTAGTGCGTTAGTATTATATATTCTTTGTCTCTAGTCTAGACATAAACTTGTCGGTTGCTTTTGACTTATAATAAAAACTAAATTGCAGTCTAACCCGAAGAAAAAAACCCCACCGAAGAATAATTAGAAATTTACTTACTTATACATAATTCAATTAATAATGCTACGAATTTAATAATATATTGAAGTTACTTCAACTCGGCAAGTATTATAAAGTATTTAGCAATATTTTAATATCAACTTGAAACTTTCTTGCACCCTACGTCAGCTACCTGCGAGGAACTTTTCAGCTGCATGCAAATTTATTTGCTGGTAAAAAACGCAAGTTTGCGCTGAGATGGAAAATGGAAAACTTTGCCCTCTTCGGCAATATGTTAACAACAGGGTAGGAAAATTGAATGTGTTCCTAATCTTTTATACTATCCTCAGTTAATATACCTAAATAATTACAAATGTTAGATTTTTTTTGTTTCTGAAAATGTAGGTAGAGATTGTCTAAACTAAAATGACGCGCCCCACTACTTAATTACTTTATTTATAAGTGTGAGTGCGAATATTAATAACGGCACTGCATCTGTGTGGGAGTGTCATTATTCGGTGAAGTATGATTTGTATGTGCACATGACGGCCGACTAGTCGGGTGATAAATCCGACAACGCTCGCTCTATGGAGCAGCGCCGTCACATTGTATAGAACAAGACGTCCTCTCCTGTCGCAAGTTCACGATCTACTAAGCTAGTTGGACAACAAATCCGAGAACGATGCGTGCTTACTACGTTTGATAACTGGCAACTGAACGACCAATAATAATTGCATTTTATGTGTATTTTGAAATTTGCTTGTGTGAGTAAATGTGGAGGTGGGGCGCGTCATTTCAGCTTAGACGATCTCTACCAGGTATGAACTAAATACCTAACTTATGGCTACTTAATACTTTAACTAAGTTCGTTTTGTAAAGCTATTACTGTAGATTAATTAAACATCGAATTTATGAAGCTGCTTATTTTAAAATAGAATACTAGCTTTTGCCCGCGACTTCGTCCACGTGGAGATCGGTTTCCATACAAAGTTTTAACCCCTTTTCACGCCTACGTCTACGATGCCTACGTCCGTCATTACGACTATCTGTACGCCAAATTTTAGCGAAATCCAATGTGTATGTCAGGTTTGCCTTTTATATATTTAGATAAATATATCTATATATGTTACAGTCAATGTGATTAAATAGCTATTATACATAATGACTGGTCATTATATATAATAACTATATTGTCTAGATAATGTGATAAATTAATCACTTTGTCCGGATATTATTCATAATAGCGGGCCAAAGTTAGCTAAAGTAATAAACACGATTGAACTTAGTGATGCAACAGAACTCTGCTTCTGCTTCCGCTTCCGCGGAAGTTCTGCATGTCTTTTCACTTTCGTTTCGGGAAAACGGGACCAACCTCGGATTATATTCCGAGGTTGGTCCCGTTTTCACTAAAGTGGTGACGTGATGATCACATAAGCTTTGATCAGAACTCCTCAGTCTTTAAATATACGCGTTTGAAAATTTCGGCATTCAAACTCAAACTCAAATTTAAGAACTGAGTTCAAAGAACTGCAAGCATAATATGCCACTATGTAACTTACAGTAATCATCATCGTCATCTTATTTTTACAACTATCAATACCTAATGGAAGCTTGGCGCGTATTCAATAATTATATATTCGATTGTTTATTTAAAACGTTAGTTAATAATTTAACATATATCACTAAAACCTTACCAAGAGCATGTCAGGACATGTGTAAGGAGGGTTCCGTAACTATAAATGCGTAATATGCTTTTTTTTAATTACTCCAAAAGTTACTGTCCGATTTGGATCACAATAATTTTCCTAAAGAGTTTTTAGCATGATCTATCAGCATGAAAATTGCAAGTTTCTATCTCTTATAGTTTAAAAATGCTAGGGGGGACCAACTTACAAACTAGTTTGGAGGCCGATTACTCGAAAATGCTCAACTTTATAAAAAAGTAACGTATGAAACCTTGCCTTTATTTTAAAAGACCTATTCTACGATACCCCACACGATGGGGTAGAGTGAAAAAATATTTTTCATCCCCACTTCACATGTATGGAGAGCCACCCTTAAAATATAAAATTATTATTTTTTTATGATCCCGAAACTGTGATCTATACACAATCTATAACTGCACAAAATTTCATCAATTTATATTCATAATTACAGGAGCTAGAGGCGCGGACAGACAGACAGACAGACAGACGGACAGAGCGAAACTTTATAGTTTCGCTCTGTCCGTCTGTCTGTCCGTCTGTCTTTTTAGGGTTCCGTAATACTTAAGTAACCCTTATGGGTTACTTAAGTATTACGGAACCCTAAAAAGGGTAAAATTATTATAAAAAAATTATTTCATAAAGTTAAATTACTTTATATAGATCACAATAAAATTGTATCTATGACAATGTTATTATAATAATTATAATAAACATTATAATTATTATTATATAAAGGCAGATTGAAATACAATTTTATAATCTTTACCTGTACCTACTTTTTTATTACTTTATCCAATTCTTCGAAGATATTATAATATAAAATTGCCAGTCAATGTGATTAATTCTGTGTCATTTATCACTTTGTCTAAATTGAGTAGACATTATAAATAATGGCTGGATAGTATATATAATATCCGGATTTATTACTTTGGCTGTAACATATATATAAAAGAAAGTCGTGTTAGTTACACTATTTATAACTCAAGAACGGCTGAACAGATTTGGCTGAAAATTCGTGGGGTGGTAGCTTAGAACCAGGAGACGGACATAGGAAATTTTTTATCCCGTTCCCGAGGGACTCCGAACTCGAGAACGGCTGGGCCGATTTGGCTAATTTTGGTCCTGAAATAATTGTGAAATTTCAGGAAAGGTTTAAACAGTGAGAAATATTGGAAAAAGAGTAGGTTGTAGGAGTAAGTGTAGGTGTAGGACTCGGACGTAGGTTGTATTATAGGTGTAACTATTTATTCATTCCAGTTCATATTTAAGACAGAACAACGTGTGTCGGGAGTCGGGACATCTAGTTTTTAATAATTTTAAGTATACTACTACCTCTTTCCTCATAAACGCGTAGAGGTATTAAATTGAAATTCATAATATTAAATACTCAAATCTATAATAAGCTTTAAGCTGTAACAAAATCACTACATATTTTATTGAAATCCGTTCAGTGGTTTTTGCATGAAAGAGTAACAAACATCTACCCATCCATCCTCATAAACTTTCACATTTATATTAGTATTATATTTTTAAAATTTATTGGATTTAGCTGCCATGTCATAGCTTTTGTGATAGACACCGCAACTTTTTGTGCGCTAAAAATCTATAGGGAAATAAAATATTTTCCGTATGTAAAAGAAAGTTTGTTACTCAAAAATCACCATTTTTGCGCTGGACCCACGTAGGCCCAAACAAAGGGTGTGCGGGCAAAAAGTTTAACGTCTCGTTATAGGGGAAGCTCCGGCTAATTGGCCTCCTAGGGGAGTCGTCGATGCTTCTGCAGATTCAGTTCGATCACTGATAAAAAACTCTTTATTCTAAATTATCCCCCTTTTCGTATAGACTATATAATATGTTTTACGAGGTGATATTGTTTATTTATGGCATATTATAATATATCCTCATGCTAGGCAAAGAAGAAGATTGTTACTAAAAAATTAATGACTTAAACACGTTTTCTTTGATACAATAAGTAGTTTTTTGGTTTTGATTGGTCCGAACTTTAAAAATCAGTTTATGATATTACAAGACATAATTCAATAAAATCACAGTGTATATAATTCAATAAAAGTAAAATAAAAATGTAAGCAAATTACGGGAATTGGCGTTGTGGATCAACACATTAATAATAATAATAATATCTATGGATGCTTCACACCACGTCAATCTGATCCCGTGGTAAGTTCTCGAAGAACTTGTGTTACGGGTACCAGACAACGGAAATATATTTAATACTTTTATACTATACACATATTTAAGATTTTTATTATATTATACACATATTTAATACACATCCATGACCCAGGAACACAGAAAAACTTTTTGTTCTTTTGGCGGGATTTGAACCTGCGACCCCTGGCTTGAGCACCAACACGCTTAACCAATTGAGCCACAGAGGTCGTTTTTTCATTCAAAATAATACGTAAGTAGTATACCTACGAGCTTACTGAAATTACCTAATTTTGTTCTCTCTAGGTTTCTGTCAAAAATTTTGATCCCCCTAATGTTGATCCGTTTTGAAGCTACCCTCATTTGTCCATGATTGTAAGTTTATTGGGTTTGACGTAAAATCTGATTGTACAAGCGGGGTCTTGAGACAAACACGGAGTCAGCCAGGCGTGAGATCCGTTTGACCATTCGACTGTTAATTCTATATGTTCTGAGAGTTAAGTTCGTTTATTGTTTTTTATTCTTTATTTCATTAGCCTTTTTGTCCTTTGGTAGCAAATTACAGGCTTATTTACGGAAATTCAATAACGAAACACCCGTACGTACTTCATTGTAGATTTATTTTATGTTATATCATTATATCTATACTAATATTATAAAGCTGAAGAGTTTGTTTGCTTGTTTGTTTGTTTGTTTGAACGCGCTAATCTCAGGAACTACTGGTACGAATTGAAAAATTCTTTTTGTGTTGGATAGTCCACTTATCGAGGAAGGCTTTAGGCTATATAGCATCATGCTAAACTCAATACGAGCGGAGTACCAATCAAGAATGTTACAAAATCGGGAGTCTTTTTTTCCTTTTGAGAGCTTTCGCTACGTACGCTGCGGAAACGGTTAAAGTTTCGCTAAAATGATGTATGGCAGAATTGTTCCTCTTTAAAAGTTCTAAAAAAAAGTCCGCGACAGTATATGTCTATCTTTTAAGGTTGGCTCACTATAACCTTTTTATACTTACCAAATTTGTTCTAAAAGTAAGCATTATTTGTGAAGGTGTTTTCATAAAGATTATATTAATCCTTATCCAAGTAAATACGTTATTCATTACAAGCATTTAATCTAGAAGAAATTTGCCGTTTACATCATTTGATTTCAATGAGTACTTTAGAAGATATCGCAGTAATAAAATAATCATGCGCGCTATAGTAAGGCGCGCGGAGCGGGCGGGCAGTCGTGAGGTGGAAGCGCTTCTTCTACGTAAATGAAGTCGCGGGTAAATTTTAGCGATATCCCAAAGTAACTATTCCACGCGGACGAAGTCGCGGGGAAAAGCTAGTAAAATGATAATGAACTGCGTAGCCATGATAGGGCTCCCACACATAACTGCGAATTCGCATAGCATCGCAAATATCTGCGAGCTCTCTGCGAACTTCCGATATGGGGGGCAATTCTGCTAAATAAAACCTGCATTAATACAATTACAATCAAGTCCCGACACGCTTACACTCTAAAAAAAGTGTTTTTATGAACGTTAAACCAACGTGAAACGCGCTCTGATTGGTCGAAACGTTATAAAACCCGTTCATTGTAATACGTCGCTACACTTTCAATCCAAACAAATTAAAGTTGACTCTTTAAATTGTTTACTTTAAATACGAGAATTGAGGTTCTGATTCGCATCGCGCACTCCTTATTCGCTCTGAGACAGCGTAGGGGAGTATATAAACTCAAAAGCTCTTCAAATGAAGGTATTATGCTCATTCCAAAATAATCAAAAAATACATCTTATTCTATTCTCAGAGCATAGTATTTTCGAATAAGATAGTTCCCATCAGCATTCATAATCGTAATAAATGGATGAATCCAAAATATTCTTTTTCTTCTATATCTATTTAACAATAACAAAAATGTGTATGTGTGCATGTGTGCAAAGCATGCTAAAGCACCTACCTTCTCCCACACCACTCATTTGGTTGCAAAACTCAAAACGTTTTACGCATGCTAAGCACTCACACATTTGCTTGCATTTGATACTGCTAGGAATAATATCTACTTAATAGTTAAATTGTAAGAGCCTTATTGTAAATGCCTTATTGTAAATTATTAAAATAACAGTGTATAAATGTTGGTTTTAAAATGCAGAAATACTTAATGAATGGAGTATTGTTATTTTTTCGTTCTTTTTCTGATAATTTGGCGCAATTTTATAGAGAATTAGCCATTCCACCCTGTAGAAGCCGAATATTTGTAATTTATTTTTTGTGATAATCGTTCCGATCCGAGCGCTGTTTCACTCGCGCACGAGCAATGGACGCGTGTGTGAATGCCGACCGAAACAGAATTATGATCACACATAGAGAATTTGGCTTCAGTTTGATTGAAATGCTAAAATAACATACCATTATATATACTAACGCATAACTTCGTCCTTCGTAATTTGTACTGCGACACGACGGTACCCCGCGGCGTCGCTCGCACTAATATGAAAATGAGTCGTAAAATTAAAGTTTGCACAAGCAACGTGTTTGTCATCTCGGTAGCCTGAAGGCTGAGGGCTCGAGCTAACTTTAATGATTGTCTCGTGTGAAGTTATGTATCCGTCTCGACTGTCAAGGGTGAGGATTAGATTGTTATAGTTATGGTTTTAATTTGTATCTATTTGTATCTATTCCATATCTTGCCTATAAACATATCGTGAGGTAAGCTTATAGGCAAGATATGGTAATAATTCCTTCCAGATCCCGGACCATATAGTCCTACTCCTGGCCTTTAAAGCATAAACATTTAATAACAGCTCACCACACCGATTTCGGTGACGGTGGCCGGTTTCATTGAAACCAGGCCGGCTGCGCAGGAGCTATTTTATAGTGCCCAAGTGTATGCGCATACACAAGACCACTCTCTCTTCCTTTCTGGTAACCCAGTAGGACGGATGTCCGACGCGACTGGCGAGTATTTACATGTTAGTCTGATTCACAAGATCCATTTCAGTGATTTTCTGTCCAAGGAATGTTGAAAATGATGATTCAGGGCTTATTCGATTCGGAATGACCTCTAAAAACTATGAGGACGAGTTTCGAAAAAAAAAATTAATATCCTTAAAGAGGAGGAAATTTACAAAGAAAAAGTTCCAACTCCCGGAACTCTATGACCAATATTTATAATTTTAATTTAGAGGTGAAAATAGCGCTAAAAGCTATAAATTAAACTTATATATATTGGTCATAGAGTTCCGGGAGTTGGTTTTTCTTAGGAAATTTCCTCCTCTTTAAAGATCTTTAATAGTTTCTGAGATATTTTTGCAATTTTTTCGAGCCCCTCTTGAAATTTTTCAAAAAGTTTCTAGAGGTCATTCCGAATCGAATGAGCCCTGGATCATCATTTTCGGTGCCCTTAGACAGAAATTCACTGAAATGGATCTTGTGAATGACTATGTCCCTCTGATGCATGGATTATCTTGTTTGTCAGAAAATCTGGTAATTAGCCTGCATTGTCCTAACCGAACTCAAAAACAACATTTTTTGTTGTTCCAATGCGGAAATCGAACCCACAACCTCCGAGTCGAGAGCCAAGCCCTAAACCACTAGATCACGGATGCTGTTACACATAAAATTTAGTCTATACCTATACAGTATACCGGGCTTAGTGTAAGTAAAGAAAATTTGTCGCTAAGGGTCCGCATTTGTGTGTAAGATCGGATTTGAATGTAGCAGCATCTACATTACCATAAGCCTCTGAACTTGCAGCTGAATTATTCGTGAGACGCTCGTGACACCGATCTGCTAAGACGGTTGTAATGTTTACTATTCGTTTTGTTATTTTGTATATAATATATTATATAAAATTCGCAAACAATGAATTATTATGCAAAACATTAAACGGGTAATTTTAATCTTTGATGGATGGATTATATTTAAAAAACTGGCCAAGTGTAAGTCCAGACTCGCACACAAAGGGTTCCGTACAAAACGCAGAAAAATCACGTTTGTTGTACGGGAGCCCTCGTTAAATATTTATTTTATTTTGTTTTTAGTATTTGTTGTTATAGCGGCAACAGAAAAACATCGTCTGAGAAAATTTCAACTGTCTAGCTATCGCGGTTTAGATACAGCCTAGTGACAGACAGACGAATAGACAGACGCACGGACAGACAGCGAAATCTTAGTAATAGGGTACCCTTTTTACACTTTGGATACGGAACCCTAAAAGGTTATCTTTTTTGTAATATAATTCGATAATTTTTCGAAACCTTAAACGTTTATAGCTCCAAAAGTACCTATTAATTTTATCGACAATATTCCTAGGACCAACCATTTCATGAGTTTTTCAGTAGCGAATATTTAAAATTTTAAGTAACCCCGACCCAAAAAACTTTAAAAAGTAAATAAATAAATTTCGTTTTTTAGCCTTTCAATATTTTTAAAGGATCTTTTGCGTCGTCGAATCGGGCGACCGCGGTTTGAAGAAGTTTTTTATTTAGCTACGTATAAGCTAATAGAGAAAATCGTGGCCGCTGGTCTATCAGTGTCATGGCCGAACACAGAAATGATAATCAAAATTAAGAGCCCTCCTATTCACAGGCTGTCGCTGTCTCTGCCAGCCGAAATGACAAGGACAGCATGTGACTTGAGCGTCACTTTAAACTATCGTTCCAGTATTTGGATAAATCATCAAATCGTCCACTCCATCAGAATCGTCCACTCCATCAGAATTTTATGGCACTGACTGGATCGATATCGAATTTTAAACAATCGAGAATCGGCCTTCTGATTAAAACCATTCAACCAATATACATTTCAAATGGAATCGAATTGTGACTTTAGTATGCTTTTGTGTGAGTTTTAAGGACTTAACTGCTGCAATTCCATTATCAGGACAAGCAATCGAAGTTGGGGAGTTCATACGCTGGATTCGATTAAATCTTACTATGCACTTTCGCACCCATTGACTACCAAACTCCATACAAACTCCACACAGACTCCATGCAAATTCCACACTGATCAGCCAAATATATGCAAATCCGCCCAAATGTCCTATTGATCGTATAAATGTGATATTATAGCTGAATATTAAAGCTAAGTGCTTATGGCTCTAGTACATCGGTTCGTCTCGATACGCACATTATTATTAATTCAACTCGATATATTATATAGATAAAGTTTATAGAAGTAGATGCACTTGATGCACTGACCGTCGCTCCTCAGTATATTTTGCATAATTTATTATACGTTAGAAAAAAGTAATTTCAAGAAGAAAAGTGTCATTTTATAAACACTAGAAATAACAATAAGCTAGATGAACCAGTGATAAGTCTTAGCAAAGTAATATTTTTAAAGGCCAATATATACACCTATACAATAGGAGTCCAGATTATAATAAACTTAAAGAAATAGTCAAAGGACGTTTGTGTGCTTAAGCTTATTATAAAATAAACGATTTTGCTAACGATTACACCCTGCAAGGCTGTCTCTATATACTTGTGTACTTTTGGTTTTTGTTATATCTATGCATAACAAGCATACAGGCTAGGGCTACCCATAAAAAGAAAGAGATATTTGGCTAGGAAATGCTCTACTTTTCAGCATACATCATACAAACAGATGTGTAACTAATGTTGTAGTGTATGGCTGTGTATGTAGCATAGATATTATACTGTCTCGAGTGCTCTTGCCAGAGATGACAGTAGACTTGTCACAGTGACATTGACACTTAAGATATCAGTCCTGATAGAGAGGCCATGCGGGCAGGGTGTGTGTCAATGGCAGAGCATCGGCGAGCCAGTATTGTTGCGTGCTAGAATACTACATGTGGCGACGAGGAAAAAAGGTCAGTGGTTAAAATTACAAAAATATACAAAAGATTATCGTATCTTAAAAATCCGCATTGAAAATAACAAAGGAGGGAAGTAATGGAGGGACCAGTCAGTTGTAGCCTGTAGGCTGTAGGTGCAGTCAATCTTGTAGATTGTTTAAAACAAAGAATATCGTATTGCCCATGCAGGCATATAGCAGCGTCCGTGGTCTAGTGGTGGGAGCTTGGCTCTCGACCCGAGGGTCGTGGGTTCGATTCCCGCATTGGAGCAGCATAAAATGTTGTTTCCAAGTCTGGTTGGGACAGTGCGGGCTGATCACCTGATTGTCTGACGGTTAACGGTCGGATGGGCATGTAAAAGGTCGGACCTGCGCCTGATCTCTCGTTAGTCGTGTCGGATGTCCGTCCCACTGGGTTATGAGAGTAAAAGAAGAGAATGTGCTCTTGTGTGCCGGGCACACACTTGGGCACAGTAAGGCGACTCCTGCGTAACTGGTTCGCTTCAATGAGACCAGTCGCCGTCACCGAAATCGGTGTGGGAGTTTTATATTAAATATAGCAAAATGTGCCAAGTAGGTGTCGCATCAGTTAGTATACTAAAAGATTCCATGGCAATAATTTTATTACTAATACATTGTTATTTACAATGAAAATAAGTTGTTGATTATGTCAAGAGTTATATTTACAATAATTATTTCACGTTATTATGGTTTATTAAAAGCCACCGACATTAAATAGTGGTAAGTAAGCAGGACTCCAATCCAAAGGCCACTATGATTATTATGTTTAAAATATAATTATTATAATATATTATAATATGTTGGTTACATAAGCAATATTAGAACTAGAATCTAAATATCACTAGGCATAACTAATCACAGTTTAAGTGTTAGTGAAACTTGCATAATTACTGTAAGTTTTGATACCTAGTTTTATATTGACACAGGCATTTTGTACTTGATGTATTTTAACTAATGAGTACTGGCTACTTACACAACTTAGTGAATTAACAGAATCTATAGTAGCAGATAATTGTTGCAGTTACCTGTAGGTTTTAAAGTGTTGAAGTATATGACCTTATTATATTAAGTTTATACTCCAAACTATACTTTTCAGTGCAAGGGATAAATAATAAAATATTATTATCAGGTAATAATTTAAGGTTTCCAAATCATAAAACCAATTGCAAAACAATTGTTTGACTGAGTTAGTGTTACTGCTCAGTAGGCACATCTGTAAGGATTGTGATATAGAAGCGACATGTCGCTGTACCTATATATATTATTAGATCGGGGGGCACGGCAGTGCTCCCGCCAAGTCGAGTGATTTATATACTAGGTATACTGCATAGTAATGAAATGGCAATGTAAATAACCTCAGTATTTGCTTACGTATTACTGCATAATCATTTTGCAATCATCATGTATTGCTAAAAATAAAGAAAAAGTGAAAAAATTTAAAGTAATATTATGTTGTTACCGATAACCAAGTAAGATAAGAGTATTCTGCTACTGCAGATGTTTACTATTTAACGTACTATAACAAATGAGATCTCCGAAATATTACACGAGCCCACATAACGATACAAGTTCATTTGTTTTATCAAATAAGAATGCAATATGTAAAATGTATGTAGTTTTAATAAACCTAATAGTTTTGATGAATAATAATTGTTAAAAAGTTTAAATGTTGCGTTTGATAGCTATATTATTAAAAAATATTACATTGCTTTATTGTATCATAATATCAATAACATACAATTGTGCATTATATTGTCATCTCTTTTGTGACTTACAACTTAAGTAGAAGTTATATAAATTCTACTTATTGTGGGTAATGGGTATATTCTAATTATACCCACAGGGTAAGGTTCAATAGTGGGAAATTTACTAGGATTTCAATTTAATTCAATATAATAATATTATGCCACCAGTGGGAAACGTGAAAGCGTAAATTCTCGCGCGAAGCTTAAAAGGCAGCGCCTCGCGAGTGCAGGCTTTGATGTGTGTATGTTTGTCCGGGCTTTATTTATAAATCTGAGTCTACTGCTTATGAGCATAGCTAAAGTTGACTTACTAAATGTGTAATGTCACGAATGTAACATATAGGTTTTAAGCAGTATAACTGATCATTAAATTGATAATGTCAAGTGATATTTTAGCAGTATAACTGATCATTAAATTGATGACGTTATGAAGGTTACATACTAGCACAGCGCATCATTAAATTGATGACGGTTAAAAAATGTATGAAAGCAGCAAAGCTGGCTGATGATGATTGGTAAAAAGGGGATAAAAGTAGCAAAGCTGATAATTAGCACAGCGCATCACTTAATTGATGACGGTTAAAATTTTATGAAAGCAGCAAAGCTGATCATTAAATTGATAACGTCACGAAAAGTTATATTAAAAGCAGTATTATTGATCATAAATACATACCAGTGCAGCGCATCATTAAATTGATGACGGTTTTTAAAATGTTAAGAGCAGCATAGCTGACCAGTGCAGCGCATCATTAAATTGATGACGGTTTTTAAAATATTAAAAGCAGCATAGGCTGATCATTAAATTGATACCGTTATAAAAGTGTAAAAAAAAAAGCAGCATAAAAGCTGGTAATTAATTAATATAATAGTATACTAAATGATAATAATCATTAAATTACGTTATAAATATGACTTGGAAGTGGTATAGCCAATCATTAAATAATTATGGCCATAAGGGTGACACGAAAGTGGCAACGCTAATAAGCGAATTGATAAAGTAATAAATTACATGACATGTAAGCCGCGGGCTGATTATTGAAATTGACATGTAAGACATGTCAGCAATATAGTTGATCATTCAATTGATAAGTATCACTTCCAAGTAACAAAGGTAATCATATAGTAATTGGTAAGGTCATAAGAATTACAGACAAGTATGTGAGATAAAACACTGTATGAGTGATTATAAGATTGATGTTACTTTGTTTAAAAACAATAAATGGTTATTACTTCTTGGTTGCTAGAACTAGCAAAAAGTTTTTGTAATATCGCCGATTATAGTTGATCCGTATTTTGCATAAAAGCAGGGTCCAGTTTCCGGTTCGCCTAGTTAGGCAACATAACAAAACATTATGAACACAAGATTTGATTTGAAAATGAGGAGGAGCGAGGATGCTACGAATAGGAGATTCACTAACATTTAGTGAAGTGGAGTTCATGAGACGAGGAAAAAATGTTAACCAACATTGTGAGGTTCGTCATTTTGTCATAGACTTAAATTATAAACCTGCGAAATTTACCTGGAAAAATGGGGTATTGTCGATGGTTGTCAATTCATATTATGTCAGACGCTAGATAATAATCGCACGGACTACAGTCCGTCCAAGTGAAATTGCTAATATTGTTTTCGAATGACAATGATAAGCTACTCTGGGTTGAGTGGTATATAAAAAACATTTATACGAGAATTGTGCGAATGGAGGAGTATGAAATTTGACCAGTAAATTAAAGTTTATGTGGAGTTAGGTGGAAAGAAATTTAATATTGTTTTAAATAATGCTTAGAAATAAATACTTTAATGAAAATAACAACAACACGCACTACCTCAGTTACTACCGCGCGTTGGATAGATTCAATTTTGTTACACTTTGATGTTTGTGAATCTGCCTGTCTGTCACAAATCCATAAAGTAAATTATTCTATGCACAAGTTACAATATTTACATATTTTTAATAATTTATATTTAAGAGGCAAAATGGCCATAAAGTTCAAACAAAAAAAAAAGATTTACTATGGGTGAGTTGCGACCATGGGACGATCTGTAGTATGGTTATTATTATTCTCTTTCGGGGTTATTGCTTCAATAATATATGCGTATCAGGCAAGTACGCTTAATGACTTTGACAAGTGAAAGTCATGAGTCATGAAGATGGGAAAGGAAATTTTTAAATTCATTTAAATTGAGGAATGTGCAAGTTGAACATAATTTCAGATAGTTTTGCTTACATACATTAGCTACTTTTGAAAAAGGAAATGATACATAATATAGTTGTGGGATGGAGAACAGATGATTTATTATTACAAGATAGAAGTAAAGAGATTAGATTTGTTTTATTAGATTAGATTAGAAAGTAAAATTGCAGTTCGACTTTTAATTCGGTATTGGAAATTGATGAAGATAGTGAATTGTAATGTGATATAGGCTGGGGAACTCACAGTACAAAGGTGATTTAATTGATGGTATATCCAATATAGGTTTTCTGTGACAAGGCATTCAGGGGGGCAAACAGACAACATCATCAGTAACATTGTACACAGTTGTTAAATATCCAAAATGACATACTAATCCCGGTTTCACAACCACTACAGAATACGACCGAAGGAAGAGTCGGCAACAAGATCAGAGATTTTAGGATAAAATATGCATTCTAGTATATAAGCTACAACTACACTAAAGGTAAGAACCACCGAGCGTGCCGGGGGTAGACTTAAGACATCAATGTAATGGGAACTTTTCGGAGTGGAATTTTCTTGTCATTTGAGGCGGATCAAGTTAAACGTAACGGTAAATGTTACTGTACAATTTCCAGTTTAAGTTCCACAAAATCTTAAACAGATATTATGCAGTCGTTAAGGAAATACATCGGAAATAACTCCGTAGTTATAACCAAAATAAACGAATATAACTCTTTTGTACCGTGCCCTGTTAGACACAGAAATAGGGAAGTTGAGCGTGAATTTGAATGACTTATGGTCATAAAAGCTGAAAATACTATGGAGACGGAAAAGGGTAAGAAGAAGGGTGCTACGTAGGGCCAAGGGATAATCTTAATAAAGAAACCAAGTTAAGCGTTAATTTGGTTCTCGAATCTGGAAAAAATACAAATTGAGATAATTATAGAAGTTTGGAATAATTTAATAGGGGAAAAAGTACCAAAACGAAGTGTAGTATACTTTATATGACAATGGAAGGTTTTAAAAGACAGAGAGGAAGGTATAATACACGTCGGTCGGATAAAGGGTGGAGTGTGGAAATAATTAGGAAGGTGAATGTATTGATTTGAATTGATAGCAGATTACTTGTGTTTTCTAAATTATACTTTATTGGTCACTTAATATGATGCTGAACTGTTGATAAAATAACGACGTTACAATAGAGACGTTATAGCATAAATTTAGGGCATTCTTATTCATGGTTATTGATTCAATTTTGACAGCATACAAGTAGAATATAAATGCACAAAATAAATTATAACAAGAAAGGGATGTAGTGTATGGCTGTGTATGTAGCATAGATATTATACTGTCTCGAGTGCTCTTGCCAGAGATGACAGTAGACTTGTCACAGTGACATTGACACTTAAGATATCAGTCCTGATAGAGAGGCCATGCGGGCAGGGTGTGTGTCAATGGCAGAGCATCGGCGAGCCAGTATTGTTGCGTGCTAGAATACTACAAATGTTTTAAAAATATGATAACATAACTGATAAGAGCCGTTTCACACTAATACGCGACGTGACGCACGCGCACTTTTTTAGTAGCGTTACAAAATAGAAAATACGCGCAGCGTCGTGCTACGTAGTGCTGCATATTATTACTACATCTTCGAGAATCGTCGCGTCGCGCCGTGTGAAGTAACACTAACACGGACAGTTTCCAATTACAAAGGAGCGCGAGTGGTCATCTAGCGCGGACAATTATCACGGCTAAAGTGACCGTCTACAGCTGCTGCAACTGGTATTGGCCACGGTCCACGAGCGACTTATGATCCTTTAAATCATTTTTTAAAAACTAGACATTTTGAAAGAAAAAAAAAACCACTGAAGTTGAGCGTGTTGGTTAAAGCCGAGGTTGCAACTCACAGGTCGAAATCTGCCGAAAGAACAAAAATGTGAATATGTGTATAATAAATATGAAAGTATTAAATATATTTCCGTTGTTTGGTACCCGTTCTTTGAGAACTTACCGCGGAACCAGATTGATGTGGTGGGAAGCGTCCATAGATATTATTATTCTAAAACTAGTAGAGATCCGTCCGTCTGTCTCTCTGTCAAGACCCTTTTTCTCAGGAACACGTGGAGGTATCATACTGGAATTTATATCAAATACTCAAGTCTACTGTCTCTTGGAGCTGTGAAAAAATCACACTTCTAAGCCAACACAATCAAAAGATACAGCCGTTTATGCCGCAAATTTTCGACACTCTCAAGGGAATCAAAACTTAAATGGTACTTCCCGTGAACTCAGAATATTGAAATTTGGTACAAAGCAACGTCTTATAGCACAAATAAAGTAAAAATTATGAGACCCGTAAAGTTTTAGTAACATCATATAATAAAAATATTTTTAATAATTTTAAACTTACTATGACTCGATTGTCGTGATGGGTGAACTTTTACTTATATACCTACAGGCAGTGTTGGGCATTAATCAATTAATTTGTCAATTATCTTGTTAATTGATTAAAAAAGTAATTGCAATTAAATTAATTACAATTAAAATTAATCGCAAATGAACTTTTAATTGCACCTTGCAATTAAATTAATTTGATTAACGTGTTTCAATTATTGTAACTCACAATTAAAATAATTGCAATTAACTTTTTTAGTTGTTTTATGAAACAATTAAAACTAACAATTAACTTTATGTATCAAAATGAAAATAGTAAAGATTTTGGAAATTTAAGCTATAAGTATTACACTTTAGACGAATAAAAAAGTGGTCAAAGGCTGAAGTATAGCTTATTTTTTCTAAATCTTTCTTTCTACATAAAAAAACTGCTAGTAGATAAAGAAACGAATATTTCCTTTCAATGTGTTTATTTTTATGTATAACAATGTTGTATTGATAAATATTTCTGCAGCGTGGGTATACAATAAAAACGTTTCAGGTCGTAACGTGTTCATTTTGTCGGCCCGAACGACTAAACGTTATTTAACTAGGTACATGAAAAGATGGGGGGGGGGGGGCACTATTCTACTACCCGGAACCACATATACAATAATATTTATATATACCGGCTTTATATTATACAGCAGTATTTTAATAATTGTTATTTTTAATTAAAATTAACAAAGCAATTGAAAATTAATTACTTAATTGTTAGTTGTTACTAATATAGTTAACAATTAAATAATTGTTAATTGTAATTTTTCACAATTACAATTGATTAATTGTTAGTTGTTGTGCTTACATTTACCAATTAATTAATTGTTAATCTTTAATTGTTCATGCAATTAAAATTTGCCCAACACTGCCTACAGGTTTGTACGGAACCCTCGGTGCGCGAGTAAGACTCTCACTTGACCGGTTTCTTTTAATTAATGGCTGGCTTATAAATAGTGCACAATGTTTTAAATTATAAAAATAAGCTTAAATCTACGAGTATTATATAAACAAACATGAAAAGGAGGGTACTTTCATGTCAGGCAGCGTTTCACCTTGCACCACCGTTTCAAAGGGGGCGAGGGTGTGCACAAGGCGGGGGGGGGGGGGGTCTATTGCCATCGTTATGGGGCCTCGCTATACAGACAATTGATAACCGAGCCTTTTTATTTGAGGCAAACGGCCGAAGGAACTTCTAAGACATTGTATCTTTTGTGACCTGTTAAGGACAGATATTGTTACAGACATAAAACAATATTCTCTGTTATATTATCACAACAGTTGTGCTATTTTCTTGGACATACTTTTAAAAGTTTTTTTTTATTCATAGCTAAAGTGTCTTTGCTAACCTAATGGTCTGTTAAGTTTCACTTGTTTGCATGTTTGTCTCTGTCGACCGATATTATTAAGAAGTCAACATGCGAATAAGCTATCCGAAACTTATTAGAAGATAGAAAGGCCAATTTGAGTCTCCACTTTTTATGCGCAATAGCGAGGTAAAAGACGAAAAGACATTTCCAATGTCAAATTTTGACATTGGAAATGTCTTTTCGTTCGCTTTAGTACAGGGGCTGAATTCACTAAAAAACCTTATATCTTGGAGAGTTGTAAAGATATGATATATAATATTCTTAAAAGACGCGTATTTACGAGATCTATAGGGTGCAAAAAGATTTTTCGAGCAAGTCAAAAACTAAAAAAGTCAAGGCCGAAATAGTGAAAAAAAAAAATATTTTATTTTTTGGAATACTCATTTTAACATAACTTCCCATGAAAGTTTCTATAGATTATAGATGTGATTTAAAATAACATTTATTCACCCCTTCAACACCCTGAAACACGATTTTGGCAACGGACAACAAAAATAAACATTATAGCAGAAGATTAAGTACGGGGAGTCGTGAGAGATTTTTTTTAATAATTAAAATGAGGATTATCTGTATCGGTGACGTCATCGATCTGAGATTGCCACTTAATCCTATTACAGTAAACGAGTTTTTATGTTCTGCAAACAGTTGCAGTGAATTATAATACTTGACAACAATGGATTTTACTTTTAATGTTTTGACAGCCCAGCGCTGACCAAAAAAAGAAATAATGCGCGTCGAACATTCAAACAGAGGGTGATCGTTTATTTACTTTGTTGTTTTATAAAAGTTTTTATATGGCACCACATTTATCATACTTAAATAATTACATTAAATACAATATTGCTGATAGGTGTGCCTATTGTGCATGCTTATTGCTTGCATTATACAGGCTGTATTTAAAATTTATTTATTTATTGTTATGAACAGCCAACAAAAGTTACAATTATGCATACATTTTGATAGGATTTACATTATCATGGTTAATGCACTTTTATTTACAGGCTATTACATCTTGCATCAAAAAAAATTGTAAATGTATGGGCTATGAACTAATTAAAAAAAAATACAAAATACAATTAGTTTACTTAAATTGAAAATTTGAAACAATTATATTTAAATAACAAAAGTCAAAATATGTTAAAGTTGCATTAAAATTGAATAATATAAATAATTAAATATTACAATTTCAAAAATTCATTAAAAGCATAATAAATAAATAAAAATTGGTAAAAACTCAACTAAATAAAAATAATGTCATTGAAGAATAATTGTGCAAAACATACGTCACGATAAAAAAAAAAGATACTCTAGAATAAAAAATGTGTATAGGCTTCGCTGGCAATTACAGCCCCAGCTGTTTTGGCCCTATGGTAAATAGGCCGCTGCGCGGTGGTGCGGCCCGTGCAGCGGCCTATTTACCCTAGGGCATAACATCAGGGCTGCGGGCTGCAGTTTGACGACCACTGGTCTAGCGTCTACCAATAAAAGCTACAGTTAATTCGGTTTAGAGAAAGTAACGATGTTAGGTACTACTAAGACTTGGTTGTCCGTCCGTCTGTCTGTCTGATACCAGGCTGTATCTTATGAACTGTGAAAGCTCAGTAGTTGAAATTTTCAGGTGATTTATTGTTGCTGCCGATACAACAAATACTAAAAACAGAATAAAACAAATAGTTTTGTACAGAAAACTTAGTGCGCGAGTCCGTCTCGCTCTTGGGCGATTTTTATTGCCTATCATCTCCTAAATAACACCCAAGTCATAAACTAAAAACCTAACAGTAGCAAATAGTTTGTTTACAACAGTTTGTAACCTCTAGTTACAAAACCGTTTGCGCTAGGATCCTATCTCTTACAAGATCGAAACGTTTTTACGTGAGAAGCTGCCTCGTCCGGATAAATACCACTGTCACACAGTAAACCGATGTGAAAAAACGCCTGAATTGTATTACGCTGAGATCACCGGAAGCCAAGGGAGGTTGGGGGTTTTAAGGAACGTGAAACGTGAACGAACTTGTAACTTTGTCGTCGTCGTCTGGTGTTACGAGTGTTCTTGGGCGGCGGTAATCGCTTACCATCCGGCAATCCGTATGCTCGTTTATTGGTCGATTTCATAAAAAAATACTCTACTTAGGACACTTAACAGACTACAAAATCGTTAGCGCCGAAACCCTTAACTTTAGTTCCGCACCAGACAAAACCGCATTCACAGCTTTTTGATCCTACAATATGGACGTGTTAAACCGCTGTAATTAGAAAACAATGCCCATCCACTAACTGCATTACCGACATTAACTACGCAAATGTGTTTCATTGGTGCAAATTATAATTGGCGTTACTCGTTGGTTTTTGAACGCCACGTGCGTGGCATTCGGACTGCGGCGTCCGTATGCGCCGCACGTACTTTTAACGCTTTCTGATTGAGTTTTAAATGCTCAATTTACAAGTTGAATTTGCTTTTTTAGGCGTACAAAAAATGGCAGTGGTCATAATTTCGTTGGGGACGAGTGATAAGATTTACGAATTCCTGGTAGTTTTTTTAGCAGGCAGCACATTCTTTCAACAATTCGCTTTATCATATGACTGTAGTACGGATCATGGTTTATATACAGGTTGAATTTTTCAAGTGGGCATGGTAGTCGAAATTCGAAGCTATAAGCAATAGCGGAAAAAATGCTAAAAGAAGTTGCATGTCCGACTTTGATGAAAACTAAAATTGCATTATTACATTTTTGATAAATCAACGTCCAAATTCAATATAGTAAACTATTCTTGGATGATCTATCTAAAAGTTCAGTTTTAGTTTCAAAAATCAAATAATGCAGCGGAAAAAACTGGAAGCATTTGAGATGTGGACGTATCGGCGAATGTTGCGTATAAAATGGACGGACAAAGTTACAAACGCCGAAGTACTAAAACGTATGAGTAAAAAAAGTGGAGCTTGTCCGTACCATCAAAAAAGAAAAGTCGCGTATCTGGGCCACATCCTCAGAAACGAACAGTACAGGCTTTTAAAAACCATAATGATGGGTAAGATCGCCGGGAAACGAAAACCAGGGAGACGTAAAACAGAGGCAGAGGAATATCCAAAGAGTGGACAGAGATAAAGTCTGTAAAATAACTTTTCAAACTCGCCTTGGACAAGGAAAAGTTTCGGAGCTTGACTGCCAACCTTCAGTGATTGGAGAGGCACTTGAAGAAGAAGTTTTTATCAGAATCGGGCTCGGAACTTCTTTCAGCAATTTTCGGTATCGTTTATAGCTTTGGATTTCGCCTACCATGCTCACTAGAATACTTCACCCTATATAATATCTAGGTTACAAAGAGTGTACAACTCAAAATAAGGACCAGATCAAATATTAAATAATGTTATGCCTTTTTTTTTTTTTTTTTTTTTTTTTGTTTCCGGGGGGAAAATGCTTTACGCATACCACCCAGGCGCAGGGGGCACCCGAGTGGTGATGTGGGACTCATGGTATACCCACTAAAAACCCCCCCATCTTCCTCCTCACCGCCCTCTGACGGGGCCACGGGAACGATAAACACATCCGCGACCCCGCCGGCGGCAGCCGCCTACAAGCGGCTCCATCTTGAAAGCCCGAAGGCCCTCCACGATGGGCGCACCAGATGGTATTAGGTGCGCTTCCTCCTCGACCTCCACCAGTACTGTAGCAGACTCCCCCTGAGTCTGCTACTAGGAGGCCATGGGTACCAGATAAACTGGTACCCGGTGGCAGATCAGGTCTGTGGTTCTGCCACCGACCACACCTCGGTCGCAGAGGATAGGGCAAGCGGCGCACCGCAATACCGACATGCCTCTTCCTCTGCGGCCCCACCAACGCCGTTTCGACGGAACGGCCCCGCCAGCTCGCAGGGGGTAGGGAGAGTGGCGTACCGTAATACCATCACGCCTCTCCCCCTGCGATCCCTCCACGGCCGCAGAAGATAGGGAGAACGGCGCACCGTAATACCGGCACTCCTCTTCTTCTGCGGTCCCACCTCCACGCGCGTCCTCTGCGGGCATGTTCAGCCCGCTGGGAGCGCCCTCCTCGGGCCAGCCGGCGGCAAACAGGCCGGCCCTGGTTGCCTCTTAGCTTCACCGTGGGTGACCAGTCCACGGTTACTAAGCCCCACCGCCACGACAAGGCGTGCAACCATCGGGGGGAAATAATGTTATGCCTATACCAATAACACAGATAAAATTACACCTGGCTATTACTACCAACACGGATATTTACGAGATAAAATTACACCTGGCTACCATTCCAGCTAGTCATACAGTAACATGGTAAAATTACACCTGGCTATTGGCTAATAACTAGTTGATTGTTACAATGTTATTATAACGGTCGTGCTGATGATCAAATAGAACTGATTGCGATCTCTGTTTGTGGTCGCTAACTAGCTGGCTCGCGAATGTGATGCGCCGTCATCTCGTTACATCATCACACCATCACACTACAAAATTGTCACACCATTAAACTCGATCTATATGACCCGGAATCCGGCAGAACAGAAAATTCAGAACACTGAAAATATAACTCTGAGCTAATACAATAGAGTCTAAAATCGAAGTATCGAATGTCGAGCTGTCATATATGATAATTATTAACATTTGAATCGACACTTGTGTGTTAAATTTTTAGCTCTATGGTATTAGTGTAGAGTTCTATTTTCAATTCTCTATTTTTCCCCCCGTCCTACCCGATTCCGGATAATATAGACCCAGTTTATCGGATTTGATAGTGGAAAATCGGTTATGCTGACGATATAAGAGTCGTTTCCTGTCCGTAAAGCGATATTGCAATTGTCCTCAACCGTGCGCTTTACCCGAAGCTTTCTGCCACGCACTGTAAAACTGGAATGAACTGTCGCTACTTACTAAAATTAAAAAAATATTACTGATAGAGAAGAAATTGCCGTTACACACGTATCTATAACGTTAAAAGCTGAGCTACGGTTTTCGAGGTCTGTCCCGTTCTAAGTTCTAACATTGAATGAAAGAGAGAGATCTAATCCATGGTTAGGTTAACCCTAACCGTTTATAGAAGTTTGGTGAATTTGGGGCTTAGATTATTTGGTAAGCTAAAGCTTGTGTTTTATATTTCTAAAGTACTCGTACTTAAATATCCTATACAGGTGATAGGACTTGTATCAGCTTTTTTGGTGATACTTGACGCTAAATTGAAGTTTGAATTATGAGAAATAGTTTTATCGTTGCTATAATCTTTCTTCACAATGCCAACAATACTAATAGCCTGTTTCATAATCTTCAAACAAGTGTTGGATAGCTTTTTTGGAAATCACAGCTTACTTTACATCGAATGACAGCGAAAAATCTTGCAAATAAGCTAACACTTTACAGTAGATAGTGATTAAAGAGTTTTATCTATGTGTCACCTTAAAAAAACAGTGCCGTCTAGAAACGCCCGAAAGAAGCGAATATTTAAAGCGTAGGTAAATAGTATATAGATATATTGAGCTAGTATACTGATATGTAACTATATAATAGATATAATATGGTGAACCACTCTCGGCAACGGTAAAAATCTGACGCTTAGCAATGATGGAGTGGTCGCGCCGCGACAATCCGAACGTGCGTATAGAAGCTTCGCTTCAATAAAACTCCCCACACCGATCTCGGTGACGGTGGCCGGTTTCTTTGAAACCAGGCCAGTTACGCAGGAGTAATTTTATAGTGCCGAAGTGTGTGCGCAGTACACAAGAGCACTCTCTCTTCCTTTACTCTCATAATCCAGTGGGACGGATAACCGACACGACTGACGAGCGATCATTTGCAGGTCCGAATATTTACATGCACATCCGACGCACGGATCATCTTTCTTGTCAGACAATCAGGTGATCAGCCTGCATTGTCCTAACCGAACTTTAACCGAACAACAAAAAACAACATTTTTTGTTGTTCCAGTACAGGAATCCAACCCACCACCTCCGAGTCGAGAGTCAATGCCTTAACCACTAGACCACGGAGGCTGTTTCGCTTCAATATGTTCCATTAAAGCGATTTAAAATTCTTGTTAAGTAAGTAAATACAAATAAGTAATATTCGGTTTGAAACCCCAGCTGGGATTTCGGTAATTACTTAACAAATCTCCTAATTAATACTGAAATAAATAATTTGTAACATTCCCACTGAATTCAGGCCTGCAACACGCCTTATTCATTTCCGTATGACAAGGATAGAAAGTGTTAATTGTACGAGTTGGACAAGGACGGAAGACATCACTGTCACTGTGTTACAGGAAGTGCAGGGACTGTAGCGTGAACAGAAAAATTATGCTTTGTGCATTTTTCGTCGGATTATGTAGGAATTAGGAACGTAACCAATCAAGCAAAATTAACTAATACCTAATACATTTCACAAGTGAATTCGTTTTATAACGATTAAGTAATTACATACAATGCGACTATTGCAATGACTTTCGGGAGTCGTCGTTTTTCATACGTCTGTCATTTTCATGAAAAAAAGACGGGGGCTATGAGTAAAGTAACGTAGTTTATTGCACTATAAGGGAATCTAATTATTTCGTACTTCTTCCATAATTCTACCGTAAACAGATACCGTTTCAACGGTAGTATGTGGTAATGGTACGAGTGCTCGAGTCAAAGACATGTTTACATTTAGATATGTCATACTTTGTTTGTTGCTGACGCTACCGGGCACACGTGTGGCGCGACGGCATAACGAATGGCCGTCGCCTGCCACGATATTTCAGGCATTAACTAACGGCCGCCTGTCGCCCGCCGTGCGCGCCACGATTTTTCTGCGCACCGTACCGCCCCCGCGCCCACTGATTAAGGTGCGGTTGACGCCGCCGCTGCTGCCTAATGATGAGCGTTTCATGCTCGTTATTGTACGAAAATTGGGCTAAACGGGAAGTTTATTTGCTGATGTCATTTTGTAATTTTATAAAATATACCTGCAGTACGTTTATCGTCCAACGTCGTTACTATTATTATAAGTATAACTATTATATTGTTATAAGCTTTTATTTAGTTTCACCTGTCCCGTTGTCGGTCTGTGATGGAATCTTGCAAGTTAAAAGAGATGTTCAAGAAATGTATGAGGCCTGGGCCAGCCCTATGTACAGTATATGTAAATATAGCTACATAATATAGTAACAGTTTCCTATTCTTTATTTTGTTTAAATTAACTTCGTCAAGGAGAGCAATACAAAGTAAAATAAAACATGGCGGATCAGATCAGAATTAACTAAAGAATGTAATTTTGTCAATGACATGACTTTTGACAAAGAAAGGCGTATGACATTCAAGACGACGTCTCTTCGTAAAACTGTCTACTACGTTAAAAGTCAAGTCAAAACAACTGTCATGGCCGACCTAAAAATAGTGTTCTCGCAATAAAAAACTCTTCAAATAATCATTTTTGTACGCATGTACCCTTCTTCAAATTATTTTTTTCGTATTTTTATGATATTCCCAATTTTTTTTTCTATTTACCTATGTAGTGTACATAAAACTGGCCCATAATCAAACATCTCTTTTAATACACTTCCCGGTTTGCGACTGAGTTGAAATTTTTGACGAATATGTAAATCGCGTGACAATGCAATATTTTGATGACATGGAGTTGATCTAATGATGGAGCTGGACAGTGGCCACAGGAACTCCGAAATAAAACCACATAATCCCATCGAATTTGGACTCATTTGATTCGCCTTGACAAGAACCTTGATACTATATGATAACCAGGGTCTGATGATGGAGCTGGAAGGTGGCCATAGGAACTCCGTAATTATACGACGCAACCCCATCGAGTTTCGGCTCGTTTGATTCGTCTTGACGAGTACTTTGATACTATATGGTAAGTAGGGTCTGATGATGAAGCTAGAAGGTGGCCATAGGAACTCCATAATTAAACGACGATGGGGTTCCATCGACTTTGGGCTCGTTTGATTCGTCTTGACGAGTATTTTGGTTGGCGTGAATATGCAATCAAATGAAAGGGCTGACATGACGGAACATCCAAGATGGCCGACAAGTCTTTTTTAATGCACTCCTACAATATGGGTATCAAATGAAAGGGCTTGCTGAGCATAACTCGAAAATCCAACATGAAGGAACATTCAAGATGGCCGACAAGTCATTTTCAATGTACTCCTACAATATGGGTATCAAATAAAAGGGTTTGCTGATAATAACTCGAAAATCCAACATGACGGAACATCCAAGATGGCCGACAAGTCATTTTCAATGCACTTCTACAATATGGGTATCAAATAAAAGGGCTTGCTGAGAATAACTCGAAAATCCAACATGACGGAACATCCAAGATGGCCGACAAGTCTTTTTTAATGCACTCCTACAATATGGGTATCAAATGAAAGGGCTTGCTGAGAATAACTCGAAAATCCAACGTGGAGGAACACCCAAGATGGCCGACAAGTCATTTTTAATGCACTTGTACAATATGGGTATCAAATAAAAGTATGGTGTGTTGGGGTTTTTTGAGGTCCTTACTGAGTAGAGTAAAATTTCTTGAAGGTCTCCTTACTGAAGAGCTTGACTGTACTAAATTAACTGGTAAACGATCTTGCAACAATGATGCGTTGAATGAGATGAACAGACTGATAAACCTGTAGCGATAACTAAAAAGTAAAAATAAATTAAAAGTAAAAAAAATACTTTTTTAAATAACAAGATTTTATTTGAATGCGTTAAAAAGGATAAAATAATCTTTTCATTTAAAACTTTTACTATCAACTTATAACGTAATTACACAATTTATATGATATAAAAGCTTGTTGAGAATCAAACACATCAAACAAGTAGTAATTTGATCTGATAGATTTATGAGATAATTTGTTTGATTATTGACAAGCTTTTTATCATATGAATTGTGTAATTACGTTAAAAGTTGATAGTAAAAGTCATAAAGGAAAATATTATTTTATCCTTTTTAGCGCATTCAAATAAAAGCTCGTTATTTAAAAAAGATTTTTTTATTTTTAATTTATTATAATATTATAAGCAACTTAAAAACTTCCCATAAATCTAATTCCTCACACGCCTTTATAAACAATAATTGTAAAAATGGTAACTCAAAAATATTATGCTTAGTGCATGTTTTTCAATCTTGTAATAAGTGTCAGATAGCTTAAAAACCGCAACAAAACTGCCGGATAAGCTATTCGAAAGTCTAAGTTACAATTTTACCGAAGTTATGTTCAAAGTTAAATAGTTATTAGTTGGTTGTTAGTTAAAATGCAGGGGAAACCGAACCACATCTGGGGATTATCCCGGCTGGTTTTATTTTAACGCAACTCTGAAATATCGTATAGTTATTCAACGGCAGCTACACACAACCATCTGAATATTCAAGTGGATTTGGGACAAATACAGGGCTGGCAGTGGTGAGATTGTTAAGTAATACAATGTATGCTTAGGGTCAGGTCCGGTCGAGACGCGACGCAACGGTACTTTTTAAGATAGCGTTTCAAGATTGAACTTTAGTCACTACACAAAAATATATACTTTTCATTGCAAGAACGTAGTTCGAACTCTTGAAAACGTGTATAATTTTAAGCAGTAAATAATGTTAAATTTTGAATCGTTATCCAAAAAAAATCCGTAGCATTGTCGCGTCTTGACTGACGCTTACATTTCCTGTGTCCTTAAATTAAAATGACCAGTTTCACGAGGTCAATTAATTTAATTATATTAAAATTTAATTTTCAGCTGAGAGATCAATAGGCAATCGGACAATTTTTTTTATTGCATAAATGAATAGTACTCTTAAATATGAGTAACTTCTCAGAAGAAACCGTATATCAAAAGTCAATATTTTCAAAGGTACAGCGATTTTTATACAAAATTTCACGAGCCTCCTAAAAACGCTCCATACTAAAATCGCCACACAAATTACGTCACTATTGGATTAAAGTGTATTAAGTAGGTATAAAGTATACCCCCCGATGGTTGCACGCCTTGTCGTGGCGGTGGGGCTTAGTAACCGTGGATTGGACACCCACGGTGAAGCGAAGAGGCAACCAGGGCCGGCTTGTTTGCCGCCGGCTGGCCCGAGGAGGGCGCTCCCAGCGGGCTGGAGGAGTCCGCTGCGGACGCGCTAGGAGGTGGGACCGCAGAAGAAGAGGAGTGCCGGTATTACGGTGCGCCGTACTCCCTATCTTCTGCGGCCGTGGAGGGATCGCAGGGGGAGAGGCGTGGTGGTGTTGTGCCACTCTCCCTACCCCCCTGCGAGCTGGCGGGGCCGTTCCGTACGGTTAACGGCATTGGTGGGGCCGCAGAGGAATAGGCAAGTTGGTATTACGGTGCGCCGCTTGCCCTATCTTCTGCGGCCGAGCTGTGGTCGGTGGCAGAACCATAGCTCAGATCTGCCACCGAGTACCGGTTATAGTGGCTGGTATCCGTGGCCTCCTAGTGGCAGACTCGGGGGGAGTCTGCTACAGTACTGGTGGAGGCCGAGGAGGGAGGCGCACCCTACCATCTGGTGCGCCTGGGGCCTTCGGGCCGTGGATGGAGCAGCATGTGTGCGGCTGCCGCTGGCGGGGTCGCGGATGTGTTTACCGTTCCCGTGTCCCCGTCACAGAGCGGCGAGGAGGAAGGTGGGGGGTGGTTTTTAGTGGGTATACCGTGGGTCTCATTAGCCTATACGGGAGTCCCACATCACCACTCGGGTGCCCCCTGCGCCTGGGTGGTATGCGTAATGCATTTTCCCCTCCGGAAAAAAAAAGGTATAAAGTATACGGCCGCAGGAATATATTTGTAAATATCTCCGATATTTGTGCGTTTAAGTTCATACTTACCATAATGAATGTTTTTGTATATGATGTGAGTAAACTAATGATGTAGGTTTTGTTTACCAATTTCGCAAAAAAAAACATTTTTTTTGGTATAAAGACTCGCGAAGTTTTGTATACAAATCGCTGTACCTTTGAAAATATTGACTTTTGATATACGGTTTCTTCTGAGAAGTTATTCATATTTAAGAGTACTATTCATTTATGCAATAAAAAAAAATTTGTTCGCTTGCCTATTGATAGAGCAGTCCTATAAGTTGTAATACACACGTTGTATAGCGGTTACGATGCGATTGATAAACATACAATAATATTTAATTACGTCTGAAATTAAAGTCTGAATTACGAATATGATTTTAATTTCGGCGTGTACAATTTTAATATAAATCAAATGAAAATTGTTAACACTATTTTGATCTCGTAGACACCAAATTAAACCATAGGCCTAGTAGTAATATTTTTAAACATCTACAAACACGAGTATCGGACCACATACAGTACCTACAGTCTAGTCCCCGCTGCTAGACCTCGGCTCTCTCCTCAATGATAACATTTGACTGTGTGCGTTCCACTTGTGTTATTTTTATACTTGTGTAATATTTGTAACTGCATAACCTATGGTAAAATTGTAGTGTACAAGATCAAAATAGTGATGAATAGTTTCATGTGCGTATTTGTGTCATGGGAATATTATTTATATTATCCACGTGGCAGCCCTGCGCGAGAGCGGCCCGCCCCCGAACGCCTTCATAATTGCTGGTGATTGTTATTGCGCCGATTTGAATATTGTAAAGTCTAAATTGCCGCATACAGAGTGCCTACGAACGCCGGAGGGTTATAAGCGCGTTTACTAATACGACATAAATTGGCTGTTTTTCGGTCAATTTTGCGACCAAATGAAACTAAGTCTTTCAAAACTAACAACTGTCACAAATATAGTACTTATATATTCAAAATGGCTAATTTAAACATTATGATTTTTAGTTTAGCAAAATCAATTGTCCAGAACCTTCTCAGCCAAAGTTTACAAAAAGATATCGAGTTTAGTATCATTTTTCTGCTTATGTAGTTAATATAGTTTAATTCGCTCTAATATGTATTACGTAATGTTACACTTCTAACCGAATTGTCCTTTTTGTTTTGAAAAATTATATTTCTTTCCATCTCTTCTACTTACTCTCACAATTGTCCTGAACAGCAGGAAACGTTGTCAGATTTAAAGATCACTACAATAGGGTACTTTTATTTCTCAGTTCTAAGTACGATTTATCTATTTCTTAGTTTTTTATTTTATTTATTGTTAACCAAAAATATACAATTTACATGGATGGAATGCAGCGACACAAAACTATTACGTTTATCTTGTTGCTGGTTCACGATCGTTACAAAGTAAGTACATACATATTATATAGTTAGAAAATTTAATTTAAACGATAAGACATACCTACCAGCCGAGCGTGAGCAGCCAGCAGAGAGTGAGTACGACGTCGGACGCGCATGCTGTACGTCTCCCCAGTTTCGATACTCGAGACATTATGCTGCGCTTGTGTTTTAATTAATTTAATTTAAACAAAAAGATAGATACCTACCAGCCGAGAGTGAGCAGCCAGCAGAGAGTGAGTACGACGTCGGACGCGCATGCTGTACGTCTCCCCAGTTTCGATACTCGAGACATTATGCTGCGCTTGTGTTTTAATTAATTTAATTTAAACAAAAAGATAGATACCTACCAGCCGAGAGTGAGCAGCCAGCAGAGAGTGAGTACGACGTCGGACGCGCATGCTGTACGACTCCACAGTTTTGATACTCGAGACAATATGCTGTGCTTGTGTTTTAATTAATTTAATTTAAACAAAAAGACAGATACCTACCAGCCGAGAGTGAGCAGCCAGCAGAGAGTGTTTACGACGTCGGACGCGCATGCTGTACGTCTCCCCAGTTTCGATACTCGAGACATTATGCTGCGCTTGTGTTTTAATTAATTTAATTTAAACAAAAAGATAGATACCTACCAGCCGAGAGTGAGCAGCCAGCAGAGAGTGAGTACGACGTCGGACGCGCATGCTGTACGTCTCCACAGTTTTGATACTCGAGACAATATGCTGTGCTTGTGTTTTAATTAATTTAATTTAAACAAAAAGACAGATACCTACCAGCCGAGAGTGAGCAGCCAGCAGATAGTGTTTACGACGTCGGACGCGCATGCTGTACGTCTCCTCAGTTTCGATACTCGAGACATTATGCTGCGCTTGTGTTTTAATTAATTTAATTTAAACAAAAAGACAGATACCTACCAGCCGAGCGTGAGCAACCAGCAGAGAGTGAGTACGACGTCGTACGCGCATGCTGTACGTCTCCACAGTTTTGATACTCGAGACACTATGCTGCGCTTGCGTTTTAATTAATTATGCGAGTTCAATTATTATTATTATCAATAATAGTATTAATAAAAATTATGTTACCTTTATTATAATCACTGTCGAAGTCTTCATACTGTAACCTGCTAGTAAATGTACATTGAAGAGCCGACAACCCTTACAGCACAAGAGATTCTTAGTGTAGGGGTTGCGCTATAACTTAGTAATATCTGTACAATGTTACTGTGTAATTTCTAATGATATGTAAAGGACTTTAAGGGTAATAAACGATTATTATTATTATTATTAATATGTTTGGACGCTCCAACACATCGTTAATCTGGCCCGCTCTATACTTAGAGAAATACGGATACTTTCGAGAAACTTAATAACTTCAATACTTTTAAACTATAAATAATCCTCCTTACTAATAAAAATATTTACACAACGGATAAGCTATTCAATATTAGGTGTCTGTTTTTCGTTTAAATTAAATTTTATAACTAATATTTCGTTTAAATTAAGCTACTTACTTTATAACGAGCGTATAATATTTATTAATATTTTATTAGTAAGGTGGAATACATGACTTTTATTATATACATCCCAGGAACACTGAAAACATTTTTGTTCCCTGGCAGGATTTGAACCCGCGACCTCCAGCTAGCTTACTACTGAGCCACAGAGTTACCGCCATACTTAATACTGACAGTTGACAGGACTGTAAGGGTATTTACAGACATAATAAGTCGGATTGTCCCAGGTGGTCCCAAGGGGCACAATTAGGTTCGGGACAGCGGATCACGTCATTGGTATCGTTGTGTTTACGGTGAAAGGATTAATGTCTGTTTGAGGGTAGTTCAATTCCGTAAAGCGCTTTACTGAAGTCTAAAAACGATTTCGATACGAAATAAAAGTGCATAATATTTACTTTATTTTTATTTATGTTTCTAGCAAGGAAATCTCATCGTTTTAGATTTAGCCTAACAAATACACTCAAAAACTTTCATCCTGTATCTTCATCTACAAAGCTATTCATTGTTTTGTTGGCCGGCTACTTGACATCAGAGGGGCAATTCTGCTAAATAAAACCTGCATTAATACAATTACAATCAAGTCCCGATACGCTTATATTCCCAAACGGTGTTTTTATGAACGTTAAACCAACTTGAAACGCGCTCTGATTGGTCTAAACGTCATAAAATCCGTTCACGGTAACATGTCACTACATTTACAAAACTAATGAAGTAAAATTAAAGTCTACTTTAAATACGAGAATTGAGATTCTGGGCCCAAACTTAGATGGAGCGTGTGACGTATCCTTTAAAGTCATATTTATATGTTCTTTTTTCTTTTTATAAGGCTAACGAGTGTCACATACTTATAGATTTCCGATCATAACATTGCGATAATTGTGTTTTCGAATCATTATATTAATTATTATTACATCTAACTGTTAATCTCGATAACGCCCAAATAATAACAGTTTAACATAATTTAAATGGATGTGCAACGTTAACGATCAACTACAAGACAAATTCACCCTTAAAGCCACGTAACAAATACCATATTTGTTCGGTGGTAACTCGTATGAATATAGAGGGTAGTCCGAATAACTTAATTTGCATGGCTATTATACATTTCAATAAACCTTTTCATTTTGTTCGTTTAATGCATTGTAATTGGCCGGCTGGCTTGTAATTTGAATTTGGAACGACGGCCATTTTATAAGGGGACACTGCACCGCCACGTGCCTTTCTGAACTATTGTTGCTGATTTGACACTTGCTAATAATTCCTATTCAGTTACAAAATAATTAGGTTGCTCGTTAGTCATTAGGCTCCGTTCAGAGAAGGTTTGGCTATATAAATTATATTGTCATATTATAGACAAAGATAATTGTAAGCAATCAGTTACTAGTATATCGTTGTGGGAGACACTGCGTTTTTTCCAAAAGATTTTGCAAATAGCAGTCAATGAAAATAGGTATGTAATAATCATGAGGTACTTGAGAACAATTTATTGTAAGTATAAACCGCGGTTTTATCTGTATTTATCTACAATATATTTTATCTGTTACTATATTTATCCGTTACTACATTTATCCACGACCACTATCCTCCTCCTATCCTCTTTACTTAAGTCTTAATAGTTAAACCTTAGAGTATATAACTATATACCACACAGTACAACAACGTTCTTATTACCTTTCACATACTTATGTGACATCATCTGTCACTGCCATAGAAATATGATTATAATTGCCGAGCGAATACAAAAATGAAAAGAAATAATCAGGGATTCGAACCATTTAGATCAATTTGAAAAAAACAGTTTCGTAACAGTTTTATCATTGACTTTAATAACAAATCTGTTAGATAATACGACCAAGAAAAATTGTAAAGAATACTAGTATGTAATAATTTCAAATATATTATATTAAGGATTTAAAAACATACTTTCATTTCGACAATTCATTGGTTACGAAAACTATTTGCTCTCGTGGTTTTTGATATAGTCTATAGTCTATACGATATAGTCTTATACGGTAATCCAGCCATCGCTAGGTCCTCGGTACACACCGCTTATGATCGTCCGCACATAGTAAAGGTGTTGCGGGTCCTCATGTAAGTTGATTGAGAAGTAAAACGGCCTATCTGCCGTGACCTCTATTCCTCCTTTCTCGAAATGACGAGGTGACACTACGTTATCTGAAATAATAATATATGGACGGTTTACACCACGTCAATCTGGCCCCGTACTAAGTACCCGAAGAACTTATGTTACGGGGACCAGACTACAGGATACCTAAAAGTATTAAATATTCTCGTCCCGTATAAAAGTTATACGGGACGAGAATATTTAATACTTTTGTATTTAAAGACATATATTTAAGATTTTTATTATAATGAACACATATTTATTATACATCCATGACCCAAGAACACCGAAAACTTTTTATTTCTGGGTAATGGATTATTCATGGATGGATGTATTCACGGGATTCAACCCGCAACTTCTTCTATCGTTATTTATTTATGTCATAATAAAAAATACAAAGATGTCTGCTGTTTTTTTACCTATACACATTAGCTTGTTTGTATGTTTGAATTGAATGCTCCGAAACTACCTAAGTTTTGGCTCTGGATTATAAGCTACATTTCAGTCCAAAAATTTATCCTTACTGTAGGATAAGGGATTTACACGAGTGGATCCGCGGGTGCAACTTAGTATTTCAATAAGATTTTACGGTTCTTACCTAATGCTTCTCTAAACACACCTAGTTCGTCGACTTCAATGAAGCAATTTTGTTTCACTTTACTCAAATATATTGGTTTTGCCGTAGCATTCTTCCGCAATATTCCAGTTAGTCCAGAATCAGTTGTGTTGAATAAACTGCTTAGTCCAATCTGAATTTCCATAAAATAATTATTGTTTTAAAATAATTTATACTTCAATAATGGCTTAAGTAGGTCACAGTTTTTGAGTGCGATAAATCGTGAGCGTCACTTGACAAGCATGCACAGGTGCTCACGTTGTAAAATAGTAAAACCATTTACTTTAAAACTTGGAAGGTCGATGTTGACAAAATCAAAATCAAAAAAGTTTTATTTCCATATGGGTTACAAAGTAACGCTTAAAGAATTGTCCCTACTTGATGCCTACCACCGGTTCGGGAACTAACCCGGCGAGAAGAACCGGCGTAAGAAACTCGCACGGGGCCATCTTTCAGCAAAAAGATGGAAAATTGTTCTTTTTAAAAAAAATGAAGTTGTTTACAATTTGAAAACTTAGGTCTAGGTATATAATATTGACAAAAGTCAGATACATATTGTAGTACATAGAAGTAGCCTTGCAGGTGGTCATCCTATTCCCAAGGTGTGCGATCGTCAATAAAATCATTGACCTTATAATAGGCTTTTGCACACAAACGTTCTTTAACTACTTTTTTAAATTTATTAATGGAAAGATTTTGAACGTTTTCTGGGATTCTATTATATAGGCGTATACATTTGCTTACTTTACTTAGTCTGATCACCGGTATATCTAGCTTGTGCTTATTTCTAGTGTTTCTACAGTGATTGTCGCTTTTAGTTTTAAAATTACTAATATTCTTTCTAACATATAATACATTATCCAAAATGTATTGAGAAGCGACGGTTAGAATACCTATTTCTTTTTTCTATTTCTTTCGTTGTGTTCTGAGAGAATGCAAAGTTATATTGTAATCAATGAAACAAAATATAATACAATAGTTAAAAATATATACGGAACTTCAAAAGTTCCATTTAATTTTTTTTTTGTTTTTGAAAACCACTATTTTTAAATACAAAATACAAAAAGAGTTCGTGACGAGTAAGCGGTACGACGCTTTGTTTTGCACTAAAATTAAATTGTATTTGCTTTTGATTTTGTATTTGCTTAAGTACCTTCACCCAGATGTCGGCTGCGCTCAATCTGTTAAAGCTGAGATGAAAACCTGCTAAATATATATTTCCCCTGCAACATCGTACCTTCTTGACATAATCCGTCAGATCAAGTTTCGATTTGATTTTGAACCTCGGTATTTGTAACTTGAGGTCAGTAACAGTCATCGCCCTGTGCACGTTCACCAGGAAGTCAGAATTAGCGTGAAGTATGTTTAGTAGAGCTAGCAAGCTGAAACTCCGGCGCGGGACGCCGAATGTGATGGACACACCGAAACTGGCCAGTCTCATGTTCACAAACTGAAATATATACAGGATGTTATTTCATCGGAATGATATTATATTTTTCCCATAATATTGTACTACAATTACTATATAGGTAATGACAGTATGGATAAAATATAAGTCCCAAAAAGTAGATTTTTCTGTGGAAATTATTAAAATCGTAAATGGTTAATGTTTATTGGTCATGTTATAGGCAATTATGAATTTTTATAAAAGTAAATACATTTATCGCCTCAAGTATTTAAAACATAAGACTTTTTTCCTACACTGCACATAATTTGGACGAATGTTCGCAGTGGACGCCAAAAGATGAAAATTGTCGAAACCTTATTAGGCGTATTTTCGACTTTGTTTTATATAGTCAAACTGGCATTGAAATACATGTATAAGCAGTAAAAATATAGTCTCCTTTTGCAGTCAGGAAATAAATCATAGCACTAAGTAGTAACCCAACGAAGTGGGTTCGTTATAAGTCAAACATAATAATATTATTATTATGGTTGGCTTTATTATTGTTATTATCATTGTTTTCTGAAGTGAAATTAAAGCTTTTTCGAAAAGCAAAGAGCAAATAGACTCCATGTACCGCACACCCGAACTATTAACGTGTAAAATTAAATTATTGATGCTCTATATTGATTTGACTCACTGCCGCACTGCAGTACTATTTTTGATACAAAATAAAGTCTGTTTAGGCCTTTCATGTTTATTTTTGATTCCATCCTTATATATTGTATGTTACGCGATTAATCCGCCGTAGTGGACCGGTTTTTGATTTTTTTATTTTAAAGGGTTGACTCCCAAATTGGTCCCATTATTATCAAACTGTAGACCTAGTGCTAGGAATTGCCTAGGAAGTGCCTAGTGCATGAGGAATCAAGAGAAGTTCTTAATTGTGTGTAATTTTGACTTCTTTAAATAACTCGAACATATTATGCTACCAAATAGTGAAATTTTATGCCAGGATCCAAAGTGACTGAACAGAACACCTCAGCCTTTAAAGATACACGTTTGGAATTGTCAGCATTGTTTAAAGAACTACAAGCATATGTCACCGTTAAATAATCATTATCATCACCACCATCAAAACACTATATATAGTGTTATGATGGTGGTCGTATATTAAGTTATAATATATTGTAATTTTTTTTGTATATATTTTTAAGCATTTTTATTATTACATAGGCTGCACTAAAAGTATCGGGAATGGAATATTTCCACTGTTCCTGTCATATTAAAATCTTTTTAATTTTAAACTCCTTGGTTTTAAAAATCGAATACCGTTTATTTATTTAAAAAAAGATTCTCGGTCTTGTCACAAGGTATTGTAAACTTGTTTAGTTGTTGAGAAAATGGAATTGACTCGAGATAATTATAGAGCGATGATTTATAATGACTTTCGAAGTGGTTTAACACAAGAACAGTGCGTTGACCGGATGATTTCTGCATTTTGTGATGAAGTCCCATCCAAAACCACAATTTATCGCTGGTTTGCGGAATTTCAACGTGGACGTGTCAAGCTCAGTGATGATCCCCGTCAAGGTCGTCCAAAAACTGCAGTCACCCAAGAAAACGTTGATGCTGTGCGTAACAATTAGGTGTAAAAAGTTGTTTTTCCGATGGATACTGCATTTGCTCTGTGAAGAGCAAAAAGCGGCTCGCGTTACTTGATGCGTCAGAACTCTCGAAATATTCCACGCAGGATCCTCAAATGCTGTATACAACATCGTATCAGGTGACGAATCCTGGATATACGCGTACAAACCCGAAACAAAAAACCAGTCACGAGTTTGGGTGTTCGAAAATGAGTTAAAGCCAACAAAAATTGTTCGTTCACGGAGTGTTGCAAAAAAATTGTGGCCACGTTTGTCTCCAAAACCGGCCATGTTGCGACTATTCCTCTTGAGAGAAAATTAATGCAGAATGGTATGCTAACATTTGTTTGCCACAGGTTGTTTCTGAACTCCGTAAAGAGAACTGCAACCGCCGCATCATCCTCCATCATGACAATGCGAGTTCTCACACCGCGCACAGAACAAAAGAGTTTTTAGAGCAAGAAATCATAGAATTATTAGACCATCCGCCGTACAGCCCCGACCTAAGCCCTGACTTCTATATTTTCCCTAAAATAAAGAATAAATTGCGTGGTCAGAGATTTTCATCACCTGAAGAAGCTGTGGACGCCTACAAAACGGCTATTTTGGAGACCCCAACTTCCGAATGGAATGTTGGCTTCAATGATTGGTTCCATCGTATGGAAAAATGTGTCAAATTTCGCGGAGAATACTTCGAAAAGCAATAAATACATTTTTATCCTGTTGAGTGTCACTTGCCGTGCCACGGCAAGTGACACCTATAGACGCAAGTGTCACTTGCCGTACCACGGCAAGCTCAAGGTCAATCTTCCCGCGTCGTATGATTTAAAGACTATATGGTATAAAGTCTCTGATTTTTTTTTATTATTTTGCTATAGACATTAAAGAAGGCATTGTAGCTTTTTGTTTTTGCCTGAATACGTTCGAATAAAAAAGAAAAAACTTCAAACTATGAGTAAAGAAATCTAATGACAAATGGCATCAGTTGTCATCTGCATTATTTGATATTTATGATAAAAATTATTTACATATTTCAAATTTTTTTGTATAAATAGTTATTTAAACATATATTTAACTAATTTAATACAAACTTAGGTATGTGTGTCGTAGTATTTCGCCATAATTTAGCTTCAAATACCGAAACCAAAAATGTGAAATTATGTTTGATATTTTGCATGTTAAACGTTATATTTCTTGATATTTTTTTAATAAAATGTGTAGTATGTTTATTCTAGTTTCCAAAAATATATAACATGCCAAGGTTTTACTAATGATTAATTAATAAAAATCGAAAAACAAACGCGGATGACGTTTGGCGTGGACAGCCATTCGACACGCAAGGGTTTTTTGTGTAAACATTGCGTTCACATCAAGATTACTTGCATTCATTCAGTATTTTTAAAATTCCAGTTTCGTAGTCATGTAGAGAATTTATTCTAGTTTTTAAATATATGTCATATGCACAGGTCTTAGCAGCAATTTATCAATATAATCTTAAAAATATAAAAAGCGGGAAAGCCGCCGCACCCCTCGCCGCCCCCCGGCGACACGTAATCTGTTACAATATTTTAAAGCGCGACACCATAGAGGTTATATAGTAATGTTGTGTCACTTCCTTGATTCCCGAAATTTTCAGTGCCGCCCTCGTATAATAATCAAACTTTCGTAATACTATACGATTTGCGAAAAGTACAATAAGTGGTATGTATATTACTATAATATTATAATATATTACATACGTACGAGTCTGATATACCTTGTACATGTACTGTAGAACGCTACGAATGCGTCGTACATTATTGCGTAGCGTTCTACAGTATTGCGTAGAGTATTGCGTAATGCCCTACGTAGTATTACGATGTACGAAGGTGAAGCATTATAATACTTTTAATTTAATTACGAATTTAATATTTATGATAAGCAGAAATAAAATACAACTTGAGAAAGAAAGTATGTTGTAAAATTGTCGTCAGATTTTACTTTTTAAAGCAAAGGAAGAATTTTATATTCGTAACTTTATGTATTCTATACTAGCTTATGCTTTTCCCCGTGGTCTTACTCTATATCTGTGCCAAATTACATCAATATCAGTCCAGTAGTTTCGGAGCCTATTTAATGCAAGTCTACACTCTAGTCTAAATCTACCCTCTTAATAATTTTTTATCTACTTTCTAAAATATAATGGTCTTACTTTTTACTAGCTTGTGCCCTCGGCTCCGCTTGCTGAATACAGTTTCCCACCGGAACACTGTATTTTTTTTATATAAAAAGTAGCCTGTGTTTTAATCCAGAGCTCATGCTAATACCATACCAAATTTAATCAAAATCCGTTCAGTAGTTTTGACGTGAAAAAGTAACAAATATCCATCCATTCACCCATCCATCCATACATCCTCACAATCTTTTACATTTATAATAGTAGTAGGATACTATTTTTATTATAATGTTTAGTGACCTGTACATTAGTCTCAGGTTCGTGGAGGTAGCGGAAGGAATCTGTCTTGATCATCATGAGCACGGCGGTTCTGGAGCCGTTCTCGTGGCGGAACATTACTCTCTTCGTCCTGTTTACGTCAAACGGATGCTCCAAAGTCACCTTGATGTTAAATTAAATCGTATATTATCTGATACCTATTATTACCTATCCGTTAATGCACGGTCTCTCACAGAACTAGCATGAAACAACGCTTGCTTTTCCTTAAGATTAAAATTTTGTTCCGTGTGTTTTTAGAAACGAGTTTTTTAAATAAATAGTTTATTAACGTTTTTTAATAGTTTATTAACGTTAACGAGTTTTTTAAATAAATTACCAACAGTATATCTAAGGTAGGTTCCGTAACTAACAACGCGCTATAAGTTATTATTTTTTTTAATTTCAAAAATGAAATCTATATGTCGTAGGATAATTCGAAACTTTCCTAATTTTGGTGGTATTCTTTATCTCAGAATACAATATATAAGCTCTTGGTAAAGAAACTAGGATTTTTGCAAAGATGCTAGTTTTCCAAATGTCCTACGTCCTACGACATATATACAGAATCTACAAATATACAAAATCTCTTCTTTATATTCATTATTAGTTCAGTATGGAGTTTAAAACCAGTAACGCACTTGCCTCTCCTTTCCTCTACTGTCATTGCATTGGTGGTGGTTATCTCTTACCATCATACTATCTGTCTGCTCATTTCAAGTCTTTATACATTAAAAAATGACTGACCTTAAAATATACACCACTTATCAGCAGAATTGATGTCTTGTTGTCAATTTCCTTACCTTCTATTATATTAGGTATTCTTTTCAGGGTGGTTCTGTCAAGCTGAAATAAATCATAATTCAGTAAATAACTATTAATGAAATGATAATAATTAAAAAAATATCTAATAATAAAAAAAAAGTGTGTGTGTGTCAGCTCTGAGGCATATCTGGAGTTTACCCTAAAAAGAAGAATTTGGTGTGCAATGCAAACGACCGACGCATCTTCGGCTAACATCGTGAATTCGATTTTAATGAAAATTATTTCTTAAGGAGTAAGCTCCAAATTTTTTTTTACACTTTTTTAACGTATTGAGAATGAATCAGTGCGTTGACCGAATCGAGATTATCACGAAAATAGTGAAGAGAGTTAGGTTTCTGATTTAGTTACCATGCTATTGATGAACCTTGCTGCTATATTCGGATAGTAGAAACCGACTGGTTCAACCTCTGCTCCATAGTTCACTTTACTTCTATAAAACGTAGAATTTACATCTTTGGTGTAATTCACGAAAACTTTGTTAAACATGATGAAATCAATGCGTTTCAGTTCGCTGAAAGATTCTTGCACCGTTGCATAGCAGTTTTGTATCTAAAACAAAACAAATAAATCAAGAAAAATAACCTAACATGTTCCGTGACTCATTGCTCGATATTTTGGGCCTTCTTAAAACGTTGGGCTCCCTACATAGTAAATTAAATATCTTACCAATTCTGGCGTTTTGTATCCCAACGCGGCAAGTAGTTCGTCTCTGGTCACACCATCAGCGGCCGAAGCCAGCTTGCACAAGCCGAAGTGGACTGCCAGGGGAGATACCACCACGTTCAGTTTATTCTTCAATATAGCCTTTAACGAGAGAGAGATCCGGATAGCTTATTCGTAAGTTCTGTTGCTGCTTACTTTATATCGTGTGATAGAAACAAAACATGCATGTAAGCTATCTCACACTTATAAGTAAACTGTTGCACGAGCCCTAAAAGTGGTGTGTTAACCTTAAATTAGTAATCTAAATACATAAAAAAAAAAAACAATCTTAGATTTGTATATTCTCATTTATTCCGACGTCCATAATAATATACAGTGAGCATCGTCATAAGTGCTTAGCATCATCATACAATGTAATGGCATCTACAGACACACGAAAAAAGCGTACAGCGGATCTGATACGCTCCGTACCAAATCCGTGCGTGTGTAGAGCAGTCCGGCGGTTAGGCCGTACAACGGTATCAGTGTTGCCAACTTAGGGATGTACCCCCTAAAATTAGGGAAAATATCTACGGGGGTTTACTAGGGGACAGGATGTTTACAGTTTACTCTTTATGAATCACTTTGTATGTAATAATAAAAATATTTTAATGTGTGTATATAGCCAGGGATATGAAAATATATTGGGAGTGAATTCAGATTAAGACAAGTTAGTTTTATGTTATTCACGCGTAAGTCTTTATGTTAAACACATAACCTTTCTTTTTAGCTTATTATCTCTTAGACCTGTCAATGGTATAAATAATCAGGGGTAAAATTTGAGGAGAAATATTTTTGAGAGTTGGTATCACTGCCCGTTATCAATGAATTGCGAGAATCATCGTCGTCGTTGAATAACAGTAGTGTAAAATGAACTATGTGCTATATGCAATAGAGCATAAAATCTAGCACACGAGTGTCGAGCTTTACGGTCCACTGCACCGTACCAAATCCGTGCGTGTGTAGCGACACCGGATTCGGTCTGCGGATATGGTCCGCTGTACGCTTCGTACCAAATTCGTGTGTATATAGATACCTTAACATATAATGTATTATGTCACCGTAAAATTGTAAATACTGTTAGATTGTAATATAACTAGCGAGATTATAAAATGTTGACATATTGTCACATAAACATTCTGCTTACAATATTATGCATTGTTTTTCATTATATTAAAATACTAGCGACTCGCCCCGGCTTCGCACGGGTACAATGTATATATCTGTATAATCTATGGGTACAATACTGATACATGCTGATACTAATACTGCGGCTACCTCATAGATCTAAACTCCCCTCCCGCACGCACACCCTTGGTGACGCCTACTTCGCAACGGGCCGTGGAGCAGAAATCGTAATATTTTAATTTCGCTATAACTTCAAAACCAAACGTCCAATTTTAATCATTCAAATACCAAATATTATCTACATAAATTGTTCTTAGTGATGAAATAATTTATTCTTAGTGATGAAATAATTTATTTTGATAAGGAATAATGGCATGAGTAAAATAAATGCGTTTAAATGTAGTCCAAAAAAAAAAAAAACAAGATTTCTAAATAAAAAAAATGTTGTTGCGCCTCACTCGACATAGATAGGTATAGTGTGTCGCGGACTTTTTTGTAGATATTTATAAGATCTACAATTAATTGGAACATTTTATGGTTCTATCTTTTATAGTTTAGGCAGCGTACGCAAAATAAGTAACTTTTCTGGTTGATTTTTTACACCTTGTGTCTGAAAACCCCAAATATCTTACGGAACCCTATTTTTTCCAAAATAAAATTTAGCCTATGTTACTCGTGGATAATGTAGCTTTCGAATGGTGAAAGAATTTTTGAAATCGGTCCAGTACTTTTAGAGCCTATTCATTACAAACAAACAAACAAACATACAAACAAAGTTTTCCTCTTTATAATATTAGTGTAGATAACGAACTGAAACTCGTCAAATTAAAACGGAACGTAACTCGCGCGCTTGTTACATTACAATTATAATATTTATATTATTGATACAATATTACGGTGTTAATACAATTTTACGGTATTTTTTATTAGTATAAATTTTATATATACTTTATATTACTGGTACCATTATGTTATCCTATTAATTGATACTCGTTTGTTAATTTCATTTAAACAATTTCTGTACTTACCGAGTCCAAGCGGTATCTAAGACTGTTAGTGACATTTATTCCCATACTGGTATGGTATGATATTAAAAAGTAAAGCATAAACGCAGCAAAACATTTTTTCGATATCATTATTATTTGTATCTTATTATTTTATCGCTAGCCATTTATTTAACTTTAAATACCATTTGATGTTACTTTTATCAAGCAAAACAAATACACTGATCACAGATCATCAAAATTAGTTTAATCGAATAAAATAAACAAAAAATAATCTAAATAAAACTGCATTACACACGCCGCAATCGAGAAAAATATTTACGTAATAAACTGAAAACTTTATTTCTTGTATAAGATTTAACGTGGCACATAAAGTTTTATAGAAAAAGTTATGAAACGGCATAAAATAATATTGTGCAATTTAGATGTGACTTGCTATGATTTTTTAACCGTTATTGTCAGTTATATTTGTTAGGCTAACCGCTGAATGAATTCGAAGAGGAATATGAAGTATATTTAGATTTTTGTATATATTTTGATTTTTTAATTTAATCTATTTTACTACTGTCTATTGTAAATATGAAAGTTTGTGAGGTTGGATGGATAGATGTATGCTTGTTACTGTTTCACGCAAAAACTACTGAACGCATTCTGATGAAATTTGGAATGGTAGTTAGTTTAGGCTCTGCATTATTACATTGCATAGGCTACATTTTATACCAATAAGTAGAGATTTCCCATAGGATACTATATTTATGCGGAAGGAAACGCGGGAAAAACATAAATAAAGAAACAATAACGCCCTGTAATGCTACCAATAAAAATAAATAAAATGACACAATAATTTGGATATTTTTTTTATTATATTAGGATTAAAATAGATCTGAATCCCAATTGTCGTACTAAACTTACACCTTCAATTAACTTTCAATGAATCGCCTGGATATTTAACTGATTTTGGGGTTTGGACCAATCGAAACGCGTCTGACGTTCGTTTGACGTATATGAGGTAATGAGAATACCGTTTTGCTGTTTTTCACCATATCGACACTGTTTTTATTAGCAGATTTAATTAGCAGAATCTACCTACTGAACAGAGTATACTACATAGTGTAAAAGGTTTCCAGAATAAATAAAATGTAAACAAACATTTAGGGATTCACAACTTCCGATCAAATTAATATAACCTTTTTCGTCACTTTATCATTAAATAATTACTGATATAATAAATCTGTCTTTATTTCGCAATTTTATTCTAAAATGTATTTATCACTTACTTCTATTGTACTATTTTAGACGATTTCCCGTGTATTTACCAGTTACTTTGTATAAGAGGCACCGATAATGTGAGACGCTCTGACGGCGAGTGAGTCGCAGAGAATAGTAATAAAATTGAATCCAGCCCAGATGTACTTCGGATTTATCGCCCCAACACGTTCGGGACACACCGGTACTAAAATGAGGAATCTAAAAACAGTAAACTTTAATTTATTTGAGTTAATTTTTAGATAACACAAGAAACATAAAATTAACAATAAAACTAGAGCCAAATAAAAAACTAAAAATTAATACCTACTAATAAAAAGAAGACATCTATAAATAATCTATCTCTAAAAAAGTCTATAAATAGAAAAACTTCCCCAGGTCGTCCCCATCTGGCAGAGTACCTAGCAAACTGACAGCATTGCCTCGTTGGATAGCAATGGCTATCCGTTGTGCCAGGTAGTTCCCGGCTCTGGGGTCTCGGGTTGCTTCAGTAAGCTTTTTGGAGATTTCTTTAAAAAAATTATGTGCGCCCGGACCCCATGCGCCTAGGGTTTCCACCCCAAAAGGTTCAAATATAAGGTCTCCGCTAAGGTTCTCATATTTGCGCCGTTTGAGGTTCTCTGCTTGGTTTGCACCCGCGCCCGCACAGTTCGAAGTGCCCTGGACATGGGACGGAGCAAGAGTATCGACACAAGTAGCATCCCATACAAGAACCCGTCCCACACTCCAAGGAACCAGGGTCATTCCATCAGGTCTCTTGCCATCGTCGCGCGCCAGACCGGAGGGCTCCAGTATAGCTGGCACACCGGCGGTGACAAGAGCCCGACGAATGAGGTCATTCAGACTGTGATGCCGGGAAATGCGTCCAGCGCTTCGTGAGCAGCACAGCCCGTGGTGACCGTGACTGTCTACGTTCGCGCCGCAAACACACTGATGAGGGACGACATGGGGGGCACCAAGACGCAGGGCAGTAGCTAGCCGAAATGTATTACGGCCCAGCAATGTACCAGTATTGGCTGACGGTAGTGCCTGCAGCCAAACGCCCGACTCCCACTTTTCCACAGCCAAAAGACGAGCCCGCTCTACAGGACTGGAAGACGTGTTAAAAAGTCTATTCCGTACCAGTCTACAGATGGGCTCGTCCCAAAGCCTTTGGGAAAATGTGTTCTCGGGCACATTGCTGCCGGCACTAGCAATGTCCCAGGCGTCCTTGGCCTCGTCCGCAAAAGGGATTACTAACGGACAGGATGAGTACTCTAAAATTTTCAAAATTACTGCGTGGTTTGCGTGGACTGAGGACAAGAACGCTGGTAAGGCTACGTCAGACGTTTGTCGAATGCCCAGGCCACCGAATCTTACTGGAAGCGTTGCTTGAGTCCATGAGCGGTGGTCAAATTTTATATTAAGAATCGAAGAAAGCGTATGTTTTATGGTGTCGTCTAAACGTTTGAGAAGTTGGGGGAACTTCCAAAGTTGGCAACACCGCAAGACATAAGTAAATTTTGGAACAAATAAGCAATATCGGATTAAGGTAAAAGCCATGTGACAGTTAATTTGGAGAAGTCGGTCTAAAGTTTCAGTAAAATTTTGTAATTTATTGTTTATAAAATCCGGAAGGGAATCGTCTAGAATAGGGGAACCTAAGAGAAGAAGTGAACCCTTTTCGATAACTGATAATTGTGGAGCTACTTCTTTGAACCTGGATATAACGGTTTCTCTGTCCTCACAATTATCAGGGACAAAAAGTTCACATTTTCCAAAGTTTAATTCTAGGCCGATATTTTGGAACTCATGGATTAATGTACGAAAGTCAGAGAGTACAGTAGATGCATCGCTTCCAAGGGTCCCATCATCCAAATACCAAACGTTGAATTTTGAATTTAGAAGTTCGATGGCCGGGTGTATAGCAAGACTGAAAATTGCTGGACCTAAAGGGTCACCCTGTTGGCAGCCAACTTCTGATGGGATGAGATGATTTTTATAAATAAGCTTGGTGGGCTCCTTATAACATTGGAGCATAAAAGGCAAAATGGCAGGCGCTTTAGCTTTTATTTGAGCCAACATGGCGACCCTGTTAACTGAATTGAATGCATTTTTTACGTCCACCTTTAAGAATACACTGTTATTTTGGTTTTTAAAGAATGTGCGAAAAGAGTGAACGGCTGCCTCACAGCCACCTTTGCAGGCAAAACCAAGTTGCTTCGGTTGGAAGTAAGAAGCTAGGGAATTAATGGACCTGCAGGCTATTTTGGCAGTGAGGCGCCGGTATGTCGAGCCGACAGCGATCGGCCGGATACCTCCATCTCTTTTCCTCAAGGCGCAGAGGTTTGCTCCATACAAAATGTCAACGATATCTGATGCAACCCCCCCGCGAAGCATTAGGTTGCACAAATTCGTGACTTCCTGCAGGAGCTTTTCTCCGGCTTCCCCACAGCAACCGCTGGTGAGATCCTTCAGATGCTGAGGGGTGAGACCGTCGAGACCGCCCGCTGAACCCGGAAGAAAAGACATGATGGCACCGCGAACACTGTCAACCGACGTTTGGAGGGCTGGTTCGGCATCATCGGTGTCTAGGAAAAGATGAGGTGATAGTTGAGGAGGATGTTTATTCTGCAAGGCGGTGAGGGTTTCTGGGGAATTGGGAGCGATCGTGTCGTTGGAAAAAAGTAGCCGCGCGGCGCCTTTAATGTCTCCCTCACTTATTTTGTTTTCGACATTTTTTATGATGTTATTTTTGGCCGATGAAGGTGAATAAAAATTTGGGTGTAAATCGGAATCAGAAACACAGTTCTTTTTTACAAGAGACGTGAGGGAGGCATTATTGCGAGGATCCCTAGTAACGTGTAGGATGCGGTAGGGAAAAGTAAATAGATGTTCCCAGGCCTGCCTCGAGTTTTCACTTACAGTTTTGTGTACCGTCTCGGCAAGCTTCTGGGCCACAGCTACTCTTGCACCCCTAGGGATCCGCCTGAGTATGGGGACTGAATTTTTCAATTTGGAAATTTCTTGCCAAAAGGGTTGGTGTTCGGTGGAGTTTTGTGATGGTAGAACTACTGAAGGAGAAGGGGCTAACGATAGTTTATGGCACTTACCTATATGGATGCGTAGGCCCCTCTCACTTTTGAAATAGCGTGGTTGAGGACATTGGGTACATTGCACTAAATTTTCCAACGGCACGGTCACATCATCGGTGGACGTCCCTACATCTTGGCTGCTACTTAACATTGGCTTATAGCTTTTATCAAAAATATTATATTAGAACTTGCCTAATGTAAACACAAAAACACAAAAACACTTAAATTAAAAATAGATAAAAATATATAACAAATTAAAAGTCAATCTGGTAGGTGAAACTGCGCGCGCACGTATTTTCCTCCCAAAAACGGTCTGGAACTGTCGTCGTAATCGCCGCCGTCGCCTTGGATACGACTAAGCCTCGTTTGTTGTCCAAAAAAAACATTGCTATGGCACAGACAGGCATGCACATGATTTGGGATTTTCGCAGGAAAATGGGTATGTGGAGGCCTGCTCATGAAAACACATGTAGATCCACATTTATAGAATAACTCGTGGCACTTTTTAAGCAGCTGAGTGCTGGATAATATTTTAATTTGGATTTTAGAATTCAGCTTTCAAAAACACGTCCATTCTCAACTTGACATGACACGTTCTTCAGTAAAGTGATAATAATCTCAATTTTCTTTCAATTTTCATGCTCGACCGTAGGTTGTTTTGCCTAAGACAATTTAAATATAAACTATTACTATTCATAAAATCTAACATACTACTAACGTTCTATTTGCTGAAACTTTGGCACTGGTCTAGCATGTGACATTCCTTGCAAAATGGACATACTGGTGTAACGAGGTGAAAACCTGTGTCCTTTGAATTTGATCTAATTTCGATTGTCTCGCTCCCAGTTCTAATTTCGACTTCCTCTTTCTCTTGTCTCTACTCAGAATATGAGAGCCTTAGCAAATGAAGTAGAATTTGTAGTGTTATAGAGAAACATTGGATACTTCCCTGACTTTGGTGAAAATATTATTATATATAGAAAGTACCTTTAAGAAAATAAAAATATTATTATTTTAAAAGAGGCTCAGCGAGGTGTATGGAAACATTTCAAAAAACATCCTCTTAGATGACATATTGAAATCAGCAATTTTAGCACATAAAAATGAAGATTGTATTTCGACTAACACCAAGATACTTTATCTAATTCCTGGTGAACAAAAATATTATAGCTTGATAAAATAATTTGTGATAATGATAATATCAATAAGTATCCTTTTATTGAATTCCTTGATTATGAGTGGTTGGCCTCTTTACAAGTTACTATTGTAAGTTTTGCTGATCAGATACTTATTTCGTGTGTATTAAAATTATAATGCATCATAATTTTATTGATTGCGTAGTTTTAACTGGAATCGCCAGCAATAAGATAATTTTGATCCCACGTATTAATTGAAAATACTCTTACCGTTTCAATTTCAAAGAACTTAATCCCCAATAATACCTGCATTTTCGATGATAAGAAGTACTTATACGTCCTATGGACAAATATAAAAAAAAGAATGTTATTAGGGTTTCCTTAGTCTTTACATATGGGCAATTATATGTTGTAGCAAGTAGAGTCAGATCATTTGATAATAATTTGAGATTTTATATCTCGGTCAAGGCTATATTTTAGCAAATGTTGAAAGAGTTTTGCTAAAAAATATTGTCTACAGAGGTGTTTTGAATCATTAAGAATATTTTAACAATCGATGTGTGTTTTTTGTTTCTGAGGTACATTATTTTTTTTTCTTTATTATAATACCAACAGCGTATTACATATAGTATTAATTTAAAAATTGCCAAAGGTCCCTGTAACTTAAGCATAATTAATATATAATCTTCATTTAAATATAGATTTATAATATTGGACACAGTTCTCCCCCCCCCCCCCCCCCAGAGTATTCCAGCTTGACGGATGGTTGGCGGACCTACTGTGATCGTTATGAGGTCGTCTGATTGGAGGCCGTTGCATAAACGTACAATTATTGGCTTCTAATATGTAGTATATTTTATATATTACTAGCATTAATTACCCGCGGCTTCGCTCGCGTATAATTAGATTTTAAACTTTCATCCCCTTTTACCCCCTTAGAGATTAAAGGCATCCGCCTACATCATATGAAGAATACGTGTGCAAAATTTCAAATTTCTAGCCTTGCGTTTGGCCTGTGCGTTGATACATCAGTCAATCAGCTTTGCCTTTTTGATATATAGTATAATACCTATAGATGATATGATGATGATGCTGGTGACGTCGTCATGATGAGGGCTTTGTAACTTGTTGAACTCGGTGTGCCCTCGTCCTAGCTCGCTCGCTTACACATCCGTCGGGCTGCATCCAATATGTTTCCGAGAATATTGTCTTTAACGGCTACATTATACCCTCGCCGTACCCGTCTATCGCTACTATGAATATTTTGAGAATTCGCGATCGTCTCGCCTCGTTTGCCGATCGGCAGATTGATATCTTGAAATATTGGGATATAAAAGGCATTTTCCTCGTGTTATTTGCTGAGCAATAATATTGTAGCCTTTGAGCAGTGAGCACGTTATTAACAAAGTTCCACTACAAATATAATGTTAATATTTGCGAAGGCTATATTGCCTGAGGCCGATTAGGACATCGGTAAAAATATATTATATCAATTCTAATAATATTACAATTAATATAAGATTTAAAATATAAATTGTTTGTGATCAAACTCCTTCGCGTGACTTGACAGAATTTGAGCCGACTTACAAAAAAGGAGGTTCAGCTGTATTTATATATTTTTTTATGTACCTAAATGTTTGTGTATATTCGGTATGTCAGTGAATAAAGACGTAAACTATTTATACGCTACAATACAATTTATATAGCAGTACAACGTTAGCCTGGTCAGCAATTAGTTTAACTATAATACCAAGGCGGGTCGTTTGCCAGGCATCGACCACAAATTTGACAGCGGTCGCTGGTAGCGCCACCAATTCGACAGCGGCCATTGGTGGAAATACCATAGTGTCCGAAACGACGACATCTAATCCTTTGGGCTTTTTAAAATAAAACCTAACTTTCACCACTCAATATTGGTTAACATTTTTAAAGGCATCGTGACGTGGATCCACTTGTCTTTTCTTAAAACGTTCGCGAATCGACATGTAAATCCATTACACTGATATTACCAGGAATTCATAAGAAACCTCGTTGGCATGTAATTGAATGAATATTCAGGCATCTTAATCAATAGGAGCATTACTAGGGTCCCAGCCACCAGCCTGTAAAATTGGACTAGGGGAGAAGAGTATGGCACTATATGGAACCTTATTGTGTGAGTGAGATGCAGATATCTGAGCGGGTTTTATAAATCATTTTTCCTGGCACGGAGCTGACTAAGGCCGTGCACACAGTCAAATGAAAACAAGTTTTTTTAGCTTAGCCACGCTTAGACATTTAGCTTTATGGAACTAGATTCGATTTGTATGAAATGCAATTATATTATAATTTAAAATATTATTTAATATTATTAATATTAATTTCATTAAATAAAAATAATGTGCTGTCAAAATAAATATTCTATAAGAAGAACATATATTTAACTTTACAAATTAATATCTACTATTATTAACATTAGAAGGAATATATTTTTTACATACATCATATTGTTTGACTAGAGAAGATGCAAAGACAAGCTATAAAATGCAAACATCGGACGTGGTAGTCTGACCGTATTAAATGTTAGACGAAACAAATCTGGTAACATTCAATTTCATGATCGGCCGCAAGCGAATGCCCCGCCTTAGTTGTTAAAACGCTGAATCGCGATTATTTCTCTTTGCGTTTAGTTAATCAATTATTCTAATATTGTTGGCGGAGACGTGTGCACGTTTGTTCTCTCTGCTCTGCTAACGAGACCACCCTGTACATGTTTTTTGCTTACCTAAACACCGCATTTTACAGGCGTTTGAATATTTTTATCCCTTAGGAAAGTGCTGAGGTTTTATAACATCATTGTGGTTTTCGCCTTTCGCCTGAATGAAAAATTTTTTTTCTTTCTTCTCCGCAGACCAAAGTGGCCTGCGTGGTATATCTTTCTTTATGGAATAGTTTCTTCCGTCCGTTCCGTCAAATATTAATTTATGCCAAATATAGTTTATTTGTTGTAATTTCTTAGTCAATACTCATTTGTCCAGTTTTTTGGCAGTAAATAACAATTTATTGAACATAATAATATGGGATACTCATCCCAACTTACCTGTCCGGTAGTTGTGGTATAGTATACAGGTACGCGACCTCGGCTTCCCTAGCTATTCCTGTCCTATCCCTTCCCCTCTTGGGCGGTAATATCCTACATTTCCTTTTTCCCACTCTAACTTACCAATGTTCCTTTCCACACCACCTATCCTTCCCTTTCCCTATTCCTACCCTCTCAGAAAATCCGTGGGAACGCAATGGATGATCATAAAAATAATTTAATTATCCAAAATGGCGGCGATGTGGTTCGCCACCCATCACGTCTCGTTCTCGCAGAGGCGAAAAGTGGCCCATGGAGAGCCGCTTCGCTACGTTGAATGTAAGAGGAGGAATGGATGGTAAGAATGAAAGTGGACGAAGCGAAAGAAGTATGTAAGGATCGTAGCAAGTGGAAAGAAGTAGTCTCTGCCTACCCCTACGGGAAAAAGGCGTGATTATATGTATGTATGTATGTATGTATGTAATAATATGTAAAATTTAACTACCGGATAATGTACATATATTAATTACCTATTTGATTAGTTTAACTTGATTTTACCAAACACACTTTACTCAAATACCAACTCTCACAGATTCAAGAAAGCGAGAGTATTTTTTTTATTATCTATCCTATCCGAAATTCAATATTCTATCGAACCATTTTCAGCTAAAGCCTTTAAATTTGGATATCGTGATCAATTGTCACATAGCCAGACAAAAAGGACCTAAACTAACCATGGACGTGATTAAAAAATAAATAAAAAGCCAAATGGATCCTAAAAATCAATTTCCTATAAATTCCGAATTCCCAACTATTCTGCTTGGCCAAATTAACCTATGCACTAATCCTCGCCGCAACGGCACTTGCCCGGCATTTTCCTGCGACTGAACTGAGTCAGAGGGCCAGCAATCAATCGCGCATCCAATCAATCCCACCTCGGGTGAAAAAAGTAAAGAAAAATTACAGATAACCGAGTCGCGCTAATAAGTTTGCTCGCTCTTGCATGGCGGAGCGGGATAGGACCAATTCGCTCTCTTAAATTTGCAATCTCGCTGTGCCCTTTTCGGTTTGCGTCGTTTTGGTGCCCCAGTTGTGATCGAACGGAGAATGGCGACGATTGATGGAAATCATTTGAGGAATTTACATGCCCACTGGGATTGTCTACATTTTTGCTGCCGAGCAACGTTCATGTCGGTACATCCATTTTGGAGCAAAAACCGTTTGAGAAATTACAAATAAAGAGTTGGTAACAGCTTTGAAAAAGTACAAAGCATCTTCGGTCTTGGATCTTATTGATAATATCGAGCAAATTTTATATTTTGTAACCTGTAGTAAAATGGTAAAAATGTTATATTTTAACTTTTTTCATTTCAGAGAATATATTCAAATACTTTACCATCATTATTTTCTAAAGAAACAATTCAAAGGCATGATAAATCGGCATCAGAAGTGAGACTCTCCGGAAATCCGGTCCGAAAGTCCTCATTGGTATACTGTAGCAATAGGCAAAGGCTTTGCATTATCATTGGCTCCAAGGCGATTTGAATTTGAATTCGCTCTCAGAGGCGTGTTTAAACTTGTCACCGTTCCGTTGTCCGCTGAATCAGCCGTTGCATTTGTTTGAATTTCAATATCGCACACTTCGTGCTTGTTTCGTATAAACCGTACTCTTGCAGAAGTGTATTAACATATTCCGAATCTTATTTTACATACAGTACCTCTCTGTTTATTACCTTTATGTTTTACCTTCATTTTTCTTTTCATATTTTCCTGCAGCATAATGTGAAATATAAAATATTTTTATTCTTACAATTTGTGCATCAATTTTTGTGTTGAGACTGTAAAATCGACAGATTATGCCTGAATTCAGATGAATTATAAGATTATAATAATGAAGCTTCAACTTTTTTTAACTAGACTAATAATGATTAACTAGATGATAAATGTTTTTTCTACAGTAGTAACGAACATGGTTAATTCTAGAATCAAGGTTTTCTTTAAAGAGTAAGTCGTTCTGACTTAATCAGAGTTTTGTTTACTCTGTGGAGTCGGTGTCCACAGTGCGATGTTAAACAATAAATCTATCGGGGTTTACCGTCTCTTTAGCTTTAAGAATTCCTATCTCTCCGCTCGAATGCCGCCTTTATCTTCCGCTGTATTGAGCTCGGACTTATCGGCCAGGAGCCTTATTTATGCTTTGTCCTATTCTTTTGACGTTTCTTCCTTTCATAAAACATTGTTCTCGATTTTGATAGACCCTTAGTTTTTACGATGGGCCGCACTTTTATCTTACGAAGGGAGGCTCGGTTGCACTGGAAAGCTTACGTGTTTGCTTATCGTTTAAACGATATAATAGTTAGTTACAATCTATTTTATTACTATTATATCAAGATTTTTTTATAATATAAAAAAAAAAAAACTTTTAAGAGGATGTACTTTTTTAGACCTAAATGAGTAGTTTTTCAGAAGTTATAGTGATAAGATTTAGGTGTTTTACTTATTTTATTTATTTTTTATCTATTTAAGTTAGGTACTTTTAGATACTATAAATAAGTAATTTTTAAGAGTTCTGCTTTAAAATAATTCAAAATTGAATGATGTAACACGAAGAATTAAGTGCTCTGCTCCGAACAGTGATCTTGAATAATGCAGCTCAGTACATGAAAATGCTCTTATTGCTTTACCACAGTAGGTATAACTATAACTTCTTTATGGATATTTTAAAATGGATTGAAATTTTCTAGTACATTTGGACGTTATCAATTTATTTACTTTATGTTACAGCTAGTTGTTTCTACGTAACCTGCAGGCTACACAAATATAATTCACTTAGGTTTTTACCTCAATATTATAGGCGGTATAGATCTAGTATTCATAAAGGAAGCCGTTGTGTACACGCCTCGCCAGTGCAACTTTAAAATGTATAGCCTAGGGGCCATCCATAATTACGTCACACTAATTTAAATTTTTTGACAAACTTTCGCTTTAGTTTTCTTAACAAAACTCCTTTAGCTTTCTCTAGTTGTTGATGAAATTTTGATGCAAAACAAATGAAGTGGTATTTTAATTTTCCTACGATGATAGTAATCAGTGCTCGATATTTCTGCACCATCGGCATTATGACCCTTATCGCTTAAACGTTAGTGCTCACGTGGCGTGAAATCGAATAATTCCTTGGCTTTTAGGGTTCCGTACCCAAAGGGAAAAGTCGGTACTTTATTTATAAGACTCCGCTGTCCGTCCGTCTGTCCGTCTGTCTGTCACCAGACTGTATCTCGTGAAGCGTGGCTACCACTTGCAACTGTGGCTTCATACACAGTTGAAATTTTCACAGATTATGTATTTCTGTTTGCTATAACAGAAAAACCGACCAAGTGCGAGTCGGTCGCGCACCGAGGGTTTCATACAAACCTGTAGGTATATAAGTAAAAGTTCACCCATCACGACAATCGAGTTATAGTTGGCGTAGTAAGTTTAAAAATATTAAAAATATTTTTATTATATTATGATGTAATTAAAAGTTTACGGCTTTCGCAATTTTTCCTTTACTGTGCTATAAGACGTTTTTTCCTTTAGAGGTACGGAACCCTAAAGTATTTTAGGGTTCCGTACCTAAAAACAGTGACGTTAAAACGGTAAAAACGTTAAAAACAGACTAAAATAAATATCTGTATTCTTTTACAACAAACGTACTTTTTGACGTTTTGCACGGAACCCTTCAAGCGCGAGTGCGACTCGTACTTGGCCAGTTTTTTTTATTAATATAATTATTTAAGCTTGAGTCTCGATAAGTCACCCTCGCCACCCTTATAACATTAATTCATCATTTTGTCTTTGCCTTCGCTATTCGGATGTCGAATATATAAAGATTTATTTGGTTATTAAACAACAGGTAAAAATTAAAAACATAAAGAAAAGTAAATGAAATTTAAACGTTATGAATAATAAAACTTTTAAACAGAGATTCATTAACGATCGACGATAATATGCTGCTTAAATATTTACACATAAAATTCATTACGGCAATTTGAAATTCAAATAGAGAATTGTTGGGAAAAAAAAATTAAAATAATCCCAAGTATATAATTTGGCGCGTATTTCAATTTGAGAAGTTTGGCAACAATTTACATGTCGAATGAGAGAGGAATCGTTATCCGCAAATAAACCGGGGAACGCTTTTAAAAACTCCCAAGAAATTCCGAATTAAGTTTCGTTTCATGTTTATTTTAAGTAGCGAAGACGTTACGATGAAATCAGCGTGTCGGATTTTTTGTTTTTGATTTTGTGATTTATGGGAATTATGTTTATGAATATTTTCATCACTAGTTATTATAAATTATGTAGGCATGTGTATAGGTCATCAGCTATACAACTATACCTCTGGCCTTATGGCTTACAACAAAAACTTTATTTTTTCATTATTTTTTGATTTGGCATTAGAAACACAGATAGCCTTCAATTTTCACCTACCTAACATCAACCTCCATTGTTAAGCGATATTAGTACTTTATTAATCTTCAACCCTGAGTGGTCGGTAATTCTTTTAAATGTCACCTACAGTTTGTATAGCGGTAGGTATATGAAGTAGGAGTAGATGTAGCTATGAATAACTACATACACCTAACTTAACTTACCCTAGGTTAAGTTAGGTGTATGTAGGTATTCATTTATTCCACTTCATAGTTAAGACAGAGTTGGGTACAGCTAGTAGTATATTTTTGGTGTCAAAGTGTGTGTAACAAAACTCATCCGAAACGGCTGAACCGATTATAATGAACATTTTTGTGCATATCCGGCATAAGGTTTGCTGGGTCAGCTAGTTATAAATACTGTAAATTGCTGCCATCGCAGCCTCAGTTGAAGCCGTCAGCGGTGCCGGAAATGGTCTCGGCATCAATATCCGGTGCCGCCACCGACAGTTCAAAGAGTTGCAATATTATGTAAAGAATTTTTAAATTACCGTGAAAAATTAAATTTCCGCTACATTGAAGTTATAGCCCTGTGTCTGACATAAAGCGTTTTTAAGGGTTCCGTACACAAAAGGTAAATACCTAACCAAGACCATGACACATCTAAGGAGAGTTCCGTCACTATCAACGCGCAACAGGTTTTTTTAATTTTAAACTAAAATAATGTGGTCCAATTTTGATCAAAATTATTTTTTGCATGAATCTCGAGTAACGACCTATTAGCATATACATTTATAAGTTTCTGTCTCTTCAATTTAAGCAATGCCAGGGTAGGTCGGAGGGACCAACTTTTAAACCACTTTCTAGGCTGATTACTTGAAAATGGTTGACGTGTTAAGATCTACCTATTTGACGATACCCCGATACACGATGGGGTAGAATAAAAAAATACTATTCATCCGCACTACACATATATGTACAGCCACCCCTAAAATATGAGATTATTTTTATTTTATAATGCCTAAAACGAAGTCTATGAAAATAAAATTTTTTCTTTATAATAAGCTATTTTCGAAAAGTCAACGGAAAAAGCTACCACCGGTTCAATCCTAATCCGCCGAGAAGAAACTATACATGATCTATAACTATACCAAATTTCATTCATAATAATTTCAGAAGTAAATCTGTCTGTTCATCTGTGTGTCCGCCTGGACACATAATATATAGACAGACAGACAGAGCGAAACTATAAGGGGCCCCATACATGATCCGGTCTGCCTTCAGTTCGGCCTGAACGGATGCAAATTCGTATCGTCTGTGTGCAATTTCGAGATCGCGTCAGTCGGCCGTACGGACTGAAGCGATTCGTTCCAGTGTTGCCAGCTCTGTTTTTGTGAAACTACTAAACTCATATTGAATTCTAGTAAAAAGTACTAAATAACTACTAAAGAAGATACTTAGGAATTCCTGACGCCCCCCAAAACCATTGCATTTTAGGTTTTGTTATATTAAATTTTTTTTCATTCATTGAATTTTACTATAAATTTTACCATTAAATTAAAATATACTAGCAAATATTAAGTATATAGTAATTAAACGGGTAGTTTTAAGAAAATTACGGACGAATGTATTATTATGATAGGTTTTTTTTGTGTTTAACCTAGGCCATTTTGCATATGATTACTGTCTGGCTCTTTCCTACTAAAACACTACTAATAACTAAATTTCTACCAAGGAGGGAATAAAATACTCAATTTAGTAAAATTTTGTAAAATAACTAAGTTGGCAACATTAATTCTGGCCTGACCGAGCGGCCTGAACGCGCGGCCCATAGATAATACAGATATATATTAGCGCGGCCTGTCCTGACCGTGTGTGGACAAATCGCTTCAGTTCTTGCCCGAGCCGCGGCTGTGCGGGCGTGTATCGTGTACAAGCGTTGTATGAGTTTTCGCGGTGTTTAAATACAAAATTGATAAACACGACCGTAGCGCGCGGCAAACCAGAATGGACTGATGCGACTGTTCAGTGTGTGGGCCCGAATCAGATCAGGCCGAACTGACGTAAATTGGGTTGGGTGCGATTTTTTCCGTGTGTGTGCTCGAATCCGTTCAGGCCGAACTGACGTCAGTTCTAACTGAAACGATCGGCCTCTCGTCTGTGGGGGCCTTAAGGGTTCCATATATTATACGGAAACCAAAAAATGGGACCGTATTACTAAGACTCCACTGTCTGTCTGTCACCAGGCCTCATGAAACGTGATAGCTAGATAGTTAAAAGTTTTCACAGATGATGTATTTCATAGATGATGAAAAGAGAATACTTAATATAAATATTTCCTTATACAGATACAGCAAGCAAGATTTTTTACAATTTGTTTCTCGATATTAATAAAGGTAACGGAATATTTACTAAAAAAAAAAGAAATAATCTAATTAAATTAAAATAAATATAATGTATGTTGGGCTCTATAACGCGTTCCGCCGTTTTCTACTCGTTATTAATAATAATATAATGCTCGATATTAGTACTAATAGTTGTATAGATGAAATGAAAAAAGATGAAAAAAAAAAAGAATGGTACGGAACACTTTGTGCGCAAGTCCATCTCGCACTTGGTTGGTTTTGTATAAAATAAATAAATAAATAAATAATAATAAATAAATAACTTTTATTTCAGGCTGCATAAGGCCATATTATAAATACCTTACAGACATACATATTAATATATACTTATAAACTACACTTTCACACGTGATGACGGCGACGTGATGCGCGCTTCGTTCCGGAGTCTCCCCCGGAACCTCCGGTAGACCACACCCGCTGGCCAGAACTCCTCCACCTCGAAGGTCGACAGTAGATGCGTCGGTACTCTCACCAGAAAGGAACTGAAGTTGACCTTGTGGCGAGACTCCAGACGCTCGACCCTTAAGGCGAGGGACGTCTTCTTACGGATGTAGTCTACGTCATCCTCAACCTCCATGGACCAGTGCAGGCGGGACACGTACAGCGGCGTACTTCACACCGCAGTCGCAGCTCGGGCTCATAGGGTGCGGTGCTGCGGTGGTTGCGGACGGCGGACTAATTCTTCTTTTTTCTCTCCACCAGACATACAAGATTTCAAAGGATGGGCTAGATGACGTACATTTGACAGAACAAATCTTCTTGATTTCACCATACCGCAAATGTCGAAATGGCCCCGAGAACCCCAAAAGTGAGGCCATTTAAGTGTGGTAGTTTTTGCCTCAACATGCCTCGTCTATAATATAATATTCGTCTATATACACTGTACACATCAAACTTAAAGGCCCTCTGTTTACGTCGGGGCAATCCGAAAAGTAATCCGAATGATGTTAGACTGGAACCTGAAAACATAGCCTAGCCTAATTGTAAAGGCTAGCTTAATCAGGCTAATAAAATCTCCATAAAAGGCTGCAGTGCAATAACGTTTACTGGCATATTGGAAATCAATTTCGGTATTCATTTGCGTTTGAGCCTGATCGAATCATTGATTCTGTATAGTGGCGTTCTGTAATCGGCGGGAGTAGGTGCGGGGTGCCTCTTAATATGTAAATTGCAAGGTGCACAGAATGAAAGATAAGCACGTAATGACTAGAGTATGTTAACAGCTTGGTGTTGTAGATAACAAGGGGCTTAGCAGGAACATTTGACCGTGGCGTAAATGTAATTTTATCAATTTAATTAATATTATGTTCCGCGGGATATTGCTAGATACAACATTAATTAAATTGTATGCTATGGATCTCCGCAAAGTAACACCTGATTCTATTAACTATGTAACGTTATTAAATAAAATTTGTATGGGCTCTGTCAAGATTTTATGGCGATGTATTTTAATATTATAAATATCATAATATGTTATAACTTGTTATTTGCTTATAGTGCGGCGCGTATGGGTACTACTGCAGGATGTACCAGCGCAGGCTGCAGGCGACCAGGAAACGAACTTTGGTCCCGAAGGCTGTGCGCGCGCATATGATTTTATGTAATTAGTTTTTAGTGTTAAATTGTATGTACATATCTTACTAAAACTGTGACGTGTTAAAAGTGAACAATATATGCGTATAAACTATAATAGGTGTCGATTATTCATCCCTAACACCTATAATTTTGACAGATTTACACAGCTGTCAAATGTTCCTGCTAGGCCCACAGATAGCCGTGCTAAGTGCTTTGAATTCTTTCAATTTCGATGACCCCTTTGTGGCTCAGTGGTTAGCGTGTCAGCGCTCAAGCCGGAAGACGCAGGTTCGAATCCCGCCAGGGAATAATAAGTTTTCTGTGTTTCTGGATCATGGATGTGTATTATATAATAAAAATCTTAAATATAAAAAATAGTAGTAGTATAAAAGTAATTAAAAATATTTCGTTGTTTGGTACCCGTAACACAAGTTCTACGGGAACTTACCACGCGACCAGATTGACTTGGTGTGAAAGCGTCCATAGACATTATTATTATATAATTGTGAAGGTCATTTATTCACTTAGATAACTGCAGCTGGATAGTATGTTTGATTCCTGTGGGATAGATAAATTGATTAAAGATTTAACCAAAACACAAACAACGTCACTGATAGCTTTCAAAATACTGATGACACATTCGGATTTAGGTAACCGACATATTTTCATAATTGATAATATTATAATACATCTTTTTTTGTAAAACAAAACGAGCAGCTGGATCATCTGATGGGAAGCGATTATCGCTACCCATGGACACCCGCAATACCAGAGGAGTCGCAAGTGCGTTGCCGGCCCTAAAGTAGCAATAAACCTATTTTTAGGTAGTTGGCCGTATACCCAGGCGTATAGTTCTGTGATATAATTCGTCCCAGGCGTACGGTGAAATGATTTACCATTGTTATCGCGCCCGCGTTCACGTTTGTACATATTTTCCATGTTTTTATCTTTGTAGTTTTGTTTTAAGATATTTTTATTTTATGTTGGTAGTATTGTTATGTGGTTTTAAATAAAGTCAATGTTGCATTTGCATTCTATATACAGTAAGCATAGTTTTCGTATGCATGAAAAAAATCATAGGCCGTTTTCATCCGTTAATGGATGATTTATACAGTATTCTCCGAGTGAAGTAACCGCTTGAAATACTGTAGTGCCTGGGACAGTCGGTTTTTAAATGTCCTATGGTTGCCCAAGCACATGCGGCATTCTCACAACATAGTCAGCCTAGTCCAGAGGAATGACTGGTCAAAACGTCTGGGGCCAACCATGTGCGGGTTTCCTCACATGTTTTCTTCACCGTAAGAGCTTCTGTATAATGTAATTGAGATCTGAAAAAGTCTAATTGGGTGCCACGACCTGGGATTCGAGTGCGAACCAAACGGTCTACCCACTAGGCGACGGAGCTCTCTCGTAAGCATGAAGTGTTTATAAGTTTGAGTCGACGTGACACCGCAACGTGAACGTTGATAGCGCGGCGTCTAAGTTACGTGGAGATGTAACAGGCCGTATCTTAATAACTATATCTCAACCAGCTTCTGCCCACGGCTTAAAGAGTAGTCTATGTGTTAATCTAGAGCTCAAACTACTACCATATTAAATTTTATCAAAATCTGTTCAGCAGTTTTGACGCGAAAGAGTAACAAACATCCATCCATCCATCCATCCATACATCCTCACAAACATTGACATATTTATAATATTAGTAGGATATTTTAGAAGCATACTTTAAAATACCTACAGTATCATATTATATCAAATTCTTAAAAAATACCCTTTAATTACTTATTTTCCAGCCTGTAATCTAAATTCTAAACACCCAAAAACCCAGACCGTCAACCATTACAAAATAATAAGAGAATAAAGTGAAACGCAATAGTCAGTACCGTGGTGCGCAAATTTGTAGCGAGCGAGCTTGGCGAGGGGAGAGGGGGGACAAAGGTGCATTTACATAACAAATTGAAGGGCCGACTGCCGACAGTACACCGGTCACTTTAACTGGCCATACATGTCCGTGCAGTTACCTACGCCGGACAAATTCACGCTACGAGTAAAACTCTTTGACTTTGACATACGACGGAGCAGTAAGGACTCGATAATTGTACCGCAAAATGTTGCTTGCAAGTGGAATGTATTCGTACGATGGAAAATTCTTTGAAATTGTTGCGAGTTGTTGTTCGGTATCGCAGTAATAATCAGAGAGAAAAAAATATATACTTACGTTATAATAATACTTACTACTTACAACTTCTTGCAGTTTTTCCACTTTAATAGGTATTTTACATTAATTTTATTATATTATACGACCGGTTTCGACAAGTCATCATCAGGTGTAGAAATCGGTCGTGGAATATTTACCTATTAAAGTAGAATAAGTGCAAGAGGTTCTGTGTATTTTTGTCATATTTATTTAAGTTCACTTGGAACTACATAGGTTATCAGCGACCACAATTAATTTCACGTGAGCGAAGCCGCGGGTAATTAATGCTAGTAATAATACAAAAAGCGTGGTTTTAAATTTTATATACCTAAAATTCAAAAGTTGTAAACTAGAGTAAATATATAACGAATAAAGCAGCATTATTATGCTAGACTGTAACTTGTAAAATCAATAATTCTTATAACCGTTTAAGGTGAAGTACATAGTTTTAAATTAAGTTTTTAGGCGTCAATTTAATACTGCAATAGATTTATCTTAGTGAAATAAAATTATAAAGTTTTATTTTCATATAGGTTACTAAATAACACTAACGGAATTATCTCTACATGATGCTTATCAGAGTAAATGAATATACAAGGTGTAACAAAAATAAGTGATAATACTTAAGGGTGTGTTTGTGTTCCTTATAGAGAGTTCACTATGAAAGTAACAGCGCTCAATGAGAAAATTTTTTTTCACTTTTGTATGCTGGAGCGCTTTCCCATACAAATCGCAAAAAAAATTTGCTCTTTCAGCGCTGCTACTTTCATAGTGAACTCACTATAAGTAACACAAACACACCCTTAAGTATTATTACTTATTTTTGCCACACCTTTTATAGGGGGTGTATACATTATACAGGCCCGCGTCACTGGGCCCAAAAAGGGAGAATGGGGTCGAGTGTACCCAGGCCAGCTCGTTCATTAGCACAACTACTACTTTACACGCAATTGATTTTTATTTTTATTATTATTACGAATACACCGGCTATGGTAATTACTTTCACTTTCTTTTGTTGTGTACTCAGCTAGTCATAAGTAATGTAGTAAAGTTGGACACTTAAAAATATACATTCAAAGTTATATGTAGTCATATTTTTAGGGCCTAAGAAAAACTCTAGTATATCATTGAGATAAATTAATAAGACGTACTGATATTTTAAAGACTATGTAGCATGTGGGTATAATAGTAATCTACGATAAAAGTAAATAAAAAGTAAAAAATCAACAATAATAAATTGAAACTTTTTAACTGACAAACAATGGTATATTGGTAGTATAATGGTATAGTTTTAATTTTTAACATGTTAAAATTAGGTTATAAATGTTCAGTTCCAAATAATATGAAATTAAAAGAGGTTTCAATCTAATATATTTATACTATTAATGTAGTATTTTAAGATATATATAAATATATAATATTATAGATCTTTAAATTAAAACAGTTTGAAAATATTATTAACCAGCTGGTTCCCGAAACTTTGTTCGCGTAGAACTAACGGAAACTGAATCATATTTTTAACGGAACCCTAAGATAAAAGCCTAAGTTATGACATCAGCTATCTTCTAGTGGAAACCGATCTAGCCGTTTCAGAGATTAGCCAAAAACAAAATTTTTTTGTACTTAAGTGCCTATTGTACTCGTATGTTCTTTCATAATATGCATTTAATAAAAAGCTGTTAATTTAAAATTACAGACATTTCAAATTTATTTATTTGTATAAATTATTATAAGAGTACCTACGTGAATATTATATTATTGAACAAGCGTGGAGTTTTTATTTCGAGAGCAACCGTTGATGCATTAACATCGGAAGCCAGACACAATAATCATTATTACACAAATAAAACTGGGAAACGAATAAAATAATATGGGCGCGACCGTAAAGGTCGGAGTCGGACCCGCGTCATTATCGGTGCGCGCTGCGATAGTGCAATCGATGCACTCATTACCTGGCCGATTCAATTTGCCCGCTCTCCCCCGGATAAGGGCGCAGTTACCTTAATGATGATCAGCGACACTTTATACGATTCGCCGTTAACTGTTAACGTTATTTGTTTTCCGAATGTGGATTAACCGTGGTAGATTTGTATGATAACTAGCATTTACCAGTGGATGCGCCTGCCTAAATAAATTATTGTACGGGAACACTGTACTTTTGGAGATAAAAAGTAATCTATGTTTTAATCCTGAGTACTACCAAATTGTACCAAAATCTGTTCAGTAGTTTTCAACAAACAATCATTCATCCTCACAAACCTTCACATTTATAATAGTAGCAGGGTCATAATCACTGCGTAGTGCGTTTTATTGTTTAATTACCAATTATCGTAGCGTTTTGGGCAAAAGTAGCACCGTCTGGAACACGCTATTAATGTTTCATATATTTTGACAGAAGACATCAATTTTGACAATTTTCAATAATATTAATAATAATAATATCTATGAACGCTTCACACCACGTCAATCTGATCCCGTGGTAAGATCTCGAAGAACTTGTGTTACGGGTACCAGACATCGGAAATATATTTAATACTTTTATACTATACATATATTTAAGATTTTTATTATATTATACATACATACATACATATAATCACGCCTTTTTCCCGTAAAGGGGTAGGCAGAGACCACTTTTTGCCACTTGCTACGATCCTTACATACTCGTTTCGCTTCGTTCACTTTCATTCTTGCCATCCATTCCTTCTCTTACATTCAACGTAGCGAAGCGGCTCTCCATGGTCCGCTTTTCACCTCCGCGAGAAACGAGACGTGATGGGTGGTGAAGCACATCGCCGCCATTTTGGATAATTAAATTATTTTTATGATTATCCATTGCGTTTCCACGGATTGGTAGAGAGGGTAGGAATAGGGAAAGGGAAGGATAGGTGGTGTGGAAAGGAAGATTGGTAAGTTAGAGTGGGAAATAGGAAATGTAGGATATTACCACCCAGGAGGGCAAGGGATAGGACAGTAATAGCTAGGGAAGCCGGGGTCGCGTACCCGTATACTATACCACAACTACCGGACAAGTAAGTTGGGATGAGTACCCCATGACATATTATACACATATTTAATAGACATCCATGACCCAGGAACACAAAAATCTTTTTGTTCCTTCGACGGGACTTGAACCCGCGACCCCCGGCGTGAGCACCAACACGCTCAACCAACTGAGCCACAGAGGTCGTCTTAGTTACCAATATCATGAAAACACGACTACCCATTTAATCAGAATCTCGAAAACAATAAAATTGTATGCAGAAGGTTTTGTGGGCGAAAAATTGAACTTATCTGGGAACCCAGAATTTTTTACTTAGTGAAATAATATCAATAACTTCGACTCTGTTAACGGCAGTTTGGTTTGCTTATAATATATATTTTTGCGTTATTGGCACATTGGTGTCTCGGGTTCGAATCCCGGTTAGACGAATATTTTTGTAATTCTTTTAATTTAATTTTTTGGTACCTATCTATCGCAATCCGTTAATTTATTCCGTATTACTAGAACTCCGAAAAAATTAATTAATACAAAAAAGACACTAAGCACATTGATTACAAGATTCAAAATTTCAAATCAGCGGTGAGCTAGAAGCTAGCTGAAGACGTGTGAATTGTAAAATATTAATGCAGAGCAGGTCGGAACAGAGAAGTTTTACCATAATGCCATCTGAGCAGTAGCGGAGGAATTGCAATCTACTGTGCGGCCGGTCGCCGCGACACCTGCGGGCGAAGTTCGGCCGCGATTTAATTAGTTATGGAAATCGACCCGCTACCGCTCCATGTAAATTGTTTTCGGAGTTGTTAGTTTGTTTCTTGATTTAGGGTTAGTTTATATGATGATCGCTTTCCAACGAGATTCGCTATGAGCTGGTTTTTGTGAACTCTTGTGAGCTATTTGAGTCGTTGAATCATTGTAACGAAACTGACAGATTTGCTGTCTTACACTTCGAAACGTATTGCATTATGTTGCATCTCTATCACTTAAATTTCACTTTTTCGCGAATTGCGGCGTCAGTGTGCTAACGGCGTTAATTATTATGAAATAAGCGAAATGGAAATAAACTACGATAACAAGAAGACGAAACCATATGTAATGGATCAAATTTATTCCTTCAGAAGACATAAAGTAGAAGAAATACTGATAAAAATGAAAGAAATAAGAAAAATATTTTCATTGAAATAGTAATAGGAATTATATCGAATTATTTCATATTCTAATAACAAATTTAACATAAAATAAGCATAATATGTATAGCATATTATTTAATATCGACAGAGTTCGTGCTCGACCAGTTTAAACCAGGTAAAATACCTGTAGGACGGCTCAAAATATTTAATCAATAAGAAAGTCGCAAAGACTGCAGACAGACGTGGTTAAACTACGTATATATACGTGTGCCTGCTTACGATACAAATAGCAAAAATGGCTGGTGGAGCGGCAACTAGTTCGATATTATAGTGCACACACTCATATGTTAAACAAATCCGAAGTGCTGCAAAAGTTGGGTAGAACGGCAGATGCTTTTCTACCCGATCTAGATAGTCAGTTGAGATTTGTAGTGTAATATCCGAACCTAAATATTTACGTAACAAAGCCAATAAGTCGCTGAAAGAATGCTCGTTACAAACGGAATCCTCAGTAGAGTCGCGGAAACATGTACAAACATTTAAAACATGAACCGGTAAACAACCCTAACTCGTGTTCGCAAAAATCACACGGGACCGCCGCGAATACAATTTGTTATGCAAATGTCCTGTCCTCGGCAACGTGTGCTCTGTTGATATATTACTCTGTGACTATCTTAACTAGCTCATTTTTTGAATTGCAACGTCAACAGCATTCTTAAATCTCCTCTCTTGACGATCGCCGACGAGTCCGACGAGCGACGATTATCCGCGTCTAGGACTCGTCGACGATTGTCAAGAGAGGCCATATCGGTCTGTCGGAATGAATTGTCGGTTTCGGAGCACGCATGAAAGGAAATTACGCTGATGTGCCCACACGATCGCCAATCGTTAAACTACGCTAGCGTCCATCGTCGGTGATGGTCAAAGGAGCTTAGGTCTTTGAGCTATATCATTTTCTATAAAGTATATAATAATATATCTATGGACTATTCCACAACAATCAATGTGATCCCGTGATGATTAATTCTCGTAGGACTTGTTTTACGGGTACCAGACAACGGAAATATATTTAATACTTTTATATTATACATTTATTTATGGTTTTTCAATATATAATACACATATTTAATACAAATCCATAACCCTGGAATATAGAAAACTTTTTGTTACCTTTGCGGGATTCTAACCTGCGACCTCCGCCTTGAGCACTGATGCACTCAACCGCTGGCCCAAGGAGGTCGTTAAAATATAGAAGATGTATTAAGGGGCAAAGGGTCTCCCAGATGCTGGTATAACCATAACGAAACCACCAGCGACACCGAGTATTCATATCGGTAATTACATAAAGAGCTCCGTGGCCTAGTGGGTAGACCGTTTGGTCCGCACTCAAGAGAGTGCAGGTTCAAATCCCAGGTTGTGGCGTGTACCAATGAGACTTTTTCAGATCTCAAGTACATCATACGGACGCTCTAACGGTGAAGGAAAACATCGTGAGGAAACCCGCACATAGTTGACCCCAGACGTATTGACCAGTTCATTCCTCTAGACTAGGCTGACTGTGTTGTGAGAATGCCGTATGTGCTTGGGCAACCATACGACATTTAAAAAACCAACTGTCCCAGGCACTACAGTATTTCAAGAGTGGTTACTTCGCTCGGAGAATACTGTATAAACCATCCATTAACGGATGTAAAGGCCTAAGTTTAATTACATAAAACATAACAGCCATCGTCATTTTGTCGGTACTAAACCGCAGCAACAACGTAACCACAGCTTGACACCATTTTGCCACGTCGGTGTGGTGTGATTGTCGTACGTGTGGGACGGCCCTAAGACGTTTGCTTCGAATTTTAAAATAATTTTGTCAAGCCAAGCAGTTGAATTTATACAAGTATATTTAAAATACACAGATATTACCCGCGAAATCGTGCACGCAAAAGTTAATTTCGCAGAAACCGTACATTTTTCCGCGATAAAAGTAGCACATATCCTTTCCCATGGTCTATTCTACATCTGTGCCAAATTTAATCAAAATCGGTCCAGTAGTTTCGGAGCCTTTTGAATGCGAACAAACAAACTTTCCTCTTTAAATGGAAGCTGATATTAATAATAACTGACCTTGACTTATCGGTTCATACAACATAATATATTGCTTCCATCAACTAAAATGTGTTACACTCTACTACAATATTGTCATTGTTATGGAAAAAATAAAATCCTACTTAATATTATAAGTGTGAAAGTTTGTGAGAATGGATAGATGGACGGATGTATGGTTGAATGGATGGATGGATGTTTATTACTCTTTCATGCAAAAACTACTGAACTGATTTGGATAAAATTTGGTGTGGTAGTAGTTTAGACTCTGGATTAAATTATAAATTTTTATCCCGAAAAAGTACAGTATTCCCGCGGGATACTATATTTACACGGGCGGAACCGCCGGCAAAAGCTATATATATAATATACTCCGTTCCGCTCCAATTTAATCTCAACGTAAACAAAAAACAGTAGCGCTTTATATTTCTATCAATTGAATTGATAATTCAATTGTTAGAAATATAATGTAAGCACATTAATTTGATTGAAACTAATCTTTACGGTACTTTTAAATTACAATCAATCTAAATAGAGTATAAAATAGAGTTAGGATTCTTGGACATTGGACAGGCTCACGTGTTCGAAATACATAGGCACCGTCTCATCAAGTAATCCCCGTTTCCGCACATAGATGGCGATGCACAAAGGTTCGAGTCGAGGTACAATCAGTCCGCGCGGCCAAATTGAAATCAGAACGCTTTGTGCCTTTGGCGCCGTGTTTCATCAATTTCTTTGCGCGGTGAGCCAGAAACCAATAACGACTGATTTCATGGTTCAACTTTTCACTGAAAAATAGAAACGTTTATAATAACAATTGATGCTTTTCAGAACTATCTCTTAAGTTTTTATCACGTATTTAAGAATATATTTTACGGAATAGTAAGATTTAGTTGAACATCTTCTTAACATACAATAATTAGGCAAAATTTTTATGCTTTTCCGTAATTCAAATGATTAATAAATAATAAAAACACATAGGTAACTAATTTAATTTAAAATAATAGGAATACTTCTTAATTTAACCAGTAGACTATAGAGCATTTAATTAATATGAATGCGTAGTCATAGTATTGAGATTTCAAAAACGTAAAAATGACATAATATATATTTAGGTTAGGTTTCATATTATGAAATTGGCATTTTGTCGTACTGGCCACTATGATCTCAAATATATTTTATTTGGTTAGGAATTCGAATTTCAAATTTAAACCGCTATTTACTCACGAATTTGTCTTTCGAAAACCGTAATTCATTTGTTTTTCCTCTTTTGCTTTTTTCTTTGCATCACTCTGTTTACAAAATGGAAATATCGTATTATTTTCGAATACAAGTTCCACCGTGGCACCGGTGCTGCAGAAACGGCTCGAATGATTAATTAAGATGATGGTGGTGGTGTCGCAAAAGAAAACACAGTTCGTTTTTGTTTCCAACATTTGCGTTCCAGAAATTTCGACCTACAGAACAAGCCCCGTGGACGGCCGGAGACCAAAGTTGATATAAAGAATTGAAGGCTATTGTGGAAGCGGATCCATCGCAAATCACGTCCGAGTTAGCTGTATGCTGCGATGTTAGTGATAGAACTGTTCTAATCCACTTGAAGATAATTGGGAAGGTGAAAAAGCTTGAAAGGTGGGTACCTCATGAATCGAGTGCAGCAAACTGACAAACGCGCGTCGACTGCTGTGTTACATTACTCAATCGACACAATAATGAAAGGGGTTTAAAATCGAGTCATGACCTGTGATAAAAAGTGGATCCTGTACGATAGTCGAAAACGCTCATGGCTCATGGCAAACGCAATGGCTGAACCAAGCGAAAATTGACTCAAAAAAGTTACTTGTAAGCGTTTGATGGACTAGTGCCGGTGTCGTTCACTACAGCTCTCTTAAATCTGGCCAGACGATTACGGCAGATGGCTATTGCCAGTAATTGCAAATCATGTTAGAAAATCTAGCTGCTAAACAACCGAGGTTGGTCATTTGCTATAGGCTACTGCTGCTTCAGGACAATGCTAGACCATACACTGCACAACAAACGGCTACCAAATTAAAGGAGCTTCAATTGGAATGTCTAACTAAGACATCCGCCGTAATCCCCGGACCTTGCTCCAACAGATTACCATTTTTTTTTTCAAATTATGGATAACTCCTTGCAAGGGAAAAAATTCAATTTCGATGGGGCAGTCCAAAGCGCTTCCAAAGATTTTATTGATTCCTGTCCGAATCGTTTTTTTAGTAAACAAGTCAATGAACTACCTATAAGATAACAATAACTTTGATTAAAAAAATATATTATGTTTAAAAAACTACTTTATGTTCCTCCTTTACAAAACGCCAATTTCATAATATGTAATGACTAATGACCCAATATAAAGTTTCAATATTCGACAAGAGCCTAAAATATAACAAAATATTATATTGCTACGTATAGCGTAGCTCGTGTTGTAGATGCGCTACGAGCCACTCGTAGCAGCTCTACGTGAACACGTATGCGTCTACGCGCAATAAAGTTCTTCAGTTTTTGCCACGATGTTACCTTTGAAACTTATGGCCAAGGAGTAATGTGAAATTTGGTACAACACGTTTGTCGGTATCTACACATTAGCAGAAAATAATATTATTTTTGTCATCTAAAGTGCCTGTTATATAATAATAATGGGTTATAACGTTACAACGTTGTCGCTTTTTTTTCTCAGAAATGTTATGTCAATTTGTAAAACATTTCCTCGACCATTAAAAGTTATTGTGAGATCTATTGCTTAATATTTTGTTATGGACTTATTATGTGTGAATAAAACGAAAATGCAATTAAAGTTCATAAAAAGTTACGCTCAAATTGATAAAGTCTCAGGTGCAAGTTGCAACTTAGCTTCTGAAAGATAACAGCGTTGAAGAGTTATATTAAAAGCTTAAAGTGCTTGCTAACTAATATTATAAAAGCGTGCTTGTATGTTTGTTTGAGATTTATCATAAACCGGTGAAAGTATTTGAACATAGGGTACTTTGTCCTGTATTAATTATTGTGCACTTCCAACTGAACATTAGAAGGGAAATCTGATTTTTTCAGTATATAAAGTCGCATGTAAAATCTTATTAATAAGTGTGTTTCATTCCACAGTCTAAACTACTACCATATTAAATTTTATCGAAATTTGTTCAGTAGCTTTAGCGTGAAAGAGTAACAAACATCCATCCATACATCCATCCATCCTCACAAGCTTTCACATATATATAATACTAGCTTTTGCCCGCGGCTCCGTTCGCGTAAATACGCTATCCCGCGGGAACACTACATTTTCGAGATAAAAATTATCCTGTCCTTTCCCGAGACTCAAAGTATGTTTATATCAAATTTCATAAAAATTAGCTTAGCGATTAAAGCGTGAAGAGGTAACAGACAGACAGACAGATAGACAGACGCACTTTCGCATTTATAATATTAGTATGAAAGTATACATTATTAGTGGTAGGATGTATGAGGAGTTTACTTGCAAATGTAAAAGTTGAGTACAGTAACATATAGTACACTAGCACAGCATCGGTCTACATAGTCGGAGAGCCGACGGCAGTGCTCCACGGCCCACTCGCGGTGCAGCACGCGCTATACCCAAAAAACCGGGAAACTTTTATTTTCTGAACTTTTATCTAGTCTAGATTAGTCGCTAACTCAGTCGGTTGTGAACTCTGTGTAGTAGTAGATTAGTTCTAGTCCTGTTGTCAGTAGCTGTAGCGGCTTTACGCGGTAAGTTCAAAAAGTTGCGATGTTATAAAAGTTTACGCAACGTAACGAGCTAATGAATGGTCATTATGTATGAAAGTTACTTTAAGCTTTGGCTTAAAATAGAGTAACAGTTTTTGTACCTAAACAAAATACCCAGCACTTTTATTTAAAAAAAAACCTTAATAACGACCACGTTATGCTGCGGCATTTGACGTGAAAATTTTTTACCTTCTTGAATTTTGCTCATCTTTTCTTTTTCTCGTAACTTTGTTTGAAACTTACGTTGAAATACCTGATTATGTTTTATTTTGAATAAATAATATGTAATTTATTTTGTTAATAAAATTTATATAATTGCTAATCTCTGATCTCAGACTATTTTTATGAGACAACGGTAGCTATCATTATACGCCTTTTATTTACTAACATTTATAATATTTTAATGCAATTAAATCTAAAAAACAAAATTGGATATCGTCAGTTTCTTTTTCTTTTAATAACGCTTGTAAAAATACCATAATGTTATATTAAAAGTAGTAATTACGACTTGAAAATGACAGAACACTTTTCTTCAAATCATTTTTTGCATTATCTTTCAAAGTAACTAATACTGCGATACCTACTATATTGCTGAGAACTACGTAAAAGTTTACGTACGTAACGTAACTCCAATGTTTACAGCAAGGAGTTATTTACTATCATAAAACTGAACATCATGAGTCGCGTGAAAATATAATTTTACAGATAACAATACATTTAAGGAAGTCATATTATCCTGACGTAAAATTATAATAATTTAATAACTAAATTGTTAATGTACGACGTCACAGCAACAATTGAATGCTTTGACTAAATATTGTTTAAATTTTCATAAATTTTCCGCGCCCGCGATTGTTCGAATCTTCGTTGTGGAATTATTATGAGTTTCATAAAGGAATAGAAAATAAAATTATAAACATTAGGCCGGGTCCACACTTGCCGTATTTCGGTGTCTTATAACTCGATCGCTGAGTATCGTGCTCGCTAGTTTGGATGATAGATTATACCCGCTAACGAAACACGCTGTATATAGAAATTTCAATTTAAAAATGTATATAAAAATCACACCGATTTCGATGACGGTGGTCGGTTTCATTGAAACCATGCCAGTTGCGCTAAAGTAATTGTTTGGTGCCCAAGTATATGCACAGTATACAAGAGCATCTCATAATCGAGAAGGACGGATAACCGACACGACTGACGAGAGATCAGGTGCAGGTCCGACTTTTTACATGCCTATCTGACGCATGGATCATCTTTCTTGTCAGACAATAAGGTGTCGATCAGCCTTCATTGTCCTAGCCAAATTTGGAAACAACATAATATTTTATTGTGCCAATGCGGGAATCAAACCCGAGTCGAGAGATGGCTCTAACCACTAGACCGTACGGAGTTCGGCAGGAGGATATGGTCACTTTTTTTTTCAATAATAATAATAATATCTATTTTTTTTTGTTTTATTATTATTATTTTTTTATTTTTTTTTTTATTTTTTTTATTATTTATTTAATTTCATTACAATTTTTCACAATCAGAGGAACACAATATATATTTATACAAAGTACACTGATAAGGGAAACATTGGCAGCCGTACTAGTATGAACTGTGTCACAGCTGCCTTTGTTTACAGCTCAGGTATCTCAATTTGTAATAACCACACAAAGAGTACAGTATAACCGCTAGCAAATAGTAACAAAATAAATATTAAAATAACTAAAGATAGTAGTAAAATATTTCATGCAGTAGATACATTAAACTTTAAATATTATGTTTCAATTAAAATTGTTATCATTCATTATATTATACAGATTTTGAGGTTTCAAGTACAATCCATCAAATTCTAAATAACATAAAGTTGTATAGTTTTGTAAAACTGGAATGAAACAATAACAAAATATAAATACATTAATATAAAAACAATACATTAATATAAAATCTATGGACGCTTCACACCACGTCAATCTGATCCCGTGGTAAGTTCTCGAAGAACTTGTGTTACGGGTACCAGACAACGGAAATATATTTAATACTTTTATACTATACACATATTTAAGATTTTTATTATATTATACACATATTTAATACACATCCATGACCCAGGAACACAGAATTTACTTTTTGTTCCTTCGGCGGGATTTGAACCCGCGACCCCCGGCTTGAGCACCAACACGCTAAACCAACTGAGTCACAGAGGTCGTCTTGATACTCGATAATCGAGTCCTATTTGATAGAACAGTGGGCCAAGCAGAAAAATTTAACAGCGACGTAAATGTTTCGTAACGAGTATTGAAAATCATATGAAAATCTGTCAATATGACAATTTAAATTTTCCTGTTTTTGACGAGATACTAATAAGGGTTTTTAAATTGGTGATATCAAACAGCTTTTTGATACAGGGATCATCGTGCTACCAAGCGCCGCCTGGTGACAAAAAAAGTCGAAAATTCTTATTAACCGTTTTTGACACCACTTACGTCACCAGACGACGCTTTTTGTGCGTTGGGTCTGCCTTTTAACGGCAGAAAAATCAAACACCCTCATTAAAATACGTTGGTTAACATGTACTATGCAATAAATCATTATATAGACTACTTGATATGATACGCCTGATACGTTAAGATACTACAAATGTAGTCCCACCCTAACAATGTTATTCTGTGTACAAACGGCTTATTCAAATACGTTGGTCAATGTGCGCTCCATTCTACTAATTTCGAAGTGAAAGTTCGTGAGGATATAAGTGTGGATGGATGGATGTTTTCTACAACTGCTAAATGGATTTCGATTAGATTTGATAGATACGGTAGTAATAATAATATCTACGGACGCTTCACACCACGTCAATATATGTTCCGCGGTAAGTTCTCGAAGAACTTGTATTACGGGTGCTAGACAACGGAAATGTATTTAATACAATTATAATATTTTACACATATTTAAGATTTTTTATCATACCGTACTAGTAAAACTTTTTTTGTTTCCTCAGCGGGTTTCGAACCCGCAACCACCGGCTTGAGCAACACACGCTTAACCACAGTCACACAGGTCATCGAAAATCCTAATAATTATATTATTAATGAAAATTAGTTTGAAATAATATTATAAAGGTTTCTGAACTAGCTGATAAATGAACTAAAAATAAATTCCATTAAGGGCTACGATGAACTCCATATTATTAGGTAAATACGAAATCACCCTTTCACCGATTCCTCGGTCTACTTGGTAGAAGCGAATTACTAATGTATATTGAAATAATTCAAATACCGCTAAAAGCACATCGGTGAACTTATGAAAAATACACCGAAACTGAAATGCATTTAGCGATTAAATTGCGGAACTGCACGCTCCGCTGCCCGCGCGGTGCCGCACGCCCCGCTGCCCGCGCGGTTCCGCAGCCTCACTGTCAATATTCATTAGCGGAATGTAAACAGCCAAGATGAAATGGAATATTACAATTCATTCATTCCAATATCACACGAATTCGACGTCGATGATTATAGATATCGAATATCCTCAGTAGGCGTAAAACATATTAAAAATCTGATTACATTCGTACATTTACTTAGCGTTAACTGTACGAATTAAATGCTGTTATCAGCGCAAGAGTCAAAATTGACCAATGACTGAATGAATGAATCCGTACTGACTTAGTACTTGGATAAATGTTAGTACTTTTACTTTAATAAGAGTTAAGAATATTAAATTTTAAGGATTTTTTTTATAAAATAAATCAAATGAAAATGAAATGTGTTTATTGCAGGTATAATAGACCCCTAGAATTTAAATTACAATAAAACTACAGTATCACATCACAATAAAATATAACCAGAAAAAAAAACAAATTAAATCATGCGTAGTAAATAAAATAAGAATTAAAATAATAAAATAAAATAATTAAAATTTATAAAAAATGCATAAAATTAGTAAAAACGATCGAAAAACCTGCCGACCAAATGACACGGACTTTTGCGGATTTATATATTCCACGACTTTCATAAGGAGCGTCTTCATGAGTCTTGGAGTTGGGAGATTCTGTAAACAATGCTTTTAAATATTGATTTTAATGTACCTTTTGTTTTTTCTGAGAATTTACTTATATTTTTGAGTACTATTCATATTATGTGCTATGAAAAAAAAATTGCCAACAGTTCTATTGTTGAATGTGAACCCTTATTCACACAGGGCCGGACATAGTCTACTTTTTATCGCAGAAAAATGTACATTTAACGCACACAAAGTCACGGGCAACATACATCTAGTTAAAAGTAAATTGTTCTAAATAACATAAGCTAGTTTAACATTACGATTTCGTACCGAGAAAAATTAGAGGGTACATGAAAGGAGTCGTGGTCATGTCTTAAGACGCTAAAGCAATATATTATTTTTATGTACAATTTGTACAATTGTACGACCTCTGTGGTTCAGTGGTTAGCGCACTGGCGCTCAAGCTGGAGGTTGCGCGTTCAAATCCCGCCAGGGACCAAAAAAGTTTTCTGTGTTCGTGGCTCCTACGAGTAGATATATGTGTATTAAATAATACACACATACATATAATCACGCCTTTTTCCCGTAACGGGGTAGGCAGAGACCACTTTTTGCCACTTGCTACGATCCTACCATACTCGTTTCGCTTCGTTCACTTTCATTCTTACCATCCATTCCTCCTCTTACATTCAACGTAGCGAAGCGGCTCTCCATGGTCCGCTTTTCACCTCCACGAGAAACGAGACGTGATGGGTGGTGAACCACATCGCCGCCATTTTGGATAATTAAATTATTTTTATGATTATCCATTGCGTTTCCACGGATTGCTGGAGTGGGTATGAATAGGGAAACGGAAGGATAGGTGGTGTGGAAAGGAAGATTGGTAAGTTAGAGTGGGAAATAGGAAATGTAGGATATTACCGCCCAGGAGGGCAAGGGATAGGACAGTAATAGCTAGGGAAGCCGGGGTCGCATACCCGTATACTATACCACAACTACCGGACAGGTAAGTTGGGATGAGTATCCCATGACATTATATTAAATAATATATGTATTATATTATAATAATAGAAAAACCGGCCAAGTGTGAGTCGGATTCGCGCACCGAGGGTTCCGTACAAACCTGTAGTGATTTTGTTACAGCTTAAAAGTATTAGAGACAAATATTTGATATGAATTTCAATTTAATATCTCTACGCGTTCATGAAGAAAGGGGTAGTAAGTTTAAAATTATTAAAAATATTCTTATTACATGGTATAACTAAAAATTTACGGTTTTCGCAATTTTTCCTTTATATGTGTTGCTATGTACCAAATTTCAAGATTCTGAGTTTATGGGAAGTACCCTGTAGGTTTTAATTTCCTTGCGAGTGTCAAAAATTTGCGGAAATTTGCGGCATAAACGGCTGTATCTTTTGATGGCGTTAACTTAGAAGTTTTATTTCTTAACAGCTCTAAGATACAGTAGACTTGAGTATTTGATGTAAATTCCAGCTTGATATCTCCAAGCGTTCCTGAGAAAAACGATCTTAACAGACAGACGGACGGACAACAAAGTGATCCTATAAGGGTTCCGTTTTTTCCTTTCGAGGTACGGAACCCTAAAAATTAGTATAAGTATAGTATAACAAGCCCGCAATACAAGTTCTTTGAGAACTTATCACGGGACCAGATTTATCTGGTGCGTCCATTGATACTATTATTATTATTAATTGTAAAAAGTATACCAGCACCTCCGCTTAAATCGGGCCGCAAAGCCGCGAAGCTCGCTTAGTATGAAAACGTTTTATAAGATAATATAATTACTGTGAAAGCTGGGCAAATATTTTCTCCCGAGCAAGCGGCGCCCATTACTTAAGGGTTGTTAGTTCTCTCCGTAATTTTTTCAACAAATACATTTGCTAAATTCATTCTACGTTCACGCTGATCCTATAATACAGCACCGTATTATAATATGTATGTTTCTTAGTTTTTCAGTTTTCAAAGCCCTAGAAAATGGGTTTCGTAGAGTCCTATTCTTTGTCTAAGCACACACAGCCCCTCGAACAATTTCATTAAGTGAACATAGCGAGGGACAAAAGTGAGTTAATAAATTTATTACTCCTTAAAATATGTTATTGTGAAACCGAAGACCATCTAACAATGTAAATTTTAATTAAAACGATAAATTTAATACAGCCGCGCCACCGGTTCGCCAGCTATGAATATGTCAGGCGCGCGACACAGGTCTACTATTAAGACAATAGTAATGCAGAGGTCGCCAACTATTTCCAACGCCCCTTCTAACTGTTATAAATTTTGACATCAGTGGAGCCATAAAGTTGAAACGTTACGTACGCGATTGAAATTAATAAACAGTTGATATTTTAAACTAAGGGTCAGGTCACACCGCGATGCTACGCTGTGCTCCATTTTTAAGATAGCTTTTCAAAATTTAAAATATACTACACAAAAATATATACACGTTTCTTATGACACCATAAAAGTAGTGAACTCATCGTTAGGTACATCTTCGGTAATAAAATTAAATTTTCAACTTATCCGTGTCACAAAAAAGCTTACCCGTTAACAATATTATTTTATTACACCTTATGTCGTCTCCTTAAAATCTGTCTTATCTAAACTTGACTTGAAATTAATTTTTATTCTTAAACTAGCTGTCCCGACACACATTGTTCTGACTTAAATATGGACTGAATCGGTCCAGTCGTTCTCGAGTTTACATGGAGGGACTCCCTCGGGAACGGCATAAAAAGTATCCTATGTCCTTCTTCTGGTTTTAAAATACCTCTTCACCTATTTTTAGCCAAATCGGTTCAGCCTCTTTTTTTTTCCTTTACAGTTTTCAGGTTAAATTTTTGGGATATTAATAGTGTAAATAACATGACATTCTTTTAAATAAATGTATAGATATCAGTCTGTAAAATATAATACCCGAAACATAAGTAGAGTGTCTTTACTAATTCACAAAATAATAATGAAATATAATTTAATAAGAATGTTATTTTACTATCCAGACTATTATTTATTACTTAAATTCAAAATTAAGTAAAAATTTTACCCCTTATAATCTCCATCCATAATATTCAATATGATACTTGACCTTGTTTTTAGGGTTCCATAGTTTATTTATGTCCTAAACGCTTCATAATTGTTTAGTTACACAAAACAATAATATATAACATTATTTTGAAACCTAAACACCTACAAAAATATTTTGAAAATACACTTTAAAAACCGCCGATAACACTATTGGTCATGTTGGTTGATAGATTATTATCTGTGCTGTGATGTCATACTAATACTATTTGTAATCTGTGCTGTAGTCCGTAGTAGTAAAATGGCGGTGTGATGTTCCGTTTGACGTTTTGACATAAATAAATAATAAGTAAATAATTTAAGAAAAAACATGGAAAATAATACTGGAAAACCGTTTCGAGGTAATTCAATATAGGGTGGAATTAGATGAAACAAAATACATAAATAATGACTTTATAAGATGTCATGAACCATTAATTTATAGAAACATGTTTCGTTTCACTACTACGTATGTGTTTACTGTGTTTGTATCATTACGTCTTTCTGGAAGTTGCTTCGAAGTGTTTTCATTAGTACAAATTAAAAACAAATATACATAATTTTAAATAAACTTTATTTATCAATCTTAAGTTTTTAATTTATGATATCGCTAGAATAGGTACGTTTTCCTAAGCCAAGTACTATAAAGGAAATACTCCTTCAATGTTTGAAATTAAATATGAGTCAAGCAGTAGACGTTCGGATTACGCTGAACGTAAATAAAGAGAACGAAAGAACACATACCTAATACTATTTTGGCAGCCTATGTATGTGTATAAGTTTGTTCTATCGTAGCGCCTAAACTACTGATCCAATTTTAATGAATGAGGTGTCAATAGATTTTTATAGCAGCCCAGGTAACATAGACTATTTAATATAGTACGCAAGTCTTCTACACGTAGTTGGGTTATAGTTTTTTCATAAAAATTGTTATTATTAATGTTATTTATTTACCGTTCAATAAAATACATTGGAACTTTAACTTTTTAAGCTTTTAATTGAAACCAAATTTAAACTTTTTGGTTATGTTTATAATAAATTAGATCTAAAAGGTGTATAATTCATAATTTTGAGTGTGTACATTCCGTAAATCATTCCGCCAGTTTAGGGGCCGCACACTTGTGGCCTGCGCCGAGTGCTACAAGGCGAGTGATACCAGGATGGCGCGGGTGTAAAAACTAATTCGCAACCCTCCTAATAAACCCACGACGGGTTAACCCCCGATGTATCACCTCGAAACGTCACTCGCACACTATACGATTATTGGGCTATTTATGTAACTTTGGGGTTAACACTAACTCATTGTCAGCTTCTGTACATTTGTATTGTCGGACGCAAACCCTTTCGTAGTAATAAAATTTTAATGACAGAAATTAGGAACAAATTTTTTATTGCGTCTTATCAAAATGATACGAAGAAAAGATATAATCTACAGGGCATAATATTATATTACAAAATCCGAACATAGGTTTTCGATATACACAAACCTAGAAGTACCAAATTTTATTAAAATTATATTTTAAATTCAAAGTTAAATGTTTCAATACATCGAGCATAACAACCGTTTACAGAAGACCACGGAAGCAAATGGAGTGCAAAAAGTCACACCAGCTCACTGCCAGCGGTCACGGAGGGTGGGGTCACGGGTCACGGTCCGGTCACATCCACTGAATAAGTTTGAATATATTGTGTAAGCCGCATATTATGTACAAACCACTTTTGAACGGTATTGCCATAGAAATAAGATCGAATTAAAGTCACCAGGGCCTTTAGTCGACTTTACATGTATGGGATTTGACAAGGAGACATGTCACTTAGCGATTACTTCTGTCAAATCCCATACATTTTTGATTTCGAGCTTCGCCATCGGAATTATAGAATGCATCTTGACTAAAGGCACAGGTTTGTAGGCGTCTGTACATTGTTACGATCGAAAAATTTTTTTCCCAATTTCTAGTGAAATTTTTCTTATTGTATATGGTGTACGAATTATTAACTTTACTGAGTGCCTGTTTCATAATCTACAAATAATATATCAGTTAATAATGTCAGTTAGCTTATTTGCAAGTTTCGTCTCTGTCGCTCCGTATAAAGTAAGCAGTGACAAATCCTTCGGATTAGCTATTCGTCACTTACTAGGCGATTGTGAATTTTGTCTAGACATGTTCTACATTTACAGGTACAATAAGTTTATGCTTATTTGGAGTATTTCTATCGTGGTTTCTACTTTTATTTCTGAATAGGTTTACATTTTTAATATAATATACATTTGATAGAGCATAAAGCTCATTTCTGCAGCACAAATAAAGTATTTATATCTGCAGCATTGCCCCAAAGTAGAATGCCATAGGATATTATACTGCTGAAGTAACTGAAATATACATGCCTTGCTGTGTTTTCGTTAGTAAATTGTATTATTTTCTCATTCCAAATGCTGCTAAACTGAGTTAATTGGCCAACTCAAAATGTTGGCAAAACTGTGTACCTACTCTCTACAGTATTATTATATTAATCTCACATTTACGAACCTTTACCTAAGAACATCGCGATACATTTTCTTTTAATCTTTTCGAGTCAAAATTTTGTCAAGGTGAAACGGCGCGCCGTGTTAGTTCACGGTACGGCAACGTCACCGAAGAACCGTGCATAATATTACAAGGCACGGCGATCTGACATCAAGTGTCACGACGTGTATCTTTACGACAACGTGTATTTACACGTTATGTTAACATATCGTGTCGCCAAACCTCACCGTTTGACGTTGATGACGTCGTGACGTGTACACGAGGGCAGGTCGTATGTCCTATAGTAGTCTAGCTGAAATAACAACGATCTCCATGTGACATCATTTTTTTCCGGAAATGCAACCAACACTTAGCCCTCGACTCCACGAGAGTCTTTTCGTGGGAACGTAGGCTTAAGGGTTCAAAAGAAGATTATCCCAGGCAGTGTAATAATATAGTGTTGATTGCTCGCACCTGCCCCTATAAATTCCGCCCAAGAACAGCTCAATTGGAGCGGAGATATATGCGGGTGCGGAAAAAACGTAACGAACCTCGTAGATAAGCGGAATTGTGGATTTGAATTTTATCTCACGGAAGATATCGTTTTTTCTGATTGCGTTCGGAAATTTGTTTGTTTCCCATCATTATTGGTGTCTTCTTGTTATCTTTTTTAACCACCATGTTGAATATAGACCTGTATTTTTCCAGAAAAAATTTACAATCACAAAAGCATCTACAGTAAAAATATTTTTTTTTATGAAATATGGGGGCAAACGAGCAAACGGGTCACCTGATGGAAAGCAACTTCCGTCGCCCATGGACACTCGCAGCATCAGAAGAGCTGCAAGTGCGTTGCCGGCCTTTTAAGAGGGAATAGGGTAATAGGGGAGGGTAGGGAAGGGAATAGGGTAGGGGATTGGGCCTCCGGTAAACTCACTCACTCGGCGAAACACAGCGCAAACGCTGTTTCACGCCGGTTTTCTGTGAGCCCGTGGTATTTCTCCGGTCGAGCCGGCCCATTCGTGCCGAAGCATGGCTCTACCACGTAAATAAAATAAAATGTGTTTATTTCAGGTGTCATATACCCATAAAGTTTGACTTATAATTAAAATACAATATATAATATAACATCACAATAAATATTCAAAGACAATTTAATAATTTAAATCATGTGTAAAAATAAATTATGAATTAAAATAAATCAATAATTAAATTTTAGAAAACGTCATGGCGAGAAATTAAAGTAATTAAATTAAAACAAATAAATTAAAATTACCATTAAAAAGTTAAAATCATAAAATAGAAAACAAAATAAAATAAAAACTACTCGTAATATGTCAAATTGTGATGTTGCAACTACCTCTATATCAGGATATGTTTGTTACAGCAGTGCCTGATATAGGGGCAGTCAAGTCTGTCTGCTATCATGGCCAGCACCGTGTTGGAGCTGGCCCGCACTCTGCGCACGAGGGACGCGCATCTTTTGCGCATGATTGCATAAAAGCAATCAGTGCGCGCCGCGGCAAACATGCCCGAAGCACTGCAGAAACGGGGCAGCCCCAGCACGGCTCTAAAAACGGATGAATTTGATTGAATTGGACACGGATGGCGCTGTATGCCCGCTGCGTATAGTCGGCCCACAGAGCGCAGGTGTACATCGAGGTGCAGTACGCACATGCGTTATTTACTGCACCTGTACACAATGACAATTAGAGAATTACTATTATAATAGAATTATACAATACTACTATAATAAATATGAAACTGTTAGGATGAGTGGATGGATGCTTGTGACTCTTTCACGTGAAAACTGCTAAATTAATTTTGTTAAAACTCTTCAGTAATATATTATCTTAATCCATCAGAAAAGTGACTAATTAATTGGCTATAAGTTATAAAGATTTCGTGTAAAACCCAATTTAACGTGGGCTGAGGCCGCCGAAAATATAACCATGATTATTATTTTTAAACAAAAAATTAAACCGACTTCCAAAGTAAAAATACACAAAAAAGTATGAAATAAAACTTAATCTCTAAATAATTCTCCTTTCAAATTCGGCTAAAATTTTTACTATTTCTCCATTCAATCTTCTTAATTTTGAAATCGGTACCATCCCAAAAAATATTCTACAATATTTTATAGAACTTACGATCATATTTGCAGGTACCGACTTCAAAATTAATAAGACTGAGTAGAGAAATAGTAAAAATTTTAGCCGAATTGTGAAACGGCAGAGTAATGTTCAAAGATTAGTTAATGTGTTAGTGTAAAATACTATGAGAAATACCTTTTATATCATCATAATCTGATGATGTATGGTGTGATAGTGGCGATGATGATGATGATTACTCTTACTGACAGGGTGGCACATGCTTGCAGTTCTTTAAACAACGCCGAAATCCCCTAACAAGTATCTATAAAGAGTCAGGAGTTCTGTTCTGTACTTTTGGATCCAGGGTATACCTTGGAGCAAAGTCTTACTTTTTGGTAGCATATGCTTGAACTACTTTAGAAAAAGTCAAAATCACCATATGTGTCCATATAAATTTCGAGGGGTTCCATCGAATGCTGATCCATCAGGAACCCATCATCAAGTCACCACTTTGATATCAAAAGAACCAATTTGGGATTACACCCTATACATCACAGAAAAAAATTTGAAAATCGGTTTACAGGCGGCGGAGTAATCGTTGAACATACAAAAAAAAAATATATATATATATATATATATATATATATATATATATACAGCCGAACGTATAAACGCCTCCTTTTTTGGGAAGTCGGTTAAAAATCGTAACTAGCTTAAAAATATATGAGTAACGTTGAAAATTTTACCGTCGCTACCATTAGTATTGTACCACTTTTTGACCGTTATTGCCATAAAAAAGAAATCTAAAAGTTTCGTCGACCACTGTAAGTTTTCACCGGGTTTCGCCGACCGCTGTTAGTTGCTCCACTCAACAAGTTGCAAATTTCCCGATTTATCGCATTTTTTTAAATTTATCACCATAAAATTATCAAACTGTAATCCATTCCATCTTGAAATCCTGATCATCATCACATTTCCAATCAGACGATTCAGACAAGTCGAATATCCTATTTGCTGCATCTCGATGTTTCCTCCCGACTGCGCACAGTGTTGCCAGCGCAGTGTTGCCATCAATCTGTCCGTGCCAAGAGATCGATTGATTAATTGCCAACGTCCAACGTTAATTACGACACGTAATTTGAATCCTGTTAATATTTTGATAAGAGCCAACTACGGACGTACATCACTGGGTCATCGGCGTCAGCATGATTACATACATTATTTTGATCGATTGCTCATTTCCCTCTAGTCTGTTGTAGTTAAGTTTGAAGTGAATCATCAGCACATTAACCAATATCGCTTAGCACCAGTTCACACTGAAACGAGATGACGCGGCCCTGCATTTTTTATGATAGCCATTAAAATTGAACTTTATTCACCACAAGAGAAGATACACGTTTAATTGCAAGTCGCAAGAGTTCGAATATCGAACTAAAGCGATATGCATAGCGCGGTGTCGCTCTTGCAATGAAATGTGAAGCTAATAGATATAAAAAAATGCAGTGGCTCATCGCGTATTGTCTCGTTTTGGTGTGAGATGACCCTAAAGCTCCGTTTTCCGAGGACAACGTTGTCGTCATATAGCGACCGTAAGCGTCATATAGCGACCGTAAGCGTCATACAGCGGTCAATGAACATTTTCTATGTAAACAAAATGGCGTCATTTCAGAGAGCGTTTCCAATGATTACAAATTGCCGCTTTATGTTGGCAAGGCTATCTTAGTAAATCATTTAGGCCATGGTGTTATGCACCAATTGAAGTAAAAGCCATTCAGTCAGGTCATTGTTAAATTTTGACACGTCGCTGATTGACACTCACTTTAATTTTAACGCGAATAAACTATAGTCATCAAGGTAACCGTAAACAAGTGACTCCAGGACCCAGGCATACTTGTTAATGGTTATCTCATAACGTTTACAATTATTTCAAATTTCCAAGGATAAGTTATTGATGATGAAATATTCAAACTTCAAAACTTTATTAGCACTAAGTAGGTAAAATGTTAAAAGTATTGACAGGACAAACTTAGTAAACTTGTTGAGGCGCTTACTAAAAATTAAATAATTCCAATTTTTATATAATTCTTTTTTTAATTAAATTTTTATATTATTAAGTATTTCAGTGGTTCAGATTGTTCGCCATGCTTAAGTAATGATTTGAAAGTAATAAATGTCAATATTTCGACATATTATTATGTGAAACAAAAAACTCGTAACAGGCAGAAGCAAATGCCAGACCTTCGCATTACCTAGTATTTCATTGTTTAAACACAAATTTCTCAATAGAAAAACCCTTAGGTACAATAAAAACCTCCTAAAACGGAGGCAAACCTGCGCCGTATATCAGGGATAGTGAAAATAGCAATTATTCCGTTATTTATGTACTGGGGTAACGATTGCCGGCAATTTATCGCGCGCGTGAATATTGCTCTTAAAGTCTCGATCACACGTATTCGATTTACAGGAAAATGGAAATTTTCAACAAAATTTACCTGTTCACACATAACGCACGCATGCAATGCAAGGTACTGGCATGTGTATAATAATATTGTGTGTTAGGGGAAACTAAAGATAGGATATGTCGTACATTTGATACAACAAATCTTCATACAATAAAAATTTACGCCACCTTGGTTTTCACAATACTTCAAATGTCAGCCATCTTATTTCACCATATATCTCAAATGTTAAAATGGCCCTAAATCTCCAAAAGTGGGGAGAGTTTTCACCTCAACATGCCTCGTCTATAACTTAATATCATAAATGGTCTTAATTTTTTGTCGATATTTTTGTCGCCTGCAAAGCGGAATGGTGTAGTTGATGCTTTATAGCCGAATGCGTGTTTGTCTTCGTTAACTCCGTATGAATTATTAAAATTTCAATAAAAATATAAAATATAAAGTTGCTGAATAAAGATATATTTTTGCAGTGCTGTATATATGGTCTGGGGTTTTATTTCGATATTGGCAAATCTGTTTTTCGGATACAAAATTGATTAGGTTATATTTTTGTATTTATGGGGTTTTATTCGTCGTCACCATCTCGTTGCAAAAAAAAAATTCAACTTTTTCAAAAAACTACTAAACTATTGCACTGAGAGTAAAGGAGTTTAGTATTTTATTTTAGCAAACGTCCTCTTCTATCGTTGTAGAACAAATAATAAGAAGTTATAACAATTTGAAAAAGATGATTGATTGGCTGGCCCCCTGCCTGAGATGATACCAACAAATTGTTATAACTTCTAAACTGTTGCACTAAGAGTAAAGGGGTTTGTATTTTATTTTTCACAAAAAGCAAATAATTTAAAAATAAACAAAAACTATATTTTTTTAATTAACTTTTTTTGTTTTTCTGTTCAAAGAAAATTAAATCATAGTGATTGTGAATTATTATCCACATGATTAGCTATCAAATGAGACCTTTTTTATGTTCCTAGGACATTTACATGAGTAGTGGTGGTCGAATTAGTACGAGAGCCCGGGTCTGGGTTACCAAAAAACAAAATGGCTACAATTTTACAATCGTGAGAGAAAAAAAAATTGAGGGGCAATTTGTCGATAAAAAATGCCATATTTTTACCACTAAAGGCTCCGATGCAGCTGTCGGGACACATTGTATAATAAATAAATAATAATCGGAATCTTAGAAACGGCTGCAAGTATTTCCATGAAATTTAGTATGCAGGGATTGTAGGATTTTTGATTGATTTTAAAATCGATCTAAGTCTACCCCTGAAAAACTGCGCATTTTAAAACTTGATATTATGTTTTTTCTTTCATTTTTAATAAAATATATGTGCGATTTCGATTTTTAAAGGCCAAATCCGGTTGGCGGCATGGTTAGCGTTGGACTTTTCGCGTTGTTGGTAAATTGGTGTACTGGTTTCGAATCCCGGCCAGATGTATATTTTTATAGTTCTTTTTATTTCTTCTTATTTTATATTTAATTATTTTATCAGTCTACTAAAACTCTGAGCAAAGCTCTGTCTCCCAGGACTATAATTAATTATTATTTAACGTACTACAAATACGTTATGTTATAATACTCTACTAAATTTTTCCCTAAGGCAAAGAACATAGGTATTAGGTATATTACTAATGTACCTAAGAGCACAATATTTGTAACGAATAGGCTTCCTTAGTATCTAGCAAGATTCAATGATAGATTTATACGCAAGTGAAATAAAATAATTAAATAACGTAATATATTTTTGAGTTAAAACTTGAAAGTTTGTTCAAAATAGTCATTCAAACAGTCAATACACAAATACACAAAGGATTTAATATAGCGGAACTGTATGCATCACGTCTCATATCAAAAATATCGCCGGTTCGATGCCCGGCGACTGCCTAGTGGAGCGGCAAACGGACCGATCCCCGTTATATTTCAGTCGCAAGATAAATTTCATGGAAAAAATGTTTCAAATTGTTTGTAATATTTTTTTATAGGCGTATGCACTATGCATGTTACGCGGGCCGTCTTTACTTAGTTTTTAATCCTGCTAATATAATATTATAAATGTGAAAGTTTGTGAACATCCATCCATGTTTGTTACTCTTTGACGCAAAAACTACATAACGAATTTCGATGTAATTTGGCATGGTAGTAGTTTGAGCTCTGGATTAAAACATAGGCTACTTTTTATCCTCAAAAATTATAATTTAAAAAAATTAAAAACCCGACTGCGTAAAAAGTGAACCAAACTAAGTAGGTACATAATTAAAACTGAAAAGAAAAAAACAAGCACTTAGATATCCGGTGGTCTAGAATTCTATAATGGTTCACTTTTTACGCAGTCGGGTTTTTAATTTTTTTAAATTATAATTTTTTATTTTATACTTTTTAGTTATGAGTACCTAGCTAGCTATTTACCAGACTGGATTTCCGTGAGAATGGTTGTTACGCAACTTTAAATCGATATAGATCCTAAACGGTCAGTCGAATCGAAAAATGTTGAGAGAAAACTAACAATTTGTTGTGTTGTGTACGTGGTAGAGCCATGCTTCGGCACGAATGGGCCGGCTCGACCGGAGAAATACCACGGGCTCACAGAAAACCGGCGTGAAACAGCATTTGCGCTGTGTTTCGCCGAGTGAGTGAGTTTACCGGAGGCCCAATCCCCTACCCTATTCCCTTCCCTACCCTCCCCTATTACCCTATTCCCTTTTAAAAGGCCGGCAACGCACTTGCAGCTCTTCTGATGCTGCGAGTGTCCATGGGCGACGGAAGTTGCTTTCCATCAGGTGACCCGTTTGCTCGTTTGCCCCCTTATTTCATTAAAAAAAAAAAATGATTTTTAAATACCTATTCAACGATACCCCACTTGATATAGTTTGTTGACTTTCATTTTTTTCATTTTCACAATATGGCGTCCAGTAGTCGCCATATTGAATTTTCACTAACGTCATGTCTTTAGTGACACTCGCCGGACTAAGAGGAATCGATTGACGTATGAATCATAAAAATCGGCCCAGGCGTTTGGTCTGTATAGTGCTTCAAAGGAACATACATACATACATACATACATAGGCTGATAAACACATTACCACTCCTTTGCGTCGCGCAGTCGGGTAAAAAAGTACAGTGTTCCCGTGAGATACTGTATTTACGCGGGCGGAGACGTAGGCAACAGCTAGTGTTTTATGTAAATAAGTAATAATAACTATTATGGAAAATGAATTCCTTAGTTACGTATATAGTAGTGCTATATAGGTTATATACTAATTAAATTAAGAAAAATGTAACTTAATAAAAACCGGCTATATGTGAGTCGGACTCGCGTACTTAGGGTTCCGTACCATTATACCAATATTTTACGTTTATTATTTAGTTAGTTTTGTACAAAGTATCTATAACTCCTAAACTAACAACGATAACTAGATAAGCCTTCAAAGTTCATGACGTGGAATAACCATCACGAATTTTTTCAGACTTTTCGAGTCAGCCGTTAAGCTTTTACCCGAAGCCCTATTAAAAAAAAAAATGCACTGTAAAGTTGAATATCTCGCAAACAGATAACTAAATCAAAAATCGTCTTAATAACTTCTCAATGTTTGTAAAACACCTAACACTATGAGGTAGACGTGAGTAAAAGCTTACCCCAAAAAAATAAATAATTAGGAATACAGTTGACGTAAAGGCCATCCATGCAATTTCCCTCTAAGCGCTTAAATTTTAAAAAAGCTTATCGAGCTCAAAAATAAAAGTGCTTCTAAAAATGTTAACTGATAATTTTCTTTATGCAATTGAAGGTAATCGATGCAGTTTTTATGTCCTTTGAAAGAATCAACAACAAAAAATTTTTTGATGAAAAATTTCGGGGTAATTCCGAAAAAAAAAAAAACACTTTTATCAGTTTTCTTTCCTTCACGATATCTCTCGAACGAATCAACCGATTTTGACCGGATTAGGGACGATCGACGTGGTTTAAAGTTAAGAGCTGATTAGTTTTTGGAGTTGATCGATAAAGCCGTTTAAAAGTTATTAAAAAAACACTTAAAAAACCGTTTTTTTTTCACGTAGTCACGGGCTTCCCATACCATGACCTCAGAACGTCGAGATCTGATGAGAATTCGATTTTTTCAAAACAGGGTAAAACCAATAACATTCAAATTTTTGAAAATCTTAGATTTTCTTAGCGGGGAGGAAAAAAAGTGTGTGTCAGGTGCGACAAACGACTGGAGTTTACTCTAAAAAATAAAATTTGATCCCACCAAAAACATTTTCATGTAAAGTGATGCCAAGATGATATCTAATAGCTTTTTGACAGTGCGAGTTATATGGTATCGCCTTGGCATCACTTTACATGAAAATGTTTTTGGTGGGATTTCACTTCTTTTTGAAAGACAATTTTCAGACCTCTAGAGTTAACATTTACATAGTACGTCTCTTACAAATTTTCATCCCCTATTTTAAGGGGTTGGAGGATAAAAGTTCCAAGTTTGTCAATTTTTATGTTGGTTATGTGCTAAAACTAGCTTACATACCAAATTTCAGCTTTCTATGACATCCGGAAGTACCCTATAATTTTGTTGATCATCAGTGAGTCAGTGACGAAATCAGTGGTTTTTAGATATCAATAAAATCTAAATTATTAGACCTATATAATCAAAACTTTACATGTTTCATTAGTCCAATACTGGGAACATATCCTGAAAATTTTGTGTATCTGGTATAATCCAAACCCAAGTTATGAGGGTTCAAAATATCGACGAAACGCTTCGAGAAAAGGTAGTCTGGTAGTGCCCTTGCGCTTCGCTTAGCTCGTCTTGGCGGGGCACTACCGTGCTCTCAGATGTGCAATGTAATAATTATGTCACCTATAAAGGTGCATGTATCAGGAATTTTGTACTATTATTAATAATAATTGTAAGTTGAATGTATACCTACATGTGTTCCTATCTAAATAAATAAAATAAATAAATAATAAAGTGCGGTCGCGATGTTAGCCGAATATGCATCTTCGGCTCATCATCATCGTGTGACACCGTATCGTGTGACCGTATGACATCGTGAATTCGATTTTACTCCCATAGATTTTCGTACACCGGTCTTATACTCGTATATGAATATCATTTTTAAGGAGTAAACTCCAAAAATATTTTTATGATTTTGTTTTAGCACTTTGTTGACGTATCCGATATATACTCATATCCGTGCAAAATATCATCTTTCTAGCACTAACCATTTGGACGGTAAGCCAAAGACGGGCTGACGGTCGGACATGACGAAACCATCGTTTACAACCAAGAGTTCGGAGCGTGAACTACGGAACCCTAAAAATAGGCTTACCTACTTATGTCTACTAATAGGGTCATAATAATAAAAAAAAATTTAAAAAATGATAAAATATTGACCATAACATTTTTCTGTTACAGGTTGTAAAGCGGTGTTTAATATAAGGTATGTATCTCATACGGTAAAATTTATTAGATTATAATAATAAGTATTATGTTAACAATCAAGGTCTTCGAAAAACTTGTCGTGAAATATAATAAAATCTATTTTAAGTAAGCTATTTTAGCTAAAAGTCAGATAAGCGATAAGATGAGCGAAAAAAGCAATTTGAAAATGAGCAATTCATATATTATTATTATATTACTTGCTGACCTGGTAAATGTTGTTTAAAAAATGGATTACGACCGATTTTCAGACCTACTGAATATGCATAAAATTTTTCATAAGAATCGGTCAAGCCGTTTCGGAGGTGTCCCCGAATACTATGATACGAGAATTTTATATAATATTAGCGACCCGCCCCGGCTTCGCACGGGTACAATGTATATATATCTGTATAACCTATGGGTACAATACTGATACTAATACTGCGGCTACCTCATAGATCTAAACTCGCCCTCCCGCACGCACACCCCCGCCTTGGTGACGCCTACTTCGCAATGGGCCGTGGAGCAGAAATCGTAATATTTTAATTTCGCCATAACTTCAAAACCAAACGTCCAATTTTAATCATTCAAAGACCAAATATTATCTACATAAACTGTAATTAGTGATAAAATAATTTATTTTGATAAGGATTAATATCATGAGTAAAATAAACGCGTTTAAATGTAGTCCAAAAAAATATCAAGATTTCTAAATAAAAAAATTGTTGTTGTGCCTCACTCGACATAGATAGGTATAGTGTTTTGCGGACTTTTTTGTAGATATTTATAAGATCTACAATTCTTTAGAACATTTTATGGTTCTATCTTTTATGGTTTAGGCAGCGTACGCAAAATAAGTAACTTTTCTGGTTGATTTTTTTACACCTTGTGTCCGAAAACCCCAAATATCTTACGGAACCCTATTTTTTTCCAAAATAAAATTTAGCCTATGTTACTCGTGGATAATGTAGCTTTCGAATGGTGAAAGAATTTTTGAAATCGGTCCAGTACTTTTTGAGCCTATTCGTTACAACCAAACAAACGAAACAAACAAACAAACATACAAACAAAGTTTTCCTCTTTATAATATTAGTGTAGATTAGATTCATAATATTACCTGTATTATTATAATAAAATCAATAGCAAGTTTACGGATACTCATATTTTCCTAGTGTGATACAAATTATTTTCCTTACTGATTACCTATTTCATCAATCTATCTATCAGTGGCGAAGGCTGGTTCTTCATAGGGAAGACCTAGCCTGTATAAGGGAATTAGATGAGAGTCTTCAAATAGTAAGTGGTAAGTAAAGCCGATAGGAATGGAGTTGTAGGAATCCCACGCCACTGCTATCTATCCTCAATATCCCTATGGGGCATCATGCTAGACTACTCCGAGTCGGAGAAACAATACGATGATCATTATTACTACTGAGAATAAACAATAAATTCGCGGAGAATTTCTCGTAGACATAAGAGGTGAACTCAGTAGCTACCGGCTTGGCTAAACGTGCATCGGATAAAATTTATATCCCCAGTTTATCTCTAAAAGATTCTATGCACCGCATGCAAGCTCATTAAATTACAACTCTATCTTTTAGGCTGTAAGGTTGTGTATCTACTAGCGACAAGTTTATCTGCATTGGTATAATTTGAGAGCATGCATTTAATAGTTTAGTGGGTAGTAAACAAATCAAGTACGAAAAGTGTTCGGTGACACCACTTTTGTAGTTTGCAGTTTTACAAACCAAATAGATTGATGCCCATGGCTGTACAATTTTTTTTAATCCCTTACCGCCGTCCGAATTCTGTCAAGGAACAAAAAAAATGTATTCCTGTCCTAGGTCATAGATGTGTACATTAGTTATGTGTAAAATATCATCGAAATCTTAAAAATACATTGTATCATATGAGAGTATTAAATATATTTATGTTGTACGGTATCCGTAAAACAAGCTCTTCGAGTACTCAGTACGGGACCAGATTGACGCAGTGTTAAAGCGTCCATAGATATAATATTTATCTGTCGAGTAATTCTCGCACACTCGGAAACCATTACGTGAAATTTGGTGAACCTCGTTTCCGTGAACAGTAGAGTAAAGGAGTACTAAATACCGTACTGAGTATTAAGTGTGAGTTTTTCTGTTCGCATCCGATCGTGAGCGCGTTTAGCGTTTGCTAGGAATTTGTATGTGATTAAACCTAGTTGTAAATGTGACAACTAGATGGCGCTGTGCAGAGTGCTAACTCTGATCCGCCTTACCTAATATTAAATTATTGAAAAATATATAGCCAGGAGTTGTCACTCATCACATCCTTACATCAGAATTTAATGCAGAAAATATTTGTAAATGCACAAATGTTAATAAGACCTAGATCTCGTTGATAACATATTCTAGTATTCCATTAAGCCGGTTGCGGGCACGTACAAGCGCTGCTAAGCGGTATTTATTAGTAGAGGCTCGGCATCCGCGATACAGAGTAATCCCCTATTTGTTACCCGACTTGCTAATTCTGCGCCTCGCGTACCTCTGTTTATTGTTACTCTGTGCTTACAGAACTGTTTTATATTGGGAATTATCTAAGTCTAATCTTTTAACTTTAAGTTGATCATCCGTAGATTATAGATAGTAGGGAATATGCATAGAACAGTAAAATATACATAAAACAATAATTTAATGATACTAGACTAATAAAACCCGCCCAAGTGCGATTTGGACTCTTGCACGAAGGGTTCCGTACCGTTATCTATAAAAACGGCAAAAAGTATTTCTGCTGTATGAGAGCCCCCTTAAATATTTAATTTATTTAGTTTTTAGTAATTGATTTGTTGTTATAGCGACAACAGAAATACATCATCTATGAAATTTTCTATGAGACATATTACGACATACGAACAATCTCCGTAAAAAGTGCAGTTTAACCGTTTTACCCTTTGGGTACGGAAACCTAATAAAGTTCCTTTTAACGATCGTTTCCATCCTCATTAACGGTCAGGGCAGAGTTTCTAGTTTCTAAGGTCCTACGCAACTTAGTCCTACCACTGTTATTTTTTATTGTTAAATTTCAAAGTTTGTGAGAATGAATAGACGTTCGTTACTTAATTGCGGCCCGTTTTAATAAATAACCTATCTATCCATATCGTTAGAAACGTTAAATTTGTACCGCAAAAAACCGGCAAATGATTGAATGACGACGCCTAAAAACAGTAGATGAACCTCGCGGTCGTCCGAAGACTTTGGTCGACAATGACGAATTAAAGGCGATTGTGGAAGCTGATGATACACAATCTACGGCTGAATTAGCAGCAGCTTTTGACGTTAGCGTTAAAACAATATTGGTTCATTTGCGTCAAATTGGCAAGTTAAAAAAGCTTGATAAATGGGTGCCCCACGAACTCAATGATCACCAGCGCAAAGTACGTGTCGAGACGTGACTTGCACTGCTCAACAGACACACAAATGAAGGAATTTTGAACCATATTGTTACCTGCGATGAAAAATGGATTCTGTTTGATAACCGCAAGCGCTCAGCAAGTTGGTTGGATGATCCTGGTTCAGCACCTAAACAATGCCCTAAACGAAAACTTACCCCTAGAAAAGTAATGATACCCTTGTTTGGTGGTCTAGCGCCGATGTGATTCATCACAGCTTCTTACCAAACGGGGTGAGCATTGCTGCAGATGTGTACCTACTGTGAAGAACTGAACACAATGATGGAGAAGCTGGCACATCTCCAACCGGCATTGGTCAATCGCTCGTCTCCGCTGCTCCTGCACCACAACGCGCAACCTCATACTGCACAGCAGACGGTCTCCAAGTTGCAAGAACTGGGGTTGGAAGCTCTCCGTTATCCGCCCTACTCACCAGACCCTGCGCCTACAGACTACTACTTTTTCCAGAATTTGGATAACTTCTTGGCGGAAAAAAATTCAATACCCGAGAGGCATACAAAAAAAAACAAAATAAAAAAAAACATAAAATGCTATGCTTTTCATACAAAATGCTTTTGAATAATTTTTTGCCTCCCGTCCAGCTGATTTCTTTAAGAAGGGCATCAATAAACTGCTACTGCGTTGGCAAAGATGCATTGATTGCATGGGTGATTACTTCGATTAGGTAGTACAAATAAAAAATACACGAAAAAATTCGTTTAAATTTTTTCATACAAAATGGCAATTTCATAGGTAAGGACCTAATATAATTTTTACGTAGAATTTTTAATAATTCGTCAAGTTTTATAACACTAGTTGAAAAGTTTAAAGTTCACAATTTTGGCGTTCTCCTACCAATACTTTGTAGAACACCACGGCCGAGTGATGTCAGATAACCAGAAGACTGATGTCGGGGTATTGAAGCATCAGTCCGTCATCTGTCACACGGGAGAGACACGGGGGGGTGACACAGGGGGACGCATACGTCACTGCACTAAGCGGATGACTAATGTCGAGGTACAGGTGACTGCCGACCTGGGATACGGGGTCAACTGGCGTGAAATCATGATAAGATGAAACGTGACAACAACCTATCTTGCTACTATCATGACATCTATGGCTCAGTGGTTGAGCTCAAGCCGGAGGTTGGAATCCCGCCAAAGGAAAAAAGTTTTGTGTGTTCTTGGGTCATGGATGTGTATTAAATGTGTATAATACAATACAAATCTTAAATATGTGTATAGTATAAAAAGTATTAAATATAGTTCCTATGGACACTTTCACGTGTCCATAGATATTATATTATTTTACTATTATAAATGTGAAATTTCGTAAGGATGGATGGATGGATGGATGGATGGATGGATGGATTGGATGGATGGGTGAATGAATGTTTTTTAATCCTTAACGCAAAGCGGAGCCGTGGGCAAAAGCTAGTATTAATTTAATAGCTCTCCACACAGATTTCGGTCACGATGGCCGGTTTTGTTGTCCAGTCCACCAGTCCAGCTAGTGGAGCTATTTTATGGCGCCCATATGTGTGCGCAACACACAAGAGCACTCTCTACCTCTTTCTTTACTGTCTCAAAGTTCTCAAAGTTGATTTAAAGTACCAATCCGGTGTCTATAAAATCGATTGTCCTGAATGCGATAGTGTATACGTGGGTCAAACTGGACGGAACTTTGAGACTCGGTACAAAGAACACATCGCGGCCTATAGAAATGGTCATCGTGATAAATCACATTTTGCTAAACATCTTTTAGATAGTGGTCATAGTGTACCCGATGGCCATTCCTATAAGGTATTACATAAATGTGACAAAGGCTTTCGACTGAGCGTGTTGGAACAATTAGAAATAATTAAAGAAAAGAACAACAATAGACTTGCATTGTTGAATGACCAAACTTGCTTGACTACGTCACCGCTCATTAATATGTTTGGTGGGGGTACTAGTAGCCAGTAGTCTATATAAGGTGGCGGTTTGCTTGGCAGCATTACTAACGAACTTTGTTCGCAGGTCCACTTCCTGAGGATGCTCCGGGTTCGGGGCGAAACGCGCGTCGAGTTTTGCAACCTGCATGGTGGTGTGGGGCTTTGCACGATCTTGCTGACATTTTTGCTTGTGTGGTGGTGGTGTTTGCACGATCTTGCATCTGAGTGCACGCATAAGCAGTGTGGGAGGTGGGAGGTGCGTTACGCATGCTTATGCGTGCACTCACACATTTGCTTGCAGGTTGTGGGTATTATTATTTGGCGGAAGATTGCTAAATATAACAATATTTATTTACGTAGAGATTATCTTTAAAAGATTTTGATAGATTGCGTTGCATGTATGTTATTTTACGTAGCACTACAAACAACTGCAATATAATAATAATACCTATGGACACATCACGCCACGTCAATCTGGTCTCGTGGTAACTTCTCGAAGAACTTTTGTTACGGGTAGCAGAAAACGGAAATATATTTCATACTTTTATACTATACACATATTTATTAATACACAGCCATCACCCAGGAACACTTAAAAATTTTTGTTCCTTCGGCGGGATTCGAACCCGCGACCCCCGTCTTAAGCACCAACACGCTCAACCATTGAGCCACAGAGGTCATAAAACAACTATAATAAGGTGTTCAAAATATATTCTATGATCTATTAATATTACTAGCTTTTTACTAGTGACTTCGTCTGCGTGGTCCCCTATATGTTAGTGAGTCAGTAGGGACACCACCATTAAATGTGTAGATACACTCTTTAGCCTTACGACATTTGCCTCTCCTAACATGACAAAAAATACATTTGAATTCATTAAATTCGAAACTGTTTCGCTTCATAGTTCATACACAAATACACAGGGTCACAGATTCAGCCGAAGTAGATCGTTTAAGGGGTTATAACCGGATATTTTTGTCTACGAAACCTAAAATAATAATATAAGTAAAATATATTATGTTATACCAAAATAAATATTTTACACTTTTTCTATATTGGCGATTCTTCCCTCTTGTAAATTGTTTCATTGTTGTTGCTTTCAATTATTTGTTATCATAGTTTTTATTTATATATTTTTTCCGCTAACTATCAAGAATATAGGTTTCACTGACGAAAATATCAGAAATGATGGGAACTACACCTTAAATAAATTAAATTGTCACCCTGTATATTTATTAGCACCGACGCTCCCGACCTTACCATCTAATCTGACCCATCATGCTGATGATTATGATGTTGTAACGTGTTTAGGGTTGTAGATATAAGGCTATAGTCACCGGAGTTCCGCTCCAGTTATCATGCGAAAACTTTTCGATCGGATTTACCTGACTTAATTACGTTTTCTACTATTACCGGCTTATGTCGCCTTACCGCGCATTGGCTGTTGGATTTCCGAATGTAAAGAGCAGCTTAGGATAAGAGTTTATTCGTTTATCTTTATAGTATGTGTGATCTTTTGTATTACACTTGCTTTTCACACCTTTCCATATTGATTTGAATCCATCGTCGCCTTCTTTTTACCCGACTGAACCAGAAGGAGGGTCACTTTTTTGAGTGTATGTACCTATGTATATTTGTTTGGCACGCTCTAGAGCCTAAACGATTTATCGCATTTGAGATTTAAAGGTATCATTTATTAGACGTAATCTGGTATTGTGATTTTAACCAGAACCTCAATTCTCGTATTTAAAGTAGACAATTTAAAGAGTCAATTTTACTTTGTTTGGATTGAAAGTGTAGCGACTTATTACAATGAGCGGATATTATGACGTTTCGACCAATCAGAGCGCGTTTCACGTTGGTTTAACGTTCATAAAAACACCTTTTGAGAGTGTAAGCGTGTCGAGACTTGATTGTAATTGTATTAATGCAGGTTTTATTTAGCAGAATTGCCCCCCAGACTACGGCAAAGCCGAAAATAAGGTTAGTGATTTTGGAAGTCTATATATGTATGAATGTATGTTTGTCTTACTGATTCGTGATAATAGCCCGAGTAACATAGGCTAAATAATTAAAGTAGTCGGGTTGTAGTTTTTCATAAAATTTGTAGTTATTAATTTGGTAGAGTTTATTTAAGTAGGTATTTTATTAAATAAAAAATACATTAAATATCTTTAATATACACCTCGCCAACTATAAAGTTAATTATTAAGATTATTGGCAGTTACGTGTTATCTTAACTTAACTACAACAATTCACTCGTAGTTCCTTAATATAATAATTAATATATCCGCTGATAATGGTACACGGTAAAGTTTTATAAACTTATGTTTGTGTCATAAAATATTATATTATTGTCAAATTATGTAAATAAATAAATAAAAAATAATGAACTTAGTGCGTTTTCTATTACAGGTACTTTACTTTTTTCTGTGGACCAAATTTCATTGTAACGCGTGTTATTTGGTGAGTCTTATTTTCTATGCCGGTACCTACTTATATTATTGCGAGCTGACGTATTATTTTTCTTTGTTAGTTGAAAGGAGTTTTGATTTTTTACCACGGGCAATTCGTTATGATTTTCTATCGCATGGGACATAGGTACTGTATTGCGTGTAATTTTACAATATATCACAACCATTTATTATTAGTAGTATAATAATTTTAATATACATATATAAATACAAATTGTCTAATTAAATTATTACGATTTTATCATTATGAGCCAATTCAAACCAACCCCACCACGTTCTCAAAATTTAGGTGCGAATTATCAGAAGTTGGCGTGATCTCCCCACCTCCAGCCTCCCGAACTGCGATCGAACCGCTCCAGACGTAATTATTACGTCGGAAATTCAATCCCACACCACAACACGCCATATCATACAACACGCCTATATATTGTCACTTGTAATATAATATTATAAACATACACTAAAAAACCTAATCAGCCGCATTTCGGGCCAATGGACGAGCAAAAAAACTGGCCAAGTGCGAGTCGGACTCGCGCACCGAGGGTTCCGTACAAATTTGTAATCTATATTAATATTATAAAGCTGAAGAGTTTGTTTGTTTGAACGCGCTAATCTCAGGAACCACTGATTCGAATTGAAAAATTCTTTTTGTGTTGGATAGTCCTTTTATCAGGGAAGGCTTTACGCTATAATATAACATCATGCTGAGCTTAATACGAGCGGAGCACCATACAAGAATGTTTTAAAATGAGTTTTTTTTTCTTTTATTTTGAGAGCTTTCGCTGCGTACGCTGCGTACGCTGCGGAAACGGTTATAGTTTCGCCAAAATTATGTATGAATTGTTCCCATTTAAAAATCTTCTAAAAAAAGTCCACGACTGTTTAATAATATGTCTATCTTATAAGGTTGGCTCACAATAACCTTATGCTTTTCCAAGTAAAAACGTTATTCATTACAAGCATTTAATTTAGAAGAAATTTTCCGTTTACATTATTTGATTTCAATGAGTATTTTAGAAGCTATCGCAATAATAAAATAATAATCAAGCACGCAATAATATTGCACGGCGCGCGGTGGACAGTCGTGAGGGAGAAGAGCTTTTCCTTCTACGTAAATGAAGTCGCGGGTAAATTTTAGCGATATCCCAAAGTAACTGTTCCACGCGGACGAAGTCTAGTAGACGAAGGCTAGTAAAAAATAATGGTTCACAGTTTATGCATAAGACTTATGTTTATGAAATCAAATGTTGTTTTTATATTTAAGTTGATTGAATGAAAGGTTAATTGCGATTTACGATTTATGATGTATAAAAAAACTACTTACTAGGTAATGTACATAATTTTTAGGGTTCCGTACCTCAAAAGGAAAAAACGGAACCCTTATAGGATCACTTTGTTGTCCGTCTGTCCGTCCGTCCGTCTGTCAAGACCCTTTTTCTCAGGAACGCGTGGAGGTATGAAGCTGAAATTTATATCAATTACTCAGGTCTACTGTCCCTTGAAGCTGTGAAAAAATCAAACTTCTAAGCCAACGCAATCAAAAGATACAGCCGTTTATGCCGCAAATTTTCGACACTTGCAAGGGAATCAAAACCTACAGGGTGCTTCCCGTGAACTCAGAATCTTGAAATTTGGTACGAAGCAACGTCTTATAGCATAGATAAAGGAAAAATTACGAAAACCATAAATTTTTAGTTACATCACATAATATATTTTTTTTTAATAATTTTAAACTTACTACCCATTTCCTCATAAACGCGTCATTTTGCAATAAAAATACCATAGTTATGACTCGATTGTCGTAATGAACGAACTTTGTAAACCTTGCAGGTTTGTACGGAACCCTCGGTGCGCGAGTCCGACTCGCACTTGGCCAGTTTTTTTTAGTTTTATCATTCTCTTATTTTAGAAGTTGCAGGGGGAAGGGGACACACATTTTACCACTTTGGAAGTGTCTCTCGCACAAACAATTCAGTTTAGAAAAAAACAATGATATTAATAACCGCAATATAATTTTTGAAGAGGTATCCATAGATACCACACGTATGGGTTTGACGAAAAAAAAATTTTGAGTTTCAGTTCTATGTATGGGAAACCCCCAAAATTTATTGTTTTTTTTTTTCTTTTTTGTGTGAAAATCTTAATGTTGTTCACAGAATACATCTACTTACCAATTTTCAACAGTGTAGGTCTTATAGTTTCGGAAAAAAGTGGCTGTAAAATACGGACGGACAGACAGACAGACAGACATACAGACAGACATACAGACAGACATACAGACAGACATGACGAATCTATAAGGGTTCCGTTTTTTGCCATTTGACTAAGGAACTCTAAAAACAATCATTAACAAAATAATTAAAAGAGCAAGGTAACGAAGGTGACCAGCGACCTTAATTTTAGCTTACCTAAGCCGTGATGAACGTCGTAATAAAATTGTAATATAGTAGTTGTTGTCCGCGGCTCCGTCCGAAAGAATCAGGAAGGCCTGGGAAAATTCAGGGTACTGCAAATAGAACTCTGCGCTGATGCAATAGAGCTGAAAATTAAACACACAGGTGTCGAGTCAAATCTCAATGTCGTACTGCGATTTTCAACTTTATTGTTTATAAGCGCAGAGTTCCATTTTCAGTGCTCTGAATTTCCGGACCCGCCAGATCCGGATCACGTAGTCCCAGCCGAAACTGCTCTGCACCTGAATATCCCGACCTGAGTCCCCTGCCACTCTTAGATCACGTCCCTTACCCCACTAGGACACCTCCTACTACCTACATGCTATAGTTAAGGCAGAAAAACTATGTAGGGACAGCTTGTTATATTATAATGAATTTGATATTATTGAATTTTGACGTGTAATTTGCATGTTATCATAATACAAACAATTTCTCAGATAATTCAATATTATTCAGTGTAAAACGAGCCAAAATACAATGGTATTGTTACAAAAAGACTTCCAATCAATGTTCAATCAACTCTTATCTTCTATTGTGAAAGGAAATTAAATAATAACAGTGCAGAAAACGTCGTCATATTTTGCCCTCAACGGTATATTTGTGGCTTCGTAGGGAAGCCCTTGAAATCTATATTATTTGGAAATGGCTCGTGTACCAGCCAGCCGACCAAAATTAATACTATACGGTTAATAAGTACGATGAAGTTAGCAAATTCATAAACCAGGGCTAGGCCAGAGCTAGGAGAAACTATGTACAGCCAAAAGCAGTATGTATTTAAATATTAAATACGCAACTGTAAAAACACGTGTAGCTTTTGCGTGCGACTTCGTCCGCTTGGACTCCCATTGCACCCCCGTGGGGATAACAGCTATATAATTAAATGTATTCAAGAGTATGAATCTTAATTTTAAGAATAATCGGTGCAAATTTAGTGATTTTCCATAAAAATTTTCAATTCTTTCTGGATGGATTTTTTCAAAACCTTCTCTGAAAGTGCGTCTACGTTATGAATTTCAAACAACTGTCCAAATTTCATTTTCAACTCCATTTCGGGTCGTTAGTCGTTTCACACCGCGAAGATTCGAACCGCGGTGTGAATCGCCACAACATTGCTTTTGAACACCGCTTAAAAATTGTGGTGTGAATTATCCCAGATATTTTTAGAAGGGTCGATTCGGACCACATTTTGAAATATTCATGTCAGAATATTAGGATTCTATAATTCTTTTGAACAGGTGAGTAAAAAAGTGATATAATATGTGAAAAAATACCAAATAATACCTGATTATTACATTAAAAATACAATTTAAGCGTTTATAAAGTCGGGCCCATCAAAAATCGGCTTCCTTATAATGGGTCTCGCGCCTGTATCCACCGACTCTCTGCGACTTTCCTCAGGTCCACCTGGTGGGAGGCCGTCCTACGCTTCGACGTCCAGTTCGTGGTCTCCACTCGAGAACATTTCGGCCCCAGCAGGCATCGGTTCTACTGGCTGTATGTCCAGTCCATTGCCACTTTATCTTGCTATTGCGCTGGGCTATGTCGGTTACTTTAGTTCTGCTACGGATTTCCTCTTTTATGATTCTATCACGTAGAGAGACTCCGAGCAAAGCCCACTCTATAGCTCTTTGAGCGACACGAAGCTTACGGATAAGCCCCATTGCGAAAGACCACGTTTCGGCTACATAATATGTTATCACCAGTAGCACACACTGCTCGAAAACTTTTGTCTTCAGGCACAGGGATTTTTAATGAGAAGACGTTTCTGAGTTTCCCAAACGCTGCACAGCCGAGCTGGATTCGACGATAGGCCTCTTTTTCAAAGTTGGACCTACTTAACTGGACTTTATTTCCCAGGTATATTATATAGTCGTCAACAACTTCGAGCGTAGAGTTTCCAATGGTTACTTGGGTGGGTTGACATGGGCGTTAAACATAATTTTTGTCTTATTCATGTTCATACTAAGACTGTTATGAAACTCTACAGAAGTCATAGAGCATAGTGTTAAGGTCTTTAAATCGAAGGTGAGTAATGTAGTCGCCATTTATATTGATCCCAAGTCCTTGCCTGTCCAGGAGTTTGAACGCATCCTCCAATGCAACGGAAAACAGTTTCAGAGAGATGACCTCTCCCAGTCTGACGCCATGCTGCAGTGGGATCGCCTTTGTGCTATGTTCCTGTACTCGCACCGACATGGTGGTTTTACTATATAAATACTTCAATACTTCGATGTACCGGTAGTCGATGTGGCATCTATGAAGAGACTGTAACACCGCCCAGGTCTTAATCGAATCAAAGGCTTTCTCATAGTCCACAAACGCCAAACCTAATAGTAACCTAACCTAATAACCATAATAATGCCTATGTAACAATAATAATTTCAGCGACAGCATATGTCAGGCCATGTTTTGGCCAGGTTTAAGCATGCCATGACCTTTTTTTACTCCAAATGCTTACACGTTTAGGGCGGTCTGGCTGGAAACTGGTCAAGAGTAGGACTGCCAGACTTGTATTTTTATCGGTTTCTAGTTGGCGCTCACCCGTGTATCAAAATAGTTTTCTTGTTCCTTATGACCTTTTTTTACTCAAAAAATCTTCACACATTTTAGTCAATAAAAAAAATCAATAAAAAAGGTTTTATATCAAACTTTTAGGCTCATAGCGATCTGCAGTGGTCCAATGATTGTTCTCGATGACCTCCGTTTTCGTAATTTTATGTTATTTTGTGCATGGTTGTACTATTTATTCATCCAACAAAGGAATGTTTTCAACTGCGGTTCGAATCGCCCCATTCTAAAAATGTCGTCGTCGATTCGGACCGCGGTCCGAACCGAAGACTTCACAGCACTGTGGCGATTCACACTGCGGTTCGAATCCTTGCGGTGTGAATCGACTAACGACCCCCATTTCTACCATGCGCGATTATACTATTATGTCTGTGAGTACGTTCAACATTATATTATATAATATCAGTGAGTCTGTGGGGACATCTAGATTTATTATGTTTTCAGATACATTTGTTTAAAGAAAATGTTTAGCGTTTAACTCATCGTTTACACTAAACCGATAAAAACTGCATTAACTTAACCTTTATTTGTGTGAATGTTTTGTTTTCATTTATTCAAAATTTCATTTCTACAAGGTTTTATGAGTTCAAACTATATTTTAGCTTTCAACCCCTAGCTTAACGAGAATCACAACATCGCCGGCTCAACGGTTAATATTGAGATAATTCCCGGAATTAATTAAAGCGGGATCCCAATTAAGGCTGACCTGAGTCGAAAGAAAATACAAAAGTGGTCCTTAACTTTCAAAGGCCCATCAGAAAATAAATCGCAATTGTCTGAAGAAATAGTAAAGTAGGAGCGATAAATTGAATGAAGCAGCAATATTGGCGTACTCCAGGCCTCGTAATAGGCAATTTTCGACATCCAATCCGAGCACAATGGGCGGCTCGCGGATTTAAATATCTCCAGACCTTTTGGTTCCATTGTATTGGCCGTTTAAAAATTTATCTTTGATCTTTAAACTTCATGTTGAAGAATTTTGATGTACGAAAACCATTTCGTACAACAATGTTGATAAGTGAGAAATTAAAGAACGTTTGTACTTTGTGTAGTTAACTTAATATAGGGCCAATGACTGTATTGATGACCACACCTTGATGACCACATGATCACACCTTAGAAAAGGACGGCCACCTGCTTCTATGTACCCTGACTTTTGTTAGTACGAGTATTAAAAAAAACAATTTTCCATCTGTATGCTAAACTCACACGGAGTAACCGTGTGAGTTTCTTACGCCGCGCCGGTTCTTCTCGCCGGGTTAGTTTCCGAACCGGAGATAGGCATCATGTAGCGACAATAGGCTGTAGCTGTTTTTTTTTATTGCATAAATTAATAGTACTCTTAAATATGAGTAACTTCTCAGAATAAACCGTATATCAAAAGTCAATATTTTCAAAGGTGATTTGTATACAACATTTCGCAAGTCTCGTAAAAACGCTCCATACTAAAGTCGACCTACAAATGACGTCGCTAATTGTAGGTTATGGTGTATGAACTGTATACGGCCGCAGGAATATATTTGTAAATATCACCGATATTTGTGCGTTTAAGTTCATACATACCATAATGAATGTTTGTGTATATGATGTAAGTAAACTAATGATGTAGGTTTTATTTACCAATTTCGAAAAAAAAAATTTTTGGTACTTTTTAAATGTATTTAATTAGTAAACCACACATAAAATAATATATTTTTTACATTTACCAACTAGTAATGCCTCAATATTTATGAATATATTAATGAAACTAAATATTTCAAATGTAGTCCGATCCCCTATTTCGTGTTATTATTAACCTATACCTATATGAAAAAAAAACTTACAGCTTAATATTTTGAATTTGGAACGCGCTTACATGCGAATGTTTTAGGACAGTCAGTGATAATTAAATTTATGAATTCTTAAATAAATGAAATACTCGGTATTAATTAATAATATAGCAAAAAAAGTATTGTAAAAATATTATTTTATAGTGACGTAAACACACCACAATAATTTTAATCTCAGTTGAAATGATTTTAAAGTGAGAGAAATTTTAAAATCTCTCACACACAGATTTTTCCATCGGCTTGTAAATGGAAAAGGTTTGAAGCCTTGTTTTGTGCGCATTGTCTCAAATTAATTTTCCTGTTCCGCCCGATGCATCTTTTATGAGATAGTGCCTCGAAACGAGGAAAAACCGTCGACGGCTATTAAGGTGGAGAATTTTATTCCCGGCGGCCGCGAGTTTTAAATTTACAGGCTTTAATTATTATAACTTGTGTTTCTCTTGTCTGCTGCCAATCGAGGTTATTAATTTTGAAGCCACGTGCCGAAAATAACTTGAGACCAATTTGATTTAATTTTATTATGAAAAGAACTATAAATAAAAATTATCACATACTTACCTCTGATTTCGTCGGGGGTTGAAAAGTCGGTAGAAAACTACTGAAGAAGAAAGCTTACAAAAGGAATAGTCATTTTACAATATTTTAAATTACAATGACAATTACTTGAAGTCATAGATATATAATATTAATAAGAGGCTTGAAGTATTTTTGGGAAAACTGTAAAAACGCCCCATATAAATGTCACTACGATTGTGACGTCACACTCGTAAGTTGCTACGATGAAGCTACGAAATGTATACGCCAAACTTCTAATATCTCCAAAGTTTGTGCAATTATGTTCATACTTACCTTTTTGTATTTTCTGTAAGTAAACTAAATATGTAGGTTTTTAGGCTAATTTTGTTAACAATTGTACCGAGTTGTTCAATTCCAGTGTCGAGCATGCTGTCGAGTATATACACAATGTGATGAGTGTGTTAGTGTGATAGCATACGCTGACAGTTAACGTACTGAAATCAGACGACGAATTGAACATAAATAATCACGAGAATTGGTTTTCTAATTTCTACACCATAAACGTTAAAATATCAACTCGTGAGCAAACATCTTACAATGAATCTGAAGATCCGAGCCAATACCATCTCCGTTTAAAATAGACAATCCCCGAACAAAACCCGTTCGGATTGTAGATTTTCCAAAAACCAATTACATTTACCGCGCACAGTTTGCGGAAGTCGGATAGTACGGCCCGAGGCCACGATCCGTTCGAAAATTAAAACGATCTCAATATAAGTAATGGCATTTTAAGATTTTATACCCGGGGTCTATACCGAAGTCTATATACTGTATTTTGCTGACTCGTGGCTATTGGTAATATAATTAAAGTTTAACTACTCGATACCCTACTATTGTTTCTTGATTTTTTTATTTTGTAGGATCTTTTATCGGTATCTTAACTGTTCTCGCCTATCTTCTCCGTGACTACGGTGTTTGTAGGTTCAAACCCCGCCTAGGAACAACAAAAAATTGCTGTTGTTTTAAAGTCTGGATAATATAGGCCGATCACCTGATTGTCTGACAAGAAAGACTAACCATGCATGGAATGGAGATATAAAAAGTCGGTCCTGCGTCTGATTTCTCGCCACTTTACGTCCCACTGGACTATGAGAGTAGTAGAAAAGACTGTGCTCTGAGGGTCAGTTCTGCTAAACAAAACCTGCATTATTACAATGACAATCAAGTCGCGATACGCTAAAACTGTCAAACGGTATTCTCGTAAACGTTATACCAACGTGAAACGCGCTCTGATTGATCGAATATACAATCAAAGTGAAATTAAAGTCTACTTTAAAAAACGGGAATTGAGGTTTCGGTATACGGCACATCGTTGAAAAGCATTGGTCAGTTGGTCACCATCATCGAAATTGGTTTGGCAGCTTTAATTGTTAGTTTTTTCTAACTCTTTTTTCAATTATTATTTTAAATTATTTTTGCGAGACTACAATGTTGGTCCTTACTTATTATTGTATTCAATATTGAATTGTAAACCTTTAGGTTCTGTTTTAAAACCAAACTTTGAAAGTCTAGTTCGTAAAATCGTAAAGTATTAAACAATTTATGAAATCTTGCTATAAAATAATTATTTCTCTAAAAAAAAAAAAAAAAACTTCAATAAAACAACGAAGAGGTCAAAGATAAGTATTGAATAAAGAAATAGAAGCAACCGCGTCAGAGATTTTTACCGCTATAAGTGTCTGAGAGCGGTACATGATAAAACACTTAGACGTGGTAGGGGAGGCTGAGCGGAGGGGGGAGGTTTGAGGTTAGAATTCAAATTAATCTACCGTATTAGAACCTCCTTGATGCTTAGTACTAAACTGTTGTTAGTATTTACTTATGCATTAAACACCTAAATGGAGGAAGATTTTCAAAGTTGTATCTTTGAAAGTTGTATATTTGATTCAAACGTTTACGTCTTGGGCTATTTACGTGTCAATTGAAAACTTGTCGACCATTTTGTAACAACTGAACAGATAAATAAAAACCGTAAAAAGTATTGATGATTGCGCCAACATTTTGTTTATGGTAATTATAAAGTTGTGGGTACTATTAAAAATACTAAACGACGAAAGTGCAGTTTGACAAGGAGATCTGTTAAGTATAAAATTTACAATAGTTATATTTTATGACCTACATCCGCAATCAGTTATAACGTATATTTTACTAATTTTATACGTGCGAGTAAGTATAAAAAATAACAGCCTCCGTGGTCCAGTAGTCTAGAGCTTGGCTCTCAACTCGTGGGTCGTGGGTTAGGTTCCCGCGTTGGAACAACAAAAAATGTTGTTTCCAAGTTTGGTTAGGACAATGTAGGCTGATCACCTGATTGTCTGACAAAAAGATGATCCATGAGTCGCATGGTCATGTAAAAAGTGGGTCCTGCGCCTGATCTCTCGCCAGTCGGGTCGGTCATCCGTCCCACTGGGTTACGAGAGAGAAAAGGAAGAGAGAGTGCTCTTGTGTACTGCGCATACACTTGTACACTATAAAATAGCTCACGTGTCGCCGGCCTGGTTTCAATGAAACCGGCCATCGTCACCGAAATCAGCGTGGGAAGCTATTATTAATACACGAGGAAGTATGTGAGGATGTATGGATGGATGTTTGTTACTCCTTCACGCAAAAACTACTAAACGGATTTCGATGAAATTTGCTATTTTTTATCCCGAAAAAGTACAGTATTCCAAACTTCGAAAATTTCCAGGCTGGCATAAGCTATAAACTTTAATCAATGCAATTCGTTTTATGATAACTTTGACATTAATTTCTTTAATTTCAATTTTAATTTCAATTTATTTTATAATTTTAATCAATATTTTGGCTATTATTTAAATTTTGAATGATATTTATTTTATTATTGTTAATTTATTCAGTATTATAACAACAATTTTACTTTTACAATTAGGTATATTTTATTAAAATTTGTAATCATTTTAACATTTTCCTAATGAAATTATTATAATTAGATTACTTTTAAAAAAATTGCATGTCCTTTTTATTTTTAATTTTATGTACCAAAATTATTTGTTATTAACTTAATTTTGATTGTTTAATTGAATTTATCTAAAATGTTGTGCATATCTATAAGTGATGTAAACACTAGCTCTTATTTATTTAATGTTTATTAAAATGTATGTGTTTATGTTGTTGATGTGCCTAAATAAATAAATAAATAAATATATGATGAAAAGCCTTTAAATAAAGATTTTAAAAAAAAGTACAGTATTCCCGTGGAATCTGTATTTACGCGAGCGGAGCCGCCGATAAAAGCTAGTTCTATATAAGTTTATTCGCAAATAAAAGTATAAGCAAATTTAAATATTTTACTTATCAGTTTTGTACATCGTTTTAAAAATATTTTGTCAACATATTCGATACAATTTTTAATGTAACTTTTTACAAAGTCACAAATTAAAATTAAAATGTGTTGAAATGCATGCATATAAAATCGTAGCACCGCTACGGGCGCTACGCATCGCCACAAAATTAGAGCTACAAACTTTAAACTTGTAAAAACTGGCTAAAACCAGTTTGAACTCGCTTGTAAATCCGTAAAAACCAGTTTAGACGTTGACAATAATTTCGAGATATAGTGGGAATGTCTCTCCCTGCGGTTGGGAATCCGGTTCGTGGATCCTATTATTTAATTACACGCTAGAGCTGAGTGCGTCGGCTGAGATCGCGAGGATTTCCCTCTGAATTATAAATGCGGTGGTTCCCGTGGGAGCTCCTTGAATATTCTAATTCCTTGAACCGATATGCCTTTATTACAATATTATCCTCGGCAAACGTTTTCTGCAGCGCTTTATTACTTATCGATAAATTTATCTTACAATATTTTCGTTGATTTTAAATACTCTACTTTTTCGGGACAAAAAGTAGCCTGTGTGTAAATAGAGCTTGCGTGTTAATGATTTTGTTGAAATTTTATACTACCATACCAAATGTCATCAAAATCCTTTTTTTTTGTGAAAGAGTAACAAACATTCATCTATCCTCACAAACTTTCAAAATAATAGTAGTATGATAATAATACTATAAAATTGAGTTTGTATTTATGGATCTATAGATGTGTGACTATTTCACGCAATAAATACTGAGCGGAGTTTGATAAAATATATTATGGCAGCAGTTTAGACTCTGGATTAACACATAGGCTACTTTTTATGTACGGATTATAATGCTCAAATACTCACTTTTAAATAAACTATGCTATCAATTTATACTTCTCGAATAATTCAGAATAATCGAGAAGGCATTAACGATTGTAATTCCCACAAAAAGATAGTAAGAATATCGAAAATCCTAAGAGCTGGTATCGTTAACTGAAAATTACCTGCGGCGGAACGTGCGATTTGCATAAGACGATAAAAACTGGTCGTATCTCACCGAATAGCAGTCGAATTAACATTCTTTTGGAAATAAATTAGAGTACCAGGCGCTTAGCTAACACGAGAACTGGGGTGACCAGACTCTTATACTTTCTTAGGAACTATGGGATTGTAAGCTTTCAGTTTGATTTCTTTTTTTTATTATCAGTCGGTTTCTGCGGATGAAAACATATTAGGAGTATCTGCGATACTTAGAAATTGACAGGACTTCGTTAAAATATAAAATAGTATATTCTAATTTTAATACACTACGGGTTATATCATAAAATACTTAGGTGCGTAAAGTTTCAATACATACCTTTATTTAGAAAAGTCACAGGAAAACCAATAACGCATCGTAGTTGTCTAATGGTAATGACATTTAATTAGGATAGTAAAACGACGTTGCTAATAGCTTCCGGAAATAATCATTTTTTTATAATAACGACAGAATATTATGATGTATGAAATTGAGAATGGAAATGGAATGTCCTTACTTATTCAACATGATGGCCGCAGTCAAATCGAAGTTATGTGCATTTTCAGGGCTTAAGGTGGGGACGGAATAAAAAATAGCCGTTTTAAACAGGTTTTGCGGCGCGAAGAGGTTTAATGATGTCGCTCTCTATGCCGTGCACGGTGACGAACGAATTTTTTATATGTAATTGATTAAATAGGGGCCGCTAGATTGAAATTCCTCGCTAGGTGTGATGTGAATACGGACGTTTGTTATTAAAGCTTTTTGTGTTTTGGAATGTTCACTCATAAATATTGAAATTATAATATTCTCCTTACAATGGCAATGAATGAGAAGCTCCATGAAAATGAAAATGAAAAATTATTTTTCCAAATGTAGCTTAACTTTTTTCGGAAAGTCGACAAAAGCTACCACCGGTTCAACCCTATCTCGACGAGAAGAACCACGGTGGAAAAACTGTTATAGGAAAAGAAACAGTCGAATTGTTTGAAGACCTAACGACCCTATTGACCTGTGGCTCAGTGGTTAGCACATCAGCGCTCCGGAGGTCGCGGGTTTGAATCGCGCCGTGGGGACAAAAGGTTTTTCTGTGTTCCTGGGTGTGTGTACTGAAAGTATATCTCTTAAATATGTGTATAGTACAAACGAATTACGTATATTTCCGTTGTCTAGTACCTTTGATATAAGTTCTTCGGATACTTAGTACATGACCAGATTTACGTAGAGTGGAAGCGTCCTTTAAAAAAAAATGTAAACTCCGTTTTGAAAGTTCGATAAAACCAAATATTTTGATAAAATTGTTTTGTTTTTATTCTAAGTCTTTGTTTCTAACATTGAAAGTCTCTCATCTAATCATTCAGATTGGTGACACATAGTTAACTGAAATCAGTTCGACAACGAATTTAAACATTGATTAGGGTACTATTTTCAAACTCTATTGCCACTCCAGTGCTAACTAAGGACCGTTTCGCTGCGTTCTGTCTGAACAAAAGCAGCAATGTGCAGCAGACAGAGCGTAGCTCTCATACCTGGTGCCTCTTCAGTATGCACCAGACTATGATAATTAACACTCGCTGATAGCTGATAGCTCTCTGACGTCACTGCGGTTGATCTTAACACCAATAATTCATCAATTCATCAAGATGCCAATACCGAGAGCTAACCAGATGTAGAAAAGTTTAAATTTAAAATAATATTATGACTTGAAATAAGAAAGCTATGATCATTTTTCTGAAATTTCAAACTTTAAACTGCTTTTCTCAGCAACAGGCGCGTTGACAGTTTTTTTTTACATAAATTAATATTACTCTAAATATGTGTAGTTCTCTATGTTTAATTTATCAAGTAATAACATCTATTTTTTTAAATATAGGTATAATTAAAACTAAATATTTTACACGTAGTGAACACCCCTATTTGGTTATTGGTGCTTAAACCCTTATTTTAACCATCGATATTATTAGCTAGTAGCAGGCCTGTCCCACTCCCCGTGTAGGTATCAAAAATATAAGTACGTGCGGCGGCCTCCCTAAACGGGCCAATTAAAAGGGAGTCGCGCGCGAGCAGTGAGCGACGTATGCGTGAGATTTGTTCGTCGCAATGTTTTATGGATTGGATTTAATACCTTATAATCTGTGCACGTAATATTATTACAATACTGTGTTTAAGTTAGGTAAAAATCACCTGGCCAGCAATAACTATAATGCCATAACATAATATAACAATATTTAATAATATAGTTTGAACTACTGCAATTACTTGATAACCAATATTTAGTGTTTAGGTGTTGGCTCCACCTGAACTATCTGTTCGCGTCTTATGTTATTCCGATGTGATACGATTTGAAGAGTCATTTGTTGACAAAAGTACCTAGAAATAGTAAGGCGGCGTGATTCAACTTCTTTGAGTAATATCGCCGTGAAGGTATCGAAAACGCTTACGTTTACGCATGAGTACATACTTATAGGTATGCGCGAATTTATTACAATTATTTAAGTACTATTACGACCTAACTTAGCTTTATTTGGAAAGCAATTTGTTCAGTAAAGTACAGTAGGTAGGTACTAGAAAGTAGGTAAAAAAAAGTTGTAATTAAATATTAAGAAAATATATATATACACGTATAACCGCCTCCTTTTTTGGAAGTCGGTTAATTATTTTCTAAAATGAGACAACTCTAATGTTATTAGAATGGATAAGAATTACGCGATAGAAAGAGACGCAACTTCTAGGTAAATATAATCGTAGGTAATCAAGCTCTGCGTTAGCTGAATTGAACCTTATCGTATCGCAGCAAGAGTCCCTATTTCTTCAAACGATTTGTCGGAGTGGTTCTTCTGTACCTTTAGGTACTATTATTTATTCTGTGCTAGTAGACATTACTAGCATTAACTGCTCGCGTCTTCGCCCGCATGAAATTAGGTTTTAAGCTTTCAGCCGCTATTGTACCCACCTAGGGGCTGAATTGTAGAAAACTTTTAATTTTTTCCGTACTCAATTCATACGAAATATCATGCAAATATATCGAAGGTATAAAAAGTTTCATACAAACGTTTATCCCCTTGGGGGTTGAATTCTGAAAAATCCTTTCTTTGTGTCTATATCATGTGAGAAATACAAAATTTTTAAATTCTAGCCTTAAGGGTTTGGCCTGTGCGTTGATACATCAGACAATCAACTTTCCGTTTTATATAATAGGTGTTATTATAATTATATCAAGTAATAACGCTTAAATTTTTTTGTTTGTTGGCGCTTAAACTCGAATTTTAACCTATTAGAGCCTACATTAAATATTTTTTTATTTGACTTTGAAACATAAACGTTCATAAGAATCTAAAGTCATATTTCAACAATGTATTTCTTATTCGTTTGACATTACAATTTGATCTAGCACTATTGGCGGGGCGGGCGGGCGGTCAGTAAGCCCCCTAATTTTCTGGCCCATTTAACCGTCTTATGGAGAATAGAAGGCGCCTCTATAGATTCGACATCAGATTGTCCGATACCTCCCCTATATCTTCGGGGGAGGAATAAAATATTATTATGTATTTTTTATTTGCTGTACCGGCAGTAAAATAATACGGATTTATGAACCAGAAACACAAACTTAACAAAATAATTTTGACTATCAGAAAGCAAAAATGTTAAAGTGGCAATTTATAGTCGCAAGTTAAAAATATTAGGTTGGGGAAAAAGTTTCTTCGCATTTTATATAAAAATTCAAAAGGTTTTTTTATAAAGTTTATTTACAAGTGACTAAAGTATATAGGTGCCATTTTGTTCGATAACTTTTTGCCATCTTGTTGGTAGGTACATGATCCCATTGCTATAAAATTTTTGGGGCTTCTGATGAAAAAACTGCGACAAGTGGTTTTGGCAGTCCTCTTGTGATGTCAACCTGACACTGCCTAAGGAATTCTGCAGCGACCGAAACAGGTGGAAATCTGAAGGTGCAAGGTCAGGACTATACGGCGGATGCATTAACACCTCCCAGCCAAACTCCCGTAATTTTTTCTGAGTGGCTAAAGATGTGTGAGGTCTAGCGTTATCATGGTGAAAAACCACACCCCTTCTGTTGATTAATTCCGGCCGCTTTCTCTCAACTTCTTGCTTTAATCTCATCAGTTGTTCGCAGTACAGTTCAGAATTGATGGTCCTGCCTGGCGGTAACAGCTCATAATGAATAATGCCCTTCCAATCCCACCACACACACAGCATCACCTTGTTGCGAGTTAACCCGGGTTTCGCCACAGTCTGTGAAGCCTGACCGGCCTTTGACCACGATCTTTTTCGCACGTTCTTGTCGTACGTGATCCACTTTTCATCACCAGTTATCAGCTTCTTCAAAAATGGTTCGGTTTCATTACGTCGTAATAAAGAATCACAAATGAGTACACGGTTCATTAGGTTTCTTTCAGTGAGCTCATGAGGCACCCAAATATCGAGCTTTTTTGTGTACCCAGCTTTTTTCAAATGCGCCAAAACCGTTTTGTGGTCAATCCCCAGTTCTTCAGCTACATCGTAACTACTAATATGTCGATCTTGCTCCACTTTTTCAAAAATGGCAACAGTTTTGTCCGTAACAGGGCGACCAGAGCGACGTGCATCTTTGATATCAAAATTTCCGGATTGAAAACGCTTAAACCAAATTTGCGCTACTCTCACAGATACTGCATTAGGTCCATAAACATCACAAATTTTTTTCGCGGCTTGTGTTGCATTTTTACCTTTTTTGTAATAAAATTTTAAAATGTATCAAAATTCTTCATAAGAATCACTCATTTTAACAATAAGAAAAACAAATAAAAATCTCAAATTTACCTAATTTGAATTTGGAATTGTCTTCTGTAAAATTAAAACTTTTTAATGATACCAAAATCAGCCAGATACAATTGGTATAGCCCAAGATATTTTATGACAAGTTCATACATACTATAATGCGAAAAGACTTTTTCCCCAACCTATTATGTATAAATAAACATTAATTACGGAAATGTTTGAACGCGCATATATGAGTATTTCAAAAGACTACATCAAATTGGATATATATTTAATTTATGCGTTGACAAGAGAAGGTTTGTATGAAAAAAAAAAGGCAAAACAATGTTTACCGGGTCAGCTAGTCAGTGACATTTAACTATACCGTGTAAAAAAAATATAACCAGTTTATAATGTTCAATGAGATCAGACTCAACCCCAAATTCAAAATTCATGGGTTGAGTCTAAGCTCGAGAGTCTAGACTCAAACCCAGGCTGCATTTTGCGCCCGTCTAGGTCCACCCCACAGATGGCAGCTAGGTTGATTTAAATCGCGCTATCGCTTCCCAGAAAATTTTGTATATAAATCCCCGATGCAGTGCACTCGTCGTGTCTTCACTTACGAGGCTCCGACCACGGGTAGTCTTGTAAGTGAAGACAAAGGCCCAAATACAATATGTCTGTGGGAAGACTACTCCTGTGCTGAAGCCTATATGGTGTATCCGACGGGACCTGCCGCCTTCCTACTAGCCTAGTTCTAGGCACACTCTCACCCGGTTTCTGAAAGGCTGATCAACGCCAAAATTAACTAATCAGCGGTCAAATCTCTTGTCAAGTGTAAATTGAGTTGCACAAAGCTTGATCAGTCGTTTGATTTGATCAACGTGTTAGTTAACAAAACTAATGCCAAACCACATGTCAAACGCTGTTTTCGGTTTCTGGAAAGCTATTTAAGGCGTAATCATAGATTAATCTAATGTCAAATCTATTGTCAACTGATCATTGTATTTCGGTGAATTAACTTTTGAAAATATTAGTTTTTCTATGAGTTTTTCCCATTTTTCCACTGATATTGTTTACAGAAGGTATTTAAAGTGTTTTTACTAAGTTAATTTGGCGCATTTACCTACATTTGGTATGTAGGTATATATTATAAATATATTTAATAACTCCCCACACCGATTTCGGTGACCGCGGCTGTTTTCATTGAAACTAGGCCAGTTACGCAGGAGTAATTTTTATAGTGCCCAAGTGTGTGCGCAGTACACAAGAGCACTATCTCTTCCTTTACTCTCATAATCCAGTGGCACGGACCGACACGACTGGTGAGGGATATAGGTATAATATATATATAACAGCCTCCGTGGTCTAGTGGTTAGAGCATTGGCTCTCGATTCGGAGGTCGCGGGTTCGATTCCCGCGTTGGAACAACAAAAAATGTTTCCATATTTGGACAATGCAGGCTGATCTCCTGATTGTCCGACAAGATGATCCATGCGTCTGATGGGCATGTAAAAAGTCGGACCTGCGCCTCATCTCTCATCAGTCATGTCAGTTATCCGTCCCATTGTGTTATGAGAGTAAAGGAGGAGAGAGAGTGCTCTTGTGTACTGCGCACACACTTGGGCACTATAAAATTACTCCTGCGTAACTGGTTTCAATGAGGTTTCATTACCGGCCACCGTAACCGAGATCGGTGTGGGGAGTTATTATTATTATATTATAAACGCTTCAACTAGATTTATTTAATGCTCTATGCCTGATATGATTAATCTAATTGAAGAATAATGTGTATTGTAAATAAGTAATTCATAAAACTTTGCTTACATTTTCATTAGCAACATTTTGCCTGATGTTTCTCTCTCTTACTACTTCCTTGTAATAATTGTCAAAAAAAAGTTTGAAATTGGCGGGCTAACGAAAAACGAACGAATATTTCACTCTGTATACTTGACAAGAAATTTACATTATTCTTTTACTTAATGGCAATCGCGGTTGCAAAGGTTTCTGCCAGAAATTTACATTAATTTCACTCTTTTCAACGAAATATTGAACGTAAAATTGGACGCCACACACGTGTGATTATGTTAAAAATCAAACTTCGTGTTATGTCAAGATGATCAATGATTAATAAATTTTTCACTAATTAGCGTTTCAGAAACGCAAATTGATTTAACTATCTTATTAACTTAACATACGCGTTAGTTGATCAACTATTTGATTAGCCTTTCAGAAACCGGGTGTCTGTGTCGAGACTAGGCTCAGCTGAACTAAGCTACAATTAAGTTTGTAGCTTAAATATCAGCTTGCATTTAGGATAGCTTAAGACATTCCTTATTTCACTTCTGTCATTATGATTTCTGTTGAGTGTGCGAAACGATTAAAAATTATATTTAGTTCACTTTGTACATCATACGGAATATGCAGTAATTGTTTAAAATTGCCTAAATTCTTATATTTTCTGAAATACAATATAATTATGGACTGAAGAATGCAAAAGTACAGTAATCAGTTGCTAAATTAAATTAAATGAAAAATAAATAAATTAGGTATTGTTCAAATCCTGTTATGACAGGTTTTCTTATAACAATGATATCTATACTATATATTACTACTAGCTGACCCGGCAAACTTTGTTCTACCTTAGAGGTAATAAATGAGCAGATTTTGGATTTCATTAAGTGCAATTTTTCATTAGGATAATAGATATAATTAAAAAGAAATCAATTATTTTAATGATTGTGTAAAATGGGCCATGTATTTTGGTGCATGGGTTGCAATCTTCAGTAAAGCATCTTGTAATAGACGACATTTTTCGTTTTATTATCAGGCGCAAGAATAAATAACGCAGATGGTCTTCCGATCCGTGAATATGCCACATATAATTGACCAGGTGAAAACATGGATTTTGTAGATTCAGACCACAAACTTTCAAGGATTGACCTTGTGACTTATTAATGGTCATGGCGAATGCAAGACGGATCGGAAATTGAAGTCGTTTGAACTCAAACGGCATATCGGTATTCGGTAGGGATCATCGGGATCTTCGGAATGAGAACTTCCTCACCTTCGAATTTTCCTTTGAGTATCGTCGCGTAAATCACATTATTTGTAAATCCCTAAATCCCCTATTTACTAAATCCCCAAACATATTTTTCTGCTATAAATAGTAGCCTATGCTCTTCCTCGTAGTCCACTCTATGTCTGTGCCAATTTTCATGATGATCGTTTAAGTTGTTTTACGTAAAAGTGTAAATACAGTTGTCCACAGGCACCGTACATTTCCTGAGATAAAAAGTAGCCTATGTCCTTCCCAGTGGTCTACTTTATATCTGTGCTAAATTTCATGATGATCGGTTAAGTAGTTTTTACGTAAAAGCGTAAATACAGTATTCCACGGGAACCGTACATTTTCTGCAATAAAAAGTAGCCTATGTCCTTTCCCGTGCTCCACTTTATATCTGTGCAAAATTTCATGATGATCGGTTTAGTAGTTTTTACGTAAAAGCGTAAATACAGTATTCCACGGGAACCGTACATTTTCTGCAATAAAAAGTAGCCTATGTCCTTTCCCGTGCTCTACTTTATATCTGTGCAAAATTTCATGATGATCGGTTTAGTAGTTTTTACGTAAAAGCGTAAATACAATATTCCACAGGAACCGTACATTTTCTACAATAAAAAGTAGCCTATGTCCTTTCCCGTGCTCTACTTTATATCTGTGCAAAATTCCATGATAATCGGGTAAGTAGTTACGTAAAAGCGTAAATACAGTATTCCACGGGAACCGTACATTTTTATGCAATAAAGAGTAACCTATGCTCTTCCTCGTAGTCTACTCTATGTCTGTGCCAATTTTCATGATGATCGTTTAAGTAGTTTTACGTAAAAGTGTTAATACAGTTGTCCACAGGAACCGTACATTTCCCGCGATAAAAAGTAGCCTATGTCTTTCCCAGTGGTCTACTTTATATCTGTGCCAAATTTCATGATGATCGGTTAAGTATTTTTTACGTAAAAGCGTAAATACAGTATTCCACGGGAACCGTACATTTTCTGCAATAAAAAGTAGCCTATATCCTTTCCCGTGCTCTACTTTATATCTGTGCAAAATTTCATGATGATCGGTTAAGTAGTTTTTACGTAAAAGCGTAAATACAATATTCCACGGGAACCGTACATTTTCTACAATAAAAAGTAGCCTATGTCCTTTCCCGCGCTCTACTTTATATCTGTGCAAAATTTCATGATGATCGGGTAAGTAGTTACGTAAAAGCGTAAATACAGTATTCCACGGGAACCGTACATTTTTATGCAATAAAGAGTAATCTATGTTCTTCCTCGTAGTCTACTTTATATCTGTGCCAAATTTTATGATGATCGGTTAAGTAGTTTTTACGTAAAAGCGTAAATACAGTATTCCACGGGAACCGTACATTTTACCGCGATAAATAGTATCCTATGTCCTTCTCCTGGTTCTAAGCTACCTCCCTACCAATTTTCAGCCGAATCGGTTCAGCCGTTCTTGAGTTATAAATGGTGTAACTAACACGACTTTCTTTTATATATATAGATATATAATAATATAATAAAGAGGAAACGTTTGTTTGTGTTCATTGAATATTTCCCCGGCTCCGAAATTAACTTTTGCGCACACGAAGTCGCGGGTAACATCTTGTATAACATAAACGCAGTATTTTAAGTTAGTAAAATCAATTTTGTGTTAACCTTTAAATACACTTTCAAATGCTGTGACGTCACTCGTACATAATTTTTTGTATAGAGCGTTTTAATGCTTTCCAACGACCTCACTTTTGTGACGACTGTGTTTTGTTTTTGTGGTCGTAGATAAGCTATTGCAGAGAAAATATTTCCTGGCTTATTATATTGTACTTTTCGAAAAGCCTTCAAAAAAGATGTTGCATGCTCCCAATTAATGTTTTAGTAAAAAATCTTATAACATTTACGATATATACCTATTATACTTTTATTTTGCGATAGTAACAAATAAATAAAAAAATTAAAAACGTTTATTTCAGACCAAGGTCCATATGTTAAGTAAGGTAATATGTCGCATTCCAATTTATTAAACATTTACAGACAATACTATATGATTTAAGTACACGTATAAAATTACGTAATAATTAGGTTTTTTTCTTAATTTATTATAACGTTTGTATATGGTTACATGGTTTCCTGATCCCAGCTACAGTAAACCATGGGATCAGATTACCAGAAACCAAAAAAAAACCTATCGCAAAATATACTTTTGTATTACAAAAGATTATTTTATAATTTGTTGAATAGGAAATGAAAAAGTAATACACATGAATACCACCGAGATTGAAATGTGCAAAATTGCTCAACATCTAAACGAATCAGTTAATCGACCCGAAACGAAACGGAACGCCAAAAACAACACGATTTCCATTAATCCACGACATTTTAATATAGGATTCAATAAATCACAAATATCGGAGAAATTCAACATTGTAAAGGCAGAAAGGCAAATAATAAAAAATACGAAAGACACATACATATGAATGGAGCACGAGCTCCCCTGCCAGTGAGGCGTGGCTACCGGGTCTACATCCACATTGTCGGGATTATGAGATCTTATTGCATCTTGATATGTTAAAGGAATACGATTCCCGGATTTCTCTGAAATTAATGGATTGAAGATCAGGCTGACGCGTTGAGTTCTTAGATATACTCCGTTCAGATTTAATTTAAACGTTTGATAACAAACTTCTAAATGTCACTTATTTAACGTGACGTACCTAAAGAAAAACAGCGACCCGTTAGTTTGGTCGATTTTAATCGTTTTCTTTGTGTCTAGATTTAATAGATTTAATATATACTGCATTTCTTATACGATTAAAAACGCTATATAAATATATAAATAATATAAATATATTATATAGTTATACCTAACAAGCGCTAATTAATACATAAGCAACATATTAATAATAATATTAATTATAATTAAAGAAATAACATTATGATAAACGCTTTAGAAACTTTTGTGCGTTAGCACTTATAATACCTACAAGTTTCACGTATTAATGTAATATTATGTGATAACCGAATTAATATTGACGATCTGGTCAAGATAAAGTTATAGTCGAGATAACTGATTATAGTAAACTAGCATTCATTGCCAGCCGCTTCGCCCGCGTAAAATTACGCGTTTTAAACTTTCATCCCCTATTTTACCCCTTTGGGGGATACATTTTGAAAAATACTTCCTTAGTGGCAAATTTCTAGCCTTAAGGGTTTGGCCTGTGCGTTGATACATCAGTCAATCCGCTTTGCTTTATATAAATATATTATATAGATTATGATATCAATATATTGGCCGGCGCTAAAGGCCCGTCTACATATTTTTATTAGATACTAGCTGACCCGGCAAACTTTGTTCTACCTTAGAGGTAATAAATGAGCAGATTTTGGATTTCATTAAGTGCAATTTTTCATTAGGATAATAGATATAATTAAAAAGAAATCAATTATTTTAATGATTGTGTAAAATGGGCCATGTATTTTGGTGCATGGGTTGCAATCTTCAGTAAAGCATCTTGTAATAGACGACATTTTTCGTTTTATTATCAGGCGCAAGAATAAATAACGCAGATGGTCTTCCGATCCGTGAATATGCCACATATAATTGACCAGGTGAAAACATGGATTTTGTAGATTCAGACCACAAACTTTCAAGGATTGACCTTGTGACTTATTAATGGTCATGGCGAATGCAAGACGGATCGGAAATTGAAGTCGTTTGAACTCAAACGGCATATCGGTATTCGGTAGGGATCATCGGGATCTTCGGAATGAGAACTTCCTCACCTTCGAATTTTCCTTTGAGTATCGTCGCGTAAATCACATTATTTGTAAATCCCTAAATCCCCTATTTACTAAATCCCCAAACATATTTTTCTGCTATAAATAGTAGCCTATGCTCTTCCTCGTAGTCCACTCTATGTCTGTGCCAATTTTCATGATGATCGTTTAAGTTGTTTTACGTAAAAGTGTAAATACAGTTGTCCACAGGCACCGTACATTTCCTGAGATAAAAAGTAGCCTATGTCCTTCCCAGTGGTCTACTTTATATCTGTGCTAAATTTCATGATGATCGGTTAAGTAGTTTTTACGTAAAAGCGTAAATACAGTATTCCACGGGAACCGTACATTTTCTGCAATAAAAAGTAGCCTATGTCCTTTCCCGTGCTCCACTTTATATCTGTGCAAAATTTCATGATGATCGGTTTAGTAGTTTTTACGTAAAAGCGTAAATACAGTATTCCACGGGAACCGTACATTTTCTGCAATAAAAAGTAGCCTATGTCCTTTCCCGTGCTCTACTTTATATCTGTGCAAAATTTCATGATGATCGGTTTAGTAGTTTTTACGTAAAAGCGTAAATACAATATTCCACAGGAACCGTACATTTTCTACAATAAAAAGTAGCCTATGTCCTTTCCCGTGCTCTACTTTATATCTGTGCAAAATTCCATGATAATCGGGTAAGTAGTTACGTAAAAGCGTAAATACAGTATTCCACGGGAACCGTACATTTTTATGCAATAAAGAGTAACCTATGCTCTTCCTCGTAGTCTACTCTATGTCTGTGCCAATTTTCATGATGATCGTTTAAGTAGTTTTACGTAAAAGTGTTAATACAGTTGTCCACAGGAACCGTACATTTCCCGCGATAAAAAGTAGCCTATGTCTTTCCCAGTGGTCTACTTTATATCTGTGCCAAATTTCATGATGATCGGTTAAGTATTTTTTACGTAAAAGCGTAAATACAGTATTCCACGGGAACCGTACATTTTCTGCAATAAAAAGTAGCCTATATCCTTTCCCGTGCTCTACTTTATATCTGTGCAAAATTTCATGATGATCGGTTAAGTAGTTTTTACGTAAAAGCGTAAATACAATATTCCACGGGAACCGTACATTTTCTACAATAAAAAGTAGCCTATGTCCTTTCCCGCGCTCTACTTTATATCTGTGCAAAATTTCATGATGATCGGGTAAGTAGTTACGTAAAAGCGTAAATACAGTATTCCACGGGAACCGTACATTTTTATGCAATAAAGAGTAATCTATGTTCTTCCTCGTAGTCTACTTTATATCTGTGCCAAATTTTATGATGATCGGTTAAGTAGTTTTTACGTAAAAGCGTAAATACAGTATTCCACGGGAACCGTACATTTTACCGCGATAAATAGTATCCTATGTCCTTCTCCTGGTTCTAAGCTACCTCCCTACCAATTTTCAGCCGAATCGGTTCAGCCGTTCTTGAGTTATAAATGGTGTAACTAACACGACTTTCTTTTATATATATAGATAGATAGATAAACACGAAAAAGAAGTCCGTTCAGAGTTATTTCACCTCGGAGGTGCTATGAGAGATACTTATGTCGTCGGCATAAAGGTCTTGTCGCTGGTAAAGTAACTCTGAACGAATTATCTTACTATCTTGTTACTATCTTATCTTACTAATGTTATAAAATTATAATTATAAAAATATATTATAAATGTGAAAGTTTGTGAGGATGTATGGATGGATGTTTGTTCCTCTTTCACGCAAAAACTACCGAATGGATTTCGATGAAATTTGGTATAGTAGTAGTTTAGGCTCTAGATTAAAACATAGACTACATTTTATCCCGGAAAATTACAGTATTCCCGCGGGATACCCGATACTATATTTACGCGGGCTGATCCGCGGCAAACAGCTAGTAGATAGTATGAAGGTAATCTAAGGCTCGACACAAATGAACATTCGATCCTATGACGTCCACCTGTATGGAACCACTGTGGAAATATTGACATCTACAACACCAGAATCACACACATTGTATTGTCTCCTTCTATCGAATTAAAAATGTCACTTACGTGACGTGAACAAAACACTGTATAACTATTCAAAGCTTATACAGCGTTTATTAGTAAGGGGGATTATGATTAACATATTAATATATAATTATGATGATGATGATTATGTAAAAATAAACTCCTCTGTTATCATCGAGAGTTAAAAATGATAGTTCACTAGTAACGAGATGGAACGAAAGCAATCGAGTGTATAGTATTAGTTCCCATACAAAGGCAGCTCGTGCAGAACTCCAGAGTTGAGAGTTTCAGCTAACCGTAGCGCTAAATCAGTTATAGTTAAATTGAAACTTCACTTTAGACCGCTAACTGTTAAATGTATTAAATGATATTTAGCTAGCTATTTCCCGTTACTTCGCACGAATGAAAATTTCCATGGAAGTTATTTTTAGGCTAGTCATTAACTTCTTATAATAGAGATTAGCCGGAATAAACAGACAGACGTTTACTTAAAATATTGTATTACATTTATCTAGCGCCCTACTTACCTATTTTTGTTCAAAATTGGTATTTTTATACACTTTCTGAACGTCGGTCTACATGATGCCTACCACTGGTTCGGAAACTAGCCCGGCTAGAGGAACCGGCGTAAGAAACTCGCACGGGGCCATCTTTTACTAAAAAGATGGAAAATTATTATTAAAAAAAAGGTACTTACATATAACAACGTTATGACTAAAACTACATAACAATAGTAAAATAATAAATGTAATTTAGAAGTAGCCTTGCAGGTGGCTACCTTATTCCCATAATAGGATTTAGCACACAAACGTTCTCTACTTATTTAAATTTATTGATTGAAAAAATTTGAACGTTTTCTGGGATCTTATTGTATAGTCGTAGGTATTATAATTCTTTACTTTACTAAGTCTAGTCAGTGGAACATCAAGCTCATGCTTATAGGTTTATGTTGTTACTTTTTTTTAATAGGCAAATTAAAATACGCAAATTAAACGCGATTGTGTATCAACGTTTACTATTAATTTGTAGTCTGGTCAAAATTTAAGGTTATATTTTTGGGACGAGATTCGAATACTGCCTCCTTGAATATGTATTTTAGTTCTGATTAGTGATTACACCCTGTATAATTAGAGAACGGCGAACAAGTGGCCGAGACGAGTCAAGATCTAAATTAATATTGACGTTCCATTCCAATGTTGTCTTTAGCTTTTAATAATAAAGGTTGTACGCTCGTTAACAAGATTAGTTTTACGTGATCTGTGGCGATATTTGACGGTAGTTCACTCTATAGGTATAATTATTATAGTAGATACTATTATATACACTTTATCTACAACTTTATCTAAGGAACCGTACCTATCAAGTATAAAAATAGTCTGTTTTGATCCAGGCAGGCAGGTGCCAAAAATTCGAATCTGGTTCAGAGGTTTTAATAAAATACTTTTACACAACTCGTGAGACTCCTTAGACCTCCGTAATCCGGCTTTGCTACAAAATCCGCGCTTAACTTTTACTATAATTTATTATTAAGTAATATATTATGTTTCACGGGTTACTAAAGCTGCACGGCGAAAATCGACCGTCTATGGCAATTCGGCGAGGTCACAAGGACGCATTGAATAAACTACAAAACAATTTGTCAGAATTTGCGCGGATATGTACGGTTCCCGCGGGATTTTCTATGCGCGTACTGTTACATCCCTATTCTGTTCCTAGAATTGCTGATGCATCATTACCACTCTGCCATCTTTGTTAGTTAGTCTGAGCAGCGAGTCAGAACTAGATACGGGACATCACAGACGCATATCTAATCTCCTTATCTTATAATGTAATCCAGTTAAATAAATTTGTGTTGTGAATCTTTTCCAGTTCAATAAATTTCCTATTTTAAAAAGTCTTTTAAAAAGTCCATTCTAACAGTACGAAGTCGCAGGATACATCTAATGCTTGAATAAAATTAGACAGTAGACACTTCTCAATATACAGATCTGATGAAACGTGAAGTTATTTAACGAAGTGTGATCAATATTTAAAATTAAATGTTACCTATGACTTCGTGCGCGGAATTGATAATCTCGCGGGAACCGTACATTTCGCGGTGATAAAAAGAACTCTATGTCAAATTTGATCACAATCGGCCCAGTGGTTTCAGAGCTCAATGAAAATAAATAAACAAAGATACAAACAAAAGTTTAAAATATTAGTATATAAAATCGAAAGACAAGATTAACAGCACTTCTGAAAGAATTTTTCGCCGAAAATAGTTGAAGCGACTCAATCTAGCACGAGCCACTAAACACGAACGAAAAAGTAAAAATAATAATTTCACAGAGAAACACTTTCGAGCGGATAAAAGGAAACGGGAAAGTGGCAAAGTTTGGACAATTCAAACAGTGCAGGGCCTAAGGTAACTCCCTGCGGAACTACTTTTGATTCTGCTTTTGTCTAACTTACATTTGGAGCCGAAGTTCAATTGTTTGTGAGCCTGTGAGGGTGAAGTTTGTATGTGTGATATTGGATGTTTCGTTTGAGACTTTGGATGTGTACTCTCCGTCTGGACTCAATACGATTGGAAATATTTTAATTACTAAGTTCTCTCACCTATTACTTGAATGAAAGTTTACAATTCTACAAAAGTAGGAATTGAAGTTTATCCATTAATATATCCCATCCCCGTCGAAATAGGGCAATAAAAGCAATCTGAACCTTTTTAACTGACTTCAAAAAGGAGGAGGTTCTTAATTATTCGACTATATTTTTTATATTTGTTACCTCAGAACTTTCGACTGAGTGAACAGATTTTGATGATTTTTTTTTTATATTTGAAAGCTGGTTCTTTCCGTATGGTCTCATTTCATTTTGATAATATACCAATGGTATCCATGAAAAAACTATATAAGTTAAATTTTTACTTTGGCAATCGGTTTTCATTTTTTATTGTTTAAAAATAACTGTAATTTCTATTGACCACTTTAAATTCTTGAATTACAGCCTTTTCGGTAACCACATATTCACGCCACGACGTTACATCAACGTGATACGATGCAGTGTCGTGGCATGGTGTAAATTGTAATTCTGCGCCATTTTGAGGCGACCTTGCCATAACGTGGCGTGCCGTTTCTCGTTGACGACTCCGTGACGCAGACATGTGTACCTACAGACATAATGGTGAAACCCATAAATATAGTGTGACGGTCACACGCGTGACGCGGCCTGCGTCCACCTGCCAATTTCCTGGTGGTGGGCCATCTTACATTTCGACCTTGCTACGACAATGCGCCGTGCTGCAACACTGCTGTTTCGCTTGATGACGTCACGTCGTGACGTAGTATCTACGTTACGTGACAGACCGTTATACACCTTTTGAAGAAGAAGCACGTACGGCTGTTTGTGGAATTCTAGGTCTCTACAATACAGTATGTAAGAGAGCGTTTGACAGTAATATATCAACTTTCCTGCATGTATTGCCATTATTATATTATTATAAACTATAGATGTTCCATCTAGAAAAATAAATTCTGCGAGAATATTTTTCTCCGATAAAAAGTAGCCTATATCCTTCCCCGTGGTCAATTCTATACCAAATTTTATCAAAATCGGTTTAGTATTTTAGAGCCTATTTAATGCAAACAAAAAAAATCCTCTTTATAATCTTAAGTATAGCTAATATAGGTCGTTATTTTAAAGTACGCCTCCATATCAAAGCATGATCAACTTTCCACGTCGTTTTCGAAACTATTTTCCAAAAAGTTTATTCTATAGAGATTCCACGTCTAAATGTGAGTTTCTTGGATTTGAACTTTGTAAAGTAAGAACGAGTATAAAACAAAACGTCACGGTATGCGAGGCGCGACAAAGCTTGTCCCAGTCGCAAACGTTCAAAACTTGACGATCGCAACATTTTCAATTTTAACTTTAATTCAACTATCGGAGTACCTTACCTCCTTTTTCATGCAACACCTACGAGACATACTTATATGTATTGGTAACTTTCTTTATTAGCTTTTTCCTGCGGCTTCGCGTAAATATAGTATCCCTCGGGAATATAACTGTACTTTTTCGGGAAAAAAGTAGCCTTTATTCTAATCCAGAACCTAAACTACTAACATACCAAACTTCATCAAAATCCGTTTAGTAGTTTTTGCATGAAATAGTAACAAACATTCAGCCATCTATACATCCATCCTCACAAACTTTCACATTTATAATAGTAGTATAAATAACTCTATTATCATTCCAATATTGCGCTTTGTCTGAGGCTTCACGGCGCCAAGTGTCTTATATAACCAAAGCTTAACGTAGGCCCAATTTAGTTTAAAAATATTACTAAATTCCGTCCATTTGAAGTAATAACAGTTATCCCAAAAATTAACAGATACGATTGCTCATTAAAAGTTTGAGTTGAGATTAAAGTAATATTACCTTCTATGTTGCTTAATTTCACTTGCAAATCACGTCGAAGTGTGGACCAATATTAACGCAGCACTCCTCGCTGCTAATAAATGTTAATTCTATAGTTAAGTATTGCGGCACCCACTCACACTGATGACCGAGCTGTCATTTAAATTGCATGGGCAATAGCTTTACTCAAGGGAAAATAATTTTATTTGGTTGTATGAATTAATACAATTTATTATAATAATAATTTAATGTATAAACAAGTTTTTGTTGAAATAAAATTTATTGTATTAATTCATACAACCAAGTAAAAAGTCTTTAGACAGTGTACACATAAAGTTGCATGTTATATTATGTATTATTATATGAGACGAGATCCTTCTTAAATACGCTGAGTGATAATGATACATGCGCTGTTATTAAAAACTAGATGTTACCTACGACTTCGTGCGCGCAAAAATAAAATCCGTAAATTTTTTCTGTAAATTTTTTTACGGTAAAAGTAGCCTATGTACTTTCCCGTGTTCTGCTCTATATTTGTACCACATTTCATCAAAATCGGTCCAGTAGCTTCGGAGCCTATTCAGTTCAAATAAATAAACAAATTAACAAATATTTCCTATTTATAACATACTAGCTGTCCAGACAAACGTTGTTCTGCCTTGACTATGAACTGAAATTTATCTCCGTTTAAACCTTTCCTGAATTGATACGATTATTTTTAGATCAAATTAGCCAAATCGGTCCAGCCGTTCTCAAGTTTTAGTGAGACTAGCGAACAGCAATTCATTTTTATATATAAGAAGAGGATAAGAAGAAGAATAAGAAAATAAGAAGACATCTAAGTATAGATAATATAAATTACTATGTATAAGGTAAATATAGTAAAGATTTAGAAATAGAAATAGGATCAGTGTAACTTGCAATCAGCTTTCTTTAATGAAATGAACTAGGAAACGGGTTGCCTGACGGTAAGCAATTACCGCCGCTCATGGATACTCGCTGTGCATTTATGGAGTTGCGCACTTGCGTTCCTGGTCCTTAAACCGGATACCGGTAACCCCACTCACTAGACGAAACAGAACGCATCAAGCGTTATTTCACGCCGGTTTTCTGCGAGGCGGTGGTATTTAGCCAGTCGAGCTGGCTCACTTGTGACAAAGCATGACTCTCCCCCATATTTTTTATTGTAGTGTTATGAAAATGGCCACATTCCTCAGCTACGTTACGTTTCGGTCTAACAGACAGCTGCCAGCGGCCCTCCGCAATCGAGAACAGATAAATATTTACATGACGGCAATCTGGCGCACTCAAGTTTAAAATTCTAATTTTATTAAAATCTCTGGCCAGCGATTGTTTAAACAGTAATCACATCTAATATTTACATTTTTATATACCTAGATATGTCTACACTAATATTATAAATCTGAAGAGTTTGTTCCTTTGATTGGACGCGCTAATCTCAGGAAGTACTGGTTCGAATTGAAAAAATATTTTTGTGTTGGATAGTCCATTTGTCGAGGAAGGCTTCAGGCTATAAAACATCATGCTAAGCTCAATACGAGCGGAGCACCAATCAAGAGTGTTTCAAAATCGGGTTTTTTCCTTTTGAGAGCTTTCGCTGCGTACGCTGCGGAAACGGTTAAAGTTTCGCTAAAATGATATATTACAGAATTGTTCCCCTTTAAAAGTTCTAAAAAAAAGTCTGCGACTGTATAATATGTCTATCTTTTAAGGTTGGCTTACAATAACCTTTTTATACTAACCAATTTTTTTCTAAAGTTAAGCATTATTTGTGAGGGTGTTTTCATAAAGATGATATTAATAATAAATAAATAAACATTCTAAACGAAAATAAAAAAACATTCTAAACATGGTGGATATTAATTCACCCTTATAACTTTACAAAGTGCAAGGATTTGATTGTTTGTTTGTCTACATTGAATAGGCCCCAAAACTATTTACTGGACCGATTGTAATGAAATTTGGTGCATATAATATAAATGTACATTATATATTTTAAACGAATGTTGTCTTCTAACTTTGGCCTTAAATAGTGATCCTCAGTGCCCCATTGGGCAGCAATCAAGCCCACGCCGGAATCTAAAGTTTGGAAATCAACTAATTCAATGAATTACAAAGACAAACAATGGTCCAGCGAACAAAAGAAATTGTCGTCAATTCGGACTCGTGTGCTTGGAATACAAATGATACTAATATGATGTATCGGCGGGTTTGTTCGTGCGGCAACATCACATAAGGGAGATTTAGGTTTACGTTGACGTTTGCCTTCCCTTTTGTGGGTTCCGTTGGATTACAGGGAACCCTTATAGTTTCGCTACGTAGTATAAGGAACCCGTATAGTCCTGTAAATATCAATATAAATGGATGAGGTTTGTTTTAATTAAAAGTGTGTTATGTCACCGTAAAATTGTAAAAACCGTTAGATTGTAATAAAACTAGTGAAATTGTAAAATGACTTCCGACCCGAACATGCCGCCCATAATTTCGAACATTATTTTTCGTTAGATTATAAATATATAGTTTTCAATCTTTCGACATATTTTTACAATCTAGTTAGTTATTTTACAATCTAACGGTTTTTACAATTTTACGGTGACATATAGATCTCAATATTGTCATCATGGAATAATAGTAATTTTATGTTTTAATGGTAACCTATAAGTTTCCATGCCGATAGATTACGTAAAGGAAATTTATTTTGAACGAAATCGGACAACTGTTTTTGAAGTAAGTAATTAAAAAAACCTATTGCGCGTTAATATTTACGAAACCCACCATAGGCATGTCCTGACATGCTCTTGGTCAGACATTTATTAGATTTATGTTTATATTATTAAAGTATAAGTTTCTGTACCTATTCATAAAACCTACTAAAATCGTGATTATAAATATAATATATATAGGAATTTGTTTTGCAAATTCTTACGATCTTATGAAACTACATTTTTAATTTGCTATACAGAACCAAAAAAGTATTATCGCATCAAACAATAACTTATATTCACTAAGTCCCAAAGTCAGATTTGTTATTTTACTTTGTGTGGGGAGATTTTATGCCAATAGCGAGTGGCTTAAGGCCCAGGGACTTTGGATTAGTGTGAAGTGATTTGAATTGTTATTACATTGTTTACTCGGGGTCCCCCACACCTACGACAGCTGATTTATTTATAAATAACCTTATCATGTTGTTCGTTATCATGCTATTGTCAACTGTTCGTACTGAGCCCACTGTTTTACTATCTTCTCTTAACTTGATATAACCCAACACGATAGGGTCGAATGAAAATATATTTTTCATCCCGAATCAAACAATTGAATTTAATTGAAAGAAACCTGTTGCTTGTAATTGATAGTAATGGAACCCTCCTTAGATATGTCCTAGTATGCTTTGGTAAGGTTATTAATATATTTTCTGTTTTTTTCTGTAGAAAACGTAGAATGCCGATGGAACAGAGGGTAATTGGAAGGTATTTGTACTGTAGGTACTACACTTGCGAGAAGATAATAAAACAATTGAAAACAATATCGAATCAGAATTAAAGAAGAAGAAGAAATATACGCGCTTTCATGATGAGAAAAACATTATAGCGCTACCATTTTCATTTGATAAGCTTACAAAATACATTGTTGTCAGTTGTTCGTGCCAAGCCCACAGAACGGTAGCGTGGATATTGAATTTGTCAACAAATGTAATGAGTTAATGTTTGCACGCGTCCCAATCAGCACTACCCGTACCCGTATTAACTTGATTTGTTCCATCGATGTCCGCGCCTCACTTGGCCGTGAAACCTTCATCATCGTCATCGTTATTGCAGCAGTGTAGGATACTTTACACAGCAGTGTAGGATAAGACTCGAGGGACTCAAAACTCGAGAACGGCTGGACCGATTTGGCTAATTTTGTTCTTGAAATTATTGTGGAAGTTCAGGGAAGGTTTAAATGGTGAAAAATATTGGAAGAGGAGTAGGTGTAGGTGTAGGTGTAGGACTAGGACATAGGTTTCATTGTAGGTGTAGTCATTTATTCATTCCAGTTCATATTTAAGACAGAACAACGTGTGCCGGGACAGCTAGTTTATGACTTAGACCTATTCATCCGTTAATGGATGATTTTTACAGTATTCTCCGAGCGAAACAACCACTCTTGAAATACCGTAGAGCCTGGGATAGTCGGTTTTTAAATGTCGTATGGTTGCCCAAGCACATACGGCATTCTCACAACATAGTCAGTCTAGTCCAGAGGAATGGTCAATACGTCTGGGACTAACCATGTGCGAATTTCCTCACGATGTTTTCCTTCATCGTTAGAGCGTCCGTATGTCCGTACTTGAGATCTGAAAAATTGGTACACGCTACAACCTGCGATTCGAACCTGCACTCTATCGAGTGCGAACCAAACGGTCTACCCACTAGGCCACGGAGGTTTATAATATAATAAAAAATAATGCTTTAAATTGTAAGTTTAAAAAGTAAGTATTTACGGGTTCACAATCTTTCAAATTTAATATCTCGCTAGTCATATTACAATTTTAGTGAGATTAATCATACAGTGACATTAATTATAACAAAATGAAATCTGTATGTCCTTTTTGCCCGTCTAGTACAGAATGTAAATGTCTCCACAACCGCAAGAAATGTCGTACATTATTATGAGCCGGCTCCATGAATAATTGAATCTGACGGCCAGAGCCAACAATCTTCAACAAGTGATATTTGTGGAAACATTCCTTTTCTCGTGAAGTGACAGAGTTGTTGTTTAAGTTATTGTTAAAAGCTATTTCGAAGTAGTAATACACATAACTTCTTACACATTTTCCACTTTATTCTATAAATGTATAACGCACTATCGCCTCATAATATCTTTACGTTCCTTAAAATTTAAAGTCTTTCTATTTTTATTTTTTTTTATTAAGAGGAACAGTAAACAGCTACACTATGCACTTAAATAACACAGTCTTATATATAAGTTACAATAATATGTAATAGTGTAGCCCACAGCACTGTCCACAGATTACCAAGAAAAATGTTTATATTAATACAAGCGTAGATGATTACTATTCATGCCCTAGAATCTAGATGATTTAGTAGTGAATATACAGTTACTTGTAAAAATAAACTAAGAAATAAAGTAGAGAGTATATGTACACAAAATCATAAATGTATGTGTTACATTTATGATTCTGTGTTCATGTTATAACAAGGATTTGAATTACGCTATTTTAAGTGTATCGTGTAAATACAATCGGAATCGCGACAAAGAACATGCAAAAATATCAATGTGTTCGAAGTTGGTGTTATACGTCTCAACTATTCGTCGTATAGGAGAGCGTTCACCACTGTTAGTGCGACAGGTACCCACAGCGAACAATTTGCCTGCGCGTACCTTTCGCCTATGGACAGTTCTGGGGACCGCATAACATAATATATTATTTAGTTCAACACAATCAAACCTGTTGTGTATAATATTGTACAGAATCATGCCTTCTAATTGCTTGCGCCTAGCACTAAGTGTCAGGAGTCCGTATTTACTGAGCAGTTGGGAGTAGGGCAGATATGATTTACGACATCTGTAATGCATGGCTCTAAGAAACCTATATTGGACATTCTCTATTATGTCTATATACTTTTTGTAATATGGATTCCAAATTGGTATTGCGTACTCCAGCTGAGAACGTACTAATGTTTTATATAGGCATAAGTATGAGGAGGTGTAATTAAAGTCATTAGAAGCTCTCATTATAAATCCAAACATCTGATACGCTTTATTCACAATTTTGTCAACATGGGCGTTGAGACAGAGCTTTGCGTCAAGCATAATACCAAGATCCCTAACGATGTCTACCTTCCCTAGGGATTTATTACATATTGAATAGGAGAATCTGGTGATATTTTTATTTTTAGTAAAATTTATGTAGTTACACTTAGATAAGTTTAGTTTTAGTTTTTTAGCTAGGCAATAGGCTGATAGTCTATCAAGATCCTCTTGGAGAAGTAGACAGTCATGTGTGGACTTAATCGCCCTAAAAACTTTAAGGTCATCTGCATATAACAGAAATTTAGAGTTCTGAAAGCACTTGCCTATGTCGTTAATGAACAAGATGAAAATCAGAGGACCGAGAATGGAGCCTTGCGGTACGCCGGAAGTAACTTGGGTGACTTCAGAATGATAGCCATTAACTACGACCTTTTGAACGCGGTTTGTGATGTACGAATGGAACCATCTCAACAAATCTCCACGTATCCCATTGTACGCAATTCGGTCGAGTAGTAATTCATGATCCACTTTAGAAGGCCTTTTGGAAGTCCGTGTATATGGCGTCAACTTGCACACGATTATCAATATTATCGAACAGGAAGGTAGAAAATGCAAGTAGGTTAGTGGTAGTGGACCTATGCTTCACGAAACCAAGCTGCTGTTGTATGATAGCATTGTGTAGTATGGGGTATATCTCGTTATGCACCAAGCGCTCGAATAGTTTTGAAAGAGAAGACAGAATAGATATCGGTCGGTAATGCTCAACATCACGCCTAGAACCACCTTTGTGTACAGGGGTGATATTGGCTTGCTTCCAGATTGAAGGCATTACACCCTCCTTAATACATTTGTTATAAATAAGCGTAAGAGGCTTACAGATAGTGGACGCAGTATTTTTAAGAAAATATGCAGATAGGCCGTCTGGACCAGGGCCTTTGTTTGGATCGAGAGCTTTTAGTGCTGACATAACTTTATCTTCGCTAAAATCGAGGTCAGTGATATGTATGTCGTTAGGAGCAGCATCCAATGTGGGATTCCATTTGTTCAAGGTAGGTGACACTGATTCGTATACAGATGAAAAAAAGTCGGAAAACATATTACACACAGATTGCGGGACTTTAGAGACGTTCCCATTGAATCGCACCTGTTCAGGAATGCCGGCCTTATCTTTGCGATTGTGAATATAAACCCAGAAGTCTTTAATATTGGTGTGAATACTATGTTCAACAGATTTAATATACTTGGAAAAGCAGCTTGCGCACATATCCTTAAATGTAGCTCTGTATTGAGAAAATTGTTCGTAGTCGGACAAGTTTTTATATTTTTTCATCTAACCCAGAACTTTTGTTTTTTCCTAAAAGTTCTAATTAATATCAAAGAGCCTCCTGGCTTTTTCTCTACTAAACGAACTTGCAACCTGGTGGTCATTGAAATCGAAAGTGAGTTCAGGTTATCTAAACCAATGTTATGATACACATAGAATGTCGATATTTTATTGCTTTAGAAACAACTCAACTTCAAGTTCTTTACCTACCATTCCTTGTAAATTTTGATGTACCCGGCTAATTACATTTTCCTTCTTATTATCACATAAATTCTCATCATTAACTTTTTTGGTAGGATTTTGTAAATTATTAACTAACTTCTTGCAAGAGACATCCTCTATTGTCTTACAATCTAATTTAAATAATTATTTGGAACATGTTCCAAATTGTTACTAATACTAATTCTCTGCTCAAAAGAAGCAGAAGTTGGCATAGCCAATTTTTTGGCTTGTAATAAATATAGAAAATTTTATAGCGTCTTAGCTAATTATGTCTCTTACAAAAGTAAGGTAAGTTATACTAATCTATAGTCAAATTACTAAATTTAATATTTATATTAATATCAACAACATAACACTGTTGGGTACTACTTACACCAATTATTATTTACAGCGCTGTACAAAAGGCAGCTTAAACTATATCTTATTTAAAATTTCGGCTAGCAGAGACAGTGACAGACTGTGAATAGGGTTATCTCAATTTTGATTAGCGTTTTATTAGTCGGCCGTAAGGGTGGGACTATACGGTACCGGAATCCGGAAGGCCATGGAAAATTCTGACCATTGAAATAGATCTCTGCATTATTACAATAGAGTTGAAAATGGAAGTTTCGAGTGTCGAGCTGTCGTATAATATGACATTGACATTTGACTCGACACTCGTGTGTTTGATTTTTAACTCTATTGTATTAACACAGATTTCTATTTTCAACGCTCCGAACTCTCTACGGCCTTCCGGATTCCGTTTAATATAGTAACATCCTAAGGCTTCCAACGAAAAAATATCCGGTAGGTACTCGACGGAGTTTTAGCATACAAATCCCATGAAATCTACACGTAGACAAAAAGTTACAGTACAGTAAATCAATACAGTGACATATCTTAATTTGATAGTATTTAATATTTTCTTAGTTAAAAAAATCGGTTCGGTACCGAGTTTGATATGTAAATTATTATCATATTTAGTATTACGTCCCTATCATCTATGCTCGCTTGGTACAAGCCGAAGATCTGCGGGTTTCTTTGCTGATGGTGTTTCTGTGTAATCCCTACTATTAGCCCCCTGAGCTCCGCCGCGTCACGACGGATTTGAATTTGGGGACTTACGCATTGCTGTGTTTATACTCGTGTTACATTGTTTGCTATTAGCGCTTACGTTTCAAAACTTATCATAGCTTTAAAGCCGTTGTTACAATCTTTGTCGTACTAAAAGTAATATTTCAAAGAGAAAAGATTTTATTGTTTGTTTGCATTGAATAGACTCCGCTGCTGCTGCTTTTGATAAAATTTGAATGTGAAGTAGACCATAGGGATGGACATAAGGCTCGCTGGAAAACGTAGGCACGACGGTTAATGGAAAAGCTGCGGAATCGTTCAAGCCTGCATCGTCATGCCGATTAGCCGATATATTGTATGGTGTATACATCATATGTCGAGGTACCCGAGCCTATATGGTAGCGACTATTAGGTATGTCAAAGCTAAAGAATCTAAGAATTAGATTTTGCATACTACTCTCAAACCGGCATGTTAGTATGCAAATCTAACCAACTCACTTCATTAACAGGACGACTAGGATGATTATGTTAATATATTCTATATACGCGGTTGTATGACATATAGCGCGTAAGCTGACGGGCATAACTGGGATTTGAACGGGCTTACCGCCGTGAACAGGTCGTGTTAGGCCGTGATCACACATGCAATATTAGAGGCTAGATTTAGTGTGTAATTGTATCATTTTTACGGGGGTTCTAAGACGGTATTTGCTTATCGCCAAACCATTGCTTGTCCACCGCTCTTATAATATAATTTCGGGACTCGGACTTACATCGGATCGAACGTGATCCGTAATAGCAATACTATGGAATGGTGTAATAAAACCATTGGTGTGTTTTTTTTCCAAATTTGTTGGTTTTTCATGCCAGTTTTGCATACGTCATCAGAATAAATGGTAAAATAAACCATCAAAATAATATCAACAGCTGTTAAAACTTTCTCTGAGTTGATCCGCAAACTTAAAAAACCGTTTAAAGTTGACGCATATTGTGTGACGCGGGAAAAATGACGTGTCACCGGCGGAGATAAATCGCAGGTCGCAGCTAGATGCACTCGCAAATTGTGCGATCTATCAACCCTTGCCGCTCGACCGTGACCGCACAGTCAGGCGAACAAGCGCTAGATAAGCGATAATAATAATACTCCTATACTTATATTAAACTACATATTGCCCGCTACTTCGTGCGCGCAAAAGTTAATTTCGCAGAAACCGTACATTTTTTAGCAACAAAAAGTAGCCTATATCCTTCCCCGTGGTCTACTCTACATACTTGCCAAATACTAAATATATTATTTTTCGTCCTTCCAAATTTCATCAATTTATATTCATGATAAAAGAAGCTAGAAGCGCGGATAGACAGAGACAAACAGACAGACAGACAGATAGACAGACGAAGGGACAGAGCGAAACTATAAGGGTTCCTTATGTACTACGGAACCCTAAAAAAGAAACTCGCTTTACAAAATTAAAATATTTTTCATTACAGTAATATTCTCTTCGCATTAAACTCTGTTTTTCATACCTACTAACCTATAAATTAAAATAATGTATGTTAATCTTTGAAATCCTGGAAACTATTATAAAATTAAGCACTTGTGGTTCCGACTGTAGAAGGCTGTAGCGTCGGACAGTGGCGGGCGACAAAAAATATTATAAACGATATCGGAACTGAAAATAGTGATCCCATCAATAATGTTGCAGCTTTTTCTCTTTTCTTGCGAGGAACACCTCCACAACTTACCCTTTGTATTTATTTTGAAGGGTACTTTATTGTCCCTTTCGCATTTCAATGTTTATTTAAAAATTGATGACAATGCAAAGTATTGTACGATTTTCGTCATAAACAGGAAAAATATAATCTATACTAATATACTAATAATATTTAGGCGTATAACCATGTAAAGTCCGTAGGTTATTTCTAATTAACCACATTTATTAACGAATTATTGTTGATCACGTCACTATATCACTTTTCACAATAAAACCAATTAAATTATCCCCTTAACTGTCCACAGTCTAAATGACGTAATAGACTTATCTGTCCATAAAAATTTCGGCCTAGGTCTATACTACATGCGAGTATTTGTCGGATTTCTGTTGCGTAGTTTAGATACATTCAATACGCAAAATATATTCGAAGATAGACGTTTGACGTTTCACCATGTCGCCACAAATAGCGACATACCCGTAAGATACTTTTTTGTACATATCCTGTAAATGTAGGCACGCGCCTACAAATATAATAAAGAGGAAACATTTTGTTTGTTTTCATTGAAACGACTGGATTTTTTTAACTACAATTTTGATTAAATTTGGCACGGATGTAGAGTAGACCATGGGGAAGGGCAAAGGCAGTATCCTATAAAAATTATTTTATCGCGGAAAAATGTACGGTTTCTGCGAAATTAACTTTTGCGCACACGAACTCGCGGGCAACAATCTCGTGTCATTGTGTTTATTATCGTACTTCTCCGAAACGATTTAATCAATTTGAATAAAATTTAACATGTACGGTTGGTAGGTATGATAATAATAATTTATGTCAGGTCAACTCGCCTAGGTATACATTTTACTGAACTTGTCCCCGTCGTTACGCCACCATGAGACCTATAATTGAAGGGTTTAGACGCCTCCGTGATCCAGTAGTTTAAAGCTTGTCTCTCGACTCCGGAGGTCGTGGGTACGATCTCCGCATTGAAACAATAACAAAATATGTTGTTTTCAAGTCTGGTTAGGACAATGCGAAACTTGATTGTTTGATAAGAAATATATCATCCATGCGTCGGATGGGTAAGTGAAATGTCGGTTCTGCGACTGATCTCTCGTTAGTCGTGTCGGTTATCCATCCATACTTACATTATGAAAGTAAAGTAAGAGAGAGATAGAGTGTTCTTGTATATTGACCCCATACTTGGGCACGATAAAATAACTCCTGCGGTCACCGTCACCGAAATCGGTGTGGGAAGCCATTATTGTTATTATAGACGTGCTTGATGATTGAAAACTTCGTAGATTGAGCATCGTTATACTGTATTGTATCGAGCTAAACCCCACAAAATCTCTTCAGTGGGGGCGACCGTGCGTGACGAAACGGACAATGAGAATCGGCCTGCAATGTCACATGTATGAAATACTATTTCATACATAGAAACCGGTCGTGTTTATATTTAATTATTGTAAAAATCTAAATAAAGTGGAAAAGTGTGTATAAAAAGTTGTGTTATATTATTATGAAATACTATTTATCCATCTTAAAATAACAAGGCATGCAATACAGTAATTATATATCAGGACTTTTTAATGTATAAGTTCTGTTAAGGTAGGTATAATAAAGTTTTCGGGAATATTTATAGTTCGGGTTTAAAAAAGTATTTAAAACTTGATTGAATGACATTCGTTTGTGTATACTATTATGAATTATTTCTATTCGTAGACACCTTAAAAAGTACATACAACCAAAAATACAGTAATTAAATAATGACTTAACATCTCAGAAATGTGGGATTCTCAACTATCATTTCGCAATCGGTTTATCTTATTCAAATTATCTCAAAGGTAACCGATTTGATTTAGCTCAAAATATTTAGTATGACCTATCAGTTTGGAAAATTATAAGTTTAGGGCGAGGGCGCAACTTCGCTTAACCACTTTGGAGGTCGATTACTCGAAAATAGTTTACGTTATAAAAAGTATTTTATGGAACTTCGTATTTATTTAAAACCAGATGTTGCCCGCGACTTCGTGCGCGCAAAAGTTAATTTAAATAAAATAAAATAAATAAATCTTTATTCTGCCATTTTTGACATTACACCACCATAGTATACACATCGATAACAAAGGTACAATTAATATTAGCATGAAAATAAAACAAGCAAAGAAAATATACCTACTTACAACTAAAGTATTAATAAAAATAACAAAGCCGTTGACTTGTTTCAAACAACTTATGTATCTGTATGACCATTAATAACAAACATATAAAGATTAAAAATAACAAAATAATTACGGCGGTGCAACACCCAAAACGCGCAGAATCGGAGATCCACTCAGGTTATGACGACATGGGAAAGTCGTCCCTGGTCTTCCGTGGACCCCTTGTTTCCGGGCAGGGGACGAGCAAACTACAGCAGTCTCTTATACATATAATTTAATAATAATATAATAAATTACAATTTTTACGGCAACACACAATAATATTAAATACCTACTGAGAACCCAATTTATCGCTTTTTTTTTTTCAAATTGCAATCTATTCAATATTTACGTCGCAAAGTGGAGTGTTTAGTAAATACAGTTTATATTTATTTTTAAAATTACAAACAGTCTTCAGAGCACGAAACGGTGGAGGCAGATTATTCCAAATTTTGCTGGCGACATGTCTGAAACTACCCCTAAACGCAGCGGTATGATGTAGCTGTGAGATCATTAGGTAGCTCGACCCCCTCGTGGTCATATTTAGTTGTTTTTGACTTGCCCACTGCAGTTTACCGTAAAGATAAGATGGAATTTGAAAATTGACTACGCCAAACAAAAGAGTAGCAAAATGCAATTGCCGACGGTAATCCATTCGCAGCCAGCGTAAACTGTTAATGTATGGCGTTACATGTGCGCGAGGGGGAATGGAACAACAGAATCTGGCGCACGCATTTTGCACCCTCTGAATGAGTTTTTTTGACCTAGACAGCAAGCAGGGGCCTATAACTGCGTCCGCGTAATTTAATTTAGATAAGACTAGAGATTCACATAGTTTTACACGCAAATCCCTAGACAAGAAATTTCTAATTTTATATAAGAGTTTTAACCTATAAAAACAATTCCTAACGGTCGCAATCACATGATTCTCAAATCTTAATCCTTCGTCCATTAATATTCCTAAATTTTTTGCTTCCCTGACCCTTTCAATTTTCTGTCCCTTAATAGCTATATATGGCTCAGCATTACAGATTTTTCGCACTTGATGTGTAGTGCCTAATACCATGTACTTGGTTTTTGAAGGGTTTAATACTAAGGCATTGTCATCAGACCACTGATATTCGCGCTAGGTCTTCGTTAAGTTTATTTAATGCTTCATTTAAATATGGGAGTTTAAACGAAATATACAGCTGAATGTCGTCTGCATAGATGTGATGTTTACAATGTTTTATATGTTGTGTAACATCTGCACCGTACAAACCGAACATTGATGGTCCAATGACAGAACCCTGAGGCACGCCTCTATCTACGTGGCACGAGTCAGATCGCGATAGGATGCCCTCATTGTTTTCTACTTCAACAATTTGAGTACGGTTGTTCATGTAACTCGAGAACCAGGCAATTGCGTTTTCGTCAAAACCATAATATTTTAATTTGGAAAGTAGTAGGGGTATATTTATGGAGTCAAACGCACGAGAGTAACCGAGGAAGACTAATACAGATCCCTCACCGGTATCTTGTGCACATAAAATGTTATCGATAACATCAATAAGAGCGGTTGTCGTACCATGTCGCTTACGGAAACCTGACTGGACTGTAGGTAAAATGTTGTTTATTTCTAAGTAGGAAGATATTTGCATGCACACCACCTTTTCCAGAATCTTTGACATGCAAGGCAAGATACTAATAGGTCTTAAGTCCCTCAGCTCAGTCACAGTGTCTTTTTTAGCTAGGGGCTTAACAATAGCACGCTGCCATAATTTAGGAAAATAATGAGAAGTTAAAGATTTATTAATTAAAAAAGTAATTATGCAGAGACAAGAAGGAACACGGCAGGCCATGAGTAGCATATCCAAGGAAATACCGTCAATTCCTAGCGCGTTAGAATGAAGTGATTTTAAAATTTTTAACACATCTTCATCAGTAATAGTCGTAAAGCTAAATGACGATGAGCTAAATTTATGAGACTCAAAGAAAGAAAGTGTGGATTGTGGCACGACGTTAGGACCAGGAATATTTAGAAAATGAGCATTAATTATTGATGGTTGACATAGATGTTGTGGAAGTACTAGATCAGATTTGGGTTTGTTTATAACAATTTGTTTTTTAAGATTCTGCCACATCGATTTAGGATTTTTTATACTAGAGTTTATAAACGTATTAAAATAAGCTACCTTCTCCCTATTAATAGCACTTGATACCTCATGTTTTAATTCCTTATAGAAATTAAAATGCGCGATGTTTTTAGATTTTCGTGCTCTCCTGTGTGCCGCATCCCTTTGTTTCATCAAGAGTTTGATATTATACGTAATCCATGGGTACTGGTATTCCTTTACGACTAATGTTTTGACAGGAGCTAGTTGATCAAAAACCCATAGTATGTTTGAATTGAGATCTCGCACCAGATCGTTAATGTCTGTAGCGTGTGTTAAGTTGTTCCAGTCAATCATATTCATAACATAATCGAAATCACTAGTCTCAATATCTTTTATGGACCTATAAGAAATCGTTTTAGCTATAGGTTTAACTTTAGGTATGTTGATATAAAAGTATATGAAAGCGTGGTGGCTAAGATCAGGAATGTAATCGACCCAGACTCGATCCATATATGCGTTAGCACAGACAAGGTCGAGAAGAGTTTCAGTGTCGGTGCTGAAGTGAGTGGCTTCGGTGGTAAATTGACGCAGATGATGTATAGATAAGAAGTCATCAAGCATTTTGTATTGGTTACAGTTAGTGTTTATATTAATTATATTAAGTGGTATATTAATACCAATTTATATCGCGATATTTTACAGCATAAATTACATTTAACTATAAGTAATGATACAATGGTAGACCAAATTAAGCAATACAAAAAATTCGTGCAATGTCACTTTCTGATCTGATACGCTGTACAGGAGAACCGGGATCACGACGGGCGAAGATATGCCCTCCGCGCGTCCATACATAGCGCCAGTTATTACGACGACCCTCCTCACGGGCCTTGTAAAACAGTGTACGATTGAGCCTGGTGAGATGCTCATTAATGTAGATGCGAGCCGGCTGGCCATCCGTGATACCTGTGGTGTGGACGCCACGGCGAACTCCAGCCGCCTTAAGTATATTGTCTCGCACTATCCTGCGGGATAGGCGAATAATGATAGGCCGCGGGTTTTGGCGCTCGTCTCCCTCGACTCCAGACCTCCTGGAACCCCTCCGCTCAGCACTAATAATATCTCGCTCGTCTAGCTCGATACCAATTTTTTTTGCTAGTAGGTTAACAAGATGCAGTACATTTTCGCCGTTGCATTCGTGTACGCCTGTAACTTGTATGTCATTGCGCAGATAATCTTGTTCACGTTGATTAAATTCATATTTCAGCTCGTCTATTGCACTAGTTACCGCCGGGTCCTGGCCTGGAGTGCGCGCGTGCGCATCGATGCGCTGCTCTGCTGCGGTCACTCGCTTCTCGAGCCCGTCTAAACGGTTATTAATTTCTGCCATAGTCGAGTTAAGTTTAGATATCTCCTGACTCAAGGTTTTCATTTCATTCCGCATAGACATAATCACCTCCCTTAGGAGTCTCATCTCCTCCGCCAGGGGGTTAGGCGAAAAACTCGCGTCGGTGAAGGTGTCCATGGGGGAAGCTAGACTTTCAGAAGCAGGTGTTATTGTAGGAGGGGCTCTGCAACAACGGCAAGACCATTTGGACGCGTTTTTTGGGTCAAATGCCATTCCTCTGGCGCATGCCGGGTGGAACACTCCCGTGCACTTATTGCATTTGATCCCATCAGCTATTTTGCCACACAATGAGCACTTAAAATTAGGCATCCTGAGGTATGTTATTTTTTTAATTTCCACACAAAATTTTGAAGATTAGCTTGTCTTTATTCGCACCGTAGGATTAACACTTCTTAACACCAGTAACACATTAACACAGACGGCGAAGATCTAAAGGCTTAGAAGTAATAAATTATTTTATATAGGATTTTACCATTAGTATTGTACTTAATTATATACTTTTAACTTTCAAATATTACTTAAAACCATTAATTTGTTTAAAATAATTAGCAGAGACTTGTGTTTACTTTTATTATACCTACCCGAATATTATTTTTTCGCAGAAATCAATACATTTTTCCGCGATAAATAGCAGCCTATGTCCTTCCCCGTGGTCTACTCTACATCTGTGCCAAATTTCATCAAAATCAGTCCAGTAGTTTCGGAGCCTATTCAATGCAAACAAATAAACAAACAAACAAACTTTTCCTCTTTATTAAATTAGTATATAAGACCTATACGTCGATATCCCATATGATTCATAATTAAGAAAGTTAGCGAAGGAGGATAGACGCACGGACGGACGGATGAACGGAGTGAAACTAAGTACAAGGGTTCCTTGTAGTTACTACGGATCCCTAAGAATGGTCTTCATGCCGTCATGAAATAGTTAACATCTGACATAAGATAAATTTAGTATCTCTAATATTAGGTATGTAAAGATAGATAGACAAGTGATAATCCTTTTGGACTTTTGGACCAGAGAGTTTTATGCTATACTAGCTGACCCGGCAAACTTTGTTCTACCTTAGAGACAATAAATGAACAGATTTTGGATTTCATTAAGTGCAATTTTTCATTAGGATAATAGATATAATTAAAAAGAAATCAATTATTTTAATGATCGTTAAAATGGGTCATGTATTTTGTTGCATGGGTTGCAATCTTCAGTAAAGCATCTTGTAATAGACGACATTTTTCGTTTTATTATCAGGCGCAAGAATAAATAACGCAGATGGTCTTCCGATCCGTGAATATGCCACATATAATTGACCAGGTGAAAACATGGATTTTGTAGATTCAGACCACAAACTTTCAAGGATTGACCTTGTGACTTATTAATGGTCATGGCGAATGCAAGACGGATCGGAAATTGAAGTCGTTTGAACTCAAACGGCATATCGGTATTCGGTAGGGATCAACGGGATCTTCGGAATGAGAACTTCCTCACCTTCGAATTTTCCTTTGAGTATCGTCTCGTAAATCACATTATTTGTAAATCCCTAAATCCCCTATTTACTAAATCCCCAAACATATTTTTCTGCTATAAATAGTAGCCTATGCTCTTCCTCGTAGTCCACTCTATGTCTGTGCCAATTTTCATGATGATCGTTTAAGTTGTTTTACGTAAAAGTGTAAATACAGTTGTCCACAGGCACCGTACATTTCCTGCGATAAAAAGTAGCCTATGTCCTTCCCAGTGGTCTACTTTATATCTGTGCTAAATTTCATGATGATCGGTTAAGTAGTTTTTACGTAAAAGCGTAAATACAGTATTCCACGGGAACCGTACATTTTCTGCAATAAAAAGTAGCCTATGTCCTTTCCCGTGCTCTACTTTATATCTGTGCAAAATTTCATGATGATCGGTTTAGTAGTTTTTACGTAAAAGCGTAAATACAGTATTCCACGGGAACAGTACATTTTTATGCAATAAAGAGTAACCTATGCTCTTCCTCGTAGTCTACTCTATGTCTGTGCCAATTTTCATGATGATCGTTTAAGTAGTTTTACGTAAAAGTGTTAATACAGTTGTCCACAGGAACCGTACATTTCCCGCGATAAAAAGTAGCCTATGTCTTTCCCAGTGGTCTACTTTATATCTGTGCCAAATTTCATGATGATCGGTTAAGTAGTTTTTACGTAAAAGCGTAAATACAGTATTCCACGGGAACCGTACATTTTATGCAATAAAAAGTAGCCTATATCCTTTCCCGTGCTCTACTTTATATCTGTGCAAAATTTCATGATGATCGGTTAAGTAGTTTTTACGTAAAAGCGTAAATACAATATTTCACGGGAACCGTACATTTTCTACAATAAAAAGTAACCTATGTCCTTTCCCGTGCTCTACTTTATATCTGTGCAAAATTTCATGATGATCGGGTAAGTAGTTACGTAAAAGCGTAAATACAGTATTCCACGGGAACCGTACATTTTTATGCAATAAAGAGTAATCTATGTTCTTCCTCGTAGTCTACTTTATATCTGTGCCAAATTTTATGATGATCGGTTAAGTAGTTTTTACGTAAAAGCGTAAATACAGTATTCCACGGAAACCGTACATTTTACCGCGATAAATAGTATCCTATGTCCTTTTCCTGGTTCTAAGCTACCTCCCTACCAAATTTCAGCTAAATCGGTTCAGCCGTTCTTGAGTTATAAATGGTGTAACTAACACGACTTTCTTTTATATATATGTTAGACACATTTCCGGATTCGTAAAAGATTTGGCGGAAATGTCTCTGGCAGCTAAGGTTTAATTAAATTATAAATTGATTTTTATAATAATTGTAATTAATGATACTGGATAACATTATGAATTAATAATTATTTTCGCAAAGATTTATATTACATTTTGTATTACTGAACTTCCGGTTACTGATTGTTATTATGATTTATTGGTGTGAATAAGAGTAATTTAACAGATTAAGTAAATCATTCAACAATTGATTGTAATATTAATAAATTAATTTGGATTCTTATTTTGTAATATAGTTATTTTTATCAAATTTCCGGTGCCGCCATCTCTATACTTCCGGTGCGACGTAAGAGTAGAGATGGCGGCTGCTTTATAAGGCGATGCCTGTCAATTTTGACACAATTGCCGACAGAGCATTGAAGTGTGAACTACTAGTGGATAAAAGTGTACTGACAATCGAATAAAAGTTTTATCGGAAGATATTATAGTGTTTTCTTGACCAACGCTTATAGTTCAGAAGTTGGATAGAACAGGATACACAAAATTTCCTACACGCCTACACGAAAAGGAGTAAAATTAAGTGTAAGTACCTACTGCATTTTTTTTTAAGATTTAATTTTCACACCAAATGGCATTAGAGATGAGTAGATATTATGATGGATTTAAGAAAATTTAAAATGAATTTCTAAAGAGAAATGAATTTAATATTTAAAGAATTTAATAAAATTATTTTATTTTATTCCTTATTGCATAGCAATGATATTTTTTTTTTTACCAATTTAATTTTATTAAAAATGTTTTTATATTTCATTGTAAGTAATTATAATTATTTATTATATTTTAGTTTTACACTCTTTTACGTAGGAAGTATATTTTAAAATCTTATTGATTGCTTACAGTAGTCATTATGATAATAAATATTTATTAAATTATTTTCAAGTTACTTATTTATAAAATTTATAAAATTATTGAAGTTACTTAAAATAAATTAAATGGATATTTATTTTAAATAGATATTAAGCTTTTTATAAATTTGTTTAAGCTTCAAAACATGGAAAACGGAAATACCCGAGGTCAAGGGTTTACTGGAAATGATGCCCGAGGTCAAGGGCCCACCGGCAATGAAACCCGAGGTCAAAGGTTTACTGAAGGAGATGCCCGAGGTCAAGGGCTCATCGAAAATGATGCCCGAGGTCAAGGGCTAGTTACTGCTAACATTCAAAGTGAAGGATGTAGTGATCATGATCGTACCCGAGGTCAAGGGCTAGATCGTCATAGGGCCCAAGGTCAAGGGTCGAGCACTGATGAATCCCAAGCTCGTCAAGGAGTCTATCTACATGAATATCGCAGCCAAGGTGAAGATGGTGTGCGCCAAATGGACAGTATAATTCCGGAACCTGCTACATCTCGCAACAAAGGCAGCCGGGAGAGAAAGAGGCGACGACGTGAGCAGCGGTCATCATCTGACGATTCTGATGACAATGGGAGATCAAAGCATGGTAGAAATAGTCGATCGAGTAGACAAAGTAGAGGTAAGCGTAGATATTACTTTACCGAACTATCATCAAGCGAGTCCGATATAGCTCCGTCTAAAACAAAGCATTCTAATAATTCAAAAAAAAGGTCTACAGATGAAATACTCAACAAATTTTTGACAATAATTAAAGATGTGAGAAGTTCGGAAAAACCTAAAATGTCCTATAATAATAACGTTGTACCAGAGTTTGATCCCATGGCAAAAGAACAAACTGTATTAACCTGGATAACTAAAGTAGAAGAATGTTCAGAAATATATGGTTGGGATGAGAAAGAAACCATCCATTATTCTCTTCAAAAATTATGTGGAGTTGCTAAGTCATGGTATCAAGCTCTGCCAACGTTGTTATATAGTTGGTCTGAGTGGAAGCAAAAACTTTTAGAATCTTTTCCGTCTCGAGAGGATTATGCCGAACTTCTCACTGAAATGTTAGCTAAAAGGGTTAGGTACGGAGAGTCTTTGGAGAGCTATTACTATACTAAAATTAATCTTCTTAATCGATGCAAGCTGAGTGGTAAACAGGCAGTTGACTGTTTGCTACATGGCGTAGACGATCGCGCTGTAAAAGTGGGTGCACAAGCGGCACAATTTGTAGAACCCGAACAGATTTTAAAATACTTTAGATCAGTCAAAGTAAGTGGCATGCGGGAAAATTATGATAACTATAGGAAGAATAGGGTCGATAGAAATGTTAACGCCGTAAACAATAAATCGGTTAATTCTAGGGCGGGAAGTAGTAACTTAACAATAAAATGTTTTAACTGCAATCAACACGGACACCCCAGTTTTAAGTGCGATAAACCACTTATTAAATGTACAAATTGCGATAGAATAGGCCATCAAGCTTCTAATTGCTACAGAAATAAAACTAGCGGGACCTCTAATACCGGCACTACTGAAAAAAACGAGAAATTAGTTTCGGAACTTTGTGTCTCTGATAGTCTTAATGATAAGTACATAATGGACGTATTAGTGAACGGAACGCGATTTAAATGTCACTTAGATTTGGGAAGTCAATGTTCGTTAATAAGGGAAAGCGACGCGAAATCCTTAAACTCAAATTTAATAACTGACATTGAACTGCCCATGCTTAGGGGTATAGGAGCAAATCTTACGCGCCCTTTAGGTATGATTGTTGCAAAAGTAGAGTTACAAAATATCATAGAAAATGTTAATATGTATGTAGTAGAGGATTACGTGCTTAGACATCCAGTTTTAATAGGACATTCGTTTACCGAAAAACCAGATATAGTAATAACTAAAACACCTTTTGAAGTAATATTGAAACGCGTATCAGAAAATCCTAAAGTACACTTAATATCTCGTGAAGATATTCTAATAACAAAAAATGAGTTGCGTGCCATACCGGTTTTGTGCGAAAAGCTTGAGAAAGGTTCTATTTATGTTGACGGGTCTATTAGGGGGAAAAAGGGGCAAGAACATTACCTTCTGCCAGGACAGTATGAAATTTTGAATAACAATTGCGCTTTATTAGTTCATAATATCTCAAATGATAGCATAACTATAAATAAAAATGTTTTACTTACGAGAGCTACACATTTGCAAACACCAATTCTAAACTCGTGTCAGGTAACTATTAGTACAATCGAATCTGATAATAATATTGTAATAAATTGTAGCCCGGACCTAAGAAGTGAACAACATCACGCACTTCAGAATCTCTTAGCGGAATATAAAAGCTGTTTCTCGAATAGTCTAAGTGATTTAGGATTTACAAATTGTACTGAAATGAAGATCGAATTAACTGACTCAGAGCCTATAGTGTATCGGCCATATAGAATGTCGTATTCCGAAAGATCACTAGTTAGGGACATGGTAAAAGAAATGCTAGATAACAATATAGTCCGGGAATCGTCTTCACCATACGCAAGTCCAATTGTTCTTGTTAAAAAGAAGACTGGTGAAAAACGATTATGTGTGGATTATCGCGCTTTAAATAGAAAAACAAAAAAAGAACATTATCCTTTGCCTCGTATTGAAGACCAGTTGGACTTGCTAGCGGGTAATAATATGTTCACTTCGCTTGATTTAGCGTCGGGTTACTACCAGATACAAATAGAAGAAAACTCACGGCATAAAACGGCATTCGTAACGCCGGACGGCCAATTCGAATATAATCGCATGCCTTTCGGACTAGTGAATGCACCATCTGTTTTCCAAAGAACAATAAACAAAATTCTCGCGGACGCTAAAATTAAATATGCGTTGGTTTATATGGACGACGTATTAATCCCATCTAAGGACTTTCAGGAAGGGTTAATCAGATTAAAAGAAGTATTTGAATTGTTAAAAAGGGGTGGACTAACGCTTAAAATGAGTAAATGTTATTTTTTCTTAAATGAAATAGAATTTCTTGGGTTTGAAGTTAGCGCTAGAGGTATTAAGCCTGGTTTGAGGAAAACAGAGGCTGTGTCGAAATTTCCAACGCCGAAAAACCAACATGAGTTACGTCAATTTTTAGGCCTGTCAGGTTTTTTCAGACGGTTTATTCAAAATTACGCAATAATAGCTGCCCCGCTGACGGATCTGTTAAAAAAAGATCACGACTGGGTTTGGGATGCTTCGAAGGATAAATCTTTTCACCAGATCCGTAAATTACTTTCAGAGCGACCATTGCTTGCTTTATATCATCCGCAAGCTGAAACGCATTTACATACTGATGCTAGCAAACACGGTTTAGCTGGTATTCTACTACAGCGTAATGAGAAGGGTATAATGCAACCGGTTTCTTACTTTAGCCGCAAAACAACTGCAGATGAACAAAAATATCATTCTTTTGAACTTGAAACCTTAGCTATAATTGCTTCCCTGAATCGATTTCGAATTTATCTTTTAGGTATTCCCTTTACAATACAGACAGACTGTAACGCCGTCAGATCAACCCTCCTTAAAAGAGACTTAATTCCGCGAATCGCTAGATGGTGGATTCAACTACAAGAATTCGATTGTACAATTGAGTATAGACCGGGATCTCGAATGTCCCATGTAGACGCGCTAAGTCGCAATCCTGTAGGTTTGGCTCTAAATGAAAATCACGTTCTCGACGTTTTAACAATAAATACTAACGAACAAGACTGGATTATTACGGTACAAACTGCTGATGACGATATCGCGAGAATAAAGAATATTTTAAATAATCCTGATACCCCAGATGTAGCCGATATACTTAAAAATTTTAAATTGAAAAATGGTAGATTATATCGTGTTATAGGAGATGAAATAAAATGGGTTGTCCCTAAAGGGGCGCGGTGGCAGATTTTGAAAAGGAATCATGATGACGTAGGGCATTACGGTTACGAAAAGACTTTAGAGCGTATTAAAAAGAATTATTGGTTCAAGCGAATGAGGCGTTTTGTAAAAAAATATGTGTCCGCGTGTCTAGAATGTGCCCATCATAAAGCACCCGGTGGTAAACGCGAAGGTGAACTGCATCCAATTGAAAAGGTAAGCATACCTTTTCATACTGTACACGCAGACCACCTAGGGCCATTCGTTAAAAGTAAGACGGGAAACTGCTATTTATTAGTACTTATAGATAGCTTCACTAAATTTATAAATATCACACCTGTCAAAAATACTAAAACGTCTACCACGATCAAAGTTTTAAAAGATCACATTAGTTTTTTTGGAGTTCCGACACGTCTCATCACTGACCGAGGATCTAGTTTTACGAGTAAAGTTTTTAAAGACTTTATGATAGAGTGCGGGATAAAACACGTTCTCAATGCGGTCGCAACTCCAAGGGCTAATGGGCAGGTAGAGAGGTTTAACCGTACCATAACGGAAGCACTAGCTACTTCTAATCACGGACTTGACGAAAAAAGTTGGGACGAACGAATATACGACATACAGATAGGTATCAATACGACTGTTCATAAAACTACACAAAAATCTCCCTCTGAGCTTTTGTTTGGATTTAACTTAAACCATAAAGCGCAAGGAATACTTAACCCGGTAATAAATGATACGCTTAACGTTATTTCCTCGAACGAATTAGAGTCAGTTAGAAATGAAGCTTCAGAGAAAATAAGAGAACAGCAAGAAAAAGATAGAGAGTACTATAATAAGAAAAGAAAGGCTAGTAAAAATTATAAAATAGGAGATTTGGTGCGTATAGAAAAACAAGTTCCTCATGACGGTCAATCACAAAAGTTAGTGGTCAAATACCAAGGGCCGTACCGTATAGTTAAAGTTCTCCAAAATGATAGGCTTTTAATAGAAGATACACCGTTGTCTCGTAAAGGTCGTCGTTATGAGGCAATTGTATCAATTGATAAGATACAACCATGGGTTAGTTTTGATAGAGACTTTGACGATGATAGTTCGGACAAAAGTGATGATGATAGTCATAAGGATATTAATGAATGTATAGATAATAATGTAGATAATGTAATAATTAATAATGAAAATATGATCAGCAATAATAAAAGTATTGAAGAAATAAACAAAAATTTGGAAAGTTGATTAAAAATGTAATTAGATAAGAGAAACAATAACATTAACGCAACACTTTTACTTATCTTTTTATAATATTATTACTACCATTTTTTTTATGAGGAAATTATAGATTATTATTATTAATATTACTTAGAGTAGACCTTTACTGAGAAATTAGCACGAAGGGTCTCGTGCTGTCTCAGGAAGGCCGAGCTGTTAGACACATTTCCGGATTCGTAAAAGATTTGGCGGAAATGTCTCTGGCAGCTAAGGTTTAATTAAATTATAAATTGATTTTTATAATAATTGTAATTAATGATACTGGATAACATTATGAATTAATAATTATTTTCGCAAAGATTTATATTACATTTTGTATTACTGAACTTCCGGTTACTGATTGTTATTATGATTTATTGGTGTGAATAAGAGTAATTTAACAGATTAAGTAAATCATTCAACAATTGATTGTAATATTAATAAATTAATTTGGATTCTTATTTTGTAATATAGTTATTTTTATCAAATTTCCGGTGCCGCCATCTCTATACTTCCGGTGCGACGTAAGAGTAGAGATGGCGGCTGCTTTATAAGGCGATGCCTGTCAATTTTGACACAATTGCCGACAGAGCATTGAAGTGTGAACTACTAGTGGATAAAAGTGTACTGACAATCGAATAAAAGTTTTATCGGAAGATATTATAGTGTTTTCTTGACCAACGCTTATATATATAGGCCAAATTTTATGATGATCGGTTAAGTAGTTTTTACGTAAAAGCGTAAATACAGTATTCCACGGAAACCGTACATTTTACCGCGATAAATAGTATCCTATGTCCTTTTCCTGGTTCTAAGCTACCTCCCTACCAAATTTCAGCTAAATCGGTTCAGCCGTTCTTGAGTTATAAATGGTGTAACTAACACGACTTTCTTTTATATATATAGGCCAAATTTTATGATGATCGGTTAAGTAGTTTTTACGTAAAAGCGTAAATACAGTATTCCACGGAAACCGTACATTTTACCGCGATAAATAGTATCCTATGTCCTTTTCCTGGTTCTAAGCTACCTCCCTACCAAATTTCAGCTAAATCGGTTCAGCCGTTCTTGAGTTATAAATGGTGTAACTAACACGACTTTCTTTTATATATATAGATAAAGATATTATTTTAGGATCAGCTCGTTTTTTTGCAGATATTTCAAAGGTAATTTAACTTTTTAATTTAATCTATTGAATATTGGAAACACAGTCGTTCAAAGTAATAAAGGAGATAAAAGTTCGCCATTATGTTAAACCTTATCCGTTTCTAAGTGCCTCTAAACAATATAAATCGAGCCTAGGTCCACCGCAACGGATCTTTTATACACCATGGGACTCGAGTTTTATGGACCTCGCGGTTACTCGCGACCCCTAATGAGCCGGTTGAGTTATAACTCAACTAGTTGACTGAGTTATGTGGGCCTGCACGGTCCTCAATGAGCCGTCTGAGTTATTTAGTCCTCAACGGTCTTTAATGAGGTGATTCGTGGGTAATTCTCCGTGTTCCGGCCGGACGGACCTAACCTAACGTATATCCGATGACGGCCATTGTATGGTGAGTTATTGCTAATTTAGATAACGGTTAGATAAATGGATTGACCACACTAGAGTGATTTCGTCACAGTAGCTAATGCGGCCGAAGTAGGCTTGCGTACCTAGTAACCTAAACTTATAACATATTTCAGAACAGGCTATGCTATACCTATCCACGATAAGCATATTCTAATATTATTATAAATGTGAAAGCGCGTCAGTCTGATTGGCAGCTTGGTATGCGTACCAATGTTTACTTTTTGCATTGTTTGGAAATTCTGAATGTGGTAGGTCTAAATCCCGATAAGATAAATATTTTTGTGATTCTTATTACCTATTTCTTTTATATTTTTTATTAAAATTGTTTTATCGTTCTACTAAAACACCGATCTCTCTCCCATGAGTATCCCATGTACTGCCTATTATTTGTGCAACAAAGAAAATACAATGTGGTTAATTATTATGTTTGTCGAATTTAATCTTTTAGTTTAACAAAAAAATATGTTTTGATTTCCCTAACATCCGCTATTACATTAGCCAAGTCAATAGAAATCACAGTCATATGATACTAAACATCAGTCGCAGATATATATCAACAATATGAGTTCATTAGACATCGAGGGCTTGGCAAATACCCCCGACTCCGGTTTGCCCAGCTGTGGGCAAGTGGGTACATCCGCACAAACATTCATTAGGCGGATTAATTGTACCTGCTAATGGTATCTGGTCCAAGTGTTCGCTAAACATCGACGATATAATTGAATTGGTACATTACTTTGATTGTTGTGCATTGTAGTATGTACATTGGACATAGGCAGATTTGAAACGATAGTAAGCAATGGATAGATTGGATTTGGAGAATGTTTTACAAAATGCATGAGTATAATTTGAATACTAAATATTTAAGTAAAACTATGACTTATTTGCGGGGTTCAAAATTTCAAGCTACGAGCCGTGTTTAAATGTTGATACATTCGAAATAAGCTAACTTTTTTGTAGTATTTGTATCGTTTTCGAGTTCACGACTCGGACTTAAATTTTCTATCTTTTTGGTAAAAGATGGCCCCGTGCGAGTTTCTTACGCCGGTTCTTTTCGCCGGGTTAGTTCCCGAATCGGTGGTATCATCATGTACAACGACGTTCAAAAAGTGTCTAAAAATACCAACTTTGAATAAATTTTTTGAATTTGAATTTGGCACCCATATGGTTTTGTCATAGAGAATGTTCCTATCTTGTGTCTCACACAATTGATATTGTTGTCCCTTTCTCGCTTACGCGCAGTGTGTCTCACGTTAATGTTATTGTTGTCTCTTTTATTTTTAAACTTTATTTTACGTTTTTTACTGTAATTAGTCTTATAAGAATGCCTGTTTACTATTGTATTATCTTATAAGAATGTCAGCTAATGTAATCTGAACGAATTTGTATTTTGCTTAAATAAACGGACTGCGCATACACGACAACACCTGATACACCCCATAGGCTGTATCAGTACAATTTCACAATATTAATACGCACTTTCTCAGTGCAAAAACATTCACATTCACAACACCGCAGATGCCTGAGGAAACTCTGCCGCACCAACACTCTGCCAAATAGCAGTTCCAAGATTCTCCTGGTGTTTCAATTCAACTCGTCCCACATCTTCTCCAGGACACCAACTTCCAGATACAGTCCACTCCTACCAAACCCGACGACCACGGCCCCGCAGAGCTGCCGTGTCGCCAACACTAGGATTACAGTGGTGTTCACTAAGTTCATTTTTTCATCATTTTATAGCACATTGGTTTGTGCCTGCCTAACATTTAGCAGGCTAAAATTTAATCAATTTGTTTTATTTGAACTTAAAAGTAAATTATTAACATTAAACCAATGTACCATTTTTGAGAGAGCACTTTTTACCTCATTCTTATTTGACGGTCTAGACGACCGTTCATATTAAAAATCTCATACACAAACACAAGTTAAGAAAGGTCAATTAAATAGATGAGAAAAAGAAACGGGTCTAAAATTGACCCTTGTGGCACACCTAATTCTTTTTGGTTCGAGTAGACCTTGTATAATTTACTTCTACTCTCTTATATGTATTTTGTAATACGTGTAACAGAGTAGATTCAGTCGAAGATGCACAGAGCTACATTCAGTAACAGTGATTTATGTGACCTGCTAAATACCAGGTCTAAACAGCATTCATTCGGAGTGTTCGGAGTTCGGACGTCTGGCGGCGCAGTGTTGGAATGTCATTAATCAGCTCCTAGTCAGCCTTCTGTTTTGTTTGACTGAACCTAGCTAACGGTATCGAGCTACGAAGTTTGGATGTGGTAGTTTCCATTCGAATAAACACAATAATAATTATAACTTAATATAACATAATAACCCTTGTTCTTGTATTTAGTGAAAAGTTGTTAATTTAAAATTACAAAAAGACGCATACATTTTATTTTTATAGTTTACTTTCAACGTTCATAACACGGACTACAATCATGATTTTTTTCAGATTTTAAAATTAGCCTTTTAGTTTTTAGAAAACGTAAATAATCACCCAGAATACATTAAACCAATAATACTACCCCAAGATAGCCACCTCCACTGATGTTGCAATTTCTCAGCTCCCACTACTTCAGTGTTTGCGCAGGGCGCTTGATAAGAGCAACGCAAACAAAGCCGGATGACCAGACAGGCCGATACCGTTGAGTGATTGCTATTGACGGCCGGTGCCGTTGTCAACTAACGCTGATAACCGTAGATTGGAGCACCTGTCAAAACTCACCGCTGATTTATCAATCCCGGGACTTGCGGAATGTGGACGATGGGTAGATTTGATCTTGATCCTGGCCACATTTTGCATAAACCTCTTACAATAAAATGCACCGAAACTCCTATTACAAAGTTTTTTCCCAATCGTTGTGGACCGTAGATGATAACTATTAGTACCCCAAAAAGCCCCAACTCGCATTGGAATAATTTTAAAGTACTTACTATAATAAATATGAAAGTTTGTAAAGATAGATGGATGGATGGATGGATGGATGGATGTTTGTTACTCTTTCACGCAAAAACCCTACCTTTCCCCGTACTTTTTATAGTTTAGGAATGCAGGGGAGTGGAGAACTAACTTGTAAAGCATTTTCACAAATATCGAAGTTATTAAGGGAGTACAGATAAATAGACGGACGGATAGACAGGGTGAAACTATAAGGGTTCCGTATAGTTACTACGTAACCCCTAAAATCAGAAAGCCAATGAATGTCATATTAAAATGTAGTCTTTCAGCCTCAGTGAAATGCTATCGTGATATCACGTCGTTAATTCGACATTGAGACGAGACTGAATTTCGAACAATTTTAGTCACGAGCTGATAAAGTCGTCTTCCTTATATTCCTTATTTTATCTAGATAGATAGTCGTGCATTATGCATACGGTAAACGGTTCCAACTACTGGACCTTCCGGGAGAAAAACTCGTTACTTTGATATGTGGCTCATATCTTCCGATCAGTGCAAATGAAGACGCACAGTAATGACCGTGTTATTTCATATTAGACGTTGCCCCGCGTTACCCCGCGTTACCCAGACAAACGGCCTTCATTACAACTGGACTGTAATGGCCCATCTTCCCCTGCAAGATTTGTTGCTTTATTACGCACTCTTTGATTACGGGGTTCCTATATCTTGCCCATGTAAATAGTGGATACTAGCGACCCGCCCCGGCTTCGCACAGGTACAATGTATATATTATCTGTATAATCTATGGGTACAATACTGATACTAATACTGCGGCTACCTCATAGATCGAAACTCACCTCCTTGGTGACGCCTACTTCGCAACGGGCCGTGGAGCAGAAATCGTAATATTTTAATTTCGCCATAACTTCCAAACCAAACGTCCAATTTTAATCATTCAAAGACCAAATATTATCTACGTAAACTGTACTTAGTGATAAAATAATTTATTTTGATAAGGATTAATAGCATGAGTAAAATAAACGCGTTTAAATGTAGTCCAAAAGAAAAATCAAGATTTCTAAATAAAAAAAATGTTGTTGTGCCTCACTCGACATAGATAGGTATAGTGTGTCGCGGACTTTTTTGTAGATATTTATAAGATCTACAATTAATTAGAACATTGTATGGTTCTATCTTTTATAGTTTAGGCAGCGTACGCAAAATAAGTAACTTTTCTGGTTGATTTTTTACACCTTGTGTCCGAAAACCCCAAATATCTTACGGAACCCTATTTTTTTCCAAAATAAAATTTAGCCTATGTTACTCGTGGATAATGTAGCTTTCGAATGGTGAAAGAATTTTTGAAATCGGTCCAGTACTTTTTGAGCCTATTCATTACAACCAAACAAACAAACAAAGTTTTCCTCTTTATAATAATATTAGTGTAGATGAAATCCTTGGAACTATTAAGCGATTTGAGTATAATTTGCGATATCGATAAAACCTACAAGTATGTAGGATCATTTTGTTTTGATAGGAAAATGTATTCTATGCTAGCCTGCAAGTTGGCAGACTTAGAAATATATTGTTAATTTTTATGGTTCTGTAGGTAGAAAGGATAAAAACAGGAGCCTTTTACTGAGACTTCGCTGTCTGTTCGTCTGTCTGTCACCAGGCTATATCGTCATAACTGTGACAGCTAGTAGGTTGAATTTTTCACAGGTGATGTACTTCTGTTGCCGCCGTAACGACAAATACTAAAAACAGATTTATATGTGTCTCTTTCTTATGCAACAAACGTGTTTTTTTGCCGTGTTGTACGGAACCCTTCGTGCGCGAGTTTGACCCGCACTTGGCCGGTTTTTATCTAGAGATGCTAGATGATATCATCTGGCATTGGGCTGCGGACGATCAACAATGTTACGAACCATGAACTTTAATCTGGAAAATGTCTGGAAACAAATAAATCGATAGAATAGAAAAATGTCATACATGTACTATGTCATTAGAGGAGATCGGGGGAACTAAATCGCAAATACTTGTGCATTGAGGATACTGGGGACCGCACAAAGGCGCGCACTCGCCACAAATTGAGTTACAAAACGATTCTTTCTGGACCAGCCGAGCTCTCAAACTTTTACAAAGGATTTTTTGTGAAAAAAAGTTTGCGGCCAGAGACATATTAGTGACGCGCTTTAAGAATCGTGATATTGTATTTCCTCTTCTGATTGAATGTACGGCAAAATAAACATACATAGACTACTAAAATCATTACGCTTCCTATTGGCTTCGCCGCAGTCTGGTAAAAATTTAAATGAACATCAAAAATTAAAATGTATATTGATTACAATTTCACATTTTCATTTAACTAAAAGCAATGGACGTAATATAACTCGAATGACTTGGACAATAACATTAAGTAATAACTAATAAGTAATAACGCTACTCATAAAAGACTCGATGCTCCAACAGCGTAGACGTTATATTCTATTATATTATTACTGATTCTAACCATGGGTACAAAAACAAAGATAAAAGTGAAAACAAGAAACGTTAAAAACAGAGACGAATTAAAAGACATAATACTTCTGCTAAAGCCATTAACGATTTTCGAATATGCCACCGGTATGTTTAGGTTCTACGCCAGAGATGGACAACTGCGGCCAGTACCGCTCACGCTCAAGTCTTACGGTCTACTACTACTGACAATTGTCCTCATTATAGTAGGCATTGCTATACATATCGGCACTTCAGAGGTTGCGGCTGAGCTAACTTTCAGCTATCTCGCCTACGTACTAGCTTTCCTAATCCGAATATTCATCGTTATACAAAATATATTGTACTCACTGGGAGTGTACGGTACGAAAGACGTAGAAATAGTGAGAAAATTGGCGCAAATAGACAAGATATTAGAACGGCCGTTTAAACTGCAGGTACTAAAAAGTGTATCGTTATTAACTCTCGCTATGACAGTCTTTATCACGACACTCGGTGTGTGGATTTATTTCGATTATAACGCACTGCATGTACCTCTTATGTATAAAATGTTAACGTATATAGTAGTGATTAAAATCTCCCTCGGGAAAATGGCTTTTATAGTGTATGTGAAACTAGTGATTAAGCGTCTGAGCGTGATTTGCGACGTGCAGAAAATCATGAGTTCCGTCAGGTATGGTGTAATCCATTTGAAGACGAGGGAACTTTGCGAGAACAAGGAAATATTTGACAACTTGTACAAAATGTCCAAACGTAAATGCATTCTCCAGACATTAGCTAAAGCATTTGACAGAGCGGACTCTGCTGTGCTCGCGATCAACGAGGGGTTTAATTACGATATATTGGTTGCCTTCACAACATCATTTTTAATCAATGTCTCAGTTTTCATGTCTTATGTTGTAGGACAGAAAAAGGATACTGATGTAATGAATTTCACGACTTTCGTTCAAGTCAAGTCAATTTATCTGTTCTTACTAAATTTCGGTACGGTAATGATGTGTTACTACTGTTTTTCCCTGCTACGCTACAAGGAGCGTATAAGACATAATTTGAACCAGACAATAACAAATTATAATACAAACAATTCCTTAAGATTACAGGCAAAGGTATTTCATGATGTCATAAAAGACGACTCCTTAGAAGTGAGTGCGTTTAATATGTTTAATTTAAAAATGAGAACAATACTTAATTTTGTAGCTTTGTCCACAACCTACGTTGTTATGGTCTTGCAGACAATACGGGCATAAAGCATCTGCTGAATGTTGTCCGTGGATTCGGACGCACAAAAGTCACGGAAATATACATTATGTCGCAATAAAAGTAGCCTATGTGTTAATTAATAGCCAACGGAATCTCTCTTTGTGAAAGATTAATTGCATAATAATGTAATGTAATAAATAATTAATTTAATTTAATGTGAAATTAATGTGAAAGTTTGTTTGAGGTTGGACGAATGGATATTACGACGATGCCATAATGTACGTACATTATGGTATCTGAAAAATGCTACTTTTCAGGAGAGTAATTTAAAGTTTTTTTTTTTTTCGTATAACTTTGCCCTTAATGATCCCTATGAAAATATGCATAAACAGTATTGTTAGGATAAAAACTAGTTACCCTTTCATGCAAATACTAGTAAAGGGATTTTGATGAAATTTGGTATGGTAGTGGTTTATGCTTCGGAAATTGGATTAAAACATATGCTAATTTTTATCCCGAAAAAGTATAGCTGAATAAAAAAAAGAAAATAGAAGAGAAGATTATTTATAGAAGTACATTGCAGTAGGTAGAGTTATTTGCTAAAGACGTTTTCTGCCACGAACACTATTCCACATGGGTGAAGCCGCGGGCAAAACCGGGGACCGGTGTCAGGGTCCGGTCAATAGCGGGTCAGTACTGACTTGACATTGCAATGATGACAGTACTGACTTGGCATTGCAATCACGTCACTAACATGACCCGTGCGTTTCAGGAATCACGGTTTGTATTTTGTTATTGGTTGTCTTATATATCATATTGGCACTTTACTTAACTTTATATAACGTACACCATATTGCATGAACGACTTGTATAGGCAATCGGACTATTTTTTTTATTGCATAAATGAATAGTACTCTTAAATATGAGTAACTTCTCAGAAGAAGCCGTAGGTATATCAAAAGTCAATATTTTCAAAGGTACAGCGATTTTTATACAAAATTTCGCGAGCCTCCTAAAAACGCTCCATACTAAAATCGCCATACAAATGACGTCACTATTGGATTAAAGTGTATTAAGTAGGTATAAAGTATACGGCCGCAGGAATATATTTGTAAATATCTCCGATATTTGTGCGTTTATGTTCATACTTACCGTAATGAATGTTTTTGTATATGATGTGTGGAAACTAATGATGTAGGTTTTGTTTACCAATTTCGCAAAAAAAAAATTTTTTTTTGGTATAAAGACTCGCGAAATTTTGTATACAAATCGCTGTACCTTTGAAAATATTGACTTTTGATATACGGTTTCTTCTGAGAAGTTACTCATATTTAAGAGTACTATTCATTTATGCAATAAAAAAACTGTCCGCTTGCCTATTGTTAATAATTATCTAATAGTAATTTTTATGCCTAGATATTGTAAAATGTAAAAAAAGTGCAATTATTGTGGTATTCGTTTTGAATTCACGAAATAAATGGTGTTGTTAATATATTGTTTTATTACTATTGACCGTTAATTTATAAACGTCTACGGTAAACTATAAACGGAGATAATGATGCACTGAGTAATAAACAAAATTCCCACCGTTTTCCACACATTTAGCGGTAATTTATCTCTTACCTAATCAGCAGTCTTTGTTGATAATGTTTTCTTCTTGTGTTGAGATATACCTATTGTGTTTTAAACTAACAGAATACGCTATCTATGATCACCTCTGTGGCTCAGTGGTTAGCGTATTACGTATCTGCAAAAACCTAGCAGAAGCAACCTAGCGACAGTACTGCATCTACCGAACAATCGAGAAACTATAAATTGCAATCAATCGTGTCGTGCGTAGAGCGTTAGCAAGCGGTCGCGCTCCGCAAATCGGCACATGTTGCAAATATTAAATAATATTTAATATTTCGCGCGTCGCGGCTCACTGTCGCTACGTCACCATGGCGCTCATTGCGAACGAGTTGCTGGCGTTTATCCAGCACGTCTGCAACACCATGGACGAGGACGGCATCGTGCAGCTCTGCAAGTCCACCTACACAAACGAGGAGATTTGCAAGGCCAAGCTGATGCTGTATGAAGCGCTCGGCAAGACCGCGCAGATGTTACCATCAAGAAGAAGAGATGGGGGCGAACGCAGCTTACAAGACATCATCACCCTGTTGAAGCAGACGGATCCTGTGGCCGTACCGGCCTTTGTGGCTAAGAATCTCCACAAGCTGCCGGTGGTTACCTTAGATCACGTCGACGTCTCCAGCCTGCTGAGAAAGTTTAACAACATGAAGGCAGAGCTGGACGAGATGCGAGGTAGATTGGATGCATCGGAAAATACCATCCGTGATTTGCAAAGTGAATTATTGCAAATAAAAAGTAATAATTCTCTATGTAGGTCACCTGATCATTCGTTTGCCTACGTAAACACGCGTCGCGGGGCGCAGATTGACTCATCGTTGGCCATGTCAGCGGAATTGGACGGGTCAACAACCGCCGAAGCCTCGTCGCTAGCGATCGAGCCGAAGCTGAAGAATCCATCGACTCAGCAGAAAAAGTATGCCAGTGTAGCTGCTTACCCCGCACCCCCGCGGAAATCAAAGGGGGAGATGGAGAGCCCCAAGGCTGAGAAGAGCCCCAAGGCCAAGGAGAGCCGCAAGGCTGAATCTCTTCTACCGGTCGTGGACAAGAGCAGGAGGTGCGATGAGGAGGGCTTCACTCTGGTGGAGAGAAGAAAGAAGAGGAAGCCTGCCGTCCGCAACCATCGCGGCACCGCACCCTACGTACCCGAGCTGCGCTTACGGTGTGAGGTACCCGCAACGCAGCTGTACGTGTTCCGCCTGCACTGGTCCATGGAGGTGGAAGACGTCGTGAGTTACATCCGTGAGAAGACCACCTACACTTTAAGGGTTGAGCGTCTGCAGTCTCGCCACAAAGTCAACTTCAGTTCCTTTGTGGTAAGAGTGCCGACAACACTTTTGTCTACCCTCGAGGTGGAGGCGTTCTGACGGTCGGGTATAGTTTACCGAAGGTTCCGGGGAAGACTCCCCAACGAAGCGCGCATCACGACGCCGAAAAAGACAACACGTGATAAACTAAGCCCTAACTAAGCCCTAAGCTTAGCTTTGTATTGTGATGTTAGTTTATCATATTGCATATTATTTCTGTAAATGTGAAATTGTTAGCTAGATTGTAAGCTTTGGGTAAATAAATTATTATTATTATTATTATTATTAACTATTTTAGTGTGTTTGTGTAGTGTGAGTCTGAGAGAGTGTGTGTAATAATATACCATAGTATAGAATTGTTAAATGTGTATCCATTGTCTGATTGCCATAACACAAGTCTTAACTTAGCATGGGATTAGATGGATGTGATGTATATTACATGTTTATTCTATTGTATGTTATTATGTGTGTTTAATAAATAATTTGAATTTGAAAATAATTTGAATTTGAATCGTTCGATCTCTTCACTGCAGAGCTGTCAAATTTTTTGTATTACGTAAGACTTTTACAGCAAAGCGAAAGCAATCAGCGAGCGATTTGAACTGTCAGCTAGCAATAATAAGCGAAAATGAAGCAAAGTGCATTCAAATACATCGCGTAGGTAATACGATTTTATTTGACGTTCAGCAATCGACTGCGCGTCTATCGCGCGATGACTGCAAGATTTTTGGTAATCGCTATTTTTACGTAATACGGCGGCGGAGCGAGTTTGTTGTTTCATTGACCTGGAACCATAAACGAGTATGTATTATATTAAAAAGAAGTAGATATGGTATAAGCGCGTGAAAAGTGAAGACTCGAATCGGTCCGAAGTCGGGCCGATTTTGGTTTGTATGCGACGAGCCGGTCGACGAGTAGCGCGTATTACGCGTCTCGTCAAACACTAGTCACATCCCTTTCACAAATTTTTGCTTTGTGACTGTGTGAGTGAAATCTAACAAAAATGAAAAATGACAATGTGTGTCGCGACGCGCGGCACAGAAATATTGTCAGTTTTGTAATGCTATCTACAGACACACGAATTTGGTACGGAGCGTACAGCGGACCATATCCGCAGACCGAATCCGGTATCGCTACACACGCACGGATTTGGTACGGTGCATTGGACCGAAAAGCTCGATACTCGTGTGTTCAATTTTATGCTCTATTGTATCAGCACAGAGTTCTATTTACAGTGCTGTCTTTCAACTACGACGATGATTCCCGCTGTTCATTGATAACGGGCAGTGATACCAACTCTCAAAAATATTTTTCTCCAAACTTTACCCCTAATTAATTATACCATTGACAGGTCTAAGAGATAATAAGCTAGAAAGAAAGGTTATGTGTTTAATATAAAGACTTACGTGTGAATAACACAAAACTAACGTGTCTTAATTTGATTTCACTCCCAATACATTTTCGTATCCCTGGCTATGTACACACCTAAAAATTATAATTATTATTACATAAAAATCGATTCATAAGGAATAAACTCTAAACATCCTGCTCTCTAGTAAACCTCCGTAGATATTGTCCCTTATTTTGGGGGAAAAATTCCTAAGTTGGCAACACTGACACCGTTGTACGGTCTAACCGCCGGACTGCTCTACACACGCACGAATTTGGTACGGAGCGGACCAAATCAGATGCGGACAATGGCGAACTCTTCGCCTTCTTCTTATGTTCTCCGGACTGCCCTACACACGCCCGGATTTGGTACGGAGCGTACCAGATCCGCTGTACGCTCCGTACCAAATTCGTGTATCTGTAGACCCCATAAGGATATAACGTATCTATGTAATAATTAATCAAAGTCTGGATTCGCTGTATGGATACGATGCTCGTATCCCGGTCTTATCCTTAAAAACCTGCCAAAAAATCAATATATTATTTTATTATGAATAGATAAAAATATCTATATCACCGAACCTTTTTCACAGAAACATTTCACCCAAAAAGATTAGGAGTAGTTTGCAATATTTCATATTCGCGCCAAAAGGGCAATTTGTCGGGTAGACGTTAAGATATCTGTAGCAAACTCAATCTACCCGCATTTACATGCGGGGGGAGGGGCGCGCGGCCGGCGGGGCTAAGAGAATTATTCAAAGCGGCGCGGCTGAGCCGTTCGGTCGATCGCCCGAGGACTCACTAGGTGAGGCGAAGGTCAAACCCGAAACTTTGAATCGTCAGAAGTTAAGTGCGAACATTGTTACGAGAATATCGAGCTCTCCCAATCACGATTTTCTATGAAGGGGAAAGTTACACGGGGTGGTACAGAACTGGAACATATGCTTATGAATATGGAAAAAGTTAAAATTTAGTATTTAAATATTTTACATATAGCTTTTTCTGTATTCTGTGATAGCTTCATTAATATTTATTTTTATCAAGAAACTTTTGTTTGTATGGCAGTAGCGAAGGCTGGCTCTCCTTCATAGGGAAGCCCTAGCCTGATAATAGGTAGATATTCGGGGGTCTTCAAAAGGTAAGCGGTCAATGAAGCCAATAGGAATGGAGTTATAGGAACTGCATGCCACTCTTGTATGGCGAGCCGCCCTTGAAATCTAAAATTATAATTAATTTATGATGACAGAAATAAAATATATACGCAGGCTTTAACTATGCTAACTGTACAAAATTATATCCATTTTCATACTCATCTTGGAGTGCGGAGAGGCATACAGACAGATGGAGCGAAACTATAATGGTTATTAAAACTAAGGACCATAAAGAGATACAGCTTTTTTCACCAGTCACATAATATTATGATTATGATAAATAGGTAGGTAGATTTTATTACCAGTTATTGACTCATAAATAATCATTACATATATTGTGATGATGATAATTATATTACTACCAGTTATTGACTCGACATAGCTTGAATAATAACTTCTCTTAGAGTGTCCACAAAATCATTGATAATATTTTCGAACCTTTGTTTTAGAAAGCTGCGCGGCGGCTAATTGACATTAAGTCCCTGAACGGCCTTTAACGTTCATTAATTTAGTTCAGAGTTGAAATTATGAAACTTTTCACTCAAAACTTTTAAACAAATCGTCGAACGGTAATAAGGTGGGTAATTATTATCGATTCGTGTCTAAACGGGCCTTAAATATCACAAAGTACTCTAAGTAATTAATTCCAATACTTCGGGGGCACAATTTGTTTTCGTCGGGACTCCTTTGGCTTTCTTTGGCTTTATAAGGATTAATTAAGTTTAAACAACGTATAATTAAATAATGTAACATGTAAGCAAATTACTTGTAATTTATTCGTCGTTTGTGTGCAGTTGACGGCATTTTGTTCTAATTATCTTTTTAAGAGGCTCGAGTGTAGCGAATTAACCTGTAAGGAGGAACATTTTACTTAAAAATAAATAAAATTGAAAAATAATAAATAATAATATCTATGGATTCTTTTACATCGCGTCAATCTAGTCCCGGGGTAAGTTCTCGAAGAACTTATGTTAGCTGCGGGTACCAGATAGCGGAGATATATTGAACGCTTTTATATTATACATATATACAAGGTTTTTATTATTTAATACACATCCATGACTAAGGAATATAGAAAACTTTTTGTTCTCTGGTGGGATTCGAACCCGCGACGTCTGGCTTGAGCACCAACGCCCTAACCACTGAACCACATAAGTATTTTTTTGGTATTTCCATTAACCTGCCGTTTCTAATACCAAAGTATGTCCTGTCCTCTGACACAAATTTTGTGTTGGTCAAATAAGGTGTAACTGCTCGGGAAAGCATTATTGTTGACCATTGGCTAGCCGCACATATACCATATTATTGGCAATAATGCTCATATTGACAATAATATTCCTTGTATGCGGGTCATATTGCCGTTTTTTTTGTATGTGTTGACTAGTATTGACAAATGTATTCTGTCAATAATATTGGACGTGTGCGGCTAGCCAATAACCATGTCCAATTTTACGGGAATTTGCGCATTGTAATTAAGCACCTATCCACGTACTTAAGCCGCAGAGTAAATATATTATATTAGGTAGGTATTCTTACGTACAGATGAACAGCTTTCATAGAACGATCTAAATTTTGGGGCATTTCACGTCAAGCGGACAACCAAAAAAAGGTGAGGTCGTGAATTTTGTTTATATTCTGTAGTTTATAGTCAGTTGTACTTCTAGGTGACGTAGATGTGTACACACAATATTTTTTTCGTATCATATTTTATTGCTGAGTTATGAGCTTTTAAAAATTGACTAAGAGTGAAGTCCGTTATTTTTGGATGTAATAACAATTACAAATTGATACAATTAATAAATTGTATCAATTTATTGGTAACAAAAGCTAAAAATTATTGTTTCTTGTAGTTAAAAAGTTTAAATTTTAATTTTTTTTGTCGCATTCTAAATTTTAATTTTTTTGCGTATATTAAACCGGAAGTGAAAATTTCAAATCGATATTTGACTAACTTCGACCATTTCTAAATTAAATATTTTTCCCTTAAATTAAAGCTTTAAATGTATTAATTCTTCACAAAAAAATTAGAAAGTGATCTCTAGTAGTTTAAGACTTAGAGCATATAGAGTACATACACATATCTTTACTAAACTGTAAAAAACTACCAACTACCACTACTCCCACCAAAAACATTATGTAAAAAACTAGCCAAGTCTCGATGGAGCTGCTTGCTTATCTCTAAAAAGTAATGAAATCTAGACAAAATCGTGCCAAGTCTAAGGTTCCTTACTGCGGTTTCTTTATTATTATAGTTAATGTTGAGTAACTTGGCCGTTAAACATTCTTTATACTTTAGTGGGTACAAGTCAATTTTGTTTATATTTGTAACTACCTATGTTTGTTAAGGAGATAATAGCCCATACTGGTATTGGTAATTGGATGCTAGTGTCTCATTTTAGGCTGTTGTTGATTGTACAACACACGTATTGGAGCAATGGTGTCATGGAGCCCCTTTTGTACCCTTGTGTGCCCTTCAACGGCCAAGTCACACAACATTAACTATAATAATAAACAAACCGCAGTAAGGAACCTTAGACTTGGCACGATTTTGTCTAGATTTCATTACTTTTTAGAGAAAAACAAGCAGCTCCATCGAGACTTGGCTAGTTTTTTACAGAATGTTTTTGGTGGGATTTCACTTCTTTTTGCAGAAACGTGGGCATATTGATTTATTTTCCTAGATTTTAGTGTAATTTGTTTATTTAATTTGTGTAATGTTGGAGTAGAATAAAGTTCGAGTAGAATAAAGGGGCCTGAAAATGCGGCAAAATGGTTCTAGTAAAGAATGGTACGGCAGTGTTTACTTCGCGCTCGACTTGGCGGGGGCACTGCCGTGCCCCCAGATCGACGTTCTGGTCTTATCTAGAGGTTCTCAAATAGGGGCCTGAAAATGCGGCGAAATGATTCCAGTAAAGAATGGTACGGCAGTGTTTGCTTCGCGCTCGACTTGGCGGGGGCACTGCCGTGCCCCCAGATCGACGTTCTGGTCTTATCTAGAGGTTCTCAAATAGAGCCCTGAAAATGCGGCGAAATGGTTCCAGTAAAGAATGGAACGGCAGTGTTTGCTTCGCGCTCGACTTGGCGGGGTCACTGCCGTGCCCCCAGATCGATTATCCTAGTTTTTATAGTTTTCCCTTTATGTGACCATTAAACCCTAACTCTGTACCAAATTTCAGCTCTCTGAGTCTATGGGAAGTACTAGTTCTATTTTGATGATCATGAGTGAGTGAGTGAGTGAGTGAGTGAGTGTCGTAAATGCGAAACTTTGCTTTCGCTTAACTTCGGAACTAAATGACCTACAGACTTGAAATTTTGGATTTTAAGTATGTGATTATAGCTTATTGGATGACGAAAATTTCTGCGTTCTGGTCTTATCCAGGGGTTCTCAAATAGGGGCCTGAAAATGCGGCGAAATGGTTCCAGTAAAGGATGGTACGGCAGTGTTTGCTTCGCGCTCGACTTGGCGGGGGCACTGCCGTGCCCCCAGATAATATAACTCCGTTATTTTTGGATGCTAAATATTTTCATCAATTAATTTGTAATAAAGAACAATAAGTAGTGCTTCTTATAGTTAAAAAGTTGTAGTTTTAAATTCTTAATTTGAATTTTTTTTCGTATGGTAAACCGGAAGTAAAGATTTCAAATAGATTTTTGAGTAACTTCGCCCATTTTAATTTTAAATATATTAATCTTGGATTAAAGCTTTAAATGTACTAATTCTTCACAAAAAAAAATTTGAATGTGATCTCTAATAGTTTAAGACTTAGGCACATATCATACACAGCTTTTAAAGGGACTGTTTTAAAAAAAAGCTATTTAAAGTTAAATATCTCGTAAACGGATACCTAAATCAAAAAATCGACTTAGATACCTCTTAATGTTTATAAAAGACCTTTCTAATGATACCCCACACTATGGAGTAGACGCGAAAAAAAAAATATCATCCTCACTTTACATGTAGGGGAGGTACCAAAAAAATATATGTGGGGTATCATTAGATATATCTTAATATACAAAGTAACAAAATCTCGTTTATACAGGTATATGCGCCTACGGAAGCAGCAAAAGATGAAGAAATCGAAATGTTTTATTCAAATTTGTATAAAGCAATGACCCTTGCTCACAATACATTCATAATTATGGGTGATCTTAATGCAAAAATAGGACAACCTAGAGCAGATGAATACCTGATAATGAAACCAAACGGATATGGCATAAGAAACTCAAGAGGACAAAGACTCATTGAATTCGCACTTGAAAACAAGATTGCTATTTTAAACACGTACTTCAAGAAAAAACCAAACCGTAGATGGACATGGCGCTCACCAAACGGAAAATATAAAAATGAAATCGACTATATACTTTCAAACAAGCCAGGTATGGTACAAGATATCAATGTTCTAAATCTCAATTTTTCATCAGACCACCGACCGGTTAGAGCTATAGTAACACTTGCGAAAATAAAAAAGAATCGAACTGGATTTCGAAGTATACAAAACGCTACACTGAAAAACGAGGAAGAAATAAAGAGATACAAGGAATGCATATCAACCCACCTACCAAACCTACTAGTACCTAAAGAAAACCATTCAGTTCAATCTTACCATGACGAAATATTGAAAGCCATCACAAAAAGCCTCCAAGATGCTCGAACTCCTAATAAACCTACAAGACATAAAATCTTATCAGAGCAAACTCTAGCTCTTTTGAAAAGAAGACAGATACTGCAAAACACCAAAGATAAATCTAGGGCAATGAGAAACGAGCTCTCTGCATTATATAAATTAGTAAGCAAAAAAATAAAAAGCGACTACGCAAGATACAGATCAGAAACTTTAGAGAAACATCTAATGCACTCAGGAAGTTCAAAAAAAGCTTATAAAGAGTTAAGGACAAACAAGTCATGGATAGATGGACTAAAAACAAATGGAATTACTCTAAATAATCGTAAAGACGTCATAGGAATAGCAACTGACTTCTACAAAAAACTTTATAACGCTCAAGAGTACGAGAATACCGCCGAAAACAAATATCAGCCAGACGAGGCGCCAGCGAAAAAGACACCATTCGCGGTTTTAGAAGTAGTTCAAGCAATAACTAGATTGAAAACAAATAAAAGTCCGGGTTCAGACAATATCACTAACGAGTGTATAAAATCTGCACAAACATTACTGGCTCTACCACTAACTCAATTATTTAATCTAATTCTCGAAAACTCAAATACACCAAAACAGTGGTCAGAGTCAAATATTATATTAATTTACAAAAAAGGTGATCCTTGTGACGTTGCTAATTATAGACCAATAAGCTTACTGCCATGTCTGTATAAACTATTCTCCTCGCTTATAAACCAAAGAATAAGCATCACACTGGAAGCAGAGCAACCTGTAGAGCAAGCTGGTTTTAGGAAAAATTTCTCGACTATTGACCACATTCACACTTTAGAATTACTGATTAAGAAATATCAAGAAAAACAAAGAGCTCTATATATAGCCTACATAGATTACAAAAAAGCGTTCGACACCGTATCACATTCAAGCATCTGGAGAGCGCTACAAGAACAAGGCGTAGAGAATGAATATATACAGGTATTAAGAAGTATATATAGCAACAACACGGGTAGAGTGAAACTGGAAATAGTCGGGCCAAGCTTCCCCATTAAAAGAGGTGTGAGGCAGGGGGACCCGACCTCTCCGAAACTCTTCATAGCTATCCTAGAGTCTATAATAAGAAAAATAGACTGGAAAACGAGTGGCTTATATATAGACGGCAAATATCTCAGCCATCTCCGATTTGCTGACGACTTAGTGCTCTTCTCCGAATCATGTTCACAATTACAAAACATGATTCAATCTCTGAACGTGGCTAGTAAGAAGGTAGGATTGGAGATGAACCTTACAAAAACAATGATAATGACAAACAGCAGGAAAAAGACAATCTCTATTGACGATGAAAAATTAGAATATACAAATAAATATACATATTTAGGCAAACAAATCAGCTTTGATAAAGACAGTAATTACTCAGAAGTTGAAAGGAGAATTCAGAATACTTGGAATAAATACTGGAGCTTAAAAGAAATTTTTAAAAGTAATATGCCAATAAACTTGAAAACAAAAGTTATGTCGAGCTGTTTACTACCATGTCTTACCTACGCCTGTCAGACTTGGGAATACACAAGTAAAATCAAAAGAAAGATCATTACTTGTCAGCGAGGACTAGAACGTAGTATGCTCAATATTAGAAAAATTAAAAGAGTTCGACACACAAAAATTAGAAACATAACCAAAGCTACTGACGCTCTATCGTATGCTCAAGGACTGAAATGGAAATGGGCGGGACATGTGGCAAGAATGAAAGACGAGCGTTGGACTATAAGGGCGACACGATGGAAAGGTCCTAGTGGTAAACGTTATAGAGGAAGACCACTAACGAGATGGTCGGACGACTTGATTAAGACGGCTGGACCAAACTGGATGGAAATAGCTAAAGACAGAGAAAAGTGGCATTCCTTGGAGGAGGCCTTCACCTGCAGAGGGGTCCTTGCAAACAATAATATGTTTTAAAAAATGTGTTTGTAATATTTAGATTAAGTTTAATTTAAGTACATTTTTCTTTCACTTACTTTAAAAAAAAAAATATTTTAAATCACACTATGTTACATTGTGAGGAATAAAAGGCTTTTTTATTTATTATTTATTTATTTATCATTAGATAGGTCTTTTATAAACACTAAGAGGTCTCTGACACGATTTTTTGATTGAGGTATCCGTTTGCGAGATATTTAATTTTAAATAGCTTTTTTTTGTTAAAATAGTCCCTCTAAAAGCTATGTGGATGTACTCTATATGCTCTAAGTCTTAAACTATTAGAGATCACTTTCTAATTTTTTTTGTGAAGCATAAGTACATTTAAAGCTTTAATATAAGGGAAAAATATTTAATTTAAAAATGGTCGAAGTTAGTCGAATATAGATTTGAAATTTTCACTTCCGGTTTATTATACGCAAAATTCTAATTTCGAATTCGACAAAAAAATTTAAAATTTAAACTTTTTAACTACAAGAAACAATAATTTTTAGTTTTTGTTACCAATAAATTAATACAATTAATAAGCATCCAAAAATAACGGACTTAGTCAATTTTTAAAAGCTCATAACTCAGCAATAAAGTATATTATGATACGAAAAAAATATTGTGTGTACACATCTACGTCACCTAGAAGTATAACTGACCAGAATATAAACAAAATTCACGACCTCACCTTTTTTGGTTGTCCGCTTGACGTGAAATGCCCCTTTTATCAAATTTGTTACAAAAGATGGGGGTGAATACGCGGTTGTTAAGAAAGTCTAATTCGTATACAGTATACACCACAACCCAGCATCGAACCTGCACGATCACGCGTGTGACTCAGGGATCTATTCACTAGGTCATGAACGCTCTTATAATAAAGCAAGACATCTCCTAGAAAATGAAATATTAGGCACGTCTCCTCATGAGTTAACAAATATATTACAAAAAGTTAAAAATATAGTAATATACAAATAATATGATTATCATATAGGAATTTCACCAGAAAATTCACTTCCCTCCTCTTTCTAATGGGATTGATATAATTTATTATTGCAATCCGATTTTAGACGCGCCAACTATCGGCGCTTTGTAATAATATGATTTATCAACATTATTGTTTGTGCGGAGCGCGGCAAGCGGTAGAGTAGTGTCCTACAGTTAGTTCATAATTTACCGGCCGCCTGGCCAGCTCGATACGCGGCTTACTTTGACGCGTGACAGATTTATGTGCTTTCAAAATTCGCCGCGCCCGTGGTCCGCGGCCACCAATTTGAGGCTTATACGGCTCACGGGCTCAAGCACTTTTATAAGCGACATGTTGTACAAAAATCTTGGCATTTCTAAAATTCAACAACCCTGTAAGGACGAGAATTCACTTATGCCACGACAGTCTTAAGACCATAGAATAAATACAGATCAATACATACTATATAATATTAGTCTCACTTATACAATAGGAGATCGGACTACATCTGAAATATTTAGTTTCTATAATATACTCAGAAATATTAAGGTTATACTTGGTAAATATAAAAAATATATTATTTTATGTGTAGTTGACTAATTAAATACATCTAATAAGTACAAAAAAAATACTTCTTTGCGAAATTAGTAAACAAAACCTCATTATTAGTTTACTTACATCATATTTATACAAAAACATTCATTATTATAATATCGGAGATATTTACAAATATGTTCCTGCGGCCGTATACTTCATACCTACTTCATAGACTAACCCAAGAGTGACGTCACTTGTAGACCGACTTTAGTATGGTGCGCTTTTACGAGACTTGCGAAATTTTGTATATTAGGTTGGGAAAAAAGTTTCTTCGCATTTTATATAAAAATTCAAAAGGTTTTTTTATAAAGTTTATTTACAAGTGACTAAAGTATATAGGTGCCATTTTGTTCGATAACTTTTTGCCATCTTGTTGGTAGGTACATGATCCCATTGCTATAAAATTTTTGGGGCTTCTGATGAAAAAACTGCGACAAGTGGTTTTGGCAGTCCTCTTGTGATGTCAACCTGACACTGCCTTAGGAATTCTGCAGCGACCGAAACAGGTAGAAATCTGAAGGTGCAAGGTCAGGACTATACGGCGGATGCATTAACACCTCCCAGCCAAACTCCCGTACTTTTTTCTGAGTGGCTAAAGATGTGTGAGGTCTAGCGTTATCATGGTGAAAAAACCACACCCCTTCTGTTGATTAATTCCGGCCGCTTTCTCTCAACTTCTTGCTTTAATCTCATCAGTTGTTCGCAGTACAGTTCAGAATTGATGGTCCTGCCTGGCGGTAACAGCTCATAATGAATAATGCCCTTCCAATCCCACCACACACACAGCATCACCTTGTTGCGAGTTAACCCGGGTTTCGCCACAGTCTGTGAAGCCTGACCGGCCTTTGACCACGATCATTTTCGCACGTTCTTGTAGTACGTGATCCACTTTTCATCACCAGTTATCAGCTTCTTCAAAAATGGTTCGGTTTCATTACGTCGTAATAAAGAATCACAAATGAGTACACGGTTCATTAGGTTTCTTTCAGTGAGCTCATGAGGCACCCAAATATCGAGCTTTTTGTGTACCCAGCTTTTTTCAAATGCGCCAAAACCGTTTTGTGGTCAATCCCCAGTTCTTCAGCTACATCGTAACTACTAATATGCCGATCTTGCTCCACTTTTTAAAAAATGGCAACAGTTTTGTCCGTAACAGGGTGACCAGAGTGACGTGCATCTTTGATATCAAAATTTTCGGATTGAAAACGCTTAAACCAAATTTGCGCTACTCTCACAGATACTGCATTAGGTCCATAAACATCACAAATTTTTTTCGCGGCTTGTGTTGCATTTTTACCTTTTTTGTAATAAAATTTTAAAATGTATCGAAATTCTTCATAAGGATCACTCATTTTAACAATAAGAAAAACAAATGAAAATCTCAAATTTACCTAATTTGAATTTGGAATTGTCTTCTGTAAAATCAAAACTTTTTATTGATACCAAAATCAGCCAGATACAATTGGTATAGCCCAAGATATTTTATGACAAGTTCATGCATACTATAATGCGAAAAGACTTTTTCCCCAACCTATTACAAATCGCTGTACCTTTGAAAATATTGACTTTTGATTACTCATATTTAAGAATTCTATTCATTTATGCAATTTAAAAAAAAAGTACGATCCCCTATTCTGTCTTAAGACTAAAACGAAACCTACAATTTTAAGCCAGTTTTGTCTGTAATCGGTAACTTATTAGTCAATTTTGTCTACCTGACATTTTAGTGCTTCGTGTGTGCATCTTTATTTTTTTAAGTCGGTTAAAAAAGATACATGCTCCGCAGCGCGTGGCTGCTCCAAATTCGAACTATTGCAATGAAACGTGTATCTTCTTGTCAGTGAATAAAGTTTAATTTTGATTCGCTAACTAAAAATACCACGCCGCATCGCTTCTTGGTTTGACAGACCCAAATAGCTCACTAGATACTATTTGATTAGTATGTAGCATTTAACATTATCTGCAATATACCTATCGAATATACTAGACTCGATTTTGAGCATTACGATACATTGATGCGTTGATTTCATGATCAATTACATAGGCATACCTACACTGTATCAAGTTACGACCTATCTAACGCACCGCTAACCACACTCCGCAGACACCTCAGCGTTTCCCTAACGATAGCCGTCAAGGAAACGCTATGGTGCTGTGGCCACACAGAGAAAACGCAGTTACCCGGGCATAATTAATGCTAATTTTGTGTACAGCAAAATATGTGGTTTACCCTAATCAGTTATCCAAATTGAAATCCATCATTGGGTCACTGTTTTATTTTTTACATCACAAACTCAGTTTATACGTAGGTACAATTTCTAAGTTCAGATTAAATTTTATCTTTTGGAAATGAAAAGGCATCAGTGAACAAATATCATCAACTTAATTGTATGTGTGTGTGTGTGTAAGTATATAAACCTCTTATAACTTTTGAACAGTTTGACCGATTTTATTGCGGCTGGCACCATTTGAAAGGGCTTGGCTAAACTTAGATTTTAAATACAATTTTGACCGATTTGTACAGATAGATTTTAATAAATCTTAAAAAAGATGTGAAAATTAGTGAGGGTGTTTTTAATGCGTTTTTTTTTGGAATTACTTTTAAAAGGCTTTATCGATCAAATCCAAAAACTAATCAGCTCTTCACCTTGAAAAACCACGTCGATCACCGCTAATCTGGTCAATCGTCAATTGATTCGTTCGAGAGATATCGTGAAGGAAAGAAAACCCAAAAAAGTTTTTCCGGAATTACTTCGAAATTTTTCATCGAAAAATTTTTGTTGTCAATTTTTTCAAAAAACATAAAAAACTGCATCGATTGCCGTCAATCGCGTGAAAATTGATTGATTTATTACAAAGTTATGATGGTTTGAAATTTAAAAAAATAGTGTTTTATTAAACTTTTATCTCTCTCTCTCTCTCTCGCTCTCCGAGCACAAAAGTCTGATGAAAGAAAATTATCAGTGACAATTTTTGAAGAACTTTTATTTTTGAGCCTGATAAGCTTAAAAATGACGCATTAGATAAAATTTAAGCGCTTAGCGGGAAGTTGCACGGATGGCCTTTAGGTCAACTCTTTTCCTAATTATTTAAACAAATTGGATCTGATCAGATTATCTAGAACTAGTATCTATATTTTATTCATATAAAAATTGTGATTAAAGTGAAATAAAGGTACTTAATACTTATGTAAGAAGATAACAATAATAAAAAAAATCCCTCCACAATAACTGATATACAATATTAACATTTACAATATAGTGTACAGTCTTTGTGGAGTCTTAAACTAAGCAGTTTCCCGCTTGTATTTAAAGATGATTATTTAGATTAAGTGGTAAGTGAAGCCAATAGGAATGGAGTTATAGGAATCTCACGCCACTGCCAAGCCTCCAACCCTCGTTTTATCAGTGCAGCAGCAGCAAAAATATGTTTTACCCCAACCAACAATGTTTTACAAAATGATGGGCCACTCTAACGATGATTAGCATACAAGCGGCCCGATCGTTACATGACATTGGTCATTATCATTGCCGTTTAGGTTGGCAAGTAATACACCGACTTGTCTGCGACCGTACCTACTCGAACGCGCGAAAGAATGGAGTCGCTGTACTTTTTAGCGCTTCTAACTATAATTTCAGCCCTGACGGGATACGCACCTGCTACCTTCGGCACACACCGACGTGCTACCCATTGAGCCAAAGAGCTCGTAACTAATTATTAAATAATATTTTCTATAAATTGACTACTACTTACTACTTGGCAACTTTTCAATTGCAGGCTGGAGTTGAGCCTCTGTCGGATGGGCGAAAGGCTTTCATCTCAGATTTCAATCAGAATTTTTCCCAAGTTGCCTCCGTAAATTTGCGTCTTGTTCCCAATTATTAGTTACCAGAAAGTTTTGCAGACTGTAAAAAAACTATATTATTAGTTTGTTTTCTGTTAACATAAAATTAATGACTTTCCACGGCGAATTAAACATGTCTAACAAATCGACATTAAAGCAAACTTACTTAATTATTTTTAAACAAAAAATTAAACCGACTTCCAAAGTAAAAATACACAAAAAAGTATGAAATAAAACTTAATCTCTATATAATTCCCCTTTCAAATTCGGCTAAAATTTTTACTATTTCTCTACTCAATCTTATTAATTTTGAAATCGGTACCAGCCCAAACAATATTCTACAATATTTTATAGAACTTACGTTCATATTTGCTGGTACCGACTTCAAAATTAATAAGATTGAGTAGAGAAATAGTAAAAATTTTAGCCGAATTTGAAAGGGGAATTATATAGAGATTAAGTTTTATTTCATACTTTTTTGTGTATTTTTACTTTGGAAGTCGGTTTAATTTTTTGTTTAAAAATAATAATTTCATGCTTTTTAGTTATATATTTTGTTAAGTTATTATTAATACGTCTTAAGAACGTCTAAACTAAACGATCGAATGTATAATTGAATACGCGCCAAGCTTCCATTAGGTATTGTTATTAAGATGATGATGATGATTACTGTAAGTTATAAAGTGGCATATGCTTGCAGTTCTTTAAACAATGCCGAAATTTCCAAACGCATATATTTAAAGACTGAAGAGTTCTGTACATTGCTTTTGGATCCAGGGTATACCTTGGTACAATATCTTATTTTTTGGTAGCATATGCTTGTGTTACTTCAGTAAAAGTAAAAATCACTATATGTGTGGATATAAATTTCGAGGAGTTCCCTCGATTCCTCATGGATCGCATCATCAGGTTTCCACTTTAGTGACTAAAGGACCAATTTCGAATTAAACCCTTTACAACAACAAAATAATTTTGCAAATAGGTTCATAAACGGCAGAGTAATGTTCAAAGATCTCCGTGTTAATATCAAATACTAAGAGAAATACCTTTTATATCATCATAATGTGATGATGTATGGTGTGATAGTGGTGATGATGATGATTACTCTAACTGACATGGTGGCATATGCTTGCAGTTCTTTAAACAACGCCGAAATCCCCAAACATGTATCTATAAGGAGTCAGGAGTTCTGTTCTGTACTGTTGGATCCAGGGTATACCTTGGAGCAAAATCTTACTTTTTGGTAGCATATGCTTGAACTACTTCAGAAAAAGTCAAAATCACCATATGTGTCCATATAAATTTCGAGGAGTTCCCTCGCTTCCTCATGGATCCCATCATCAGGTCACGACTTTGATATCAAAAGGACCAATTTGGGATTACACCCTATACATCATAGAAAAAATTTTGAAAATCGGTCCACAGGCGGTGGAGTAATCGTTGAACATACAAAAAAAATAAAATAATATACAGCCGAACGTATAACCGCCTCCTTTTTTGGGAAGTCGGTTAAAAATATAAAACTGGAGTTAAAATATCATAAGTAACATTAGATGAATGTTATTACACCCAACAGTGATACAAATGAAGTAATATATCGGTTTGTTTTGTACATGTGTCAGCTAACAGCTTGACAATAATTCAAAATACCGCAGCGCATTAGTTAGGCGCTGCAGCACCTGAAAGATCACACGTCGACCGCGACCGCTCGTAGTTAGAGCGAAGGGTGCGGCGGCAGTGTCCGCGGTGCGCTTAGCGGACAGCGATAATATAAGTTTAAACTAAACTAAAAAGGCATACAAGAACTAGCAACAATTTATGGAAAATCAAGCTTAAACACAAAAAATGGCGTAAAGAGCTAGCATAGTTATTTTTTTCTTGTATTTTAATACCATTCTCCTATCATGCGTTTTTTCCTGGTCCACACGTAGGTGATAGCACGCTCCAGGCGATAGTGCATGCTGCCTATAGTGCACTAGATGTGGCAATTCGCGTGATAAAGAAAATACTCTTAGTGTGGTGTTTTGCATTATATGCAGGTGTAAGTGTGTAAGTAAAAAAAAAATAATAATAAACGGTGCACCTACTACAAAGCATACCTAATATAACTATTATGCATTGCAGTAGGTGCACTATTTAATTTTCCTGATAGTCGGTGTGCCAGCTCGGTAGAGTAAGTTCTAAATTATATTTTTTACGCATCACAATATCTTATCTTATCTTTATCTAGTACAAAATATATATGTAGGTATATATCTAGTACAAATTAAAATTATATTTTTCAAGGCGAGTAGTGACAAAAACTCAGCACAATGATTACACGATATTTTGACATCCCTAGCTATAAAAATCGTGTTATTTGCTATCCTTCCTCTGCCCGCTGTAACTCTCTCCGCGCCTCGCTCCCAGCCATCTCGACATCGCATGTTAATCAGACGGATCACCTCTAATTGCCATAGTGCGAATGCGGGCACAAATTATCTGTTTAGCACTGAGCTCATCTGATTAAAGATCGACATTCGCACTATAGTCTGTACAGAGATATTTTTACCTCTGACAGGACCTTACGTCGACGACATAGGGGTCACTTTCATATTCACCGGCGCGGCGGCTTTAGTGGGTTGGGGATCTTAAGGTCTAAGAACTTAAGTGTGCAATACCAGAGGAGTTACACTCGTAACTCCTCTGGTGTTATGAGTGTCAATGGGCGGCGATAATCGCTTACAATCAGGTGGTCCGTCTACTTGTTGTCTGGTCGATTTCATAAGAAAAGATATCTATTTATAAACTTCGAGGTAAAATAACTCTGAACGGAATATATTCCGTTCAGAGTTATTTTACCTCGAAGGAACTTCATATTATTATTATAATAATATGAAGTTCCTTCGCGTTAAGTTCGGAACGAGTCATCAGTAAAAATGTTAAAAATGGCCCAATGACGCTTATGCCGTTCACATTCACCAATTGAAGTAAGCCATTTATACATCTGTACTGATGTCACTGCAAACGGGATTTATTAAAATGTTTTGAAGCTCGAATGAGCTTCAAAAACATTTTTAAAAACTTCCGTTTAGTATAATATAAATAAATTAATATTTTAATAACACCCCACACCGATTACGGTGGCGGTGGCTGGTTTCATTGAAACCAGGGCTTCTAGTCAAGAATTTCGACGACGAAGTTCGACAATAATGAGTACTTTTATAGTGCGCAAGCGTGTACGCAGTACACAAGAGCATTCTCTCTTCCTTTTATTCTCATAACCCAGTGACTGGCTGGACAACCGACACGACTGGCGAGAGATTAGGCGCAGGTGTCGGACCTGCCTGTTTGTGTTTTTACATGCCTATCCGATGTATGGAACATCTTTCTTGTCAGACAATCAGGTGATCAGCCTGCATTATCCTAACCAAACATGGAAACAACATTTTTTTGTTGTACCAAATTCCAATGCGGGAATCGAACCCACGACCTCCGAGTCGAGAGTCAAGCTCTAACCACTAGACCATAACATTATAACATTTAAACATATAAATATTATCTCAGCAAACAGCCTGAGGATTTCTGATATAAGCAAATAGTAGAGTTATAATAATACATCATTATGCATTATTCTTATGCGGCTCCCGCGGAGCTGCAGTGCGTCGGGAATGTTCGCGGAGGTGGGGGCTCCTGATTTCTTTGCCATTATGAGACCTCGGGTTACTGCATTTTGGCATAGTCTGCGCTGTTCCAGCAACGAGATACTCCCGGCTGTCTCGGTGGACTACTACAATAACCCAATGTTTAAGCAAGGGATCTCTTTCCACATGGAACAGAATAAGAATTGACCCAATGGCCAATGTGATGATGACTGGGCACCCCTGTTCAGTGTCGACAGTTAATGTTAATATTAATACAAATTTTACTATTTTAATTACTATGGGTATATGCCTAAAATAAAGACTTTTTTAATTATATAGTAAATGTTTATTACATGATCTTGAATCTAGATCATGGTCTAGAAGATTATATAGACTAATTTTTTTAATAGAAAATGACTGCCAATCCACAGAGAAAGAAAAGACAAGAAAAAGCAGATAATTTTAACCTCTTAATTCTCACTTTACAAACATCCTTATTCTTATTGATTTGAAATCTATCAAAACCTATCTTTTGAAACTTAACTCTTGTATCATTCAAGGTAAACTGAAAGTTCACAAATAATTTTCCCCATTTGACACTGATATTCACGGGAGCGAAGTCCCATTTCGGCATCTGTATTTGACAGGCGCATTGAAAGAGTTCGATTTCTGTTCACACCCCATAATTATCTAAACCGGCGAAGGAAAATATCGGATTGTATACAAGTTTATTCGCAATAACGCGGCGGGAGGTCTGAGGGTAATTGGCATCCCCACCAGCTCGACAATTTGTCATAAATAGCTGCCAGAAGTAGGGTTTGTACCTACATAAGGCTACGACAGTTGTGGTTCGGTGGGCGATAGGAAATTATAAATAAGGGAGAAATAATATTTAGTGCTTGGCCTTCAGAGCAATGTTGCTTAAAAAGTTTAATATTAAGTTATCGCAAGGCCAAGTGGATAATTTTATAATAGTATTAGCTGATTAAGTGGTCAACAAGTCTCTTACGAGAGACGATCTTGTCTTAGATAGGTACTTCTATACTAACTAGAGGTAGCCCTGCGATAGAAATTCGCCGATAATAATTCACATAATTATGTAATTGAATTTTATACGTGTTATTTTGCTTCTTAGGTAAAAAAAAATAGGTAAATGTTTAAAATGTCTTTATGCAGTCAAATAAATTTGAGAAATTACCGATGAGGATATAGCGCGACTATTTTATTTTAATTATTTTCATAGTATAATGTCATATGGCATCATTCTATGGGGAAACTAAAATATTTATGCTACAGAAGCGAGCTATACGTTCTATTTATAAGATGTCATGTTTTGAATCTCTGAAAGAAAAATTTAAAGAAATAGGTATTCTGACCGTTACTTCTCAATATATTTTGGACAATGTTTGTCAGAAAGTATTTAAATAATTTTAAAAAGAAAAGTTAGAAATACCGGTGATCAGACTTAGCAAAGTAAGTAAATATATATACGCCTTTACAATAGAATCCCAGAAAACGTTCAAAATCATTCTATTTATAAATTTAAAAAAGTTGTTAAAAAACGTTTGTGTGCTAAAGCTAGGTCAATGATTTCATTAACGATTGCACACCTTGGGAATAAGATGGATGCAAGGCGGCTTCCATGTAATTAAGTATCTTGACTTTTGTTATGTAGATTAAGTTACTAAATTGTAAAAATATTTTTTGAAAATAACAATTTTTCCATATTTTTGCTAAAAGGTGACCTCGTGCGAGTTTCTTACGCCGGTTCTTCTACCTGTTATGCAACGTTCTAATTCGGTTAGAATTATTTTATCAATCAATCCTTTATTACATTAAGTATTATGTTTCACATCAAAGATAATTATGTGTAACTGGAAAATAAAATAATCAAACTTATTCATAACATACGCAATACTGTGAAAATAAAAAACCTCTGTGTCCTCACAGAACTATAACATGAATATCCACATAATACCAGATATTTTCAAACATATTTTCACTTACAAAATCTATTGAAAATACATTCTGCAGCGCAGTATTCAGTTGAATTTTAAAAATATAAACTTGAATTTCCGCAGTGTGTTCGATTGCAATACGTCACGTGACGATGTAAGGCGGGCGCACAATCGCGCGGTAACGACAGCTCTCATATTAGCACCTGCGCCGAGTGCAGACTGACTCAGCGGTGTGGGCTCACCTTAGTACCGACTGCAGAACAATCATTTATATATTAATAATACGTGAAGCAAAAACTTTCAGTACACTTTTATGAGATTTCTGCGAATGGAGAAATATGATATTTGTTACAGTTGAAGTTTACGTCGAGAAAGTTGTGCATAAACTAATATTTTTGAAATAATGTTTATAATGCTTAGGTACATGAAATAATAGAGATTATCAATACACTCTACCTCTGATTATTACACACACTACCTTGCGTAGATACAATTTTGTTACACGTTGACGGTTTGTCGATCTGTAACACAACATTTAATTTTTTTTTCTGTATAAGAAAATTAACATTAAGAAGTTCAAACTTAAAAAATAAATGATAGAAAAAACGAGCTCGAATTATACATGTCGAAGTCTGCGTATCAGGGAAATTTCCCTGAGTCGCTGAAACAGAATAGAAATTTATTGACCAATCGGTGAATCTGCCTTCATCAGCGTCTTCATGGATTAGTTCATCATCCAGGCGATTTCGATTTGATGATCTGGGCCTCTATTCGATAATTTCGACGGCGAACTTCGAAATCAAAAATGTATGGGATTTGACATAAGTCATCGTTAAGTGACATGTCGCTTGCGATGCAATACGTCAAATACCATACATTTTGTTTTCGAAGTTTGCCGTCGAAATTATCGAATGCATCTTGAGTAGAAGCCCAGCCTGTCTATTCTCTAAGAACATTTTCAAATCTCGACAGCTGAAGCGCTGAGTGTCAAATTTTTATATGATATTTGACACAATTTTGACACTCACAGCGGATTCAGCTGTCGAGATATGTAAAAATGTTCTTAGAGAATAGCACTGCAGCAGTGTTATTCTGTAAGAACATTTTCAAATATCTCGACAGCTGAATCCGCGGCAAGTGTCAAATATCATATAAAAATTTGACACTCACCGCGGATTCAGCTGTCGAGATATGTAAAAATGTTCTTAGAGAATAGCACTGCAGGTTAGTAAAGTTAATTTAAAGCTATATTTTGACGTTTTCTGCGATCCGTACATAGCAGGAGTAGTGAGTACTATTGTCTCCTGCCGCGGTCGTCTAATTGATCCCGGCCCATTCGGTCCGAGCGCCTCTGAATTATTTATCAGCTGCTGTTTAGTGCTCCAGCTTAATGCATGTTTAATCACTCGTAAACAGGTGATTATGTTCCCCGCCATTGTGTATCGGCATGTGCTTTAAACCCCCTAATTTTCTATTAAACACATCGCACAGAGCACGCGGTACATGTACTGAAATGACCTTGAAAATGACTTGTTTGAAGTGAAACTTCTTTGGAGGCGATGAGAGTGAAATTTCAAGGTCGCGTCACGCCACGAAACGGCGTCACGAGTTTTATTTCCGCCATGTTTACTTTGCACACATGTTTTTTAAAGTTCCGTATCCAAAGGTTAAAAACGGGCCCCTATTATAGTGACTGCTGTTTGTCTATCTCGATAGCTACACAGTTAAAATTCTCACAGATGATTATATTGCCGTTTTATCAACAAGTACTATTATTTTTATTTATTTAAACGCACACACACATAATTATCCTGACCAGCTGTCATCATATTATACGATGACATGTGTATTATACACTATAATAGTCACCGTAAAATTGTAAAAACCGTTAGATTGTAATATAACTAGTGAAATTGTAAAATGTTGATAGACTTCTGACGCAAATATTCAGCCTATAATAAGACATTATTTTTCGTTAGATTATTTATAGTAATGAATCTTTCGATATATTTTTACAATTTCCTTAGTTATTTTACAATCTAACGGTTTTTACAATTTTACGGTGACATATATACAGGATAACATAATACAATGATACATGGAACTTTAAGTAATTAAAAAAATCTTAAATAGCCTGACTCTACGTATAAAATTGAGACAAAAAATAATATGCGGCTCACATAATATTAATTCCCGCGTGGGGACCTTCCTTTCAGCGTGAGGTACAGCTAAGTTTTGTTCAATTATTTACATTTTACTGAAGTATAATTTTAAAATCTTCGGCTTACGCAGTTTGACAAAAAACGAAGCCCGCTCATGACTATGCATAGACAGCACACAACGTTACATGTGTACATGTTGTAAGTGCCAAGTACTAACTAACGACCTATACCTACTTATGACTTACATTTTCTGATAGTATCTAAGATAGACACAGTTACCTGTACTGTTCAACTTGTGTTTCGTGCCCAAATGATTTTGTTCATCCTCTATTTGCATTTAAAAGGTAACCTAAACTACCGTAGAAATTGTTTCAATGGCGTTGCCATACAGTGGACATAAGGAAGGCGAGACTGATAGATTAACTTAAGTAAAAAAATATATTGTGTCTATGGAGCGTGCTCCGCCGCCTTTGCGATTCCATCGTCAATTGCGCCCTGGCTAGCATTCAAAGAGATCTCACTATTCAGAGATCACGACCGTGTTCGTGTGGATGGTGCAAGTGAGTAACTTATGCAAGAAGTGAAACGTATCGTCTATCTAACTGCCGAAGAAGATTAATATTTTTCAAGGCGGATGTTTACATGTTATTTTGCACATATTAATACTTTTTTTTTTCATTTCGAGAGAAACAGGGAATGTTTTACCTTATCCGGATCCGATATGGAATCATTTTAATTGAAAATGTAATTATGCTTAACTCTCAACATTAAGAATCACCTTTGGCAACTCTAATTTCAAATTAATAAATAAAATTATTAATATATAATTGTGGCCATCACACTGCTTATCCGAAGATCTTGTGTTTCGGGGATCAGACAACGGGAAGTATATTAAATACCTTATACCATACTGTATATATTTGACATTTTATTTTATTACAAGCATATATAACACACCCAACCCAGGAACATTGAAACCTTTTTTCCTCGGCGAGAACCCGCGACCTCCGGCTTGATCGCCGACACGCACTAAATCACAGAGGCAATCAAAATTCTAGTAAGATTAAAGGGAAATAACACAGATTATCAAAGTTATATAAATCGCGCACTGCTTTAGCTTCGAACACAAAAGAAGGCAGTGGAGGTAAAAAAACCCTGTCTGAAGTAACAATGGCGAGGTGATCGTGAGAGTTGAGACACGGATTCTCTATTTAGTTTCCTCCCTTTTAGCAGATGAGCTACTTTCTGGGATACTTACTATCACAATGAAATTTCCTTTCCGAGTCCTATGTTTGTATATTCTGAAATTCAAGACTAGCCTGAAAATACTTCCGGAATTTATTTCGTGTCCGTAAAAACGAGAGGTTTTTGATGTTGGTAGGATTGTCACAGATTACTAATGGTCAGTTCACACCGCGACGAAACGCGGCGCTGCATTTTTAAGATATTTATTCAAAATTGAACTTGGTTCATACACAAAAAGATACACGTTTCATAATATAACATCAGTCATGTGCTGTGCAGCGACCTGCCACTTTACATTCGAACTCTTACAATGAAACGTGTATCTGCGATTAGTAAAGTTTAATTTTGAATACCGTTTCGTTTCATGAGTCATTGAAAAATCTACGCTGTATTTAAATTGTCGAACTTTTCAAAATGTTCTCATCGCTTTCACAGTTTATATTACTTGAGAATCGAAATCCGATAAAACTACGTATAGAACCTGCACAGGCGTAATGAAAAATTCCTCCACACACTTTCAGTTAATGAAGTTGGCTGCATTCAAAGAAATCAAATGAAAATCCATAATGAGCTCGCACTCAAAGCACACGTCTTTATAGAAATTTCTTTTAAAATGAGGAGTTGCGAGGTCCAACACGAATGAAGCTGATGCTAACGTTTTATTTAATTAATCTTCTTATTTCAAAAAATCCGGTTTCAATGATAGCAAGTGTACTTGTCTTTGCCTCAATAGGATTGGATGTTTTACTTACCTTATTGTGTTTATCTATTCTATAGGATTTTAAAACATTTTTTCTCTTTGCAGATTCATTGTTTGCTGTAATCACGGAGCTAAAAGGTAAGTGGCACTTTTGTTAGATATAGATATTAGATGTGTATAGCCTATAAAAATTACAGAAACATCCCAGTCATTACTTACTTGGTACTGAGTTTACCATTCCACATTAAACTGGTTCATTATTTTACTCCTGATGCTGCTAAAACCTGAAAAATATCAGAATATTATAGAATGTTTTTATGGAATTATTTTAACGTGAATGTTAATTTCTAAATCCAGTATTCGTCTAGACTCCTTTTTGGGTCTAGACTTGTGAAGATCCCACTTACTGAGTCACCTTATTCAAAGATGAATACAAACATTTTTGGATAAATTGTTTGGAATTTCTCTAAGTACTTTCTCGTTAGAACACATAATTAACGCAACTGAGGAATCCCATGTTAGGTTTAATTTAAATTTTCCTCGTGGAATTTCTTAAGTTGTTTATTGTTATAAGACGCTTACGCCGAGGGCGGGCGGGGTGCGAGGTGAGGTGCGGGGCGGGCGGGTAACGATGCTAATTCGGAATTAATTTGCGATGCCTCCTTGATTAAAGCCTGATTAGGGAGTCTAGTTTGTAGACCTATTATTTCTTGCCCCTTTTCAAATGAAGGTGTTGGGGCCACTTAAAAAATTACGGTATTACTCTGCGTTCAATTAAATTATTTGAGTATCATTAACGGCTTAGTTAAACATATTTTTTATTTATTGGACAATCTGCAAACGCCTGGACGTGGGTATTGCCTTTTCGCTACTGCTGCGGCGTATACTCGTATAGTAATGTGAATATGGCGACTTGCGGGCCTTCTTGAGAACATTATTAAAAAATGAAAAGGATTTTTGAACTGATAACTCCTAAGTAAAGAACACTGGGGTTTTGTATGTTGTAAAATTAGTTTGTAAATTAGTTTAATGATCTAGGTGGGATTACAATTATATAGGTCACATATCTGTAGTATGTGGGGTTAATGAGAAAATGATAATTAAAGATTAATGATTTCATACACTTACCTACGTGCAATATTATTGACTGCATTAGTCAATGACGCCTGGGCCGATTCGAATTTCGAATCGGTGAAGTTTGAAATTCGAATTTTGTTTGAAAAAGTGTATTTCTAAGTTAATCCCATGGTCATGAAGTCAGGATCTGACGATAGGATCCGTAAGAACTCGAGAGAATCCTTCAATTTTTTAAACACACTGTTATAGTGCGGTTCAAATGAGAATAGGATCGAGTCGGCGCCATATTGTGACGTCATAGCTGTCAATTTTACCCAATTGGGTATCAATTTTACCTAATTAGGTAGGGTGGGCAAAAAAAGTTTTTTTTCTTTTAATATAATTTATTTACAAAATTGAGTGAAAATAAATGTAATCTGAATTTTAATGATTTCTTATTATATATCTCTTGAATTTCGCTTATCTCTGTATTACTGTCCGAGTAGTCATCGTCGTCTATGTAACACAGCGCCTCATTTACTCATTTTCGAGCAAAATGAGTATGACAATAACAAAAACAGTATAATTTTGGCAAGTTGCCTTGCACCAACAATGAAAAACAAAATGTTAATTTATGATTTTAAAAACGACTTATGAATATGTATTATTATAATTAAATGTTTAGATAATTTAACGTTACTATTTAAATTCGATGTAAGACTATTATTCCTCTTCTTTTATTTATGGCAATCGCGGTTGCAAAGGTTTTGCACCATTCTGCTAGTGTCGAGTATATAAAGAATTATTTCGACTATAATTATTGGCAAATAAGTTTTTCTGCTAACCGTACTTTTCAAGTGACATTTGACAGAGGTCATTGACGTTCCTATTCTCATTTGAATCGCATTATACTGTTATAGTTATATGTGTTATTTTAGCTTGTATGTAACTAATTAAAGCAAATGTGACTAAAAAGCAAATGTTACGCCCATTGTCTTTCATTTAATTAATATCTTCATTGTTATTAAATATTTATTCATAAATAATTCCATCCGTAATCGTAGCCTCTAAAACTGCGCTGCTTTTTGCTTTGAGAATTTCAATAAAATGAATACTAAGCACACGCGAGTGATCACACAAGTTTTGGAATTAATTAAATTCTGTGCTGCAATCCTTTCATATATTGAAAACGTAAGACGAGCGTTGTGCGCTATGTAATTTAATAAGCGCATAATACTTTAAAGCGTATGAAGCAATTTTGGGAGGTGAAAAAGATTGTGCTAGCGTAATTGGTGTAGAGCGGGCCTGGGATGGGCCTGGTAGGGTCCAAAACCGGGAGCAGGCTCCAGTGAAAGATTAATTAGCGCTACAAACAACGGAGGTACCGCTTTTAAGCGTTCGCCTCAGTAATAACGATGGGTAGAGAATAGAGGTGGGCAATCGGTAATCGGTATCCCACCAAAAACATTCTGTAAAAAACTAGCCAAGTCTCGATGGAGCTGCTTGTTTATCTCTAAAAAGTAATGAAATCTAGACAAAATCGTGCCAAGTCTAAGGTTCCTTACTGCGATTTCTTTATTATTATAGTTAATGTTGAGTGACTTGGCCGTTGAATATTCTTTATACTTTAGTGGGTACAAGTCAATTTTGTTTACATTTGTAACTACCTATGTTTGTTAAGCGAGATAATAGCCCATACTGGTATTGGTAATTGGACGCTAGTGTCTCATTTTAGACTGTTGTTGATTGTACAACACACGTATTGGAGCAATGGTGTCATGGAGCCCCTTTTGTACCCTTGTGTGCCCTTCAACGGCCAAGTCACACAACATTAACTATAATAATAAAGAAACCGCAGTAAGGAACCTTAGACTTGGCACGATTTTGTCTAGATTTCATTACTTTTTAGAGATAAACAAGCAGCTCCATCGAGACTTGGCTAGTTTTTTACAGAATGTTTTTGGTGGGATTTCACTTCTTTTTGTAGAAACGTGGGCATATTGATTTATTTTCCTAGATTTTAGTGTAATTAGTTTATTTAATTCGTGTAATGTTCGAGTAGAATAAAGTTCGAGTAGAATAAAGGGGCCTGAAAATGCGGCAAAATGGTTCTAGTAAAGAATGGTACGGCAGTGTTTGCTTCGCGCTCGACTTGGCGGGGGCACTACCGTGCCCACAGATCGACGTTCTGGTCTTATCTAGAGGTTCTCAAATAGGGACCTAAAAATGCGGCGAAATGGTTCCAGTAAAGAATGGTACGGCAGTGTTTGCTTCGCGCTCGACTTGGCGGGGGCACTGCCGTGCCCCCAGATCGACGTTCTGGTCTTATCTAGAGGTTCTCCAATAGGGGCCTGAAAATGCGGCGAAATGGTTCCAGTAAAGAATGGTACGGCAGTGTTTGCTTCGTGCTCGACTTGGCGGGGGCACTGCCGTGCCCCCAGATCGACGTTCTGGTCTTATCTAGAGGTTCTCAAATAGGGGCCTGAAAATGCGGCGAAATGGTTCCAGTAAAGAATGGTACGGCAGTGTTTGCTTCGCGCTCGACTTGGCAGGGGCACTGCCGTGCCCCCAGATCGATTATCCTAGTTTTTATAGTTTTCCCTTTATGTGGCCATTAAACCCCAACTCTGTACCAAATTTCAGCTCTCTAAGTTTATGGGAAGTACTAGTTCTATTTTGATGATCATGAGTGAGTGAGTGAGTGAGTGAGTGAGTGTCGAAAATGCGAAACTTTGCTTTCGCTTAACTTCGGAACTAAATGACCTACAGACTTGAAATTTTGGATTTTAAGTACGTGATTACAGCTTATTGGATGACGAAAATTTCTGCGTTCTGGTCTTATCCAGAGGTTCTCAAATAGGGGCCTGAAAATGCGGCGAAATGGTTCCAGTAAAGGATGGTACGGCAGTGTTTGCTTCGCGCTCGACTTGGCGGGGGCACTGCCGTGCCCCCAGATGATATAATGTTATGAATATTCTAATAGCAATCTGAGTATCTGGCTCGAATGAAGCTCTTTTTTACACATTAAAAGAAAAAATCATAGAATTTTTTATTATATTATTATTAGGTATAATTTAAATTCAGGCTTAAATAATAGCGTACGTTATCATTTTAGTTTTAAATAACCTACAATTCATTTTGGCGTGTACTAATTGATACTTTTTCAGATCTCAATTACATTATACGGATGCTCTAACGGTGAAGGAAAACATCGTGAGGAAACCCGTACATAGTTGGCCCCAGATGTATTGACTAGTTCATTCCTCTGGACTAGGCTGACTGTGTTGTGAGAATGCCGTATGTGCTTAAGCAACCATACGACATTTAAAAACCGACTGTCCCAAGCACTACAGTATTTCAAGAATGGTTACTTCGCTTGCAGAATACTGTATAAATCATCCATTAACGGATGAAAAGGCCTAAATAGTTGTAATTATATTGAGACCAGCATTCGAGTTCAATTTGTTTAATTTAAAATATAACACACGCTCACGCCCATTTCCACGTAGTAGGCCAGAGACCACAGTCCAAACTTATAGTGTACTTACATAAGATGCTTACTAAAGATGATTTCCGCGAGTTCTTGCGCGCAGAAGGATTTCCCCTTGAGAACCGTAGACTTCACCGCGATAAAAACAGCCTATGCCCTTCCCCGTGGTCTACTTTTTATCTGTGTCAAATTTCATAACATGTGAAGGTTGTAGTTTCGCAGCCAAATAAACAAACATATTATAATCAAGTCCTTCCTTCCAATGATATTAGTGTAGATATTATATAAAATATTATCGACATTTCTCATCTAACTCACCCCATCACTAAGGCGCATGTAAACGATAGCGTATCATGATGGATGAAGACTTTTAAGATGGCGAAGAATTTTATCTTATTAATACTGGCAAAACTAGAACAACTATCTTCGCTTACTTAGCTTATAAAATAATATTATTTCAACTAAAAAAAAAAAAACTATAAGAAAAGTGAGATCGTTGGAGAGCATTAAAAACGCTCTATACAAATGATGCACGAGTGACGTCACAGAAGTTGAAAATGTATGAAGAAAAAAAAGGTAAATAAATAGATATATACAAAATTTATTTTATTATCTTAAATACTGCGTTTATGTATAAATAACAGCACCTAGGTAGCTTTGCTTGGAGTTCTGATAAATTAAAAAAAATATATTCACAAAATATTTATCTGACCCACCAAATTCATATTTCGTGCAAAGTAAAAATCGTATACATACACATACCAATCTATCAATCGGACTGACATAATTGAGTGAAAATTATATTGTTGCACGACAAAAGAAAAAACATTTATAGCTTAAAACTGCCCAGTTTTTCAGGAAGACCTAGCTAGATTAGTGTTGCCCAAATCAGTCTTGGTCTTGGTCTTGCAGCAAGAGTCTCGCAAGAGTCTCGGAAGTCTCGCAATTACCTATTAGCCTATTGCTATTTATTAAACGTTATTTTAGATCTCAGAACAACGTTATAGAGTAGGTATTACGTTACGTTGTTATATTAAGTTGTTCTAATATCTAAAATAACGTTTAATAAATAGCAATAGGCTAATAGGTAATTGCGAGACTTGCGAGACTCTTGCGAGACTTGCTGCAAGACCAAGACCAAAACTGATTTGGGCAACACTAAACTAGATAGATTTCCCTCCCCCAAAACTCCTTACATACTTAATTTCATGGTAATATAAAATTATCTCGTTTTAAGTATAATATTTTTTTAACAAAAAGGACACAAATAACATAATGATTTAAACAGTAATTTTCGTTTTTCAATCAGAGCAAAAAAAATATATGTTTTTTTAGTAATAAGATCAAAATCCATATAAACCCATGGATTCATGTCGACCATTATTTAAAAAATTAAAAATACTTACATTGACCTTGTATATTTTTGAAATAAGCATGTTTGTTCGGAAGTATATGTCAGAATTTTACACCAAAAAAGTTACGGTAATAAATAGGAATACCAGATATCCTAACAAGTTAGTACTCCCACCTGCAAAAACAACATTTCTCAGTAAGAGTTGCTACTGTATGTCGATAAAAATATATAATAAATTGCCTAATGACATAACAGAACTCCCTTACGACATATTATTTAAAAAAAGATTGTACAATTGGCTTGTTGACAAATGTTATTACAATTTAAATGAATTCTTTTGACATACTTTTATATACTGTATATAATGTAAAATAAATAAAATTGACATATTAACTAAAAATTGACATTTCTTCTTAATATTAATCAACGTAACAGGATATGAGATGCTTTATTTATTTTATGGCAAATTTGGTTAAAATATAATAATTAGGTACATTGATTGGAATTGTTAAATTTAATGAATTTTAATTTATTGTGATCTGTTTAAATAATTTAAAAAAATCATAAAGGTATATTTAGGTAATTGACATTTTAATTAATTTCTGACTGATGATGATATTATTATTGAATGACTTATATATGACGCGGTAATTTTAATCAATTTTGTGTAATGAAATAAGTTAATTTTATTTTAATACTAGCTTTTGCCTGCGACTTCGTCCGCGTGGAACAGTTATTTGGGATATCGCTAAAATTTACCCACGACTTCATTTACGTAGAAGGAGAACGCGCTTCCCCCTCACGACTGCCCGCTGCGCGCCGTGCATTATTATTGCGCGCTTGATTATTTTATTACCGCGATATTTTCTAAAATACTCAATGAATTCAAATAATGTAAACGGTAAATTTCTTCTAGATTAAATGCTCGTAATGAATTTTACTTGGATAAGGATTAGTATCATATTTATGAAAACAACTTCACAAATTATACTTACTTTTAGAACAAATTTGGTTAGCATAAAAAGGTTATAGTGAGCCAACTTTAAAAGATAGACATATATAGTCGCGGACTTTTTTAGGGAAACAATTTTGTCACATAATTTTAGCGAAACTTCAACCGTTTCCGCAGCGCACACAGCGAAAGCTCTCAAAAGAAAAAACCCCGATTTTGTATTGTAACATTCTTGATTGGTGCTCCGCTCGTATTGAGTTATGGTGATCTTATAGGCCTTCCTCGGTAAATGGACTATCCAACACAAAAAGAATTTTTCAATTTGTACCAGTAGTTCCAGAGATTAGCGCGTTCAAACAAATAAAAACAAACTCTTCAGCTTTATAATATTAGTATAGATCTCGCGTAAATAAAATATCCCACGGGAATGTTTCGTGATAAAAAGTAATGCTTATAAGTTAAGCCTATGTTTTAATCCAGAGCTTAAACTACCACCATACCAAATATCATCAAAATCCTTTCAGTAGTTTCGCGTGAAAGAGTAACAAACATCCTTACATTTTCAAGGGAAGGTTTCGTGAGAAGGCTATTGGAGGGGTCAAAAAAATTTTTGGGGGGGTCTTGAGGTTTTTGTAATTTGTAAAAAGATGACTAAGATATGCCTCGAGGGGAATTTGAGGGGTTTCGAATAGTACTTACTTATCTGTCAAATGTTACCAACTTATTATGAGTTTCCAGATAAGTTGACCTCCCGCTTGAAGTAAATTCTTAGCTTAAAGAGACCTTGTAGTATTGGTTTTATTCCTTCGCTATTTATTATTTGTATTGAGTAGGATAGAGAATAGATTTATTAATCTGAAACATCTATAGGCGAGGGTAAACCTAATTTTTGGCGTGGTGAAAATTGCCGCCGCGACGCTTCGCCACCCTTTTGAGATTTTTGGAGCCATTTTGAAATTTGACGTATGATGAAAACACTATGGAGAAAAAAAGTGTCTCCAATTAAATGGCCCACTTTTGAGATTTTTGGGGCCATTTTGAAATTTTACGTATGGTGAAAACACTATGGAGAAAAAAAATTGTCTCCAGTTAAATGGCTCACTTTCGAGATTTTTGGGGCCATTTCGAATTTGACGTATGGTGAAAACACTATGGAGAAAAAAGTGTTTCCAGTTAGATGGCCCCACTTTTGAGATGTTTCACTTCTACCGGCACTCCCGAAGTGCAACCCGTTTTTATTTTTGAGGTTTTAATTTAATAGTTTTATTTCAAAAGAAAACAAAATAATGCAGTTAAAAAAGATGATTTAATGCGAAAAATGATGATTTATTCCGGTTTGTGAAGAAGGTTCAAAAATACAGTTTTTTCATAAACCCGTGGGAACACTTTTGTTTTCCAAGAAAAAAAATATCCTGTTAGTTATTTCATATTCTAATCTACCTTTGTGCCAAGTTTCATTTAAATACGTCGAATAGATTGCCTGAAATAACGTCAAATAGGTAGGTACTGTTTTTTGAAGATCCCATGGGAACCGTTTCGTTTTTCGGAATAAAATGTATCCTATTTTACCCTTAAGGTCCTAAGCTACCTACCTGCAAAATTTCATTTTATTCCATCCGGTGGTTTCGGCGTGATGTGATAACAAACACACAGACACACAGACAGACAGACAAACAGACATTTTTTTCAAAAACGTTATTTTTAGGTTTTGTGGCCTTTTTATACCCCCCATTTTGAGTTTCACTTAAATATCTTTAATGTACAGACATGACCCCTCTACAGATTTATTATATGTGTAGATAATAATTGTATGGCTTAATTTATATTCATGTAATAATATATTTGCATGTCAGCATATGACGAAACATTTGTGACTAAAATAAATATGTAACACCTTTGTACCTACAATGTTTTATGCAAATAAATAATTTATTTATTTAAAAATTATTTTCGATCCTGTAACTTTTAAATTTATCAACCGATTACTGTACTTCCATATTGATGTTGCCTTTCAGAAAATATAAGGATTTTGCTGATTTAAAACAAATGCATTTTCCCTATGCCTTTTGTTAGCGAGTAAGTTTAGTGAAGAATTTAATTAGTATAGGTATCTACTATAATTTAAAAATACCGTCTCGTTAAATTTTATAGCGCCAGCGTCTTCATCGCCGAAGTTAGACACATCGCCTGCCTGTAAAATTAATTTTAGATAAAGAACCTCCTTTAGGGCGAACTCCAAACTTCTTCGGCACTGCGCTGGCTTCTACTCCAACTATTTTTGTTGTGAGACATATTTGAACTTCGGGATAGTTTACCGCTTCTCAGTGTACAAATATCTTTTACTTTTTCACGGTTCCGTACGTCTGGAACACTTTTAGTTTCACTCTGTCTGTCCTTCTGTTTTTCTATTTGTCTGTCCGCCCTATCAGACTCTGTAATTATTATAAATAAATAAATAAATAAATAAATAAATAAACATTTATTCGACATGTTTGACATCACACTACATAAGGAGAAAACCAAATTGCACATACATAAAGAAAACAGAGATAAAAAAAAGTTAAACATCAAAAATAAGTAACTAGACAAAAATCAAAGAGAATTAAAACAAACAAAAATAACAACAAAAACACAGCAAATACAATAAAAAGAAAACAAACGAAAACAAGGTCAAGGTTAGGTAGGTAGTGTAACGCACAAACCGTCGAAATGGAATCCACTCAGGATAGTGACCGTGGATACTCCACAGTCCCTGGTATTCTGTGGACCCATATCGTCAGGCGTGAGACAGACTACTCCAGGCACATTTGCGTAAAATAGTGATAATGTTAGTATAGCAATACACAAGTAAAATAAATTATAATATATAAAAAAAAAAAAATCCATCAAGTAACATATAAAATTATTTAACCACGTCGTACAACACCGCTGAAGACGGCCGCGACATACGTCCGCCGACTCATACGCCCATCCCTAAGTGGCTGAGGCCTACCGTAGGCATCGGGCGCAGGCACCTACTGCACTGAGATAAGACAGCTGAAGGGGGCAGGGAGCAGGGGGCAGAGTACTCACGCAACGCGCCGTACTCCGCGTGCGACCCCGCGAAGTGCGAGTGTCATCACGAATGGCGCGCAATATACATAAAAAATAATTAATAAAATAAAGAAAAATGTAACCAGACGAGTAACAGCAATAGGTATGTATATTATCCAATATCAGTGATTATAAATTATAATGTGATAGGCAATGGGTAAGTAGATGAAGTGACAATTTATTTATATAAGTGTTCATAGATCCAATACCGTTACATTATAAATATATACAGTTTTATTATTCATAATGTTCTAGATCACTCAATAACACGACAGTATAATGCTACTCGAAGAACGTACCTACTGTTAGAGTTGGAGAATTTTATCATGTTGTGAGCGAGGAATGTACCTATTATCGATACCCTGGCTTTTGGCAAGCGTCTGTGAAGCACCCGAGCACCACCATGCTTCGGCTCGAAACCCAAAAGGTAAATTGAGTTGTCGATATAACAATCAACAATTAAAATATAAATTAAAATAACCACTAATATTAATATTGAATTTAGAACTCCATCTAGACATATAAAGGAAAGTCGTGTTAGTCACACTATTTATAACTCAGGAACGGCTAAACCGATTTGGCTTAAAATTGGTGGGGAGGTATCTTAAAACCAGGAGAAGGACAATTGAATACTGTTTTATCCCATTCCCAAGGGACTCAAAACTCAAGAACGGCTGGACCGATTTGGCTAATTTTGGGTTTAAAGTAATTGTGGAAGTTCAAATAAGGTTTAAACAGTGAGAAATATTGAAGGTGTAGGTTGTAGGAGTAGTTGAAGTCATTTATTAATTTAGTTCATATTTAAGACAGAGCAACGTGTATCGGGACAACTAGTTACTTGATAAGGGTGATAAATATGTATAATGGTAACAGATAGATAGATACAAGAAAATATTATTTTGTAAATAAGATACAAATAGGTGAACTAGAGAGATTACGTTGCAAGCTGTTGACGCAAAAGGTAATCCTTAAGTTTGGACTTAAAATAATTTACTGTTTTTAGAGCACGAAGAGGTGGTGGCAAAAGGTTATTCCAGATTTTGCTTGCCAGATACCTGAAACTACCCCTGAAAGCTGATGAGTGATGGAGCGGAGTGATAAGAAGATAAGCAGATCCTCTGGTTGTTATAGTCAGCTGTTTATCGCCGGCCCACTGTAATTTACTATAGAGGTAGGAGGGGGTTTTAAAATTCACCACACCAAACAGCAAGGTAGCGAAGTGCAATTGTCGGCGACTGTCCATCTTGAGCCACCCCAAGTCATTTATGTAGGGCGTTACGTGGGCGCGTGGAGGCACATCACAACAGAATCTTGCACACGCGTTTTGCACCTTCTGTATATAATGTTTAGAACGTGCTAGCAGACAGGGACCAATGACCGCGTCCGCGTAATTTAAATTGGAGAGGACAAGGGATTCGCAGAGAGTAGCACGTAAATTTTCCGAGATAAAGTTCCTAATTTTATATAAGAGTTTTAGGCGATAGAAGCATCGACTTACTGTTTTAACTACGTGCTTCTCAAACCTAAGTCCTTCATCCATGAGCACTCCCAGATTCCGATTTTCCTTCACCCTTTCGATGTGTACGTCCCTAATATAAACGGTAGGCATATTAACAACTGTTTTCTGTAGGTGATTTTTAGTGCCCAAGATCATGTATTTCGTCTTTATGGGGTTCAGTACCAAGGCATTATTTTCAGACCACTCATTGATATGTGCTAAGTCCTCGTTCAACTTATTTATAGCATCTATGACGTAACACGGCTTAAAAGTAATGTAAAGTTGAATGTCATCGGCGTAAATGTGGTATTTACAATGCCGAATGTGCTGAACTATGTCTGCGCAGTATATTGAAAAAATTAAGGGCCCAATCACTGAACCCTGCGGCACACCTCTATTTACGCTGCAGGGATGTGAACGCAGAGGCGACCCATCGTTATTACTTATTTCGATTACTTGCGACCGATTAAGAAGATAGGAGGAGAACCACTCTATGACTTCTGCGTCGAAACCATAGTATTTTAGTTTAGATAACAGCAAAGGTATATTCAGTGTTTCGAATGCACGCGAAAAATCGAGGAAAACCAATACTGTCACTTCTCCAGCATCCTGTGCTGAGATAATATTATCGACAACGTCGAGCAAAGCAGTTGTCGTGCTGTGCCGTGCGCGAAAACCCGACTGTGCTGAGGGTAATATGTTGTTGTCCTCCACGTACTTATTGATCTGAGAACATATTACCTTCTCTAGTATCTTAGACAAACACGGTAATATGCTGATTGGTCGAAGGTCTTTTAATTCAGATACGTTGTCATTTTTAGGTATAGGTTTAACTATTGCCGTATGCCACGACTCGGGGAAGGCACCAGATTTCAGAGAAGTGTTTATAATATGAGTCATAGCACTCAAGCAGCTAGGCAGGCGGCTTGACATCAATAACATGTCCAAATTTATATTGTCGGCCCCTATCGCTTTCGACTTCAACGATTTAAGCACCCTTAGGACATCAGAGTCACCCACCGAATTAAACTTGAACGTAGTCGGGCTAAAAGTGTGGGAGTCATAAAATGCCAGTAAAGAAGGAGAAACAAAATTAATACCTGGAACGTCCAAAAAATGCTTATTAATAATGTTCGGGTCACGTAGGTGGTTAGGTAAAGTAAATTCCGTAATACGATTATGACCGTTCAAGTTATCTTTCAAATGCTTCCACATGATTTTTGGGTACTTAATATGCGCATTGACATACGTGTCGAAATAAGCTACTTTTTCCCTGAACAGAGCTCGCGAGACTTCCCGTTTGAGGTCTTTATAGTACTTAAAGTGTGTATAATTTTTCGTGATACGTGCCCGCTTATGTGCCTCGTCTCGTCGTTTCATCATAAGCCTTATATTAAATGTGATCCAAGGGCATTGACGGTCTTTTACATATAATGTTTTAGTAGGGGCCAGCAGGTCAAAAACGTGCAAAATGTTACTATTAAAGATACGTACCATGTCATCAATGTCACCCAGATTATGAATGTATTGCCAATCGATCGTTTTCATTACATAATCAAAATCATTGTCCGCAATATCTTTTAATGCTCGAAACATTATTTTCTTGGATACGGTTTTTATTTTTGGGATGTCGATTTCGAAAGAAATGAACGCATGGCTGCTGAGGTCAGGTATATGTTCAACCAATACTCGGTTAAGGTCTGCATTAGTACAGACCAGGTCGAGCAAGGTTTCAGTATCCGAGGTAAAATGAGTAGCCTCAGCAGTAAACTGTCGCAAGCGGTGAATCGATAAGAAATCCTCCAATATTTTGTAGTGTGTAGTTGAGCTGTTTAAAAAATTTACATTAAAATCACCAACTAGATACAAGTAGTCATACCCCGAAAAGCAGCTAATTGTATCAGTTAATGTGTCAGTGAAAAGTTTAACCGATAGCCAGGGAGGCCGGTACGCGGTACCTATAAAGATAATCTTGCCATTCGATTTCAAAGATAGCCACATCTGCTCGACACAATGTGTGGTACTTTGATGTTTAATTACATGTGCGTTCAATCCTTTCATGATATAAAAACCTACACCGCCGCCGCGGGAGCGCACGCTCTCAGGTCTGGGTATATGCACAAGACGATAGCCCGGGACCCGAGGCGCGCGAGATTCCTCGCCCTGTCGCAGCCAGGTTTCGTTAATGGCAACAAGGTCACATTTGTGTCTGTTTAGGGCCACTAGGAACTCGTCGTGTCTAGTGCCCAGTGAACCGGGGTTCAAAAAACCAACTTTTGTTTTATTACTGTTATTCATCGTTAATTTTATTTAGATATAATATTTTATAATAGTTAAAATAAATAGTAGCGGGTGAACAAAAAAATGCGTATAACAAGAAAATATTGATCTGATCACTATTATTAGTAAATAAATAATTATTAAATAGATTTAAACTGTTAAAAAATATTATTATTATTATCATGAGGAAAGTAACACAGACAAAACATAGATTGAAATAATATAATAGCATTACAGTATACTGTATGTGTGCCTTAGACATTATGTAGATAAATAGATATAATAATATTATAATTAAAAAAAAACATAAACATATTGTGTAATATAGTAACATAATAAAATACGCATTATGTGCCCTGAGTGGTAAGACTACATAACCAAAGGGTATAAGAGTATAATTTCGCGTGAAAATAATGCAACAGTAACGCAATACACCACCATACCATTCCCATGTGCGGTTTACCTCGTACCTACAACATGGTAACATAGCAACATTTATTTTATTATGAAATAACAGTCTAAACATAACATTAAAATAAGACATAGACATAAAAACTAATACAATCCCGGTATTATAACGTGACACATTTACGATATTCAAACTGCTCCGGTGCCAAAAAACCGTTCTATGTCGCGCGCCGTTTTGACTCGGTGAGCCGTAGAACCCGCGTCGCGGCGAACGAATATGACACCTCCACGCGTCCAAACGTACCGCCAGCTGTTTCGGCGACCTTCCTCGCGGGCCTTGTGGAACAGAGCACGATTGAATTTAGTTAGGTGCTCGTTAAGCTATATGCGCTGTGGTGGGCCATCCAGGATTCCTTCGGTGTCAATCCCCCGCCGAACCCGGGCCGCCCCGAGTATGCTATCTCTCACTGTTCTACGAGCTAGGCGAACGACAACAGGCCTGGGTCTCTGCTGCTCTCCCCCCGCGGGTGGGGCCCGCCTGGCTCCTTTACGCATGGCACTGACGATCTCCCTCTCGTCGATGTCCATTCCCAACTTCTTGGTCACTAAACCAACAACATGCGCCACGTTCTCCCCCGGACATTCCGGAATACCAGTGATCTGTATATCGTTTGACAAATTCTCTTGCTCGCGGACATTTAATTCGCATTGTAATTGTTCGATAAGACTAGTTACCGCCGGGTCGTGCGTATGGTCGCACGCGCGCGCATCTAGCCGCTCCTCTATCGCAGTGACCCGCCGTTCCACGGCATCCACGCGCCCGTTAATGTCGCTGATAGTCACGTTTAACTTGGACACCTCTTGTCTAAAGGACTCGAGTTCTACTCGGACAGTGGTGATTACCTCCCTGAGGAGTCTCATTTCCTCAGCTAACGGGCTCGGTGATGAGCTGCCTACGTAAGCATCGAGATAGGATTCGTTTGGTGTTATATCGGAAGCGGACTTAACGGAAGGAGGATTATAAGCTAGCTGTCCCGATACTCGTTGTTCTGTCTGAATGAAAGAGAGTCTCCAGTACTCCAGAGTAAATAAATGACTACACCTACAATGCAACCTACGTCCCAGTCCTACAAGTAGGTGTAGACCTACTCCTACAACCTACATGTTATCCAATATTTTTACTGTTTAAAACCTCCCTAAACTTCTACAATTATTTCAAGACCAAAATTAGCCAAATCAGTCCAGCCGTTCTCGAGTTTTGAGTCCCTCGGGAACGGAATAAAAAATACCTTCTGGTTTTAAGATGCCTCCCCACCAATTTTTAGCCAATTCAGCTGTAAGTGGATAGAATTCTAAAGTCGCTGAATATCTGCGTATTGATAAAATAGTTATTAAGCAGCTTAATAATAAGTTTCGTGCCATTTCTGCCTATTGCGTGTTCAGCAATTCGGTTATTTGTAGTTGTTTTTTTTAATAGCCATAAAATGGCAAAATTGATTTAAAGTTTAAAATATAAATGGTATTATATCTGGGATAGCCTGCAGAGAATGGAGACTTAATTTGCGTCATTGTCGTCCAATACAAACTGACTGATGGTCATTTTTCACACCCGCACTCACCCCGTATTCGCCATACACGATAAATTTGTTTTTTTCCATTCTAATAAAAAAACCCGTTGACAAACACGGTGAACCTTGAGTGTTTTGTAACACCATAATTACTAAATATAATACTAAATATACATTATTACTAAATTATAAATACGTAAATTCTACTAACTAAAAGTTTCATTTATAGTTTTATAGCGAGTTTGAGGAAAAAAAAAATGGAATATATTTATTTAAACGCAATTGATGAATGTGGCATATAACTTTCTTACAGACTCATATAAATTAATACTCTGAACTGATTTTCAAGATTTTTTACACATTAGAATGGTCGTGGACCCGATGGGACCATGTTCTATATAATAGACAAATATCAAGAACCTCTGGTTGTATACGACTCAAAATGCATTTGTACATCGGTTACACTTTCCTTATTATCATGAAAGTTATGCATTTTTAGCTTTAATTAACTTTTTGGCTAATACCGATGATAAAGACAAATACGTAGACTTAAAGAATACTACTTAGGTCTTTCAATTTAGTTTTTGTCCTATTTAATTATATTTAAATATGTCATGGGATACTCTTCCCAAATTACCTGTCCGGTAGTTGTGGTATAGTATACGGGTATGCGACCCCGGCTTCCCTAGCTATTACTGTCCTATCCCTTGCCCTCCTGGGCGGTAATATCCTACATTCCCTATTTCCCACTCTAACTTACCAATATTCCTTTCCACATCACCTATCCTTCCCTTTCCCTACCCTCTCCACCAATCCGTGGAAACGCAATGGATAATCAAAAATATTTAATTATCCAAAATGGCGGCGATGTGGTTCGCCACCCATCACGTCTCGTTTCTCGCGGAGGTGAAAAGCGGCTTGGCTACGTTGAATGTAAGAGGAGGAATGGATGGTAAGAATGAAAGTGGACGAAGCGAAAGAAGTATGTAAGGATCGTAGCAAGTGGAAAGAAGTGGTCTCTGCCTACCTCTACGGGAAAGAGGCGGTCCTGCCTACCCCTACGGGAAAAAGGCGTGGTTATATGTATACGTATGTATGTGTTAATTATATTTTTCAAAGTATGTATATTCTCTTATATTATATAATATTATGTATGCTATTGTCATGTTGTTTATTTATAACCATTTTATGTGAGCATAATGTAGAAATCTTTTGTGTTTTTAATACTATGCTAGCGCTACTTTTTTCCTTTATTAATTTCACTATCAATTATTTTTCCTTCGTTATTATTATTATACTTATTATATTAAAATGGTTGCCTGGATGAAACTGCTTCAGCAGTAAGGCCGCCAATTTGGACTTTTTTAAATTATTATTTTCTGTAAGTATTTATTTTTAGTTTGTGTTCAAATAAAGAATTATTATTATTACCTTAGTTGCTACTAACGCAAACATCCAAAATGACATAAAACCAAATTTTATAATTTTTGAAATAAAAAAAATATAGTAGAATGAAACCGATTACAAAAGTAAGTGAATATAACAAAAATTAAGGGAAAAATAAATTACGGGCAATTTGAGGTCGGTAAGTAAGTGTAAGGGAGTGAGTTTTAAGGGTAAAAACGGTTTATTTCGATTTCCCGCAAAAAAACGAGTCAAATGGCAAAGTTGTATGTAATAAAAAAAAAAAAAGATCTACAACTTTTGTATTTTTTTCACATAACCTCATACTTTATATCAAAAATTCAAATAACCAAGATTTTGTTTTTTAATTTTTATCTTAAGTATACAAAAATTTTTTTTTTTCACGAAATTTGGTGAAAACTTAACTTTTATGTTCCAAATATACTGTTTTTTTTATTTAAAATATATATTTTTTCACCTTATTTTGACTTAATATCGAAAAATTAACCAGAATTTTCAATTGAAACGTCAAACGTCACGTCAAAATTTGAGCTTTTCCTAAAAAGTCGGTGGGTTTTTTATTCGTTGAAATCTTTCCTTTCTGACAATGTAAAAAAATATACATTACTATAGTAAATGTTCCCAGAAAATGCAAAGAAAAGAACAGACGTAGTAAGGCCCAGACCCGCTTCTACTTTGCATCGGTCTTATCTTCATTCTACATAATATTATATACCTAAATACCCTAGGTCATCTGGAGTTGTTCATGGCGGATTGCCAGTTTAGCCTTACTAGCTATCACTTGCCTTTCAATCATAAATATAACAGCAATGACATTTTCCTGAGAGCATCCGGGACAAAGGCCTCCATTAAATCCCAGATGTTGACAAAATTAATAACAGTGACTTATAAAAATGCATAAATATTCTAAATTGGTCGTTTTATAAAACGGATGATCTCATTGAAGGTACTAATGTTATTAGATTCTCCGAAAAGGATGAAGAATATGTACGTAGATTTAAATTGGGTTCCTAAAATATATTGTGATTTGATTACATCTTTCTATAATACGACAAACTCAAACTCAAACAAACTCTAATGGTACCGGAGGCGCAAGGGTTAAGATCTAAAGTACCAGTAACGCACTCGTAACTTATACGGTGTTGAGCGGCCATGGGTGGTGGTAATCGCTTACCATACACCAATACGCTCGCAGCGAGTTTCCTTATAAAAACAAATGCAATACAAACAAAATAAGAAAAGGAACTGATAAATTGTGGGGAATGGCGACGTATAGATTATGAGCGAACAATCGGAATCGCTCCGGATATGGAATTGGATTTCAGGGGCAATAAAATAAATAATTTACTCTCCTCCCTAAGGCCTGCGCCTGTCGGGCCCTGCTATTGTGGCCTGTTGGTCCTGCAGTCAATGAGACGCACGTGTGGTCCCTGCGGTCTAAATTGGAACCGAGGTGATGGGGCGTTGCGTGTGACTTGTTTACTGATCGCTATTGTTTTTTATTAAATGTTTTGGAAAATATCTTCTCGCCATGATCGAAATTTTTGGATTCTATTTAGGGTGGCGGTTCTTTGTTGCCTAACAGATTAACATTATCTTATCCCTAAAACTTATTCACCGAAAATGGCAGACCACCAGTCGTTATTTGGAATATAATATCAGTATAATATACTGCTTCTATCTTCTGTATACAACTTCATACGAATTTCATCGACGACTGAACGACTTTTTCCAGTTGACATTCAACAATATTTTGGGACTCTTGTGCAGCTTGTGATCCACAAAAATAAATTTTTGCTAAGGGCCTAACCTCGTACATTATATTTGTTAATACGTTTAATGGCAAATTTGATGATCTTATCACTAAAACATTTTGAAGTAACCAATTGGTTCACCCTTTCACTATAAAGGAATTAATTTAATATTCGATATTGTCGATGAGAAGCGGCGCTAAACGAGACGACACAGCTGTTTCATTATCTAGTGGGAGACATTTTCGCTTCAAGACAACTTGTTCAGTTTTGGAACCTGGTGCGGTCCCACTTGCAGAGGGGAAGCGAAAGTTAAACTTTTATTATCATCTACTGTAATATTAACGAGCCTTTTAAGAAGCCATTATGAATCACCAGAAATCATTTTGTTGATAATCATTAATAGAAAAGGTTGTTGGAATGGAAATAGCTATATTCCGTTTTTCATGTTTCATACAGATAATAATTATGCGACAGTATAATTTATATCTTACAGACATACTATTAACAATAGTCATAATAGCTCTCCACACTTTCACCGAAACTATACCAGCTACGCAGGAGTTATTTTATAGTAGCCAAGTGTGTGCGCAATACAAAAGAATAATCTCTCTTAATTTACTCTCGTTAACCAGTGGAACGGATAACCATGTGTGGCGAGAGATCAGGTGCAGGACCGATTTTTTACATGATCATCCGACGCGTGGATAATTTTTCATACCAGACTATTAGGTGATCAGCCTACATTGTATTGTCCTAACCAAACTAAAAACCACATTTTTTTGTTGTTTCATCGTGGGGATCGAAACAATGACCTTCGGAGTCGAGAGCTCTAAGCCACTGGCGACGACCACGGGGACGTGAAAGTAACAATTGTTTCCTACTTCACTATCCTGATTTTATTGGAAGATAGTTTATAATGATAATATTTAGTTAAAAAACTCACTTTTGGGGCACAGAAATCGCTACAACTTTCGCGCTACCCGGCTGTCTCGTCGGCTAACCGCGGCGCAATAAATTTGGACACAATATTTCGGCGACGACCGTCGAACTTCGAGCCGACACGCCCAAACCGGTATCAGTTAAGGCATCACACGAAATTATATCGAAACTATCAAAAACTTGACAAATTTATGTTTTGTACAGTCATTGGTATATCACAATACTCGTATATCGGAACTTTTAAAATCTTGGTGCTGTTAAAACCTTAACTATCAAAAACTGAAGCACATTATTATAATATTTTAGAATTATTCAAAAAATACTAAAGACTTATTTTGTACGAGAGCCATGCTTGGAAATAAAATATGACTGAGATAACATGGCCACAAAATTGGCGTCAAATAACGCTTACGTGTTGTTATAGAGTGAGAGTACAAGACCAACAGTGAGTGTGTTCACTACGCACAAATTCAAAAAACTGCTCTACTGTTCGATGGCTCCTACGTTAAATATCGTATGTCTAAAATTATGATTTTTATATTTTGATTGATTCGTTTCTAATGTGATATTTATTATTAAATCCCTGAAACAGATATTTCAAAATTCAAAAAATTTAAAAGTTTTCTCCCGTATAAAGGCGTATGTGATTTTTGTGCGCGCCGTAATTTGGTGTATTTACTCTGGCAATATTTTACGGGGAAGGGATGCGCGGGAGCACGGCGGATCGGCGAGTCGTATCTATCCAGGGGTGGTCGACTTTGTATGAATGACCTTGGACCAAAAAGGGGGCAGTTCGGTGCGACAAGAATGGTTATATTTCAATATATCGCTCTCTGTCTTACATGGTTAATATTACATAAAAGTTACTTAAAAACCACAACAGATGACACTATCCCGCTTCTAGATCGCGCTAGCGAAAACACTAGACATATGTATATAAGGGCTCACGAACATTTCGTGACGTAGTAGTTATGATTTGTGCGTGGAGGTGGTTGCTCGGTTTTGTTGGAATGTACAATTTAACTCTAAAGAGAAATTTAACGTTAACTTAAACTTTAATTACGTATCTTCAATTTCCCGCCATATTCATATAATCAAATATATAGTCCTCCTTTGTTGGAAGGCGGTTAAAAGTTTGAGGGGGCAGATCACTAGAGGCGCTATTTGGTCCCAATTTTTTTGTATGAAGTCGACCTTCTTCTCCGCGAGTAATAGTGTTCTGTGGGTACGCGGCACATGCGCACGCGCTTTCACGGCACGTGTTCGTTCAATTACGTGAATTTAAATAAATACGTTACATTGATAATGAGTTATAACAACTCGAGTTCATATTTGAGACAGAACTCAAGAGCTCAAAGACTTTGTAAAATTGCTTGTGGGGTTTTACAGCCAGATAGTAATGCTCCGAATTCAAGTTCACGAGATGAACAGTTGTGTCAAGAACGTGTTAATAGCGGAGAAAACAACAGAGCTTTAGGTAAGTACTAGATAAACATATAAGTTTTAATATTGTATCATTGTTGTTACCCGTGTATGAGCTTTTTACGAAAGTATGTAAAAAATATCGTATGTAACAAATACAATATAGTACGTTGCTTTTTAGTTATCAAAATATATTGTATGTAATACTTACGATTTTGTACGCTGTTCATTAAAACAATTATTTTATGGTATGTACTACATGCGACTATTTACGTGGTATTGTCAAATGTCGTTTTTATCATATGTGTTACTTACACTACTTTACGTTGCAGAATTTGATATGGTAACTTTAACATACAATTACTTACGTGGTTATTACAAATAAAAGTAATATCTTATGTTTTTTTTTTTTCATTTTACAATCTCCATTGCCAATTGGGGCAAATTTATTGGAAATAGAAGCGCTTTCTCAGATGCTAGAAGAAGATTTTTCCAATACTTTACCAGTGCTGCCGAAAAAAAATGTTGGTGGGTATAGTTATCTTATTTATAATACTTTGTGTGAACTTTCTATGCCTGGTGTATAATTTATATTAACATTTTTATATCTGTGTATTCTTTTTATTTTTCAGATGGAGATAAATCTAGGACAATATCACCTTCCAACTTTGACGATGATGAAGACGTCTTGAAAGTTCATTCGCAGCCTATGCCAGATTTAAATAATACAACACTTGAAGCTAATTTGACATATTCCTTTGATTTTAATAGTTCTGTACTAGTTAGCACGCCACCCATTATAAACAATAACACTCCTAATTCAGAACTTGATGATAATGATGCAGAGAATACATTTCAGAACCTCTATATTACAAGAAATGAGCCAGGTATTACACAAACACCTCATCCATTATCACCAGGCTGTGATATACGTGAACCACTTTCACAACTGTCCAATTTTTCGGGTTATTCAACACCCCAAGCAAATACGCCATTATCTTGCTATTCACCCGATGTCCCGATAACTGGACGGCAAAAATCAAGAAAGGATAAAGGTAATATTAGAAGAAGGCATGAGCACGAGTGGATTGACACTAAAAGAAAAGCTTTGAGAAATCTTGGCAAGGAATACGTAAGTCAAAAAGGTGTAACAAAGCCTAAGAGAACTTTAAAATCGCCCTGCAAATGTCGTATGAAATGTTTCGAAAAGATATCAGATAGCCAGAGAAAGAAAATTTTCAAAAGTTTTTGGGAACTAGGAGATAATCGCAGACAATGGACTTATGTATCTAACTTAGTAACCAAAAATCTTAAAAGGAGAGTTTTCGTTGACGTAGAATCTCGACGCAAGCATACGTCAATCAAGTACAAACTGCCACTACCAGCTCCTGAAGGAACCTCTCAGTTGACCTATACTGATGTATGTAAGAAGCAGTTTTTAGCAACATTAGCAGTTAGTGAGCAATTCGTTTACACTGCCATCGAGAAAACCGATAGAGCAACAGGATTCGTTACAAATGATCAACGCGGTAAGCATACAAACCACCCTCGTAAACTTACAGAAGATGTCAAGAAAAGCGTATGCGCCCATATTAGGTATTTACAGCCTGTAGAATCTCATTACGTAAGAAAAGACTCTTCTAAATTGTATCTAGATAGTAACCTAAACTTTCACAAACTATTTGCTATGTACAATGAATGGTTTGATCCAAACACTTATACTGAAAAGGCCGAAACAGAGCGCCATTACCGAACTATAGTAAATGATCATTTTAAGATCAGTTTTTTTAAGCCAAAAAAAGACAAGTGTGATACGTGTCACAAATACACTAACATTGAAACCCCTACAGAGGAAGAACATAAAGCCTATGCAACTCACGTATCGAACAAAAATACAGCTCGAGAATTGAAAGCTGAAGACAAAAGAGTGGCTCTGTCTTCTGATGGAAAAATTATTACAGCTACATTCGATTTCCAAAAAGTATTGAATTCCCCTTATGGAGAAATAAGTGTCTTCTACTACAAAAGGAAATTGGGCACAATGAATTTTACTGTGTTTGATCTTGCCAAGAAGAAGGCCTCTTGTTATATGTGGCACGAAGGTGAAGGCAAACGAGGAGCTAATGAGGTTGCCAGTTGTCTCTCGGATTTCATCTCGAAGAGTGTTGAAGCAGGTGCTACAGAGTTTAGGTTTTGGTCTGACAACTGCACTGGCCAAAACCGGAACCGCATTGTATTTGCAGCATACATGCTTCTAGCTGAAAAACATAAGGTGCACATTTTTAGAAAAGGGTCACACTCAGCAAGAAGGTGACAGTGTTCATGCATTGGTGGAAAGGTGTGCCAAAAATAAACTGATATATACTCCTTTTGAATGGTTTACGTTAGTGCGGTGGGCAAAACAAGACGGAAACCCCTATAGCGTGATCGAAATGAATCATAGCAGTTTTTATGATTTCAAGTCAACTATAACAGGCAAGAATTGGTCAAAAAATATCAGAGGTGATAGTGTGCTGTGGACAAAAATTAAGGAGTTAAAAGTATTTCCTGAAGATCCGAAAAAACTACATTACAAGTATGATCTAACAGAACCAGAATATATGACAATTGTAACAAAATCGAATACTAGACGACGAGTACGCCAAGAAAACAATTTTGCTGTGGGCCTACTTTACACTAATGTCCTGCCTATATCTCAACCAAAAAAAGATGATTTAATGAGCTTGTGTACAAGTGGTGTCATTCCATCTATTCATCACAATTTTTATGCCAACCTTCCAGTGGATTTAAACTCTGCACACCCGGATTTGGAAACTGATTCAGATTATGAGACGAGATTTTTTTATATTTCCTGATTTTTTGTAGAACTAATAAATAGGGTATTACGATCTTTTTTACTGTCATTTTGTTGACTGACTGGAATATTTTGTACCTGACTATGTATAGATGTATAATCTCAAATGTGAGCATTTTCTGTTCATTTGTTTGTATTAATTATGTTGATTTTTTATAAGTGACATTTGTTTTGTTATTTTGATTTATTATTTTTGTTAAAAACGCAAATTTTGTATTATATATAAATTTCTGTTTTATAAATAGACTTTTATTACTACTACTTATGATCGTCAGAGCTATTTTAAAAGTATTTGTCATGTTAAAACAGGTAGAAGCATAACATAAACTCGATCAAGTTATTTTATATTTAGGGTACATATTTGCTAAAAATTTATCTGTTTTGTTTTACCAAAGTAATATTATGAGGATAATTATTATTATTTCGTTTTTAAAGTAAATTGATCTCTAAACAAGTTAAATACTGAGTACTAATAATTAATATATTTTTTTATTTGTGTTGATTGTTCTGTGAGAGTTTTTTTTAAGTAAATTGATCTCGATATTTGATTTGAAGTAGTTAAAGACTGAGTACTAATTAATATATATTTTTATTTGTGTTGATTGTTTTGTGTGAGTTAGAGCTAGTAAGAAGTTACTTTGTTTTTTTTTGTGTTGTCTATTTTTTACTGCCGTAAAGGTACGTCCAAATTAAAGATTTATTAAAGTGATTTGAATTAAGTCTTATTTCATTTTTTATTTTAATATTTTGTTTACCTAATCACCACATGCGATACTGTATTGTTTATGATGGGCAAAGTAAAATATAGTATGTCCAACATACGTCTTAATATAACAAATCAGTGTCGATGTAAAACGTCGTAAGTAAAACATACGATATTTTTTGCTGACTGAATTGCAGCATAAGTAATCGTTACTTATACTTACGATTTTTGCATACTGTAGACGTCCATCGTAAACAAGCGTAACAACAATATTTCTAAAAGTATTAATTATTAAACCTTAGTTTTCATATTTTCCCGTGAAATAAAGCATTTTCTATGTCTGGTCCAAAATTTAGGCAAATAGCTTCAAAATTAAAGAAGAGGCAGCAAAAAATACCTTTAATTGGCTCTCCTGTAAAGTGAGGGTTTTGCACATACGATATTTAACGTAGGAGCCATCGTGTTGCGCTGTCCTTGAAAGGTGCTAATCGCTCATGATGAGGAGATTCACCTGCTCATTTAACTGTGATCCTAAAGGACTTATCATTTTATATAAAATACATTATGTATAATATACAATAAATAAATTGGTGACATAGATGAGTTTTTATTTTTTACCAACTTCAAAAAGTAGGACGATCTCAATTCGACCGTATTTTTTTTAACTTACTTTATGCAACTCCGTGCCGTAGCATTAGAGGTAATTTATCATGACAACATTTTTTACAAAAAGCTCGGGGGTGGCTGGTGTCAGAAATTATCAAATAAGTCAAGATAATGTAAAGAATTACAGCCTTTGTACAGATAACAAGAAATTTCAGTTCAAGGAGATTTATTTGGGACTCCATAATCCGATTTTAATATGGAACTGAGACTTGTGTTTTATATTTTACTTATTGTGAAACTTTATGTTGGATCTGAAAAGTCAGTTCAAATTTCGCCAGACTCTCGCCCAAGGGGCAGATTTCGTCTGAGAGAGATGTCACGTAACCAAAAAAATTAGGTACTTGTGTGGTCCTCTATCGATGTTAAGTTTAACAAAATATTTGTTCAGTTATTTTTGACGACCACGGGGAAACATGCTTCCCTAACAAATAATTAGAAAAATATCAAAAGTTATAAGGCCAATGCCTAAATACTTTTCTTTTATTAGTTGTTGAATGTTACCTTAATTATTTTTTTAATGTCAAAATAACGTAGGCATTGCAGTATACTTTTTATAGAAATTGTAAAATAACAGTTTGCTTAGAACTTTTTCAGTATTTTTTACAATAGTTTTTAGTGAAGTTAAAGCGCTTTATATTGTTTTTTATTGAGCTAAAATTATTCCCTGGTAAGTAATTTCATATTTGATATATTCTTCAAAACCATTATTTATGATTTATATTGAAATAAATCGTCATAAACCAAAAGGGAAATCAGCTTCCCTATGGTCGGTAAGGGATACTAATTCCTCCACATATTACTCTATTGTATGCACAATTTATATGAAATTATTTCTATATTCTTGTATTGAATTGAAATTATGCTGGATATTTTATCGATATTGCAGCGAAATATTATATTCCGTAAAGGATTTGAGATATATAACCTCAAAAATTATGAAATTCTACTGATCTTGGTCGATGGTAGTAGTGAGTAAGTGATGAATAAAACGCATGCAACTCAAAAAAGCCGTAGTAATTTTGATGCATGGTAATGATCAAGAGGTTCCTGGTATTGTAATTGAAGTTGACTTCCAAGAACACTAAGTTCCTCGTTCACCAACACCATCTACAGCTGTCTGCGCGTCACCCATGAAGCAAATTATAATTGCTCCATGGTATCACCGGATTCGCTCGGATATCAAGTAAATAAATTGTTTTTCTATGGAAGTCTCTACTTCTACTTTATAGATATTAGGTTGTTTCATTTTGAGATTTGGTCTACATAACCTTATAGGTATGTATAGAAGTACCATTTATGACCAACATTATGCCATATATTCGATTTGAACAGATACACTAAAATCTACATTTCTTTAGTAGGTAATGCAGAAGTTAGTGATGCAAAAAGAGTTATGACATAGATTATCGTATTCGCTCAATGATAGCTGCAGTATCGACTGCACCTGATGGTAAAATTCCCTATGCAAAGTACAAGACTAAGAGGAATTTTGTTCTATGTAAAGTCTTCTTTGTTATGCTAATGAAATACACTGTTTGGTGAGGTACTATGTAATATCTAGTTTTTATATTGTACTTATATATAAATTAATACTTTTCTTACAGTATTAATAAAGTTGAATAAAAAATACTTCAAATATTGGTAAAATATCGAATACGTAAAGTAGCTGTTGCAAGGCTAATGTGTTACCGTTATGGACCATAGGGAAAATTGCTTCCCAACAATTTCCCAAAAACCTATAAATATTTTTTTTATTTTTATTTAAGATTATGTTTATTATGTGCATAATTTACTATTTTGTACAACTTTCATATTTATATACCCTCCACTTTCCTTATGGTCCTGAAAGGGGTAGTGCTTGTAACTAATATCTATTCTGTGGTAGTGCGAGTAGTTTGATAATTTCATCTAAGCAGTCATTAATAACTTAAACAAGAGTATGACATGTCCAAGGTGGGTTCTGGGACTATCAACGTGCTTTTGTTTTCAAATTCTGTCAAAAGTTATCCAATCTCGGTCCAATTTCGCTAAAAATAATATTCTTTAAGAGTATTTGATAACAGATCTATTAACATGGAAATACATTTATGTTTTTAATTACATATACATACATACATATAATCACGCCTCTTTCTCGTAGGGGTAGGCAGAGACAACTTCTTTCCACTTGCTACAATCCTTACATACCTACTTGTTTCGCTTCGTCCGCTTTCATTCTTACCATCCATTCCTCCTCTTACATTCAACGTAGCGAAGCGGCTCTCCATGGGCCACTTTTTGCCTCCACGAGAACGAGACGTGATGGGTGGTGAACCACATCGCCGCCATTTTGGATAATTAAATTATTTTTATGATTATCCATTGTGTTCCCACGGATTCGCGGAAAGGGCAGGAATAGGGAAAGGGAAGGATAGGTGATGTGGAAAGGAAGATTGGTAAGTTAAAATCGGAAATAAGAATGTAGGATATTACCGCCCAGAAGGGCAAGGGATAGGACAGTAATAGCTAGGGAAGCCGGAGTCGCATACCCGTATACTATATCACAACTACCGGACAGGTAAGTTAGGATGAGTATGACATATTAAATATATAAATACATATTAAGTTATTTATATTTAAGTTATAAGTCGGACAGACAGACAGTGAAATATGCTGAAACGAAAACAAAACGAAAGGTGTAGTACCTACAACGGAACCCTAAATCTATTTGAAAGTTATGAAATCCTACTAATTAAAATCCTAGACTAATCTTTCATAATACTTATTTATTAAATACTTAGACTTGAACTTCAAGTTAAGCCGCCTTTACTAAAACGGTTAATATGCAATTTTTTTTAATAACGTTAAGTTTTATGGCTTTATGATAATAACAAAATATTGCAATATTTTCAAAGGCATCTTATTCAGGGCTCTCGGAGAGAGGTTCTTCATTACGAGACGAGGTAATTGCAGGGCTGACACACGGGCGTATTACCTCTTAATTTATTGAAGCAAAGTAATGAAATTCCAGCGCAAACTTTATTGCGCGAGACATCCCTGTTTCGCGCACTTACAAATTTTACACCGCTCAAGACCCCTAATTGTTCCTGTAATTATTATTTCTGAGTTAACGGGAATTTGCAATCGTTTTAGATTTTAACGAAACATAAGCTGAGACTTTAGCCAAGTTGTCATCGTTAATTACGACGACGAAGTTCAAAAACAAAAATAATGGGATCTGCAGTGCTATTCTCTAAGAACATTTTCATATACCGAATTTCATCGAAATCCGTTCGGTAGTTTTTGCGTGAAAGAGTAACAAACATCTATCCATACACCATCCATACATCCTCACAAACTTTCACATTTATAATATTATACAATTTGTAACAAAAATAAGTGATAATACTTAAGGGTGTGTTTGTGTTCCTTATAGAGAGTTCACTGTGAAAGTAGCAGCGCTGTAAGAGCAAAATTTTTTTTGCGATTTATATGGGAAAGCGCTCCGCGTCGCGAGTGTCCCCATACAAAAGTGAAAAAAAAATTGCTCATTCAGCGCTGCTACTTTCACAGTGAACTCTCTATAAGGAACACGTACACATCCTTAAGTATTATCACTTATTTTTGTTACACCTTGTATTGTAGGATAGTTTAGCTCAGAATAATATTTAGTTCTATTCCTACATTTTAACCCCCAATGAAAACAGAGGGTTGTTGTACGTTTGACGTGTCTGTCCGAGGTATCGTAACTCTCAAACTAATAAACCGATTTTGATCTGGTTTATTTTGTTTAGAAGCTGATATAATCGGGAGTGTTTTCATATATAATTCATCATCATCAGCTTTCTCACTGTTTGACGATTTGCGGGTAACTATTTTTTTAATTTTGTTTATATCGTTTAAACTAACCTTATCATAGTCGAACGATAGTCCTGTATCTTGAAAGACCTCTAAGATACTATACAATATATATATATATATATATATGCATCTTGCGAATCATGTTGCGTCCTACATGGCGATTTTTACGAATGATGCCGCGTCCGACCGACTTGTTGCGTCCGGTATACGGACGCAAGATTAACCGACCCTCATTTTTCGTCCAAGGGTGTCTTTTCATCATTAGAATGCATAGGCAAAAAATTGGCATGGACTCAATTTCATCACTAGAATGATTTTCAGCGTATTTCGTAGTTCAGCCATCGGCCGCGTGGAATTTCGAGGGCGCTACTGAGAAGCGTATATTTTGTACCGTATATTGAGCGTTTAGTTCACCGATTATATTGCGTCTCCCCGAATATACACAAAAAGTTTTTTTCAGTTCTCCACGAGCATCATCTTGCGTCCAGAATTTTTCTTATATCAGGACACCGCCTTGATCCTACTGGGGCCTTTTAGGGTGCACGGGTGTGGGGCGCGCGGGGGGCGGGAAGCGAGCCGGTCGTCAGCGCCAGCAGCGCGGTCGCATCGCATATTTTGTTAACCGACTTCCAAAAAAGGAGGCGGTTATGTATTCGGCTGTATAATATTTTATTCTTATTTTGTATGTTAGACGATAATTCAGCCGTCTATGGACCGATTTTCAAAATTCTTTTTTTGATCTAAAGGGTATAACCCCAAAGTCCCGTTTTAAAAAAAAGTGGTGACCTGATGATCGGCTCCATGAGGAATCAAAATTTATATGGATACTTATGGCGATTTCAGCTTTTTCTGAAGTAGTCCAGAAGCATATTATGCTACCAAAAATTAAGATTTTGCGCCAAGGTGTACCCTGGATCCAAAAGTACAGAACAGAACTCCTGACTCCTTATAGACACATGTTTGGGGATTTCAGCGTTGTTTAAAGAACTGCAAGCATATGCTTCCATGGCAATTAAGTGATCATCATTATCACCACCACCATTACACCATACATCATTACATTATGATGATACAAAAGATACTTCTCCTAGTATTTTTCACAAACACGGTGATCTTTAAACGTTACTCTACCGTCTATGGACTTATATTTTGTAAAATTATTTTGTTGTTGTCATTAACATTGAAACTTGATGATGGGATCCGTGTGGAATCGAGGGAACTCCTCAAAATTTATATAGACATATAATATAGTGATTTAGACTTTTCCTGAAGTAACTTAAGCATATTATGCTACCAAAAAAATAAGATTATACCCTGTATAATAAGAAGGTATTTCCTGGATCCAAAAGAACTGAACAAAACTCCTCAGTCTTTAAAGATATTGGAAATTTCGGTATTATTGTTTTAAGAACTGCAAGCATATGCCACTATGTACGTTACAGTAATCATCATCATCATCTTATTTTAAAATAGTGTCTGACCAAAGCTGGTTTTTACGACCGAAACCGAAAACGAATTTCGGCAACGGTCTCAGTTTCGGCTGCAACCGAAACTTCCGTAGGTACAAGGATCATGTTTTGAGAGAAAAATAAAGGAAACGTTAGTTTAATCAGTCAGTCTTTTTAGGGTTCCATAGTATTCAAGGAACCCTTATAGTTTTGCTTCGTCAGTTAGTCTTTCTTTCTGTCTGCCCCTCTAGGTACTGTAATTTTGAACATAAATGGATTCTACATTCATAAAATAATAATAATTTCATATTTTAGAGGGGTGGCTCCTCCATACATGTGAAATAGGCATGAAAAATATTGTTTCATTCTACTCCATCGTGTGAGATATCGTCGAAAAGATCTAAAATAAAGGCGTGGTTTCATACATAACTTTTTTACAAAGAACCATTTTTGAGTAATCGGCTTCCAAAGTGGTTTTATAATTTGGTCCCCCGCTGGCATTTTTAAACTATAGGAGATAGAAACTGGAAAGTTTGTATGCTGATAGATCATGCTAAAAATCTTTTAGAGAATTTATTTTGAGCGCAATCGGACTACAACTTTTTAAGTAATTCAAAGAAGGCGCGTTGATAGTTACAGAACCCTCCTTAGACATGTCCTAACATGCTTTTGATTTACTGCCGCTTAGTAGTTTATTTATACAAATCTGTATTGCGAGCAAAACACGAAAAAGCACTATAATATTTACAATTTTTTATTGTAAAACAGCTATATTATTATGTACAACGGATCTTAAATACTTTAAGCTTAGCCCAATTCACGAAACGACTATCTCGTTATACCTAAATTAAATCGCGAAGTAGGTTACGAGAGTTAGCCTTATTAACTAAGCATGGCTTTCTCATAATTATGAGAAAATAGAATATCGCAAAAGTGTCATTGTCGTGTACGGTCAACGGTGTGACAGTTAAATATGGTCAAACGTTCCATCATTCTAATCTATGAACAAAATTTCAGGCTTAAATTGAAGTCGTTCTTATGCGAATTAGGCACAATGCAAGCTAGTCAAACACCTCGTAAGCCTAATAGACTAGTGCTTTTACCTTTGAAAATGGTCAAAAGTGAAAAAAAAACTTACAGTAGGATGAAACCCATTGGAAAAAGAAGAGAATTTAACAAAAATAAAAGGAAAAAGTATTTTACGGGCAATTTGAGGTCGGGAAGTGTAAGGAAGTGAGTTTTTAAGGATAGAAAACGGCTTATCTCGATTTCTGGAAAAACTACAAGTCCTATGGAAAAAGTCAAATGGCAAATTTGTAGGTACCTAATAGAAAGATCTATAATTCTACACCTTTAAGCACGCCTCGGTTGTGCTCTACTCTCGAAAGGCCGCGTTGTGACAAGTTCACAACATAAATCTGTTGAAATACCCGAAATTCAATAATAAACTGAATTTCGAATTTGAAAAAAAATGATGTTTTTACAACTACGAACTTCAAACATGACTGTAGACTGTTTTGCTTTTTTCTTATTTAATTTAATTTATGTAATATAAAATGAAATAATAAAAAAAAAAAACTAAAGCTGTCCGTAGGTCTGTTTGTTCCATAAATTAAGAAAAATATGGGCAATGAAATGAGATGAATCTTTTTTTAAACGTTTCCGTTTATCCTAAGGATCAGCCCTGTTGCTTGGCGTTATTAAATTCTAAATGGTTAAAAATATATTAATTAACATTTTTTGATAGAATAACCAGTTTTATTCGTTCCAAGTTCTCTTTTATTATTTTCCCATTTCTCAGTACCGCTTGCCGATATTTTTTTTATTGTTTGTTACATATTTGTTACATATCACTTAATGCATATTATATATTTTATGTGCAACGGATGCAAGAAAAAAAACGTAAATAAATATATAAAAAATGACAAAACACTAAGAAATATTTATTTTAGTCACCATACCTTTTTTATTGGGGGCAAGAGGGGTCACATGCTGATGAGTCATACTCGTAATGCATACATAAATTATTTTGTACTAGATGATAATGATAGAGTTGTAAAAAAAATATCAATATTCCAAATAAACTGTTTATAATTTACTGTAATATAATATTATTGGCTCTATTTAAGGATATGTATTGACGCTGTGGTACATCAGTCATTGTTTAAGCGATCATTTTTCATCTTACGGTTTCCTGATTATAGTATGAGGCGTGCAAACTTTATATTTATATTTTTTTCACATAACCTAGACCCGCCTAGCCTCAATTCTTATTGAAGCTAGGCACAAAATATTTTAGTAGAAGATATCTACAAAATATTGTAAATGTCTTCATCTACAATATTTTGTGTAAGTTGTCCAATCGTCTTTAAATTATATCCATAGATGCTTATTTATTGCTAGTTTAAGATAGCTTAAATACATGAGTGACCTACGGATAACTTTAGCCCATCAAAAGGTATTTCAGAGAGAAGTGGGGAACGGGCTAAGCGGGTCTGGGCCTTACTACCGGTTCTTTTCTTTGCATTTTTTTGAGAACTTTTACTGTGGTAATGTATTTTTTTACATTATCAGAAAAGAGAGATTTCAACGAATAAAAAGCCCACCGACTTTAAAATAAAAAAAAGATATTTTGACGTGAGAGTTTTCGACTGAAAATTAGGGTTAATTTTTTGATATTAAGTCAAAATAAGGTGAAAAAATAAATATTTTAAATAAAAAAAAATACAATATATTTGAAACACACGGGTACGTTTTCACCAAATGTCGTGAATTTTTTTGTAATAACATAAATATAAAAAAAGAACAAACACTTGGTTAGTTGAATTTTTCACATAAATGTATGAAGTTATGTGAAAAAACTGTAAATAAGTACAAACGTTGTAGATCTTTTTATCACCTATAACTTTGCTATTTTAATTTTTTTCATAGGACTCGTAGTTTTGCCGAAAATCGAGATAAGCCGTTTTTTACCCCATGTAACTCACCCCCTTACACTTCCCAACCTCAAATCGCCCGTAATTTATTTTTTCCTTATTTTTTGTTATATTTTTTTCCTTTTCCAGTGGGTTTCATCCTACTATACTTTTTTTTGTTTCAAAAATTTAGTATTATAATTAGTATTTTTTTATGTATACCAACTGTAAATGTGTAAAATCAAATACTTACTTTTATTATTTTTACCCCATCTCAAGTAAATGCAACGGAGTTAAATAAATCATGTCCTGTAACAAAACCTTATAAAATGTCATCGTCACGTCGCGCGTCGCTTAGTTGGAATTTAAAAAAGCGTCGAACATTACCGATCACAGCCCGAGAACTCCATGCACATGCAGAATGCAGTTTCGGTTTCGGTCGTAGTTTCGACAAAACCAAAACTAAACCGAAACACGTTTTTTTGCTGAAACTCGACCGAAACCGAAACCGAACACTCGGTCGGACACTAATTTATAATACCTAATGGAAGCTTGGCGCGTATTCGATAATTACAAACGTCACAAAAAATTGTAAAATTATTATTTTTAAACAAAAATTAAACAGACTTCCAAAGTAATTATACACAAAAAAATTATGAAGTCGGTCGTCAGTCGGGTTGTTTTTATTTCTTTAAATTAGTTATTTTATTTTAGATTTTTTAAATTTAACCAACACACACTTGGTCGATTTAAATCAAAAAGACGTCTATTTAACATACATACATAAAAGATACGCGCGAAAAAAATAACCCTTCTTACAAAAATACAAAAACAGTAATTCGGAATCACAATCTCATAAAAGATTGAAGGGTGTAGCTTTATCTTTTTTATCTGCATAATGTTGGTAATATATGTAGGGCATTATACGGAATTGATTTGAACAAATTGATGAGAGGTAAGAGCATCCATGCAGTGTATAGAAGTATACGGATATATACTGTGTGCTGGATAGCTTTGGTGGTGAACGGAAGTACAAGCATCCATGCAGTGTATAGAAGTATACGGATATATACTGTGTGCTGGATAGCTTTGGCGGTGAACGGAAGTACTAAATGACCTGGAAATTTCCAAAACTGAATATTCATATTTCATTATATAACGCGATACCAAGTCGACTCTTGATATCATACTGATAAAAACTACACATATACGCATTAATAACATGTAAAATCTTGCCACATACAGTGGACGCTACAGGGTGGTAGTTTGTAAGGACGCAAGAAGTCTTCGTCGATTTAAATATATATATATATATATATATATATATATATATATATATATATATATATATATATACATCTTGCGAATCATGTTGCGTCCTACATGGCGATTTTTACGAATGATGCCGCGTCCGACCGACTTGTTGCGTCCGGTATACGGACGCAAGATTAACCGACCCTCATTTTTCGTCCAAGGGTGTCTTTTCATCATTAGAATGCATAGACGAAAAATTGGCATGGACTCAATTTCATCACTAGAATGATTTTCAGCGTATTTCGTAGTTCAGCCATCGGCCGCGTGGAATTTCGAGGGCGCTACTGAGAAGCGTATATTTTGTACCGTATATTGAGCGTTTAGTTTACCGATTATATTGCGTCTCCCCGAATATACACAAAAAGTTTTTTTCAGTTCTCCACGAGCATCATCTTGCGTCCAGAATTTTTCTTATATCAGGACACCGCCTTGATCCTACTGGGGCCTTTTAGGGTGCACGGGTGTGGGGCGCGCGGGGGGCGGGAAGCGAGCCGTTCGTCAGCGCCAGCAGCGCGGTCGCATCGCATATTTTGTTAACCGACTTCCAAAAAAGGAGGCGGTTATGTATTCGGCTGTATAATATTTTATTCTTATTTTGTATGTTAGACGATAATTCAGCCGTCTATGGACCGATTTTCAAAATTATTTTTTTGATCTAAAGGGTATAACCCCAAAGTCCCGTTTAAAAAAAAGTGGTGACCTGATGATGGGATCCATAAGGGATCAAAATTTATATGGATACTTATGGCGATTTCGGCTTTTTCTGAAGTAGTCTAAGCATATTATGCTACCAAAAATTAAGATTTTGCGCCAAGGTATACCCTGGATCCAAAAGTACAGAACAGAACTCCTGACTCCTTATATATACATGTTTGGGGATTTCAGCGTTGTTTAAAGAACTGCAAGCATATGCTTCCATGGCAATTAAGTGATCATCATTATCACCACCACCATTACACCATACATCATTATATTATGATGATACAAAAGGTACTTCTCCTAGTATTTTTCACAAACACGGTGATCTTTAAACGTTACTCTACCGTCTATGGACTTATATTATAGTGTAAAATTATTTTGTTGTTGTCATTAACATGGAAACTTGATGATGGGATCCGTGAAGAATCGAGGGAACTCCTCAAAATTTATATAGACATTTAATATAGTGATTTAGACTTTTCCTGAAGTAACTTAAGCATATTATGCTACCAAAAAAATAAGATTATAGCCTGTATAATAAGAAGGTATTTCCTGGATCCAAAAGAACTGAACAAAACTCCTCAGTCTTTAAAGATACGCGTTTGGAAATTTCGGCATTATTGTTTTAAGAACTGCAAGCATATGCCACTATGTACGTTACAGTAATCATCATCATCATCTTATTTTAAAATAGTGTCTGACCAAAGCTGGTTTTTACGACCGAAACCGAAAACGGATTTCGGCAACGGTCTCAGTTTCGGCCGCAACCGAAACTTCCGTAGGTACAAGGATCATGTTTTGAGAGAAAAATAAAGGAAACGTTAGTTTAATCAGTCAGTCTTTTTAGGGTTCCATAGTATTCAAGGAACCCTTATAGTTTTGCTACGTCAGTTAGTCTTTCTTTCTGTCTGCCCCTCTAGCTACTGTAATTTTGAACATAAATGGGAGAGATTTGATAAAGTTATATATTGTGTATAGATCCGTGTTCTACATCATAAACTAATAATAATTTCATATTTTAGAGGGGTGGCTCCTCCATACATGTGAAATAGGCATGAAAAATATTGTTTCATTCTACTCCATCGTGTGAGATATCGTCGAAAAGATCTAAAATAAAGGCGTGGTTTCATACATAACTTTTTTACAAAGAACCATTTTTGAGTAATCGGCTTCCAAAGTGGTTTTATAATTTGGTCCCCCGCTGGCATTTTTAAACTATAGGAGATAGAAACTGGAAAGTTTGTATGCTGATAGATCATGCTAAAAACCTTATAGAGAATTTATTTTGAGCGCAATCGGACTACAACTTTTTAAGTAATTCAAAGAAGGCCTATTGCGCGTTGATAGTTACAGAACCATCCTTAGACATGTCCTAACATGCTTTTGATTTACTGCCGCTTAGTAGTTTATTTATACAAATCTGTGTTGCGAGCAAAACACGAAAAAGCACTATAATATTTACAATTGTTTATTGTAAAACAGCTATATTATTATGTACAACGGATCTTAAATACTTTAAGCTTAGCCCAATTCACGAAACGACTATTTCGTTATACCTAAATCAAATCGCGAAGTAGGTTACGAGAGTTAGCCTTATTAACTAAGCATGGCTTTCTCATAATAATGAGAAAATAGAATATCGCAAAAGTGTCATTGTCGTGTACGGTCAACGGTGTGACAGTTAAATATGGTCAAACGTTCCATCATTCTGATCTATGAACAAAATTTCAGGCTTAAATTGAAGTCGTTCTTAAGCGAATTAGGCACAATGCAAGCTAGTCAAACACCTCGTAAACCTAATAGACTAGTGCTTTTACCTTTGAAAATGGTCAAAAGTGAAAAAAAAAACTTATAGTAGGATGAAACCCATTGGAAAAAGAAGAGAATTTAACAAAAATAAAAGGAAAAAATATTTTACGGGCAATTTGAGGTCGGAAAGTGTAAGGAAGTGAGTTTTTAAGGATAGAAAACGGTTTATCTCGATTTCTGGCAAAACTACAAGTCCTATGGAAAAAGTCAAATGGCAAATTTGTAGGTACCTAATAGAAAGATCTACACCTTTAAGCACGCCTCGGGTGTGCTCTACTCTCGAAAGGCCGCGTTGTGACAAGTTCACAACATAAATCTGTTGAAATACCCGAAATTCAATAATAAACTTATAGAAAAATTGATGTTTTTACAACTAGGAACTTCAAACATGACTGTAGACTGTTTTGCTTTTTACTTATTTAATTTAATTTTTTCTTCTTAGTCGTTCACTCTTGGCAGAGTGGTCGTGGTCACATCTCCGTCGCACGTGTCGCCATTTTTGTAATGCCCCGCCATAGAGCTCTATGTTTGGCGGAGTGAGAGCAGTCGTTTATGGAGGAGTGCGTTACAGATTTAATTAGGTCTGTCCATCGTGTTGGAGAGCGCCCACGTGATCTTTTTCCCTCCACTTTCCCTTGCACCACCAATCGTTCCATTGAATCCTCGTTACGCGTAATATGACTAAAGAACTTGAGGATTCGCGATTGCACGGAGGATGATAATCTTTCTTGGATGTCAAGTTCTTTTAGGATAGAAATGTTGGTTCGGTGCGCGGTCCATGGGATTCGGAGCATGCGTCTCCAACACCACATTTCCAGAGCGTCAATCCTGCGACGGTCTTGGATCCTCAGCGTCCACGTCTCAGCTCCATATAAAAAGATAGGAAAGACCAGACACCGCATCAGTCGAACCTTTGTGTTTTTGGTTATTCTACGGTCTTTCCAAATCTTTTTGAGTTTTTCCACTGAGGATCTAGTTACAGCGCAACGTCTTCGTATTTCATCCTCGCAGCCCCCAGTGTTGGTGATAGTGGAGCCCAGATATACGTAGCTCTCAACTACTTCGCATCCTCCTATAGTCTGGACGTCTGATTGGTTGTTGTCAGCACGATCGACAATCATCATTTTGGTCTTGTCGCGATTGATTGCAAGTCCAAAATCCAACGCTGTAGTTTCTAGGAGTTGAAGGAGAGTCACGATGTCGTCTCTGGTTGACGCTAGGAGGGTAGTATCGTCTGCGTATCGTAGGTTTGATATTTTTCGACCTCCCACAGACATTCCCTTGTTCCAATCTTCGAGAACTATCCGCATGATGTGCTCTGTGTATATATTAAACAGCAGGGGAGACAATATACAGCCTTGTCTAACGCCGGCTTGTATTTTGAAGCGTTCGGAGTCAATACCGTCAATACGCACAGCGGCTGTGCCATCTACGTAAAGCCGTCTAATGAGGTGTATAAGGTGTTGTGGTACACCCATTTCGCTCAGGACCAGCCAGAGCTTCCACCACTTGACGGTATCAAATGCTTTCCTGAAGTCCACAAAGCACACATAGAGGGTTATGTTGAACTCTCTAGCCTTCTCCACAAGTTGTCGCATTATGAGGAGTTGCTCTCTTGTACCTCGACCCCTGACAAAACCAGCTTGCTCGGAGGCTATCTCCCGGGACAAATTTAATTTATGTAATATAAAATGAAATTATAAAAAAAAACTAAAGCTGTCCGTAGGTCTATTTGTTCCATAAATTAAGAAAAATATGGGCAATGAAATGAGTTGAATCTTTTTTTAAACGTTTCCGTTTATCCTAAGGATGAGCCCTGTTGCTTGGCGTTATTAAATTCTAAATGGTTAAAAATATATTAATTAATATTTTTTGATAGAATAACCAGTTTTATTCGTTCCCCGTTCTCTTTTATTATTTTCCCATTTCTTAGTACCGCTTGCCAATTTTTTTTAATATTGTTTGTTACATGTTTGTTACATAATATTGTTCATTTAATGCATATTATATATTTTATGTGCAACGGATGCAAGAAAAAAAACGTAAATAAATATATAAAAAATGACAAAACACTAAGAAATATTTATTGTACCTTGTTTTATTGTAAAATCATCAAAATACGGTATTAATGGGGGCAAGAGGGGTCACATGCTGATGTATCATACTCGTAATGCATACATAAATTATTTTGTACTAGATGATAATGATAGAGATGTAAAAAAAATATCAATATTCCAAATAAACTGTTTATAATTTACTGTAATATAATATTATTGGCTCTATTTAAGGATATGTGTTGACGCTGTGGTACATCAGTCATTGTTTAAGCGATAATTTTTCATCTTACGGTTTCCTGATTATAGTATAAAACGCGTGTGAGGCGTGCAAACTTTATATTTATATTTTTTTCACATAACCTAGACCCGCCTAGCCTCAATTCTTATTGTAGCTAGGCACAAAATATTTTAGTAGAAGATATCTACAAAATATTGTAGATGTCTTCATCTACAATATTTTGTGTAAGTTGTCCAATCGTCTTTAAATTATATCCATAGATGCTTATTTATTGCTATTTTAAGATAGCTTAAATACATGAGTGACCTACGGATAATTTTAGCCCATCAAAAGGTATTTCAGAGAGAAGTGGGGAACGGGCTAAGCGGGTCTGGGCCTTACTACCTGTTCTTTTCTTTGCATTTTTTTGAGAACTTTTACTGTGGTAATGTATTTTTTTTACATTATCAGAAAAGAGAGATTTCAACGAATAAAAAGCCCACCGACTTTTAAATAAAAAAAATATATTTTGACGTGAGAGTTTTCGACTGAAAATTAGGGTTAATTTTTTGATATTAGGTGAAAAAATTAATATTTTAAATAAAAAAAATTACAATATATTTGAAACACACGGGTACGTTTTCACCAAATGTCGTGAATTTTTTTGTAATAACATAAATATAAAAAAAGAACAAACACTTGGTTAGTTGAATTTTTCACATAAATTATGAAGTTATGTGAAAAAACTGTAAATAAGTACAAACGTTGTAGATCTTTTTATCACCTATAACTTTGCTATTTTACTTTTTTCCATAGGACTCGTAGTTTTGCCGAAAATCGAGATAAGCCATTTTTTACCCCTTGTAACTCACCCCCTTACACTTCCCAACCTCAAATCGCCCGTAATTTATTTTTCCTTATTTTTTGTTATATTTTTTTCCTTTTCCAGTGGGTTTCATCCTACTATACTTTTTTGTTTCAAAAATTATCGGCATTGGTCTACAATAGCTATTTCAAAATGACGTTTAGACAATGCGCGAGTTAGTGTTTTTTTATGTATACCAACTGTAAATGTGTAAACTCAAATACTTACTTTTATTATTTTTACCCCATCTCAAGTAAATGCAACGGAGTTAAATAAATCATGTCCTGTAACAAAACCTTATAAAATATCATCGTCGCGTCGCGCGTCGCTTAGTTGGAATTTAAAAAAGCGTCGAACATTACCGATCACTGCCCGAGAACTCCATGCACATGCAGAATGCAGTTTCGGTTTCGGTCGTAGTTTCGACAAAACCAAAACTAAACCGAAACACGTTTTTTTGCTGAAACTCGACCGAAACCGAAACCGAATACTCGGTCGGACACTAATTTATAATACCTAATGGAAGCTTGACGCGTATTCGATAATTACAAACGTCAATTTAAAAATTATAATTTTTAAACAAAAATTAAACAGACTTCCAAAGTAATCATACACAAAAAAATTATGAAGTCGGTCGTCAGTCCGGTTGTTTTTATTTTTTTTAATTAGTTATTTTATTTTAGATTTTTTAAATTTAACCAACACACACTTGGTCGATTTAAATCAAAAAGACGACTATTTAACATACATACATACATAAAAGATACGCGCGAAAAACATAACCCTTCTTACAAAAATACAAAAACAGTAATTCGGAATCACAATCTCATAAAAGATTGAAGGGTGTAGCTTTATCTGCATAATGTTGGTAATATATGTAGGGCATTATACGGAATTGATTTGAACAAATTGATGGGAGGTAAGAGCATCCATGCAGTGTATAGAAGTATACGGATATATACTGTGTGCTGGATAGTTTTGGTGGTGAACGGAAGTACTAGCATCCATGCAGTGTATAGAAGTATACGGATATATACTGTGTGCTGGATAGCTTTGGTGGTGAACGGAAGTACTAGCATCCATGCAGTGTATAGAAGTATACGGATATATACTGTGTGCTGGATAGCTTTGGTGGTGAACGGAAGTACTAAGTGACCAGGAAATTTCCAAAGCTGAATATTAATATTTCATTATATAACGCGATACCAAGTCGACTCTTGAGATCATACTGATAAAAACTACACATATACGCATTAATAACATGTAAAATCTTGCCACATACAGTGGACGCTACAGGGTGGTAGTTTGTAAGGACGCAAGAAGTCTTCGTCGATTTAAATATATATAAATATATATATATATATATATATATATATATATATATATTTAAATCGACGAAGACTTCTTACGTCCTTACAAACCACCACCCTGTAGCGTCCACTGTATGTGGCAAGATTTTACATGTTATTAATGCATATATGTGTAGTTTTGATCAGTATGATCTCAACAGTCGACTTGGTATCGCGATAAATAATGAAATATTAATATTCAGCTTTGGAAATTTCCTGGTCACTTAGTACTTCCGTTCACCACCAAAGCTATCCAGCACACAGTATATATCCGTATACTTCTATACACTGCATGTATGCTAGTACTTCCGTTCACCACCAAAGCTATCCAGCACACAGTATATATCCATATACTTCTATACACTGCATGGATGCTAGTACTTCCGTTCACCACCAAAGCTATCCAGCACACAGTATATATCCGTATACTTCTATACACTGCATGGATGCTCTTACCTCCCATCAATTTGTTCAAATCAATTCCGTATAATGCCCTACATATATTACCAACATTATGCAGATAAAGCTACACCCTTCAATCTTTTATGAGATTGTGATTCCGAATTACTGTTTTTGTATTTTTGTAAGAAGGGTTATGTTTTTCGCGCGTTTCTTGTATGTATGTATGTATGTTAAATAGTCGTCTTTTTGATTTAAATCGACCAAGTGTGTGTTGGTTAAATTTAAAAAATCTAAAATAAAATAACTAATTAAAAAAAATAAAAACAACCGGACTGACGACCGACTTCATAATTTTTTTGTGTATGATTACTTTGGAAGTCTGTTTAATTTTTGCTTAAAAATAATAATTTTACAATTTTTTGTGACGTTTGTAGTTATCGAATACGCGCCAAGCTTCCATTAGGTATTATAAATTAGTGTCCGACCGAGTGTTCGGTTTCGGTTTCGGTCGAGTTTCAGCAAAAAAACGTGTTTCGGTTTAGTTTTGGTTTTGCCGAAACTACGACCGAAACCGAAACTGCATTCTGCATGTGCATGGAGTTCTCGGGCTGTGATCAGTAATGTTCGACGCTTTTTTAAATTCCAACTAAGCGACGCGCGACGCGACGATGACATTTTATAAGGTTTTGTTACAGGACATGATTTATTTAACTCCGTTGCATTTACTTGAGATGGGGTAAAAATAATAAAAGTAAGTATTTGATTTTACACATTTACAGTTGGTATACATAAAAAAACACTAACTCGCGGATTGTCAAAACGTCATTTTGAAATAGCTATTGTAGACCAATGCCGATAATTTTTGAAACAAAAAAAAGTATAGTAGGATGAAACCCACTGGAAAAGGAAAAAAATTTAACAAAAAATAAGGAAAAAATAAATTACGGGCGATTTGAGGTTGGGAAGAGTAAGGGGGTGAGTTACAAGGGGTAAAAAACGGCTTATCTCGATTTTCGGCAAAACTACGAGTCCTATGGAAAAAAGTAAAATAGCAAAGTTATAGGTGATAAAAAGATCTACAACGTTTGTACTTATTTACAGTTTTTTCACGTAACTTCATAATTTATGTGAAAAATTCAACTAACCAAGTGTTTGTTCTTTTTTTATATTTATGTTATTACAAAAAAAATCACGACATTTGGTGAAAACGTACCCGTGTGTTTCAAATATATTGTAATTTTTTTTATTTAAAATATTTATTTTTTCACCTTATTTTGACTTAATATCAAAAAATTAACCCTAATTTTCAGTCGAAAACTCTCACGTCAAAATATCTTTTTATTTTTTTATTTTAAAGTCGGTGGGCTTTTTATTCGTTGAAATCTCTCTTTTCTGATAATGTAAAAAAAAACATTACCACAGTAAAAGTTCTCAAAAAAATGCAAAGAAAAGAACAGGTAGTAAGGCCCAGACCCGCTTAGCCCGTTCCCCACTTCTCTCTGAAATACCTTTTGATGGGCTAAAATTATCCGTAGGTCACTCGTGTATTTAAGCTATCTTAAAATAGCAATAAATAAGCATCTATGGATATAATTTAAAGACGATTGGACAACTTACACAAAATATTGTAGATGAAGACATCTACAATATTTTGTAGATATCTTCTACTAAAATATTTCGTGCCTAGCTTCAATAAGAATTGAGGCTAGGCGGGTCTAGGTTGTGTGAAAAAATATAAATATAAAGTTTGCACGCCTCACACGCGTTTTATACTATAATCAGGAAACCGTAAAATGAAAAATTATCGCTTAAACAATTACTGATGTACCACACCGTCAATATATATCCTTAAATAGAGGCAATAATATTTTATTACAGTAAATTATAAACAGTTTATTTGGAATATTGATATTTTTTTTACATCTCTATCATTATCATCTAGTACAAAATAATTTATGTATGCATTACGAGTATGATACATCAGCATGTGACCCCTCTTGCCCCCATTAATACCGTATTTTGATGATTTTACAATAAAACAAGGTATGGTGACTACAATAAATATTTCTTAGTGTTTTGTCATTTCTTATATATTTATTTACGTTTTTTTTCTTGCATCCGTTGCACATAAAATATATAATATGCATTAAATGAACAATATTATGTAACAAATATGTAACAAACAATATAAAAAAATATCGGCAAGCGGTACTGAGAAATGGGAAAATAATAAAAGAGAACGGGGAACGAATAAAACTGGTTATTCTATCAAAAAATGTTAATTAATATATTTTTAACCATTTAGAATTTAATAACGCCAAGCAACAGGGCTCATCCTTAGGATAAACGGAAACGTTTAAAAAAAGATTCAACTCATTTCATTGCCCATATTTTTCTTAATTTATGGAACAAACAGACCTACGGACAGCTTTAGTTTTTTTTATTATTTCATTTTATATTACATAAATTAAATTAAATAAGTAAAAAGCAAAACAGTCTACAGTCATGTTTGAAGTTCCTAGTTGTAAAAACATCAATTTTTCTATAAGTTTATTATTGAATTTCGGGTATTTCAACAGATTAAACTCACTTCCTTACACTTCCCGGCCTCAAATTGCCCGTAAAATACTTTTTCCTTTTATTTTTGTTAAATTCTCTTCCTTTTCCAATGGTTTTCATCCTACTATAAGTTTTTTTTTTTCACTTTTGACCATTTTCAAAGGTAAAAGCACTAGTCTATTAGGCTTAGGAGGTGTTTGACTAGCTTGTATTGTGCCTAATTCGCTTAAGAACGACTTCAATTTAAGCCTGTAATTTTGTTCATAGATTAGAATGATGGAACGTTTGACCATATTTAACTGTCACACCGTTGCGGTCAACGGTGTACGGTTACACGACAATGACACTTTTGCGATATTCTATTTTCTCATAATTATGAGAACGCCATGCTTAGTTAATAACGCTAACTCTCGTAACCTACTTCGCGATTTGATTTAGGTATAACGAGATAGTCGTTTCGTGAATTGGGCTAAGCTTAAAGTATTTAAGATCCGTTGTACATAATAATATAGCTGTTTTACAATAAACAATTGTAAATATTATAGTGCTTTTTCGTGTTTTGCTCGCAACACAGATTTGTATAAATAAACTACTAAGCGGCAGTAAATCAAAATCATGTTAGGACATGTCTAAGGAGGGTCCTGTAACTATCAACGCGCAATAGGCCTTCTTTGAATTACTGAAAAAGTTGTAGTCCGATTGCGCTCAAAATAAATTCTCTAAAAGGTTTTTAGCATGATCTATCAGCATACAAACTTTCCAGTTTCTATCTCCTATAGTTTAAAATTGCCTGTGGGGGACCAAATTATAAAACCACTTTGGAAGCCGATTACTCGAAAATGGTTCTTTGTAAAAAAGTTATGTATGAAACCACACCTTTATTTTAGATCTTTTCTTTTTTTTTTTATAAAATAATTTTGCAAACGAGCAGAGCAGAAACAGAACGAGAAATGCAAACGAGCAAACGGGTCACCTGATGGAAAGCAACTACCATCGCCCATGGACACTCGCAACATCAGAAGAGCTGCAGGTGCGTTGCCGGCCTTTTAAGAGGGAATACGCTCTCTTCTTGAAGGTTTGTAGGTCGTATAGGTCCGGAAATACTGCTGGTGACAGTTCGTTCCAGAGTTTTACAGTGCGCGGCAGAAAGTTACGCGAGAAACGCACGGTGGAAGACTGCCACTCATCAAGGTGATGAGGATGGAATATTTTTCGCGTGGTTCGATGGCGAAAAGTTGCAGGTAGTATGATTCCGAACAATTCCTTAGAGCACTCCCCGTGATACAACCGATAGAGGATGCAGAGTGAAGCTACATCTCGGCGTAATTCCAAGGGGTCCAAGCTGTTTGAAACACAATGACCGTCAACAATTCGAGCGGCCCTTCATTGGATACGATCCAGAGGGAGCAGTTGGTATTTTGGTGCTCCTGCCCAGAGATGAGAACAATATTCCATATGAGGCCGAATCTGCGCCTTGTAGAGTTGTAGGCGTTGGTCCGGACCGAAGTACTGTCTCGCTCTGTTGAGAACACCAAGCTTCTTCGAGGCTAACTTGGCCTTACCCTCTAGATGATATCGGAATTGGACTTCGCTCGATATGCTAACGCCAAGTATTTCAATGCTAGGGGAGATGGTTAAAGATGTGCCCTCAAAACGAGGATGTACGACCATAGGTGACTTTTTAGCGGTGAACGCGCAGACTTGTGTCTTGGCGGGGTTAAATTGGACTAAGTTACGTCTACCCCGTTCAGAGACTTTCTCCAATGAATTCTCTATTTTAAACACAAGTTCGTTTCGACTCTCGATGACATTTAGCCGAGAAATATTAGGGGAGCCGGTATATACAGCATCACCTGTACTATCATCCGCATAGCAATGAATGCCGTTGGTCTGTAACATGTCATTGATATGCAGTATGAATAGGGTAGGCGATAGCACACAGCCCTGAGGGACACCAGCATCAACTGACTGAGTTTCCGAGATGATACTGACTGAATGACTGATATCTCACACGATGGAGTAGAATGAAACAATATTTTTCATGCCTATTTCACATGTATGGAGGAGCCACCCCTCTAAAATATGAAATTATTATTATTTTATGATGTACAACACGGATCTATACACAATATATAACTTTACCAAATCTCTCCCATTTATGTTCAAAATTACAGTAGCTAGAGGGGCAGACAGAAAGAAAGACTAACTGACGAAGCAAAACTATAAGGGTTCCTTGAATACTATGGAACCCTAAAAAGACTGACTGATTAAACTAACGTTTCCTTTATTTTTCTCTCAAAACATGATCCTTGTACCTACGGAAGTTTCGGTTGCGGCCGAAACTGAGACCGTCGCCGAAATTCGTTTTCGGTTTCGGTCGTAAAAACCAGCTTCGGTCAGACACTATTTTAAAAAAAGATGATGATGATGATTACTGTAACGTACATAGTGGCATATGCTTGCAGTTCTTAAAACAATAATGCCGAAATTTCCAAACGCGTATCTTTAAAGACTGAGGAGTTTTGTTCAGTTCTTTTGGATCCAGGAAATACCTTCTTATTATACAGGGTATAATCTTATTTTTTTGGTAGCATAATATGCTTAAGATACTTCAGGAAAAGTCTAAATCACTATATTATATGTCTATATAAATTTTGAGGAGTTCCCTCGATTCCTCACGGATCCCATCATCAAGTTTCCATGTTAATGACAACAACAAAATAATTTTACAAAATGTAAGTCCATAGACGGTAGAGTAACGTTTAAAGATCACCGTGTTTGTGAAAAATACTAGGAGAAGTACCTTTTGTATCATCATAATGTAATGATGTATGGTGTAATGGTGGTGGTGATAATGATGATCACTTAATTGTCATGGAAGCATGTGCTTGCAGTTCTTTAAACAAAGCTGAAATCCCCAAACATGTATCTATAAGGAGTCAGGAGTTCTGTTCTGTACATAACCGCCTCCCTTTTTGGAAGTCGGTTAACAAAATATGCGATGCGACCGCGCTGCTGGCGCTGACGAACGGCTCGCTTCCCGCCCCCCGCGCGCCCCACACCCGTGCACCCTAAAAGGCCCCAGTAGGATCAAGGCGGTGTCCTGATATAAGAAAAATTCTGGACGCAAGATGATGCTCGTGGAGAACTGAAAAAAACTTTTTGTGTATATTCGGGGAGACGCAATATAATCGGTAAACTAAACGCTCAATATACGGTACAAAATATACGCTTCTCAGTAGCGCCCTCGAAATTCCACGCGGCCGATGGCTGAACTACGAAATACGCTGAAAATCATTTTAGTGATGAAATTGAGTCCATGCCAATTTTTTGTCTATGCATTCTAATGATGAAAAGACACCCTTGGACGAAAAATGAGGGTCGGTTAATCTTGCGTCCGTATACCGGACGCAACAAGTCGGTCGGACGCGGCATCATTCGTAAAAATCGCCATGTAGGACGCAACATGATTCGCAAGATGTATATATATATATATATATATATATATATATATATATATATATATATATATATATCACCGTTAGATTATGAAATGATACTATATAATATATATGTCACCGTTAGATTGTAAAAAAACTAACAAGATTGCAAAAATATGTCGAAAGATCCTTATCTATATATTTATAATCTAAATACAAACATAACAAAATATTATGTGTTAAATTATAGGCAGAATATTCGCATAAAAATTCTATAAACATTTTACAATTTCACTAGTTATATTACAATCTAACGGTTTTTACAATTTTACGGTGACATCTATACTACTATACAATCTCAAAAAAGTTTTCTGGTGATAAGGTAGTGTGGTTCACAAAAGTAGGTATTGAAGTTATGAAAAAAATATGATACAAAGCCGAAAAAGATAGAAATATTTTTTTACGTCCACTAAAAACGCCCTTAATCTGACAATCACGTAATTTGTCTGAGGCTCTCAAGTATAATAAATAACAGCAGTAATTAAGCCTGCTTCGAAATATAAGCATAATTTGAATTGTTGCTAACAATTTTCGGAGAAACGCCGACTTAGCGCGGGGGATAGAAATGACAAATGTAGATCAAGTTACGGGGGTTAACGAAATAATATTATTATTTAACGGCAAATGGCCCACCACTGCAAATCCTGTAGTCTGTATCGATACATACATTTAAACATATAATCACGCCTCTTTCCCGTAGGGGTAGGCAGATACCACTTCTTTCCACTTGCTAAGATCTTTACATACTTGTTTCACTTCGTCTACTTTCATTCTTACCATCCATTCCTCCTCTTACATTCAACGTAGCGAAGCGGCTCTCCATGGGCCACTTTTTGCCTCCGCGACTCGCGAGGACGAGACGTGATGGGTGGCGAACCACATCGCCGCCATTTTGGATAATTAAATTGATGGATCGATCGATGGAAAATGGATCGATACAGATACAGGATTATAATATTATTATTGTACGATCTTAATTACACTTAATTAAACTCTATTTTAAGAAGTCACAAGTAAATCGCTAGTCTTTTAACACTTGGACAGAATATCTGAGTTCTCAACTTTGAAAGAATAAACAACGCGAATGCTGCGATGATAATAATAATTCATTAAAAGAATTGGGGGAAGATGCAGCGGCTTCTTGTGCTGTTATTGCAAAAATCTGGTGTGGGGTTAATTTTTTAATGGACTTCCCCCAAGGGGTTGCGTTTATTAAAATACTAAATGATAATTTCAAAGATTAACTTTTTAGGACTCCTTCAAGCGCAATGCCGAAAAAGTGCAATCCGACAAACAATTGAAAAAAACAAGACGTATATATTATATAATATTATAGACGAGGCATGTTGAGGCAAAAAGTGACTCCAGTTAAATGATAGGGCCTTTTTGAGGTTTTTAAGGCTATGATGACATTTGAAGTATGGTAAAAACAAGATGGCTGACATTTGAAGTATGGTGAAAACCAAGAAAGCGTAACTTTTTATTATTTGAAGATTTAATGTTCTGTCAAATATAGGTACGTCATAGTCCATATTTAGTTTTGAAATCTTTGGATTTAAAACAATTTTCTATTAATTATTATCAAGAATGAGTAAGAGCTCAATCTTCCAAAGAAAAGTTAAAGGCATAAACGTTTTTCGCAATAGCTCATCCATCGTAATAATCAGAAAAAACTTCCATGACAGTTATAATTAAAATACGAAGGAAATTGAAAACTTTGTCGGAATTAAAATTCTTGGAGACATAATTATAATGTTATGAAGTTTTTTCCCGGGCACCGTTCAGCGGTGATAGTGATTAATGATGTTTTAATTGGTTTTCATTAATCCATATTTTAGCCAATCTATGGCCAAAATTAAGTGTTATTATAATACATACATACGCCGCTATAATTTTCTTTATGTTTTATCGATCATGTTTATTTTTAAAACGACCAAGCGCCTTATCTCACCATAATTTAAATAATTATTGTCAGATAAGCCAAGGGTACCTATGTACTTACCTATGGGAAAAATTGATAGCGCGATACAAAAAGTATGGCGCTTGGTCGTTTTAAAAATAAACATGATCGATAAAACATAAAGAAAATTATACCGGCAAAAGCTTTTCAATTCCCATTTAGAATATTAAGTTACTGTAAGCATCAGTCTCTGGTATGACGAAAGAATCGAAATGTTGAACAGCGTGCATTGTGTTTCTAGACTAGTATATTAGGAAGATTTCGTGGGCTGCGCGAAGAACTTCCGTGCTTTCAAACGTTTTTGTCGTTAGTATTTTTGAAAACAATCCAACAGTATCTTGCCTTTATAAATAAATTGTAATTAATTGCTTTATCATAAATCAAAACATACAATTATACATTTATTCTTGTAGTCATTTAAAAAAATTAGGAAAACAGTTGACCTAAAGGCCACCCGTTCAACTTTCCGCTAAGCGCTTGAATTTTATCTAATGCGTCAGTTTTGAGCTTACCGAGCTCTAAAATAAAAGTGCTTCTAAAAACTTTCACTAATATTTTTCTTCTTCAAAAGTCAGATGAGTTTAATAAAACACTTTTTTTTTTTTTTTTGAAATTTCAAACTGTCATAACTTTGGAATGAATCAACCGACTTTCACGCGATTGGCGGCAATCGATGCAGTTTTTCTTTTCTTTTAAAAATCGACAACAAACATTTTTTAGATGAAAAAAAAGTAATTCCGAAAAAACACATTTTTCAGTATTCTTTCCTTCACGATATCTTACGAACGAATCAACCGATTTTAGCCGGATTAGCAGCGATCGACGTGGTTTTTCAAGATTAAGAGCTGATAAGTTTTTGGAAGCTGTTTAAAAGTTATTCCAAAACGTTTTTTTTTTATTTTTTTACGTGGTAGAGCCATGCTTCGGCACGAATGGGCCGGCTCGACCGGAGAAATACCACGGACTCCCTTCCCTACCCTCCCCTATTACCCTATTCCCTCTTAAAAGGCCGGCAACGCACTTGCAGCTCTTATGATGCTGCGAGTGTCCATGGGCGACGGAAGTTGCTTTCCATCAGGTAACCCGTTTGCTCGTTTGCCCCCTTATTTCATAAAAAAAAAAAAAAAAAAAAACAAATGTCGAGTGGGCCTGACGGAATCCCTCCTATAGTGTTGAAAGTGTGTGCTCCAGAGTTGGCACCGGTCTTAACGCGTCTTTTTCGGCTCTCCTACTCTTATGGCACAGTCCCAGCATCTTGGAAAACAGCTTTGGTGCACCCGATCCCTAAAAAAGGCGATCGCTCCAATCCTTCCAACTACAGACCAATCGCTATAACCTCTCTCTTCTCGAAGATAATGGAGTCCATTATTAATAGACAGCTCCTTCGATACTTAGACGTTCAGCAGTTGCTAAGCGACAAACAGTACGGGTTCCGTAAAGGTCGCTCGGCTGGTGATCTGCTGACGTACCTAACTCATCGTTGGGCACAGGCGATCGAGTCTAAGGGAGAGGCATTGGCTGTAAGTTTGGACATAGCGAAAGCCTTTGATCGGGTTTGGCACAAAGCGCTTCTTTCGAAGCTTCCTTCCTATGGGCTCCCCGAGAAATTATGCAAGTGGGTCACGAGTTTCTTAGCAGACAGAAGCATAAGGGTCGTAGTCGACGGTGAATGCTCGGATACTCTGTCTGTTGATGCTGGTGTCCCACAAGGCTGTGTGCTATCACCTACCCTGTTCATACTGCATATCAATGATATGTTACAAACCAATGGCATTCATTGCTATGCAGATGACAGCACGGGTGATGCCTTATATACCGGCCACGCGAACATCTCTCGGCAAAATGTCATTGAGAGTCGAAACAAACTTGTCTCTCAAATTGAAAATTCATTGAAGAAGGTCTCTGAATGGGGTAGACTTAACTTAGTCCAATTCAACCCCTCTAAGACACAAGTTTGCGCGTTCACCGCTAAAAAGTTACCAATGGTCGTATGTCCTCGTTTTGAAAGCATACCCATAACTGTCTCCTCCAACATTGGAATACTTGGTGTTAACATATCGAGCGAGGTCCAGTTCCGATATCATCTGGAGGGCAAGGCCAAGTTAGCCTCCAAGAAGCTTGGTGTTCTGAACAGTCAAAGCAGTATTTCAGTCCGGTCCAACGCATATTGGATTATAACTCTATAAGGCGCAGGTTCGGCCTCACATGGAATACTGTTCTCATCTCTGGGCAGGGGCGCCAAAGTACCAGCTTCTCCCTCTGGATCGTATCCAACGTAGGGCCGCTCGAATTGTCGACTGCCATAGTGTTTCAAACAGGCTTGACTCCTTAGAGCTACGTAGAGATGTAGCATCGCTCTGCATCCTCTATCGGTTATATTACGGGGAGTGCTCCGAGGAATTGTTCGGACTTTTACCTGCTGCAACTTTTCGCCACCGTTCCATGCGACAAAATATTTATCATCCTCATCACCTTGATGAGTGGCAGTCCTCCACCGTGCGCTTTACCCGAAGCTTTCTGCCGCGCACTGTAAAACTCTGGAATGAACTGTCGCCAGCAGTATTTCCGGACCACTACGACCTGCAAACCTTCAAGAAGGGAGCGTATTCCCTCCTAAAAGGCCGGCAACGCACTTGCAACTTCTCTGATGTTGCGGGTGTCCATGGGCGACGGTAATCGCTTTCCATCAGGTGATCCGTTTGCTCGTTTGCCCCCTTGTTTTATATAAAAAAAACCACATTAAAAATCAGTTTTTTATTAAGATTTCTTGAAATCTAGCTGTCCGAATCGGTCCAAATTCGATTTTTGAAAATCTTAGATTTTCTTAGCGGGAAGTTAAAAATCATAATAATAAATTATTCTCATAGTGCTTCCCCTTTTAATTCTGACTTTTTTGTCACTACAATTTTTGCTGTCTCCCGCTTTGCTTGGGGAGGGAAGCTTGAATACTTCCTACTCCTCGTACTATGTTTTGATTATTAATTTATAATTATTTTTCTGCCTAAACTTAAAAGCAGTTGATCATGTGCCCAAGATATGTAATTTATTTTTCAAAACATAAACGTTATTTATACTGTCTACATAAAGGTTAAGTCTAGAGATGGAAGTTGAACTCGATTAAAGTAGAAGCTTAGCAAACACAAATAAGTTACCGAAGTAATAACACTAACGTATTACATAGAGATTGGGCGGTCAATAACATTGATTGAAATTCAAAAAAACGTTTTTCGGTATAATTTCATAATTGATAATATAATATTTTATCTGATGACTCATGACTGTGATGATGAACACTAGTGGGTCAAATAAAATATTTTGAAAATCAATTATTTTAGCCGTAGGTAAGTAGGTACTGCAGGAAAAATGTAAAATATAAATAAATTTAATATTTTAATTTCTTTTTTATTGCCAATATTTGAGTTTCAATTTACTCTCCTTTTTTCCGAACGATTCATGTTATCATCAATATTATTATTTATTTTTTTCGTAAGAGAAAATACGTTGAACCATTTAATCTAGTGCCCAATAAGGTGATATTCGCCCACAATAGGCTCCCTCCCTCGCTCCTAAATATGTCCGTTAGCAGTAATAGATAAATGGATGATCTGCAGATATCGTTCTTGCTGGACGTGCTTATTGCCTGCTCACCACTTTTTATATTTGGCTCAAGTTACGAGTGATTTGGGACTTTGCATGTTAGAAAGATTCGTCTTAAGATCCATTTAATACTATAAGTGCAGTACAGTTTTTAACTGGATGAAATCATGAAAAACTAAAGAGATTTAAATTAGAAAATACGGAGTGGAAACGGAGCTTGGAATGCCTCATAAAATTATTTTATATAGGTACTTCTTTTATCTACATAATATTTGTGTATAAAATTCGCGTGTCACGGTGTTTGAAACGAAACTTCTTCGATATGTTTTAGTTTTTATGACAATGTTTGTGCATATGTCACCGTAAAATTGTAAAAACCGTTAGATTGTAATATTACTGGATATATTATGAAATGTCGACAGATTGTCAATGAAAAATTTCTCCTTACAATTGTACGCATTATTTTTCGTTATAATTATTATTATGAAAAAGCAAAAAATAATATGGCGGCGCGGGGCACTTACCCAATCGGCACGGTAAATATTACAATATAACGAAAAATAACGTGTAAAGTGTAAGAAGAAATTTTTATTTGACAATCTGTCGACATTTCATAATATCTCTAGTAATATTACAATCTAACGGTTTTTACAATTTTACGGTGACATAATTATATTCGGTAAGATCTAAGAGTAGGTCTAAGGTAGGTATATTCAGATTTGTCTGAGGATGCCTAGGCCTCACTCATTCCTCGCACAAATTCTATTAAATTAGTTATCTATATTGTTGGTATATTTGTTTTCATTATTAGAAGTAGAAGCAGATTATTTTAAACGATTGACAGCTCCGTCCAAGTTTATTGGACAGGGTACCTCATTAGTAATAAGAAGTAGGATGTAGAAAAGTTCACTAACAAATTACTTACCCTTCAAGTTAAGTTCTTAAATATCTTATACTAACTATCCCACTAATATTCTTTGTAATAATTGTATTATTGTTGTTTGTTGATTATGTATGGACTACTTGGTCTGAAGTAAAGAGATTATTATTATTATTTAACTAAATTACATAGCAGTTAATGGTCACTGATCTTCATAGGCATTTAGTGTTAGCCTTTTATTTTTCATGGGGAAATGCTTTATGCATCCCCGGTGGTGCGAGGTGAGGAGCGCACCCGGAGGTTAGCCACTAAAACCCCATGGTGACTTCTTCCCCAGTGTAGTGCTAGACCGCCGGACCCACTAAAGCGATAACAGCAGCGGCCATTTAGTGTTAGCCTAGCCTAACCCAAAACAACCCGCTTCCTGCTTCTGTATTGTGCCACAAATCGAACTGGAATAGGCGTGTAAAAAGCAACTGCGCAATGCATGCCAATTCGTCCGCACCGGACACTGCCAGCCTCGTGTATGGACAGCAGCAGCAGTGGACTAATAATAATTAACTTAATATTATATATTTGGATGACTCATAATCTGGCCCCTTGGTAAGTATCCGAAGACCTTGTGTTACATATTATATACACTAGCCTTTGCCCGCGGCCCTGCCTGCGTATATCAGGTTTCCCACGGGAACACTGTACTTTTACGGATTTTTTTTAAATTTTCGAAAACAACATTTGTAATAAAAAAGTAAGTTGTTGTATATATAAAAAAAACTAGTTTATTTAACTAACTTCTTGGATATTTTAATATGAAGCTTATGAGTCTTGAGTAGTTTAGATTAGTAGAGTTCATAGTAGCTTAGCTACCTTTTTAGCAGCGATATCAGGTTATTCTGTCAGTTTGTATTTATATTGCTGCCAGATGTATTTTTTTGCGGACGGTACAGGTAGTGGACTAGCCGTGAGTCCGTGACCGGTGTGTGAAGAAGGCGGCTGGTTTCAATTTGCTCCCGTCTCCCCGACGGCGCGGGTACACTGGGCACAACTGTATACCCTGTTCGGTTTATTCCGTGTTCAACATCCAGATTTTCAACCCTCCTTCTACGTAACGGCTGTACCATAAGGACGAGGGTTAAAAATCTAAGAAATAGGATTTTCATCCCCTCTTCCCCCGTCCTATGTAATGATTATACCTAAGAATTATACGGGTTAAAAATCTAGGGGAAAATTCAACCTTAGGACTACATAACGGTTTTACCTAAGGAGGAGGATTAAAAATCTAGCGAATAAGACTCAATTTTCAACCTTCGTTCTACATAAAGGTTGTACTATAAGGACGAGGGTTAAAAATCTAGGGATTAAGACTTTCAACCCTCGTTTTACGTAGCGGTTGTACCTAAGGACGAGGGTTAAAAATCACGGGAATATAAATTTCAACCCCCGTCCTCTTTTCCTTCCTAGTTCCTGTCTCCAGATCCAATTAAATTAAAAGTAGATAAAAATGTAAATTCCGGCCAAATTAACGTCATTGTATTTCCTAAGTCTACGGTAAATAAACACTTAAATTGGCTGCATTATGTGTTATATCGTTCGTGTTGTTTACGTTTAGATGAAATTAGATCCGAACAGAGCCGCTACTTCTCAACTTGATCCCTCACTGACGGATACACAGGGATTTATCCTCGCTTTGCAAAACCAAGGTTCACATATTCAATATTTTTTTTGCGTACATGTTAATTTAGAGAACACTGCAAACATATATATTAACCTAATAAGTTAAGATTATTTTTTTCTAAATCAATAAAATTCTTATATTTTCCTAAAGGCAACATAAATATGGACCGAAAATAGCCAAAAGTAGGTAGGTACAGTAATTAGTGCAAAATTAAAAAGTTACAGGAATAAAAAAACGACGAATTTTTTATTTTGCTTTGATCGCAAAACGAAAATTACTGTTCAAACCAATATGTTATTTGTATATTTTTATTGTTATTACAATGATATACGTAAACGCAGTACCTAAGTTGGTAAAATCAATTTTGTATTTATCTTCAAACATTTTCGTTGTGACAAACGTTTTATATAGAGCGTTTGCACTCCAACGATTTCACTTTTGTAATCATTGTATTTCGTTACCGGTTGATCGTAGATATGCCATTGCAATGACAATATTTACTGGATTATTATGTACTTTTCGAAAAGCTAATAAAAATAATTATGCATCTTCTCAATTTTATTTGCAACGCAATGTTAGTCGGAAAACTGTAACATGGTTGCTGAAAATATTTCGTACATTTTGGAGATATCAAACATCAAGTGGTTATTTATTACCAAGCGCTGGAATGTGATTCCTAGCAGTGAAATATTCCAGAATTTGTAAATTTATTTTATTGGAAATATTTATTTAGTATTGAAAGACTGTTTTGACGTTGTTTGGTTATTGTAATAAAAACTCTTAATTAAATGAAGGTTATGGTCATAAAATGTATACTAAAAGAACCCAAAATCGATAACAATGTAATGGTAGCCAAAGGTTCACTTAAAATCATATTTGTTGTCACCAACCATGAAATACGCCTACTATAAGATTATAGTCGGCGTAACTAGATAGTTATTAGCAGGAATAAAGTGCAAAATCAAAGTCCGTGGAGAAATAGGTGTATATGTATTTGGTGGTGTAGGTACTGTAGGAGTATGTAGTTAGGTTGCTGCTGTAGGTGGGTAGGTGTAGGCATAGATAAGACTTGTAACAGAGCTTTGATTACGCCTCCACACGCCTCCCAGGTTATGGAACTTCCAAGAAATCGTACATCGAAACGAGTAGGCGTAATATGTACGAGTATACCTACAATTTCAACACCAAAACCTACACCTACACCTACTACAGACACAATATTATAACAAGATGAACATATTATATAATATATAACAACTACGTTTTTAATGTCTTTCGGGAATCGTCATCTTTGATACATTGTCTCACGTCTGTCATTTCCATAGAAATACTGACACTATTATTCTTGCTCATTACTTCAATACAAAATATATGATTAAAGTGAACACAATATTGGCAACCATTTCGATGCTGTCGAGTCTGGGTCAATTTCGGACCATCACGTTTGCATTCCATGTGTAATTTATATAATATATTTTTTATGTTACATACCACAAATATATTTTAGAAAATATATTACCGCTGACAAGGCGGTGTATCATTTGACTACCTATTACTAGGGTCATATGATTCACTAGTGGTACATCGGCTTGTCAGCAACCGTACGATTAAAAACGTACCTTCCTATTTTTTTTAATTCAATTACAATAGTTTATCAACAACAAATGCCACATCGTTATCCACACAAACTTTGCACTCGATAAAATGCAGAAATATTAATTTATTCAATTAATTGATTTGCTTTAAAAGTTTACAAAAATAGTTCCCTAGCTCGCCGCTGGGCGAAGTTTCCAACAATAATTTCGAAATCAATGCTACGAAACTTACAGTTCACCCAGTTTCTCCGCGCCGAGTGAATTTCGACCGACGAACAAATTTATTGTTTATGGGCTAATTTTTAATGTGAACTTGTGAAGTTTATGAAAAACTTTCGTAAAATATTTCCGAGTTTTCGCCCCGACAACGTATTGTAGTTTATGGAGCTCAATAAATTCGCCTCATGTTCTATTTACAATGGCTTACAAATGCACTCGATTGTGTGGTTACGTTTCCTTAAATTATTGGATTTTATGTTTATTTATGAACAACTCTATCCTTTTCATATTCTCATTGGTGTCAAGAACTAGCCCTCGACCTTGATCAAATTTATTCCACCTTCCTCACGAAGATTGTAAAATATTATAATTATTATAATTTGAATAATGAAAGTGTATTCCTTAGTATTACCAAGCGATTAGCACGTTTTTCGTGAAAGGAATATTCAGTGAAACCTTAGATTAATAACGCGGCGTTATTATTCTATGAGTGAAACTATTGCGAATTTTCGCATTAACAGTAGTGTTAGATGTGAACCCGTGTTCAGCATATAATAATAATAATAATTATAAGTGGTCGCCCAGTGGTCGAAATCCGCTCATAATTCAAATAATTTTTAAATTTGAACTTTTTATGGGCTCTTTTGCCTCGATACGCAATAAAAAATTATTTAACTATTATAATACGCAAAAGACATACTGACATACATAATGGCATATAGCTACTAATAAACGTTGACGAAATACATTGATAACAAAAGTGAGATCGTTGGAAAGCATCAAAAACGCTCTATACAAGAAATGTAGCAGGGTCAGATGTTGTGTGTCGCAACGAAAATATATGAAGATAACTATAAAATTGATTTTATTAACTTAAATACTGCGTTTATGTATATCATTGTAATAATAAAAATGACACAAATAACCTAAGGATTTGAACAATATTTTTGTTTTTTTTAATCCTGTAACTTTTTAATTTAGCACTAATTACTGTACATACTTTTTGCATTTTCAGGTCCATATATTTTATGTTGCCTTTCAGAAAATATAAGAATTTTGCTGATTTAAAACAAATGAATGTAGTAGTATATATGTAGTAGTACTATAGCCTAATAGTGTGAGATATTAATCTGAGGCAGTGTGTCTATCGTTATTTTTAGTAGGCAGTGTTATAACATATATTAGTGCAGTTCTCTCCTCCTCCATATAAGCACCTACAAAATTTCATACTCTATTCGCATAATTTTCGTACAGGAGAAAATAAAGTTATTTGTTTCACATTCATATTTATGATTTTTTTATGAACAATGAATACCAAAAATTTCATCTTTATTCGAATTTCGAAATAACTTATTATTATTTGAATACAGAACAGTCATAAATAATACAATCTGAGAGACGAAACAGAGCTCCCTGCCGTATCGCTGTATCACAATTCACAACTTATCAAAGCGAATACTTTCCGAATCAGCTCGGGTCGATTGGGAACTTTGGGACAATTCGTCTAAAACTTTCATTCGGAACAATAAATCAATGTGTCGAATAATTGCTCCTCATTGGGCCCCCTAGGGGAGAGGCAGGAGGAGGGAGGGGAGAATCAAAAGTTGTAATCACCGGAGTATTAATAAGGGGAGGCTCTTTAGGAAAGTTCGCGATGGGAGCGTGATTTTTATATGTTTTCGCGACCCGATAATGAAAGTGAGTTGAAGTTTTATTGGGGGGCGGTCCTCCGGGCCTTGTAACTCTTGTAAGTTCTATGTTACAAGTTTCTATTTGTTACAACATCTCTTTGATTTCAAATAAAAATCTAATATAGCCTTGCGTTATCTATACCTACCAATAAGAGGAAAGATATTTTGGTTGATTGTATTGAATTGGCTCCGAAACTGCTAGAGCAATTTTTATTAAATTTATCAAAGGATCTCGTGGAACCGTACATTTTGCCGCAATAAAAAGTAGCCTAAGTTCCACGTGGTCTATTCTATATCTGTTCTAAACATCAAAACCGGTCTAGTAGTTTCGGAGCCTATTCGATGCTTCAAGTAAACAAACAAACTGTTCCTTTTTATTATATTATAGTATAGTTATATAGTAGACCACAGAAAATGAGTAGGGATAGTTCCTGCGAGATATCCTTTAGCGCGCACAAGTACACGGGCAACATATAGTATTCGCAGTGATTGTAATGTACTGACTGTCTCGTTATTTGATGATTGTATCGGAGATCAACAAACGAGACATCAAGGTGGAAAACGAACAAAAACTTATCGATAAATTGTGTGACGTTTATAGTTTTAATAAAACTTTGTACCTACCCTAAATAGCCGTGCACGTAATTTTTTTTTTTGCACCGATTCATAATATTATCCTATGTATTTTACCTCTTAATATAAAAATATTAAACACATATTATATACTTCATTGATTTATGAAACAACTTTTAAAGTGAATCAAAAACATTGATATTATATCCATTTATGTAGATTAACCTATAAATATTGTCAGCGTAAAAGACACATGACTTGTAAACAAAAGTTCGAGACCACACCGCTAGTCTAACTTAACTAAGAAACAACATTAAACAAAATATATTGTGATAGATGAATGGCTTTTACTATGCCTATATCTGTACTGTCACGTTTAGTATCAAATAGTACTCTACTTTATATGGATATTATGCAAACAATGTAGCAAAGTTGAATCAAATAGGGGATCGGACATCTGAAATATTTAGTTTCATTAATATACCTATTCAGAAATATTGAGGCATTACTAGCTGGTAAACGTAAAAAAATATATTATTTTATGTGTAGTTTACTAATTAAATACATTTAAAAAGTTTTTTTTTGCGTAATTGGTAAACAAAACCTACATCATTAGTTTACTTACATCATATACAAAAACATTCATTATTATAAGTATGAAGTTAAACGCACAAATATCGGAGATATTTTCAAATATGTTCCTGCGGCCGTATATTTTATACCTACTTAATACAGTTTAATCCAATAGTGACGTCATTTGTATGGCGATTTTATTATGGAGCGTTTTACGAGACTCACGAAATTTTGTATACAAATCGCTGTATCTTTGAAAATATTGACTTTTGATATACGGTTTCTTCTGAGAAGTTACTCATATTTAAGAGTACTATTCATTTATGTAATAAAAAGAACCAGTCCGCTTGCCTATTGTGAAATGCTAAGTAAAGTACAATTCTTCTGATAATTTTTAACCCACAAACTAAAAATTCATTGAGACACAATCACATCCACAAGGTCATAAATGAAAAGTCAAACCTAGTCCCAATAAATGGAGCGTTTACGGGTTAATAACGTTAATAAATACTTTAAATCGCGTACAAATAGCGTCAATAAGGGAAGCGACGGGAAAAGCCGGGTGAAAAATGCCAGGGCTTAACCCTTCAGCTGCAAAGTACAGGGGAGCACAGGTAATTAGTGGACGCAGACGACAATTTGTTATAAGGGGTACTTTTTACCGTTACATCGTTGTTATATCCGCGATTTGTAATTTTTTATCGGCTCTCTTTTGGGCAAAACGAGTTGCGCATATTTCTGGTACAAAAAACGTTTCCGAATGAATACAATGACAAATATACCATCATTTTTTTTTTTTTATGAAACTAGGGGGCAAACGAGCAAACGGATCACCTGATGGAAAGCGACTACCGTCGCCCATGGACACCCGCAACATCAGAGAAGTTGCAAGTGCGTTGCCGGCCTTTTAGGAGGGAATACGCTCCCTTCTTGAAGGTTTGCAGGTCATAATGGTCCGGAAATACTTCTGGCGACAGTTCATTCCAGAGTTTTACAGTGCGCGGCAGAAAGCTTCGGGTAAAGCGCACGGTGGAGGACTGCCACTCATCAAGGTGATGAGGATGATAATTATTTTGTCGCATGGAGCGGTGGCGAAAAGTTGCAGCAGGTATAAGTCCGAACAATTCCTCGGAGCACTCCCCGTAATATAACCGGTAGAGGATGCAGAGCGATGCTACATCTCTACGTAGCTCTAAGGAGTCAAGCCTGTTTGAAACACTATGGCAGTCGACAATTCGAGCGGCCCTACGTTGGATACGATCCAGAGGGAGAAGCTGGTACTTTGGTGCCCCTGCCCAGAGATGAGAACAGTATTCCATGTGAGGCCAAACCTGCGCCTTATAGAGTTATAGGCGTTGGACCGGACTGAAATACTGCTTTGACCTGTTCAGAACACCAAGCTTCTTGGAGGCTAACTTGGCCTTGCCCTCCAGATGATATCGGAACTGGACCTCGCTCGATATGTTAACACCAAGTATTCCAATGTTGGAGGAGACAGTTATGGGTATGCTTTCAAAACGAGGACATACGACCATTGGCAACTTTTTAGCGGTGAACGCGCAAACTTGTGTCTTAGAGGGGTTGAATTGGACTAAGTTAAGTCTACCCCATTCAGAGACCTTCTCCAATGAATTTTCAATTTGAGAGACAAGTTTGTTTCGACTCTCAATGACATTTTGCCGAGAGATATTCGCGTGGCCGGGATATAAGGCATCACCCGTGCTGTCATCTGCATAGCAATGAATGCCATTGGTTTGTAACATATCATTGATATGCAGTATGAACAGGGTAGGTGACAGCACACAGCCTTGTGGGACACCAGCATCAACAGACAGAGTATCTGAGCATTCACCGTCGACTACGACCCTTATGCTTCGGTCTGCTAAGAAACTCGTGACCCATTTGCATAATTTCTCGGGGAGCCCATAGGAAGGAAGCTTCGAAAGAAGCGCTTTGTGCCAAACCCGATCAAAGGCTTTCGCTATGTCCAAACTTACAGCCAATGCCTCTCCCTTAGACTCGATCGCATGTGCCCAACGATGACTTAGGTACGTCAGCAGATCACCAGCCGAGCGACCTTTACGGAACCCGTACTGTTTGTCGCTTAGCAACTGCTGAACGTCTAAGTATCGAAGGAGCTGTCTATTAATAATGGACTCCATTATCTTCGAGAAGAGAGAGGTTATAGCGATTGGTCTGTAGTTGGAAGGATTGGAGCGATCGCCTTTTTTAGGGATCGGGTGCACCAAAGCTGTCTTCCAAGATGCTGGGACTGTGCCATAAGAGTAGGAAAGCCGAAAAAGACGCGTTAAGACCGGTGCCAACTCTGGAGCACACATTTTCAACACTATAGGAGGGATTCCGTCAGGCCCACTCGACTTTTGGGTATCAAGGGAACGGAGAGCAACTCGCACTGAGCGCTGATGGAACCGAATATCCGACATGATGCTCTTGCATCGCGGTATAGTCGGCGGTTCCTGTCCCCCGTCATCCAGGGTCGAGTTGGACGCAAAGAGCTTGCCAAGAAGTTCAGCTTTCTCTTTTGCGTCATGAGCCAACGAGCCATTTCCTACGTGTAGGGATGGAAGAGATGGCTTACAGAAATTCCCTTCGATAGCTTTGGCGAGAGACCAGAATGCACGGGTTCCCGAGGGGAGACGCTCGAGTCTCTCGCCAATTCTACTGATGTGCTGTTTCTTCGCCCAAGCGATCTCTCTTTTGAAGGACCTAGAGGCAAGGTTGTACTCCTTTTTAAGTACGCTGGTGTTTAAATCCTGTGCTGACACTGCATTAGCCCAGGTTTGGTAAGCTTCCTGCTTCCGGCGAGAAGCTTTTTTGGAAGATGAACCAAACCAGGGACGGAATCTGCTGCCAGTAGGGACCACAGAGGACGGAATGAAAAGTTCCATTCCTTGTAGCACCACGTTGGCAACAGAGTTGGCAGCGGCGTCAGGATCATCCGGCGAGAAGCACAACTGCCCCCAGGGGTAGGACGCAAAAAAAGACCGCATCCCATCCCAATCTGCTAACTTGTAGTGCCACACACGACGGTGTTTAGCAACACGCTGTCGCAACGCGCTCGTGAGTTGCACAGAGCTGCGGACAAGGCAATGATCCGATGAGCCAAGTGGTGCGGCCACGGATACTTGGTAGCCGTCCGGATGTGACGTTAGCAGAAGGTCCAACAGGGAAGGAATCTGACCGTCCACATCTGGAATTCGCGTAGGCGCAGTAACCAGTTGTGTAAGGTCATATGCAAGGGCAAAGTCGCAGGCAGATCTCCCCGCGTGATCAGTTTTACTGGAATTGAGCCAGTCGGCGTGGTGGGCATTAAAATCGCCAAGTAGTATGATCTCTGCGGATGGGATCTGCCGCTGCACGAAGTCTGTAGCTATTTGCAGATGCTCAAAGAGTCGGTCTATTTCGGGATCACCGCTATGGGACCTATAGAGGCACGCATAAACGCGGGGATGGTCGTCGCACTCTATGCGGAGCCATAAGATTGAAAGGTCCCTAACTTCAAGATTGCTGAGGCGGCGAGAGCTGATATAATCTCTGACGTACACACACACTCCAGCTTTAGACAGAAAAGAGTGCTCAAGATTATACCCAGGGTGAGAAAGGTATGATGTGTCAGCCGGAGACGATATCTGCGTCTCGGTTAAGAAGAGCAACGCCGGCTTTGCTGTCTCAAGATGGTAATGGACGGCATTGAGGTTTGAGTGTAGTCCCCTGATATTACAGAAGTCCACTTTCAATATCGCAGGGGGTGCCTTAGCACGTTTGCTCTTGCCCCGTGCAGATTGGAGCGCAGTTTTGCCCCCCCCAGAATACGAGGGGCAGCCTAGACGTCCACGCTCAGGTCGAGGGGCGCCTGAGCATGGACGTCCAGAGAGGGATTCTCCAACGCAGTTGGTACCCTCCTGGGGTAACAAATTAGTTTTCAACTGCGGCATCATAGGGGGGTAGGGGGATTGGGCCTCCGGTAAACTCACTAACTCGGCGAAACACAGCGTAAGTGGTGCTTCACGCCGGTTTTCTGTAAATCATCCGAAACCATCATGTTTCCTGCTCCATTGTTTTTGATACTTTATGCTGTTTTTACTGACATAAAAATTTGTTCCATAAAAGGCAAGTTGGTATGTTTTCGTGCTTCCAAAATCGGGAGTCCAAGTGCTTTTTATATCTGAGTTATGTTAAAACGTGACACTCACGTCAATACGAGTATAAGCGATACGTTAAATAACTACCTATATTAAAAAAAGAAAAACCTATTATGTACGACTATATCCCCGGGCTGTTATTACAAATTTACGAATCTATTGACACGTCATCATTTATTAAAACTAGGATTTATAGGTAGCGACTTCCTATACTACTGATCCGTTTTTGATGGAATACATTTACACACATACAAATACTGCTAAAATCATTTCGGCTTCCGACTTTGCCTTGTTGAATAAAAAGGGCACAGTACCAGTCTACATATTATAATATTATATTTTATCAAATCGTTTTAAAAGTAATAAATAATCGTCATCGTTAAAACAAAAACAACTAGGTATACTGTCACAATATTTTCAATTCCCAACAAAACCGCTGCTACCTCTAGAAGAATATTATTCTTACTGTAAGGGTTAGTTCACACCGAAACGGGACGAGACGCGGCGCTGCATTTTTAAGATACCGATTCAAAATTGATCTTTATTTATTACACAAAAATATTCACGTTTCATTGCAAGAGTTGATATTCAAACTCTGCCAATGGAACGTGTATCTTGTGTATATAAAGTTCTATTTCGAATAGCTATATTAAAATTGGAGCCTCGAGACACGTCATGTCGCTGTGGAACTGACCCTCAGTGTAAAGATGAAACGCTGTAAAAATAGAACGTTATGAAACGAAGCTGAGATGCTTGTTACGTTTAAATCATGGCGTAATGGGTGCAGATATTAAAAGATTTTTTGTTACATCCTGCTTCTAATGATCTATTAGCTCGCTGGAGATTGTAATTTTTAATACTGTCTCCCGCTTGGTCATTAATTAGTTTTATTATACGACAGAATGGACTCCGACACATCTTATGTGCTTCTAATTAAGGGGAATTGATATCAAAGATTTAGAATTAAGGGTGTGCTTTGAGTATAAATTAGAGATGTAAACATTTTTTTTTGTTTCGATTCTCATGTTTCGTCTATCAGATTTTACGTTTATATCACATAAACGTAAAATCTGATAAAACCAACTTTACAATCACGAAAGTTGTACTAAGTTTTCATTAATACTTTTTGCTTATTTAACAAAACAACATATTATGGTATTTATTTTACCTAGGGTATTTTAATGATCAAAAACTAATCCGAAAATAAAGATTAAAAATATAGAAAAATGTAGATCGAAAATATAGAATTTCCGAAAAAGCTTGTTAAGTTTTGGAAATCTTTTTTATTTTTATTTTCATTTTCATTTCAATGCTGAAATATTTTGGTGTAGTTAGTACAGTCCAAATTTGAATTACTATATCTATCGTATCTGCGTCGTGTCTATGTGTGACCTGACCCTAATGCCGATAATGAATTTCTGGAATTGAATTGAATTAATTATTACACATCATTGTTAATTTTTTCCCGGACACGGTGTGGGCTCTCGAAAAAACTTATCATTTAACATATTAAGTATTGTATATAATTTTTTTCAAAAAACTTGATCATTTTAAGGGCGTTGTACACATTTTTAAAGGAAAAAAGTAAGCATAAACAAGGCTTAGTATTCTTATAGCATATAGGACGGCAGAAAATAAACCCTAGTCTTTTCTTTATCGAATCTCTTAAAGCACAAACGTAATGAGCGCACACATTTCGTGCGTGAATTTCTCCTGTTCGTCACCAGACCCTTTCGACCTTAGCATTGTCCCTAACAAAGGTCCCTTTGTGTCAAGTGGCTTTGTTAGTTTTTTGGTCCAACAAAATCGCTTCTTGATTTGTTTTTTTGTTATTTGATTGTTTCCAAAATTTTAATCCCTGGAGATCAGTTAAGAGATAACCCATTATTTGAATTATATTACTGCGAAGTTACAGGAACGCTACAGACATCGTAACGTTTTATTTAAGGAATTGCTTACATGTAGCTGAAATAATTAACTAGTAAATTGTGTAAAAGCGGTGTAACCAAAGCTGCGAGTTTCATCCACAAGAGTAACGAGTTCGGAACACCGCGTAACCGGTATCTGGGTTAAGAAGTCACTTGTAGGTCATGGCTTTGATAAAGTTGTTGGTTTTTAACGTAATTAGTGTAGCTAAGCTAACTTCAGCTTTGTGAGATACCCAGTTTACGTAGACTCGTGTGCTTGTTACGCAGATAAAAATGTAGAAGAGGTTTCATAAAGGATGCAGAGCGGGTAAAGCTCTCCGCTGGCTGGTTTCGAAATGTTGCCTTGTAAGTGCGGATGAATTCAGGAAGGCTTCAATAGAAAATATTTACATTCCAGTACTTTTGATGTTATTTATTATTGTTGTACTTTACTTTAAATAAAATTATTTTATAGTTTGCTACAGTTGTAATTATAATTGCTAAAACTAGATTAAACTTGTAGATTTTATTTTATACTTTTAAGCACAAAGTTCATTTATTTATATTGAACATGTACCTATATTTAGAGAAAATACTGACTTTGCTACGGCTACGTACCTACTACTTAACATGAGGCATAAAAATAACAGTTACAATGCGATTCAAATGAGAGTAGGATCGAGTCGGTGCCATATTGTTTCGAATTATGACTATTATGATAATTAAATTTATATTTAGATAATTCATTACTATTTAACGTTTTTATTTCAATTCTATGCAAGACTATTGTTATTGATATCAAATTATGTTTTACTGGAAATCGCACTTTTCACGTGATATTTGACAGAAAAATGTAATTGACATTGCTATTCTTATTTGAAATGCATTGTACGTAGGTTAGGTAGGTATCTAGTTCATTAAAGTATATAACAACCTTTGAACATTGGTTTCTACTACTAATGTTAAGATGTTTAGGCAGAAGAATAATAATAAAAAATCGAAAAAAAAAATAGCTATTTTTATTATAAAGTACATTACATTCCGCTCTATATGGCCCTTAGGTCATTAACCTCACAGAGACGGGTGATTTAAAGAGGGAGCAAAGACTTTGCCTAAATAACGTCAATACATCAGCTGTGTGAGGTCAAATATATTTTTGCGAAATGTTTACTTTCAGCCTTTAAACCTTGACATAAACAGTAAGTCATATGCCCTAAATGTTTTATATTGGTTATCTTAACTTTAATCAACCTTATGTAGACGACCGGTAGCTCGGTGGTTGAGCGCGTCAGTACTCAGTGCTCAAGCCGGAGGTCGCAGTTACGAATGAACAAAAAAGTAAGTTCATAGGTTATCGATATGTAGGTATAATACAAAGACACATACATACACCATCTAGAAATACAACAGCACTGACCCATAAAGCACGCCCAGCGAGAGCGTTTGACAAATTCTACTTAAAAAACATTAGAAATAAATATTATCTTCTCAACTGTACCCAGGCGGGCAATGCGCGCGATTGTACCGCTTTATTACTGGAAAATGTTAATGCAATCACAATTTTATAACGCTCAGAGCACCACTATGTATCATGTCACGGTGAACAGAAATTAAAAATGTTAGATATGGCCAGTTTCATATTTTGAGAGACTAATATTATGACCTACTGGCAACATACACCTATTTAGAGGCAAAAAGTGTTCACACATAAACTACATTTTAGGTTATTTGGGCGGTCGAGGTTTGACATCGTCATCTTGACGTTTTGATATTTGCTTTCCACAGCTATACAGTCTTCGTATTTCAATGAGGGTTTTTAAATTCATGACATCTGACAGCTTTTTGACACGACAAGGACCGTCGTGCTACCAAGCGCCGCCTGGCGACAGAAAAAGAATCGAACATTCTTATTGACCGTTTGTGATACCACTTACGCCACTAGATGACGCTTTGTGTGCGTTGAGTCTGCCCCCTAATGGCAGAAAAATATCAAACACCCTCATTAACAAAATCTTCTAAAATGAAGATGGCGTAACTTTTTCTTGTAAATATGAAGATTTTTTTTGTACGTCATAGAAATCATTGACTGACAAGGGACAAAGCAAGTCTAAAGTTTTTAAGTGACTTCATTTATTCACCCTGAAATGAACACCAAATTTTTTATCCGGGTAATTACTACACTTGGTCCAGCAAAGTCGCTATCGCTAATTACACAACAAAAGTGTATGGGATTTAACATAAGAATCACTAAGTGACATTAGCATCGCTAAGTCACATAAGAATTAGCTTGTCATTTATCGATGCTTATTTCAAATCCTGTCCTTTTTTTTGGAACTTCGTCGTCGTAATTAGCGATGGTGACTTGGGTAAAAGCTCTATAAACACTAAATACCAAATAGATTTTTTTTTATTACTACAGAAATTATAATATAGATGACAAAGATGAAGAACTTTGTAAAATTGCACAAAGTTTTAGAATTTTGCAAAGTTTTGAGTTTGTAATGAAATTAATGTGAGTGCAATGACGCAGAAAAAGAACGCACAAAGAGTTTTTAATTGCAGCCAGTGACTCATGGTTTGCAAATAGATGACTAGCACATTTTCAGGGTTCCGTAGACTCGAGGAAGTATTTTACCCGACTACGGCGAAGCCAAAAGGAAGGATCATGATTTTGATAATCTATGTATAGGACACCGTAAAATTGTAAAAACGTTAGATTTTAATATTACTAGAGATATTATAAAATGCCGACAGATTGTCAAATAAAAATTTCTTCTTACAATTATACACGTTATTATTAGTTATATTGTAATATTTACCGTGCCGATTGGTTAAACGGCAAGTTTCCCGCGCCCCCATATTTGTTTGCTTTTTCATAATAATAATAATAATAATAATAATATCTATGGACGCTTCACACCACGTCAGTCTGGCCCCGTGGTAAGTATCCGAAGAACTTGTGTTACGGGTACCAGACAACGGAAATATATTTAATACTTTTTATACTATACTTATATTTAAGATTTTTATTATATTATACATGTAGAAGACATGGGATAAACATGCTTCAAATATCGCACTATATTAAAGTACTGGCTCTCAAATTAACACTGTGGGCTTATCGTGGGTAATGTTGGTTACAAAATGAAAAGATGAGAAACATCATTACTTCACCATTATTCTCAATAGCACTTCACACTGTTTTAATTACTTTTCACTGTCTATTAAAATAATAACGACTGCACTCATTTCATTACTTAGCACTTATATTCACTATCACTAACAAGAACACCGATAGTCCCCGAGCCGAAACTGCCGCCACGACGGTTGGTAGCATAATGTTCTATGATCATTCCTTGGAGGGAAAACGTGATCACAACTCCCACCACACCGAGCGCGCAAACTGGTCGACCGGATTCTATCAACACCAAACAACATGGCGCTAGTGTTCCCGTCGATTATACTTCCGTACTATTGACTTGCTTGTCAATTCAGCAACCAAATATTAACCTCTTCGACACGGCCATCCTGCGTGACTCACGACCTCGTGAGTACCTAATCCTCTAACCAAACTTAAAACCAAGGTATTAGCTTTACCTTAGCTCGGCCAACCTGACCATTTTTATCACATCACGTAATATGACATTCTATAACCCTCGATGCAAATTGAAGGCTATCTTAAATCATAAAGTTGACTGTACTTTGATTTAGACAATCTATTACCAGATTATCTCCCGCACATAATGGCTAGACCCAGGAACAACATTACGGTAACCGAATGAGAGATCAATTGCTCACTTATTTCTCATTTGCTTTTGCTTAAACCCACTTAAATCCTTTAGTTCATATACACCTAAGGTCAATGTTTTCTATCCGTTATAGCACCCATCGCATATCTTTTATGCCGTAGACCAACCGCATTAAACACCGCATAAAATTATGACACATTCACATTAGAATTTAGGATGTTAACGCAATTCTTTGACGCAACGCAAAACATGTGACCGTTACTATATCCTCATCACTAGGTACGTGTCATTTAAAACTTGTCACTAAGTGACAATAGAAACCCAAAAATAATACCATTCCTCATCTTTGTATCAAACAGCAAGTAATAGCGTTGTAACGTCAATAGCAACATCATCACTATGTAGTAACGACAAACATACCTACATGCCATCGTCACTACACAGCAATAGGATACCAATATGAACCGCATAATACTATGCCTTTGTCACTACTCAATGTGTATTAATAAGTAGTGACAGCATACCACCATCAAAATCATTATGCCTTTGCCACTACTCAATGTGTATTAATAAGTAGCGACAGGATACCATCATCAACAACATCATTGGTGTGTAGTAATGACGTACATACTTGACATCATTCTTACACAGCAACGGAATCCCATCATCATCAACTCATTACTATGTAGTAATGGGATACCATCAACAACAACATCACTACTATGCTGTAATGGGATACCGTAAATACTGTGTACTCGTATAACGCATAGTGCAAATTAAGTTTGAAACGGGCGTCACCACACCATATATTTCCACCATTGTAACTCTTGTAACTGTTGTAACTTTAGGATGAACAGCTGTAACCACCAAATAAAAACCTGTTGATGTGATCTCAGGGGTGCCCTAGGGGCATGCTAAAGCTGTTTTGAGATCCTCGATGAAACTAGAAGAAGATTATAGGAGGAGTAGGTACGCACCACGTTGCAATGGCAAAAAGCCAAAGAACAAAAGAGTAAAGCACCACGAGAATCAAGATAATTGCTGTTTATTAAGCTGCTACCGGGAAATCAAAATGCTAATTCGATTAAACTTCTTTAAATCGCGAACGCTTTTTTAACCTCTTTTTTTTGTTGTGAATTAAACTCAAACTCAAAATTTCCATTTCCATGTAGGTTATAATATAACGCTTATAGAATTGTCCTACATGATGCCTACCACCGGTTCGGAAACTAGCCCGGCGAGAAGAACCGGCGTAAGAAACTCGCACGGGGCCACCTTTTAGCAAAAAGATGGGAAAATTGTTCTTCTGTCTTGTTTCAATTAAGCTTTGATGTCCGATAGTTAATGTAACCCATCGTGTGTATACTCATGGACGTACCATACAAACTATTGTAATGTTATGATCATTGAAATTAGCATTGTCTAAAAGTAGGTATGTAAGATTCTAAATTCACAGTTTACAACAAGTTTTAGCTTTTCTTTAACTTACAAGCAGACACACTGTGTTTTAACAATATGTCATACGGTAGACCGTAGCGAGAGTGGCTACCATAAGCGATAAAGTGACAAAGTTCCTTAACACTTGGAAAAAGTTCCAACATACACGATGTTCTTTAAAGTCCGCTTTTGAAATTGATAATAATCATTTGTTATTTTGTTTTGCTACATGTGTAGTACCACAATAAAGAATTAAAACTGTATGTCTATGTTTCAAAAGTAAACAGCAAGTTTGAGCTTCATTAAAGTAACTGCAGGCGCCAGTGGCGGATTATCCTAAAGGCGAACCAGGCATGTGCCTAGGGGCGCGAGGGTACAAAGGGGCGCTCCGGCCAAGTGAGGTGGTATACCCGGTCAGGCCGAAGCCCTGGGTGATCACCCCCCGCCCCCAGGGGCGCCGATGACATGTTTGCCTATGGCGCTCTCAATGTTTGATCCGCCTCTGGCAGGCGCCTAACAATTCCAACAAACAACCGCAACATGTATCATACCGTTAAAAATCAAACGTTAAATTCTTATTTGTCATCTGTACCGATTCCGCCCAATATAAAAAGATTATAGTATGTCCAATAAATAGGTTGTAGTTTGTATAGGTACCAACTTAATAATCACTGCAGTCTGCTAAGTCAGTATCGAGTCGACAATGTTATTCACTTTATTATAAGACCAGTATGAATGTATGACACACCCAAAACAAATAAAGCACACTGGTAATTTCATTATAAGAAATTGTAAACTGGAAACTATAGTCGTCTCATTTATCAGCTATCACCATGTTACATATTTTTTCATATCATGAAATGAAATCTCGATAATGACATGTAATTGCCAAAAGATAAGGAAATTAAACTTTAGTGCTGCATTTTCCGGTGTGACCTTCAGCGGTCATTCAAACAATAATAATAATAGGCTTTAAGATGTAATATGTACTATGTACTCGTTTTTTACTTTAAGTTCCTTTTTACTCATTTACTTGATCTTCTAAAAACCTTTGCTTATAAATCCAGCATAATTTAGCACCACTAATTATGATACAAAAACAACTTCACCAAGTATCTCCCATCATTGTGAAGCGACTAGACCAGTCCACTAAAGATGTGCACTTGGCGCTGTCGCCCTAGCTGCTCGGTCGCACAGCTCTGCTCGCTGCATACCTTGGAGCGCCCATCGGTACTCGGTTGCCGTTACCGCTCGAACGTCGAACTTCCATCTGCACATAAAAATAACGACACAACAATAATGTTCTACGAAAGAACTTCTTTAACTTTAACGGGAAAATGTAGAAATCATTATTCAATAAATTGAATTTCAATTTAACGATCTAAGATTTTCTAAAGAAAATGTAAGTACTGTTAGACCCTCATAATACCAAAGGAGAATACAAGTGCGTTTACAATCTTTTACAAAGTAACCAAGTTCACCGGAGTCCAATGCTGAGCTTTCCGACCCGCCGCAGTCACGGCCACTGGACCGTCCAGAGCGCGTGACACCGCCGTCGTCACGTATTCATACCATCACCACCAGCCACGGTTTATACCACTATCCCTCGTTTGTAATAAATACAAAGTAGATACACCTGCACATATTAAAAAACAATAAGTTAGGGGCCCCGCGGCCCATCTTTGAGCTTACCGAGCTATTGCCACTACTACATCGCAGTCTGCCACTGCCACGGCACTGCAGCACAGTCATTGTAGAACTCCCGGCACGATCCACTCTTCAGAGAATTCGGCCCGCTGTTGTCCCATATTTCCGCAATTACGCCATACATTTAGCGTGCTGCCATGGTTGCACACACTACCAAACTTGATCCACATTATTAGCACTGATTATTATCACTTTTGTAAGCCGCACAAAGGATTACACTTTTTTTTCACTACCCTCACTTTTTTTAACTTGAACAAATACTTGAAATTCTCATCTTGAACCAACATGAATCCCACTTTCTGATGTAGAAGACATGGGATAAACATGCTTCAAATATCGCACTATATTAAAGTACTGGCTCTCAAATTAACACTGTGGGCTTATCGTGGGTAATGTTGGTTACAAAATGAAAAGATGAGAAACATCATTACTTCACCATTATTCTCAATAGCACTTCACACTGTTTTAATTACTTTTCACTGTCTATTAAAATAATAACGACTGCACTCATTTCATTACTTAGCACTTATATTCACTATCACTAACAAGAACACCGATAGTCCCCGAGCCGAAACTGCCGCCACGACGGTTGGTAGCATAATGTTCTATGATCATTCCTTGGAGGGAAAACGTGATCACAACTCCCACCACACCGAGCGCGCAAACTGGTCGACCGGATTCTATCAACACCAAACAACATGGCGCTAGTGTTCCCGTCGATTATACTTCCGTACTATTGACTTGCTTGTCAATTCAGCAACCAAATATTAACCTCTTCGACATACATATATTTAATACACATCCATGACCCAGGAACACAGAAAACTTTTTTGTTCCCTGGCGGGATTCGAACCCGCGACCTCCGGCTTAAGCGCCACTGCGCTCACCACTGAGCCACGGAGGTCGAATAATCATAACCTTTACATAAAAGAAGGATAAATATTTCAAAATTAATTATTTCAGTTTAAGTGTATGAGCTTAGTTATTTAGTTGAGTAATTTTGATTACAAGAAAATTTTGAAATAATAATAATAAAATATAAATATTATTCTAATTGTAAGTAGATACTTAAATATTGATTACTTAACTGATGTAAACTTAAACATGCAAGAAGGTATGATAATTTAGTAGTTCTTGTTATTTTATTCAAAGCAACAGGTAAAATAAACCGGAAGTATAATTATATAACGTTATGACTAATATCATATTACAGTGCAACCTTAATATAACGTACCTCAATATAACGACTTCCTCAATTTAACAAATTCTTCGTAATCCCCTTGAATTGTCCATAAGAGTCAATATAAAATATACCTTTACATTGCGAACATTCTTTGCGTACAACCTCTTAATAACGAATTTTCAACTATCAAGAAAAAGTATTCATACCTCTAATTAACGAATTTTGCCAACCCAAAACCTTTATATAAAATTTCCACCAATAATATAACTCTTAATCTTATAATGTGATTCATGTCTCGACATGTTTCGACACGCTTTTGTTTGTAAAGTAATCATTGTTGTTTTGATGGAAAGTAATGTAAACACCTCTCAGCTCAGCTCGTCACTATTGTTAAAGATTTAAGTTAAAATGGCTCAGAAACGTAAAAGGTGTTCCTTATCGGTCGCAGAAAAGCGAAACATCGTTAATTATGTTGACCAAAATGTGGATGATCGCCAAAGCTTGGAATTTAGTCACTGAAAAGACCATTGCAAACTGCTTCAAGAAAAGTGGGTTTAAAGTAACATGCGAAGATGAGGAGGATGATTTACCAATCGCAGAACTTGCTAGGACCTGGCAAAGAGTTCAAGAAGAATTACACCTTCAAGAGACTGACTTCGAAGACTTCGTTACCTTTGATAATGATTTGGCCATCTGTGGAGAACTAACTGATGCTGACATCGTCACATCTGTGTTGCCAGTTACTAATGCAGAAGCGGATGAAGACGAGGAAGAAGAGGGTGAAATTGACGAGCATAACTTCATAATAAAAGATGCTTATAATACTTTGAATACAATAAAATCTGTGTTTCTCAAAAAGGGAGGTTTGAGTGACGATGTAGTGAAATCCATCACGAAATTAGATTGCGCTTTGGATGTCATAACTCATACCGGTGGTAAACAGACAACTATCAATGACTTTTTTTCTAATCAATGAACAAAATTGAGATTAAGCTACTATATAACCACATTGTTAATTGTTTTTGATTATTAATGTAAGAAAAAAATGTATTATCTACCTAATTGTTTTTAAATACATAGCAAATACATATACAATGTAGTATAAATGTAGTGATTTGATAAAAATGTGTTATCATTTATTAGTAGAAGTTGTTCGCTATAACAAGATAAGTACGTAATATTGAGGTGAATAAAACTATTCTTTTACCTCTTTATAACGAATTTTAGATCAATCTAACCTCAACATAACAAACCTCAGTTCAACGAATTACTTGATATTACGAATATTTTCTTGTTCCCCTCCGATTTGTTATATCGAGGTTGCACTTATTATTCTAGTATTTAACACATTACACAACTGGTAAAATATATATCGAGAAATGAAATGCGTAGTATAATAAGTGATCAAACGAACTTACCTTAAGTGAAGTTCGATCTGGGAGCACGGTAGTGCCCCGCCAAGACGAGCTAAGCGAAGCGCAAGGGCACTACCAGACTACCTTTTCTCGAAGCGTTTCGTCGATATTTTGAACCCTCATAACTTGGGTTTGGATTATACCAGATACACAAAATTTTCAGGATATGTTCCCAGTAGCGGACTAATGAAACATGTAAAGTTTTGATAATATCAGTCTAATAATTTAGATTTTATTGATATCTAAAAACTCCTGATTTCGTCACTGACTCACTGATGATCAACAAAATTATAGGGTACTTCCGGAAGTCATAGAAAGCTAAAATTTGGTATGTAAGCTAGTTTTAGCACATAACCAACATAAAAATTAACAAACTTGGAAGGTGTAGAGTTTGTGGAGTTAGGCTTGTAGAGTTAAGGCGTGTAGAGTTAGAAGTTTGGTAGAGTCAGAAGCTTGGTTTCACATGAGATCAAATAGCTTTTTGACGGTTCGAGTTATATGGTATCGTCTTGGCATGACTTTACATGAAAATGTTTTTGGTGGGATTATTATTATATGAACCATTTCATTTCGAAGATATATCGACGCTGGAAAGGCAACCTTGCTTAAGCGCCATTTGACGGTTCCGAGATAAAGCGATTCAAAGTTTGAAATTTTCGAAAAAAATTCGTATAAAATTTATTTTAAGTCACATTAACCGGAAATTTTGACAGAACATCAAGGAAAGGTGTTACTTTAACTTGAACTATTAATATATTGTTATAACGTAATACAAACAAAGTTAAGTGGCGGTTAAGCAATAAGTGCTCCGGCCTTGGGCGAGGCAAATTTTCTGATAAGACATAGAGCAGCTCAAGATGTGTCTGCGCTTTTTGCTTATATACCAAAAATCTTCATATCGCATCTGAGCTACATTTCTGATCTCTATATTTGTTTAAAGACGTCGTAGGCATAATTAACTAATGTTAACAAACTATCTAAAAGCTGTCTCTACTAAATTGCTGATTTCCAAACTGACATGCAACTATGGTACCGAAAATGTTTCTTATAGATAGGCATATTCGGAAATTTAAGTAAAATATAACATAAAGTAATCAAAAAATATATTTATTATTGTACTTATGAATAAATGAGGTTTTTTTTGTTTACTTATAAAATAATAATTTAATCGCTTTCTTCCACATCTGTGTCTGGCAAACGTTGGATCCTTCTTAATTTGATGATGGGTATTCCGGTGTATGATCCTGTAATAATAAATAATAATAGTTTACAATACCATCAATAGTAGGTATTACAGTACAGAATAATAACATCAATAGTAGGTATTACAGTCATAAGTTTGTTAGTATTTCCGGTTCTGTACCATTTTCGATCAAAAAGCAGCAAAAAGAGAAGTTTGCTACACCCATGCAATGCTTTTTTGTTAGATCGGCAACAAACATATTTATCATTTTCATTTGCGAAAAATTGTAAGGTTAGGCATAAAATAATAGGTAGTAGTGTCCCGGTCGATGAGATTAAGCATGGCGAAAGACTGTTCAAGGACGGGTGGATAGATAGGGGTCCCATTTTTACCTATGTTCCTACCGAACTCTAAAACGAATTGGTTATTTCGGCAGACCAGTAGTTGTAGGCAAATTTTTTAAATGAACTTTACAAGTAGACCTACGTCAAATCGTCGTGAAAAGTGATTTGAAGCCTGAGAATTAAGCAGGTAGGTATTTCAAGATACCTACAGTTATAAATATTTATAAACATGAAATACAAGTAATAAGTAGATTATTATTTATAAACTGTTAAGGTAAAACTTTAACCTGCACACTATTTGTACGCACTTCGCCCAATTCCTCTGAATCAAAGCACAACTTCCTTCTTGCAGCCAAGGCATTAGTTTGTATTAGCCTCGATCGCCCTGCTTTTTCAGCCATTTTCATTACTTAGGTCTTAGGTATTTATTGCCTAAGTAAAACCAAACAATATTATAGGAAAGTTAGTAGGCACACCCAAAAGCCATCAATTAAATAAAATATTAATGCACATACACAAAACTAGCTAGGCACAAGTCATAACACATTTAGTAACGTAAAAACAATAACTTACCTACTGGCTCCCCGTGATCACAACCGCTGCAATGAAGCCGTTATGTCAGGATAAACTAAAATGTAATAAACAGAGATAAAATCCGTAAAAGTTATTTTATTTGCAATAAGTAATATTCGAGTATAAGTATAAAATAAAAAATCACTAAATAATATTAACTTACCTATCGAAATACGTCGTAGTCGCCGCAGGATACGTTCGAACTCTCAATGCACTTCTAACCATCGACAGCTGCGTACCGTCCCCACCGACGACAACCAAGTGACTCATAGATTATACAGTTAAATACTGAGTGACTGATGCGCCCGCGCGTCCGATGTTCTATATATTACCTTGCGATTCTGACACAATATCGCAACGAAAAGTGGTAGCTTATGCGCCAGTCGCCGTTTATTATTTTGTATCGAAATGTAAATAGCAAATAGAAGCAAGTTTTCTTAAAATTATATTTATTGTAAAATACGGCAGGGTAAACTTGCTTATGAACCAAATTAAAAATATTCGAGTCGAACCAAAATTACTTATATCACAATCGTATAATTTGGTTGTCCCGGCAATATTGCTTATCTGCAAAATAGGCTGTAAACGCGGCAGGGATATTTTTCTTGAGTGCCATAATATAGGAAAGATTGATCTGGCACATTGTATTATGTTTTAACTATTGCCAGTGTTACGGTAAGGCATATTTTCTTATTTCAAAAATACAAGGCAACGCAAATAAGCAAAGTTGCTCATCCTACAAAGTGGTGAAATAAAGGGTAGCTTAAGGGACGAAATTTTTTAAAACATCAAAAGTTGCAAGCTTATCTAACAAAAAAATTGTAAACACAGGTTGCTTATAAGCCACCAAAAGTGCTCGTATCGGGATAAAACCAAGATCAGCAGAAAGAGAAAAATCAGACGATTCCAACGATATATATAACGTATATTCCCATATTTGGCGCTTAAGCAAGGTTGCCTTTCCAGCCTTATGTGCTTGGGTTGGGTGGGTATATTATACCCACCCAACCCAAGCACATAAGGCTATAAACATATTATAAGCCTTACATGCGTAGCCCTGGGAGTTGTGTACATGATAAAGGCTCTAAACAAAGGCAAAGTGACAAAGGTAAAGTGACAGGAAATAAATCTATGAAGCTAGAAGCCATAGACAATAAATAACTTTTTTCTTGAATTCTAGCTATAAAATATGCGTGGATTGCCAATAGATATGAATATACTACATGGTAAAATATATATCTTCAAAATGTAATGCTTCATATAATAATTGATCGAACTTCACTTAAGGTAAGTTCGTTTGATCACTTATTATATTAATGTCAACATCTTAAAAGTTCATAACTGAAACAAAACAAAATGAAAACTAAGCAAGAAAACTGAACAAACTTCTAGCGCCAATCGCGCGAGCTTGCGCTCGAAAAAACATTTTACATTAAAAGTTTTTTCTCACGCACCCTCGTTAAAACATACAAATTTACTTCAGGATTGAAAAGTAAATCCAAGACCTAACATTGAATACTTTCTAAAGACCGGTTGAAAGCCTGCAGCCATTCACAATGAAAAAAGTATATATTTTTTTAAATACTCCACAGGGAGTCGGCACGTGAGTTAAATCCACCGTTTTTAGAATGCAATATTTTTAGCGTCATAATATTTTGACGCCAAAATTATTGCACTTAAATGTTTTGCAATTTAAACGATTTTCGGTGGATTTGTAAAAAAATACATTCGATTACGTATTATAATAATATTTTAAAATAATAATTCCCCACGTTGATTTCGGTGACGGTAGCCGGTTTCATTGAAACCAGGCCAGTTACGCAGGAGTAATTTTATAGTGTCCAAGTATGTCCGCAGTACACAAGAGCACTCTTTACTCTCGTAACCCTGTGGGACGGATGAGCGACACGACTGGCGAGAGATGAGGCCGAAGTTTTACATGGCCATCCATGGTTGACGCATGGTTATCTCTCTTGTCATACAACCAGATGATCAGCCTCCATTGTTCTAACCAAACTTGAAAATAACATTTTTTTGTTATTCCAATGCGGGCATTGAACCCACGACCTCCGAGTTGAGAGCGAAGTTCTAACCACTAGACTACGGAGGTTGTTACGCATTTGTATATTTATAAATCAATACAACAAGTATACATTTTGTAAAGGTGTACGATATCGAGAAAGTTTCTCAGTTTTTAATCATTTTCCTATGCCCTAGGATATCACAAATATTTAAAAAACCGCATCGACTGAAGACGTAATTGAAGTCCATATTATCATGTGAGTAAGTGTGCGTGCGTATGATATATCGGCGCTGTTAAGCGATTTTGATCTTATGTCTGGTCGACCGGCAACATGTTCGATAGTTCATACGAGCCTTATCCAAAACAACAGTTTTAGAAACATTATTCTTAGCATTAGGTGAATGGATGTTCGACATGTTATATTATACTGAGGGTCATGCATTAGATGCCTGCCCCGTAAAGTTATTGACAAAATATATCCTTTACGGTTGGTATAACGCGTTTCAAATGAGAATAGGAACATCAGTTACCTTTTCTGTCAAATATCACTTGAAAAGTGCGATTTTCAGAAAAACTTATGTGCATATATAAATATTAATAGTCTTGCTTCAAATTTAAATAAAAACGTTAAATAGTAATCAATTATCTAAACATCTATCATAACTAACGTAACTATCATAACAGTCTAAATTCGAAACAATATGGCGCCGACTCTATCCTATTCTCATTTTAAACGCACTATATACCTAATTCAGAGAACGACTAACTCGCGTTATGCCTAAAATTTTGTACATACATAATTCTTATGGTATTGTAACGTTTGACCAAATTTAAGTGTAACTCCTCTGGTGTTGCGAGTGTCCATGGACGGCAATAATCGCTTCCTATCATGCTCCATCTGCTCGTTTTCTGGTCCATTTTATTTAAAAAATCTAAGCCAGCCAGTACAAAAAACATCAATACGTTATTTATCCGAGTGGTGGACTAAATAATGGCCCGTGCCACCTTATTGAAAGGATTATAGATTCTGAGTCCTAACAAATACTTGTAAAAAGTCGGAGGTTGTTATTTCGGACCTCCAACCTCCGTGGTCTAGTGGTTAAGCTTGGCTCTCGACTCGGAGGTCGTGGGTTCGATTCCCGCATTGGAACAACAAAAAATGTTGTTTCCAAGTTTGGTTAGGACAATGCAGGCTGATCACCTGATTGTCTGACAAGAAAGATGATCCATGCGTCGGATGGGCATGTAAAAAGTCGGACCTGCGCCTGATCTCTCGTCAGTCGTGTCGGTTATCCGTCCCACTGGATTACGAGAGTAAAGGAAGAGAGAGTGCTCTTGTGTATTGCGCACACACTTGGGCACTATAAAATTACTCCTGCGTAACTGGCCTGGTTTCAATGAAACCGGCCACCGTCGCTGAAATCGGTGCGGGGAGTTATAAAAAAAAGTCCCTCTAGCTGTAAGACTTAATCTCAATTCTCAGTATGTCTAATGTATCATTGAGCCTATCGCGTGGTTGGTCTGCATGGTGTGGAAACAAAAGAACCACGAAATTTATGGAAAAACATACAAACGTAGTTCCCTGTTTCCTCCCTGGATGATGTCGGTAGAGTAACAATATTTTTTTTTCTGAATATCTATGGATAATTGGATACTATTGGAACTTTAATTCAATACGCGTTTTATTGTAAGATTTCGAATGAATGATGTCATAATATGAAACTTATTATTATAGTGACTAAATGATGATATGATGACGTATGATTTCCTTTTTTTTTCATAAATTAATTATTAAGAGAGATAATGACAGTTAATAGAATCAGGCGTTACTTTGCGCAAATCCATAACATAAAATTAATAAATATTATTATTTTTAGCTATCTTCCGCCAAATAATACCCACAACCTACAAGCAAATGTGTGAGTGCACGCATAAGCATGCGTAACGCACCTCCCTCCTCCCACACTGCTTATGCGTGCACTCAGATGCAAGATCGTGCAAACACCACCACCACACAAGCAACAATGTCAGCAAGATCGTGCAAAGCCCCACACCACCATGCAGGTTGCAAAACTCGACGCGCGTTTCGCCCCGAACCCGGAGCATCCTCAGGAAGTGGACCTGCGAACAAAGTTCGTTAACTAGGGCTTTGCACGATCTTGCTGACATTGTTGCTTGTGTGGTGGTGGTGTTTGCACGATCTTGCATCTGAGTGCACGCATAAGCAGTGTGGGAGGAGGGAGGTGCGTTACGCATGCTTATGCGTGCACTCACACATTTGCTTGCAGGTTGTGGGTATTATTTGGCGAAAGATAGCTAAAAATATTAATATTTATTAATTTTAGAGATATGGACGTTCAAAAACTAAAAAAAATGCCAGAATTTCCGCTGTGTTCAAACATCCAGAAAACAAATTTGACTAAATTATATAAAAAAATTAAAACATACGAACACAGTTCAAGCTTTTTTAATTTTTTAATAAAAACAGTACTTAATCGTTTAGGTTTTGGAGAAGGAATCAAGGGACTACGAATCGTCGGTTAATTTCAGTTTCGAAACGAGGAAAATACTCGTAAAATATTACAGTAAATTCACTGAACGACATTAGTAGTAGTAATTCTCGTATAATGAATATAAAAGTTAAAATTTGAACTTTTTTTAGTAGCCTATACTGTCCCACTGCTGGGCAAAGGCCTCCCCCAAGGTCTTCCATTACTCTCGTTCCTGCGCCACCGTTTGCTAGCCTGACTGGTATGCATCCAGCTCATCGCGCCATCTTTTTCTAGGCCACACACGGCGGCCGGCCTAGAAAATATATCTATACTATAATCTACACTAATATGATAAAGATGCAAAAGATAATGCAGCAAAATACAAACAAACAAACTTTTAAGTTTGTTTGTTTGTTTGCATTGAATAGGTTCCGAAACTACTGGACCGACTTTGATGAAATTTGGCACAGATGTAGAGTAAACCACAGGGAAAGACATAGGCTAAGTTTTATTGCGAAAAAAATTACAGTTTCTGCGAAATAAACTTGCGCGCACGAAATCGCGGACAACATCTACTTGTTTACAACAGCCTTAAGGCCCTCCCCCGAGCAAAAGACCTTGAGGCGGTCAGCCGCATAACTCAGTTGAAAATTTTTCACATAACTTAGTTCAAAATTGACCAAAAAAAAATTTAAACGGCGAATATCTAGCTTATGAAATTGCCTATCTATTGGTGTGTGTCCCAAATAAAATTAACTTGTAAATACTATGGAGACGCTGAAACTATAATTGAATGTTCATTGAATTATAGTTTCAGCGTCTCCATAGTATTTACAAGTAAACTTTTTTTGGGACACACACCAATAGATTGGCAATTTCATAAGCTAGATATTCGCCGTTTAAATTTTTTTTTGGTCAATTTTGAACTAAGTTATGTGAAAAATTTTCAACTGAGTTATGCGGCTGACCGCCTCAAGGTCTTTTGCTCGGGGGAGGGCCTTAACTGTAGTCATGGGTCCAGTGGACCCATGTTTAATCTTTGAACGCGTGTAAAAAACAAAGCGTGTGCCTCAGCGCCTCCCGCTCCTAGGTACCTTCTGAAAGTACGCCAGAGCGCGTTGAGAGGAAGGGACGTGCTTCGCTTGCTACTATAAAGGTGAGTATTGGTGTGCATGTGGGTCCCACAGACCCACCACTATAGTTGCGTAACTTTCTTTCTGTTTGGTGGAAGATTAGGCGTGTTGAATGAAATTCCAGGCTGCTAGACTTCTTTTATTAATAGGTATTAATAATTATACAATGGCGACATTCCAGTCCTTGCGTACATAGAGACGTGTCAGAGAGAAACTAGAGCGGGGCGCATAGACTAGTGTTGCTACATCTGACATCTTCCCTTTTTTTTTTAAAAAAAAAATGAAAACTAATGTCATTTGACAACTGATTGACATTGACATTTCTGAAAGGATTTTACTGTTACTTCACATAAACAACTACATTTATTTCACATAAACTACACTTATTTCACATAAACAACTACATATTAAAAAGACTGGGGCAAAGGATCTGGATTGCATAAACTTACATAAGTCTTAAGTCTAAGGCGTATTGCGTATATATTCAAAGGATTACAAAGTTAAGATAAGTACCAGACATTATTATAAACGCTTTAAATTTAATCATACATTCATTAGCCATTCTTAATCTTATACATAAATGTTAAGCAACTTAAATTAGTTTGTATACATGGATAAGTATTTTGGTGGTTTTGAAATTCGACCAGATCTTGTTACACGATGATTACTGTTTGATGTTTGTTGTATTAATGTATCTTGCTTTGTTACAGGTGGTGGTGTAGTACATAAAGGGTTGATAGACGAGCGTGGAAGAGACTGTGATCTACGCAACGAGGTAGCCGACGGTTTAAGTATCATCTGCCTGTTTCTACGGAATGTACCAAGTGGTGATGTGACAGTGTATGACCGTGGATTTGGACCTATGCCTGTAATAGTACCCGGAACCCACTTATTGTTTGGACTGTGTTTAAAGTACACTTCATCCCCTTGCGACAAATTTGTTAAGTTTCTACTGTGTTGATTATAATAAAGTGATGTTTTATGTTTATGTATTTTCAATTTATCTTGTAGCAAATCATAATTAACAACTTTTGGTACTAAATTAGACTCATTTACTGGTACTCTAGTTCTTAAATTGATTCATTTGTCAGCTGTCATTCAACTGGTTCGCATTAGCTCCGCAAAAAAATTTATTTAAAAATATTAACAGTACTTAGTTTAACTTATATTATCTACTACAGTATTAAATATATCGCAAAAATCAAGTGCAAACGTTATCCAATAAAATAATTGAGTGCTTACTTCAAAAAAGTGAAAACCATTTTGTGACTATTTTACAAAATTAAACATTAAAATATAAACAAAGTACAATAATTATTGTGTACAAATCAAATTAAGTGTATTTTCAAATTAAAAAAGACTAACCTTAATAAATATCCAGCAATAAAACTACAATATAGTGATTCAAGAAGTGATAATTCTAAAGTGAATATCTATATTTAAGGGTAGAGCACAAAGAGCTATTTAAAAACAGTAACGACTTTTGCAGTCTTACCTTAGTTAAATGAGTGACATGATATTGGAAATTTCGCCATAATTACTACTGAATCATTGGTGTAACGGAACAAGCTGAAGATTTTTGACACTGTGCACGCTGCTGGACCAGGGTTCGATCCCAGGCCGTCCGTCAGTGACTTTTATTAAGATTGTTCTGATTAACTTTAACACAAAGACGAGCATAAAGAGGACGCCACCAACAGTTTTGAAATACTAAAATAAAATAAAACTAGAAATAAAACGACAAGTAAAACGCCATCTATCGGATACTGGAAGCAACCTAAAATATGGAAAACATAAATATAACTTTTAGAAAACCACACACACTTAGACGAAGAAATTCGGACATGGACATATCCAATGTAATTTTAGACGATTCTTTTATAAGTTCTAATGTCACGGAGGAAATGAATACCTCCTCAAAAAGTGTTCCCGATACAGATGAATGTAATATATCTGAAATTGCACGACTACTACAAAAAATCGAAGACTTAGAATCTGACAACATCAGTGCCCACAACGAAATTATGAACCTAAATATGGAGTGTGTAGAACTGAAAAAAATAATATGTGAAAAGGATAGACAAATTAATTTCTTAAAAACTGTCACGAGTACTTCAACTACGCCAATAAAAAAAAACTATCTTCGAAAATCTCTCACCCCAACTATAAAAAATCTCAATACTATTCGTATGAAAATATCACGTTTCTCACCTGTGAATAACTCGGATAACATTAAAGATAGAGTACCTGAAAACTGCTCTAAATCATTACTATCGCATAAAACTTCAATTGAAAAACCATCGGTTCTTCAAGAGAAACAAAAACTTTCCCTAACAGACTCAGAAAAAAGTAACCTTGCAGAAACAAACACTGAAAAAACAACAATATATATAGTGGGTGACGAACAGGCTCGTGGGTTAGCCACACAAATATATTATGACCGTCAAAGGAAAGATGACCATACATACAACATCTTCGGTATAATTAAGCCTTCTGCTCAGAGTTCTGAAATTGTTGACTCATGTAAGAATTTATTGACATCACTTAATAGACAGGATATAATCATTTTAGCTTTTGGATCTAACGACACGAATCCTTATAAATTTTTATCAAACTTATGTAATATTCTATACATGTTAAAAAATCACAATATTTTTGTTGTTAATGTGCAATATAATCCTTTTCTGAGTGAAATTATGTTAAATAATAATATAAATTCAATTGTAAAAAATTATAATAATTGTTATTGTATAAATTTCTCCAATTGTAACATGTTTTTAAACGACCGTTACCGTTTCACGAAAATGTTAAGCTTTAGACTGCACGTTGAAATAGACCTACTCTCTTACAATAAACAGTTCTTAAAATATAATAAAGAAATACACACAAGTTTAGCACATCCGTATCTTAACCTTAATGACACAAACGTTATACATAAGAAAAATAAATATCTCGCGCCACCAAAACCTAAAGCTCTTTCAATGATATCCAACCACAGTACGCTCCAGTCGTTAAGTAGAGGTGATAGTAATACAAACAATCTAAAACAAAAAACAATACTGTCTTATTTCAATAAAATTAAAATTGACGAACCGATACGCGATTCAAAAGACACCAGTTGCACTAATAATACGTTTTTTCGCTAACAAAAAAATTACGCTCCTTCATCAAAATATAGCAAGTATTTTGAGCAAACAAGACCTATTTCAAGCTACACTAAATGAACTTAACAATGAACTAGACGACATAGACATAATTTGCTTATCAGAAACATTTATTAAGAAAGGCTCTATTAGTAACTTAAAAATAAGGGGATATACGGTAGCGTCCGCGTTTTGTAGAAATGAACGGAGGGGAGGTACCTGTATATTGTTGAAAAATGACATAGAATTTAATATACTTGACATTAAAGAATCAATCCCTTATATTTTTGAATGTTGTGCTGTTGAAATATTACAATTTAATTTAATAGTAATTTGTGTATATAAAACTCCTAATTCTAATACTATGACATTTTTAAATAATTTAGAGTCCCTTCTTAATCGCATATTACGCAGAAATAAAAAAAAACATTATATTATGCGGTGATTGGAATATTGATCTATTAACAATCACCAAAGAAACAAAGGAACTGATTGGTATATTAGCTAACTATAATCTTGTAAGCCACATTAATGAACCTACGCGCAAAAAATCTTGTCTTGATTTAATTGTTAGTAACTTGGCAAGAATTGAAACAGCTAAAATCCATTATCTTTGTTTATCAGACCATGAAACAGGACAGAGTCTAACTTTTAATCTGGATATTATAGACAAATGTATAAAAACACCAAATGTATGGTTTCAAAAAAAGAGGGATATGAGCACTAATAATATAAATAAATTTCAGGACTGCATGTCCGCTTTGTCTTTTTCTGAAGTTTTAGAAGAAATAAATACCGAAATCGCATTTAACAAATTTCATGAGCTTATAAGACTATTTTACGACTTATGTTTTCCAATCATAAACGTGAAAACAGTTAACAAGCCAATCAAAAACTCGTGGCTTACTAAGGGCATAAAAAGATGCTGTATCAATAAACGTCGACTATACTTAAAGTACAGACTTGATTCAACTAATAGAAACTTTAAAAAAAATCATTACAAAGAGTATTCAAAAATTCTTAAAAAATGTATTCTAGCCGCGCAAAAAAATATTAACACTCGTCTAATAGAAAAATCAAATAATGCTTGCAAAACCACATGGGATTTGATAAAATATAATTCTCAGAATAAAACAATGAATAAAGGAATTCGTGAAATAAATTTAAATAATAATAAAATTACTGACATCACTACAATTTGTAACGAATTTAATATATTTTTTAATGACATTTATAAATTAAATAAAATTGACATGATAAATAATACGAATTCATTTAATCATATACCTAATAATCCTAAATCTATTTACTTGACACCGGTGAATGAAAATGACATACATAAAAAAATTCAAGATTTGAAAAATACGTACTCTAAAGGATACGATGAAATATGTACCAGAATTATTAAAAAATGTGCCAAAGAATTATCTATACCACTAGCACATATTATAAATCTATCAATGAGTCAAGGACATTTTCCTTCTGCATTAAAAATTACAATAGTAAAGCCGTTACATAAAAAAGGTCCTTCTAATCAAATAGGTAATTACAGACCTATCTCTATTATCCCCATTATATCAAAGATATTTGAAAAAGTTATATCAGACAAAATCCAGACGTTTGTTTTGTCTAATGGTTTACTATGCAATGAACAATTCGGTTTTAGAAAAAATAGTTCAACAACCCTTGCCTGCTTTAATCTAGTTAAACATATATCTGAAGGACTTGACAAAGGTAATTCCGCTTTAGCGATATTTCTAGATATGAGCAAGGCTTTCGATTGTGTAAATCATAGATTATTGCTTCAGAAACTTGAGAGATATGGAATAAGAGGAATAGCATTAAACTGGATAGAAAGCTACCTTAAAAATCGCCAACAAAGGGTTGAAATAACTACCATAGAGAACAACTCCAAAAAAACATATACATCTCACTTTCTCACTAATATTTGCGGTGTTCCACAAGGAAGCGTATTGGGACCTCTATTATTTCTGATATACATTAATGATCTTCCAGTTGTTACGGACCAGGAATGTATTCTATTCGCTGATGATACAACGCTTTTAGTTAAATGTAAAAACAGAAATGATTTAGAGACTATTGCAATAACGGAATTTAGTAAAATACTTAAATGGTTGAATAACAATAACTTGAACATTAATATTAGTAAAACTAAATATATAAAATTTCAAACCATAAATAAAAATGAAGAGCAAATTGACATAACATGTAATTTTAATGATAATAATAATATAATAGATGAAGTTACTACGACCAAATTTTTAGGAATAACTATTGACAAATACCTTAATTGGAAAGCCCACATTAACGCAATAGTAACAAAATTAGACAAATTTGTTTATGCTCTAAATAGGTTAAGACAAATTGCATCGAAACAAGCTGCCCTAACTGCTTATCACGGATACGTCTCATCTAATTTACGATATGGAATTATACTGTGGGGTAATTCAAGCGAGATTATTAGAGCATTTAAAGTACAGAAAAAATGTATAAGGTCGGTATGTGGTGCAGGGTATATAGACAGTTGCAGGCCGCTGTTTAAAAATTTAAATGTGCTGCCACTGCCTTGTTTATACATTTATGAAACGGCAATTTTTGTTTACAAGCATGCATATCTGTTTCCTAAAAATAAGGATTATAAATATAGAGGTAGAAAAGGAGACCAACTATACATTCCTGAACAAAAACTTACAATGTTTTCAAAAAATGCATACTGTATGGCTATTCGCATATATAATAAACTGCCAAATATCCTAAAGGGTTTGACATTGAATCAATTTAAAAATAGATTATTTACGTTATTAATAAACAAAATGTATTATACTGTTGATGAATTTATTAATGATAAAAGCTTATTATGACATTTAAATTATGACGCTTAATAATTTTCAATATTGACTTATCAAACTTTTGACGGATGCTGACATTTTATTTAATATTTTTTTAATTATCTACTATTTTATTTCATTTAATTAATTAATCGTACCTAACATGTGATCATTATAATTTAATATTTACAATAATTTGTCCTTAATTTGTTAAATACCTATCTCTATGTTAATTATTAATTATTATTATCTATATTAATTTCATAAAATATTTGCACGTCGAGGTAAATCCGACAAAATATGAGTGTCATTTAACATTGTACCATCTTATTGTACCATATTTTTGCAAATAAAATATTCTTATTCTTATTCTTAAATATCTAGACATGAGAAGTTGTGAAGGTGAGAATCCTGTTATACTGCTAGGAGTGTTACGATAAAGTAGTAGCCCTAAATATGGATCTGAGTTACCTACTTTAGATTTTTTAAAAATGTTTTTGATTATGCCAACTGCTCTTTCTACCATGCCATTTGATCTACTATGATATGGACTTCCAGTAGTGTGTGATATATCCCAATCTGTGGTAAATTTTTTGAACTCTTTACTACTAAAGGGGGGACCATTATCAGAAACAAGTATTTTCGGTATACCATGGCGTGCAAATATTGATTTCAAGTGCATGATAACCGTGCCAGCTTGACTTGACTTTAGTAAGGCGATTTCAATGAATTTGGAAAAGTAATCTATAAGAATAAGATATTTAGAACCATCATACTCAAAAAGATCAAGGCCTACTTTGAACCATGGAATTAAATCATATTCATGGTGTATGATCGGTTCTTTACTATTATTCCTAGAATAAGTGAGGCAAGAATGACAGTTTTTAATAAATGTTTCTATGTCTGACTGAATGTTAGGCCAATACACATTATTGGTAGCTAGACGTATACAGCTATTTATGCCCTGATGGCCTTCATGAATGATAGATAATATTTCATTTCTCATGGACTCTGGAATGATAATACTTTGTGCTTTGAATAGAATGTTATTATTGTGATAAATCTGGTCTTTAATAGAAAAATAAGGTTTAACATCTGGACTAACAGAATTTTTGTGTTCAAGCCAACCATTATTACAGTAATTTATGACTTGTTGTAATGTTTTACTATTTAATGTTTCTTTTTGAATTTGTTCTAATTTACTTGGACTAACTGCAAGACTGGACATGATCATATTTAGGTGTAAATCAATATCTTTTTCTAAATCTATGAGTGTATTATCAGGTAGTGCATTTCTGGAAAGGGTGTCTGCTATGTACAAATAGCGACCTGGTTTATACTGAACCAATAAATCATATGGCTGAAGGCGCATCATTATTCTTTGCAATCTAGGGGGTATATCATATAAAGGTTTTTTGAACAGTGTAATTAATGGTTTGTGATCCGTTTCTACAGCTACTTGCCTACCATAGACATATTGGTGGAACTTGGTGCAACCAAACAGTATGGCTAACAGTTCCTTTTCGATCTGGCTGTAGTTTTGTTGACATTTGCTTAAAGATGCTGATGCATATGCTATATGGTTTTTATCATGTGCCAGGACTGCTCCTAAGGCATTCTTGGAGGCATCTACCGACAAAAGAATTGGTTTATTTATATCATAGTAAGTAAGAACAGGGGCAGAGCTGATGATTTTTTTCAGATTTGAGAGCTCAGCCACATGTAGATCTGACCAATGCCACTCAGTGTTTTTGGACAACAGTGTTCTCAAATGTGTTGTTTCTTGAGACAAATTTTTAATAAAGGGGCCTAAATAATTGACCATACCCAGGAATCGTTGTAATTCTGTTAAGTTGGTAGGGCTTGGCATTTTATTAATGGCCTCTACCTTGGACTGGTCGACTGTAATACCATCTTTGGAAAAGATGTGACCTAAATATTTGACCTTGTCCTGACAAAAGACTGATTTTTCTTTGTTAAATTTGAGGTTTATTTCACGAGCTCTCTCTAGAACTTGTTGAAGCCGTTCATTATGTTCCTCTAAAGTTCTACCATATATTAAGAAGTCATCCATCATTATTTTTACTCCCGGTATGTCATCGAACCTCTTGAGCATTTCTCTATGAAAAATTTCTGGAGCTGCGTTTATACCGAAAGGGAGACGAGTGAATCGGTACCTCCCAAAAGGTGTTATAAATGTGCACAATTTAGAAGACATTTCATTTAATTTGAGCATCCAGAAACCCTTGTGAGCGTCTAAAGTTGTGAAAAATTTTGAGCCGACTAAGTCAGATTTGATCTCGTCTAGTGTGGGGAACTGAAAATGTGACCTCATGATCGCCTGATTTAGTTTGATTGGGTTAATGCATAGACGAAGTCTACCTTTCTTATTAGTTGCAAGAACAATGGAGCTTACCCATTCTGTTGGCTCTTCAACTTGTACAATCACGCCAGCTTTCTCCATTGTGGCTAATTCCTTCTTTAGGGCATCTCTGAGCTTGAATGGCACTCTTCTGCATGGCTCCACGGATGGTGTGGCATCAGGCTTTAGATTAAGGTTTACCTCTAAGTCCTTAATACACCCTAAACCTTGAAATAAGTCATTGTATGTGACTTGTGGCTGAAATGAGACTGTGTTTATACGCTTTATTAATTTCAATTGTGTTGCACTGTTACGACCAATTATGTTTTGGCAGTTACCATCAATAATGTGAAAATCAATTATATATGTTAGCTTATTGTACATGACTTGTAATGTACATTGGCCTATTGTAGGGATAATTTGACCTGTAAATGTTGATAATTTATAGATACTCTTATTTATACTTGTATTAGGCAATTGTAGATTTTGATAAGTTCTGTATGAAAGTATGTTAGTGTCAGCACCTGAGTCTAAGAGGAAGTTAATTGTTTTGTTATTAATGACTAGATCTATCCTCCAAGTATCATTAATTTGTACATTGTTAACATATGATATAGTACCAATAAAAAGGTTATGTTCATCGCTATAATCGTCTTGATGATCCAGACTCACATTTTTCATTTCTTGTGTGATCCTATGCACATTCTTTGTTGTACACATTGAAGCATAATGATTATACTTGTGGCAAATTTTGCACTTGACTCCGGTGGCGGGACATTTATACCTGTGAACTTGTCCACATCGGCCGCACTTCTGTTGTACCCTTTTTTGTGCATCTCCTCTTGACCTTGACCGATGGTGTTGTGACCTGACCTGATGTTGATTGGACATTTGTCGCACCTGTCGTTTGACTTGCTGGACTATACCTTGCTGACTTCTTTCTAACTCTTGAGCTTGTTTCCTGGTTGATTCTTGGGCCTTCGCAAGTTGTATCGCTTCTTCCAATGTCTTGGGCTTTTCCTGGAGGATTTTTTCTTGGATAAAATGATTGTTGGCATTTAAGTTCCAACTAAATATGTCACGAAGTATATCTTCTTGTTTTAATTCGCATTGGTTAGCAATATTCTTCAAATCGGTGACATAATCATCGATGGATTCACATGTACCCTGTCTTCTATTGAAAAGTTTGTGCCGTTCCATGGTAATATTCACTTTGGGTAGAAAATATTCGTCGAATTTCTTTATTAGCGTCCCAAATGCTATTGTGTCAATGTCGACATTAAATGCGTAGAATATCGTGAGTTCGTCTGCGCCTATGAAATGTAGTAGGATAGCGACTTTTCTGGCGTCAGATGCATCTTCAAGTAGGTTGGCACGCAGATATATTTTTAGTTGCGTTAGCCAGTTTTTCCAGGCGAGGGGGAGATTGGAACTTCGGATGTCCAGCGGCGAGACACTGCCTATTTTGAGCGTTGCCTGCTTTTCATTTCCTTTGTTCTTTGATTCGTCGGCCATGTTAGACACGACTTCGATATAGAGTTAAGATTTCGGCACAGTACCTTTCGTATTTTGGCGATGAGTTCTTCTAGACTTCTGACACCATGTTTGGTGGAAGATTAGGCGTGTTGAATGAAATTCCAGGCTGCTAGACTTCTTTTATTAATAGGTATTAATAATTATACAATGGCGACATTCCAGTCCTTGCGTACATAGAGACGTGTCAGAGAGAAACTAGAGCGGGGCGCATAGACTAGTGTTGCTACATCTGACAGTTTTTGTTCATTATTAATTTTATTTATTTTTATTTATTTGTGATGGCAAACCAAAGAAATATTTCTGCAGATAGAGTTGATATAATAGAGCACTGGTTAAACGAACCAGACAGTGATGAAGATGAAATCGGTATAAATTCACCCACATCTCGAAAAGTAGCTCTCACCACCCACTCAGAAAATGACGAGTGATCATGACTCAAACTCTGAATTGTCTAAAAGTGAAGACACTTACCAAGATAAAGAAGTGGATATACAGACCAGTTCTACCGGATGGTTTTACGGGAAAACGATATGCAATTCATGCTTATAACTTGATCATCAGTTTACAATGTCAAAAAATTTTTAGAAGAAGTTTTTTTGTTTTTGTTTTATCTCTTTTAAAAAGTATTATTTTTAACCCCCGACGCAAAAAGAGGGGTGTTATAAGTTTGACGTGTCTGTCTGTCGGTCTGTCTGTCTGTCTGTCGGTCTGTCTGTCTGTCTGTCTGTCTGTCTGTCTGTCTGTGGGTGTGTCTGTCTGTCTGTCTGTGGCATCATAGCTCCCGAACGGATGAAGCGATTTCAATTTAGTTTCTTTTATATTAAAGGTTACTTACATGCGAGTGTTCTTAGACATGTTTGATGAAAATCGGTTGAGCCGTTTAAAAGTTGTGGGGGGTGAAAGCGGGGAAGAAAATCCGAATGTGCAAATATACTCGAGTAAGGTCTCAAATGAAAGCGCACTGAAAGATAATATTGATGACTTAATCGACAGTGTTCGTAGCTTCATTTGATGAGAAAATTGGTGGTGGGAAGATCAGCCGTTTGAAGATGATCAGCTCTTTTCTAGTTGATGAGGGGATCTGACTAACTTTCTTATGTCCGATCGATTCGAAATTTGGTACCGTGTTGTTTCAACGATATTTAAAGAACATGGTAAGGTAACCATGACCTGATTAGCCGTTTGAAGATCATCTTTTCTTTATTAGTTGATGAGGGATCGTCCACATGTCCTATCGATTCGAAATTTGGTACCATGTTACTTCAATGACGTTGAAAGTAAAAAATAATAATGAAAAAAAAATACTTTAAAAAGGATAAAATAAAAGTAAAATTAAAAATTTTAAAAACCCCCCGACACAAAAAATAAACTCTAAAAAATAATAAATAATATTTTAAACCTATTAGAATTATATTATCACATATAATATTAAGTAAGTTGAAATAATTTTATTTTCCAATCGTCGTCTCGTCGGGGGACCGCTATGTGAAAAAAACACGTGTAGTCGCAGAATGAACAAAAGAATTTACTCCGAAAAAAATTTGCTCATACCTACTTAAATGTAATTCGTAATAATTAATAAGCTGTTGTTGTAAAAATACTTTATAAACTTTAGCGGTCCCCCGACGAGGCGACGATTGGAAAATAAAATTATTTCAACTTACTTAATATTATATGTGATAATATAATTATAATAGGTTTAAAATATTATTTATTATTTTTTAGAGTTTATTTTTTGTGTCGGGGGGTTTTTAATTGTACATGAAACGAGTTGCAGTTATTTTTTTGTTGCGTTTTTAAATTTTATATGATATTTTATAAGTAAATAACGACTGATTTAAAGAAGTGTCATTGTAGATAAGAATAATAGTTTATATTGTTGATTTTGCTTAACATTACGTTTGTTAATGTTTAAATGTAAAGTTTAATCCCACCAAAAACATTCTGTAAAAAACTAGCCAAGTCTCGATGGAGCTGCTTGTTTATCTCTAAAAAGTAATGAAATCTAGACAAAATCGTGCCAAGTCTAAGGTTCCTTACTGCGGTTTCTTTATTATTATAGTTAATGTTGAGTGACTTGGCCGTTGAACATTCTTTATACTTTAGTGGGTACAAGTCAATTTTGTTTACATTTGTAACTACCTATGTTTGTTAAGCGAGATAATAGCCCATACTGGTATTGGTAATTGGACGCTAGTGTCTCATTTTAGGCTGTTATTGATTGTACAACACACGTATTGGAGCAATGGTGTCCTGGAGCCCCTTTTGTACCCTTGTGTACCCTTCAACGGCCAAGTCACACAACATTAACTATAATAATAAAGAAACCGCAGTAAGGAACCTTAGACTTGGCACGATTTTGTCTAGATTTCATTACTTTTTAGAGATAAACAAGCAGCTCCATCGAGACTTGGCTAGTTTTTTACAGAATGTTTTTGGTGGGATTTCACTTCTTTTTGTAGAAACGTGGGCATATTGATTTTAGTGTAATTTGTTTATTTAATTTGTGTAATGTTCGAGTAGAATAAAGTTCGAGTAGAATAAAGGGGCCTGAAAATGCGGCAAAATGGTTCTAGTAAAGAATGGTACGGCAGTGTTTGCTTCGCGCTCGACTTGGCGGGGGCACTACCGTGCCCCCAGATCGACGTTCTGGTCTTATCTAGAGGTTCTCAAATAGGGGCCTGAAAATGCGGCGAAATGGTTCCAGTAAAGAATGGTACGGCAGTGTTTGCTTCGCGCTCGACTTGGCGGGGGCACTGGCGTGCCCCCAGATCGACGTTCTGGTCTTATCTAGAGGTTCTCAAATAGGGGCCTGGAAATGCGGTGAAATGGTTCCAGTAAATAATGGTACGGCAGTGTTTGCTTCACGCTGGACTTGGCAGGGGCACTGCCGTGCCCCCAGATCGATTATCCTAGTTTTTATAGTTTTCCCTTTATGTGGCCATTAAACCCCAACTCTGTACCAAATTTCAGCTCTCTAAGTTTATGGGAAGTACTAGTTCTATTTTGATGATCATGAGTGAGTGAGTGTCGTAAATGCGAAACTTTGCTTTCGCTTAACTTCGGAACTAAATGACCTACAGACTTGAAATTTTGGATTTTAAGTATGTAATTATAGCTTATTGGATGACGAAAATTTCTGCGTTCTGGTCTTATCCAGAGGTTCTCAAATAGGGCCTGAAAATGCGGCGAAGTGGTTCCAGTAAAGGATGGTACGGCAGTGTTTGCTTCGCGCTCGACTTGGCGGGGGCACTGCCGTGCCCCCAGATAAAAATAAAAACTTAAAACGGAAATGTATTTTTATTTTATTTTAAATCAAAAATAGGCGGGTCCCGTGGACCCACGACTATATAAGTGTGACTATTTTTCACCACTACAGTTAAGGGTTAAATCCTAGCTGTTAACCGCGGCTCCACCCGCGTAAATATAGTATCCCTCGGGAACATTGGAGTTTTTCGAGATAAAAAGTAGCCTATGTCTTAATCCAGAGCCTTCACTTCTACCATACCAAATTTCATCGTAATCCGTTCAGTAGTTTTTGCGTGAAAGAGTAACAAACATCTATCCTCACAAACTTTCACATTTATATCTGTAATATTATATAGTAGAATAAAGATAATTTTAAATAGCTATATTAAAAATGTCGTTTCGTTTCGGTGGAAATCGACCCTTACAGGCAAATGCTACGAGTAGGTGAGGGAACGCCGTAACAACAGTGGTAACTCGAGACACGCCATTTAACCACTCGGCCCACTGAGCTCGGAGCTCATACATACAAATTTAATAAAGACGAAACATCCAACAAGTTTGTTTGTCTCCCCCAGAGCGGGCGGCATCTGTCGCCAAACTTGACTCCGCACTTGGTCACCTTTAAACTTTAGCTTCCCCACTGTTTAAATATTTTTCAACTGCTAATTAGCATTAAAATAGCTTCCATTTAAATATTATTTTACCAAAGTTAAAAAAATATTGTTTTCGTTTTTGAAAGGCCAGAAACTCACTTCGACTCCACTGATTTTGTGTCTATGGGCGACTTTAATCGCTTTCTACCAGGTGATACGTGTATTTGTTTGCCCCCTATGTTTCAAAAAAATATATTTTAATGTTCTGCTATTAAGACCAGGACCTCAATTCTCGTATTTAAAGTAGACTTTCATTTTTCTTTGTATTGTAATTGAAGCGACATGTTATCACTTATCATGAACTGATTTTATGAAGTTTCGACCAATCAGAGCGCGTTTCACGTTTACTTAACGTTTATAAGAGTACCGTTTGATAGTTTTAGCGTATCGGGACTCGATTTTAATTGTAATAATACAGGTTTTAGTTAGCAGAATTGACCCTCATTTTTAAGGAATCGTAGGATAGCCATGCTTCGATCATATTCCTGTGTATGCAAAACACATTTCTATGGTGGTAATGCTGAGCGTGATGGTATACATAGTAAACACCACCTCTTATTTAGATTATTTCGAAAAGAATTCATAAAATCCCACGAGTTACCTTACCCAATTTAATATCAATATCCATGACGCCATTATCTGTAAATGCCGCCTGATGTAGTATAAACTCAAACTCAAACTCAAAATTTTTATTTCCATGTAGGTTATAATATAACGCTTATAGAATTGTCCTACATGATGCCTACCACCGGTTCGGAAACTAGCCCGGCGAGAAGAACCGGCGTAAGAAACTCGCCTTACTGTAATGCAAATTGCCGAGCAATGTAACCTATTACCTTACCGAATGTCTTAATACTATAGCTCTAAGGCTTGGACGATATGATCCGAAATCCGGAAGGCCGTAGAAAATTCCGAGCATTGAAAATAGAACTCTGCGCTAATACAATAGAGTTGAAAATCGAACACAATATGAGTGTCGAGTCAAATGTCAATGTCATATATAACAGCTCGATACTGAAACTTTTATTTTCAACTCTATTGTATTAGCGCAGAGTTACATTTTCAATGCTCTGAATTTTCCCGGGTCCGCCGGATTTCGGATCATATAGTCTCAGCCTCCCAGCTTAATACGGTGCTTAACGTTATAGAGAATTGTTAGGGTTGGTAATCGGCATGACGCCGCCGCCCGCGCCGATTGGATCAGGTAAGTGCCCAATAAACTACACGCTTCGACGAAGTCCTCGCTGAAGTAATATATGATAATTTACATTGAAAATCAACATTCAGCTGCACAAATACTTACAGTTTTTTCCTTTTTAATGTAATACAAAATCATAATACCTACAAATACCTTTGTGCTATAGTACTAAGATCGAAAAGTGGTACACCAGATCGGTCAGCAACCGGACACGTACGACTGAAGTGAGCCGAGCAGTGTAGCCAAGCACTTCGTGTTCGAACTTCGCAACGCTTCAAGTTCTTTCACTCGGGCGCAAAAACCGACGATAATCGAAAGTTAGGCGAGGTGAAGTGAGTTTGCACGAGGTGAAGTGAAGTGCGTGTGGAGTGTGGAGTGTGGACACTATTGTATTCGGCTAACCTCGTCAAACTACGCGAGAAGCGTAGAGGATGCTTAAGGTGGTTCGTTTCCTATACAAAAATACAATGGACATTAATTAGGTAATTTCATACTATTACTACATAAATTTATATGCACATCTATTTATTTTGCAATACAATTGTCGCAAAATATATTTAAAATACTTTATTTCACACAGAAGTCACATTTTTATTGAATTTTCGACAATAAGTGACATAAGTTACAAATGTCACTTTTTGTCGAAAATTCAATAAAAATGTGACTTCTGTGTGAAATAAAGTATTTTAAATATATTTTGCGACAATTGTATTGTAAAATAAATAGATGTGCATATAAATTTATGTAGTAATAGTATGAATTACCTAATTAATGTCCATTGTATTTTTGTATAGGAAACGAACCACCTTAAGGCTGCTGCCTCAAATTTTGCGGGCAGCGGTGCGGCGGCGTTTGCGGGGCGGGCGCGTTGGGATCATATGCGTGTAATCTTATGGACCGGTTCTCGAGATTCGCGGCACGTCGCGTCACGTGCGCGGGCAACGAGCGGGCGACGAGTGGCGAGCTCCAGTCGAGCGGCGACCGCTAGGAGTATTTGTGTTCTGTGGCGGCGACCGTCCGCGCGTCAACATTGCAATAGGGTTGTGTAATTTATTTTTGTATTTTTATGTTTTTTCAATCACCATACATATTTACTTTGTGACTATATAATATAGGGTCCGCCGCCGCGCCGCCGCGCCGCTCACCGCGGAACTCCTGCAGCGCAGCGGCCTGAAGTCACAAGTGTCCGACAAAAACTCGTCAGCAAGAAGTTTGCAGCTAACTGGCCAGAATCCACTTCCAGTAGTTAGCGCCCTTTCAGTTGCTTTTGGACATATTTCTCAGAACTTTATTTCTGAATACTGATCAAATCTTTTTGCTAATTAAATCACAATACAATTTGCTAATTAAATTACAACAACAAATTTTCTATGTAGTTACGATATGTTTAAACATCATTAAATGGTACTCTCATAAACGTCAAACGTTTAAAGCGTTTTGATTGGTTCAAACGTCAAAAATCAGTTTATGTTATTAAGACGATTCATAATACACCTAATATTATAATAATTATTAATTGAAAGTAAATTTAAATTCTAAGTTAAATACGAAAATTGGTCAAACGTCAAAAATCAGTTTATATTATTAAGACGATTTAATACACCTAATATTATAAATCAATACCTAATAGGCTAATATCTAATCAATTTAATTTTTTTTCTCTAATTTATATTATTAATTTTAAAATTTTAGGTCAGGGGTTTTTTTTTTACTTGTAAATTTAACTTTTCTATATTTTAAAATTAGCTAACATAAAATGATGTAAACACCTGAAATTGACATGCAAATGTAAAATAGAGTAAGACTATATGTAATAGCCGCTGTATGTTTTTGTAATGATGTTGGATGCTAAATAAATAAATAAATTATAATTATTAATTGAAAGTAAATTTAATTTCTAAGTTAAATACGAAAATTGGGGTACATAAGATGGGACACCTGAAAATCTAGACAATACTTAAGTATTATAAATAAAAGTTTTTCATATTTAGCAATGCTTCATCTTAATCTTAAATTATGACTTGAATACTAAGAATCTGAAACTCAACCATCTGAAACCTAGGATTATGACATTTAGGATATGTTAATGCTTATTTCAGTAAAGAAAAATTTAAAAGGTGTGTAGGTGGTGCCTATTTTATTTTATCTATACAAATAAATAAAATTAAAATGTTTGTTTGTAATTTAAAACTATCAGTTTTTCACTAATGTAAATAAACCTTCACTGGCAGATAGCTGATGTAACAAGGAGTAACTTAGGCTAATTTTATTAGTAATACCTATTTTGTTCAATTAATCATTATCTTGTATTTTCCCGAAAGTTATATTCTCGTAATGAAAACTTGTACCTACATATTTAACCTGACTGACAGGGGACAGACATGGGACTAAATAAAATTAACTGCTAAGTGCGACGTAAAATTTAGATGCCCTGTCGTTAAACTTAGTCCTGGGACCTAAGTAAGAACCAACTTCAGTATTTTACAAAATTGCTTCTGAATCATCGAGTAAAATAATTGATTTATTCCTCTTAAAAGGCAACAGCAAAGTCACACACGTAAGTCTCGTAATTTTATAAGAGCATTATATTTGTGCCAAGTTTTGTTTTTCAAGACGTTTTAGACTTAATTTGGTCGCACTGCTGCTGAATAAAATACATTTTTATTTATAACTAGATGTTATAAATAAAAATGTATTTCCGCCCGAGACTTTGTGTGCGCAAATTTTTTTCTTTGGTCTGTTCTGTACTACCATTATTGCCTGGTATTCTGAGAACTTACACTGACACAGGGAAATATTTTACTTTTGTTCACAACGGAAAAAAGTCTCGAACTAGGAGCTAATAAAAAATTTTTTTGGAAGTGGGTTAAAAATGAAATTTACCACATATCCCATAAATAACCTGTATATAAAAACCTAGGCCTTTTGATCAGTTATTGACTGATTTATTAACATCTATAATTCTCCTGTGACTATAATGTAAATTTATATACCTACTGTAGTGCTTTTAAATACCGTATTATATTAAGTCAAGCGCTTAATATAATACGGAATGATCTTAGTCAGCTTATTCGAGAGGAATGACTGGTCAGTACGTCTGGGGCCAACCATGTGCGGGTTTCCTCACGGTGTTTTCCTTCACCGTTAGAGCGTTCGTATAATATACTTGAGATCTGAAAAAGTCTCACTGGTACACGTCACTCTTGAATAGAACCTGCGGCCTTTCGAGTGCGAATGAAACGGTCCATCCGCCTTATGGCATAGGCCACGAACCCGTATGTGCAGACTGCAGGGTATTTAATATACCGGGGTTATAACACCGGGTACGTCTCCCCTGGAACTTTGCCACGTACAGGTCAAATGCACTACGCCGTTGGCAGCCGGTGTGGTGACAAATGAAGCCGGCGTATTATGAAGAAACTGAGCTCAGCGGTTCCGTACAGATGTGATTTAGAATTTAATATTAACACCGGTTAGTTCTCGTTATATCTTCACCTGCTCATGTTTCAAATCATAATCAAATTAATCGTAAAATTGAGAGATATTGCAGTTGCTTCCAAGACTGTTTGTCTGTCTGAGTAACATAGACATTTGCCTATTAATTACTACTTCATGCGCGGAAAAGTAGCGTATAACCTTCCCTATAGTCTACAATCTACTCTATATATTGTGTGCCAAATTTCATCAAAATCGGCACATTTTTTTCGCATCTTTTCAAACCAATAAACAAATCTTTCCTATTTATAATACTAGATATATATTGAAAAATAAAATCAAAAATTCATAACATTTTTATAACTTGTGTAAAATAGGCACACATTATTTCGTCCTGGTTATTTGACTTCTAATCATCGAAGCGACTGCTTGATACAAGGAGATTACCTATATTTTGTATTTTATTGCAAAGTGCAAAAGGCACCAAACGTGGACATAATAGCTAATTGGCATAACCTTTGTCACGGGATTCAAACCCGCTAAGCACGGTGACGACATGCTGACGGATAATGGTCAATAAAGCGAATCCCGGGTTCGCGGGATATCCCGGGCTAATCCTGCTAGTTGTCCGGAATGGGTAATTATGGACTTTCAGTTTGGGCATGCTAAGACTTCTGCCTACCACGTGTGGGCACTTAAACTGTTATTTTAGTTTCAGTTGATTAATCGGCCCGTTTATTGTCTCTGCTAAAAATACGAAAAACTGGGGGCAATGGAGAATGTTACAAGGTATGTAAAATTTCTTGAAACTTTGTCACAGTAAAGGTAATATGTATACAGAAAGACGCAATAGTTTTATTCAAATGTATTAACTATATTTGATTTAACACGCTGTCCTAAAGTACTGTCCAAATTTCACGTTTCTACAGTCAGTGGGGGCATCATTTATAGATATTATAGATTATGATTTGGTTTCAATCAAAAGTGTATTTTATTCAGGTAGTCCACAAACCATCAATACAAAAACATAAATAGCGACGGTCTCTATTAAAGTTTTCACTACGGAGCAAGGGCTACGCTCAAGATTATTGCAAGACTTGCGGCGCAGTTTATAGCCCCATTACGTCGGAAAACTACTAGTTAAAGTAATGAAAACAGAGTACACGCGGTTATCATGTCTTAATCTCTCGCTCCCCACTAATCCACGTTATTAACGTTACATTTATTTTGCAAAGACATTGCGTTTTAAAAGATCTCATCCTATCTCACTTATATTAATGCGAATGTGTGTGATGATGGTAGTATGTCTATACTTATATAATATAATAAAGAGAAAAAGTTTGTTTGTTTGTTTGTATTTATTATATTCATAATACATAATATATTATAGCTAACTACTTATTTAAAAATTAACTAAAAAGAACATTAAAACTAGAAAAACTTAAAAAGCTACAGTAAAAAGAAATCTCCCAGGTCGTCCCCACCAGGCAGAGTACCTAGAAGGCTCAAAGAGTTTCCCCGCTGGATTGCGATACTCACTCTTTGGGCCAGATAGGTGCCGTCTCTGGGGTCTCGGGTCTTGTTTGTATTGAATAAGCTCCGAAAGTACTGGACCGAATTTAATGAAATTTAGCACAGATATAGAGTAGACCACGGGGAAGGATATAGACTACTTTTATCGTGGAAAAGTGTGCGGTTGCTACGAAATTTTATTTTGCGCGCCTGAAGTAGCGGGCAACTTTTAGTCAACAGACAGAATCTGTGGATTTTACGTGAATTCATAACAATAAATTCACGTAAAAACCGCAGATTTGACTTAGATTAGGTGATATTTGGTAGCATATGGACATAGGAAATTCAATCGTCGTTTATAGTTTAGGTACTTTTCCCGCAATTTTTCCAATATCTCTCACCGACCGTACCGATTTTGATGATATTTGGCACATATACCGACAGACCACTGCACTGGGGAAGAACATTGGCTACTTTTTATCGGGGTAAAATGTACGGTTACTGCGCGCTTCCCTTTTGCGTGTACAAAGTCGCGGGCAGCATCTAGTTTATATCTATACTAATATTATATTTGTTTGTAGGTTTTTTTGTTTGCATTGAATATGGCCCTAAAGTACAAGACCGATTCTGATGATATTTGGCACATATGTAGAGTAGACCGCGAGGAAGGACAAGCTACTGTTTATTGCGTTAAAATGCACAGTTCAGGCAACATCTTGTGTATAATAAATACAGCGATGTCCTCCGAATGCAACAATTTAAAACATTTTCATTCGCAAAATGCCAAGTATCTTTTTGCTCGCAGCCGGTCCCAAGTTTGGCGGAGGGTGGTTCTTTATATGAATATGTATATTTTCAAGTTTTCGCACACCTGGCCGAATCTTGGCTACGTTTTATAACTTGATTTAATTTTAAGATTAACGTCCCTTAAGATATTACCATAAAATTTAACGATTCATCCGCATTACTTAGAACTTTGATGGTTTGAATGTTTATTAATTTCTAATTTTTTTATTATTCTTCAGGCGGGCGAGTAGCTATTTATGCTCAGTTTTGAAGAAGAAGCACGAATGTAGTTTTCTTATTCAGACTCGTTTAGTAAGTAACTTATAGTGCCATCTCTTGACAAGCTTAGGTAATACAAAGTTCACGATGCGTCCACTACCTTGTGATGCGCTATTGTTCTGTAATGTTGGCTAATGGAATACGTAAGGGCTTGTGTCGTGTTCTAACTTCTAATAGGTGCCAGATACATTCTGCTCAGACCCAATTTAATCGAAACGTAAACAAAAGGATAAATTTTATATATGTAATTAAATAAATAGTACCTGTGTAACCGAGTTTCGAACCGAGAGAATTCTAGTAGTATTAAAATAATTAAAAAAATGTAAAAATATTTGTCTGATTGGGATTGGAGCCCACCACGTTCCGAATATTCGAAAAACGCAAATATTATCAGCATGCCGTTCTGTTATTCAGATTTACAATCGTGTAGTTTAAATATTGATATATTGTTGTACAACGAAAGAAAAAACAAAACATATGTGCGCAGTTTCCCAGGGATGGATAAGACCTATATAGATCGATTTTTCTCTCCCAAAACTCCCTGTGTACTAAGTTTCATGGAAATACGTTAGTAAAGTTTAGTTAGCCGTTTCCAAGATTCCCATGTATATAGAATACCTCAATTATTTCAAGACCAATTGAAAAATTTACCAAAAAAATATGTAAGCCACGGAGGTCAACTTTGGAGGTCGATTACTCGAAAATGATTTACATTATAAAAAAGTCTATGAAACCTCGCCTTATTTAAAAATATATATTCAATGATAAGATGCGGTAGAATAAAAAAGAAAATTTTATCCCCAATTATCATGTATGAGAAGCCAGCCCTACATTTAAAATTATAGTTATTTTATAATGCAAAAAATAAAATATATATGCTGCAGCTGATACAAACTTAAACTATGCAAAATTTAATTTATTTGTATTATTAATAATTACTGAAGTTATCAAGGGAGGAAAGACGGACAGACGGGCCAGACAGAGCGAAACTATAAAGGTACTGTAGTTACTACGGAATCCTAAAAACATATTATAGTATTTAAAGCCCAATATTGAAATCTCCGGAAGGAATCTAACGCACCGACTTGTTTTGCGGAAGATTTATGCCCGGCAACATATCAACCAATCTCAATTTGTTTTCAGGAACGCCCCGACGTTTCCTAACTAAGATAAAGCCGCTCACCCTTGACCTACGGGGCTTCGCACAATTTGCCTTCGTGTGTGGTGTGGGGAGTGTTCACGTATCAAATGTAAAGCCTTGCTACTTACATGACGCTGTTACAGCAGCAAGGGGGAGAACACTAAAAGTACTATCAAGTATCTAATTCTAAGCAGGTTGACTGTCGTCATAATTTGTTCGTATTATGACAGTATGTCATTGACAGTTGTATTGTGACTTAAAATCAAAATCAGATCAAAAATGTTGTATTTTCATATAGGTTACAAAGCAACGCAGGAATTGTCCCTACTTGATGCTTACCACCAGTTCAGGAACAAACCCGGCGAGAAGACCCGGCGTAAGAAACTCGCACGGGGCCGGCCGCGCCGCGCCGGGCCATCTTTTAGCAAACAGATGGAAAATTGTTCTTTTAAAAAAATGAATACTTTTACAATATGAAAACTTAAGTCTACATAATATTAACAAAAATCAGATACATATAGTACACAGAAGCAGCCTTGCAGGTTGCATTGCCATCCTATTCCCATAATGTGCGATCGTCAATAAAATCCTTGACTCTATAATAAGCTTTTGCACTCAAACGTTCTTTAACTACTTTTTTAAATTTATTAATGGAAAGATTTTGAACGTTTCCTGGGATTCTATTGTATAGGCTTAAACACTGTCCTCTAAATGATTTGCTTACTTAGTCTGATCACCGGTATAGCTTGTGCTTCAATAACTACCTGAATTAGGTTCCCTATTATACAATATCAGCTGATGTTATTTAAAAATGCACGAGGATTCCCTTTAAATAAAAACATAATTTTTATAGAACGATAACCCGACTACGTAAATTATATATTCCGTAGCCCATAGATATATATTATTAAAAAGAGGTAGATATGTTATAAACGCGTAAAATGAAGACTCGAATTGGCCCGAGTCGGGCCAATTTTGGTTAGTGTGCTCCGCGAGTAATAGCGTGTTTTGTGTTACTATGCGACGTTGACACATTAAAACGCGTCCCATGTCAATGTGTGTCGTGGCACAGAAATATTGTCAGTTTTGTAAGGATATAACGTATCTATGTAATAATTAATCAAAGCCGTAGCCTATTTACCCGGGCCATTATTGCGAATCTTTTGACATCTCATTCGTTAAAATCGGATCGATAGTTCAGGCGCTTAGGTAGAACAAACATATAAACATACGTATGTCATACACTGCCAAAAACATTACCCACCCAAATGATTTACTATGATTTTGATATTATGATTTTTGTTAAAATTTATTATCTGTCAAACAAAATTAAAACCGTACTCGTAACGGTCGCTGTCAAAATTCAAACACTTGTCAAATTAAAGAACATGACGCGCGCTGGTAAATCTTTCATTGACTGGTTATAATTTTTATTTGACTTAATAATGTTCAATAAACATGATCAGAGGAATGTGCTCTCTAAATCGATCGACTATAGCTCTTTTTGGTAAATCAGTGTGTAGTTTAAGCCGTTTAGTGACAGAAGCGTCATCTGTCGTGATCAATAAACGTTTTCTTTTTTATAATTTAAAACGCTCGGCGAGCAATGTTGTCTGCGCGTGCGCGTATTTTTGTTGTTGACTAACTGGTTTAGTATGGCGCTCATCATGCGGTCTGTCCATGTGGATACAAAAATACTAATTTCTTTGTACCTTCACTTCTGGTGATCTCTATAGTAGGCATTGAAATTCATTAACGAAGTTTGTTTTTATAAAAAATATTTGAAGAAATATCGTTAAGTTTAAATAAAACATATTATCAAGAAATGAAAAATCGATTATGGATCAGAACATTAATAATGAATTACGTTCAGTACCTAAATTGTACCTTACGCTGTCTGTCCGTCTGTCCGTCCGTCTCTCAGTTGCAGGCTCTATCTCCTTAATCGTGATAGCTAGACAGTTGAAATTTTATCTGATGCCGCTGTAATAACAAATTCTGTTGCCGCTATAACAACAAATAATAAAACTTACAGAATAAAAATATAAATATTGAAGGTTATTTTTACGGAACCGGAAAAGTGCGAGACTCGCATTCATTTCATTCCAAAGTTACACTTTATTAAAAAAAAATAAAGTGTAACTTTCGAATGAATTCGCAGTAAAAGCCAAGTTAACCCGTGATTTGTCCTTTCAAATACTTCAACTTTGACACAAATGTTTCTCTGTTTAGATTAAGATTATTGTGAATAAGTACATAAGTTCTCAATTTTTTTAATCCGACGGAATAAAAGTCACCCAGTATAATTGAATTTCATAAAGGAGAAAAAAGAGAAAAAAAGTGGGAGTATTAACGTGAGCCTTTAAATGAATTCCATTTCTATATTTAATCGGGATTATTATTGACTTAGAGTTGATCAGGCCAGGTAATTATTTCTGTGTAATTTGCACTATAGTCCCAGTGTCATTTGTCATATTATGTCTTGAAAAAACTAATAAAATAGGAACTTTGTTTTAGAAAATAAATCAAAATATTATGCAATGTGATTGGAAATAAAACTAAAAGAGAATGTTGCATTTCTATCGCGTGTGAACAATTTCCTCGGTTTTTTTTATTTCAAATTGTTTTATTTTATCTGTCGTCTTATCAGTCGATGAATCCATATCATCAATTGTCGAGGATGAGTTAACCGTTATCCTAGAGTTGTCATTATACACGATGTGTTGATGAGTATACGACGTTATCTTCGATCTTATCACAACTTGAGGTTTTGCTATATGGGCCACGGAACCAGCGAGCTGATGGTTTTATTCGAGTAAAATTCATAATAAAAATATGTATTTAAGAATTTTTTTTCTTTGTCATTGAAGAAAGCTCATGTAGCTTGTGAAATATAATATGGGCCTATTAAACAATCTTCTAATAAGTGTCGGATAGCTTATCCGGCAGTTTTGTCGCTGCTTACTTTATATCGAGCGAGAGAGACAAAACATTCAGTTAACTATCTGATACTTATTAGAAGATTGTGAAACAAGCTCTACGTATTAATTATAATTATTATTATTGGGTACGAGTATGTGTATGGGTTTGAAGGTGAAATATTAGACGGACTTGTGTTAATTTGAATGTCTGACAGCACAATGTAATTTGTGTAAGGATTTATTTCAGAACTAGTATTAATTGCCCGTGGCTTCACTCGCGTTAAATTAGATTTTAAAATTTCATCCCCTATTTTACCTACCTAAGGGCTGAATTTTAGAAAACGCTGAAATACGTAACTCATTATTTTTTCCGCACTCAATTCATACGAAATTTCAGGCAAATATATCCAATAAATAAAAAGTTTCATACAAACTTAAATCTCCTATTTACCCCCTTGGGGGTTGAATTTAAAAAATCCTTCCTTAGTCCTAGTACCTACTTCATATGAGAAATACATGTGCAAAAGTTGAAATTTGCAGCCTTAAGGATTTGGCCTGTGCGTTTGGAAAATACAACTAACTAAATATTTTAAAACCGGTCAAATAGATGAAACTGCTGCAAGCTCTTGCTCCCATCTAAAGGATAGTAGTAAAAGATTAGCTCTATTAAACGAACTATTTTTTGTAGAATAGAGTGAAGAGCTCCGCGTCCTAGTGGGTAGACCGTTTGGTTTGCACTCGAGAGAGTGCAGGTTCGAATCCTAGGTTGTGGCGTGTACCAATGAGACTTTTTAAGATTCAAGTATATTATACGGATGCTCTAACGGTGAAAGAAAACATCGTCAGGAAACCCGCACATCGTTGGCCCCAGACGTATTGCTCAGTCATTTCTCTGGACTAGTCTGACTATGTTGTGAGAATGCCGTATGTGCTTGGGCAACCATACGACGTTTAAAGACCAACTGTCTAAGGCACTTCAGTATTTCAAGAGTGGTTGCTTCGCTCGGAGAATACTGTATAAAACATCCATTAACGGTTGAAAAGGCCTTAGTTCTTTTAGAGGAGGAGAAACCTTCAAACAACAGATACGTAAAAATTTCATTAAAAAAAGTTACACCTCATAATTATATAAAATGTTATACTCATAAACGTATCAAATTGATAATCAATATGAAGACAGTGAACAATAATATCAATTATATGCGCATTGCATATGTTTCAAATTCGGGTATTAAATGACTAGAACCAACCTCAATCCTTAGCGTATTGGCCAATTTATCACGTTTGTGGACACAAACTAATGCTCCGCTTAGTCAGTGGCCACACTAACGTCTTTATTGATCGTCCTCGGCCCAATACGAGCATATCCGTTAGGCGGACGTGTATGGATGGTGCATCAGAAATTGCCCCATACGTCTCCATATCCAATATCGAGTATCGGCGATCCTGATTAGATATCATATCTCGGGAAGTAAATCGCGCCTAATTTATTTAATTTGTCCCCACGGAAATTTTATCCTTTGTATAATAAAGTTCTTGGGATATGACTAGGGAATGTTCGACAAATTTTACTATTCGAATAATTCGAATAATGGCTAAACACTATTCGAATAAATTCGAATATTTCGAATAATACGAATATTGGTAATAAACTTTAAATACAAGTAATATAATGCGTTTATAATATAAGTACCTGCATATTTAATAATGCTAAAATGTGAAGTGTTTCAAAAATTACTCTATAAAAATCAACGTTTTTTTTAATAAAAAAAATTTTCTTTTATGTTTCAAACTTAAAATACTAAATTGCAATAACTTATTAAAACTATTAACACATGAACGGCTTAGGTCTGGAGCAGACTATGGATTTGGTTCCTAACTAAGGGGTGTCTCCCAAAAATTAAGGACAAGATCCTCTAGGGGAGAGAATTTTTGAGGTTTGTTTTAGAGGTTCGTATTTTCTGGTTGTAAATTGAGTTAAGCTATTGATCGATTTTACATAGATAATCGATTTAAAAAGTCAGACCTACAGTCTGACTCTTTAAATTAAACTATTGGTAGTACAATTTAATGTATAAAGAACACTAATATTACAGAACATATTTTTTTATTATTTATATATCAGTTTGTTTAAGATTGGAGAGAAATATATTTGCAGAGTTGGAACACTGCACAGAAATTGGAATACGCTATAAATAGTGCTCTATTCGAATATAATGCAGCTGAAAAATCTAAACACACGAGTATCGTGCTGTCTTAATGGTCTGCTCCAGACCTAATCGGTATATGTGTATATAAACCGTAGTAATAATAAGTAAACAAGATAAACCGTCAAAATAAAAAACACTCAAAAAAGATTTTAATGTTATGATATCAATAAAAAAACTACATAGTTGGTAAAAAGTGGGTGGAAAATCTTTAAAACAAAAATAACCTTTTTCCATTTTCAAGTTAACCATGTTTTTGATCTCTTTATGTTTTTTTTCTTAACCGCTGAGTCTTATTACAAAAAGGAAATTAGACAACAGTAGATTTAAAAATTGTATCATAGCCTGAAGAATGTGTTGATGATTTTTCTGAAACTAGGCATCAGTAGGTACAGAAGTAGGCATCAGGCATTGTACTGCAAGAACGGAGTGTGTCATGTTACGAACCGTTCAGAAGATGAAGCGACGGTACAAAGAGATTGAAAAACATTTGACAAGGCCGTGCAAGACTGTAATAGTAGACTCAGCGCTCGGCAAGACCGTTAAATTGTTTCCACTTGTTGAAATTTAACACTTAAATGCAGTTAAGTTTAGAAACAACTTCTTCAGACCCGAAGGGACTATGTTACTGGCAGCTCAGTGAAGAAGACATGCTTAAGTAAATCTGAAACCCTAAAGACCGAGACGAAGAGCGAGTGGTCTCACCTCAAGACCAAACTAGCCTACCTACTTTTCAGATAGAGTCCAGTATGCTCAGGCAGAGTACATAATATACAATGGGCTGGTATACCTTCAGGAATCCGCACTGAGTATATGGCCATGACAAATGGACCTCTACCTGGAGAAAGATATGGTCAAGAGAATCTTGAAGATTCTCTTTAATGTCCTCACCTCAACCCGATTAAGTATACCCTGAGAAGAGCTTAGAAGACTAGTCAGAAGCCGCAAATTGTCACCTACAGTTAGTGCTAAAACACGCCCTGATATAAGAATGGGAGAGAATATTGCATAATTCGGCTCCAAAACCTCGTTTTCAGTATGACAAACCTCCTCTAAGCTGTTGTCAGGCTTCAAGGAGTTATCCGCAGTTTTATATAACATGTAAATTTAATTTAATTTAGGCTTTAACACTTATGATTATTTTTTGTTTAAAGATAAAAATAATATACTGATATATAAAATTTATTACTTTTAAAGAAAGCTGATAAATCTTGTTATAATATTTTGTAAAGAATGAAATTTTAAACGATTTGTACTTAGTTTTGCAGGCCAGTGTAATACTGTAATAATCAACTTAACTAGGTATCTTTTATTGTTTTACTCTTTTCGTCCGCCTGTCTCTCTTTCTATCTGCTCTTCTAGCTATATTGCGTCTAGATATCGGTTTTGGTTTGATAAAAAATATAATTTTGTTATATAGTTAAGAACGCTTAACATGTATGGAAAGCCAGCCCGGCTTTCTATACATGTGAAGTGTGTATTGAATATTATGTAGTTTAAAATAAAGGCAAAGTTTTATACATGACTTTTACAAAATCAACCATTTCCAAGTAATCGGGCCTCAAAATTGGTTTCATCCCCCCTCTGTCATTTCTGAACTATGAGGATTAGGAACTTACAATTTTCCATGCTGGTAGATCATGGTAAATTCTCTTTATGAAAGTTATTTTGAACGAAATCGAACATATTAAGAAACTAAAAATCGTATTACGCTTTATTGTAACAGAACCCTCCTTAGACACGTCCTAACACGCTCTTGGTTAAGTTATTTTGACAAGCGTGTGAGCGTGGATTTCTTTCGCTGACGCCTGTAGGAAGTATTCACCTTAAATATTTTTTTATTTAAAAACAGTTTCGTATTCTTTCACAAACAGTGTAGTAAAATCTGTTTTAGGATATTATTTATGACAATAATTATAAATAATAAAAATAATGTGTTAAATAACGAAACTTTTCCGGTTTATGTACAAGTTTATTACTATTATTAACATATTTTTGAAAAATAAATAAAATATTTTTATTATTCGTTTTATTCGAAATATTCGAATATTGAACCCAGTCATATTCGAATAATAAAATCGTCGAATATTCGAATAAAACGAATATTCGAATATTCGAATAATATTCCCTAGATATGACATTGAAATTTGATATTTATGAGTAGAATAGTTGGTTGAGTGTTGTGAGTGTAGATAAATAAGTTTCTATTTGACTGTTTTATATAATTATAATTCTTCAGAGCTTTTTATATATTTTTGAAATGACGACCACCAAACAAGTGATCTAAAAGATTGTAGTCGCTATGAAGGGCTAGAAGGACATCTAGTCAAGATGCATTCAAAAATTTCGACGGCGAAGTTCGAAATCAAAAATGTATGGGATGTGACATAATTACTCGTAAGTCATTGCTAGTGACATGTCGCTTGCGATTACTAATGGTGTCTACAGACACACGAATTTGGTACGGAGCGTACAGCGGATCTGGTACGCTCCGTACCAGATCCGAGCGTGTGTAGTGCAGTCCGGCGAATATATGAAGAAGGCGAAGAGTTCGCCGTTGTCCGCATCGGATCTGGGCCGCTCCGTACCAAATTCGTGCGTGTGTAGAGCAGTCCGGCGGTTAGGCCGTACAACGGTATCAGTGTTGCCAACTTAGGGATGTACCCCCCAAAATTAGGGAAAGTATCTACGGGGGTTTACTAAAGGACAGGATGTTTAGAGTTTACTCCTTATGAATTAATTTGTATGTAATAATAAAAATTATTTTAAAGTGTGTGTATAGCCAGGGATATGAAAATGAGCGAGTGAAATCAGATTAAGACAAGTTAGTTTTATGTTATTCACGCGTAAGTATTTATGTTAAACACATAACCTTTCTTTCTAGCTTATTATCTCTTAGACCTGTCAATGGTATAAGTAATCAGGGGTAAAATTTGGGGAGAAATATTTTTTAAAGTGTTGGTATCACTGCCCGTTATCAATGAATTGCGGGAATCATCGTCGTCGTTTAAAAACCGCACTGTAAATAGAACTCTGTGTTAATGTAATAAAGCATTAAATCGAACACACGAGTGTCGAGCGTTTCACTCCACTGCACCGTACCAAATCCGTGCGTGTGTAGCGACACCGAATTTGGTCTCCGGATATGGTTCGCTGTACGCTTCGTACCAAATTCGTGTGTCTGTAGATAGCATTATATCCTATCCCCCTTACTAATAAACGCTGTATAAGCTTTAAATAGTTATACAGTGTTTTGTTACCGTCACACAAGTGGCGTTTTTAATTCGATAGAAGAAGACAAAACACTGTGTAACTATTCAAAGTTTATACAGCGTTTATTAGTAAGGGGGCATAAATTTTGTTTTCGAACTTCGCCGTCGAAATTATCGAATGCATTTTGACTAAACGCCCTGGGATATCATAATTTAAAGATGTATGCCAATTTACTTCACCTTATTCTTTGATGACAGATTAAGGACCTACTTTCATTTTGTCCATACAATCTGTCAGAATTTATCTATTCTTGTGTACACAAAACAATTTCTAAGGTGGTCATGACTCTTACTACGTATGCTGCGACAGCTTCTAAGAGAAAGGTTACACGCTCATTCTGGCGTCAGTTCAGTCCATCAGTCTCAGACTGACGCCAGAATGATGGCCGGAAAGTACATAATAAAAAAATTATCAGTCCGTCAATCACACGGTTACACGATCATTCTTTCGTCAGTCTGAATCAGACTGATGGACTGAACTGACGGCAGATTGAGCGTGTAACCTTTCTCTAAGATTTTTATATAAATTTATTTTCTACGTTATTAGTTTCTTTTAAAATATTATCGCGTTTGCTGATGTTCATTATATTATTTTGACGACCTCTGTGGCTCAGTTGGTTGAGCGTGTTGGTGCTCAAGCCGGGGCACAGTGGTTCCAATTCCAAAATTCGTGGACATAGACCCCGAAGTCGGAATTTCGACTTGATTTTTTTTTCTGTGATAGAAAACAACATTTTAAACAACTTTTACTTTTGCACAATTCTTCGAAAAACTTATATTTTTCAAGATATAAAATAAATTAAAAAAAAAATGTATGGAGAAAAACACATTTTATTTTTTTTCTTCAACTGCCGTAGTTTGCGGGGTGTTTTGAGGCATAGGCGTATTAGATAAGGTGACAAGGAATATAAAAATAATTTTATTTGGTCTCGCAGAGTGCGGCCGCGCAAGAAAATTAAGTTTAATTTTTTTTTATGAAAACGCTTTTTTTACAAAAAATTAAATGTTTTTCGTAATGTTTTACTTCTTTTTTGTATTTTTACTTTTAATTATATCATGTAAGAGTGAAATATCCTATAAAATACTATAAACAATGGTTTTTGTTGAAAATTTTAATTTTATTTTATTCATTATTTTTACAAAGTTAAGACCTTTTTTAGGAATGATTTGTTACTTGGAGGACTTGTTAGCAGGATTTAAACGTCTGTTTAGTTACAGAAAATGCTATATCATAATAAGAGGGTCTGAAATGTTTTGAGACTCTATAAACATTACTTCTTCTTCTATAACATCATCAACATCATCGTTGTGAAGTAATTGAACTGCTTCAGGGTGTAAATTATGATGGGCTAATATTGGAAATGTGTGGATCGGAGCTAATCAAAAGACCGTGAATAATATCTTCGTTCGTCTGGATCCTTCCTATTTTCCGTGTATGTCCCTCTCTTACTTTTCTGAAATCCTTATTGCGAGCTTCTGATGCTTCTTCTGATAATATACCTAGAAAAGAAATTTAATTTCATTAGAGTAAGCCAAAGAATAACAAATGACTATATTATATTAAATAAAAATGAAGTAATATTGGCTTACCTATGGGTAAAACTGAATAATGTTTGCAAATATCAGCACCATGTATCAGAAGTTTGTGGACGCTTATTGGCATATAATACCAAGGGTAAAGCTGGACGTACTTTTCTGCTGTTTCTCTGCAGTATAATCTGAAGGCCTCAATATTTATCGACTTTCCTGAAGATATGGTTTGTAGAATCACGGAAAATCGGAATATTAAGTTTTCGTCAATTCCTGTGATTCTAGATGACCTTTCATAGTCATCAAAAAATCGCCTTGCAGTGTTTCCATCGTTTGTAGTTCCAAAACCCTGTCAATTGAAGAAAAAAATAGTTAATCATAGGCTTAAATTATAAAAATGAAAGCTAATCAAGTAAAAAAAGCATTCAATTCGCAAATGAGGTAGGTACCTGTTTCACAATATCGATTAGTAATCCGGTTTGCTCACGATATTCTTGTTGTGTACACTCTTTCTTGGCTTTTTTCAATGTCTGGTCTCCAGCACGAGCACTCCATTTCTTAAGTCCATATTATACGATATGTGAAGAAGACACTCCATACACCGAATTCTCATATGGAGTGAGGATAGACCATACTCGTCTTGCCATTCTCTTTCAACTTGGACACACAAAAGTATTGAAGCTCTTCTTCTGTATGAGCATCAACGATAGGATTCGAACGTCTTTTTTTTCTGCTTATTACTTAAGTCTTCGAATGGTTTTCTCATCACAGTTTCAGTAGTCGTGCCAGCTTTTGCATTACAGACATTGGTATTCATTTCAGCATGTGTGAAATCAAAGTCCTCTAAAGTATTCTCACTTGAACCTTCAAATAGCGCCTTCACATCAATCGTGCTGCAAGTAGGCCAAAGAATATCGGTCTAATTATTTCTTTGAGAGCAATTTCAATGTCGAGAGCAAGCGGGGCAGTTTTGACTGTGAAGCAGTTAGTTATATCTCCTATTTGTATTTGAACAAATACCCATCATCATCTATGACCGGGTATACAAACTTTGAACTATCCGGTCATAGTCGATGTTTGTTCAAAATATTTTTATTGCGGGAGTTATTACAAATAGTAGGAATTTCTAAATAGAACGTAATGTGGACCGCTTAGAGTCTAAGCGGTCCACATTACGTTCTATTCTAAGCCTTAGACCAACCTCAACTCCATTTGAGCCCCCAAAGACCCTGCTTGGACCCCCTAGACGTTTAATCCCGCCAACAAATCCTCTAAATAACAAATCATTCCTAAAAAAAGTCTTAACTTTGTAAAAAAAATTAATTAAAATCATTTTTATAGTATTTTATGGGATATTTCCCTCTTAGATGATATAATTAAAAGTACAAATACAAAAAAGAAGTAAAACATTACGAAAAACATTTCATTCTTTGTAAAAAAAGCGCTTTCATAAAAAATAAAAAAAAACTTAATTTTCTTGCGCGGCCGCACTCTGCGAGACCAAATAAAATTATTTTTATATTCCTTGTTACCTTATCTAATACGCCTATGCCTCAAAACACCCCGCAAACTACGGCAGTTGAAGAAAAAAAATAAAATGTGTTTTTCTCCATACAACTTTTTTTAATTTATTTTATATCTTGAAAAATATAAGTTTTTCGAAGAATTGTACAAAAGTAAAAGTTGTTTGAAATATTGTTTTCTATCACAGAAAAAAAAATCAAGTCGAAATTCCGACTTCGGGGTCTATGTCCACGAATTTTGAAATTGGAACCACTGTGCGGGGGTCGCGGGTTCAAATCCCGCCGAAGGAACAAAAAGTTTTTCTGTGTTCCTGGGTGGATGTGTATTAAATATGTGTATAATATAATAAAAATCTTGAATATGTGTATAGTATGAAAGTATTAAATATATTTCCGTTGCCTGGTACCCGTAACACAAGTTCTTCGAGAACTTACCACGGGTTCAGATTGACGTGGTGTGAAGCGTCCTTAGATATTATTATTATTATATTATTATGTCCGCTTATTGAATATTGACTGTATGAAAAATTCTACATACAACCGCGTTGTCTCAGTGTATCCCATTGAAACATTATACTTTTTTGTGGATAAAAACTATCTTACGTATTATTCCAGAGCTCAAACTACTACCTAACCAAATTTCATTAAAATCTACGCGTTCACTAGATTTTGCGTGAACGAGTAACAAACATCTATCTATCCAATAATCCTCACAAACTTTCACATTTATATTAAACGTAGTTAGGATTTTGTATTAAAAAAAAGCTAGTTTTCCCCTGTAAATTGTAATGGTAAAATGTACGTTAAAATTTCCACGTGTAGGTGTACATGTATAATGTTTTTAATCTCAGGGCAGACACCTCGGCACAATGAGGAGACTGGGAAGACAATGGCACGTACAGTACAGTCGTGTGGGGGACAATGGGGTCTCATTGAGCGAGACCGACCGACATTAATGATTTCTGTTTCGCCCATTATATAACCATCGATTTATGTATTGACTCAAAGAATGTATTTAGTTTCTTAGGTCTCTGTACGGAAAGGGTAAAACGGGATCCTCCCCTGTCCGCCCGTCTGTCTGTCCGTCTGTCCGTCTGTCCGTCTGTCACAAGGCTGTATCTCATGAATTGTGACAGTTAGACGGTTGAAATTTCACAGAATATGATATAATATTTCTGTTGCCGCTGTAATTAACAAATACTAAAAAAAAAAACAGAATAAAATAAATATTAAAGGGGGCTCCCATGCACCAAACGTGCATTTTAAATTACAAGATTTAAATTTGATTTATTAACAGCTAACTTTTGCCTGCGGCTATGCTCGCGTAAATACATATTCTACGGAAACACTTTCAGGACAAACAGTAGTCTATGTGTTAAACCAGAGCTTAATCTACTACTATACCAAATTTAATCAACATCCGTTCAGTAGTTTTTACGCGAAAGAGTAACAAACATCCATCTATCCATTCTCAAAAAATTTCACATTGATGATGAAGGATGAGCATTCTTTAATTACTAGCTGTCCCGATACACGTTGTTCTGTCTTAAATATGAATTAAAATGAATAAATAAGTACACCTACTGCTACAGCTACTCCTACAACCTTTTCTAATATTTCTCACCGTTTAAACCGTCCCTGATATTCCACAATTATTTCAAGACCAAAATTAGCTAAACCGGTCCAGCCGTTCTCGAATTTTGAGTCCCGCGGGAACGGGATAAAAAGTATCCTATGTCCTTCTCCTGGTTTTAAGATACTTCCTCGCCAATTTTCAGCCAAATCAGTTTACCCGTTCTTGAGTTATAAAAAGTGTAACTAACACGACTTTCTTAATAAATAGATTTTATTATTGAGAGATAAAATGGGATAAATGGAAATATAAATATGGAATGTTCATTGAACAGAATTCGGGAGTGAATTTGGAAAATTCGCAATTAAAACTCACGGTTCCATACAAATTGCGCGGTAAACAAAAACATTTAAATAATACAAGTTTTTAGTTGAAATTTAACGGCAATTCGATATGCTGCTATCAAACATTGCACTGCGCAACAAAAAGTATAAAACCTCCCATAAACAATGCGGCGGCTGCACTGGATACGGCAAAAAGTCGCGCAGCTATGGCCGATAGTATACTCTTGTGATAAAATCAAACTCTCCAGTACTTGTATATTAATTTTTATTTGCTTTTCTTAACTTCACTCACTACACTTTTATTTTAACACCTTTATTAAACACAATTCAGTACAATTATTCTAGATGGACATCTAGTCCTTGCTGCTGCTCTAAGAAGAATGCCCCTTCCAAAATGGTGATCAATCATTTATAGCTCAAAGACCGGAAAACACGATAATTTAATAATTTATAAAACGCGTTTCCGGTGTATGACAGACCGGAAACACAATCCTCCAAGACAATCATTAGTTAACTTTTAAATTGGCATTCTTCTTAGTCGATTAATTAGAGTTCATGCATAATAATAAAATAAAAATGTAAATGTAAAATAATTTGATTTTCTATAAATAATTAATTAAAATAAATATTGATCAAGAAAATATTAAGTAGTAAAAATCACAACTTATTGTAAATATAGTTATCTAAAATTGCATAAATAAAATTTAAAATGTATCTAAAATCATTACATTCGGCCGTCCTACTACGTGCGATCTCCTGACGCACGTAAATTACATGAATATAATTTGTATATATATTTTTTTTATTACATTTGATAACAAAAACTAAATAATAAATGAACTATAATCAACAGTTCTTATAATTAATATTACAATCATTACATTCGGTCATTATTTGGACTCAGATTTCGTGATGGTTCCCAGTCACTTTTATCGTTTTCACTGTCTGATGAACTGCTACTACTATTTGAAGTTATATTTTTAGTACTGCTTTGATCTGAAGCATTCACATTAATCCATGGTCGTATTCGGTCAATTGCCACTACGCTATCAAATTTATTCTTTCGTTGACTAAAACCGGGTATTTCAATTATTTTGTACCGGTCATTGCCTAAAGCCTTTTCTATCCTAAACGGACCTATGAATTTAGACATTAGTTTAGTACTGTTGCCTTTATTATTAAAATTAGTTCTGGTTATTTTTACTAAGTCTCCTTCCTTATAAACTGGAGCAGGAATTCTATTTTTGTCATAGGTTTCTTTTTGTTTAATTTGACTAGACTGTATATTCGTAGTTGCTTCATCTCTTATTTTTGTAACATTACGACTCGACTCACTATCAATATCTAACATATTTGTTAAACTGTCACGAAATCTGGTTCCAAACAATATTTCTGTTGCTGTTTTTTGAGTGGTGGAGTTAATGGCATTATTAATTCCCCACTGAACTTTGCCTAAATACATATCCCAGTGCCGTTCGTCCTCACCGTCAGCGTATTTTGCAAGTGAATCTAGAATTGTCTTATTATACCTTTCAGCTTGGCCGTTAGCTCTAGGACATGCAACGGCATTTAGTGTATGTTTAATGCCGTGGGATTCACAAAAAATCTTGAAAGCCGTTGAAGTAAACGAGGTACCTCGATCCGACACTATTCTAGAGGGTATTCCGAAGTCATAAAATATGTTTAATAAAATTTTTATAGTAGTTTTAGTCTTTGTGTCTTTAACGGCTCTCACAAATAAATATTTTGTGAATCCATCGACTATCGTGAGAATATAAGCATTGCCATTTTTACTCTTGACAAACGGACCTAAGTGGTCAATATGAATAGTGTGGAATGGGATGCTTATCTTCTCAATTGGATACAATTGGCCGCTTTTACGTAATACATCGTCCTTATTATAAGCACATTTAATACAGGATTTAACATATTTCTGTACAAACTTTCGCAATTTTGGGAACCAGTAGTCAGATTGAATTCTCTCAGTTGTTTTAGAAACACCTAAGTGACCGGCGTCATCGTGATTGGACCTACATATTTGCCAACGCGCAACGCGAGGTACTACTAAGCAAAGTTTTTCGCCTACTCTCCTATATACTCTATTATTCTTAACAACGTAATTTTTCTTTATATCTTTAGTTTCTTCATCAGATTCAGGTTTAAGTATTTTAAATATGCGTGAAATGTCAGGGTCAGTAATTTGCAAACTTAAAAGCCAATTACTAGTTTCAATACTGTACACAGTTACTGCAGAGTCATCAATTACTTCAGGTGATTGCTTCGTATTGCGACTTAACGCGTCTACGTGAGCCATTCGAGTACCTGGGCGATATTCTATACTAAAATTAAATTCACTAATCAAAAGCCACCACCTCGCTATTCGGGGAATGAGATCACGCTTAGTTAGAGTAGTCCTAAGAGCGTTACAATCTGTCACAACCTTGAATTCTAACCCCAATAAATAAACTCTAAATTTCTTTAACGAGCACACGATTGCTAGAGTTTCTAACTCGTAAGAGTGTAAATGGCGTTCTTCAGGAGTGGTCTGTCTACTAAAGTAAGCCACCGGTTTAAGAACCGCAGAACCGGGTTGCCATTGCATCAATATTCCTCCTACGCCCAAAGAGCTTGCATCCGTATGTAACTCGGTTTTAAATTTTGGGTTATATAAAGCAAGAATAGGTCTGTCAATCAGTTTTTCTTTTAAAATATTGAAAGCATTAATTTCGATGTCTGTCCACTTAAAAGAGCTGCCCTTTTTTAATAGGTTTGTTAGAGGCCTAGCGATTTCCCCGAAACTTTTAATGAACTTTCTAAAATATCCTGCTAATCCTAAGAACTGGCGAACTTCATGTATGTTCTGTGGGGCAGGAAATTCCTTAACAGCTAAAATTTTATGTTTATTGGGTCGTATGCCATCAGCGGAAATCTCATACCCCAAATAGTCCAGGGAATTATCAAAGAAATAACACTTGGATAATTTTAATGTAAGCCCATTTAACCGCAACAACTTTAAGATATCATTAAGTCTTTTAAAACCATCCTCTAAAGTAACCGATGGCACAAGAATGTCGTCCAAATAAGCTAAAGCTGTATCATGTCGCTTATCACCAAGCATGGAATTCATGAAACGTTGGAAAACAGCTGGGGCATTTGCAAGTCCAAAGGGCATCCTTTTGAATTCATAGTGCCCATCGGGCGTTACAAATGCTGTTAATGGACGACTTTCTTCCGCCATGGGAACTTGATAATACCCGGAGGCTAAATCTAGAGAGGTGAAAAACTTATTACCACTTAGATTAGTTAGTTGGTCGTCGATAATCGGCAAAGGAAAGCAATCTTTTCTAGTTTTATTATTAAGGGACCTATAATCAACACATAAGCGTTGTTCGCCAGTTTTTTTCTTAACCATAAGAATAGGGCTCGCGTAATTGGAACTAGACTCTTGTATTATATCGTTTTCTAATAATTCGTTAACTATTTCACGGACTTGACTTCTCTCTGAAAATGATAGCCTGTATGGTCTATAAACAACAGGTCTATCATCTAATAAATCTATTTTCATTTCTGTAGAGTTAATACAGCCTATTTCACTGAGATTGAATGCAAAACAGTCGCGGTAATTAAGTAAAAGATTGTGAAGCTTAATTAAATTTTTCTCATCAACATCGGGACCGACTTTAATATCTGTAATCAGTAAGGGCTCTAATTTTGAGTTGTCTTTAGTTATGTTATTAGTCTGGGTAACTTTCTTTTCGATAAAGGGAAACGCTCTAGCTATATGAGATTTTAGTGGTAGTTTCAATGTTTGATTAGACAAATTGGTTATTGCTAAAAAACATTTACCACTATTGACTCTGTAAGCACCTTGCTGTATTTGAAATTCTCTCGTAGGCTCTTTATTACAGTAGCCCTCGACGTAAATATCCCCACTGTATGTCGGGTCAGATGCCACAACTTCAACTAAACCTGACTCTACAATTCTATTTTCATTAACTAATATTAACTTTAAGCAATTTACAGACTGATAATTATCATTAACTTCGGGACTTTGGTAAAATAATAATAAATTATTATCTTTAAGCACAGTTACACAAGGAAGCTCAGTGACATTTTGACCTATTAACATAGGTGATTGCAGGAATTCATCATTAACCACTAGTATTTCTATGCTAGCCTCAACTTCATCTAATTTTAATTCAATATTACTCTTAAAAATAGGAAAAACTTTAGAATTACCAAATCCTTTAATCACAGGTAAATTTGTAAAAATTTTAACTAAACTAAGACTCTTAGCATCAGATTCACGTATAAGACTACATTCACTTCCAAAATCTATAAAAGCAACTAAATTCGTATTGTTAACTTTTACGTTTTTATAAAATTTATCACCGCCTTCATTTGAGGTTAAAATAGTTAAAGTATTTCGGTCTTGATTATTATCAGTCTGTTTGGTTTCAGTTCGTGGGGTCAGTGGTTCAAGTTTGCAGTTTTCACTATTATGACCTACTCTATGACACTTCAAGCATTTTACAAGGGGTTTAGGGCACCTAAAATAAGGGTGTCCCTTTGATCGGCAATTGAAACAAGTAAGAGAGCTGTTATCATTTGAAGTTGACGCAACGTTACTCATTCGATTTGTTGTGATATTGTCGCTACGTTTCCTACTTACGAATGAACCGTTTTCAAAAACAGGACGTTGAGAACTGAGAAAATTCAATAAGTCTTCCGGTTCATCACACGTTAGAGCTTGAGCACTATTCCTAATAGATTTATCTAAAATACCATGAATCACACAATCTACAGCCTTTTTACCTCTAATTTCACATCTATTTAACAAAGTTAATTTATCGTAGAAATATTCACGTAAATTCTCATTATTTCTAGTGGTTCGGGCTAGCATTTCTTCAAGAAGTCGACCATAGTTTTGCTCATTCGGAAACGCCCTTTTTAACTTCGTTTGCCAATCTTGCCAACTAAACACAACACTTGGAAGAGCTTCAAACCATCTCTTTGCCAAGCCAGAAAGTTTTTGTAGAGCAAAATGCACAGTCTGCTTCTCATCCCATCCGTATATTATAGTACATTCATTAACTTTCCTAATCCAGCTATCTATACTTTGAGATTTACTAGCCGGATCAAATTCCGGTATCACATTGTTATAATGACTGTTATTAAAATTTTGTGACTTGTTTTTATTCTCTTGTAAGGAATTAAATAAATCTAGTACCTCTTTTGTAGACCAGCTGTCAGTTTCCCTTCGTCTGACCGTCTTTCGTCGTCGTGAAGTATTATTCGACGAGTCACTACTAGTCGAGGACAGGCTACATGACCGTCTGCGTCTCCTCTTTGATTTTTTTTTAGACCGCTTTATTTTATCGGTCTTTCTTCCAGAAAAACGCTGTTTCTGATTACCTAACCTCGGAGGTTCATCCTCAGGAGTCATTGCTTCGTCAGAGTTCATACCCTCAAAATAAAAATAAAATAATATTAGTTTCATATCATTATACTTAAATAAAATATCAAAGGATTAATTGAACTGATAAAAAAAAAACAAAATCTCTATTTATTTGACTTAATAATTATGTCAAATAAAAAGAGATGCCAATTATTGGCATCGATAAAAATAGAAACACTTGGCTAAATAGGTAAAAATGACCTCTATAATAACAAACACACTTGACAGACTACACCAAATCATTCTGTATTATACTAATAGGCTGGAGCACACTTGGCTCGGTAGGTACACATGACCTCTAATAAAAGCACACTTGGCCTTTTACCCAAATCAACCCATATCGTAATAAGCTGGAGCGCACTTGGCTCGGCAGGTACACATGACCTCTAATAAAAAGCACGCTTGTCCTTTTACACCAAATCATCCCATAAGCTGGAGCACACTTGGCTCGGTAAGGTACACATGACCGCTAATAAAAAGCACACTTGGCTTGATAGTTATTATAAATAGCTAGTAACTTTATCAAAAACTTTTAAATCAATTTAATCGATACTAAAATTCTTGTTTTAAAACTCAAAAATTTCATAATGTAAAATACTTAGATTCATGATTTAAAATTAATTTACACATTTTGTACATACCTTAACTTGGGTTCTTATCCCGCTTCTGAATTGTGATAAAATCAAACTCTCCAGTACTTGTATATTAATTTTTATTTGCTTTTCTTAACTTCACTCACTACACTTTTATTTTAACACCTTTATTAAACACAATTCAGTACAATTATTCTAGATGGACATCTAGTCCTTGCTGCTGCTCTAAGAAGAATGCCCCTTCCAAAATGGTGATCAATCATTTATAGCTCAAAGACCGGAAAACACGATAATTTAATAATTTATAAAACGCGTTTCCGGTGTATGACAGACCGGAAACACAATCCTCCAAGACAATCATTAGTTAACTTTTAAATTGGCATTCTTCTTAGTCGATTAATTAGAGTTCATGCATAATAATAAAATAAAAATGTAAATGTAAAATAATTTGATTTTCTATAAATAATTAATTAAAATAAATATTGATCAAGAAAATATTAAGTAGTAAAAATCACAACTTATTGTAAATATAGTTATCTAAAATTGCATAAATAAAATTTAAAATGTATCTAAAATCATTACACTCTGATGATTACTGAAGCAACAGTTGGTCGGGATGAGACCAATAGAAATGTTTGTGGGGCTTTGTGTTGTGTGGAAAATATTATTCCAAAGTTTTTATTATCCTACTATTCTACTAATATTATAAATGTGAAAGTTTGCATGCATGGATGGATGGATAGATAGATGGATGTTTGTTAATCTTTCACGCAAAATATACTGAACGGATTTCGATGAATTTCGGTGTGGTAGTAGTTTAGGCCCTGGATTAAAACATAGACTACTTTTTATCTCGAAAAATTTGTTTTCCCGTGGGATACCCAATACTATATTTATGCGAGTGAAGCCGCGGGAAAAAGCTAGTTAATTAATAATACGCTTCTATTTTAAGGGTTCCTTACCTCAAAAAGAAAAAATTAATCCGTTTTAAGATCATTTTGTTGTCCATACGTCCATCTGTCCAGGCAACGCGTGGAGTTTAAATTAAATCTGTAAACTTAGGTCTTCAATACCTTGAAACTTTGAAAAAAAAGACGTCTAAAAAAGAAATCGGCCATTTTTCCCAAAAAACGTATAATTATTTTGACATTCTCAAGGAAATCAAAATTCATAGGGCCCTACTAGGGTAGGTAATTAATCTATATTCTATACGTCTATAATAGGTTATAGACGTATAGAATATAGATTAATTATTCAGTATGTATTTATTATAATAGTTGTATAAATTATAAAATTAAGTAGATAATTTAAAATTATGATAATGTAAACATCACGCCAAGCAGGTTGTTATTTTATGTATGTAAATTGTGAATTCAGATCGTCAGTACCAATTTTGGTATTTAAAAACGTTATGGTCGTGAATTACATAATATTATTAATGTTACTCGAGCTATGAGTTTAAAAAAATTGTAACATTTTTCACTTTTATAATATCCCTGGGTAGTTGTAAAAAAAGCCGTATCCAATTGAATTAGCTTAGCCCCCTCGATGGTACCTAATACACGAACGCTGATTCCATTTGCAATTGTATTAAATGGCTTTGTTTCTTTTATTTCTATTTTCTGTCTCGCTCGCTTTATGTTTTTGATTTTCTATCTCGTTTCGTGCTTAATAGCTTCGTGCTCGTTAGCTTAATTCGTTCCAGTTAATCTGACAGTCGTTAGTATTTTAGTTCGAACGGAATCCTATTTGGCAAACCAATTTTTTTATCCTGAACCATGATGATAGCACATCGGACTCAGTGCCAATTCGTGTACTACTTCTCTTACGTCAGAAATTAATCGATCTACAGTCTAAGATTAATTCTATCTTGGATTGGTGCCTATTGCTAGACGTAATTATCTAAGTTGTAGTGTATCCAGTTAAATGGCCCCACTTTTGAGATTTTTGGGGCCATTTTGACATTTGAAGTATGGTGAAAACCAAGATGGCGTAACTTTTTACTGTATGAAAATTTGTTCTGTCTGTCTGTTCTGTCAAATTTACGTCATAGCTTATCTTGAGTTTTGAATATTATACTAAAAACCAGGAGAGAGATAAATTTGTGGAGCCTATTATTTATTAATTACCTCTAAATGCTGTCAAACTGAGAATAATTATAAATTTAAACAGCCTAAATGTTCATACGATACGTGACATTCGAAACTAAGAAGTAATTTCACTCGGTCGGATTACCATCTAGCGTCTGTAGCCCAAACAGGAACAATCGACGACGTATTCGTAACTTTATCGAATGTCAATTGTATAGGCGCTGGCCCAAAGATATATAGAGCTAGCGCCCACCGTCGAAAAAGGAGCTCATCGAGAACAAGCATTGGACCACTGCAGATCGCTAGGGGCCTTAAAGCTTGATATAAAACCGCCGGTCTGGCGGTCCTAAACCTGGCAGATTTTTTTTTATTGACCAAAATGTGTGAAGATTTTTTGAGTAAAAAAAGCTCATAAGGAACAAGAAAACTGTTGTTATACACGGCTGCGCGACAACTAGAAACCGATAAAAATGCAAGTCTGGCAGTCCTACTCTTGACCAGTTTCCAGCCAGACCGCCCTGAACGTGTAAGAATTTTGAGTAAAAATAGCTCATAGAGAACAAGGTCAAGTTATATGTCAATCTGTTCGTCTCCTAATCCTCTTTCGAAAATCGTCGGTCTGGCATGTTCAAACCTGGCCAAAACTCAGCCAGACCGGGATGAAGTTACCTCCTGTGATACTTACAAATAGGTAAATCATGAGTAATTTGCACTTAATGAAGCGTGATTTTGATAGATTTGTATGTATTCTTTCCGAATTTAAAATTTGCTACCCGATATTGCTACCACTCGATCCGCCATCTTACAAAAATGGCGATACCTTTCAATATTTTGGCTATATCTCTTTACAGACAAACTTTACGATAAAAATATGTTCCACTAATATGAACTATATATAATTTTCTACAATTTACTTTATGAGCATTTTTGTGTCAAATTGATAGTTTTAGCGCTGCAGAGTCTTAGAAGGCAATTTTATTTGTGTTGTTGACATTTTTTGTAATCAACTATATTCTACTGTTTATGTCCTTTTAGATGATATTTATATCGAGAAGTTTGTAAATAATTATAAAGACCGCCAATTTATGAAGGCAGCCATTTTGAATTAACAATAATATTGAATATACCAAATGTTTGTGTCAATAAAACCAAAAGTATATATACTTAATGTCAGATCAGAATATCAAAGATAAAGGGGTCAAACTTCTATTCGAAAGTTGACTGCTTACAAAACTGAAAGTTTTGCAAACTTTGGAACTTTGTTTATTATAAAATTGATTTTATTAGACTAAAATATAAAAATAAAGCATCACACAAATTTATTTTTTTAATAATCGCTGTACGGAAATTATTTTTCACTAATATTAATTTTACTTATTATAAGATATTAGTTTAGTATACTTTTAGTTTTATTGCTACTAAAATTTGGTATATTTAAAACGATTGTGAATTCGAAATGGCCGCCGTCCTAAATTGGCGGTCTTTATAATTATTTATAAACTTCGCGATATGGGTATCATCTAAAAGGGCATAAAAAGTAAAATATACTGAATTATAAAAAATATCACTAACATAAATAAAATTTCACTCTAAGTCTCTGCAGCGTTAAAACTATCAATTTGACACAAAAATGCTCATAAAATAAATTGTAGAAAATCGTATATAGTTCATATTCGTGGAACATATTTTTATCGTAAAGTACGCCTGTAAAGAGATATAGCCAAAATATTGAAAGTTATCGCCATTTTTTCAAGATGGCGGATCCAGTGGTAGCAATATGGGGTAGCAAATATTAAATTCGGAAAGAATACATACAAATCTATCAAAATCACGCTTCATTAAGTGCAAATTACTCATGATTTATTTAAGGCCCCTAGCGATCTGCAGTGGTCCAATGCTTGTTCTCGATGAGCTCCTTTTTCGACGGTGGGCGCTAGCTCTAATACTCAAAGCGCTGGCCGCTGTCATAATTTTCATACAATTCTGTTTCGATAACGTTACGGATATGTAGTTGTCAATTGTTCCTGCTAACCCCACCCCAGCGATTCGGGAGTTGTCAACCGTCGCGTGGGTACGTTCCCATTTCCTATAGTTTCTACATCAACAAATACAATATGTATTTTATACACATAATTATTGGATTTTTTCTCACTCACAACCTCTAAGCCCTAAGTATTTAGCCCTTTGATGTCATCCAATATGATTGAAAGTGAACATATTAGCAAGCATTTCGTTGCTGTAGACTGGTTAAATTATTTATTAACACTTTTTTATTCAAGTCTATGACAAATTTAAATTTGATCCAAAGGATGCGAGCCCCTAAATTGTTTACTTTTTTATTTTTTCACCTCGGCTATAGTTAGCTTAAGTCTTACCAAGATTGAGTTACTTTAGGAATGCGTTCCTATTATTATTTACTATACAATATTATGTGACATCGTAAGTAGGTGGTAAACTGTTAGGTTAAACTAAACAACTTTGTTTCTTAATATTTACCGCTTACCCATAGTAAGTATCTAATAAAAACATAGCTTTTAGAGTTCCGTAGCTCACGCCCTGGAACCCTTATGGTGTAGTCATATCTGTCCGACCGTCCGTCGGTCCATTTTCGGCTTACCTTCCAAACGTTTAGTGCTACAAAGATGAAACTTTGCATGGATATGTATATTTACCACGGCGACAAAGTGCTAAAACTAAATCACAAAAAATATTTTTTGGGATACCTCCCAAAAGTGAAGTTTTTCTCGCGTCAACCTCAATATAGTGTGGTATATCTAATGAAAGGTCATAGGTACTAAAAAAATCGAGAGGTTCGAAAAGGGCGTCCTCCCCTTCTAAAACATATACGGCTAGTTCGAAAAATCTGGAAGAAATCAAGAGTTAGTTCAGGAGTTATAGATACGTAATTTCTGTGGCCCTAGTGAAAAGAGGTTTAAGTCTAAAATTACAAGTTTACAGGAGAGGCAAAAAACACTCAGCGCGCAGAAATTTCGTGTTTGTCCTCGTGTAGCTTCTTTAAACTGCTAGCTAAATAATACATGTGATATTTTTGTAGGTAAACAGAGTATGCTCTTTATTATTATTAAGTTGGTTTTTCTGTAAATTTAATATTTTTTAAGATAATGACTTATACCCACGAAAAAATAAATTCCTCAAGGGTATAAAATAACTTATACCCTTTATCACATAAGTAAATTGTGAATTCTGTTATGTGAAAAGGAATACGCATTTGCAATAACTTTTATGATAAGTAAGTAATTAAAAGAGATATTTAATGGCTCACTTAATAAAAAGTATGTGTTTGACTGTGTACTTTAATTCGACTCAAAAAAAAAAAGTCAAAATTATGAAAAAAATATATCTTAGCGTCTTTTTCACAAAGATTTTATACGTGGCATGTGGTATATCTAGACTTATATGAACTACTTTGTGCAACTTATATCCATTATTTTAACAAAAATAAAACGAAAAGAATACAAAATTAATATATTTTTTTATTTTTGTACAAAATAAGAGTTAAGATAACGTAGCTAAGTAACAATATCTTTTGTAGTACAATACAAAAATAATTTGAGAGAAACTCACATTTCTCTCAACTAAAAATAAAATCAATGTTATGTAGATTCACACTCACAAAATCATAAATTGAGTCGAAAACATCAGAAAAAATGCTCCTGAAAATTTAAGTACTTATCTATAACCGCTTAGTATAGAAACGATCCGTGTAATTAGGATAATGTTTGAAATTATGAAAAAGCTAAATAAACTTTTTACTTGAGTTATAACAGTCATATTTGACTGTTGTAACTTTAAAAGTCAAACATGACAACAAAATATTGTTAATATTGTTGTTAACAAAATAAAAATTAAGGAAATCTCATCTGAACAGTCATCATTAAGAAGAGGATGCTGATCATCGTTATCATCACTTATTAGATTAGTATAAAAAGATCTGACACTGGGGCTTATTAATGGGAGAAGACTAAATAAGTCTCGCTTTTTCTCATTATAAATTGCAATCGGCCCATCGTAAGACTTGGGTATAAATTTAGTTTCAAAGATACTTGGGAGCGGTGATTTTCCGCGTTTTCTTTGCAAATTTACTATATACCATTCATCTTTGCCATGTATTTTGTAATGGAATTGAGGAAATTCTCCTTTTTTATATTTAAAAGCTGCACACTCAGATAAGTTGAACTTCTTTTTATTTTCATCCATTTTCCTTTGTTGGAGTGGCCCTTTTAAATAACTCGCAAAATCTAGAAATAATTTTGAATGCATTTCTATAACAGTAAATGGTTTCTATAACAGTAAATGGTTATGTCATGGGATACTCATCCCAACTTACCTGTCCGGTAGTTGTGGTATAGTATACGGGTACGCGACCCCGGCTTCCCTAGCTATTACTGTCCTATCCCGTGCCCTCCTGGGCGGTAATATCCTACATTTCCTATTTCCCACTCTAACTTACCAATCTTCCTTTCCACACCACCTATCCTTCCCCTTCCCTATTCCTACCCTCTCCGCCAATCCGTGGAAACGCAATGGATAATCATATGAATAATTTAATTATCCAAAATGGCGGCGATGTGGTTCGCCACCCATCACGTCTCGTTTCTCGCGGGGGCGAAAAGTGGCCCATGGAGAGCCGCTTCGCTACGTTGAATGTAAGAGGAGGAATGGATGGTGAGAATGCAAGTGGAAGAAGCGAAACAAGTATGTAAGGATCGTAGCAAGTGGAAAGAAGTGGGCTCTGCCTATCCCTACGGGAAAGAGGCGGTATCTGCCTACCCCTGTGGGAAAGAGGCGTGATTATATGTATGTATGTATGTATGTAAATGGTTTCTTCTTACTGCATGTTCGGACAAGTTGATAGGAACCAATCCCGCGGATGATGAATGTCCATTTGAGTTTTTTTCTTGGCCTTTCAATTAATGCATGATCCACGTCACAATCCATGTGGGTATGATCTGGTACTAAAAAATTATGCGTTATGGTTTCCACATTTGTATTATTATGCATAGCTAACAGGAACATACAATATACATACAACGTGAATATTTTTATTTTGACCAGAACGCAAAGAAAACGCGGAAAATCACCGCTTCCAAGTATTTTTGAAACTAAATTTATACCCAAGTCTTACGATGGGCCGATTGCAATTTCTAATGAGAAAAAGCGGGACTTAGTCTTCTCCCATTAATAAACCCCAGTGTCAGATCTTTTTATACTAATCTAATAAGTGATGATAACGATGATCAGCATCCTCTTCTTAATGATGACTGTTCAGATGAGATTTCCTAATATTTTTATTTTGTTAACAACAATATTAACAATATTTTGTTGTCATATTTGACTTTTAAAGTTACAACAGTCAAATATGACTGTTATAACTTAAGTAAAAAGTTTATTTGGCTTTTTCATAATTTCAAACTGAAGGGGCGCGGGCGCAATGCGCTCTCCACACACCCGCACCAGTCCCCCGCATCGACGATTTATATCGTTTTACACGTAAAATGAATACCATTCGTAGGATACAACTAGAGTAGTACTACATTACATTTATTGATTTCACAATAGCGTATTGTGAATACTGATCTAAACTGAGTTATACTAGACTTTTGTCATTTATTTTGGTGAAAACAGATTGATGTCCAGTAACATCATTACTCACTAAGTCATTTTTAAGGACCAACTCTTGTTGTATTGGTAAACACCAATTTTATAAAAAGGAAGGTAGTTTATGTTAATTTAGATTAAAAAACACAAGATATTTTTTTTATTTTTCAGTTTAAAACAATACAGATGTACTTGGATCCGACTTTTGTAGTTTTTTTCGTGTTAGTTAGACCCATATACACCAAGAAACTTTGTTGTTTTTAAAGATAGCTCAGATCCGTTTACACCAATCGATAGAGCATATATTTCTCATCATTTTGGTATAAGAAACTCATTTTCGACAAAATCGGACTTGTACCCCTTTTCACTAGGGCCACAGATTTGTAAAATGCGCCTATTTGGGAAACTTCTTACAAAAATAAATAAACGTGTAAAATATTAGTTTAATGGTACGGGACCCTACGTGCGCGAGAGTGGCTTGCACTTGGCCGGTTTTATCTTATATAGAGCTACAGCGCTCAGTAGTATTCCCTAAAGACCTAGCTAGTTGTAACATGTGGTTTATGAAGATGGACGACCAGCTGTTAACTAGCCAGTTAATTGGTCGTAAAGTGTAACACGATGAAGAACCTTGTTACTGTCTTATGGAGCTAAGATTTACAACAATTCACAGTACAACTGAGTTCTTAATGCCTTTCAGGAATCGTTTATCATTTTCATAATGATGAATGCCGAAAGATAGGAACGTGATTGTACTGTTCACTTATGTATGTTGTTCTTACACTCGCTTTCACGTTTCATCAAAATTACGCCGAAACTAAAAGTATTAGCACATGTGACACGCTCGAATTTGTTTCGAACGGACCACAAACTCGGTTCGAATGAGCTACCAGTTTAGTTACTAGGTACCAGGGCTAAGACGATCTACGTCTTGATAGATTGGTTGATCTAAAGAATGGTCAGGGTTCTCCTCAATGAAGCTCTAACTCTAGTAGAATTATACACAACTTTCTCTGTTGGTAAAATAAATAGGGTGGTTCTCTACCTTTAAAATCCGCCATAAACTATCTAGATATTATTTTTGCTTTCTATTTTGAAAACATTACCATTTTTCTATCAACACAGACACAAGTAATAACTCAAACCTATCAAGTGAATAATCAGGCCTATCCAATTTGTATTTAATAATATATTTTTATACAAAGGCCTGTACAAAGCGTATCTGAGACGGTCAAACGGTTTGATTCAAATTCGTATTTTAGTTCGACTCAAACCGTTTTGTTACAGCTAACAAACAGCTAGTTGAAAGAAAGACTTTTAAAATATTTACGGGTTTGAAGCTCGTTTGATGAAATTACATGTTTTTTGTTATGTTTGACGCGTTTGACAGAACTTACTTCCTTAAAATGTGTATCCAAGGAATTTGTAAGTAGTTGTTTTACTGACAAATTCCTTGTGTGTATCAAACACGTAAGGTGAGTCAAACTGTTTGACCGTCTCCGTGACGCTTAAGAGAGTATTCGTTATCTGTATGACGGATGGTGGACGGGGCGGCACGCGACTTCGCGGACTGTATTTCACAATGGATTATGTCTTGAGGATTTTAATTTCATTTACATTTTTAGTGATAACAGTCGAGACAGCCTGATATATTTATGTTTGACTAGATGTTTCCAGCGACTTCGTGTCCGCAAAAGTTAATTTCGTAGAAACCGTACATTTCTCCGCGATAAAAAGTATCCTATGTCCTTCCCCGTGGCCTACTCTATACCTGTGCCAAATTTCATCAAAATCAGTCCAGTAGTTTCGGAGCTTATTCAATGCAAACAAACAAACTTTTCCTCTTTATTATATTAGTATAGACTATAGATAGATCTATTCTTAGGTCTATAATACGATTTAATCTAGTAGAGATTGATGTGACTACGACTGAATGGCGCGGGCGCTGACTTACAACGGTGTTCACGACAATTTTGACATTGTCTGGTTTTACAACATACATATTACACATTATACGACGTCAACACATTGCACATAGCTTAGGCCCGGGTGCTGATCAGCAGTGGGCTAGCGTGGTTAACTATGGCCTAAGGGTGGTATTACAGTTATAAAATATCTGCATCCTAGGGTCTATATATTAACATAATAAAGAGGAAATAGTTTGTATGTTTGCATTGTATAGCCTCCGAAACTACTAGTCCAATTTGATGAAATTTGGCACAGATATATAATAGAGTACGGGGAAGGACATAGGCTACTTTTTTGCGGCAAAATGAACGATTCCTTCGAGATTTCCTTTTGCGCGCACGAAGTCGCGGGAAACATTTAGTACTTTATAAAAGGCAAAGCTGATTGACTGATGTATCAACGCGCAGGTCTAAGCACAATTTGAGATTTTGCACACGTATTTCTCATATGACGTAGGTATCTACTGAGGAAGGATTTTTCGAAATTCAACCCCCAAGGGGGTAAAACAGAATTTAAGTTTGTATGATTTTTTTTATTCCTTGGACATATTTGCATGAAACTTCGTATGAGTTAAGTACGAAAAAAATAATGATTACATATTTCAGCGTTATCCAAAATTCAGCCCCCATGTGGGTAAAATAGTCGATAAAAGTTTAAAACCTAATTTCACGCGGGCGAAGCTGCGGGAAATTAATGCTAGTAATTGATAAAATATCGGTTAATTCCTGTAAATTTGATAAAGTTGTTAAAATTCGATAAAAATAGTATATAAGTGATTTAGACCAATACATTTTATAAGACGTACAACCCATCGCAACCTAATCAATTGCATTGAGGAGATCCGAGCACCAGTTGTGGGAACATTACCCGATGCAGGCCTGATGTAAGGATCGAAAAAAATCTATTTTAAAATAATGGTCCCCGGTAATATCGTCTACTTCAAATAATGACTGTTAGATTTGGTGATAAATTTACTCGTGACGGAATGGAATAAAGATTCGACAGACTATAGTCAAATTTTGATACAGTGCCAAAGTTATACCACTAAATCCTTACCAAACGTATTTTATGGCAGGAATTCTAGTATACTCTACGTAGGGGTGTGCCGTGTGGAGCATTCGATCATAAAAGGATCTGCCAATATGGTATTGATCTTAAGGTATGTTTCGTAATCTCTATTATGTGTCATAAGCTTATTTTTATGTTTCATTTAGACTGTCGCTTGGTATAAAGAAAAAAAGTGACAATATTATAGACGATTGTGCACCAGGGCATTCATCTATTATTGGTAAATAATTACTAGTTATCTGCCAATATCGTATTGGTCTTTATTGATAATAATTAATTACTAGCTTGAGAGTTAATATAATAAGCCCAAAGTATTATGTTATAATTTTTTATCTAATGACTATCAACGTCGTAAAAATTCATTTAAAAAATAATATTCATGTAAAAGGTAATAATATCCTATTACTATTATAAATGTGAAAGTTTGTGGTGATGGATGTATGGATGCATGTATGGATGGATGGATTTTTATGAAAATTAGTAATAGTTTTTTGAAAGAAAAAAAACCATTTTTCCATATTTTTGCTAAAAGGTGGCCCCGTGCGAGTTTCTTACGCCGGTTCTTCTCGCCGGGCTAGTTTCCGAACCGGTGGTAGGCGTCATGTTGCACAATTTTATATGTGTTATATTATATTATAATTTATAGCCTATATGGAAATAAAAATTTTGAGTTTGAGTATTTTAAACTCTGGATAAGTAGATGGGCTACTTTTATTGTATTTACGCAGGCCGAGTCGTGATCAAAGACTTGTGGTCTTATAAAATGATTTTCATTATATCTGATAATAATTATTTATTTGTTACTACTCACTAAGGATGTTACCAAAAAGCTTTCCGCGCACACTTCTGCTTTTAAAGGAAGGTTCATCTTCGTAGCTTAGGACTTCGCAACCTGCTTCTGAACCGCAGCTTACTTAACATATCAAAGTCTAGAAAAAATATTTTAAGCAATAGACTCAAGATCTGAAGAAGTTAATAAAACTGTTTAGTAGTGCTCTCGGAGCGCCTGGGCGGGCGTCAGTGTGTAGCGAGACGCCGTAACGGGCGGCGGGCGGTAGAGCCTTCAGGCTGTACGCGAGTGCACGTGTTGGCTACTCTCGATCGTGTATGGACTTGTTTATTTAGGTAAGTATCGAGATGACGTGGTGCCACTGATATGTAAAAATAATCACTGTCAAAAGTTGGGTGCAAAATTACATTGCAGCACTTTTTAGCGATAACACTAATAGAAAGAAAAGTTACAAACAATTATTGTTATTGTGTGCAATAAAAAGTGCATAAAATGTTATAAATTGCATAAGAGTAATATTTATTAATTAAGTTTAATAAGTTAGATAGGAAGATTAGTGTGAGACACTACAAAGTAAGGAAAAGTTTCGATCACTATACCTATTTTGTGGTATTTTTTATTGTCAACATTTAGAGAAACATTAATAATAATAACTGCCCACCGATCTCGGTGACGGTGTCCGCTTTAATTGAAACCAGGCCAGTTACGCAAGAGTAATTTTATAGTGCCCAAGTGTGTGCGCAGTACAGAAGAGCACTCTATGTTCCTTTACTCTCGTAATCCAGTGGGACGGATAACTGACATGACTGACGAGAGACGAGGCGCAGGTCCGACTTTTTACATGCCCATCCGACGCAGACTTGTCAGACAATCAGGTGATCAGCCTGTATTGTCTTAACCAAACTTGGAAATAACATTTTTTGTTGTTCCAATGCGGGAATCGAACCCGACCTCCGAGTCGATAGCCATATGCTCTAACCACTAGACCACGGAGGCTGTTAGTACCTACAGGACTACATTTTTATATACATTTTAATAACTAGAGTCTAGAGATCGCTCTGTGATCTATATTCGCCCATAATAAGTCATACAATTTTTAAAAGTTATTTTACCTCTTAGGTAGAAAAAGAAACCAGCCCAGTGCGAGTCGGACTCGGACCGAGGATTCCGTACAAATTTGTAATAAAAAATAATGGTTCACGGTTTGTACATAAGGTTTATGTTTATGAAATTAAATGTTTTTTTTATATTTGAGTAGATTGAATGAAAGGTAAATTGCGGTTTACGATTTATTACCTATTAAAAAAACTGCTTACTAGATCTCGTTCAAACCAATTTTCGGTGGAAGGTTGCATGGTAATGTACATTATAATTTTTCTTAGTCTTATCTTTCTCTTATTTTAGAAGTTACACATTTTACCACTTCGAAAGTGCCTCTCGCGCAAACTATCAGTTTAGGAGAAAAATGATATTAGAAACCTCAATATCATATTTAAAGACCTATCCATAGACACTATGGGTTAAATGAAAAAAAAATTGAGTTTCAGTGCTAAGTATGGGGAACCCCCAAAATTTATAGTTTTTTTTTGCTATTTTTGTGTGAAAATTTTAATGCGGTTAAGTGCAGACAGACAGATAGACAGACAGACAGACATGACGAATCCATAAGTTTCGTTTTCGTTTTTTGCCATTTGGCTACGGAACCCTAAAAAAGGTAAATACTTTGACAGATTGATTAACTGCAACGTGTAACAAAATTGTATCTATCAAAAGCACGGTGGTGTGGGTTGATAGTCTGAGGTAGTTAATGTTGTTGCTATTTTTATTAATTTTAAGTATTTCTGAGCATAAAAAATACTAGATGTTGCTCGCGACTTCGTGCGCTAGAAGTTAATTTCGCAGAAACCGTACATTTTTTTCGCAATAAAAAGTAGCCTATATCCTTTCTCGTGGTCTACTCTTCATCTGTGCCAAATTTCATAAAAATCGGTCCAGTAGTTTTGGAGCTTATTCAATCCAAACAAACAAACTTTTCCTTATTATATTAGTATAGATTAACCTTCTGTACTCCATCCCCCACACAAACTTTAATTATCAAATATCGTACTCCTCCATTCGTACAATTCTAGTAAAATTAGTAATACTAACTTTGACGTTATGATGATTATCTTGACTGACTGAAACATTTTTACTAGAGATATCATAATTATTTTAACAAAAAAGTTTTCTGTAATCCTATAATATGTGATAATATGTGTAAAAGTATTAAATATATTTCCGTTGTCTGGTACCTGTAACACAAGTTCTTCGAGAACTTACCACGGGACCAGATTGACGTGGTGTGAAAGCGTCCATAGATATTATGTTATTATTATTACTATAAATATATTTATTTCTAATAATATAATCACTAGTATTAAATGTAACAAATGACGTTTGTTAGTGATAATTGTCTGTTATAGATTGATATAAAATGTATAAGTGACATAAAATTAATTACCTGCTATTATGATTTACGTAAACTGTTATTACAGCTAGAATTATTAATCCCCCAATAATTACAAACACGTGGAACTTAGTCTGCCTTTCCTTTAAGTATAACTTATAATTATGATTATAAAGTATAAAACGACATAATATACCCTAGCCACGAGTACGCCGGGACATGTCTGAGGAGAGTTTCGTTATAACGCGCAATAGGTTTTCTTTAAATTACTTCAAAAGATATTGTCCGATTTCATTCAATATATTTTTCATAAAGATCATTTTTTAGCATGATCTATCACCATGAAAACGTACAAGTTTCTACCACTTATGCCAACTACTAAATGCCAATAAAATCTTTACAAATTGGTTCTACCACCCGTAAACAATACTGCGGTTAAGCAGTGTGCAAAAGAACATGGTATTTCCTATACAAAAACAATAGCTATTAGCTCCGTATCCGAGAGTATACTGTGCGTTTGTCAAAATAAATGCACGTTGCACGGATAAAGTAGCCTTTTCTCAGAAGAACAAAGTCGTATGTTATACTTAGAATAGTTAGAACAGTATCGTTACTAATCATTGATAAATAATGATAAGTATTGTTACTAAGACCTTAAGGGCCCCGCGGACCGTCGAAATCACATACAAGCGTAGTTTGTTTTAATTTTAAAACGGTACAACCAAACTTTACATAATTCAATGCATCATATCTACTCTTATAATTAGGTTTGGTTAGAAAATTTTAACCAAATATTACCGTTTTAAAATTAAAACAAACTACACTTGTATGGGATTTCGACGCTCCGTGTAGGGTTACCAGGGGTTGAAATCGAAAAGTCGATTGCAAGTGTTGAAAAATCCTGATTTCTGTTAAAGAGTCCGGTCTTTTTCGTAACAGTGACGAAACGTGACACAGTGATGTGTGACAATCAATACTGTACCATCTGACTGTACCATATTAGTGAAAATAAAGATTTGCTATTCTATTCTATTCTATCTCTCGAATGAAATCCATGCGGTGTCCGGTCTCTATCCTTAAGGCTGCGCTAGTCGCTTTTCTCTCCATACAAACGCTGTTGGTGATTTACTCCAAAGTCAAACATTGTAGACCCAAATTCTAGCGTAATATCGGTTTTTATGACACTTATCTAGGTCGGTATTTGCTTATATTTCTGAAATTCAAATTAGTGTAGAAGTTAATAGCCTCCAAACATCGCATTTTTAGCGCAACTTTGAACGTAAATAAAAATTAAACGAAGAATGATAATAAAAAATCAAGCAAATATCGACACAGTTCGATTATTCAGCAATTGAGATAATTTTACTTCAGACAAAAATATTATATATTTTTTTCATAAAACACCAACAGCCGAGTGTCGATTTGAGTAATTTGAAGACGCCTTTTTTAAAATACTTTACACAGCTGCATAAATGTGTGTAGTATAGCTTCTCTTATAAGTATAGATTACTATTTTATGGATATATCCTTTTTTCTCCCAATATTAGGTAAAATAACAAGCATTTTCCCCGCGCGCAGCACTGAGTTCGAGCCGTTGAATAGCGCACTCTTAAATCCGGTCTAGACCCGATTTAGCCGGTTAGATGGTAGCCCTATCTCCGTGGGACCCTTAAGTCTTTAAGCGCGTGCCTACAATTACCAGATACAGTCTGTTTTGAGGTTAAATAATTATAGTAAATTATCTAAACATAAATTTAATTATCAGTCCTAATTCGAAACAGTGCGCTCAATTTTAAAATAGGTAGAGTAGGTATAATATAGTGAATACGATGGATTACTTAATGTCGCGTACTAAATGTGATGTTTATTGGATTCTTGTGGAAAAGTTATAAAGTGACGTGATATATTATAATAATTATAGTTAAGTAAAGTTATTGATTGTAAATCACCTACGGACTATACGCTGACAAGTATTTAATAAAGTTTTTTTAGTCTACAGTAATAATTATTTCATGTATGTAGGTACAGTCTGATGACTTATAATATCCTACATAATATCCGTAGTCTATTGGTTAGACCATTGGCTCTCCACTCGGAGGTAGTTCGGGTTCGATTCTCGCATTGGAACAACAAAAAATGTTGTTTCCAAGTTTGGTTAGGACAATGCAGGCTGATCACCTGATTGTCTGACAAGAAAGATGATCCATGCGTCGGATGGGCATGTAAAAAGTCGGACCTGCGCCTGATCTCTCGTCAGTCGTGTAGGTTATCCGTTCCACTGGATTATGAGAGTAAAGAAAGAGTTCTTGTGGACTGCACACACACTTGGGCACTATAAAATCACTTCTGCGTAACTGATCTGGTTTCAATGAAACCCGGTCACCGTCTCCGATATTGGTGTGGGGAGTTATTATTAATATAATCCTACATAGTGAATACCTTTAACTTTGTACGTACTATATATCCATCATTCAAGCTATTACGGAGAATTGAGTTCTGCAGTCGAGATAACTGACTGCAGATCGGCGACGAGTAGAACTAGTCAGTGCTGAATTATTCATTCGGCAATATTGAAGTCAGAGCTCACGTGACCGAATCAGTTTACTCTAGAGTCGGCAGTTACTAGGTCAGCGATGTACAGAAATGTATAGCATGTACCCAAGATTTGGCAACCTCTGTGGCTCAGTGGTTGACCGTGTCACGGGTTTGAATTCTGACGAAGGAATAACAATTTTTCCGTATTGTGTCTCTAGGTGGTCTAGTGGTTAGAGCAATGGCTCTCGATGGCTGGCTAACCACTAGACTACGTGTATTAAATAATTATGTTTATGATAAAGGAAAAAACTTAAGTATGTGTATTAAACAAAAATACATAAACATTCTAAATCAACTTCATTTTTCTCTATCTTAAGTTTTAATTAAGTTTTTAATTTCGCTTTTTCTAAAATTCGCTTTCGCTAGAATAGGTTTTCCTAAGCCAAGTACTAAAGGAAATACTCCTTTAATGTATTTTATTAATAATTAAATGAGTAAAATAGCTTAATGAGGATTTTGGCTATTAATTAAAATTTTGATTTTTTATGTTTACGCGAATATTGCTCATTGTATTAAACACTTACGATTTTGTCGCGGTGCACTTTTCTTTTTCCCGACGTGAAGAAAAGTGCACCGCGACAAAATCCGTAAATGTTCAAAAGAATAATAATTAAAATATTTAAATATTTCATACGCGCTACGACGACCTTATAATATTAAATAACATAATCTTAGTACGCAAAAGCGTTTCGCTAGCGCTTACATTTTTATTTGAATTCTTCTTATATTTTGACCAATAAACACTTATGAGTATGGCCAACGGTATTTTGGCCAAGATTATCCTCGGCCAAGTGGGTCGTCTCGTATTGTTCGTATTTTCGTTTTCCCGCCATAAATTATGGCCATAAATCGAGTGTGAGAGCCATCCCCGGATTAATTAACTCCAGTGGTCTTATGGTGGTTTGTGTATTTTATGCTCAAATATACTTGAAAACATTGTACGTGGCGATAAAATTTACACATATATCATAATCTCATGCAGTGCAACTTCTTCCTTAATGTCCTTTGGCAGTGTCAGGAGGAGACCTTTTTAATAAAGTACTTTTTTCATTGTAAATAAGGATAGATCAGTCTGTTAAAAGTATATAATTAAAGTTCTTACAAAATACTAGTTCTTCTTTTATATTGCTCTTTAGGGCGCATGTCGACACACTGGATGTATGAAGCACCAAGGGCATAGCGCGGGTTTGACTCGAAGCCGGTTTCATACTTAACTGGCACCGCCCGGACCTCATGGTAGCCGGTGCGACGACTCGTTTAAGACTAGGGTTACACGGTCAGTCTGGCATAAGTTCAGTCCATCAGCCTGATCCAGACTGACGAAAGAATGATCGTGTAACCGTGTGATTGACGGACTGATAATTTTTTTATTATGTACTTTCCGGCCATCATTCTGGCGTCAGTCTGAGACTGATGGACTGAACTGATGCCAGACTGACCGTGTAACCCTAGTCTTACAGTCTAGGTAGAATACATAAATATCCAGTGAATATTTACAATATTTTCCAACATAAACAAAATAGGTGTGACCTGATTTTTGCAATTTTATCTCGGAAATTTCAAAGTAAAATTATTATCTAGAGCCGTAATTAAAAATATAAAAAGTCGGTATCGGGATAAAATTTCCCACGGTGTCGTTTATATTTTAAGTAGGTATTTATGTGACAGAGTTTATATTATGTGGAAATAAATAATGAATAAACATAGAGAAAACGAAAATAGCCTTCGGAACTTCGTCGCTAAAAGGAAAAAGAGAATGTTACTATGTAGACACAAATTTCATTCCATAAAATAGGTACGTTACGTGGTGTGAAGCGTCCATAGATATTATTATTATTAATAATTTTTACTAAGTAGCATTTTGTTACATTATGAAGTTGACGTGTATTCGCTAGGTGCGCGACGACAGCGCCAACTAGCATTTACAATTACGGCGGACTTGAACATGTCAAATGGCTGGGTTCATTACGAAAATTATGTAAAAACACAATTAATTTGTATGAAAGTAGCTTTTGCATGCGGCTTCGCCCGCGTTAATACATTATCCCGCGGGAACACTACTTTTTCGGTAGTGTTGCCCAAATCAGTCTTGGTCTTGGTCTTGCAGCAAGAGTCTCGCAAGAGTCTCGCAAGTCTCGCAATTACCTTTTAGCCTATTGCTATTCATTAAACGTTATTTTAGATCTCAGAACAACGTTATAGAGTAGGTATTACGTTACGTTATTATATTAAGTTGTTCTAATATCTAAAATAACGTTTAATAAATAGCAATAGGCTAAAAGGTAATTGCGAGACTTGCGAGACTCTTGCTGCAAGACCAAGACCAAGACTGATTTGGGCAACACTATTTTTCGGGATTAAAAATATCCCCCGGGACCCAAAGTATGTCTATACCAAATATCATAAAAATCGGTTTAGCTGTTAAAGCGTGAAGAGGTAGCAGACAGACAGACTTTCGGATTTATAATATTAGTATAGATATTGTAATTTACATATATTCTATTCGCTCATCTTAATCTATAAATTCTATATTAACGTTCTCTTTTTCCCTTCTAAATAAATAAATTTCGGACATACGTACGAGTACGAGACATACAAACGGACTTTCATATGACTGACTTCACAAGAAGTAACCAATGTTATCATTTGCTGTATTTTTCTCAAAGTCCGAGGGACAAAAATTTTTCTGTGTTCGTGGGTGTACTAAATATGTGTATTATATAATAAAAATCTTAAATATAATATGTATAGTATAAAAGTACCTATTAAATATATTTCCGTTGTCGGGTACCCGTAACACAAGTTCTTCGAGAACTTACCACGGGACCAGATTGATGTGGTGTAAAAGCGTCCATAGATAGATATTATTATTAAATAGCTCAAGAAATGGGAGTAAACGGTAAGTTAATTTTTTTTTATTTCTTTTTGCTGTGGATGAACGACGGCCTCTCCAATGTTAATTGGTTTCATAGAGAAAATTATTTAGCTTGTAGGTATGTAGGTACTTATTTATAAAAAAAAAACCTTTTCAATTTCGTCGTCCATCTTGCTCGGAGGTTGCCTTGCTACCGAATATATTTTTGTAGCGCCACTGCAGTTCAAGTGCGGCTTACCAAAAAAATATGCGACGTGTCGCTCAGTTTCGCTGAAGTGCAGTTCCGCCTAGTGCGTTCGTACCTATAAAGTAACCCTTACAGAGGTGTAAAGGAGGAAATATTCTTAGAACAGTAACTAGGACTGTCGACGTGTTCAACAGCTTTTTCGCCTCACTGTGCGCACTGCAATGATTTCAAAACTAATGGGCTATATCACTGTTTTTACCATTGTTCTCATGCAGCAGGTATCGTGATGTGACACATTTTATTATAATATATTAGGTTTATTAGATCATAGTGGCGAATTTCGCTAGTAAAAAGTAACACTCGGTCCGCCGAAAGTTCCTTTTTTGGCCACGGCGCGCGCTGCGATCGATTCGAGGTTCCCCCACCACCTACTTCGCACCCAGCGAATAGAGTCAGCTAGGTCTAAGTTTCTTATTGTAGCCTAGAACGGAGAGTTATAAAGTCTATTTGGAAGATACCTAACCAATGCAAACAAACAAACTTTTCCTCTTTATAATATTAGTATAGATATAGAGCGACACACCGAATTACTAGCTAGCACTAAATTATCAGCACCCCGAACAAATAGAAGAATAAGCTTCTTACTCATTAAGTTTGTTTTCGCTTTGTAATATTTTAAGCTTTCAGTTGTCTAATATTTAATAAGTGAATGTTTATATTTTCAACGTTTTAAAAACTTTTTAAGTTGCATAGTGCATAGCATGGTGAATAACCACATTATACATAGAATGTACCAATTTTTTTCAAAGTGTCCTTATTATGTAGAAATTAGGATAAAATACAAAATGAGGGATCAAGTATCTCCAGTTTCCCGTACTATAATAAGCTATAGGTCTGTAAGTAATGTGTTTAAGTATGTAATTAATAATATTTTATGTAACTAGTAGTGTTTTTATTTTGAAGTTTTATTTAGACTTAAAAATATTAGTGGTATGAAAAAATTATTAAAAATACTACATAAAAACTTGGAATACCTATGTACTAAGTACAGTGAAACAGACTTGGCTAATTAATAGTAAATAAGTTAATACTGTTTTAAATACTGTTTTTTTAACTTCGATTATTATCAGGCAAGGTATAAAATAGAGATTATTCTCTGAACATTGTTTCATTTCATAATATTAACTACCTAATTTCATTACCACTATCACAGTACTGATAATCGGATAGCCCGGTGCTAATAATTGGTGAAGGTGCTAAAAATGGTGATACAGTGATTTTTAGTTATGCTTATTTTTATATAATGTGGATGACGATAAAATTAGTTTTGAAATTAAATCAGTCATTTAATAAATAATGGACCTTGAAAATTGAAACTGTATTACAATAGAGTCAATAAGTTAGGAAAGCTCTTGTAACTTCTACACGTATTATGTTGCATGTCCATAGGCGTCGGCGATAATAATTCATTATCGGAAAACTGTTACCATCAGGCGATTATTTTGATCATTTTCCGGTTTTACTCAAAAAAATATTGCACAAATACTTTTGAACTTTTGCCAATATTGACCGACGGACTGTTGGGTAACGAACACAGAGATAGACGGATCGCTTGATATACCATTTGTAGACGCATATCTCATATTTAGCTGGCTATATTGTTCATGAGAACATAACTTACACTTTGTAATATTTCTACGTTTATTTTTAGCGCTATCCAAGATCTTGTCTAATATTTTCTAGTTCTTATGAATTAATGGAATCGAAAATACGATATCAGAGAAAAACTACGTTTTCTTACAGAGATTTAATTCAATTTAACTAAAAGATATTTTACTAAAACGTTTAATATATTTTTCTACATAAAATAAGGTTTTTGTTTATGCAACTTTATATTATTATTTTTGTATTTTAATTAAGGGATTCTGAACTATGCCAATAGATGGCGCTGGAGTGTACAAATATTTTGGTATAATAATTACTTAATTATATTATAGTTTTGGAAACAATAAATTTAAGAGTATAGTAGGTACTTGCTTTTGTAGGCCACTGTATTTAGTGATAGGCCATTTTGTTGCTGGGACAATTATTATTCTATATTCAAATGTAAGATGAGTTAATTAAGTACATATTTATAATTGTGGTTATCCTATAAGATTATGTATCATATCATAAAATAAATCTTTTATAATATAAAATTCTTGTGTGGTGTTTTAATCAGAACTACTCCGAATCCGATTTAAAAAAAGTCAGGTGTAGGTTGTAAGCTATTTTTCATATCCATGCACATGGTATAAAAAATAACTTACAGCCCTTAGTGATATGAATGGCTCATCCCATTTTTTTAAATAACTTTGTGCTTTGGCATGTAAGAATTTATTTAAGTCTCAATTTTTACCGTTCTAACACCGACCCCTATTGTTAAATAGTGATATTAGTACTGTAATAATCTTCAACTCCCAGTGGTTGAAAACTTCACATGTAGTAGGTATGTAGTAGGTGAAGGTATTGGTAGTAGGTGTAGGCAGTAGGTGTAGGTTAGTGTAAAGATTTTAACTATTTATATAAAGGGCTTCAAGGATAACCATGAAATTTATTATACAGGGACTTTTGGGGGAGGTAAAATGGTCTAGATAAATCTTATCCCTGGAAACAGCGCATTTTATGTTATAAATATATTTTTTTCGTCGTGCAACAGTATATCAATAATTCCGAAACTATTGACTCATTGGCAGTTTGGTTTGCATCTTTTGCTTTTTTTCGGAAATTCGGAATAATATGGTGGGTTCGAATCTTGGTCAGATAAATATTTAAGTGATTATTTTTATCTTATTTTTAAATTTATCGAAACACCGATCAAAGCCTGGTTACCGGTACCTAATTATTGTTATCTAACGAAATCTCACTAACTCAAATCTATTAAGCATATTTACATAACATACATATTTACCTATATCCATATACATCCCATACCTGGGACTTCGTGCGCGCAAGAGAAAATCCGCAAGAACCGTGTAGTTTGTCGTGTTAAAATTAGCCTATGTCCTTTCCCATGATCTACTCTATATCTGTGCCCAGAATCGGTCCATTAGTTTCGGGACCTATTCAATGCAAACAAACAAACAAATCCGTCCTCTTTATAACATAAGTGTACTCGTAGATATACAATAAAGAGTCGAATTACCCTCTCTTCTATGGCAGTCAAGAAAAGAATTTCAATGAACTAATATAATAAATGAACATTGAATAAACTATGATCACTCACTACCTCAATTATTATAATAATTGAATTAGTTCGAACAAAATATCATTGTGTTAAAATCAATATCCATCGTCAATACGACCGAGCGCTGAGCTAACAACAGATATCTTGCTGCCTGTCTTGTTGATGTTGCACGATGTTGAGATTAATGTGTTCATGATAAAATAGATTGCTAAATCAATTGACAACATCATCAGCAATTTATATCTACTAGCCGTTGCCCGCGGCTCCGCCCGCGTAAATACAGTATCCCTCGGGAACACTGTATTTTCAAGGGATAAAAAGAAGTATATGTTTTAATACAGAGCCTAAACTACTAACATACCAAATTTCATCAAAATCCGATTCGTAGTTTTTGCGTGAAGAACTAACAAACATTCATCCAGACATACTCACAAACTTTCACATTTTTAATATTAGTAGGATTAGACGTTCCCTGCGACTTCGCGCGCACAAAAAGTTACCTATGTCACTGTGGTCTATACTACATCTGTGCTAAGTTTTATCAAAATTGGCCTAATAGTTTCCGAGCCTATTCAGTATTTGTTAAGTAGGTATTAATATCTCGTAGTTTCCGTATATGTAAATTAAACTTTTACGTGGTAGAGCCATGCTTCGGCACGAATGGGCCGGCTCGACCGGAGAAATACCACGGGCTCACAGAAAACCGGCGTGAAACAGCGTTTACGCTGTGTTTCGCCGAGTGAGTGAGTTTACCGGAGGCCCAATCCCCTATCCTATTCCCTTCCCTACCTTCCCCTATTAGCCTATTCCCTCTCAAAAGGCCGGCAACGCACTTGCAGCTCTTCTGATACTGCGAGTGTCCATGGGCGACGGAAGTTGCTTTCCATCAGGTGACCCGTTTGCTCGTCTGCCCCCATATTTCATAAAAAAAAAAAAAACTAGATATTTTACAATTGAAGTAAAAGAGTAGGGTAGTGTACCCCATTTGCGCTGTATCGTTGAGGAATGAAAGTCGCTTGTGTCGTTTGTCATTCTTAGTGACCCATAAGTCGGGGGTGCTCGTTCGTCTTTATTTTTAAAATAGAATTGAGAAAAATAGCCGCTGCTAGTGTAGATAGCCACGTTGTTAGCGCGAGCACACACGCTTGCGATCAATATCATTCATTCCCTTCCTTTTGGTTTCGCCGAAGTACTAAACACACGCGCGATTTTTTACAAAAATATTAAAACGGAAAATAAAACTGTTTTAATAAAAGCATACTACTATATAAAAATAGGTAATATCAGAAAAAAGAATATATTAGCTAAGCTCGAAGAGGGTTCGTAAATTCTGCGAAAAATTGCTCAGTTGCTATACTTTTACGTCACTCCATCAGCAAAATGCCCCGAACTGCGCATAGAAAGCTTATGAATTCTGATAATAATAGTAAAAAATATTTGAAATTCGTTTTTAGTCTGTACCGATGAATGGAGTATTTTGATGGAATCCCTAGTAAAGAACGCCGTGTTTCCATTACATGATTGGACCGCAGCGCCCGATTACGGAAGCGCAGCGCGAAGTAGTTGCGATGTGAGAATGATAAAGAATCTGTTTTATTTATGACACCGCTCAAACTTGCTTCGATGAGACTTTATAAACTCAATTTTATCATAAAATACGCTTTGAATAAATGAAAGTTTCCTGGAAAGTTTTGCTCGCTTGATTCTATTAATATTATGTATTCCGTATACTCTGTGCGCAGCAGAAACTGTAGTAACAAAAAAGTATACCTCAAAACTTGTTTCTTTATACAGAACAGATGCTTCTTTTCTTCGTATCGTACCCGATAATTTAAAAGGATATTGAACTTTTTAAGTTTTTGGTAACACAATTACGTCATAAATATGAAACAAAATTTAGAAATATATATTTTTTAAATAAATGGGTCTGCTATATTGCCGTGAATTAAGATTTGGGACGGAAATATGTATAATGTAACACGATAACAGGTATGCAGCTGCCGTCTAAATAATAGTATTTTATTACCAAGGCAATATGTCAAATGTTACAATTGTTACACATCTTAATATGCGACGACTGTACTTTTTTTAAAATTATGATGATCAATATCGTGTGTATGGCCCAGAATACGGGCAGCGGCGAGAGCCTTTCATTACTTATATAAATACGCATTTGACGAGGATCAATCCGAGTGTATTCGCCGATCAGATTTATTTATATAAGAGCTTCTACATCGCGAAATGTTCGCGTGTGATAGCAAAATATTATTTAAATTTTAAGCTACAAATAATGGTAGCCGCACAAGCTAGGCTAGCAGCTTGGCAGGTATCCTCGGGTAGGTACTAATCTATATTGATAATATAATAAATAGGAAAAGTTTGTTTGTTTGTATTGAATGCGCTCCGAAACTACTGGCTTGATTTTGATGAAATTGGTTACAGATACAGACTATACCACGGGGAAGGATATAGGCTAGTTTTTATTGCGGCAAAATGTACGGTTCCCGCGAAATTTCTTTTAGCGCGCACGAAGTCGTGGACAACATCCAGTTAAATTAGTTAGGTACAATTGTCATAACCAGCTGTAGGCTGTAAGAGAAACATTTGAATACAATATGCTAACATCTTTTCAAAAGTATGTAAACAGCATTACAATTTAAAGATCGATCATTAGTTATCATAACAAACAGTCAATATTTAATAAAACGATCCAGCAGTCCTCCGGACAGAATACATTTATATTTTTACGTTATTCCGCCGGACAATCGGACCGTCCGTCTATTCTGAGGACCATTCAGAGCAATGCCATTGTGCCTCTCGATGGTCACCGTATATGTCCTTACAACTCTCTCGTGTATGCTATCATCATCACTACATTATCTGGTGTTTGCTATTATATTTATTATTATTTTCTGTACTTCCTTTTAGTTTAAGTTCAAATAAATAATGTTTATTTATTTACTAGCTGTTGGCCGCGGCTCTGCCCGCGTAAATACAGTATCCCACGAAAACACTGTTTTTTTTTTTTTTGGGATAAATGGGATGGATACTACCATAATAAATTTCATCAAAATCCGTTCAGTACTTTTTGCGTGAAGGAGTAACAAACATCCATCCATACATCCATACATCCTCACAAACTTTCACATAATTATGTACATAATAGTAATAGTTCGTCTTGTTTTATGTATAAGTTTTTCTAGTGTAGGAATCCTACTAATAATTAATGGAATCAGGCGTTACTTTGCGGAAATCCATAGGATACAATTAATTAATATTATTATTTTAAGCAGTTTTTCCGCCAAGTAATACCCACAATCTGCAAGCAAATGTGTGAGTGCACGCATAAGCATGCGTAACGCACCTCCCTCCTCCCACACTGCTTATGCGTGCACTCAGATGCAAGATCGTGCAAACACCACCACCACACAAGTAACAATGTCAGCAAGATCGTGCAAAGCCCCACACCACCATGCAGGTTGCAAAACTCGACGCGCGTTTCGCCCCGAACCCGGAGCATCCTCAGAAAGTGGACCTGCGAACAAAGTTCGTTAGTCGATGACTAATTGAATCCTACTAATATTATAAATGTGAAAGTTAGCGAGGATGGATGTATGGATGGATGGTTTGATGTTTGTTACTTTTTTTTAACTGCCGAATGAATGAAAAATGATTTAGATGAAACTTTGGTATGGTAGTAGTTTAGGCTATGGATTAAAACATAGGCTACTTTTTATCCCGAAAAAGTACAGTATTCCCGTGGGATACGCGGGCAGAACCGTGGGCAACAGCTAGTAAAATTATATAATTACATATACGTTATAGATTTTGGTAGCAGGTTAATTCTGATGCTACTACTTTACAATTTACAAATTGCTCTTTACAATTTTATATTTAATTAAAAAACTAAGAAAACTCGATAATTTTACTGTCCCTGGGTACAACAAAATGTTACTTTCACGACTAAGACGAATCTAATGATACCTATCAAGGTCAAATGTGACAAGCCGTTCAGGCTATAGAGCGTGTCAAAGAAATATACAAACATACATAAACTGGGAAACATAACATTCCGGCGCAGTCGGGTAACAAGCAACAATTTGTCTATAATTTTGTTGGTTGTTTCTTTTCTCAATATCTAAAGATGGAAACCGATAAATGAAAAAATTATGCCAACAATTCCAACTACCATTATTATCGATCGGACCGGTTCACACGTTCTCGGCCCCTTTGACCAATAAACTCCTGCGCAGCAATATTGGACGTAACGAGTGATAGGCAGTGGGCACTTCACAATTGATCATACCAATAATGATGACAAGGCGAATATTCTAACAGAAGGCTAACAGGATTAAATAGAATATGAACTGAAGATTCGAGATGTTCGATAATAAAGCAGTAGAAGAATAGTCCACATGGGTGTAGGTAGAGTTATATGATATAATAAAGAAAACATTCATTATTAGATATATTTATGGGAAATGCTTTACAGTACCTACGCTTCTTTAAATAGGTAATATATTTTAATGTACCTAAACCCGATGATTGCTACTTTTTTGCAACATAAATTACAAAAAATGTAAGGCATAATATGATGCAGCATGAAGCTTACGTAAAGACGTTTAAGTAGACAATAATTATAAAATGTTACAAGAAATATTTTTTAGGACATTTCGATTTCAAATTTAATAAATAAAAAAGAATTCAACATAAATTTAATAATATTTATTTCAATCAGTTGAAATCAACCGTACAAAGTCAATGACTTTTCAGCCCGTAGGTCGGCTCAGGCGCAAAACCCCATAGTAGCAAAACGGCATACTCTCTATGGGACGTATTCTCAAAATAATAGAAATTTTAGAGTATGTTAAAAATAAAGTGTATGAATTTCGACCGTGGTTTTGAATGTTCACATGTTTATGTACGGCCTCCCGTACGAGATACTTGATCCTTGCGGAAGACTTCGTACATGGGATTTACAGACTGTATGGACAATATACTATAGTTTTATACTTGCTATGTCAGTACATACTAGATCTATTTTTTTAAAATAATTTTATTTCTGCCTAACTACATTACATAGACATCAATATCAGTAAATCATTTCCCCGAAGTTAATTGATTTTACAAAGTATAATATTCGTTTTCACCGTATTTTTTACCACAAAGACTATTTTTTTAAAGTTCGCATGTCAATATTGAAAAGACATAGATTTAAATCTAACAGTCCCGAATTACTTGGTGCACGTAGAGTAAGTTAAGAAGGCGGGTCCTGTTTATACAATCCTAAAACAGCATTAAGTGGTCTCTTATCTAAACATTCCGTCGAATTGTCGGGACCCGATTTAGAAGAAATGCTGTTATGGAGTTGACAACGTTACGATAATTCTGCTTTTGTTAAATATCTCGGGAGTCGAAACTTTATACTCGACGCTTTTAGACGTACGAAAATAAATCTTGTAGCTTTCGGAATTCGGACTTCGTTGTTTTTAGCTTATATACAAATATTATATAGTCATGAATTTGAAAAAGCTAACAAAAGTATTTTATAGACAGAAATTGGAAGCGCGGAAGCCCGAGATGTAAAAAAAATACCAAAACATAACGTAACTAATTTTGTTCTAACACTGCCATATAAAAATAATATACTCATTATGTTATGTTGGTATTGACATGGCATACTTACCGAGTTACCACAAAGCTTATTTTGATAAAAAGCAAGCAAACAAATCCCTATTAAATAGCTACCGGACTCCCTTGTATTAAAAAAAAAATTGGGCTTCACATGTTATTAGGAGTTAGGGTTGTATGACTTTTGTTATGAGATCGCGTTTGCCTACTTTCTGTGGGGTGGCAAAACCTATTCTATAGAATCTGTTGTCCTCTTTAGTGATGCGAAATGCGACGCGAAATGTCGATAAACTTGCTCGATTTAAATGTACTTAAATATATTTAAGTCTCATCAGTAGACGTCTTATTATAAACTAGCTTTTTCTCACAGCTTACCTACAAGCGATTTAAATAACACCATATTTAGTAAATTCTTACGCCATAGCTAGGCCCTTAGCTAGGGTCCATCCACATATTACGTAGCAGCGCAAAGTGAGGGGGAAGTCAAGTACATGCTAATTACAGGTACAAGGATATTAAAAAAGCATGAAAAGGAAGGGGTTCAAAAAGTGAAAATTTGGCGTGACGTTAATTCGTCACCGAGCACGAATCGTCAAATTTTGATATTATTTACTGAATGCAGGTACTTGTATCAAAAACACACAAAAACAAAATTACGTTAATACGTACACCACATTAAATTTGTACCTGGGCTAGGTGATAAATCTGCCGCAGTGTTACGTAAGTAATATTAAAGGTATTTAGTCCTGGGTTGTGTGATTATCGCCCAATCAATTATTATCTACACGTCTATAGAAAAGATTAATTAAAGTCAGGTTTTCTACTCATCAGTTCGATAACTTAATACTTACTATTTACTAAATTCAGTGAATTTTAACGATATCGATAGTAATATTACGTCATTATTACGAGGGATGAGCCAAATTGATTTTAACACAATAACGAGCGGCGACCCCTATTTGTAGGTCCGATGACATCGCATCCATCATTTGAGCTCCATGGGGCACCCGAGCCGCTCTAGAGAAGTGTCAACCGCGATTTGCATGGTAAATAACGCTATATTCAATACATTCTGAGGAATTTTCATATGCTACAAGACATTTTGTGGATATGGATATTTGGATTCTAATGTTATTTTCTATCTTTATAATATACTAGCTTTTGCCCGCGACTTCGTCCGCGTGAAACAATTACTTTGGGATATCGCTAAAATTTACCCGCGACTTCATTTACGTAGAAGGAGAAGCGCTTCCCCCTCACGACTGTCCGCAGCGCGCCGCACATCATTATTGCGCGCTGATTATTTTATTACTGCGATATCTTCTAAAATACTCATTGAAATCAAATGATGTAAACGGCAAATTTCTTCTAAATTAAATGCTTGTAATGAATAACGTATTTATTTGGATAAGGATTAATATCATCTTTATGAAAACGCCCTCACAAATAATGCTTAATTTTAGAACAAATTTGGTTAGTATAAAAAGGTTATTGTGAGCCAACCTTAAAAGATAGACATATACAGTCGCAGCTTTTTTTTTAGAACTTTTAAAGGGTAACAATTGTGTCATACATAATTTTAGCGAAACTTCAACCGTTTTCGCATCGTAGGCAGCGAAAGCTCTCAAAAGGAAAAAAAATCCCCCGATTTTGAAACATTATTGATTGGTGCTCCGCTCGTATTGAGCTTAGCATGATGCTATATAGCCTAAAGCCTTCCTCGATAAATGGACTATCCAACACAAAAAGATTTTTTCAATTCAAACCAGTAGTTCCTGAGATTAGCGCGTTCAAACAAACAAACAAACAAACAAACAAACTCTTCAGCTTTATAATATTAGTATAGATTTATGCGTGCACTCACACATTTGCTTGCAGGTTGAGGGTATTTTTTAATGTTGCTAAATATAATATCAATTGAATTGTAATTAAATTGTATATTATTTTCGTTCTGTCTAAGATTATTCACAAATTAGTATTAGTATTTGGCTCAATGCGAGCGTGAGCAGCATCATGTCGCTACAGCTGTATATTTAAGTACTAAGTACCTCAGTAACCGAGCTTTGCTTGGAATTCTGATAAATTAAAGAAAATAAATGGAATCTCAAAAATACTTATTTGACCGGGATTGGGACCCACCACATTCCAAATTTTCGAACATACCAAAAATTGTACTGTATACGCATACCAGACTGCCAATCGAACTGACATAATAGAGTTGAGATTATTTATATAATATAGTTGCACGACGAAATAAAAACAAAATATATTGCTTAAAAATGCGCAGTTTCTCAGGGATAACACCTATTTAAACATCCTACATGCTCAATTTCATGGTAGTATATTGCAGCCGTTTTCGAGAACCCGATTATATAATACTAGCTTTTGCCCGCGGCTCTGCCCGCGTAAATAAATTAGGTATCGCGAGAACGCTACTTTTATACAATGTCCTTTCCCGGACCCAAAGTATGTCTATACCAAATTTCATAAAAATCGGTTCAGCGGTTAAAGCGTGAAGAGGTAACAAACAGACAGACACATTTTCGCATTTGTAATATTCTAGTAATATAGTAAAGTATAGATACAATATTATTATCATTTGTGTTGTTTAAAATATAAAATATAGATTTTGCTATGATTAATTTGTATAAATTACCCAATTGAGTCGTTTCACATGGCTTTTTGTAATTTCCCATTTGGTTGTAATGGTCGTGATGATGATAAATAGTGTACTGTTACAGTAACGTATCACATGTGGCCCCTCGACAACATCTAAATTACAATAATTTGTTGTTAACAATAACTAGACCCCATGCCCGGCCGAGGTTACAATGTACAATGGCGCCCTTTATACGAACGCCATTATAAAATCTCCCTTATTATTTTCGCAGTATTTCACATTAGCTCTAATGATTTCGTCACATTATCAGTAAGATCGACAATCAGAACGAGTGTTATCTTATAGACTTATGTTATCGAGAGCATTCCAGCACAGAGTAAATAAACAAAATAAATATTTAAAGTTATCTCCGAATTGACAAGCAGTAAGCGTGGTAATGATGATGAATAGGCAAGCGGACTGATTTTTTTTTTATTGCATTAATGACTAGTACTCTTAAATATGAGTAACTTCTCAGAAGAAACCGTATATCAAAAGTCAATATTTTCAAAGGTACAGCGATTTGTATACAAAATTTCGCGAGTCTTTATACCAAAAAATTTTTTTTTTTTTTTTTTGCGAAATTGGTAAACAAAACCTACATTATTAGTTTATTCACATCATATACAAAAACATTCATTATGGTAAGTATGAACTTAAACGCACAAATATCGGAGATATTTACAAATATATTCCTGCGGCCGTATACTTCATATACTACTTCATACTACTTCATATACAAGTGACGTCATTTTTAGGTCGACTTTAGTATGGAGCGTTTTAGGAGGCTCGCGAAATTTTTATACAAATCGCTGTACCTTTGAAAATATTGACTTTTGATATACGGTTTCTTCTGAGAAGTTACTCATATTTAAGAGTACTATTCATTTATGCAACAAAAAAAAAAATTGTCCGATTGCCTATTATAGCTAAGATCACTCGTCAGCTTTTAAACAAAAAAGAAAAAAAAAAAACCGGTTCATCCGTTTGGGACACGTCAAACTCCCTCCTTTTGTCAACCCCTTCTTTTTGTCGTCGTGTCTAGTAAAATAATATATTATTAATTCCTACGCATTGATCGTTTAAACTTTTAATGTCGTCATTACAATATTATACTTAACAAGGTATTATAATATTATGTTGGAATGACGACATTAAAAGTTAAGAGATTGTGATTATACAGAATATAATAATATAATGACAGTATTGATACTGTCATTATATTGTATACTCAAATAAATTCGTTTTAATTCAGATTGTTTCGAGTTCATCGAAATTTTGCCTCGTCTAGAGATTCGTATAATAAGAAATTATGTCAATAGGATTCCACGAGAATACAAATTACTTCGGAGGCAAGTTGACTCGAAACCCAAAACTCTATTATTAAATTATTTGTTAGACGTAAATCCTAACAAAATGTATCAAATTTATCTCTTTTGTCACAAATTACATTATTATGCTTATAAGATTTTTTTTATCTAATGAATACAGTCAGCGTCCACACGTGAATGCAGTCCACCAAGCTGTAGAAAAGTGCAAACTGACAGATTTTAGGGTAAGTTCACACTGAAATGAGAACTATTCGTGAGCGAGACTACATTTTTAGGGTTCCGTAATACGTGAGGAACCCTCCTTAGACATGTCCTGACATGCTCTTGGTAGGTTATTAAATTAGTGATTCAAAATAGAATTTTATTTAGTAGAGCGGCGTCGCGCTATGTAATGTTATGGTGTCTACAGACACACGAATTTGGTACGGAGCGTACAGCGGATCTGGTACGCTCCGTACCAGATCCGAGCGTGTGTAGGGCAGTCCGGCGAACATAAGAAGAAGGCGAAGAGTTCGCCGTTGTCCGCATCGGATCTGGTCCGCTCCGTACCAAATACGTGCGTGTGTAGAGCAGTCCGGCGGTTAGGCCGTACAACGGTATCAGTGTTGCCAACTTAGGGATGTACCCCGCAAAATTAGGGAAAATATCTACGGGGATTTACTAGGGGACAGGATGTTTAGAGTTTACTCCTTATGAATCAATTTGTATGTAATAATGAACATTATTTTAATGTGTGTATATAGCCAGGGATATGAAAATGTATTGGGAGTGAAATCAGATTAAGACAAGTTAGTTTTATGTTATTCACGCGTAAGTCTTTATGTTAAATACATAACCTTTCTTTCTAGCTTATTATAAGCGTTGGTCAAGAAAACACTATAATATCTTCCGATAAAACTTTTATTCGATTGTCAGTACACTTTTATCCACTAGTAGTTCACACTTCAATGCTCTGTCGGCAATTGTGTCAAAATTGACAGGCATCGCCTTATAAAGCAGCCGCCATCTCTACTCTTACGTCGCACCGGAAGTATAGAGATGGCGGCACCGGAAATTTGATAAAAATAACTATATTACAAAATAAGAATCCAAATTAATTTATTAATATTACAATCAATTGTTGAATGATTTACTTAATCTGTTAAATTACTCTTATTCACACCAATAAATCATAATAACAATCAGTAACCGGAAGTTCAGTAATACAAAATGTAATATAAATCTTTGCGAAAATAATTATTAATTCATAATGTTATCCAGTATCATTAATTACAATTATTATAAAAATCAATTTATAATTTAATTAAACCTTAGCTGCCAGAGACATTTCCGCCAAATCTTTTACGAATCCGGAAATGTGTCTAACAGCTCGGCCTTCCTGAGACAGCACGAGACCCTTCGTGCTAATTTCTCAGTAAAGGTCTACTCTAAGTAATATTAATAATAATAATCTATAATTTCCTCATAAAAAAAATGGTAGTAATAATATTATAAAAAGATAAGTAAAAGTGTTGCGTTAATGTTATTGTTTCTCTTATCTAATTACATTTTTAATCAACTTTCCAAATTTTTGTTTATTTCTTCAATACTTTTATTATTGCTGATCATATTTTCATTATTAATTATTACATTATCTACATTATTATCTATACATTCATTAATATCCTTATGACTATCATCATCACTTTTGTCCGAACTATCATCGTCAAAGTCTCTATCAAAACTAACCCATGGTTGTATCTTATCAATTGATACAATTGCCTCATAACGACGACCTTTACGAGACAACGGTGTATCTTCTATTAAAAGCCTATCATTTTGGAGAACTTTAACTATACGGTACGGCCCTTGGTATTTGACCACTAACTTTTGTGATTGACCGTCATGAGGAACTTGTTTTTCTATACGCACCAAATCTCCTATTTTATAATTTTTACTAGCCTTTCTTTTCTTATTATAGTACTCTCTATCTTTTTCTTGCTGTTCTCTTATTTTCTCTGAAGCTTCATTTCTAACTGACTCTAATTCGTTCGAGGAAATAACGTTAAGCGTATCATTTATTACCGGGTTAAGTATTCCTTGCGCTTTATGGTTTAAGTTAAATCCAAACAAAAGCTCAGAGGGAGATTTTTGTGTAGTTTTATGAACAGTCGTATTGATACCTATCTGTATGTCGTATATTCGTTCGTCCCAACTTTTTTCGTCAAGTCCGTGATTAGAAGTAGCTAGTGCTTCCGTTATGGTACGGTTAAACCTCTCTACCTGCCCATTAGCCCTTGGAGTTGCGACCGCATTGAGAACGTGTTTTATCCCGCACTCTATCATAAAGTCTTTAAAAACTTTACTCGTAAAACTAGATCCTCGGTCAGTGATGAGACGTGTCGGAACTCCAAAAAAACTAATGTGATCTTTTAAAACTTTGATCGTGGTAGACGTTTTAGTATTTTTGACAGGTGTGATATTTATAAATTTAGTGAAGCTATCTATAAGTACTAATAAATAGCAGTTTCCCGTCTTACTTTTAACGAATGGCCCTAGGTGGTCTGCGTGTACAGTATGAAAAGGTATGCTTACCTTTTCAATTGGATGCAGTTCACCTTCGCGTTTACCACCGGGTGCTTTATGATGGGCACATTCTAGACACGCGGACACATATTTTTTTACAAAACGCCTCATTCGCTTGAACCAATAATTCTTTTTAATACGCTCTAAAGTCTTTTCGTAACCGTAATGCCCTACGTCATCATGATTCCTTTTCAAAATCTGCCACCGCGCCCCTTTAGGGACAACCCATTTTATTTCATCTCCTATAACACGATATAATCTACCATTTTTCAATTTAAAATTTTTAAGTATATCGGCTACATCTGGGGTATCAGGATTATTTAAAATATTCTTTATTCTCGCGATATCGTCATCAGCAGTTTGTACCGTAATAATCCAGTCTTGTTCGTTAGTATTTATTGTTAAAACGTCGAGAACGTGATTTTCATTTAGAGCCAAACCTACAGGATTGCGACTTAGCGCGTCTACATGGGACATTCGAGATCCCGGTCTATACTCAATTGTACAATCGAATTCTTGTAGTTGAATCCACCATCTAGCGATTCGCGGAATTAAGTCTCTTTTAAGGAGGGTTGATCTGACGGCGTTACAGTCTGTCTGTATTGTAAAGGGAATACCTAAAAGATAAATTCGAAATCGATTCAGGGAAGCAATTATAGCTAAGGTTTCAAGTTCAAAAGAATGATATTTTTGTTCATCTGCAGTTGTTTTGCGGCTAAAGTAAGAAACCGGTTGCATTATACCCTTCTCATTACGCTGTAGTAGAATACCAGCTAAACCGTGTTTGCTAGCATCAGTATGTAAATGCGTTTCAGCTTGCGGATGATATAAAGCAAGCAATGGTCGCTCTGAAAGTAATTTACGGATCTGGTGAAAAGATTTATCCTTCGAAGCATCCCAAACCCAGTCGTGATCTTTTTTTAACAGATCCGTCAGCGGGGCAGCTATTATTGCGTAATTTTGAATAAACCGTCTGAAAAAACCTGACAGGCCTAAAAATTGACGTAACTCATGTTGGTTTTTCGGCGTTGGAAATTTCGACACAGCCTCTGTTTTCCTCAAACCAGGCTTAATACCTCTAGCGCTAACTTCAAACCCAAGAAATTCTATTTCATTTAAGAAAAAATAACATTTACTCATTTTAAGCGTTAGTCCACCCCTTTTTAACAATTCAAATACTTCTTTTAATCTGATTAACCCTTCCTGAAAGTCCTTAGATGGGATTAATACGTCGTCCATATAAACCAACGCATATTTAATTTTAGCGTCCGCGAGAATTTTGTTTATTGTTCTTTGGAAAACAGATGGTGCATTCACTAGTCCGAAAGGCATGCGATTGTATTCGAATTGGCCGTCCGGCGTTACGAATGCCGTTTTATGCCGTGAGTTTTCTTCTATTTGTATCTGGTAGTAACCCGACGCTAAATCAAGCGAAGTGAACATATTATTACCCGCTAGCAAGTCCAACTGGTCTTCAATACGAGGCAAAGGATAATGTTCTTTTTTTGTTTTTCTATTTAAAGCGCGATAATCCACACATAATCGTTTTTCACCAGTCTTCTTTTTAACAAGAACAATTGGACTTGCGTATGGTGAAGACGATTCCCGGACTATATTGTTATCTAGCATTTCTTTTACCATGTCCCTAACTAGTGATCTTTCGGAATACGACATTCTATATGGCCGATACACTATAGGCTCTGAGTCAGTTAATTCGATCTTCATTTCAGTACAATTTGTAAATCCTAAATCACTTAGACTATTCGAGAAACAGCTTTTATATTCCGCTAAGAGATTCTGAAGTGCGTGATGTTGTTCACTTCTTAGGTCCGGGCTACAATTTATTACAATATTATTATCAGATTCGATTGTACTAATAGTTACCTGACACGAGTTTAGAATTGGTGTTTGCAAATGTGTAGCTCTCGTAAGTAAAACATTTTTATTTATAGTTATGCTATCATTTGAGATATTATGAACTAATAAAGCGCAATTGTTATTCAAAATTTCATACTGTCCTGGCAGAAGGTAATGTTCTTGCCCCTTTTTCCCCCTAATAGACCCGTCAACATAAATAGAACCTTTCTCAAGCTTTTCGCACAAAACCGGTATGGCACGCAACTCATTTTTTGTTATTAGAATATCTTCACGAGATATTAAGTGTACTTTAGGATTTTCTGATACGCGTTTCAATATTACTTCAAAAGGTGTTTTAGTTATTACTATATCTGGTTTTTCGGTAAACGAATGTCCTATTAAAACTGGATGTCTAAGCACGTAATCCTCTACTACATACATATTAACATTTTCTATGATATTTTGTAACTCTACTTTTGCAACAATCATACCTAAAGGGCGCGTAAGATTTGCTCCTATACCCCTAAGCATGGGCAGTTCAATGTCAGTTATTAAATTTGAGTTTAAGGATTTCGCGTCGCTTTCCCTTATTAACGAACATTGACTTCCCAAATCTAAGTGACATTTAAATCGCGTTCCGTTCACTAATACGTCCATTATGTACTTATCATTAAGACTATCAGAGACACAAAGTTCCGAAACTAATTTCTCGTTTTTTTCAGTAGTGCCGGTATTAGAGGTCCCGCTAGTTTTATTTCTGTAGCAATTAGAAGCTTGATGGCCTATTCTATCGCAATTTGTACATTTAATAAGTGGTTTATCGCACTTAAAACTGGGGTGTCCGTGTTGATTGCAGTTAAAACATTTTATTGTTAAGTTACTACTTCCCGCCCTAGAATTAACCGATTTATTGTTTACGGCGTTAACATTTCTATCGACCCTATTCTTCCTATAGTTATCATAATTTTCCCGCATGCCACTTACTTTGACTGATCTAAAGTATTTTAAAATCTGTTCGGGTTCTACAAATTGTGCCGCTTGTGCACCCACTTTTACAGCGCGATCGTCTACGCCATGTAGCAAACAGTCAACTGCCTGTTTACCACTCAGCTTGCATCGATTAAGAAGATTAATTTTAGTATAGTAATAGCTCTCCAAAGACTCTCCGTACCTAACCCTTTTAGCTAACATTTCAGTGAGAAGTTCGGCATAATCCTCTCGAGACGGAAAAGATTCTAAAAGTTTTTGCTTCCACTCAGACCAACTATATAACAACGTTGGCAGAGCTTGATACCATGACTTAGCAACTCCACATAATTTTTGAAGAGAATAATGGATGGTTTCTTTCTCATCCCAACCATATATTTCTGAACATTCTTCTACTTTAGTTATCCAGGTTAATACAGTTTGTTCTTTTGCCATGGGATCAAACTCTGGTACAACGTTATTATTATAGGACATTTTAGGTTTTTCCGAACTTCTCACATCTTTAATTATTGTCAAAAATTTGTTGAGTATTTCATCTGTAGACCTTTTTTTTGAATTATTAGAATGCTTTGTTTTAGACGGAGCTATATCGGACTCGCTTGATGATAGTTCGGTAAAGTAATATCTACGCTTACCTCTACTTTGTCTACTCGATCGACTATTTCTACCATGCTTTGATCTCCCATTGTCATCAGAATCGTCAGATGATGACCGCTGCTCACGTCGTCGCCTCTTTCTCTCCCGGCTGCCTTTGTTGCGAGATGTAGCAGGTTCCGGAATTATACTGTCCATTTGGCGCACACCATCTTCACCTTGGCTGCGATATTCATGTAGATAGACTCCTTGACGAGCTTGGGATTCATCAGTGCTCGACCCTTGACCTTGGGCCCTATGACGATCTAGCCCTTGACCTCGGGTACGATCATGATCACTACATCCTTCACTTTGAATGTTAGCAGTAACTAGCCCTTGACCTCGGGCATCATTTTCGATGAGCCCTTGACCTCGGGCATCTCCTTCAGTAAACCTTTGACCTCGGGTTTCATTGCCGGTGGGCCCTTGACCTCGGGCATCATTTCCAGTAAACCCTTGACCTCGGGTATTTCCGTTTTCCATGTTTTGAAGCTTAAACAAATTTATAAAAAGCTTAATATCTATTTAAAATAAATATCCATTTAATTTATTTTAAGTAACTTCAATAATTTTATAAATTTTATAAATAAGTAACTTGAAAATAATTTAATAAATATTTATTATCATAATGACTACTGTAAGCAATCAATAAGATTTTAAAATATACTTCCTACGTAAAAGAGTGTAAAACTAAAATATAATAAATAATTATAATTACTTACAATGAAATATAAAAACATTTTTAATAAAATTAAATTGGTAAAAAAAAAAAAATATCATTGCTATGCAATAAGGAATAAAATAAAATAATTTTATTAAATTCTTTAAATATTAAATTCATTTCTCTTTAGAAATTCATTTTAAATTTTCTTAAATCCATCATAATATCTACTCATCTCTAATGCCATTTGGTGTGAAAATTAAATCTTAAAAAAAAATGCAGTAGGTACTTACACTTAATTTTACTCCTTTTCGTGTAGGCGTGTAGGAAATTTTGTGTATCCTGTTCTATCCAACTTCTGAACTATAAGCGTTGGTCAAGAAAACACTATAATATCTTCCGATAAAACTTTTATTCGATTGTCAGTACACTTTTATCCACTAGTAGTTCACACTTCAATGCTCTGTCGGCAATTGTGTCAAAATTGACAGGCATCGCCTTATAAAGCAGCCGCCATCTCTACTCTTACGTCGCACCGGAAGTATAGAGATGGCGGCACCGGAAATTTGATAAAAATAACTATATTACAAAATAAGAATCCAAATTAATTTATTAATATTACAATCAATTGTTGAATGATTTACTTAATCTGTTAAATTACTCTTATTCACACCAATAAATCATAATAACAATCAGTAACCGGAAGTTCAGTAATACAAAATGTAATATAAATCTTTGCGAAAATAATTATTAATTCATAATGTTATCCAGTATCATTAATTACAATTATTATAAAAATCAATTTATAATTTAATTAAACCTTAGCTGCCAGAGACATTTCCGCCAAATCTTTTACGAATCCGGAAATGTGTCTAACATTATTATCTCTTAGACCTGTCAATGGTATAAGTAAAATCAGGGGTAAAATTTGGGGAGAAATATTTTTTAAAGTGTTGGTATCACTGCCCGTTATCAACGAATTGCGGGAATCATCGTCGTCATTTAAAAACAGCACTGTAAATAGAACTCTGTGCTAATGTAATAAAGCATAAAATCTAACACACGAGTGTCGAGCTTCACGGTCCACTGCACCGTACTCGTACTACGTACGTAGTAATTTGGTCTCCGGATATGGTCCGCTGTACGCTCCGTACCAAATTCGTGTGTCTGTAGATAGCTGCATAAGAGTGATCTAATTTGACATTCGATCTCTTGCAATTAAAAGTGTATGCTCATTGGTAGTGAATAAAGTTATTTTTGAATCTCTATCTTAATAAAAACGCAGCGCCTCTTCGCGTGGTCTCTCATTTCAGTGTGAAATTTCTCCTCAGATTCGCGGCATTATTTACGATGTGTCCCTTTGAAGTTTCGTATAATAATATGGTACCTACTTAAGTCATAATAAGTCATAATATAGGTAATAATAATAATATCTATGGACACTTCACACCACGTCGATCTAGCCTCGTGCTAAGTACTCGAAGAACTTGTGTTACGGTGACCAGACATTGGGAAGTATATTTAATACTTTTATATTATACATTATATTAAAGATTTTTATTATATTATACACATATTTAATACACATGCATGACCTTTGAACACAGAAAAACTTTTTGTTCCTTCGGCGAAATTCGAACCCGCCACCCCGGCTTGAGCACCAACGCGCTCAACCACTGAGCAAAGAGTCATCTCTTAAGTAATCTGAAAGTCATTGGTACATGCCAAGGCTCGGGATCAGAATTACACCCGTCACCCTCTCAAGTGCACCTCAATCTGCCACTAGGGCACTGAAGCTCTTGGAATCAGCAGATACATCTGCAACATTATACCTCAATAATCCATTCAGGTGATTACTAAGTGGCAGCAATTTAGCCGAGTACTCCGGTCTGTAGTGGGCAATTCGGCTAATGTAAGATGTATAGTCGAGTTCACGAGACAAAATAAAAATGCAAATAATTATTTTGGGTTTTTCAAGTCGTAACCCTTGGATCAAACTAAATAACTATATTTTTTATAAAAACCCGACTACGTAAATTTATATATAGCCTATGTTATTAAGTGCCACGTTGGAACAAATATACATACATTATACCGCCAAATTCATTACCTACTCTTCCTTTTGGCTTCGCCGTAGTCGGGTAAAAACAGTTTCGTTACTTCGTTAAAGACTTTAATAGCAAATCTTATTAAATTTACTTAAAAGTTGCCGTACCGACACTTGAAAAGTCATGTTTCATGCTAGATTATAATCAGACCAGGAAAAATTGCCTATTAGTTTTGAATGGCAGGTGTGTTATTCTGGGTTAATTGAATTTAGAATTATTATCATTTTGACATAATATGCTTATTCATTACGTAAATTATTCTCTCTCGCATGGGCGTAGGGGGGTGGTTTAGGGGGTTCAAACCCCCCCCCCCGAAATGGGCCGGCTGGTATATATAATACAGAGATCTGACCAATATACAGAGGCGTATTTAGAAATTTTGCGCCCGAGGCCAATTAACATATTTTGCCGCCCCATTAACCCTAAAAAAGTTATTTTAGAAAAATAATCAACAGCCTAAATCAGAACTTTGATACTACTTTGGAGGCCGATTACTCGAAAATTGTCGACTTTGTAAAAAAGTCATGTATCACACCTTACCTTCATTTTAAAATACCTATTCAACGATACCTTACACGATAGGGTAGAATGAAGATAAAAATTGTTCATCCCCTCTTCACATGTATGAAGAGCTAGCCCTAAAATATAAAAATATAATTATTTTATTATGCAAAATTGAGATCTATACACAATTATAACTATACCGAATTTCATCAATTTATATTCATAATAACAGAAGCTAGAAGCGTGGACAGACAGACAGATGGATGGACAGAGCGAAACTATAAGTTTTCCTTTTATATTACGGAACCCTAAAAAGCCGCTAAATGCTTCGAGAAAATATGGTATAGCCGTATGCCGATGGCGAGACCTTGGGACTGCACCCTCAGATATAAATGGAATTTAACTACAAGATGTTATTTGACTGTTATAATCCCAAAAGCGATGCCACCAGCTTACAATAAAGCTGAAGGGTAAATAAAAGAGGAAATATCAGAAATTAATAAAAATAATACTACTAAATAGCATCTTACCTTGATTAAATATCGTAAATCGGCCGCACTCGGGGGACGACTCAGGGAAATTACCCAACTCGACATATCGGGGATTAGACAATCGATACCCGATGGAAAGGGCTCACGTGTGATAGGTACATCTTTTCATCAGCCAAATTCCCATTATCTTGAAGTCTTATATTCCCCTGCGCTGGTAATTTCGGTAATCTTTTGCAGTTCTAAAATCATATTGAAGATAAGGATTTTGTGATATAATATTACTTACAATATTTGCATTGATTCACTATTGGGCCATTTCGCTATCTACTGATGAGTATCAGATAGCTATTTGCATGTTTACCCGACTGCGCGACGCAAAGGAGTGGTAATGTGTTTATCAGCCTATGTATGTATATAATATGTATGTATATATGTATGTATGTATGTTCCTTTGAAGCACTATACAGACCAAACGCCTGGTCCGATTTTAATGATTCACACGTCAATCGATTCCTCTTAGTCCGGCGAGTGTCACTAAAGACATGAAGTTAGTGAAAATTCAATATGGCGACTACTGGACGCTATATTGTGAAAATGAAAAAAATTAAAGTCAACAAACTATATCAAGTGGGGTATCGTTGAATAGGTATTTAAAAATCATTTTTAGTTTTCTCTCAACATTTTTAGATTTGACTGAACGTTTAGGATCTATATTGCTTTAAAGTTGCGTAACAACCATTCTTACATTCCAGTGCAATAGGCAAGCGGACTATTTTTTTTTATTATTGCATAAATGAATAGTACTCTTAAATATGAGTAACTTCTCAGAAGAAACCGTATATTCCGTAAATTCAATATTTTCAAAGCTACAGCGATTTGTATACAAAATTTCGCGAGTCTTTATAACAAATTTTTTTTTTTTTGCGAAATTGGTAAACAAAACCTACATCATTAGTTTACTCACATCATATACAAAAACGTTCATTATGGTAAGTATGAACTTAAACGCACAAATATCGGAGTTATTTACAAATATATTCCTGCGGCCATATACTTCATATACTACTTCATATACTATAACCTACAAGTGACGTCATTTGTAGGTCGACTTTAGTATGGAGCGTTTTTAGGAGGCTCGCGAAATTTTTTATACAAATCGCTGTACCTTTCAAAATATTGACTTTTGATATACGGTTTCTTTTGAGAAGTTACTCATATTTAAGAGTACTATTCATTTATATAATAAAAAAAAATTGTCCGATTGCCTATTGTGATGTAGTATTGATGCTGATAGGAAATCCAGCCTGGTAAATAGCTAGCTAGGTACTCATAACTAAAAAGTATAAAATAAAAAATAATAATTAAAAAAATTTAAAAACCCGACTGCGTAAAAAGTGAACCAAAGTAAGTAGTACATAATGAAAAACTGAAAAGAAAAAAACAAGCACTTAGATGTCCGGTGGTCTAGAATTCTATAGTATATTATTGAATGAATACTATTGAAGAAAATAAAATATAATCTATTATTGGAATATAACAACTAAACAGTCAGGATCCATTGAAAAACTAGATTGGCTATCGAATAATGGATATTCAGAGCCCTTAGGCAAGTTGTTGTCGCTAATTACACATAAAATATATAACATAAAATTTATTTTCGAAATTCGCCGTCGTAGTTAGCGATGGCTACAGACAAACTGGGAAGCTTTGGTACAGCTGTCCTTGCAAATTGTGTTATTTTGCTTGCATCTCACAAAACTTCACACACTTGGCTATTAATGGTTTTATCGTCCAGGGAATAGAGGTTCAATTGGCATAGCAAAATTTTGATCTTACTCATGAAATCACTGGGCGTCTTAGCTTGGATGTTAAGCAGCTAGCCGCAAACGATGCGATCTGTAAGGATAGTTTCAATAAAGAAATGTCCGTTTTCTTCGAAGAAATAAAATACATGTAGTAAAGACAAATAAAATATTGTTTTCATTAATATACTTGAGGATTATTTTTACAGAAAATTAATAAAAACATAAAAATCATTTCTTTGTGACAACCCCAATTGCTAGCATTGTACCTAATTATCAGCACCCCGAACAAATAGTAGAATTATAAACTTCTTTTTAATTAATTTTTGTTTTCATTAATAAAAACAAAACTTTAATGTTTCTGGAATCTACTGCCGGCGACACCATACTTTAAACTATAAAGTATTTTCCTCTGTAATAATCGAGGTTATAATTGGACCCTTTTTTAGTGCTGATAATTGGTACTCTCACCCTATTTTCTCCAAATTTTATCATTGAACAGATTGCATATTTTTTATTATAATTTCAATGATTTAATATTTTCAATGAATAGAATTAACCTTGCAAGCACATAAAAAGATTTTTATAGTAGAGAGTAATAAACTTTTACTATGGGAAAGCCACGTTTCGGCACGAATGGGTTGGCTCAACTGGATAAATTATATAACCTCATAGAAAGCCGGCGTGGGAAACTGGGGCCAGGTTTCAGTGAAAATATTGGGACATCTCGACCGTAAAAATACCACGGGCTTACAGAAAACTGGCGTAGAACAACGCATGCGTTGTTTCGCCGAGTGAAGTTACCGGTGGCTCAATTGGGGTTGGGGATTTAAAGGACTGGGAACACGCCTGTAACTCCCCTGTTGATACAAGTATCTATGGGCAGCGGTAATCGCTTACCATAAAGCGATCTGTCTGCTCATTCCCTGGTCCCATACAAAAAAATCATTGATTCAATTAAAAAACTTTACAGACTGTTTTCTCTTTTTCTGTTCGAAATTGACTTCGAGTTCCATAAATTGTTTTAAAGTTTGAAACTTTTTTTCGTTAACAATTATTTTCGCTAACAATTATACTGTACAAGGATATTGTATTACAATACAGTTATTATAACTTATTATTGTGTCGTAATTTCTTTCGTCGAGCAAATATTATTGTATTACCAATAGATATTTATTTTTTAGGCTATTGCTTCATAAGTTATAAGTATTTTGTACCAATATTTGCAGATTCTAGACAGTAAAACAACAACACAATATATAATTACAAGCTGAAATTAAACAAAGTATTATAAAAGATATTATGAGATATTAAAGAGATAATATTATGGTCGTAAGAAATACTTACATTGCTCCATTCGTTTCTTGAACTGCACGAGAGCAGAGGGCATTTTCCGCAGAAACAATAAAAACTGAAAGGCACTTCATTTTATTTGTGATAATGAGCCCCGAGTAGCACGAGGCTTTTGTAGATCTAAAAGTGCTAGATGTAACATTTAATAATAAAGAAGAATAAAGCTATCCCAAGTTTTTGATAAAGCGTGTACACATATTTAACGGAAAGCCACTGATAAGATTCGTTTGTGACACACAGAGTTTGTAGCCAGCAAATCGCTCTTTTGTGCATTACGTTATCACCAAATACCGACCTACTACGAGGTCGGCACTGAAAATTTCGGGAATCAAGGAAGTGACACAACATTACTATTTAAAAATGTATTTACTGCTTTTCGAAGTATTCTCCGCGAAATTTGACACATTTTTCGATACGATGGAACCAATCATTGAAGCAACCATTCCATTCGGAAGTTGGGGTCTCCAAAATGGCCGTTTTGTAGGCGTCCACAGTTTCTTCAGGTGATGAAAATCTCTGACCAAGCAATTTATTATTTATTTTAGGGAAAGTATAGAAATCATTAGGGCTTAGGTCGGGGCTGTACGGCGGATGGTCTAATAATTCTATGATTTCTTGCTCTAAAAACTCTTTTGTTCTGTGCGCGGTGTGAGAACTCGCATTGTCGTGATGGAGGATGATGCGGCGGTTGCAGTTCTCTTTACGGAGTTCAGAAATAACCGAAGTTTATTGCTGGGAATAGTAAGTGTACAAATTAGGAATTTCAGGAAGGAAATTCAACTCACAGAATGTATTATGAAAGAAATACAGAATAATAATTCTCAAGACCCAAGACCAGTTGTACATATTATGCTGCATTAAAAGTATCGGGAATGGAATATTTCCACTGTTCCTGTCATATTAAAATCTTTTTAATTTAAAACTCGTTGGTTTTAAAAATCGAATACAACTTATTTATTTAAAAAAAGATTATCGGTCTTATCACAAGGTCTTGTCAAACTTGTTTAGTCGTTGAGAGAATGGAATTGACTCAAGAAAATTCTAGAGCGATGATTTATTATGACTTTCGAAGTGGTTTAACAGAAAAACAGTGTGTTGACCAGTGTGTGTTGATTTCTGCATTTGGTGATGAAGCCCCATCCAAAACCACAATTTATCGCTGGTTTGCTGAATTTCAACGTGCTTCAAAATGTGTCAAGCTCAGTGATGATCCCCGTCAAGGTCGTCCAAAAACTGCAGTCACCCAAGAAAACGTTGATGCTGTGCGTAAGCTGATTGAGGAAGATCGACATGTGACATACCTACAGCGAAATTCAGGCAATTTTAGACATTGGCATGAGTCAAATACATAGATATATTTATAATATTAATAATCTAACCTAACCTAACCTAACCTAACCTAACCTAACCTAACCTAACCTAACCTTTTTTTTTTTTTTTTTTTTGTTTCCGGGGGGGAAAATGCATTACGCATACCACCCAGGCGCAGGGGGCACCCGAGTGGTGATGTGGGACTCCCGTATAGGCTAATGAGACCCACGGTATACCCACTAAAAACCACCCCCCACCTTCCTCCTCGCCGCCCTGTGACGGGGCCACGGGAACGATAAACACATCCGCGACCCCGCCGGCGGCAGCCAATAAGCGGCTCCATCCTAGGCCCGAAGGCCCCAGGCGCACCAGATGGTAGGGTGCGCCTCCCTCCTCGGCCTCCACCAGTACTGTAGCAGACTCCCCCTGAGTCTGCTACTAGGAGGCCACGGATACCAGCCTCCACAACCGGTACCCGGTGGCAGATCTGGTATATGGTTCTGCCACCGACCACACCTCGGCCGCAGAGGATAGGGCAAGCGGCGCACCGTAATACCAACTTGCCTCTTCCTCTGCGGCCCCACCAATGCCGTTAACCGTACGGAACGGCCCCGCCAGCTCGCAGGGGGTAGGGAGAGTGGCACAACACCACCACGCCTCTCCCCCTGCGATCCCTCCACGGCCGCAGAAGATAGGGAGTACGGCGCACCGTAATACCGGCACTCCTCTTCTTCTGCGGCCCCACCTCCTAGCGCGTCCGCAGCGGACTCCTCCAGCCCGCTGGGAGCGCCCACCTCGGGCCAGCCAGCGGCAAACAAGCCGGCCCTGGTTGCCTCTTCGCTTCACCGTGGGTGTCCAAACCACGGTTACTAAGCCCCACCGCCACGTCAAGGCGTGCAACCATCGGGGGGAACCTAACCTAACCTAACCTAACCTAACCAAGAGCATGTCAGGACATGTCTAAGGAGGGTTCCGTAACTATAAACGCGTAATATGCTTTTTTTTTAATTACTCCAAAAGTTACTGTCCGATTTGGTTCAAAATAGTTTTCCTAAAGAGTTTTTAGCGTGATCTATCAGCATGGAAATTTTCAAGTTTCTATCTCCTATAGTTTAAAAATGCTAGGGGGGGGACCAACTTACAAAGTACTTTGGAGGCCGATTACTCGAAAATGGTCAACTTTATAAAAAAGTAACATATGAAACCTTGCCTTTATTTTAAAAGACCTATTCTACGATACCCCACACGATGGGGTAGAGTGAAAAAATATTTTTCATCCCCACTTCACATGTATGGAGAGCCACCCTTAAAATATAAAATTATTATTTTTTTATGATCCCGAAACCGTGATCTATACACAATCTATAACTGAACCAAATTTCATCAATTTATATTCATAATTACAGAAGCTAGAGGCGCGGACAGACAGACAGACAGACAGACAGACAGACAGACAGACAGACAGACAGACGGACAGAGCGAAACTATAATGGTTCCTTAAGTATTACGGAACCCTAAAAAGAGGCACTGGTCAAATACAAATAATCTTACATAAACAATTAGGTGTAAAAAAGTTGTTTTCCTGATGGATACCGTATTTGCTCTGTGAAGAGCAAAAAGCGGCTCGCGTTACTTGGTGCGTTAGAACTCTCGAAAGATTCCACGCAGGATCCTCAAATGCTGTATACAACATCGTATCAGGTGACGAATCCTGGATATACGCGTACAAACCCGAAACAAAAAACCAGTCATGAGTTTGGGTGTTCGAAAATGAGTTAAAGGAAACAAAAATTGTTCGTTCACGGAGTGTTGCAAAAAAATGGTGGCCACGTTTGTCTCCAAAACCGGCCATGTTGCGTCTATTCCTCTTGAGGGACAAAGAACGGTTAATGCAGAATGGTATGCTAACATTTGTTTGCCACAGGTCGTTTCTGAACTCCGTAAAGAGAACTGCAACCGCCGCATCATCCTCCATCACGATAATGCGAGTTCTCACACCGCGCACAGAACAAAAGAGTATTTAGAGCAAGAAATAATAGAATTATTAGACCATCCGCCACACAGCCCCGACGTAAGCCCTAAAGATTTCTATACTTTCCCTAAAATTAAGAATAAATTGCGTGGTCAGAGATTTCCATCACCTGAAGAAGCTGTGGACGCCTACAAAACGGCCATTTTGGAGACCCCAACTTCCGAATGGAATTGTTGCTTCAATGATTGGTTCCATCGTGTGGAAAAATGTGTCAAATTTCGCGGAGAATATTTCGAAAAGCAATAAATACATATTTAAATAGTAATGTTGTGTCACTTCCTTGATTCCCGAAATTTTCAGTGCCGCCCGTAGTATGTTATTGATTTTCCCGTTAAACTCATTACACGTTATTGATGAATATTCACAAGAAAATAGTACAAAAAGCGATGGTAGCACGGTTTTTCCCCAATCTAGCATCAAAAGTAATAAGTCAGGTCCAGTATCCCTACACCTATGGTGTGGAGGAGGCGGTTAGCAACAATTTATGCAGCGCTATGGCACAGCTAATTGGTCGTGGAGTCTGATGCAGGCATCCCCATGCCGCATCTTCACATAATGTTTTAATACCTCCATATTTAATGACCAGCGCTGCAACAATTGATGAAAAAGTGATTTTTAAATACACTGCGTTGAAGCTTACGACACAGTGGTCTTCTGATTTTAGGAAGATTTCGGACCCAGTCATTACTAAGGGTCAGTTAGTGGCTGGGTCGTTAGCCAAGAATCTCTATTTTATAACTGAAGCGAATGACTATAAAGCGTTTGTGCCCTACGCATCTCCGTCCGGTAGCCAATTTTAAGGACTTAAGTGTTTCTTTAAGTGGTTCATCTGTCTGTCTGTCCTCCCTTGCTAGCTTCGATAATCTACTATAGTAAAAGTGAAAGTTGGTGAGGATGAATGGATGTTTGTTACTCTTTCACGCTTAAACTACTGGATGTATTTTGATGAAATCTATTATAATTTAATAGTATAAGGACTAGTTCATGTGGGCTATTTTTATTACGAAAAAATACAATGTTCCTATGGAATACTGTATTTACGTGGGCGAAACCGCATAAATAGATGATTTTTACAGGTATAGATTACATAATATAGACTCTACTTTTGGCATAATAAAATAATTGTAATTTTGTATTTGATTTTTTTTTTTATAAAGTTAATAATCTACATTTTTTTAAAATAATTTAATCTATTTTCAAGTAACCACTCAAATAATACAAAAGGGCAGGCATTTCTAAGCTATAGGAGGTAGAAACTTAAAACTTTCCAGAGGTTCTGCTAAATACTATTTATGAAAATGACAGAGCAAAACCAGACAATAATTTTTGAAGTAACTTGAAAAAACCTACTGTGAGATGATAATTCTGAAACTCCCCTCAGATAAGTCCTGGCATGCTCTTGTTAGGTTATTTACTTATAATGCAACATATTTCTAGATAATAGGCCAATATAAGTTAATAATCGGATTGTCGGACGATGAAAATCTGTGCAGTGTGCAAACTATTGTCATTAATTCCCGCCAATTATACTTCCGTCACGTTAGTAATATAATATATTATATAATATCTACACTAATATTATAAAGAGGAAAACTTTGTTTGTATGTTTGTTTGTTTGTAATGAATAGGCTCAAAAAGTACTGGACCGATTTCAAAAATTATTTCACCATTCGAAAGCTACATTATCCACGAGTAACATAGGCTAAATTTTATTTTGGAAAAAAATAGGGTTCCGTAAGATATTTGGGTTTTTCGGACACAAGGTGTAAAAAATCAACCAGAAAAGTTACTTATTTTGCGTACGCTGCCTAAACTATAAAAGATAGAACCATAAAATGTTCTAATTAATTGTAGATCTTATAAATATCTACAAAAAAGTCCGCGACACACTATACCTATCTATGTCGAGTGAGGCACAACAACCATTTTTTTATTTAGAAATCTTGAATTTTTTTGGACTACATTTAAACGCGTTTATTTTACTCATGTTATTAATCCTTATCAAAATAAATTATTTCATTACTAAGTACAGTTTATGTAGATAATATTTGGTCTTTGAATGATTAAAATTGGACGTTTGGTTTTGAAGTTATGGCGAAATTAAAATATTACGATTTCTGCTGCACGGCCCGTTGCGAAGTGGGCGTCACCAAGGCGGGGTGCGCGTGCGGGTTAATGTTTAGTTTAGTTTAGTTTAGTTAAATAGTTTAGTTATGTTATAAACATCAAATTGATAATATCTTAAAATATAATACATTATAATATCTATACATCTATACAGTTAAATACAATTTAAGTGTCTGTTTGTAACTTCAAATTAACAGCTTTTTACATAATGAATCTGAAAGTATATTCGGTACTTACAATAAAATACATTTTTTTTTAATTTTTGTCTGTCCGTCTGTCTGTCTGTCAGTCGGTCTGTCTGTCTGTTTGTTCCGACTAATCTCTGAAACGGCTGGACCGATTTTCACGGGACTTTCACTAGCAGATAGCTGATGTTATAGGGTCTAACATAGGCTACTTTTATTTTAGGGTTCCGTTTAAAAAAATAGGATTCCGCTTTCGTTAGTCATAAATAAAGTCGCGGGTAAATTTCAGCGATATCCCAAAGTATTGTTCCACGCGGACGAGGTCGCGGGCAAAAGCTAGTATAATATATAGTTAGTAATATATATTCTTTGCTTCCATACTATTTTGTTAGTCAATTCAGTCAATGAAATATTAACCGCTCCGGAAAATATGTTATTTGGCACTGCCCAAACTTTCTAAGGCCCAGCTCCGAAAATCATTTGAATTAAACTAATCTATTCGAGCATTTAGTGACCATGAACCAATCAAGACCTAATACATTTTCCACCGTATCACTAATATCATGTAGGCGACATTTTAAAACGTAAAGCTACCATTCAAGTAAGCTATTTATCTAAGTGATGTACTAGCAATGAGAAATGTATTCCCGAACGAATCCACATTATCAGAAGATAAATGGCCCAGGTAAATAAAACTAACGAAAAAGAATGTACCGTTTGAGTAAATTTATGCGTTTTCGAACGATGGTTAATTAGTACGTGTAAGGCGGCCATTCACGGCGCGATTAGTGCTTACGCACCAGATAGATTTTAAATCGTAATCAGTTTAAAGCGATCTAAGTCATACGTCGTAAGTTTGGGTTATTTTGTAATGTACGCTAGATTGTATGAGCACTGCACTAATATTATAAGGAGGAAAATTTTGTTTATTTGTTTTTTGAGTTAAATAGGCTCCGAAACTACTAGACCGACTTTGAGTAAATTTGTCATTATAGAGAGTAGACCATGGGGAAGGACATAAGCTAAGTTTCATTGCGGCAAAATATACGGGTCCACGGGATTATAATGAATGATTTCATAAAGCAAAAAATGTAATGGAAATTACTACTGCCCGGCAATAATAAAACTCCGAATTTTCGTGTCATCTTAAAATATTGTTCTTACATTTTCATACCAAAATCATCTTATAAAGTTACATAAAAACTTCTAGAGACACAATTTCTGAGATAGCGGTAAAAAATGGAGACAAGTTCTAGGTCGCACCGTCAGTGGCTCGCCATATCTGACGTACGTAACTTTTTGCCGGCGTTTTAACGAAATTTATCGTTTTTGTTTTTCTACCCTCAGCATCACGTAGGTCACTGAGTTTGTTCTACTAAATGCTTTTTGTTTTTTCAGGTATGTGACCTCGGCATTCGTTTGGTGTACGGGAGGTTTGTTTACATTTGATACAGACGCTTTAACGTTATTTCCTGTTATACTTACAGCAATTTAGTACTGTCAGTAGAGCGTTATATTAAGTATTTAAAAGCCGTTCTAGGCTTACATATTTTGTTTAATTTAATATACCTACAAAATACTACATGTATGAAAACAACTACATGTTTACGTTGGGAAAGGACATATCGCACTATAATCGCCTATTCATTCAATGTAAGTTGCTTCAAAACAAGATCAACGATGTTTCTCTTGTAACTACAAAAGATCCATGTGAAAAGCAACAGTTTCGAACCGCAGACCCATCGATCATAGCTGCAGCACTGAGCGGGCGCATAATCGCATTATTCATAATTTGTTGCGTTTTCGCCCGCTATAAATAACGGAGATCGTTCGATCAATCAACCGCCTGCTGCTTTAAATTAGGGTGCAGCAGCTTAAATGAGTAGTCCTTCATAAAACTTATTTTGGAGACTTTATTCGTGTACCATTTTATCTTTAAGTAGACGGATTAAGTAGACTTTTCCGAGACTACTTAGTTATTCCTTATGTGGTTGGAGTATCTGAAACTCTATAGGTTCATCAAATTTAATTAATTCATCTTAAATGTTTGCATAAAATAGTTTTGACAACAAATTCCATTGATCCTTTTGGCGGTAGTAATGAAAATCGTTGGACAGTTCTATGAGTACTTCCGTGTTCCGTAGGTAACAAAGTAACGGGAAAGCAATCAAAAGTTCCCACAACGATAATAATAAATATTTATAATAACGCCCAAAATATATTTGAAAAACGTATTTGAAATTTTTGAAATTTTCGACAATGGCGAAACGGCAAAATGTATGAATTAATCAAAACATTTGGAGAGGCCATTGCCGAGGGGATCGGCATTGTCAGTCGGCATTCGATGGAGAATCAATAAAATATAAATAACTTTTTATTCACAATTGAACGTGAAGGTTTCTTATTGAAAGTCATGACACAACTCAATTTGTCTCTTAAGTGAAATCACAATACAAAATTGCAGTATTATAATCAATTTTGTGTTTATTTTTTTATCTCATTTGAACCGGTCGATGTCTCTTAGTCCGTGGCCTAGTACCTACCAGGGTGGTACTATACTTGATAGAGGCAGATTCGATCCTAGGTGTTGGCATGCTGTAAAGGAATTTTCTAACTTATCAAGTACGAAAATACTCTAATGATAGGTATAGGAAAATATATCTCGTAGAATTCTGCGTATCTAAAAAGAACAAGTCTGCCAGTCCCATTATGATCTTTTTACTAATAAGTGACTAGCATACTCGACATTATAACGGCTACAATATGTTATATTAATTTTCAAAATACAATACTAAAACAAAACAATAATTCGCGCCCAATGCGCCTGAAACTTGTTTTAGGTCTATACCGCCCGATAGATGACGCTAAGTGCAATTACAACAATACCTTTATTATATTAGCTACGCGGCTTACCATTCTGCAGGTATCACGCTTCGCCACTGGTACTTGTGCCCAGTGGAGAGGCGATGGGTATTAAAAAATTACATCACTATATCCTACTAATATTATAAATGTGAAAGTTTGTGAGGATGTATGGATGGATGTTTGTTACTACTTCACGCAAAAACTACTGAATGGATTTTGATGGAATTTGGTATGGTACTAGTTTAGGCTCTGGATTAAAACATAGGCTACTTTTTATACCGAAAAAATACAGTGTGCCCGAGGGACACTATAATATTTACGCGGGTGGAGCCGCGGGCAACAGCTAGTTATTATTAGTCTCACCGGGACTCGAATACAAGATTAGTATAATTTACGAACAACGTCCTACCCAAAAAGTCCTACCCGTAACGTAGCTGAGCTGCACCCGAAACCCCCTGCATAGCAAACTATGGCCTCGTGCTAATACTTGTGTTACAGCTACCGAACAACGGGAGTATATTCATTACTTATGTTTAGGATTTTTACTACATTATTATTATATGAATAATCAATACACTTTCATGAAATCATGAGCCAGAAACATTGAAACGTTTTTGCTCTCTCGGCGGAAATCGAACCCGCGACCTCCGGCTGAAGCGCCAACTGCAACGCGTTTACCACTGAGCCACACTGTTATTTCTGATAGTGGCTCACAGCTCAAGTCCCAGCATTTACTGATCGCTGATGATGATGATGTCTATTCTAAAGAAGTGCAAAAAGTACTTATTCTTCTCAAAGAAATGAATCAAATAAAAAATATTTTGGTGTGCCTGTGTAAATGCAAATCACGTACACATTACTACACGAATACGGTTTTCGCGATTGTTACTGGAATTCAACGTATATTTTATTTAGAGACGCCTCTAGACGAAGTTGAAAATTTATTTTATTCAACAGTTTTTTCGTGATTCGACTACAGAAATAATAAAAACAAAACGAGCATCAGTTTTTCTATCATACAAAATATGAACTTCGAACATTTATTTCATTTGACTTCACAGCTATTAATAATAATCCTTTGAAATTAAACGGTTGACGTAGCGGAATATGTTTTTAAACAATAGTTGAAACATGTCCAAAGTGTCCAGAGTAGGGTGGGGATAATTAATAACGCTGAATGGATAAGCGACGTCAGTGTCATCACAGCTCAGGGATTCCTTGATAACACCCTGGATAAAACTGTCCTGCGAAAGATTTCTAATCTCGATTTTACAAAATGGACACTGGACTGGACTCTGATGTGCAAATAAATACTCTCTACAAACAATTTCTAATTTCTTTATTATTTACTAGACGTTTTCCGAAACTTCCGCAGTTAAAAGAAAATTCCGCAGGAACCTAATATTTTAGTGGGATAAAACGTATGCTATGGCATTACAGTCGGTCCACTCTATATCTAAATTTCATCGAAATCGGACTAGTAGATTCGGAGCATATAAACGAATAAATATTTCCTCTTAATTATATTAGTGTACACTGTACACGCTGATTGTACAAACGATTTAAAAGATATGAGATACAGGTCACATTGTCATTTTTGTAGGCAACTTGCGACCTATCCAAATAGTCATTTACACAAAATCGGCCTATGTATCCCCATTACCCAAGAATTTCCCTAGCGTAACTTGCCACCTTACCCAAACATTTCCGTAGTTACACTCGTGTTACTTTGTGGACCTCTTGCGAAACGAAGAAAAAATGTCGGTCTTGTGCGGATCGTTAATAAGACGGAGCAATCCATCAAGCGCTGAGGTTTTTTCTGCGGCTGATGGAAAACATTCCAGCTCACGTGCTGTCGTAAACATCGCTTTTTTCGACTATTACAGAACTTCCCTCTTTTAAATATATTCAAAGTTTACTTGCATTTTGCTGCGGAATTTTTTCGCCGCCGCTAAACTATTCGTCATGTAATTCTAAGTACATACTGCTTAAGTATGAAAAAAAATTGTACAATCTACACTATAATGATATAAAGAGGAAAGATTATGATATGTAAGAGAAATATATGTTTGTTTGTTCGTATTGAAAATGCTCCGAAACTACTGGACCAATTGCGATCATATTTGGAACAGATATAGAGTAGGCCATGGGGAAAGACATAAACTTTTAATCGCGGGGAAATGTACTGTTTCCGCGTGATTTTGTTTTGTGCGTACGAAGTCGCAGGAAGCATCTAGTCTATAATAAAATACCCAAAGCGATGGTTATTATCTAAAAATATTCCTTAGGTAAAGTCTTATTTATAGTAGCTAAAAGAAATATTTAAAATTGACCTTCATAAACTGCATTGCTATATTATATTAGGACGTATGCATAAGGTGGATTTTACTTTAGAAAATTTATTTCATATTGAAGCCCTATAATAGTGAACTCATTTAAACCGATAAAAGTGAACTGGCAGCTCAAGCAAATTTTTTACGTTCCTTTTGTAATAACAGTAGAAAAAGAAATAAAAAATATTCGCAAGGATGAGATATGCGATTTATTTGAGAACAATAAAAAGGAAGATAGATATGGAGATGAGATAAATCACGTCGCCATGGCAACGGCGGGGGACGAAATTACAAATAAATTACATTCGACATGCTGGGGTTGCCAGTTCTATTGGTGCGTTTGAACTTGCCGGCATCAGGTGCGAAATATGTTTTTAGGTGTTTGCTTCATCAACTTTTTCTAAAGTGCTTACTTTAGAAAAAGTGCGGGACGGTCTTTACGACGGGCCTAGGTAACCTACAAAAGTTCAGGTATTATTACTAAGTGGGTGTTAGTGAAAACTATTAATGATGATGAAATTAAACATTGAAATGTCAGCTGAACTGAGTGTAAATTTTCAATTTTGAAACTCCGATTGGATATTTATGAGTATGGTGAAGTTTGAAAAATATTTAACGCAATATTAAAATATGTCATATTTTGACGAAAACAGCTATTAAAAGTAACAAAGTTACACTGTTTCTGAAACGTGTTACTTACCTTACCAGACTTTCCACTTGATCGAAATATTTTGTATTACATACATAATTTAATAAAAAATTATAATCTTTAAATACGTCATGTTAAAATTCACAACAAAGAAAACCAATATTATGTACCCGTATCGTTCCTGTAAAGTACCTGTTGTACTTAATTATTGTTTAATTCTCAATGACATTAAAACGAACGTTCGATAAACAAAAAAAAGGTTCGAATTTCATTTCGAAAATTAAAATATAATTATGATTGGAAAAAATGCAACGTTTATTCGAATCGCAATTTGTGTTATGTTTATTTCTTTTTATCGGTAATTAAATACATAACTTTGCGCGCACACCTCCGTAATTATTACGTTAATTTTCATGAAACCTGGCCGCGGCATTTTACATTTTGTAATCATCAAAAGATATGGGCTCAATTTTTTAAACCCAATAATAATATTATTTTAAACATAAGTGCACTTGACCGAAAGAGAAAACTGTCGGTTACAATATAAAAACATAAAGTTAATATTATTATTTAACCCGTGAGAAAGCTCGACTGATTTTGTAATACGAGAAGACGCGCGTGAGCGTGTCTGAATATAGTTCACTTTTTATTAGTTTTTTTATGGTAGGTATTAGAATAAATAGAAGTAATTGCGAAATGATATATGATTCGAATTAATTTTGATTATTTGATAATATTTTTTTTTTATTATTTGCAACTAGCTTTTGCCCGCCCCAAGGGAACACTACTATTTTGTGATAAAAAGTATCTTATGTGTTATTTTCCAGAGCTCAAACTACTACTTTACTAAATATTAAAATCCGTTTAGTACTTTTTAGTAACATCCATCCATCTAGTAGTAAGATAAATACAACTTTTGAAATAAAATCACAGATTTTATTTGCCTTTTTCTTTTTAATAAATTCAAATTATTAACTAAAAACTATATTTTTAATTTTACCACTCTGATCACAGTTTCAAGTTAGGTTTGTTTAAATGTTATTAAATACGACTAGCTTAAATACACATAAAGTTAATTATAAAACATCGCCCACATTCTACACGAAATCCCAACACGTAGGCAGACAAAATAAAGAGAAAGAAAAATAAAAATAATGAAGCATTTATTAACTGTAAAAGTTGTATTTGAACTTTTTAGCACGTGTAAAAGTATCCTTCCGGTCTATGTGACCGTGACGCGTGACCACGACCTTCAACCGTGACCGTCAAACCAGCTAATCAGGGCCTTAGTCAAGATGCATTCGATAAGTTCGACGGCGAAGTGCGAAAACAAAATATATAGTATTTGACATAAGGTAAGTCAAATACAATACACTTTTGATTTCGAAGTTCGATGTCGAAATTATCGAATACATCTTGATTCTTGACTAAAGGCCCAGGTACTTTATCCATGCTCACCGGTCGCACGAGGCGGGTCTCGATCTCGCTATAAAAGCCTATGAGAAGAACCTATATTATCATCAAAATCTGAGAATCTATTAATGTGTTGGTAGTGGTGATAATGATGAAAATGTCTGTAAGTGACACAGTGGCATAATATTGTGCTTGCAGTTCTATATACAATGTCGAAATTCTCAAACGTATATTATTTTTAAAGCCGGAGATGTTTCCGTTCAGTGTTTTTGGAACCGGGGTACCTATGTCACAAAATGTTGCTTTTTGGTAGCATACCTCATTTTGACCAGTTTGTTAAAATAGGTCAACCTATTTTAACAAACTGGTCAAAATGAGGAGTTTGATGGATCTTATCATCAGGTCTCTACTTTGATTACAATGGGACAAATTTTGCATTGCACTCTTTAGAGTAATTACTTTAACTCATTAACGGCGATATATCCACAGACGAACATACTCATGTAACCTCCTTCTTTTTGAAATTTGGCTACAAAGCAAAGTACTCGAAAGTTTGGCCTACGTTGATCTGGTTGTGACTGTTCATAATATTCTAAAAGGCTTCTCGGGCTACCTTATAAAATCGGCTGAGCGAATATTTTAAGTGACAATACGCCAAACTTTGTGCACTGGACGCGAACTAACGTTATCAAAGGGAGAGAGGACCCCTGGGTGTCGCCATTATCGATTTTCCGTCATAGACCTGTTCATACAAAAACGCTGTGCCGAATAATGTCAGTGCAGTTCTTGCTGCTGTGTTGAATTACTTCTAAGGAGAGGAAAGTATTACGTCGCGCTTTTGCTCCTGACATGAACCAAAATATTATTTTTTCGATAGGAAAACTAAATTTTGTGTAGGTGTACATTACTAATCTTCTTCTTATAATTATATAAAAATAATGAAATAATTCTGTTCTTTAAATAATTGTGAAAGTTCAGGGAAGGCTGATGGGTTAGTGGAAAAATTACGGGTAAAATAATAAAGACGACGATAGAATTTTCTTATACTGTGTTCAATTTGTTACTATTGATTGTAACTAATATTTATTCTGTGCTATTGACTGACAAATATTTACAGGTGCCTTCAAATTACCTGTTTGGTTCATTTATTTCAGTTTATGGTAAGACAGGGCAACATGTGTCGGGACAGCTAAAATCTAATTATAATCTAATAAATAATTATTATAAATATGTACCTAGTTGAAAACACTTAAAAGTTGTTACTTAATATTAAACCATTGTAACTAATTAAGTTTCCTGCTCTTTTTGTTTGAATGACTTTCATTGGACATGAATTTTACCTATGTCTGATCCAGGCAATGTATGTAATAGGTATGTTTAATGTACTTACACCGCTGGAGACTTAGCATAAGTTTCATGTCCCAAGACCTGTGGTTACGTAACTTGTGTTAATGTATAACGCGCCGACATAAAGGCCGATGAAGCAGATTAAATCGCCATAGAACATGGTCCATTACACCAAACGAACTTCCCGAAGGGTCTGGCTAATCAATCACTATCGCTTCCATTCAAAATCGTGGGGAAACTCTGACTTATGAAAATTGCTGTTTATTCTGTTGCGTACACAATTACGGGTTAATTTATATCATCAAAATAAAAAAAGAAATATTGACACTTATCCGTAGAACAATTAAAATAGAATACCTCTGGAAAATTGCTCAAACATGCTCGTTTTACAAAGAGTTTGAAGTTTGAATACTTTTTTTATAAATCGTACTGATAATAAATTATAAATGTGAAAGTTTATGAGGATGGATGGATGTATGGATGAATGGATAGATGGATGTTTGTTACTCTTTCACGCAAAAACTACTGAACGCGTTTTGATAAAATTTAGTATGGTAGTAGTATAGGCTCTGAATAAGATACATAGGCTACATTTCATCACGGAAAAGTATAGTGTTCCTGTGGGATATCCAATAGTATATTTACATGGGTGAAGCCGCTGGAAACAGGTAGTTAATATTAGTTTTTCGATCAAGATCATGCTTAGAGCGACGATTGCACAATAGTATTGGTTTGGTACATACTACGAGTACCTACATAGGAACAATAATTGGTTTGATAGAATCTCAGAATGAAGGGCATAAATCTCTGTTTTATAAAGTTTGAACTTATTAAACAGTTAAGCATCTAATTAATTATCGATGTCACCTTTTTATGATCGTTATGATCACCTTTTTCCTAGAACTCCTAGTAGGATCTCATATTATTTAGTCGTTAAATCAGCAGCAGTGCAATATCTATTTACGTTTTACATTTTCAGTTCCAATTATACGTTGCACGGGATTTACTCGGAATCTGAGATTGCAATAAATACACCATTTACAGGGTAATGAAAATACAAGTACTTTTTAAACTTTATTTAAATTAAAAATACTGTCGTTAAAATAAAAATACACGTTTTTGTCATTGCCTTCTTTGCAGGATTTTAACCCAAGACCACTAAATTACTTATAATACGTTTACGGCAGTTTCAATAACCTATCTACCAATAACTATTTGTTAGAAACGTCACATTTGGTATCGGTATCAGCGATCTCGCCGTTACAGCCAAATATTAGTTAGTTTATTGAAACGCAAAAAACTGGTAAATGACGGACAAAGGTAACGTTTTTAACAAATAGTTATTGGTAGATAGGTTATTGAATCCGACCGTACCTAAGTCTTTCTTGAAAAAAAAAAAAACAGTCGGAGCTCAAAGTCCTCTAAACTTTAGACGAGATCCTGGCTCAGGTAGTTCTAGAAGTAATCAAGTCACATTATGATCACACACAATCAGCGGAGGTCACAGGTCCCATTACAGAGGTGCTGCCGGTGATAACGCTATTACCGTCAGGCGATAAATCACATCGCCGTCACAACGTTCAATTCAGAATTTTTATTCGGTCACCTAAATCTCAATTTGTTGGTCCCGTGACGAAGATGTTTTTGTTCAACGTCCGTTTATGTTCATTTTTCAACTTTTGTAACTGTTACAACTGTTATTCCATTTGTTTCGTTATTACTCTTTCTATCTACTCGCTTTTGTAGTTTGCATTGTTGTATTTTCATTACACAGTATGTATTTTGATTCCTCTTAAAATTTTTATGTTTTTTTTTCCAAAATATTTTTGAATAGTTGCTTCCGAATTTTTGAAAAATCGAAGTTCCAAAATGTTCGACCGGGAACGCATGGATTAGAATCCAGGGTGTAGCAACAATAGTATATAACTATACTATATATCTATTGCCATCCATAAACAGACTCCGCGCAAATACAGATACTAAACGTTTCTAGAAATCGGCCTCGGCTTCAGTTTACCCAATGTTTGTATTTGTCCGATTTAATTCAGAGGGTTTCATTTAATTTACCTTTCCCTTCTTTGAAAGTAAGTCAAACGATATACGCAGTCACGTTCGTGTCGCGCTGTTCGTTAATATGTGGTACGTGTGTAGCCTGCCTAACGACGCCACCTATAAAACGTGTATAAACGACGCCGACTTATTCTCTCTTTGATTGTATGGACGTGATACCGACGCGTCACGTTTGCCGAATATTGTGACAGCGCCAAATCTATTGACATGACAATCCATTCTACTAGATTTTGGTAGGAAAATTCTCATGGCTGTTGTTGACAATCCTGACGTAAGTAGATATGTTTCCCTGGAAAAAATCTTTGATTATTGTGTTATAACACTTTCTTTTAGTTAACTAAAAGGTAAGGGGAGCGATTCCATATTACATGACCTGTTTAGGGGGATAATACCTTCCATTCAAAGCACTACGCTTGGTCACCTTGCCTTAGTTTTCTGTCACGTAGTCAACAGCCATTAGTACTACGTGAAAATGAGGAAGGGTGAATCTCGGTATATACTGCAGATGGTAATCGTGGGGGGGGGGGAGTAAAAATGTGTTAAAAGTGGTCACGGTGATCACTAAGGGTACTGTGGTCACATAGTAAGGGTAAGTTCCCTAAGTAGTGACGACCTTCGTGATGACAATATTTTAGTTGCAGTTAATGCAACTAAACCCTAGTAGCCTTTTATAGATGCAATTATAGCAAACAGACTCAATCATGAGTAATAAAGAGGAAATGATCCTGTGCGGCGGAAACGGATGCGGATATTTTTTAACACCGCCGCGCCGAAGATTCGGCGGCGTCAAGTGACGGTTGTCGTGGTTGTCGCCAACTGACAGTGACAAATTGATAAGTTAATTGTGACAGCTGTCACTAATGGCCGCGATACGTCACGTGAACTAGGTGTAACACAATTAATACGGTCATTATGTAGACATTGAGCACAGAGAGCAATATTCATAGTATGTGAACTTCCATTTCCCAATTAACCTGTTTAATAATTCATTTAAAGTATTAAAAGTTCGTCAATTATTCATATTAAATATAAAACGGAGTTCTAAAGCAGCACCTATCAACCCTATTGCTCGGAGTTCTTCAATAAAAGGCGGAAAGATATCCTCTGTCAAATTGAAAGCAGACACAAACATGCTTTTACTGCTAATTGATAATAATAATAACTCCTCACACCGATTTCAGTGAGGTGGCCGATTTGAAACCAGGCCAGTTACGAAGGAGTAATTTGGTAGTGCCCAAGTGTGTGTGCAGTACACACGAATACTCTCTCTTCCTTAACTCTCATAATCCAGTCGGACGGATAACCGACTGGGTACTTCAGTAACGTCGATTCAGCTCCTCGTCACCGAGAATATCTTGCTTTTTCCTAAGAGTCTGTCTGATCAAGGGTATTTAAAATAGATAGTATAAAGTAGTAAAAATTTTAAATTTTCGCCGATTTCCATGAAATTAAATATCCGGGGTGATAAATACAAAATATGATTGAGTACGTATTTTGAGTTATTTTCTACCTTTCCTACCTCCACCCTTGTGGGTATTAGCAATTGATAATACTTATTAGCGTATTTTGCGTACTGCTAACAACACTTACCTTTTCATAATTATAATAAAGAGAACTTGCGATAAACCTTTTGTAAGAAGCGGCATTCATTAAAATAAAATTGTTTTCTTCTGAGCTATACATGTAGAATACAATATCACATCTCAAGATTTTGATCAGCTAATCCCAAATTAGCCTGTTAGCTGCAATTCTCGTCCTAACTTTCTAATTAAGTTTTCAAGTTCTTAAGTTAACATTTAGAGCTTTTGATTAACTGGGAGCGAATGCGTCGGCTTTATTGTCATGTTTGCTATTACACGGTAAAGTTTGTTCCGAATCGTCACCAAAATACAGCTGCATCACTATATACAATCCACGTTTATGTTGCTCTGAATAGTCCGCAAGTACATTTTCCATGTGCAAAAAGGTAGATTTTAATAATCATATTACTTTACTGGAATATTAAACCTTTTCGACAAAAGTCGATGGAACAAGAGCAAAAAAATCTAACCCCAAATGAAACGTATAAGGCGAAGCGGACATAAAGAAAAGTTGACCTTGACCTATAAGATCCAAGCGATTAGGCTAGGTCTCGGGTCGCGGGGGAAATCAGGTTGCCATGGCCACGCGACAGATATTTATGGTGCCCTGTCAGGAACCCAACCGGGTCGATCGGCTCCCGGGGAGTAGGAGGGAGCCATGCACCCCCAGGGGAGCATTCAAGTTCTGTTCGGTGACGAGATCCAAGTGTGCTCAGAATTTGATTACCCTTCTCGCACTTGTAAAATGTAGAATTAGGTACCTAATATTCCAAAAATATAACTAGAAGCTTTGCAAGATTGCTAATAAAATACGTTATACAACAATGTAAGCTGCTTTTTTGTAGTTTCCCTTAGTAGGTATTTTTACGTACATATTTCGAACATTATTTATTCTGGGTGGAGACAAATCCAAAAAATTATAGATCATCAATATATCTTTCTTGTCTTGTAAAATATGGTGTATTTACTAACAAGAATGTGTTTCTATTTAGTAACTAAACTTTATTTAAACTAGCATACTATTGATTACTAGATAGATGAAGCCTCAGGTAACCTCAAAGGGCAGACAGATCGCCGATCGGAGTACTAACCCCATTTAATAAAACTACCAAAGAACCTTTACGGCACAATTGCTAATCGCTAATGGCTTACCTTTAAAAGAAATTGCGGCTAGATCAATTTCTTAAAATGCTATGACTTATGCCTGAAAGGATAAAAATTCAGATATTTTTGAGGTTAAATGTTGGTTTAGTATTTATATGTCAACAAAAAAATGTATGTAGTCTGTAGAGACAACTAATAAAATCATCCCAGTGCGAGTCGGACTAACGCACGAAGGGTTTCGTACCATTTTACCAAATACAAATATTTGCCATATTTATACTTATTATTATTTCGTTATTTAACACGAAGTTTTCCAAGTAAGCGTATTTTTCTTGTTATTTTTTTAACTCTATAGCTCATGAACGAAAGTTATCGCCGTTATAGTTTCCTCCAAAGTTTATCACATGGACTACAATCATGATTTTTTTTCTAATTTTTCGAGCTTGTCGCTTAGCTTTGAGAGGGGCATGCCCTATATTGATACACTATCAATAAAATAGACGCGAGAAAGAAAAATCATCCCCACTTCACGTTTAGGTGAGGTACCTAAAAATATATTTCTCGTGATTTTATTTTAGCAATATGTCGGCGTGGTAATTACACAAAGTAGTATTTGTATTATCCATACAAAGTTTCATCTTTCTAGCACTAACCGTTTGGACGGTAAGCCAAAGATAGACGAACAGACAGACAGACGGACGAAATCATAAGGGTTCCAAGACGTGAACTACGGAATCCTGAAAAAGAGCTTCAATTTTAAATTAAAGTAATTTTACGTAAAATTAAAAAAAAAAACACTCAGAAAAGTAAAGCAACGACGAGACGTCTCAAAAGGCTCTACATGGGAACTTAGGATTTTCTTAGAATTCCTATGTGCTTACTTGCTTAGTACACACTGCACATCTAACTTAAAATGTTACTTTTAATTTTACCTTCTAAATGAGATAGTTAATATGAGTTCTGAGAATTATACTGTCGACTATAGGAATGCAATAAGCATACTATTTTTTATTATTAATTTCAAGTTATCAACTGTTAAATTTATTTTATTTAGGTAGGTACATAAAGAGCTGTGGATTGTAATCTCAATATAAGAACATCTGCTAAGCTGTATGTTAGATGAGCAAAGAAATAAATAAATAAAACTATATCTATACGAGGAAGTAAAATAAATAATGTACAATTGGCTTGAACAGAAAAAGTGTATAATATTTGCGAATGTCGAAAATAATAATAATAAATATCGATCTGATAGTAAGGAATTATGAAGAAATTTCTGACTCAAAGCGTGAATATGAAAATGGACGCACTCGGGGTGATGATAGATACAGTTTGTTTAACAAGTGCGCAAATGAATATAAAATGAAGATCTTTAATAATAATATCTATGGACGGTTCACACCACGTCAATCTGATCACGTGCTAAGTATTCGAAGTATATTTAATACATATTATATTCAAGATTTTGATTATAGTACACACATAATTAATACACATCCATGGACTAGACTCAGTAATACTGAAAACTTTTTGTTCCCTTGGTGGCATTCGAACCCGCAACCCCCGGCTTGTGCTCCAACGCGCTAACACTGAACCACAGAGGTCGTCAGAATCTTTATAAAAGAGACACAGAAGTTTATTCGTAACATATGCTGCTTTCCTTCACAAGAAGTTTAAATGTGGAGTATTAAAAAGAAATCCAGTGTAAGGAAGTGCCGCGTCTTGCTCGTCACTAGTGTTGTGACGTGGTCACATATCGATAAATATATATTTTTTTTAACTAATGTTTCACCAACGACATTGCCTGAAACTAGCATTAAAAATTTCCGCTCAGAATTATTAGTACCTACTACCTATCTATGGTCTTTTACAAAAAAAAATATATTAGTAGACTCAAACCAAAAAAAAAGTAAACAGAGCGTTGTGAAGCAAAATCTGAGGCCAGTTTTATGCATGTAGCATAAATCAAAGACACACACCGCGGCAGCTCGTCTTACAAGTGAAGGCGTAGTTTCCTTACATGTGTATGCATGATACTGTGTAGGTACACGGAGAGGCCTAGTTTAGACATTTTGTGGTTCGCATAACTCTATATACACCTTTTCATTTGGTCTGAGTTAGTGGAAATTTTGTTATTGAGTTTAACGTTAACTAAATAATATTAAAGTGTAAACCAGTTTAGGATGCGTTAGTAACTGAAATGTGTTTAAATTTTGCGACAGCTAAGTGGATTTACTTGGGATGCTGCTATTTATTGACCTGGATAGATGCGAATTATATTTAGTGATGCCTAATTTCACTGCGTATCAGATAACACGATAAAGTTGTCAATTTATAGGTCATAGTGACAGATATATTACTATGTCAGCTATTTTAGGCTGTGTTTTAGTTGAAGAGATAAAATCAACACCATAGTTATGTTTTTCCACGGTTTTATCATAAATATTCTGGAGATGGTTATTACGAGTATAACCTTTAGCACCAATGGGTACAAACAACTTCCCATCAAAAATCTTTCAGAGGAGTTCGACTGTGACACGAGATTTTATACGTTACTATGTACTAATTAGTGGTTAAATTATATTAAATTTAAGAAAAATATATTTATATCGATAAATTACTTTTGAACTTTACAAAAAAGAGAACCGCCTAAAACCCAAAAATAATTCAACTTATAAAATACTAGCTGTTGCCCGCGGCTCCACCTGCGTAAATACAGCATCCCTCAGGAACACTGTACTTTTTCGGGATACAAAGTATCCTATGTCCTTTCCCAGGAGTCAAAGTATGTCTGTACCAAATGTCATCAAAATTGGTTCAGCGGTTAAAGCGTGAAGAGGTAACAGACAGACAGACAGACACACTTTCGCATTTATAGTATTAGTATAGATTATGTAAAACTATTTTCCTTATATAATTCGCTATTTGAAGTCGGATAAAGACATCACTAGCCCGCGTAGAGGACGATGAAGAGGCACGGATATAATGTGGTGCTTTCAAACATTGAGGCAAAGTTTGCCTACAGAGTACAGAGCACGGAGTAGCGGACAAATGACAACGGGCCCGAGGCGGGGAGCTGCGATATTAGAAGCCTTTAAGATGGAAAAATAGCAACTTTTACTTCAAGTGGGTTGTACTCGCGTGGCGCAAGCTACGATCGCAAGATTACATAGTATCCAATACATTGGTCTTATCTATGTCTGTTCCAAAATCTACTACTGTTTTAAATGTGAAAGTTTGTGAGGCTAAATATTTGTTAGTCTTTCTTTACGTGAACTACTCAGTACTGAACGGATTATGATGACATTTGGTATGGTAGTAGTATAGGCTCTAGATTAAAACATTTTGTCCTGAAAAAGTTCAGAGTTCCCGTTGAACTTCAAATATAATAACAAATAATTTGTAACTTTACATAAAATAAAAAGAAGAAATTACAAGTAATTGATAAAATGATGTTAAGGGTTTTTTTTTTATTTTTTTTAATAATTTCGAAATAAATGACATCAACTAAAAACTAACATCAAAACATGTCTGCTAATAATACTAAAAAGTTTATATATGATACGGTTAATATTAAACGAGAAATTTCCGGTTTGGAGGATCCGCGACAGTTTGTATTTTCGGCCGCTAAATATTTTCGCGATGATAGGGATGTTCGACGCGAGATCCGTGAGAACGAATCGGTCACAACATTTGCGCCGAAGGAGCATTCTAAATCCACTGTCTATATGTGGATATTGAAACGAGATCTACGGCCTCGTGTGTGTACAAATACCACCAAATGGAATGGAAACGTTACTTTTTCCTTACACTATAAATTTCTATTTCGAAATAGTTTCCGAATTTTGACGCTGCGAAATTCCGTTTTAGTTTACATTCCAAATCAACATTACAAAGGAAGTTTATCATATAGAAAGCACAATGGGAGCCAAAAAACACAGAATTCCTCACGATTCGCTTTGAAATTATTTAGGTCTGAATAATTTAGATTTTCAATGAAATAAATTCTATGAAATGATTTTAATTCACTCCATAAAATTAATAAACTATATCCCCGTGGGTGCTTGTACCGATATACCTGACAAAGAAGCAAAAAATTTAAAAGCAGTTGTAAAGCCAAAGTACTCATTTAAGGACACCTGAATAGAACGAAAATGGGGTAAACAAAACATGATGAGGATACAAGGCAAAGACAGTCAACCGCCGTGCCGGCGAGCGTTTAAACAAGCTCCTAAATGGAGTATGGACGATGTTTGTGGAAGGCTGCTGAATGAAGGCATGACGACCGATACTCACAGATTATCGCCGTGTCTATTAGTACCTAGGTAACCTAGCTTTGCTCGGAGTTTTAGTAACTTTTAAAAAATAAAAAGAATCACAAAAATATTTATCTGACCAGGATTCGATCCCACCAAATTTACAAACGCAATAATTATACATACCAAACCACCAAATAGACTGACTTAACAGAGTCGAAATTATTGATATATTGTTACACGACGAAATAAAAAAACATATATAGCTTAAAATGCGCAGTTTCCAAGGGATAAGACCTAGCTAGATCAATTTATCACCTCCAATACTTCCTTGCTATTTACATGCTCATGCGATGCATGGATCATCTTTCTTGTCAGATAATTAGATGATCAGCCTGCATTGTCCTAATCAAACTTGAAAACAACATATTTTTATTGCTGTTCCAATGCTTTGTCGTTTGAGTCGCGAGCCAAGCTCTAACCACTGGACCACTGTGGATATTATAAACGTAAAATGTGTATATGATAATATCTATATTTTGAATCCAAGTGAAAATTTGATATTTTATGGATCAAAAAAATATAGGCGCTAGTAAAGTTGCAGCGTAAATTTTGATATTTTCTCTAAGCAATCACATTTTCCATTAGGTTGGTAATTTGATTTGTTTTTTCTTGGGTGCCCTTAAAAATATTAACCGCTGCTTATTATTATTTTTATTTGTTTGGCTTCTATTCTAATTTGCTTTCTCAAACAAAGTGCAAGTTATGATGTCAACAAGTCGTCATAATGTCGTTGTACGGATTCGTTGTAATTGATCTGCCGCCGCCGAAGCCATGTTGACATGCAATGGTTCATCTTTAAACTTCTTGGATATTGGAATATTAATTCCTCAGGACCGGCAAGTCAACAGGTATATTATCATAATATAAGTAAATGTAATTATATTATGTAGTACTCTATTATTTTTACATCCTTGTTTTCTCCAGACGGAATCAAAGGCCATCCAGTACATCGGTTTAGGAGTCTGTTCAGCGCAAACAAACAAACATCAAATCTTTTCTCTTCACAATATTAGTACCTATAGAAGAACTATCAATATTAATATTGATAAAATATGATATTGTATAATATAATCATTCCATTTTTGTTTTAATTAAATTGCATCCGTTGTTCAATGGAAATGTATGCAAAAGGGTTTTGGTTCGATCCTGTGTCAAAAGAAAAATGTGTATTGAAAGACTAAATTACAATCTTACATTGCACGTGAAGTTCGCCGACAATGCTATGTGTATAGTGCCATCTTACGAATATATTATATAGTGCCAGTGCCACCTTCAGCCAAAATCCTAAATACACCTTATTTAAAAAAAAAAGTCATATATTGGGTCCCTTATTTCATGCAGACCTTAGAACTGCCTTATTATTTTTAACTTCCCGCTTAGAAAATCTAATATTTTCAAAAATCGGGAAGTTATTAGTTTTACCCCGTTTTGCATAAATCGAATTCTCATCAGATCTCGACGTTCTGAGGTCACAGGAAGCTTCCCTGACTACCCAAGCGAGGGTGTCACTATGTCTGTATGTTTTTATGTATGTGTGTGTGTGGTGGGACCGATTCGGACAGATAGATTTCAAGAAATATAAAAAAAAAACTTTTTTTTTGTAATAACTTTTAAACGGCTTTTTTGATCAACTCATAAAAACCACGTCGATCGCCGCTTATATGGTCAAAATCGGTTGATTCGTTCGAGAGATATCGTGAAAGAAAGAAAACCGAAAAAAGTGTTTTTTCGGTATTACTCCGGAATTTTTCATCTAAAAAATGTTTGTTGTCGATTCTTTCAAAGGACATAAAAACTGTTTCGATTGCTGCCAATCCTCCCAATGTATGCTAATTCCTTTTTTTTTATCTAATATAATTATAAAGGCTTGAAATATGTAGGTTTTTAGTACAGACAATGAAGACTTTTAGGTACTTCTTCAGAAAGTTAAGAAAGAACCACAAGTAACAGAGAGTTTGGTGTCAATAGATTTCATGAGTGCAGTCGCATTTTTTCACATAGATCCCGAAACAAAGGATTATCTGCACCCTAATCAGGAGTAGCTAGTACGACAGACGTAGTGGAGACAATTAGCCGCGTCTCGCCGAAGCCCCGCGTAAGCCGGTGTCAGACGCCTCAGACATTTCATAATATGTTTTGTTCGCTACATAGCCAATGGATTTTTTCCCATTGCATTCAAAGATTTATTTACTTAAGATCATATTTTTCAGGCAGTTTTAATGGATTCCTACAAAAGAAATATTGTTAACGAGGTTTTTACTCGTTCTCATTGATATTTTTAGGATATAAAACTGGAGGTATATCAAAATGAAAATTTACATGCGTCCAAATAACTAACCATGATACTAAAATCATTTTAGCCCATATAATAGTCACTAATAAACTTCTCTACTGGTGATAGTCTGATACTCTAACTGGTGATAGCAAAGAGAAACTTCGAGGAAGTCGAAGGATCTGTTAAATATGGTAAATCGACATTAGCATATAAAAGCTGCATTGAAATCCGAATTCCCGGGAGCACAGGAGGCTGATGATATTCAAACGACCAGTCATGCGTGAATCACTCCGCCAGGAATACACCTGGTTAGCCTTGTCATAAAACTAGGGCCCTTAGTCATTCTATTTATAATTTGAAGTAGAAAAACCGAAGCCAAAAATGTACAATCATCAATACTTACTAATTTCTTTTGTGTGTGATGATTTTTCTGATGCACTCACGATGGTTTTATTTATTCAAGACAAAACAATAACTCAAGCAATAGAAACCACTAACGTAGTCATTTACAAAATAAAGTAATATTAAAAGTCCAGATACTTAAAAATCACTCAACGTTGATTACACTCAAAGAGAAATGAAAAGAAGTCTCCCAAGAATTACGGCAGCGTATTCCCGAAACAGTTATACTTAGATGACAATCTAGCTCAGTGCAATTTAAGTTTGCTCTGCACTCCACGGCCTCACCTCTGCCAATTTAAGTAATACAATAGAACGAAGTTTCAATATTTCACTTGGACATTATTGTTTTTCTTATATCAATAGAACCTTTTCTCAGATTGTTATTTTAAATGTCCCGTTTTCTAGATTGTTTATATCGGGGCAGTCTGTATATAGGCAGACAAGATTTTGTTTTATAAATTACTTGTCAGATACACATTCATTTTATTATTTCTTTAAAGGAGATATCAGTGTAGGTACAAAAAGATACGATACGTGCCTAAAAGTGTTTTTGTTGCATTTAGTAGTTTGAAGCTATTTCGTACATTACCAGAAAGTACTGCCTAAATTCTAGATGCTCATGGTCAAGCGGGTCAGTAGCAAGGCAAGCTACTAAAATTCGGGTTGTATGACATTGGAAACCGTTAAATCGAGTCATCGGCCATACTTAAAGGTACTTTGTATTCAGATTCGCTGCGAATGTATCGATTAACGATACGGAACGCACTGTACAAGCCGTGGATGTCACGTCATTACTACACCCAACTTGTGTGCTTACCAAAACACCCAAAATTTACACACAAATAAACATCGACCCTAACCCAAATAGGACAGAGATTAAAATCGATGCTCTAATAATTCCGTTGATACCTTTAGTTAGTGATGTAGATGATAGTCAATAGAAGCGGCTTAGCGGCGTCGATAACTTTGTGTTTTGCGATATTTATGCCTTGCAGTTGGGCCACGCACCTATAGTCCGTTCAGTGTTATTTTACCTAGTTTCTATGAGAGTAGTCCTTATGTCGGTGGCATAAGGATCACCTGTCCTGTCAGAGGTAAAACAACTCGGAACGTACTATAGTGTGTGCGCTATTAAACCAGTGTAGTATATAGTAAGCTCTGGAGATTTGTTTGCAGCATGCTCATTATTACAAGGAATCGATAGCTTTGTTGTTCGACTATTACGGTTTCCCACAATTAACACGGTTATGTTTATAGTGCATTCGTCTTTAGAACTAAAAATCAGTCAAAGTCAAAGCAAAAACATTTCAGTAACGCCATCAATTCATCAAGCTAAATAATAATAACTCCCCACCGATTTCGGTGACGGTGGCCGGTTTCATTGAACCCAGTTACGCAGGAGTAATTTTATAGTGCCCAAGTGTGTGCGCAGTACACAAGAGCACTCTCTCTTCCTTTACCCCCAATAGTCCAGTGGGACGGATAACCGACACGACTGACGAGAGATCAGGCGCAGGTCCGACTTTTTACATCCGTCGCATGGATCATCTTTCTTGTCAGACAATCAGGTGATCAGCCTGCATTGTCCTAACCAAACTTGGAAACAACGTTTTTTGTTGTTCTTATGCGGGAATCGAACCCACGACCTCCGAGTCGAGAGCCAATGCTCGAACCACTAGACCACGGATGCTGTTTATGAGGGCCTGTTTCAGATTCTTCTATTAAGTTCAGATAGTTAATTCGAAAGTTTTTTTTCTGTTTACTTATTATCGCGCGACAGCGATGGAACATGCAAAATATAAGCTACTAGCTTTTGCCCGCAGCTTCGCTCGCGGCAGAGGGAAAGCTTGTTCGGGAAAATACCAATACCAAAATTGAATACATAATGGTGTAGGCACTGCACTTCGTAGGTACACTCAAGAAATCTACCGAGAACTGTACCATAAATTAAATTTAATAATTTGGATTGTGATCGCCCATCCTCGGAGCACGACAGAGTTTGAGAGATAGATGAGTTAGCAGTACGACCACGAAGCCATCTAGCTTCTCACTTATTCCTCATATAATAATCATACACATTAATGATTAGGATTAACCTAGGTAAAGTTTTAACCAATTCAAATATCTGGTTATTTTATAGCATTTTATACTACGTTATTTTTTCGATTGATAAAACTTTCTGTAGGTATGAACCGATTGAATTGAAATACCTACACAAAATTATAAGCAGAGCTATCCTAATTCCTATCCGCGTGGAACCCGTAGGTATGGTACCCAAAAATTTTCCGCGATAAAAAGTGAGTCCTATGTGTTTATCCAAAGGCTAAACTACTACAGTAACAAATTTTATAAAAATCCGTTCCGTAGTTTCTGAGATTAGCGCGCACAAACTAAAAACCCTTTGTAAAAACCTATGTATTAAACACTGATAAATCAAGCACAAATAAATTAAATATTACATAATATAACAACAAAAGAAAAATAAATTTAATTATACCTACACTCAAAATATTCTACTGAAATAGTATGTAATATAATAATTATTATGAATATAATTAATGCAGCAATCGCAAATATTTAGGTGCCTAGTTTTTCAAAGACATTTTCATCAGATTTAACTTTCGCATTCTTGTCAGATATTTATTTTTCAACATGATGACAATATATTATTATGTCAAAATAAAAATAAAGCTCCCCACTCACGGGCTATCGATTGCTTCGATCAAATTGGAAATTAATTCGTATTTGAAAGTAAATTGCTAACGACAAACTATTACACAAAAAGATTAGTGTAAGACCTACCAGCTAGTTTTTGCGGTGGGAGTCAAAAGTGGGAACAAAAGTGGGTACGAGTTTCAAAAAGTATAGTAATCTGGTCCTAGGATCTCAGACTATATTCAATTTTAATCTAAACCGATTTACTTGCAACTACGAATCCAGTAAATGTTTAAATTGTAAAAACTAAATCGATCGATCGCTTGTGAGTGGGAGCTTTAAATCAAAAGCACTAAGGAGTATTTATATCAACTTTAAAGCAATTCGCTCCCAAACAACTTTATTTCCCTTTTTATTCCCGTTAGGGGACGAATTTCAATAAACTATGATACACGAATTCCATCAATTCTGTTACATAATGTTTGTGCAAAATATGAAGTAGATTGGACCAAGGAATCACGTTGCCCCATACAAACTGTTTTCCCCCTTTTCACCCCCTTAGGAGTCGAATTTCGAAAAATCCCTTCTTATCGGATCCCTACGCATTACAAAGAGCAAGCCCTGCAAGTTTCAGGTCTCTACGATCAGCGGTTTAGGCTGTGCGTTGATCCGTCAGTCATTCAGGACAAAGGATTTTATATGTATAGATTGACAGTTATCAGTGTATTGTAAATCAGGACTTTTATGTAATAGCTTAAAATACTCTAAAATTGTAATTTGTTCTTTCCTTGCAGGTTAGTTCAAGAAGGTGTCAGCCCAATGAGTATCTTCTAATGCACTATTCACAAGGTACGTTTTAATAAATAAGAAATCAAGGTACTAAATAATTTAACATTAGCGCCTTCTTAATGTATAAAGAAAACAAACAATTGAAGAGGGTCTCAGGCCTCAGCGCTCCAGTTTTAGAAGGGAAGAAACGTTTGTGGTCAATAAACATGATCATGATGAATATATTCATCTTTAATAATTATAATTAATTGACTTGTAATTTAAAAAAAAATCGGAAAGTGTTCATGACTGTCAAAGTTTAACTTCTATCCTTTACCTTCATCTTATCTTATTAATATCACTATATTTCTGTGATAAGATTTCACGTTTATACGCCTTACAGGGCTTACCACAAGATCTATTTTCGTTTGCCCTTTGATGTGGACATGCTCCGACAGGCCTTTGCCCAGACGGCCCATGCTTTGGTTGATTTCACGCAATTCAGAGGCAATATATTGTCACAATTAGGGGACGATTTTAGGAATGTGCTCACAGAAAGATAGGCTATAATTCCTATTGCGAGGCGATAATTAGTTAATAACATGTAGTTTGGCTGTTGGTTCATATTAACAGATAGTGAGAACTATTACCTCATTATTGACATGGCCAAGAAACGCATCACCATGCTATTGTAGGTACAACAGGTGATTTTACGTGATATTTCCTTCTTTATATCGGCAAGCCAAGGCATTCTTCGATGGCTGGATGATGATTAAATCAATAAATATTCTTTTGAATGCTAAATCTGTCTTATGATGTGATTTTATACTGCCAAAACAATTAAACTAACATAAATTATTGTAGAAAATTGTGAAGCAAATTAAGTTGATCCAGTCCCAATCAATTAATAAATAAATAAAATAAAAATAGCTTTATTATCCCATAACAGAGCAGTTTCAATTTATGTGTTAGTATAATTATTATTATTTTACTTAATTTACATTAGAACTGTTAAATCTATATTATTTACAACAATATTTCACTCTTTATATGGGTCGCCTCTGGCGGTAAAAGCCTCCTCCAGATGTTGCCAGCTTTTTCTATCTCTAGATAGTCTCGTCTAAAGTGCTCCAGCTACTTCTGCAATGTCACCACTCCATCTTTTGGCTAGTCTACCTCTCCTTCTAGTTTTGTAAATAGGGCTCCAGTTAATAACAGCTTGCGACCATCTTCCATCTGTTGTTCTTTGAATATGACCGGCCCATTTCCATTTTAGTGTTAATATAAACAGAATCTCTGGCCTTTGTTGTTTTTCTAATGTATGTGCTCTTAACCTTGTCTCTTAATTTTATACCCATGTAGCTTCTTTCAATGCCTCTTTGACATGATTTTATCGACCGGCTTTTATCGGCTCGACCGGGTAAATAACACGACCTCACAGAAAACCGGCGTGAAATAACGCTTGCGTTGTGTTTCGCCGAGTGAGTGAGGCCCATGGGGGGGGGAATTGGGGATTTTAAGGATCAGGAACGCAAGTCGCAGCACCAGAGGAGTTACAAGTGTAACTCCTCTGTTGCTGCGAGTGTCCATGGGCGGCGGTAATCGCTTACCATCAGGTGAACCGTTTGCTCGTTTCCTGGTTCATTACATAAAAAAAAGGCGATAAAGGGTCGCCTTGTTTTACGCCTCGATCTATATGGAATATCGGTCCTTTTGTCTCTAGTCGTACTCTTGTCCTGCTTTCTGTATATATAGTTTTAATCAACTCTATATAGTCACTTTCAATGCCTTGATTTGTGAGTGCCTGCCAGATAGAGTGGTGCGATATAGAATCGAAGGCTTTTGAGTAATCAATATAAGCTATATAAATTGGAAGCTCATGTTCTGTATATTTTTCTATTATAAGTTTTAGTGTATGTATTAGGTTGGGGAAAAAGTTTCTTCGCATTTTATATAAAAATTCAAAAGGTTTTTTTATAAAGTTTATTTACAAGTGACTAAAGTATATAGGTGCCATTTTATTCGATAACTTTTTGCCATCTTGTTGGTAGGTACATGATCCCATTGCTATAAAATTTTTGGGGCTTCTGATGAAAAAACTGCGACAAGTGGTTTTGGCAGTCCTCTTGTGATGTCAATCTGACACTGCCTAAGGAATTCTGCAGCGACCGAAACAGGTGGAAATCTGAAGGTGCAAGGTCAGGACTATACGGCGGATGCATTAACACCTCCCAGCCAAACTCCTGTAATTTTTTCTGAGTGGCTAAAGATGTGTGAGGTCTAGCGTTATCATGGTGAAAAACCACACCCCTTCTGTTGATTAATTCCGGCCGCTTTCTCTCAACTTCTTGCTTTAATCTCATCAGTTGTTCGCAGTACAGTTCAGAATTGATGGTCCTGCCTGGCGGTAACAGCTCATAATGAATAATGCCCTTCCAATCCCACCACACAAACAGCATCACCTTGTTGCGAGTTAACCCGGGTTTCGCCACAGTCTGTGAAGCCTGACCGGCCTTTGACCACGATCTTTTTCGCACGTTCTTGTCGTACGTGATCCACTTTTCATCACCAGTTATCAGCTTCTTCAAAAATGGTTCGGTTTCATTACGTCGTAATAAAGAATCACAAATGAGTACACGGTTCATTAGGTTTCTTTCAGTGAGCTCATGAGGCACCCAAATATCGAGCTTTTTTGTGTACCCAGCTTTTTTCAAATGCGCCAAAACCGTTTTGTGGTCAATCCCTTCAAGTTCTTCAGCTACATCGTAACTACTAATATTCCGATCTTGCTCCACCTTTTCAAAAATGGCAACAGTTTTGTCCGTAACAGGGCGACCAGAGCGACGTGCATCTTTGATATCAAAATTTCCGGATTGAAAACGCTTAAACCAAATTTGCGCTACTCTCACAGATACTGCATTAGGTCCATAAACATCACAAATTTTTTTCGCGGCTTGTGTTGCATTTTTACCTTTTTTGTAATAAAATTTTAAAATGTATCGAAATTCTTCATAAGAATCATTCATTTTAACAATAAGAAAAACAAATGAAAATCTCAAATTTACCTAATTTGAATTCGGAATTGTCTTCTGTAAAATTAAAACTTTTTAATGATACCAAAATCAGCCAGATACAATTGGTTATAGCCCAAGATATTTTATGACAAGTTCATACATACTATAATGCGAAAAGACTTTTTCCCCAACCTATTATGTGATCGATTGTTGAGTTTTTTTCATAAACCCTGCTTGTTCGATCGGTTACTTTTCATCTATAGCTTTGGTTAAGCGTCTAGTAATCGATTATTATCAATTCAAAATCTAATAATTGAACAGTTAAATTATCACAACATTATCAGAATCAAATTAGTTTTAGAATATTATGTTCTGTTAAACATAATCTTTAATAGTTTTCATTTGAAAAAAAAAAAAACCTAAAAATATCCTACTTGTCAGAAATATTTTATCGCTTTTTGTATATGTACATCAGTTGTAAATGTAAATGTTAGAAAGGGAGACAAGCCAAGTGGGGACAGTAGGTGATCACGTGCTGGCTCCACTGGCTGGCCCCACTGACTGGCATCAATGTTAAATGTCACTTCAACTAATTACTTATCAATACCATCACGTTTTGCCAACGTCCCAAAAGTTGCCTTTTATTTCCTCAAACTATAATTTTATCGTTTATTCCTTTCATAAATATAATGTTAGTATAATATTATTATTTTAGGTATTAGGGAATGGATACCCTGAAGTTTAATTTCCTAGAAATCGTATATTTTGGGCTTTCATTTTTAAATATTTACTTTGAAACATATTAATCTGCTTAATATTCTGTGTGCTGAATTTATAAGAAGATTATCGACCCATCGCATTAAATTTATACAATTATTTCCGAAAACTGCATTAAAATCCGTTAAGTAGTACCTATAAGATATCTAAGCAAACAGGAAAGGTAGCGATTTCATTTTTACCCGACTAGGGTGACGTCAGAAGGCAGGGTAATAATTTTGGCAGTCTATGTATGTATGTATTTGTATGTATGTTTGTTCCATCCAGTTGAGGCGCTAAACTACTTATACCATTTTAATGAATAAGGTGTCAATAGATTCGTAATATTAGCCCGGGTAATATAGGATATTTATTTTGAGTCTCGTAATGGTTTTTAACTTTGGATTCTACACAGATATAAGAATATACGAATGGGATGAATAAATCCGTTGCTGGTTACATTATTAATTTATTATTCATAAAATAAAATCAGGTAATGTTTTATGTGATAATGAAATTAATTTTGCACATGGAGGCTGTAGCTGTTTGCTGAAGAGCGTGGCAGGTTCCCGAGTAATTAGAACATGCGTATGAACATACATACATAGTATACACACGGTACTCAGCACGGTTCGGTAGCTGATTTCATTATGGGAGTGTTTTTCGATTTGGCTGACTATTTTTATTATCATTTATCACGTATGTTGCGTGTGTGTGTGTGTGTGTGTGTTAGTGATGTGCCGGATCGTTAAAAATGTATATCCGCGGATACGGATCTGAATACGGATATTTGGTGTCAAGATCCGCGGATACGGATACGGATACGGATCTTAACCGTCTTACGCAGTCGGTGTCGGTGCGCGCGACCTTGACAGATATTTCAACTTGCATTGCACGGCGGTTCTTTCTTTTGTTTTGTAATTTGTTTATAGTTTAGTGTGTTGACACTGGACAGCATAGATAACGTTTGTTTGGTATTGGTACATGAGTTTGAAAAAATGTCTACAAAGAAGTTTAGTAGTGTAATTTGGAATTATTTTGTGTTAGTAAATGATGAATGTGCAAAGTGTAAAATTTGTGATGGAAAATATTCCCATAAGGGTAAAAGCACAACTCTTTAAAAAATCATTTACAAATACTAATACACTTACATTTACAAATACTCAAGAATACTGAATTTATTAGTTTTTATTGCTAGTCGCTACCTTAATTAGTAATCACTAATTTAAATAATTCATCTAATATTAATAAGGTAAATAGATCCGTAAAAGATCCGCCAAATAGTAACGGATACGGACACGGATACGGATCTTTCTTCTGCCACGGATATCCGCGGATACGGATACGGATACGGATATCCGGCACATCACTAGTGTGTGTGCTTGCGTAAATGCGGTAGTATTAGAGTATAATATGCGTTTTCAATGTTCCAATGCTCAGTATGATACTGTGGTGGTTTTTAGCGTATTCCTCCTGTAAAAAGGGGTAGAAGTGGTACGTGGTAGAGCCATGCTTCGGCACGAATGGGCCGGCTCGACCGGAGAAATACCACGGGCTCACAGAAAACCGGCGTGAAACAGCGTTTGCGCTGTGTTTCGCCGAGTGAGTGAGTTTACCGGAGGCCCAATCCCCTACCCTATTCCCTTCCCTACCCTCCCCTATTACCCTATTCCCTCTTAAAAGGCCGGCAACGCACTTGCAGCTCTTCTGATGCTGCGAGTGTCCATGGGCGACGGAAGTTGCTTTCCATCAGGTGACCCGTTTGCTCGTTTGCCCCCTTATTTCATTAAAAAAAAAAAAAAAAAAAGTTTGGGGGTGGTAGTTCCTGATTGATGTGGTACTGTTTGTACTGGTTTATTATACACTAAACACAACTACACTGTTTTAACATAATAATTAACTTTAATATTATTAAATAGTCAACGGAAGAAATAATAATTAAATGGTTTTATGGTATAATGGTTGGTTACGAGCTGTCACGACCGCTTAATCGGACGGATTCGTGACGACAACTAACTACAATGCGAAAACGATGTATTATATAGAAATGTAAAAATGCTAAGCTGTTCGATCGGAAGCTCGAACACCTCCTAATGTTTATAAGAATATTGATTATTGACCCTGTATATTGTTCAAAAATGACAAAACTGCACAGTTCGGTCACAGTAGACATATTTAGTATGTGACCGTGAGCAGATTCGGGCGGTTAAGTATGAAGATGTAGTACTGAATTCGTCTACTGTGATCGAATTGTGCAGTTTTATTGTTGTGGTCTGTAGCGGGTATTAGTATGTGTGCGTGCGCCGATTCGGGCGGTTAAGTATGAAGATGTAGCACTGTATACGTCTACTGTGACCGAACTGTGAGATAATTAGTCGTCAGTTATAGCTAGAGGCGCAATTGATTACAAGCGCTCTCTACTTTTATATCTTATCAATGAGAAAACCCGAATAAAATTAAAGCAAAGTAAAAACCTAGAATCCCCATTTAGTAAGAAGCTTTTAGCTAAAATAATTTTGGCGAGAGCTTATTTTATGTTAATGAAGGTTTTTGTGCGCGGCTAGACCACTTGAGTCGAGAGTGGGGTGTATCTAGCCGGGTCTAACCTGCCTCCCTGGTGTAATTGAGCGAAGACGCGAGATACGAGATACGTCGCGCTCCGTCGAGATAGTTTGATGACATTCTCGACACCTAGCTCGAGAAAATTCGAGAAAACTGTGCGTGTAAACTAATTTAGTTATTGCGATACTTAATATCGTCGCGTCGCGCCGTTGTGCCGAGGACTGGGGAGTGGGGAGTTACACGCGTACTGAAACTTCAGTAGACGACTCAAGTGTCGTGTTTCAGTGATTAAAGCTGACTTTGAACTTGAAGTTGGGCCATTGCACGTTCAAGGATATTGTATAGATTTATCAGAAACTAGATGTTGCCCGCGCTTCGTGTGCGTAGAAGTTAATTTCGTGGAAACCGTACATTTTTTCCGTGATAAAAAGAAGCCCATGTCCTCCCCCGTAGTCTACGCTATATATGTGCCAAATTTCATCAAAATAGGTCCAGTAGTTTCGGAGCCTATTTAATGCAAACAAACAAACATACAAGCAAACTTTTCCTCTTTATTATATTAGTATAGATATAAGTCGCCCTGTGGTAGAATTCGCTCATTATTCATTTATATAATTTTTTAATTTGAACTCTATAAGGGTTCTTTTGCCTTTTAGATGAAAAAAAAAGCGGCCAAGTGCGAGTCGAACTCGCGCACGGAGGGTTCCGTACAAACCTGTAGGTATATAAATAAAAGTTCACCCATCACGACAATCGAGTCATAGTTAGGGTATTTTTATTGCAAAATAAAATCAATAACTAGTAGGTAAGTTTAAAATTATTAAAAATATTTTTATTCTACCTATTTGATGTTTAATTAATGGTTTTCGCAATTTTTCCTTTATCTGTGCTATAAGTATTCTGAGTTTACGGGAAGTAACCTGTAGGTTTTGATTCCCTTGCGAGTGTCGAAAATTTGCGGAAATTTACAGCATAAACGGCTGTAGCAGGTATCTTTTGATTGCGTTGGCTTAGAAGTTTGATTTTTTCACAGCTCCAGTGGACAGTAGACCTGAGTATTTGATATAAATTCGAGCTTGATACCTTCACGTGTTCCTGGGAAAAAGGGTGTTGACAGACAGACAGACGGACGGACAACAAAGTGATCCTATAAAGGTTTAGTTTTTTCCTTTCAAGGTACGGAACCCTAAAAATGTAAATGTTGTGACAGATTTAAAAAAGTCAAAGTGCATTAATATTAGCTTTCTGCACACCCTCCTCAGCATAAACTTGAATTCACCGGCCAAATTTCGTAGTCCCCGGGTTGCACATAAAAAGTTTTCGCTTAGGTAACGTATTAAATATTAATATAATAATTTAAATTGCACAAACAAGATGATGAATTGTTATAAGTCTAGCTAAGCTCACTTAATTAAAATAATCTGAAATACTCTCCGAGATATAATTTATTAGTCAATCTGGCTGGCACTAGCTAACACAATCAAAATTAGGTACGTACATTTTTTTGCCTCTAGTTTTGTGTTTAGTTTTATGTTTGTTGTTATTATTTTAATTGTTTTTGGTAGGTACAGCTACCAACAAATGGAAAACTAAATAAACTCTGGAAAGTGGGGCGTTCAAAGATTTCAAAACTAAAGATAGGCTATAGATACATATTTTGAACAAATATCTTCATAAAAAGTTACGCCATCTTGTTTTCACCATACCTCAAAAGTCAGCCATCTTGATTTCACCATACCTCTAATGTCAAAATGGCCCAAACAACTCCAAAAGTGGGTCCATTTAAGTGAGGGCAGTTTTTGCCTCAACATGCCTCGTCTATAATATATACGTCTATGCCTCTATAGACGCATAATAGTTAGTTAGTTTTTTTTAAGTAAACTATTCGTCGTAACCTAGAACTACTATGATACTCTACATAAAAATGTCTCGTTTTATCAAACTCGAGGTCTTAATTTGTTATATTATGTCGCAGATGAACAATTGCCGCCTCTTCTTCATCTACGAGTAAATCGTAAATAAAAGCATCTACTCCACTATATTCTGTAACAAATAACTTTACCAAACTTTATTTTCAGTAAATAAAAACACCGAACGAAAATGTTCGCTGCAAATATTTGCGAATGGTGGGCAAAAAAATTCTTTCGCATTGATTCGTGACCGAAAAAAACTGACATCAACATTGTCGGCAACATTTTTGTCGTGCAACCAGAGGCCGGCTCAGACTGCGCATGCATTATTGAGGGCCACTGAGTGACGAGACGCGTCCTCGTGCACGCTTGCATGTGCTAGTGCACTCGTGCAACTGTGAGTTATAAAAATACTTGCTGTGGAAGTTTGATGTGAATTTTTGGAATAAACACGCATTATAGTCTTCACGCATTAGATGTAAAATCGAATAATTAAAAGTTGAATTGTCAGTTTTAAAAAACACAAGTATAAACATAAGCTAAACCAAAAAAGTAAGCATATTTTGGAGGTAATATTAAGTTACGTTGAGTTTTTTAATGTCTCAGATGAGTATATTCCTAATAAAGCCTCTTAAAATACGCACTCGAATATTGAAATGATGCTGCACAAACTAAGTATAATGCGTCTGATTAAATATTAGTTTTTCTCCGCAACTGCGTTTTCTTGCGGTGTACTTATAATTGCTTGTTGAGATATGTTATATAGCTAGAAAGTTGAATCTTTCTTCAATAATTTATAAACTATATCATTACATAGTTTATAAAATATAGGTATTATTAGGTAGTTAATAAATTATTGAAAAAGGCTGAACTGTGTATTTCCCGAGAATAGCGCAAACAAACTCTTACCTATCTATTATTATTAGCAGACATGGACGAAATTTTAAGAAAAATTAAAGACGTTAAGCTAGTAACTCAAAGCCACTGGCACTGTAAACACTCCACCATAGCACTCGACGCCAGACGCTTACCTCCGGCGCGAGTGCGTCTGTACGTGTGGATCTGAAAGGATTCAGTTTCATGCGAAAATTATTCAAAACACTCCCGGTTTTTTTTTGTATAGAAACTTTTCAAAAGAAGCGTCTCTACAAAACTGGGTGTTTAAAATTAAAATTACTTGAAGGCGTTTTAGTATGAGTACTTCGTTATATAAAACAAAATAGTAATGGAGTTATGCGATGCATAAGCATTCGTATGAAAAGTACAAATATCTTACTAATATGTATTATAAATGTGAAAGTTTGTGGGATGTATGGATGGATGTTTGTTCCTCTTTCACGCAAAACCTACTGAACGGATTTTGATGAAATTTGGTATGGTAGTAGTTTAGGCTCTGGATTAAAACATAGGCTACTTTTTATCTCGGAAAAGTACAGTGTTCCCGCGGGATACTCGATAGTATATTTACGCCGGCGGAGCCGCGGGAAACAGCTAGTTTAAAACATAATCCCCACTGCGAATTCAAATACTTATTTCAGTAAAGTCAAAAATATTTAATACGCATTATTTTGCGCAATTTCTCGATGTCTCGCAATTTCTCGGCCAAGCTACGAACACTTTTTAATGAATTAACCTGTTTTTAACCAAGATATATGCGTAAATATCACAACTTAAATATTTTCCTAGCAAACCTTATGGTCATTGACTTCATACAGAACAATAGAATATGTATAATGCATGAGGTCTCTGGCACCAATACGCACTGCAGACTTAACAAGGACTTAACAATACCTCACTTGACACTTGACCTGCGCTTTTAAATACTAGTAGAGCCTTTTGCTATCTGAACGTCATGCATCGGAGTGTTAGCGTCAGTTGACAGTTCACAGTAAATTGCGACGCTACATTTTTACGATAGTGATTCGAAATTAAACTTTATTCTCTACACAAGAAGATAGACAGACGTCTATCTTCGGTGTGAGTTGATCTTGAGAAAGAAACTGTATTTGATTAATAAAATGTGACATATGTGCACATGGGTGCTCAAACTGGAGGTGTGGGGCTTGAATCCCGCCAAAGGAACAAAAAAGTTTTCTGTGTTCCTGGGTCATGGTTGTGTAATAATTTTGTGATATATATTATAGTATATACATAAGTAGCGTCACTTTTTTTTTGTTTCCGGGGAGCGGAAAATGCATTACGCATACCACCCAGGCGCAGGTGGTACCCGAGTGGTTATGTGGGATTCCCGCATAGGCTAATGAGACCCACGGTATACCTCCCATGTACCACCTTGCCGCCTTGTGACGACGGGGTTACGGAGCGGACTTGTTCAGCCCGCTGGGAGCGCCCTCCTCGGGCCAGCCGGCGGCAAACAGGCCGGCCCCGGTTGCCTCTTAGCTTCACCGTGGGTGACCAGTCCACGGTTACTAAGCCACGACGCCAGGACAAGTCGGGCAACTAGCCAAAACGAAGATCATTCATACAAAACCATTTTTAGCATTCTTTCTTAGGAGCCTTTGATGAAATTGATTTTTTTAAACAAAAAAATACGAATATAACAGTGGGAAACGTTGGTAAAGCTTCTTGTTGGACATAAACGATGTGCCTACACAAAATATTGGCTTCAAATAGAGCAAGACATTCTCATATTATAATGGATCGGATTTAAACCAGTCCACAAGTTCATGTGTACAGACGTAAGCTGTTTGTGGAGCCAAGTCGCTACTGGCAAGAGGCCTATCTGATCCCTGCTAGCGGCCGCCGTCCATTGTAAAGTGTGATAACCCAATTTCTCTCGGAAAATGTTTTGTGTACATGACTTGCTGAGATAGCGTGTGAGGATCATATTGTGTATCCGTATTGTCTTGTTATCTAATTCAGTGTTCCGCAAACTTTTCGGGTTCAATATACATCTAGGGAAACGAAATTTTTGGAGGTACACCACAAATTAAAAATTAGTTTGTTTAATAATTTTCTTACCCTTACTAAAAATAAGTTTTTAAGATAACCGTATTTTCTCAAGGCACACCAACTGATGACCACGGTACACCAGTGTGATGTGGTAAACACTTTGCGGAACACTGATCTAATTCATATAAGTGTAAAATAACAAAACATCAAAATGCTTACTAGCTTATGATAAATTCAAAACTGAAATAAATTACGACTGATTTTACAATTTATTAAAACTTTTAACAAATAGTAAAAGTTTATCGTAACTTCTCGTGGCTTATTACGGTAGCCACTCATTGATACTGAGAATTCCGAGCCTCGGGGCGACTGATAAAAACTCGGCTACTGCAATTTGAAAGTGCCCGATAGTACCGATTCCCTTGTCTCGTCTGATAAAAGTTGTCCTATTATTTCTACTGTGCTGGCCCAGGGCGCTAGAACTAGTACGCGATTAACGATAGAATCTAGATGAATTATGTATTTAGTTGAGAAAAATTTGTTCGATTCAATTTATGTGATTTATTTTCAAAGTTTTATAGATTTTGTTTTATGAATTACTTCGACCCATATCTAACAATATTTTATCATTTTATAAGTTTTTTGAGTTATATACCTTTCATACAACTTTATAAAACTATAACGTTGTGTATAATAAAATAATTATTGACATTGATCAAGGAAGGTTATTCAGCTGATTATAATATGAAAATAATTTTATTTATTATATCGCCTCTTTACAAGAATAACGTGGTATTTTTAAAACCACAACTTTACAGGAAAGCAATTTCAAACAATTAAGTGTTGATAAATTTTTAAATATTGATAATTTTACTATAGAAAAACAATTTAATTGTTGCAGCAATTCATATTCTTTCTAAAAATAAGAAAAAGAAAGCCCAGTTCAATCTGAAATAAGTAAAAAAAGTGGTTTAAAAAAAAACAGAAACACATGTCACGTTATTAATGAAAATATGTCACAAAATGCTTGTTACATATTGATATATCACATTTAAGGTGTTAAATAAAGGTGGAAGCCTGTGTGATAAGTTAAATAAAACACTCTGTCAAAATAAAGATATTGTATTTTAAAAATACAAATTTACCAAAACAATGGCTTACCTAAAATTAGTTTAAGGCACAATAATTAATAAGAGATTACAATCAGTCATATGGTACTAAGTACTCGCTTTGATTAAAATTAAAGAAAACTAAAAGTGTACTCCCATACAAACAAAACATTTTTTTTTTAAATGGTATGTGTTTTAAAGTTTAGTTAAATCGTGTCATTTATCCAGTGAAGTCGCAGTTTTGAATTTTGCTCTGAACATTTTGAATTTTAATGTGACAAACATTTTTGTTGTTATTGTGGTTAATAAACACCTAAGAACCCCTAAGGATTCATAAAAATGCCTTTATCACCAAGTCAGATAGCGCAGGCAGTAGCTTTAGTGGAACAGGGGATGACTCATCGTGAAGTGGCTACTGTCCTAAACGTGGCGCGTTCCGATGCAATTTGCACTAAAACGATATCAAGAGACTGGCCGCTACACCCGAAGACCAGGTAGTGGTGGTGTACGATGCACATCAGCTCGTGACGACCGCTTATTGTGTTAGACATTTTAAGAAATCGCTTCCTGGCCGCAGTCGAGATCCGTCAGCGGCTTCAAATCTCCAGAGGTGTGAATGTTAGCGAGCATACACGGTGAGAAGACGTATGGAGGAAGTTTATTTCAGGGCAAGAAGACCAGCCCGTGGTCCACAGCTTCTCCCTCAGCACAGAGTAGCTCGACTTCACTTTGCCCGCGAACACGCTAACTGGACTCATGAGCAATGGGCAAGGGTTTTGTTTACTGACGAGTGCAGGATCGCTTTAAATGCACCTGATGGTAGAAGGAAAGGCGAACATTATTTGGCGATAACAACCACTCCGACGGTCAGTTTTGGCGGAGGCTCTATAATGGTATGGGGTGGCGTGAGATCTGAATTCTGATGCTCGTACGGAATTGGTCATCGTTAATAATGCCTTAAATGCGACTCGGTACGTCGAGGAAATTCTCGAAGAACATGTTGTGCCCTTTGGAGGGTTCATTGGTTATGAACAATTCATTGTAATGCATGATAATGCCCGTCCACATGTCGCTCGCATAGTAAATGAGTTACTTCAAGAGGCTGGTATTCAAAAATTTCAGTGGCCAGCTCGCAGCCCGGACTTAAATCCGATAGAACACATATGGGATAAGCTGAAACGAGCAATAAAATCATCATCGAACCCACCACAAACCATTAACCAGCTTCGAGATGCTGCAGTGAGAGCGTGGCGCGACTTATCACAAGTCGATATCAAGAACGTCATCCAAAGCATGCCAAACCGAATACAGGCGGTTATAAGGGCCAGAGTAGTTAATACGCGCTATTAAAAAAGACAGAAAGCGACAAAAAATCGGTCAATTTTAGATTCGTAGTGCTTTAAACTTAAGTGTTAAATTTTGTGTAAATGTGTGTTTTTTCATAAACTTCATTATCAATTTATAAAACCTTTAACTGTGAGAAAAAGTGATCAGGAACGTTAACTGGATAGATTCAGATCTCAATTAACCAAAATTTGTAGAGCTAAGTGCAAAAAAAAGACGGTTATCACACCTTTTGTACTTCGCCAAGTTTCCTTGCCGGTGAGTTTATGTCTACGCTATTCGCAATAAACGTCCATTGTTTTTCTATTGCACCCAAGCTCCAGTAGTCATTTAAAATTATCTGTCGTTGCTCCTCTGTAAATTTGGAGCCGCATTTAAATTTACATTTCTCTGTACAAGAAGGTTTCAATTAACGACTTGGTATATTTTTTTTTATTTTGGTAGATTGATAAGGCTTTCCACTTGTGGCGGACCAATCAGCGCACAGTCCTGAATTGCGCTATCGAAGTTTCGGAAGTTCGGAAGTATATATACGACAGCTGAAATGACTGCAAGTGGGGCTTCGGCCTGACCGAGCATAGCACTTCGCTCGGTCGGAGATCTCCCTTTGGGGCTTGCCACCACATTCCCACATTGGTGACCCTCGACAGAACACGCCTCCTTCTGGACATCATCATCATCACTCCCCACCCCTCCGCACCACGCCAGCCAGCTTCAGCCTCTTCAGGTACCTCGACCACCAGTCGCAACGCAGCGCGGCCTGGTCGAATCCTCATAGGCTTCAACGGGCAGTCTCACTACACGTGTCAGTCAGCAAGCAGAGCATGAAGCACCTCTCCTGGTTCAGCACACGTAGCTACTACGGCCAGTAAGGGGTTTAAAAAATGAAATTATACATAACATAACATAACTAGAACAAATAATACCAGTACAAGTAAAAAAAAACCTTCTGTTGATGACTGCAAGTTCGAGCTTTTAACATTTTCATTCTCAGCTTGTGTTGAAATATTCATCTGAGCATTTGAATCACTTAATTGTACACTTAAATTAATTTTAACACCTGTAGCTAATTGATCTAACTTCCTAGATCGCGATTCCATCTGAAAAATTTCGTAAATGTTGTTTTATTTTAGCATGTATAATGTAACATTTTAGCATAATTATAAGATCAAACTAACAGTTTTCCAAAATAATGATAATAAATAAAATAACCCATAGTATTTTAAAACGTTTTATCAACAACATTGTTACAATCAAATATATTACAAAGAAAACTTGTAACTTTTTCATAAATAATGTGATAAAATCAACTATCCCATTCCCAATACACACGAGTTTTACAAGAAAAACGAGTTAAATAACTATATCACACTATAAAAGTTAAATTAAATACAAACTAGAAACATACCTTTGCACTAAAAACGTGGTATACTCATGATGTCACGTTTTTCGCGAAAAGCGGGAGCACTTCACACGACGCGTGTGCGGGGCAAACTATTGCGTCGCGATGTCGAAGTCGAGCGCCACACCGAAAGAGACAACGTGTTAACGCTACTTGCCACAGTCGTGTCGTCTCTTTCACTCATAACTTCTCGAACATTCACTTAAAAATTGCCACGTTTTTGTAGAAAATAAAACTTGACATCGCGATTTTGAATATCAAATAATAAAAAAATCGTTTTTCATAAGATGTCACGTTGTTCTTGTAAAGAGGCGATATAATAAAATATGTTAGATAGTAGAGTTTTTATAAAACCAGATAAGGTTTACAAAATTGATAATAGAATTTTTATTGTATACAGATTAGATTTTTGAATATTGGATCTGAACGGATAATAAAATATATATTCTTGTGATTCTTGCTTTTACTCGCAGCTTCGCCCACAGCTCCGCTACATAACATACGTTCGTTAATAAAACTTAGAAAAAGCGACTTAAACTATTTTGGTTTTGAAGCAGTTTTTGTTTGAAAATACTTCCTCTCTTCTGTGACATAAATAAATCCTAATGTAAATGAAATATGGCCGCGTAAATAAAGCTAAGGATCGTTAAATTAAATTTTCACAACAAGGAGAGTGCTTTCTCGGTTTACACGAATAAGTTATAAGCGTAGAGCTATACAAGATGTTTACAGTTAGTCAACTTACAGCAAGTAATACGCTATTTATTGATACATGGGCAAACGGAAATTTACATTTCAATATGGACTCTTATAGGAATCTACTTAATTGGAGATTCTAGTAACTTGGCACATATGAAGTAAAAGTTTAGCAGACGTGTCGTTCTCGTAACCATTTATATGGATTGGTGCTATCGTGCGTTTACATCACAATTCGGACTGCTGATTGGACTGTATGCCGAACAGCGGAGGGATCTGTGTAGTTCTTTGCCGGGATAAATGTATCCTAGTAGACGGACAGAGATGATGACGTACGTATTTATAGGTACTTATATAATATAATAAAGAAGAAGAGTTTGTTTGTTAATTTGTTTTGTTTGTTTGTTTGCATTGAATAGCCACTGGACCGATTTTGATGAAATTTGGCAGATATATAGAGTATACCACGGGGAAGGACATAGGCTGCTTTTTATTGTGGCAAAATATACAGTTTCCGCGGGATACCTTTTTGCGCCCACGTTTGTTAATTTGTTTGTTTGTTAGTTTGTATGTCAGGCTCCGAAATCATTGGATCGATATGTTTGATTAAATTTGGCACAGATGTAGAATAGACCACGGGGACTTACATAGGCTACTTTTTATCGCGGAAAAATATACGGTTTCTGCAAAATTAACTTTTGCGCGCACGAAGTCACGGGCAACATCTAGTCTATAATATTAGCAGAGAAACTACCTTTATATATTATTTAAATACTAGCTTTTGCCCGCGGCTCCGCCCGCGTATATACAGTATATACAGCCACGGGAACACTGTACTTTTTCGGGATAAACTACTACCATATAGTTATAGTCTTTGTGTGAAAGACTAACAAGCATCCATCCATCCATCATCATCATCATCATCAGCCTATCGCCGTCCACTGCTGAACGTAGGCCTCCCCCAATGAGCGCCAACCATCCCGATCCATCCATCCATCCAAAAAACCATCCATCCATCCTCACAAACTTGTACATTTATAATAGTTAGTATACTACATAGTGTAATAGCGCTTAGTAGGATTCTTTAATTCTTCTTTAAACAATAACTATTATTTAATTCTTTTTTTGACCCTAATTAACATATTGTCCGATGGTAAGCAATTATTGCGACACTTGGACGCATACAACTCTGGAGAAGTTAAAAGTGTCTTTCTGCTTTATCCTTAATTGTCAATTTGATACCGTTAATGGGACAAAAAACTTATGTTATCTAGTTGTACCTAATCATTCTCCACTGGGGTTGAAAAACACTAGTTTGCAAAAGCACATTGTCATAAATCCACATATTTCTTGTAGCAGATGGAACACCATTTAATTTGTCACACGATCCACTTACACACTATAAAATTACATAGCAACGAAATATGAATAAAACCGAAACGTGTAAATGTATTAAAATATAGCGGGGATCTAAATGAAAAACGCACCGAATGTACAAACCCGTACATTTCATTAAAGTAACGTACGGCCTCATTAATTTAAAACGCGACAGTCGCGAGTTAAAAATTAAACTGTCGCGCATCGGTGTCATGGAGATATGTCTTTGTAACGTTAGGCCGTTTACAGACTGTGCGTTTGAACATATAACAAAAATACAGATTTATTGATAAGAATCGCTTTACAATACAACTACGTTCTTACGGCCGCACTTAGAGACATTTAGTGCTTACTTGAGGAGTCACTTAGTAGAGATTTTAGCAGAAATTGTATGGCCTTTATGTCAAAGTCTGTACTAAGTAGCTCCTTATATAAGCATTAAATGTCTCTAAGTGCGGCCGTTAGTGTCTTTTGGGAATTGTCGTATATCATACAACGTACATCATCTCTCATTTGCACAAAAAAAACAATAATTACCATGAGACTTACGGAAAGTAGTTGCACTTTAGCTATGGCGTGTTAAATTTCGCATGTTTTAAAAGTGAATCAGAAAAAATATAGTCAAATCTCTGGATTCGGTAGGAAAATTTAATCTATATAATATAGTTAGCAGCGACAAATCTTTCGAATAAGCTATCCGACACCCATTAGAAGATTATGAAACAGGCCCTTAATTATATAAAATGCGACGTTCCATATTGCATGCGCATGCACTTTTTAAACGCCCAGTCTGTAATTGCCTTAAACTTTTTGATGTATTGGAACTGTTGGGACAGAGATCAGAAATAGAATACCCAATTATGACGCGCGTCTCTGTGAGGCATGTAAGTTTTTAATCAACATCTTAACTGGCCGCGTCAGTAGTTAGTAAGCCGATTTATTATATAAAGAACTATTGCCTAATATGTAACTTCTAAATTATAAATATAATTATAACGAGCCAATCTTGTACAGGATATATTATACAAGATATTTTGATCGTTTAAAATATAAGAAAGGTATAAAGGTTACTCAGTACAGTGGATTGATTTATTTTACTTAAGATTTCATGGAAATTTATTTATTTATTTATTTATTTATCAGGTATAGTAACAGACAACAGAGTAGACTTATATTACTAAAAAGAAACAATAAAGGAAAAAGCATTTTACACTGTAGTCCTATAACTACTATACACAACATAAAAAAAAAAAAAACATTCTATAAAATTAATAATGATCATCAAGTACTCCTAATAAATACAATTTAAATACTATAATAAGTTATCCTATTTTACTATAATTAAAAATTACTTCCTTATTACATAACATTCAATAATAAATAACCAATTCATTCATTCAATGTTGTAATATTAGCTTATAATAATTTATTATTTAAACAGACAGATAATTACTCCCACACTTTAAATATTTGGCAATTATTTAATAATTATTAATATTTATGTCAGTCAGTAGCTATGTATGTCAATAGAATAAAGATATAGTATATTTTTTATAATAAGTCAACAATAGAAAATAAAAGTCAAAAATAGAAAATAAAAATTAGGTAGGTAGGTACTTAACATTTAAAAATTCATAACTCAAAAAATTAAGTATGTCACATAAAATTCATAATACAAAAAATTAAATATTGTCAATATCTTTCATGAATCTATAAATATTATGTCAATAAATTGTGTTAAGGATTACATCTAATAAATAATAATATTAATTGATTTAAATTCTTTATAATTTATAATTATGATTTTTTAAAAAAAAAATGATTATTTTATTTTTAAAAGACAGTAAACTACTAAAAAATATGTCAAAGTCAGAACATATATTGTTATATAATGAACACATTCTAACCATGGGACTATTTTTTGCTATATTATTTCTGTATCGAGGTATGTCAAAGAGTTGAGGTATACGCACGGATCGGGTAGGAATCTTTATTGAGATTTCATCTAAAATCTGCGTGTCAAAGATGCCATTTACTATCCTATGCAGAGAACTTAAATCAGAGACCTGCCTACGCCCTTCTAGACTCATTAGACAGAACCTATTAAGTCTTTCTTCATACAAAGGTATTTTTTTTCTAATCCCACACTTAATACATAAAAGTCTTACAAATCTACGCTGAATTGATTCTATCCTGTCAATGTGGTTGTGATATATGGGACACCAGACCGACGAGCAATATTCAAGGATAGATCTTACCAGGGCAGCATATAGTATGATCCATGTCTTGGTACTTTGAAAAGGTTTGGCAGTACGGTAAACAAATGATAACATTTTATTTGCTTTACTGCAGATGTGATCATAGTGATGTCTAAACGATAACGATGAGTCAAAAATAACACCCAAGTCCCGCACTATATTAACACGTACAACTGTAGCGTCATAAATAGTATAATTATATAAAATAGGTTTTTTGTTTTTTGTGAAAGATATTACTTGACATTTTTTATTATTAAGTGACATGAGATTGAGGCTACACCAACTAACTACAGTATTTAAATCTTCCTGCAGAGCTAAACAGTCCTCAATATTATTAATACGACGAAATATTTTTATATCATCAGCGTATGCCAGACATTCACTTACTATTTCACACAGCAAATCGTTTATAAATATAAGGAACAACAAAGGACCCAGATTAGAACCCTGGGGTACTCCAGATGTAACCACAATAGGGGCCGAGTCATATCCTCTCAAGGCAACCAACTGAGATCTATTATTAAGATAAGAAGACAACCAGCGATGCAGATTACCATGTATGCCTAAATGTTCGGCTTTTGCAAGTAAAATATCATGATTCACCCGGTCAAATGCCTTAGAAAAGTCTGTATAAATTGAATCAGTCTGTGCTCTGTCGTTAAAGGTGTTGCAAATGTACGCCGTGTAAGTTAATAAATTTGTATTGGTAGACCTGTTGGACACAAATCCATGCTGTTTTGGGCTTAAAATATGTCTGAAATGGTTATAAATTTGTTTATGAACGAAGCTTTCTAAAATTCTTGCAAACCAACTAAGTATGCTGATGGGACGATAGTTCGAAACTAATTCTCTATCGCCATCCTTGTGTATAGGTGTAATCCTAGCTATTTTCCACAAAGATGGGAAACAACCTTCATATAATGATTTGTTGTAAATTAAGGTTAAAGGCAACGCCAAAGACGAAGCACAGAATCGTATAAAGACGGGCGGTATTCCATCTGGACCTGCCCCTTTAGACAAATCAATAGCCTTCAAGTTTTCTAAAACATCAGATAAGTTTATTTCAAAATTAGATATTGATAAATGAGAAGATTTAAATTTTGGTTTGTAGTTCACTGTTGTACTATTTTCATAAACAGAGGAGAAATGATTAGCAAATAAATTAACGATATCCTCACCAGTGTCGGCAGTTTGATCTTGATAATACATTCTATTGGGAATATCATGAGTCTTTCTTTTTACTTTGGTATAACGCCAAAATGATTTAATATTTACCGTCAGATCACTCTCAACTCGTTCAACATATGATTTGAAACATTCATCCATCGCATCTTTAACTCTAGACCTTAACATTGAAAAGGTATCATAATCCCGGGGATTTCCAAATTGTTTAAATCTATGATGATACTTATCTTTAGTTCTTATAAGTTTCTTAAGGCCTTGAGAGAACCAAACAGGGTATTTATTACTTCGTGCTTTAGTTTTGGGTGTATGCTTTTCTATTAAAGTGTAAAGAGTGTCATAAAATAGATGTACCAATTCATCACAACTGAGAGATGAAGCATGACTTTCCCAATCGATTTCACGAAGATCATCATTACATTGTGAGAAGTTAGTTTTACGGAAATAGAATCTTTGGAAGGAAGAATTAAATGCCAGGGGTTTAAAACATGTAGCTGTATTCAAATTAAGTTCAAAAGGGGGGTGATGCGAATCAGGCCAACTGATGGGTGTAGCAGGCATTATTTTATACAATTCACAGTCCGTAATAAATAAATAAATAAATAAATAAATAAATAAATAAATACCGTTTATTTCAGGCTGCATAGGCCCATATTATAAATACCTTAAAGACTAACATACATATTACTATAATATAATATAAACTAACACTAACACTAAACACGTATTGTCTGCGACGTGGGGCGCAAATTGTTCGGGAGTCGTCCTCTAAATCTTCTGTAGACGACTCCAATCGGCCAGAACTCCTCCTTCTCGAAGGTCGGTAAATGATGGGTTGGAACTCTCACCACAAAGGAATTAAAATTCACTTTATGATGAGATTCCAAACGCTCGACCCTCAAGGCGAAGTTAGTTCTGCTTCTTATGTAGTCCACGACCTGCTCGACCGTCGTAGACCAATGAAGCCGGGACACGTACAGCGGTGTCGCGGGAGTCTCACACCGCAACAGCTGCTCGGGTCCTCCGGGTGCGGTGCCGCGATGGTTGCGGACGACGGGTTTCTTCTTCTTCCTCTCGACCTTGATGAACCCGTCATCATCGCACGTTCGGTCCTTTTTAGAAAGAGGACGTTCTGCAGGGGCCTCCTTCTTCCCTTTGTTTTTCGAACGTAGGGGAGGTGGCGGAGGGACGCAAGCGGCGACATTTGCGTAACTCGGCACCGGCTCCTGCGCGGGCGGGGAGCGGGCAGCGGGGGCGGCGACGATGTTCGTTGACCCGTCGGATAATGCTGACGGGCTAAACGTGACCGCCTGCGCGCCTCGACGATGAGTTACGTTTGCTGCATCAGGTGACCTACATATTGAATTAACACTTTTTAGCTGTGATAATTCACTACGTAGATCACTTATGGTAGACTCTGATGCCTGCAATCTACCTCGAACTCCGGCCAGTTCTTCCTTCAGGAACTTGATGTCCTTCAGTAGACTGACGACGTCGACGTGGTCCAGAGTCACTGGCGGCAGCTTATGCAGTTCTTTCGCTACAAAAGCTGGCACTTCATCCGGATCCGTCTGCTTCAGCAGGGAGATGATGTCCTGCACGCTTCTTTCGGTTCCATCTCTCCGTCGCGATGGCATGTTCGCGCTCTGGCCAAGCGTCTCGTACAGCAAATGCTTGCCTTTGCAAATCTCCTCACTGGTGAAAGAAGACTTGCAGATCTGCATTATGCTGACCTCGTCCATGGTGTCGATGGCATGCTGGATAAACGCCAGCAACTCATTGGCCACGAGCGCCATGATCACGTGCAGCGGCAATGACTAAGTCCAGTAGCCGATTGTTAGAATTTAGTATCGAATTTATTTGACGCAAGGTTGTACCATGTATTAAATTATAAATGGCTTTGGATTTGTCACAAGTAAAATTCAATGGGCAACCAGAATCATACGACCAAGCAATATCTCGCAAATTAAAGTCACCTAAAATGCACGTCATGTTATTAGTTTTAGATGCATTTAAAACCACACCACAAGTATCTACAAATTTTGCCACCACATCTGCAGAAATATAGTCTGGAACGTAAACTATACATAAATTAAGTGTTGTACGTTTATTAATCCTAATCTGTAACCAAAGATCCTCCATTAGACCACACTGCCAATCATTGCGAACCACAAAATTTAGATTCTTTGACACAGCAATCAGTACACCACCTCCATGGTGTTTATTATAATGATTAAGAAATGTTCTACTTCGATCCCTGCGTATAACATTGTACCGATCATCAATCAGTTCCGGGGAAAATACAGTGTCATCTAACCAAGTTTCACATAAACAAATAATATCATAATTATTAATTAGAATTTCATTAAAAACTTTAACAACCTTTGTCTTTAAACCTCGTACATTTTGATAATAAATTGATAAAGCCATTACTAATACTTAATTAACTAAATAACTATTTATGTGATAAACTACAAGGTAAAGATTAATGAATGAGTTTAAGGCTGTCCATACTTTTGATTAAAATCATCGGCGACTCTTGGTTCTTTCTCACATATATCCTTCCATTTCGAACCCATATAAATTGGTAGGCACACTCTTTTGCCTTGCGGCGGGCTGCTGCATGAAGCGACTTATTTGCTGGAGAAAGATGTTCAGCTATATAAACAGGCTTTTGATCACCAGCAATTCCTAATAGAGCAGTGTTTAGTTTATTACTTGGGTTCGCCTTATTATATCTGTGTACTGCTGAATAGAAATCATCGCGACGTCTTATGTCTTTGAACTTAACTACAATAGCTCTAGGTTGCTTGCCCTCTTTGTTTTGTTTGGCAACTCTAGTACAGTATACTAAGTCGCCTTCATTTAATTTATGCCCAATAACATTAGAGCATTGCTGGACTAGATTAGTCAATATTTCATTGCGGTGTTCAGGTACGCCATGCATTTCTAAATTGTTTTCGCGTAAGTACTGCTCAATGTTATTCATACGGTTAGATAGGTCACTTACTGTAGCTTTTAGTGTAATGTTCTCATTTTTTAGGGTTTTGTTTTCATCTAATAAAGTTTCTGTAGTCCGCTTCAAGTCATCGTGCATTGAGCTTATGAAGTCAACGGAACTACGCAGCTCTTGTATCTCCTCTTTAAATGCAGTGATTTCTGTTTTTATGATCTGCTTTAACATTGCTGGTAATTCAAGTTTTAAAGCTTTGAGTACTTCATTGCGGATTGCTGTTATGAGATTTGTATTGTCATGGGCAGGTGAAGAATCTCTGATATCACTTTTAGCGAGCTTGCCACCCCTATTACGGAGAGTAACATTGCTGTCATCAGAAGCCTGAGTGAAATTACTATCAGATGTAGTAGGCGTAGAATCCTTAATATTCCGCACAGGTGTATTTGTATTTCCGGATTTTGGTTGCTTACTCATACATTCATGACACATCCAGTTTGTGTAATCTTTAGATTTTGAGCGAAACAACTGCAATGATATATTGGCACATTCCAAGTCATACATTTTACTACAGTTCCGACATTGAATCAAATCTGGCTGTGTAATTTTAGTTTTACATCCAGCGCATATCTTAGTTTTATTTTCCATATTAGTAATTGTCTATAAATTCCAGGAATACTAGATAATATATTATTATAATTTAATATCTTATAGTATTTTTTTGTTTTTCTTTGCAATAACGTATTTACACATAAAAGTTAAACGATTGTCTATGTTACAATTTATAGTCTGTTAAATTGTGTCAAGTGAGTGAATGTCACAATACAATGTCAGTTGTCAAAATCAGCTGTTCGGCCAATGGCTTGCTCGACAGTGTGAACCGTTGTAGTAATTTTATTTTTATTGGTTTATTTTCTTGTTTAAAATTCAGTATCTTTTAATTACAACGATAATTTCCATACCTTAATGATTAACTGTATTGCAAATGTGAAGTGGTACTGCAATAATTGTTCACTCACAATGTTGTTAAAGGTTATAACCACAACTTATCACTTTAAAAGTAAGTAATTATTAACTTTTTACCACTTATTTTTAATTAATCGTTAGGAGCTCTTTACAGAAATTGTTTAATCTTAAAATTAATCTTAAGGGTCCTTTTGAATAACAGAATTATTGCTCTTCTCAAAAATATATCGAGTTAGTGAAAATCCTTTTCATGTTAATAACGTGAGGTCAATTCTTTTAAAAGTATTTCCGAATCAAAGTTAAATGGAGTTTGTTTCCCGGTATCCATGACAGTCTGTTCTGAGAACCGTTCAATCACTATTGACAGGGGACATTAAAATTCGCACATCGTAGCTCCCGCGTCGGCCTTCACCGCGGTATGCGAAAAAACGTTCTCCGCGGGGAAAGCTGAATTTCAAGATTTTACCTTTGACTTTTTTACTGACGTGAAGCATTTAACGTGGATCAGACTGACTGATGTGATGATGAGTAATACGTCGCCACAGCGATGAAAGATAGAATTGAAAAAAAATCAAAAGTTTAAGACACAGACATAGATACTTACTTCTGTTTTGTCACTATTTACCGACTATCCAATGCAAACAAATTAGGACGAAAATGAAATTGCTAAACACTTTTCAACTCCCGACCAACACAGAGGGGTGTTATGTGTCTGTCCGTAGCATCGTAGCTTCCATATGGATGAACCATACGATTTTGATGGAGATTTTTCTGTTGGAAAGCTTACATGATCGAGAGTACTCAAAGATATTATGATTCATCATCATCAGTTCACTCCCTGCTTGATAATTCGAAGATTACTTAAAAGAATGTTTATTTACAAACATTGTGATGTGTAAACTGCTAAATATTAACTTTCTTTGACTGTACCTAATCTAATGGTTCATTTAGCGTTTACAGCATTTATCCGTTGTCGAATGCAATGGTTTACGAGTTATGATTCTATACATTGTATGGTATATACAGGGGTTATTTAATAATGTTCAATATTAAGACCAGTATAAGCTATCGTATTATTTACATAATTAACTCGTTATAAAGAGTAAATTGAAAAACAACTTTGTCTAGACGTGAAGTTATTAGCTCTTTCAACGAGTTAGATAAATATTCAATAGTTATATCGTTATCGTTTATATATCGTATGTTAGTTAGATAAACCAAGTTAGTTAACGCCAGGTTCGGCGTTAACTAACGTGGAAATATTCTAAAACTTAATCTATCATATCTTTTCTCTATCGCCGTAAAATGTAAACGTAAACAAAAATATGAAATTTGATCAAATTATTAGGATAAATGTATTGAATATTTCTATATAACTAATTTAAAAGTTAAAGATAATTAAATTGGTAACCACCCTTTAACTGCCTCACAAAAATCTATACTAATCTGTATCTATACCTCTATACTAATAATAAAGAGGAAAAGTTTTTTTGTTTGTTTGCATTTAATTTTCTCCGAAACTACTGGACCGATTTTGATGAAATCAAGCACAGATGTAGAGTAGACCACGAGGAAGGACAAATGCTACTTTTTATCGCGGGGTAATGTGCGGTTTCTGCGAAATTAACTTTTGCGCGTACGAAGTCGCGAGTAACATCTAGTATTAAATAACAGCGATAGCAAATATTCATGGTTTTAGAAAACACGGCTTAATTTTGCCTATAACAAAGTACATTTCGAGATTGTAAAACATTGGTTCAAGAACCTAATGCAATCTGTATACTTAGGGATAGGCTAGTAAGTTCGTCTTTGAAGTACCTGCTATCTAAACACCGCCTTCATTGGCTTAGGCACATTCGCGATAAGCCTGGCGTAGGATTTCAACTTTATTACTATAGCAATAAGGCTTAAAAGTGATAGAACCCGGATAATAACACTAGACTCCCCTAAGCCTGCGGCGTGAAAGGCGTTAATTTCGAACCTATCACACTCAATCTGATAGACCTATAGATAGGCACTAGGGAGACAAACCCTCTCTCTGAGGAGTACCTATGAAGCCTATTATTACAAAACTTAAATCTTAATAGAGTCAGTTCGTACCGACATGTTACGCGATGCGACACGGCGCGCACTTTTTAGTAGCGATTCAAAATCGAATATTATATTGATGGATAAAAATATTTATGCATCGTTCCGTCGCGTCGTTTCGCTTCGCGTCTCGGTATGAACTGAACCTTAATCATTGAGATGAAGGTATATAATATCTTATTTGTAAAATTCTCGTGTTTGTTGAACTCCTAAACGGCTTGGCCTATATTTTTTTTTAATTTGCAGATGTATTTGGTAGGTATGAGAAAAGGTTGTAAGTTATTTTTAAATCCCTATAAGTGATAAGGGTGGCCAAACCCATTTTGTTTCATATTTATTTATTTATTTCGAATTAAAAATTCATAATAATATTATAACCCTCAATAATTTTCATACTTCTAACACCAACCCCCATCGTTTAATAGCGATTTTAGTACTAATATCACGCTATCGTTAACCTACGTCTGTTGGTTGTAGCTGAGTTATTGGTGTAGAAACTATAGGTATGTGTGTATGCAGGTATTTATATAATATTTTAGAACATAGATAAGACAGAACAATGCTTGTAGGGCTAGTAAATTATAATTTAGTTGCAATATATTTATCACAAACCCGCTTCAGTTGGCAAAATTTTAATTGAGATCGGAATTACCACCGAAATAAGGACTCCAGGGAAATATTAGTTTAGACCATGGTAGTAAATATAGGTATGTTCGTTCAGACGTAAAAATAAATGCACCTAGATTACTTATTGTTGAATAAACTATTATAGGTAAAATAAAGTAATTTGCTCGCACATAATGTGCCTTAAGGTTCTTGACAAACTCGTGGTAGAGCCAGGATTCTCACAAATAGTTTGTCTCAACTTGAGGTATAGGAAGCAGCAATATACTAGGAAACCGGTGAAAACTAACATTTCACTTGCATTTCGTGAAGTAAGGAATACGTTTGGCAGCTTTTAACAGCAGGAAAGTACCTATCACTCCTGTGTGTGTCCATAAGGAGTATCATTACGATTACTTTAGTCATCAAACGACGGCTGCTTCTATTCCAGTTTATTCCATAGAAAGTGTATCACACAAGTTATGTGATGCACTGCAAAATCAACAATTTGCTTCATATATATCATTCATAAATAGCAAATGCGATTGAATGGCGATCGAGTGAACAACGTCGGAGCGATACGTCAATAATTCGTTCACAAAGGTCGCTGGATGATGTAACATTCTGGTTAAGTTAGTTATTTGATTTTTACAGAACTATGCTGACAATGAGGGTTTTTAAATTCGTGACATCTGACAGCTTTTTGACACGACAAGGACCGTCGGGCTACCGAGCGCCACCTGGTGACAGAAAAAGAATTAAAAATTCTTATTGACCGTTTTTAATACCACTTCCGCCACCAGATGACACTTTGTGTGCGTTAGGTCTGCCCTCTAGTAGCAGAAAAAATATTTAAACACCTTCTTTTTGTATTGTAATTCTTCGTTTTGTAATTCTTTAATGTCTCCTTTAATTTGTACCGACGTCGTTAGTATTTCTCTTTTTTTTTTGTTATATTACTATTATAGTTTCTAAATTCCTTGGTTGTTGCAGTTAACACAGAATATTTGAGCGACATCTTAATGGGTGGTTCTATATGAAACAACATTGAAACACATGTCGAAGAAATCAATCAGAAAATATTAAGTCTGCCTTATTTCGGCGACATTCATAGGGTCAGTTTTCACCAAGACCCAAAACGCCGCGCTCTTTTTAATAGCGATACAAAATCTAAATTACGTGCGGTATTACGCAACGCTGCACATTATGTGTATTATTGCAGCATCTCCGAGCATCGTCGTGTTGTGTCGCGATTCGATGTGAATTGGCCCTTAAAAGCAACATTATATTTCTTCGCTAAATAATATTATTTCAAACGAGCAGCCAGCACTCTCACCACCGACAAAATCGGTGACGTCACCAAATCAAATATCCAAAGAGTTACCTCTGACAGTTGTTGCCTGGAACAAATGAGCGCTGCTGCGATGCGGGTCACGTCGCTCCACGGTTTGCTCGTTGTCGGCCCGCCCGTGAATACTAATGCGTGCATCGTCTGATCAGTTAACCTTCGGATCTGCGAATTAGAATTTATGGCATCATCATTATCGACCGATCACCGTCTATAACTGCACTGGGTTCTTCTTCTCTGGGCCCATTCTCATACTATACACCCTCCGCCGCAACTGGACAGATCATCATAAGTATGGCTTCATAGCTCAACCCTAACAGGCCACTACAAGCTTTAGAAACACCTCAGCATGGGTAATGGTAATACAACGACTTGGAGATACTATGGATGAGACAGAGTAGACACAGATACCTTGGAGTGCACGAATTCTGTACCGCAGTGGAATTCGCAGCACTAATGCCAATAATAGCGTTCAGTTTATCAGCGGTAAAACTGGGGACGGTACTATAACTCGATGGATAGATAGAATGATAGACAAAAGATCCACTGTGAACCAGTGACGTCAGGGCATGATCTGCATCCCGTACGCAAAAAAAAGTCTTCTCAACAGAACGTGCAGTTCTAGGCCTCCAGGAGTCCACGGATATTTTCTTGCCTAATTATTTTTCAATACTTTGTAACTTTACTTACGTAAAAATAATCTAGAGTAACAATGTGTTTCACGAGAACAGGAGAAGAACAGAAGGTAGCAAAAAAAATAAGATAAACTACTAATCTGTTTACCCAAATCAAAAAAATTCTAGTAAGAGACATCTGACACCTAACAGGGGTAAGAAAGTTACACTTGTTTCTATTTATATGCAAAAGTTTCAGTTTTCAGAAAGGACATGGTAAAAATCCATACAAAAATGACTGTAATTTTTATAACTAAGTTATCCGATTTCGTTAGAATATTACCTACATAATATAGTAGGTATCTTTATGGCTATTATTACAATATTTTAATATCTCGAAAATTAAAATCGAATCAGTAGCTTAGGTATTACGGTGGCACAAATATGTACATAAATATCATACATTATATATAATATACCTACATAGTACATATATACATAGACTCCAAATATCAATACCCTTCATTTACGTTTCGCCGTAGTTGGGTAAAAACTCGGAGTCAACAACAATGAAATGTGTGCCAAAGGGTTCATTTTAAATCATATTTGATGTCACCAAAGGGCAACCCCGAAATAAGGAGGGTATAGAAGATCTGAGCAAGAATAAAATACAAAATCAATGAATTCTATATGGAAATTCGTAATAGAAAAGCGAAACAAATAGAAATTTTTACAAATTAACGTGTTACTGTTTATTTTATTTGCCGTACAAAAATATAAATAATTGATATGCGACATTTAATTTGGTAGCATTATGTGTTTTGTTGTTCTATTTGTTTATGTTTGTTTTAAATTTGAAATCGGAACAGAGTATAAGATTTTATGAAATAGAAAACATAATACCTCCTTCATCACAATATTTTATTCCTCCATTAAACAAGGCAAAGCACCCTCACTGCAAGTGGAGAGGCGTATAACTCAATATAGACCTTTAAGCGATTTCAGATAACCCCAGCACCGCGAAACTGTTCACAGTTCGAAGGGTACAGTAATTAATATCAAAAGCATTTACAATGTTTAATTGGTTCTTGATATTGTTATAAAAAGATGGCGGTTCTATTTTTTTTAATAGCAGGACGGCCTTGCAAATGAACGAAGAAAGAAAATTAATAGAGATGGATTTAATGATTTGTATCGCTGTATTTTCTAATTTGGCATATAACTTTTTGTAGAAAAAGCCGAAAATATTAATTCAGTGAATTAAACAAATGATTTATAAAAAAAGTTACAAATTAACAATATTATTTAACCTTTTTGATTAATCTCTATGAAGAGATAATTTTATATTAAACAGTATCATCATTGATGTCTATAATATAATATAAAAGGGGGTGCCCCGTGGGTGGAAATCCATTTTCTACGACCGTCAATTTAGGGTTAGGATTTTGAGCCCCAAAATTCAAAATGGCGAATGGCAAAATTGATCATGAATAAAATGCAGCAATAACTCTTAATAGCGGTCAATGTTCGGATTTGGATGCGCTTTTGGTATACAATATGTTACGGGCAACGGTTTGAGCTTATGAATACCCTCCCATCGGGGTGATTGAAAGGTTATAGGTTTGGAAACGTATAGGCCTTGACCATACCCTTCTTGATATGAATACTTTATTTTTATACACAAATTTATTTTCGCCATAAAAGATAAAAGAGGGTATGCTACATCATTGATTTTTTCTCCATTTACCAAACATATTCAATTTCACACAGAATGAATGAATGATGATGATGATGATGAATATTTATTCTTTTTTATGTATTTTTATAAAGCTGTTAGAATTTTACCACATAACAATACAATTCTATTTCCAATTAAAATAAATAAAAAATACTGAAATTGTTTAACTGGTACATGGGAAATGGTAAATTGGTTTGTTAAACTGGTAGGACACGGGCAGTTCCCGGCATGTAATATGCATGAGTCTGTACCAGTCTGTGGCGTATTGGTATTTTATTTACTGTTTTTCAGCTCAATAGGAGTATCGTTTGTTGTGTCTTTCAATCTTTGGTTAACTTAGGATCAAAGCGATCAGTCAGTGTCAAAGAACACGTACTTAATATCGTGTAGTGATCTCAGTTTTTTTTTTTTTTTTTATGAAATATGGGGGCAAACGAGCAAACGGGTCACCTGATGGAAAGCAACTTCCGTCGCCCATGGACACTCGCAGCATCAGAAGAGCTGCAAGTGCGTTGCCGGCCTTTTAAGAGGGAATAGAGTAATAGGGGAGGGTAGGGAAGGGAATAGAGAAGGGGATTGGGCCTCCGGTAAACTCACTCACTCGGCGTAACACAGCGCAAACGCTGTTTCACGCCGGTTTTCTGTGAGCCCGTGGTATTTCTCCGGTCGAGCCGGCCCATTCGTGCCGAAGCATGGCTCTACCACGTATAGATCTCAGTGTTTGTTTTTTCAGTCAAATACTGACGCGAATACATAGCTACTCGAAAAGTTTCTTATTTGAGTTTTAAGTATCTCTTAGTTGGCAAACATTAGCGAGCTGATAATAATAAATTATAGCTAAAAACGCTCGATCATTTCAGCTTTCAAAAAAACTTCATCAAAATTGGTTCATCTGTTTGGGAGCTACGATGCCAGAGTTCTTCTGTGATAATATTCTATTAAAACATGTTACTTCATCAACTTGGCCCAGATGGATCTAATGGGACAGGATAAGAATGGCCAGTGCACATGCATAAAACTAGCTTTTACCCTCAGCTTAAAAACATCCCACGGAAACATTGTACTTTTTCGGGATACAAAGTAGTATGTGTTAATCCAGACTCTGACTACTATCATACCAAATTTCATCAAAATCCGTTCAATGCGATGAAATATTAGAAGACAATACGTAACACGTATTACCTTGGACTTCGACATTCGACTGTACAACCAAAGCAACCATCAGTGTAGGCACCTACTTTACTTCATTGCTCATCATATGATTCACTAAACCACAGCGACGCATGACAATAATACAATTGTTGTTATACGTTTAGAACGTGTGCGTAATTTCTGATAGAATATCAAACTTTTCCTCTACCTGTGAGTAATATGTATCTGTCACCGTAAAATTGTAAGAAACGTTAGTTTGTCATATTACTAGAGATATTATAAAATGTCGACATGTTGTCAAATAAAAATTTCTTCTTACAATTTTACATGTTATTTTTAGTTATATTGAAATATTTACCATACCGATTGGTTAAACGGCAAGTACCCCGCGCCGCCATATTTGTTTACTTTTTCATATAAAAATAATGCGTACAATTGTGAGGAGAAATTTTTGTTTGACAATCTGTCGACATATTATAATATCTCTAGTAATACTACAATCTAACGGGTTTTTACAATTTTACGGTGACATATCAATAGCACGCACTGATCACACAAGAAGACTGCAGAATAATATTTGGATTTGCTTGGTCCGCCTTCGATGCTGATTGGTCCGCCACATATTCATAGAACATACCAAAAGAAGGTCGCTTATCAGTTATTTCTACAGTGAGAGTCCTGGTGTTGAAACGGTTTAACCGTTGAGATACTACGGACTCGAGCAACCCGTAGTTAAATAAACATGCGAATTGCGTAGTGTTTCTCAGAGAAAGCGCGATAGATATAATAGCAATTAATAAGATAGGTAAGGCTCTTCTTACCACTCTAGTATTTTGGGGTGTCCATGGGCGTAATTGCTTGCCATCAGGCGATGTGTCTTCTCATTTGCCAGTCTTATATGAATAAGACTGGCAAATGAGAAGAAGAAGAAGATCAGCTATACTAGTATTATAAAGAGGAAATATTTGTTTGTTTGTTTGCATATAATACCTCTGAAGCTACAGGACCGATTTCGATGAAATTTGTCACAGATACAGTAGGCTACTTTTTATCGAAGTAAAGTGTACTGTTTCCGAGGGATTTCCTTTTGCGCGTACGAAGTCGTGGGAAACATGCAGTAAAAAAATAAGTTTATGTTCGTGGAGTGTGCGTAGCAATAATTTCTAATAATCCGAGCAGCGTAATTTTTTTTCAATGCGTTGGCAATTTAAAAAAAAAAGATCTAGTACCTACTAACTAATAGTAGAACTAACAATCCACAGATAAATTTTAACGCTAATGACGATAATAGTCCGTTTCAGTGGTATAATTGACAACGAAATAGGTTCGTTCCAATTAGACTTAAACCCTTTCATCGATTTCGCTCCTGTGCCAACCCAGCAATAATATCGGATGTGAGCCCGATATATTTCGCACTGATCGCGTTCGTAGGGTTGCCACAAGCTTGGCTAAAATATTTAATTTATTTGCCAAATTTTATTGCAATTGGCTATGCTTTAAGGGGTTAAAATTAAGTTCAAGCAATTGACAATGATAATAATTTAAAAAAATCCATAGTAATTAAATATTAAACTATAACCCAACTACGCAAACAAAACCTTACCTTACTTTACCCGGGCCATTATTGCGGATCTATTGACATATTATAAAAATCGAATCAGTAGTTAAGGTGCTACGATAGAACAAACATATAATATACATACATGCCAATTTCAAACACATACATAGACTGCCAAAAGTAAAAAAAAAATAAAAACAAAACCATTAAACATTCAATAATATTGGTATAAGCAAATATTATGTTTCTAAAACTTTTGGAACACGTGACGTCATAGATTCAGCGATCTTAGTATTGTGCGTAGCGAACATTTGTAAATAAGATCGGCTATGTTAGCCACATACGAGTACGAGCGCACTAGAGACAGTTGCAGCGGAATTGAAGCGGTCGCCGTGGCCGAAAACGGCCGAGAAGCATCATCATCATCATCACGAGACTGTTGAAATATGTGTAATATAGTTTTATTAATATACAGTTTTTACTGAGAACTTTCTTATAATTTAGAGTACTATAATAATTCATTTATTAGGCAATAAAAATAGTCAAGTAGCCTATTAAGTCACATGGAGGCATAAATTCGTCCAATTTTATCTACAGCAGTAATTGTGAATGTTCCAATTTTTTCTTCTCTTTTTATGTCTTATTTCTTGTTATATTTGTGCCTTGTATATTCTTTCTTCTTTATTAGACGACAACGTACTTATACTGATAGTGACGGTTATTGATATAATAATATCTATGGACGCTTCACACCACGTCAATCTGATCCCGTGGTAAGTTCTCGAAGAACTTGTGTTACGGGTACCAGACAACGGAAATATATTTAATACTTTTATACTATACACATATTTAAGATTTTCATTATATTATACACATATTTAATACACATCCATGACCCAGGAACACAGAAAAACTTTTTGTTCCTTCGGCGGGATTTGAACCCGCGACCCCCGGCTTGAGCGCCAACACGCTCAACCAACTGAGCCACAGAGGTCGTCAGCCTATCGTTTTGCTTATCGTAATATGTGATCACTAGTTCCTTTACACGAAACATAAAAATATTGAATAAACTGGGCTAAATTATATAATACTAGATGACGCCCGCAACTCCGTTGCGCCAAAATTCGTATATCGCGGCGGAACGTACATTTTTCCGGGATAAAAAGTATCCTATGTCCTTTCTCGGGTCTCAAAGTATCCCTATACCAAATTTCATCAAAATCGGTTCAGCGGTTTGGGCGTGAAGAGGTAACAGACAGACAGACAGACAGACAGACAGACAGACAGACAGACACACTTTCGCATTTATAATATTAGTATGGATTCTATAACTTTGAATTTTGAATGATTTAAACTGAATTTTGAATAAACTTTGTCTTCTATAAAATTTTATTTTTGCAGCAATTAAAATTTTAATGAGAAGTTACTTTAATCGCAGCCCTATCACAGTAGTTCCCAATAGGATTGAATATTGATACGACAGATGGCGCGGGCACATAATTAATTTCACGGCTCGGCTCCCGTGACCCATTGAGCCTATTTACATGCAACCTCCTTCTATATAGTTAAGGCTGGGAAACACACGGCGAAATGGAAAAAGTGAGCAATGAATGCAAAAAAAATTGTAAAACTGCGGTTACGGAAAAAGTTGTTGCTATTTGGGATTGCAATCGGTCAATGTTTTAAATCCCGCGGGATTGCAAGATCGCACTTTGCGGGATTGCAATCCATAGTTGCGATTCTGAAGCACAATTCTCGTTACTATTTGTAATCCTAATCCTGTTTCGGTCCGCGCGCTGTCTCACTCGCTCACGCGCGATAGACGCTTGTGCGGCATGCGACAGCTCGCGGACCGAAAAAGGATTTACTCAACAAATAGGTATGAGAATTGGGCTTATGGATGTTAAATGTTAATGTACCTACAACTTAATGGTGCTATGGAAAGAAAAAATAAAAGAACGGATTGGTCTTCGCCTTCAAACGAGTTAACACCAAGAAGTAAAACCAAGCGAATCAGGCCTCAGTGATGCAATAACTTAATCCATAAAAGTCTGCATGAAAATACACCTGGCATCAAGATATCTCGGTCTTCTCGGTCGACAAAGTAGCCTTTTGTGTCTAGGCCGAGATGAGTAGAGAAATCCTGACACGCCTTTGTTTCGTATACAAAGATATAACTCCTTTCATTCATGTTAACCTGGTACTAACGCAGTATTGTTATGTTTTGTTTTGCATGCCAAAATTATTGCTAGCTAGCTAATTTTGAACCTGAAATCTAAAAACGGATCCGCGTTAACCTAACCTAACTCTTGGCGTAATGTATTGGCGATTAAATAGGACACAAAAGGTAGTAAGACAATATTGACTAACTTTTGTAAGTCAAACAAAACTCTCCGTGAAACTGCAACTCCCGCGGCCGCGTCAGTTCTACAAACAGTTGGCTAGGATTGATGTTTACATGAATATTAATTATTCACTCTGTAAAACAGATTAAAATTTCAGCTCGCGAGAGAAGTGAGTAAGCACATGTACTACTAAATTGTTTATGTTTATATTTATCTACTTATGTATTTAAAAAAAAATCTATAAATCGTATATAAATATTATATTACTATATATCAGTCATATCATCTTATATATACCATATCTACACTAATATTATAAAGAGGAAAACTTTGTTTGTATGTTTGTTTGTTTGTTTGTTTGTTTGTTTGTAATGAATAGGCTCAAAAAGTACTGGACCGATTTCAAAAATTCTTTCACCATTCGAAAGCTACATTATCCACGAGTAACATAGGCTAAATTTTATTTTGGAAAAAAATAGGGTTCCGTAAGATATTAGGGTTTTTCGGACACAAGGTGTAAAAAATCAACCAGAAAAGTTACTTATTTTGCGTACGCTGCCTAAACTATAAAAGATAGAACCATAAAATGTTCTAATTAATTGTAGATCTTATAAATACCTACAAAAAAGTCCGCGACACACTATACCTATCTATGTCGAGTGAGGCACAACAACCATTTTTTTATTTAGAAATCTTGAATTTTTTTGGACTACATTTAAACGCGTTTATTTTACTCATGCTATTAATCCTTATCAAAATAAATTATTTAATCACTAAGTACAGTTTATGTAGATAATATTTGGTCTTTAAATAATTAAAATTGGACGTTTGGTTTTGAAGTTATGGCGAAATTAAAATATTACGATTTCTGCTGCACGGCCCGTTGCGAAGTGGGCGTCACCAAGGCAGGGGTGCGCGTGCGGGAGGGGAGTTTAGATCTATGAGTAGGTACCCGCAGTATTAGTATCAGTATTGTACCCGTGCGAAGCCGGGGCGGGTCGCTAGTAATATATAAAAAAATGTCTTACTAAAACTCCAGAACGGCTGAACCGATTTGGCTAATTTTGGTCTTGAAATAATTTCAAGGATTGTGGAAGTTCAGGGAAGGTTTAGACGGTGAGAAACATTTGTGATGTAGGTGTAGTTATAAATTATTTATTCCAGTTGATTGTTAAGACAGAACAATGTGTGTTGTTCTGTCTTAACAATCAACTTAACAACATAAAATATACTTTGTAAGTGTTACGTTATACTGTAAAAAACTTACTTATTATTCTTTTAACTTAGTCTAGTACTAGTCAGACAGGGAGAAGTCATCTCTCCGAAACTGTTTTCCGCTGCATTGGAGGATGCGTTCAAACTCCTGGACTGGCAAGGGCTTGGGATCAATATAAATGGCGACTACATCACTCACCTTCGATTTGCCGATGACATCGTGGTTATGGCAGAAACTCTGGAAGACCTTAACACTGTGCTAGAAGACCTCTGTAGAGTTTCACAATAGGTGGGACTTAGTATGAACATGGATAAGACAAAAATTATGTTTAATGCCCATGTTGTACCCACCCAAGTGACCGTATGAATTTCTACGCTCGAAGTTGTTGACGACTATATATACCTGGGGCACAAAGTCCAGTTAGTTAGGTCCAACTTCGAAAAAGAGGTCAACCGTCGAATCCAGCTCGGCTGGGCAGCGTTCGGAAAACTCAGAAATATCTTCTCGTCAAAAATCCCTCAGTGCCTGAAGACAAACGTTTTAGAGCTGTGTGTGTTACCGGTGATGACATATGGAGCCGAAACGTGGTCATTCACAACGGGACTAATTCAAAAGCTTCGTGTCGCTCAAAGAGCTATGGAGAGGGCTATGCTCGGAGTCTCTGTACGTGATAGAATCAGAAATGAGGAAATCCGTAGCAGAACCAAAGTTGCCGACATAGCCCAGCGCATTAGTAAGTTAAAGTGGCAATGGGCTGGACATATAGCCCGCAGAACCGATGCCCGCTTTCTTGAGTGGAGACCACGAACTGGACATCGAAGCGTAGGACGGTCTTCCACCAAGTGGACAAATGACCTGAGAAATGTCACAGGAAGTCGGTGGATACAGGCCGCGAGCGACCGGTCGCACTGGAAATTTATGGGGGAGGCCTATGTCCTGCAGTGGACGTCTCCAGGCTGAAACGAGTCTAGTACTAGTACTATAACGACTTGTTAATCAGGGAACTGCCAATATTTTATGTATCTAATATTGTGTTACAAACGGCACTGCAACAGAGCAGATAATTTATTATTCCTAAATATTCAAAACTAGATGTTGCCCGCGACTTTATTCACGCAAAAGATAATTTCGCAGAAACAGTACATTTTTCCGCAATAAAAAGAAGCCCATGTCCTTCCCCGTGGTCTACTCTACATCTATACTATTTCGGAGCCTATTCAATGCAACAAACTTTTGCTCTTTATTATATTAGTATTGATTAGAATGACGATTACGGTAGGTTAAAATACAAAATATATTTTGTGTAGAATTGAGAGTTACAACACTTTGCCTTCATCGCTCAGACACAGATGTCACACAGCACGGGCGCGACGCGAACGGCCCGTTTCCAGCTCGTTTCGTCATAATAATATTATAATATTATACACAAAACATTATGTTTACAAACTTTTTCGTAAGATTTAAAAAAAACTTCCTTTGTATGTTACGCATGTCTTAATTGGTGATTTGAGATGCTGTTTTAAAACAGATATTTCAACTAATAAACTAACGGCCGCATACTGAAACGCTAGATAAATTAAGAGCGTTCCTATTCACCGGCTGTCGCTATCTCTGCTAGCCGAAATAACAAGTACAGGAAATTACTTGAGTGTCACTTAATTTAACTGTAGTTTTAGTATTCGACCATAATAGTACAGCCTAAAATAAATTGTACAGAAATACTTTCAATCTTAAGCTTGTAACGCATTAGATAAGCCCATAAGGGGATTTTCAGGTCCAAGAACGCAAGTCGCAACACCAGAGGAGTTACAAGTGTAACTCCTCTGGTGTTGCGAGTGTCCATGGGCGGCGGTAATCGCTTACCATCAGGCGATCCGTCTGCTCGTTTCCTGGCTCATTACATTAAAAAAAAAAGATATCCTTGCAAAAAATTTCGATTACTGGCAGTAGATAGTTTATACAGGTGCCATTTCTAACGTCAAAAAAGATAGATTGTGTAAACCCTGATAATAAATCGTTGAAAACAAGAAAAATCCACATAAATCGCACCTCGATGCAATATACGTCTATTAGGTCCGTACTCCGTACTCGAAAGACTTTAAATCTTTTCCTGCCTCCCAAATACTTGTGTTTCACCTGGTAAAACCGAAACGATCGAATTATGTAGACGGATGCATCGAGACTTTTATACGGTTGTACTTAATGAATTCCGTACGAGACACGCAATGGATGATGTTACGCAATAGGAAAACGTAATATGAACCGTGTGCATATTTCTATCGCCGGACGCTGCCGCATAAGAGGCATTTTGTACGGGGCTGCTGATTTTTTTATTCAGGAATGTTCTCCGGGGTTCGCTGGTCTAACGTCTAATTTATTTACCACGTTGTTCCTATCGTATTCTAAGCAAAGTCCAGACTTGGCTCAGGTTTCCTACATGTTACTGTGAGTTCTGCGATAATAATCAGAATTATTATCAAAAATACACATAGAGATACGAATAAAAATTATAAAGAGGAAAAGTTTGTTGTATGATTGTTTGTTTGCATTGAATTTGGCTTCGAAACTACTCGACCGATTTTGATGATAATATTTGACATAGATATAGATTAGATTACGGGGAAGGACATAGGCTTCCTTTTATCTATTACATTATTTAAATTATAATACAAAGAATATTAACTTATTTTTATTAAAGTACAGTACAATACAAAGTATTTAATACCTAAGCAATAATATATTCGCATAATCTAATAAAAGGCTTCCAGAAAAGATATGTACAACTTTGTTCCGACCGCTTTTATTAATACGTAGAAGGATTATCGTGATTTATGAAAGGAATTTATTTATCTTTGTTATTAGCTGCGACTAGTTACGTTTGTAAACTACTAGCTGGTATTACTGGCAACTGGTACGAGAGTAAACCTGATAAGAAGCCGATTCGAATCGGGTTATTATAGAACTAGCTTTTCCCCACGACTTCGTCCACGTGGAATAGTTACTTTGGGGTATCGCTAAAATTTACCCGCGACTTCATTTATGTAGCAGGAGATGCGCTTCTCCCTCATGACTGCCCGCCGCGCGTCGTACATTATTGCGCGTTTGTTTATTTTATTACTGCGATATTTTCTAAAATACGCATTGAAATCAAATGATATAAAGGCCAATTTCTTCTAAATTAAATGCTTATAATGAATAACGTATTTAATTGGATAAGGATTTATATCATCTTTATGAAAACGCCCTCACAAAAACAGTAATGCTTAATTTTAGAACAAATTTGGTTAGAATAAAAAGGCTATTGTGAGCCAACCTTAAAAGATAGACATATACAGTCGCGGACTTTTTTTTAAACTTTAAAAGGGGAACAATTCTGTCATACATAATTTTAGCGAAACTTTAACCGTTTCCGCAGGGTACGCAGCAAAAGCTCTCAAAAGGAAAAAACCCGATTTTAAAACATTCTTGATTGGTGCTCCGCTCATATTGAGATAAGCATGATGCTTTATAGCCTAAAGCCTTCCTCAATAAATGGACTATCCAACACAAAAATAATTTTTCAATTCGAACCAGTAGTTCCTGAGATTAGCGCGTTCAAACAAACTAACAAACAAACTCTTCAGCTTTATAATATTAGTATAGAAGATTGTCCATAATTATTATGGAATGAGATGCCAGCTCAGACAGCCACATATTCTTACTGATAAAATGTATGCCATATTGTAGTGTTGAAGTTGTGTACAATGAACGTTTGTATCCCCGCCAGGTTATGCGGTGAGCCAATTCTCAGGTAAAAGCGCCAAAGGTACAAAAATTGTACTTACTGTCCGTTAAGTTATACAATTTAGCTATTCAAAAATACGTCAAAAAGGGATGATCCTAGGTGATAGCTACCAATGAACTACTGGAAATATAAATATTAAGTCAATCTCAATAAAGATGCGAGAACAATGTGCTAACTGGATACAGTAACTGAAGTATTACACTCATCGTACACAACGATTTGAACCTTACCCCCTTGTGATAAGAGTCACGTGTATACCCAAAGCCATATTCCAGGGAAGCTAAATATGAACGCCACTCCGGGCATACCGATTCGGTTTTGAAAAGGCGAGTGCCTCTTGAAATTTACGGGCTACGGGAATCGATTATTTCATCGAATAATCGATTTCAAGCCGTTCGCTTTAAAGAGCCAGTGCCCCCGGATTTACTACCGCATATAATGTAATAAAACTTATTCGATTGATATGTTGGAAGTAGCGATTCAAACTTTATTAGTCATAAATATCTGACGTGTTTTAAGTAATTTCTAAATGTTTGGCAAAGAGTTTCTAGACCTTAGAGCAGAAATTTTAATTTTACGTCCATCGTGAATCCAGACAGACCAGCGCCGTCTCTACCTATAACAAAAATAGTTTTGTTTGATCATCTGATGTATTATGATAATATCTGATTATAGGCATGTATTTGCTTCCATAATGTAGACCTTCTCTCTCATTGTCTAATCTCTCTTTTTACCCCCATAGTCTGTAACCGACCGACTCCATCCATTCACAGATTCGATCCATTCACCCGCGCCATATCCCGAAATAGTGCGACACATTTAGATGGCGCCGTCTTTTGTTTTTCGCGGGGTGCATTACCAATGCATTTGTGGCTTGTCGATGTTCTTTTGTGACCATTATTGCTTGTGTTATGCCGACACTTCACAATTCACATGACTATACGAGTATGTATTTATGTATATGGCATGTTTGTGAAACAATTACCATGTGTGGATAGTTTGACAGTTAAGATCTATGATCGCTTCACTAATCACTATACGTCATTCTGCATTCTGGCCCCGTGCTAAGTACAGGAAGAACTTGTGTTATAGGATATAGGTACCAGACAATGGGAGGTATATTTAGAACTGCAATACATTACTTACATATATTTTTGTTAATTATACATATTAAATTCAGAACATAATATTAGCTAACATTTCAGAAACTATGGCGTTCAAGTTTATAATTAGTATAATATGAATGTTTTCGTATTTCATGTAAGTAAACTAACAATTAAGGTTTTTTGACACCAAGTAAATATTATGTAAAAAACTGTTTCCTCTTTAAATCACAGCTGTTTCTGTTAGGTTAATTACCTCAGCTTACGTAGTGACTATTTAGTAATCTGTGCCTTAGCGCAATAGAGACCGCAATGAAATATTATTCAGTACAATTATTTATTTTTCTAATTTTTTTATAATTTTCTCAGAAATATACTCATTACCCATCCTTAATCCACTGCAGGGTTTCTTCTTCTGATCCCTATTTATAGACATTTAAGTAGAAAAATAATTGTCATATAAAAAAAAATCTTCCTTTATATGGGCAGTTTGCGTTGAGCGGAGATTCACCCATAAGAAATGTTTTTTTTTACTTTGAGTATGACAATAATTTTTTGCCTAAACGTCCTTATATGAGCAGTAGATCATAATATACCCAAAATATCCATAGTTGAATATACTAAACCTTATACGTAGTATTTAGTAAGAGCTATGCTTTGAGTTCTGATAAAAATATATATAAAAGTAATCTCATCAATATTTATCAGGTCGGGTTCGAACTCATCACATTCTTAACTTTCAAACAATGCAAAAATTAACCATCGAAAATCTGCCAATCATACTTAATTAATGAGTAAAAATTATTGATGTATTAATTTGCACGACGAAACAAAGAACATTATACAAATAGCTCAAACATGCGCAGGTTCCCAGGGATAAGACCTAGCTAGATCGTTTTTTCCTCCCCGAAAACACCCTACACACTAAATTTCATGGTAATACTTGCAGCCGTTTTCGAGAAACCGATTAAATAAATACAAGATTGTCTCGTTTAAAGTATAAGAAAGCTGATATCCTCAAGATTAACTCTTTATGCAGTAGAGGGACCGTAGATCATGATGATGGATGTAGTCAGTTGAATTACCCTTAAGAAATGCGAAATATCGATGTTCTACTGTATAAAAGTGTACAACAATCGGTGTATGTAGGTTAAGAAGCACAGTCCGGTAGAGGCATCACGCGAACTGGTCACGCGAACCTCGTCAACGCGCTGTTAACTTTTAATTCAATCAAAAATACCCAATGTAGGAATAGTTTAAACGTTTATAGTTAAACCTTTGTAAAGAATATCTTCATAATATATAATGCTCGTAACGTTAAATATTATACTTTAAACGAGACAATCTCAATTCTCGTATTTATTCATAATATGTTTACTTTGATTGGATTGAAGCAACATGTTACCATGAATTTTATGATGTTTCGACCAATTAGAGCGCGTTTTACGTTGGTTTAACGTTCATAAAAACACCGTTTGAGAGTTTAAGCGTATCGGGACTTGATTGTAATTGTATTAATGCAGGTTTTATTTAGCAGAATTGTCCCTGAGACCCCAGGCCCGTCACACTACCCTTATATTCTTATTTATATAATAATAATAATAACTCCCCACACCGATTTCGGTGACGGTGGCCGGTTTCATTGAAACCAGGCCAGTTACGCAGGAGTAATTTTATAGCACCCAAGTGTGTGCGCAGTACACAAGAGCACTCTCTCTTCCTTTACTCTCATAACCCAGTGGCATCCGTCCCACTGGGTTATGAGAGTACCGACACGACTGGCGAGAGGTCAGGCGCAGGTCCGACTTTTTACATGCCCATCCGACGCATGGATCATCATTCTTGTCAGACAATCAGGTGATCAGCCTGCATTATCCTAACCAAACTTGGAGACAACATTTTTTGTTGTTCCAATGCGGGAATCGAACCCACGACCTCCCGAGTCGTGAGCCAATGCTCGAACCACTAGACCGCGGAGGCTGTTCTCTCTAATCTTATTTATATAATGTAGTATTATATATTATCATATTATATTGTAGTATTGTTGTGTACAATGAAAGTACGTCATATACCCGGTAGTTTGTGTGGTGGCCGGTGAGACAATTCTCAGGCACAGGGCGCCAAAAGTATAAAAAAATATTAACTTTTCTAAAAGAAAATATTAATATGATCGAACTTGTCATGTTTGTTCCGAAGACGTGGATAAAATCTTCATATTATCCAACAGAATTAAAGATAATATTATAGTATTTAACTAATTTATTTATATCTTAACTAGATATTATGATAATCTATACTAATATTATAAAGAGGAAAACTTTGTTTGTATGTTTGTTTGTTTGTTTGTTTGTAATGAATAGGCTCAAAAAGTACTGGACCGATTTCAAAAATTCTTTCACCATTCGAAAGCTATATTATCCACGAGTAACATAGGCTATATTTTATTTTGGAAAAAATAGGGTTCCGTAAAATATTTGGGTTTTTCGGACACCAGGTGTAAAAAATCAACCAGAAAAGTTACTTATTTTGCGTACGCTGCCTAAACTATAAAAGATAGAACCATAAAATGTTCTAATTAATTGTAGATCTTATAAATATCTACAAAAAAGTCCGCGACACACTATACCTATCTATGTCCAGTGAGGCACAACAACCATTTTTAGGGTTCCGTAATACTTAAGGAACCCTTATAGTTTCGCTCTGTCCGTCTGTCTGTCTGTCTGTCTGTCTGTCTGTCTGTCTGTCTGTCTGTCTGTCTGTCTGTCTGTCTGTCCGCGCCTCTTGCTCCTGTAATTATGAATATAAATTGATCAAATTTGGTATAGTTATAGATTGTGTATAGATCACGGTTTCGGGATCATAAAAAAATAATAATTTTATATTTTAGGGGTGGCTCGCCATACATGTGAAGTGGGGATGAAAAATATTTTTTCACTCTACCCTATCGTGTGGGGTATCGTAGAATAGGTATTTTAAAATAAAGGCAAGGTTTCATACGTTACTTTTTTATAAAGTTTACCATTTTCGAGTAATCGGCCTCCAAAGTAGTTTGTAAGTTGGTCCCCCCCCTAGCATTTTTAAACTATAAGAGATAGAAACTTGCAAATTTCCATGCTGATAGATCATGCTAAAAACTCTTTAGGAAAATTATTTTGAACCAAATCGGACAGTAACTTTTGGAGTAATTAAAAAAAAAAGCATATTACGCGTTTATAGTTACGGAACCCTCCTTAGACATGTCCTGACATGCTCTTGGTTAGGTTATTTTATTTAGAAATCTTGATTTTTTTTTTGGACTACATTTAAACGCGTTTATTTTACTCATGCTATTAATCCTTATCAAAATAAATTATTTCATCACTAAGTACAGTTTATGTAGATAATATTTGGTCTTTGAATGATTTAAATTGGACGTGTGGTTTTGAAGTTATGGCGAAATTAAAATATTACGATTATTGCTGCACGGCCCGTTGGGAAGTGGGCGTCACCAATGCGGGGGTGCGCGTGCGGGGGGAGTTTAGATCTATGGTATTTCATACGATATATACCCACCTACTTATTTCATTGAGTTTTAGTAGGTACCTATATTAATTTGTTTCTGTTTGTTTTGACTAGATTTCGCCCGTTTTGTTAGAGGTTCAAAGACATTCTTTAGTATTAGTATTGTACCCGTGCGAAGCTGGGGCGGGTCGCTAGTTAACAATATAAAACCAATTGCAAACAATTTAAATTTATAAGGCGAAAGAGAGCGCTAATTTTTTATAGCCAAATCCGTTTTGCGAGATAGAGATGGATATTATTTTGTTTACTTATAAGTTTAGCATGAACCGAACTAATATTTCTTTCACATACGAGTATAAGTTTTTTATTTATCAAGAATTAAATCATTTGTTAAAATGTGATTTTCGACACTAGTTAACTACCCTCCTATACAATGTAAATTATCACAAAACAAAATTAAAAACTTTACATCGGTCTAATCAACATTCGCAATTTGACCAGCATTGGCTAACAGGAAATATCAATGTGTATGATTCATAGGATCATTAGAGGACAATCATTAATCAAAGTAATGATTTTGATAGACAGCGGTCTGTTTCGCATAAACAACATCGCAGAAATAGTGATTACAATTAACAACATTCGTGAACCCACAGCTTTGAGGATAGTGTGCAATCAAATTCTCGGCACAGAGTAAAAATATATACTCACGTACAGAGGAACAGCTTTCTTAGAGCGACCCAATTTTTTTAGGGTTGTCACAGAAGATAGGGTAAGTCTAGCATAAATATATGGTTATTTGAAAAAGTCTAATTAGTACACACCAAAACCCGGAATCGAACCTGCACGATCACGCGTGTGACTCAGAGGGTCATTATAGGCTAGGACATAAAAACTCAAACACAAAAATTTTAAATTTAGACGTCCGGTCCCTTCGACGTCACCCTGATTTTTCCACTATTGCCGTGTACGCGATAGGAGAATTTTAGACACCGTACGCTTGTAGTAGTGCAATCAAATCGAAAGTTAACTATGTAGCTGTTTATCAGAACGGTGTGAACTGACGCTTTGAGAAAAAATATATTTATGTTCATGATAATATTTTGCTTGCAGATGGGAATGCATTATTATTTCATGTGGTTTCGACATACATATTAATTTACACAATATACGCTTTTTCAGTCTTATTAATAAAATTATTTACACCACGGATTAGCTAATCCAACATGGCTGTCTCTGTCAGATACTTTAGAACAGTCACTTGATAGACAAAGAGAGCGATTTGGATTTGCTTATCCATGGTGTAAATATTTTTATTAATAAGGGTGTTAGGGTTTTATTGTGTCTACCGCTTTGAGTTTTCTGCAGTGATTTTGGGTATTTCCGGAAATAACTTAGCAATCTCTACAAACGAATATAATTAAATTGAGCTAAATCCATGCATGTGGTTATTTTGATTAATATCACAGAGCAAGCGGTTGCTGCACAATTTGTCATGTAATTTTACCGAAATGACTCTCAACGTGCGGTCGACGAATATAAAATAATAGCGCGCTGGTTTATTGAATTTCGGTTATTAATGATTTCTAAACTAAGGATAGGATATGGCGTACATTTCACAGAAAAAATCTTGACACAAGAAAAAGTTACGCCATCTTGATTTCCGAAGATTTTGTCAAATGGAATGATTAGTCTTCGGAAAGCTAATGTCAATATGACAAATGTCTAAGGCACACTCTAGCGCGTCATTCGAGCGTCGTCGACGCCGCGGCGACGCGACACCAGCGCTATCCGAATGCCGAAAGCCCCGGGCTTACGTGGCGCCAACAATACGTTCAGTAGCTGGCTAGCGCCGGCGCCGAAGCTGTGCGGACTGCGGACTCACGTCGCCGCGGCGTCGACGCTGTGCAGACGCTGGCACGACGATGACGCTTGAAAAACGCTAGTATGGGGGGTTTCTAACCTCGACCGCTCCAGACAAAAGTAGGGTAGTTTAAGTGTGGACACTTTTTGCCTCAACGTGCCTTATCTATTATGTATAGGTCTATATAACCAGTTAACATTATGATAAACTCGTCAGCTGATGACTTCATCAGCAGAGATAAAGTTTTGTTCATAAGTCAAAAAACTCACGCCAGTAAAACAAGATACAATCGACCGAATGGAGCCAACGCAGTTACGTTAGTTTACCACGCACATTACTAATTAAGGGAAAGCCTACGAAGATGTTTCGATATATTATAATCTATGCACTTACCAAATCACATAATATAATTGAATCCAGTACAAATCAAATGAATTGCAATACAATTTATGGAATTATTATTATCAAACGATTTGCTTTAATATCGGCGCGGACGTAAATGATCGTTACTCTTTTCAAAGGCCTTCTTAATTGCCGCCTGGCTTTACAGGTGAAATACATTGCTAATAATTGACAATAAAGTAGATAACTATACTAAATAAAATACTTAGTTTAATTAATATATTCATAAGTATAAGGTATTACCAAAGAATATTATATATTACTATTACCGTATTTGTTATTATTTGATTAATGTAAAAAATACAACACTTCATGTGTAGCTTTGTAGTTAGATACATATAAAAATTGCAAAACATTCTCAACGTTTTTGCTCAGTACGAGTATATTAGTTAAAATGTATCATTAGTTTAATAATTATATCCATGGACGCTATCACACCGCGTTCATCTGGTTTACTTACATCATTTTAGATATTAAAATCAAAAACATTCATTAAAGTGAGCATGAACTTACGCACAAATTTCGTAGATATTAGTAATTAATAATATTAGGTCCTTACATATTATGAAATTGGCGTTTTGTCATACTGGCCACTTTGATCTCAAATATATCTTCTTTGGTCAGGAATTCAAATTTCAAATTTATACCGCTATTTACTCATGTATTTGTGTTTCGTAAACCGTAATTCATTTGTTTTTTCCTCTTTTGATTTTTTCTTTGCGTCACTCTGTTTACAAATTGGAAAACTTGAAATATCGTATTATTTTCGAGTACGAGTTCCACAATGGCACCAGTGCTGCAGAAACGGCTCGATTCACAAAGGATTAATCAATAAATTGTTAATCATATTTTATATGAATATTCGTTCAAATGAAGCAAAATGTCACAGTATTTACCCCACCGGCATTATGCGACCTGTGTCGTTGTAATCCAGGTGTAATAACGCTTACTTCAAACCTAATTTTATCTTTGGTGGCCCGTCGTTTGGTTCCATAGGAAAATGCAGGAAACGTCAAACTTATAACACCCCTCTTTTTACGTCGGGGGTTTAAAATGAAAAGAAACGTTAAATAAGATAGAAAAAGGATAAACGTAAGCTCGGTGGCATAAAGCCGTAAGCGTGTTTGTTGTGAGGCATCCAGCACTATCCTGAAGTAAGTCTCTTACGTTGCTAACGAGCCCGGTGAAAATTGTACCTGGCGCGAACACAATTTTTATTTCCTTTGAGCTGATGCGAACTCTTGCGACTTGTAGCGGCGACTCGTTGAAAATTTATGAAAATGATGTGGCGAGAGCCATCTGTTGTGGTTGGTCATCGGTTTACTCTTAATATACGGTTGTGCTTTACAGTATTCAGTTCATCACAATGACGATTTAGTGAACGTTTTACCTATATCGCAGTTAGTCAGCTGAAAATCAAATAGAAGACGAGTGATATGCAATGAAGGCCCACCTATATTTTTTATTTCGCACTATAACTTACAATCTATCGAAGAAGAGTTTACCTCTTTACGAGTACTATAAACAATGATGTTCATTGTTCAGTACTTAAACATACACAAACATTATATTTCGGTCTTATTACTATGGCGATAAGGTTGACAGTTACTGTTAGTACACGGTCTTGTCGGCGACCGAACATCGTGTCGTGCAGTTTGCGGCAGCCATGCTGCATGCATAAACATGAGACACAAATTGAAGAGTGTCGCGTTAACGTTTACTTATTAGTTTATTGTCGCCTGTTATTTCACTATTTACCTGTGATTTCCTTACATAATTTGTTTGAATCCAGATACTACAGTTTTTGTAGTTTTATTGCAAGATATCAGGTACCGTATTCTCGTATTTAAAGTAGACTTTCATTTTACTTTGATTGTGTTATAATTAAGTGAAGCGTCATGTTATCATAAATTGATTTTGTGAAGTTTCGACCAATCAGAGCGCGTTTCTCGTTGGCTTAACTTTTACGAGAATACCGTTTGTCAATTTTAGCGTATCGGGACTTAATTTTAACTGTATCAATGCAGGTTTTATTTAACAGAATTGATCCTCAGGGCCTCTAGTCAAGATACATTCGATAATTTCGACGGCAAAGTTCGAAAACAAAATATTTGATTTGACGGATTTGACATAAGGGATCGCAAGCGACGTGTAACTTAGCGATGACTTATGTCAAATCCCATCTATTTTTGATTTCGAACTTCGCCGTCGAAATTATCGAATGTATCTTGACTAGAGGCCCTGTTCGTTAAAACAAAGCCTTACAAAAGGAACGAATATGCCCGTTTTGGGGCAGAGAGAAATATAAGAATGATGAGAATAGTTTAATCATTTCCTTTGACACAATTACACACCCATATATATCCAATTTTATCGTATTGTATATGAATAAACCACAATCTTACAAAGAAAAATATAAAACAAAACAAAGTTTATGAAACAAAAAAAAAACATTCCGAAACAAAAAAATATCTTACTAAAACTAAAAGACTTCCTTCCCTAAATAGGTTCGTGCTAAATATATTTTCTGAGCGAACGAAATTGCGAGCTGTTAACAACTAGCATAGTACAAAGATAAATTACATTATTTTTCAGTCTAAACTAAAATAAAACTGAATATTTATTCGTTTTTATATTGAGCTTCAATAATAATTTATGTACTCTGCACATTCGTTGATTGCAGCCGATGAATAACATTCGATGATTTACGCAGCGAAATAAAGCAACACAGTATTCGATACATATAGTTCAGTGAAATTGTATTTTTGCTAGGAAAATTTTGGGGTAGTTCTGATTTTTTTCATTCTATATTTGTTTTGGGGTGCTAAATCCGAATCTAAGGTTTGCGGACAAAATTTCGTGACGCAACATTAAGAAAAACAGAATAAACCGGTTTTTTTTTTGCTTTTTTCCGGTTTTTTGCTTAAAACTCGAAAACTATTAACTTTTGGTAAATGGTCTGTTTACAGAAATTAAAATACTTGAAATTCTCTACAAATAGCAGTATTTAGTTTTTTTTTCAGACGAATCGTTCGGTTTCTAGTGCGAGTTGAAAATTGTAAATTTTTAGCAGTTTATGCAAAACCCACTTTTTACATTTCAATATTTAATTTTTATGGATGCTGTCATTTGATAAACGTCACCTGGTTTTCCACACAAGTAATTAAAAAGAAAAAAGGCAAAAATAATGCAAATTCAGTAGGTATCAAAAAAAGGTAGAACTCGTAACAAAATAAAACTTAAAATCTCGTTACTTATGATCATATATTATTATGATTATAAATTATAATATGCAAATTTTATATGAGCCATTGTCTTTTGGAAGGCCCTGGCTGAGGTTCTTCGATAACGATGAGTCCTGGTTCTGCTTGTTCTGGAAAATAAAAGTTTAAAGTTAAATCATTTATCAAGAAGAGATGAAGATTGCAAAATAGATTGTGAGATTAAACATACCTTCCGCATCGTACTGAGGTTCTTCGATGGCATCGGGTCCTGGCTAAGGGTCTGACTGCTCCATCGTCAGCGTCGGGAGTCGTTCTCCTGGAAAATAAAAAGAGGTGAGACACATATCATATATCAAGGAGAGATGAATGACTACAAAATAACTTGTGAGATCCAACATACCTCTCTCTCTTTCTTCAGTTTCTTCTACGTCTATGTCAGAGCTGATTTTTACTGATTTAAACTTTTATTTTTCAGAACAAGCAGAACCAGGACTCATCGTTATCGAAGAACCTCAGCCAGGGCCTTCCAAAACACAATGGCTCATATAAATTTTGCATATTATAATTAATAATCATAATAATATATGATCATAAATAACGAGATTTTAAGTTTAATTTTGTTACGAGTTCTACCTTTTTTTGATACCTACTGAATTTGCATAATTTTTGCCTCTTTTCTTTTTAATTACTTGTGTGGAAAACAAGGTGACATTTATCAAATGACAGCATCCATAAAAATTTAATATTGAAATGTAAAAAGTGGGTTTTGTATAAACTGCTAAAAATTTACAATTTTTAACTCTCACTAGAAACCGAACGATTCGTCTGAAAAATAAACTAAATACTACTATTTGTAGAGAATTTCAAGTACTTTGATTTCTGTAAACATACCATTTACCAAAAGTGAATAGTTTTCGAGTTTTAAGCAAAAAACCGAAAAAAAGCGAAAAAAAAAACGGTTTTTTCTGGTTTTTTTAATGTTGCGTCACGAAATTTTGTCCGCAAACCTCAGATTCGGATTTAGCACCCCAAAACACATATGGTATGAAAAAATCAGAACTACCCCAAAACTTTCCTACTAGGGTCACTTTACAGTACAAATTTACTGAATTAATAAAACACTCGGTGGAATTAGAGGCGCAGGGCGCTATAGCAGCCATATAACAAAATATGATACACGTCAGCGGCACCTGCAACAGCCGCGCTTGACGGAGATAGATCACCGCGTAATATACCGGCTACTCGATATATTTTAAGCTATGAATATTAACACTTTTTTGGCACTATCATTGAGTACTAGTTTCCCGCGACTCCGTGCGTGCAATGGATATCTCGCGGAAACCGTACATTTTAAAATTAACCCATACCCTATAACATTTTTACGTGGTAGAGCCATGGAGAAATACCACGGGCTCACAGAAAACCGGCGTGAAACAGCGTTTGCGCTGTGTTTCGCCGAGTGAGTGAGTTTACCGGAGGCCCAATCCCCTACCCTATTCCCTTCCCTACCCTCCCCTATTACCCTATTCCCTCTTAAAAGGCCGGCAACGCGCTTCCAGCTCTTCTGATGCTGCGAGTGTCCATGGGCGACGGAAGTTGCTTTCCATCAGGTGACCCGTCTGCTCGTTTGCCCCCATATTTCATAAAAAAAAACCCTAGTTTCGCATGAGCTACTTTATATTTGTGCCAAATTTCATCTAAATAGTTCCATTAGTTTTGGAGCCAATTCAACGCAAACGATAATAATAGGGTACAGTTAATAGAATCAGGCGTTATTTTGCGGAAATCCGTAGCATACAATTTAATTAATATTATATCTAGCAATATTCCCCGAAAGGATACACACAACCTGCAAGCTAATGTGTGAGGCCACGCATAAGCAGGCGTGGCCTCTCTCTCGAATCTTGCGGGTAGCGGGGCGGCAGCGGTGGCATCGCGGGTGCGGGAGGATCATATGCGTATAATCAAATGGACCGGTTCTCGAAAACAGCGACGCAGCAGCGGCGCGGGCGCGGGCAACGAGAGGTGCGCTCCAGTCGAGCGGTGCCCGCCCACGCGTCTGTATTACAGTGTGGTGTAATTTATTTCTGTATTTCTATTCTTGTGTATTTTAATTCATAATTTCGATAAAACTCGCCTTTTGTTTTTCTTGCCCTATAGTAGGGATTCACTTCTTATTTGGCCCACAATGTATCGAGCGCTGGGGATAAATTTGAATCAAAAAGATATTATCGCCGTTATTCAGACATTTAGTTCACGAATAAAAACAAATATCTCGACAACACAACCACGAACACAACACCACGTCGCCACTATAGTGCCGCGCGATTTTCCCGCTGGTTTCGAGAACGGGTCTGCGTTGGCCGCTCTCGCGCCGCAACCGCTACCGCCCCGCTGCCCGCAAGATTCGAGGCAGAGGCCTCAAGCACCTCACTTCTCCCACTCGCACCTCACTTCTCCCACTCCACTTCTGCGTACACTCAGAAACAATATTGGTAAACACCACCACCACACAAGCAACAATGTCAGCAACTATAGCAACAGCATTATCTGAAAGAATTTCTACTCTCTAGCTCTACGGGTGACAGACAGACAGACAGACCGACAGATAGCGAAGTGTCAGTAGTTGGGTCCCGTTTTTACCCTTTGAATACGGAACCGTAAAAGTGTCGAAAACTACTACTAGTTTGTAAATATTGTTCAGTTACATTTATTTTAAACGTAAACAGTAAATATTATAGTCTAATGCTATCTACAGACACACGAATTTGGTACGGAGCGTACAGCGAACCATATCCGGAGACCAAATCCAGTGTTGCTACACACGCACGGATTTGGTACGGTGCAGTGGACCGTAAAGCTCGACACTCGTGTGTTCGATTTTTTGCTCTATTACATTAGCACAGAGTTCTATTTACAGTGCTGTTTTTAAACGACGACGATGCTTCCCGCAATTCATTGATAACGGGTAGTGATACCAACATTTTAAAAAATATTTCTCCCCAAATTTTACCCCTGATTACCATTGACAGGTCTAAGAGATAAAAAGCTAGAAAGAAAGGTTATGCGTTTATTTTAACATAAAGACTTACGCGTGAATAACATAAAACTGACTTGTCTTAATCTTACTTCACTCCCAATACATTTTCATATCCCTGGCTATATACACACATTAAAATAAATTTTATTATTACATACAAATTGATTCATAAGGAGTAAACTCTAAACATCCTGTCCCCTAGTAAACCCCCGTAGATATTTTCCCTAATTTTGGAGGGTACATCCCTAAGTTGGCAACACTGATACCGTTGTACGGCCTAACCGCCGGACTGCTCTACACACGCACGGATATGGTACGGAGCGGACCAGATCCGATGCGGACAACTGCGAACTCTTCGCCTTCTTCTTATGTTCGCCGGACTGCCCTACACACGCTCGGATCTGGTACGGAGCGTACAAGATCCGCTGTACGCTCCGTAACAAATTCGTGTGTCTGTAGACACCATAATTCTATAACGTTGGCAATTTAAATGTCATTTATTTAGAGTGCGATAAAGAAATTGAACGACACCTTAATTTGGTCGAATTAAATTAAAATACTGTTAACGAAAACAGAAATAAAGTTTTACTATATTTAGTTTAAAGTGAAGTTCAAAGACTTTGTAACTGATTACTAATTATTATTATTGTTTCACTTACAGATAAATCAAAAATAGTCTATCTTTCGTTAGTTAGTAATACAAAACCTTGAACGTTATTTTTATCTTGTAAAGATAACATTTTTTATAATTTACTACAATAAAACACGGAACGCCTATTTAAAAACATTAAAATTTTAAAATCAAAAATAATACTAAGCATAGATTGAAATCTTTAATGCAAGTATGATACAAATAAGAAGTTCATAAGACTTTACAGCAAAGCTTAACCAAAGTGTTAGCGAAAGTGTATCGTAACACAGCCGTATAAGGTTACTTTTCCGTTGTACGCTTTAAAGTGCATGCCGGTAAGAAAACGCGGTTTTAATTCAAGTCGTAAAAAAAATTTGCAATAAAAGCTGAAATAGATGGCGATTTAAAAACGCAATCTTTGCACCTTTGAGGCCACGACGTAGCAGTGCTGAGCATTTTCAATTCTCATTGTATTTACACGGATAATGTCTTGGTTTCTATTACTAACGTTCAAATCGTCCACGTCACAGATCTTTATCATTTGCTCCGATAAACATTTTGTTAGTTGTTAAAATTGTAGCTGCTGTGTTAATTGGTACAATGATTTTCGCATCATCAACTTATTAGCTTGCCTGATGATCAAATATTATATGGTGAAAACGAATCTTTTGTTACCTACAAAAATTTAAACGTCGCGGTCGATAAAATCAAAGAAAGAGACGTAGCGAACTTCTGGGCTAGACTAGAATTAAATAGTTCAGGAATACTTAGAAAAAAGCAACTGGCCAAGGTACAATTGATTCTAAGGTATAACACGTTCCCCTACAATATATTATTTTATAGCATAATATACATTATGCAATAGCAATTAGTAACACTTAATTACAGCAATTATTAAATCAATCTCACAAGAGTAAAACTTTAATGTAGGTATATTCGTATAAAACTAACTATCAATGTTAACATTTGGATATTTTTTTTATACTAGCTGATGTCCGTAACTTCATTTGCATACTAACGAAAATGAAACTCTTTTTTTAAACGGAACCCTAAAATAAAAGTAGCCTATGTTAGACCTCATACCCTCAGCTATCTGCCCGTGGTCCCGTGAAAATCGGTCCAGCCATTTCAGAGATTATCCGGAACAAACTGACAGACAAACAGACAGACAGACGGACGGACAAATTAAAAAAATATATATTTTATTGTAAGTACTGAATATATAATACATTCATATATATGTATTCTGTGAAAAGCTGTTAATTTGAAATTACAATTACTTCAATTTTATTTATCTGAATGTATAGAGTAGGTAAAGATTATATTGTTTGATAATTATTATTTATTGGTAATTTGAGAATATTGCTAGTTTATTGGTTCATCGATCTTCGAGTTTTAGGTAACTTAATATGGCAAATAACAACTTTCTGGCGCATTGATTGATAACCTTTGGAAGTTCGTTAAAAACTAAAAGAAATTCGTGAGCGCAGATTTTACTTCATTTACTGAAAGATTTTAATCAAAAGAATTTAGAATCTTTTGTGTTACCCGATGGTAAAAGTAAATAAATTTATTTACATCATTTTCTAAGAAATTTCAAGTAAACATTTTTTCCTCAGTACAAAACAAACAAACTTAATTTCGCAAAGGTGAGTTCTCAAAGTAATTAACTGAAAATCTTTACCTGAACGTACCTTTTTTAATTTGTCCATAAAATATAGGGCCTAATGAAGACGTACAGTATGTTAATATAATTCACTTAATGATGCTTTAGAAATATGTTGTTCAATATCTTTTATCAAATATGCCGCAACTTCGAGCGCGCAAAAGGTAATTCCGCGAGAATCATGCATTTCTCCGCAATAAAAAGTAGCCTATAAACATAGTGAAAATTTCATCAAAATTGGCCCAGTAGTTTCGAAGCCTATTCAATTATTCAAACCAACAAATCTTTCCTATTTATAATATTCGTAAAAACTTAAAAATATTGTCTGGGTAAACATTTTCCATTCTATAACTCTATACTAATATAATAAAGAGGAAAATGTGTTTGTTTGTTTGCACTGAATAGACTTCGAAACTACTGGACCTATTTTTATGAAACTCTACATCTGTGCCAACAAATGTAGAGTAGACCACAGGAAGCAGCAGTGCGTCGCGTATCGTTCATTTCAGTGTGAATTTAACCCTTAATCTTCTGTCATTTTTTTCCAACCACCAAGAAATATTGTCTAAAGCGAAATAAAAAAATCACTAACATCGTCGAAGCATATTTTGGGAATATAACAATGTTTTATCTTTCTAAAAAACATCATCCTAAAATCAATCAAATTCTATGATAATTATCGGTTGCATATTTTGAGTATAAATGTAATATGCACTTTATGGTCTTCGGTATAAGGGCGAGTCTGCCACGTCAAGGATGTGAAGCTCGTGAGCTGACCGAATCATTGTTTGTGAGGGACAATGAGTGTACACTGGAACGTCCGGAATCTGCTTTTCGTATCGTTTAAACCTGACTTGTATAGAATAGAGTAGTGATCTGTGCGGCCACGAAACTTGCGATTTATTACAAAATAATACGGATATTTTAATTTTTATATACTCCATGCATCTTCAGACGTTATGGAAGTATCTCACACAACTCAACTTCTCAAGGAGTGAACAAAACATGCGTGGAACTAGTTAAAACTGTATATTGTAGTATTCATACTCCCCTTCATTAGTAAAAATATTTACGTATACGCTAATCCATGTTGCTGTTTTTGTCTATCAAGTGGCTTTTCCAACTTATCAGGCAAAAATAGCAATAGAGATAGCACTCGCCGTCGAAAAAGGATCTCATCGAGAACAAGCACTGGACCACTGCAGATCGCTAGGGGCCCTAAAGCTTGATATAAAACAGCCGGTCTGGCAGTCCTAAGCCTGGCAGATTTTTTATTGACCAAAATGTGTGAAGATTTTTTGAGTAAAACAAGCTCATAAGGAACAAGAAACTGTTGTAATACACGGCTGTGCGCCAACTAGAATCCGATAAAAATGCAAGTCTGGCAGTCCTACTCCTGACCAGTTTCCAGCCAGACCACCCTGAACGCGTAAGAATTTTGAGTAAAAATAGCTCATAGAGAACAAGGTCAAGTTATAATATGTCAATCTGTTTGTCTCCTAATCCTCTTTCGAAAACCGTCGGTCTGGCATGTTCAAGCCTGGTCAAAACTCAGCCAGACCGGGATAAAGTTACCTCCTATGATTCTTACTAATAGGTAAATAATGAGTATTTTAATATATTCGTATGTATTTTTTCCGAATTTAAAATTTGCTACCCTATATTGCTACCACTCGATCCACCATCTTGCAAAAATGGCGATGCCTTTCAATATTTGGCTATATCTCTTTACAGTCATACTTTACGATAAAGAAATATATATTCAACAAATATGAACTAGATGCTATTTTCTATTTTTTGAGCATTTTTGTGTCAAGTTGATAATTTTTGCCGCCGTTCTAAATTGGCGGTCTATATATCTATTTACAAACTTGGCAACTATAGGGTAGCAGTTTTGAAATTCGGAAAGAATACATACAAATCTATTAAAATCACGCTTCATTAAGTGCAAATTACTCATTATTTACCTATTAGTAAGCATCATAGGAGGTAACTTCATCCCGGTCTGGCTGAGTTTTGACCACGTTTGAAAATGCCAGACAAGCGGTTTTATATCAAGCTTTAGGGTACCCCTAGCGATCTGCAGTGGTCCAATGATTGTTCTCGATGAGCTCCTTTTTCAACGGCGAGCGCTAGCTCTACAACATAGGACTTGTGTTACGGATAGGTACCAGTGAGAGGAAATATATTTAATATTTTTTTTATTATACACATATTTAATACACATCCTATATTCATTAGAATATTCTTAGTATTCTAAAGGATACGTCGGATCCTTTAGAATATCTAATATTATATAATATCTCGTGCTACTAGATACTATATACCTACCTATTAAATGTACCTTGTAAGTGTAATTGGCATGGCAAACTTTAAAGTATTTTGTTATTGCAGTAATTAAAAGTATTTAAGTACCTATGTAAGTGTAACAGAAATAGCGGAACGCCTACAAACTGCTTGATCAGTTTGGCGTATTACAGTATATTGTAAAAAGTGCATCTTAAATAAATAAATAAATAAAATAAATTGAGTCACAGAGGTCGTCGAACCTACTACAACTACCTTAGTTAAAAAATTAAGGCGCAACCGGTCCGTTATATTTTTATTTTCTAAACGATCGGATGCGAAACAATAATACAAAACTTGTTGACTTTCCGAAAATAGCTTTTTAAGTTTTATTTGGAAATAAAAATTTTCATTTTCATTTTCAAACATTTTTATGCCAAAATATTCTAACCGATTTAGATGCTAAACAATACGCTATATACGATGATCACCCGGTAAGCCGACCTGCGCCCGTTTATGCATATAAATGGTGCATAGCTATAAAAGTAATCCAATCCGCAATGTGTATAGCATTAGCTTCGCCAGTTGTCGAATTTTATCGCCCATTTGCGTGTCACCGTAAACCGCAGTTTTTATGGCCACACATTGTTTGGCACATAAAGACATCGCAGCGTCTAATTCAAAATAGAAAAGAAGAAATTATTTTACATACTTACTAATCTTTGTTATACCTTACTTAAGTGAAACATATTTTAATATTTTATAGTGCTGTACAGTAAACCCACAACCCACGTTGCTAATGTACCTCCACAATCATCATTTTTCTATGGAAATGACAGACGATGCATCAAAAACATGTTATCCCGAAATACGAGTTACATCTAAGTAGGTTACATTGAGTTCGCGGTCGCCATGTACATGTTTAGTTCTTTATAGTTTTTACCGTACCTACCTCAAAAGAAAAATACGGAACCGTCCATCCGTCCATCCGTTCCCGTCCGTCTGTTTGTCTGGTAACACGTGGTTACCAGACTTCGTGACAGAGTACAGATCAGTAGTATCGAGTTGAAACAAAACCGTATACTCAGGTCTAAGTTCCCTTGAAGGTGTGAAAAAATTTGAATTCTAAGTTTACGTAAAAAATACGCCGTTTTTGCACCAAAAAAAGCTCATTTCGATACTCAAAGGAATCAAAATTTATGGGATACTTCCCGTTGACCTAAAAGTAAAAACTGTAAAATTTGGCAAGTAACACAAAAAAATCTGAAAACATAAAATTTGTATGATCACAAAAAATAGGGGGTCTAAATTGTTGAATAACGTAAAAATTTCATACCTTAAAATACTTTGTAGACTTTTCAGTTCCCTTTAATTTGCCTTCGTAACGAAAGTAACCTTCGCCAAGTGAGTAATAAAATTAAATAGAGGCCCGTCCGGCCAAAGGAGAAACGGAGCGTTTGTTATTCCAGCTACTAATTTACCTTTCCACCTTTTTACCGTCAAAAGCATAAAGAGGTCTTGGGGATATTTTAAAAATAATATTTTATAAATCTTTTACAATATTGACCGTGCGTCATTAGAGCTCGAAGGTTCCGTATATTTATGGGTAATGTACAAGGGTATAAAATCGCTTTCCACACATAGAGGGTTCCTGGCTGGCTTTTATAATATCGAGATTTTATAATTGCAAGTTACGTAGAGCCTATCTATACTTCTATACTAATATTATAAATGCGAAAGTGTGTCTGTCTGTCTGTCTGACTGTTACCTCTTCACGCTTTATCCGCCGAACCAATTTTGATGAAATTTGGTACTGACATACTGTCCTGGGAAAGGACATAGAATACTTTTTATCCCAAAAAATACGGTGTTCCCGGGGGACACTGTATTTACGCGGGTGGAGCCGCGGGCAACAGCTAATCAACTAATATGTTTACCGAACTGCGGTAACTACGAAAGGTTTAAAGATTTTGACAGTATATGTATAAACTATGTATGTATGTTTGAAAATAATAATATGTTTTTTCCATCGTAGCGCCTAAACCACTGATCCGATTTTAATTAATCACCATTAAAGAACAACTTGTATCCAATTTATGTAAAACCTAAAGGATCTAGTGCCTAAAGGATCGAGCAGATTATAATGCCCACACCGAGTTAGGTCATTCAGGACAAGTAGGTCTCAGACAATTGTTATGCCACTTAAATATTAATCGCGTCTGAGGTCAGTTCAGCATTCAATAGGCTTATGTAACTATGTCAAATGACATTCGCCCCGTCGCTCTGTGATTAAATCCACTCAAATATATGTGTGTGTACGATAGTGCGACAAATAATTCATATAAATAAATAATATATTATGTGACTTTGACCCAATGAGGGTAACATGATACGATACGTCAACAGATCCTAACATTATTATTACTTCAAAAAAAAGAAGAAGAAGCAGCAACTGGAAATGACTTTGACATAAAAGGTTGAATTAAAATTTTTAGAAGAAGTAGAGCTGCGGATGTGCGACATCGCGCGTCTCCAAAATAAGTAAAATGTAATTAATTCTATTTAATTTCAAGTTTTATTCATTTTGCAGAATGCTAAAAAACTTCTTCCCTAGTTGCGAGACAATCTTGTTTATATTATTGTTTAATCGTAATCTCGGCAACGCCAGCAAGTATTTATATGGAATTTAGTATGCAGGGAGTTTTGGAGGAGAAAACTCCATCTAGCTAGGTTTTTTATCCTTGGGAAACTGCGCATTTTTGAGTTCTATATGTTTTATCTTTCGTCGTGGAACAATAATATATCAATAATTTCAACCTATAATGTCAGTCCGATAAGCAGTTTGGTTAATTTTTGCGTTGTTCGGAATTTTGAAATGTGGTGGGTTCGAACCAACCTTACCCAGGTACTCTTTACTTATTAAAGGTGTTATACCATGACAAATGCGAAATCTGACATCGCAATTTTCAGCAAAGAAATTATGACAGTAATCGAATTCTTAAAATAGCAAACCTTTCCACATAACCTCACAATTCAGTTAATCCAAAGAAGCACATGATAAAGATACTCTTAAACTTAGCCAAGTTAAAAGTGAATCTTGATACTGTGGAACAGTGTGAAACGCCTGTTAATGTTGCGAAGGATTTCCGAAGGGAAATGTAATGGCGCAGGTCAGCGGTCAATGTACCGCTAGTGATGGTACAGATAGCAGCGGTTTATCATCCAGTATCGGCACAATTACTCCTAATGGAGACCGACCGTTTTACTATCATTATTACAGATATTAAAGCAATAAATGTATTCGGGAATTTTACCCGACAACGGCAAAGCTAAAACGAAGGGTAATGATTTTGTAAATCTCTGCATGTACGCAACCATGAAGGTAATGGCAATCTTAATTTTTCTATAGAAATTATAGGCGATGTATGGAAAACAACGATTGCTGAAATTCATTGAGATCACGGTCATACTATAATAATGATTGCTCCATCGTAGCGCTTAAACTACTGACCCGATTTTAATAAACAAGGTGTCAAAATGTTTGTAATAATAGCCCGGATAACACAGGCTATTTAATTTACGTAGTCGGGTTATAGTTTTTATAAAAATTTGAATGTTGAAATTTTGGATTTTAGCCATTAATTATTCACTTTTTACGACTCCTATACTATTAGAATGTGAATGGTACTTATAATTATTTCTAAATGTAATAATCATTTAAAATTAAAATATTATTGAAATAATAATCATTTAAAATTAAAATATTATTGAAATTCACATTTTTGTCAGGTAACTTCTGAATTATTTTTACAATTTTCTTTTCTTATAAAAAATAAATAAAAACATCAACTTATTTCTTCTGCTGACCCTCCCGAATTGTCATAAATACGATACAGTCATTGTTATTGCAACAAGTTAATTTATGTTGGCCGCGTGGATCGATTCATCAGAGCCTAGCCTGGCCTAGCCTGGCCTAGGCTATTTCATACCTCGCCCGGAGCTCTCGCGATGTTAATGCGTGGCCTCTTTGATATCAGAACCACGACACCGCCTATAAATATTTCTAGCCCTTGTGTTGTGTCAAATGGTTTATTAGGTGCTAGATTATTTATATAATATAATATATTTCTTGTATGTATCTATTGCTGGTCATCCTTTCATATATAAGTATATTCTGATCATGAATTAGGCAATTTAGTATTTGGTGAACAAGTTCCTCGAATTTGGAGGGAAAAACAAATTGTTTACGTAATAAAGTTAATTACAATTACTTCGATAAAGATTTACTCCGATCGTGAATCAGCTAGATTGTGAAAAAGATAACGAATTCTCATCTCCACACCCCCGGCGCGAACAAAGATTATAATGAACATTCCACGTTTCCAATTTCCTGAATCTACCATCCACGTGAAATGACTCCATTTAGTTCCAAACCCATTACGGACCCTAACAAATGCAAGATGCACCTCCCCACCTTCCAATGATCCCGAAGGAACCGTCGACGCCTCTTATTATCGTCGACCGCCCCCTCTATAGACGGGCCCGGGGGTGTGGTAAGTGGCTGGTAATTGTATGGGATAACTTAGATTGGCTTCTTAATTTCGAGGATTTGTTCCAAGGACCCCAATTTTACCTGTCACGACAAATATGAAGGTATTTTTTCGCTGGAAAATTTACGATACCGAGATTCCTAATTAGTTGTAAGTAAACATTTCGAGTGGTCAATTTTATTTGCGGAATTCTTTTCTTTTGTGAAATGTCATTACTGTCTTTCAAGAATAATGTTGTCGGTATGATAAATTAACTTGATGTTTTTAAGAATATCTTATAATGAATTTGATTTGAACATTGTTTCAAGAAATAATTTCTGAAAATAATACAATAGGCCAATGATGCGAGTGTCAAATAGGATCAAAATAAGAAAATAAAAACTAAAAGGGATGAGTCAGAATGACCAAAATAGCTACTATCAAAAGGATACTAAGTAAAATAATAAAAGCATTGCTAAATAGTTTTATTGTACAAAAGTTTTCCTTATTATAATAGTAAACACTGATAGTTTCAAATCACAACCTAATTTATCAACTAAAATTACCTTTTATCAAAAACTGTAACCAAATGTAGTTAATAGGCAAATAAAGATACAAATAAAGAAATACTGATTATCATAGTCTATATTAAGTAATTTATTATAATAGTAGTAATTAATTATAATAATTAAATTATCCAAAATGGCGGCGATGTGGTTCGCCACCCATCACGTCTCGTTTCTCGCGGAGGCGAAAAGCGGACCATGGAGAGACGCTTGGCTACGTTGAATGTAAGAGGAGGAATGGATGGTAAGAACGAATGTGGACGAAGCGAAAGATGTATGTAAGGATCGTAACAAGTGGAAAGAAGTGGTCTCTGCCTACCCCTACGGGAAAGAGGCGGTCCTGCCTACCCCTACGGGAAAAAGGCGTGATTATATGTATGTATGTATGTATATTAAGTAATTGGTATTTTAATTACTGTACGTGTTATAACAAATTTAATCACAATAAGAAATAGGTGCGTTATTATAATATTCTTTGATAAGTTGATATATTTTATATCAGTACGAGATAAGAATAGCAAATCAAATCATTTACATTAAATACCAACACTTCGATAAACTTATTTATAATTTAATTCCAGAATAGAATTCTAAATATTCGAACAAAGTAATTATTAAATTTAATTACTAAAAATAAGTATTAACTAACATCATTAACTTTTTAACATTATAATTATAAAAATCATCAAAACCAAATAAGACATAAGACATATACATAATAATTTAGCCACTACTTAAAAAATAGGTTTACTTATCTTTAATATATTGAACGATCAATCTCACAGCTTCGCCAAGACTGCCGCCCAAAATGGCGGACCAACAATTTATAGGAAATAATTGGCGGTAATCCACAGGAAGTTTAGTAAGAATTTACTAAAATTGTCATACGAAAAATGTTTCTAATGGTTATTAAATTACTTGATAATTTAGATCAATTATTTAACTATTATTAAATTTTAAACTGTAGATTGTAAAACAGGAAATAATAAAATGATATTGTGACAACTGTCAAAGTATAAAAATGATAAATTTAGCTTTTGAATCAAATTTATTTCAAAGGTATATTACTATAAAAATACCAATATTCTAACACGAGCATACTCGATATCATAACATAAAATGTTTCACTCCAAAGCTCCAAATCTCCTTCCTCTCACCAAAGACCCGAGCGACAGTTGAGATTTAACATACTCAGCATATCATACTTAAAGAACTTTGATAAAAACCGAAGTTCGACGAATAATGTGATTCGCGAAAAGGTTTCTAATGTAAGAGATTTTCATCATAATTTCCCGAGTTTTCAACTTTAACTCGCACATAATAGCCGGTTTCCATTCAACGTCATATCAAAATCTGTAAGTACGTTTCTCAAAGCTGAGTAATGGCGCTCCTCGGTCATAAATTCACCTGAACGTGGCTCTTGTGCCTCAAATAAAGACGCAGCCTACGAGGACAGCTTTATACAAAAAGGTTATTGTAAAGACAGAAGACACATAAAATATGTAAGAGATATAAGATGAAAGGGTACTAGTAACGTTAGCTTACGAGAACGTATTTTGGGACATATCAATCATTATTTTTGTGCATATTAATACTTTCATATTATTATTATTATAAGTATTGAAGCACAATCTTCTATACCTATATAAGGTCTCCGAAAATCAATTACGGATACTTTAGGCACATGATCCACTCAGTGACGGATTAACCCTTAATCAAATTAAGCAATTGCCTAGGGCATCACGTCTGGAGGGGCACCAGAATAAGCACAAAAACAAATCCGTCCTTAGGGCATCACGTCTTACTCTCACGTCACCAAAAACCACACCAAAAAAAGTTTCTAGGCCTAATTTGAAAATTCGTGCGTTTTATGTTTTTTGGCACCTTCTTTTTAGAAATTAAAAATATTAAAAAAGGAGAGAGATAATACAAGTAAAGCTCGATAATTTATTGATATTATACATAGAGTCCGATCTGTTAAAAACGTAGACGTCATGGGCGTAGCCAGGGGGGGTTTAGGGGGTTCAAACCCCCCCAAAATGGGCCGGCTGGTATATATACAGAGATCTGACCCATATACAGAGGCGTATTTAGAAATTTTGCACCCCAGGACAATTAACATATTTTGCCGCCTCATTAACCCTATCTGAAAGTTTTTTGAAGTTATTTTAGAAAAAAAAAAATCAACAGCCTAAAACAGAGCTTTGACACTAATTTGTACTAGTAATTAGTATGTGTTTATGTTAAATGCGTTCAAACTGAGAATGCGAGCAAATGTTTTTTACTCCTTTGCCTGTTAAAATATTTTTAAACTTTAAACCCTGAAAGACTGTTGTACTAAAAAAAATCAATAAAATCAATAGCCTAAAACAGGAATCGTGAACCTATGGCACGCGTGCCATCGAATCCTCGAACCACGAAGTATAGATACCTCGAACACAAAGTATATATCTATACTTCGTGCCTCGAACGTATAGCACAATATTTTGGGCACGTCACTGATCACAAAATTTTGTAATTATGTACGATGAAAAAAGTGTGAAATAAATATTTTATTATTTTAATATTTAATAATTTTCACGAATGGGCCGGCTCGACCGGAGAAATACCACGGGCTCACAGAAAACCGGCGTGAAACAGCGTTTGCGCTGTGTTTCGCCGAGTGAGTGAGTTTACCGGAGATCCCCTACCCTATTCCCTTCCCTACCCTCCCCTATTACCCTATTCCCTCTTAAAAGGCCGGCAACGCACTTGCAGCTCTTCTGATGCCGCGAGTGTCCATGGGCGACGGAAGTTGCTTTCCATCAGGTGACCCGTTTGCTCGTTTGCCCCCTTATTTCATAAAAAAAAATTATATGACAAACCTAACTTAATTTTGTCATCTATATTGCAACATCAAAAATTACGCAAATTTTACTTTAATTGAAATTACAAAATTATCATATTTTTAGTCTTTTAGGGTTTAAAGTTTAAACAGATTTAATCTATTAAATAGGAAAAAATTTTGCTCGCTCGCTTCGCTCGCTCGCGTTTCACATGAAAAATATATTAAATGATTTAGTACCGATATTCTGTTTCAGCTGGTTATTTGTATGGTATTTTTCTGAATTTCACCGTTATTTAGTGTCGTAGTTTAACGTTTGAACAGATTTTAACGTGTAAAATGGGAAAAAAATTTGCTCGCTCGCTTCGCTCGCTCGTGTTTGGCTTAAAGAACATATTATAAAATTCAGTACCGTCTTTCAGCTTTAGGCTATTGATATTTGTATTTTTTCGCATTACACGGTCTTTCATGGTTTAAAGCTGAAAGGGATAATAACTAAATTATGCTTTGGTTTTTATTGTTGTCGCAATTACTCCACTTCTAAGGTACGTTACATCTCATCATCTTATTTTACAAAAAACTAATGTTTTAGGCGGTAAAGGTTTAAAGACCTTTTCTAGTTGACATACGGATAAAGGGGCCCACAGGCGTGGATTGCTTAGGGCATCAAGTATTCTTAATCCGTCACTGGATCCACTGCTTATGTAAAGGCGTTTAGACAGAAAAATAATTGTCATACTCAAACTAAAAAAAACATCTAATGTATGGGCGACTCTCCGCTAAACGCAACCTCGCCCATATAAAGACAAAATTTTTTTTTCGTGTATGACAATTATTTTTCTTCTTAAATGTCTTTACACAAGCAGCACATCATAATATGCCCAAAGTATCCGTAATTGATTTTACCAAACCTTATATATCTATACCGCTGATAAATAAAATTGTAGTGTTTGGTACAAGCAAAATTTCGAATAAACAGCTTTTCACTTAATGCATATGAAAGTATATTCGGTATGTAGTGAAAATAAAATATCAATTTTTAAAATAATTGTATGCCCGTCTGTCTGTCTGTTTGTTCCGACTAATCTCTGAAACGGCTGGACCAATTTTCACTGGCAGATAGCTGATATTTTAAGGTCTAACAAAGGTCTAACATCCTACTTTTGTTTTAGGGTTCCGTTTAATAAATGGGGTTCAGTTTTCGTTAGTTCTATGCAGACGAAGTTGCGGGCATCAGTTAGTTTTAAATATATGTGTTGCGTAGTAAAACATACCTTATATTTGAGATTTATTTGCTCGAAATAACAATATACCTACTCGTACCTACTCGTATTTTGATAATATCATGATATTAAAATGTTACTTTCATGTCATACACATGTTGCAAAATAACGTCCCAAAATTGGATATACAAGTGAACATTTTCAAAATACAATAAAATTACATACAACTTCTGCGAAGTTTTTAGTTGCTTCGCGACACTTCATGTGGATAAGTGTTTGTGTGTGGGGATACTGACTCCGAACTTCGGCAGTTAAAGTATATTTAATACGCTCACTCGTTCTTGTTAGCTAGTAAAGCTAATCTTTATTACTTTTTATTTCTACACATTCAGTGCTATTTATCTTCATATTCGCGAAAATATTGCTCACAAAGAAAGGCAATATGGAAATGTCTTGTCAAGTGAAGTAGGCCTTACACGTTTTATTATTTTTAACCGACTTCCTAAAAAAGGAGACGGTTATATGTTCGGTTGTATATTGTTTTTGTATGTTCAACGATTACTCCGCCGTCTGTGGACCAATTTTCAAATTTTTTTCTGTGATGCATAGGGTATAATCCCAAATTGGGCCTTTTGACATCAAAGTGGTCATCTGACGATGGGGTCTATGAGGATTGAGGAATCGAGGGAACTCCTCGAAATTTGGACACATATGGTGATTTCAACTTTTTCTGAAGTAGTCCAAGCATAATAATAGGTTGGGGAAAAAGTCTTTTCGCATTATAGTATGTATGAACTTGTCATAAAATATCTTGGGCTATACCAATTGTGATTTTGGTATCATTAAAAAGTTTTAATTTTACAGAAGACAATTCCAAATTCAAATTAGGTAAATTTGAGATTTTAATTTGTTTTTCTTATTGTTAAAATGAGTGATTCTTATGAAGAAATTCGATACATTTTAAAATTTTATTACAAAAAAGGTAAAAATGCAACACAAGCCGCGAAAAAAATTTGTGATGTTTATGGACCTAATGTAGTATCTGTGAGAGTAGCGCAAATTTGGTTTAAGCGTTTTCAATCCGGAAATTTTGATATCAAAGATGCACGTCGCTCTGGTCGCCCTGTTACGAACAAAACTGTTGCCATTTTTGAAAAAGTGGAGCAAGATCGGCATATTAGTAGTTACGATGTAGCTGAAGAACTGGGGATTGACCACAAAACGGTTTTGGCGCATTTGAAAAAAGCTGGGTACACAAAAAAGCTCGATATTTGGGTGCCTCATGAGCTCACTGAAAGAAACCTAATGAACCGTGTACTCATTTGTGATTCTTTATTACGACGTAATGAAACCGAACCATTTTTGAAGAAGCTGATAACTGGTGATGAAAAGTGGATCACGTACGACAAGAACGTGCGAAAAAGATCGTGGTCAAAGGCCGGTCAGGCTTCACAGACTGTGGCGAAACCCGGGTTAACTCGCAACAAGGTGATGCTGTGTGTGTGGTGGGATTGGAAGGGCATTATTCATTATGAGCTGTTACCGCCAGGCAGGACCATCAATTCTGAACTGTACTGCGAACAACTGATGAGATTAAAGCAAGAAGTTGAGAGAAAGCGGCCGGAATTAATCAACAGAAGGGGTGTGGTTTTTCACCATGATAACGCTAGACCTCACACACATTTAGCCACTCAGAAAAAATTACGGGAGTTTGGCTGGGAGGTGTTAATGCATCCGCCGTATAGTCATGACCTTGCACCTTCAGATTTCCACCTGTTTCGGTCGCTGCAGAATTCCTTAGGCAGTGTCAGGTTGACATCACAAGAGGACTGCCAAAACCACTTGTCGCAGTTTTTTCATCAGAAGCCCCAAAAATTTTATAGCAATGGGATCATGTACCTACCAACAAGATGGCAAAAAGTTATCGAACAAAATGGCACCTATATACTTTAGTCACTTGTAAATAAACTTTATAAAAAAACCTTTTGAATTTTTATATAAAATGCGAAGAAACTTTTTCCCCAACCTAATATTCTACCAAAAAGTAAGATTTGCTCCAAGGTATACCCTGGGTCCAAAAGTACTGAACAAACCTCCTGACTCCATAAAGATACATGTTTGGGGATTTTGGCGTTGTTTAAAGAACTGCAAGCATATGCCACTATGTAAATTAGAGTAATTATCATCATCACCATTATCACACCATACATCATCACATTATGATGGTGTAAAAGGTAATTCTCATAGTATTTTACACCGACACGCATATATTTGAACATTACTCTGCAGTTTGTGGACCTATTTACAAAATTATTTTGTCGTTGTAAAGGGGTATAATTCGAAATTGGTCCTTTAGTCACTAAAGTGGAAACCTCATAATGGGATCCATGAGAAATCGAGGGAACTCCTCGAAATTTATATGGACACATATTTTTATTTTCAATTTTTATGAAGCAACACAAGTATTTTATGCTACCAAAAAAATAAGATTTTGCTCCAAGGTATACCCTAGATCCAAAAACACTGATCGGAACTCCTCAGTCGTTAAAGATGCACGTTTGAAAATTTCGGTATTGTATATAATTTACAGTAATCATCATCATCATTTTACTAACAATATCTAATTTAAGCTTTGCGCGTCTACAATTATACTGCCGTCGTACGAGAGAAGGGCACATCTATCATTTTGGTGAAACTGAGATAATTGCGATTAAAGTTTTTACCATATTCTGCTTCATAGTGTGGAAACCTATTGCTCAAAAGAAAAAAAAAACTGATGATATATGCGTGAAGGTTAGTACTATTATATTTTTTACTTTTTAGTTTTTATATATAATTAATTATTAAATAAATTCAAATTATTCCTTTCAACTTAAAAAAAATATATTTTAAAAATACCACTAACTACAAAGAAAAGGCATAGTTAACCAAATGTGACCTTTCTTTTTAATATTTCAAGCAAATTGGTCATTGAGTCTAAAAGAAAGGGCACATTTGGTTAACTATGCCTTTTCTTTGTAATAAGTGGTATTTTTAAAACATTTTTTTTTTTAAATTATTGTGATAATTGCGCCTTTTTAATATAAATTGATTTAATATAAAAATCTATATAAAAAAAACAAATAATCGTGTGAAGAAAGTTTATAAACTACTAGCTGACCCGGCAAACGTTGTTTTGCGGTTGTATGTATTTTTAATGCCACATTATAAAAAATAAAAACAAAAAAATTCGTCCAGAAATTAAAAAAAATATATAAGGGTGAACAACCCTTATCACTTAGGGGTATGGAAGATAGATAGTAGCCGATTCTCAGACCTACTGAATACGCATATAAAATTTGGTAAAAATCGGTAAAGCCGTTTCGGAGAAGTATGGTAACTAACATTGTGACACGGAAATTTTATATATTAGAGAAGATATAAAAAAATAAAAACAAAAAATTTCGTCCAAAAACTAAAAAAAAAAATTAAGGGTGAACAACCCTTATCACTTAGGGGTATGGAAAAAAGATAGTAGCCGATTCTCAGACCTACTGAATACGCATATAAAATTTGGTAAAAATCGGTAAAACCGTTTCGGAGGAGTACGGTAACTAACATTGTGACATGGAAATTTTATATATTAGATAAAACATATTTATTGTCATGACATTTCTGGTTAGCTTATCCAAATAACTGAAACAAAACTTAACAAATCTTCTTCTAGAATACCAACATTTAAAACGTTATTAATATTCAATAGTTATTTATAAATTATTAGGGATAAGCATCCACCTAAGTACAAATTTATTTAACAAATATAAAACAAAAAGTGCTAATACTTAAACTCATTTACACTTTTTAGTTAGTTAGATACCTAAGGAAAGTAAAAATGAAATATTTTTAATCTTTTTACTAATAGGTTGGACCCCTAACTTAAAAGTGTATAAAAAATACAATCACAATATGAAAAATAAATCAAAATATTCTTAATTCTTAATAGAGGTAGTAATTTTTTGAACCTTTATTAAGCTTACTATATTAGAGCTTATTCTAATTACTTATTTTTCATTTACAGGAAATAGCTTACATCCGTAATTATTAAAGGCACTCGTAGTTTAATATTAAAAAATATATATTATTATTATAAAAATTAAATGTAACTATAACAAAAAACTTCTGTTGTCAGGCATTAGTGGCCCAAGCTTGGAAAGTATAGCTGATTATGAAAAATGCGACGTCGCAGGCACAACAGCTGGCGCGTTTCAATCAAACCCTGCCCTCCTTTCCTCACCCCTAATCGTAAATAATTTAAAGAAAAGGCACAACTGGTTATTTGTGCCTGTTATACGTAAATTAATTGAGACATGCATGGATCATTAATTAAGTACACAGGGCACATCTACGTATTTGTGCCTTTTTAATATAATGGTAAATAAATGTGCCTTTTCATTCTATAAAACATTAATATTAGTTTTATTTGTGCCTTTTGAGCCTACTGTATCTCCGAATTCCTTGAAGATAAAATTCTACAAAAAATTGAGCAGATGTGGCTTTTTTTTCTGATTCTAAATATGTATATAACTCAATTTTTACAAAAATGCTAGTTGTGCCCTTTTTTCTTACGACGGCAGTATACATTAGATCGTTTATTTTAAAAGTTCATAAGATGACGTATTGATAATAATTTAACAAATATCAGTAAAAAAGGTAAAATTATTATTTTTAAACAAAAATTTAAACTGACTTCCAAAGTAAAAATACACAAAAGTATGAAATAAACTTATTCTCTAAATATTTCCCCTTTTAAATTCGGCTAAAATTTTAACTAATTCTTTACTCAATCTTCTTAATTTTGAAGTCGGTACCAACAAATATGAACGAGAGTACCTACTATAAAATAGTTCTAATAAATTTAAAAAAATAAAGAGTAGGTATCACAAAAATATGAAAAATATGATTTTCTGAACCCACAACAACCCAAAAATTTTACATACGCATACCAATGCCAATCATACTGACATTATCGAAATTATTGATATGTTAATGTACCACAAAAGAAAAAAACATACATAACTATGTAAAGTTTAAAAATACGCAGTTTCCAGTCCTAGCTAGATCGATTTTTCTCCCCCAAAACATTCTGTATACAAACATACTAATACTTGCAGCCGTTGCCGAGATTTCGATTATGTATATATTTATACAAGATTATCTTGTATAAATATAAGATGTCATGGGATACTCATCCCAACTTACCTGTCCGGTAGTTGTGGTATAGTATACGGGTACGCGACCCCGGCTTCCCCAGCTATTACTGTCCAATCCCTTGCCCTCCTGGGCGGTAATATCCTACATTTCCTATTTTCCACTCTTACTTACCAATCTTCCTTTCCACACCACCTATCCTTCCCTTTCCCTACTCCTATCCTCTCCGTCAATCCGTGGGAACGCAATGGATAATCATAAAAATAATTTAATTATCCAAAATGGCGGCGATGTGGTTCGCCACCCATCACGTCTCGTTCTCGCGGTGGCGAAAAGTGGCCCATGGAGAGCCGCTTCGCTACGTTGAATGTAAGAGGAAGAATGGATGGTAAGAATGAAAGTGGATGAAGCGAAACAAGTATGTAAGGATCGTAGCAAGTGGAAAGAAGTGGTCTCTGCCTACCCCTACGGGAAAGGGGCGGTCTCTGCCCTACCCCTTTGGGAAAGAGGCGTGATTATATGTATGTATGTATGTATGTATGTATGTATGTATGTATCTTGTATAAAGTATAATTTAGATTCACTATGTACTAATAGAGAAAGTAACACAACGAAATCTAACTATAATCTAATAATATTGTCTCGCTATTCAGTTTTGAAGCGAAAACGTAAACAGCGCGGCGTTTTAGTAACTCCTTGTTGAGATTTATGTAACAGCGACTTTATAAAGCTGTATATTTTACGCGGGAAAAGTCCGGCCATGATAAATTACCGCGTAATACAGGTGGCTTATTGTAATAAACGATACGGGAACAAAAATTGCCAATTCTGTCGTGTGCAAGCGACGTTAAAGATTCATGTTGTGTACTTGTGTATTGTTTCCGAATTTTACGGCTTAAGGCCACTACACACTGAAGCGATACGCGAGGCAGCGCTGTGTTTTTAATATAGTTAGTCAAAATTGAACTCTATGCAATACTAAGAAAATACACGTTTAATTCAATGTCAAACTGCACCGCTCTAGAACGGCGCTCATGTAATGAATATTCTTGTGTGCAGAACCCCAATTCACGTAATTAACTTACTCTTTCATTTCACTTTTATCAAATTATAAATTAATCGTTTTGATATCGTAAACTGTCTTTTGGAGTGTGGACCAATCAAAACGAGTTTGACGTTGATTTGACGTTTAAGAGAATACCATTTTGCAATTTTAACTTAATATCGGGTCTGAATTCTAACTTTATTGCAGGATTTATTTAGCAGAATCGACCTTCTGAACCAAGTTTTTTGAATCACTATTTTATGCTGCGACATGTCCCGTACCATCTTGTTTCGATCTGAGCTGGCTCTAAGTTTATAGTCGCTTTTTACTTTGTTTTCATCTTATTATTTTTGAGATGTTCTTTATTGTCACAAATCACATATATTTAAAAGAAAGTCGTGTTAGTTACACTATTTATAACTCAAGAACGGCTGAACCGATTTAGTTCAAAATGAGGTGGGAACCTCATTTTGAACTAAATCGGTAAAGGTAGCTCAAAACCAAGGGACAAACATAGGATACTTTTTATTCTGTTGCCGATAGACTCAAAACTCGAGAACGGCTGGACCAATTTGGCTAATTTTGGTCTTGAAATAATTGTGGCAGTTCAGGGAATGTTTAGACGATGAGAAATTTCGCAAAAGATGTAGGTTGTAGGAGTAAGTGTAGGTGTAGGACTCGGACGTAGGTTGTATTATAGGTGTAACTATTTATTCATTCCAGTTCATATTTAAGACAGAACAATGTGTGTCGGGGCGGCTAGCACTTAATATATGATATGTCATATGTGTGTCTTGCTTCCTTAAAAATAGAGGCTCCTAGTTGTCAACTATATGAAGCCAGTTGGTCCACTTCGGTCGCTGTTTATCTTGAGATTCAGATCTTGCGCAGAATTGTGAAAGTAAAAAATATATTTCTCATTTTTTATCTGTCAGTAAAGACCAACAACTGGCATAATGGCGTTGTAAATCAAAATAACGTTTTAATGTTAATAATAACGAGAACAATAAGTAACGTCGACTGTTGTGCTTAAATCATCTTTAGACTCATGTTTTATTTGGTTCCTCATTTATACTCGAATAACACAATACCGTCCTGATATTTTCGATGTAATCAACATTAAATCTGATTATCGAATTCAACGAAGCATTTTGAACTTTAATCCCTGGTGATAAGGATTGGATTAAACGGGCGGGGATTATTCAGATTTTTAAGATGACAAATAATAGAGGTCTTACAGTTCATTAATAAGGGACACAAAGGGACCACGTCCGAGGCCCCCAGACATTCAATGTCAATACTTCCCAAATAGGGTTGTCATATAAATATAAATTTTACTTTTTTTACTCGTATTTTTAGGGTTCCATGCCACAAAAGGATCCCTTATATTACGTATACCTTATAATAACTCTTATAATATAACATATACGGAACCCGAATAAGATCATTTTGTTATCCGTCTGTCTGTCTGTCAATACTATGTTATATAGGGAACGCGTGGAGGTATCGAGTTAAAATAACCCACTCAGGTCTACGATCGCTTCAATGTATTTTGTGAAAAAATCAGACTTATAAGTTGACTACAAAAAAGGTACGACCGTTTTTGTCACAAAAAAACGCATATTTCAATACTCTCAAGGGAATCAAAATTCATAGGGTAGGTACTTCCCATTGACCTACAACCAGTGATAACTAAGGATACGTTATACCCTTACAAAACTGACAAATTTTTTGGGCCGCGATACATATTGACACTTTTTATTATTGACACATTTCACTCACAGCAAAAATTCGTCACAAGGATGGCATTCCTACTTCAATAGTAAAGAAAAAGATGACTAGTGTTTGTCACTACCAATAGCACACGATTCCACATTAAAAGTTTGGAACCTATGCCAAAGAATATTTAACGACGCAGAAGGTACAAAATGCGTATAAATTCTATTTCGTTCAAAGTTAGGTACTATTACGAGGTCATTTATTTAAATTACCTCATAATAGTAACTATGAACGAAAATAACAATTTTATGTAAGATTCATCTATATAATAATGACATGAACGCCTACAATTATTTAGATAAAACATATTGACGACCTCCGTGGCTCAGTGGTGAGTGCAGTGGCGCTTTAGCCGGAGGTCGCGGGTTCGAATCCCGCCAGGGAACAAAAAAGGTTATAGGGTTATAAGGTTATATTTCCGTTGTCTGGTACCCGTAACACAAGTTCTTCGGATACTTACCACGGGGCCAGACTGACGTGGTGTGAAGCGTCCATAGATATTATTATTATTTAGTTTTTCTTTTTATAAATGTCAAACAGGAATCGAAACTTGATATTTAAAAACATGTTTGTATTATTGCACTCTTTTGTAGTGCGATGTTGGGGCACAAATTCTGCAAAGTAATAAAGAACGGTACATATAAAGAAAGAACTTATTTTTATAAAAATACTCCTTGACTTTTACGTCAAAAAAGTTTGTTAAAAGTTAGCTTATTTTTAAAAATTTGTTCCTCGTTAAGCTGAAACTACATACATACATATAATCACACACAAAATTCGGAAACAATATATTATAATTTTATTTTATTCATACCCGATGACCTGATAGTTACACTAGATTCTAGGATAGTATGTCTAGTGCAAAGCTTATGTGCAATTGCAACACGATAGATACAACTACCAATGTGGTTTTATCAATAACTACTGAATAGGCAATCGGACATTTTTTTTTTATTGCATATATGAATAGTACTCTTAAATATGAGTAACTTCTTAGAAGAAACCTTATATCAAAAGTCAATATTTTCAAAGGTACAGCCATTTGTAAAAAAAAATTCGCGAGCCTTCTAATAACGCTCCATACTAAAGTCGACCTACAAATGACGTTACTTGTAAGTTATAGTATATGAAGTAGTATATGAAGTAGTATATGAAGTATATGGCCGCCGGAATATATTTGTAAATATCTCCGATATTTGTGCGTTTAAGTTCATACTTACCATAATGAATGTTTTTGTATGTATATGATGTGAATAAACTAATGATGTAGGTTTCGTTTACCAATTTCGCAAAAAAAAATTTTTTTTTGGTACTTTTTAAATGTATTTAAGTAGTAAACTACTCATAAAATAATATATTTTTTTACATTTACCAAGTAGTATTGCCTCAATATTTCTGAATATATTAATGAAACTAAATATTTCAGATGTAGTCCGATCCCCTATTGCCAAGTTTTTATTATATTATTATAAAATGGTCTTAATACAATCATAATACAATATATTTTATTAATTGTGGTCGATATAATTATTATTTTCGCAATATTGAAGCGGTCTAGGAACTTTTGATGTCCATTGGAAACTCAAAATCCGTCGCGTAGTTTAAAAGATTCAAGCATACATATGGACAGACAAAAAAAGGGACTTTGTTCTATACTATGTAACGATGATTATTTTTTACATGTTTTCAAATTTTACCCGACTTAAAAACGGCCCAAGAGGTATTAGAGGTTGACAAGTTGAAAAACGATATGTCAGTATAATAAAATAAACTGAAATGATTAACTCCACCAAGTAAATTGGATATAAACTTATGCAAGCCGAACATATCAATTTGACCCTAAGAGTCCTAATGACGCCGCATGTACTAGTTTACAAACAGGTCTAGAATGCCTGAAACAGTTCTAACTGAAAATCACGAAATTAAAAAAGTATTAATGTATTTTTTTTTACCAGCCCTGTACCAAACTTTAATACGTTTATTGCTTCAGATCAAAGGATGATCGCTCAAAAAATCCCCGCTCTTTACATTTCACGCAACAATCGCTTTTAGTAACAGGTAAATTATTAGGGGATTTAAATAATAGAATTCCAATTTCAATTTCGCTTTTTAACAAAATACTTATTAAGACTTAACTGGCTCTCAAGTCTTAGGTACTTAATTGGCTTTTATCTATATAACGTGAAACAAAAATTTTGTACTTCTTTTTAACGAACGTTATGCGGCTGGAGGAGTGTGAGATATGGCACAGTTGAAGTTTTCTTATTTAAAATTTAAATTTAATTAAGCCTTAAAATATAATTCAAATTCAATTCAATTCGAAATACTATATTGTGCACATGACAAATAATAGAAACATGCCAAGTGCGAGTCGGATAGCACGAGCTCACGTTTCCATACAAAACGATAAATTATAAATAGTCATTTTCCTCCCCACCGATTTCGGTGACGGTGACCGGTTTCATTGAAACCAGGCCAGCTATGTAGGAGTAGTTTTATAGTGTCCAAGACCCAAGTATGTGCGCAGTACACAAGAACACTCTTTCTTCCTTTGCTCTCGTAACCCAGTGGGACGGATAACCGACACGAATGACGAAGAGATCAGGTGCAGATCCGACTTTTTACATGCCCATCCGACGCATGGATCATCTTTATTGTCAGAAATATTGTCAGCCTGCATTGTCCTAACCAAACTTGGAAACAATATTTTCATTGTTCCAATGCGGGAATCGAATCCACGACCTCCGAGTTGAGAGCCAAGCTCTAACCATTAGACCACGTAGGCTATTACGGCATAAAACACGTTTGTTGTATGGGAGTCCCGCTTAATTTATATTTATTTTACTCTGATTTTAGTATTTGTTGTGAAGTGGCAACAGAAGTATCTACATCAGTGGTCCCCAACCTTTTTTTTACGCGGGCCACAAACCCGTTGTACTCCTGGTGTCGCGGGCCGCAACCAAAATTTTTAGGGGCAAAAAAATACGTTGTTTAAATTTAACTATTTAATAATAGAAAAACACAAGGTAGTTAAAAGATTGAAACTAAACATTTAAGATGAGATAACGACACAAACTTAAATAAAATATCAAATATGTATTATAATAATTATATTCACTCAGTGAGATTTTTGGAATTGTAAACGCTTTTTCACAACTTTATCTAGATCTGGCTTGTCGCTGCATGCTATCCTTATTACATCGTCCAGGTGAGAATCGGTAAGCTTGTTTCTATACACGTTCTTTATAAATTTCATTTTAGAAAAAGAAGATTCACACAAATGTATGTAGAACCAAAGAAAGTTAATAAAATTTGGGCACTTATTTGTACAGTTTCATATTTTTGAGGAACAATGCTCCAAAACTCCATGTATTCCTAAACAGACGATCGAAATTGATTCGGGGCTCGGGCCGAACCACGACCTAGGTGCGCTCCGAACTAAGTTCGATCGTCTGTTTGTAATCGGGCACGACGGACGTTCTCTCATAATATATATGAATTCGCTGTCTATCTGCCCGCGCCACCAGGCTGTATTTCAAGAACCACTTTAGCTAGAATTCTGATATTTTCATAAGTCACTTAATTCTGATGCCGCTATAACAACATAATATCAAATCTAAAAAACAAGATAAAACAAATAATTTAAGGAGAAGCCCTTTTTATGACAACAAAACGCGATTTTTTTACCTTTCTTTGGTCGATGTTAATAATGGCAATACTTTAAATATTCACAAGATACTAAATTGATTTCTACTCCAATATATCGACCTATGCGTAGAACAAAGTCCGATTTGAAAAATTGCTACTTTTCAGTAGAGGCAAAACAAGTTTTGCGAATTGAAAAATTTGAATAACTTATAAACGGTGAGACTTTTATTTTTGAAATTTTGGTATGTTATTATGACATCCTAGTCTAGTTAACCACTTTATACTGTTTATTAATAATTATTATATTTACTGAGATAACGAGTTCTATATCAACCTAGGACGTTTTACAGCGGAGAAGCGAGAGTTCGTAGTGATCATATTACGTTGTTTTACGGAGACATTTGAATGAAACGCCGTTCTATATTCATATGACTCGTTTTTTGTTGGAGTTATCTGACATTTTTAAGTCCTATGTGAAGAATCATAATCTATTATTTTGATATAGCACTATCCACACTACGTATAAATGAATTATGATACATAATTATTTTTTAAAATCGTTTATTTACATTAAAAAATCTCAAAATAGGTGGTGTTTTGAACTATGATAGTCGGTACTAGGGACTTACTTAAAATTAAAGACTAGTAACCATAGTCTAAAACTTACAAAAAAATTAAAATCTCTAAGATATGCCCATAAAAATAAATATTGTTTGAAAAAATACATCAAGTCCAAAACAAAATTTAAACTTATAAACAATTAAAACTTTTTTTATTAAACTAGGGGGCAAATTAGCAAACGGATCACCTGATGGAAAGCGATTACCGTAGTGCTTACGGTACCGTACCGTTACCGTAAGCGATAACATCAAAGAAGTTGCAAGTGCGTTGCCGGCCTTTTAGGAGGGAATACGCTCCCTTCTTAAAGGTTTGCAGGTCGTAATGGTCCGGATACTGCTGGCGACAGTTCTTTCCAGAGTTTTACAGTGCGCGGCAGAAAGCTTCGGGTAAAGCGCACGGTGGAGGACTGCCACTCATCAAGGTGATGAAGATGATAAATATTTTGTCGCTTGGAACAGTGGCGAAAAGTTGCAGCAGGTATAAATCCGAACAATTCCTCGGAGCACTCCCCGTAATATAACCGATAGAGGATGCAGAGCGATGCTACATAGTCAAGTCTGTTTGAAATACTATGGCAGTCGACAATTCGAGCGGCTCTACGTTGGATACGATCTAGAGGGAGAAGCTGGTACTTTGGCGCCCCTGCTCATAGATGATACAGTATTCCCTGTGAGGTCGAACCTGCTCCTTATAGAGGTGTAGGCGTTGGACCGGACTGAAATACTGCTTTGACCTGTTCAGAACACCAAGCTTCTTGGAGGCTAACTTGGCCTTGCCCTCCAGATGATATCGGAACTGACCTCGCTCGATATGTTTAACACCTAACCCTTTCTAAAACGTAGTTATAAATTAAACTGCTTTGGTACTGTATCTAAGCTATGTTGTATAATGTAATTAGATAGGTACAAGTTCAGTTTAACCTACATGGGAGGAGGTATCTGCACGTTTATCCAAAATAATGAAAAATAACCATAATATTGTTATGGCCATAATCCTATTATAATAAGCATGTCGCATTCAGGAGAAATAATACATAAAAAAACAATTTTGTCATAATAAGGTTCGGATTGATTTAAAGTATCAATCAAGTGTCTATAAAATCGATTATCCTGAATGTGATAGTGTATACACTATTATATTTTCTGTAACTCCTTATAGCAATGACCATCAGGTACTTACACTATAATGATTTAACATATCTAAAAGGTATTTAGCAGTATGTGATTTATCACGATAACCATTTCTATAAGACGCGATGTATTCTTTGTACGGAGTCTCAAATTTACGTCCAGTTTGAGTCAAACTTTGTACTGATTCTCAAAGTTACGTCCAGTTTGAGTCAAACTTTGTACCCCGTTTCAGAGTTACATATGATCACATTTTGCAAAACACCTTTATATAGTGGTCAAAGGCTTTTGACCGAGCGTGCTGGAATAATTATTAGAAATAATTAAATAAAAGAGCAATAATAGAGTTGCATTACCCATGGTTAAACGTACACTCACACATTTGCTTGCAGGTTTTGGGTATTTTTCTAGATTATACTTTCGAGATATTGCTAGATATAATATTAATTAAATTGTATACTACTATCTACATAATTGGACCTGAAAACACTGTCATAGGTGGAATGACTATCAGCAGGAGACTGCATAGGAGTTAGCACCGAAATTTATTGATCAACTGATGGTCAGAATTTTTTAAGTCTTTAAGTTGTATTAAAGGTGATTTTTCGAAACTAGGAGTCACTTTTAAAGAAAGTATTGATGGCCGAAGGCCATAAATTCTCTCATTAGTAGATTGATTAGGAGGTGCGGCATCAATTTTATTTCAAACATCATCTAGTGTCTGACTTATTTCTTCTGCACCTTGTTGTCAACAACTGAAATGTTAAAAATTGTATTACTACACTGCACCATAATATATTAAAAATAATATTATGTATGATATAAATAACTTGAAAACATTAATAAAAATTAATAACATTTGTACAAAGCTATTAAAAAAGTTTGAATATACAAGGTTTAATGAACATCGCATTACAGAACTAAACTGTCGATCATAATGTTATATGATTCGCCAAAGACCCTACAAATGTATATATATTGTAAGGTAACGCAGCTTTAAACTATTTTTATTTATTTAATATGAAATATATTTATATTTAACGATATTTTTAAAAGAACAACGTCCTAACTGATGTCATTATTCAGGCAATAACGTCCCATCTGCATATCGAACTGACAAAATGTAGTAAAACTATTCTGTGATTCCGTAAAAAAACGTCCCATAGTTACATGAAACTCTTAGAAATTCTAAAGTATTAGTCTTACATAGTTCTAATATTACTTATAATCTCAACTATTTGGTACGTCAACTTTTATTGATAACACGACAAATATTTACCTAATAAATAAACATGAAACTAATCATACTTTTCGAACTAAAATGTATTTTTCTAACTCTCCGTCAAAAAATGTCTTATATGAATATAGATTTCCCGTTTCTATTTATGAGCTTAAAAAGCGAAATAGTAAAAAACTATAATTTCAAAGCATGATAATATTAAATTTGAAGAATAATTTAAGTAAAAATATTAGCTTACACGGATCTACACCATTCATCATAAAAATATATTGCTTATTTGAAAAATAAGGACTACGTTCAGGCTCTTTTTCTCCTCTTCTTAAAGCATATCCAGCATTATCCGTAAGCATGACGTCTCAGAAATACTTTTAGTACGCAATAATTAGTAAAATTATAATTTTCGTCAAACCGAAAAAAATATCACACACATGACGCAAAAAACCCTTCTTTCCGCTCGACAACGCCTGAAGTGAAGATCGCGCGAGGCGCCCGCGCCGTGCGCGCTCCAATTTCTCCGTCCTATGAACACTTGGTGCATTTTATCATGGAGCTTACATCAAATAAGACGTTGTACGATTCTGTATTTCCGAAAATAAGCCAGATACAAAAATTCTGAAAATGTCAGTCTGTAGAGCTTTGATTCCTTATTTCATTTATCCAAAAAACGCACTTTTGCTCTATGATCACATCAGACTTTGTTCTACGCATAGGTCGATATATTTAATTCAAAATAAAAATTAATATAAAAGGGGTTTTCATAAAAACACATCTTTTGTCTATTTTTTTCCTAAAATGGTACGTAACCATTCGTGCGCAAATCCACTCGTACTTGACTGATTTTTAAGTTACACATTTCACGCGGGCCGCAGATAAAGGCCCGGCGGGCCGCATGCGGCCCGCGGGCCGCGGGTTGGGGATAGCGGATCTACATCATCTGTGAAAATTTCAACTGTCTAGCTCTCATGGTTGACAAGATACAGCCTGGTAATAGATAGACAGAGAAACGGCATAAAAATAAAAAAAAATAAAAGAAATTAGTTATAGCTGTAAACACTCTCGATCATGACAGATTTTAAACATTTTTCTAAGAAAAACCTAGATCGAAATTAGTTCGAGAGATGGAATTTTGGGAGACGATGCTAGACAGACACGTCACATACACGTCAGTGGCGAAGGGTTCCTATAACTCCATTCCTATCGGCTTCCCTTGTCACTTACCTTTTGCAAACCTTCATAGAAATTCCTACCTATTATACAGGCTCCGGCTTCCCTATGAAGGAGAAAGCAGCCTTCGCCACTGATACACGTCAAACTTATAACACTCCTATTTTCATCGGGGGTTAAAAAACCACACACCGCGATAGCTCGCCAGATAGAATATCAAATATAGCTTAGCTTATCATATTTTAAATAAGAATTTTGTGTTGAAACTTGAAACGTTTTGATCTATTCAGTGACGTTTTGATAAAATATTATTCAAAATTATCAAAGGCGATTTAGTTGAACACATCTGACCTGAGGCTAGATTCTATCTGAATTCTGAGGAGATATTTTATTGTACTATGGGTCTATAGAAAATACTATAATATATTTATGACGTCTTTAATAATTGTATACTTATGAATAAGTAAATGCTTTTTTTACTTAAAAATTTAATGAGAAATATTAAAAATATTTTATATTATCTCTTAAAGCAAGCACATGCTTAACATGCTAATGGTTGTTACATCCCTATACACGTATAGCCCACGCTTGACCTTGCATTAGGCCAGATATAACTGTACGCTGCGCACTCTTCACGCTCTACCCCAAAAACGGTTGATTGTATGAAAAAAAGTTCAAACAAAAGTTGTAGAGAATTTTATGCTCTACAACTTTTATAATAAGTGCAAATCTGATTTAAGCAATAGAAATCGAGATATTCGCCAAAAATCTATTTTTATGACCTTTGACCTTTATTATCTTAAGACGCGGACACGATAGCATTTGTGACTTTTGAGACAACATTTAAGACGACAAAACTAAGGTTTATACATTACTACCTTTATTTCGAGGTTGACCCCTTTTTCTTACCTAATAATACGACTGGGATAGATATGAGAATGATACGTGTATCTTATTTTGTAGTAAATAAAGCCAATTTTGAATCGCAATCTAAAAAATGCAGCACCGCATCGCGTCACGTCTCGTTTGGGTACAGGCCGACCCTTAAGTTCAGTACTTTTTGATGTAAAAAGAAAGACTAGTTATTTAGTTATTTCACCTCGGAGGTTCTATGAGAGTGATTCTTATATCGTCGGCATAAAGGTCCGTTCAGAGGTAAAATAACTATGAACGGACTGTAGTGCATCACAATACAATTATAAGCGATGGGTATTCCAATAAAACTCTGTTATATTTTTATTTCAATGAGTAGACAAATTGGTGAGTTAAAATTTTAAACGCGCATTCGTTTCCTTAATTACTTGATTGAGTTTTGACAGCACCATTGTACGCCGTGCCCCGCTGCCTGTACTTTTGATGCTGACTCTAGTTTATAATTTATATCGGTGACTGTACCTACTTGTTGTTACTGATTTTTGTTGCCGACTGTAGGTACTTTTTGATGGCGACCTTTATTGTTATATATTTCTGTCTGAATTATGATATATTACTCTCTGTTGCCGACTGTACTTTCTTCTGCAGACTCTACATTACATTAGATAATTATTGTATATTCGGTTGCCGACTGTCCTTTCGGTTGCCGTCTCTACTTTCTGCTGCAGACTGTACTTTACATTACATATTGTATTTTCTGTTGCCGACTGTACTTTCTGCTGCTTGTACACCGATATTAATGAGATAACGCCCATGTCGTAATCCAATTCTGCTTGAAATTTTAATGTACCGTCAAGAAAACACAGTCTATTTTTAATTAAATGCGTTTGAATTTATTTCTTAAGTTAAAATCGAATTCGGTGAGGTCGCGGAACACGTAAAATTTCGTGCATTGACTCATATCTACTTGTCTCTGTCACTCGCGTACGAATATATCGCTATCCCGCTCTATCGCGTACCTGTGTAAATACGAGAGCAATATATTTGTGCGCGAGTGAAAAAGACAAGTAGTGAAGAGTCAGTCAATGTAAGAAACTCTTTCTGCTCCGAGTGCCTACTTTATGTAATAACAAACATACAGGTTAAACTTTTTTTTCGACTTAAAAAAGGGAGGTTCCCTTTTTATAAGTCAAAAAAAATATCAAGGTTAATTTTTAATATTTCGTTGCCGACGCTATAGTGTTGCCTCTTTTACGTTTTTTCCCATTAGTCCTTAATTAATAAGTCGTAGTCGAGCGTTGCTCCGAATCAATCTTAATCACAGAATATTAAATATTTTAATTTTATCAGTGAGGCCACAAAATATTAATACTTATTAAAAAAGATTATAAATAACCTAACCAAGAGCATGCCAGGATATGTCTAAAGAGGGTTCCGTAACTATAAACGTGTAATATGTTCACTTCAAAAGTTACTATCTGATTTGGTTCAAAATAATTGTCTAAAAAGTTTTTAGCATGATCTATCAGCATAGAAAATTGCAAGTTTCTAAGTCTTATAGTTTAGAAATCCCAGGGGGGGGGACCAACTTATACATCACTTTGGAGGCCGATTACTCGAAAATGGTTGACTTCATAAAAAACTTATGTATGAAACCTTGCCTTTTAGAAATTTAAAATACCTATCCTACAAAACCCCACACGATGGGGTAAAAAGAAAAAAAAATCATTCCCACTTCACATGTATGGAGAGCCACCCCTAGAATATAAAATTATTATTATTTTATGCCAAATCTGAGATCTATACACAATCTATGATATCTATACCAAATTTCATCAATTTATATTCATAATTACCGACGCTAGAAGCGTGGACAGACAGACGGACAGACCGACAGACAGACAGACAGACGGACGGACGGACAGAGCGAAACCATAAGGGTTCTAAAGGGGTCTAAAAAGGCATGTCCGTCCTATTTTTACTACAACTATTTTTGGTTTATATAATGTTACTCGTATATTACGTTGTATAAATCTTCAATCTGTCAAAGAACAGTTACGCATAAAAGCAGCCGTTTGAGAGCTTAGCCGGAAAAGACTGAAAGACGAACAGATAAAAATTTTAAAATAGTTTTTTATTGTAAGTACCTACCGTTTAAACTTTCATATGCATTTAGTGCAAAACCTTTTAAATAAAATTACAAACAGGCATTTATATTGTATTTATTTATTTAAATTTAAATATACTTTATTAATCATGTCCTTACAGCAAAAGACCGAACCTGTATGAACTAATTTAATATAAAAATTATGCTCCGTAAGCTCTCTCCTACAGTTTTTCCATTGGCGAATGCAAATATTATTCGGATATTAAATCGTTATTAATGAAGTAATGGCCCCCGTTTCGTTTGTTCGGGGCAATCGGGTTACAATAAAGTAATTATAATATTATAGTAATTCGTGTGTTTTACGAGTTGAATTGTGCGATTTTCATCGACTTTTATGCAAAGAGGAATCACAATTATTTCTTATCGTAACTTACGAACCGAATGGCTAGCCGCACTGTATACATTATTATTGTCAATAATGCTCCTTACAATAATATTCCTATATTGCCGTTTTTTTTGTATGACGTGTTGACTAGTAGTGACAAATGTATTCTGTCAATAATGTTGCACGTACCTATGCGGCTAGCCAATAAGTAACAACGGACCTTCAATCGGAGAAGAAAATATAATATTATACCTATCTAGGATCGCAAAGTGGCTTGGACTGATTATTATTATTAACTATTAACTATCCAAAAATAGTTTGAAATATTTTAACTGAGATAGCTAAAGTCGGATTAGTTTGGTGATTAACCTTATTATTTCTATTCACACGTACTCTTGAATGGTTCTAACTTATACGTAACGCCTAACTAACAATCATCCTACTAATATTATTTCAATTTCAATTTCAATTTATTTCAATTTCAATTTATTTATTTACCAAGCCATAACATTAATACATAGTTTACAATAATAATATAATTTAGTGTCGCATGCAATGTTACATAAACCATTAAAGCGTACATGATAATCCTCATTGAGTACTGTTATTTAATTACAAATTAGCAGTGGACCCCAAACTAGGCATAGCCTGTATCTTGGAGGTCCGGGTTTTACATTTCTATAAGTTTTACTCTGGTTTAGAATTAGCGCGCTTGCGTACCTATTACATGAAATACTTACATTAATAAATCAGTGTGAAAACAAATTAAGGATGCAATATAATGTCAGCTACAGTTAGTTAATTTAGGTATTAAATTAATTATTTCGATTGAATGAATGAATCTCCATTGGAGGTCAAGTCAGGTCAGAACAAATAACACAAATAATTATGAAACTTTAACAAAATTCTTAAAAGTAAATAACAGATTACGTCAATTATAAATTAGATTTAGGATTATGTCAAACCGAGCAAGATTTTAAAAATAAAATATTATGTACATTACAAGATGCCATATTTGGTCAATTCTCATATTTGCGTTGCGTTCAAAGGTAAGTCAGAGCAAAATTAAAATAAAAGTTTGGAAGGGATAGATGTTAGGGTGATAATGAAATTTTAATTTTTGTTGTGTGTGTATGTATGTGTGTATTGAATTGTGTGTGTATGTGTATGTATGTGTGTGTTGATTTATTATATTAAATGATTTGGTTTTCTCCTCTTAGTGTTACTAACATCTACAAGAAGTTCAGTCTCTGCGTAACTTTTTGATTTAAGCCACCTTTTTGTCTCAGAAGAGGAGGTATTTTTTTGAGGCTGCTCCTTAGTAGTCTTTCGATCTCTTGCTACAGACCAGCTAACAAAAGCGTGCACATAAGGAGGTAACCGCGACGCGAAAATCGTTCGTGTTTCCGGTAAAACTACGTCCGAGTGCCATGTACGTTCAGGTCTTTGGTATTTTGTGATCGTTCTTAGAATAAATAGTTGTCTTACGCTAAGCACGTTAAACTCCCTTAGTAATTCTGCAGTTGGGTAACGACGCGGCTTTCCAAGTGCGACTTTGATTACGGCGCGCTGGGCTCGTTCTAGTAAGATCATGTGCGACTTGGCTGCACCGCCCCATCTCCGATGCAGTACTGCAACAGAGATTGGCACAGCGCGCTGTAAACAAGTTTTTTCACGTGTAGGCTAGCAACTGGTCTTAGGGATTTCATGAGATATAATATTTTACGAACTTTCTTGGCCACAGTTGCTATGTGGGGCATAAATGTGAGTTTCTCGTCCACCTCGATGCCTAGATATTTAACTGACGTTTTATTATAAATGTGAAAGTTTGTGAGGATGTATGGAAGGATGTTTGTTACTCCTTCACGCAAAAACTTCGTATATATGTCACCGTAAAATTGTAAAAACCGTTAGATTGTAATAAAACTAGTGAAATTGTAAAATGTTGATAGACTTCCGACGCTAATATGCTGCCTATAATTTCACACATTATTTTTCGTTAGATTATAGATATATAGTTTTTATATTTCGACATATTTTAACAATCTCGTTAGTTATTTTACAATCTAACGGTTTTTACTATTCTACGGTGACATATATAAAAGGTAAAGCTGATAGACTTATGTGTCTTTCATATTTCATATTTCGACCTATGTTGCTTGGGGAAAGTTGTTCAGTTTCATGAGTATTATCACTGGGTTTCGGATCGGTATACCTTATTTGCTACACGTTGTGTATAAAAGGCAAAGCTGATAGACAAATTTATCAACGCACAGACTAAATTTTGCATACGTCATACGTATTTTTCTCATATGACGTAAGAAACCACTAAGGAAGGATTTTTTTAAATACAATCCCCAAGGGGTAAAATAAGGGATAAAAATTTATATGAAACTTTTTATTCCTTGAACTTATTACGTGCATTATATTTCGTATGAATTGAGTACGGAAAAAATAATAACTTGCGTATTTCAGCGTTTTCTAATATTAAACCCCAAAGAGGGTAAAATAGCCGATGATAGTTTTAAATTTTTATAAAGTTAGCGTTTCAAAACTAATTTCAGGCGGACGAAGTTGCGGGTAAACGATAGTTAAGAGCTAAAAAGTAAAAAAGCCGTTACGAAATCATTTGTAACTGTGGCTTAATATAAATATGAACACTAATTTATATGCCCCATTTACATCTTCGACGATTATATAATTATATTCAGTGGTTATTAACATGCGCCAGTAATTTTTAAAGACATTTTTCAGAAATAGTGCCGTTGAAAATTTGGATTTTCAACGGAACATTTTAATTGAGACTCACTTGACAATTGGATATTCTACTCTCGTGTTTCTTTTTGGTCAAAATTTACAATAGCTTAATAAAAACTATATGCCCCTTTTTGGGGTTTCTAAAACATTGTGCCACGGCACAAACTAGCGGGTATGCATACATTCATTGTACACACTAACACATACACATTATACACATTAGGTTTGATATATTATGTATATTATATAACGAGGGTAGTATATAGTAAGAATATGAGGGTAGTCTGGCGGGCTTGGTATCTCAATCCATATTCTTGTTTATCAAAATTAAAATATAAATAATATTAATCAGTCAATATTATCTCAGGTATCAGTAAAAAAATAATACGAGGCATAGAAGAATACTTAATTAAGATAAAGAATTTCTCAATGAGCCACGACACTTACTATCAGCTGTCTGGCGCACACCATCGATTATAAAGATAATAATCTTTACACCCTTTTCGAAATTGTTCTTAATTGGACTTTTGGTCGCTACCAGATCAAGTATTTAACAGGTGGTTTACTTTTTAATAACTGATGTAAAAAATAAATAATATTATATTGCAAGCATAATAATTATTTTACTGCCATGAATTTCAAATTACATAGTTTAAATAATTTTACAGATACGAAGATTGATTCCACTTTCGGCGTTTGAATAACTTAATATCAAGGGATCTGCACGTTTGTCGGTTGCATTCCATATAAACTTTCAAGTTTTTTAATTCTCTCACAGTACATCATATTATCGATTTTCCAATATACAATTGCTAGTACCTACTGGGGTCAATAGATATCTCTCTTTTGCTATCCGGGCACTAGCAACTTTGTATATATTATGTACTGCAGGTCCAAAAATGTCACTTCCAGTTTATACTTTCCAGTTCCAAATATTACGTTCACAATTTGTTTAATTTCACATATTATCATAAAATGGCTAAAATATTATGTCTGATGATTTGAAGAATCTTCATAAACAGAATCATATAGAGAAATTCCTCAATTTTGACAGTTCTCAATAGAAATGCGTAAAATGGCACACATAATAAGAATTACATGATTATTATTATCAAATAAGAGAATTGTTTGAATTTAGAGTAAGGTGACTATCACACCGAGATGCAATGCGGCTTGAACTTTTAAGATCAATCATTAAAGCTGCGCGTCCACTGCATCGGAATCGGAGCGGACGGAGCGGACGGAGCGTCGGCATTTACAAAATGCCGATGGGGTGCGTCCACTGCATTCGGATTCAGCATCGGCAATTTAGTTATTTTTAGTCCGTCAGCCTGAACGTGCATTTGCATTATGGAGGATAGTGACGAGATATATTGTTGTAATCTCAGACCGAATAGGTTGTAATTAGCTGTATTTTATCAGAAGAGGGAAAGAGAAACAAGAGGAAACGAAAGATATGGGTTCATAAATCATAATATAAATTCAAAAAGATTAATTTTTGGAGAATTTCATACATTATATTCTGATTTATTAGAAGATGAAAATAGATTTTTGGGTACATTCATATGACACGAAAAAAGTATTTTGAACTTCACTATAATATTCTACAATTTTTATTTATTATTTTCCCAATTTCATCCCAAATATCGTCTCTCCTCAGTTGGTTATGATAATGTTGATGTTTTAGACTGTAAAGTTCATCATATTTTTCCACTAAAGTAATTAAAATATCGTCAGTCATCGTGAATAAGTATTTATGTATAGCCGTCGCGTCGTCGCAAACATGTCAGAACTTGAAACGTTCGGAATCCGAATGACGGGTTCACTGCCGATGACGTCATCGGCATAAATACCGGTCGCAGGCGCAGAAATGCCGATCCAGTGGACGCAGTCCCATAGAAATCCATACAAAGCAACAAATCCGTACGCTCCGTACGCTCCGATTCCGATGCAGTGGACGCGCAGCTTAAAAGTGCGTACATGCTTAGTATGAGCTGAATCTAAGTGTAAATTCTTCAATTTATAATGATGTTGTATTTGATTCTGTACGATTCACTATAACGAGGCCATTTTCAATTCTGCTAATGAGGGTCAATTAAAATAAAACCTACACTAATAGAATTACAGTCAAGTCCCGAGTCGCTCAAACTGCCAAACGGTATTCTCGTAAACGTTAAACCAACGTAAAACGCGTTCTGATTGGTCTTCGCTAAATCAGTTTGTGACTACATGTCGCTTAACTCATAATACGATCAAAGTAAAATGAAAGTCTACTTTAAATACGAGAATTGAGGTTCTGATAGACGGTTTTAAATTTCATCAAAAATCATACTAACTGACGAAGTTAAATAGTAAAATATAATTCCCCCTTTTTGGAGACTACAATAACGTTCCATAATAATATCTTACGGCCAATTAAATACCATCAAAGATCCGATGATAGCATGTGGCAACAATTAAACGAAAAAAGTCACCAAAACCAGTAGTGCCTGAGTTATACTGTGAGCGTCGTATTAAGGTCAAGCCATTTGAATTAAAATAATTTAAAAAAATAATATTATGAAATATTATGTCGCGGAACATTGCAAAAATATTTCCAACACATATTAATTATTTGCAAGGAATCGCTTAATTCAATAGAAAGAAGATATTGTTTTGTCTTTTGTTGTAAAAATGTCATGTTATTTTTAATGATGCATAAATATTGCAGTTAGACTGTGGGTTACAACATCTTATATAGGCATCGGCATACCATTAATAAGATTTTAATATTAGAGTTTAATTTTACATTGTTTTTCTTTACGGGATGGACCAACAAACGACGGATAGTTTGATGGTAAGCATTTTTCGCTGCCCATGGATAGTCGAAACACCAGAGGAGTTACACTCGTAAGTCCACTAGTCTTGTGCAAGTGCGTTTCTGGTCCTAAAAATCCCTAACCTCCCTTGGGTCTCCGATAACCTCAACCACACGGTGAAACATAATGCTTGCGTTGTTTTACGACGGGTTTTTGTGAGGCCATGGTATTTATCCTGTCGAATCATAAATATTTTACTGACCATACTCATAAAATATTTCAAAAGCATAAACGCTGCAACTGTGTTGCTGATCACAAACATAAAATCACTATTCGGATTCCGAAAAAACATGAAGAGCTTCGCCTTAACACAACTGACGTTAATTAAGGGATATAATTAATCGAGCGAACAAAAAATAAGATGGCGGCTGCACGTGAGCATACTGTATTACTGAATTTGGCAGCGAATTAATATGTTGGCGACTAAATTACTAAACTGGCGAAAACACTCGATTGACAAAAAATTCAAAAGTCGGCAGATAAAAAGAGGCGAAATTTAATCCAAATTAGCACCGACATTTATAAGTTGGTGACTTAATTTCCGAGTTGGTGACCATTATACCATATAAGCAGCTATAAAACCAGATTTGGTTGATAAATTAATGGCTGCTAAAAATTCAATTTGCAGGCTACGGAAAAGCCTATTTTTGGATACTGTTGGAGTATGTTTTTCTTTGGCATGGGTGTCATTTTCTAGGTTTCTGGGGGTGCAGAATAATATGAAAATAAAATCTGTTTTGAAATTTCACAATGGCGTAAATTTTTGTTATTAATATTAATAAAGTTGTCCTTTTCCAGGTTTCTGGGGGTTCTGATTACAAAATTGTCTTCCAATTTCATTTTACACAGTACCAAATTTTGAATCGATTGGACATTGGAAAGTTAGTCAGATCCCCTCATCAATTAGAAAAGAGCTGATCATTTTCAAACGGCTGATCTTCCTACCATCAATTTTCTCATCAAACAAAGCTACGAACACTCTCGATTAAGTCATCGATATTCTCTTTCAGTGCGCTTTCATTTGAGACCTTACGCGAGTATATTTGCACATTCGGTTTTTCTTCCCCGCTTTCACCCCCCACAACTTTTAAATGGCTCAACCGATTTTCATCAAACATGTCTAAGAACACTCGCATGTAAGTCACCTTTAATACAAAAGAAACTAAATTGAAATCGCTTCATCTGTTCGGGAGCTATGATGCCACAGACAGACAGACAGACAGACACGTCAAACTTATAACACCCCTCTTTTTGCGTCGGGAGTTAAAAAAAGAAGTAAATTTTCGAATTTTTTTTTCTCCCATCATGAAGAAAATATGATGTTGCGGGCTTCCTTAGGGGGACGAAATTTTCATTATTTTTTTCAATAGGATGCACCGTTTCCGAGATAGAATCAATTTTATAAAAAAAAGAAGTAAATGATGTACATTGAGATACGACGGATGTTTATAGCTATATGAATGTTGGAAAATTCAAGATTTTCGAAATTTTTTTTCTCCCATCATGAAGAAAATATGATGTTGCGGGGTTACTAAGGAAATTTAAAATGGATGACTTTTTTGTAATCAACCCCAGAAACCAATAAAAGGACACCCATATCAATTTTACGAAAAATAAATATCCGCCATTTTTAAATTTCAAAATTAATCTACACAATAATCTACACCCCCCTAAAACCGATAAAAATTAAAAATTGGGAATTTTGTACGCTCCTTTATGTTTTTTTTGTGTGCGCTCGTTTTGCTGCTTGTATGGTTTTTGAGTTACCTACATCAGAGAAAATATATGTGCCTATTCTTAAATTAAATGTGTACTCACAAATTGTCGCCAAGATGGTTATTTGTTCGCTAAAATATAATCTGTCTGCCAGTTTGGAAAATTCAGTGGTATTATTTAGTCACCAGATTTGTAATTTTTTTGTTCCTTACATTCTGTCGCCAACTTGGTAATTTAGTATTCAATATTGGGTATTTTCACATCCAAAATTTAATTGTTTTGTCGCAAGTTTAAATACATGCCGTTAATTAAGTATGACGTGCGCATTACTCAGCTATCTCCCGTCCTTATCTCAGGCAAACAAAAGGAAAGAGAACACGCATCCTTAATAAATAGCTTCCTTTTCTGTATCGTCTGCTATTTAACCTCGCTTACAGTTTAAATCGTGTGAAAACACGCAGTTAGTAAAAGTTAAAGCACAAAGCATGTTTATTATCCTACAAAGTATTGTTGCTTCCGATCGTCAGTGTTACCAACTCTCAAAAATAATTCACTCCAAACTTATGTCAAAAACCCCCAATATCGCAAAAATTACTTGAAAATCCCTCAAATTTTTTGTATCATTAAGAATATCTACTATTAATAATACTACAACAATCTACAATGACAAACAAATAATAAAAAATATTTTCTGTAATGTTATTCTGTCCAACTTTATACATTTTAATACACTTTTAAAAGTTTATTAACTATAAGTTGAATTTTCAAATCACTTTTCGATATTTTAAATCGCTTAATTTAATGAAAAACAAGAAAATAAAAATCCCTTAAAATAACCCTAAAAATTTATTCCCCTAGATAGAGACTTTCCCCCTACATTTAGGGGGAAAACCCCTAATTTGGCAACACTGCCGATCGTGCCATTTTAGGTCAAATTAGTCATTTCTGGGAGCAAAAAATATGCATAATGATGCGACATGCTTTCTTAGTTATACTGCGAATTAAACAATTCTTATTACGGGTATTGGTATTCTGATATCTACCCGGTTTTCTCCTTATATAGGAAATATAGTTTTGTATAGTAATATATAATATAATGCCTACTAGTGGTCTATAAGTACTCTTCACATGTGATGAAAAGGTGATTTGAAGAGTACTTATAGAAGTTACATAAGCATGTATGCTTATGTAACTTTAACTTGGTAATACTTTAAAAAACAGTAAAAAGTGCAATGTCTTAAAATTCAGTTCAGAACATAAAACAACGTCGGGAGCCTAAATAATTTGTTTTACTGGCGGGCTACAGTGTTGTATAAATAATCGTAGAAGAGCCATGCTTCGAAATGGCATGAATGGACGACTAAACCTGATAAATAACACGGCCTCGTAGAAAAGCTACGTAAATTCAACTGATCGGTTCTTCAAATAGCATTTTATATGTTATTCTTTAGACTTATATAACTATTTTATTTATGAAACGATTGAAATGATACAAACACAACATGGAGCAAACCAAAATACGTTAGTGAAAATCGCATACAAATTTATTAAGCCTTTTCTGAGATTAGAGCAAACACAGAGAAAAACAGAGAAACAGACGAAAATAGTAAAAATCATTGTTTTGGGTTTTATTTCTTTATGATTTTTTTATGTACAGACAGCGACCAGTTACGACTTCGTACGCGCAGTAGTTAATCTGGCGGAAACCGTACATTCTTCCGTGATAAAAATAGCATAATATATATCCTTCTCCGTAGTGTACTCTATTAATATGCCGTAATTTATCAAAATCGGTCCAATAGTTTCAGAGGAAAATGCAAACAAACTTAACCGCTTTATGATATTACAATAGATTTGTTTGAATAGTATTGATTAATTGATTTCTGCGTTGAAATATATTGAAGTTTGGAAATTCATAGAATAGCCATGCTCACATTGCATACCATCGTAACTATTTTGTCAAATTACCTTTATGGTTTGAGCCAAAATAATAGTCAGATCGAACGTTCAACTGACTTGGTCAAGTTGACCGGTCCAGCTGTCAAAGGGGCATGCAAATTGACCTGACTACCGGACTACCAATAGTTTGGAGCCTGACATAATGCTAGAGAATCCTGCATTGTAATTTTCGAGATTTGCTTCTTAACGTCAGGAAATGTAGTAGAATAGTATAGGACACACTCCTATTATAGAGACGTAAGTAGTGTTGCCCAAATCAGTCTTGGTCTTGGTCTTGCAGCAAGAGTCTCGCAAGAGTCTCGCAAGTCTCGCAATTACCTATTAGCCTATTGCTATTTATTAAACGTTATTTTAGATCTGAGAACAACGTTATAGAGTAGGTATTACATTACGTTGTTATATTAAGTTGTTCTAATATCTAAAATAACGTTTAATAAATAGCAATAGGCTAATAGGTAATTGCGAGACTTGCGAGACTCTTGCGAGACTCTTGCTGCAAGACCAAGACCAGGACTGATTTGGGCAACACTAGTCGTAAGCATCACTTTTGTAAGAGAAACAATTTAGCCGAAATTGCCGTTTGAATTTTTGTTTATAATGGTTAAGTGATATTAAGTCACGCCTTATACAATTTCTAAAATAATAAAAAGTGTTTTTATATACGCAATACTACGTAATAATGTGGTAGTACGTTACACTTCTCTTAAGTTAAAACTGGTTTTACTCGTATATCTCGACTCCGTCCGCGTAGAAATAAAATTTGTATATAATAACGCCCTGAAGTAAAAAGTGGTTTATCCAGACTTGCATCTATCGCACTTCGGTCTTATTTCTATGTTCAAAAGTGGTACACTGAGTTTGTCGGCAACCGTACGTACCCGTTCCAATCCACTCAGCATTTGTTTGCTATCGTATTGCGTGTAATCTCCTGCATCTCACATAAAAATTTACTAGCCAAATAGTAATAAACTTAGTTAATGAAAGTCTAAAATCAGTATCAATATAAAACGTCTGAGAAGTGAGACTCTATAAAATATAATAACTTTTACAAGCCACTAAAACCGGCTGGGGCGATGTAAATAAAAGTGGTTGAATCTTTCAGCTCTTCTACTCTTCAGAATTAGCTATAAAGTGTAGGATGTACATTCTGAGATCTGTTAACATGATTCTAGTAAATATGACTATTTTTATGATATACTTTGATAATAAAGTTTTTTTTACTAGTAAGTTATCTTTAATTGAGCCAAAGGAAACACAAGCTCCCTACTTTAAAAACAAACATGACTCAATAATATAATAATACAATCAGACGATTAAGTAAATAAAAAAATAAATTTGTTATTGAAATAAAAGACCGGCCAAGTGCGAGTCAGACTCATGCACGTAGGGTTATGTACCATTATACCAATGTTTTACATATTTACTTATTATTTCATTATTTTTGTAACAAAGTTTTCCATGTAAGTGCATTTTACAAGTTTCTATAACTCCTGAACTAACACAGTTGGGGGCAGGGGCTGTTTTAACAAAAACAATGTGAAAGTTGAATCATTGCAAACGGATACTTTAATGAAAAAAATTACGTAACCCTAAAAGAATTACTATTTAACCACGTAAAAGAAGTCGCACTTTTCTAAAATTGTTTCCAACGTTCGTCTCTGCATCTAAAAGAATCCCTAACCCAGTTTCGTCCAAAAATATCCCCATGCATTTGATGTCACATCGTGTAAATAAATTAGCCTGTCGGATATGAGTGCTGGATTCATTTATATTAATTAAATGGGGAAATACTTCTGGAAATGGGGTTAGACATTAACTAATACGCTTTATTGCATTCCCCGCGGTTTGGGAAATGGGAGGAACACTTTTGTTTGATCGGCCATTTTGGTTTAGATTACGTAAGTGTTTCCACTTCCATGTAAAAATGTTGTGCATTTTAACATACGAATAAACTGCAATGACATTAATGTTAGATTGGTTTTATTCCGATCAATGTATTTAATTTAAATTCGACCAACAGTAATATAGCATTGATATCTAAGGGCCCTCTTACATTACAGGTTCTTCTTCTTCTTCTTTTATGTATGGCGGGCTCAGTGAGTTGCCAATGTCACAGTGCTTATTTTGTTTAAACTCTGCACTTTTGCAGGTCTAGTGGGAAATCAAGGATACATAACAGATAGCAAATTGTTGAATAGCCTAGAACCAACACAAACAGGGTTAGTAAAACTTCACAATTTTATACTGATAAAACGATTATGTACATAAAATTTTAATAAAGGAAGTACCTAATTATTTGCAATTGATAGGGCGAGGAATATTGGAACGATCGTTTGATCGTTCACTGTGAAAATCTTTGATTTTTTTTCCTTGGCCGATTTTAATTACGTCAGTTTTACATATCTTAAGCCCATTACAAACATTTTTATCGTAACGATTTAACGTTTGCGATTCGCCATACACGCGATCGAACAGTTCGGCTTACGTTAAATCGTTACGACAAAACCTTAGATGTGTAGCGGGCTTTATCCAATAGTGACTACACTACGAAACATCACAAACGTGAATTTAATACTTAGTGAACGTGACGTGAAGCTTCATATCCGTGGACAGTTGGACACTCGGACAGTGGACAGCAACATCTCAAGTTTCCATTTGGGCAGTAATACAATCAAAAACGGCGCTCGAACTGCCGTCTATCTGATACCCACATGTCACGGTAACACAATATTATTTTACGTCTGCTCTGATTATTAAAAAAAAGGTTTAAATGTTAAAATAATCCAAAGAACGACATATCAAAATCAGCTACTGATAAAGCCAAGGAGCTTTATCTCATTCTATTTACAAATTTAGAACTTTTGTTCACAACGCTTAATAGGCATTCTAGAATCTTCAGGTTAGAAAACTATTTACTTGTGTTCTTTCAGTGGTTTTCATTTACTTTTTTCAAAGGCTCTATATAAACAAAGATCATGGCTGTTCGGTTAATTTGCATTTTTTTCCTAGAATATAAAACTACCTGGGCAACCGAGCTCTGCTCGGAGCTCTAGTAGGTTTAAAAAAAGAACCACAAACATATTTTACTGGGGTTCAAACCCACCACATTCCGAATTTCCGAACAACGCAAAAATTAACCAAACTACCAATGAGACTGACATGAGAGAGTCGAAATTATTGTTAATTACCTATGTTGTTGCACGGCGAAAGAAAAAAACATAATAATTATACTTAATATGCCTAACTTAAAAATGCGCTGTTTCCCAGGGATAATTTCCCTATACCTATACTAAATTTTATGAAAATCGTTGGAGCCGTTTCCAAGATTCAGATTATATAATATAAGTATACAAGAATTGCTCGTTTAAAATATATAAGATAAGATATAAAACTTATATACTTATCATCTTTCCATTTATCACAAAAAAAAAATCATTCTGATCACCAATTATAATTTACGTAGTCCGGTTATATTTTTTATAAAAAATATCATTATTATTAGTTAAATGTCTTTATAAACATCAAAATGTTATATTTCAACACTCCTCCTCTATATTATAAACTTTATATGAGACAAGTTTCATGATCACCGCTCGCTTAATTTTCTCCAAAAGGGGGACCAAGTTTTTGCTTCTCCTATTTATACCTATAAATTACTATTTTTTACCCAGTCCTCTACTCTCTCTCTAAGTACAGTATACCACGGGAACACAGTTCTTTTTCGGGATAGAAGAAGCCTATGTGTTAATCCAGAGCCTAAACTACTACTATACCCATCGAAATCCGTTCAGATTTTTTTGCATAAAGAGTCACAAACGTCCATTCATCGTCACAAACTTTCGTTAATTATTTGGCCTTTGACGGTCGTCGTAAGATTCGCACCTCTACAGATTGATGGCTACTGGATAGCTAGTAAATTATTATACTATAACTAGCTGACCCGGCAAACGTTGTTTTGCCTTATAAATTATTTCTATATGAAAAATAGATAGTAGCCGATTCTCAGACCTACTGAATACGCATATAAAATTTGGTAAAAATCGGTAAAGCCGTTTCGGAGGAGTACGGTAACTAACATAACATGGAAATTTTATATATTAGACTATTCAGAATGACATTCTCCTCATGTGTACGAATCATCATACGATACGTATAGTAATTCATTGCAATTAGATTTTTATTCGTTGATACGCCTGAAAATTCAAAATTAAATGAATTGTTAATGGAAACCAATAATAGCAATAATTAGTGTGTGAATATTGTACCTGTAATTGGATCGACCATCTTCAACGTGATGTCGTATCCGTCTTGCCCTCGCCAATAAATGATTGGATATTGTAACGCATCGTACAAACGATGTGTCTCGTTTACACGATGCATGATATTGCTTCTTCGCTGAACGACAATGTTTCGTGATTTAGTTGGATCGCCAACAATAATTGCAGCAACATTATTAACGGTGGGTGCATTGAATCTTCGTACATGTTCACCTGTTGGGGTACGATCCGCTCATATGATAAATTTGTGCGTATCCGATGGCATTCGTTCCAATGCTGTTTTGAACATATTAACCACAGCATTATTAGCATGAAAAAATGCTTGCAACTGTTCAATAATTCGTCTCTTTAACTGTTGTGTTCCCTGTATATTGCACCGCACATTCAGCTGATCAACCATTGACGAAATGAAATATATTTGCAGAAATTGATGCGGTTCATCTGGTGTTGGCACCATTGAACCATGCAAATGATATATTTGTCCTTGTATCTGTAATTGCAAACAATCATTTGTTGAAGAATACGGTGTAACTTCTGAACGTTTCAAACTGTTAGTACCGGATAGTCATTTTTAGATGTCTCTGTTAATTTGTGCATGTATGAGAGTTTCACCCCCCTGGCCGTTATCGATTAGAGGTGGGACGTATTTAATGTAACAGGTAAAAAGGAACAGGTAATTGGAAATAACACATAACAGTCGATATCCAGTTGATGGTGTAGTGTGTGGTGTATATGTAGTTGTTATGTGTTGCAATTCATTGTGTTGGTGTGAGTGATTGGTTATGTGTGTTGTATCTTTTACCTTGCAAGTCGGTATGAAGCCGCCTTCTCACATGATATTATCTCCAAAGGAAGTCATGCGAAAGCAGTTATTGTATTCAAGGATGTGTTGAAGAAAATGGCTGGAATCGGGATCACTTCCATCGAACAATGGTTTCAGTGGCTGTGGTGGTGTAAGTAATGGATCCAGTTTGACTTTTTCACTTGCGCAGCACAATCCAGCCGTTTCTCTTTTGAACTTTAACGCATTGCAATATCGGCATATAGTCGTCATTGGTCCAATATCTAAATTTTCATCATCACTGTAGTTCGCAGTGGGATCATATTGGAATGCCAAGCGATTGTATGATGCCAATGATCTTCGTGTGCTCACGCGTTGTCTCAATCGGGCATTTTCTCTTATTATATTTTGTCTTTCTTCGCTTAAGTTCTGTGAATACACTTGTTGCTTGGCTTGCATGTCTTGTGCGGCGGCCGATGTTCGCACGTCGTACTCTAGGCATTTTGGACTATGGACAAAGTGGTGAATTTAACCTCAAATGCACGACCACATAATTTACACAGTTCAACTTATCACCTTAAAGACAAATGCCTGCTGTTGAAATTCAATAAAAATTAGCACAATACATTTTTTGATGGTTTCCAATTGTTTCCAAATGTTAGGAAACGAATAACTAATGTTTTTTTACTTTTTTTCACAATTATATTATTTATTTATTTATATTTATACAATTTATATTATTTTTACAATTTCACAATTTTTACCGGTTTGTCACATGAAATTAACTGAGCAGAGAACAATGAGTAGCTGTCAAACAATGTATCACGCACCGGCGCCATCTACTTAAAATATTGGTTTGTAGTACATGCTATGTATCAGAGACGGCGCTGTATGTGAAAAAAGATTTTCCCGCTTTTCTGTTGAAATTTTTCCTGAATATTCTTTATTGGTTTGTAGTACATGCTATGAATCAGAGATGGCGCTGTACGTGAAAAAGATTTTCCCGCTTTTCTGTTGACATTTTCCTGAATTTTCTTTGCTATAAACCTCACGGAGCCCGAGACCTTTCCAACGAATGCAAAACCGTGGAAATCGGTCCGTGCATTCTGGAGTTATAGCGTCAGGAAGGAAAACCCGACTTATTTTTATATAGTAGATATTTTGTTTAGTATGGAACAGTAAGTGTAAAGCTTTGTAGATATTTTTAGATATAATATTTAGAAAATCCTTATTGTTTTACTATTTAACCGTAACTAAGAACTACTTTAAAATATTATCTATGGAAAACATAAAAATACAAAACATTTGATCCTCCTAAACCTAAAACAAAAAATCGTTGCTTATATTTTTATTAATAAATTATTATTATTATAAGATAAGAGAACAGATACTTTGTGGTTTTCACCTTGAGCAGTGAGTGAGTCAGCCATAAGGCTCGCAGTCTAAGAGTCGACTGCAGAACATATCTAAATATATAAAAGGCAAACCTGACTTAGGGCCGGGCCACACGGCGCGGCGCCGCACCGCACCGCAATACTCCGCACCGCACTGGCGGCCACACGATCAATGCGGCGTCGCCCTGTGTGCACCCCTCCCCGCCTCATCTGTCTCGCCCCGCCTCGCGCCGCTGTCCGGTGCGCCTGCGGTGCGGCGCCGGAGCGGCGCCGGACGCGTCGTGTGGCATACCATACATTTTTATATGTAAAAGACCCGTTGCGATACCGCTCAGGCGCCGCGCCGCAGCCGTACCGCACCGTGTGGCCTGGCCCTTACTTATCTATCAACGCACACTCGAAACTACTAAACGGATTTCGTTGATATTTAGCATACAGATATAGGTATTCGCTAAGAAAGGATTTTTGAAAATTCGCCCTCTAAGGGTGTGAAAAAGAGTTTAATTTTATATGGAAACCGAACTAATACGCGGACGAAGTCGCGGGCAAAAGCTAGTAATTTTCTAAAAATTCTATGCTAATAAACAAGTAGAGGTCATCCTGTAGTCAAAATTACCCCATAATCCTACTGCTAATATGAATGTGAAAGTTTGTGAGGATGGATGGATATTTGTTACTCTTTTACGCAAAAATTACTGAACAGAATTTGTTAAATTTGGTGTCGTAGTATAAGCGTTGGTCAAGAAAACACTATAATATCTTCCGATAAAACTTTTATTCGATTGTCAGTACACTTTTATCCACTAGTAGTTCACACTTCAATGCTCTGTCGGCAATTGTGTCAAAATTGACAGGCATCGCCTTATAAAGCAGCCGCCATCTCTACTCTTACGTCGCACCGGAAGTATAGAGATGGCGGCACCGGAAATTTGATAAAAATAACTATATTACAAAATAAGAATCCAAATTAATTTATTAATATTACAATCAATTGTTGAATGATTTACTTAATCTGTTAAATTACTCTTATTCACACCAATAAATCATAATAACAATCAGTAACCGGAAGTTCAGTAATACAAAATGTAATATAAATCTTTGCGAAAATAATTATTAATTCATAATGTTATCCAGTATCATTAATTACAATTATTATAAAAATCAATTTATAATTTAATTAAACCTTAGCTGCCAGAGACATTTCCGCCAAATCTTTTACGAATCCGGAAATGTGTCTAACAGCTCGGCCTTCCTGAGACAGCACGAGACCCTTCGTGCTAATTTCTCAGTAAAGGTCTACTCTAAGTAATATTAATAATAATAATCTATAATTTCCTCATAAAAAAAATGGTAGTAATAATATTATAAAAAGATAAGTAAAAGTGTTGCGTTAATGTTATTGTTTCTCTTATCTAATTACATTTTTAATCAACTTTCCAAATTTTTGTTTATTTCTTCAATACTTTTATTATTGCTGATCATATTTTCATTATTAATTATTACATTATCTACATTATTATCTATACATTCATTAATATCCTTATGACTATCATCATCACTTTTGTCCGAACTATCATCGTCAAAGTCTCTATCAAAACTAACCCATGGTTGTATCTTATCAATTGATACAATTGCCTCATAACGACGACCTTTACGAGACAACGGTGTATCTTCTATTAAAAGCCTATCATTTTGGAGAACTTTAACTATACGGTACGGCCCTTGGTATTTGACCACTAACTTTTGTGATTGACCGTCATGAGGAACTTGTTTTTCTATACGCACCAAATCTCCTATTTTATAATTTTTACTAGCCTTTCTTTTCTTATTATAGTACTCTCTATCTTTTTCTTGCTGTTCTCTTATTTTCTCTGAAGCTTCATTTCTAACTGACTCTAATTCGTTCGAGGAAATAACGTTAAGCGTATCATTTATTACCGGGTTAAGTATTCCTTGCGCTTTATGGTTTAAGTTAAATCCAAACAAAAGCTCAGAGGGAGATTTTTGTGTAGTTTTATGAACAGTCGTATTGATACCTATCTGTATGTCGTATATTCGTTCGTCCCAACTTTTTTCGTCAAGTCCGTGATTAGAAGTAGCTAGTGCTTCCGTTATGGTACGGTTAAACCTCTCTACCTGCCCATTAGCCCTTGGAGTTGCGACCGCATTGAGAACGTGTTTTATCCCGCACTCTATCATAAAGTCTTTAAAAACTTTACTCGTAAAACTAGATCCTCGGTCAGTGATGAGACGTGTCGGAACTCCAAAAAAACTAATGTGATCTTTTAAAACTTTGATCGTGGTAGACGTTTTAGTATTTTTGACAGGTGTGATATTTATAAATTTAGTGAAGCTATCTATAAGTACTAATAAATAGCAGTTTCCCGTCTTACTTTTAACGAATGGCCCTAGGTGGTCTGCGTGTACAGTATGAAAAGGTATGCTTACCTTTTCAATTGGATGCAGTTCACCTTCGCGTTTACCACCGGGTGCTTTATGATGGGCACATTCTAGACACGCGGACACATATTTTTTTACAAAACGCCTCATTCGCTTGAACCAATAATTCTTTTTAATACGCTCTAAAGTCTTTTCGTAACCGTAATGCCCTACGTCATCATGATTCCTTTTCAAAATCTGCCACCGCGCCCCTTCAGGGACAACCCATTTTATTTCATCTCCTATAACACGATATAATCTACCATTTTTCAATTTAAAATTTTTAAGTATATCGGCTACATCTGGGGTATCAGGATTATTTAAAATATTCTTTATTCTCGCGATATCGTCATCAGCAGTTTGTACCGTAATAATCCAGTCTTGTTCGTTAGTATTTATTGTTAAAACGTCGAGAACGTGATTTTCATTTAGAGCCAAACCTACAGGATTGCGACTTAGCGCGTCTACATGGGACATTCGAGATCCCGGTCTATACTCAATTGTACAATCGAATTCTTGTAGTTGAATCCACCATCTAGCGATTCGCGGAATTAAGTCTCTTTTAAGGAGGGTTGATCTGACGGCGTTACAGTCTGTCTGTATTGTAAAGGGAATACCTAAAAGATAAATTCGAAATCGATTCAGGGAAGCAATTATAGCTAAGGTTTCAAGTTCAAAAGAATGATATTTTTGTTCATCTGCAGTTGTTTTGCGGCTAAAGTAAGAAACCGGTTGCATTATACCCTTCTCATTACGCTGTAGTAGAATACCAGCTAAACCGTGTTTGCTAGCATCAGTATGTAAATGCGTTTCAGCTTGCGGATGATATAAAGCAAGCAATGGTCGCTCTGAAAGTAATTTACGGATCTGGTGAAAAGATTTATCCTTCGAAGCATCCCAAACCCAGTCGTGATCTTTTTTTAACAGATCCGTCAGCGGGGCAGCTATTATTGCGTAATTTTGAATAAACCGTCTGAAAAAACCTGACAGGCCTAAAAATTGACGTAACTCATGTTGGTTTTTCGGCGTTGGAAATTTCGACACAGCCTCTGTTTTCCTCAAACCAGGCTTAATACCTCTAGCGCTAACTTCAAACCCAAGAAATTCTATTTCATTTAAGAAAAAATAACATTTACTCATTTTAAGCGTTAGTCCACCCCTTTTTAACAATTCAAATACTTCTTTTAATCTGATTAACCCTTCCTGAAAGTCCTTAGATGGGATTAATACGTCGTCCATATAAACCAACGCATATTTAATTTTAGCGTCCGCGAGAATTTTGTTTATTGTTCTTTGGAAAACAGATGGTGCATTCACTAGTCCGAAAGGCATGCGATTATATTCGAATTGGCCGTCCGGCGTTACGAATGCCGTTTTATGCCGTGAGTTTTCTTCTATTTGTATCTGGTAGTAACCCGACGCTAAATCAAGCGAAGTGAACATATTATTACCCGCTAGCAAGTCCAACTGGTCTTCAATACGAGGCAAAGGATAATGTTCTTTTTTTGTTTTTCTATTTAAAGCGCGATAATCCACACATAATCGTTTTTCACCAGTCTTCTTTTTAACAAGAACAATTGGACTTGCGTATGGTGAAGACGATTCCCGGACTATATTGTTATCTAGCATTTCTTTTACCATGTCCCTAACTAGTGATCTTTCGGAATACGACATTCTATATGGCCGATACACTATAGGCTCTGAGTCAGTTAATTCGATCTTCATTTCAGTACAATTTGTAAATCCTAAATCACTTAGACTATTCGAGAAACAGCTTTTATATTCCGCTAAGAGATTCTGAAGTGCGTGATGTTGTTCACTTCTTAGGTCCGGGCTACAATTTATTACAATATTATTATCAGATTCGATTGTACTAATAGTTACCTGACACGAGTTTAGAATTGGTGTTTGCAAATGTGTAGCTCTCGTAAGTAAAACATTTTTATTTATAGTTATGCTATCATTTGAGATATTATGAACTAATAAAGCGCAATTGTTATTCAAAATTTCATACTGTCCTGGCAGAAGGTAATGTTCTTGCCCCTTTTTCCCCCTAATAGACCCGTCAACATAAATAGAACCTTTCTCAAGCTTTTCGCACAAAACCGGTATGGCACGCAACTCATTTTTTGTTATTAGAATATCTTCACGAGATATTAAGTGTACTTTAGGATTTTCTGATACGCGTTTCAATATTACTTCAAAAGGTGTTTTAGTTATTACTATATCTGGTTTTTCGGTAAACGAATGTCCTATTAAAACTGGATGTCTAAGCACGTAATCCTCTACTACATACATATTAACATTTTCTATGATATTTTGTAACTCTACTTTTGCAACAATCATACCTAAAGGGCGCGTAAGATTTGCTCCTATACCCCTAAGCATGGGCAGTTCAATGTCAGTTATTAAATTTGAGTTTAAGGATTTCGCGTCGCTTTCCCTTATTAACGAACATTGACTTCCCAAATCTAAGTGACATTTAAATCGCGTTCCGTTCACTAATACGTCCATTATGTACTTATCATTAAGACTATCAGAGACACAAAGTTCCGAAACTAATTTCTCGTTTTTTTCAGTAGTGCCGGTATTAGAGGTCCCGCTAGTTTTATTTCTGTAGCAATTAGAAGCTTGATGGCCTATTCTATCGCAATTTGTACATTTAATAAGTGGTTTATCGCACTTAAAACTGGGGTGTCCGTGTTGATTGCAGTTAAAACATTTTATTGTTAAGTTACTACTTCCCGCCCTAGAATTAACCGATTTATTGTTTACGGCGTTAACATTTCTATCGACCCTATTCTTCCTATAGTTATCATAATTTTCCCGCATGCCACTTACTTTGACTGATCTAAAGTATTTTAAAATCTGTTCGGGTTCTACAAATTGTGCCGCTTGTGCACCCACTTTTACAGCGCGATCGTCTACGCCATGTAGCAAACAGTCAACTGCCTGTTTACCACTCAGCTTGCATCGATTAAGAAGATTAATTTTAGTATAGTAATAGCTCTCCAAAGACTCTCCGTACCTAACCCTTTTAGCTAACATTTCAGTGAGAAGTTCGGCATAATCCTCTCGAGACGGAAAAGATTCTAAAAGTTTTTGCTTCCACTCAGACCAACTATATAACAACGTTGGCAGAGCTTGATACCATGACTTAGCAACTCCACATAATTTTTGAAGAGAATAATGGATGGTTTCTTTCTCATCCCAACCATATATTTCTGAACATTCTTCTACTTTAGTTATCCAGGTTAATACAGTTTGTTCTTTTGCCATGGGATCAAACTCTGGTACAACGTTATTATTATAGGACATTTTAGGTTTTTCCGAACTTCTCACATCTTTAATTATTGTCAAAAATTTGTTGAGTATTTCATCTGTAGACCTTTTTTTTGAATTATTAGAATGCTTTGTTTTAGACGGAGCTATATCGGACTCGCTTGATGATAGTTCGGTAAAGTAATATCTACGCTTACCTCTACTTTGTCTACTCGATCGACTATTTCTACCATGCTTTGATCTCCCATTGTCATCAGAATCGTCAGATGATGACCGCTGCTCACGTCGTCGCCTCTTTCTCTCCCGGCTGCCTTTGTTGCGAGATGTAGCAGGTTCCGGAATTATACTGTCCATTTGGCGCACACCATCTTCACCTTGGCTGCGATATTCATGTAGATAGACTCCTTGACGAGCTTGGGATTCATCAGTGCTCGACCCTTGACCTTGGGCCCTATGACGATCTAGCCCTTGACCTCGGGTACGATCATGATCACTACATCCTTCACTTTGAATGTTAGCAGTAACTAGCCCTTGACCTCGGGCATCATTTTCGATGAGCCCTTGACCTCGGGCATCTCCTTCAGTAAACCTTTGACCTCGGGTTTCATTGCCGGTGGGCCCTTGACCTCGGGCATCATTTCCAGTAAACCCTTGACCTCGGGTATTTCCGTTTTCCATGTTTTGAAGCTTAAACAAATTTATAAAAAGCTTAATATCTATTTAAAATAAATATCCATTTAATTTATTTTAAGTAACTTCAATAATTTTATAAATTTTATAAATAAGTAACTTGAAAATAATTTAATAAATATTTATTATCATAATGACTACTGTAAGCAATCAATAAGATTTTAAAATATACTTCCTACGTAAAAGAGTGTAAAACTAAAATATAATAAATAATTATAATTACTTACAATGAAATATAAAAACATTTTTAATAAAATTAAATTGGTAAAAAAAAAAAAATATCATTGCTATGCAATAAGGAATAAAATAAAATAATTTTATTAAATTCTTTAAATATTAAATTCATTTCTCTTTAGAAATTCATTTTAAATTTTCTTAAATCCATCATAATATCTACTCATCTCTAATGCCATTTGGTGTGAAAATTAAATCTTAAAAAAAAATGCAGTAGGTACTTACACTTAATTTTACTCCTTTTCGTGTAGGCGTGTAGGAAATTTTGTGTATCCTGTTCTATCCAACTTCTGAACTATAAGCGTTGGTCAAGAAAACACTATAATATCTTCCGATAAAACTTTTATTCGATTGTCAGTACACTTTTATCCACTAGTAGTTCACACTTCAATGCTCTGTCGGCAATTGTGTCAAAATTGACAGGCATCGCCTTATAAAGCAGCCGCCATCTCTACTCTTACGTCGCACCGGAAGTATAGAGATGGCGGCACCGGAAATTTGATAAAAATAACTATATTACAAAATAAGAATCCAAATTAATTTATTAATATTACAATCAATTGTTGAATGATTTACTTAATCTGTTAAATTACTCTTATTCACACCAATAAATCATAATAACAATCAGTAACCGGAAGTTCAGTAATACAAAATGTAATATAAATCTTTGCGAAAATAATTATTAATTCATAATGTTATCCAGTATCATTAATTACAATTATTATAAAAATCAATTTATAATTTAATTAAACCTTAGCTGCCAGAGACATTTCCGCCAAATCTTTTACGAATCCGGAAATGTGTCTAACAGTAGTAGTTTAGCTTCTGAAATAACACATAGGCTACTTTTTATCCCAAAAAAGTAGTGTTTCCGTGGCATACTGTGTATTTACGCGGGCGAAGCCGCGGGCAAAAACAGCCAGTAATTGCATAATATTTTAATTCTCAAGTTTGAACTTTATACGGGTTCTTTTAGATCTTACGCAGAAAATATTTTTAACGTATTATCAAAATGTCAAACATCTACGTGTGACAAAACTTTCTCTTTTTTAAATCAGGGGGCAAACGAGCAAACGGAGCACCTGATTGAAAGCGTTTACAATCATGGACACTCGCAACAAGTGCGTTCTACTACATAGTAGAACACATCAAACGCACGTTAGTGTGTGTTAATAATTAATCTGTTGCTTTTAGTTAATTGTAAGTATGTATTTCAAAGCATTATATTTTATAAAAATTCAGCTTCGTGCCCACTGTACCTGAAACCAACCACCACGCAAACCAACGTAAGTTACTGGATTCTATGAATTAAGTTCCAATACCAAGTCGGGCTCCTGGACTATGATGAACTTGTGGTAACTAAACACAGCTACACAAACATCTCCCTACAACTCGGGCTGCGAAAACATTACTGTCAAAACACTGAATACCAATCGTAGCCAAATTCTACTAGTGTGTGAGGGAATTAGGTTATCATCATCACGATCACGTGGCATCACCATATCCATATTCTTCAACTCATCATCATTATACACATCATCATTGGTGCAGTGGATGCCCATGAGCGACGTCCCTTTCCGTCTGCTTTTTTGCCCCCTATGTAATTAAAATGGCGTCCTGCACTAAAGTCGATTTCAAGATACAAAACAATAAAGTTTAAGTAAGCAAAAATTAAGCAAAAAAAAACTGTTTCGTCAATTCGCCATAAACTTGACAAATCACTTAAATTGTTCGTTGAAGCAGTCGAGGTGTCATCGACATTTTATCAGCATATCGAATATTATAATATAAAATTACTCGTAATTGACAAAGTTTTGAAATCAAAATGGGCCGTAAACGTTCGAAGTATTTTTAGATTTGTTCAAATCCTGCGGCTCATCTTATGATAAGCTTTTTAAAATCAGTCAGTCAGTCAGGAATTTTATAGAATATTGTCCTTTATACTTCGTTAATACGATAAAGATTTTATAAATAATGTATGAGAATTACGAAATAAACGAACAAGATTACATATTCAACGAAATATGCTTTAAGAATATCTGTACAGTATAACTACGTTGCTTATGTATTTCGGGAACGGCTGTTATTTCCATAGAAAAACGATGATTTCCGAGGGCTATTAGTTTAGTTGTACCTACTGTATACTTTTAGTGCTAGCCCATTATATTCTAGGCGGCATAAAAATTTTGTTGCTTTCTAAATGTATGATAGTTTTATAGTGCTATAAGATTTTTAGTATCCGGAATGGGTAACCTTGAATTCGTCTATATCTGTACCACTTTGATGCGTTATTTGTTCAAGACATCTGTTCCCTATCAAGTGGCCGTCGTAAACTTTTTGAGGGCGGACTCAAATTCTTTGTGATGTAAATCGAATGAAACTTAGAGTATTGTTTTTATTATTTCATGTTTCATCATTACCTAAACAAAAATGTAACTATCGTACTATCTTATCAGTCTAATTCGAAACAATATGGCGCCGAATCGATCCTATTCTCATTTGAATCGCACTATAGATATAGTTTTTTTCATCCATGCATCAAAAAGGTAATCAATGTTATTGTACCTACTCGTAAACACGTCATGATGCAAAATGGCCACTTTACAATCAGCTTTGTGGCTTTATGTTCAGAAGATTTTATGGTCCCAGATCGTAATATAAACAAAACGTAAGCTTGCGCGTGCGCACGCGTGTGTCGTCGTCTTGTGTCGCGCGCCATTCTGTGATTGCGCGCCATAAATCGTGTGCGCTTAACTGCTAAGTGCGAGTCCGGGTGGAGTCCGGCCAGGCAGGCGAGGCGGCCACACGTTTGCGACTGTGGGCGGAAGCGTTATTTATACGCCAGCTAAATGCCTGCGGCTTCTTTATAAATAGAATATTGTGTTTCAATGCAAAACCTACTATTAATTGTACATTTTACTTTACGAGAAAAAACAGATGTGATGAATGTGAAAAGTCAGTACTTTTACCCTTAAATTTTGCAGTTACTATATCTGAACTGAACTCTAAACTGAACATTTACAAAATGTTTTACACCAACATAATTGTAAATTATTGGAATTTGAATTTAAATTGTAGCGTAAGCAAAATATATGTAATATCAAAATGAGGTGTACAATATGTTGTACTTAGTTTTCGCTCTGTCTTTAGAATATAATGACCTAGTTGCAAAAAATAATCAGCGTATATTATTTGCTATTTTTTACACTGGAATGTGCCTCTAAAATATGAAAACACTTAAGTAGCTTATAATATTACATCGTTGCTATGAATTTCATAATAATTACAATCCTTCTGAGAATTTTTAATAACGAACTCAGAACTCGAGTTATATAGAAAATAAACGACGCGAACGGACGTGAGTCAGTTAATAACCAAAGGATTAATTATAAATAAGCGAACTTGTGTTTTCGAAATACAAAACGGATGAAACCGAAAGTTCGCTCAGGTCAGGCGATTTAATTAAATTATAAATAAAAAACCGACCAAGTTGGACTCGCACACGACGGGTTTCGTAAAAAACAATGAAAAAATCATCCATAAAAATCTATTTATTTCGGGTTTTAGCATTTGTTGTGATAGCGACAGCAGAAATACATGATCAGTGAAAATTTCAACTGTCTAGCTATCACGTTTAAGGAGATAGAGCCTGGTGACAGACAGATGGAGGGACAGACGAACAGACGGACAGACTATACTGCGACTACCTGTTACACATTTTCGTCCCATTTCACGAAATCACTCACAATCACAATTTCCAAGAAAGCGATAGGAAAGATGTTACACATCAAAAATTAAATTACTTGAGTTACGTTGACAAGAAATTAAAGCTGAGAATATGACTTTCATATCCCCTCTGCCATTAAAATAATATAATTTGTCTAATATATAAAAAAATATTGCAGTTTATTTGTCTCGCCAAAATTAGGGAACGACTATAACGATTTGGCTAATTTTGATTTCGAAATAGTTGTGGCAGTAAGAATTGTAAATATTGCGAGTATATATTAACTTAAAACGTTAATTAAGTTTTGCCATACTAACTGTTGACTGTGTTTAATTTGTCACTTGACTATCAAATATTTATAGGTGCGCTCAGATTACCTGATAAGTGTGTAGTTGAAGTTATTTATTTATTAAGTTAAAGACAGAACAACGTGTGTCAGGATTCGGGACAGCTAGTTGTAAAATAATTACCTAAATTATTATAATACTATGACTTTTTCATTTATATTTATAAACAATGTTTTTTGACAAAAAAACTACTGCATTCACTATATCTAAAAGTTTATCGTCGGAGTTAGATACTGAAATTTTATTACACTCGGATGATCGGTTTGTCAGTGCGTAGGATGCTAGAGAAAGAACAGAAATAGTGCAAATAAAAATAGACATCCGAAAGGCAATAAACCGTCATAATTCAAACTACAAATAGGAATACTTATCTTCATTGTGGGAGAGAAAATGATCGCTCCAGTCACGGGCTGACAGCTGAAGGAGTGCAAATGTGTGCTAATATTTCCACGCTGAGCTATGATCGCAGTAAGATTGGAAGCTGCTATTCCAGAATGGATGTATTCTACGAATATACAAATAAGATTCTTACTTTTGTAGAATGCAAATTTTTAATTTTGGATAAAAACATTTTTATTTAGTTTCACATCATACACACGTATTATTTTGTAAATAATTCAATTAAAATCGTAATACAGGACTTTAACGACGACTCATTACACTACAAAACATCTAAGAAAACGGCTAAGTGCGAGTCGGACTATCGCACGAAGGGTTTCGTAAAAAACGCTAAAAATCACGTTTGTTGTATGGGAGCCCCCTTAAATATTTATTTCATTCTGTTTTTTAGTATTTTCTATAATAGCGGCAACAGAAACGGTTCAGGGTCTCTAGTCAAAATGCATTCGATAATTTCGATGGCGAACTTCGAAATCAAAAATGTATGGGATTTGACGTAAGTCATCGTTATGTGACAGGTCGCTTGCGATGCGTTATGTCAAATCCCATACATTTTGGTTTCGAACTTCGTCGTCATAATTATCGAATGCATCTTGACTAGAGGCCCAGGAGATACATCTGGTGATAGACGGACAGACAGACGTCCGTCTGTCTGTCCGTCTATCACCAGATGTATCTCGACAGCGAAGTCCTAGTAACAGGGTCCCGTTTTACCCTACGGATACGAAACCCTAAGCATCGAGAAGATAATAGTTTTGGCTTCAAATGTACGCAGACTGACACAATAATTCTGTCCCTAAGAATGATGTCTGTGAGTAAGCTATTCTGTACTTCGTCGCCACATAAAGCTGTCAGAGCTACCTTGGCATATTGCAACGAACTCGGATGATAAGTGCATAACCCGCGCCGTGTTTTGTTGGTAAAACACATTTCCAGCGGAAGCCCGAGAGGTGGTTGCTTTGTGTGTTTTATTGAGATTGCTTTCCTCGAACTTTTAATATTTATGATACATCATACAATATAAGTTTTTCTGTACTTGACATTGTTGAGTCAGGGACAGGTCATACCGGAATGCATTTTGTACTGTAGCGACTAGCGATTCAAAATTTAAGGTGGTTCGTTTCCCATACAAAAAAACAATGGACATTAATTAGGTAATTTCATACTATTACTACATAAATTTATATGCACATCTATTTATTTTGCAATACAATTGTCGCAAAATATAGGTATTTAAAATACTTTCTTTTAAAATACTTTAATATTATTATATATTTGAATTTTCGACAAAAAGTGACATTTGTAACTTATGTCACTTTTTGTCGAAAATTCAATAAAAATGTGACTTCTGTGTGAAATAAAGTATTTTAAATATAATATGTTGCGACAATTGTATTGCAAAATAAATAGATGTGCATATAAATTTATGTAATAATAGTATGAAATGACCTAATTAATGTCCATTGTTTTTTTGTATGGGAAACGAACCACCTTTCCTCTGTTTACTGTTAACCATTACAAAATATATAATACTTACTTTAACTACTTACTATAACTGTTTTACTATTACAATAAGATACACGTTTAATTGCAAGATCTCTGCATAGTGTGTACTGAATAAAGTCTAGTTTGAATCACTATTTTGAAAATGCAACACCGCGTCGCGTGTCGTCTCATTTCAGTGGGAACTGAATACTGATCCTTATTTGTTCAAATGCATTATAAAATAAGCGAAAATCCCCTATTCATGATTAATAATATCTACTTATTCAACAAAAACTGTTATTTAAAGGAACAAAAATTGTGACGAAAACAAAATGAGAAGACGTGAAAGTAACGTAACAAACACAATTACTCTGCAAAAAACCCAGTCTCTAAATCTTATCACTTTTACATTTCTTTTCCAGAACCTAATTCCAGAAATTAAAAAAGTTAAAATAGTGAGCCACCGCTCGCGCCGGAGAGAATAAATGGAAAAAAATATACTATACAAACATTTTCAGGGGCGTTCAATTTGCATTTTAATGGAGATCCACGCGTTCGTAACAAGTTTAACTAATAGCCGTGAAATGAGAGGCGGAATGATGGCTGCAGTCTCAGGACGAAATGCTGCCTCATCTTGTCACTGAGGATCCAAATCACAACATTGGCAATCATAATAGAAGTACTGGGCCTTTAGTTAAGATGCATTGGATAATTTGGACGCGAAGTTCGAAAAAGGTTCCGATTAATTTAGGACGGCGCCCAGTATGAGTACTGACCTGACGACGGACGAAAAATTTACGCTTTTTTTTTTCATTTTTCTTTATAAATGTGGGACCTCACTAGGGTTAGCCTAGGGTTAGGGGAAGCCGCTTAGTGCGGTATGAACCTTTAGTGGCAAAAGAACCGTCATACGAGTAAAGTTAAAACTTAAAAATTATATGAATTATTATGGGCGAATTACGACCACAGGTGACCTCTAGTTAGGCATTATGAATCTAGGAAAGAGTAATCTTCATTAACGTAGGATTACAACTCATCTTGAAAGACTAGTATATTAGGCCGAAAAGCTATTGAGTAGACGACTATTGAGACCTAAGACAAACTTTCTAGAAATAACATTAACTTAGATTCTTACCTAGCAAAAGCAAAAAGATAATCCTAATGGAAATACATTTTTAATATTACATTTCGTATTTAATCTCAGGGCTTTTCCTCCAATCTGTCACGTTTCTAAATATGTGGGTCACTGTACAATGCAGAGCTGATTACACAGTACATAAAACGCTGGCAAAAATTAGATATGAAGTATTTTCCGTGTTTCTAGAGCGAGGTGTGCTTTAGCAGGAAATAGAAAAGCCAACGCCGGATGTGACCTTTACCAGAGGGAATTGAATGTCGGAGAAAATATATTTAACCTAAACGTTTGCTTCTTCAATTTTGTATAAACTCGTATTTATGTGAATGATCTCTGCCACGTCTATCTATACAAATTGATAAAGCAGGTAAAGTTTGTTTACAAGGCCAATTAATTGTTATCCGGGGCTATCCTGACAAATTCTTGCATATAATTTAATTTAAAAACGAGGATAAACAAAAAAAAATAATGTTCTGTACATGGGATAATCGTTTTAGCAATAATAAAACAGTATCTGCACAAAGCAAAGCTAACCTTTTATTGTTCCAACATAGATTGTTCTAGCCAATGACATCCGGTCGACATAGACTACCACATCACTCAGTAGTATAGTAACATTAAATTTGGTAATTTACCAGTTCCCAAAAAAATATATTACTTTAAATTATTTACTGTGCAAGGAATTAATACAATGGCATTTTAAATTGGGGAAATAAATATTCAGGGTCGTATTTCAAATGTGTAGTGCACATCAAAACCTGATGATGATTATAATATTATATCAAGACTGTAATCCAATGTAAACAAATCGCAACCCTTGATCAATAGTCAGAATAAAACCTTCAACCATACCATTTAGTTAACAAATGCAGTGCCTTATCTTGCTTTATACATTTGAATGTTCTATTGACCATGTATATTGCTTCTCACTGCATTACATGAGTAACTTAATCCTGTGACTTGTTTTCCGTATGATCTTATACTTTAACACTAGGGCAGTAAGGTTCATGTTTCAACAAATCTAGCCGAATGACGCCTACATTCGCAAGAATCTGAGATATATTTTTAGCGTTGCATAAATTTCTGTTTTTGAATACGGCGTCTTGGTTATTTTCAAACGTATTTCTTAAGCGGTTGGTTTATTCTTATTAAGGACGGCGTTTATCTTGTTATTTATGTCATCTTTAATATTATCTATCGCGTTCGCCGGTGTTTGCAGAGGTAAGTTATAGGACGGGAAGTTCAAAAGTAATCTAATAACGTGCTGTAAAATATTGTTAATGGTGTGCATCTCAATTTTCATTGTGTCACTACCGTAGATGAACAAAATGCTCGTTTAGATTTTAGAATTTGAGTTACAGAAAGTACACAAACGCATTTACGTGAGACTGAGAGTCACAGTCCACTCAAATTAGTTCCCAACATGAGTCGAGCTCGAGACGGTAATCGAATTGCTGCAACAGTGGCGGGTTAATTGGCGCCTGCGAGAGGATTAAGAAAAGTTGCACTGATCTGCGGACAATTACGGGAACACTGGAATACGATACCAGATATACGTGATTTATCTCACGCTCAAGTTGGCTAAAGGTCTGGATTAGTTGCTAGTTGCTACTCGACCTTGTCTTAAACGTTTAAGATAAAATCACTATAATATAATTGTCGTTACAATTTATATATCGTAAGATTGCTATTGATACAAAATAATTACCGCATAGATAAGATCAGAGGTTATATACCTAGAAATAATATCAAATCCCGAAAATATGGGAAAACAATCAGTGAAAAGTATTTTGTGGTAAATAATGTTAAATGCTTCTACAAGATATAAATCTACGTGATCATTTTAATAATATTTTCAATAAAACAATAATTAAAATAACGAAGATAAAATAATTGCAAGCAACACTCAATGCAACGAAACATCCGAAAAATATAAATGCCTCACTTTCTGATTAAAGTAATTCCGAATCGTTAAGGATGAAGACGATTGCAGTGTAATCGAGTAAACACGAGAAATCAATAGGGTGAGTAATCGTCTAGACACCCACACAGACATGTAGAAGATCATTAATTCGTATGATTGTAATTAATCTCACCCCTTCTGCCATGCGCTGACCACAGGAAACGGCTCTAGTTGCAAGTCATCCACACTGCCATCAGCAATTACATTCTACGATTTGTCGTTACGACATTTGAGAAGAATGAGAGTTCATAAAGCTAGCCGATTTTTAATTGGTACAATACAAACCTTGATAACCATTAAATTATCTGCAGGAGAAAAATTATTATTATTATTATGTTAGTACATTATTTCGATGGTACTCCCAATTTTTTATATCGCTTGATAAATACTGACCTTTTTATTGTTTCAGGTACGCACCAAAGTCTAATCAGTAATCATCCAATTAATATCGAGAACGCACTTCATAATATTAAACAATATAAACTGGTAAGTTTATAATGTACTATCTTATACAGCTTACATAATATGAAAATTATTCCTCTGTAATTGATAAATATTCTAAAAGAAAAAAAATATGCTGACTTATTGCAAAAATAATATAGCCACGACATATCGTTAACTTAACAAAGACTATTACACCGCGGAATCGAGTCAACAATGGGGTAGAATCTGTACAAGGAACAAAAGTAATGGATCATATAGCAGTGCAGTCAAACGATTAATACTAATGCCGTACTGACTAGACTGCATGGAAGGGTTGAAAGGATTCCCCTACCTGTATCTGTTAATGTTCTTAGTGGAATTAATATCAATTTTACTATAGGTTCTAAACGGATTTATTGATACATATGTACATTTATCTTATTTTATAATAGTGGTTTAATCTGCGTCTTTAAAATTAAGGTAAGCTTAAAAATTTTTAATCGTAATTAATTTAATTACGATTAAAATGTAAACTAATATTTAAACATGTAAACGTGCATAAAATGTTGCCCTAATAGCCTCAAGAACAGGCCAATATTGTGGTGGGGCTGGTTGAATCTCACAAAATAATACCGTGTTTGAAGTAAATATATAGTAAATAATATAAAATTTACTATTTGATCAATATCCGAAATGTTTTGTCTTAAATATAAATAGAAATTAGTGCTATTAATAGTCGGAACGCATGAACGGATGTGATCCAGCACCGAGTAACACGATCGGCCTACCGCGGTGGTCCAAATCGTGGATGGCGTTCGATACTAATTCTCGTACAAGTAACAGTTACTTCAAACTCAATAATGCTCAAAAATTGGTTCATAAAAAGTAACAAAAAAGTTGACTGCATAATATGTATATAAAACTGCACAAAATTTGTATGATAGCGTGTATACAATAAAAATCTCTACAAAATTAGTCCAGCCGTTTCAGAGATTTCAGAGCCGAAACAAACAGATAGATAGACTGACAGACAAATATTTTTAAAAGAAACTTTGTGATTTAAGCACCGTATAAACTTTCATATGCATTAAGTGAAAAGCCTTTAAAAATACAAACACGTAATTTTTTTATTTGCATATATAAGTAAGGTTAGCAGTGGCGAAGCGTGTATAGAAGCCGATTCCCATCGGCTTCCCTTTTGTGTTGGATACATTTCAGTAACTATGACAAATTAATTCGAAAACTAATTCACTACAGCAATGACTTATTGTACAAGCTATAGCGTGATGTAGGGCCACGCGAGCGCCATCTATGCAACGGACATCACAATATCACATAACCCGATGAATATCGGCTTTTCGCATTGTATAAAAGACCTTATTTCGTTCGAAATAAAGTTGAAATTTAAATTATGCCGTCCTATTGGACGGCCAGTTCGAATTTTGAAAATCGTAATACCTTGTCTGAGCACTTAAGTAATGAAATATATGTTTCATTCTATAATAGTCATTATTTCGTTTGTTTTAAGGTTAAATTCAAACTCAGGCCTAATGGCTCTTAATACGTTTCGGAAATGAATGACAAAATATTCTTATAATAATTTTATTGGTCAAAATGGTCATACAGTAAGCCGCTCTGAGACCGGTTATGGTCTCTCATTGGTTGAAAATCCCAAACATTAGAAAATTTCTTCTGGAATTTTTTGCATATGTCGTATGCAAAAAATGGCATGGTCGACTGCAATACTGCATATTGTTTATTATGCGTAATTGTAATATTTTGTAGTGTAGACTATAGTGTAAAATTGTATACTTATTTATATATCGTGAAGTTGTGTAGTGTACCTATTTGGATTGTAAATTGCATTATTGTGGTGAGTAGATTGGTGTGTGAGTAGAATTCATTAACTGGCTTTTCCAAAGCCGCCTTTTATCATACTCGAAAGACGCTGTTTTATAATATTAGTGCTTACTTGTCTAGTGAAGGTGAGCTGCGGTTGGTACATCTCGAAGAACGAAACTCTAACTCTGTACCGAAATAGATAGAATCCCACAAAGCAGCCTCTAGGTATGTAGGTACTATGTTTCTGCTTAATATGCATAAATACCATAGTGGCTTCCCTCTGCGGAAAAACCACCCTTCGCCACTGAAGGTTAGTGATTCAGAAACTTGAAAAAAACCTAATAAAACTGTCTTCAACAGACGGCTTAGTAGCGCGAATACAAGAAGCTTAAAAATATCCTCTTAATATAATTAAAAAATTCGAGAAAGACGAAGTGAAGTGATTAGTTTCTGAGACACAAGACGAGGTTGACCACGGAAGATTGGCTATTATTAACCCAGGATTACGTTAATTATTGGTATGGCCAATAACTGGTCTATGAAAGGTCCAGTAATAAAGACGTAGGCGTCAAAGCGCAGCGTGCGGTCCTTATTCCGGTCAACCGAGAAATTGACCTTTGACCCAAACGAAAAGCGCTCTAACTCCATTGCTGCTAGAGCACAAAATTGAAAATCAATCCTTTCTCTCCGTGCACAATTTCTCTTTGAAGAAAGGAAGGAATTTGAACGCAATTCCATGGAAAATAAAGAAGATAATCGTCTGTCTGTATTTAATTTAAACTATTAAAATAATGAGGACTCATAAGGGTATCCTAGTAATTTCTCATGTGCTTTTCTTTATTTATTGCAGCGTACTCGGCTACTGTTCTATCCAAGCCGTCGCTACAATGTTTGCTATTTTCGTGTCAAAAATACTATCAGCTAGCATTAAATGCAATACGATTTGAGCTCTATTTTAAGAAGATTTGCTTTGTATTGAATGAACCTCACGCCTAAGCGGTTGCACTGGGAAATGATCAAGCTTTGATAGGATAATTTCCTTCTTTTCTTATCTTATTTTAGATTATACAATGTGTCCCGACAACTGTGTCGGAGCCTTAAGTGTTAAAAAATATGGAATTTTTTTATCGACGAATTGCCCCTCCAATTTTTTTTCTCTCACGTTTGTAAAATTGCAGCCATTTTGTTTTTTTGGTAACCAAGACCCGGGCTCTCGTACTAATTCAACCACAGATTTGCTCATGTAAATGTCCTAGGAATATAAAAAGGTCTCATTTGATAGCTATATTATATGTGGACAATAATTTTCAACCATTGTTTTAATTTTCTTTGAACAAAAAACAAAAATATATATATGTATTTATTAATTATTAGCTTTTTGTGAAAAATCTAGACATTAACCTGCTTATTTTTTATTCTAAAATATTAGAAGAGAATGCTCTCAGTGCAATAGTTTAGTACTTATAACTTTATAATAAACAAAATGGCTGTCATTTTACAAACGTGAGAGAAAAAATTTAGGGGCAATCTATCGATAAAAAATGCCATATTTTTACCACTCAAGGCTCTGACAGAGTTGTCGGGACACACTATATAATAATTATATGCTTAAGACCCCGTCTTTTATTTTTATTTTACGTTTCTCAATGATTTTAAGGGGGTTTGTTACGTTTAATGACTAAAAGATTACATGAACGACCAGATAAAGTACGTTAGTGTCAAGAGTGTCGAAATCTGTGAATACTATTTAGAAACAATAAATCTTAAAGTTTAAAACAGAATGGGGGGTGGCGTAATTTAATTTTTTCGCCCTTCTTACCCTCTCGGTCTCGGGAGGGGTCGCAGATCTATTTTGTTTAATATATCTGTCACAAAAATTATGTGCCCTGTTGACGACCAACGATCAATCATGTTTATGATTAAAATAATGCCCACCAGTTCATAATACAGAGGCGGATGTACATGGGGGCTAACGCCAAAATTATTATTATAGGTATGGTAATGATTGTTGCTACACAGTACACACTACGCCTACCTAAGTGATGTGTATTGTTGAAGGTTTGTTTGTTTCACAAGAAATAGAAATCACCTACTTAAAAATGACCCAAGCACTGTATCCTCGTCTTAGTGAACATAATATTATGTTTTGTTCCTTTGTATCTGTAACTAATAAAATTGAATATATTTTCCATTGCAAGAAATATGCAAAGTAAACCAAGTCCCAATTAAATGAGGCGCGCGGAGGCCCGTAGATCTTTTTTATTTCTAACAAATTGAGCTTTACCGACTACACCACAATGTATAAACTAATAACATAAGCACCGAACCGCACGGCTATTACACGGCCTAATAAATGAAAGTTATGATACTTGTTGTCATATAAACGCGCCCCCATCTGTAGGTCTCTCTCCGCCACTGGCTAACCTACTGCATTTAATGATGATGAATCACACGCTACCAGCATATAATTATTAACGACTAGACCAAACTAGAAACCACACTTTGCAATGCACCCATGCCAAAGAAGATATATTACTAACGTACCCATACTGTATTCGAATATTTTTTTCAAATAATATAATAATAATACATAAATACGTTTTCACACCACGTCAATCTGATCCCGTTCTAAGTTCTCGAAGAACGAGTGTGACAGCCATACCAGACAACGGAAATGTATTTGATACTTTTATACTATATATACTATACTCAATACTTAACCATATTTCAGTAGCGACAAGTGCATATAGCACGATTCACACCGGTTCACGTTTAACTAAGATACAATTACAATAACAGTACAGTTTGAAACTTAGTAACTTACAACCTAGGTACTAAATTTTCTAAGTATGTATTCAAATAAGTTTTGCAACTGATCTAACACCTACAGGATAGGGCTTCCCTTAGATGGAGAACCAGCTTTCGCTACTGTTATATTAAAGATTTTTTAAATGTAGGTACACATATTATTATTTAATACACATCCATGACTACAGGAACACAGCAAACTTTTTGTTCCTTGAACGGGATTCAAACCCGCGACCTCCGGCTTGAGCGCGAACACTAATCCACTAAGCCACAGAGGTCTTCTCTTTGTAAAATTAATGCCGCTTATTTATAATAATACTCGCAAAATATGTAGGTAGCTTATATTTTCTTAATAATATTATACAAAGATGGCAACAAAATTAGTAATTTGGTTTCTAGCGCTTGGATAAAATTTAATTTTCTTTCAAGAAAATAATATGCCTTAATTAAAACAATTTTGATATAATGCAAGTAAGTAGCTAATATCTTTCTGTTTCGTGGATGTTAAAACGTGTATTCAAATAGAAAAAAAACTTTTAATGTGACAATAATTCAAAAACAAAATCATTATCTTTCATAAACTTTCACTCACAAATCACAAGTGTTCGTAAAATGGTAAAGCGCTTCGTAACTGATGTAGGAATCGTCAAGTCACCACTCATAGATCACCACCTGGTGACCTGACTCATGTCACCTGAAGTGCCCAAGTGTCATCGAATCAGGTGATAAGTACGCCACTGATATGTAGCTCAAGAGAGTAGCGGTCAGAATGTAAACATCGGAGCGCGTGTCAATATGTAATGGATATCTAACGACTGTAAATATTTACACTCTTGACTTAGTTTATATTTACAAGTGTTTGGACAAATAGATGCTTGTATGCAGTGATTATGAGACAATAACGAAGCAATTAATTGACAAAAATACATTGATGTACTATTATCCGTCAGTTCCTAGCGACGAGTTTCAATGAAGCAGCTATTTTAAATAGATTCTATCGTCGCACTAGCTTTTAGGGATCCGTAGTAACTACATAGTCCAAGTGGCTGGCAAACAGTGAACCAGAGTGGCATGCCAAAGTAGAGAGTGGAAGCAGTTGGGGAGGCCTTTGCCAAGAGGCACACAGTTACCGCGCTACCGTTGTATTCTTAAAAAAAAAAGTTCTTGAAAATTTTAAATTAAGCGGAAATAAGAAATTAAAAATGTTAATGTTTTAACTTTGTGTAAATACTTTGTACTGAATAAAGGCTGTAAATAAATAAAGTAACTACAACGAGCCCTTATAGTTTCGCTCTGTTAGTCTGTCCGTCCGTCTGTCCTCTCTAATATAAGAAGCCAGAGATTATTATAGTAATAGATGTAATTTGCATGAAATAGACTTTATTTTTTGTATCATAAAATAATTATAATTTTGTATTTAAATCTTTTTCGAGTAATCGACCACTCAACTGGTTTAGAGGTTGGTCCACCCTGCCATTTCTAAACTATAAGAGGTAGAAACGTTTATTTTCATTCCCATACTGATAGGCCATGCTTAATACTTTTTGGGAAAAAAATTCAGCGAAATCGGACAAATAGTCCTTGAAGTAATTTGAAGAAAAAAACGATTGCGCGTTGCTATCAACCCTTCTTAGACATGTTCACGGAACCCTTCTTAGATATGTTCTGACATGCTCTTGGTTAGATATTTTGTGCTATATACAAACTTCTAATTTATAAATGGAAAGAGTCACTTATAAAGTAACAATGTTGTATATCTCCTACAGCAGACTTCTTTGACTCAAATAAGATGATGGCTTATTACAATACTAGGTAAGGGTCAACTTACGACTGCATTTTTAAGATGGCGATTCAAAGTAGAACTCTATCCTCTACACAAGAAACACATTTCATTGCAAGAGCGGCGCTACGGCCCGGTGTATCGCGAAATTTGAACTCTTTCAATGAAAGGTATATCTTCCTGTATATTAAATAAAGATCAATTTTGAATCGCCATCTTAAAAATGCGCCGCCGCGTCAAGTCGCGTCACGTCGCGTGTGAACTGACGATAAGGAAAGCTTAAAGCTTAACGGTTTTGTTTCTACGTCCTTAATTAAATAGGTAAGTGCCTAACGTATTAAACTAAGCACGTAGAAGAATAAATACAATGCTTTATGCCTAATCGCAAGCGACGTTTTCAAATAATAGTATCCCTGAACCTAAATCTCAATTTCTCGTACTTTTATTTTACTTTGACTGTATTTTATGTGAAGCGACATGTTATCATGAACTGATTTTATGAAATTACAACCAATCAACGCGCGTTTCACGTTGGTTTAACGTTTACGAGAATACCGTTTGACAGTTTTATCGCATCGGGACTTGATTGTAATTGTATTAATGCAGGTTTTATTTAGCAGTATTCTCTGGTGTGGTATCTGTGATTTGTAACAGTTATATGGAACATGACGGTATGTCTGCGTCGGTTACTATCGCTTATATCAATTACTTATGGTCACTTCATCGCAAGCGCTACCATAGGAATTAATAAAAAAAACTAACGTTAATTTAAAACGTAGTATGTAATAGGATCCAACCGCAACACAAACATTCTCACGCATCTATTGAGCCATTGTAAGTCATACGTCTGACGAAATCACCGACTCCGAAAATGGGTGCGCTCAACCATGCCTGAAGTGTATGTTACTTAGTTACGGGCCGTCTCAAATGTGAATTGATTTGAGTGATCAGAGAGAGAATGTTTAAATTAGAAAATATAAAGTAAATAACACTCTACCTATTATCATATTAATAAATTAATACGTTAAGAAAAAACGTAGTAACGCGAACGGAGTAGTACGAAATTGGTCACAGTTAAATATTATGTTGAGTAAGGTGTACAGAAAGAAATATTTTTAAATAAGGCTAAATGCATAAAATTAAATAAACACACTACCTAGTGTGTGTAACTTTATTTTTATGTTATATAAATTTTATGTATAATTATGTCATTAATACACATGCATGGTAATACGTTTGTTTATTACAAGTTTGTTATCAGTAGGTTTTGGATTGACACAATTGTCAATATTACTATATTTCACATTTCATAGACCACATTTACATATGATTTTAATTGTGTATCTAAGAGGTAAAAGAACCGTATTTTTTTTTATTCATAATATCAATTCCAGGGATATTATTGAAATTATATAATAAGACAATTAATAGATTCCGATTTCGGACCAATTTCCGAGTAGAAGACCTACAATATTATGCTATATCGTTGAATATCTTCAGCAATATTCGCAATTAACAGATATAGTTACTCTATTACCCCAGTACTAGTTATATCATATTATAGAATGTAGAACAGGTATATATATATATAACATAATATCTAGATGTATACTGATCTCTAAATTGAATCAAATGGCTTAATGCAAGTGGTTCTTGCCTATTGCCGGTATCATATGAAACTTGAGAGACAGAGGAATATGTCCAAAGTCCAAACTGAGATGAGCTATTTGTTTTGACTGCGAACTTCGCCCCTATCTGCCGTCTTTTAAAACTCGTAAGTAATGTAGCTACGTTTTATTTGTCTGTCTGTGTAAACTTTGGATCCGCTTCCGAAGCAATTCGGTTTGCGACATCCAAAAAATTACAAACATTCACTTTTACATGTTTCATAAGAAAGATCTCAAAGACCTTTCTTGAATGTGATCTTCTTGGCTAGGCACATTTTTAAAGTTTTTTATATCACGGAAAAGCCTCGTATTCCTGTCTAATTAGTAGATAAGTAGTCTGTCTGGCTTGTAAATACTAAATAGCAGGCCAGTCAAGGTACCAGCCAGGCTGCTGGCCTATAATAGGTAATAATAATAATTTAGTTCAGTTGTTGTAGCATCCGAAAGTTCGTGGAAGGAAAGGAAGGAAAAGGTGAAACCATCAAATAATTGACCAATGAACAACATATTTTTAGAACGCACCAACCACAATTTTCCCGAAAATTCATGAACAATTGAAAACGAGCAACAACGATTTAAATAGAGTTTTATTACGAAACTCTCACTCGGAAAATTACTGATTTTACTCCGATTTTGCTCTCAAAAGAGTTGAATCGAGTGGAGTGGAGCTCAATTGATAACTATTGGTGTATTGTTTTAGCCATTCCGCTCGCGGACTTACTTCATTTCTCTATTTTATTGCGTCATAAATAAGTGTAGTGACAGTTTTTATTGCAGCCCCGGTTCCGCGCCGTGATTAACATCTGCGTGCGAACGGAATACGAATGTGCAATAATGTACTTTCGATTTTTGGACCTCATATCTTCCTGTTTCTGCGCCCTTACCTTGACTCCCTTTCTGTCCTACACGTATTATACGACTTGTGTGCTAATTAGGATTGACATAAAAGTTTATATGCTGGGTGATTTTGTATTCCGTTTCAGTACCTTGGCATACTAAGACCCACTTGCGCAGATCTAGGTTAAAGTTACCCTGGGTTAAAATAGCATGCTTTCTTTTTCATAAATATGAAGAATGAGAGAGATAATATGATATTTAACACCGGATTAACTCTAACCCAGATCTACGTAAGTGGACCTTAGTTTCCCTTTTTTATCTTGCTGTAAAATTGTTTTACAGTATCGCATTCGCTGAATTTAACATAATGCTAATTAAATAAATATCTTGATTTTTTTTTGTCGTAATTACTATGATGGTGTATAATTATTGAATGCATAGGCAAATTCATAAAAATTTTAACATGTTATGCCAGACAAGTATATTTTTACATGTGTTTGTGTTGTGTGAAAGTACCTAACCAAGATACACACGTCGGACGCCCTTAGAATAAATATTTGATAATACCGGCTTCAGCATTAAAGTGTTTGCAAGAATAAAATCCCAAATGGTCAACATACAAAATCATTACCAGACCTCACGTTCCACCCGAATGTATTATAGGCGCATTAGGAGTTACAGCCTCTAAGCCCGTTACACTTCTGAACGTCGATAAATCGCTTTACATTAGCTATAAAGTGGCGAGATTAGCCCGGCTGCGTTTATAGCTGTACGGCCGCCGCCGGATCTCTTGGCAATAACCTCCAGAAGTGAAGAGTCAATCGTACCTTGATAGCATCCAACATTTCCTTTGCGTTAGTTTACTTTTAAAAATCAGTTGAATGATTGTTACAGACAGAATTTGACATGGTAAAAAAACGTGGCATTCAAAAGAGGCTGCTCTTTGCTGTTTTTGTGACATATTTTTCTCAAATTTGAAACAAAAATATATTTTGAATACCACAAGCATTCAAAATTCGCCTCTGAAGAAGCAAAGAGAGGAACAATATGTCTGCGCGGTGCGTGCAGTGCTGCATCTGTGGCGCCACGTGGCGTCGTAGGGCTGCGCAGACGGGCGACATTCCATTTATTTTATATGTTTTTTACCCGACCACAGCAAAGCCAAAAAATTAGTAATAATTTTGACCTATATGTGTATGTAATGTGTACGTTAATTGTTCCACCGCGCTGGCGACGTAGTGCCCTTCTCATCCGTTTCTAATGAATGAGGTGTCAATTAGATCCGTAATTATAGCCCGGGTAACATAGGCTATATAATTTGCGTAGTCGGGTTATAGTTGTATCAGCAGTTGTAGTTATGTCAACAGACCCCCAGAGTCAATTCTGAAATTTATTTTTGACAAATACACCCTTATGTCGCACACGTTTTTGCAAACCCTTTTGTTTTTTATCCAACAAAGAGTGAATTTACCATATTACGTCTTCAGAATATCGCTTCGCTATGCTTCGACTTTGTGCTAGTATGGATTGGCCCTTAGTATCACTACAGGGTACAGACTCTACTTGGGAACTCTCAATATAATATCTTTCCCTTAATGTCATATTGTTCTCTCCTGAAACTAAAGAAAACTAAAGACACACTTCTCAATATGATGAGCATAAGACTGATGGACGCCCGCTGTAGTAAGAAGGGGTTTGTTACTATATTGTGTCTACAAAATATTTAACTCAAACTAATATTTTACAGACACAAAAGATTTGATTGTTTGTTTATTTGCTTGTAGGCTCCAAAAGTACTGGTCCGATTTTGACGAAATTTGGCACATATAGTACGGGGACAGGCAAGGATATAAGATATATTTTATTGCCGTCAAGTTTACGGTTCCCGCTGGATTTCCATAACTTAACGGTTTTATTTACCACCTTCTAAATTAAAATCTCCAACAATTACTAGATAAAAAAAAACAACAATGAAAGTCGCTCGTCTGCGACACCCGCGTTTTGCTTACAAAAACACTCGGCGTCGCAGTTCTGTTTAATTAAATAAAACTTGCCCGTGACGTCACACGACGTCTGCGTCTCCATGCGCGTGCATAATGTTTCCCGAACCTTCCAGCGAGGGAGACAGCTTTCAACGCGATAAAATATTTTGACAACAATTCTTGGCTTAAAGGTTGGCCTTAGGTATTGAATGTGTATTATGGTAGCCATACACCATACTGCCTATCATCCAATCGATCTATTTAATAATATTAAAGAGAGGATTTAGATGTTGAGAGCTCTTTATTTTGCGTTTATTCATTGCAGATTGGCTACGTTGCATGTAAGAGGAGGAATGGATGTTAAGATTAAAAGTGGACGAAGCGAAAGAAGTATGTAAGGATCGTAGCAAGTGGAAAGAAGTGGTCTCTGCCTACCCCTACGGGAAAGAGGCGGTCCTGCCTACCCCTACGGGAAAAAGGCGTGATTATATGTATGTATATATGTATTAACCTTTAGTATAACTTTAACCTTTAGTTAGGATAAGAAATAAAATAACTCCTTAAGTAATAACCGATTCCCCAACCAAGGGCATATTTCGTAGCTGTCAACGCAAGGTTTTATTTAAATTACTTGTAAAGTAATTGTCCAATTTCGCTCAAAATAATTTTCATAAAGAGATTTTATCATTCAGACCCACAAAGTTCTGTCTCTCATAGCTTAGAAATGCCTGAGGTGTGAACTACTGATATAAACCGTTTTGGAGGCAGATTACTTGAAAAAGGTTGACTTTGTAAAAAAGTAATGCATATTAAAAATAAATATTCGACGACACCCCAAACGATTAGATAGAATGAAGAAATATTTTTCATCCCCGCTTTAACATGTATGCAGGGACACCCCTAAAATATAAAAATATTATAATTTTATGACGCAAAAACTGAAATCTATACCATTTCTTCCATTTATATTTATAATTGCAGAAGCTAGAATGGAAGACTGATAAACAGACAAACGGACTGACGGAGCTAAACTATAAACCTGAGTATTACGAAACTCTAAAAAGGGTCGAAAAGGCCCATTGAAAAAGAATCTGTAATTATAGATACTATTATAAAATTCAAAGTATTTGTCAATCGCAAACTATGAGTAATAAACATTCGATTGAACAATCATCGAGGGTTATAATAGAAATTAGTCTCTCCGATACGATCTCGGCTCCCGGCGCTACGTCTAGTCTCTAATTGCGCTTATTTTCTCCACACACAACTAATCCATAGCCGGAATGGGTGTTAAATATATTGAATTATAAGGTCTGGGTCGCCGGGTCCCCATCAGCCGGGAGAGGTTAACCTTTGCCCCGTAATCTAGGCTTATCTGTAATTACATTAGTTCGCGAAACGAGCCCCCAGTAACGTCGCTATTGTTCAAAGTAAGTTTCCTGTCCCGTGCAAAATTATTTCACAAGATCGCTCCTTAAGATGTAAGCTTCAAAAATCTTTACCAACTTAGAGCGTATTTAAACTAATTGAAAAAGTTTTCTAATTATAGGCTTTACAGATACTTGGAGTAAATCGCCTCTGGGGTAAACAACACCTCGGGAACTTTGCGCCCCGTGTACGGAGTACGACCTTCCATTTATTTATAAGCGATTAGCAAACTCGATCCTAATTTTTAATACCTCTCGTGTTTATTTGTGCAGCTAAACGGTGTTTAAAAGCAAAGCTTTTATGGATTTATACTTCATACTACTAGTATAAATTTAAACGTTTGTGAGAATGGATGGTTGGATCGATGTACGGATAAATGGATGGACGTTTGTTAATCTTTCATGAAAAATATCCAACGTAGGGCCGCTCGGATTGTCGACTGCCATAGTGTTTCAAACAGGCTTGACTCCTTAGAGCTACGTAGAGATGTAGCATCGCTCTGCATCCTCTATCGGTTATATTACTGGGAGTGCTCCGAGGAATTGTTCGGACTTATTACCTCCTGCAACTTTTCGCCACCGTTCCAAGCGACAAAATATTTATCATCCTCATCACCTTGATGAGTGGCAGTCCTCCACCGTGCGCTTTACCCGAAGCTTTTTGCCGCGCACTGTAAAACTCTGGAATGAACTGTCGCCAGCAGTATTTCCGGACCACCACGACCTGCAAACCTTCAAGAAGGGAGCGTATTCCCTCCTAAAAGGCTGGCAACGCACTTGCAACTTCTCTGATGTTGCGGGTGTCCATGGGCGACGGTAATCGCTTTCCATCAGGTGATCCGTTTGCTCGTTTGCCCCCTAGTTTTATAAAAAAAAACTAGTTTACGGATTTTGACGAAATTCGTTACAGTAGTAGTTTAAGCTTTGGATTAATACATAGGCTACATTTCATCCCGAAAAAAAATCTGGGTTCTTGTGAGATAGGTACTGTATTTACGCGGGTGGAGCCTCGGGAAAAGCTAGTATTTAAATATAGTTAACTAATAGCTTGTGCCTGCGGCTCCACTTGCGGAGCTCTGCTAGCTTAACATAGATACCAAATTTCATAAAGAGTAACATACACCCATCTTATCATCCTCACAAACTTTCACATTTATAATAGTACCTAGTAGGATTTACTCAACAGACACACACTGGACATTATAATAAAGATTGTTAATTTTTGGTCGGTGTTAGGGTTAATTCACACCGAAACGAAACGATAGCTATTAAAATTTAACCTTATTAGATACGCAAGAAGATAACGTTTCATTGTAAGAGTTCGAATGTCAAGTTGCACCGCGGTGCACACCGCATGTACACACTGTACATGACTGATGTCATAATTATGAAACGTGCATTTCTTTGTGTAATGAATAAAGTTCAATTTTGAATAGCTAGCTTTAGACTGGAGCGTCGCGTATCGTCGCGGTGTGAACTGACCATTAGTGCTGTTGCACACGCGGTACCCGGCAACCGGAACGTGTGCAACGGCACTTAGAGGCTGGATCCTCCGCCGCCATCTTGATTCGAAAACTCGCATCGCTCATTGCTCCGAGTAGACATGAAACAACCCCTAAATATTGAATAAAAAGCACATTACACTGCAGTCGGGTCGAAGAACAACGAACAAAAACAAAACTAACTCGCGAAAATGTATTTTATCTTATTTTGCCCCCATAATTTTACGCGCCCAACTTGCATCGATGGGACATGCAAATTTTATATTTATTGCCACGATTTAAATGTAAATTTCATATTCAAGGGTGTTAGTAAATAATATTGAGAAAGGGGGAATATTGTGCCTTAACGTTTGACACGTCACTCCTTGTGCGGGTTTAGGGTTATGTGGGACAAATTTATAAAAATCCACTCAAACAAATTGCAAAACTTATACGAATAGAACCCCTAATCTGTAAGTTTTTTGAAAAGTTATTACAATATAAACAGTATACTGTAATATCTAGCATACAAATTATTCTGAATAAATCAAAAACTTTGAAGGTGGGAAAGTCATTCGGTACTAATGTGCGTCACAGAAAAGTGGTGTGAACCACGGCAAGCTCAAGGTCAATCTTCCCGCGTCGTATGATTTAAAGACTATATGGTATAAAGTCTCTGATTTTTTTTATTATTTTGCTACAGACATTAAAGAAGGCATTGTAGCTTTTTGTTTTTGCCTGAATACGTTCGAATAAAAAAGAAAAAACTTCAAACTATGAGTAAAGAAATCTAATGACAAATGGCATCAGTTGTCATCTGCATTATTTGATATTTATGATAAAAATTATTTAAATATTTCAAATTTTTTTGTATAAATAGTTATTTAAACATATATTTAACTAATTTAATAGAAACTTAGGTATGTGTGTCGTAGTATTTCGCCATAATTTAGCTTCAAAAACCAAAACCAAAAATGTGAAATTATGTTTGATATTTTGCATGTTAAACGTTATATTTCTTGATATTTATTTAATAAAATGTGTAGTATGTTTATTCTAGTTTCCAAAAATATATAACATGCCAAGGTTTTACTAATGATTAATTAATAAAAATCGAAAAACAAACGCGGATGACGTTTGGCGTGGACAGCCATTCGACACGCAAGGGTTTTTTGTGTAAACATTGCGTTCACATCAAGATTACTTGTATTCATTCAGTATTTTTAAAATTCCAGTTTCGTAGTCATGTAGAGAATTTATTCTAGTTTTTAAATATATGTCATATGCACAGGTCTTAGCAGCAATTTATCAATATAATCTTAAAAATATAAAAAGCGGGAAACCCGCCGCACCCCTCGCCGCCCCCCGGCGACACGTAATCTGTTACAAAATTTTAAAGCGCGACACCTTAGAGGATAAAGCTTACGTTGTATTTCGTGGAGCGAGTGAGGTTACTGGAGGCCCAAGGTGGGTTTGGGATTGTAGGACCAGGGACACAAGTCCGGACCAGAGGAGTTACAAGTGTCACTCCTCTGGTGTTGCGAATGTCCATGGGCAGCGGTAATCGCTTATCATCTACTCGTTTCATGGCAAAACATCACGCCGAATTTAAACCATCACTCAATACCTAAACTGCGGGGAGCGGACTGTCTACACAGGTGAAATAAAAAGTAATTTTCAAAATGATTCGTTTACGAACAGAAGTATACCCGCGGCGGGTCATTTGTTATTCATCGAAAAACGCGGCAGAGCATTCAAAAAACTCCCGACTAAGATACTCGTTAAGTAAATTAATACGAGAATAAAACATGATTAAAAAAATTACGTCGACGAGGCAGGGGCGAGGGTGCATCCCTATGAATGAACGCTTTCTTCGTCCGTTTACAAATTTAATGTTACATTTCACTGCACTATATTTATCCGATTATCGTCTCTATCTCGGTGTAATAGAAACTAGGAGAAATTTTTGTGAGCACATTTATACGGTATGTTTGTCCATGCCAAGTTTACCTCCAAGTACTATAAGTTGTAATATCCCTCCACTGTTATATTACAACTGCCTGGGGCCAACGATGTGAATGTTAATGTTACGTTTATATTTTTAACTTTCTGGTTCCTGGTACACTTCCTCGGCGGTGCTCTAAAGCCTCGAAAAATAATAAGTAGCTCCCCACATCGGTTTCGGTGTCGGTGGCCGGTTTTATTGAAACCAGTCCAGCTACGCAAGTGTTATTTTATAGTGTCCAAGTACATGCTCAGTACACAAGAGCTCTCTTTGATGGTGAGGTGATCGGCCTGCATTGACCAAACCAAACTTGGAATTAACATTTTTGTGGGTTGTTAATAGAATCAGGCGTTATTTTGCGGAAATCCATAGCATACAATTATTTAATTAATGTTATTATTTGCAATTTCCCACGAAAAACTACCCACAACCTGCAAGTAAATGTATCTGTACACGCAAAAGCATGCCTAAAACACCTCCCTCCTCCTCCTTATTAATGAAATTGTATTTTTTTTTGTTGTTTCAACGCGGAAATCTAACCTACCTTGGAGTCACGAGCCATGTTCTAAAGCACTGGACCACGGAGATTGTTCAAACCTCGTAGACACTATGCAACATGTGTCGTGCAACAAGTTGCCCAACATGTTGTTAGTTAGCGCAGAACTTCTGTTTAACACATTGTCTATCTACGCACCTACTACCTAATGTTGAGCTGTGGCAATGTCGGTCGTTGCATAAAATTTTATCTAACGTGTCACGAGCTCTCCGTGGTCTAGTGCCTAGAACGTTTGATTCGCATTCCAGAGTGCAGGTTCCATTCCCAGGTTGTGGCGTGTACCAATGAGATTTTTTCAGATCTCGAGTATGGGCATATAACTCTTCATAAAGCGGGTCCATGGATGTAATTACTCAACGATCATCATCAGAAGGTCTATTCTGCTAATTGAATCCTGCAGTAAAACAGTTACGATCCAGTCCCTTAAAGTCCCCAGTCTCATAAACTTCAAACCAACGTTAACCCCGTTGTGATTGGTCCAAACTCCAAAAATCAGTTTATGATATAAAGACGATTTATTAATAATTCAATAAAATAATATGAAAGTGTTAGTTACGAATTTGGGGTTCAAGTGATCAGTCCGATCGCTTGTCACTCAGTCTAACGGTAGAATGCTGAAGCGAAAATTAAGAGTCCTCCTATCCACAGGCTGTCGCCGTCTCTGCTAGCCGAAATGACAAGGATAGCATGTCACTTGAGCGTCACTTAATTCAACCATCTTTTCAAAAATAAAACTCATAATGTTAATATTGCAGCGTCTAAAATGTCGCATTCAGAATTGTATCAAACTTTAATCAGCGCGACAGAATCCCCTAGCATTTAATAAAACAGTGTAAGGATTTCATACAATCATCCCACTTCGAAGAAATTTAATCAAGGATAGAAAGGGAACGCCCATAAACACGAAATAAAAATGTCTTTATTTGTCTGGCCGTAATTACCATACTTTCTGAGCATACACGGGGTTACTCCTGGGAGCGCTTTTGCATATGAATAACAGTCTGATTGAAATTTTACTCGCGAAAATTTTTACGCATATGTTATTTACGTGCGAAAAGGTGGGTTTCAAATTTACGACTATATTATTGCCTCCCGCGAGCCCGATTACCGCTCCTCGCTCTATAACGTTTCGCAAAATCAATTGCAGATAGGCTTTTTAGTAAAAAATACATTACGGCTGCGTGGTCCGTCTGACATTGTGAGGTCAAGTCAGTGCATTGGATTTCGTAACTAGATAATATTATATTCAATTATATTTATTCGAGTTTTTTTCTGCCTTAACGTCTTTATAGTTTTGCAAAAAATCTTGTCCACAAATGTTTTGTAACTGATCTTATGGTGTCTACAGACACACGAATTTGGTACGGAGCGTACAGCGGATCTGGTACGCTCCGTACCGGATCCGAGCGTGTGTAGGGTAGTCCGGCGAACATATGAAGAAGGCGAAGAGTTCACCGTTGTCCGCATCGGATCTGGTACGCTCCGTACCATATTCGTGCGTGTGTAGAGCAGTCCGGCGCGCCGGACTGCTCTACACACGCACGAATATGGTACGGAGCGTACCAGCGGTTTGGCCGTACAACAGTATCAGTGTTGCCAACTTAGGGATGTACCCCCCAAAATTAGGGAAAATATCTACGGGGTTTACTAGAGGACAGGATGTTTAGAGTTTACTCCTTATGAATCAATTTGTATGTAATAATAAAAATTATTTTAATGTGTGTATATAGCCAGGGACATGAAAATGTATTGGGAGTGAAATCAGCTTAAGACAAGTTAGTTTTATGTTATTCACGCGTAATTCTTTATGTTAAACACATAACATTTCTTTCTAGCTTATTATCTCGTAGACCTGTCAATGGTATAAGTAATCAGGGGTAAAATTTGGGGAGAAATATTTTTTAAAGTGTTGGTATCACTGCCCGTTATCAATGAATTGCGGGAATCATCGTCGTCGTTTAAAAACCGTACTGTAAATAGAACTCTGTGCTAATGTAATAGAGCATAAAATCGAACACACGAGTGTCGAGCGTTTCGCTTCACTGCACCGTACCAAATCCGTGCGTGTGTAGCGACACCGAATTTGGTCTCCGGATATGGTTCGCTGTACGCTCCGTACCAAATTCGTGTGTCTGTTGATAGCATTACAAAACGATTCAGTTAAAACGTTATAATACAGTCTGCATGATAGCTTTTACTGCCAAATGGTTGTCAATAGGTATATAATATTTATAGTTAAGAGTTTATAGTTGACTACAATAAATGTAAAATATTTTGTTTCAATTATAATATTATTATATTCAGAAATATGAAGATATTATTATCTACTAGATAAATGTCGAAATATAACATTTTATGTGAAGTAATTGTAATAAATACATCTAAAAATTACAAAAAACTTTCATTATTTTTTGCTAAATTAGTATAAAACCCACATCATTAGTTTACTTGTATCTTATACATAAACATTTATTATGGCAAATAAAATGCACGAATTTCAGAATTTCAGAGATATAAGCAAATGTGTTCTTGCGATCCTTAAAATACTGCTTAACTGTACAGTATGCAAGGCGTGACGTCACGGTTTCGACGTCTTTATTGAGAACCGTTTTCACATTGCTATTAAATTCTACATAAACAAGTCGCCTGTATCTTTGAAAATTTATACACAGTTTCTTTTGAGAATTTACTCATATTTTAGAGTAGGTAAAGGTCGCGCAACGAATTAAGATCTTTCGACAAAAGTAGAGGGGGTATGCGCAGAAGTCAGTTTTTGGGTGTATTTAGCGGTAGCGGGCTCGGGCGGGGAGGTGTGGATGCGCCGAACGCATGCCGAACGTGGCTGCCGACGCGCTATTGGTACGTTAGTAATATATATTCTTTGCTATTGGTCACATGCGCGAACGACCCCCTCCACTTTCACTGAGCGCTCATAAACCATTGCGCGACCTGTACTATTCATTCATACAATAACAAAATCTGTCAACTAGCCTATTACCAGGGTTGCCAATGCTAATTTATGTATTTCCCCAAAAATCGGGATCGAATTCCCCAATTTGGGGACAAAAATCCGCTGATTCCCCACAAATTCCCCACATAGGATTTTTAAAAAATGAAACAATATTCTACTAGCTGAGTATAATTCGCATTAGTATAAGTAATTAATAAAAATAAAGAGTCAAACAAACAGTTAATATGATCAATAAGTTTTCTTTAATTCTATCGTTCCACGCTACTTTCTTAGTTTTTCTTACATAAGAACCTTCTCCTGAAACAAACACAATAAAAAAAAAAAAGAATTAGGGAAATTGGTCAAGCCGTTCACACGTGATGCCGTGACCAATGGAGATGGGGATTCATTTTTATATAGGTAATAGGTATATATAGATTATTTAAATAATATTGATATCTTTCATATTCTTTTCCATATTTTTGTGGAAAGCATTTTGTTTGAAGGGTAGAACTTGACGCTGCCGCCCGGTTTTTTATTCCTTCTCTTACAGCTAGGATTGCCATCCGTCTGGGTTTCCCCGGATTTGTCCTAGTTTAAATGGCGTCCGGGGAACGTCCGGGCCGGATTTTATTTGCTATCCGGGTTTTTGTAGGCAGAATTAGGAAGGCCTAAGTTTTTTTTTTGATTTGCAGCAATTATAAATCTTCCTTTCTTTTTGACATTGCCGTAGTCGGGTAAAAATTGTTCTATGTCCGGGTTTCGTACTCCAAAATCCGGGGTTTTCACGCGTCTTGTCCGGGGAGTCATATGTAAGATATGGCAACCCTACTTACAGCCATAAATGATACAACAGTATCTGTTAAAGAAAGGGAAAAAGGGAATCCCCTGATCATAAACAAATGTCAATCTACTAGTAGTTTGAAACTAGAGATGTGCCATGCCCATGCCATACATAATGATTTTAAAAAAGGTCGATATAGTGTCGATAATGAATGATGAAATATTTACCGATGAGAATAAGATGTCGAAATGTTAAAATCCCCACATTTTCCCCACATAGTGCCAATCCCCAATAAATCCCCAATCGACTTGAAATTCCCCGCAGTTTGGGGAATTCCCCACAAATCGGCAACGCTGCCTATTACCGTAGTACGTACCTATCTACTACTTGTGTGCAGCACAAAACGTACTTCTATATATGTATATAATATTATAAATGCGAAAGTGTGTCTGTCTGTTTGTCTGTTACCTCTTCACGCTGAACCAATTTTTATGAAATTTGGTACAGACATACTTTGGGTCCCGGGAAAGGACATAGGATATTTTTATCCCGAAAAAGTAGTGTCGCCGCGGGCGAAGCCGCGCTCTAAAGCTAGTTTATAATATTTCTCGGAAATAATTATTTTTCATACATCGTCTATCGTTTCAATTGAAAAACTACCATTGCATTAGAAATTGTAATGTACTTATATTTACTACTACTTTTCAAATGAATACTTAAAAATATGAAATCTTTGACTAGAGACGAATTCCTTTCCAAACGAACCCTAATAAAGTATAACAAACTTAAAGTATAACTATAAAATAAAATAAATTATATTCAATTTTTGACCATTGGGCGACCACTAGTGTTATACATAGTATTTACTTAAGACGTTCTCAATAAATTGGTCTCCCAACTTTTAGGCTGTTTCATTTTCAATACACATCGTTTGGCTTCAGAGTATGCTCGTAAATATTTTGATAACGGCAAAATCAACACACAGAAGGCTCCGCCTCGCATGTTGATTAATTATCCTGGCGTACGCCACCTTTAATATTTTTGCGCAGCCTCAAAGAAGGTAATAAATTGAAATTTCTTCAAGAGCTCCCTCCTTCTGAACATTAATTTGCTAAGATGCTGGAACGAGTGTGTATGTGAGACGTATTTGCTTCCCACGAAGCAATCAAGATGTCAAAACGTTATCCAAGATAAACAGAAAATTTTTCCTTATGAAATTAGATTTTCTTTTTCGCGTAATTGACATCATTTCTCACATACTCTAAGCTATCGATATCGAAAACAGTAGAGCCATGCTACGGGGTAAATATCACGGCCTCACAGAAAAGCGGCCTGAAATAACGCTTGCGTTCTGTTTCGCCGGGCGAGTGAGGTACCGTTAGCCGAGGGGAGGTGGACCGGGAATGTACTCGTGTCACCTCTGGTATTGGGCGGTGTGTCCATTTCATAAATTTTTACACCGTAACAATTTAAATTTAAATAAAAAATTACTTCAAAAATCAAACCCTTTTTCCTAAAGGATGCAATATTTTACAATCAGGATATGCATAAAATAGAAAATTTACTTAAAACATAATAATACCTATTATGATACTAGACTGGAAAATTAACAGAAAGGCGAAAAAAAACAATATCTGTTGAAAAATGAGCAAGGTATGAGCGGTCGAAGTTTAACTATCACTTTCTAGCAAAAATAAATTTAGTATGAACTTTCTATGCAAGTCGACGTCTCGTCACATCGGATCTCTCTATTTGATTACTTTAAACGTTAATACCTTTGTTATAGTTATCATTAATAACTTAAAACTGACTGTACTACACGGTTTATCCAACAAGATTATTTAAATATATATTTAAATAAATAAAAAACATGTGGATATTCCCTATTCTAAGTGGGGTCATGCCAAGATGAGCGCTAGGGGTAGGGCGTAAGCGCGGCACGCACTATATTGAGCTCATGTAATGCATCCGCAGGAGATAGATATGGAAAACTTTTTACATTCCATCCTCGATGCATAGAATTTGTGTCATCGAGTCGGGGTAACTCGGCGTGAATATGAAATACCTTATTCGTGGTTTTTATGAAAACTGACCCCGGTTTGGGGTGAGTCGTTAAACGTTTTAGAATTACTCTCGCACTTCTGAATGTAATTAAATGTGAAAGTTTGTGAGGATGGATGGACGTATGGATGTTTGTGATTCTTTCATGCAAATACTAATTGTACGGACTTTGATGAAATTTAGCATGTTAGTAGTTTAAGCTCTACATAGGCTACTTTTTGTCCCGAAAACTTTACAGTGTTCTCGTGTGATATATTTTACGCGGACCGAGCCGCAGCCAAAAGCTAGTATTTTTTCATATTTTTAATGAACACTCACTCGGAAGAAATTCTAACGTTATTAATTTATGTGAATTTACTGTTTGTTTATTGATACATGTTATATTTCAAACTACACTTAGTTGACAGTAACGTTGCAAAAATATTAACATTCGGATTTCGAACAAAGTCAGAAAAAAGGGTAAAGTTTTAACCTAAATGTTGAACCATTAAACGTTTAAAGGCGTTTTTTGCTGAGTGAATGTTCGCTCACCATCTGCTGAATTTCAAAAATCCTTTACCTTTTCAAAGCGAAAATCTAGGTCGTAAGTATACAAATGAAAATATCATAGCCATCTTCAAAAAGGTATATAAAGAATGGAAGGTTGAAAGCTTTTAATTTAACTCTATGAATATTTCACTCGCGCACTTACAGTGTAGCGACCGGCTGGCCCTACTCGTGTCAGCTTTTAATGTCATTTTACTAATTTTCGGAAAGGATTACAACTTTACTTACGTCATCGAAGGCAGGGTGTCGCAACTTCCTATCGTAGGTATTGGCGTTCGAAATCCAAAACTATACCTGACTATCGTCTGTGCAAACCACATACCTTGCTCGCTCTTTTATCGTGTGTACTCTTTCACACATCGCCTGTGATTGGTTAAACAGAAATAGAGGAATAATTTTAAATTTCAAACTACGAAATTCTATTCTATTAATTTGAAAAATTATTTTCAACTTTTGCAATGTTTTGTTATTTGCAAAAACTGTAATTTTTAGTGAAGTGAACTCAAAATCATATTTATTATGATGAAATAGTGATTTATAGTCAATAAGTTCATGTATATAACCACTATATAAACATGCTTTAACTCAAAGAATATCGGTGAGTATTTGCATAAAATTTTACCATATTTTAACTTCTCGTTTTATTAAAAAGAGACATAAAATTATATTTGTTTGACGACCTCTGTGGCTCAGAGGTTCAGCGCTTTGGTTCTCAAGTCGGGGGTCGCAGGTTCGAATCCTGCCGAAGGAACAAAAAGTTTTTCTGTGTTCCTGGGTCATGGATGTGTAATATGTGTATAATATAACAGAAATCTTAAATATATGTATAGTATAAAAGTATTAAATATACTTCCTGTTTTCTGGTTACCTGTAACACAAGTTCTTCAGATACTTTGCACGGCGCCAGATTGACGTGGTGTGAAGCGTCTATACATATTATTATTATTATTTGTTTCAATAAATGAAATTTATTGTGTAGCAATTTTAATATGCATGCTAAGATTTAAGATTGTAAGGTTTCTCTATTAATAATATAAGATTCGAATGTTTATTAATGCACGCAATATTGTTTAAAACAAATTCATATTGCTTACCTAATATATTTTGTTATGCATAATATTATATTTATAAAAATACAGACATATTATTACGTTTTCTTCTACCAGTCAGTAAAAAATTTAAATAGGTAATGGTACCTATGGTAACTAGGTATGGACCTAATAATAATTATGTACTTTATTTTTAATACTATTGTACAGTTTTACCGCATACTTATTAATCTAATTTTACATTTAGTTTAACCTTTGTTAGTATTGCGAATAAGTAAAATGTAATATAATTTTATAATTTGCAGGTATTGGATTCCAATTCAAATTCAAGGGCACGCAATAATAATTATGACAACATGTAAATATTTCAAGATTCTCATTCGTATAATGGTATAACATTACTTTACGCCGCTGTCAAATGGCCTGCTAGGCCCACAAAAGTGTACCTACCTATTTTGCACCAAAAGATAACCGCTGAAGTTAATCAGGCTATGTCGTATACTTATGTGGTAATCTGAAATATTTTGGTTACCAATCTTTAGCCCTCGTATCCACGAGAGTTTTTTTGTGGTCGCGAGTCGTGACGCGACAGGAAAAACTGCAATGTAAGTAGAACTCTGCACTTAAGGCCACGAAGACCAAGCGAAATAGGTATTTAACGCTTCCAAGAGTTGCCCGCAATTGCCGCAAAGCGAGCCGCGCGCCTACGTCGCCGGCGTGAACTTACATGAACCCAAAGTGTTACAGTGTAGACGTGTCGGCAGTAGGTCATCTTATTTTATTATTTGTATTGAAAAAGATAATAAAATCCATAGATAACTGTTTTAATGCAACACATAGCACACATAATTTGAATAGATATTATAGGTAGGTACCTACCTAAGTAAAAAATGATTAAATTATATTCAATTATTTTGACAGTTTCTATGCAGTGTGTTCTGTTACAAGTATAAAAACACGCTGTGTTCGATGTGTGCATGGAGACGAGTACCTATCGTTAGCTCGTGTGGTCACTAAAGTACGTGTCGTTTCGTGAGATAATAATACTGTATCAGGTAGGCGCTGACGATTTGATGGTAACTACTTAGGCAGGCACTTGCAAAAAATGTATTCCTACTGCCGAGTCCGCACGTTTGCCACTTGCCGCAAAATCCAAACCTCCACAAACGTTTGACTTTTTGAAAATCCAGATTTCCGAATTTTTTCTCCCAAAAATCCGGATTATCCGGATAATTCAGATTTTTTCATTTTTTTTTAAATTTGTTGCATATTTTATAAAACTTTAATGTTTATTTTACTACTATGTTGTAACAAAACTTACACTCATTAGTAAAAAAAAGAGTTACTTTTTTATAATTTAATTTAAATAAATTCTGATTTTAAGTTGTAAGTATTAGAATTACAATCTGAATAAATAAAAACATAATGAGATTATATCAAAATTATATACTTAATTATATTATTTTTTTTTATTTTTAGAAATATTTTTGATTACGTTTCAAATCCTACAATGTTCAGTTTTATAGTTAGTATTTTATTTTAAATAAGGTATGTATATATTGTTATTTACTAAATGTTCCAGCAGAAAGAATTATAAAAAATTGGAATAGCCTGTGATCTTTTTAACGCTTTTTTTACATATTCACCACTACCGTTTTCGTAAAGTTCCATTTCTATGTGAAAGTACTAACGTAGGAAAATTAATACAGTTTAATAAAACGTAGGAAACTGAAAATCCTTTAAATCGAGATCCGGGGAATGAAGACAAATCATTTGAAGCATGGGGCTGAACAAATAATTTTGTATGGACGAAATTGGACCACTTTTGAGTTATTGAAAGTAAAAATCACCCACCTGTTTGGGTAATAATTAAACACGTAAATGGTGCTTTTAATTCCCTCGGTAACTAACAGAAGTACAATAAGCAATTCTAAGCACAATTTAAAACCTATAACTGTTGTAAGATCTTTATTTTAACATTTTACTTACAAATAAACAGTAACATCTTACTCTTCATTGCACTTTGAAGTTTCCGCTATAAGATGAAAACTACATTACTTAAAAAAATAACAGTGGTTTACACAAATCGTTGGTGCTATTTTTGACACCTATATCTTATCTTTAAAATATTATCTAAAAATAATTATTTCTACGCAAAAACAGGAGCGTTGATTTTCATTTAGTTTTGCTACTGACTCGTTCGGAAAAACTCTCTCTAATCTTAAACCAACCAGTCAGGTATTATCGACTCCAAAACTTCTTCCTGATATCATAGAGATAATATTTAGGTATTTGGACTTAGATATTCATTATTTAGAAGATAATTAAATATAGTTAAACCACTACATTTCTTTTTAAGCTGTCATATTAATTTGGCATTCTATGATTGTAGAAATTAAAATTGCAATAATATGTTTCGACTTTCGTTAGTAAGAATTCAATAAATATAAAAATACAAAGCTTTAATTGGGTTTGGATTTGCTTATTATACTTCTTACTACTTGTGCAATTGAAACTGAAACCATATTCAGTGTTTTTATAAATTGGATCACCTATTAATGAACTGTACTACTACTGAAAAAATATAAAATTGTAAGTATCTTAGAAACAGTCCATACATCTATACTAATATTATTAAGAGGAAAACTTTGTATGTTTGTTTGTTTGTTTGTTTGTAATGAATAGGCTCAAAAAGTACTGGACCGATTTCAAAAATTCTTTCACCATTCGAAAGCTACATTATCCACGAGTAACATAGGCTAAATTTTATTTTGGAAAAAAATAGGGTTCCGTAAGATATTTGGGTTTTTCGGACACAAGGTGTAAAAAATCAACAAGAAAAGTTATTTATTTTGCGTACGCTGCCTAAACTATAAAAGATAGAACCATAAAATGTTCTAATTAATTGTAGATCTTATAAGTATCTACAAAAAAGTCCGCGACACACTATACCTATCTATGTCGAGTGAGGCACAACAACCATTTTTTTATTTAGAAATCTTGAATTTTTTTTGGACTACATTTAAACGCGTTTATTTTACTCATGCTATTAATCCTTATCAAAATAAATTATTTCATCACTAAGTACAGTTTATGTAGATAATATTTGGTCTTTTAATGATTAAAATTGGATGTTTGGTTTTGAAGTTATGGCGAAATTAAAATATTACGATTTCTGCTGCACGGCCCGTTGCGAAGTGGGCGTCGCGTCGTCGCCAAGGCGTGCGAGTTTAGATCTATGAGTAAATTTTTTGTTTTGTGTTCGTTGTAACTATGATGGATAGATACTTGAGTAACTATTTATTTAGTGATTGTTGTATTGTTAGTTCTGAAAAGTGTAGGTATTTCATACGATAAAAGTATACCCACTTACTTATTTCATTAAGTATTAGCATAGTAGGTACCTATATTAATTTGTTTCTGTTTGTTTTGACTAAATTTCACCCGTTTTGTTAGAGGTTTAAAGACATTCTGTTATCTGTAGTATTAGTATCAGTATTGTACCCGTGCGAAGCCGGGGCGGGTCGCTAGTATACATATATAGCGGCCATAATATTTTAACAGATCTTCATCCCTCGTCATAGTCAATCCATTAAATGGATTTCCATTTAATGGATTGACTATGTTCTACCAAATAACTTGAATAAATGGAAAAATGTGTCAACAATTTCAACAGGACAACAAATAATATCAAATTATCCAAAGGCATGTATTTAAACTCACGACAAAACATATTTATTTCTTATGTTTACGCGAATATTGTTCATTGTTTTAAACACTTACGGATTTTGTCGCGTTACGTAAACGTAACCGTAAAACGTAAACCGTGACAAAATCCGTAAGTGTTTAAAACAATCACGACAAAACAATTAAATTTTGGATGTGAAAATACCGAATATTGAATACTAAATGTTGGCTAAAGAATGTAAGGAATAAAAAATTACAAATCTGGTGACTAAATAATACCACTGAATATTCCAAACTGGCAGACTGATATTATATTAGCGAACAAATAACCATCTCGGCGACAATTTGTGAGTACACATTTAATTTAAGAATAGGTACATATATTTTCCGTAATGTAGGTAACTCAACATACAAGCAGCAAAACCAGCGCACATAAAAAAAAACAAAGGAGCGTACAAAATTCCCAATTTTTAATTTTCCTCGACTTGGTGTAGATATTGGGTAGATTCATTTTGAAATTTAAAAATAACGGTTATTCATTTTTCGCAAAATTAACATAGGTGTCGTTACCAAGTTTTTGGGGGTGCTGGATACGAAAATGACATTCATTTTGAAATTCCAATATGGCGGACATACTTAATTTTATAAAAATAATATGGTTGTCCCTTTGTTGGTTTCTGGGGGTGCTGATTACAAAAAAGTCATCCATTTTAAATTTCCTTAGTAACCCCGCAACCTCAAATTTTCTTCATGATGGGAGAAAAAGAAATTCGAAAATCCTGAATATTCCAACATTTCTATAGCTTTATGCATCCCGGCCCCGGTTTTTCAATGTAGAGCATTTATATTTTTTTAATAAAATAGATTCTATCTCGGAAACGGTGCATCCTAATGAAAAATAATGAAAATTTCCTCCCCCTTAGAAACTCCGCAACATCATATTTTCTTCATGATGGAAGAAAAAAAATCTGAAAATCCTAAATTTTCCAAATTTTCTATAGCGTTTTACACCGTTCGTGTCTCAAAGTAGAGCATTATCGTATTTTTTCTTTCTATAATGGCTTCTATCTCAGAAACGGTGCATCCTACTTGAAAAATAATGAAAATTACCTCTCCCTTAATAACTCCGTAACCATATATTTTCTTCAAGATGAGAGAAAAAGAAATTCGAAAATCCTGAATTTTCCAACATTTCTATAGCTTTATATATCCCTCGTATCTCAATGTAGAGCATTTAATTTTTTTTTATAAAATTGATTCTATCTCGGAAACGGTGCATCCTGTTGAAAAAATAATGAAAATTTCCTCCCCTTAAGAACCCCGCAACACCATAGTTTCTTCACGATGGAAGAAAAAGAAATTTGAAAATCCTGAATTTTCCAAAATTTCTATAGCTTTATACACTGTTCGTGTCAAAGTAGAACATTGCCATATTTTTTTTCTAAAATCGCTTCTATTTTAGAAACGGAAAAATAATACTATTACTGGAAAAATAATAAAAATTTCCTCCCCCTTAACTCGGAAATCGCATATTTTTTTCATGAATGCCAAAAAAAGAAATTTGAAAATCCTGAATTTCGAAAAGTTTCTATACCTTACATAGCTGGTACCTCTACAAACTACATGTTAATTTTACGAAGATTGGATAGTCTCCATTTTGGAAAATGAAATTGGAAGACAATTTTATAATCAGCATATGAAACATGGAAAAAGACATCCATTTTTAATAAAAAAAAAAAATATATACGCCATTTTGGAATTTTAAAACGGATTTTATTTTCATATCATTCTGCACCCCCAAAAACCTTGAAAACGATACCCATACCAAAGAAAAAAAAACCTCCAATAGTATCCAAAACTGGGATTTTCCGTAGCTTGCAAATTGAATTTTTAGCAGCTATTAATTTATCAATCAAATCTTTATAAGCTACTTACATGGTATAATGGTCACCAACTTATCGGTGCTAATTGGATTAAATTTCGCTACTTTTTATCTGCCGATTTTTGTATTTTTTGTCACTTGAGTGATTTCACCAGTTTGGTAATTTAGTCGCCAACATATTAATTCGCTGCCAAATTCAGCAATACAGTATGCTCACGTGCAGTCACCAACTTATTTTTTGTTCACTCGATTAATTATATCCCTTATTCAAATATTGTACGTCTTAGAGTACATACTAATTACAATTAAAATATGTAATTTTCATAGTAGTAACCAAGATTGATTGAAGTAATTTAGTCGCCAGCATATTAATTCGCTGCCAAATTCAGCAATACAGTATGCTCACGTGCAGTCACCAACTTATTTTTTGTTCACTCGATTAATTATATCCCTTATTCAAATATTGTACGTCTAGAGTACATACTAATTACAATTAAAATATGTAATTTTCATAGTAGTAACCAAGATTGAAAAAATCGAAAAATCCGGATTTTTCGAATTTCGAAGTATCCGGATTGCAACCCCTACTTGCGAGTGACTTGGTGTGTTCTGCAAAGGCAAGCATGACAGATGTTGAGCTCGTATCCTTATATTTTATTGTAAATAGAACAGCCTCCGTGGTCTAGTGGTTAGAGCTTGGCTCTCGACTCGGATGTCGCGTGGGGAGTTATTTATTATTATTATTGTAAAAACAGAAATTGAAATAAAAAGAAACGAAAAGTACGGCAAAGAAGATGGTAGATGTTACAAATTCATAAAAACCGTTTACTGGCTTATTCAATAATGTACTAAGGCTACTCCACGCATCAGCTACTTTTTTCTCATAATACACAACACAATAATATATGTATGGACGCTTCACACCAAGTCAATCTGGTCCCGTGGTAAGTTCTCGAAGAACTTGTGTTACGGGTACCAGACAACAGAAATATATTTAATATTTTTTATATTATACACATATTTAAGATTTTTAGTATATTTAATACACATTCATGACCCAGGAACACAGAAAAAATGTTTGTTCCTTCAGCATTCAAACCCGCGACCCCCGGCTTGAGCACCAACACACTCAACCACTGAGCCACAGAGGTCGTCTCATCTGGCAAAAGCAACGACGTGGCGACGATAATGTTATTGTGTATGGTTATAATATGTATAACTAGCCGATGCCCGCAACTTCGTTTGCGCCTAACTGACGGAAGCGGAACCCTATTTTTTAAACGAAACCCTAAAATAAAAGTAGCCTATGTTAGACCTTATGACATCAGCTATCTGCCAGTGAAAGTCCCGCGAAAATCGGTCCAGCCGTTTCAGAGATTAGCCGGAACAAACATACAGACAGACCGACAGACAGACAGACAGACAGACGGACAGACATTTTAAAAAATTGGTATTTTATTGTAAGTACCGAATATACTTTCAGATGCATTATGTGAAAAGCTGTTAATTTGAGGTTACAAACAGACACTTCATTTTTATTTATCTGTACCTATAGATTTAGTTCAAAAATAAAAAGAAGCATAAAAAAATACAAAACAAACTTTCCTATAGATTTTTATTGTATTATATGTCCAAGACCCGGGAACACAGGAAACTTTTTGTTCCTTCGGCGGGATTCAAACCCGCGACCCCCGGCTTGAGCACTAACATGCTCAATCACTGAGCCACAGAGGTCGTCTCATCTGGCAAAAGCAACGACGCGGCGACAATAAAATGTAACATGTTATTGTGTATGGTTATATGTATAACTAGCTGATGCCCGCAACTTCGTTTGCATAACTTCGTTACCCGCAAGTAACGAAAACGGATCCCTATTTTTTATACGGAACCCTAAAATAAAAGTAGCCTATGTTAGACCTTATAACATCAGCTATCTGCCAGTGAAAGTCCCGTGAAAATCGGTCCAGCCGTTTCAGAGATTAGCCGGAACAAACAGACAGACAGACAAAAATTTTAAAAATTGATATTTTATTGTTAGTATCGAATATACTTTCATATGCATCAAGTGATAAGCTGTTAATTTGACATTACAAACAGACACTTCAATTATATTTATCTGTATAGATGTATAGATTTAGTTCAAAAATAAAAAGAAACATAAAAAAATACAAAGAAACTGACTTTCCTTTAGATTTTTATTGTATTATACATATCCATGACCCGGGAACACAGGAAACTTTTTTTCCTTCGGCGGGATTCAAACCCGCGACCCCCGGCTTGAGCACCAACACGCTCAATCACTGAGCCACAGAGGTCGTCTCATCTGGCAAAAGCAATGACGCGGCGACGATAAAATATAACATGTTATTGTGTATGATATGTTCAAAAATAAAAAGAAACAAAACAAACTGACTTTCGTACACTGCGTTAGAAACGAAAGAATTGTTCGATAAATACGCGGGTAAGGCGTGCGCTAGCAAAACTGACATAGGTCTGTCCTCGTCAACGCCTAGCGGGCGACTGTGGGGCGACTCTAGCGGCTTACGCACGCTGCATTTCAATATTAATTTATTGTTAAAATAATTAAACCAACATGCAAAATGTAACCAGAAATTATTCTTTTTTAAGTTATTAGCTTTTCGTAGATATGATTTTTGAAAGTAAAACTATCATGAACTTCATGAACAAAAAGAAAAATATTCAAATTTAGCCTCCTCTTCGGAATTATTTTTGATCGAGTGAAGTTTTCAATATTATGTTTCGAACCACAAATTGTTAAAGAACATTAAGTAAACAACAATGTGTTTTTTTTTTTTTGGCTTTTTAAAGTTACTATTTGTTTGTTTATTATCGATTCAAAGTCATGTAAAATTGGGTCCACGTGGCCTTAATCTACAATAGAGCTGAAAATCGAAGTGTCAAGTGTACACGATTTTCAGCTGTGTCGTATTAGGGCAAAGTTCTATTTATAGTGTAGTTTTATTAGTCGCGATCACATAAAAACGCTCGTGGGAATGTAGCCTTACTTGTGTATTTTTCTAATGCAATAAAAACGATAGAATTATAGTTGTTTTGTTGTTTATTGTTTTATTTACCTTTTTAACCTAATAATTGGGTCCTAAAAATAAAATTGAAAACAATAACCTACGTATAGTTTTTTTTTTTTTTTTTTCATTGTAGGCTTGAATCTTTTGCACTTTAGAAGATATAAATACGTAAAAAAGCTACGGTATAATTTTGAATTTCGAAATTATTATTTTTTATTCGGAGTGCCACCTCTTAATACGTAGTATAGCTTTACATTCTCTTTGATCGAAGGATTCGCTAAGTTAGTTGCGCGGGACAAGAGAGGGAACCGCCGCTGTCATTTTCGTGATATCTCTGGCTTCTTCTTTTTCTTCGTAATACTGCACAGGCGTTTTGTGCCACGCCTCATCACAGAGTAGAAAATATACACACTTCGAACGAGGAAACTGCTTTCATAGAACAGTCCAAATTTGAAAATTTTGACGTCCCCTTTAACGGCCCACAATTTTTCCACACAATTTCAATTTCACCATATGCTTGTAGTAGTACAATCAAATCTGTTCATCTTCCATTAATCTGTGGTGTCAGGTGTAGTATAGCTTTAAGATACATAAGAATTAATTTGATGCACCTACTCGTAGTATTTTTAAAATATATTATGTCGCATAATATACAACATTCTGTTTGCCACCAACTATGTGGGTAACGAATAATGCCATTTCTTGGGGTAACAATCGGAAGCCAGGGCCCATGGGATCTCTCCATCATCGGTGCCGCGACTATTAATTTACGGACCCCTCTGATTAAAATGCCGCACGCTGAATGCCACGAACAAATAGGTAACATGACATTAATGACTTCAATCTTCAATATTATATGACGTGACTTTATATGACTTTATATGACGTGTGTTATGTGTATGGTCTGTTTTCCAAATGGCACTTCCTACAAACAAAGCACGACGCTTAATGATAGCCATACACTACACGGTTTATCGTCAAATCGACTTGATCAGTTCGATTGGATCAGTTCCATATTGATATTGTATGGGACTGTATTTTTCCACTAGGTTTTCACCGCCGGCTCTGATCAGACTCGAAGATAGCAAGGTTACACCGATTCGGGCAGAGCTGGGGCGTATAAAAATAACACTGATTTGAGGAGAACATTTTGCACGATAAGCCGTTAGCTTACCTGGCTCAGGGCAATGCCGTATAGGGAGCACAAATGTACTCTTCTAATTTTCATATAAGCTATCTCTCTCTTATTTCTCTATACGGCTATTTTTCCATAATTTTCCCTAATTTCCCTTTATTTCCCCTGAGCCAGGATAAGTGAAACGCATAACGTGAAATTCTTTATTTACCATAAAACAATACATAATCACACAGTTTACATAGATACTTAATAACACATAAGTTAAAGTTACAAGTATAAGAAAAACCATATATTTTTCACCATTATAATCTAATTTTCTCTAAAACCATTTACATTTCTATTTACCTAAATGTTATTTACTTTAGCCACTAATTTTTCCTATGTACAACACTAATTTTCCAAGTGAAATAAGCTACGGTTAAGAAATTATAAAGAAAATAAACTCGTGACTTTAAAACAATTATTTACCACTATTCTAATGAATTTAACACTTATGTACAACACTTATATTCACTTTTTTCACTCTTAAGAGTTTATGTACTATTTACTCACAGTTTTTAGAAACGTTTTAAAGCACTGATAAGTGTTCATTGTCTTTAAATTCACTTTAAAACACAGGCGAGGCCGCTGTCCTTAACATCCTCCCCCCGGCGCAGTAGCCAGGTTCTACGCAGCCTCCTCTGGTGACCGCGGGCTCGCTGGACCCGCCGTGGACTGCTCCGCTGACTGCCAGCTATCTGTGTCCGCCGCAAACTGCTCTGGTGACTGCGGGCTGACCGTGCCCGCTGCAACTGGCTGCGACCGCGAGCTGTCTGTGCTCGCTACAGCTCGTGATGGTGACTGCGAGCCGAGTGTGGCTCGCTCCGGCGACTGCGAGCTGTCTGTGGCTCGCTCAGGCGACTGCGAGCTGTATGTAGCTCGCCCTGGCGACTGCGAGCTGTCTGTAGCTCGCTCAGGCGACTGCGAGCTGTCTGTAGCTCGCCCCGGCGACTGCGAGCTGTCTGTAGCTCGCTCAGGCGACTGCGAGCTGTCTGTAGCTCGCCCCGGCGCTCGTTCCGCGCCCGGCGACGCCCCTGGCTCCGTCTGCTCCGCCAGCGGTCGCGGTTGCGACTGCGGCGCCTCCTCCAGCACTGCCAGTTTTGATGTGGGCCTGCGGAACACACCACTGCGCGTGCGAACGTCCGCACAACGCACCTGTCCGTCCGGGCCAGGGTAGACCCGGTGCACGACCCCGCGCGGCCACGTATTACGCGGCAGCGCCGGATCTACGACCACGACCAGGTCGCCCGGAACCAGGGCACGGCTGCTCTGCGGCGCCCCGTAGCGTGGCGTGAGCGTGGGGAGGTATTCCCTCACCCAGCGCCTCCAGAACTCGTCGGCAAGGGCTTGCGCGACTCTCCAAGTCTTCTTGTCCGCCGGCACACACGGTCCGACGTACGGCAGTCCGGTGGACGACCCCAGGAGGAAATGGTTCGGTGTGATTGCCTCCGGGTCGCTGGGGTCCACGGAAACGTGAACTAGCGGTCGTGCGTTCACGGAATACTCCGCCTCGGCCATCAGGGTCTGGAGTACCTCTTCTTTCGGCGACTTCTCGTTCAGCGTAGCGAGTAAGGCGGTTTTCACTGACCTCACCATCCGTTCCCAGGCACCTCCTTGACTCGGCGCCCCCGGCGGGGTGAATTTCCATTGCATGCGGTGCGTGAGGCCCAGCTGAGCCATAGCCGGTGCCCACTCAGCGTACGCCTGCCGCAGCTCGACGTCCGCGCCTCTGAAGTTCGTCCCGTTGTCGCTGTACATGACTGACGGCCATCCTCGCCGCGCAGCCATCCTTCTCATGGCCATTATTGCTGAGTCTGTCGACAGCGAGGCCACCAGCTCCAGGTGCACGGCCCGCGTCGTCAGACAGGTGAAGAGCGCTCCCCATCTCTTCTCGTGACGTCGGCCGATGGTGATCGTCATCGGGCCGAAACAGTCGAGACCACAGTACGAAAATGGTCTTTGGAACGCCCCCAGGCGCTCCGCCGGCAGGTCTCCAGTTTGTGGTGTTCTCGGGTGCGCCCGTCGTAGCCGACAAAACGCACACTTACTTGTTATGCTGCGCACCGTCGGCCGCAGCTTCAGGATCCAAAACCTTTGCCTGAGGTCGTTCACGACCCTCTCACGGCTCCCGTGTCCTGCCCTGGCATGCTCCCGTGCCACCAGTAGCTTCGTGAACGGATGTCTTCCGTCCAGGATGATTGGGTTCTTCATCTCCGCTGGAACCTGCGCTGCTTTGATTCTTCCGTCTAGTACGAGCAGCCCGTCTTTGTACACCGGATTGAGCCGGTACAAGGAGCTCCACCTAGGCGCCGTCTTGCCACTTGTGATCTTTTCAATTTCTTGCGTGAAGCTGTCCCGTTGTGACCTCTGATACCACAACGTCTCGGCCCGTTCTAGGTGTCGTACCTCGAGGTTGGCTCGACGATCTCGGCACTTTTCTAAGAATAACAAAACCATCGCTGTGCATCTTATGAGGCGCTCGTAACTCGAAAAGCGCGTCACATCCGGTAGACAATCCAGCTCACTCGCCCTTGTGGTGTAAAAGGCGACGTGTTCTTCTTTATCCTCGACTTGGGCGGGACTCTCCGCGGGCCACTCGCTCATAGGCCTGCGCAGGAAGTCTGGCCCCTTAAACCATGGGTCCTCGTCGCTCCTCGGAACATAGCCCGTTCTCGTGGCTAGGTCCGCGACGTTGTTCTTAGTGCTCACCCACCTCCACTGGTGGACAGATGTCAGTTCGGCGATCTCCCCCAGGCGGTGCGCGACATACGGCGTGTACTTCCGGCTGCCGTTCTGTATCCAACACAGCACCACCTGTGCGTCAATCCAGTAGAAAACGGTATCTGTTTTCCACCTGTGCTCTGCTACGACGGCGTTTCCCAGCCTCGCTCCGACCAGGGCGGCCTGTAGTTCCAGCCTCGGTATCGTTTGGGCCTTCAACGGCGCTACTTTGGCCTTGGCTGCGGCCAACACGACTCGAACATCTCCATTTTCCTGTTCCATCCTCCAATAGACGGCTGCGGCGTATGCGTCCTTGCTCGCATCACAAAATACGTGCAGCTGCCGGCTCCTCGTCGGGCTCCCCCCGTTGTAACTCCGGGGCAGCTCGAGATGGCTGATGTATTCCATGTCTGTCAGCCAGCGGGTGAAGTCCTCGGCTGACTCAGCTGGCAGCGGCTCGTCCCAGTCCAGCTTCTGACGCCACAAGCCTTGTAGGATGACTTTGGCGGTAATGGTGTAACAGCTAAGTAGCCCCAGCGGATCGTAGATACTCATTACGGTGCTAAGGGCCTCCTTTTTCGTCGGCGCGCGCTGCAGCTCACGGACCTCCACAGGAACTCTGGATAGCGACGTGTTGAATTTTAGTTTGTCACCTTTGGAGTCCCACAGCATGCCCAGGGTCTTCTGCTCGTCCTTGGTGACGTGCTGCGTAGTATTCTCAGCTAGGCGGTCCTCAGGCAGCTCCTCTAGCACCCTCCGGTCGTTGCTCGTCCAGCCTCTTAAGTGGAAGCCACCTTTCCTGTGCACCTGGTCCACTTGCTCTACAACCTGCTTGGCCTTCTCCCGGTCTGGATAGCTGTCCACGTAGTCATCCATGTAATGGGCTTCGGAAATAGCGCGATGGGCTTCCGGGTGTGACTCAGCGAATTCTTCCGCGTTCCTATTCCGGGCTGAGTGTGCCAGGAACGGCGAACACGACGCTCCAAAAATCATCACCACCATCTTGTACCTGGTCGGCAGCTCGTTCGGGTCCTCTCTCCACAGGAACATCTGGGCCGGCTGGTCTTCTCGTCTGACTTTCACACGAAGGAACATCTCCTGTATATCGGCCTTCACAGCCACAGCTTCCTCCCTGAACCGGAACAGGATTCGTGGCAGTGACGTCAGAAGGTCAGGCCCCTCCAACAAGTGATCATTAAGGCTCGCGCCGCTTGTCTTCGCCGCCGCGTCGAAAACCAGTCGCAGCTTACCCGGTTTGTTTGGGTTTTTGACCGGGAAGTGCGGCAGGTACCATGTACGGTCGCTTCCGGCCTCCGTCCCGTCGCATTTTTCCGCATATCCCTTGCTTATGAGATTTTTCATCTGCCCATGGTACTGCGCCTCGTCTTCTGGGTTTTTCCTGAGCTTGTGTTCTAAGTTCTTAAGCCTCTTCAGCGCATTGTTGTAGCTGAGAGGTAATTTGACGCCGTCCTTGCGCCACAGAAGTCCCACTTCGAATCCACCGTCTTCCGTTCTCTTGGCCGTCCTGCCAAAGAGGTCGATGGCCCGCTGCTCGCCGTCTGTCAGCCTCGCCTTAGCCGCTATTCCCAATGCGTCTATATCGAAGTGTTTCTTCACCATTTCTTCGAGCCGTTCGCCTCTGGTCTCGATTGTGGATATGTGCAGGATACTCTCATCATCCTGCCTTATGATGCGCCTCGGGATGCTGCCATGGATCACCCAGCCGAGTTTGGTCTTTGAGGCCGCAGGCTGGTTCCTTTTCCCGATTCTCAGTTCTCTTGACACGATGAGCTGCCAGTTGTCCGTACCGATGAGAAGTTGGGGTTTCTCGTTCTCATAACACATCTCTTCATCCCTGAGATCGTGCAGGTGAGCGAGTTGCAGCAATGATTCCGGAACGGATTGAGTGAGCAAGTTCAATCCGCCCACCGTTCTCGCAGTGATGTCGTGCCTGGTACCGTCGTGACCCCGTACGCCCAGTTGTACGAGTCGGCTTTTTTCCTCATTTCTCTCGGCATTGATCCCGTGCATCCGCAGCACTTTCGACGGACCGTCTGCGCCGATAGCCTTCGCGACGTCTTCATCCAGCAGAGTCACTGTCGAGCCCTCGTCGAACAGCGCGAAGATGTCCGCTTCGCCCCGTGGACCTACGACTTGAACCCTTCTCATCTTGAGTTTTACCGCACGGTCGGACGTGACCGATGCGGTAATAACGGCGTCCTCAGCCTGTGGAGCGCCGCCGGACCTCTCCTCGTGCAGCAACGTGTGGTGCAGCCGCTTACAACCCTGTGCGCCGCATCGTTTCGCCTTACAGTTGAATCTTCTGTGTCGACTCGATATGCACAGGAAACACAGCCCCTCTTTCCTGACTGTGTCCCATCTCTTTGGTACGCTCATTTTCTTGAAGGTGGCGCAGCGAGGCAGAGCGTGATCATTGGCACATACCGGGCACTTCATTGCTTCCTCGCGTACCTTCTTGGGTTGGCTGTGGCTCGGCGAACCCCTGCCCTCATCTGTCACCGCGAAGACTGGCCTTCTTGCTCTGGTTTCACTCTTGTTCGGAGGTTGACGCGGTGTTTCTCTCTTCGATGTCGTGCTGAATCCGTAGCGCAGTGCCCTGTCCGCTTCCCTCATTAAGAATTCAGAGAGAAGGACGACATCGGGCTCGTTCCTGAAGCGCGACGTCTCTTCTGCGTAGTCGTACCACTTGCTTTTCTCGTAGGGACTGAGCTTCTCTAGAATGTCTCTCGTGAGCAACGGGTTGAAAAGGTACCCGTGCCTCAGCCTCTTCAGGATAGCCACCATGTTCTGAATCTTCACGGCGAACTGGTTGAGTTCCGCCGCCGAACCTCCGAGCCTCGGTAGCCTCTTCAGGTCTTCCATCATGCGGTCCACCATAACTTCTGGACGTCCGAAGCATTGTTCTAGAGTCTTCATGATTTGTTCGGGTGGCGTAGCGACGCTCAGCAGTGGTGCCACGGCTTCCCTGGCTTCTCCCCGTAAGCAGTTCCTCAGCCGAGCTAAATTCTCGATCGGTTTCAGCTTGTAGAATGCAGTGGTGTCTTCCATGGCTGCTTTGAAGGACAACCATTCGGTGGGAGCCCCTGAGAATGTAGGCAGCTCCGTTGTGTGGCGCGTCTGGCGTTGATTCAGCAGCTTGTCTAACGTTTCAGCGAGATGTTCCACTCCGTTGGCCCTAGACGTGGGCGGTGTGGGTGAGCGTGGGCGGCGCTGTTCCGGCCACTCAAATCTCGTCCTCTGGCCTTCGCGTCTTCCTCCAGTTGGTGGCATGTCTTCTGGCTTCGGCGTCTCTCTCTCCTCTAACACGACCGGCTCTTGTCTAGCCTCTTCATGGTCGGGTCCTTGTTCGCTTAGCCAGGCTCGTACACGTTGCTCCACCTGTTCAGACGGCTCGTCGTCATCGGGGCTGCTTCCATCCTCTGCAGCGGCGACGTCGGCGACGAGTTTCTTCTTGATAAGTTCTGCTTCTATTTGCAGTTCCTTTTTACGGAGAGCGGCAAGCTTCTCTTCCGCCTCATATTGCATGCGTGCGACGACACTCGCTGTCGATCGACGCGACCTAATTGAAATAGCCTTCTTCCTGGCTAATGTTTGCACTTCCGGAGCTACAGGTGCCTTGCTAGTACCTGGTCTCGGTTTTAAAATTGTTTGAAGCAGATCTGCCCTTCCCTCGGTCGGCGGCGGCTGGCTCGTGGCGGCAGCAGACGGCGATCGTGGCGGATCTGGAAATCTTCGCGGTTGTTGTTGTTGTGGTTGGTTCTCCTCGGCCCCGCTCTGACTCCTTGTGATGACCATAGTTTAAGTTAAATGTTACGTTAAGTTAAATCCTCAAATCAAAAATTAATCTTCGAATATTCGTCTTCAAACTCCAAAAATCTTCAGAGTCTTCACGACTCTTCAAGAATCTTCGGTAGGTTTTTCAGGCGAAAAATCTGCGAATCCTTGCTTCCCTCTTCCTTGGTGTTGTCTTGTATCTTCGAGTCCAATCTTCTAATCTGAGTCCGTCGATCCCCGGTGTTGAATTCCTTTCTTCCAAAATTCTATGTTCGGCTTGATAAATTTTCTTCAAAAAATTTTCTATGTCCTTGGCTCGATGAAATTATTCTATGTCCAGTGTTCAGTAAATTTTTCTAAGTCCGGTCTTCAATAAATTTTTCTATCTCCTTGGCTCAGTAAAATTTTTCTATGTCCGATGTTCAGTAAATTTTTCTATGTTCCGTCATCAATAAATTCTTCTAAGTGTCGTCTTGATTGTTTTCAACTGGTATTGGACTTCGAAAATTTCTTCAATCTTGTATCTCGGATCACACGCGACTAACTCACTAACTTGCAATCCGAATCGCAAGGACCACGCACTACTGTATGGGACTGTATTTTTCCACTAGGTTTTCACCGCCGGCTCTGATCAGACTCGAAGATAGCAAGGTTACACCGATTCGGGCAGAGCTGGGGCGTATAAAATATAACACTGATTTGAGGAGAACATTTTGCACGATAAGCCGTTAGCTTACCTGGCTCAGGGCAATGCCGTATAGGGAGCACAAATGTACTCTTCTAATTTTCATATAAGCTATCTCTCTCTTATTTCTCTATACGGCTATTTTTCCATAATTTTCCCTAATTTCCCTTTATTTCCCCTGAGCCAGGATAAGTGAAACGCATAACGTGAAATTCTTTATTTACCATAAAACAATACATAATCACACAGTTTACATAGATACTTAATAACACATAAGTTAAAGTTACAAGTATAAGAAAAACCATATATTTTTCACCATTATAATCTAATTTTCTCTAAAACCATTTACATTTCTATTTACCTAAATGTTATTTACTTTAGCCACTAATTTTTCCTATGTACAACACTAATTTTCCAAGTGAAATAAGCTACGGTTAAGAAATTATAAAGAAAATAAACTCGTGACTTTAAAACAATTATTTACCACTATTCTAATGAATTTAACACTTATGTACAACACTTATATTCACTATTTTCACTCTTAAGAGTTTATGTACTATTTACTCACAGTTTTTAGAAACGTTTAAAAGCACTGATAAGTGTTCATTGTCTTTAAATTCACTTTAAAACACAGGCGAGGCCGCTGTCCTTAACAGATATTATAGACCTAAATATTAATCGAGAGGTATGTCGAGGCAAAAATTAGTTTTGACACTTAATAGAGCTAGCGCCCACCGTCGAAAAAGGAGCTCATCGAGAACAAGCATTGGACCACTGCAGGTCCTTAGGGGCCCTAAAGCTTGATATAAAACCGCTGGTCTGGCGGTTCTAAACCTGGCAGATTTTTTTTTATTGACCAAAATGTGTGAAGATTTTTTGAGTAAAAAAAGCTCATAAGGAACAAGAAAACTGTTGTTATACACGGCTGCGCGCCAACTAGAAACCGATAAAAATGCAAGTCTGGCAGTCCTACTCTTGACCAGTTTCCAGCCAGACCGCCCTGAACGTGTAAGAATTTTGAGTAAAAATAGCTCATAGAGAACAAGGTCAAGTTATATGTCAATCTGTTCGTCTCCGAATTCTCTTTCGAAAATCGTCGGTCTGGCATGTTCAAACCTGGCCAAAACTCAGCCAGACCGGGATGAAGTTACCTCCTGTGATGCTTACTAATAGGTAATTAATGAGTAATTTGCACTTAATGAAGCGTGATTTTAATAGATTTGTATGTATTCTTTCCGAATTTAAAATTTGCTAACCCATATTGCTACCACTGGATCCGCCATCTTGAAAAAATGGCGATAACTTTGAATATTTTGGCTATATCTCTTTACAGACATACTATACGATAAAAATATGTTCCACGAATATGAACTATATACAATTTTCTACAATTTACTTTATAAGCATTTTTGTGTCAAATTGATAGTTTTAGCGCTGCAGAGATTTAGAGTGAAATTTTATTTGTCTTGGTGATATTTTTTATAATTCAGTATATTTTACTTTTTATGCTCTTTTAGTTAATACTCACATCGCGAAGTTTATAAATAATTATAAAGACCGCCAATTTAGGACGGCGGCCATTTCGAATTTACAATCATTTTAAATATACCAAATTTTAGTAGCAATAAAACTAAAAGTATACTAAATTAATATCTTATAATACGTAAAATTAATATTAGTGAAAAATTATTTCCGTACAGCGATTATTAAAAAAATTAATTTGTGTAACTCTTTATTATTATGTTTTAGTCTAATAAAATCAATTTTATAAGAAACAAAGTTCTAAAGTTTGCAAAACTTTCAGTTTTGTAAGCAGTCAACATTCGAATAGAAGTTTGACCCCTTTATCTTTGATATTCTGATCTGATATTAAGTATATTATATACTTTTGGTTTTATTGACACAAAAATTTGGTATATTCAATATTATTGTTAATTCGAAATGGCCGCCGTCCTAAATTGGCGGTCTTTATAATTATTTATAAACTTCGCGATGTGAGTATTAACTAAAAGAGCATAAAAAGTAAAATATACTGAATTATAAAAAATATCACCAAGACAAATAAAATTTCACTCTAAATCTCTGCAGCGCTAAAACTATCAATTTGACACAAAAATGCTTATAAAGTAAATTGTAGAAAATTGTATATAGTTCATATTCGTGGAACATATTTTTATCGTATAGTATGTCTGTAAAGAGATATAGCCAAAATATTCAAAGTTATCGCCATTTTTTCAAGATGGCGGATCCAGTGGTAGCAATATGGGTTAGCAAATTTTAAATTCGGAAAGAATACATACAAATCTATTAAAATCACGCTTCATTAAGTGCAAATTACTCATTAATTACCTATTAGTAAGCATCACAGGAGGTAACTTCATCCCGGTCTGGCTGAGTTTTGGCCAGGTTTGAACATGCCAGACCGACGATTTTCGAAAGAGGATTAGGAGACGAACAGATTGACATATAACTTGACCTTGTTCTCTATGAGCTATTTTTACTCAAAATTCTTACACGTTCAGGGCGGTCTGGCTGGAGACTGGTCAAGAGTAGGACTGCCAGACTTGCATTTTTATCGGTTTCTAGTTGGCGCGCAGCCGTGTATAACAACAGTTTTCTTGTTCCTTATGAGCTTTTTTTACTCAAAAAATCTTCACACATTTTGGTCAATAAAAAAAAATCTGCCAGGTTTAGAACCGCCAGACCGGCGGTTTTATATCAAGCTTTAGGGCCCCTAGCGACCTGCAGTGGTCCAATGCTTGTTCTCGATGAGCTCCTTTTTCGACGGTGGGCGCTAGCTCTATAAACTTTTGGGGTTGAAATATAAAGACAAACGTAGACGCGCTACAGTTTTTTTGTAATACAAATTCATACGTTTATAATGGAAAAATTTAGATGAAAATTGAGAATTATGATATAGATTATAGATTATTTATAGATGAAAAAACATGACGCGTCGCGTTGCTTCGACTCTGTGTGTGATCGAGCCTTTACACTTCAAAATACGTGAATTTACATTCTACCTAAGATACCAACATTTTCGCCATATACAAAATACTAATTTAAAGAATTGGCAATATATTTTTATAATATAAAGCCCTGCGTACAAAGGACGTACAAGATGGGAGATAATAGGATAGCTCGTGTAAATATTGACGGCGGGCGGGGGCAGACATTGTGTCGACAATAAATGAATAACACTCATTTGTGGAACAATGGCGGCCACGGTCGCCTTTGTCGAGGCAATCTTTAATAAACCACCAAGAAATCTTTATAAGTGCTCGCGCGGATCGAAATAATTGTTTGCGCTTTTGTTACTCCCACACTCGAATTTTGACGCATTAGGGCTCAGTCGGACGAGGCGCGCGAATGCCGAGCACCTGTTTTCATTCATATCAAATTGAGCTTATAGACTAGGCCAAAAAGTACAACCTAATGGAAATCACCGAAAACGCGCGATTAGGTTATTGTTATGAATGTGTGCGTTGTTACTTGTGACCTAGTAGATAAAGCTCAAATTGCGGCGACCGCGTTGTAATTCTCATAGTCATAAACACGAGCCCTTAAGCCTTATTTCATTGAAACCAGGCAAGTTACACAGGAGTAATTTTATAGTGCCCTAGTGTGTACGCATTACACAAGAGCACTCTCTCTTCCTTTACTCTCATAATCAAGTGGGACGGATAACCGACACGACTGACGAGAGATCAGGCGCAGGACCGACTTTTTACATGCCCATCCGACGCATGGATCATCTTTCTTGTCAGACAATCAGGTGATCATGCTGCATTGTCCTAACCAAACTTGGAAAAAAACATTTTTTGTTGTTCCAATGCGGGAATCGAACCCACGACACACCGAGTTGAGAGCCAATGCTCGAACCATTGGAGGCCACTTTATTCATTCTTACCAGATAATAACTTCAAGCTCTCAGTTACAAATACTTAGCATAACTACTAGTTTTATTTTAAATATTACATCGTAAGTTAAATTAATTATTATTTTTATATCATAACCAAATAATCTCTTCTTATTATTTTCACCCTTCTATTGAATGTTCCTTTCTTTGTTGAATATGTAGGCATCTTGATTCTTGTATTAGTGTACTTAACTCCAATAGTTTTTACTGCTTTAAGCTGTAAAACTCGATAATTCTCGAGTACAGAGTGGGTACTACATTCCGATTGACTCTCCCATCGCCATATCGTTAGTCGGGTGAGGTTCGTAAATCGTCGGCTCATATCTATAAGCCGTCTCAACTCTGAGAAAACCGCGGCGCATATTAAATTATTAACAAAGAATAAGCAAAAAACCAGATGGGACTATACGTTTATATTCTTTTGAGAACCACAGAAGATATTCCACATATTCCACGGCAGAATTAAATAATAATATTATCGTATCGTGCATATTTTTTTTTGCTAAGGTGTTCAGTATAAGCCTTTTAGGTACGTTTTCAATATTAAATTTAAATTGCTATTGTTGAATTACAATAAATTTTAATTTGTTTAAAATCATCATACATTTTATAATAATGATTTATGTTGCAATTATTACAATACGTCAGTTAAAGGTAATCAATTAATTAATTTTACCATGGGTTACCATTTTGTTAAATTATCTAGTTTATTTTATTAAACTGTCGATTATATTATTATAATTTATTACATTATGTAGGTTATTTGATTCAAGCTCTAAAGAGCTTCACTAATGCGAAATCGACCATACTTTTTACAAACTTCATACAAAGTATTAAAATTACAGCTGCATGTATTACGATGTTCTCACTACACCAGTAACTGCGTACATAATGATGATGTTCCCAAAAACATATCAATGGAACATACAGCGCTTCAAGATATAATAATATCTATGGACGCTTCACACCACGTCAATCTGATCCTGTGGTAAGTTCTCGAAGAGCTTGTGTTACGGGTACCAGACAACGGAAATATATTTAAGTAATACTTTTTATACTATACACAGAAAAACTTTTTGTTCGGCGGGATTTGAACCCGCGACCTCCGGCTTGAGCATCAACACGCTCAACCAACTGAGCCACAGATGTCGTCGTCGAGCTACAGATATGTATGAAGTGACGCATCTGTTCCACTCTATGTCATTCCGCTATATACCCGGTTCTTAGAACAACGTGATCCCAAGTTATATAATAGGTGCGATCTCCTGGGCGAGTTAAACGTAACTTTCCAATAAACTTAATATTTTTATGTGACGGGCCGGCAATAAAGATGGCCGCCTGACGTTTGTGGTCTCGTTTCGTCGGATTACGTTTGGACTATGATTGTTCGGACATATTTGCGCGATGACTTTTAGCAACCCTCATAAACCTATCATTATGAGGCCATTAAATTTTATTTTACGATTTACATGTATTAAAAAGGTTAGACGTTCTTTACACGTGAAGTCACTATTTATTTATAAGGAAAACAAAATACGAAATTAAAACTAAAAAGCATCGCAGAGAAGTTAAACTTAGTAGGAGCTGTTAAAAATTATTTTTGCGTCAGTGTAAACGCGCCCTTATAACACGTTGACATATTAATCTAATGTAATAACTAAATTGTTCCTAACTAAAACAAACTTCATAACGCTCGGTTGACTTGAGGGTTAAGATCTAGGGGTCTGGAGTATGGGGTAAAACAATACACGTATAGAATTGGAATAAATTATACAGTGCAGGGTTAGACAGTCTTTTAACCGGTCGCTGCTACGCCTCCTCTATTGAATGGGGTTCTCCAGGCCCCTTGATTAGCTGTTTTGAATGAATTGGAGACTACTCAAGTCAATCGTCCTGCACATTAAAAACTATTTGTTTTGTACTGGGGGTGGGTTTTTATGGGGTATTACATACATACATATATACATGTATGTTATTAACTTTTTGCTAGGGTTTATCGAAGTCCTATATCTCTTTTCTCCCGACTATGGTGAAGCCAAAATATAGGGGTAGTGATTTTGGCAGTCTATGTATGCTTGTTGCCACCGTAGCACCTAAACTACTGATCCGATTTTAATAAATGAGGCGTCAAAAGATTCGTAATAGTATCCCGAGTGATATTAGGTATTTAATTTACGTGGCCGGTAATAGTTACTAAATAATGGTTAGGTATTCAAAAAAGGTCTACATTTCTCGTGTAATATTTTATCTTGCTAAATTACATACATAATTAACAAAGAACCGCTCCAAAAACAACTCCGAATAATTACGTCGTATGTAGGTGTTTTGTTTCATAATTAAAAATTACGAAGCGCCCGAGGCCTTTATGAATAATCACGAACTAATATCACTCACACATGACAATCGAATTAAAATTTCAACGGAGCTCTCGGCCAGGACAGTCGACCACAGAAGTGCCCTGTGGCATCCTTAACGCAAATTGATCCAGTTTAGTCAATGCACAAAGGTGTTATTTGTATGTGACTTTAGTTGTTTAAAAATAACACATTACAAACAAAAGAGATTTTATTTGTTTGTAATCGGAGGGCTTATTCACGTAATTTAAAAAATTAATCATCCTACGGATTTCGGATATACGACTAAGATAGGAACAGAAGAGGTACTAAGACATTTTGCATAAATAGAGAGCAAATTAGCAGACGGATCACCTGATGGAAAGCGATTACTTTCGCCCGTGGACCACTGAGGAGTTGCAAATGCGCTTCGTCTTTTAGGCCAGGAGTATTATGTCATGAAATACTCGTAACCGGATAATATACTGGATTGGAATGCTATAACTCAGAATTATATCTTTGTAATCTTTAGTTCACGTGAAGTAAAGATTCTAAAGAATAAGAGTTTAGTACAGAACGTAAAAATAAGAAACCGTATTATGAGATACCCTTGGCTACGATAATCTGAAATGCCAACATAAAATTGGATCTGCCTAACATCCCAAATATTACCTGCATATAAAATTCTGGAATATATAAATAATAGATGGAAAAAGTAAAATTTTATCGTCCCAATAAAATATAAGTATACGGATTGATAAGAAATCGATTTACATTTGCTCCCGACTGTACTAATATATGATGCATTATGCTCGCACACCCAGACTTGCCCAGACGTTCCTATTGTAGCGTGACCTGGTTCTGGGGTCCGATTCTCATGCAATAGAAATTATTATTTTTAAGGGGTAGTGCGCTCGATAGAACTGAAAATTGGAGTTCTTGAAATATTTTTATTGATTAATATATCTTATATGTTAATCTGCATTATATTTATCCGATAAATAAATAAATAAATAAATAAATAATTTATTTGCAAGAATGTTGTACAAATTGCGATGGTGTTATGCTAGCTTATAGTCCAAAACATTCAACTAATTTAATAGTATGCAAATATTACGAAAAGGGGAACCGTAGTCATTGTAAAATTATTAAGTAGGTACAATATCTATAAATGGTGTTAGGGATCTTTGCATTGCAAGTATTCTTTATAATCATAAAAATATTTCTCCATTAGCCACCTATTAATATTTCTTTTAAAAGTTCTTAGGGTTAAATTATTATTTTTAAATTCAGCAGGTAATTTATTAAAAAGTTTCACAGCCATACAGTAAGGGCTCCTCATATATGTACTGCTATTACACTTAGGTACAACTAAATTGTTAGGATAGCGACGCGATCTGTCGGTATGTACTTCGTTATTTGTCATAAAATAATGGGGATGTTTTTTCACAAAAATACAAACGTCTCTAATGTACATACACGGTAGAGGTAGGATCGCCAATTTTCTAAATAGTGGTCTGCAACTTTCAAATGGACCTACTTGACAGATCGCTCGTATACATTTTTTCTGGAGTCTGAATGCTCTGATAGCATCGACTGAATTACCCCATAGTATTAAGCCATATGACAGGACAGATGACACGTAGCCGTGATATGCACTCAGAGCAGCACTAATTGATATTGTTTTTGCTAGACGTCTGAGTGCATAGGTAAATCTATCTAGTTTCGTACATACCAATTGGATGTGTGATTTCCAATTACAATTTTTATCATAATTGATTCCTAAGAATTTAAAAGTTTCGACTTCTTCAATACTTAAATCATTATATTTTATTTCTTTAGGTAGCTTTTTTGCGTTATAATATCGAAACTGCATCAATTTAGTTTTACTTAAGTTTGCTTGTAGCTCATTATTTTTTAACCAATTCATGATATCTGATAAGGCATCGTTTATTTCTTTTTCATAGGTTTTAAAATTTTTACATTTTACTAGTATTGTCGTATCATCTGCGTATAATATACTCTCATGTAAGGTTGCCGAAATTATATCATTTATGTAGATTAGGAAAAGATACGGTCCTAATATACTACCTTGAGGTACACCTTTCAAATTCATTTTATATCGTGACCTACAATTTTTTTTGATGTCATTCTCAATTATCGTAATTTCTGTACAAATGTTTCTATTTTCTAAATATGATTTTATCCATCCGTTTGCTTTACCGCGTATCCCATATTTGTCTAATTTTTCTAATAATATTTCATGATTTACCAAGTCAAAAGCTTTGGTCATATCTAAGAAAATAGCTGTAATAGGTACTTTGTCATTTAAACTGTCATTATTTTACTTAAATAAAAACATGCTTCAGTAGTAGAACTGTTGTTACGAAAGCCGAATTGTTCTTTTACCAGTAAATTTTGGGATTCGAAAAAACATTTCAACCTTTTTAGCATTGCTTTTTCAAAAATTTTTGCAAGTACTGGTAGCAGAGTTATCGGACGATAGTTATTTAAATCACTTCTGTCATTTTTCTTAAAAAGAGGTTTAATTACTGATATTTTCAAATTGCTTGGAAATACTCCTTGTTCAAAAGACAAGTTTACAATATGAGCAATAGGCTCACAAATATAAGAAGCACATTGTTTTAGAATATCAGTTCTTACTTCGTCATAACCAACTGATTTGGTCTGCTTAAGAGATTTAGTTATATTTAAAATTTCATTTGAATCGGGTGGGCTTAAAAATATTGTATTTCCATTAGATGTAATGGGATATATTCTTTTTTTATCATTACTTCGTTCAGTTTTACCTACATTAATAAAATAATTGTTGAATAATTCACATAGTTCTTTCTTATCAGTCACTACACCTGTTTCCGTTATAATCTTTGATATTTCATTTGTTTCTTTTGTTCTACCTAGATTATCTTGAATAAGTTCCCAGCTTGCTTTACATTTCTTATTATGTGTGTTTATATATGTATTATTATTTATTTGTTTTGATTTATATATGCATTTTTTCAACAGATTACTATACTTTAAGAATGATTTTTTATTATTGGTTTTAAATTTTCCAGATTGTTTAAATTTTAAGTGTAATATCCTTTTTACCGTGCACGATTTTTTTATACCTTTGGTTAACCACCCTGTTTTACTTTTATCAGTTTTAATTTTAATTTTATTAATTGGAAAACAAAGATCATAGAAGAGACTCAGTGTTCCATGAAAATAATCGAATGCTTTGTTAACATTTTCCGAATCTCGCACATCTGAGAATGATAAGGCTTTAATACTTTGTTGAAATTTTCTCCTATTATCTTTGTTATAGTCTCTTTTGTACTCAAAAATTAATTTGGTTAGAGATGGTATTCCTTTTATTTTTAAAGTAACTGTTTGTGCAGTTTCATGGTCTGATAAGGCCAAGTAATGAATGTCTGCAAAAACTGACTTAATGTTGCTAACGATTAAATCTATGCAGGAGTTTAGTCTGGTAGGGTGTGAGATATGCAACGTTAAATTATTATTATTTAGGATGCTCATTAGATCTTGACTATGTTTGTTGTTTTTTAGAATATCGATATTCCAGTCTCCACACAGGACAATCTTTTTTTCCTTTCTCGCTTTATTTAATTTATATAAAATTGCTTCAAGCTTGTATAAAAAAATATTTTTGTCACTTTGTGGTGTTTTATAAATACAAATAACTAATAATTTATAGTTTATTATTTCAACACCACATGCCTCAAATACATTATCTTCAGCCATTTCTTTTACTAACATTATCTCTTTACACTGTAAAAAACTTTTAGTCATGATACATGATCCTCCTCGCTTTTTGTTCCTACAGAAACTTGCTGACAATTTGTAACCCGGTAATTGAAAGAGACTTTCAGATCCTTTTTTGATGAATGTCTCAGTTAGGCATAAGATATTCAAATTACTCAGTCCTTTATTATGTAAGTCTGATATTGATAATTGTAGCAATTCGGATTTGTTTATGGCACCGGCAATATTTTGGTGGAATATAGTTAGATTATAAGCGAAAAAACTCCCTATTTGCACACGGTGTAGATTTTCAATTTTCTTTCACAATTATAGACATATTTTTAAAATAATACGGTATTGTTCCTTTTCTATAATTATTGTCAGTTGTTTGAGTTAACATAATATTATGGTGTTTACTAGTAGGCTCAGATACTGGGGAACAGACCCTATTAGATTTGAAATAATATGTTATTTTATTTTTATTTGGTTTATTTATATCCTCATTGTATTTTCGTTTATTTACGCTTTTGCATTTATAAATAGTATTATTGTCATTACCAGTCAAGTATTTTTTAGAATAATCATAATAATCAATATTGAAATTAATTAGGTATGTCATTTCGTTTAAGTAATCTTGTAAATCATAAAAATCTCTTTGAGCCTTCAGGAATTTAGTTTTTATACAGTTTTGTTACACATTCAATGTGGTTATTAAGTGTTTTTATTCTTAAGGCTCTGTTTGTGTATACTTGTAAAATATATACTCTAACTTTATGAAGTTTGTCCAAGGCAAGGCAAATATCATTTAGCAATGCGTATGGATTTTTATCATTTGATCCAACTCCTAACACCACAACGTCATTTTCGTTATAGTTTTGAAAATTACATTTACCTAGGGATTCGCTGCTAAGTGAAAAGGGTTTTACAATCGAAGTTACTTTATAATTGTCATTCCATTTGTTGTCCCTAGTTTTTATCAATTTATTTGCTAGGCCAACCATGTGTTGTTCACCAAAAATATGTATTACATTCTTAATGGTGTCAGTCTTATAATGCTGTCTTGGCATCTTATTATTATCTCTGTACTCAATTTTTGATATTTTATTTAAAGTTACACTTTTATTAATATTGTCTTCTTCGTTTTCAAATTCTATCCGTCTTTTTGCTGTGGTATTTTGTAAGTTTGTTTTTTTAATTTTTCTTTTTATACTATGTATTGGTTCGCTGTTAATTTTGTTAAATATCTTTACTTTTTTTTCCAATTCCTGCACTTTACATAATAGATTATTATTTTCTAGCATAAGATTATCTATTTCTTTGTGCGCTATTTCCAATTGTAGTTTAAGATCATTAAATTTTTCTTGCAATTCATAATAATCATCGTTTCTCATTCTAGATAGGTCAGGTAAGCTTGAGGTTTCAAGGACATCATCAAATGAACTGAAGACCTCATGAAGTGAGTTATTTAGGCTTAAGTTACCTGCATGTCTTGTATTCTTAGGTTTTCTTATTGTTATGTTGAATTCCTCATCCATTATTATTATTATATGTTGTAGGAAGAGTAATAAAACAACGATAAAAGTAATTTATTGTAATTGGTATTAATTATAACACAATATACCTGGTAACCTGTAAACGATATTGATTAAAAAAATGTCAGTGGGATTAAATACAATGTCAATTCTTATAAAATAGATTCGTAATCTTATAAAGTAATTAATATGTCATTAGAAAAATAAAATATAAATAGTAAAATGTTAGTTAATAAGTAAAGTCAAATTGGTTAAAATTAGAAAATAATTATTTTTAAATGTCAAAATAACTCAGAATAATTAATACAATGTCAATATTTATGCATAAATTATTATTGTTACAAGTTATAAATACAATCATTAAGATGATATTTCATAATGTCAATATAATAATATGTCATACTTAGTGTAAATAATTAATTAAATAATAAAATTCATTAAAGATATTAGTGATTAAATTAAATAAAATATAATGTCAGAAATTGATTAAATGAAATAAATATACTAATATAAAATTTATTTTTATGTCATATGAATTAAAATTATAGGTTTGAAATTTAAAACTATGAAATATAAAACTATTTAAATATAAAGAGCTCTCTCTGCAGGGTATGCTGAATATAAAGTTTTATCAAATTTTAAATAATAATAAATGGCTAATGGGCCTCTTGACATTAAATTAAGATATTACAGATTTTATTTTCAATGTGGTATAAATCAGTCAAAACTCACAAATCACACAATTCCTTTTAATCACCTAACACAAGCGAAATCCTAATTGTTATAATACTTTATTTATAGTCTTTAATAATAATTTGTCTCCTTATGCACAGTCCCAAACAGCTGATATTATTTAGGTTATTGTATTTTCAGTTGGTAGTAATTCTTGATTCTTGTTGTTCACTTGTGTTTGATTATATTTATACACTTCATCCAGGATATATTAATACATAGTTGTTGTTTTTTATCGATTTTCCCGTGGCATTTGTGAAGTATAAATACTCTGGTTGTTTTATTGTAGCTTGTATCCGTACAGCTGGTAACCGGTAAGATGGCGAATTATTAGGTACTTTCGTGCGCCTTATCTTCCGTTGAACAAAAACAGTGTAACATACAACTTAGTATTTTGATAGTTTTTTCCCACACATCTATGCACTTAGTAAACAATATTTTTGCACTTTTTATGCTAAACTGAGCATTGATTTTCTTAAAATTCGTAAAATATACAGGAGCAAAAGTTTACTTGTTCAGTGTTGCCACTTCAGTCGATATAATGTCTTTGTATAAATTGAAATTTTTATTAATTGAACATTGATTAAAAATGTGCTAAGTCCACCTTTTTTTTTTAAGTTAAAACCTTTCTTCTATACTTCTAACAGTCACACGAGTGTGAAAATTATTTCAGTATTTTAAGTAAGTCAGGGGAATGCCGTTTCAGTCTTAGCAAATTTTGTCTCAAATATTTTTATCAATTTTTTATCCGATTACATTACTCTTCGGTCAGCGCGATATCCCCTCGTCGCCTACTAAATCAGTATGGGATGTGACGTTCAAGGTTACCGGTGTTATAGTGAGGCTTAAACAAATAACCCGACTACTTTAATTTTATTGCCCATATTACGGGGGCTATTTTATAAATAAATAAATAAATAAATAAATTCTTTATTTGCATAAAACATTGTAGGTACAAAGGTGTTACATATTTATTTTAGTCACAAATGTTTCGTCATATACTGACATGCAAATATTATACTATTACATGAATATAAATTAAGCCATACAATTATTATATAAAATTAACTTATTTCATTACACAAAATTGATTAAAATTACCGCGTCATATAATATAATTCGTTCATTAATAATATCATCATCAGTCAGAAATTAATTAAAATGTCAATTACTTAAATATACCTTTATGCAAAATTATTTAAACAAATCACAATAAATTAAAATTCATTAAATTTAACACATTCCAATCAATATACCTACTTATTATATTTTAACCAAATGTCAAACCATAAAATAAATAAAGCATGTCATGTCATGTTACGTTGATTAAAATTAAGAAGAAATGTCAATTTATAATTAAAATGTCAATTTTATTTATTTTAGATTTACAGTACCTATATAAAGGTATGTCAAAAGAATTCATTTAAATTGTAATAACATTGGTCAACAAGCCAATTGTACAATTTTTTTTTAAATAATATGTCGTAAGGGAGTTCTGTTATGTCATTAGGCAATTTATTATATATTTTTATCGACATACAGTAGCAACTCTTACTGAGAAATGTTGTTTTTGCAGGTGGGAGTACTAACTTGTTAGGATATCTGGTATTCCTATTTATTACCGTAACTTTTTTGGTGTAAAATTCTGACATATACTTCCGAACAAACATGCTTATTTCAAAAATATACAAACAGGTTAATGTAAGTATTTTTAATTTTTTAAATAATGGGCGACATGAATCCATGGGTTTAGCTCCACAAATAGCCCTAATACATTTTTTCTGTCCAATAAATAACCGTGATATATCTACCGAGTTGCCCCATACTATTAGTCCATATCTGAGTGCAGACACCACAAACGCATGGTATGCAGTTAATGCTGTTTCTATGCAGGCCGTTTTTTGTAAGCGTCTAAGAACATACACATATTGATTAATTTTTTTGCAGGTCATTTCAACATGTGTCTTCCATGACAGATTATTATCAAAATTAACTCCTAAAAACTTTACAATATGTGATTCACTTATATTACTTTTGTCATACTTTATGCACAAATCCTTACCCTTATTATTTTTGTTATAAAATTGCATAAATGTGGTTTTTTTTACATTAAATTTTAAATTATTAAAGTCCATCCATTCAATTATGTCATTTACAGCATTATTAATTTCTAAATTATATGTCAAATCATTATTATTCTTAATTACTATGGATATGTCATCTACAAAAATTGTACAATAATGAGAGGTAATTTTAGGCATGTCATTAATATAAATAATAAAGAGAAGTGGACCTAGCACACTTCCCTGAGGTACTCCTTTAGTCTTAACTTTAATGTCTGAAGTAATTGATACAATTTCATGTTTATTATTGGCTTTTGCGATTTTAACATATTGAGTTCGGTTGGAGATATAGCTTTCTAGCCAATTATTTGCTAGTCCTCGTATACCATAATGTTCACATTTCTCTAAAAGTTTTTTATGATTTACGTGATCAAAAGCCTTAGTCATATCGAAAAACACTGCCGACACTGCGATCTTTTTATCGATACACTCAGCTATTTCTTTTGCCAATGAAAAACATGCTAACGTAGTCGATTTTCCTTTTTGGAACCCGTATTGTTGCCTGGCAATGATTTCATTTTTTTCAATGAACGACATTAGACGCTTATGCATAATTTTTTCAAAAATTTTTGATATTATAGGGATCAAAGTTATAGGTCTATAGTTATTAATCTCTTTTTTATCTCCGCCTTTAAATAATGGAGTTATAACTGACGTTTTTAACTTAGTCGGAAATTTACCCTCTTCTAGGGATAAATTTACCAGGTACGCCATTACTGGGGCAAGTTCGGATGCACAATTCTTTATGACTTTTGTAGAAATTTCGTCGTACCCCGTGGAAAAAGAATTATTTAATGATTTAATTACTAATATGATCTCTTTTGCATTAGTTGGTTCTAGGAAAATACTTTTTTCGTTTTGTGTGAGTGGATAATTCTTACTTTTATGTGTTTTTTCTATGATTGATTCTTCTTCATTGCTGTTATTTAGAAAATTTTCGTTAAATAAATTGGCAATTTGTATTGGATTATTTATAACTTCTTTTTTGTAAATTATTTCATCTAGGTTTTTTGTGTTTTTAGCGTTTTGTTTGTTTTTATTAATTATTTTCCATGATGCCTTACATTTATTATTCGCATTCAGAACGTACCTTTTATTGCTAGTTTTTTGAGCTATGTCTATACATTTTTTTAAAATTTGTGAATATTTTTTAAATTTAGTTTTATTTTCCGTAGTTTTACATTTGTAATATTCAAATCTAAGCTTTCTTTTTCTGATACATGATATTCTTATACCCTTAGTTAACCATTTAACTTGTGTATCAAACATTTTTATCCTACGTTTTATTTTTGGGAAACATAGATTATATATCGTATTAGTTATTTCATAGAACTCATTAAAAGCATCTTCTAAATTTGTTGCCTGATAAACGTTTGACCATGTTAAGTTTTTGATGTGTTTTCTAAAAGTATTTATGTTTCGTTCACCTATGTCCCTCTGAAAAATAAATTTATACTTTGGTAGCAAAGTGTTATTTTGTATAGGAATTGATAAAAATTGCGCTGTGTTATGATCAGATAACCCCAAAGGCTTCACTTCACCTATAGTGTCTTTCATATTGCTTAAGCATAAATCTATACAAGATTTTTGTCTAGTTGCCACATTTATGTGATTAAAAATATTATAATTACTTAATAGGTCAATAAATTCATTTTTAATTTTTGTGTTTTTTAAAATGTCAATATTAAAATCACCAACGATTACAATATTTTTCATGTCCCTATTTCTTAATTTGTATAATAACATGTCAAATTTATTTAAAAATTGGATAATATTCGAGTTTGGAGTTCTGTAAATGCATATTATAATTAATTTGTAGACTGGTATTTTGACCGCGCAACATTCAAATATATTCTCTGTACTTAATTCGTTAGTGATCTCAAATCGTATACTATCTATGTAATTCTTACTTAAAATGCATACACCGCCACGTTTTTGTTTCGATCTACAAAAGGCCGAGACTGTTTTATAACCATTTAAATGAATATTATGGATGTCTTCGGTGTTTAAAAATGTTTCTGATAGGCATAAAACATCTACACTCATACCATTTTCTGAGAGTTCCTTTAAGGCTATATTTAACATATCGCTTTTATTTAGAGCCCCAGCTATATTTTGGTGCATTACGTGAATTAAATTATTGGACTCGAAAAAATGTACCATCTACTTTTTTATTTTTTTCATACGGTGGTAATTCACGACTTTGGTCGTCCTTGTCATTTACAGTTTGCATATTTTTTAATATTTTTGAAATTGGCTTAAAATAGAATAAAATGTTACGCTGTTTATTAGTTTTTGTTTTACTTTTATCACGAAACAGAACATTTTTATTACCTGGTGTTAGAAATAGTTTCTCATAATATATTGAGTCAATAAGCATATTTATTCTAAAGCATAAGTCATGGATAAGATGTTGTTTGTTATAATACATATTATTTAAATTTAAGAATATACAATTTTTATAATTTTTACATGTCAGTTGCAATAATTTGTTCAGTTTATTATTATTTAAGTAATTACTGTGTACAATACTAGTGACAATAACTGTAATCTCACTATGAAGCTTGAGGAAATAACCGAGGTCCATCAAAATTTTATAAGGATTCTTATCATGTTCACCTATACACAATACTATTTTATCTTTCGAGTTTAGTTTTATATTATTAAGTGTATTTACTAATTCCTCGCTACAAGCATTTGGTTTTGTAAAGGAAAACACTTCATATTTTTCAAATTTGCTATAAAAACGTGATTTAATTAATGATGATGCTACGTTAACACATTGTTGCCCTCCAACTATAACGATTCTTTTCTTTTCATTGTTACTTGATATTGTTTCTGTTGCTTTATTTAGATTAAATTTATTTTCTTCCATTTGATTTAGAGTAGTTTTTGATGTTGATGTTAGCTCACTGCTTTTATTGATGTTTCGATCAGCTTTAGCCGGGATGTTCTTCGATTGGGGACTATTATTTGTATTAATGTTTCTATTTTGATTAGGGGTTTGATTAATTTCTAAGTAATTCAGATCTAGTCGTCTTTTTGGTAAGCTTATATTATTCTGTAGATGACTTTTCTTCCTTAGCGAGTTATTTTTGGGAGTATTATTTCTCGGACTTATGCAGACGTTTTTAAGGACATCTATTTGATTTTTCTGTTCGGACAATTGCTTTTTTAATATACATATTTCCTCGGATAAGTTTATGATTTCAGAGTGGGCACTTTCCAGTTCTAATTTTAGTTTAACAACCTCATCTTTTAATTCCGTCACCTGATCTTGATTTCCTATGGTAGATATGTCCGGTAGACTTTTTGAGCTTGATTCAGAATCTAACGAGTCTAGCGATTCATCATTTTCAAGACAAAAGGAGTTATACATTCTAGTTTGTTTTTTAGACCTTAATGTAATATTATTTGATTCCATTTTGTTCATAAATTATAAAATATTTTCTTCGTATGTCAATTAATTAAATAAAATGTTCGGTCAAAATAATAATAATCAATTGAATAAATAGTATAGTAATTATAATAATGTATATTCTTCAGTCATTAAAATTTTTCCAATGTCAATTCAGTTATAATATAAAATACTCAGTCAAAATAATCCTTAATACAATAAATATATGTTCTTGAATAATGGTCCTTTAGTATGTCCTTTATTAATAAAATTTAATTAAATATATTATTTTCATCCAATATTTAATTCCTTATATCCTTTTTACCTTATGTTATTTACATCAAGATTCTATTGATAAAGAAAATAACAAAATGTCTATGGTTTGCTGTCATATGTCATTTGTCAGTGTCAAAGCCATATGTTTTGTATCCAGTATGAATTTAAATGTCAGTTTTCTAGTAATTCCAGTATTAATTTTTGAGATCTATTTAAAATTTTGAATGTATAACGGTAATAATTATGTGTCACCAAGTTAAACAATAGAATATTTGTATGTGTAATGTAAAAGTATGTTCAATTTTACCAATAACTGTAAGTATTTATATTAATGTAAAATCATGTTTTTTTCGATATTTTCCATTCTTAGTTATTCGTTTCTAAGTATTTTGGTTCCTTTACTGAGTAAATAGTAGGTTTTATGTATATTTTACTCACTTTGGTTTATGTGATCTTCTATAAGTTCTTGAATGTAGAAAACAATATATGACACTATTGACTATTATATCGAATCTATTGACATCTCATATAGTAAAATTGGACCAGAAGTTTAGGTTACGGTGGAACAAACATACATACATACTAACAAAGACTTCCAAAATAATTCCTTTTGGCCTCGCCGTAGTCGAATAAAAAATTTCACATTCGAAAAAAATCTAATTTCGATTTTTTTACCCGACTGCCGGGAGGGTTATGTGTTTAGCGCGTATTTTGTATGTATGTATGTATGTAATATTCTTTATTACCTTGTATCTTCAGAACCGCTAAACGGATTTTCACATTTGAGGTATCGTTAGATTCGTCTTAATAGCCCAAGTATTCTTAGGTAGGTGACATTAAAAAAAAAAAAAACAAAATGGCGGATGTTTAACGCCATGTTGTGAGGTAAAAAAAAATCTACCAAGTATATCGAGTGGGGTATCAAAATGAAGGATTTTAAACACTGATTCTAAATATGTATATAACTTGCAGTTTTATATTAAATATAACGATAAATAATAATAATAAAAAACTAAAACCCCTCCATATATTTTTGTACGATTTATAATTTGCGAATGGGTCCCGCCTGCTACCAAACATAACGTCAATTATTTCACTTAGGGTTTCAGTTCATAGTGTAGTCAGTTTTCTCAAACTTGTTTCGGTCTTTTTAGTGCGTTGCTTAGGTATATGTCTTTTTTGCAGTCGGGTTTTTTTATTTTTTTAATTATTTATTTTTTTATAGATCATAACGTAGTTAGTGCGTTCTCAGAAATCATGACACGTTTGCTCGAACTATTTCGATTGTGAAGTTCTCGGAATACACAAAATGTGTTACGTTCGAATAAATTTTGGACTTCGAGTTTTTCGAATGAGAACTTTTCTCTATTGCTTGAGAATCGTGCCCCTGAGGACTGTTTATAGGCGACGATCGTGTAGAGATCCAGCAGGCGTTAAGTTGTGGGTAGACCACTTAAATGCACTTGCTAAAAGTTAATTATTCGTACTTAAAACTAGATGTTACACGCGACTTCGTGCGCGCAAAAGGGTATCACGCGGGAACCGTACATTTTGACGCGATAAAAAGTACCCTATGTCCTACCCCGTGGTCTACTCTATATCTTAACCTTAATTCTCGCAATTAGATAACTATTACACTTTCATTATAATATTATCAAATTTTAGATGAAACGTCTTGATATTTTCATAAACTGATTTTTGGAGTTTTTGGACCCATCAAAACGAGTTTGACGTTTATGAGAATACTATTTTGCAGTTAAAAAGTTCAACTTTAAATAACTATCTTAAAAATGTTTAAGTAAGCTCAATGTTGCGTATCGTTTCGTTTCGGTGTGAATTTACGTTTAGTAGCTAGGAGGAACGGTGTACGATTCAATCTAAGGATTGACAAAATTTTAAACTCCCATTTAAAAGTCGTACGATTTAAACGTCGCGTCGTTTTAAAAACTGTGTCGTAGCATTGAGTAACGTCCTTGACGCCCTTTGAGATAAAATCTTCTCGGCAAGGCCCTCGTCTGAGGCTTTACAATCTGTGGCAGCTCCCGTAGAAGAATCTTTATCTGTCTCACGGACATTGTGGAGGCTCGGAGATTCGCGATAAAATACGTTTAACACAAAGCAAAAATGTCATTAAACGAAACAAAGTCGAGGGTGATCGTAAAAGAAGATGATAAGCGAAATGTGTATTAGCTTGTTTTAGTTAATTAATTGTATTTGTAATAAGAAAGTTACTTTCTGTATTACAGATTTGTATATTTCTAAATGAGATAACTATTATTTTACTACGATTTATCCTCAAGTGTAGATAGATGACAGGTATTAATGGCGCTCAAGCCGGAGATTGCGGGTTTGAATCCCGCCGAAGGAACAAAAATTATTTAATGTTCTCGATCCATGGATGTGTATTGAATATGTTTATAATATAATAAAAATCTTAAATATATGTATAATATAAATATAAAAGTATTAAATATACTTCCGATTGTCTGGTCCCCGTAACACGAGTTCTTCGAATACCACGGGGCGAGATTGATGTGGTGTGAAGCGTCCATGGATATTATTATTAATTGACTTCAATTTAAAAGTAGGTATAGGTCGCGCAACGAACTAAGATCTTTCGACAAAAGTAGAGGGGGTATGCGCAGAAGTCAGTTTTTGGGTGTGTTTGGCGGTAGCGGGCTCGGGCGGGGAGGTGTGGATGCATCGAACGCATGCCGAACGTGGCTGCTGACACGCTATTGGTACGTTAGTAATAAATATTCTTTGCTATTGGTCACATGCGCGAACGATCCCCTCCAATTTCACTGAGCGCTCATAAACCGTTGCGCGACCTATACGTCTATTTCACATGAACATCAGGAAAATAAAGTTACTACTTAGCTACTTGTTTTCTCGATATCCAGCAGTGGTGGACATAGTGGTTGCATCGAGAAAAGGCCTACAAGTATATAATTTATTTCTTATTAGCTAAATTGTTTTTATGAAAATTTATGATCGCAGACAAAAAATGAACTAATTGTATCACATTAGGTGACCGGAATAACTAATTATTTTAACCAACGTAATCAAATGGAGCTGATGTGATGTCGTTAATTGGACCATAAATCATTCTCAAAGGGCCGATCGGACACATAGACTAGCGCTGGCGGTGAATGCCGCCTCACAGCTGATTCAGTCCTGGCTTTCCGCTAGAACAGCACATTTCCACATTCGCATTCGACGCCGAACTGTATTAAATTACCCTTTACATACGAGAACATTCAATCCAAACTCGCCGGGCGAAAGTTTAATTTCGGCTGGAGTGCCGCAAGGCGTATACCGAGCCCGGTACATTACCGCCCTGAAGTGTGATCTTAAGATGATTTATTATATGTAAGGCTGACGTGTACGAGTTTACGGCTACGCCTTCGAAGCCTTTTAATCAACTATGCTAATGTAAGACGGCATACCCGAATGGTGGTCTCGTTAATCCCAATGTCAAGTTTGACCCCAATTCAATCGTCCGACGTAGCTTTGTTCTTATGATTCGCATTTAATAAAAAAATTATATAGGTACACAGTGTAATATAATTTTTCATAATCATACCTGTTTCGATTCAGGGCAATTATTTTCTTCAGCAACTTTATAATAAATCAGAGGAGCTTGTGTTTCATATTATGTATTTGTATACATTAAGGGCCTATATCGCCTATATTTGACGACGTCTGTGGCTCAGTTGGTTGAGCGCGTTGGTGCTCAAGCCGGGGGTCGCGGGTTCAAATCCCGCCGAAGGAACAAAAAGTTTTTCTGTGTTCCTGGGTCATGGATGTGTATTAAATATGTGTATAATATAATAAAAATATTAAATATGTGTATAGTATAAAAAGTATTAAATATATTTCCGTTGTCTGATACCCGTAACACAAGTTCTTCGAGAACTTACCACGGGATCAGATCGACGTGGTGTGAAGCGTCTATAGATATAGATATTATTATTATTATATTATGTCGGATAGATTATTCAGAACTTCTGTCACCGCTTACATTGTATTGACCGACAGAAACAAAACATGCAAAAAACTATCTGACACTTGATAAAGATGCTTTTGCCTTTTAGGTAGAAAGAATTTAAAAAAATGTAAATGTTTTGACTTGTGACAGACTGACAAACGTTAACGTGTAACAAAATTGTGTCCAGCAAACGCGCGGTTAATCTGAGCTATAGTCTCTTTTTGTTATTTTTATTAATTTGATGTATATGCGAGCATTATTAAAAAAAACAGATTTCTACATACTTTGCTCCTCATAAACTGTGCTAAACATCATACTCCTTCGTTCACGTATTTATATAAAAAAACTAACTTTTGCAAGCGGCTCCGCCCGTATCCTCCGAGATCACTGTACTTTTTCGAGATAAAAAGTAGTCTATGTATTAATGCCGTGATTAAACTACTAAGATACCAAAGTTCATCAAAATCCGTTCAGTAGTTTTTGCGTGAAAGAGTACCAAACATGTAATATCCATCCATCCGTCCTCACAAACTTTTATATTTATAAAAGTAGTAGAACTATAATACTAAAAGTAAGCGATGACATTCAAGAATCATTCACATAAGACGGATGTACCACACATGCGTGACGAACTACGCCAAACAAAACCGTTGATCTGTAACCGAATGTGACCTTTATAAAGGTTAACAAAAAATTTGGTATTGAAATTCTCGATACATGACGCTACAAAGGGTTTATAAATATGCACTTGCAGATACATGTAGTTATAAAATAGTATTTCTACTATTTCTAAATTATTTTATGAGGTAAAAACTTGTAACTATCCATGCTGTCAAGCCACGCTAAATACACTTTTGAAAAGTAAATCGGAACATTATTTTTGAAGTAATTTGGCCCTCTTTGTCCTGACAATGTTTTGGTTAGGTTATTACGAGTAGTTTCAAGTTTGTAAATTATATTTTTATTTAATACTAGATTTTGATCTCGATTTTGTACGCGCAAAAGCTAATTTCGAATAAACCATAATATATTCTTCCGCAATAAAAATTAGCCTATGTCCTTCCCCGTGGTCTACTCTACATCTGAGCCAAATTTCATCAAAATCGGTCCAATAGTTTCGGAGCCTATTCAATGCAAACAAACAAACTTTTCCTCTTTATTATATTAGTATAGATAAAAAAACTAGAATTGCTTTGGCCATTTTAATAGCCCGTTCGTCAACATTTATAATTTGCTAAGAAAATCCAAAACTGAATGGCACCGTTGACCTCCGCGAGGCTTGAACTGCTCTTGGAAAGGCTAATTATACTTTGAGCAAAGGACTCGACTCGCTCGCGACCACTTCACAAATAAATTAAGAACTATTTCAAACAATACGCACCCAATTAGCGACGACTTATCCAATTATTTGCCAAAGCCATATTGTAATTGGTGCCAATTATAAAACGTCGAGTTCGAGTGGGTCTCACGCCACACTTGATTAATATTTTCATCGTTACCAACCAAAGTCTTGTAATACCTAAGTGTATTGTTATAATCGAAACCGAATAGCGGTAGACGAAAAATTATACAATCAACGATTGTGTATGACATTTTACAATATTGATCTCTTGGTATAATACAGGGATGTACGATTTGCTCCATCGGATTTGCTATTATTTTCCGGATCAAAAAAGTGCAATGTACTATCAGGGAGTCTCATTCATAAGCAGTTGTGTGTTTTCGTAAATTGATCATATTACGTAAAATATAAAAGGCAAACCTGACTGACTCATCTGTCAACGCACAGCCAAAACTACTGAACGAATTTCGCTGGAATTTGGCACAAGGATAGTTGTAGTGACGTAGGCATCCGCTAAGAACGAATTTTTGAAAATTCGCCCCATAAGGGGCTGTAAAAGGGGTTAACATTCTGTATGGAAACTGAACTCCATGCGGGCGAAGTCGCGGGCAAAAGCTAGTATGATATCAAACTGACAAGTTATTGACAATTATTGTAATTTATAAGTCTCTAATAAACTCTACCTGCTTATTATTTATATTACCTGATAGTACCTACTTTTAACCAGTTTTAAATCAAACATAATATTTTGCAAATTATATTTCGAACATTTTTAATAGGTTATTGCTACCCTCGTATTAGTATTTAATTAATTAGAATCCAAGAACGCAGATGTTGAGCGCTGCAGATGTCAGATCCGTTAACACCGCGACCGCCATTATAACGTGAGTCGTGACCGACGGGCAGTGACGGGTTAATTTAGGGGCACCTAGCTAATACCCATTGAAATGGGTCCAGAATTACCACGCAATTGATAGTGTTAAGTTACAAGAGCTTTCCAATTGTAATATAAATAAATATCATAAGCGATTCTCTTGAACGCTTGCTAGCGTTATCAGCAGCTTCAACTAATTGATAACTAATGCAGTATACATTGTCAGGAAAAAAATCAGAGCATTGAAAATAGAACTCTTGACTAATATAATAGAGTTGAAAATCGAACACAATATGACATCCACAAATATAGAGTAGGTCACGGGCAAGGACATACGCTATACTTTTATCGCAGGAAAATGTACGGTTCCTGCGGGATTTTCTTTTGCGTGCATAAAGTCGCATAAAATCTATTCTCATAAGTGTCAAATAGTTTATTAGGAAATTTTGTCGAGCTATTTAGACACAATATAATATTATCAGTGGATTGTGCAACTGTTAAAGTAACGAAACTAAATCTGGGACATTACAACAAGACTTTTAATAGCATACTGTATATTATTTTTAAATAATATAATGTGTTTATTCGTTGTTACAGAATTGGCCTACGAAAAACCATAAGAGCACTTATACATTGTTAGTTAAAATGTCAACGCGATTCATAATTTTCGAAGCGAAGTGACCTATTTTTCGACCATCAAGAGACTAGCGACAGAATCGGACAAAAACCTTAACACAATTGTGGGCACAAAAGAAATACAATGGGAGAAACTAAAATGGGGGGCAAACAAGTGGGCGACAAACCACCCCATTTGTGGACAATTGCGGTTGAAAGATTAATCGCTGTTTCAATTTGAGTGATGCGATTATGACAGAGTTCACTATAATTGCTCCTGGACTATCTATCTGTTATCTATTATTTATATAAAAATACTAGATTTTGCTAAGAAACAACAAAAGACAATTCCGTTGGGACTGTACATTTTCCGTGATAAAAGTAGTCTATGCCCTTCCCCGTCATCGGCTCTGCTCGACTACTTGGCACTACGTAGAGATAGCCTCGCTCTGCATCTTCTATCCGTTATATTAATAGGCTTTGTTCGAACTTATACCTGCTGCAACTTTCTACTACCGTTCCACGCAACTACTACCATCCTCATCAACTTGATGAGTAGCAGTCCTCTACTGTGTGCTTTTCCCATAGTTTTCTGCTGCGCACAATACAATTATGGAACTGTCGCCAGTGGTCCGGATCACTACGAACGTCAAGAAAAGGGCGTATTCCATTTTAAAAGGTCAGCATCGCACTAGCGACTCTTCTGGCATTGCGGGTGTCCGTGGGTGACGTTAATCGCTTTCCATCTGATTATTAGGGCATGTAATATCGGACGATTTTCAATTCCGATACTGATTTTCGATATCTGATCTCAATATCGGAATTTCGATATTAATATCGGAATCGCATATTTTTCGTTGTAAAGTTGGATCGTCAGGCACAATAAACATAATAGAAAACAATCAAATCCTTTAATAAAGTACAAAACTTAGTTTTTAATATTTCTGATTAAGTATCAAATCAAATTGTCGCATCATACTATCTTACTTTAATTAAACAACTCAAAATTAACATAAAAGTAAAATTTGCAAGCAAAATCGAAATAATTAGGAACAAAACTCAGTCTTTATAATTTCTGTTAAAATACTAAATTACAGTGTCACATTATCGTATCTTACTTTAATTAAACTAACTCAAAATCAATAAAAATTTAAAATTAGCATATAAAATCACAATAATTAGGAACAAAATATTAATCATGGCTAGGTATACCTATCTATTTAGTTTTATATGTACGCTTTTCTTGATAATATGTTCTTAAAAACAACAAAGCATCAAGCATTTTATCAGATAGAGAACTTCGTATTTTATTACAAAAATACCCAGCAGACGAAAACACACGCTCACTCTCAACACTGGTAGGCAAAATGGATGCAAGATACGTGTATGCCTGCGTTAAATAAACACCTCTTTCTCCTTTATTGTCATATATTGCTTTCTCCGTCATTACAAACCCCATAAGGTCAAATTCGTCAGACGCAGGCAATACCCTCTTTATTTGTTTGCATTTCTCTAGTTCTTTCTCGAATTCTTGTTGCAATGTCAGCTCACTCGTTGTAGCGAGACGAGGAGCTAGGGGCTCATCATCTTCATCAAAAGATGAAACAGCCGTCATCGTCGATTCCTTATCTGTTTCGAGGGTGCTACTTAGGTTTTCTTTATATTTGAGGCGTTTTAACATGCTGACGATAACATGACATATTTGCTCGCTTGTGGGTTTGAGAAATGTATCATCTTCTGAGGCACTGTAAAAATTTTCGGCGTCATGAAGGTAATGTAATACTCCTGCGATTAAAAGTCTTCTATCTTTTATTCGGTTTCGTAAGTTCATAGCGAGACTTGAACTTAGATATGTATTTTGCTGCTCAAGTTTATTTAGCATGAATTTAAGTGCTGTGTCTGCTGTATACAGAGTGGCATCACGTCGGCAAATAGACAGTACAGTCATTTTTACCACTTCCAAACTATTATGCATTTCGGTTAGCGTCTGAATTTCTCCATCTGTGAAAGATACATCTGACTTTATGTCGATAAGGAGCTTGAAAATGCAGTCTTTCATTTTTAGGAATGAACCTATCATGTCATTCATGCTGGACCATCTTGTTCGACAGTCTAACTGCAACTGGATGTTTTGACGAAACTCTTTACTGAGGTAAGCTCTTAGAGCATCGGCTTTGAGAGGTGACTTTTTGATCGATCTTATGAGGCGTCGAACTTTGCCAATTACTTCTTTATACAATATTGGATCAGCAGTACGAGCTCTTTTATTTTCTACTTCGAATCCATCACCCTCTGTTGACGAATCATTATCAATGTCGCTTTCTAAATCTGAGCGGTTTGTGGAGTCATGGTGATAAGATGATTCTATTTCAGCTTCGGCTTCCGTCGTTTTATATAAGGTATCTATAACGGCGAGCTGAATTCCGTGGGCGAGACAAATTTGATGGTGGCCGGGTATGAATGAACCCATTTTTTTCATGACGCTGGCGCCATCGGTTGTTTGACTAACAATATCTTCCTCAAGAACCATACTGAACTTGGCAAGGTGCTCGCGCATTGTAGTTAGAGCTGCTGTAGCTGTCATAGATCCCGTTATTTTAACTAGTCCAAGATTCTTGAATTCGAATCCTCCGAAAGCTCTGCAATGAAGATTTATGTTCATGTATCTCCTGTTTCTAAGAGAGGTCCACTCGTCTAGGGTTAGTGTAAATCTTTCTCCGTGTTCTTTCATGGACGCTATGATTTTCACTGTTTCACATTTGAGTTGTTCGGCATGTTCGAAAACCATTTTTGAAATAGTGTTTGCTGTTTTAGGTAAATCGTATCCACTTTTTTTAAAAAGTTGTCGAAGATCTTGGCTTTCAGAAAAAAATCGGAAACTTGCGCCGTCTAAAGCAGTCATTCGAGAAACAACAGCTTCTATTGAATCTGAAGACTTGAAATAATCAGTCAGTTTTCGTTTTTTAAGTGTTGTCGTCGGCGCGAGTGATACTGACGTGCTTGGAGTGGCGCTAGTCACGGTTGAAGAAGGTTCATCTGTAGAGTCGCCAACTGCAGCAATGTTCGAGTGCATCGTACGTAAATGTGTGTGCAAGCCAGTAGTAGAACCACCGGTGGTTTTTAATTTTTTAAAACATATCTGGCATTTAGCGGTTTGGCCGTCATCGGATCGATGAAAATGGTCCCATACATTTGATGAGCGTTTCTTTGTAAACTCTGTGTAAATGTCCTTCTTTTTCGATGAAGCCCTGCAAATTAAAATAAAAAAAATCAAACATACCTTAATTATCGAACTTCTATTTAACAAAAAACTTTAACATGTAGAAATTATTAATGTTGGCTTAGATTAGATTGTTACCTAAGACGTAATGGAAACTCAAAACTGAATAACTCTATAATAAAATCCAATTATCAGCCAAAAAACGTAAACGTAACACTATAACATATTAATTAAAATAAATAACACTATAAAACACTGTAGTTTTCGTCTTATTTCAAATTTAAATGTCGTACATACTGGAGGCAAGAGACGCTCAAAAATACAAATAGGTATCTGTGTTTACACGGTTAATAAGTATTATTTAAGTATTTAACGGTTAATTAAATACTAGGTGTATTTAATTAACCGTCTAAACACAGATACCTATTTGTAAGGATTAAAAACGAAGTAGAATACTCACATCTTCTAGCAACGTTGCACATTAGTCACTTAAAACACAAACACGTCTTCACTCACTATACGCTCATTGATGACTGAAAGGATCACAAAACGCTTTATACGTATGCGAATGAGCGAATAAATGATATATGCACGCAGTGAAAGAGTGAGACATACAACGCTACGAGGAATGGCAGCTCTTGTATCGTGTACTGTGCGCGGCGGGGTATGTATGCGTGCTGCATAGTCAGCGAGCTGGCAACAGCTAAGTTTTATGGTACCTACACAGATAATTATTATTATGAATATTTTACAGCTCTACTCTCTAGCCGACAATGACGCGCTTAAAAAAGCTTAATTTTTTACTTAACAGAAAATTCTTTGATTCCGATATTACAATATTAACATCATCGGTATCGGAATTTTCATATCGGAACCTTCGGTCCGAGATTCCGATATTATGATATCACGAGATTCCGAGATTCATGCCCTACTGATTATCCGTCTGCTAATTTGCCTCGTATTTCATAAAAATAATGATTAATCAATACCTATTATAAAGTAGACATTTTCTAGAACGCAATGGTACCTAGTTAAAATTGAGAACTAAAGCGTTAAGAAAATTATAATATATCTACAATAGAAAAATCACTCGATTCTCACAGAGTTTAACCGAGGAATTAAAATGATTTAATGTTATTTACACAACGTGGTAAGTATGTTAATGTCCAAATCGTTAATAATCTGTTCGATAAAAAAAATCGTCTCGAGGCCTGCGAGCACTTGTCTCACGACACCACGACTCGGAGACATAAATCAGGCGTGTTTAAAATCTAATCCGTCAAATTGGGGCACTTTACAACTGGCGATAAACTGGGTTTTTTTTTAATAAAAAGTATGTTGCCTACTTAGATTTTATAGCGCTGAACAAGAAATTTTAGAAGATACATATTATAACAAACAACGAATAAAGAGAACACGTGGCGGAAGTGAATCTTCATTTGTTATTTAAAATCGAAAAAGACCCTTAAAAATAGAAAAATAAAATTAATATACTTAGTATGTACTTTATAAATTTAAGTTGTAACGTAAAAAGTGTCGTGTCGTAACGCGTGTCAACCTTGAAATTTCACTCTCTACACCAAAAAATTACTTATTTTTTTAACCCAATGATATTTATTCTAAGATACCCCAATTTCTATTAGATATTAAACTTACATCATTCATAAAATAAAAAGAAAAATAATGCATTAAAAGTCTGCTTCGCAGTGCCCATAGAAAGATCCTCTTGTTAATTTGATAAGTTTTTATCGTAGTCATAGAGGTGTTTGATAGTAATGTCGTAATCGTGTGTCGTCATCATATCGTTAAGCGGTCGTAACTCGTATCGGGTGCTGTAAGCTGTATTTACTTATCTGCAAACACATGTCTAGAGAGAGGTTTCCAAAAAAATGTAGTAAAACGAGACCAGAACCGGGGGTGGTCTGGTCTTGCACGTGGTTGTTATCATAAGACCCGACATGGTTTAAGTGACACTGTGTTGTTTGTTCATAATTTATTTGGAACATAAACTGGTATTAAAACTTAATCGGGTATATTAAAACGACTTTAGTCTCGACTGCGAGTCTACAAAATTAGTAAACAAAAATGATTGATTTGTTTTACACAACGCGATTTTTTAATTCGATCGAGTCTATCTAGATTTCAAAAGAAGAATAAAATATCTAAAATTGATAAACTCGAAATACTTTGTGTATGGAAAGTATCAACAATTCTAATGTGGATAGACTGACTAATTATTAGACATCTCATACTTTTCTACTCGTATTATATGTAGTGAGAAGAATAATATGGAACGATATGTGTATTTTCCTGCTAATAGCCGTGTATCTATTTATAGCATGTTATTAATGGACTTATTTTGGGTAATGTCAGAAAACACAGATGGAAATAGCATCAAATAATATTTAGGCATAATTAATTCAACTAAACGTCAGTTGTAGACCGACCAATCAATAAGGCTTAATTGATATAGGTCCAATTATTGAACCAACATTTAGCCACTGCGATACCCCGCTGGCCGCTACACACTTTGAAGGTCCATCGGAGAATACCACCAAATATTACTTTATTCTACAAAGTATACTTCTTGTCTTTGTCTTGTCATAAAAGTAAAATAAGCTTAAATATGTAACATATTTATAAAAATTAAGTTTCACAAAGTATTGTAGATTGTTAAACTGTAGACAAAAATTATATTTAGTCCTAATAATATGTGGATCTTGGTCCACAAAACTACAGAGTAACAATACACAAAGAAAACAATACCAACTGACTCTCCCGACCACTCGCCCGACTAAATATAGACATATAGTTCTATCAGGGAAGTGAAAATTAATAATGTTTTATTAAGGCATTATTCACTGACATCTATGCGGAAACGTCCCACCAGCTTAGCCATAGCCGGCGACGATATTGTTCTTAAATTATCAAGATCCGAATTTAACATATCATCAAATATTCAATGCATTCAAAACTCGTCGAAAATAAACTTTAATGTGTACGAGGAGAGTCGAAAATTGAATGTATTTACGCTATTATGTTATTAAGTATTCAGACTCACAAAACACCTATTGATGCATGTAATAGGATCTAAATTCGATTGATAGATAAAGATAGATGGAGATAAAGATGGTGTTCGTTTATCCGAATTGTGTTAGGAGAGAGCCGAGAGACAGGCGGTTGACTTGTGAAGGGAACTAAAATGTGTTTATCGACGTCACCACCTAAGCCTAATGGCACTTTACCCTTTTAAAAACTTTGTTAAAATCTAATCCTCATCTTTCTCTCGTCGCTCTTAATTTGTTTGCATTAGCTATGCAGATTTAGGTTTTCGGAATAAGTTGTGACCGGTGCGGTTGTCTAAGTTTTTTATAAACAAAAATTTCCCAGTAAATTAGGAATACCATTCTCATACAAAAGTATGAAAATCACTAGCTGTTGCCCGCGGCTCCGCCCGCGTAAATAAAGTATCCCTCGGGAACACTGTACTTTTTCGGGATAAAAAGTAGCCTACCTATGTTTTAATCCAGAGCCTAAACTACTACCATACCAAATTTCAACGAAATCCTTTCAGTAGTTTTTGCATGAAAGAGGAACAAACATACATCCTCACAAACTTTCACATTTTTGATATTAGTAGGATTCTTGTCTTTATTCGCAGGATCCTTAAATCCATTGAGCAAAATAGACATAATTGATCCTAATGGTTTGCCTGTTTTATCGTCTGTACAAAGCATTAAATTGTACAAAATACCATTGTGACGGTGTATCATGTAATGGCCGCTCATTTTGTAAATAGAAAAAAGTATTTACGGGCCATTTTAATAAAATAAAATGTGAGCGAGGTCATTGCCGGCGTTTCTCTTCCTTAAGTAAATGGATCTTGCGAGTTAATATTTTTTTCCCGGGGATTAGTGAGAGGCCTGTAAGTGAGATGTTTAAAAGGTTTGAGCAAAAAACTCTGGGACATTTTTTTTTGCTTTTATTTTTTATTTGATGCGTCATTTTAATGTATTTTTGTGATTCCAATTATTGGAATCTTTTGGTGCTATTTTGTGGTCGGGAGACGCGTTTGATAAAATCATCTTGTTTTCGACTGACGGCAGTCTACCTGTAATCTGTTTAGTTTTGTCAAGTATAGTACCTAACGTTTATTTCGTCTTCTACGTATTTTTTATCGCTTCTTTTTTTTACTATATTATATACTATCTTCAGCCCGCAATTTCATTTGTATAGAACTTACAGAAACGGAACCTAATTTTTATATTTTTAGTAAACGGAATTTTGATACAATTTTTTTAAATAAAAGTATGTTAGGCCTTATAACATCAGTTTTTGCTAGTGAAAGTTACGTGAAAATCGGTCCAGAAGTTTCAGAGATTAGTTAACAAACAGACAGACAGACAGACAAAAATTTTTAAAATTGATATTTTATGGTACCTAAGTACCGAATATACTTTCATATTATTCATTAAGTGAAAAATCTGTTAATTTGAAATTACAAACAGACATTTTAATTTTATTTAAGTAACTGTAGGTACCTATAGATTTTTTAAGGGTTTCTGTGATTGTTTTTCTTTCATTTCAACAATGATTTTAAATTGATTTGAAAAATTAAAACAATTTTATTAAGACGTTAATTCCTGATAACGAGTTGCAATTTACATTGTTCTGCAATTTAAATCCTCAAATAATTCCGTATATTCTAATTTTCAAGCAATCGTTATTTCTGAATAATAATGACATTCTTCAAAATTCAATGATAATTTTCAAGTAAAACGTAAAGCCCAAAAACACGAGAGGCGGAAACACGTGCGAGCGTAATTCTCCGTAAGTATTTACCAATTAATTTTAAGATATTCAAACTAGATATTGGCGCGAGCAATTTGCTTGTTATAAATTCTAAATGCATCCACCCGGAAAATTGTGTTGGTCCCAAACTCGGGCGGGGTAGAGCGGGGTAGGACGGGGACCTCTCGCACTGACCGGGGAAATTATTGTTTGGGAGCAAATTGATTTGACCGATGAAATAATATGTTCCGTTTTTCTCTAAAATTAAAGGTGCAATAAGTAAATTTTTTGTTCGAAGCTAAACAAAAATTATTGCAATTAGCTTAGAAAAAGTAATTAATCTCTTAAGAATTTTGTATTTATTTGCATTTTGTGGATCTGAAAAAAGAACTTCTTAATAATAATACAAATAATATCTATGGAAGCTTCACACCACATCAATTTGGCCTAGTGGTAAATACCCAAAGAACTTATTTTACGGTGTCCAGACGATGGGAAGTATATTTAATACTTTTATAGCATAAATAGAATTATTTAAGATTTTCATTATATTATCATATAATTAATATACATCCATGACCCAAGAACACAGAATGTTCTTGTTCCTTCGGCGGGATACATACCCGCGACCTCCGACTTGAGCACTAACCTAACCACTGAGCCACAGAGGTCGTCAAAACTTGTTAGTAGTATTAGATGTTTCTAAAACTATACTTACAATTTACACCATTTTTTAACCAACGAAAAAACCGGAGGAGGTTCTCGAGTGAACGCGTATGCGAAACTATACTAACAACTTACTGGCATTTTTTGTAGATACTATAAAAGTAGATGGGTCCAATTCGACTCATTTTAAATTTCCTTAAGCAGATACAGGACCAGTCTATTGCGGGTGGACCCTAAGCAGTCCATGTCCGGCCGGTTTATGGGGTCAGTCCGGGATAGCCGGGATAGCCGGGGTGGACGAACGGGAATCCCGCGCTATCTCATTTACCCGGATTTAGCCCCACAATGGGCGCCAACTTATGACTATACAGGTTTGGGCTTAGAAATATAACGATTACTGTTTTGTGGGGTGGGAATGGTGGGATAGAGCACTTCCCCACAAAAGCTTAAAGCTATGTTCTTTGCTATTGTCAGCATAATATGTCCATAAATAGAAAATAACTATTTAATGTAAGCACTTGATCACTGCCTTAAGTTATTATTGGGTGACATGAACGGGCCATTTCAATCAGTAAGATAATACGTCATGACTTAATACTGGCATGAACTATCCCAGCTGTGTTTTGCTGGACAATTTAGGTTATATGAGGCTTCATAAAACGCAGTTGTTATTTAAGTCCTTAATCCAGTAATCTATTTTTGTATCCAATAAGGTGCAAATAATCTTTTCTTGTATGAAATAGACCAGGAAACTAGAAGTAAACGATTACCGCCGCCCATCACAGATACTCAAACACCAGAAGAGTTACACTTGTAAATCCTCAGGTGTTATACTTGCGGTCCAGGTCCTTAAAATCCCCAAGCCCCTCTTGAGTCTCCAATAATCTCACTCTCTCGGCGAATCACAACGCAAGAGTTAATTCACGCTGGTTGTATGTGAGACTGTAGTATTTTTCTGTTCAAGCCAGTCCGTTCATAAGTTTACGATCAGACAATTCGTCAGCTCGTTTGCAAGTATACGTCGATGAAAGAATCAATTTAGAATTCTAACTAGAAAAGACATAGTTAGTGTTTTTTTTTTTGTTATCGAGATTACATTGATTTTAATTCATACAAAATTCATCTATCCATCTATCCAGTATCCAGGTCATAAAAAGTGAACACATACAGACATTATAATTTAAATATCTAATAACATCTGCGAGGCGTGATAAAAATGTATCTGTACGTGTAGCTAACTCACTTGCTAATTTACAACGATAGCGCACCACTGGATATGACAATAAGTGTGATTTACTTTCTGCAATTCTAAAAGCATAGAAATAAACATCTTAGTACCTACTATTATAAATGTGAAAGTTTCTAAAGATGTGTTGATGTAATGATATGTTTATGTTTATGACTCTTTCATGCAAAAACCACAGAACAGATTTTCATGAAAGATGTGGTAGTAGTTTAGGCTCTGGATAAAAACATTGGTTACTTTTTATCCCACAGACATCTATTGACTAGATAACTCAGGTCTCATCGTCCGTATAGAAACCAAGCGTGTCATTATTTTTCTACCTGCTGTGACATCACAAGAGCAATTTAGTGATGATAACTCCCCGTCACCGAGTAAACGGTTCAAAGATCGTCGTTGCGCGCCGCTCCGTCGCGTTTTTTAAATTTGTAGTTTTCGTTTGACGTTTGGTACCGAGAAGATTCGAGAAAAAATGTGAACTGAAGGAAGTAATTTTTACACCTTTTTTACACGCGAAGTACATACACATGCGTGGTCTAGTCAATAGATGTCTGTGTTTTATCCCGAAAATCCCGTAGAAAGTTTAATTTACGCGAATGAAGTCGCGTTTAAAAGCTAGTAATATTTAAGTTTTTGCGATAAATCCAAATTGTGATGCATTACCTACAGTCAATAAAGCATTTGATTTTGCAGGATAATTTTCAATAATATCCCCCATTCAAATCAAAATATTAAAAAAAAATACAAACACAAGCAACACAAAACTGAATCTCCATAAGATAAGAAAGATAAACTCGCATACAAACAAACTGCAGTAAAACGAATGGTATTTTCTGTCTTTGAGAGAAACCCAAACTCGTGTTAGTACGAAGTATAACAAACAACGACTGCAGCATATTGCAATAAATTATTTAAAAACGTTAATATAAAGTATAAAGTATATGTTACTACACGTAGTAGTACGGGAGTTATTAAAAGCCTTCCCACGGGAAGGCTTTTAATAACTCCCCACACCGATCTCGGTGACGGTGTCCGGTTTCATTGAAACCAGGCCAGTTACGCAGGAGTAATTTTATAGTGCCTAAGTGTGTGCACAGTACACAAGATCACTCTCTCTCTTCCTTTACTTTCATAATTTAGTGGGACGGATAACCGATACGACTGATGAAAGATCAAGTGTCAGGTCCGACTTTTTACATGCCTATCCGACGCATGGATCACTTTCTTATCAGACAGGTGATCAGTCTACATTGTCCTAACCAAACTTGGAAACAACATTTTTTAATGTTCCAATGAGGGAATCGAACCCACAACCTCCGCGTCGAGAGTCAATGCTCTAACCACTAGACCACGGAGGCTGTTATGTTGTGTGGGAAGGCCTCAGATCAAATAAAAAACTAGATGGCGCATGGCGCTTGTTTCAACTGAAGCCTCAAAAACTACGCTACTTTGTGTAAACACACGCGGTCACGCACACTCGTGCAAAAAAAGTACGCTACTTTTTGTCAGTATCGAACGAGCCGTCGTGCAGTGACTGCCAAAAAAATGCCGTCCTGCGCTATTAAGTGGTGTAAAAACTGTACGAAGGCGAACAAAAAGTGTCATGGAATAACATTTCATAAGTAAGTACACACAAAACTGTAGTTTGTTTAAGTTATTTTATCACAATTTTGAGGTTACTCGAAACAAATAATGACAATTTCATAATGGCGGATCGAGAGAGTGTTGCCAGGATTTCATATTCTCAATAGCCTAAAATAAGGTAAGTAATTTGTAGGCAAATTCTTAACAAAATTATGAAGTAGAGAGTCAGACTGTATTTTTATTTTTTAATTAGAAAGTTTTGAAGTTTGAAGCAATTTAAGGTCCCTATGAAGGTATACAGATAATACGGAAACGATAATTCCGCCGTCTGTGGACCGATTTTCAAACTTCTTGTTTTAATGTAAAGGGTATAATCCCAAGTTGGTCCTGTTTTCAAAAAAGTGGTGACCTGATGATGGGATCCATAAGGAATCGAGGGAACTCCTCGAAATTTTTATGGAAACATATGGTGATTTTGACTTTTTTTGAAGTTTTCCAAGCATATGCTACCAAAAAGTAAGATTTTGCTCCAAGGTATACTCTGGATCCAAAAGTGCAGAACAGAATTCCTGACTCCTTATAGATACATGTTTGGGGATTTCGGCATTAATTAAAGAACTGCAAGCATATGCCACCATGTCAATTAAAGTAATTATCATCATCACCACCACCATCACACCATACATCATCACATTTTGATGATATAAAAGCAACTTCTTATAGTATTTTACACCAACATGGAGGTCTTTGACTCTGTCGTTTATGGACCTATTTGCAAAATTATTTTATTGCTGTAAAGGGTATAAATTCGAAATTGGTATTTTAGTCACTAAAGTGGAAACTTGATGATGGGGGATCCATAAGGAATCGAGGGAACTCCTTGAAATTTATATGGACACATATAATGATATAGATTTTTCCTGAAATAATAAAGCATATTATGCTACCTTAAATATCGCTAATTCGCTACTGAACAAAGGGAGTTGATTTTAGAGTTAAGTGTACATATTACATTTGTATGTTGATTCCAAAAATAAAGTTTGTTACTAAATAATAAAGTTTTTACTTTTTTCTTTAAACTTTTCATCTTTACCTATCCATTATCTAAATTTATCTATAAATAAATAATAAACAGAATTATCACTTTCTGTTTTTTTTTTCATATTTAAAGACATTTTGAACGCAATAAAAATGTTCTAATCTAACCCATTTTTAGAATTCCATAGTTGGGGAGAGTTGTGACAACGTTATTTCGCGCCAGGTTTTACGTAAAATAGAGCTCTGCAAAGTTTTTTTGACATAAAGCTATGGTAAACGAAACATAAATGTCACAGAAACGTTAACATGGCTGAATTCCTATACAATTTTCGAAATTTTATTATATTTTTATCTCGATAACTACGGATCTTATAATTTTGAAAACTTGCGAAATTACTGCGACAGTAAAAGAACTTTAAGCGGTAAAATTACCATAAACCAATTATTAGTACAAATGTGGGATGTTATTGGAATGTTTACATATCTAGGGTAATGAAAATTTAGTATGGCAACACCGGCTCACGCACACAATGCATAAAAAACAGGCTTCACTTTGTTGTTCGTAGAAGTCCATCTATACTTTTTATTTGATCTGAGGGGAAGGCATTTATCAATTAAACAAAAATATTTTTATCGAAATGAAAACTGCATCAGTTGTTTTTTTTTAATAGGTATTTAGACGAAGAAATAAAATTAATGACCAAAAAATATGACGCGTACAGAGAGAAACTTCATTCAATATTTATACCCAAAACGAGAGTGGTTTGGTTTCATGCCTACACCTAAAAAAAATTAAAATTAGTCCATCTCGCGCCATGATAATTATGTTTATTGAGCCGTACTTTAGAAAGTTTAGTTATGTAAAACGTATAAAAATCTTCTCACAGACTGATGAAATTTATCCCAAATCGTGTTATTAGACCCAACTTTAAAAAAATCACTCTTTTCGCCGCTAAAAGAGTTTCATTTCAAAAACTGTTAAACTTAGAAAGACATTGAATCAAGAGAGAGATCTAATTAAAGAACCTCATCTAGTATCTCTATAACCCCATTTACATACGCACTGAGACCGTCACCGTCGGCAAGGCCCCCAAATGTTTAATTTCGCCCCTCTGGGGGATGGGGCCGAGTGCCCGTACCCCTAGTACCCCTATGCCTCTTGCCTTGTAATGTATGATAGGCATAGTGCAAGATAATCACTTATTTAATTGCTACATTTATTTTGTTGATTAAAATACTTGTTAGGCAATATGTATGGTCAGCAGAATTAAACTAAATTACCATAGTGTTGTGCTTGTAATTTGATTCTAATTTAAGACAAATTTTGCGAAAATCAGCTTAAAGAAAATTCTTGACTATACAAGGATGCAACTGTAGCAACAATGTTAAATATTGTCACATAAGAGAATATTACATGAATTTTAATTTTGCGAATAATAAATTACAATGTAAGGAATTCTCGGATTTTATATAATGTCAGTCTGTAAAATTTCCGTTCATGCATTATCGCTATAAAACATTTTTACTGTTAATTTTAGATAGCGATTCGATATTTATGTAAGTATTTATATATTTATGTAAGTATTTATATATTTATGTAAGTATTTATGAATAGCGCCTGCGCAATTTATCTGAACTAAAAATGGAAAATTTGTTAATTGCTGTTTTCAAGTCTCCATAAAGGTTGTAATAACTTAGACAACGATTAAAAAAAATTTAAAAAATGCGTCTGCGTTTTTTGAGTTATATTTTCACGTAACATATCAGTCTGTCCGGCCAGTAGCAACCTAACTTACCAAACGTATCTTACGCGTATGTTTACGTGGTTAGATTACGTGTCGATTTATAAACATGTTAATTTATTTAGTTTACGATCGTAACTTAATTTTCGCGAAATTGTAGATTTTTTATTTAATGCACTAATTTGTAATAAGACAACTGTTCATGAAATTTTTTCATTTAACCGTTAATGACAAATTTATGCGAAAAATAAACTTTAAATTCTGAAAAGTTGCATTTTTCAGTTCTGATAAATTATGAGGGCGCTGACGATTTATTTCTACGAATTGCAAAGGGATTTAAAGCCTTTATGCTGCATTTCTTGGTAAGCGATAGGGAAAGGAGCGATTCATTTCGATGCAAGAAAGACCTTTCTTTTTCCTTCCTACGATGGAAATTCATTGAGTTCTCCAAATTCAAAGGTATGTCAGCCGTTTCTGCTGGCGCTACCGACAATGCACGGTTAGCATCGTCAGGCGCCGACAATTTAAACGCTCTCACTCTTTACGAGACGCGAACTTTATAGTCAACCGTAACCTGGTGGAGAACCAGCCAACCTTGACCCCTAAATCCTCTCCGGCGAGCGCCAACTCGGCACACCTCCGTACAATGTGAAGTGCCTTTGGGGCTCCACGTAAAGTGGTAGGTTAAACAAGGAATTCTTGATATTAAGCTCCCGCTCCTACTTCAGTTAGTTATAATAGACGTTTCGAGGAAAATTTTGGCGTTTGTTACTAGTTTCTCCGAATTACATAAGTACGGGGAATAATAATTGCTCCAATATGATAAAGTGACTTGCTGATAAGTAGCACTACTTCTCTTTTAAGTTCATATTATAATAATTTTATGTAAGTCGATACCAACATTTACAATGTTTGTAATAATAATACCTACTCGTATATACAAACTAACAACTCCGAAACGACGTGCTTACTTTTGACCTATATTAATTACTAGCTTTTCCCCGCGACTTCGTCCGCGTGGAATAGTTACTTTGGGATATCGCTAAAATTTACCCGCGACTTCATTTACGTAGAAGAAGCGCTTCCACCTCACGACTGCCCGCCCGCTCCGCGCGCCTTACTATAGCGCGCATGATTATTTTATTACTGCGATATCTTCTAAAATACTCATTGAAATCAAATGATGTAAACGGCAAATTTCTTCTAGATTAAATGCTTGTAATGAATAACGTATTTACTTGGATAATGATTAATATAATCTTTATGAAAACACCTTCACAAATAATGCTTACTTTTAGAACAAATTTGGTAAGTATAAAAAGGTTATAGTGAGCCAACCTTAAAAGATAGACATATACTGTCGCGGACTTTTTTTTAGAACTTTTAAAGGGGAACAATTCTGCCATACATCATTTTAGCGATACTTTAACCGTTTCCGCAGCGTACGTAGCGAAAGCTCTCAAAAGGAAAAAAAGACCCCCGATTTTGTAACATTCTTGATTGGTACTCCGCTCGTATTGAGTTTAGCATGATGCTATATAGCCTAAAGCCTTCCTCGATAAGTGGACTATCCAACACAAAAAGAATTTTTCAATTCGTACCAGTAGTTCCTGAGATTAGCGCGTTCAAACAAACAAACAAACTCTTCAGCTTTATAATATTATAGTATAGATTTAAATAATGCTTTTAAACTAAGTGCCTGTTCATAGTGTTCACATTCTGGTAACTATCAGATAGCTTTTTTGCATGTTTCGTCTCTGTCACTTGATGGAAAATGAGAAAGTGTCATCCAAATTCCGAATAAGCGACACTAAGTATTATTTATAAGACGATTGTGCAACAACCTCTAAGTATTTTTAGGTCCCATGCAATTGCAGGTCCCAGGCACGGTTCAGTAACGTCCTAACTAATAATAATTTAAACGCGAAAGTTTGTACGTATGGATATTTAATACTCTCTGACGCAATAACTACTGAACATATTTTGACGAAAATTGATATTATGGTTACCTAGTTAAATTAAAACATAGCCTACTTTTATCGCAGCAAAATGTACGATTCCCGCGTGATTTTTGCGCATACGAAATTGCAGGCAACATCTATAAGAATTCTACAACACAATATCACAATAAGTTAATTTTGCAAGTGTCGGGCTGTGGCTGGAGTCGGACGTATAAGAATCCACCATAAATCATAAGAGACCTTTTCAATTAATTCTCGCCCGAGGCGCATGAAATATTTGCATCAGAATATATTACAACGAAGCCATTGTGGCCCCTTAAAAAGGGCCAAGAATTGTTTGGCGGTCCATTGTAAGCTGTTTGTCTTGTGGTCATATTTGATTTTCGGCACTCTCTCGTTAGTGCTTAGTAGTAATTTGGGGTTTCGAACATTTGCTCGTATTTTCGGTATTTACCTACATTTGTTGTTAGGTTTGTTTATGATTCGCTTCGTGACTGTTTATTGTAAGACAAATTGCTACTCTACTATTTTCTCTTCAGTTTATAATTACAGTTTAACTGAAAATTATAACTTAAAACAACTTAAGTAACTCACGATTAAATACTTGTAACTAATTGGAATTAATTAAATTAGACTTTATTAAGAATAATAGTAAAAACTATTAATATAATTATGCAACTCATGTATGGAAAAGAAGAATTATTATATTAAAATATTTAAAACTAGCGACCCGCCCCGGCTTCGCACGGGTACAATACTGATACTAATACTACAGAATGTCTTTAAACCTCTGACAAAACGGGCGAAATTCAGTCAAAAGTTCAAAACAAACAGAAACAAATTAATATAGGTACCTACCTACTAAAACTCAATGAAATAAGTAGGTGGGTATACTTTTATCGTACGAAATACCTATACTCTTCAGGACTAACAATACAACAAACACTAAATAAATAGGTGTTCAAGTAACTATCCATCATAGTTACAACGAACACAAAACATAAAAATTACCCAATAATCTAAACTCCGCACGCGCAGTCCCGCCTTGGTGACACCCACTTCGCAACGGGCTGTGCAGCAGAAATCGTAATATTTTAATTTCGCCATAACTTCAAAACCAAACATTCAATTTTAATCATTCAAAGACCAAATATTATCTACATAAACTGTACTTAATTATGAAATAATTTATTTTGATAAGGATTAATAGCATGAGTAAAATAAACGCGTTTAAATATAGTCCAAAAAAAAATCAAGATTTCTAAATAAAAAAATGGTTGTTGTGCCTCACTCGACATAGATAGGTATAGTGTGTCGCGGACTTTTTTGTAGATATTTATAAGATCTACAATTAATTAGAACATTTTATGGTTCTATCTTTTATAGTTTAGGCAGCGTACGCAAAATAAGTAACTTTTCTGGTTGATTTTTTACACCTTGTGTCCGAAAAACCCAAATATCTTACGGAACCCTATTTTTTTCCAAAATAAAATTTAGCCTATGTTACTCGTAGATAATGTAGCTTTCGAATGGTGAAAGAATTTTTGAAATCGGTCCAGTACTTTTTGAGCCTATTCATTACAAACAAACAAACAAACAAACAAACAAACAAACAAACAAACAAACATACAAACAAAGTTTTCCTCTTTATAATATTAGTGTAGATGTAGACAAGCATTAATTGCCCGCGGCTTCGCCTGCGTGAAATTAGGTTTTAAACTTTCAATAAAATATGTTATACCCAGTACCCACCCAGGGGTTGAATTTTATAAAACGCTGAAATACATAATTCATTATTTTTATATTCAATTCATACGAAATATCATGCAAATATGTCCAAGGAATAAAAAGTTTCATACAAACTTTTATCACCTATTTTACCCCCTTAGTAGCCTACGTCATAATATGAGAATTACGTGTGAAAAATTTCAAATTTCTAGCCTTAGGGGTTTGGAATGTGCGTTGATACCTACATCAGTTAATCAGCTTTCGTCGACAGTCATAGTTTAAAATATGTAATGTAATATGTTTGTAATAATCATTAGTTTTATTATCTTTTGTGTTTTGAGATTTTATTTTGTTTGTTTTGTAAATAAATTATTTTTGCTATTTTATTTTCAACTTTTGTTTTTAAAAGTTTTTCTACCTTGTGTGTTTTGTTTACAACGTTTTGTTTGTAATAAGGCGTTGTTTCATAATAATAATGTTTGTAATGAGTAGGAAATTGTCGCTAACAAACGTTTTCACAGTTTGTCGATTTTAATTATAAGAAAATTGTTTATATTTCTGAATAAATAATAATAATAATAAATTGTCCTCAGGTAAGTTCTCTTATGCAGTTGCCGGTCGGCGGTAAGTGACCTAATTGGAACAATCGAGACTTCAAGGTTGAGGCCTGGCCTGGTCCATAATTTCGTTAAATACAGCCTACGATTCAAAGGAACAACCTATGTGCTTTCACGAAGTGGTGATGTCATCACGTAGGAACACATTGTGTTCCTACGTTACTATTTACCGAAGAGCCATCTTTTATAGATATTTGCAATTATTTGGTAGGTATTAATTTATTTCATATTCACCATGCACTTATATTTTTAAATTTTAAAATCAATAAAAATAAAATATGTAGATATCTAATGAACGTACGATACAATAAATTACGGATAGTTTCGTCAGTCAATCATACGTAAAAAGTACAAATGAGATACTTGAAATTTCAGATTTTTTAAACAACATTAAAAATTTTTTTTTTTTTCACAATAAGCAAAGAAATACACGTAGAGAGAATGGTACTTTGTCTTACCCCTCACATTATCTTGCCCCACCTTCCCCTACCTAATAATAATAATATCTATGGACGCTTCACACGGCACACCACGGATTGTATGGAAACATATGGATTCTGGACCCGAAGATACATATAACCCTTGTGTTACGAGTACCTGACGACGGGAAGAATATTTAATACTTTATACTTTACTTTATATATATATAATATTTTTATTATAATTGTGATAAACATATTTAATACCCACCATGACCCAGGAATATTGAAAAGTTTTGCATTCCCGCGGGGAATTCGAACCCGCGGCCTCCGGCTAGAGTCACAATAAAGTTTTATATTAAAATAAGAAAAATATTTTAATTGGAATAATTAAAATCTTCGTCTTATTTTAATTTAAAACTCAACTTCCTACTCTAGAGCAGTAGGAAGTTAATTTAGTTAAATATTTTATTCTAGGACCAAGAACATTAACAATAGATGTATAGAACTGACCTTGTAGTATTCCCTGGTGATGTCACAATCAGTACATACGTTAATATTGGACATGTTATTACAAATCTGAATTTGAATATATTATTACAATGTTGAATGTAGGACGAAGGCCTCTGTGGCTCAAGCCAGAGGTCAGGGGTTCGAGTCCCGCCACGGGAAAGCAAAACGTATTTACATACAAGTCAAATACATTGAAGTCAAAAAACTGTATCAAATTGATTCGGCTGTTGCCATCGACATTATTAAGTATCGGTAATGTACAACTACATTTAAACACACGCGTACAACTACAAACCTTCTAATCATGTATATACTATATATGTCACCGTAAAATTGTAAAAACTATTAGATTGTATAATAACTAACGAGATTGTAAAAATATGTCGAAAGATTAAAAATGATATATTTATAATCTAACGAAAAATAATGTGTTAAATTATAGGCAGCATATTCGCGTCGGAAGTCTATCGACGTTTTACAATTTCACTAGTTTTATTATAATCTTACGGTTTTTACAATTTTACGGTGACATATACATGATCAAAGACAGAGATAGCGAGACGTACTCGCACTGTAGTGTGAATGCGATAGCAAATATCAGTGACCCGCGCGCTTCATGCACGGCATCCCCCAAATGTGTCCGAACTCTTCCGATCCATTCATACGGAAATGGCCATCAATAAACAATTCGACTTCTTTGAAGATTTTATTAGATTTAAATTAAGATTTTTTAAGGCGGTGCAAAGCCGATTGAGCATGGTCACTCACCGGGGCTCTCCTTGCGCGGATTAAAACACTTGTTCGGTATGGCCTATCCATATCTACTTATATTGATCGAAGGCTACTGCAACGCCTTTGTAAACACCGAAAACTTAAAATAGTAAAACCAGTTATACCTGTACCACTATGTATGTCGTAGTTATTTTTATCCGACTATGGCGAAGCCAAAACTAAGGGGAATGATTTTGCCAATCTATCTACAATCTACATAATATGTATGTACTAGCTGTTTCCCGCGCGTAAATATACTATCGAGTATCCCGCGGGAACACTGTACTTTTCCGGGATAAAAAGTAGAGCCTATGTTTTAATCCAGAGCCTAAACTACTACCATACCAAATTTCATTAAAATCTGTTCAGTAGTTTTTGCGTGAAAGAGGAACAAACATCCATCCATACATCCACACAAACTTTTACATTTATAATATTAGTAAGATAGTAAGAAGTAAGATGTTTGTTCCACCATTATAGAACAGCTTCACCCATTGGTCTGATTTTAATGAATGAGGTGTCAGTAAATTCGTAATAATAACTCAGGTAACGTAGACTATATAATTATTTAAGTGGTTGAGTTATAGTTTTTTATCATAATTGTAGTTACTTTAGATTCGATAACGTAATTTCTGAGTCCGCTAGGCCTGGCTAAGAGCCATTAACATAACCTAGCAATACCACGATCACCAAATTGCCAAAATTAGTCTGCTACAGAATTGATGTTATAAAATGAAAAACTCAATAACCAAAATTGAATTAACCCCTTTGGTCTGTAGTATCAAGTATGAGCGTGCTGATGATGATGAAATACATAACACCTCCCTGTATTTGTTGGTGGTTAAAAACTGCACTTTCTCGTTTCAGCCTGGTGACGTCCACGTCCAGGACATAGGCCTCCCCCATAAATTTCCAGTGCGACCGGTCGCTCGCGGCCTATATCCACCGACTCCCTGCGACTTTTCTCAGGTCATCTGTCTACCTGCACTTTAACACTGATAACTAATAATTTAGCGCCATTAAAGTTTGCACATACAATCTTGTATAATGTCAAAACCCGAGCGTAATTGTATCATCATGAGGGTGCAATTTTCGTTACGGGCTACAGCATAATTTTGGTGTTGGTGTAAGCACCTCACTCGCATGATCAAGTTACTTGGACTTTTTCTTGCAGCCTTAGGCTCTAATGTATTGCGTGAAAGGACGCGCGAAATATGGATAAGATAGTTTTTTCTTGGTCTAGCTGTCTGGATTGAGTATTCCTAGAGTTAATTTTAAAAATAAATTCAACAACCTCAGACCAAATTAATTTAATTATTTGGTCGACAAGTATATATATTTATAGAAATTACTAATAAGAAGATTTAAAAAGTGTTTTATAATTACAAAGTTTGAATCAATGGGCACCCATTAGGGCACAGTTAGACGAGGCGCGCGAAGGCTGAGAACCTATTTCATTCAAAGCAAATTAAGCTTTATTGACAAGGCCACAACTAACAAACTAGTATCAAAAGTCCAAGCGGAATCTGCGTGGCCAACCGCTCACAACCCAACACACCAAGTTATTGAGTTGTGTCATGTGTGTCATGTCTTCTCGCCGGGCTAGTTTCCGAACTGGTGGTAGGCATCATGTAGGACAATTTTATAAGCGTTATATTATAACCTACATGGAAATAAAAAAAATTGAGTTTGAGTTTTGAGTTTGAGTTTGTGAGTGCGAGATCTTGTCGATAAAGCTGAAGCTCAATTTGCTGTGAATGAAAGTTGTGAATCTCAGGGGCGTGCGCTCCTTAAAGGCAGAAATGCAGTGCATTACTAAGCATTCACAGATATTTTAATAAAACGTTCGTACGTTTTAGATGACTTTAATTAATAGTAAATAAATGAATACATAAAATATAATAACTTAAAAACGCCTAATATTTTATAATAGCACCTATTTGCATGAACATTATGTTTCCCAGGCGTATATTGGTGATGCGACTCATGAGTCATACCTTGTGGTCTCGCAGGAGATTTGTTCGCATGTGTGTAGTAATTTTAGTGTCCGTACACAGTTCGCAAACGCACACACCTATGAATATCCCAAGGCGCGAGTCGTCCAACTCCTACGGCATGCTTATAGACTTCGGCGAAGTTCGGCAGTTGTCGGGACACGGAAGTAATCGGGTATATTCGTGGCACGGTGGCCTATAATGCGAGTAATTATAATTGACGTAAAATCTAATTACTCACTACGCACATGATGCGTTTTTGTTTTAGTAAGGTTTTATTTGTTTAAATATCAGATTCAAAGAAGCCATTTTTTCATGTGAAAACGCGTTGTTATTTTTAGTTTGCTATTATATTTAATATTTACAGTTTTCTTAAAAGATTTTTCATTTTAACATTTGAAAATGTGTACATTTAACAGTTTATTACTGAAGTTCTATAAAAATTGTAGTGATTTGCTTTTTAATTGATTTGATTTTTTAAAAAAGGTTATTTGAAAATGTTGTGTTGAAAATGTGTGTTTATTAAAAATTTAAAATAATAAGTTCTCACAATTGTCATTCAGTGGAAAGATTCAAATGGTGTCTAAAGGTAGGTGTGTACCCGAGTTACAACAATTAAATCAGCAAAAAGGGAATGTAAGTCGAAAGTTTTATGTTAAAAGTTATGAAGTTCTGTTAGTTCTGTTGGCATGGTTTCCGACTTAGAGATCCGTCGCTTGGCTGTGGCTATGCTAAATATCTATAAAAAAAAAGTTTTTGTGACCGACTACTCCGCCGCATACCCAGTGTCATAAACTTGCGCACGCCGCTGGTGAATCTTGTGGTCATATAAACACGCCCTGATAATATTCTTATCTCATCCACGTTTAGTAGTCCCTGTTCGTCCGTGAGAACCGCCAGCAGTGGGCCGCGCACGGATAGACTCAGATAATTGCGAATTTAACTTCGCCCGGTATAAAACACCATATAATAGCTTCTCGTTATATCTGAACTTCGAACCTCCGCTTTAATTAACTTGGAAAATTATATTTTTTATTGCAGATTTCGCAACTCGGAATAACTTCTGATTTTTGAAAATAGTAAGTACTATCTGAAAAGTAAACTGTAATTGTCATTTAAAAATGTTATTCTACTGCACCGATTTAGATGACATTTGTTATTAATGTACCCGGGAGCATAATTTTATTACAAAAACCAGTTACTAATGACCTCATTCAATATTTTTAATGACGTAAATACTGCAGTAGGTACTATGCTGCTTCATATATGCACATACAAGCCACATACTGATGCAAAAGCAATCTAAGCACTGGTAATTTAGCAATTAACCTGACACGAGGTCGGGCGAATTAGTAAATCGCAAATAGCTCCTCAGAGAAGAAAGGATTTAAAGTCACGCGAGGTGTAGGTAAGTATGATTGTACATTGTACACGGAGCTTTAAATCGGTTTACCCTGATAAGGCCTCCAACAGAAGACAAGGACCACGAAAGACGTAAGAAAGACGCAAAAACAGACTGTAAGGGTAGCCATATACCATACTGATCCAATCGGCCTGACGCTACCAATTGGATCAGTTAGAACTGACCGTGTATTTGGTGTATATGGATGAATTACTGTAGATCGGATCAAGCCTGCAGCACCATGTCGATTGGACGATAGGCGGTGTATGGTTGCTATAAAGAAACTAATATAAATTCCACACGTTATTTTAATGCACATTATTGTAGCTTCTATTTGGTGTGAAATTTGTAAACTGTCAAATATACACATGAAAGTCAAAATTGAAAAACCAACTTTCAAACAGGAACTCCCGAACTCTACGTATGCATGGAACTTTTTTAATTAATAACCCCAGCAAACGACAATAACTCACTAATCTGCCAGCGGAACAGCTGTTCTGGCATTATTCACGACGCCAGCGGCGCCGGTCAGTAATTGAAAATAAACAGTGGACAGGAGACGTGTGATTTATTAACAGCGATTCACATACGCGTAATGATTGCAGTAATTATAATGATGCCTCCTGGGCTATGTTACCTATGTCGCTTACGCTTCTGCGCAACCCACGCCTAAGCTATAACAAGGATCTTAAGAGGTTTAGAGATCATAAATCAGAAAGAGTGTAACCAATAATAAAAAGGGACTTAAAAAATTATGAACCTTGAAAAACCTGGACAAAATAAATAGGCGATGGGTGATTTTTCCTAGCGAAAAGTGCATCGATCCACATGTAACCCAAAACGACTTAAGTCCAAAGTAAAGGACCTTTTCTGGAGTTGACAAGTCAAGTTTAGAATTGACAGAGGTCTTACAGATATTTTAAGCCCTCGAAGACTGGTTCAATTACTAGAAGATACTTTAAGAGCCCGATTTACTTGACATGATTAAGGGATATACCCTGATAATGCGTATAAGTAGCCCACAACTGTCCAGCAAGGAGATTACCTAAATAATAAATAATAAACTCTAAACTGAGGCCGTCAAACGTTGATTATTCCTTGGGTTAATGCGAACGAATTACCAGCACTTATACGGTGGGATGGTTTCTATAAATAAGGATCATGCGAGGCGCCCGTAAATCAAAGCAGATTAGCGCTCTCCCACCAATAATCACATATTAGTATGTCATATAACATATTAGATTCTGGGTAAATGATATAAAAGGTAATATTCATTTCTGAGATGTGCTACTTGGAATTATCTCTAGTGCACTGGACTGATTAATAAGTGAGAGGAAGCTAATATTATGAGGCAACTTCAAGGTAATGTTTAAATACTTATAAGTATTTAGTAAGCCCTTACGGCTTCTACAAGAATTTGGCATTTACAGTTGGTTCCTGTAGGCTCAAGAGATGAGTCGTTAAAGCAATACATTATGTTTGACAGAAAAACCCTGATTATAAAATGTTAGCTTCCGAAAACCATTTCTGTTTAGTAATGTACCGAAAAATACACTCAGTGTCAGAATCGCGCTTTGACACCTTTACGAGCTCCTAGAGGCTAAATATTTCAGGGCACTTGTAGGTCGGCTGGAGATGCTCAAGAATATCTTATGATGCACAACCGTATTAAATCATAATATCCAGTCGACCACACAGGGCGCACCTCCAAAACGTAGGAAGGTGGGTGTATATGTATTTGTATCAATAGACTATTGTTACCAGCTGCGTGATACCAATAGTGCTCGTTAGGTCCACTTATTGCGGTACACTTATTATCAATACTGTTGTGGATAGAATTAAGTTTTATTGTAAATAGGCTTAATTTGTATATTTGTTTGTAAATAGTACAGTTTCAGTAGGATAAGAATCACTGAAATGTATTAGAATAGGCTAGGATACGTGTATGTAAGTTATTTTGCATAATATCGACAGAATATGTCCGATACATTTTGTAAATATTGTACATAATTTGCATTGTATCGAGTCGATAGGTCCTAGGTCACTTTTTTGTACTGTTAAGGATCAAAGGGGCCTATCCGATCACCGCGGGCGAATATGTGTGCGCGGAAAAGAGACGCACCTCGCGGTGAGGGATAGCATGATCCGCGGCGCGGGGGTCACGAACTCGTAACCCCGCGGGGCCTCTTTGATTCTGGCTATAAATATAGAGCCGGATTCCGGGTTCTTCGCTGTGTGTCGAAGCAGTCACGAGTCTGGAAGAAGAAGACTCCCGAAGAAACCCAGGAAAAATAGTGAATAGTAATAGTGAAAGTAGTGCTAGTATAGTGAAAAGTGAATACTGTGCTACGGGGAAATTGTATGGGGAAAATAAACGAACGGGTTTCAATCGTGTAATGGTCGTTTCAATCGAAATTTCCCCAGAGCTATCGAGGCGGTCCACGAACGTAATATACGGCGTACCTGGAACGGAGGGTGCGTTGTATTAGGCCAGATAGTGGCCCCCCGGACAGTGTCTGGCTGCCGTGCTGGATACTGCAACATCGTGGACTGTGGAAAAGTGAATATAAGTGGCCTCCGAGCTGAGTCGTGGGTTCTGAGGGCCACTACATTGCTGGTCCTTCTCGGCCGGATACGCTGTCTTGCCAGTGACAGTATTCTGGTCCAACGTGTTGGCCCCACGGTCGGATCGTGAGTACCGTGTGGGTGAAAAAGTGCTGTGTGTTCCTGCCCTGCCCGATCGGCTCCCGGTTCAGTGCGTGTTAGAGTCTCGGCCCAGAAGGGGTATCGGGTCCAACGAACTCGGGAAGTGGAGGAGCCTACGTCTACGTGTTCGTCGTGAACCTTCGCCGTGGTACGTCGAGTGGAATCGTCTCCAGGTGGGCCAAGGGGGTCCGCAAGCTTCCGCCGCGTGCATCGAGTCACCGGGGAAGGTCGTATCATCGGGTCGTCGTGTCTTCACGTCGGACAAGTACGTCGCGCGCACGTCGTCGCTACGTACGGACAGTACCGTGAGTCACTGAACTTTTTCATACTCAGTGAAAGTGTAAAGTGTTTTGTGAACATTAAGTGTTTAAAGACTCTTTAAGTACTTAGTTTTAGTAAACCCCTGTATATATTAATGTAAGGTCAGGCCAATTAAGTGCCTGCGAAAAATCTTATAGCAATATTTCATTTGTGTTTTTGCCTTCGAGCAAAGACAGGGGTTATTAAATGCCTGTAGAAATTTAATAGCAATTTCTCATTTGTGCATTTTTGCCTTCACAATAGGGAAGGCGTTCCCAACTGTTAGGGGAACATAAATTTAAGTTTAAATTTAATTTAAATTTGAATTTCGAATTATTTCTCGTAAATATTTTTTGAATTATTCTTTAATTGTCTTTACATTTTAAATTTTAATTTTAAATTTAATCTGTACATATTGTTGCTTGTTTTTTGTTTTTTGTTTTGTTGTGTGAATATTAGGTTAAGTCTTGACAATGGTAGTAACCAGAAGCCAAGCTGACGCACCAGAGATAGTTGAAAGGAATCGTACCGAAATGGAACGTCTACGGTTTCATGATCCGCCAGCATCCCCGTCTGTACGCACAAGGGCATACACTACGGAGCCTACGGAAGCAGGCACATCGCAGCTGCTCATGCAAGAACGTCCAAGGGTTCGTTCGACAACGGGATCACATGTGTCCACAATGAGCGCCGTCACTCGTGTGAAGATGGCAGAATTGAAAGCTGCAGAAAAACTAGCCGAGATTAAAAAGAAGGAACTCGAGCTGGAAAAACAATTGGTGCAGAAGCGATTGGAGGCCGAAGTATCTGCCATTCAAGACGAGGTTAGCGTCCACGATGAGGATCGCAACAGTCACACAAGGGTGACAGAATGGTTGAAGTCTACCGAGGCAGAGCCAAGGGAGGAAGCTGTTCAAGTGGAGCAGCCCCAACCAGTGCAGCAAGGCCCAACGGACAAGGGAGACATTCAACGGCTGGCAGAGGCCATCGAGAAAATGGCACGGCCGCGAACTCATAGGATGGATCTACCTACCTTTTCGGGACTAATTGCGGAGTGGCTTCCATTTAAGGCGGCCTACAATGAAAGTACAAGTATGTACCAAGTCCCAGCAGCAGAAAACTTGCAACGATTACGAACCTGCCTGAAAGGCGACGCAAGGGAAGCCGTATCGGCACTTCTGAGTACTGCGACGGATCCGGAGGTGATCATGAAGACACTGGAACAATGCTTCGGACGTCGGGAAGTGATTATCGATAAGGCAATGGAAGACCTCAAGAGGTTGCAACGGCCCACGTCGGCGGCCGGTGAGTTGAATAATTTTGCCATTAAGGTGCAAAATATTGTTTGTGTGTTGCAGAGTGTTGACAATCGACGAGGTTACCTCTACAACCCCATGTTAACCAGGGAGGTCCTGGAGAAGTTGAGTCCACACCTCAAGTCAAGGTGGTGCGACTACGCACACGAACAAGAGGGAAGTGTGCAACCCGAAATCGTACTTCTGTCACGATTTCTGATGAAGGAAGCGGACCGAGCGCTCCGATACTCCTATGCACCGCAAACCAGTGCAGCGTCTGCCAAGAAGGAAGTGAGGCAGCCAGTTGGAGCAGCCGGACCGAAGAAAAAGAACGTGGTCTACAGCACTACCGAGGCCGCAAGTACCTGTCCGTGCTGTAAGAAGGGACCACACAAACTGAGCACCTGCCAGAAATATAAGGGCATGAGCGTAAGTGCCAGGTGGGAACTCGTGAAAAAGGAAAAGCTTTGCTTCAAGTGCATCGATGAGAAGCACCGCAAAGACAAATGCAAGGCGAAGGGCTGCAACGTAAACGGCTGCAACAGGCCTCATCATCCGTCGCTTCACGTGGAACGGGGGGAGCAACAGCAGCAGCAGCCAACGGAGCCACAGCAGCAACCGCAGCAGCAGTGGCAGCGACAATCGCAAGAGGAGGTTGCGATGTCGACACAAACAGCTTCAGCTGAGAAGGTACTCCTAAAGATGTGCCCGGTGATCGTGTCCGGACCACGGGGGGAGTACACCACACATGCATTCCTGGACGAAGGAGCTACCGTCACACTCATCGATGAAGAGTTGGCGCGAGCCGTCGGTGCACAGGGTGATGCAAAACCGCTAAGGTTACGTGGAGTGAACATGCAGAAGAGCGACAATGCCAGCAGAGAGGTTCACTTACATATTCGTGGATTGTTCGCAGGAAAACCGCTCGCACTCCGAGCGCGGACAGTCAAAAATTTGGACTTGCACCAGCAAGCAGTACCGTTGAACGTCGCATCGTGTCAACACTTAAGGGATCTTCGGAAAGAAGAAATTTGCTACGCAGCAGCAAAACCGATGCTACTGGTGGGGAGCGACCACTGGCAGTACATTATCAGTCAAGAAATAAGGACTGGAAAACGAAATGAGCCGGCAGCGTCCAGGACCCAACTGGGATGGGTCATCCATGGGACAATACCGCGCAGATCGATGCCTCGAGGGAATGCAGAAAAGGTGTTCCACGCGAGGACGGACGAAGGACTTCACGAACTGGTGGAGGAGCACTTCGCGATCGAGTCTTTGGGAGTAGCAGCCAAGGCACGGGTAAGGCCAGAGGACCAACGTGCAGTGGACATCGTGGCGGCTACCATCAGACCCACCGATGGAGGATACGAGGTAGGTCTACCATGGAAAGACGATAATCTCGAATTTCCAGGTAACTGCAGCTACGAGGCAGCTTGCAGACGCCTCAGGAAGATGGAGGCAAAAATGGATGCAGATCCAAAATTTGCAGAAGCTTACACAGCACAGGTAAGTAACTTGTTTGAAAAAGGCTATGCTGTTCCATGTGACGGTTCAGAAGAACATAACAGGAGGAGCTGGTTCCTGCCACACTTCGCAGTGGAGAATCCCAACAAACCGGGGAAGCTTCGCTTGGTGTTCGACGCCGCAGCCAAAGCGGGAGGCACCTGCCTGAACGACGGTCTGCTGGAGGGACCCGACAGGTTAGTATCGCTGCTCGGTATTCTTTTCAGGTTCCGAGAGAAGCAGGTGGCAGTAACAGCGGATATCCAGGAAATGTTCCTCAGGATAAAAATTATCCAGGAGGATCAGGCAGCACAGCAGTTCCTATGGAGAGGAACAGCACGGGACCGACCACCTCAGAAGTTCAAGATGAAAAGCATGATCTTCGGGGCGGCCAGTTCACCATTCATGGCACACTTCGTAAGGGACTACAACGCGGAAAAACATGCGGAGGAGTACCCTAGAGCTCTGGAGGCAATCACCAAGGGGCACTACGTGGATGACCTGGTGATGAGCTACGAAGACGAACAAGAAGCCAGAATGGCCGTAGAGGAAATTCGCAAGGTACATGCTGTAGCAGGCTTCACGCTACGAGGATGGAGCTCGAACAAGGAATACGTGCTACGCGACGTGCCTGCGGAGCTACGGGAAGCTGCGAGCTCGAGCTTAGGGGGCAAGCAGCCGGAAAACAAGATCCTGGGAATCTACTGGGATGCAGGTAAGGATGTACTAGGTTTCAACACCAGGATGAGCCGAGTACCAAGGGACGTGGCTACAGGAAGCTGCGCACCCACAAAAAGACAGGCACTTAGTGCAGTCATGTCAGTCTTTGACCCATTGGGGCTCCTGTCGTACTACACGATCAGGGCCAAAATAATTCTGCAGAGTTTATGGAGGCTGCAGATTCCTTGGGACGAATGTATTCCCGAGGAGGAAAGTAACATGTTCAACAACTGGATTGGACAACTGGAAACTGTAAAGAATTTACAGATCAGAAGGTGCTACTTCGACAGCAAGGACTTCGAAGTGGAACAACATGTCTTCTGCGATGCGAGTGAACAGGCCTACGCTGCAGTGGTTTACTGGCGGATCATGTACGGGGACAAAACGGACGTGGTCCTGGTAGCGGCTAAGGCGAAGGTGGCACCACGTCGCACTCAAACCATACCGAGGCTTGAGTTGCAAGCAGCTGTACTAGGAGCTAGGTTAGCCGATAGTGTCAAGAAAGAACATCGTCTACACCTGAGAAGAACGTGCTTCTGGTCAGACTCGACAACGGTGGTCCACTGGATCAAAAACGACGCACGAAGATACACACCGTTCGTGGCACATCGGCTCGGCGAGATAAATGAACTCACCGACAGAAAAGAATGGAGATGGCTGCCAACGGAGGAAAATGTTGCAGACGACGCAACAAGGTTCAGAGAGGAACCACTGAAGGAAGACCACCGATGGTTCTGTGGTCCAGACTTCTTACGCCGTGACGAAGAGGCGTGGCCCCAAGAAAGGGCACTTGAAGACCGGGAAGATGAAGAAACCGTGGCAGTTACCAGAGAAGAGGAAAGTGACTTCGACTGGTTGCCCGACCCGGCTAGGTTTTCGAACTTTGACAAACTCGTGCGCACTATTGCCTATGTTCTAGTGTTCACAGATCGCCTACGACGACGGTCTTCAGGCATGACCGTGGCACACCTCGAGCGCGCTGAGGCCCTGCTTGTGCGGCGCTCTCAAGCGGAGAGCTTCGCCGACGAGCTGGGGCGCCTGCGCCGGGGGCAGCCGCTGTCGAGGACGAGTCGGCTCCGGAGGCTGGACCCGATGCTGGACGACGGCATCCTGCGACTGCGGGGGCGCATCGGGGCGGCGGCAGCACCGGAGGAGGCGAAACGGCCTGTCATTCTGGACGGGCGACACCACGTCGTGAGGCTGCTCGTGGCACGCGAGCACAGGAGGGCTGGACACGCCAACCGGGAGCGTGTCACCAACGACCTGCGGCAGCGGTACTGGATCCTGCACCTGAGGCCTACGGTGCGTGCAACGGAGCGTGAGTGCACGTTCTGTCGCGCGCGCTGGGGCCAGCCACGCCGACCCATCATCGGGGACCTGCCCCGAGCTCGCCTGGAGCCCTACCACCGCCCCTTCTCCAACTGTGGGGTGGACTACTTTGGGCCCATGCTCGTCAAGATTGGAAGACGAAGAGAGAAGAGATGGGGTGCATTATTCACGTGCCTGACGACGAGAGCAGTCCACATCGAGCTGGTGCCATCACTATCAACGGACTCTGCTATAATGGCGTTAAGAAGAATGGCGGCGAGAAGAGGATGGCCGAAGATAATCTACTCGGACAACGCCACCAACTTCCGGGGAGCAGACAACGAGCTTCGCAACGCCTACAAGGAGTGGGAACTCGCCCTACAAGAAGAGGGTCTCCGCCACAACATGGAGTGGCGCTTCATACCTCCTGGAGCACCAAACCAGGGGGGAGCGTGGGAGCGGCTCGTGCGGTCCATCAAAACTGCACTGAGCGCCACGCTACGAGAGAAGGTCACCACCGAAGAAGTTCTTCAGACTCTGCTGCAAGAAGCAGAGTTCAGCGTCAACGCTCGCCCACTTACACACGTGAGCGTTGATCCTCGCGATCCCGAGGCGCTGACACCCAACCACTTCCTGTTGGGTTCATCGATGGGCCTGCCCTCAACGGGTCCATGCAGTGAAGACGACAGGCGCACATGGCGCGCCAGCCAAGCGCTCGCCGACCACTTCTGGCGACGCTGGCTCCGCGAGTACCTACCTACGCTGGTACCTCGAGGAGAGCCGCGGCGGGACACGACGGCAGTATCCCCTGGAGATGTCGTGCTGGTCGTCGACAACACGCTACCCCGCAACGTGTGGCCGCTGGGAGTAATCGAGAAGACGTTCGCCGGTCCCGACGGAGGAGTTCGCATCGCGGAGGTGCGGACACGAACTGGAACCTTCAAGAGGCCCGTGAGCAAGCTCGTGACCCTGGTAAAGAAGGAGGCTACGCAAGCTGCGCCGGGGGGAGGATGTTGTGGATAGAATTAAGTTTTATTGTAAATAGGCTTAATTTGTATATTTGTTTGTAAATAGTACAGTTTCAGTAGGATAAGAATCACTGAAATGTATTAGAATAGGCTAGGATACGTGTATGTAAGTTATTTTGCATAATATCGACAGAATATGTCCGATACATTTTGTAAATATTGTACATAATTTGCATTGTATCGAGTCGATAGGTCCTAGGTCACTTTTTTGTACTGTTAAGGATCAAAGGGGCCTATCCGATCACCGCGGGCGAATATGTGTGCGCGGAAAAGAGACGCACCTCGCGGTGAGGGATAGCATGATCCGCGGCGCGGGGGTCACGAACTCGTAACCCCGCGGGGCCTCTTTGATTCTGGCTATAAATATAGAGCCGGATTCCGGGTTCTTCGCTGTGTGTCGAAGCAGTCACGAGTCTGGAAGAAGAAGACTCCCGAAGAAACCCAGGAAAAATAGTGAATAGTAATAGTGAAAGTAGTGCTAGTATAGTGAAAAGTGAATACTGTGCTACGGGGAAATTGTATGGGGAAAATAAACGAACGGGTTTCAATCGTGTAATGGTCGTTTCAATCGAAATTTCCCCAGAGCTATCGAGGCGGTCCACGAACGTAATATACGGCGTACCTGGAACGGAGGGTGCGTTGTATTAGGCCAGATAGTGGCCCCCCGGACAGTGTCTGGCTGCCGTGCTGGATACTGCAACATCGTGGACTGTGGAAAAGTGAATATAAGTGGCCTCCGAGCTGAGTCGTGGGTTCTGAGGGCCACTACAAATACTTAGCGATATTCCACCTTCGAGTATTGCTCAAAGCTATCCAAAAATACATGCATACCATCCTGCGCTTTTCTTTCTGTAATTAATTCGTAGGATCTCTATATTATCATATATGCATATTATGTTAGCATTACCATTTGATGCAGGTGCTAACTCAGTCTTCGCAGTTCTAAGTATTATAATATTATAACTGCAATGAGATTCCGTTCATTACGTGTTGGTGCTTTATAAAATATACATCTGAAATGAGAAAAATGTGTCGCAGCGAGCACATATACAACATACATACTGTACTGTACAACTCTAGCACTCCACATGCAACTTTATTAGGACGTAATAAAGTATCAAGTTGGACGGGAAGTTGAAATGTTACATCGTTTCCGAGTTCATGTGGCAAAGAATCATAATCTCGGCTTCCACGGAGAGTTATACTTGTCGTCTGTTCACATTAGATTCTGAAATAAACAAGAATCGTGTTTCATATTAGCATTGCTTTTTATTTTAAAGACGACATTGATGTGAGTGGTGGAGTGAGAGGCTTATAACTGTAGTTTACCCTTAACTGCTAATTTTACATGCTATAGCGTTGAAACCCTTTACTCGTTATGATGTTACAGTTTAAAGTTTTACCTCATTAAATACCACATAGTTAATATTTATTTTATGAATTTTCCATTTACTTTATCTACGCGGAAAATGTTACTTGTATAATCCTGCTACTTACTAACTAGTTAATTCGTAAACTATTTCACCCAATTTGTATCTAATACTTTAAAGCAAATTTTTGGTTAAAGATAAAATATTTATTCTACAGGAGGTAAACGCACTTGGTATATTATTATTCTGATTTGAAAGGGACTCTCAAGTCACAATTAGTGAACCCAACAAAGGCGGTCACGAAGCGCAGCGCCGGATACGTGACGTATTTCACGGAGGAACCCATTCGCCTTATCGCAGCGCTAAATCGCAAACAACCGACCGGCCACGATTATCATCTTAATCCCCAGTAAATACTATCCATGGGGCCGATATAATGGAATAACCTCCGTGTTTGGGGGCCAAAAAATGTACGCAAATAATTTGAGCGAACCCCCCGTTGATTGCAAAATTTCAATCAGGCCCGTAAATGGTATACACACTCGTATTGACACTCGAAGCTTTTTTGGGGTTACATTTCCAGATGGGATCGCGTGCCACGCGATTTGGGACTCTGATTCGATTAGTCACGATACATAATTGAACGACGAGAGGATTTACAGTTTTGCGCTAAATGACACAGATTTATCCGTACGATTCAAATGGCAATTGTGTGGATTTATTCATGACATTTAGTCAACTGTACTAATTAAGTGGGGATTACGGGCTCAGGGTAACAAGACGAACGCATTTGTCCAGTATTAGCGTCAAATGAGTCAGACTGTACTTAGACTATTGTTACTTTGGTTAGTCATAATTCAAGTAACATCTAAGACCAAATAATGACCCTACTAGATCCTACAACTGTAATAAATGAGAAAGTTTGTGAGGATAGCTAATGAAAAGATTTATGGATGGATGTTTGTGACTCTTTTACGCAAGAATTATTGAATGGATTTTGATGAAATTTGGTATGGTAGTAGTTTAAGTTCTGCATTTACATACAGATTTTTCATCCCATCAGGTTATATTGTTCCCGTGGGATACTGTATATTTACGCGGAGCCGCGGCCAAACGCTAGAGAGAGTACAAAGTTGTGTAATTATTAGGACATGTTAATTTTTATACTGCATTAGCATTTTATTACAAAAAACGATTTTACAAGTACTATAAGGGAATCTGTTTCATGACTGCTTAGAGTGTTCTCATAATTTATTAATTGTATTATAATGACGGCATCAGTCAAAATACAACTGTCAATGACATATCAGTTTGATATCATAACATAAAACGAACAAATTCACAACAAAATAGTCAACCTGTGTATGAATCTGACTTATATGCAGGTTGACTGTTGTCATAATTTGTTCGTATTATGTTATGTGTGAGTATGGATATTCTTGGTAATGCATTGTAAAATTGCTATTTTTCATAAAAATAATAATACCTTATTATAAATCGTGACCTCACAAAAAGGTACAGCCGTTACAAAATAGAACAATAGCCAAAGTTTGATCTCTTTGTTGTTATATTCAAATATGACCCCTCGTACTATCCGGTAGTTAGTTACCTCCTGCTGCATGAGGGCTTCTCAAACAATAACGAAACTTTAATTTGACTTGGAATAGTGCACCCTTCTAATGTCTTTATTAAAATTATCATCTCGTAGGGATTTGGAAACACAACTGTCCGTACCTCGCATCGACTTTGAACTTTGCGAAAGCGCTTGTCAAAGTCGTGACCGTATCATTGTAACGTCGATCTTCGGCGTTAGTAATAATGTACTTAATTCTCTAATGGTATTCTTTAAGTTGTTGAAAAAAGTTTTACAGTTGCTGCCAAACGATAATGACGCTACGATCTGAGGAGTTACGGTTGAAACTAAATAATTTGTCGTCGATTTCTTGTGTCCTTTTACACCGGGGGTTTACCGGAGCACGCGCCAGCACGTGCCGGGGACTCCCCGCTACGCACTCCTTGTTACGCCGAGAACTGTACCGGCCTGTAATTACACACAAATTAGACAAGATTTATCGAGGGGTGGCAACAGGCAACACCTTAGCAACTACGTAATAACGGTCGTTCAATATCGCGAATTATTCGCGACGATAATTTCTTGAGTGCCCCAAAATTATTTAATCGAGCTATGATTAAAATTCTAAAGTGTAGTTGTTCTAAGTTTAAAAGTTAAAACATGTGAAGCTTTCATCGTTAGGTTATATGAACAGATCGTAGGTGTAATACTTGTGACGTCACATTAATAATGTACTAGATTTTGCCCGCGACTTCGTACACGCAAAAACTAAATCCCGAGGGAACCGTATATTTTACTGCTATCAAAATTAGTAAAATATGCTTTAATCTAGAGTCTTAACTGCTCCTGTACCAAATTTCATCAAAATCCGTTCAGAAGTGTTAGCGTGAAGGAGTAGCAATCTACCATACATACAAACTTTCGCGTTTATCTATACTAATATTATAATAAAAAGGAAAAGTTTGTTTGTTTGTTTGCATTGAATAGGCTCTGAAACTACTGGACCGATTTTGATAAATTTGTCTCAGATATACAGGTAGACTACGGGGATGGACATAGGTCTCTTTTTATTGCGAAAAAATGTACGATTTCTACGAGATTAACTTTTGCGCGCACGAAGTCGCGGGCAGCATCTAGTAATAAATAAGTAAGGATAACATAAATTTAAAAAGATTCTAGGTATCCATTTAATAGGTACCTGATTCGAAAGGTATGAAGACGTTTATATTTTTCTAATGTAATAATGAGACGGTAATTATCCGAAATACATTCTATAATGAATACAGCGAAATGCATAATATAAGGTAATTACCTCGTCATTTTGAAAATATCAACAAACTGCTAAACTAGCTGAAATGAGTGAAACCAGTGTTTGCACAATCTCCATCGATCGTGTAAAAACCGCAACAGCCATAAGTCAAGAATAATTAGCTTGTCACGGTGTATAGGGCGACAACACGTACAATCTAAGCGACGCGGTAATGGCGTCAATTTTAATGGCCGACGAAGAAATATCGCCAGTCAACCCTTCGACGTGCCCTCGCAAGTCCTGACGACATCATCCAACAAAAGGTGGACATTCAGCAAACAATAATGACGTTTTAGTGCCGCGTTTCATATTTTTATTGCGTGTGTAATGGCCGTTTGGAAGATTGTGGGCCGAAGGCGCATTCTGGGCGCCCATTCAAGATGATGAATCTTTTGTGCGTTCTTTTTGGGCACTAAACGGCTTAATAAAGCGTTTTGTGGCTGTCAGTGGCCCATTAGTTTAACGTTGCGACCGCTGCTGTCAACAAACTTCTACTTTTTGGACTTGGACTCGTTCTTAAGTCTGCTAACCATGAAAACCAAAAACGGAGAAAATTGGATAGACATTTATTTAAACTCCTTAAAATCATCCGCATTTCTCGCATAATATCTAGATTCTATACTAATCTACACTAATATTATAAAGAGGAAAACTTTGTCTGTATGTTTGTTTGTTTGTTTGTTTGTTTGTAATGAATAGGCTCAAAAAGTACTGGACCGATTTCAAAAATTCTTTCACCATTCGAAAGCTACATTATCCACGAGTAACATAGGCTAAATTTTATTTTGGAAAAAAATAGGGTTCCGTAAGATATTTGGGTTTTTCGGACACAAGGTGTAAAAAATCAACCAGAAAAGTTACTTATTTTGCGTACGCTGCCTAAACTATAAAAGATAGAACCATAAAATGTTCTAATTAATTGTAGATCTTATAAATATCTACAAAAAAGTCCGCGACATACTATACCTATCTATGTCGAGTGAGGCACAACAACCATTTTTTTATTTAGAAATCTTGAATTTTTTTTGGACTACATTTAAACGCGTTTATTTTACTCATGTTATTAATCCTTATCAAAATAAATTATTTCATCACTAAGTACAGTTTATGTAGATAATATTTGGTCTTTGAATGATTAAAATTGGACGTTTGGTTTTGAAGTTATGGCGAAATTAAAATATTACGATTTCTGCTGCACGGCCCGTTGCGAAGTGGGCGTGGGGGTGCGCGTGCGGGTTAATGTTTAGTTTAGTTTAGTTTAGTTATTTTATAAACATCAAATTGATAATATCTTAAAATATAATACATTATAATATCTATACATCTATACAGTTAAATATAATTTAAGTGTCTGTTTGTAACTTCAAATTAACAGCTTTTTACATAATGAATCTGAAAGTATATTCGGTACTTACAATAAAATACATTTTTTTTTAAATTTTTGTCTGTCCGTCTGTCTGTCTGTCAGTCGGTCTGTCTGTCTGTTTGTTCCGACTAATCTCTGAAACGGCTGGACCGATTTTCACGAGACTTTCACTAGCAGATAGCTGATGTTATAGGGTCTAACATAGGCTACTTTTATTTTAGGGTTCCGTTTAAAAAAATAGGATTCCGCTTTCGTTAGTCATAAATAAAGTCGCGGGTAAATTTCAGCGATATCCCAAAGTATTGTTCCACGCGGACGAAGTCGCGGGCAAAAGCTAGTAATATAATAAAGAGGAAAAGTTTGGTTGTTTGTTTGCATTGAATAGGCTTCGAAACTACTGGACCGATTTTGATTAAATTTGGCACAAATGTAGAGTAGATGACGGTGAAGGACTACTAAGGAAGGTGCTACTTTTTATCGCGAAAAAATGTACGGTTTCCGCGAAATTAACTTTTGCGCGCACGAAGTCGCGGAAAACATCTAGTATTGTATAAACAGCTGAAAACATACAATGCTATGGAAATTCTACCCCGGAGCCATTGGAGAAAATAAAAACTTATTAGCGAAGTTTGTTCTCCACTATCTTTAGCGAGTAAACACTTTTTATTTTATAGCCCTCCCCGGCTAGTGCTCAGCCACGCCTCCGCTTTAAACTATCAACTAGTGCCCAGGTTCGGTCTGTTCTCTGGAATAACTAGATTTATGTTAGTTCCATTTAAAGTTTTTCGGGTCCTATAATTAGTTTTAGAGATATAAACAGTGTAAACTATCGTTTGTATGTGTTGCAACAAGTGGCTAGTAGTAGTAATATGACAGTGTCAATACTATCTAAATCAATGTTATAATGATGACCTCAGTGGCTCAGTAATTGAGCGCGTTGGTGCTCAAGCCGGAGGTCGCGGGTTTGAATCCCGCCGAAGGAACAAAAAGCTTTTCTGTGTTCCTGGGTCATGGGTGTTGACTTTATTATGATTTGTTTTAAATATTTGTATAATAATATAATAAAAGAATATAAACTTACTTCCCGTTGTTTAGTTCCGGGTTACACAAGTTCTTCGGAACACAAGTTCATAGATATTAATATTATATAGAAATAATTTAAGGCAGCATTTAGATATCAAGAACATGAATATGCAATTTTATCTTTTAACAAAGTTTTTCATCATATTAACAAAATTATATAAATAAATAAATGAATTACTATTATAATAAGTTATGTTTGTTTTATAGAACAGATATAACGAAGAGTACTACTTGACAATTTTTACGAAAAACGAAATTAATATCAGCCAAAAGTTAACATCAATAATTCAAATATGTAATATAAAAAGAAATTATCATAGAGCCGTAAATAAACTTTCTAACACAAAGGTATTAAAGGGTCAGGTTGTTACGATACGATCAGATATGCCAGAATTTATTTTAGGGAAGATAAAACAATGTGGATCCCTAAATTAAATGCAAGATGCCAATAGAATTGATAAGGATTTGTATTCCGAAAGAAAGGGGGGCTTGAAGGATGCGTAGCAAACATGCAATCTTCAAAACATAATGCTAGGTCTATAAAAAGTAGATCCTACTGCTATTGGATCGGATTGGATGGATGGATGGATGTAAAAACAACCAAATGGATTTCGATGGCTATGGTCAATAGAAGTTTGTGGCTATGGTAATAGTTTGAGCTCAGAGGATCAATTCTGCTAAATACAACCTGCATACAATTATAATCAAGTCCAAATAGGCTAAAAGGCCGGCAACGCACTTGCAACTTCTCTGATGTGGCGGGTGTCCATGGGCGACGGTAATCGCTTTCCATCAGGTGATCCGTTTGCTCGTTTGCCCCCTTGTTTTATAAAAAAAAATGTCAAAACCAACGTGAAACACGCCCTGATTGGTCTAAACTTCACAAAATTAGTTTACGATAACTAGTCGATTCACTTACAATACAGAGTAAAATAAAAGTCTACTTTAAATACGAGAATTTAGGTTCTATTTTAACACTTAGGCTACCCAATTTTAATACCGAAAATCCAAAAGCTAGTTTAGTCTATATTCTATAATATTTTGAGGCAAAATTTGTCTGTTTTTTTATAGAATTAATAATTCCTATAATCTATACTTATACTTATATATTCTATACATAGATGTATTACTAAGAAAAGGTAATTAATCACAGATTCTATAGATACTAATGTTCATTGTTTGTTTGCATAGAATAGGCTCCGAAACTACTGGACCAGTTTCAACCACGGGAAAAGACATAAGCTAATTGTTATCACGTCAAATGCACGGTTTCTGCGGGATTTTCTTTGCGCGAACCTATCATAAATATTATTTGTTATGATTTAATAAAGGTGTATAAGATTCTTAAAGCCTAAAATTGACAAAAAGCATTTAAAACTAATACAGTTTATAATTGGATTATTATCATTGAATGTCTGAGTTAAGCTGAGTTACAATTTAAAACTCAATTTCTTTTTCTACCAACGCTATTAATCCAGACTTTGAAATTAAAGATAAAAAGTTATTATTTAATGTTAATTCCATTAATGATGACTACTCATGTGACCCGACATATTTTATATCTCCTTCGTATGTTATAGTGTAATGAAATACATTCTAAATACATGTTTTTTTTTTCGTTTCATTTTTATTATGAAATCATCCTGTTATAGAGAAGTCCTAATTTTTTAATCTGCTCGACCCATTAATATTTTCCCAATAGTCCATAAGATACAGTCGAAGATATTCGCGATGAATGATTTGAACCTTGTGGTCATAGTAATAGGGTCGAATAGTCATATACGTCGTTTTGTCAGGCACATATCCGTACCTGTTGTTACGGCCGAGAGGAATGCCTCAAGCCAACCGCACACGTCAGTCATTTCAAATCGAAATAGCTAATTGGTAAAGGATGGGATGACCAATACCTGCAGGCATAGCGAGGGCCCATCACCTCAACTCACCTCACATTTAAGCGTCAGTTCACACCGAGACGCGAATCTACGCAGCGTTGCGTTTTAAGATAGAGATTCAATATTGAAATTATTTACTACGCAAAAATATTGAAGATTTGAAGATTGTAATAGCGGCACCGACGTAGCGAGGTGCTTTTAAACGAGACGATTCTTGTGTAATAAATAAAGTTCAATAAAACAATATTTATTTGATAGATAAGGACATAAAATCTTGTAGCGATTTTACCTATATACATTACAATAAAAACACAGTAAAAGAACAAAAAAAAAGATAAATAAATAACATATAATTTGGTAAACAAGAAAACATTAAGGTTTTTAATACTAATAATGATTTCTTATGTTTACGCGATAATGAAATATAGGTTCTGTGAGAATCAGATGTTCGGTAGTGCAGCGTATTGCCTAACCAACAAAATGGAGGCCACTCAGGCATATCACCACGGCGCAATCACCACAGTGCCTGGTGTTTTTGATCGCTAACTTAGAAATGTAGCATCACATCGCGTCGCGACTCAGTGTGAGCTAACCCTAACTGTCAAATATATAAACAAAATACCTATGACGATGTTGTTATCTGCCTCTGTCGCTTCCCGGAATAATTACTAACTTCTTATCTCCGTAGGCAGTTAAAACTTCAAAAGATTCAAAACATTTCACATGAATCATGCATGGACCACGGTGTATTATCGAACGGAACAATCGGTAGTAACAAAGTTGCGGAAGTTAATGAATAAATCAATAATTTAGCTGCAGACAGCGGAGTCTGGGCGACTGTAAGTGCCGAAACTGCTGAGTCACCCGTCAGCGGGAATACCGCAGCGGTCGTCTAGGAGGGTAGATGAAAATTATTCGCATGTGTGTAAATATAATAAAGTAGTGCCCACTTCTTTTATTTTATTAAAAAATAAGATCAAATTCACTTTGACACATCTGTGGCTCAGTCGTGTTGGTGCTCGAGCCGACGGCGGTCGCGGGTTCGAATCCTGCCGAAGGAAAAGGCGTGCTGTGTTCCTGGGTTCATTGATGTGTATTAATATGTGTATAATATTATATTTAATATGGGTGTAGGTAATTTAATAAAAATATTAAATATAATCAGAATAAGAATGGTTTATTTCAGGAAATTGGTACCTACTTAATATAGGTGTTACATTGTATATAATAATTAGGTCACAATTTCAGCCCCTAGGGCGTGGAAATAATAATATTGATAGAATAAACAAAAATCGTAATATTGAGAACATACATAGAACACCACTAAACGAAAATCATGACGTCATCGAATAAATGTATAATAATATATAAAATTATTAGATATACTGATGTCTGGTCTCTGCAACACAAGTTGGGCCAGATTGACGTGGTGTGAAGCGTCCGTAGATATTATTATATTGTAACAGGCTGAAGTTAGAAATCCAAAATCTCGAAAGATTTATTTCATAAACCTTATAACAAACGAACGACATCGACAGTTCACTCTGTACATAAAATATTCGATATGAGAATGTAACCTTTATAATGTCCAAATTATGATCGTAGTCTTAAAGCTATTTAATAAGTTAGGTTGTTTTTATTTTATCACAACTCTAAATAAATATTTCTTCTTTAAGGTATATGAATACAGTAAATTCTAGGTATTTTTAGGGTTTGGTACCTCGAAAGGAAAAAACGGAACCCTTATACGATCACTTTGTTGTCCGTTTGTCTGTCAAGAACTCAAGACCCTTTTTCTCAGGAACGTGTATACTGTCCCTTGGAGCTGTAATAAAATCAAACTTCTAAGCCAACACAATCAAAAGATACAGCCGTTTATGCCGCAAATTTCCGCAAATTTTCGGCACTCGCAAACTCAAAACCTACAGGGTAATTACAGGGTACCCGTGAACTCAAAATCTTGAATTTTTTACAAAGCAACATTTTATAGCATAGGTAGATAAAGGAAACATTACGAAAAGCGTAAATTTTTAGTTACATCATAATATAATAAAAATATTTTTAATAATTTTAAACTTACTACCCCATTCCTCATGAACGTGTAGAGGTATTAAATTTAAATTCATATCAAATATCCAAGTCGCTAACACTTTTAAGGTGTAACAAAATCACAACAGGTTTGTGCGGAACCCTCGGTGCGCGAGTCCGACTCGCAATGGCTGGTTGTTTTAGTTACTACGTTTGATAATATGACATCCAAAGGATCGCTTTGTTCCTAAATTGGATTACTCCGGCTTTTTTTGTACCTAAATATTTTTACAAAATGCTATATAATTGAGTTATGCCTCCAATATGCTTTTTGTTATTTCGATACCTAACCTAGATATATCAATTTTTAAACGCGATGTACAATAAACCTTTAGCAATTATATAATACGTTAATAATACGTTAGTAATATATTATATTATTTGCCTTTAGGGCCTGTTAGAAAGCCGCCGATTAAATGGCAAATAGCTTATTCGGAAATTATGTCGCTGCTTTCTTTATACTGAGTGACAGAGACAAAAGTTCTGTATATATGTATGTTACGGGCAATTTGATAAGTCCGGGCACTATTAATAATGGCCGGTCTGTATTCATAATGCCCGACTCGATTGGGCAATGTGATTAAAACAGCACGATTAATCACTTTCCCGGCCATTATGAATAATGCCTACCCTATCTTGGGCAAAGTAATAAAATAGGTGAACTGTAGTATTTTTCTTTATTAAATGAAATTAAACTTACACAATTTTCATGAAAAGTTAACAAAAACTAAACTCTTGATCTAATTAAAAAATAAACAGTTAAAATGTAATAACATTTTCGTTAGATTATAAATATAAAGTTTTTAATATTTCGACATAATTTTACAATCTCGTTAGTTATAATTTACAATCTAACGGTTTTTACAATTTTACGGGGACATATATAAGCTATTCGTCACAATATATTTATTAATCGATTGTGAAACAAGCCTACAGTCTAATAAACTATTATGAATTCAATCGAATCAAATAAAAATCAAGAGCTTTGTCAAATCAACAAGTTTGCCGCACTTCACGGCCGTATGTCACTCCATTAAAAACGGGATAATAGTTATGTACCCTTCAATGTACTCGGCAGTTCCCTGAACCCCTTTCACGATTTATTAATGAATTTGTTACTTGAAAATCATTAGTACAGCGATGAATTATTAACTGCTGGCCCTGTGAAGTCCATGGATGGGTTCGAAGATGATTTTGCCACCGAAATGACAAAAGCACCCTGTGAATAGACGGAAAGAGCCTTGTATATAATAGTTTTTAATTTACTTTGTAATAAGATATAAAAGAGTTTTATTTAAAGACTAGATGGTGACCGACACTTCGACGACGCAAAAAGAAATCGCGAGGGAACCGTAAAACGTACGTGCCGCGATAAAATGTAGCCTATGTCCTTCACCGTAATCTACTCTATATCTGTGCTAAATTTTATAAAAGTCGCTCCGGTAGTTTCGGAACCTATTTAATGCAAAGAAACAAATCTTTCCTCCATATTATATTAGTGAAGAAAAGCAAGATCAATATGAAATAGGAATTAACTTGATAATAATAATAAAATATTAATATTATAGTTAAAAACTTGCCATTAAGAAGTGGGAATTTAAATGTTAAATCAGGTACTAAATTTTGGAAATGATAGATAAATGAAAAATAGTAAAAAATGCATATTATAAATTGAAATCTATCCATTGTTGAATTTAGAGAATAAGTAATTTAATAATATTTAATTCAATTAACGGAATATTTTTTTTAAATAATACATATTTTGAGGTTTTGTATTTATTTCTACGGGAAGGTCGCGCCCCTCCCAGGTTCAGGTTACTCCTAGAACCCTCAGTACTTATATCATTGTTTTTATAAGCAGCAGTGCTATCCGCGGTGAGGTGACAAATTGGTATACTGATTTGACACCTCACCGCGTAATCACCTGTCGAGATATGAAAATGTTCTTATAGAGCTAGCGCCCACCGTCGAAAAAGGAGCTCATCGCGAACAAGCATTGGACCACTGCAGATCGCTAGGGGCCTTAAAGCTTGATATAAAACCGCCGGTCTGGCGGTCCTAAACCTGGCAGATTTTTTTTTATTGACCAAAATGTGTGAAGATTTTTTGAGTAAAAAAAGCTCATAAGGAACAAGAAAACTGTTGTTATACACGGCTGCGCGCCAACTAGAAACCCATAAAAATGCAAGTCTGGCAGTCCTACTCTTGACCAGTTTCCAGCCAGACCGCCCTGAACGTGTAAGAATTTTGAGTAAAAATAGCTCATAGAGAACAAGGTCAAGTTATATGTCAATCTGTTCGTCTCCTAATCCTCTTTCGAAAATCGTCGGTCTGGCATGTTCAAACCTGGCCAAAACTCAGCCAGACCGGGATGAAGTTACCTCCTGTGACACTTACAAATAGGTAAATCATGAGTAATTTGCACTTAATGAAGCGTGATTTTAATAGATTTGTATGTATTTTTTCCGAATTTAAAATTTGCTACCCGATATTGCTACCACTCGATCCCCCATCTTACAAAAATGGCGATACCTTTCAATATTTTGGCTATATCTCTTTACAGACAAACTTTACGATAAAAATATGTTCCACTAATATGAACTATATATAATTTTCTACAATTTATTTTATGAGCATTTTTGTGTCAAATTAATAGTTTTAGCGCTGCAGAGTCATAGAAGGCAATTTTATTTGTGTTGTTGACTTTTTTTGTAATCAACTATATTCTACTGTTTATATCCTTTTAGATGATATTTATATCGAGAAGTTTGTAAATAATTATAAAGACCGTCAATTTATGAAGGCAGCCATTTTGAATTAACAATAATATTGAATATACCAATTTTTTTTGTCAATAAAACCGAAAGTATATATACTTAATATCAGATCAGAATATCAAAGATAAAGGGGTCAAACTTCTATTCGAAAGTTGACTGCTTACAAAACTGAAAGTTTTGCAAACTTTGGAACTTTGTTTATTATAAAATTGATTTTATTAGACTAAAATATAAAAATAAAGCATCACACAAATTTATTGTTTTAATAATCGCTGTACGGAAATTATTTTTCACTAATATTAATTTTACTTATTATAAGATATTAGTTTAGTATACTTTTAGTTTTATTGCTTCTAAAATTTGGTATATTTAAAATGATTGTGAATTTGAAATGGCCGCCGTCCTAAATTGGCGGTCTTTATAATTATTTATAAACTTCGCGATATGGGTATCATCTAAAAGGGCATAAAAAGTAAAATATACTGAATTATAAAAAATATCACCAACACAAATAAAATTTCACTCTAAGTCTCAGCAGCGTTAAAACTATCAATTTGACACAAAAATGCTCATAAAATAAATTGTAGAAAATTGTATATAGTTCATATTCGTATAACATATTTTTATCGTAAAGTACGCCTGTAAAGAGATATAGCCAAAATATTTAAAGTTATCGCCATTTTTTCAAGATGGCGGATCCAGTGGTAGCAATATGGGGTAGCAAATTTTAAATTCGGAAAGAATACATACAAATCTATTAAAATCACGCTTCATTAAGTGCAAATTACTCATTATTTACCTATTAGTAAGCATCACAGGAGGTAACTTCATCCCGGTCTGGCTGAGTTTTGGCCAGGTTTGAATATGCCAGACCGATGATTTTCAAAAGAGGATTAGGAGACGAACAGATTGACATATAACTTGACCCTGTTCTCTATGAGCTATTTTTACTCAAAATTCTTACACGTTCAGGGGGGTCTGGCTGGAAACTGGTCAAGAGTAGGACTGCCAGACTTGCATTTTTATGGGTTTCTAGTTGGCGCGCAGCCGTGTATAACAACAGTTTTCTTGTTCCTTATGAGCTTTTTTTACTCAAAAAATCTTCACACATTTTGGTCAATAAAAAAAAATCTGCCAGGTTTAGGACCGCCAGACCGGCGGTTTTATATCAAGCTTTAAGGCCCCTAGCGATCTGCAGTGGTCCAATGCTTGTTCTCGATGAGCTCCTTTTTCGACGGTGGGCGCTAGCTCTATTAGAGACTAGCACTGCAGTAAGCACACTAGCTGCAGTCTAGAATATATATTTATCTGTGTAATACAAAGCGAAACTATAAAAGTTCCTTGAGTACGAAGGAACCCTAAAAATTACTAAGATACAGGTACTTCAATTTTATTCATTTGTGATGTAACAGATAAAATTTAAAATCGACTCTGCTGCAGCCTTGTAGCTAAATAATTAAATACTATAAATAAAATAAGTATAAATTCAAAGCAATACGTTATATTTAGAGATCATGCACTAAAAATACAAAAGTTACCAAACACAAAATACCTACTCAACATACCTAACGAAGTTATAACAAAGATTGCGATCGGCAACAACGACGGGAGTACAGCACGTCAGAGCGGGCGAAGAGCGGGCGGAGGGTTCAAATGTTATCGCGCCGCACAATAGGGCACTTCCTATTGTCTTTGTCCCTACATGTTACATTCTAACTTACGTTCGACTGATTTGTTGTATATTATAGTACAGTCACCGAGTAGAAAATATATACTTACGTACAGAGAAACAACTTTTATAGAACGAACCAAATCGATCTAAATTTGAAAATTTTGACGTTCCATTTAATGGTCCACAATGGGGTATTTTCCAAGTTTTTGAAAAATGCGTCATATTTTTTAGAATAACGTAATACATTTGCAACCTGGACCATTCCTTGTGAATTCATTTCCTTTTATTGCAAATCAGCATAAAAATTAATAAAGCCGCGAAAACGCTACAATGTCTTGTCATGACGTCACATTCTTGTAACCACCTGTCAACTATGAAATCACACTAAACATGTCAAATCCTAAAATTTGTTATTTGTTTGTTTTAACTTTGTTATTTTAAAATGCCATAAATATGGTACTATACTATTATTATCGAAGAGAAACGCTGTTATTCCGTACGAAACTTGCACTAAACTTCGACTAACAACTGACATAACATTTTTTAAATGACGTTCACTGACGGTAATGATGGGATTAAGGAGGTAATTAAAAAAAAAAGACGAAGTACAAGTATCTGACGTCACGTTTGACGACTGTGCGTTTTTATATAATATATAAAAACGCACAGTCGAATAACGCTAGTCAAAAGTGAAAAATTTGTTATTTTATTATTCATATTTTATAAAAAATCACAAAAATCACACATATTTTATAGTAAAGTGTTGGTTAAGTTGGTTTTATATAATATTTAGCGATAAAATATCAATAGTTTAATGTATATTTTCACCATAGGATAATTGCCTATTTCTCCACACAATCGTGGACACCCCGTACCTATACTTGTAATCGAAAGCTATGTAGCTGATTATCTGTACGTCTTTCTTTAATCTGTGGTACAGGCGACTCTCGTAAAGCAAATTTTGAATCGTCGTCGTCGATTCAGTCTGGTGACGTCCACTACTGGACGCAGGCCTCCCCCATAGACCGGTCGCATGCGGTCTGTATCCACCGACTCCCTGCGACTTTTCTATATCATCTGTCTACCTGGTGGGAGGCGTGTTCTCACATTAGTGGTCTCCACTCTACAACCTTTCGGCCCCAGCGCCATCGGTTCTACGGGCTATATGTCCAGCTCTTTTCCACTTTAGCTTACCAATGCGCTGGGCTTTTCGGTTCTATGGTTCTGCTACGGATTTCATTTCTAACTATCACGTAGAGAGACTCCGAGCATAGCCCTCCCCATAGCTCTTTGAGCGATACGAAGCTAATGGAAAAGTCCCATTGTAAATTCAAATTTTAAATAATAAAAAGAAATTTGTTCAAAATTATAAGATACTGCAGTTTCTAGACGTCAACGAAGGAAATTTACGGCGATACATTAACTTAGAAAATGTACATCAAAAGTTGTAAGTTACGAGGATGATGGAACACTTAAGAAGAAGCTGAGGTTAAAATAAAACTTTAATTTAATTAAAAGTATAATATACATAATATTGTGTTAGTTCAACATACGCTATACAGGTGTCCCAGAAGTCGACGTCGTCCCTTCGAAGGCTGATAGACCAGCTCATGACTCACCAGAATATTGTAATATGACCTTAGTAAAAAATCTTTAGTTTTCGAGATATTGGCACTTTTAATAATTTCTTAAAAATTCCACCTCATGTTAGTTTTTAGACTGCCGCAACTACAATTTCCCGTATTGTGGGATACAAATTTGTATTGCGGAATCCTGACCAGTTCTGCTATTGACCACGGTTATAAACAAAGCTAATAGAGTTTGAACTTTGTAGAAAAAAAAGAAAACTTTTCCCTAATCGTGATTTCAAAATCTTTTTCTCCTTACTTTCACTATCCATACTGGACAAAAAATACACCACACTAACCTGGGTTGTTACTTTAAAAAGTCGCTCATTTTATGTAGTTTTCGAAATAGTAAAATAGTTGCTATTAAGCTAAGTCAAAAATTTTTTTTGCTATTTTAAGTGCACAGAGAACACATTTTGAATGTTTTTCTTTAGTTAGAATTTTGAACAAAAACACTCGTTACATTGAAATCACCCAGATGTTTACTTAAAAATTGTACGTTGAAGTGTAAGATGCTTTCTAAACTTAGAAACTAAACAGAATACAAGATTTTTTTTAAACTGTAAGGAGGAATGCAAAGAAGGAGAACACATGAGTGATTTCAATGTAACGAGTGTTTTTGTTCAAAATTCTAACTAAAGAAAAACATTCAAAATGTGTTCTCTGTGCACTTAAAATAGCAAAAAATTTTTTTGATCTAGCTTAATAGCAACTATTTTACTATTTCGAAAACTACATAAAATGAGCAACTTTTTAAAGTAACAATCCAGGATATTGTGGTGTATTTTATGTCCAGTATGGACAGTGAAAGTAAGGAGAAAAAGTTTTTGAAATCACGATTAGGGAAATGTTTTCTTTTTTTCTACAAAGTTCAAACTTTATTATCTTTGTTTATAACCTTGGTCAATAGCAGAACTGGTCAGGATTCCGCAATACAAATTTGTATCCCACAATACGGGAAATTGTAGTTGCGGCAGTCTAAAAACTGACATGAGGTGGAATTTTTAAGAAATTATTAAAAGTGCCGATATCTCGAAAACTAAAGATTTTTTACTAAGGTCATATTACGATATTCTGATGAGTCATGAGCTGGTCTATCAGCCTTCGAAGGGACGACGTTGACTTCTGGGACATTCTGTATATGTTGTATAACGCTAAAAACATACAACAATTATATAGCAAAAGATAAAGAACTAGAACACAACAATGTTACGTTCTTGTTTCGCAAATAAAAGAGATGGATCGAATGAGATTAAACTTTGAGAAGTGCATCATGCAGCAGGAAGTCACGACGGGCAGGTGCGCTCGCAGACGGCGGGTCAAGGGTCACCAACTGCGAAAATATTATCTATACTTAATATTATAAAGTGGAAGGATATGACTGTATTTTTGTTTGCGTTGAACAGGCTCTGAAAGTACTGGATTGCTTTTGATTAAACTTGTCACAGATATTGTGGATCACGGGGATAAAAGTGGTCACCTTCATAGACCACTTTTTAACGTGGCAAAATGTATGGATTACACGGGATTTTCTTTTGCGCGCTCGGAGTCGCGAGCAGCATATAGCATTAGAATAATTTAATTATACTTAGATAATAACCGAAGTGTTTTATATAGAGAGAGAGACTGACATAAATAAACTTTACATGGCGTATGTAAAGTTTATTTGTGTGTTGTGAAAATCCGCTGTATTATGGCTGATTTACACACGTTAAGTTGATAAGTAGGTAACTAAATTTTAACTTAATTTTAAGTGACTTATATTTAAGTGTATGTCCAAACGTATTTAAGAAGTTAAGCTCATTAGTTCACTCAAGATGAACGCTCAACAACGTATTGAAGTCGTAAATTCTGTACTTAAATTTGTTATTGAGTGAGGTTTTGGACGAAGTCGAAGATTAAATTATTAGGGAAATAACTATATCTATACCTAAAATACTGTGGGTGAGAAATTTGATAAATAGAAGAGATCAGTATGGTGCAAGTGTCACTTTGTTTGATATTATAATATTTTAATGCGCTACGGATGACAGAAGACTCCTTTAATTACTTGTTAAATCCGAGAGCGCCACTACACTTATGCACTTAACTAATTTTGTGCATGTCCAAACGTGTCAAGTAGCAAGCCCCGCCCACCAACTTAATCGAAAAATAGAAAAAATTCTAATTATTCAGTTTAGTTGTTAACTAAATTTTAACTTGCAACTTACAACTAAATTTTGCGTTTACATGCAATTTATCACTTAAAATTAAGTTACCTACTTATCAACTTAACGTGTGTAAATCGGCCTTTATTAATTATTATACTTGTATGAAGATTGAAGAGTGTGATAATATAATATGGGACGATTCTTTTTGGGTTCCGTTAGAAAGGGTTAAAACGGTATGTTACTGACGCGACCCTGTAACTTAGACTTCGCTGTTTAACTGTCTGTCTATCTGTTTGTCAGTCCGTCCATCCTGCTGGGAACAGTTGAAATTTCCACAGATGATGTATTTCTATTATTATTTTATAATCAATGTTGTTATCAACAAATCCTAAAATTTCAATTTTAAGATTTGTTGTTATATTTATTTTAAAAAATGGTGAAAACCCTATAATTTTTTTTTATTCTGTTTTTTGGTTGGATGCTCTAAGGTATATGCATGCTAATGTAGAGTAAAATAAATTTTATAGGGTTTTAAGTGATTTTTTTTTTTGCTGTTTTATACGGAAGCACGAGTCCGTCTCGCACTGGGCCGGTTTTTGTTTATAACCTTTGTAAATTATTTTTTGGGCACTTTACTACTTTACAAAATGTACGATCGTCACAGCATACGTACCTAAGTTCTAGCGCACAATATCGACTATATTATATTACTGAGTTAGAGAGCTGACAGTTAGCTATAGTTACTGGTGTTGCAGCAAAGGTATGTTCATAGGATAGTTAAAGGAACTGAAACCACATGTTGCGTTTACTGCGCTCCTGGTCTCCCGGACACGATAGCTCACAAGTTCGCCCGGGGTCGAGACTTGACACTAACTTACCTAGTTCACGAACTATTGAAATTCATGATAAGCCGTTCTTGAAATAGTTCTGGTCTTATCATCATCATTGACTAACGTTCATACTACTGAGTATTTTCGAACTGTGAGCCAGTGTACGTCTTCGTGGTGCAGTGGTTTAGAGCATGGCTTTCGACTCTGGAGGTCGTGGGCTCGATTCCCGCGTTGGAATAACAAAAATGTTGTTTTCAAGTCGGGTTACGACAACGCAGGCTGATCACTGATTGTCTGACAAGATGCGTTGGGTGGGCATGTAAAAAGTCGCTCCTGCGTTTGATCTCTCGCTAATCGTGACGTTAATCTGTCCCACCGGGTTACGAGAGTAAAGGAAGAGAGAGTGCTTTTGTGTACTGCGCACACTTCGGCACCATTTATTAACTCCTGCGTACATCATAAATAATAATAAATAATAATACGATACTAGCCTGAAAAATAAAAGAAATAGCGAATCGGCAATAATCTGTTGGAAAATGTGCAAGCGAAAAGATATTTACTATGAACTTTGTTTACAAGCGATACACATCGGATCTCTCTGTCTAATATACTACTTTAAACGACCATGCCTTATGTTCAATGATATCCAAAACCTGATTTTACTACACAGTTTATCAAAATTCAAACAAGATAGATAAATAAAATATACTCTATTATTTAATTTCCGCTGCCACCTATTTGACACCGGCCATACAAAAATGTCTTAGTTTACACAACCATGGTGTCCCTTAAATAAACTAACACATAAATTATATTCGTCCTGTGTTGTTAAGAATAAATAACACATTAAAAGCCATCCTCCACGACGAATAACGTCGTTATCGCAAACAATACACCCATTTATTTTGAATATAGTTTTTATAACACGGAAATAAAGTTGAAATTAAAATGTTGATTATGGTATTAAAAAATTAAGTATCTTTCAAGTGGACTTTTGTTCCTTGTTTGCTGAATAATAGTTTATCGTGATGTAGAATAACTAAAATACTAAATCAGATACCTATGTTTTAAAAGTAAAGAAAAAAAACTGAAAAATGTTTATTGTGCAAAACCTACATTTATATTCGGACTAAACGAAAGCTCCGTAGACATATTAAATAATAATGTACCAAAGGGTAATAAAAATTTGCTAACCATATTAATATTCTAATTATGATAAAGCAACTATTACTTTGCTTGTTTAAGTTCTGCGGTAAAATATAACATTAATTCATATTTCACTCATTGTCATTGATTTCATAGATTATTTCAAAATTATTTATATATTATTAATTTGTTTAATCAAATCATTGTAAAACAAAATATTGTAACACCTATTTCACCCTTTCTCTGCAAATAAATAATTGATTGTTTATTGATGATTGTCGAAGGGAGTGCATTAATTATATATGGGACGATTTGTACAATTTAATTTGCTTTGGGTGGGCAAATCAACTTTTACGAGGCCAATTTCCTTGTCCCCGATAAAAAAAAATCTACTATATTTTAGTTTTTTTGTTTACCAGGATCGTTTTTGATGGATATGACTCGGTGAGTTATAATCGTATTAACTTTCCCCTGTTATAGATATTTAATGTTTAAGCCAAATCCTAACAAAAGAAGAAATATTCGAAACATACGACTCCTTAAATTACTATAGTAACTTAAGGAGTCGTATTTTTCGAACTTTGGGAAGGACTTGCAAAGTCCAGTTATTACCGTAATAATGTGGATTTTGTTTAAAAAAACCTCTCATAATCCTTAATTGCGGAAAATATCTATATCGATTTCAATGGGCTTTCAAATTTTTATTCCTATGTTATGATAAAATCTAGACAACGGAACGCAAGAGAATTTCCGACTACGAACAACAAAATGTGGTTCAAACTCACATAATAGCATTCTGATATCGCTGTTGATATTAGAATAAATTAATTTAACCAATTATCCGTACGCCACTGTTATTTAATAATCAGTAATTTGATAAAAATAATAATTTTTAAAACTTTTTTGAAACCTCTTTCAAATTGGCCTCGTAAAAGTTGATTCGCCCGGGTATATTGCTATGAGTATATTCTGTTAGATTCTTCGTATTGGCAAGGTGTATGTCGCTTGTAGGTAGCTGTAGATTTTATAGGATAGCTCCCAAAATTTCGCGTCATTTCATGTAACGTGATATTGCTCGGAAGCCGTGTTTCCTTAGAAATTACCGTTGGTAAAAAAAAAAACAAAACCGGCTATGTCAAATAAATTTGATCTACTGATCAAGCTCAAATCCGACAAGCGGTCTAGGCGGTAGAGCGTGCTAAAGAAACAAACATCGAAAAACATAACTCTCGAAAAACATATCCCTCCTTCTGGCGCAGTCGGGTAATAATATTAAAGTATTGTATATACCAGGTCTGTCGGTGAGGAATACATCATTATTCGGCCAACCTGCCCGTTTATTAAACTCAGGTACGGTATTACGGAAGATTGTTAGCTTAGGACTGGCCGTCTTAATAACAGCGCCCTTATGGTGTACATAACTATATTATCTTATTGATTCGCCACCAATTTCCTGCAGAGAATCACTATATTATTCTACTATTTATATACTAAAGCAGGCATTTTGACAGGTGATCATTGTTTATAAAAATTATTTGCACCCGTGGGTTTTACTTATATACATATTGTTATTATTATATACGGAATTATTAACTTATTTGTATTTTTGGTATGTATATTGTTAATGGTATAGGTGATAGGTATGTAGTTTTAAAATTACAGATGTTTAAATTGGACTTTAGAAAGGCTGAGTCTCCACGGATTTTCTGCTCTTATCTCTTTCTTTTTTATAGGTTTTTCCTTTTAATAATGATCAAGAACGGTAGGTAACTGAATTAAAAGCTCTATTTCCTTTGGCACTTGCCTCCAATTACTTCCTTGAAACTAGAATAGAGTGATCAAAGTAGTATTACCTACTTCCAGAATCCCATAGTCACAATTGGCAAGCGAACTACAGTCGGAGCCAACTGGGTCGCTTGCGAACTTCATTCTGTATGTTTATGATCATATTACGCTTTTTACTGCAAAAATTAAAACCATTTATGTACCACAATCATGTTTTTAAAATTTTAAATGCTGATAAAGATCAACTAACATCGCTACTAATTCTATCATCAATTCAAACAAATTGTATAATGTAATTTTATTGCTATTATTTTCTAAATTAGTAATTTTACGAATTCCTTATTTACCCTCAACACAAAACAGGGGTGTTATAAATTAACTGTATCTGGCTGTCTGTCCGTAGCAACGTAACTCCCAAACGAAACGTCCGATTAAGATTTTTTTTTTGTTCGAAAGTTGACTTTTGTTCAAGAAGGTTGTCAGCAACTTCCATTGGTCTGATCGGTTCAATACTGTATCCTGGCAATTTAACAAGATTGCCTTGACTTGGTAACGTTAATCTGATACTGCAGTATCACCTGGAATCCGTAGGATACCAACCCCTCACAAACTTACAGCAGAGGTATCGTGTGTAGACTCAGACCTTTAGGATTGAGAACCCTACACCGTGTTTTGTTTACCGGGCTACCATTTTAGTTGCTTCACTCCTCGCATCGCAGCAACGAGCCTACTCTTCTAAACCACCTTTGCTCACTAAAACTGATAGCAAGTGCTTCACTTATCACAGCTCGCATGTCAACATCTACTTTGTCTTCCAGATCCCTATCAGTAGCACTTCCAGTCTACTAATGACCCTCCAAAACACACAGACGATAAATCGCAAACTACCGAACTGTCGAGGGGAGTTTGTAAGTTTACGAGTGGCATCCAGTTTAGCAACAGTGGACGATGACATGGCTTATCATCATCATCATCGTCGTCGTCGTCATCATCACCATCATCACCATCATCATCATGATGTTTTTGAGCCTGACCTCTGACTAAAAATCTGTCTTCAAAAATAGGCTGAAGTATAGAATGATTTTCATACGACCTATGCTTTCGAAGTCTTACTACTATTAAAATGTGAAAGATTGTGAGGGTGGATGGATGGATGGATGGGTAGATAGATATTTGTGACTCTTTCACGCAAAACCTACTGAACAGATTTAAATGAAATGTAATGTAGTACGGTAGTAGATTAGGCTTTGAATTAAATTAAAGGCTACATTTTAACCCGAAAAAGTACAGCGTTCCAGTGGGATTGGTACCGTATTTACGTGGGCATAGCCGCGGGCAAAAGCTAGTTTGTTATGAAGCAAATCTATAATATAACGTTTCGTAAAATGAATTACAGAAATTTGGGGCATATGAGTTACTACTGTCTATGTTAAATTTAGAGACGGAAAGCAAAATAAAGCAGAAAAAAATCTGGCAATAGCTAGTTTGTTATGAAGCAAATCTATAATATAACGTTTCGTAAAATGAATTACAGAAATTTGGAGCTTTATTATACAAATTTAACATAGTCAGTAACTCATATGAGTTACTGACTATGTTAAATTTAGAGACGGAAAGCAAATTTATAAAGCAGAAAAAATCTAATTATGAAACGAATCTTCCCGCTGAGGCCATTGAAATCATTTCGACTTTAAAACTGCCTGCTTGTTGCCTAAACGCATAGACGTATATTATTATAGACGGGGCATTATATATTATATATAAGATTGTCTCGTTTAAAGTATAAGATATATTATTTTCATTAAAAAAGCGACGATTTTAGCTCAACCTTTAAAGAATTTATTTTTATATCCTAAGAAACATTTAAATTGTAAACTACTACAGGGGTATACTTAACGTGTATCTGTGACTTGTGAGGTCGTGAAAGCAAGCTGGGTAAATTATAAATAGCACAGCACCGAGACAACCTGACATAGGCGAATAAGGGTTTACATAAATTTCTTCCGAACAATTGAAAGTGTATGTTGAATTTAATTTTAACCCAGCTCCTCCTAATCTCTACTTAAGTTTATCTAAAAACGATAAATTAAAGTCTAACGGGCCACATTGTCCAACCCTCCAGCGCCGCACCTATTTTCACTCTGAAGCCCCTCGCGGTCTCCCAGACCCGCCCACCGCAAACGCGTTAAGATACAGCCGACAGAGACAAACTTTATAGACTATCATTGTTTCAGTATTTTCGTTAATTGTTTTTCCGTGTACCGCGAGCGGGGCCCTCCTAATCTGCTCCTAATCGAATCATCATAGTCCTGGGGTATATCTAGCCGATAAGTTCGGAGGGTTAACGGCGTCTGCGCCGTAGATATATTGCAGTAATTATAGGTTTAGTTATTCCCGGGCGTTTCGCGTTAATTGGCCGCGACATTATTCTATTGTCTCCAGTGGATGTTGAAAATCAATTTCCGCGGTACTTTTAGTACCGTAAATGGCATGAACAATGTCTAGTTTTAATAAAATACTGCTATAGAATAACAATAGAAAGGTACATGGGTTTTTACATACAATATTTACGATATAAATATAATAATTATAATATTATTATTGTAACACAAAACTAAGAGACATTTCTATATCAGAAATATTGTGGATAAGTACAGTCAATCAGGGTAACTTTGAATCATCATCGACATATTTTTTAAACAAACTTTTACTATGTTAAGAATTAGTCAAAAGAGTTTAGTTAATCTGTGCTCTCAGGTTGGTTTTCATGCTATAAAGTTATAAAACGTCTTTAAAAATGACTAATTATATTAAAAACTGGCAATTTTGTCGTGTGTCAAAGTTACCACCTAACTTGGGTAACTTTGACACAGACTAACTTTTAATTATTTTACAGCTTCAGGATAACATTAGTTTATGTTTTTATCAAATATTGATGTAGTGGGGTCATAGACAAGTCAAAAAAACCATAAAGTTATTACATTGCATTATGTTTTTATATACCTTCATAGCAGCAAAGTTAACGAGATTTTTTTTAAAGTTTTGCACTGATTTTTACCCATTATGTTGCGCGCGGTTAAAAACAAAAGTTTTTGATATTATCTTCTTTTGACAGCTGCTTTTTTTTTAGATTTCGTTTACGAAGTATGTTACGTACACGAATTGTTATTAAATTTTAAGCGCCAATTGTTTCTCACATAAAACAATAGAAAAGAATTTTGTGAACAAACTGTCAAAGTTACCCTCGTGATTCAAAGTTACCCTGAATGACCGTACTCCATTAACCCAATATTATGCTACAATTCCGTAAGCGTAAGTAATGGCAGGACGCATAACTTTAAATTTGCGTAGTGTACAGAAAAATAACATGATTAACATTTCCTGATAACTCTCACTACGCATGGACACCCTCGTATTGCCGTACGTTGCGTCGGCTTTGAAGGTCACGTGCCCGCCGCGCAGTAATGGCCGCGCGGTTATGAATCAAGTCCGATTCTTCCGTTCTTTGGAGTGGTGAAGGCTGGTTCTCCTTCATGGTGCTTCTTCATAGGGAAGCCCTAGTGTGCATAATAGGAGATTTGGATGATGGTCTTCAAAAGGGAAATGGCAATTGACGCGCATGGAATTATAGGACCCTCACGCCACTGGTTCTTTGAATTTATATTTTTGTTATGAAAACATTAGGACTGTTATTAGGACAATAGAAATGCAGACGGTAACAAACCACGGTGAAGCTGTCATGGTAGTAAAATAAATAATGATAATGTTTTCAAATTTTAAAAGTAAGATAGCAATAACTTGTCTAGAAAGTTTGTATAGATATTTTAGAGTACATAATATTAGCCGTCTCGTACAAGTGCATGTAGTGCCAATAAAAGCCACTTATTATGATTCATAGAGTGTAATGCACCGCTCTGATAGAATCGCTATTATTTCCTTACGACGCAGTTTATATTGTGTCGAGCGACGCACCAATACATCAGATACGATATCGCATTATCGCTTCGTAAAATATTATATAAATGTTGCCCATGACCTCGTTCTTGTAATATGTAATCTCGCAGGAACCGTTCATTTTAGCCTATGTCCTTTCCCGTGGTCTACTGTATATTTGTGCCAAATTTCATCAAAATCGGTGCAGTATACACACAGTTTTATACGATTGTGAAACAGGCTCTTATTATATTGTAGCAACAAGACGTCTCATAAGACTATTTCGTTAAATACTGAATCTTTAAAAGCAATCCATAATCATTTGCAACCAGGCAAAGATCCTACTAATATTATAAATGTGAAAGTTTGTGAGGATGGATAGATCGATGTATGGATGGATGTTTGTTACTCTTTCATGCAAAAACTACTGAACGGATTTCGATTTTTTTTTTCGTTCGAACGGAACGAAATTTCGTATGGTAGTAGTTTAAGCTCTGGATTAAAACATAGGATACTTTTTATCCCGAAAAGGTACAGTGCTCCCGTGGGTATTTACGCGGGCGGAGCCGTGGGCAAAAGCTAGTTAATATATTTTCTAACGTAAAGAAACGTCATTCAACGATTTACACGAATGACAGCTCGCGGGTGTGTGTGCGCGGCGTGTAGCCTATTGTTGAGGGTGCGCGCGGCTAGCGGGATGTGGAGTTTAGTCAAGCTAGGGCTTTCATTCACGTTTCGATTCGTTTAGAGAGATCGTTTCTAGCTTTTTGTCAATTGACACTATAATTTCTCAATATTTATTACAGATTTGTCTATAGCGACGTATGAAATTATTTCGGTGTCAACCTTTGGCTTACGTCAATGTGGCTGACATATTTCGTGGGTGCTCGAGCTATCGTTTGTAGAGTCGCCCCTGTGACCCAGGTCTATTTATGAACTTGACACTCTCGCCCATTTATGCTCAAATGGGTTTTCGGTCAACGTTCACATGTCGAAAGCCGTTGCTCGCCATATGTCAATAATTTAAAGGAAACTTAAGTATGGGGTTAACCACAGTCTGAATGAAAAGGATTCACGCTAGACTTCATTTAATTATTCGTCTCTAGTTTGAACGTCAAAGCACTCGACCCCGGCGCGAGTTGTATCGCCTGATTTATATCCTTGCCCCGACTAATGCAATTATTGCAATTTATTATGAAATTAAATAAGGGAGACGCGACGCCCGCTCGCACCGAGTTTATACCCCGTTGTCGAGAGCGCGGTGCCGAAAAGACCTCTCGACCGCCAAACTAGGGTTGACTTTCGAATCTCTGACGTAAGGAACACTTTCTTAGGGTCGTCGTATCTTAAGTGGGATAGTTTGCTTATTTTTCTCGGTGTTTATGTTGTCTGCCGCTATAAATTATTTGAGTCCCCACACCTCGGAGGGAACTTTGATGGCGTCATTTTTATAAAAGTGTAATGCGGTTTTCTTGTTGTGATTTTTGTTCTGTTTGTTCTAGCGGACTAATGTTATTAGGGTTTTAAGGGATTGTTGCGTTCATTCAAGTTCATTAAAAAATCTTCTTTACTTTCATCATTATTTGAAGTAGCTTGTATAAATATCCAATTTTTAAGGTTGAAGCTTATGTTTTAATGTTGTGTAAAATGCTAATAATGTTCTTTTTCGTATCTGTATTGACGAGTGAAGTGTGAACAAGTAATTCTTGACCTACCCACACACGATATAAATATCTCCGGAGTCCGGACGAAGGTCGTCAATTCGGAAATTTACTCAGTCCACTTACTCGCGAATTGTTGTGATATTTCAACAAATTTCGATATCCCCGTCAATTCCGTTGCCAAATACGGTAGATATATTAGTCCATTAGTTCCGATTGGGTCTATTAACTGAAGCGGACAACGGCCATAATTAGGCGCAAATTAAATGCGGCTTAAAGCTATAGCTCCAACTAATCAAAACACGCGTTGTTTGGCGACCGTCTGGCGTGGCGACAACAGTGAAGCGATTTTTAGGACAGTCAAAAACATGACGTCGATTTTCGTTGTAAAAATTTTTGGAAATACAGTCTCACTTCAGTCTCCCATTTTTAAACAAAAAGATATTTATCTCAGTTAAAATGTTCAATTCGCAGTTGGTTCCAGTATATTTGTGCCTCACTCGCACGCGTATGATTTTGATACGAGAAGGCGAACATTGTACGATGTAGAAAAAAACGTATAATGAAACAAAATACCAATCAGAAACAACAAAGAAAATAGTAATTAATATCAATAACGTAAGTCGTTACGGTATGGTGATATTTCAGAACATGTAAGCAATTTACACTGAACATTTAACGGGTAAGTACTACACATAGTGACCGTATGTTATCCAGTGGCGGTATCGTGAGTTGTCGCATCTTATTAACACAGCCAAAACACAGCACAGTAAATATAAAGTGTGCGTGCTTTCATTCCGCTATTGACAGTAGCGAACCACCGTAGTGCTTCTCACGCGCCTTTATTGCTTAGGACGTAACGTTCAAAATCCGCAGCTCGAGTTTGTGGTGGTTTGGTCTTGTTTGGTCGCCTCTCGCTGCGGGCGTATTGCGAAGCACTCGCCAATGTTTATGCGATTTGGTTTGACATGCAAACAGATAGAATTATGTTTGATCATTGCGGGGAGCTGTTTTGAGAGCGATTAATTTTTACTTGTTTTAGATTTTTCCGAACAAAAGTTTGCGTGGCCACAAAATCGGCGTTTTTGTATATATTTGCGGGAGTCAATGTTACTTTAGCAAGTTTTTATTTGATGTTTATTTTGAATGCGAATTCCTATATCTACTATTATACAAGTACTAGCTTTCGCGGGCGAAGCCGCAGGCGTAAATATAGTACCGGGAATCTCACGAGAATACTATACTTTTTTGGCATAAAAAGTAGGCTGTTTTAATCTAGTGTCTAAGCTACTACCATGACAAATTTCATCGAAATCAGTTCTCTTTGTATGAAAGAGTAACATCCATCCATCCATCCATTATAGTAGTAATAGGATTATATGTAATATATCTATCTGTACAAACGTTTGGCGTGTAGCTGTTACAAATATTCATGGCATGATTGAAGCTTTTAACAAATAACATACAATTAAGTAGTCATGGCCGGTTAGAATAAACATCATAATCATTTGTACATGATGTTCCGTTAACGTTAAGTTTTTCTGAACAGCTGACACGGTAATCGCCACGCCCGTAATGGACGCCAATTACTTTGTGACGTGCGGCTGTAGTGTGAGCGGAGAGCGGAGTCTGAAGATTGACTAAAAGCTTAAGCCTTTTAATCCGTTAATGGATGATTTATACAGTATTCTCCGAGCGAAGTAACCACTCTTGAAATACGTACCTGGGACAGTTGGTTTTTAAATGTCTTATGGTTGGCCAAGCACATACGGCATTCTCACAACACAGTCTCAGCCTAGTCCAGAGGAATGATTGATCAATACGTCTGGGGCCAACTATGTGCGGGTTAACGGTTTCCTCACGATGTTTTCCTTCACCGTTAGATAGAGCGTCCGTATAATGTACTTGAAATCTGAAAAAGTCTCATTGGTACACGCCACCATCTGGGAATTGAGCCTGCACTCTCTCGAGTACGAATCAAACGGCCAGACGGTCTACCCACTAGGCCACGGTTTCAATACCGAAACGCTACATAAAATAAGTGGTACTTACTTACGTGATATTGCAATGTGCAAGCTTGGGGAGTCTAATTTAAAAAATGTATGGGGCTATCGACGATCGTTTACTGACTGACTAATGCCCGGTTTTTTTAGATTCTTGTGGGTAGCTCTATTCAATCCCGTTAATATTATTAGTTAACGCGTTTATGTCATTCAATCAAAAGCTCTACTGAATAGATAAACTACTGATAAAAACCTCAGAAACGGGGCATTACTTTTACTAATAGTTGGTAAAGCTCGCCAGTGTGTCATTTCAATACCGCGGTTTTGTGTACCGTCATGGTGCCGTCGAACGTATTCGTCCATTTATGGCAAGACTTATTTGCTTGTTTGATAATCTCGCCAAACGAGATGCGAATAAAACGTCCATTATAGAACGACAACGGCAGTCTTTTGGACGTTAGTCGATCACAAACTTAATATTAAAGCTAATTTTCGGGCTAGCTAGCTTTAAGTTCTGAATAAACTTACCAAAGTATATATTATTAAGTAGTTTTAATGTCAAGTTTATTTTATAATATAAATAAAGTGTTCAAAATTACTAAGTAAAAACTGGATAGGACTTTAATATCGTTAAAGGATTGTTTGAGAAGCCAAACTTAGCCAACTTATTTTAATTTAATTGGAATATTTTAACTTTATCGTACACAATCAAGGTAATGAATTAAGCATCGTTACTTATTTACAATTCACAATTTAAATTAATGAACAGTGTCGTCAGGGAAGCCGTAAATTGTTTATATCATCAGCTGTTTTCCAAATTCTCTAGTGTCGCTTTGCTGTCAATTTTTCCTGTTTTCCCCCCAGGAATCTTAGCACAATCGCTGTACATGCGTCGCGACGTGACGTTGGAAAGCTAAGCCGTTCAATAAGTGTATAAAAATACCAACATTGAATAAAAATTTTTTGACTTTGACTTTGTCTATCTCGCGCCGATAGTTTTGTTTGTTGCATTGTCGTACGCGACGTACATCTTGCATCGCCTCTTTATCTATTGATCTAAAGTAAAATCCAGGAGGACAAATAATTTATGAAAATAATAATCATCAGCTGTCAAAATTAAGTCAAGCAGAACACTCTAGATCTTTTCATATTTCAAACAAAAAAACTAGATCCAAATCGGTTCATCCGTTTGGGAGCTACAATTAAGAATCAAACGAACTTACCTTGTGAAGTTTGATTCCAATTATGCGAGGGTCTTAACCGAAGACGATTACATAATTTACTTGCAGCAGTACATGAGTAGGTGCCATCCTTATCACACATTTAGAGTAAGTAACGAGCTAGAAAGAGAAAACAACATACCTGTTTCATCCCACCACTCCCGCGCCACCTGGCCGTGGGGGGTGGCGTGACAATTCATTATTTTAGAGACGTGAGATTTTGTGTTGTTATTGGCCATTTTATTTTTAAGATTAAAGTGGATCTGGGTGGGATGGGACGATGTAATCGTCTTCGGTTAAGACCCTCGCATAATTGGAATCAAACTTCACAAGGTAAGTTCGTTTGATTCTTAATTATACTTCGGGTCTTAACCGAAGACGATTACATAATTTACTTGCAGATGTTTAGAGCTGCAGTTTTTATTAACATGTAACAGTATAATTATAATACAAAAGGTAAGAAGTAAAAATAAAATGTGTCACTCAATGTACTATGACTTTTAATACTTAAACAATATAATAATAATAATAAAGAAAGTTAACAATAGACAAGTGACAATGGTTATTTTACACTTATCGCACGCTTAATATTACTATATTAATGATATAAGTGTGAATACCTGGTCGATAAATTTCTAAATTACTAATTTGTTAATGAATATTAAATACTGCGTTAACAAAGTCATTTGGATTCGCATGTTCGACTTCCCTGAAATAATATTTGAGGAACACATTAGATGAATCACTCCAGCCTGCAGCCTTGCGAACCACCTCTAAATTTACCCCGGACCTTTAGGCGGTAGATGTGGATGCCGACCTGGTGCTGTGGGCACCGAATATAGATATATCTATGCCACTATCTTGTAAGACCTTTTTTACCCAGTGTGATAGAGTCTGAGTTCCCACTTTGTTATGTGGTTTACGTATTCCTACAAAAAGATGTTCATCATTTTTTCGCAAATCCCGGGTTCTTTCTATATACACTTTTAAAGCTAAAGCTGGGCAAATGCTAGGGTTTTCACGAATAAACGGTAATTTTATGAGTGGTTGGTGAGTTCCAGGTCTTAACGTCTTAATTAAGTCTGTAATTTTTATAACAATTGCATCTTCTTTAAAAACTAAATTTGGTAATTTAATTAAGCTAATTGTCTGCAATCGCTGAGCAGATGCTATACATAAAAGGGTACAAGTTTTATATGCCAGGTTAGATAAAGTGATCGTTTCGTATGGATACATCTTAGATAAGTAGTTTAAAACGACATTAGTGTCCCAAGTGGAATCGTATTTAGGTGTAGGGGGGCTAAGTCTGTATACGCCCTTCATAAACCTGTTAATAATATCATTTAAAGTAACGTTTGTACCCAAAATTATTGACAACGCTGATCTATATGTATTTAAACTACTATAACTAGCTCCTTCGTTAAATTTCTGTGTTAAAAATGACATTACACTATAACTATTAGCTTCAAAAATATTAAGATTATTAATCATACAATATGACCACCAAGATTGTAAAGAGCTACTATACTGACGTAAAGTTTTTGGTGCAAGTGATGCCATCATTATTTCTAAAGAGGTAAGTGGTACGCCGCGCCGGATCATCGATTCCCGGATAAATTTAATAAATATTGTTATATTTAGCAATCTTCCGCCAAATAATAATACCCACAACCGCTAATTTCGCGGATAATTTCGCTGCCACCAGGACAAGGTTCGTATGAAGTGGGTGGCAGGCCCTCTGAAAATGGATCCAGTTTCCAAGATGAGTATCTAGCGCATTTATTGTTTTGAGCACTTGCGAAAAGGTCAAACTCAGGTTTACCTAATAATTCGGTTATTCGCACAAAGATCGTTTCACTGATTTCCCATTCCGTGTCTATATTAAATCGTCGAGATTCCCTGTCAGCTATAGCTGAAATCTTCGGATAATGTTATAACATTATCCGAAGATTTTATATAGGAAGCGAAAAGATATTCCTATATTCACACCACTGCCATATACTTCGAGTTAATAGCAGTGGTGTTGTCGATTCTCAATAAAATATCACAATTGCGTAAGTCAGGAGTAAATATCTTAAGTCCGTAATAAGCTGCTTTTAGTTCAAGCGTATTTATATGAAGATCTAATTCTGATTCAGTCCAGTTTCCATTCGCCCGCCGATCTCCGCATGCGACACCCCACCCTGTATTAGAAGCGTCACTGAATATTTCCAAAAGGTAATTATTGCTTTTTCGAATTGGGCTAAATGATGAATGAATATTTTTTATCCACCATGAAAATTCATTTTTTAAATAATGTTTTATATTCATTTGTTTATTATAATCATCAGTAAAATTTAGTGCTAAGTATTTTTCACGTTCGAACAACTTAGTGTATATCCAGCCGTAACTTACGGCTGGGCATGCGGAAGTCAGCAGACCAATGAATTCTGCGAAATATCTAATAGTACATTTGTTTTTGCGCATGAACTCATTAGCTTTATGCTTAATACGTGTTTTCTTCTCCTCTGGTAGGGTAATAGTCATGCGGTTGGTGTCCAAAATAAAACCTAAGAATTTACAGGTGGTATTCGGTTCCATAACACTCTTTTGAGTGTTTATTACAAAGCCTAAAGATTCCAATGTTTCTCTGGTTTTTGTGACGTTAAAAACACATTCAGTATATGAACTACCAATACATAGGACATCGTCTAAATACGCCACTGATATTAATCCTAATGAGCGCAAATATTGTAAAGCCGGTTTCATCAGTTTTGTGAAAACATAAGGTGCGGTGCAAAGGCCGAACGGGAGAACATTAAATTGGTATAATTGAGATTTCCATTCAAAACGCAACATCTTTCTATCTTCTTTATCGACTGCAATTAAGAAATAAGCGTCTTGTAAATCAATAGAACTCATATAATAGTTATTTTGTAATAATTTTAGGGCGGTACGATAGTCCTCCATCTTAAAATGATCCGCCATAATATACTTATTAAGCTGTTTTAAATTTAGAATAAATCTATGTGTCCCGTTCGGCTTAGGCACCGTGAAAGTCGGTGAAAGAAATTGACCTTCACAATGTGTGCAAGGTGAAATGAAATTAGACTCTAATAAGTCACAAATACAATTATCGATGATAGTCATTTGAGACTTAGAATTACAGGCACTATTTTTTGGTTTAACTGTTTCTGTATTTTATAACCTTCAACCCAGCTTAGAATAGTACAGTCATCAGTAAACTCAGTCCACTTATTATACAAATACTTCAAACGTCCGGCAATGATAATTACCTGTGTATCTTCTATCGTCTCCTCGTTTGCTGCCGGGAGTAGCCGGTGTGACGTTGTCGGCCTCGCGCTGCAGCCTGGCGGTTGTCCCGCGGCGGCGGCGGCGGGGGCGGCGGCGGCCGGCGTGGAGCGGGGGCCGTCCGGGGCTCCGTCGCCGCCGCACGCGGAGTCCCCCTCGAGTTTAAAGTTCCTCTCTGAGGCTGTACGACTACTGGAGTCCTGTATGGTGGGCGTGGCCTAGACTTCTTTTTTTTTTTTTTTTTTTTTTTTTATGAAATAAGGGGGCAAACGAGCAAACGGGTCACCTGATGGAAAGCAACTTCCGTCGCCCATGGACACTCGCAGCATCAGAAGAGCTGCAAGTGCGTTGCCGGCCTTTTAAGAGGGAAAAGGGTAATAGGGGAGGGTAGGGAAGGGAATAGGTTAGGGGATTGGGCCTCCGGTAAACTCACTCACTCGGCGAAACACAGCGCAAACGCTGTTTCACGCCGGTTTTCTGTGAGCCCGTGGTATTTCTCCGGTCGAGCCGGCCCATTCGTGCCGAAGCATGGCTCTACCACTTCATCTCAGATGCAGTCTTCGTTATGGCTTTTGATGATTTTAGGTGGTCAGCTAGGTCTGAGCCAAAGAGATTTTCGTTGATCTTTGTGTCCTTAACGGTATCTCTAATATTCCTGTTTAGGACATTGAGAATCGCGTATCTACGAGATAATGACTCCGTGTAATGATTGTCGCAGAGAAGTCTCCCAGCGTCGCTCAAGGTTTTTATTATTTCGGGAGGGACAATATTATTAGATGTCAAAGCCCAGTTGAGTACTTGTCCGAGGGCTGTGAGACCGGATCCCAGTTGGTTCTGTTTATTTTGGCGGTATAAGTCCTGTTTCACACACTTAATTTCTGGGTTAAGTTTGGGCGCGCAGATATTTGTACAGTTGTCCGGCGGTAGGTAAAGTTTTAGTAAGTCCGCCACGGTCTCCTTATTATTGAGGATATGTGCCCATCTTGGTACAATATCCTTATGTAAATCCTCACCATGACTTTTTTTATCAGCGGGATCTTCGCCTAAGAGGTTTAAAATTTCAGGTTCCAAGCTAGTCACCGCGTCCCCGTTACTAGCCTCTGGCTGTAGTTCTGGTAAGGTAAGTGACGGGGCATCTGCCTCCATTGGGGTCGACACATTGTCTGGTATGACGACTACAGACTCCATCTGTGGGCGCTCCTCATCATTGTTAAGATCGTCCAAAGCTTCCTGATTTGGAAGGTCATCGACTAGAAGGGAAAATAAAACCCTGCTTAGTCTTAAGATACACCTAAATAGGAGGTAGAATAATAAACAGTAGCAGCGGGAGTAAAATATCGCGTATTACGTAATATGATTATTTGAATTCACTTAACGAATTCTATTTATAAAATTGTTTCTTTTGTTTAAATTTTATAACACTTTCGTGGAGTGTAATAGTTCAGGCCTGGGTCCAAGCTAGGCTACCCATAAACTTGTTTGGGTCCAAGATAGGTACCCAATATAAGCAACAGGTCCAAGATAGGTACCCGTGCATTTGTCTAGGTTCTAGAAAACGCTAATAGAAGCAACGGGCCCAAGTTAGGTACCCATGTCCAACGGGGCTCAGCCTCGAATAAGTCCCGGCGCTGTGGCGGTTATCTGGATAATAGCTATCGTATTCCGGTTCTGAAAAATCCGTCGAAGTGCTCGAGGAAACCGACGGGGAATGTTCTCGTCTTCTTCTTTTTTCTTTCAACTTATCTCTCAATCTTTTCACTTTTTTGGCCAACCTATTATAATCACTGTCCACGGAACGATCACGTTTTCTTTTCGATATAATCTACTGATCGTATAAAACCAAAAAAAAAACGAAAAATAACGATTAAAAAAAGAAAATTGTGTGACTCGGACGACACAAAATCACGTAATGAATTGTCACGCCACCCCCCACGGCCAGGTGGCGCGGGAGTGGTGGGATGAAACAGGTATGTTGTTTTCTCTTTCTAGCTCGTTACTTACTCTAAATGTGTGATAAGGATGGCACCTACTCATGTACTGCTGCAAGTAAATTATGTAATCGTCTTCGGTTAAGACCCGAAGTATAATTCCACAGACAGACACACAGACACGTCAGACTTGTAAGTTATAGCACCTCTCTGTTTCCATCGAGGGTTAAAAAAAGATTTTAAAAAGATAAAACGCTTCAGCAGACGCAGATCGCTTACACTGACACCACACCTCACGCAATTACACGGCGATTCACGCGTCGTCCTAGCGGCAGGTTTGTGCAATTTGATGCGATTGTCACCCCCTCGTTATTTAAATTACTAATTGCATGACAAGTTAATACGTCCAGCCTTCAATCCAGAAGCCCAATTCTCGTAACTATTTTCGATATAATCTCGGTTCGGTCAACGCGCTGAACAATTGACAGAGTGCGACTGAAAAAACAAAAACAAAGAAACAAAAAAAAAACAAAGCACAATAACAGATAATAATTACGAGAATTGCTTCCCAGATCTGTTTCTGTCTGAACACTCTGAACCCATATGATCTATATGTCACCGTAAAATTTCACTAGTTTTATTACAAACTATCGGTTTTTACAATTTTACGGTGACATAATACATTCTACTCGTATACTATAATACAGATATAGTAAAGATAAAAAGTTTATTTCTTTGTTTGTAGCCCACTGGAAAGAATATATGCTACTTATTATCGTAGAAAAATGTACGGTTTCTGCAAAATTAACTTTTGCGCGCACGAAATCGCGAGCAACATCTAGTAATATATAAAATTCTCATGTCTTTGTTGTTGTTACTCACAATACTTGTAACCATACTCCTCCGAAACAGCTTGATTTTGCTTTTACCCGCGGCTCCACCCGCGTAAATACAGAAACCCACAGTAACACTCTACTTTTCCGGGAAAATAGAAGCCTATATTGTATTATGTTAATCTAGAGCTTAAACTATTATGGTGTCTACAGACACACGAATTTGGTACGGAGCGTACAGCGGATCTTGTACGCTCCGTACCAAATCCGTGCGTGTGTAGCGACACCGGCGGGCTTATTACGTATCTTGCAATAGCCAAGCAATAGCAAAAATTTTGAAAATCGCAAATTCGTATTACGTATCTGCAAAAACCTAGCAGAAGCAACCTAGCGACAGTACTGTCTCTACCGAACAATCGAGGAACTATAAATTGCAATCAATCGTTCGATCTGTATTACGTAAGACTTTTACAGCAAAGCGAAAGCAATCAGCGAGCGATTTGAACTGTCAGTTAGCAATAATAAGCGAAAATAAAGCAAAGTGCATTCAAACACAACAGCGAGCGATTAGCAATCAATCGCATAGGTAATACGGTTTTATTTGACGTTCAGCAATCGACTGCGCGTCTATCGCGCGATGACTGCAAGATTTTTGCTTATCGCTATTATTACGTAATACGGCGGCCGATTTGGTCTGCGGATATGGTCCGCTGTACGCTCCGTACCAAATTCGTGTGTCTGTAGATAGCATTACCATGCCAAATTTCATCACAATCCGTTCAGTAGTTTTTTTTTGAAAGAGTAACAAATATCCCTCCATGCATCCATCCCCACAAACTTATTTGTATAATATGGTGGCTGTTCGGTTTGTCAATTGATGATTGATAAAAAATTACTATAACTTAATTATGTCTTAATGATTATTATAAGTTAAAATCTGTTGTCGTACTGTCATAGTCACGGTATTGTCAATTTTAAACCGTAATTAATTAATTTACAACTTAATTTTAGTTATCAACACGTTACAACGGAATCAATAAGACTCGTCGCAACTGAATTTCGACTTTAAGGATACACATTACGATCTATTTTCGATTTAACTATGTGTCCATTATACGAATATATCGGACAATTTGCTAGCGTTAAATATTCAGAAATAATTTGTAGGCGCCGCTAGTATTTAAACCAAACATTACGGGATTTAATTGACATCCATTTTATACTCTGACTAGATGTTGTCCGCGTCCTCGTACACACAAAAAAGGTTATCCCGCAGGAACCTTATGTTTTGCTGTGATAAAAATTAGTTTATGTAACCTCTGAGAAAACCCCGGGGTTTAATCTATATCTGTATCAAATTTCATCAAAATCGGTCCAGTAGTTTTGGAGCCTATTCAATGCAAACAAACTTTATCCCTTTATATTATTATTTATTACTAATGACAAGAAGGCCAATTAATTTTCTTAACTATGTTCGGTATCGTATCTCGGTTCGGTCAACGCCCTGAATCATTCGCATACGCGTCAAAAAGTGCGCGCGCGAGCGGGACAGCCGGAAAATTCAAACGAAATTTAAGGCGCTCTTACCCTAAAAATGCGCTTCTTTAAAAAATTTTTTGAGACGAATGGATACATTTTAGTGCAGCAAAAAAATATATGTTAATTTTGATCATATTTGCTAGGGGAACTTCATTTTCAAAACACGTTATCTGAACATTTTCTCGATAAAAAAAAATCATAAAGTAACCGTTAAAATAGAAATTCTTGGAGTTGTAACTGTACTATTTGTGAACAAAAATGAGAAAATTATTTGCAGTTTCGTAAAACATAATAAAAGGAAGGGAATTGTTGTTTTGATTTTTCGATTGGAATAAGATACTTGTTAGTATTAATTTATTTCAATAATAAATAATTCGGACGAGTCGAATGAAACATCGCGAAATGGCGACCAGTCATTCCTTCTCTTTCATATCTATGGAATAAGACAGTACCGGCTTAGGCCTCTTGCTAATGAGACGTATGTCAAATTTTTCCCCTTTTTTCTGCTCAAAAATCATTCGAATTTAATGTTGAAAGTCCGTTCAAATTTATTTTACCCCCGACTTGACCTTTATGTCGTCTGCATAAAGGTCAAGTTGTGGGTAAATATTTGTTTTTCTTTCATCGTGTAATACTAATAAGATATGCGTAATTTCGCTGTCTGACGTAAGGCGCTCGGTAGCCCTTTGGCTTTTTGCGTTGTTGCGACCAATTGGTCTCGGGTTCGAATCCCGGTCAGACGATTTTTTTTTCTTTTTCTTTTTCTCGCACTATAAAACTCCGAGCTTGTTCTCCCAGTAATTAAAGTATAATATTGTTAGTTATGTACTTATTTTATTATTAGTTACTTTAAGTTGTTGTAAATATTAGTGTAGATTATATTATAAAAAATATGAAAAGATTGTTTTCGATGAAAGTGCAAAAACCGTATTTTTAAGATGGAAGTACAAAAACTCTTTACAAGTAGGTACTAGGGAGACCGAGCTTTGGTCGTAGTTTTAGTACAACGATAAAATTTAATTAAAAATAAATAAAAAATATTAAAGAAAAACAAATACATTATGTATAAGAATCACAATAAAATATTTATCTTACCGGGATTTGAACTCACCACCAAAAATCAAACGTAGATACGCAAACCGAGCTGCCAGTCAGACTGACGTAAAGTGACCGAAATTATTGATATAATTTATTACACGACGAAAGAAAAAACATATTTGATTCAAAATTGACAACATTGATTGACAACAAAATTAGTAATTATATATATCCCTAAATATTATTCTGTTGGTTTGCAAAGTTTATACACAATATAATTATATCAGTTATTATAATCAATTCTAATTCTAATTACCATGAGCAATAAGGAACATGTATTCAGTAATCTACGTTTATTTTTACTAGCTTTTTCCCGCGACTTCGCCCGCGTGAAGTTCGGTTTACATACAAAATTTTAACCCCTTTGTTACCCCCGTAGGGGGCGAATTTTCAAAAATCCTTTCTTAGCGGATGCTTACGTCATTACAACTATCTGTATGTCAAATTTCAGCAAAATCCGTTCAGTAGTTTCGGCTGTGCGTTGATAGATGAGTCAGTCAGCTTTGCCTTTTATATATTTAGAAATTAGACTAGGTGTTGCCCGCTACTCGCAAAAGGAAATCTCGATGGAACCTTACATTTTTCCGCATTAAAAGTATGCCTATGTGCTTCCCCGTGGTCTATTCTATTATATATCTGTCCTTAATTTCATCAAAATCGGTCCAGTAGTTTCCGAGCCTATACAATGCAAACAAACAAACATAAACACAAAAAAAACCTCTCTGTATTATAGTAGTACCTATAGATTAAATAAAACAATATTTACAATAAATATGATGTAGCCGAAGAGACTATTTGGTTAATCCACTAATATATTATCAGAAACTACATAGATTTTACTATCTACTACTATAGATAGAACTAGAAATTACAATTTCAAATAGGTACCTATTTGAAATTGTAATTTTTTGGGTGTCAGATAGCCGAAGTTTCTTGTAAGTAGGTAGAAGAGGAATATTGGATATTGAATTTTTATACAATATTTATGTATTGTATAAAATAATTTAGCTTTGTGCTACGCGAACGAGGTTGCGGGCAAAAGCAAGTTTAGATTTTGTAATCGCTGAAAAATGCGAATTAAATAAAATTTTGACATATTGTCTTAGAATTAAACGTCAATGTGTGTAATGTGTATATCGTAGTGCGTATTCCGCAGTACTTCAACAGCATATTATAATAATACTAGCAGCTGTCCCGGCAAACTTCGTACCGCCTTAGGGCCAGGCCACACGGTGCGGTACGGCTGCGGCGCGGCGCCTGAGCGGTATCGCAACGGGTCTTTTACATATAAAAATGTATGGTATGCCACACGACGCGTCCGGCGCCGCTCCGGCGCCGCACCGCAGGCGCACCGGACAGCGGCGCGAGGCGGGGCGAGACAGATGAGGCGGGGAGGGGTGCACACAGGGCGACGCCGCATTGATCGTGTGGCCGCCAGTGCGGTGCGGAGTATTGCGGTGCGGTGCGGCGCCGCGCCGTGTGGCCCGGCCCTTAGAATTAAATTTGTTGACGTATTGACAGCAGCGCCACCTACCAGGTCCAATTGCAAATCTAAACCATTCTCGAATCCACCTGAAGACACAAAAAATTTCATTAAAATCGGTCCAGCCGTTTAGGAGTTCAGTGACATATTATACACGCATAGAAGAAATATAATATCGCACCAAAAACATTCTGTAAAAAACTAGCCAAGTCTCGATGGAGCTGCTTGTTTATCTCTAAAAAGTAATGAAATCTAGACAAAGTCGTGCCAAGTCTAAGGATCCTTACTGCGATTTATTTATTATTATAGTTAATGTTGTGTGACTTGGCCGTTGAAAATTCTTTATACGTTACAACTGTAGGGAATGTTATTATTCGACAAATTTTACTATTCGAATAATTCGAATAATGGCTAAACACTATTCGAATAATACGAATATTGGTAATAAACTTTAAATACAAATAATATAATGCGTTAACCTGCATATTTAATAATATTAAAATGTGATGTGTTTCACAAATTACTCTAAGAAAATCAACGTGTTTTTAGTAATAAAAATCTTCTTTTAAGTTTCAAACTTAAAATACTAAATTGCAATAACTTTTTAAAACTATTAACATACGAACGGTTTAGGTCTGGAGCAGATCATGGATTTGGTTGCCAACTAATTTAGTTTTTCCCAAAAATTAAGGAAAAAATCCTCTAAGGGAGATAAAACATTGACAATCGATTTGAAAAGTGAGACTGTAGAAATTAAACTTTTGGTAGTATTTAATGCATAAAAAAGTATATTACAAAACATTTTTTATTTATTTATTTATCAGTTTATTGAAGATTGGGGAAAAATATATTTACAGAGTTGGAATACTGCACAGAAATCGGAATCCACTGTAAATAGTGCTCTGTTCTAATATAATGCAGCTGAAATCTCAAACACACGAGTATCGTGCTATCCTAATGGTCAGCTCCAGACCTAATCGGTACGTGTGTATATAAACCGTAGTAAGAATAAATAAACAAGATAAACCTTCAAAATAAAAAGCACCAAAAAAGATTTTAATGTTATGTTATTATAACAAAAACTTCATAATTGGTAAAAAGTGGGTGGAAAATCTTTAAAACAAAAATAATATGTTTCCATTTTTTTCCAGTTAACCATGTTTTTGGTCTCTTTATGTTTAAATTTTTTTTCTTGAACGAATAAGACGCTTATTACAAAAAGGAAGCTAGACAACAGTAGATTAAAAAATTGTATCACAGCCTGAAGATTTTTCTGAAACTAGGTATCAGTACAGAAGTAGGCATCAGGCATTGTACTGCAAGAACGGAGAGTTTCATGCTACGAACCATTCAGAAGATGAAGCAAAGGTACAAAGAGACTGAAAAACATTTGATAAGGCTGTGCAAGACTTTGATGACAGACTGAGCGCTCGGCAAGACCGTTAAATTGTTTTCACTTGAAAATCAACACTCAAATGCAGTTAAGTTCAGCAACAGCTTCTTCAGACCCGAAGGTCTGTATGTTACTGACACCACAGTGAAGAAAACTTGCTTAAGCAAGTCTGAAACCCTAAAGACCGAGGTCTCACCTCGAGACCAAACTCGAGAGCCCTAGTATCGAGTAGCATCACTGTGATACATCCGTGAATACATACGAAAGGATGAACGGGAATGGTCCAGAATTTTGGTCCCAGATGAGTGGATTTATTCGCTTTAACTTTACAAGTGAAAGTGAACTTCTGAAGGAAGGCTAAGTAAACGTGACCTGGTAGGCGATATCTTTAAGCCTACTTTTCAGAAAGAGTCCAGTATGCTCAGGCAAAGTACATATACAATGGGGTGGCATACCGCACTATGTGACCATGACAATTGGACCTCTAACTGGAGAAAGATATGGTCAAGAGATTCTCAAAGATTCTCTTTAATGAGCTTAATAGGCTAGTCAGAAGCCGCAGATTGTCACCTACAGTTAGTACCCTCACAGCACTTAAACACGCTCTGATACTCGTATAAGAACGGGAGAATATTGCATAATTCGGCTCCAAAACCTCGTTTTCAGTATGACAAATCTGCTCCAAGCTGTTGTTAGGTTAGGAGGAGGAGGAGTTATTCAAAACCGCAATTTTATATAACATGTAAAAGTTTTTAAGACTAAGATTAAAATGGTTAATCTTTGTTTAAAGATAAAAATAATAAACTGATTTATATAATTTATTACTTTTGAAGAAAGCTGTTAAATCTTGTCATAATATTTTGAAAAGTATGAAATTTTAAACGATTTGTACTTAGTTTTGCAGGCCAGTATAATAATGTAATAATCAACTCAACTAGGTAGGTATCATTTATCTTTCTAGCTATAATGCGTTTGGATATCGGTTTTGGTTTGATAAAAAATATAATTTGATTATATAGTTAGATGTGGCTTTCCATACATGTGAAGTGTGTTGAATATTATGTCTTTTAAAATAAAGGCAAAGTTTTATACATGACTTTTACAAAGGCAACCATTTCCAAGTAATCGGCATTCAAATTGGTTTCACCCCCCACTGTCTTTTCTGAACTACGAATATTACAATTTTCCATGCTGATAGGTCATGGTAAATTCTCTATAGGAAAGTTATTTTAAACGAAATCGAACAGTAGGTTTAACTCTTTAAGAATATGAAACTAAAAATCGTTTTACGCTTTATAGTAACAGAACCCTCCTTAAACATGTCCTGACACGCTCTTGGTTAGGTTATTTTAACAGACTTGTGAGCATGGTGTTCTTTCGCTGAGGCCTGTAGGAAATATTCACCTCAAATATTTTTATATTTAAAAAAAAGTTTTGTATTCTTCACAAACAGTGTAGTAAAATCTGTTTTAGGATATTATTGACGACAAAATTAATAAATAATAAAAATAATATATTAAATAACGAAACTTTCAAGTTTATGTACAAGTTTATTACTATTGTTAACATATTTTTGAAAAATAAATAAAATATTTTTATTATTCGTTTTATTCGAAATATTCGAATATTGAACCCAGTCATATTCGAATAATAAAATTGTCGAATATTCGAATAAAACGAATATTCGAATATTCGAATAATATTCCCTAGTTACAAGTCAATTTTGTTTACACGTAATGTTATATCAGATTCTGTTGTAACTACCATACGGCCGATGTATCTTGGCGAGTCTGAACTTCGCGCAGAAGGTTGCGCAATATCTGTTTCTAAGTGTTTTCGTATTTATTTTATTTGTACTAATTGGTCAACTATATTAGGGAATTTTATTAGTACATAGGTATATAAAAATAATACAATAACAGTTTTCTTCACGAGTTGTACACGCGCTAAAGTTCGCAGAGCCTATGTTCAGACCCGTCAAGATACAGCGGCCGTAGTGTACCTATGTTTGTTAAGAGAGATAATAGCCCATACTGGTATTGGTAATTGGTAGTTGTTGTCTTATTTTAGGCTGTTGTTGATTGTATAACACATGTATTGGAGCAATGGTGTCATGGAGCCCCTTTTGTACCCTTGTGTACTCTTCAACGGCCAAGTCACACAACATTAACTATAATAATAAATAAATCGCAGTAAGGATCCTTAGACTTGGCACGACTTTGTCTAGATTTCATTACTTTTTAGAGATAAACAAGCAGCTCCATCGAGACTTGGCTAGTTTTTTACAGAATGTTTTTGGTGGGATTTCACTTCTTTTTGTAGAAACGTAGGAATATTGAATTATTTTACTAGATATTAGTGTAATTTGTTTATTTAATTTGTGTAATGTTCGAGTAGAATAAAGTTAATGTTCGACTATTTCTTCTTGTAAACTTGTAAGTATAAGTATAAAAGCCAGTACAGTCTTATCCAGAGTTTTCCTTTAATTTTATTTATATGCGTATTAAAAGCAGAAGGGGAGGCATTCGCCCAGCAGTGGGACGCTACGGGCTAGATTAAATTAGAAGATGTGTCCCACTTCACTGGATTTTTGCAATGACAGTCGATTTTTTTATGTACCAATAGTAGAAGGGGGCATTACCATATCTCTAATCAGCTGAGACCAGCTGAGGGTTCTTCATCAGATACTTCAGACCTTCGATTTTTGACATCAAATGAAGTGGCCCACCAAGTTGAATATTTTTTGTAAAGGCAGTATGTCGATCTCTAATAGTTTGGTTGGGCTCTTGTGTTTTCTAATAAGGGTCACCAGGACCTCCAGATCTTCGATTATCCTAGTTTTTATAGTTTTCCCTTTATGTGGCCATTAAACCCTACCTCTGTACCAAATTTCAGCTCTCTGAGTTTATGGGAAGTACTAATTCTATTCTGATGATCATGAGTGAGTGACTGGATCATCATCATCATCATCATATAATCACGCCTCTTTCCCATAGGGGTAGGCAGAGACCACCTCTTTCCCGTAGGGGTAGGCAGAGACCACTTCTTTCCACTTGCTACGATCCTTACATACTTGTTTCGCTTCGTCCACTTTCATTCATACCATCCATTCCTCCTCTTACATTCAACGTAGCGAAGCAGCTCTCCATGGGCCACTTTTCGCCTCCGCGAGAACGAGACGTGATGGGTGGCGAACCGCATCGCCGCCATTTTGGATAATTAAATTATTTTTATGATTATCCATTGCGTTCCCACGGATTGGTGGAGAGGGTAGGAATAGGGAAAGGGAAGGATAGGTGGTGTGGAAAGGAAGATTGGTAAGTTAGAGTGGGAAATAGGAATGTAGGATATTACCGCCAAGGAGGGCACGCGATAGGACGGTATGAGTGTCATAAATGCGAAACTTTGCTTTCGTTTAACTTCGGAACTAAATGACCTAAAGACTTAAAATATTGGATTTTAAGTATGTGATTATACTTTACTGGATGACGAAAATTTCTGCGTTCTGGTCTTATCCAGAGGTTCTCAAATAAGGGCCTGAAAATGCGGCGAAATGGTTCCAGTAAATAATGGTACGGCAGTGTTTGCTTCGCGCTCGACTTGGCGGGGGCACTACCGTGCCCCCAGATCGACGTTCTGGTCTTATCCAGAGGTTCTCAAATAGAGGCCTGAAAATGCGGCGAAATGGTTCCCGTAAATAATGGTACGGCAGTGTTTGCTTCGCGCTGGACTTGGCGGGGGCACTGCGGTGCCCCCAGATCGATTATCCTAGTTTTTATAGTTTTCCCTTTATGTGGCCATTAAACCCTAACTCTGTACCAAATTTCAGCTCTCTTAGTTTATGGGAAGTACTAGTTCTATTTTGATGATCATGAGTGAGTGAGTGAGTGAGTGTCGTAAATGCGAAACTTTGCTTTCGCTTAACTTCGGAACTAAATGACCTACAGACTTGAAATTTTGGATTTTAAGTATGTGATTATAGCTTACTGGATGACGAAAATTTCTGCGTTCTGGTCTTATCCAGAGGTTCTCAAATAGGGGCCTGAAAATGCGGCGAAATGGTTCCAGTAAAGGTAGCTGGAGAGCTACTAAGAAATTTAGAGTAGGTATTTGAGGCACGTTGAAACCGTGTCCTGTACTTCTCCTATTGTACCTCAACACGAGAATGCAGGCCTGGCTAGTCAGAAGCGGAACTTAGCCAAGTTACAAATTTTTGAAAAGTCCATTTTTTAATGCCAAAAATCCATGTTTGAGGCGCTTTGAAATTTGGATATACAGTTAGTATAATGAATAAGAAGTTGGGGGAAAAAAAGGCCATGTAATTTAGTTGGAACTTTAACCTAGCCATGTCAGTTTAAAAGTAAATAAACTGGCTTTCGATTCATGATTTTCTGACATCTATTGGTCATTTTATGAACTGCAATATACGTACGGGCGAAAATGCGACATCTATGAAGCCCTCAAAGAACTACGTGGTCAAAAAATGAAATAATTGCGTATTGTGCAATAAACTTACTCGTCAAAATGTATTTATAAAACAAATAGGTATTAATGAAATAGAAATGGCATACGAACCAGCATAACCTACCATCTACATGTTTTAGATAATAGTTTAGTTAACTATAAACGTAAAAGCGACATCTAGGCTTGGCTTGACACACTACCGCGTGTCTAGATTTGCTTTTTATATACAATTTGTCGAGTAAATTAGACTATTGCACAATATATAATTTTATTGCACACAATATTGTATAAACAACGAATGGATGTCTTCGATTTTTATAGGAAAATCAATTAAAAACGACTCATATCGACTTTGCGAAAATTATCAAGACCACGTAGTTCTTTGATTCTTCCTAGATGTCGCTTTTACGTTTATAGTTAACTAAACTATTATCTACAACATGTAGATGGTAGGTTATGCTGGTTCGTATGCCATTTCTATTTCATAATACCTATTTGTTTTATAAATACATTTTGACGAGTAAGTTTATTGCACAATACGCAATTATTTCATTTTTTGACCACGTAGTTCTTTGAGGGCTTCATAGATGTCGCATTTTCTCCCGTACGTATATTGCAGTTCATAAAATAACCAATAGATGTCAGAAAATCATGAATCGAAAGCCAGTTTATTTACTTTTAAACTGACATGGCTAGGTTAAAGTTCCAACTAAATTACATGGCCTTTTTTTCCCCAACTCCTTATTCATTATACTAACTGTATATCAAAATTTCAAAGCGCCTCAAACATGGATTTTTGGCATTAAAAAATGGACTTTTCAAAAATTTGTAACTTGGCTAAGTTCCGCTTCTGACCAGCCAGGCCTGCATTCTCGTGTTGAGGTACAATAGGAGAAGTACAGGACAAGGTTTCATCGTGCCTCAAATACCTACTCTAAATTTCTCAGTAGCTCTTGGGCTAAGGATGGTACGGCAGTGTTTGCTTCACGCTCGACTTGGCGGGTGCACTGCCGTGCCCCCAGATATAAATATTAGATTTGCATTTTATTATTTTAAGTAATAAATCCATGAAAAATGAAGAAATTAGGATATAGATTAGATAGGTATATAGATTCTTTATGACTAAACAATAGTGAATACGTGAACTTTATTTAACAATTGGGTTTTTTAAGCCTTTTTAGCTTAGGGAAACTAAAAAGATTAATTTCTCAAATCACAATGGCTAAATTTAGTACAAAATTAGGAATTAGACTTCTTTTAATGGACCTAGACAGAAAATAGACATTTTGAAATTTTGAATTTAAAAAATTTGAATTTGAAATTTTAATTTTAATTACATTATATTGAGATTTGAACCTAGACGCTACGCGTCACACTAGGCGGGCACAATACCGCCAGGCTATGAAGCTCATTACGATATTGTCGAAATTACGCTTTTGTACATTATAGACACATCACTTTGGCGTATTTCGCATGAAGTCCCCCGCAGTAACGGGGGCGGCACGTCCCCCACTCATCTCCTTCACCCCCTCGAATACTTCATAGTTGACTACTCACAGCGCCTTAACCGATAGTAATTAGGAGAACTTCTCCTCAGATCACATATAATCTGAAAGTAAATAATAAATACGACTTTAATCATGTGCCACTGTATTTATTTATTGCACAGTAATTAAGTGACATTTGATTTAGTAACATTATGTAACTATACGAGTTATTGTCGCATACGCTTAGATTAAATCAGATCTGTATCCCAAACAGGAACAATTGATAAGTTACGTTATCGAATGTTGTATGTGCTCTGTCATAATCCTACTAATATTATAAATGTGAAAGTTTGTGAGGATGTATGGATGGATGTTTGTTACTACTTCACGCAAAAACTACTGAACGGATTTTGATAAAATTTGGTATGGTAGTAGATTAGGCTCTTGATTAAAACGTAGGCTACATTTTATTCCGAAATAATACAGTGTTCCCGAGAGATACTGTATTTACGCGGGCGAAGCCGCGGGCAACGGCTAGTTCTCATATAATTCTCTTTCGATAGCATTACGAATGGGTAAAGCCGCCAAGAAACCGGAGTGATACCAAGGCCGCAAAGGAACAGGTGATAATATACTATAGGTACTGCGCTAGTGTCCACATGACACGAGCGACGGCAATAGGGAAAATACATAGAACAAAAAATTTACTTAAAATATTATAAACTGATACTAGACTGCAAAATAAAAGAAAAAAAAAGCCAAAAAAATCGCTAATATCTGTAGAAAAATTAGCAAGAAATGAGGAGTATTTTTTTAATCTGTCTCTTTCTAGCAAAACGAGATTTAGTATGAGTCTATTAACATTCATATCTTTATTATTTCCAATTATATCCAAAAACCGATTGTACTACAATAAAAATTGTACTTATCAAACAAGATATATCTATGCAAGTGAATAAAAAATACGTGCGAATTCTGAAGACAACATCATCATATTGCTTAGCATCATCATTGGTTTGAAGGCGTTTTTGTAGCGGGTATAAGAAAAAATACTAAAAACAGAACAAAATAAATATTTGAGAGCTGCTCCCATACAACAAACGTGAATTTTTAGCCGTTTTGTACGGAACTTCGTGCGCGATTGCGACTCGCACAGCCGGTTTTCTTAGACCTTATTTAGATAGATAGGGTTTTGGAAGATGCTGATGATACTATATGATATTATGTAACAATCAATAACCTAGCATTAATTATACCGAGATTAGCTGTTAATTTGCATGAATTAAACTACACTATTATTACCGAATTCTCTAATTAACCAATTAAGATACTTTGATTTCGATATTTAATTGATATAGATCGTGGTGATCGGCTGAATCGATTTTCATGATATTCGAATGAAGCCGCAGATGATTGGAAGAAATATTTCAGCGAGGTGCTGAGATAATGAAACCGGGCAATACTGTCAGATGGAGCAATAACCACTCTATACAAAAATCGTGTACCTCTTGAGCTAGGAAGAAAAATAATATAAGCTCCTCTTGCCGCAACTAATATTTTCTAATCTGAATTTAAAATGAAAGTGTTGACTCATGTTTGTTGACTTCATGTACAATATTTAGTTAAATTTGTATATTCACAAATATTAGAGGTTGAATCTTGAAAATAAAAATATGATTTTATCGTATTATAATAAGGTCGGATTTCGACCACAGGGCGATATCTAGTTTGTAAAAAAAAACATTGACAATATATTTTAAAAACTAAAATATTTCGGCTAGAATATTTTTATAATTATATTACATAATATAATCGAAAATAGTCACATTTAAAAATCAAAACTTTAATGAGACGCATATTTTATTAATTTAATTTTAAAATTTTCCTCTGATTAAAATTCATAGCAAAGTCAAGTTACATATGCTAGAACCTATTTTTTATCGTTCTCTTATTTATATTTTTTAATGAATAGTCCCTACAAGAAGGTCAAGTAGATATAATGGATCAAGCACACTAGCGCTTAGTCAAAACTCAACGAAGCGACTTCTAAAAACGAAATATGTATTCACTATTCATAAGAGAAACCTATGCATTTGTGGAAAATAGGGTGAATATAATATGTTTATCTATATGTATTAAGAACTTAGGTACTTAAAGTACTGGTGTGATTAACCCTATGCCATCCATCCATCCATCAAAACCTTTCGATAAGAGCTGCTTGCTTAGGAGCGTGTCAAAAAGATGAAGATAAGGGAATAAAAACTAAAGATAATTCAGAATGACCAAAATAGTTACTATCAAAAGGATAAGAAGTAAAATACTAAAGCATTGCTAAATACATTTATTGTATAAAGGTTTTCCTTATTATAATAATAACAAATCAAATCATTTTCATAATGTACCAATACTTCTGACTAACATTATTAATATTAACATTTTGACATTATAAAATATAATTTAAAACAAAATTATCAATAAGACAATTACTTGATAATCTAGCTATCTAGCTATAATTTATACAATAGGTTTTAGACAATGTTATACTTATCTTTAATATAATGAACGATCACTCTCACAGTTTGGCCAAGACTAACTTTTAAAAATGGCGGACCAACCTTTTTTATGGATAAAATGGCGCCAACAGGAAGTAAGGTTGATTATGGAATTTACTAAAATTGTTATACAAAAGATGTTTCCAATGGCCATTAAATTATTTGATAATTTAGATCAATTATTTAACTATTATTAAATTTTAAACTGTAGATTGTAAAACAGGAAATAATAAAATGATATTGTGACATAACTGTCAAAGTATAAAAATGATAAATTTAGCTTTTGAATGAAATTTATTTTAAAGGTGTATTACTATAAAAATACCAATATTCTAACAAGCGCTTCACATGATTTATATGTATATGTCACCGTAAAATTGTAAAAACCGTTAGATTGTAATAAAACTAGTGAAATTGTAAAATGTTGATAGACTTCCGACGCGAATATGCTGCCTATAATTTAACACATTTTTTTACGTTAGATTATAAATATATAGTTTTGAATATTTCGACATATTTTTACAATTTCGTTAGTTGTTTTACAATCTAACGGTTTTTACAATTTTTTGGTGACATATACAATCGATTTCATGCGGGTCAAAAGGAACATATTTTTTGTATGGTACTACCTCTTTAGTCTTTACCTATAGAGCATCTTAACTCATCTGTTGATATGTCTTTTATTTTAACTGAAATTGCTAATTGTCCAATTTCAAACATTATTTCTGTGTTGGATAGTCCATTTATTCAAGGAATATTATAATGCCACTAACATTTGCTACTTTTAATTGAACGAAGCGAGCAACAGCTAGTATTTAAAAATATCTAATCAAATAATTCTAAAGTTTTTGTTGCAGGTAATTTAATTATATTCCAGAAGAGACTTGGTAAGAGAACCTAAAACTGGCTGAGACTATAAGCTCCGGAATCCGGAAGGCCGGTGAAAATTCTAAGCATTGAAAATAGAACTCTGCGCTAATACAATAGAGTTGAAAATCGAACACATGACTGTCGAGTTAAATGTCAACGACGTTACAGCTCGACACTTGAACTATACGTAAACTATATTTACGCGGACAAAGCCGCGGGAAAAAGCTTGTAAGCCCTATTTGTTTCGTAAAAATGGCAACGCAATATTCATATTGGTAATTTTTAGTAATGGGCTACTTGACTCATATTTAATTTCATACATTGAAGGAGTATTTCCTTTTGTACTTGGCTTAGGAAAACGTATTCTAGCGATACTTAAAAACTTAATTGCTAAATAAAGTTGATTTGAAAATATGTATTTTTGTTTTTTAATTTCTACTCCTTTAGAAAACACTTCGAAGTAACTTCCGGAAAGGATGTGACGGCACAAACACAGTAAATACATACGGTAGTAATGAAACGAAACGTGTTTCTGTAAATTAATCGTTCATGACATCTTATTACTTATAAAGTCATTATTTATCAGTGGCGAAGGCTGCTTATTCTTCTTGGGGAAGCCGGAGCCTGTATAATAGTTAGGGATTTCTATGAAGGTTTACAAAAGGTAAGTGACAAGGGAAGCCGATAAGAATGGAGTTATAGGAACCCTACGCCACTGTTATTTATGTATTTTGTTTCGTCTAATTCCACGCTATATTGAATTAATCAAAATAGTTTTCCTAAATTCTTTTCCATGTTTGTTCTGAAATTATTAACTTTTTATTTATTTATGTCAAAACGTCAAACGGAACGTCACACCGCCATTTTACTACGGACTACGGAGTACGGACTATAACATAGATTACAAATAGTACTAGTATGACATCACAGCACAGATAATAATCTATCAACCAACATGGCGAATAGTGTTTACGTCGGTTACGTCGGTATAACAGTAAGTATTTTTTGTGGGTTTTTAGGTTTCAAAATAATCTTATTTTACCTGTTTTTTTGTGTAATGAAACAATTATGAAGCGTTTAGGACATACATTAAAACAAGGTCAAGTAATCTATTATAGAGGGCCTGAGGCAAACGATATACATATGTCGTCTGATGGCTCATGATTTTGAATCTATACCATTGAGATATAGCTATTGTGGGCTTGCATGGGTAAATCGTGCAAAGAGAATTATTACAGACTTACAATATCACTTGTTTATTCGGAATTACAATTCTTTATCAATGTACTACACCTTACATAATCACTATACTTTAACACTGGCACTAAAACGAAACTATGGACAGTTCCTAGGCTTGTTGCCCGAACAACGACTACTCGAGATGTGATAGCTCATTCTCTTAACGTGGTAGGCACACCACACCAAGACCACATCCCCACCACGTCGCTTGTACGAACTTCAGACTAGACTCCGTCAAAGCGCGCCAAACACGTTTCTAATAGAGGGCACACTTGTAGTTTCGTTTCCGCTTTATGACCGGATGCGACACGGCCATCCTGTGTAGCACACGTCCCCGTGTGTGCTAGTCTGAAACAAAAGAAAATACCACACAGTATCGTTCACGCTCGGCTATACCTGACCTTATCTATTTTGTCTCATAACAAATTCAACTCCTTTTATCAATAATCATTTTACTTTTAACTCAATATTTTGTGATTTGTGATATTAAAAAGTGTTCTACAATAGTCAGCCCTGTGACCATTACAAATATGTCGAGTAGTCATCCCTGTGACTACAAGTGTTCTACAATAGTCATGCCTGTGACCATTTCAAATATGTCGATCAGTCATCTCTGTGACTACAAGTGTTCTACAATAGTCATCCCTGTGACCATTTCAAATATGTCGATCAGTCATCTCTGTGACTACAAGTGTTCTACAATAGTCATCCCTGTGACCATTTCAAATATGTCGATCAGTCATCTCTGTGACTACAAGTGTTCTACAATAGTCATCCCTGTGACCATTTCAAATATGTCGATTAGTCATCCCTGTGACTAAACCGCAACAAATCGTCAACCCTGTGACTGTATTCAATGATAGTCATCCCTGTGACTTGGTGTAATACACAAAAACACACACATACATAGTTTGTCATCCCTGTGACTGAACCGCAACAGATCGTCTACCCTGTGACTGTATTCAATGATAGTCATCTCTGTGACTTAGTGTAATACACAAACACACACATACATAGTTTGTCATCCCTGTGACTGAACCGCAACAGATCACTAATCGAAAATCTATTTACTTCCGCATTACTGCTTTTCAAAACTTGTATTATTGTACTATCTCTGTTACTGTATAAAACAAATCAATGTTTCTTCTACACTAAGATCTTTTAAAATGTGTTCATTTAAAAGACTACCGAGTCATCACACTACAGTCACGAGATAAACAATTACGCTCACCAAATAATTTTAGTTCCAAATGTGATACTTCAATGAAGTACAGAGTGCAGATCCCTGGCCGCCGCGGCACCCCGTCGCACGGCCCACACCACCTGCTGCACTTCGTCGCGTCTCGTCTCGTCGCGTCGCGTCTCGTCGCGTCGCATCGCGTCTCGTCGCGTCGCTCGAATACTGAACCTGTACATAAAATAACAGCACAAAAATTGTCCAAACTATGTACAAATACGTTCTTTTTAGGATTCCGTATCCAAAAGTAAAACAGGAACATAAAAATCTAAGACTTTGCTATATGTCTGCCTGTCACCAGGCTGTATCTCAAGAACTGCGATAGCTAGAAAATGGATTTCCTTTTTCTTAAAGATAAAAATATCAGATTTGATTATGCAATAAAGTTAATTTCATTTCCTTTCAACAATCAAACTGATTGAATGAATAAAAGGCTTTTACAGTCTGACTATACCAGAAGACTTCCAAGTGCGTTTACAACCTTTTACATGATAATCAAGTTCACCAAAGTTCACTGGAGTCCACCGAAGAGCTTTCTTATCTGCCTCAGTCACAGCCACTGGACCGTTGAGCGTGTGCTGCCGCGATCACCGTCATCACCAGCGCTTTCTTATCCGCCTCAGTCACAACAACTGAACCATTGAGCGTGTGCTGCTGCAATCACCATCAACATCAGCCATAGGCACCTGCTTACCGCATACCGCAACTTCTGAAACCGTCAAATTATTTCTTTTAATTTCTTTTCTTTTTGTTGTCAATTAAACTATTTCCTATAATTTATCTAACCTATAGTGATGCAAGCTTATGGACCATTCACCTCACATAAACAATACTATCATGTTATTTTTGTACTTTCAATTATTCCAATCCGCCTAGTCTAAACGTGTAATAGATAGACAAACATGTAATGTTCTAAATTTTAACAGCTTACAACAACGATATCATGAAAAGTTTTCTCGCGAATTGCGAATGTCCTAGAACTTATTATCATGTCATCTAACAGTTCTTTTAGACACTTTCAGAATAAACAACAACATACATGACATTATTTAAAGTCACTTTTGAAACTGACCAATGATTAATTTCTCTTACTACGTGTGCAGTAACGCCAAATAAGAAATAAGACTATTCACAAACTGTATGTACTGTGATTTAAACCAAGTACAAAGTTGAGTTTCAATATTTAATAGGTAGACGTAAAACTTAATTGAAGTCGTTTCAAACTAATATCGCCTAAACATTGTTAAAGTACACGTCAACTGATTTTGTTTACGCAGTGCACCAGCTATTGTTTTTCAGGAATACCTGCAATTGATAAGGATTGTCTTTGTTTTCGCAAGAGTTGTTTACAACTTGCACGTACTGCCGTGACTTGTCATTTTATATAAAGTACAATGTGATATCATTAAATGAAATGTTGATAATGATTTTTAATTACCAGAAATCATTTAGATTTTTAGTAACTACTGCTATATTCAAGCGTAATGCACTTCGGTTAATCAAACAGTAATAATAATGAGTCTGTAAGACGTATGTCGTATGTACTGAGTACTTGTTTTTACTTTTCGTTAATTTCTACTCACTTTGTTTATTTTTCATAATACTTTGGTTATAATACCAGAATAATTTAGAACCCATAATGAATTAAGCAACGTTAACGATACAACCAGTTTCCATCACTGTGAAGCGACTAGACCAGTCCACCAGAGGCACAATGAACATCTATTTGGCACCGCCGCCATGGAGGTAGCCTCCACTTTGCCGATGCTCGGTCACGCAGCGCCGCTTGTTGTCCCCTTGGCGCGGCTATACATTGCCCAGTCTAAGTCCATCTGCACAAAACAGAACAGCAAAACAACAGAACACTAAATTGTAAAGGTTATTTTGAGATATAAGCAAGCAATTTCATGAACACTTGAAACACGAGATAAATCACTAGTTTATTGAACGTCTTAAAAATTATTGCGAGAAATAAAAAGTTGGCTACCGCCTTTTACCAAAACTACCAAATACGTAACCAAAGCCTGTTGTTAAGCTACCATCCACCGCGCTCGTGTTACCACCATAGATGTCATGGCACTGTCGTCATCACCTCACCGTTATCCTTACTTCAACTCCCGTTTTCATGGCGGGCACGAACAAAGGGTTATTAGTACAAGGTCACCTTGCAGCATTCAATTCACTGCTGTCCCATAGTTTCACAATTACACAGTCTGCATGGCGTGCTGCCTTGTTGTACATACTGCCAAACTCGATCCACATCAATTGCAATGATTATTATCACTTTTTGTAGCCTTTGTGCGAGCTAGATTACACTTTTTTTTTTAATACCCTTACTTTTTCGGACAATAATTTTCTTTCTTTGCACGACTTGATCCCGATTCTGATGTCGTCTGATGGCTCATGATTTTGAATCTATACCATTGAGATATAGCTATTGTGGGCTTGCATGGGTAAATCGTGCAAAGAGAATTATTACAGACTTACAATATCACTTGTTTATTCGGAATTACAATTCTTTATCAATGTACTACACCTTACATAATCACTATACTTTAACACTGGCACTAAAACGAAACTATGGACAGTTCCTAGGCTTGTTGCCCGAACAACGACTACTCGAGATGTGATAGCTCATTCTCTTAACGTGGTAGGCACACCACACCAAGACCACATCCCCACCACGTCGCTTGTACGAACTTCAGACTAGACTCCGTCAAAGCGCGCCAAACACGTTTCTAATAGAGGGCACACTTGTAGTTTCGTTTCCGCTTTATGACCGGATGCGACACATACAATATGACAATATTATTGTATGTAGACTTCATATTTTGTTTGATGCTCTTTATGTGAACGTGGAGACATTCGAAACTCGAGACAGAGTTGATATCAGCCGCAATTAAAATGTATTATTTCCCTATTACGAGACATTATGAGAACCTGAGACGATGTAAGAAATTAAGGCTTTGTAAACACTTTGGGGGGATGGGGTCTAAACAAAGTGGGTCAAAACGCCTCGCTGCGTAAACTTTAACCGCTTCGTGTTAACAACAGTCCTTTAAGTGTCAGGTACGGATAGAGAAAAAAATAAATAGTCCCATAACTGCAATAATAATAATTACTATCCCGTTACCATAAATAAGGAATTAGATTCATTCTTATCTCATTTTCAATATATTATGTAGAATGGTAAAATGATCAAAATTAATTAAATAAAATCTTAGCAATCTAAATTAGGTAGATAACTGTGCTTTGATGATTCATGATGGGAATGCTTTTACTAGCTAGTAGCTAGCTATAAAGTTTTACCTGCATAATATGTACTATTTGTTTATATAGAAACAATAAAACCAGTTAAAGCTTATTCAAACTTTCTTTACTTTGAATAACTTAAAATATGTGTCCATTATTCGCGGGTATCAAGATGTGAATGAAGTTTTTATCCCGACCGTACAAAGTTTTGTGATAATTTTAATGACTTTTAGTTCGCGAAGTTTGCTACATCGAGTTTATGGTAGCGCTCTTATCTATTAATGATTAACAGGCCTAAAGCGCAGGGCCTCTAGTCAAGATGCATTCGATAATTCCGACGGCGAAGTTCGAAATCAAAAATGTATGGGTTTTGACATAAGTCATCGCTAAGTAACATGTCGCTTGCGATGAGTTATGTCAAATCCAATACATTTTGTTTTCGAACTTCGCCGTCGAAATTATCGAATGCATCTTGACTTCAGGCACTGGTTTCCTATGACGGCTTTACCGTCATAAATATAATACGAGTAGTAATACAGCGATGACTGAACGTTGTATATAAGTAAACAATATATCACGGTATCCTTGAGAGCGGTTATTGTCACTGTTTATGGTTCCGTGCCTTTTGGTAAAACCGAACCCATGTAAGATCACTTTGTTATCCGTCCATCCGTCCGTCAGTTCGTCTGTCTGCCCGTATATCTGTCAGTCTGTCTGTCAAGACCCTTTACTTTACTTTACTTCGGGAACGCGTTAAGTTATTGAGTTGAAATTGAAACCGTATAGACAGGTATATGGTACCTTGGAGCTGTAAAAACATTAGTCTTCTAAGGTAACGTAAAACTAGATACGGCCGTTTTTGCCACAAGAAACACGTATATTTCGAAACTCTCTAGGGAATCACAGTTCATACTTAGGGTATTACCCGTTGGCCTAGAACTATGGAATGACATCTTAAGTGGTATCGATATCAAATAATAAAAAATAAGGAGTCAAAGTGGGGTTCGAAATTCCAAGTTCAAGTTACTAGTTCATATGTATTCAAATTCCTAGGAAGACAGAGTTATAGACAAGCCGATAAAATACATATACCTAAATTGACTAATAGTTGACTTACTTCCTTCGCTTTATAAATTAGAGACCTACGTTAAATGGCGATATATTGATGATGATAATTATATGAAAATGTAGAAATGGCTTTTGTCGAATCAGTCTTGACCGGAGCGATACCACGGCCTCTTAAAGTATCAATGTAAATAACAGTGTTAGGTTCCGTTGAAGAAAGAGTAAACACCGGGGTACTTACCTATAAAGTAACCTAGATTGTAGTACACTAGAAATCGATCTATAGGTTATTATTCAGCTAAATAAATTCTGCAATAATACAGTTTAGATGCAGTCTCGATTTCTTAAACAGCATTTATTCTCTTAAACGTCTAACCGACGACAAACGCGTTTTGATTGGTCTAAACTCCAAAATATAACACACTTGTCCAATAGTTTAAGTAACAACGATCAGATAAAATAAACCATACAGAACACGCAATACAATGCTACAAGAAATAATGTCATTAACCAAAATATTTAACCGATACAGGACAATGGGGTGGCTTACATTATCTGGTCACTTTACATAACATTATTGCCGTAAGGACAGGCCCGTCTCAGCGTTAGGATGTCTCCAGTGTGGGTCAAGCAAAAAGTACTAAATGGAAGGCTACTTTTATCCCGTAACAGTACAGTGTTCCCGTAGGATGGATGGATGGATAGCTAGTTGTTACTCTTGCGCGCAAAAACTACTGAACGGATTTCGATGTAATTTGGTATGGTATACTGTATATACGCGGGCAGAGCCGCGGTAAGAAGCTAGTTTTAATTACAGAAGTTTCTGCAAAATGTTCCTCAGGGGATAGGGCTCATCCTTACTTTCATGTTAGTTGTACACTTTACAAGACATTACATCTAAATCTCCAGATAAAAGGAACAATAGCGGGCCCTGCGTGCACTATAAATCAAAATAAGATAATATAGAGAGTATGGCGTTCATTTATTTAGAATCAAGCGCGGACGTATGCCTATTGCCTACGTCCAAACGGGAGTAATGGACTCAAATTCTTTTTCCTATTAACAACAAACATGCCTTAATGCATCTGGCGGCAGCTATTTCAATACGCACCTTGTTGCATTGAAATAAAGATTAATTTAAAGTGAAAGTGGGTTTTGGCAAATTGAAGTTAGTGATATGTAAGTTTAAATATTACGTCTGCTCTATCCTGAGCATTAAGCCAAGATACCATCGACATACGACGACGAAGTTGACGACGAAAAAAAACAACGGGTTGCACTCCTTCTTACAAATTTTCTATCAGGTAATACGTGTCCTGACGCGAGTTTAACATTTTTTACCCATCCCAAAAAAAGTCCACAACGCCGCTAAAGGGTTTTCACTTCAAAAATGTATTGGGATTGGACCTAAGCATCGCTGACGGCCAAATACTAAACCGCTTTTCAAAATTTAGAGCCCTCCCGTTCACACTTCATAGGCTGTCGCTGTCTCTACTAGTTGAAATGACAAGGACAGCATGTGACTTGAGCAGCACTTCCTTTAACTATCGTTTTAATATTCAGCTAAAAGTCAAATTTAAAGCATCGCTATGTCACTTACCGATGTTTATGTCAAATCGCAATTGCACATTTGCTTTTGAACTTCGTCGGCGTTACTAGCGATGACAACTTGACTAAAAGACTCTGATCCTTTGTTCGACAAGTTATAGTTTTGTTTCGATTTTATTTAGTTTCGAATTCCGTTCGTTTTATTAACATACTCGCGTGGGCAGGACTTCGTTTTCGAAATTGTAACAAATACATGTTCTTGATGCCTCATGTGGAGTCACCACTTGTAGTACACGAAACACTTATTATAAATAACGTGTATAAGGTATTTTGTAAAAAAATATGGGCCCACTGTCCCACATCTTCCTAGTTAAAAAAGTAAAGTAAACATGCCGTTCATCTGTAATGTATTTGTAATAATGTTACGTTAATTTTAGGTTATGTGGAAGTAACTGATGTAAGCCGGTTGTGACCGGCTATTCGTACCGTTCCTATAGTGTTGTAACTTGCAACTATTGTTATGAGACCTAGAGGTCGCGTTGTGATCGAAAATCGCACATAATAATTAATGTATTTTTAAGTTTGAACGAACTACTTCGGAATAAAAATTAGTCTGTGTAATTATCCTGAGCTCAAACTACCTCGCCGAATTCATCATAATCGCTTTAGTAGTTTTAGCGTGAATCAGTAACAAACATACATCCATGTATCCTCATAAAGTTTCACATTTATAATAGTAGAAGGATTCAATTAGCTTCTGCACACCTTCCTACACATAAAATTGATATACCGGCCAAATTTCATACTCCTTCGGTTGTAAAAATCACATAAAACTGTACTGAAAGTTCACAATCTTTTCGGATAACCGATCCGGTAGTCGCTGCTTACTTTATACTGAGCAATAGAGACAAAACATGCAAATAAGCTATCTAACACTGCATAAATGAATAGTACTCTTAAATATGAGTAACTTCTCACAAGAAACCGTATATCAAAAGTCAATATTTTCAAAGGTACAGCGATTTGTATAAAAAAAATCGCGAGCCTCCTAAAAACGCTCCATACTAAAGTCGACCGACAAATGACGTCACTTGTATTACTTGTATATGAAATAGTATATGAAGTATATGGCCGCCGGAATATATTTGTAAATATCTCCGATTTTTGTGCGTTTAAGTTCATACTTACCTTAATGAATGTTTTTGTATATGATGTGAGTAAACTAATGATGTAGGTTTTGTTTACCAATTTCGCAAAAAAATATAATTTTTTTTTGGTACTTTTTAAATGTATTTTATTAGTAAACTACACATAAAATAATATATTTATTTACATTTACCAAGTAGTAATTCCTCAATATTTCTGAATATATTTATGAAACTAAATATTTCAGATGTAGTCCGATCCCCTATTGTGTAAATATTAATAAGAATCTCACTGCGGTCCACCACTAAACACACTTAGCGTTTCCCGCATCGACATTTAGCGAGTCACAAGTTTGGCCTCGTTTGGAATGAAAGAAACAAAATGGAAGTTTTGAATCAGCAATTTGCGTATAGCTAACGAATAGCGCAATTAGTTGAGAAGTACTGCCCCACTTTACAGAACTTTGTTGTAAGTGCTATTATTTCTGTAAATGGTTTACCAACTTTTATTTTAATTGAAGGACTATTGATTGAAATAGAAATATCGAACGGTGATAGTCATTTCTGGAATATTTGAAGGGTATGAAATTTCATGTTTATAAATTGCTAGCTTCTGGTCGCGGCTCCGCCCGCATAAATTCAGTATCCCTCGGGAACACTGTATTTTTTCGAGATAAAAAGTGGCCTATGTTTTAAATCCAGAGCCTTAACTACTAAAATACCAAATTTCATCAAAGTCGGTTCTGTAGTTTTTGTGTGAAAGAGTAACAAACATTCATCCATCCTCACGAACTTTCACATTTATAATAGACTAGCTGTTGCCCGCAGCTCCGCCCGCGTAAATACTATATCCCTCGGGAACACTGTACTGTTTCGGGATAAAAAGCCTTTGTTTTAATCCAGAGCTCAAACTACTGCCATACCAATTTTCATCGAAATCCGTTCAGTAGTTTTTGCGTGAAAGAGGAACAAACATCCATCCATACATGCATCCATCCATACATCCTCACAAACTTTCACAATATTATTAGTGGGAAGTAGGACTCGGCTAAACCTGTACAAACGCGACCGATTGCGCCTGCCACAATCATATTACTATTTAAATGTGGAAGCTTGTGAGGATGGATAGATGGACTACGAAACCTTCAAAATGGGATGATTGGTCGTGGTCTCATGTATATCATTTGCGCCAAACCCAAAGTCGAAGGTTCATATTGATGCAGGCCATTCAATTCAGCTGGAGTTAAGACCGAATTGCAGTCGTGTACCAATCTGCATATTATCTGATCTTCGTTACAATGGGGTTCGAGTTGAGAACTCCATTGTTTAGCTGTTGGCTATGGTGTGTTGGTTTTAAAACTTAACAAACGGTATAACTGGCGGAGACCTGCAACTCTAAAAACATATACAATTTATTTGCATCGTACAGTATTTCAGAACGAAAAAAAATATTTATACACAGAATAATATTATTAATAAACATTTGAAATACACAAAATATAGTAAAAACTTAAATAATACTCTATATATAAACAACAAAAGATTTATGGTTACCCTTTATTATTACTTACGTCCATTGTGGACTGTGTGTTATTGTTGATCAATATTGTATAATTTTTAAGTTAAAATTAAAATCTGATGGTTCATGGGCCACGGTATATAATAATGTACAACGTATCCCACCAAAGACATTTCCATTTAAAATGAAGCTAAGACGAGAATATATTATGACATATTATGTATAGTCAAACTTAAGCAGACTCCAGTATTAAAATTTTCTGGAAATCTCATACAAACATTCATTCTCTACTTTAATTAGTTTAATACGATGAAAATATCCGAGTTTTAAAAAAATATGTTCTTCGTGTACTAATCTAGCTTACATACCAAATGTTAGGCATCAGCTTACTAGGATATTTCGAAATACCCTATGAGTTTTGATGGTCATTAGTGAGTCAGTTACAAAATCAACGGTTTTTAGTTATCAACAAAACATATGCGAGAGTAAAATATAAAAGCTATAGTACCTATTCCAACTTTACAGTTTATACGTTTAATAAGTCCGCTACTAGGAACATATCCTGAAAATTTCGTTCATCTGGTATAATCCAAACCCATACTACGAGAGTTTAAAAAATAGACAAAGCGTTTCGGGAAAACGTAGTCTGGTAGACAGTGCCCTTGCGCTTTGCTTAACTCATCTTGGCGGGGGCTCTACCGTGCCCGCAGATCTCCCTCATGACCTACAATAAAATTATTGTCCAATCAAGCCTTACAAAAATATATTATGTTTTGTAAATTGTAACTCAAAGAAAGCTTTTCTTTATAACATCAATTACCTCGATTAAAAATGTTTTCATATTTTAGTAATCTCTTATAATTGTTATTCGTGGGCGGAGACTCTATTACTATTAACTGTGTCTACGGGTTTAAGCCGGAAAGATTAATTAAAGAGCTTCCATTGGGGCCATGTTGGAATGTACAAAAAAATTAACCTTTATAATTGGTGTGTGCGGATAAGTTATCCGCTATTAACAAGTGAAGATGGATTCTGACATAAATCAAATTCTTTTGCGGATTTTGTCGCCGCCTATTTCTAGGGTTCAGTACTCAAAGGGTAAAAACGAAACCCTACCGACCCTTTAGCTCAGTGGTTCAGCGCGTTGGTGCTCAAGCCGGGGGTCGTGGGTTCGAATCCCGCCGAAGGAACAAAAAGTTTTTCTGTGTTCCTGGGTCATCGATGTATATTAAATATGTGTATATTATAATAAAAATCTTAAATATATATATAGTATAAAATATCCTGTTTTCTGGTATCGGTAACACAAGTTCTTCGGATACTTAGCACGGGGCCAGACTGATGATGTGGTGTGAAGCGTCCATAGATATTAATACTAAGATTCCACTGTTTTTCTGTCTGGCTGTCAGCAGGCTGTATATCATGAACCGTGATAGCTAGACTTGAAATTCTCACAGATAATTTAGGTATGTCTAACAAGAACTATTGTCACTATAACAACAAATACTTAAACCTAAAGATAGACTTCGCAGTCCCAACAAATCAGAAATCATCAATTTATATTGAGTAACAGATGACGTTACCAATCCTTTGTATTTGAAAGACACGTGCTACACACTTGTTTAGACCTTTGTTTATCAAGACAAGCCAGTTTATCTTACTCATTGCTTGTAATTAATAATTAAATACTATTATTTGCAAAATTAGTAACAGTTCTCAGCGTGTCAAAGACCTTACAAGTTGAATACATAACAATAGATGTTTTGAGTTAACGATCAAGTATTAATACTACTCGGTACTTCATTAAAATACATTAGAGGTCACCTTGTGGTCAAAATTCTCTCATATTAATTAATATTTTTTTAGTTTCAACTATGCCAAATATCATGCTCCTCCGATCGCACAATTCTCGTGAAACTGTACTGAATTTTTTGCTACAATAATATTATGATGATGACACTTCATTGAAAATATTTTATACTTATCACTCTTCGATTCTAATTTCTAACGCGTTAACAAACTACTATCTTATAATAAAATATAATATTATTATATTAATAAATAAAATGAACAATATTTAATACATTCTTTATTGATAAATAACTATTTCAACTGATTTAAAAACTATTTAAAATAACTAAATTACTGTCTAAAATAAAATAAAATTAATTATGTTATTATTTCGGACAACATCTGAAATATGTAGTTTCGTTAATATATTCAGAAATATTGAGGCATTACTACTTGGTAAATGTAAAAAAATATATTATTTTATATGTAGTTTACTAATTAAATACATTTAAAAAGTACCAAAAAAAATTTTTTTTCTTTGCGAAATTGGTAAAACAAAACCTACATCATTAGTTTACTCACATCATTAATAATATAATTAATAATACAAAAACATTCATTATGGTAAGTATGAACTTAAACGCACAAATATGGGAGATATTTGATATTTACAAATAATATATTCCGGCTGCCATATACTTCATATACTATAACCTACAAGTGATGTCATTTGTAGGTCGACTTTAGTATGAAACGTTTTTAGGAGGCTCGCGAAATTTTTTATACAAATCGCTGTACCTTTGAAAAAATTGACTTTTGATAGTAGTCCGATTGCCTATTAAACTAGTGATCAGTTGTATAACTGATTATTTAAAATTTATTCAATGTTGCTGTCTTTGTCAAGTGGCTTTTCCAAACTTCTCCAATCAATTTCTTCCAATTCTTACGCTTACTATGACGTCACTACCCAAATACAAGATGGCCGCCAAATAGGGCATTAACTTGTGTCATAAATAATGTACATGACACGGCCATAACAAATAGTTTAACGCCCGTCAAACGCCAAACTGGCACAGTTGTGCCGTGTGCGGTTAGTATGCGCGGGCGCAGCCGCCATTGTTGTTTCGTTCCCCGTATTTGGTATTAAGTCGTGACCACAACATATTTTAAAGTATATATATTTTTGGGGACTGCCGCGCCGGTTGCCTGATGTTAGGTGATAAGGATGGAGGAATAGGATAACGTTTAGTTTTCACATGTGAAACTTCCATGTGGCGGGTTACGTATTATGGCTAAAGTGACGGTTCGCCACACTACAAAACTATTTGTTTATAGGAATTTAAAACGGTGCTGTTGTATTATGGAAACAACTTTTAGTGATATCAAAACTTGATAATGTTTAAACCCGTCATGAGTCATGACCCAGAAGATCATAACGAGCGGGCATTTCACGAGACAGAACAAAGGACTTACAAAACACTGCGCGAGCGCACAGACAGCTCCGATCTATCAAGCGAAATTGACACTTAGTGATAATCACAAAAGGGATATGGCATATTCCTTTTGAGATTACTCTTCTTTCTTCAGGGTCTGAAATCGTAATGCACGTTGTGTTTCACGTGGTAAACGTAAGGTTGAATTTCCTATATTATATGTATGTATATTTTATAGAATTTTACTTCGACTCGACGATTTAATTATTTATTTTAATTGATGTTTACTTATTTATTTTACAATTTTAGTACTTATTTCTTTTTAAGGAGAACATATAACTTAATATTCAGTCTATATTTCTAGCGTCAAAGCTCTACCTGTTGCCATTATAAATATAGAGCAACTGCAGACGGCAAAAGAATCAAATTTATTGTATGAGAATTAGGAGCCAATCTTAAATATTTTTTATTCTGTTTTTAAAGGAGCAATATAAATACATCATCTGTGAATATTTCAACTTTCTATTCATCACGGTTCACGAGATACAGTCTGATGAGAAACATACGGACGGATAGGCCTTTTTACCCTATAAAAAACGAGACCTCAAAATAATTATTATGAAATATAATCAAACAATCCCTTCATTCACACACAATTTTCAACATTCCCAAACAATCTTCAGGTTATGAATTACTAGCTGTTGCCCGCGGCTCCGCTCGCGTAAATACAGTATCCCTCGGGAACACTGCATTTTTCCGGAATAAAAAGTAGCCTATGTTCTAATCCAGAGTCTAAACGACTAAGATGCCAAATTTCATCAAAATCCGTTCAGTAGTTTTTGCATGAAAGAGTAACAAACATCAATCCATCCATCAATACATCTTCACAAACTTTCACATTTATAATATTAAGTAGGACAAAAAGTATTTTTAAGTATTGTAATTCACCTGATTTTTCTAGGTTATATTTATTATTTACCTTCATTGTATTCAGTGAGCTAAAGTTTAGAATTGTTTTACGCGAAAAACTCTGTAAGAAAGGAGTATGCGGGTGTAGGTTGTTATCTTATTAGCAAGCGCAGCGGAATCGAGATGACGTTTGATTTACACACTTGGCAAAAAAGAACCCTTTTTTCTCCAGTGAGTCCTGAGTGACCTGAGTCTCCCTTTTCCCTACACCCGTGTGTCTCAGCTTGACAATTTGGGTGCTATTATTGTCTTGTTAGATATTTAAAGGGTCTTCATTAAAAACAATAAGCATATAAGAAATGTTATCATTAATTGCTATATAGTCAAATATCAATGACCTATTAACTTGCTTCTATTAATCCAACTATTTTATATAAATAGGAATTACTGTGTTATTGATATGTATGTACGTCATTGTAGTCTAAAATCTGAATGTTGGTACTTGATAGTTCCATAAGAAAACTCTAGTTTGATAGGAGTTTTACGGTTGTTCTGTACGGTTTTTTTTTTCACATCAAAAAAGTTACCGACAGTAGATAAAGTTTATCGCGCCCCACATACAGTACCGTAAGTTGTGCGCAGCCGCTCCGCCTGTGTCCGTGTCGCGGGCTCAACCCGTTGCAAGTCGCAACTTTGACAAACTTAACCGTACAAGAAATATACATTTTCCTTCGAACACAAGTTTGCGGGGCGGCGGCGGCGGCGGCGGCGGCGCGGCGCGCTGATTTCGCCTCACTTTGTAAATAAATACCGAACGGCTGCTTTATTTTTAAGTAAATTTCAACTAAAGTACATTTCAACTAACTAATATGTCTTTTGTGTGATTTTAAAACTAGTTTGTTTATATGAATAGGCAAGCGGACTGATTTTTTTTTATTGCATTAATGAATAGTACTCTTAAATATGAGTAACTTCTCAGAAGAAACCGTATATCAAAAGTCAATATTTTCAAAGGTACAGCGATTTGTATACAAAATTTCGCGAGTCTTAATACCAAAAAAAATTTTCTTTTTTTTTGCGAAATTGGTAAACAAAACCTACATCATTAGTTTACTCACATCATATACAAAAACATTCATTATGGTAAGTATGAACTTAAACGCACAAATATCGGAGATATTTACAAATATATTCCTGCGGCCATATACTTCATATACTACTTCATACTACTTCATATACAAGTGACGTCATTTTTAGGTCGACTTTAGTATGGAGCGTTTTTAGGAGGCTCGCGAAATTTTTTATACAAATCGCTGTACCTTTGAAAATATTGACTTTTGATATACGGTTTCTTCTGAGAAGTTACTCATATTTAAGAGTACTATTCATTTATGCAATAAAAAAAAATTTGTCCGATTGCCTATTTGTCAATTCATATATATCTATAATAATAAAATAAAGACGAAAAGTTTGTTTGTATGTTTGCATTGAATAGGCTCCGAAACTACTGGACCGATTTTGATGGAATTCGGCAAGGATGTAGAGTAAACCACTGTTAAGGACATAGGCTACTCTTCATCACGAAAAAATGTACAGTTTCTGCAAAATTAAACTTTTGCGCGCACTAAGTCGCGGGCAACATCTGGCTTTATAAAAATTGATCAAATTATTGTCAATTATCACTTTTTTAATAATTAATTGATCAATCGTTTAATATTTGATCATTGTCAGGGTTCCGTACCCACAAAGTAAAAACTGGATCCCATTAATGAGACTTCGCTGTTTGTCTATCTGTCTGTCTGTCCTTCTATCTCACACCATTCTGTATCTCCCTGACCGCGATAGCTAGACAGTTGAAATTTTCAAAGATTTTGTTGCCACTATAAGAACAGAATAAAATAAATATTTAAGAGTGCGCTAGTCAACGGCTCGAACTCAGTGCTGCGCGCGGGAAAAATGCTTGTTATTTCACCTAATATTGGGGAAAAAAGGATATACCCATAAAATAGTAATCTATACTTATAAGAGAAGCTATACTGCACACATTTATGCAGCTGTGTAAAGTAATTTAGAAAAGGCGTCTTCAAATTACGCAAATCGACACTCAGCTGTTGGTGTTTTATGAAAAAACTATATAATATTTTTGTCAGAAGTAAAATTATCTCAATTGCTGAATAACTGAACCGTGTCGGTATTTGCTTGCTTTTTTATTATCATTCTTCATTTAATTTTTATTTACGTTCAAATTTGCGCTAAAAATGCAATGTTTGGAGGCTATTATCTTCTACACTAATTTTAATTTCAGAAATATAAGCAAATACCGACCTAGATAAGTGTCATAAAAATCGATATAACGCTAGAACTTCGGTCTACAATGTTTGACTTTGGAGTAAATCACCAACAGCGTTTGTATGAAGAAAAAACCGACTAGCGCAGCCTTAAGTGGGACTTCCAATGTATATAGGATAGTAGGTCACACACTCGATAGTAGATACTCACTCCTTATTTTTAATTTCATTGAATTTGCTAAAATTAATTTAAGAATTTGGCTTCTCTGCGTTTCGACTCTACGCCGCCGGTATGAATTGCTATCGGCTCCCAGCTCGCGAGCTCTTTGAACCGCGGCACGTTTGATCTCGCGACCAGAGGAAACACTCGACGGCCGCCGGCCGCCGTATACACCGAATTGTGTTTGGTAAATTTATACGCATATTCATATCCACTATACATATTGTGGCAAATTACAAATCTACGTGTTTTTTTTTATGGGGACGACCATATTCATTAATTTGTTATGTATTTTATTCGTATTATATTTAAGCGCTTAGGAGCATTAAAAGTTACAAAAAATACATAACATTCAGTTGTTCATATTACAATTATTAACAAGATATTTTCCTATTTGTGATAACTTCGAAATAACAAACACTCTGTAGGTACTATCGAACAAGTTGCCGGTCGACCAGGCATTGGATCAAAATCACTGATGATGATGATGAACGATGAATCGTGCGCACGCACACATACTCACGTGTAAAAACGGACTTCAACCACGTCTGCAGTCGTTTCCTTTGTGGTTTATTATTTTGAGACAACCTTAATGTAAAGGAAAACGTTTAGGAACTGGCCGAGCTTCCTGCTCTTTGCTGATATTAGTCAGTCAATTTTTTAAATTTTTTTTCTTAAATTGGTATTTTTATACACTTTCTGAACGATACATGATGCCTAATGCCATTGTTGGTACAAAAGTCAATACTAAAAATACTATTGAAATATTAAAAATATAAAAGCTAAAATTACTGACGTATTGTAATTTTGCAAAGTTCGTTCCGGTGTGACAGGGGGCCGGCTATTTTTACGGTTGTCAGTTTGAATGGGCCTCAAGGTGCATAGGTCTCGCTCGCTATGAGAGGAACACTTTTTCTAATTAAGATCCGAGATCTGTCGGGCTGTCTCGTTCAATCAAAAGTTCTCACAAAGGCACATCCGTATTTTTTGTTTGGCCTCCAAATTAAGTTGTGTTAGGAAATTGTTTTTGTGAATGTTTTTTTTAATTGGACCCAATGAGCTTATAGATGTGATTTATTAGTTTTTTTTTTTTTGTATGAAATAATAAAACTTGATCTTATAATTTTTATACTGAACGTACTCTCGAAAGTTGTATATATTTTGTATATTTGGTTTCTATCTATTTGTTGTCACATGTTTTTATAACATTTTTCGGTTTGCGGATTATTTTGTTTAACAGAGACTAAAAATATTATTTTAAACGTAGTATGGCTATAACAATTTACAATTCCCGAAAAACCTTGCTACCACAAAATTACAGATTTACTGAAAATTACAGAAACAAATAAATAAATTAGAAGCACAAATTTTGAATAATATGAACAAGAGTCAATATTGTAAAAGTACAAAATCTCGCAAAATATTTATATAGGAACTATAACCTCTTAAAAAGGATAAACATCGAAGTCACCTACAACGTTATATATCTTATTTTCAATACAAAACATAATCAGTTTCTCACAAAACGGAATAAAAAATCACCAAAAATTATATTATTATACATTTATTATATTGTAATTCTCTTACAGCTGACTGAATTTTAGGTACTCGTAGTACCTATAGTATTAGTTAATTTATTATTTTGTACGACTGCCAAAAGGTGATGACATAAATCAGAAAACTATACAAGCATCTAGATGACACTAAATATACCACATTCGAAATAGAACATCGGAACAGTGACACACTTCGGGAACGGAAACAATATGGCGGTTGGCAGTTCATCTTGTGCGTCGGGCGACACGGCCAATGGCCATGTAATCGAACCTCGCGAGTCCCGAGATCTCACAGATTAAGGACCCAGTTAGACGAGGCGAGTCAAGGGCGAGCATTTCATTCATAGTAAATTAAGCTATATCGTATAGGCCGCACCGTCCAACCACGGAACCGCGCGGTTTGTAACTGGTAGTGGTAAGAATCTACGTCGCGTTGTGGTCTATTTAAGTCCATACAGCTCAATTGTGATTCTTGAATCTTGGCGTCATGTAACGCCCTAACCATTGTCTTTACAAACCTATTACAATTTTTTTGTGATTTATAAAAATCATTATTATTTATCACAAAAAAAAATAACCCGGTAACTAATTAGATACAATTTTTTTGTGATCTGTAAATATCGTTATCTACTTATAAATACTTTACAGTTCTGCGTTCATCATAAAACGAAGTAGTCATTTATTTATTTACCTCTTTGTCGAATTATATAATTTGAACAAAATTTACCAATATTTTATTAAAACTTGCGCTTTATATGTTAAAATGCGTCAATAATTATCCCACCAAAAACATTCTGTAAAAAACTAGCCAAGTCTCGATGGAGCTGCTTGTTTATCTCTAAAAAGTAATGAAATCTAGACAAAGTCGTGCCAAGTCTAAGGAGCCTTACTGCGATTTATTTATAATTATAGTTAATGTTGTGTGACTTGGCCGTTGAAAATTCTTTATACGTTACAAGTCAATTTTGTTTACACGTAATGTTATATCAGATTTTGTTGTAACTACCTATGTTTGTTAAGCGAGATAATAGCCCATACTGGTATTGGTAATTGGACGCTAGTGTCTTCTTTTAGGCTGTTGTTGAATGTATAACACATGTATTGGAGCAATGGTGTCATGGAGCCCCTTTTGTACCCTTGTGTACTCTTCAACGGCCAAGTCACACAACATTAACTATAATAATAAATAAATCGCAGTAAGGATCCTTGGACTTGGCACGACTTTGTCTAGATTTGATTACTTTTTAGAGATAAACAAGCAGCTCCATCGAGACTTGGCTAGTTTTTTACAGAATGTTTTTGGTGCGATTTCACTTCTTTTTGTAGAAACGTAGGAATATTGATTTATTTTACTAGATTTTAGTGTAATTTGTTTATTTAATTTGTGTAATGTTCGAGTAGAATAAAGTTAATTGTTCGACTATTTCTTCTTTTAAACTTGTAAGTATAAGTATAAAAGCCAGTCCAGTCTTATCCAGAGTTTTCCTTTAATTTTATTTATATGCGTATTAAAAGCAGAAGGGGAGGCATTCGCCCAGCAGTGGGATGCTACGGGCTAGATTAAATTAGAAGATGTGTCCCACTTCACTGAATTTTTGCAATGACAGTCGATTTTTTTATGTACCAATAGTAGAAGGGGGCATTACCATATCTCTAATCAGCTGAGACCAGCTGAGGGTTCTTCATCAGATACTTCAGACCTTCGATTTTTGACATAAAATGAAGTGGCCCACCAAGTTGAATATTTTTTGTAAAGGCAGTATGTCGATCTCTAATAGTTTGGTTGGGCTCTTGAGTTTTCTAATAAGGGTCACCAGGTACTCCAGATCTTCGATTATCCTAGTTTTTATAGTTTTCCCTTTATGTGGCCATTAAACCCTACCTCTGTACCAAATTTCAGCTCTCTGAGTTTATGGGAAGTATTAGTTCTATTCTGATGATTATGAGTGAGTGACTGGGTGAATGTCATAAATGCGAAACTTTGCTTTCGTTTAACTTCGGAACTAAATGACCTACAGACTTAAAATTTTGGATTTTAAGTATGTGATTATACTTTACTGGATGACGAAAATTTCTGCGTTCTGGTCTTATCCAGAGGTTCTCAAATAAGGGCCTGAAAATGCGGCGAAATGGTTCCAGTAAATAATGGTACGGCAGTGTTTGCTTCGCGCTCGACTTGGCGGGGGCAATGCCGTGCCCCCAGATCGACGTTCTGGTCTTATCCAGAGGTTCTCAAATAGTGGCCTGAAAATGCGGCGAAATGGTTCCCGTAAATAATGGTACGGCAGTGTTTGCTTCGCGCTTGATTTGGCGGGGGACGGCCGTGCCCCCAGATCGATTATCCTAGTTTTTATAGTTTTCCCTTTATGTGGCCATTAAACCCTAACTCTGTACCAAATTTCAGCTCTCTGAGTTTATGGGAAGTACTAGTTCTATTTTGATGATCATGAGTGAGTGAGTGAGTGAGTGTCGTAAATGCGAAACTTTGCTTTCGCTTAACTTCGGAACTAAATGACCTACAGACTTGAAATTTTGGATTTTAAGTATGTGATTATAGCTTACTGGATGACAAAAATTTCTGCGTTCTGGTCTTATCCAGAGGTTCTCAAATAGGGGCCTGAAAATGCGGCGAAATGGTTCCAGTAAAGGATGGTACGGCAGTATTTGCTTCGCGCTCGACTTGGCGGGTGCACTGCCGTGCCCCCAGATAAATGAGTGTGAATTGGATTCAGCTAGGTACCTTCTTGGAGTATTAAAAATTTTAATCGATATTTTCATTTGATTTCAGGTAAACGTCACGGGCCACGGCAGATTCCTACAAAACTTACCTTAGCTGTTTAAATCAGGTATTTAACATAGAATTCTCAATTGCTAAATACGTACTGTTCTAAACTTTTTATGAAAAAGAATCGAAGTTTTAATTCTTACTTCGCGTGCGAACTGCGCGCGAACTCTTTAAAATGTCCGCGGACGCGAATATTTTATTTCATTTTCGCGGACTAGTCCGGACTCCGGGTGTCACTGCGTAGGGTCTATACCTACCAATACGAGACAAATTTACAACTTTTTAAATTATTACATATTAGAACAAAGATGAATGCCCTAAAGTTAAAGTGGAATGTCAAAGATAATTGAGTGATGACTGTTCTGCGTCACCACAAAATTACAAATTACATACAAGTCTAAAAATGGACAATCTGTGACTTTTTATATATTGCTACTCTCTAATCGTGATAAAAGTACTATCTAGGGGTATTGAAAAATAAATATCATATCTACAGCTATACTTAATAATAGTGTTTTTAATACTTATAATAAAGACTCCAAATCGACATCAGTACCTAACAACAAAGCTGTTTTCACAACATCAAGGAGTATGCATACAACAGAAAAAATTACTTTAATCATAATAATAATAATAATGATAACAGAATGAAAAAAATATATACTATGTTGAAAAAAGGTGCAAGATATAAGGGATATTTCTAGCAAAACGAAATTTAGTATGAACTTTCTGTGTGAGTAATGTAATGTACGTAATCCGATCTCTGCCTAATTGACTACACATCCGATCTCTGCCTAATTGACTACTTTAAGCGTTATATCCGACTAATATCAAAAAACTGATTTAATACTTTCGATTAAAATATTAGTTTATCAAATGAGACATCTATTTAAAGTTGTTTTCCAATTGAAATACCTATCCAACGAAATATTTCTAATTTCTATTCCACAGTGGTCCCAGGTTCTATAGATATTTTCCCATTGTCCTTTATTATTACTTCACTTACGATTAATAATACTGTAAAGTGTAAGGTGTTTGAACGTTGAACGACATAAATATTTTGGTACGGTTGATTTGATTTTGAGCCTTGATTTTTTCCAATTCGATTCCATAATCTATTCCATTAAATAATTGAACTTGCTAGAAAAACAGTGATGGAAATTTACAGTAGATACGTTTAATGTAATATTACAGTACATAGGTTCTTTCGTAATGTAATAAAAGTAAGCGATGGAGTTAGTTTTGATAGATGACGCTTCCGACCGTCAGTTAGTGACAAGCCTCATTATGAAGGCGGTTCTTCTTCACAAACATAATATAATAGAATTATATAATAATATATTTGGTCGTTTACACCACGTCAATCTGGAATCGTGGTATGTATCCAAAGAACTGGTGTTACGGGGACCAGACAACGAGAATTTTATATTATACATAATATATTTAAGACTGTTATAATTATATTATAAACATATTTTATACACAACTATGACCCACAAACATTGAAATATTTTTGGTCCCGCGGCGGGATTCGAACCCGCGACCTCCGGCCTGAGCGCCGACGCGCTAACCACTAAGACGAAGAGGCCGTCAAACTGATGTTTCAATTTTTCTTCATATATCGTATTTCGTATCGTATCGTAGTATCAGTATAAAATTAGTTATATAAAAAAAAACTTGTTTAGGCCTTTACATCCGTTAATTACTGGATGATTTATACAGTATTCTCCGAGCGAAGTAACCACTCTTGAAATACTGTAGTGCCTGGGACAGTCGGTTTTTAAATGTCGTATGGTTGCCCAAGCACATACGGCATTCTCACAACATAGTCAGCCTAGTCCAGAGAAATGACTGGTCAATACGTCTGGGGCCAACTATGTGCGGATTTCCTCACGACGTTTTCCTTCACCGTTAGAGCGTCCGTATAATACTTGAGATCTGAAAAAGTCTCATTGGTACACGCCACAACCTGGGATTCGAACCTGCACTCTCTCGAGTACGAACCAAACGGTCTACCTACTAGGCTACGGAGCTATATAAAAGTTACATAAAAGTCATCACTAATATTATAAATAGGATATGTTGTTTGTTTGATAACATTGAATAGGCTCTGAAACTACTTGGCCGATTTTTATTTTTGGCACAGACATAGAGTAGACCGCGGGAAAGGACATAGGTTACTTTTTTGCAGGAAAAAACTTTTGCGCTTACAAAGTTGCGGGAAACATGTAGTTTATAATTAATAATTTAAAATATTATTTTTTCTGTAAAATAAAAAATATATATTTCGATATCAGAATAGTTTGAGTCTAAAGTAAATCAATCAATTGATGATGATGCTAATGACGATGATGATTTGCTAACCTATTCACCTATTAGCTAGTAACATAGTTACAAATATACCTATTACCTATATAATAAGAACGATTGCTGAATCATAGAGGAGCTGTCATTGTGTCAGTCAAATTGTTATTAATGTGCCAAGGGTGACCTGTTGACCTTATGTTTAAATGTAATAATATGTAACAGTATAAATATTAAATGCACAAGCTCCTCTGAATAGAGGTTCACCTGTTTTTTTTTTTAATGAACGCTTTACACCACGTCTATCTGGCCCGTGCTAAGTATCCGAAGAACTTGTGTTACATGTACCAAACAACGGGAAGTATATTTAGTAATTTTATACTATACATATATTTAAGATTTTTATTATATTATACACATAATATTTAATACATATCCATGAGTCATAACCCAGGAACACGGAACAACTATTTGTTCCTTCGGCGGGATTCGGAACCGCGACACCCGGCTTGAGCACCAAAGCGCTGAACTAAGCCACAGAGGTCGTGGTTTTACAATTGTTTTTATACCTTAGCAGGATATAAAATCGCTTAGGTTGGGAAATAGATCAGGAATCCGGCGGGCCCGGGAAAATTCAGAGCACTGAAAATTGAGTTCTGCGGCTAATAAATAAAAAAGTTGACAATGGAAGTGTCGAGCATCGAGCTGTCATACATGACATTGACATTTGACTCTACACTTGTGTTTTCGATTTTCAGCTTTATTGTATTAGTGCAGAGTTTTATTTTCAATAAGTACTCTAAAATTTCAGATTCCGTGTTATATAGTCCCAGCCTTAAGTAGAGAAGACGGAGACTTGAATATTTCGTATTTTTTTTCCTGAACGTCATTACATAATATGCAATAAGTCTTTTGCCCGAAGTTGGTCCCATAAATTTTGCGAAACGTTATATAAACCTAATTATATTAAAGCACACTCTTTTTTTATTAAGAGCTGTAAAGTTAATCAGCTGATAGTGTGAGTTCAATGGTCTCAGTGACAAATATAATATTATGTTTTTTTCTTTTTTCAAAAATGTTTTCTGCCTAAACGTCTTTACATAAGCAGTAAATCAGGTGCCCTGTGTAATTTATTTTACAAAATGTTGTATTATACAGATTAGAGTGATGTCTTCCTACTGGCACATGTAGAGTTAAATCGAGGCGAGCTTGCAGTTGTACGAGATAATTTATACCTATGTATGTTCTCAAGTGTTTATATATGAGACTTGTACCTCCCAGGGACTTTCTCTCCCCACTCGATCGTAGCAGTTCGATAGTTTACAATAAATTTACATGCTTATTTAATGATGAAGACTTTCTTACCAAAAATACGTATTATAATGACGACCTGATTTGACGACCTCTGTGGCTCAGTGGGTTGAGCGCGTTGGTGCTCTAGCCGGGGGTTGCGGGTTCAAATCCCGCCGAAGGAACAAAAAGATTTTCTGTGTTCCTGGGTCATGGATGTGTATTAAATATGTGTATAATATAATAAAAATCTTAAATATGTGTATAGTATAAAATTATTAAATATATTTCCGTTGTCTGGTACCCGTAACACAAGTTCTTCGAGAACTTACCACGGGATCAGATTGACGTGGTGTGAAGCGTCCATAGATATTATTATTATTATTATTATAATAAATTATAGTAAATTTTTAGTTTTACAAGTATTGGATTAAGTTTTACAAGTATTTTACAAGTTCGCGTTGACAAATTTTGTGAAAACAGTTTCAGTAGAATTGAAATTTGAAACGAAATTCTCATTTGCTCGTCATTCGCGAGCGCGCGTGGACGTCACATGCAAACTCTCCTCGTGAAAAATAAGAAAACGTTAAATTTTATTTCCTTGCCCGATTTTATTATATTTTCGACGTGAGCTTGACACAACTCTGATTGTATTGCACGCTATAAAATTCTAAAGCGCCCTGAGCGCTAAGCGAATAAAACACAATTTTATGATATTTTTAGGCCTACGGGTCGCTTACATAGCTTTAAAACAATTTTGCTTTATTCTGCTATGCTCTATTTTTATTTTGTTGTGAAAGGTGGCGTAAAAAATGGAGTTTTGCTATTCTATAGCACTCTACCTGATGGGCTGCAGATCCATGTAATATTATGTACTGCAAGTAATATGTACCAAAATTGTGAAAAATGCTATGATTATTGATCTAGTTTAATCTAGTTGTTTAGCACGGGCCTAGATTGACGTGGTGTGAAGCATCCATAAATATTATTATTATTTATCGGGTCATTAAATCACTTATTGATTTAATGACCCGATAAATAATAATAATATTTATGGATGCTTCACACCACGTCAATCTAGGCCCGTGCTAAATATCCGAAGAACTTTGAACTGTGTTACGACTTACAATAATTAGAACTTAGGATTGTCATTACACTAAACACATATTTAATGTGCATCCATTACCCAGGAACACAGAAAACTTTTTGTTCCCTCGGCGAGCTTTGAAAACACGATATTCGTCTTGATGGCCAACGCACTAATCCGGTGGTTATTGCTCAGTTATGGCTCAGTAGCCACAGAGATCATCCAAGAATAGTTAAAGATGTTGATAGGTAGGTACTAATGCATAGACAATGCAAATCAATAAGCGCGGCGTTGTGTGCGGCCACACACACACATAGTGCCTCGTACGGTAGTAGACCACACAAATAATTATTTATAATAAAAAAAAGCTTTTATTACTGGGGATTAGTATGTAGTATGTACTCATCAAGATAAATCAAACGAGCCCAAACTCGATGGAGCTATGTGGTTTTATTACGAAGATCCTATGGCCACCTTCCAGCTCCATCGTTAGATCAACTCCACATCATCATAATATTGCATTGTCACGCGATTCACACATTTGTGCAAAATTTCAGCTCAATCGGAAACCGGAAAGTAGGTCAAATTTAACTTGCAAGATTCCATTACATACAACGGGACAGGTGAAAGTAAATAAAAGCTTGTAATAAAAGATGTACACTAACATGAGCATGCAAAATGCAAAGGAAGCATCGCGAGCTAAACTGTGTCTGCACTTTCATTGCTGAAGAATGAAAAATAATTCAGACTCAATCCTTTGGCATCTAGACTTCTAAGTTCTAAGACCAGTGATCTATAGTTGTATTCTTCTAATAGGATTAAGCTGGAGCCGTCAGTGTGACGCGTGTCACAGACTCGCAGGGGAATCCCCCAGAGCGAGCTCCGAATTAAGTTATAGTCGAGTTAGTACCGCGCAGGGTTATGCCCGTGTGAGCGGAATTGTAGTTAAATTGAACGAGTTATTATGATGTAAAAACCGTTGATGAGAACTTTTACGGTTAAATCATCACTCATCAGTCATAATTATTTAACTATTTATTTTTAAATGCTTCCAGCTTTACACAAAATATAATAGGAAATGCTATATTACTGTTACAATGGGTAATGAGAGCCAACAGTATTATAGTAGAATTAGAACCCAAAATATTTAAAATAGAAAATGATTATTTTCGATATCAAATATTGCTACACAATATAACAGATTCCCCAATATTGAGTTCTCTCATTTTAAATGAAACTTTACACGGTTTCCACATTTTCTGCGCGGTATGGCGGAATCAGCGCAAGATTCCATGCGGTATGGTGGAATCTGCGGCAAAATCTGTGCGATATGACGGAATCTGCGTCCACGCACGTTTGTGCGGTATTCAATTGCACCTGACTGATTCCAATCGTTATTTTCAGGGTTTCGTAGTTCGCGTCTCGGAACCCTTATGGTTTCTTCATGTCCGTTCGTCAGTCTTCGGCTTACCGTCCAAACGATTAGTGCCAGAAATATGCATGCACAAAACTTTGCATGGATTAATAATATTTGTGCTAATTAAAATCATTAAATTTTTTTGTAGCACCACCCCTACACGTAAATAGTGCGGATGTTTTTTTTTTCGCGCGTCTACCCCATAGTTATTTTAAGACAATGAGAGGTTGCTAAGATGATTTTTGATTTAGGTATCCGTTTGCGTGATATCAACTTTTAAGACGCCACGACTGTGGACGCCGCGACAGAGCGACAGATCGGTGTTTTATGCAAATGTATGAAATTCTAGGAAACGTCATTCGAGCGCAGCGTCAGTGGCGCCGAGACAGTGACGTCACTGACGCCGCGTTAGTGTTGCCGCGCTCCACAGTGTTCTATTTGACTCAAAAAATTTCCCTATGCTGTTTATTGCATAAATCGATGAAGATATGCATTTTAAATGCAAGAGTAAAACACCCACGTGTCTATTTCAAATACTTTTTTTTATAAAAAATAATTTATGTTTCGTGACCTCGACGTAAAAAAAAGACTTAATAAATTCTGTAAGCGTGTCTGATCAATATATATTTTTTTGATTAATATGGTTTAATGAAGGACCTTTAGGCGCATATTTTCCATGTTTTATTTTTTGAAGATCACTTCTGGTTACCGAGTTATTAATTTTTATTCAGTTTTTTGTTTTTATTTTTTTTCTCCCAAAAAACTCAAAAGTGCGACTTGTGACTGACACTGAAAGATTAACCTTTAATGCGTCTATCATTGATAAAAAAATCAAATTGCACTATGGAAGCGTTTACGAGTAATCGAATTTCAAAATATTGTGTTAGGGGTGTCATTCAACTTGACCTTTCATTTTTGCTCAAATTAATGAAATTTTTTCTTTAACTACAAAATTGTATATGATTTACAATTATGACTATGGTAATAAATCTTTAGACATATTTTTTACAATCTCTTGAGTTATTTTACAATTTTACGGTGACATAATATACAAACCTTTGAAAATATTGACTTTTGATATACTACTATTTCTATTTCTTCTGAGAAATTACTCATATTTAAGAGTACTATACGTTTATACAATAAAAAAAAGTCCGATCGCCTACTTTTTGACCTTAGTGATAACCCTAAAATGTACCATTTGACCTTTATTCTAACTCCCAAACGCTTCCATAGTGCAACTTGATTTTTTTATCAGTGATAGACGCATTAAAGGTCAATCTTTCAGTGTCAGTCATAAGTCGCACTTTTGAGTTATTTGGGAGAAAAAAAATAAACACAAAAAACTGAATAAAAATTAATAACTCGGTAACCAGAAGTGATCTTCAAAAAATAAAACATGGAAAATATGCGCCTAAAGGTCCTTCATTAAACCATATTAATCAAAAAAATATATATTGATCAGACACACTTACAGAATTTATTAAGTCTTTTTTTTACGTCGAGGTCACGAAACATAAATTATTTTTTATAAAAAAAAAGTATTTGAAATAGACACGTGGGTGTTTTACTCTTGCATTTAAAATGCATTTCTTCATCGATTTATGCAATAAACAGCATAGGGAATTTTTTTGAGTCAAATAGAACACTGTGCGCTCGAATCGGCGGACTTCGAGCTCAGCTCGATTTAATTCTACATGTGCCAATAGGAAGACATCACTCTAGTCTATACTGTAACAGGTGACTATAATACGTTTTATGTGGCGGAGCAATTAGTGCCACGATCCTAAATCGGGCTATCGACGTTTGCACACTTCGGCGCTATACCTATAATATACAACTTCTGAAATGCTAACAAGTAGGCTTCGGCCTGACCGAGCATACCACCTCGCTCGGTCGGAGATCTCCCTTTGGGACTTCCATTATTCCCACATTTACATCATAAGCAATATGGTTTTACTGTAGGTTAATGAAAGTCCGCGTTAAGATTTAAAATCGTGACCTCCATTAAAACTCCAAGTACCTCCTAAAGTGTGTACTGTAGAGTGAATTGACAGCCGAAAAAATTTAACCGTTAACCGAGCAGAGGTCGCCAGTGTTTTGTTCCTCAGCCATTGCACCGGCGCACAGTGTTCTATTTGACTCAAAAAATTTTCCTATGCTGTTTATTGCATAAATCGATGAAGAAATGCATTTTAAATGCAAGAGTAAAACACCCACGTGTCTATTTCAAATACTTTTTTTTATAAAAAATAATTTATGTTTCGTGACCTCGACGTAAAAAAAAGACTTAATAAATTCTGTAAGCGTGTCTGATCAATATATATTTTTTTGATTAATATGGTTTAATGAAGGACCTTTAGGCGCATATTTTCCATGTTTTATTTTTTGAAGATCACTTCTGGTTACCGAGTTATTAATTTTTATTCAGTTTTTTGTTTTTATTTTTTTTCTCCCAAATAACTCAAAAGTGCGACTTGTGACTGACACTGAAAGATTGACCTTTAATGCGTCTATCACTGATAAAAAAATCAAGTTGCACTATGGAAGCGTTTGGGAGTTAGAATAAAGGTCAAATGGTACATTTTAGGGTTATCACTAAGGTCAAAAAGTAGGCGATCTGACTTTTTTTTTATTGTATAAACGTATAGTACTCTTAAATATGAGTAATTTCTCAGAAGAAATAGTATATCAAAAGTCAATATTTTGAAAGGTTTGTATATTATGTCACCGTAAAATTGTAAAATAACTCAAGAGATTGTAAAAAATATGTCTAAAGATTTATTACCATAGTCATAATTGTAAATCATATACAATTTTGTAGTTAAAGAAAAAATTTCATTAATTTGAGCAAAAATGAAAGGTGAAGTTGAATGACACCCCTAACACAATATTTTGAAATTCGATTACTCGTAAACGCTTCCATAGTGCAATTTGATTTTTTTATCAATGATAGATGCATTAAAGGTCAATCTTTCAGTGTCAGTCACAAGTCGCACTTTTGAGTTTTTTGGGAGAAAAAAAATAAAAACAAAAAACTGAATAAAAATTAATAACTCGATAACCAGAAGTGATCTTCAAAAAATAAAACATGGAAAATATGCGCCTAAAGGTCCTTTATTAAACCATATTAATCAAAAAAATATATATTGATCAGACACGCTTACAGAATTTATTAAGTCTTTTTTTTACGTCGAGGTCACGAAACATAAATTATTTTTTATAAAAAAAAGTATTTGAAATAGACACGTGGGTGTTTTACTCTTGCATTTAAAATGCATTTCTTCATCGATTTATGCAATAAACAGCATAGGGAAATTTTTTGAGTCAGCAAGCCAGAACAGTTTGGTAAAAAACTAGCTTGCTATCCAAGCTTGAAAAACTAGCCTCGTGTAGCCCGGGCATTACAGCTCAAAGCAACCTCAAAATTAGGAGCAGTTTTAGCGTGGGCTTATTTGATCTCGACATGCCCCGTGTCTATGCCTAAAAGCAAATAATTCGTTACAAATTCTTCCGATTATCTTCTGAAGATCCAAACAAAAGATATAAGACGCAAAAGAATGTCAAACTTCAGAAACTTTTCGCCCATAATGATTAATGAAACGTACGTTTCCGATGCTTATGTAGTTACAACGAGTCTGCTAAAGTGTGGCGCTAGTCTGAGACTAAATTGTGCTCAGTAACTCGCGCCTTAAACGGCTATAGCGCTCTGTACAAACTAAGGTTGGACTTAAATATGTAGAAGGTACAGTCGGAACGCACTCGCCTCGAAATTAAACCCACTATATAAGACTCAACCCCTTAACAACGCTGCGAAAACGTCCCCACTGTTTATTTATTAGATTACTGCTTTGTAATGTTCTTAACACTCGGCGAGGAATTCCTAATGGCTGCTCCAATACATTAGACTCGTTTAATAGATCCAGGGCTAAATGTTTATAGTATAACCTTATGTTGCTGATCTGTCTGAGTGGGAACATAACGAACCTAACCTAACCAAGAGCATGTCAGGACATGTCTAAGGAGGTTTCTGTAACTATCATCGCGTAATTTGTTTTCATAATATTACTTCAGAAGTTACTGTCCGATTTCGCTCGAAATAACTTTCGTAAAGAGTTTTTAGCGTGATCTATCAGCATGAAAACTTACAAGTTTCTATCTCCTACAGTTTGGAAATTCCAATTACTTATAAACCACTTTGGAGGCCGATTACTCGAAAATATTTGATTTTGTAATAGTCAGGTATTAAACATTGCCTTTATTTAAAAACTAGCTTTTGCCCGCGACTTCGTCCGCGTGGAACAATACTTTGGGATATCGCTGAAATTTACCCGCGACTTTATTTATGACTAACGAAAGCGGAATCCTATTTTTTTAAACGGAACCCTAAAATAAAAGTAGCCTATGTTAGACCCTATAACATCAGCTATCTGCTAGTGAAAGTCCCGTGAAAATCGGTCCAGCCGTTTCAGAGATTAGTCGGAACAAACAGACAGACAGACCGACTGACATGACGGACAGACAAAAATTAAAAAAAAAATGTATTTTATTGTAAGTACCGAATATACTTTCAGATTCATTATGTAAAAAGCTGTTAATTTGAAGTTACAAACAGACACTTAAATTGTATTTAACTGTATAGATGTATAGATATTATAATGTATTATATTTTAAGATATTATCAATTTGATGTTTATAAAATAACTAAACTATTTAACTAAACTAAACTAAACATTAACCCGCACGCGCACCCCGCCTTGGTGACGCCCACTTCGCAACGGGCCGTGCAGCAGAAATCGTAATATTTTAATTTCGCCATAACTTCAAAACCAAACGTCCAATTTTAATCATTCAAAGACCAAATATTATCTACATAAACTGTACTTAGTGATGAAATAATTTATTTTGATAAGGATTAATAACATGAGTAAAATAAATGCGTTTAAATGTAGTCCAAAAAAAATTCAAGATTTCTAAATAAAAAAATGGTTGTTGTGCCTCACTCGACATAGATAGGTATAGTGTGTCGCGGACTTTTTTGTAGATATTTATAAGATCTACAATTAATTAGAACATTTTATGGTTCTATCTTTTATAGTTTAGGCAGCGTACGCAAAATAAGTAACTTTTCTGGTTGATTTTTTACACCTTGTGTCCGAAAAACCCAAATATCTTACGGAACCCTATTTTTTTCCAAAATAAAATTTAGCCTATGTTACTCGTGGATAATGTAGCTTTCGAATGGTGAAAGAATTTTTGAAATCGGTCCAGTACTTTTTGAGCCTATTCATTACAAACAAACAAACAAACAAACAAACAAACAAACATACAAACAAAGTTTTCCTCTTTATAATATTAGTGTAGATAGTACTCATTGATACCCACACGGCACACGATGGTGCAGAATGAAAAAAATGTTTTTCAATCCCAAATATTATTATTTTTATGCATGATAAAATAATAATATACAGATATTATTATTTTATCATGCCGAAACCGAGATCTATTACTATTCCAAATATCATCCATTCATATTGATACTTGATAGGTAATTAGAAAAGTTAGAATGGCGGACTGACATACGCACAGAGCGAAACTCCAAGGATTCCTTTCCCTGAAAATATACTTGTCTAGTGTCTGTTTTCTCCAGATCACATATAAAACGATATAGTCGTCATATAAATAGGTGGCTTGTCGTTTTCTGTGCCGGGTCAAATGTAAATTGAGATTTATCTACAGTCCATTTATCTTAACTCTGACGGGACCTCTATGCCAACGGCATAAGGATCACTCTCATAGAACCTTCGAGGTAAAATAACTCGGAACGGATAAGTTTGACAAGGGAAAGCTCATGGTCGCAACATGTGGTCATTGAGTATGCAATATTACCACATCAGAAACGGAATCTAATCCGGGATTCAAAAGAGAAGAACCGAACAACAGTCGTATTTTGCCAAGTGAGTAAGGTTGTCGGAGGCCCAAAGGGGGTTGGGGATTTTGAGAAACTAGAACGTAATGCGCACCACCAGATGAGTTTCAAGTGCTTACCATCAAAATGACATTATGATGATAATTATAATGACGATGATGCTGATGATGATGATGTAACTGTCAATAGCAGTTATTACTTCATAAATCATACAGTGAGTCCCTTTATGGTTGGCATTTGGTAAAAGTCTAAAACTGTCCGGTTACTGACAGACAGATAAGATGTTTCGGGAAACGCATTAGTTTTTTGTCTCGCTCTTTGTCTTTTATCCTGTACTTTCTCTAGGGTTGCTGGAAAACATTGCCAAATAATTACTACTTCTACTACTTGTTTTATACAATAATTATGTAAAAAACCCGGCCAAGTGCGAGTCTGACTCGCGCACCGAGGGTTCCGTACAAACCTGTAGTAATTTTGTTATAGCTAAAAGGTATTATAGACCTGAGTATTTGATATGAATTTCAATTTAATACATCTACGCGTTCATGGGGAAATGGGTAGTAATTTAAAAATTATTAAAATATTATTATTAAATGATGTAACTAAAAAATTACGGTTTTCGCAAATGTTTTCTTTATCTGTGCTATAAGGAGTTACTTGATACCAAATTTCAAGATTCTGTGTTTATGAGAATTGAGAAGTACCCTGTAGGTTGCGAGTAGGGAATGTTATTATTCGACAAATTTTACTATTCGAATAATTCGAATAATGGCCAAACACTATTCGAATAAATTCGAATAATTCGAATAATACGAATATTAGTAATAAACTTTAAATACAAGTAATATAATGCGTTTATATATACCTGCATATTTAATAATACCAAAATGTGACATGTTTCACAAATTACTCTAAAAAAATCAACGTCTTTTTGATAAAAAAATCTTCTTTTAAGTTTCAGACTTAAAATACTAAATCGCAATTACTTTTTTAAAACTATTAACACATGAACGGTTTAGGTCTGGAGCAGATCATGGATTTGGTTGTCAACTAAGTGGTTTCTTCAAAAAATTAAGGAAAAGATCCTCTAGGCGGGAGAAATTTATGGGGTTTGTTTTAGAGGTTCGTATTTTCTGGTTTTTAATTGAGTTAAGCTATTGATCGATTCAACATAGTCAATCGATTTAAAGAGTCAGACCTACAGTCTCTCTTTTTAAATTAAACTTTTGGTAGTATAATTTAATGTATATCTATAAAGAACACGAATATTACAGAACATATTTCTTTATTATTTATATATAAGATTTTTTTAGAGTTGGAGAGAAATATATTTGCAGAGTTGGAACACTGCACAGAAATCGGAATGCACTGTAAATAGTGCTCTGTTCTAATATAGTGCAGCTGAAAACTCTAAACATACGAGTATCGTGCTGTCATAATGGTCTGCTCCAGACCTAATCGGTACATGTGTATATAAACCGTAATAAGTAAACAAGATAAACCGTCAAAATAAAAAGTACTCAAAAAAGATTTTAATGTTATCATAACAAAAAACTTCATAGTTGGTAAAAAGTGGGAGGAAAATTTTTAAAACACAATAACCTTTTTCTATTTTCAAGTTATCCGTGTTGTTGGTATCTTTATGTTTTCAATTTTTCAACGATGAGCCTTATTACAAAAAGAAAGTTAGAAAACAATGGATTTAAAAATTGTATCATAGCCTGAAGAATGAGTTGATGGTTTTTCTGAAAGTAGGCATCAGTGCAGAAGTAGTCATCAGGCGTTGTACTGCAAGAACAGAGTGTGTCAAGTTACGAACCGTTAAGAAGATGAAGCGATGGTACAAAGAGACTGAAAAATATTTGACAAGGCCGTGCAAGACTTTGGATTGAATGACACACTCAGCGCTTGGCGAAGACCGTTCAATTGTTTCCACTTGTTGAAAATCAACACTTAAATGCAGTTAAGTTCAGAAACAACTTCTTCAGACCCGAGGGAACTATGTTACTGACGGCACAGTGAAGAAGATTTGCTTAAGTAAATCTTCTTCACTGAATCCCTTAAGACCGAGGCGAAGGGCGAGTGGTCTCACCTTAATACCAAACTCGAGAGCCCTAGTATCGAGTAGCAACACTGTGATACGTCCGTGGACACATACGAGAATGGTCCAGAATTTTGGTCCCAGATGAGTGGATTTACTCACTAACTTCACAAGTTAAAGTGAACTTCTGAAGGGAGGCTAAGTAAACGTGACCTGGTAGGGGATATCTTGAAGCTTACTTTTCAGATAGAGTCCAGTATGCTCAGGTATAGTACATATACAATGGGCTGGCATACTTTCAGGAATCCGCGCTGAGTATGTGGCCACATAATGACAATTGGACCTCTACCCGGAGAAAGATATGGTCAAGAGATTCTTAAAGTTTCTCTTTAATATCCTCACCTCAACCCGATTAAGTATACCCTGAGAAGAGTTTAGAAGGCTAGTCAGAAGCCGCAAATTATCACCTACAGTTAGTACCCTCACAGCACTAAAACACGCCCTGATATAAGAATAGGAGAGAATATTGCATAATTCAGCTCTAAAACCTCGTTTTCAGTATGACAAACCTCCTCCAAGCTGTTGTCAGGCCTCGAGGAGTTATTCAAAACTGCAATTTTATATAACGTGTAAATGTGTTGAACGATTTGTTAGAACAAGTGTTTTGCAGGCCAGTGTAATACTGTAATAATCAACTTAACAGGTATCCTTTATTGTTTCACTCTGTTCGTCTACCTGTCTCTCTTTCTATCTGCTCTTCTAGCTATATTGCTTCTAGATATCGGTTTTGGTTTGATAAAAAAAATATAATTTTATTACATAGTTATAAACACTTCACGTGTATGGAAAGCCATTCCGGTTGCCAAGTGTGTTGAATATTATGTCTTTTAAAATAAAGGAAAAGTTTTATACATGACATTTACGAAGTCAACCATTTCCAAGTAATCGGCCTCCAAATTGGTTACACCCCTTTCTGTCATTTCTGAACTATGAAGATTAGGAACTTACAATTTTCCATGCTGATAGATCATGGTAAATTCTCTTTAGGAAAGTTATTTTAAACGAAATCGAACAGTAAGGTTAAGAAACTAAAAATCGTATTATGCTTTATAGTAACAGAACCCTCCTTAGACACGTCATAAATCATAACACGCTCTTGATTATTTTGACAAGCGTGTGAGTATGGATTTCTTTCGCTGACGTCTGTATTTACCTTAAATATTATTTTATTTGTATGTATTTTTTCACAAACAGTGTAGTAAAATCTGTTTTAGGATATTATTGACCACAATATTAATAAATAATAAAAGTAATGTATTAAATAACGAAACATTCCGGTTTATATACAAGTTTATTGCTATTATTAACATATTTTTGGTAAATAAATAAAATATTTTTATTATTCGTTTTATTCGAAATATTCGAATATTGAACCCAGTCATATTCGAATAATGAAATCGTCGAATATTCGAATAAAATGAATATTCGAATATTCGAATAATATTCCCTAGTTGCGAGTGTCGAATATTTACGACACCAGATTATTACGTTACTTATTATAAAATATTTAGTTTATACGTAAATTTACTTATTATAAAATATTAATTTCTATTTCTATTCGAGGTATAAAGAAAATAATTATTCGGGTATACATTTGTTGTTACTTATGATTTTTTTATCGATAAAAAAATAAACTTAATAAAATTAATAATAATAATAATATACATTAGACACTGTATAGCCATTATACATAGACTATACATAAAAATATTACGATTTTTGACGTTTTTTGCCGACTAGGGTAACCCTCTGCAACTAAGGAACTTTCGTTTCAAAAGTTAAGGCTGATACCGAATACATTTTTCACACCTAATTAAATCAATTAAATCTCATAAGAATCAAATGGTATAAAACAAATAAATTAATATCTAACTTATAGATCGATTACATGAAACCTTCATTAGAAAATCATTAATTCGTATATTATTAATAATAATTTATCACAGGGTTATAACGAAAGGGTTTTGTTGACAGGCGACAGCCCTGGAACTACGTGTGTAGTCTAAAGTTAATCACTCCCTAATGTGAACCTATTCCAACTGGGACTCTTATCGCTAAGTGTACATTTTTTAGATCATGGGTGCATGTTTAATAGCTAATTTACATGTTTTTGTGTTATAGCACATGCTGGGAATTCTTGATGTACAAATTAATTAGGTCAATGGTACCTAATCCTAATAATATCTTTATATGCAGTTTATGATGATTTACAAAGGCTTTATTTAGTAGGTATGACAGTCAAAGGACATAGAATCACATCAAGTGGTTAGGTGGTAAAGCTCAAATAAATCGGCATTATAGGTAATGAAAAAGCAATAAAGTTCGAGATGCATTATGACTAATCTTCGCGTTGGATTCCAACGCACGTCCTCTGCCGGATACACGCGAAAGACGCAGAAACTTGTACGTGCAATGAAGTGCATCGAGAAGCACAACAACAACGCGCGGCAAGTGTTATTCGCCTGTTAATATTAGCTGCAGTACGCACAAACAAGGTTACCGAGAAACATCGCCCGAGTATAGATGGGCACGTACCCGGGTATTTACCCACCTACCGGGTAAATACCCATACGTACCCGGTAAATACCCATATCTACCCAAAACGCTGGGTAGATAAAATTCAACATTTTGTAACAATTTTTGAGCATATACTATCTCAGATTTACGTTGTATTAGAAACTATTAATCACTAATATTCCACTTCTATAGCTTTTAATCATATATTTATAGAGGAAAAAGGCTTTTTTTATATTTTTTCTTTTTATTCTTCATACATTCTTTTGGAATTTAATCTTTAAACCAAATTTTAGTAAACATAATAATGTAATGGTAAGTCAAAATCGTACTGAACTTCGGTTTTTACAACCAAGCGCATTTGTTATGTTGGTAATCAAAATCGTACTGAACTTTGGTTTTTACAACCAAGTGCATTTGTTACATTGGTTAGTATTTGACTTAAATCTACTGTCCTTTACGTCCTAATCTTATATAATATGACATTGCACCAAATAGTCAAAGCAATATCTATATTTTAAATCTTACATCATACATTTCAACAAAAACTATGTTGAGAAGTTGAAGTCATGGGCCGTGAAAACCATTTTTTTGCGAATTTAAAAGTGTTACATGCACCAATCCATGCCGGAGTAGGAGGAGGAGAGTCTTCCCGTGGGTGTCGTTAGAGACGACTAAGGGAAATACATACCGGAAATGGGCAGCAGCGTTTCTGCGAACTTTATCTTTCTTCTTATATTTATCTTGTTCTTCTACCGGGAAGGCGACCAACAGTCCCAAGGTGGAATCGGATTTTTCGTCCACGAGTCTCTTGTCAACAACATCGTGGCCATCGAAAGTGTGTCGAGTAGGGTTGCGTACCTTATACTCAGAATATCTCAAAGATATTCGTTGAAGGTCATACAAGTTTACGCACCTACCTCGTCTCACCCAGATGAAGAAGTAGAGGTTATATGTATGGGGACATATCTAAGGCCATACATAACTCGAAAACTCACTTCAATGTTGTTATGGGAGATTTCAACGCATAGTTAGGCAAGCGAGGTGAAAACGAGCTGAAAGTGGGAAAATTTGGTTTTGGTCAGAGGAATCCCAGGGGCCAAAGGCTAGCCGATTTTATGGAAAAGGAAGAACTCTTTATAATGAATTCCTTCTTCCAGAAGCCACCTCACAGGAAATTGACCTGGATGAGCCCTGACGGAGAGACAAAAAATGAGATAGACTTCACCATGAGCACCCAGAGACAGATATTTAAGGATGTTTCCGTGATATACCGAGTGAAAACCGGCAGCGATCACCGAATGGTGCGAGGCACATATTATAACTTAAATATCAAACTCGAAAGAGCTCTCTTGGTAAAGTCTACGCTCCGACCGTCTCAAACCGGAATTAGAAACCCCGAAAGCTTTCAACTCAAGCTACAAAACCGCTTTGCTGGCCTAGAAAACTACGCTTCAGTGGACGAAATCTATGACAGGTTCGCAGAGACTATCCATGCGGTTGGGTCAAAGTACTGTGAGACCCGCCGTAGTGGTAAGCCACAGAAAATCTCCGAATATACGTTTACACTAATGGCTAGGCGACACACCCTTATTCTTCAAACCTATTACGATGGTCTTAAGGGCAGCTTAACAGATAGATATCAAAGTCTTTGCAGCACGATATTCGTCTCTTTAATACTTGTAGTATTGAGGACATGATACAGCGAAACAAGGGCTGAAAAGTGTTTGCAAGAGACACGTCTGTTGAGCAGAGCCAGTTGACGAAGCTGAAGTCAGAGGATGGGAAAGTTGTGTCAGCTAGGCCTGAGTTGCTCGCAGAGGTCGAGAGATTCTATGAGCAACTTTACACCTCAGTTGCCAAGCCTGTCGTTAATCTGGCTGAAGATCCTAGAGCTAAACTAACCCGACATCACACGGAAGATATCCCGGACATCAGCCTATACGAGATTAGTATGGCTCTTAAACAGCTTAAAAACAACAAGGCGCCGGGCAAGGATGGGATCACCTCGGAGCTGCTGAGGTCTGATGGAACACCAACAGCCAAAATGCTTCAGAGACTTTAATTCCGCCTTGTTTGAGGTCAAAACGCCAGAGGCATGGAGCAAGGGCGTGGCAGTCTTGTTCTTAAAAAAAGGAGATAAGACTTTGCTGAAGAATTACAGACCCATTACGCTGCTGAGCCATGTCTATAAGCTGTTTTTAAGAGTCATAACGAATCGTCTCGAACGGAAGCTTGATGACTTCCAGCCTCCCGAACAAGCCGGTTTCCGAAGAGGTTTTAGTACCATAGACCACATACATAAAACCGAGTTATACAGAAAACTAAGGAGTATAATCTGCCACTGTGCTTGGCGTTTGTGAACTATAAGAAAGCCTTTGATTTGATTGAGACCTGGGCGGTGTTACAGTCTCTTCAGAGATGCCGGATCAAGACTATGTACCGGTAGTAACCGGTACATCGAAGTGTTGAAGTGTTTATATAGTAAAGTCACCATGTCGGTGCGAGTAGGAGCATAGCACAAAGGCGATCCCACCGCAGCGTGGCGTCAGATAGGGAGAGGTTATCTCTCTGAAACTGTTTTCCGCTGCATTGGAGGATGCGTTCAAACTCCTGGACTGGCAAAGACTTGGGATCAATATAAATGGCGACTACATCACTCACCTTCGATTTGCCGATGACATCGTGATTATGGCAGAAACTCTGGAAGACCTTAACACTATGCTGGAAGACCTCTGTAGAGTTTCACAACAGGTAGGACTTATATTGAACATGAATAAGACAAAAATTATGTTTAATGCCCATGTTGTACCCAACCAAGTGACTGTTGGAAATTCTACGCTCAAAGTTGTTGACGACTATATATACCTGGGGCACAAAGTTCAGTTAGGTAGGTCCAACTTCAAAAAAGAGGTCAACTGTCGAATCCAGCTCGGGTGCGTAGCATTTGGGAGACTCAGAAACATCTTCTCATCAAAAATCCCTCAGTGTCTAAAGACAAAAGTTTTCAAGCAGTGTGTGTTAACGGTGATGATATATGGAGCCAAATGGACATATAGCCCATAAAATCGATGAACTGGGGCTGAAAGGTTCTTGAGTGGAGACCACGAACTGGACGTCGAAGCGTAGGACGGCCTTCCACCAGGTGGACAGATGACCTGAGAAAATTTTAAATAAGACTGCATACATAACTCATTTTGGGTAAAATAGTTTATACGACCATTTTACCCCAAGGTATCGATATTATACTCTATTATGTACTTAGAAACAGCTTTCATAGAACGTTCCAAAATTGAAAATTTTATAACGGCCCACGACTTTTTCAGATAATCGTGGTATATAATATGCTTGTAGTTGTTCAATCAAATCGATAAATAACTATGTAGCTGTTTATCTGTTCCTCTATAATCTGTGCATAGTAGTTGTACGCCGTAGGTCCAACACGATTATTACGACTATCATAAGTGTCGATAATTTTTTTAAACTATATTTACCAAATAATAACAGCTTACTATTGACGGGCTACTGGACCTGCGACGCTGGACCATGAGAAAGTATTAGTATGGCCCTGAACATTATTATTTTATTTTTTATAATATGTATTACCATAGAGAAACATATTCTATTTTTCAAAATTATATTGGTTTATGATTTTACGGTGCGTATTCTAATTAATATCAATTCGTTACTTCGGTTTTTTTTTAAAAACCGAGAGTTGAAACATGCTTAATTTTTATCTACCCACCACTTTTGGGTATTTACCCAATATACCCGGTATTTACCCAATCTACCCGGTATATACCCAAATGGGTAGATTGGGTATTTACCCATCGCCCATCTCTACGCCCGAGGCGTATTGATGCGACGGGACCGAGCTTTTAAAAACCTAACCCGTCCCGTAAGAAAGGGACGGAACGGAGCACGTGGGAAGCGGATTCCAAACGCACGCATCCCTTCTCGCCCCGCTACCATTTTGAATTTGAACGCCGCGCGCACTCAGTCGCGCGCCGACCGTCGACACGGCAATACGTCAGGCCCATTCCGTCGGTGCATCCGCAACCGCCCTGACGTTGTCCAGTGATCCAGTTCGAACATTGGAGTGATTTGTTTTCAGTGCGACGACCCTCTGTGAATTGTGAACGTGACGAATAAAAAATTGTGTGTGGTGTGCACTATGAGGTTACGTACGTTATGAATGGTCTGGATCGCTGCTTCTTCGATCAACGTAAGTTGCGGTTCCCGAATACTTTCAGTTTTCCTGTTCAGGTTATTGAGGTTTTGTTTATAAATTTTGGGCTACAAAAAAGTGTTTATGTATAATTCTAAAATCATTATCTACTCATTAAATCGAAACTTGAGTAAATATCGTTATGTTTACATGAAAGCAATGATTTTACTCCCAGAACTAATTAGAATCAAATACCTAAGTTCACTGTCACACAATTCCTCAAAACAAAATTACTTGCAAGCGTTACGATTGTGTTTTGGCGCAACTGCAGATGTGATGCAGGTTTTCTGTTTACTGACTACACATTTACTTCCACTTCAATGTTTACAATTCGATGCGGAAAACTTGATGTAGGCTTATGAAATTTATTTAAATGTACATTTACCCCATTGAGAAATTATTATATGTACAGGAAAACGTAGAATATCGTTAGGTTTACGCCGACGACGCGACGTTTATTATCAAACAAAACGTAGTAGTTACTTGTAAACACGCTTAAATTATGTAAATATATTATAATTTACTAATTAGTGATTCTGTTAATCTAAATATATTTTGACCTTTGCATTTATTTACAATTATTGTACAAAGTAGATTTATTGTAGTTTTGGTTCTCTATTCCTACTTCTTCCTCATTTACGAAAATATCTATGAACACTTTTATAATATACCTAATATTAGCGGACCCTGTACGTTGCCCTGTGTTTTTTTTAATAAGATGTAATACTCGTAAAACCATCCAATAGACCATAATTGTAAATTTTAACCTTTCTCGAACCTACAAAAAAAAAAAAACAGTCCACTCTTTTAGAAGCAGTTCAATTACAAATAAATACACGCACAGAAGATTTAAATATTTAAAGATATACAGTTTATCAGATTTGTTGATTAAAATTATCTTTAATAAAAAAATCTTACACGTTGATTGTTAATCGTCATAGGTACATTTTCATTAACGAATAACAAAAAAATCTTACAATCGTTACACGAAATGTTACAGAATGATCATTTGTGAGTTAGTCTGAACTCTGGGCAAATAACGAGCGATAAAATGGATAAAAGACATTACGACTATAACACCCTACTCAGTAGCTGGGAGATGGGAGTGTTGGGACTGAACGGAAACATTTGTTCTGTTTTAAGATAAGGATGTTACGCCTAATGACTTACAACAGACTTGTTTTGACAGCTGACAGAGACATGCTAATTCCCACAATACTGAGAATGTTGAGAAATAATTCATTAAAAAGGCTCAAAAATTGCATTATCAAAAAAAATGAAACAGTCTGTTTTTAAAAGAATATGATTTCCTCGTCACATTGAGAAGAGACATAGCCTCAATAGTTTAGGACGCTAGATCTTGGTGATGATGATAACGGGATAATAAACTAAATAGGTTGTTGTAACCCACCAAGACAATAATTGCTCAGATAAAACAATAATTATCATAATGGAATACATATAATAATTCCATATTATGTATTATGATTAACAATAACTATTAATATTAACATTTTTTGTTATAAGCCTATGATACCCTTTACGTGGTAGAGCCATGCTTCGGCACGAATGGGCCGGCTCGACCGGAGAAATACCACGGGCTCACAGAAAACCGGCGTGAAACAGCGTTTGCGCTGTGTTTCGCCGAGTGAGTGAGTTTACCGGAGGCCCAATCCCCTACCCTATTCCCTTCCCTACCCTCCCCTATTACCCTATTCCCTCTTAAAAGGCCGGCAACGCACTTGCAGCTCTTCTGATGCTGCGAGTGTCCATGGGCGACGGAAGTTGCTTTCCATCAGGTGACCCGTTTGCTCGTTTGCCCCCTTATTTCATAAAAAAAAAAAAAATATTAAAATAATATAAAATTTTAGATAAATAGGTACTTATTATGATAATATATTACTTGAGATTTTTGAGTAAAACAAACACATCCGTGTAATGCGTGTATTTAAATTAATATTTAGTAGGTAAGTATTTATAATTTAAGTCACTAATTATTTCACCATTAGTAACAATTATTGTTTCATTAGTTGCGATGACATGTTTGGTATAACAATAGCACTTAAATAGGTGTATTAAGTATTACAATAATGTAAATGGTAAATAACGAGGTAGAATATATTAGGTAGATATATTACTACCTTTTGCACGCGGCTTCGTTTAAATTTATATTATGATTTGCTATATCTTCTGTTTACTCAAACATAACTTGTTCGTTTTTACATCAGATGCCAAATTCACGTAATTTCTTGTTCAATTCGCAATAAAGTTCCAGTGTCAGCGCATGCTATCATACTCACACACACGTCAAATAGAGTGTGCAGGAGAGCGATAGCATGCTCTGATACTAAAACTCAACTGCGAATTAAATTGCCCCCTAGGATCCGAGCCCTAATTACAATCAGAATCTGTAAACTGATGACACTAATAATTACTAGTTCCTAACATAACATTTCTGTAAATGATTTAACAAACGTTAAATAGCTATTTTAGTTTTTAATGGACGAAGTTGTAGCAGAAGGGCTGTTTCTGTAAACTTTGCTTAGGACTCAAACGACGTGTCTTATCAATTTTTAATTCGATAGCAATAACAAAAAAATGTTGATTTGTGATATACAACCAAACACTCTTAAGTGGTTTACAAACACACCCCGGTCGGGTCAAAAACTGTCCATTGATGTTTTTGTTGGGGTCGATAGCCAATAAAGAGTCAAAGAGTCACACCTCACGAATACAAACATCGCGAGCATACAGAAAGTTGATTCCCAAAATGTGGTTCTGTATGGAAAATGCATATAACATTTGAGAAGCAATAAAGCAAGAGTAAAACGTTAATAGTGCCACAGAAAATTATATGATAACGGAACCGAAGAGCATAGTCAACAGTGTAATCTTTAATAAACTGTACCTCTCGGGTTCCTGGAAAACGGAAAATCTGAATGCAACATTTTGCTGACAATTTTTTCAACTTTAACGTATACGGTATACCTATTTCCCAAAATATAAAAATTAAGTTTGGTGCAAATTTGCTGATTTATTTAGCCGCAAGTTTTTTTTTACATTTGTAATAGCGTCTAAAAGTTAAACACGAATAATACGGTAATAAATTAAAAGAACTTAGTCTAAATGTGGATATACAATATGTACTTGCAAGCTTTTGCTCAATTCTGCTAATCCTGCTTCATAGTAGGCAAGTCTCTAAAAAGTGCTGTATTACGGTTTGCATCACGGTTTTCAGATAGTGATTATTTTTAGGCACACAATTTGATTATTCGTGAACGGATCTCTGAGACCACCCGCGCGACGCGTACCACGTACGTATTGTTGACTATCTCGCCACTCGGTTCCGCCCCTTCCCATTCACTCCCATAATTTACATTTTTCTATTCTTATGACATTCGGCTTCGGCGTTGTTTTTTACCGATACACAAGGAGGTCGACTTTTATACTTAAACTATTAAAAAATAACATCCATACGAGACGTTTATCTCTTACCTGCAGCTGCGTGTGAAAGTGTAAAAAGGTTATACCTACTTGTCTTTACTGTTGTATAAATATACTATAGTTTTATTGAAATTAGGACAATAACAAAATTCTTGAAAAATGAGATTTCCGAACAAAGTGTCTCAAAAACACAGATAATAAGAGCGTTTTCTTATTATCCAATCCGATATCGAATATCGGACCAATAATGAAAATGACATGTATATATTATTTATAGCTGCGCGTTATCGGATATCGGATCGAATAATGTAAAAAGGTAACGAACTATCTTGTCAATCAATCAATGTTAACCAGGATAACAGTATTATTTAAAACGTAATTTTATATCAAAATTAAAAGCGGTTAATACAGGAGATGGAAAGACAGTTTAAGTAAAGATCTAGGAGGAACAATAATTGAGAGTTACGTAATCGTTATCGAAACGGTATCGAATGAGAATCGTATGAATTTCAAGACGGCTATACAAATTTCATTCGATAACGTTATGATTACGATACTGTCAATTGTTCCTGTTAAGCCTCCAGTTTTGTAATAATTTACCGCACACGTATTGTATAAAATAACATTGAGTAACTCGATGGTTCGATGAGTTTCAATTATAAATACTCCGTGCACGCCCAAAACGAGTCGGAAAGACGGTGTCATGTCCTGCATTCGTTATGAGATTCATCTTTATCGTTTGCATTACCGCTGCCGGTTATGGAGATTGGAGATTGTGTAACGTTTTGTTTACTGATTGCTGTTCGCGTCATTTCTTGTCTTAAAGTCAAACAGCTCGGACCGTTCCAACCCTCACTCCTAATCTAATTTAGCGCGGGGCTAACAGTCCAATCTGGCATGTCGATGCGAGCGCATTTTTCGGGCATCACGTGTTTGCGCGAAATAAAACATTTCAGTTTGGAGCGTCAACTTAGACAGCGAAACTTTTAAAATTATAATTTTCCACGCGCCAGTGCAAACTGTAGTTTAAGCTATTTAAATCACATTTACACACACAGTTTAGAACGTTCGCCTAAATATGTCATATATGTCCGCAGTCCAAACCGTGCGCGCATTTTTATTCGATATTTAGCACGACATTGTCCGTAGTATAAACCGTACAAATCTATCCGTGATCTGTACCGTGTGGAGGGCGCTATTTTCTTTGTTTCGGTCATTGCATTAAATGTAAAAATTATAAAAGATACCATTTTAACAATAATGGAGATTATCTCCATACGACTAGAAGTTTCGAAATGTTTATTTTTTGTATCGTTGACTAAGGAAAAGTGCTAACAGGAGACACGAAAGTCTTAAGACAGATTGTCTCACACAGACCAGTCTGTCTTAATATTGTCTTAACACTAAAAACCCACAGTTTTAATACAGTTCTGTCTATAAGATGTTTCGTTTCAAGTGTGCGCATCTTCATTATATTTAATATTTTGTAATGCAATATTGTCTATCGCCCTTCGTGTTTCAAGTGAGCTCTCGCCCTTAGGATTTAGATTTTAAAGTATATTATCATAATACCTATTATGTATTTACAAAAAGTAATTGTTGTTAAATTCCCATGTTTAATATTTAAAATTTTAATACTTAGTTTAAATTCTTCTTCTAAAATATTAATATTTACCAATTATTTACGTAAATATTGAGTTTGGACTTTGAAATAGTTCCGCAAAAATACATTATAATATGGAAAGATTGACATGGGTTATAATTTATTTATTTTTGTCCGTTCTGTTATACCTATAAGTATATGGACATTCAGTTAGACGTTAATAAATAATTGTTAATAGGTTTAAATAGATAAGTGAGTGTTTTAATATTATTTATTAATTTAAACAGTTTTAAGGAAAGGAAATGGCAACAAATCTGATTTTTTTTGCCGTTTTGTCCGGAACCTTGCACGAGTACGACTCCCACTTGGCCGGTTTTTTGTTTGCATTGAATAGGCCCGGCAACATAATATTATCTATTATTAATTGACTAGATGTTTGCGACTTCGTGCGCGCAAAAATAAATATTGCGGAAACCTTTAAGTTTTCAGCGATAAAATGTTGCATATGTCCTTCCCCGTGGTCTATTCTATATCTCTGACAAATTTCATCAAATTTGCAAGTCCTTGCTCCGAAACTACTGGACCTATTGCAAACAAACAAGCATAATTTAACTTTTTCTCTTTATAATATTAGTATGGAAGTATAGATAATAAAATTTGACTTGTGCAGCTCATATCAAATATTGACGTAAGAGCCTATCCCCTCCCCCTCTGTGGTTAATAGGACCATATGCAGTTTGGTCTCTCATGTGAACAAGCAGTTCCCAGAATTGTGTCATCAAAAATTGTCTCGAGCATAAGCGTATGATTGAGTCTGTAATTACGAGCCATCGTGTAACTTTAGTACAATGGCGACCGATAATAATAATTGTACACATTTGTATTCAAAGTCGTCCATATAAACATTGCTATTGCTACGGCACGGAGTAGAAAATATTTATACTTAATTACTTCATACAGAGAAACAGATAGCATAGAAAGGTCCAAATTGATCCTTTGGAAATTTTGACGTTCCCTTCAACGGCCCACAAATTTTCCACACAGTCGTGGACACACCATATGCTTGTAGTAGTGCAATCGAATCGCAAGCTTGTAGTAGTGCAATCGAATCGCAAGCTTGTAGTAGTGCAATCGAATCGCAAGCTTGTAGTAGTGCAATCGAATCGCAAGCTTGTAGTAGTGCAATCGAATCGCAAGCTTGTAGTAGTGCAATCGAATCGCAAGCTTGTAGTAGTGCAATCGAATCGCAAGCTTGTAGTAGTGCAATCGAATCGCAAGCTTGTAGTAGTGCAATCGAATCGCAAGCTTGTAGTAGTGCAATCGAATCGCAAGCTTGTAGTAGTGCAATCGAATCGCAAGCTTGTAGTAGTGCAATCGAATCGCAAGCTTGTAGTAGTGCAATCGAATCGCAAGCTTGTAGTAGTTGTTTATCCTGTAGAAATCATTTTACATCTCAATAGCTTTTAGATGTTAATATTTTCTGCAGAATATGTCTTAGTCACCAAAATCTATGTTATAAATTGTAATGCCTCAAAGGTATTTCCAGCCTTAAATACATATTTAAAGCACGTGTGTGTGCAAGAAACCACATTTGCGGTTACATGCTACCGTTTACTGTGTTTATCCACCCATGCTTGTTATTAATTCGTTATGAGATCAGTTTCAACCGTTCAAGCGGATACATCAGAACATATTATCTAAAATTTAAGTGATGCATAAATTTATGAAGTAGTGCGTCTAATTATCAAACTATGGAGTCTATTCGATAAGACACTTAATCTAAAATTAACAGGCTTAAAATGGCGGCAATAAATGAACTTGCTTGTAAGTGCCAGGCAACAGCTTGTAAGTAACAGGAAGCTGTTTGAAAGTAACAAGCAACAGAATGCATGTAATATGGAACTGCTAATAAGTAATAGGTAGCTGCTTGTAAGTAAAGTAAAGTAGGCAACAAATTGTAAGTAACAGGCAATAGCTTGTAAGTAACGCAAGTGCCCAACACCAGAGGAGTTACACGGTGTGAGTCGGTCTTATGATCAGGCGATGCGTTTGCTCGTTATCTGGTTAATTAAAAAAGGCAGCCTCGATGAGTCTTAATGAAAATTTCTTGCATCTATTGGCAATTGGCATGTTGACATCAAATCGCTGTTGCAATAATTGTATGTTTGTGCTAACCGTTAGCGCGGGTATTGCAAACATTGGCGGATGATCAAAACAGTTTAGTGTTCGCGACGTGCCGCCAATGCCAGTGATTATATAGCTGACTAGATGTTGCCCACGACTTCGTACGTGCAAATAGAAATACCGCAGGAACCGTACATTTTGATATGATAAAAAAATAGCCTATGTGTAAGTCCAGAGTCAAAACTACTACCATACCGAATTTCGTCAAATTTCCTGTAGTGTATGCTGGTATGTCGAGAGAAATTGTCTCATGCACTTACGTCACGGATGTGACATATCGTACAATTCCCTCAGTCATTATTGCGTGAAAGAGTAACAAACATCCACACATCCGTACAAACTTTCGCGTTAATAATATTAGTAAGGACGATCCTGTTACTTGTTGACAGAAATTGGGTTAAACATCCATCATCTCACTAATGATGTCGATTTATTACTCGTGGGAGAGCGCTAATGTTCAAGATGTCATTTTATGTTTAATTTACTATCACACTAATATTATAAATTCGGAAGTGAAAGGAAGATAGACATACATAGCTCTTACACAATCGAGCCTAAACGTCTTGAAATGAAGACAAACTCTATATTATGGCGGGAAATATGATAAAATATAATAAACAATATGGATGGAATAATTGCATGAACTATTTGCGAAAAATGCGGGCAATATCTGGTTTTTTTAATATTATAAAATGGTTTTCGTTTGGTGCAAACTTTTTTGTTCGTTTGCATTGAATAGGCTCTAAACTACTGAACCGATTTTGATGAAATATAACACAGATATAAAGTTGACTATGGGGTATTTTTATATTGCGAACAAATGTATTGTACCTGCGAGAATTCCTTTTGCGCGCACGAAGTCGCGGGAAATATCTTATATTTTATTTAGTGTTGTTTTCAATTGGATCGATACAATATGAGATTTAATGCTTAATTTTTATGGAATCGTGAATTTGCGAACACTGTGTACCTAATTGTAAGTTGTAACTATGAGTTTCTGTCATTATTTTTTTCTACTAGAAATGATTTTACGTAATTAAATTAATGTTAATAAATGCACATAATTAAAAGTACGCGACTCTTATGTGTTGCAAGAATTTGTTTGCCATCGTGTACGAAACTCAAAAGTTTGTAATGGCGTAATTTCAGATCTAAAATCTACAGATTAGGTTGTTCGATGTTTTACTTCAGATGTTTGACTACTGAATACGTTGACGTTACTGTTTGATCTGAGCAGGTAATTATATTATAATATATTATTAATTTTTTAATCTTTTACTTAACTACAATTTGCAAGGCTAAATTGTAAAACTTGGTTTGGTTAGACGATTTAAATCAAAATTTTATATGACGGCCTGTTGCTTCTTTTCTATATAAAATAATCAAAACTTGAAAACTATAACCCGATTACGCAAATTATAAAGTCTATGTTTGACTACCTCAGTGGCTCAGTGGTTGGGCGCGTTGGTGCTCAACCCGGGGATGGTGGGTTCGAATCCCGCTGGAGGAACAAAACGTTTTTCTGTTCCTTGGTCATGGACGTGTTTTAAATATGTGTATAATGTAATTAAAACCTTTAATATATTATGTAATGGCGAATCGCCTCCATTACGAATCTATTAACACGTCATTCCTTAAAATCTGATCAGTAGCTTAGGCGCTACTTTGGACAAACATACAAACATACATACATAGACTGCCCCGTTACCCTTTCTTTAGGTTTCGTCGTAGTCGGGTAAAAATGAGCTAAATTGAATTAAAATACACCCAGTTCAGTGTTAACAATGTAAATCCCTCCTAAACGCAGCCATCAATCAATATGATCCCCCAACGTATGGTAATGAGAGTTATCCATCCCGCGCCTATTGTTCCGGAAAATTGAAAAATAGTGCCAACACCTCGTATGGTATTCATGAATTCGATACATATTGGGACGTATAGTATTAGTATGTTTACCTTATGTTTGGAATGTTGTATTTTTACTCGACTGTGCCAGAAGGTTATGTTCCGATTGCGTCTGAAGGAGGGTTATGTTTTTCCACTGTATTATGGCTTTTTCTTCTCACTGTGCCGCCTCCTTTGGGAGGTTGGCGGGCATAAGGACTATTTCTATTTTGTAGAAGGTATCATTAGGTTCGTCTTAGAAGTTAGACGTGAGAGTGACACTGGGTAGATACAAGAAAATTATGTGATGCAGTCGGGTTTTTTATTTTAATAATTTAAAAAAATATTAAAAAAAAAACGGTTATTTCCTCTGTAGGTACTTCGTTAATTTTATTGTCCATTTGTCAAATCCCAAGTAAAGTAGTTACCACATACGTTTTAGGCACTTTGTCTTATTGAAAATGCCTTTGAATATTTTAGAATAAAAGAGCAATGTTAGGGCATTCACACTTGTAATTATTATGCTATAAAAAGAAAAGTTATAATCTTTATTAGTTTACGATATTTATTAAAATTTAGAAGTAATGAACAATAAACAACACAACACAGCTTGTGTGATCGAGTAGGGTGTTGTTGTTCAAGTTATCGAAGTTACAAAATATTTGAGGGCAATTTAACGCGATTATGTTCGGTTGTAAAAGAAATGAATCGATCACAGGGGATCGTAAATGATGCGAGCTGGAGTGAATGGATTCGATTGGTCACGCTGCGCCGGCGCATACGCCTAACGCCATCTAGCGCTCACGCCGCGAATGTGGGGACGTTGACCTCACGAGTTTATTTTCTGATGCGAACAAAAACATTAGTTTTGTAATGTATTATGTAACTAATTATAATTTTAATATCGTGACTTGTCACTTTTGTTACTAGATGAGGGCGAAATTGAATTATAGTCTACTGATAATGAAATTACACTATATCTCATATACTTTATTACAAAATAATAATACAGAATGTGTTATTAAATTTGTTTTACTTATATATTTAGTATTTTGGCCACCTAAAAATATTTAACAAACGCGAAGATCCTACCTACACTAACCGACTACACAAAATCGGCCGTCTAAAGAAATTCTGCGAAAGAAGTAGTATTATTATAAAACTTCAGTCTATATTATTAATGTATTTTCATATCTGTGCCAAATGTTATCAAAATCGACCCAGTAATTTCGAAACCTATTTCAATGCAAAAGAAAAAATATTTGCTCTTTATAATATTATGGAGAAGGGAATTTGCTATGTTATTTTTATTATAATATTATTTTTTTTTTGTTATACGAGTAGTACCATATTTTATATATAATATTAATCTACGCAGTGCAAAGGTAGCTGAATTTGATCAAAACCAAACCTTGGTTAGGTTAAGGGCAGTGTGATGAATGGAAAAGGGACGCGTATCAATTTCAACTGAAGGCTGATTGATGCGTCATTTAGTGGTATCTTAAACCCTATCTGGGACATCATCTGTTACTTAAAGAAATTGATATATTGACATAAAGGTGATCGAAATAAAATACGGATATTCAAAGCCTTCTGAAATTAAGTGATATATTACTTAGTTTGAGAAGCCTTTGAGTATTGTGTACAAAAATTTAAAAACTAAAGGGTAGACTATGGCGTACACTTAGCAGAACAAATCTTTATACAAGATAAGTTACGCCATCTTGGTTTTTACCATATCTCGAAGGTATAAAATATATCTAGGTACCGCGTTGCAAACAGACGATTTGTACAGGAATAGATCAAACTCAAATATATGTCAAAAGCTCCATGTTTGCCGTGTTCTTGATCACAAAGCAGATCCAAGAGTTTTATTTGGACGAGCCCCATAAAACTCACATCAAACTCAATCACTTACCTGGGAACATTAATTTTAAGAGGTTGTTTACTCAACACAAATATATATTGCAGTTACGAGTTGATTGCTTAAAAATATTTCTGAATATATTAATGTAACTGACGAAGGCTTATTTTATTTTTTATTTGAAAATATTTGATGAAATGAACTGAAAATGGCGCCTTTTTTAGTTGTTAATCTATCTATACTATAATAAAATAAAGAGGAGAAGTTTGTTTGTTTGTTTGCATCGAATAGGCACCGAAACTACTGGACTGATTTTGATAAAATTTAGGCACAGATGTAGAGTAGACCACGGGAAAGGACATAGGCTACATTTTATTGCGAAAAAATGTACGGGTTCTGCGAAATTAACTTTTGTGCGCACGAACTCAGGGGCACCATCTAGTCTTAAATATTTAGCCAGTTATAGCTAATTTTAATACCTCATATTATTAGATAAGTTTCTTCCCAAAGGGTGAAAACGGGACTATTGCCTATCTGTCTGTTGTCTGTCACCAGGCTGTATCTCATGAACCGTGATAGCTAGATAGTTGAAATTTTCACAGAAGATATATTATCTCTGTTACCGCTATAACTACTAAAACAGAATTAAATAAATATTGAAGGTAGGCTCCTACACAACAAACGTAGTTTCTGGCCGTTTTGTAAGGTACCATTCGTGCGCGACTCGTACTTAACCGGTTTTTATACACGTGCTTGTATTATTTTAGTCTACTACATATTATAATTTTGTAGATTGATCTATCTTAGGTCCCTACTTAAAGTAAAATGGTTTTGGTGATTCACGAACCAGTTTGTTTCAATCTGTAACTTATTAGCACTGAGTCAACGATGAAATTAGGTAACCAAATTAGTAAGATCTAACGTTGGCCACCTAGATTTAAAAAAATAAACTTAGTTACTAAAACAATGCAACAACGTAACTTAATATAGTATATAGGTATACTTAAATAAATAAAATTGAAGTGTTTGTTATTTTAAATTATCAGCTTTTCACAAAATACATAATATGAAATTTTTGTCTGTCCGTCTGTCCCGTGTATTCCTTCTAATCCCTAAATGGATTTTCACGGGACTTTCAATGGAATATAGCTGATGTAATAAGATATAACTTAGTCTTTTTAGGGTTCCGTTAAAAAATACGGTTCCGTTTCCGTTATTTCTGCGCTAACGAAATCGCGGATACCATCTAGTTGAAATATATAATATCTGATACATAGTAAATAATAAGTACCTATGTGATTTATATGCTATTTATGCCTAGGTAGGTACTTCAAATATTTGCACCCACATAATTACAATAATTTAAAAGATAAGAAAAGACGCTGTTCTTTAAAGGACAGACGCGTGAAATTTTCTACAAAACTGAAGGGTGAAATTGTCGAAAATCTGTAATCTGTAACGAAACCTGAGCTCGTACACGGCGTCAGACACAGCTGTGCCGCGACCAGCCTCTAGACCCCCTCCGGTACCACGCAGTAGTTCCTTTTGTTCGCAGATTGTCAACAGCGCGGGAGGCAGGGCAGGTCTCGGTAGACCGGTCGAAGCGTTCTCCTAATCCTCCCAGTGACACTACAGATTAGCCGAAGCGACGCCTGCCCTGTCAATCAGAGGCAAAATATCCAGGATTGGTTCCGTTGTTATACCAGGGTATCTAGTTAGATCTATGTAAAATCTCTACAACGTGTGAATATAACATCTTCTTGTGATAATATGTAATAAGGTCCAATTTTGAATAGCTGTCTTAAAAAATACAGGGCCGCGTCGCGTATCGTTTCGTTTCGGTGTGAATTGACCCTAATATATAAATCGTATTCGTATTGTAGAAAAATGCTGGTTAAAAATAATTTAGTTTTGAATAGTCATTTTTATCCGACTGTCAAGAAGGGTTATTAAAAAATATGTTTCACATTCGTTGCTTTAAAACTTTTTAAACAGTTCATTGTTCACACCGATTAACATAGATCACATTGGACAAAGCATATTTTACAACACATTACACAAGGTATGCATGGAGGAAGATTTGAATAAACATAAGTCATGTTTCGTCTTAAACAATATGGCTTTAGGGCCTGGCCACATCTAGCTACGTCACGACGTCGTGACGTTAACGTGATACGGCACGTCACGGCACGGTGCGTTGACTACGAAACTACTTGCATATTTTGGAGGGTTGGTTATTCGGGTATACTTTTTGCACTCAATGCAGGCTGATCGCCTGATTATCGGACAAGAAAGATGATCCATTCGGATGGGCATGTAAAAGGTTGGTCCTGCGCCTGAGGTGTCGCCAGTCGTGTTGCTTATCCGTCCTACTAAGTTTCGAGAGTAAAGGAAAAGAGTGTTCTTGTGTAGATAGGTACTGCTTACACACTTGGGCACCATAAAATAACTCCTGCGTAACTATTACCTGGTTTCAATGAAATCGGCCATTGTCACCGAAATAGGTGTGGGGAGCTATTATACTTCCCTAAAATATGGACATAACATTTTTATAGATTAAAAGTCGTTTGAAAAACAATTTCGCGTCCTGCTAGTGCACGGTACGAAAACGCACCGTGCTGCGATGACGCACCGTTTCACGTTACGATGTCGTGACGTAGGGCTGTGGACAGGCCCTTAGGCATAAGAGGATTACAAGATGTTAACTCAAAAACTCTGCCCAAGCCGTCGACAGATACTAATGTTCCTCATTATTATTCCTATTTAGTCGTGTAACCATCTCCGTATGTATGTAATGGTTATGACAAAACAATAATTGAAACAAATGTTTTGGTTTGAGGTCTAAAAAGCAAAACAGCTGTCAAATGTAGATAAATTAGTGCCCGGGGATATATAACTTTCAACTTATCTGCTGTATATGGAGAGGCGTCGTCAATGTGAGCATCGACTCTGGAAAACCAAAGGGCAAGATGAGCTATATTTTGAACCAGATGTTGCACCCGACTTCGTGCGCGCAAAAAGAGATCCCGCCGGAACCATACGTTTTACTGCGATATAATGTATCCTATGTCCTTTCTCGTGGTCCAGTCTATTTATGTGCCAATTTTTAAAAAAATACATCAAGTAGTTTCGGAGCCTTTTCTATGCAAACAAACGAACAAATTCCTCCTCTTTATAATTGAATATTATGATACTGTAAATAGCTGGTGCCACTAACTTCGTTTGTGTATAACTATGATGTATTAGTGCAAAACTGTTAATATAAATTACAAACAGACACTTTAATTTTATTTATTTGTATAGATGGGTTAATACTTAAAAGGACCACATTTGTATGAAATGGGTATACATATTTATCTTTACCTAGAAATATTACCTCATCTGACAACACTCTGTTATTTATAAATTACATTAAATAACACGTTTGTTTTTGTATCGTTAATAGGCTTATTCTCATTGTGTTTATTTAATTAATGTAGGAATACAACAATTTCTAAATGTAGTGTTTGTTTGTTTATCACAAATAAATTACGTTATCCTACAATCTTCTTACATTATTAGCTGTTACATATACATTATACGTGTAAACATATAAATCGAAACTGATGTATCGACGCCGCAGCACCAATACCCAGTTTCTGTGCGTTTTTGTAGGTAGTTTATCTATTCGAAAGCGTTTTGATTGGTTAACGCGTTTGCGTCTTCCAGTCAAATCCGCTATTAAACAGGTAAACCACTGACAGAAAACTTCATACCTCAATCTAATATTATAAAGAGGAAAGATTTGTTCGTTTTTTTGCATGGAATATGATTAGGAAAACACTATAGATGAAATTTGGCACAGATATAAATACGACAACGGGGCAGGACATAGGGAACTTATTATCGCGACAACTTGTACGGTTCCCGCGAGAATTCCTCTAGCACGCACGAAGTCGCGGGCAATATCCAGTGCAGAATAAAGTACAAGCAAATAAAACAAAACGAAAATATGTGTCTAAATATGTACAGAATAATTAGTTTGTTATTCTGTGATGAATCATATTTATAGTCCACCGGGTATGAAGATTTAATATACAAACGAGCTAATTCACAATATACCTAATTATGTTTTTGTGAGTTTACTTAGGACTGTGGTTGTTCATATTTTATACTAAACTTTTTCGCTTCCCTAACCCCGTTGTTGGTCTTTTACTTTGTGAGTGAATAATGTGATATATATTATAATAAAATTTAAATATTTTTCATCATATTATTGTTTCAGGCTGTATTAATTTAGATATCGAAAATTAAATTAGATTCAACCAATCAATCAAATCGTTCCTCTTACACACAACGACAACATTAGTACATACAATAACCTACATACTCGTATATCAAAAGATCCACTTTTCTGCGCCAATTACAATCAATGAAGACTTTAAATCACCGATAACAATGCGGTTATCTCGCGTTCATTTGAAAAAGGTAGCGTGTATTAAATGCCTTTAATAATGTTTTTGTAAACTGTCCGGCGGTTTGTCACAGTGACATATCGCCCTACATCCCGCTCTGACTTTTTGTATTTTTTTTAAACCGCCCCCGCAAATTGGTCGGTGTAAAATTTTTCGGCGAATCGCGCGGAGATAACGCCATTCAAGTTGAAATCGCCTCGAGCTATGCGGCGTTTTCGTTTTAAATAACTCAGATATGCACGTGACTGTTTTTCGTGGTACTATTTGTTTGGATTAAGCAATTAATATCGTTTTGCTAGTTAAAGTTTTGTTACAAACATACCTTGCTGTTGTTTCACCACTCTTTAAAATAAAAAGTCTAGTAACGTGGCCTTGTGTAGTTTAAACCACACATTAGTCTCTTCGCGTTAAGTTTGTAGTGACTCAACAGTGCAAATGTCAAAATTGATATTTTAATTTGTTAATGTGAACAAGACTTAAGCGTAAATTATGATATTTGCACTGATAAATCTTGTTTCGAATAAACAAAAATTACTTACTTAAATAAGTAAATATTAATCTTGTATTCGTACATTAGGTACCCTAAGGACCTGTTTTACAAACTTATAATAAGTGTCGTAAGTCGTTGCTTACTTTAAATCGAGCGACAGAGACCAAACATGCAAATAAGCTATGTCATTTATCAGTATATCGTGAAACAGATCTAGTCTTTTTTACTGAAGTATTGAAATATTAGTCAAAGATGCTATCTTATACGGGAAGATATTCACCATCACATTTTCCTTGAAGGATGTAAACGAAGATCCTAGTTCTAGCACAGTTTATAGAGCTTCATCTAGTTTCTTGGATAAGAGGAAACGTGAAAGTAAACCCCGAAGTAACATTATATCCTTCTTGTACGGAAGCTAGAAGGTGCATTCTCTCCTATCGCATAATTTTCGTAGGAGAATATTAACCGCATAGGTAGATAAAAGTTCTACTGGAATTTTGCGGTTTCAATCATTATTTTGACACCCACTTCTTCTACTCTTCTACTCTTTTGTTTGTTTACTTATCATTATATTTTTTCGCATGACAATTTAGCATCATTTAGTAATAGGGAATATGCATAAAATATAAAAATAGCTTAAAATATAATAATATGATACTAGACAGAAAAATAAAGAAAATGGCGAGAAAATTTTCAATATCTGTTGATAAATGAGCAAGATATGAGCGGTCAAAGTTTGTAATCTATCTCTTTCTAGCAAAACGAAATTTAGTATGAACTTTCTATGAAAGTCGTGTTATGTGACGTCACGATACATGTCGGATCTCTCTGTCTAATAGACTACTTTAAACGTTCATATCTTCGTTATTTTTAATGATATCAAAAAACTGATTTTACCATACGATTTACCAAACAAGATAGATCTATATAAATAAATAAAAAAAATACGTGCATATTCCCTATTTGAATTCTCGCTAAATCGAAATATTTGGAGGTCCGTTGAATATCGAATTATCGAGGGTCGACTGTATTGGTTTATAGATAAGTGAAAGCTTGAAAGTAAACCTCTAGCTAACATTATAATTTAAGTTATGAGGAAAAAGTAAAATATAAACATAACTACAATGAATTATTTAGAGTATATGAGATACTACCTGTACATGCAAAAGTTGATTACATTATAGCGCTAGAGCAGTATAATATAAATAAGTATAAAGAAAATATAGAGCATAAATATAATACGAGAAAATTAACACAGGGTAAATATGTAATGCCAAATATTAAAAATTATTATGGTAAGAGAACTAGACAATATTTGACACCATTAATATACAATAAAATAGATTTCTTAAGAAATAAAAAATTAAACTTGTCAACTTTAAAGAAAAGGCTGAAAAAATATTTATTGGAAAATACTAGTATGTTATAATAACCTAATAGTATTTTATAATAAATTGCAATAAACATAGATGTACAATTTTAAAAAATAACTAGCAATAAATAATAAGTAAAGTAAGATATTAATTATAGGTAACATAGAGGTATAATATGAGAGAACAAAAATATTTATAGAAACTTTATATATTACTAAAATAGTATTTATTATTTTCTTTGATAAAAAATGTTTAAAATAGAAGTGTAATGTATATTTTGTTATTTAGATTAGAATACTCCAACCGCCAACAAACTGCTCCACAGTTTGGCGATTTATGTAATGGATGTAAAAGATGTTATTTTTGTGTTAATAAATTAAAAAAAAAAAAAAAAATATTCCTTGCAACGGTTCATTTTCTTAGAATAAACGCATAGATATTAGTTCAACTGCAGTTTTTGGGCTTCATCTGGAGTATTCGCTACAAAATATTGAACTTAGAACGCCTTAGAAATGGAAACTTGAAAGTAAACGTAACATTGTACGCGAGGTAATAAGAAGCGGGAACTTATATGTATGATAGCGGTTAAGTTGTTTTCAACTTTATGGTAATACCAAACGTGAATACAAACAGCAATACAACTTTATTTACCTAACCTGTGGTGTAGGTTTTACCAGAACTTTTTACAGCTACAGTTAAACTGTATGAAAATTTAGTTCAGTTTATTTTTAGCAGTGTACCTATCCTATACTTTTTAAGCACGGGGGCGAGTATAGTGCTTAACCACGCAGGAGTGGATTAAAAAAAATCCTGTCAGACAGTCAGATGATCAGCATGCATTGTCCTAACCAGACTTGAAAACAAATGTTGTTACAATGCGGGAATCGAACCCTCGACCTCCAGAATCGAGAGCCATGATCTAAACTACGGCGAACATTATCACTAATGAGGGATCCGCTACTCTGCGATTTGCTGTGTTTTTTTTTTCGTCCTAATGAAATGTTATAATTTACTTGATGTTAATTTACTTCGTGCACGCAAAAGGAAATCTCGAGGGAACCGTACATTTTGCCGAAATAAAAAGTAGCCTGTGTCCTTTCCGTGGCTATAGTTATCTGTGTCAAATTTGTTTCGGAGCCTATTCAATGCAAACAAATAAACAAACCTTTCCTCTTTATTATATTAGTATGGAGAATTTTAAACTTATTTATACGAGTGTCTAATTATCTTTAATACCCCATAAAATCGAATTAATTAAGACAAAACAAAAACATACACCTTTTTCGCGGTCGACGAAATACATAAGCTAGTGACAAGCTAAATTCCGTAAGCTTTTATTATTTTTGGACTGGAATCTGGATTAAGTCGTTTCCGTGATTGCATCTGTCTCTGAACGTTAAACTAAGACAACATAAAACGATCAGCTTAAGCAATGTTTTCCTGATTTATCTATAAAGAAAGCTTATAATAGATTTTCATGTTTTGTTTATTAAGCAAAGTAAGCTTGGATCAGATTTACATATTTTGTCTATACTCTTTAAGTAAGCAAACTAAGTTTGTAAGCTTATAACAAAGTATGCTTGTAACAGTTTTTTTGTTGTCTGTACGCAAAGTAAGCTTGTAACAGTCTTTCATGTTTTGTGTAGATACAAAGTACCTAATAGTGTATATCAGATTTTCACGTTTTGTCTGTACGCCATGTACCTAAGCTTGCAACAGTTTTACAAGCAGATTATATAATATTATATATCTGTTTAAACATAAGTATTATATTATCGATACAACATAATATTTTACAAAAAGTGCCAAAAAACAGAATGTAAACGACAAAAGCATATACAATGCCGGAATAAATTCAAGATTTAATTAAGGCAATGTTAGTGTCGTAAATGGACAAAAATAGTTCAAATCAATGAAGCCAATAAATAAAATCGGCCAAGTGAGAGTTTGACTATTTCTCGCGACTTCTGCGAATCCGTGAAAACCGTACGTTTTTCCAGGACAAAAATAACATTTTTTTACTCCCAAAACACCATGCGTACCTACTAAATTTCACGGAAATCCTTAAAGACGTTTTAAATACACACGTTTAAACTTTAAAGTACATACATAAGATAATAATTCCAAACTGCTTACTTATTTAGTAAACCCTAGTAAGTATTAGGTACCTAGTCTGATCATAGCTTGATCCGCAGAATTACTGCATTGTACGCGATCTAACCTCGTCGTGAATGATGTCTAGGTATTATACAAGCCGTTTCGAGTTATTATACCTCTAACCGGATCTCTATGCCGCTGACATAAGGACCACTCTCATAGAACCTCCGAGGTAACTCTCAAAGTCAGGGGCGTGCGCTCCTTAAAGGCAGAAATGCAGTGCATTACTTACCATTCACAGATATTTTAATAAAACGTTCGTACGTTTTAGATGACTTTAATTAATAGTAAATAAATGAATACATAAAATATAATAACTTAAAAACGCCTAATATTTTATAATAGCACCTATTTGCATGAACATTATGTTTGCCAGGCGTATATTGGTGATGCGACTCATGAGTCATACCTTGTCGTCTCGCAGGAGATTTGTTCGCATGTGTGTAGTAATTTTAGTGTCCGTACACAGTTCGCAAACGCACACACCTATGAATATCCCAAGGCGCGACTCGTCCGCCTCCAGCGGCATGCTATCGACTTCGGCGAAGTTCGGCAGTTGTCGGGTCTCGGAAGTAATCGGGTATATTCGTGGCACGGTGGCCTATAATGCGACTAATTATAATTGACGTAAAATCTTTACTCATGTATGCACATGATGCAATTTTGTTTTAGTAAGGTTTTATTTGTTTAAATATCAGAAATGTGTTTCAATGAAGCCATTTTTTCATGTGAAAACGCATTGTTATTTTTCGTTTGCTATTATATTTAATATTTATAGTTTTCTTAAAAGATTTTTCATTTTAACATTTGAAAGTGTGTACATTTAACAGTTTATTACTGAAGTTCTATAAAAATTGTAGTGATTTGCTTTTTAATTGATTTGATTTTTTAAAAATGTTATTTGAAAATGTTGTGTTGAAAATGTGTGTTTATTAAAAATTAAAAATAATAAGTTCTCACAATTGTCATTCAGTGGAAAGATTCAAATGGTGTCTAAAGGTAGGTGTGTACCCGAGTTACAACAATTAAATCAGCAAAAAGGGAATGTAAGTCGAAAGTTTCATGTTAAAAGTTATGAAGTTCTGTTAGTTTTGTTGGCATGGTTTCCGACTTAGAGATCCGTCGCTTGGCTGTGGCTATGCTAAATATCTATAAAAAAAAAAGTTTTTGTGACCGACTACTCCGCCGCATACCCAGTGTCATAATCTTGTGCACGCCGCTGCTCAAAGTAACTCGGAACAGAGTAAACTCGACGTACGCCATTGGATTTCACCTTACCGGCTGCATGTTTGTTAAGTTCCATTCCACGTGTAATGGTTGTTCTAGCTAATGAAACTTTAAAATAAGGCGGATTTATATTAATTCATGTTGTGCTATACTCAACAAAGCAAATCGGGTATCCCATGGGAATACTGTACCTTTTACGGATAAACAGTAGCCTATGTTTTAATCCCGAGCCTACTACCGTAGTTTTTGCGTGAAAGAGTAACAAACATTCATCCTCACAAACTTTCACATATATAATAATAGGTAGTAGGATTAATCAACTTCAGAAACAGAATAAATTAAATATAGATTCCGTTCAAATCAAATTCGTATATCGGATAGTTTACCTATTCGGAGTTATTGTCACTGCGACAGAGATAAAAAACTAAGGCCTTTGCATCCGTTAATGGATGATTTATACAGTATTCTCCGAGCGAAGTAACCACTCTTGAAATACTGTAGTGCCTGGGACAGTCGGTTTTTAAATGTCGTTTGGTTGCCCAAGTACATACGGCATTCTCACAACATAGTCAGCCTAGTCCAGAGGAATGATTGCTCCGTAGCCTAGTGGGTAGACCGTTTGGTTCGCACTCGAGAGATTGCAGGTTCGAATCCCAGGTTGAGGCGTGTACCAATGAGACTTTTTCAGATCTCAAGTAGGTTAAACGGACGCTCTAACGGTGACGGAAAACATCGTGAGGAAACCCGCACATGGTTGGCCCCAGACGTATTGACAGAGATAAGAGTATGCAATTAAGCAATCTGACAGGTATCAGTAGATTGTAAAACAGCATTCTATAACCTAACTATACTTAACTATATTACTCTTTATAAATAGTGTAGAAAGTCTGGTCCTTTCGATCGCCTTGGCTGTCATTGATCCATAATGCATCATACTAATGATCATCATAATAAAATTAAGCGTTATATTAATATTCAAATGTGTATTAACGTTATAATTTAATTGATTTATTAACAATAATAATCATTAAATTCATTAACGAAATTAGGGCGCGTACGACGCGGTTACTCTTAACCGATACAATTTTCGTTAAATCATTGCAATTAGACCCTAATTGTTTACGTAATATGATTCAAATTGGTATTGACACAGTGAATAAGGGAGTTATCCAGGAATAAACCACAATTCGCATGCTTAAGATTATAATCTAAGTAGTTAATTTACTTACTTCAATAGCTTAAGTTTCAGTTGGCTGTAATTTTGTTGTTTTAATGATACAAAGTTTTTTTTAAGTAACAAAAAAATAATATATTAAAAAACAATTGGTACAGACTATAGAGTAATAGGCCTTATTTTAGGATGCCTAAAAACTATTTTTATTTAAAGCTTCTTAGTAATTAAAATAGAATAGAAAATCTAAATAAATAAAAGGCAAACGTGACTGACTCATCTATCAACGCACAGCCGAAACTACTGAACGGATTTTGCTGAAATTTGGCATACAGATAGTTCTAATGAATTAGGCATCCGCTAAGAAATAATTTTTGAAAAATCGCCCACTAAGGGGGTACAAAAGGGGTTAAAATTTTGTATGGTATCCGAACCCCACGCGGATGAAGTCGCGGGCAAAAGCTAATTTAATATTAAAGATATTCGATGGACTTCTAGATCAAGTGAAGCATGTTTTCTGAATGTATAACTCAGTAATTAATGTAATTCGAGGTATAACCATTGTATTGTTGAATATTGTTCATGTTTTCATCGCGGTTACCTTTGCAGCAAAATGAGTATCGCAACTTTGTAGCTCAGGAAATTCCCAAATACCTTAGATATTAAACTTCTTCAGTAAAACAAACTGTTAAAAGTTAACACTGTTCAGCATAACAAAATTATATTCCCCGTGCATAATAATTTGTATGTTCGTATTGTCTTGTCTAAAGCAGTTTCATATGCCTAAATTATTTTAATTAAAATGGAATGATACCCAACTCCTTTTTTGTCTTTCTTTCAATCTTAAATATTCTGAATATAGCAAAAATATATTATACCATGCTGAAATTTGAAACTAGTTTCAGGCTTAGTACAGCAGTTGCAAATAAGCCGCTAATGACAGATAGTTTTTTTTTTTTTGAAAGTTGTAGAATTAATTATTTCACTTAACACAGTGAAGGCTATTATAATACCTTCATTATTTCATTTTACTCAGTTTATATTCAGATTGGATATTTTGTCACAGTAAATAGTAGCCTATTTTCTTCCCCGTGGTTTACTACCATACCTTTGCCTAATTCCATTTAAATCGGTCCAGTAGTTTTAGAACAAACAAATAATCAAACCTTTCCTCTTAAAATATTAGTGTATGTATCTACTATCTATGGATGGCTATTTTTAATCCTACTAATATTATAAATGTGAAAGTTTGTGAGGATGTATGGATGGATGTTTGTTACTCCTTCACGCAAAAACTACTGCACGGATTTTGATGAAATTTGGTACGGTAGTAGTTTAGGCTCCGGAATAAAACATATGCTACTTTTTATTCCGAAAAATTACAGTGTTCCTGAGGGAGACTGTATTTACGCGGGCGGAGCCGCGGGCAACAGCTAGTTAGCCATATTATTGTCTCGTCCTAAGCCTACAATTTAACCGGGCGGGAAATAATTATAATATTTTCTAATTACAAAGACTCCGGAAACAACAAAAATTGGCAAAGGGTTCAGAAGGCTTTACCGTCAGGAGCACTGAAGGAATTTTTCAGCTCAAAATTTTTGTAATGACTCGGACACTCATTCGAACGGAGAGTTTTTTCCTCTTTATGACGTCACACGAACCTAGTCGGCGGCCATATTTTATTCCGTGTAGCTGTCATGAGTGACCTATATTCTGGAAAATTCTTTATCAGCCGTTAGGCGATTTGTTATTACATACCATATGGGTATGATGAACGCAAGGTATTCGAAGCGTTTATGGATTTGGAGTATTTTTGTGCAAAAAAATGTCTAGACATAACTACCACAAGTTTCTTATAAATATAGGGGTAGCTTAGTGTAACATGGTTTCAAAAGAAATTCTCTGTAGTAACAAATAGTAAATAGGTACATTCTAACATTTTAAACATGTTAGACACATTTCCGGATTCGTAAAAGATTTGGCGGAAATGTCTCTGGCAGCTAAGGTTTAATTAAATTATAAATTGATTTTTATAATAATTGTAATTAATGATACTGGATAACATTATGAATTAATAATTATTTTCGCAAAGATTTATATTACATTTTGTATTACTGAACTTCCGGTTACTGATTGTTATTATGATTTATTGGTGTGAATAAGAGTAATTTAACAGATTAAGTAAATCATTCAACAATTGATTGTAATATTAATAAATTAATTTGGATTCTTATTTTGTAATATAGTTATTTTTATCAAATTTCCGGTGCCGCCATCTCTATACTTCCGGTGCGACGTAAGAGTAGAGATGGCGGCTGCTTTATAAGGCGATGCCTGTCAATTTTGACACAATTGCCGACAGAGCATTGAAGTGTGAACTACTAGTGGATAAAAGTGTACTGACAATCGAATAAAAGTTTTATCGGAAGATATTATAGTGTTTTCTTGACCAACGCTTATAGTTCAGAAGTTGGATAGAACAGGATACACAAAATTTCCTACACGCCTACACGAAAAGGAGTAAAATTAAGTGTAAGTACCTACTGCATTTTTTTTTAAGATTTAATTTTCACACCAAATGGCATTAGAGATGAGTAGATATTATGATGGATTTAAGAAAATTTAAAATGAATTTCTAAAGAGAAATGAATTTAATATTTAAAGAATTTAATAAAATTATTTTATTTTATTCCTTATTGCATAGCAATGATATTTTTTTTTTTTACCAATTTAATTTTATTAAAAATGTTTTTATATTTCATTGTAAGTAATTATAATTATTTATTATATTTTAGTTTTACACTCTTTTACGTAGGAAGTATATTTTAAAATCTTATTGATTGCTTACAGTAGTCATTATGATAATAAATATTTATTAAATTATTTTCAAGTTACTTATTTATAAAATTTATAAAATTATTGAAGTTACTTAAAATAAATTAAATGGATATTTATTTTAAATAGATATTAAGCTTTTTATAAATTTGTTTAAGCTTCAAAACATGGAAAACGGAAATACCCGAGGTCAAGGGTTTACTGGAAATGATGCCCGAGGTCAAGGGCCCACCGGCAATGAAACCCGAGGTCAAAGGTTTACTGAAGGAGATGCCCGAGGTCAAGGGCTCATCGAAAATGATGCCCGAGGTCAAGGGCTAGTTACTGCTAACATTCAAAGTGAAGGATGTAGTGATCATGATCGTACCCGAGGTCAAGGGCTAGATCGTCATAGGGCCCAAGGTCAAGGGTCGAGCACTGATGAATCCCAAGCTCGTCAAGGAGTCTATCTACATGAATATCGCAGCCAAGGTGAAGATGGTGTGCGCCAAATGGACAGTATAATTCCGGAACCTGCTACATCTCGCAACAAAGGCAGCCGGGAGAGAAAGAGGCGACGACGTGAGCAGCGGTCATCATCTGACGATTCTGATGACAATGGGAGATCAAAGCATGGTAGAAATAGTCGATCGAGTAGACAAAGTAGAGGTAAGCGTAGATATTACTTTACCGAACTATCATCAAGCGAGTCCGATATAGCTCCGTCTAAAACAAAGCATTCTAATAATTCAAAAAAAAGGTCTACAGATGAAATACTCAACAAATTTTTGACAATAATTAAAGATGTGAGAAGTTCGGAAAAACCTAAAATGTCCTATAATAATAACGTTGTACCAGAGTTTGATCCCATGGCAAAAGAACAAACTGTATTAACCTGGATAACTAAAGTAGAAGAATGTTCAGAAATATATGGTTGGGATGAGAAAGAAACCATCCATTATTCTCTTCAAAAATTATGTGGAGTTGCTAAGTCATGGTATCAAGCTCTGCCAACGTTGTTATATAGTTGGTCTGAGTGGAAGCAAAAACTTTTAGAATCTTTTCCGTCTCGAGAGGATTATGCCGAACTTCTCACTGAAATGTTAGCTAAAAGGGTTAGGTACGGAGAGTCTTTGGAGAGCTATTACTATACTAAAATTAATCTTCTTAATCGATGCAAGCTGAGTGGTAAACAGGCAGTTGACTGTTTGCTACATGGCGTAGACGATCGCGCTGTAAAAGTGGGTGCACAAGCGGCACAATTTGTAGAACCCGAACAGATTTTAAAATACTTTAGATCAGTCAAAGTAAGTGGCATGCGGGAAAATTATGATAACTATAGGAAGAATAGGGTCGATAGAAATGTTAACGCCGTAAACAATAAATCGGTTAATTCTAGGGCGGGAAGTAGTAACTTAACAATAAAATGTTTTAACTGCAATCAACACGGACACCCCAGTTTTAAGTGCGATAAACCACTTATTAAATGTACAAATTGCGATAGAATAGGCCATCAAGCTTCTAATTGCTACAGAAATAAAACTAGCGGGACCTCTAATACCGGCACTACTGAAAAAAACGAGAAATTAGTTTCGGAACTTTGTGTCTCTGATAGTCTTAATGATAAGTACATAATGGACGTATTAGTGAACGGAACGCGATTTAAATGTCACTTAGATTTGGGAAGTCAATGTTCGTTAATAAGGGAAAGCGACGCGAAATCCTTAAACTCAAATTTAATAACTGACATTGAACTGCCCATGCTTAGGGGTATAGGAGCAAATCTTACGCGCCCTTTAGGTATGATTGTTGCAAAAGTAGAGTTACAAAATATCATAGAAAATGTTAATATGTATGTAGTAGAGGATTACGTGCTTAGACATCCAGTTTTAATAGGACATTCGTTTACCGAAAAACCAGATATAGTAATAACTAAAACACCTTTTGAAGTAATATTGAAACGCGTATCAGAAAATCCTAAAGTACACTTAATATCTCGTGAAGATATTCTAATAACAAAAAATGAGTTGCGTGCCATACCGGTTTTGTGCGAAAAGCTTGAGAAAGGTTCTATTTATGTTGACGGGTCTATTAGGGGGAAAAAGGGGCAAGAACATTACCTTCTGCCAGGACAGTATGAAATTTTGAATAACAATTGCGCTTTATTAGTTCATAATATCTCAAATGATAGCATAACTATAAATAAAAATGTTTTACTTACGAGAGCTACACATTTGCAAACACCAATTCTAAACTCGTGTCAGGTAACTATTAGTACAATCGAATCTGATAATAATATTGTAATAAATTGTAGCCCGGACCTAAGAAGTGAACAACATCACGCACTTCAGAATCTCTTAGCGGAATATAAAAGCTGTTTCTCGAATAGTCTAAGTGATTTAGGATTTACAAATTGTACTGAAATGAAGATCGAATTAACTGACTCAGAGCCTATAGTGTATCGGCCATATAGAATGTCGTATTCCGAAAGATCACTAGTTAGGGACATGGTAAAAGAAATGCTAGATAACAATATAGTCCGGGAATCGTCTTCACCATACGCAAGTCCAATTGTTCTTGTTAAAAAGAAGACTGGTGAAAAACGATTATGTGTGGATTATCGCGCTTTAAATAGAAAAACAAAAAAAGAACATTATCCTTTGCCTCGTATTGAAGACCAGTTGGACTTGCTAGCGGGTAATAATATGTTCACTTCGCTTGATTTAGCGTCGGGTTACTACCAGATACAAATAGAAGAAAACTCACGGCATAAAACGGCATTCGTAACGCCGGACGGCCAATTCGAATATAATCGCATGCCTTTCGGACTAGTGAATGCACCATCTGTTTTCCAAAGAACAATAAACAAAATTCTCGCGGACGCTAAAATTAAATATGCGTTGGTTTATATGGACGACGTATTAATCCCATCTAAGGACTTTCAGGAAGGGTTAATCAGATTAAAAGAAGTATTTGAATTGTTAAAAAGGGGTGGACTAACGCTTAAAATGAGTAAATGTTATTTTTTCTTAAATGAAATAGAATTTCTTGGGTTTGAAGTTAGCGCTAGAGGTATTAAGCCTGGTTTGAGGAAAACAGAGGCTGTGTCGAAATTTCCAACGCCGAAAAACCAACATGAGTTACGTCAATTTTTAGGCCTGTCAGGTTTTTTCAGACGGTTTATTCAAAATTACGCAATAATAGCTGCCCCGCTGACGGATCTGTTAAAAAAAGATCACGACTGGGTTTGGGATGCTTCGAAGGATAAATCTTTTCACCAGATCCGTAAATTACTTTCAGAGCGACCATTGCTTGCTTTATATCATCCGCAAGCTGAAACGCATTTACATACTGATGCTAGCAAACACGGTTTAGCTGGTATTCTACTACAGCGTAATGAGAAGGGTATAATGCAACCGGTTTCTTACTTTAGCCGCAAAACAACTGCAGATGAACAAAAATATCATTCTTTTGAACTTGAAACCTTAGCTATAATTGCTTCCCTGAATCGATTTCGAATTTATCTTTTAGGTATTCCCTTTACAATACAGACAGACTGTAACGCCGTCAGATCAACCCTCCTTAAAAGAGACTTAATTCCGCGAATCGCTAGATGGTGGATTCAACTACAAGAATTCGATTGTACAATTGAGTATAGACCGGGATCTCGAATGTCCCATGTAGACGCGCTAAGTCGCAATCCTGTAGGTTTGGCTCTAAATGAAAATCACGTTCTCGACGTTTTAACAATAAATACTAACGAACAAGACTGGATTATTACGGTACAAACTGCTGATGACGATATCGCGAGAATAAAGAATATTTTAAATAATCCTGATACCCCAGATGTAGCCGATATACTTAAAAATTTTAAATTGAAAAATGGTAGATTATATCGTGTTATAGGAGATGAAATAAAATGGGTTGTCCCTAAAGGGGCGCGGTGGCAGATTTTGAAAAGGAATCATGATGACGTAGGGCATTACGGTTACGAAAAGACTTTAGAGCGTATTAAAAAGAATTATTGGTTCAAGCGAATGAGGCGTTTTGTAAAAAAATATGTGTCCGCGTGTCTAGAATGTGCCCATCATAAAGCACCCGGTGGTAAACGCGAAGGTGAACTGCATCCAATTGAAAAGGTAAGCATACCTTTTCATACTGTACACGCAGACCACCTAGGGCCATTCGTTAAAAGTAAGACGGGAAACTGCTATTTATTAGTACTTATAGATAGCTTCACTAAATTTATAAATATCACACCTGTCAAAAATACTAAAACGTCTACCACGATCAAAGTTTTAAAAGATCACATTAGTTTTTTTGGAGTTCCGACACGTCTCATCACTGACCGAGGATCTAGTTTTACGAGTAAAGTTTTTAAAGACTTTATGATAGAGTGCGGGATAAAACACGTTCTCAATGCGGTCGCAACTCCAAGGGCTAATGGGCAGGTAGAGAGGTTTAACCGTACCATAACGGAAGCACTAGCTACTTCTAATCACGGACTTGACGAAAAAAGTTGGGACGAACGAATATACGACATACAGATAGGTATCAATACGACTGTTCATAAAACTACACAAAAATCTCCCTCTGAGCTTTTGTTTGGATTTAACTTAAACCATAAAGCGCAAGGAATACTTAACCCGGTAATAAATGATACGCTTAACGTTATTTCCTCGAACGAATTAGAGTCAGTTAGAAATGAAGCTTCAGAGAAAATAAGAGAACAGCAAGAAAAAGATAGAGAGTACTATAATAAGAAAAGAAAGGCTAGTAAAAATTATAAAATAGGAGATTTGGTGCGTATAGAAAAACAAGTTCCTCATGACGGTCAATCACAAAAGTTAGTGGTCAAATACCAAGGGCCGTACCGTATAGTTAAAGTTCTCCAAAATGATAGGCTTTTAATAGAAGATACACCGTTGTCTCGTAAAGGTCGTCGTTATGAGGCAATTGTATCAATTGATAAGATACAACCATGGGTTAGTTTTGATAGAGACTTTGACGATGATAGTTCGGACAAAAGTGATGATGATAGTCATAAGGATATTAATGAATGTATAGATAATAATGTAGATAATGTAATAATTAATAATGAAAATATGATCAGCAATAATAAAAGTATTGAAGAAATAAACAAAAATTTGGAAAGTTGATTAAAAATGTAATTAGATAAGAGAAACAATAACATTAACGCAACACTTTTACTTATCTTTTTATAATATTATTACTACCATTTTTTTTATGAGGAAATTATAGATTATTATTATTAATATTACTTAGAGTAGACCTTTACTGAGAAATTAGCACGAAGGGTCTCGTGCTGTCTCAGGAAGGCCGAGCTGTTAGACACATTTCCGGATTCGTAAAAGATTTGGCGGAAATGTCTCTGGCAGCTAAGGTTTAATTAAATTATAAATTGATTTTTATAATAATTGTAATTAATGATACTGGATAACATTATGAATTAATAATTATTTTCGCAAAGATTTATATTACATTTTGTATTACTGAACTTCCGGTTACTGATTGTTATTATGATTTATTGGTGTGAATAAGAGTAATTTAACAGATTAAGTAAATCATTCAACAATTGATTGTAATATTAATAAATTAATTTGGATTCTTATTTTGTAATATAGTTATTTTTATCAAATTTCCGGTGCCGCCATCTCTATACTTCCGGTGCGACGTAAGAGTAGAGATGGCGGCTGCTTTATAAGGCGATGCCTGTCAATTTTGACACAATTGCCGACAGAGCATTGAAGTGTGAACTACTAGTGGATAAAAGTGTACTGACAATCGAATAAAAGTTTTATCGGAAGATATTATAGTGTTTTCTTGACCAACGCTTATAAACATAACTTTCACTTTAGACACTAATCTAACTAATAGTAGTGTATTTTATAAAAGGCATATAAATGCCTTTTATAAAATACACTTACATTGTTGTGAGGAAAGGTTAGATTGCTTGCTTGTTTGCGTCGAATAAGCTCTGAAATTACTGGAACAATTCGATGAAATTTAGCACACATACTTTATATTATTATTTATTCTACTTTATAGAAGGACTACTTTTTATTGCGGCAAAAAATGTATGATTGCCGCGGGATTTCCTGTAGCTCGAACGAAGTCGCGGGCATTATATATTAACTAGTATTTGTTTTATATCTAAGTATAACATACACTTAAAAGATAAACTAGATTGCTAAGAAAATTATTGAATGAATGAATGAATTTAACAATGAATGAATGAACACATAATGTATTCTAGTGTCTGTATTCGGTGCTATCCCGTTGGGGTTGGTTACAAAATGCGTATTAAAATCAACCTTAGCTATATGCGGTCTTTTCTTAATTCGTCAACGCTTTAATATTTTAATATTGTCATTTCACGCAGGCCCGTGCCCGTGATCCACATCTGGGTCACATTGGGTCACGGTGGGTCACGATGGATTACGTTGACAAACCACGAGTTTAAATGTAGGGATCAGTAAACGATCATATTCTGATAAAATACTGCCCAACTAACATTTTGGCGCTAAGGGAAACCTTTTTTGACACTTAAAGTATTATAAACGACATATAAGAGCTCTGACAATAGCTTTGGACTGACTCTACTGGGGCGTTAGGAATAAATAATTAAAGTTTCAAGAGGCATAATAGAAATAAAGGAAAAATATATAACTTAAGGTGCTAACTTGGAGTTTGTCAGAACTTTTGTATAACTTACTCTTACATCTTTAGGAAACGTAAAACACTAGAACCAATTGTAAGGTGTCTGCTAATACTTACAAACGGTTAAAGTTCTTAAATGGAGTTAGTCAATACCTTGTACCACCTATCGAGTTCTATGGAGCCCTAAGAGCTAAAAGAAAGTTATAGTAGTGATAACTATTTGTATTATAGAGCTATAGAAGTTAAAGAAGTGATAACTATAGGTATTATAGAGCTAGATGCTGTAAGTGTCAGAAACTACCTTTAAATCATTACAGGTTGTATAATAGGATTTACTCCCACATTATAAAAGTCCAAGTGGCATTAAAAAGCTAGCTATAGTTGTTTTTAAACTGCGTTAAGAATAAAATAGTTATCAGGAACCTTAGGTAATGTAGCTTTTACGCCATTAAATAAACATAACCTATAAAATTTTAAAAGTAAATTTATGGTCAAAATATTATTTTCCGACTTATTGATTTACATTATTTACTGTTTTCAATTATAATATACATAGACGTACTGAGATTGTTATTTACAACCACAACTAAAATAAAAAAATGCCGTGGCAGTGATTTATTTTACCTAATAATATGAAATGTTGTTTATTTTTGAGGCGCTTCAAAATTGAGATGAAAACTAGTATATATTATCACAGAATACTTATCACTGCAGGGAGAATTCATAATTATGAAACTGATAATGTATAAAATTATTAATTGATCGACATCAATATATGATTGTCGGCCATGAATATGCGCACTGCTATTATATTTTATCATTTTTGACGGTAATAGAAACGTAAAATAAAAAATGGTTGTTAAAAAAGCTAATTGAGTGAATTTTATAAATTATTTATTACTAAAGGGTGCAGTTGTAACCTGTGTATAGCTTATAATGCACCTAAAATGGTGAATACTACTTCAATAGCACTATTGTAACTCTTTATTCCCACCTTTTTATCACTTTTCTACAACTATTATGTCACTTCAAGCTCTAAAATTGTAGGCCCAATCCAGGGTTATAAGATAGTTATAGCGCGCTATACCACTAGTTAGACCTTTTATAGAACCTTAGGTTTTTAAGTTTCTCTTACGTAGCTCATTTAGCGCTTATTCTTATTACCAAAATGTTAGTTGGGTGGTCATCTTGTATTGTATTTCCTAATCTTTTTTTTTTTTCTTAAAAATGTTGTTTCCAAGTTTACTTAGGACAATGCAGGCTGATCACCTGATTGTCTGACAAGAAATATGATCCATGCGTCGGATGGGCATGAAAAGTTGGACCTGCGCCTGATCTCTCGTCAGTCGTGTTGGTTATCCGTCCCACTGGGTTTCGAGAGTAAAGGAAGAGAGAGTGCTCTTGTGTACTGCGCACACACTTGGGCACTATAAAATTACTCCTTCTTAACTGGCCTGGGCCACTGTCACTGAAATCGGCGTGGATAGTTATTATTTACTAATCACAACTCAGTGCATCATACGAGTTTTCTCTCAAATTATCTCAATTTATCAGTATTGTTATTAATTTTGGAAACTTTGATCGCATTTGAACTATAAAAGCAGTAAATGTTAAATGATGAAATTGAAATTGACTTCACAACTGCTTTCATTGTATCCGGATCACAAATAACTAGTGAGCAATATTTAACTTATTTTAATTTCGCGATTGTTCATTATCTGAAATACAGGTTGCCCGTTGTAGTGGAGAGATGACTCGTTAGCGACTGTTCATTCACTACTGTTTATATTAGGTTGGGGAAAAAGTTTCTTCGCATTTTATATAAAAATTCAAAAGGTTTTTTTATAATGTTAATTTACAAGTGACTAAAGTATATAGGTGCCATTTTGTTCGATAACTTTTTGCCATCTTGTTGGTAGGTACATGATCCCATTGCTATAAAATTTTTGGGGCTTCTGATGAAAAAACTGCGACAAGTGGTTTTGGCAGTCCTCTTGTGATGTCAACCTGACACTGCCTAAGGAATTCTGCAGCGACCGAAACAGGTGGAAATCTGAAGGTGCAAGGTCAGGACTATACGGCGGATGCATTAACACCTCCCAGCCAAACTCCCGTAATTTTTTCTGAGTGGCTAAAGATGTGTGAGGTCTAGCGTTATCATGGTGAAAAACCACACCCCTTCTGTTGATTAATTCCGGCTGCTTTCTCTCAACTTCTTGCTTTAATCTCATCAGTTGTTCGCAGTACAGTTCAGAATTGATGGTCCTGCCTGGCGGGAACAGCTCATAATGAATAATGCCCTTCCAATCCCACCACACACACATCATCACCTTGTTGCGAGTTAACCCGGGTTTCGCCACAGTCTGTGAAGCCTGACCGGCCTTTGACCACGATCTTTTTCGCACGTTCTTGTCGTACGTGATCCACTTTTCATCACCAGTTATCAGCTTCTTCAAAAATGGTTCGGTTTCATTACGTCGTAATAAAGAATCACAAATGAGTATACGGTTCATTAGGTTTCTTTCAGTGAGCTCATGAGGCACCCAAATATCGAGCTTTTTTGTGTACCCAGCTTTTTTCAAATGCGCCAAAACCATTTTGTGGTCAATCCCCAGTTCTTCAGCTACATCGTAACTACTAATATGCCGATCTTGCTCCACTTTTTCAAAAATGGCAACAGTTTTGTCCGTAACAGGGCGACCAGAGCGACGTGCATCTTTGATATCAAAATTCCCGGATTGAAAACGCTTAAGCCAAATTTGCGCTACTCTCACAGATACTGCATTAGGTCCATAAACATCACAAATTTTTTTCGCGGCTTGTGTTGCATTTTTACCTTTTTTGTAATAAAATTTTAAAATGTATCGAAATTCTTCATAAGAATCACTCATTTTAACAATAAGAAAAACAAATGAAAATCTCAAATTTACCTAATTTGAATTTGGAATTGTCTTCTGTAAAATTAAAACTTTTTAATGATACCAAAATCAGCCAGATACAATTGGTAATAGCCCAAGATATTTTATGACAAGTTCATACATACTATAATGCGAAAAGACTTTTTCCCCAACCTATTATATTATCACGTAGTCGGCAACCATTTATGGGTCAACTCCACAGTCCCAGACGCTGCCTCGAATTTTTTTTTTTAAGAATTTTTGGAAATTTATTTCCCACGGGCATGCGGACGAAATCGCGCGCATAAGCGAACTAGTATTAAATAAGTAACGACAGTAGGTATGCATAACTAAATCTGGTCAAAATCTAAAGCCTTCCACACTCCTTACGAACCATTCTGTACAAATATAAAAAAAATATTGCCCGCGACTTACAATATTATAATAAATATGTATTATACTCCCTGAAACGGGATTAAGTCGGTTGAGATGTTGTTCGGAACTGAGGAAGTAAAGGAAGTAATAACTGTCACGGGCGCGGGACGAGGCAGGTTTAAATAATAAGGTCAGGTTGGGGAAGACCGTCTACAAGGCAAGACCGTCTGCACGCAATAACTTTTAATTATGAATAGCTATGCAGCTTGAATTGACAGTCGGTAAGACAGTATCATACTTTGGTTAAAATTTTTAATCATAGATGTCGCTGGCAACACTATGATGGGAGAAAATTTGCCGCCAGTTTTATTTGGGTTTTGAAGGTCCATTAAAAAATAACAGATGTTGACGAAAAAGAAGAAAAAAGTGATTTATCGAAAGAGTTTTATAAAACAAAGTGGTTGGGTAAGTATTTCAATTGTAACTTTAACATATTTTCGTATTAGATTATTCAAAATGTTCTTAGTTTTGTCACAGTTTGCTGTAAAATATTTTCAACCTAAAAACTTTCTAGTTGGGAAGATCGTCTGGGTGGTATAAGGGAAGATCGTCATATGCCGGTCTTGCCTTCAGACAGAGATCACAAACTTTTTTGCACCCAATGTAGGTAGGTACCTACTAGGTACGTATGTTTCATTGATCACTTGCTTTTATTACAGTGAGGTTCGCCTATAAGAATGGTGAGTAACTATAAACGTAAAACATGTTTTTTTTTTTTTTTTTTTTTATGAAATAAGGGGGCAAACGAGCAAACGGGTCACCTGATGGAAAGCAACTTCCGTCGCCCATGGACACTCGCAGCATCAGAAGAGCTGCAAGTGCGTTGCCGGCCTTTTAAGAGGGAATAGGGTAATGGGGGAGGGTAGGGAAGGGAATAGGGTAGGGGATTGGGCCTCCGGTAAACTCACTCACTCGGCGAAACACAGCGCAAACGCTGTTTCACGCCGGTTTTCTGTGAGCCCGTGGTATTTCTCCGGTCGAGCCGGCCCAATTCGTGCCGAAGCATGGCTCTACCACGTACAGCGTAATGTAATTCAAGCGTAAGAAAATACATGTAATTCAAGCGCCGAACAATTCTAAAGAGTTTGTTTTGTCTGATAATGTTGACATGATTTATTTTTCATAATTCATTTATATTATATTCAACAAAAATCCTATTAATAAACACAATTTGAAATATAATATACTTGTTTGCACTATTATACACTGCCTACTTACACAATTATTTCAATTGATATCATTAGTATTCTAACCTACCAGCAAAATATCAGATTAGATTTTTATTTTAGAAATTCTAGTAACTAGCCGAGAAATTATAATCTGAAAGGAAATCCCTTATCTCGTTTTAATATTTATAAGGTAAGACCGGCAAATATTCATGAAAAATGTTTACAACCCCTTATTGCGACGATATGCCGGTCTTACCTTTTAAATATAAAAACGAGAATTTCATATGACTTTTAACTTAATTGTCCTACAGTTAAACTGCATATTTGAAGATAAAATACACTTTTTAGATATAAGTTGGTATAAATACGTATAACATACCAAGTGACGTGTTAAATGTCAATAGACGGTCTTGCCTCCAATAGCACGGAAAGTCCGTCTGCACGCCAAATTTTAAAAAAGGGTTTGTATTTGAAAGATGTGCTATTATATTTTAATTTATGTAGCACAAAATTGTTACTGTTAATATGTTTCAGCACATGGAATACTTAAGATCGGTCTAGAACATACCAAATATTTGTTTTATTAAATTGAGTAAATTTTTCAATGAAGTATGCCGGTCTTTCCCTACCTGACCTTAATATCAAGGCCTCTGTTAATCTCGGCGCTTTCATAACCCAGACGCGGTGACGGTTTGATTACGTCGCTTCAGTGTGTGGTTATAAGGGTTAGCTTACACCGAAACGAGACGATAAGCGACGCGGCGCTCATTTTTAAATGGTGATTAAAAATTGAACTTCATTCAGTACACACGTTTCATTGCATGAGTTCGAATGTGAAACTAGACAGCTCTGAATAACGCGGCACCGATCTTAGTTAACCCACCTTCACATTGGCGTTAGCGATGCGATGCGATTTTTGCGCATGAGATAATATCACAGGCCCAAAGGGCTAGGGGTTAAATTAGGATAAAAAGAAATCTACGTTTCTTTCCTGCACATGTTTATATCAAAAATATTATGACATAATATTGGGTAGGTCCTCAAATTGTAGTTTTTGGTATGTTCCATTTCCTCTTAAGTATAACTTTTATCTTTTCATTTTGAATTTCAACCTTTTTGTACAACTTTCTACGGTAATTGTATTAATAGATATATTTATTTCACTTTAGTTGTATAGGCAAAAGAAGTATTTTAAGGTGCGCTTGTTTTGAAACGAAACTAATAGCTAACTATTAACTTCGTTTTCCAACCAACTTACCTATCGCTCACAACATAAAGCTATCAAATTGCTCAGAAATATTTAACTTTTTGAAAATCAGGCGTCTCAAAGGAAAATACAGGATATCCTGCAGCTGAATACATAGACGTAGACCGTAGTTATCCAAGCAATAGGAGAATTCTGGAGCAACATTCTAAAAGATATAAATTTAAATGGAACGTGATTCCTAAATTTAAATCTTATATTCCAAATTGAAGATTTCGCATTGCCTAGCGCTCGGGCCGGGGGCACGTACTCAATCGGAGCTGACCGTCAGGAATCGACGGCGATCCCGAAAGCGTGACTTTTGCCTCGGAATTGACGCGGGGATATCGATCGTCGGGCCCCTTCGGCCCCGCTCGGCCGTCTCCGGGGCCGCTCGGGTTCTTAAGGACTCGCGGTCTGAATTCGGCCGGTGTGTCAACCGAAGGAGTTGAATCGAGTTTAATTAGACCAAGGTTATCTTGACGTTAAGTTTTCAATCGACTTCGGTCTGTTTGTATTTGCGCCGATGAGGAGCAATATTAATTTTGCGATAATTTTTGCCGCAACTTTTGGTATCGACTTAAGAAGTTAAGCTTTTTCCACTCGATTTTCATCGTTAATAGGTTTGACAATGGAATTATTACTGTTTGCTCAGCCAGTTCATACTAAAGAGACAAGCTGTTTAATGTGCATACATTTAACTAAACCCGGAAATGAAGGTAGCATATAAATAAAGTGAATGTATTTATTATTATGACATCAAATAATCATGGTAAAATATACGAGAATTATTCTTGGAGCCGTTAGTATAACAAATCTTACCCACGTGTTGTTACTGACGCAGTTATAACTTGTCGATGCGGCTCACTTCACTCTAATTTTCAAATTAAGTCAAGGATAAATCTTTGAAATATCAACTTACAGCAGAAACAGGAAAGGTTATTATGAAGACGAACTCATAGCCATAGTTTAAGCGTCTACATTACACTCGCAAATCTAAAGTATGCGGTCTTTATGGGGTCAAATTTTTACTAGGGCAGAGTGAAAGCATATCGTAGTGTCAGTCTAAAAATTAACTTAGCAAATTTACCCTACACACGTGCTGTTACTGAACTACTGAACTACTGACGCGCGCGGTAATAACTCGTTGATGCGGCCCACTTGACTCTAGCTTGCAAATTATTACCATCTGTAAAACATCGTGGAATCTTCAAAACGCGCAAACGGGCGATTAGCTGATGCCGGCAATCCGCCCGCGTAAATAAAGTATCCCACGGGAACCATACGTTTCCCCGCGATAAAAAGTAGCCTTTGTCCTTTCTCAGGCTCTAGACTATCTGTGTACCTTTCATTTAAATCGGTTCAGTAGGTTTGGCGTGAAAGACGGACAAACATACACACTTTCCCATTTATAATATTACTAGTATAGTATGGATATGGACTAGTATGGATTCTGTAATTCTGTATAGGAAATAGTGGAGCAGGGTACCTACTAGGTACCTAACTAAGATTAGGCGCCCGTAATCTGCGAACCTTAAAATAGGTTGTGGCAATTCCTCGAAAAAACCCTGGGCGTATCAGCGTTCCATGAAGATTAATATTTGATTAAGGTATTCCTTTAATGTTGACAAAGGACTCTGTCTCGTTGAGGATCTCGGGGTACTTTTCGGAATCACAAAAGCGTTATTTTTATCCAAATTTTTGTTGTATCAACATTTTACCTTATTGAAATAACCTAACCAAGAGCATGTCAGGACATGTCTAAGGAGGGTTCCGTAACTATAAACGCGTAATATGCTTTTTTTTAAATTACTCCAAAAGTTACTGTCCGATTTGGTTCAAAATAGTTTTCCTAAAGAGTTTTTAGCATGATCTATCAGCATGGAAATTTGCAAGTTTCTATCTCCTATAGTTTAAAAATGCTAGGGGGGGGACCAACTTACCAACTACTTTGGAGGCCGATTACTCGAAAATGGTCAACTTTATAAAAAAGTAACGTATGAAACCTTGCCTTTATTTTAAAAGACCTATTCTACGATACCCCACACGATGGGGTAGAGTGAAAAAATATTTTTCATCCCCACTTCACATGTATGGAGAGCCACCCCTAAAATATAAAATTATTATTTTTTTATAATCCCGAAACCGTGATCTATACACAATCTATAACTGCACCAAATTTCATCAATTTATATTCATAATTACAGGAGCTAGAGGCGCGGACAGACAGACAGACAGACAGACAGACAGACAGACAGACAGACAGACAGACAGACAGACAGACGGACAGAGCGAAACTATAAGGGTTCCTTAAGTTTTACGGAACCCTAAAAACATTCGTCATAACCCACTTATTCCATTCGAAGCGCTTCGTTTTCCCGCTAATCCCGGAGGATATTACATATATAATTCAGGAGCCGACGCGTGCTGATAAGCCTCAGTCAAAAATGTTGTATCGTCACCTTGTTCGAATGACTCCATTATTCATCTTCTCTCGATCTCGATCATGTCCTTGTCAATGATGATTTGATATTAGAATTTTTGTGATTATCATTCGTATCGCAAGCTTCGTTTTTTGCTAAAATGTTTTTTACATAAACTTAGGTCAGCCTATTACAAAATTATAGGTAATGGTCAATGTGATATCAATATACGATGCCTATAGCATTACATTTACCTTAACCAAGAAAGCAAGGGAATCGTTTGGACGTTAGGGCCTAAAGTGTAATTTTATCGCTAGTTGCGGGTAGTCGCGAAACTTTCGCGGGGAGCAGGGAATCCCCCGCCGAAGCCTAAGGTCGAGCGTGTTTTGTTGTCTTCTTTATATCTCGCCGGTGACGCGAAATACAGTCGCGAACAAGCCGGCGCGGAGTATCATTTGTGATTTGTGTGCCTTATCTCCATAGCAATAAGGTCGACAAGTGGCACGGTATATTCGGGAACATTTCCATTAGGATGCACCAGAGAGTATTTCGGCCGCCATATCTGGGTCACAGTACAACGGGGATGCGTAATGTGTCGATGAAAGGGCTTCTTGTACCACAGCTTTTACTGAACTAGTTCTGTCGCGATTGTACTTTGCAATTGTGCCTTACCCTGGGTTAACCCTGGGTTAAAATATCATGCCTTGTCTATCATAATTACGAGGAAGGAGAGAGATAACATGATATTTAATCAGATAAGCGCAAGTGGACCCTAAGGTTACGTAGTAACTATGTATTTAATAATCTGTGCCTAAGGTAACAACTAATTATTACCATTTATGCATATATTTTTATATATTTTGATACTCGAAATAAATTAATTTTATTTCTTTATTTTTTAATTTATTTGTTAATTAATCGACTAGGTTATACATTGTGCTTCTACTAACTATTGGTTATTTTACGTTAAATTACCAAAAAAATTGCTTAAACTAAGTAACTTAATTTGTTAATTAGTTGTCAATATCTAGGTTACATGTTATTTTTGTCATCATTTTGTTTTATATGTTACATTTGAATATTATGCAATTTATTTTCACCGTTTATTTACTAACATCATCCTTGAGTTCAATAACGACTACAAGGAAATTTATATAACCTAACCAAGAGCATGTCAGGATATGTCTAAGGAGGGTTCCGTAACTATAAACGCGTAATATGCTTTTTTTTAATTACTCCAAAAGTTACTGTCCGATTTGGTTCATAATAGTTTTCCTAAAGAGTTTTTAGCATGATCTATCAGCATGGAAATTTGCAAGTTTCTATCTCCTTTAGTTTAAAAATGCTAGGGGGGGGACCAACTTACAAACTACTTTGGAGGCCGATTAATCGAAAATGGTCAACTTTATAAAAAAGTAACGTATGAAACCTTGCCTTTATTTTAAAAGACCTATTCTACGATACCCCACACGATGGGGTAGAGTGAAAAAATATTTTTCATTCCCACTTCACATGTATGGAGAGCCACCCTTAAAATATAAAAATTTTATTTTTTTATGATCCCGAAACCGTGATCTATACACAATCTATAACTGCACCAAATTTCATCAATTTATATTCATAATTACAGGAGCTAGAGGCGCGGACAGACAGACAGACAGACAGACAGACGGACAGAGCGAAACTATAAGGGTTCCTTAAGTATTACGGAACCCTAAAAATGTCTGAATATAAGGTGAAAATGATGAACAGCCTCGAACAGCTGTTACGTAACAAGATGGCGTACGTGACGTCACGGGGTCAAACGCGGGAATCGCATTCGCTTTAATTGAAAAAGTTAAATCGCCTATTCATGAAATCGCACCGATTCCTTTTTAGGCAACGTTCCTCTGCGAATGGGGTCTCACAATTTTTATGGAGTTTTTGTTCAAATGACTCGAGTTTTTATAGGGTTTTTCGGATCCCCGTTTCTTTTAAAGAGCTACTTATTTAACTTCAACTTTTATTTTATTAACAGAAAAAATGAACAAGTGATTGTATACCGCAAATAGGATTAATATCTTTTGATGTAATTAAAATTACCGACTTAAGGAAAAAAATGTACATTTTAATCTATACTAATATAATAAACAGGAAAGGTTTGTTTGTTTCTTTTTTTGTTTGTATTGAAAAGGCTCTGAAACTACTGGACCGATTTTGATGAAAAGCACAGATATAGAATACAGCACAGACAACGCGAAAGGACAAAGACTACTTTTTACTGCGGCAAAATGTACGGTTTCCTTTGAAATTTCCTTTTGTTCTAATATTAAATAATACAGTAGAATATTTTAATAATCTACGTTTCTTTCTTTTGCCTTTTAGGTATATACCTAATATAATTAAGTAATACCTAATACTTATAGCCACACGATATCGAACAAAACGAAAATATTAAAGCCGTCGGTAACTAAACCACTTAGTCCAGTAGATATGTCCAATAGAATCGTGTTACTGACAAAACTCTTAACAGTGGCACATAAGACATCAAAGTAAAACACTAACTAGCGAAGTTTAACGTCACCTTGAACATAAGTTTTACGTGAAACAGGATAATAATCTAAGGCTGGGACTAGGTAAGTTATGACCGGAATTCGGTGGGCCGGGGAAGATTAAGAGCATTGAAAATAGAACTCTGCGCTAGTACAATAGAGCTGAAAATCGAACACACAATTGTCGAGTCAATGTCATAATATTATATGACAGCTTTACACTCCACACTTTGATATTTTCAACTCTATTGTATTAGCACAGAGTTTTATTTTCAGTGCTCTGAATTTTCCCGGACCTGCCGGATTCCGGGTCATATAATCCCAGCCTTATCATCAGATCATCAAATCGTCGATAACAATATTCGGACTATGGAACAGTTTTATTCACTTTTATATTTTAATCTATACTAACACGTATCATAAACATAAAATGTTTGATTGTTTTTGATAAAATTTGGCACATATATAGATTTGACGACGTGGAAGGACATTGCCAACTTTTTGCAAAATATACGGTTCCCGCGCAACATCTAGTCCACAAGAAAGTGTTCGTTTGAGCAATTACTATGTGATATTACTCGTAGCTACGAAAAAACCCTACATTGTAGAGTAATAGGTGTCTCTACTGCACAGAACTTAAATTGGTTGAGTCTAATTAAACCCTAACTAGATTTTTACTTATTTCAGTAGAGCTAAATATTAAGACATACGTTAAAAGTTTATGAGCCGTAAAATTATTCTCCGGCAAAATGAACCTTGCCGCATGGTAATAGGTATGGTAAAGTAGTGAGCGTGAGCAGAATAAACAAGTAATAAATTAGCCTGGACATCCCCGCTGATAGATCGTCCCCGGATTGTAAACAGACTCATAAAAACTCAATAGTCATCCAACGATGGAGCAGTTTATTTATTTTTATTAACTGCACTAACATCGCTATAGAGAGCCGGCAATGTAAACGTTGGAAAATCATTTTCCGTAATGTATTGGATTCTATTGGATTGTGATAAAAGAATATATTTCAATTAGCAAATTGTTACGCGTTTGCAGGGAATTGAAAATTGTGAAGTCTTTCACGAAAGTTTTTATGAAATGAAGTATCAATCGATGGAAAAACCTTTGATGGATTATTAGTTATTCTTTTTACTCCATTCCCTAGACTACACAACTTACGTAGCTATACTACAAACTTCTAATCTTTTTAGGTGTTACTATTTAACCTTTGTTAATGAAATTGAGTCCATAGTTTACGGATAAATCTTTGAAATGTCAACTATAGAATAAACTAGAAAGGTTATTTTGAAAACGAAATCATAGCCATAGTAATGTATCAGATGGGTACTCTACACTAAACTTGCAAATCAAAAGACCGAGGACCTCTAAACGGAGAAATTGTTACTACGGCAGAGTCAAAATGCATCGAAGCGTCAATCTAAAAATTAGCTTTGCAAATTCACCCTTATACAGGATGTCCCAGAAGTTGACGTCGTCCCTTCGAAGGCTGATAGACCAGCTCATGACTCACCAGAATATCGTAATATGACCTTAGTAAAAATTTTTTAGTTTTCGAGATATTGGCACTTTTAATAATTTCTTCAAAATTACACCTCATGTTAGTTTTTAGACTGCCACAACTACAATTTCCCGTATTGTGGGATACAAATTTGTATTGCGGAATCCTGACCAGTTCTGCTATTGACCACGGTTATAAACAAAGCTAATAGAGTTTGAACTTTGTAGAAAAAAAGAAAACTTTTCCCTAATCGTGATTTCAAAAACTTTTTCTCCTAACTTTCACTATCCATACCGGACAAAAAATACACCACACTAACCTAGGTTGTTACTTTAAAAAGTTGCTCATTTTATGTAGTTTTCGAAATAGTAAAATAGTTGGTATTAAGCTACGCCAAAATTTTTTTTGCTATTTTAAGTGCACGGAGAACACATTTTGAATGTTTTTCTTTAGTTAGAATTTCGAACAAAAACACTCGTTACATTGAAATTACCCAGATGTTTACTTATAAATTGTACGTTGAAGTGTAAGATGCTTACTAAACTTAGAAACTAAACAGAATACAAGGATTTTTTTTAACTGTAAGGAGAAATGCAAAGAAGGAGAACACATTAATAATATCATTGAATGAGTTAAACTCATTAGAGTGAGAGAACGCCACGCACGTCTTTTGTTTGTTCTATACATGAGTTTGTTTATTAGTTACTAGTACGTTACGCTATTGATGTGCATCGTTTTGTTGTTTTCTTACTTTTAACGGAGTAAAGAACTAAACTGACTCTCTTCTGGACTTTTATGTTTCTGTGATACGCGTCTTACTACCAGTTATTATGGCGTATACTATACATCAGTATGCTAACATGCATTACATTTACGGGGAATACAGTGCCAACGGTGCTGCTGCAGCTTATCTGTATCGCGAAAGGTTAAGGTACTCAAGTCCAGATTACAATGCAAAATCCGTTAAAAGTAAGAAAACAACAAAACGATGCACATCAATAGCGTAACGTACTAGTAACTAATAAACAAACTCATGTATAGAACAAACAAAAGACGTGCGTGGCGTCACATATTCTCTCATTCTAATGATTCTAACTCATTAAATGATATTATTAATGTGTTCTCCTTCTTTGCATTTCTCCTTACAGTTTAAAAAGAAAACCTTGTATTCTGTTTAGTTTCTAAGTTTAGTAAGCATCTTACACTTCAACTACAATTTTTAAGTAAACATCTGGGTAATTTCAATGTAACGAGTGTTTTTGTTCGAAATTCTAACTAAAGAAAAACATTCAAAATGTGTTCGCTGTGCACTTAAAATACCAAAAAAAATTTTGACGTAGCTTAATAGCAACTATTTTACTATTTCGAAAACTACATAAAATGAGCAACTTTTTAAAGTAGCAACCCAGGTTAGGTGGTGTATTTTTTGTCCAGTATGGATAGTGAAAGTTGGGAGAAAAAGTTTTGAAATCACGATTAGGGAAAAGTTTTCTTTTTCTCTACAAAGTTCAAACTCTATTAGCTTTGTTTATAACCGTGGTCAATAGCAGAACTGGTCAGGATTCCGCAATACAAATTTGTATCCCACAATACGGGAAATTGTAGTTGCGGCAGTCTAAAAACTGACATGAGGTGTAATTTTTAAGAAATTATTAAAAGTGCCAATATCTTGAAAACTAAAGATTTTTTACTAAGGTCATATTACGATATTCTGGTGAGTCATTAGCTGGTCTATCAGCCTTCGAAGGGACGACGTCGACTTCTGGGACATCCTGTATAATATGTCCCGTAAAATTGTAAAAACCGTTAGATTGTAATAAATCTAGTGAAATTGTAAAATGTTGATATACTTCGGACGCGAATTTTCTGCCTATAATTTAACACATTTTTTTCGTTAGATTATAATTGTATAGTTTTGAATTTCGACATAATTTTACAATTTCGTTAGTTATTTACAATCTAACGGTTTTTATAATTTTACGGTGACATATAGGTACACTACGTGACATACGCACATACCTATTCCTTTTAAGATAAAGAAGGGCGTAGGTCGCGCTCAGGTGCACTAATTCCGAAGAATGCGCGTGAATTATTTTTATATCAGAAGATTCAAAAGGAATATTATGTGAAGTACGAAGTGTAGATAAGGGTGATAATATGATAACTTTGAAATCGACGCTTTGATGCGCTTCGATTCTGCCCCAGTGTGTATTGTGCCATAGACCATTTCCCGTCGCTGTCTACTCGTGTGACATAACTCTATCCGTAGAGTACAAACTGTGATCCCCATGGTTTATGACGTCATAAACCAATCACGAGCTCATATTCCAATTTATGTGCTCTGTTAATACACCGTTGTTGTAAAGATACGCTTTTACTACACACGATATCCTCTATAAGTTAGCTGTTAGGGTTATAACTTATAACTGAGGGACTGAGGTTATAACTGAGCGTCAGTTCACGCGGAGAGATGATGTGGTCCGCCATTTTAAGACGTAGCGAGTAGACGATTCAAAAGAGATGTTTAATTCTGGGCCAGCTCTATGTACACTACATAGGTAAATAGGAAAATAATATGGGAATTTCATAAAAATACAAAAAACTATTATAAAAATAATTACATGCGGGCAAAAATGATGATTCAAATCATCATTTTTGTACGCATGTACCCTTTTTCTAATTACTTTTTTTATTGCGAGAACCCTATTTTTAGGGCGCCTGTGACAGTTGTTTTGACTTGAATTCTGACGTAGTTGACAGTTTTAGGAAGAGACGTCTTCTTGAATGTCATACGTCTTTCTTTGTCAAAAGTCATGTCATTGTCAAAATGACATTCGTTGGATAATTCTGATCTGTTCCGCCATGTTTTATTTTACGTTACTTCTTGAGGAAGTTATTTTAAATGTACTGAATTTATGTGAAATTAAATAAAATAAAGAATAGGAACAGTTACTATATTATGTAGCTATATTTACATATAGTGTACATAGTGCTGGCCCACGCCTCATACATTTCTAGAACATCTCTTTTGATCTATATAAATTACACATAGGATACACTTTTCATTGCAAGAGTTCGAAATGCTAGCTGCATCGCGCTGAGCAGCTTGCCACCGCCCTTGCAGTGAAATGTGTATCTTTTTGTCTTGTGAATAAAGTTCAATTTTGAATCGTTATCTCATTAAGTGCACTCCGCGTCGCACCCTGGCGTGAACTGGCGCTATGTCTAACCTTAACGTACAAAGAAATTACAGTAAATATTCTAATAATAGCTACATACCTACCTACCTATAAGAAAGGATTAAAATGCAACAAAGTCGATATATTATATTATTTCTAAAAACCTACAAGTAGATTTTTAAACATACATACATACATATAATCACGCCTTTTTCCCGTAGGGGTAGGCAGGACCGCCTCTTTCCCGTAGGGGTAGGCAGAGACCACTTCTTTCCACTTGCTACGATCCTTACATACTTCTTTCGCTTCGTCCACTTTCATTCTTATCATCCATTCCTCCTCTTACATTCAACGTAGCCAAGCGTCTCTCCATGGTCCGCTTTTCGCCTCCGCGAGAAACGAGACGTGATGGGTGGCGAACCACATCGCCGCCATTTTGGATAATTCAATTATTTTTGATTATCCATTGCGTTTCAACGGATTGGTGGAGAGGGTAGGGATAGGGAAAGGGAAGGATAGGTGGTGTGGAAAGGAAGATTGGTATGTTAGAGTGGGAAATAGGGAATGTAGGATATTACCGCCCAGGAGGGCAAGGGACAGTAATAGCTAGGGAAGCCGGGGTCGCATACCCGTATACTATACCACAACTACCGTACAGGTAAGTTGGGAAGAGTATCCCATGACACATTTTTAAAGGGAACATTTAAAACGCTCAAAGAAACCAATAAGGATTGAATAAACATATTCACAAAAATTGTAAATGAGGGGACACAATTTCGGTTTATTTTAATATTTGTCTTGTAGCACAAATGGTTTTGGGGAGCGATTTTAATATTGAGACTCGTTCGTAGATCCCGGGAATGGTTATAGATTGATATGCTTCAATATCGTTTCTTTTCGATGATCATTGATCTGTATTTTGTCAATCGCCAAATTCCGAGTCAGATTCTAGTGGAGGACGCTTCACTATTTAACATTCCCGCAAAAAATTGAAAGGTCGAGACGTCGAAGAATTTCTCAATAAAACGATATCGAGTATACCTCGGTCGAACGGTCCAATGGTGCCATTCAGTCCATTTGACTTCTGCATACTAGTATGCTTAATTTTTTACAAATTTCTTAATAATATTTGTCGTAAGACAGACATACTTGTGTGTATATAATGGTCTGTCTCAGTCGGGCACATACCACGACGCCACAGAAAACCGACGTAAAATACGGAGACACCATAGCCCTAAGGTTGGTGGTTTAAAATTTGACATCAAACTTGTAAAAGAAATTTCTTATTTGCCGTTTTTATTACCTTAATACTATAACACCTTTAAAAATAGAGTTCTCTTGTTCATAACTTTGATTCGTATATACTTAGATCAACAAAAAGTGAAACTTTGTCAAACAAAAACTGAGGCCGGCTTTTATATGTGCGGTAGCTACGCACTACATAAATAAAAACCCACACACAGACAGCTTTCCTTACAAGATATGGCGAGGTTTCGTTACATCTGTGTGCGTGACACTGTCTGATTAGACGACTAGGTGCAGTAATCGGCCCCACTGTGTGGTTCGCAAAACTCTGTGTTTAATTTTATATTTGGTCTGAGCGCATATTATAGTAAATTCATAGTAAAACATGGTATTTAACATATTATACGCAATAGCATAATATAATACTACTATTAGGGTATATTATTATGGCGCTATAATAATATAATATTCGTTTTACGTAGAAAATTCCAACTCCGAGCCAAATAGCACAGTTAAATGATGTGCTGTGTACAAAATACTGACATAAATGTTTATAACGTTTTTAGGTTACCGCAGTTCAGTGAATAGTTTCGCTCTGTCCGTCCGTCTATCTATCAACCCTTGGTAACTTCTGTAATTATGGACTTTAAAATCAGTGATGACTTTTCGATAGATTTTACTCGAAAAGAGACGCGTCCAACGAATTTTAAGTGAAAATCCCGCGCTGACCAAGAGCCGTTTGTTAGATACACTTTAATAAAACATCTTCGTCTATGGCATTGCTTCGTGTTCGCTGTCTTCATTTGCCAGTACTTCCAGAAAAATGAAACGCTTCCGAGAAATTAAATTCCGTTTATGGACTCACTCGAGTAAAAGCTACGATGAATAGAAATTGAAGAATTTGATAAGAGCACAACCATAATATTTTTCTCGAATAATGTAAAGATGGACATAATATTTTTCTGCAGTATAGTATATAACCTAAGCTGGTAGAATACAGTAAAAAACAAAATGAGCACGTTCGCAAAAAAGAGTGAAGTCGACATTCAATCTAGCTACATCGCTATGGCGTTGGTGAAATATTACATCGTCCCATTGTGCCATCGGACGGGGCGATTTAGGTTTAGTGCAAACGGGCGACTGACGATCGCGACCGGTCGCGAATGCTACACAATCCCACTTCTAACACCATGTTGTGAGCTCGCCGTCTTATATCTTGCATGTATTTCTTATGTTGGAGTGGTACCACCAATGATACAGCAAACATTTAAGTACTAACACTTTATTTATGTATTCAATTTAATTCATTTATTTCTTGCAATATGTTAAATTATATAATATTACATTATACATAATATGAGAAATACTTATCACAGATGCGTCTAAGGTTCTACACTCTATATACGGCTTCGCATGTGACATATTCTGTCAATGAGACATTGACATTATACACTTTATATAACTACTTTAAGTCGTAAAGTTTTAACGAGCCGCTACGGGTAACATTTGAGCAAAACAACAAGTTGTACAGCAGTATCGCGCAACAGCGACACTCGGTCGCCCGTTTGCGCCGACCATACTGTACGGATCCAGTATCTATTACGGAATAAAAACTATTTGTTGTTGTACCCCCGTCTTCCTCTTGTAGGTATTAGCGACCGTCTTACCCTTGTTATTGCAGCGGTTGTGATGTTGATGTTAGTTTTATCGCAGCGACTTTTATAAATATGCGGTTGAATTTTTTCTGTTAATATAAGAATGTGATATACTTTTCTGTGAGTACATTATTATGAACTTTGAAATTAGGTTACTTAAATTTTTTCGCAAATTTATTCGCATAATATCTGTTAAATATATTCATGTATGATAATTTTTACGTTTTAAGATCGAAAATCACCTTTATGTACATAACTACATACTCCTCCAGTTTGTAGATAACATTTTCAAATATTACTCCAAGCGAATAATCCAAAGTAGTTTCAGCGAAGAAGCTAGCTTAAGATCCCAACTTAAGCAGGACAGTTAAAAGTTTGCTTTAAAAAATATCATATGAAGGTAGAGCTAAGATAGAGGGTAAGCGACGAAAGTTGGTACTCGTAATAGAGCGGGGCAAGTTGAGCTTAATAATTTTAGCTTAAAAGCTCCTCCTCGATCGTTTTCGCGTGAAAAGCTTATATAGTTCGCTGCACTTGCTTTTTGAGCTCGATTTTAGACTAAGTTTATATTCAATTAAGGGTTTGAAATGCACACCGCTTAATATGACAAACTTTGATGGTTGAAAACACCGCTAATATCGACGTTAAAAATTATGCCCTTTGTAACGTATACATATACAACGTTGCTGTCCTTGTCCGACACGTTGGAAAAGTCACTTGACAGACAGAGACCACAACGTTGCCCGTTGTGTAAATATTTTTAGTAGTAAGGAGGATAGAATAATATACTGCCATTTCATCGCTAGTATTTAATTTAAATACATTACTCCATTATAGCATTTTTTCCACTAATAAGAACCCCATTAATCTTTGCGTCTTAGGTTTCGTACAAGGCGTAGTTTTCAACGTCGTTAATGTAGGTATCCGCTGTGTTAATATTATTATTAGTAAGAGGGTTGCTCTTACTAATAATAATGTTTACACAGCGGATAAGCTATTCAATGTTTCTAATGACTTTTCCAACGTATCACACAAAGAGAGCAACATTGGATAGCTAATCCGTTGTGTAAATATTTTTATTAGTAAGAGGGTAAAATTAGTAAATTAGTAAAATGAGGTATCTTAAACATAGCTTGTTTACTTACGATCGTGTTAAACTAGTGCCGCATATAACTCGAAACTGGGGCAAAAAGTAGGTTTAACAATGTGTCAGTAGAGGAAGCTTATCCTGGTTCATATTTACCTGCATCCTGTATCAGAGCATTCATGTGACATAATCTGGTATACGGCTCGAATTAGCCTACATTACGTTAAACTTTGATAGAATTTCTATTTACATAGGTTATAGTTTTTAAGCCACCTTCATTATGCCTTTAAAACATGCAAGAATTAGATTAGATTTCACATATTTACGTGCGGTTTGCATTGGAAAGGGCTATTACAACTTACTTAATCTAGTAAAAGGTTTCTTCAAGTATAAACTTTTTTGATTATAACTGTAATAATTTCTACCTTATTAATAAGGGCCCTTAATATTTCATAACCTTAACGTGACCTAGGGCACCGACATTAAAAGTTAGAGCCTGTTTTAGTTAACTTCCTAAGGAATTATAAAAGTAACGAGTAAAATAATTTTTAGTTTCAAAAATCTCCTATTATGTTTTTTTGATTTGCAAACTTTTTTGCCAAGTAATTAAAGAGTCTTGTTAAAAAGTTGTTCATAAAATGTTAAATACTTTATGCGTGATTCCCAATTCACATTTATAAATGTTTTTCAAGAGTAAGTAGGCAGCACTTTCCCATTAAAAAGATTTATTACCAACGATAAAGCTGATTCGAAACGTTTTCCCTAAAAAGTGGCAAAATAATCCTCTTGTCTAATTGCTACTGCTGAAATGACCGAATAGCAATTTCCTCTCCCGCCCACTATTCCCTCACAAAAGGACCCCGACTTAATAGCGGCTATTGAGGTGGCTTCTGGGGTCACTGAAAGACCTGACGCTAAGCAGGGGTGCGCCAGGAAGCTCAGTAAAAGCTGACGCAGAATTACTGCAACTGAATGGGCGCGATATTACCATCAGAAAAAAGAATTGATGACTTTGATCAGCTAATGTACTTCTCTGTATACATTGTCTACTAGTTTGCTGACTGGTTTCCGGTGCGTGTCTTCCGCATACATACAGTAATGTGGACAGTATTGGTAATGACAGCAATAACTTTATTTGTCGAACCACAAACTCAAGCGTTGAACCAGTTAACCTCTTTACCAAGTTTGAATACAGGCGAATAGTTTCAGAGGATAAATTAAAGATAATCTAAGTGTCGTGTCTTATATTTTTAATTAGGTTCAGAAGCATCCGTGATATCGGTACTATAGCTTAGTATGTATGTATTCCATTATCTCAGATTATTCCGCTAAGAGTATGTATCTCCATAACAGCACAAATGGGTACGTCCCTGTTCGGGGACGGCACTAAATCACAGGTCGTCCGTCATGTATAATTCAGGAGCTGGAGCGACACCCCGCGTATATAATTCGGCCAAACCGAAGAAGATACTGGCCGAGCCAACCAATTTTCCGGTCTAGCGGCGTCTATCGGCCGATTCAATTTCGCTAAAATTTTATTCGTCGTAGCGCCGAAGCGAATTCGATGGCCGAACGGTCCCCTGAGTTTTCGGTTTTCATTCGGACCTAGCTGTAATGTTAAATAGAAATATTAGCGTTAATTTGAAACGGGTGTTCGCAAATGGCATTCAAATAATTCGAATATAGGTAGATTCGATATAGGTATTATAGTAATTGATATTAGTACATCAGAACGTGTTAATAAATTTAAAACTATTTTTATAAATATTTTTAAAGAACATTGAATGGATCACTAGGATAATGAAGATACCAGATTGACTACATTACTATCTAAATAAAAAGCAATATTTTTTTATAAACATTACATTATTGTTGTGCTACGCTTCCACGAGAGCGAGAGACAAAATTGTTACCGTGACAATAGCGTAGTCACACGATCCGTTCTGATCGCGGGAAACCGAACCGAACGTGTAATTTGCTCGGGACCGACAGTCTGATCTGGCAAGTCGATAACAGCGCATTTTCCACAGTTCAAACTGGGCGCTATGACCGAACATTAGGGGAGCGAGGGGCTTGTTGTAACAGTTTTCATGAAATCTAATATATTATATTGAAATCTAATGATTAAATTTCTCTAAATAAAGATGGACGGATGCTGTAACTCTTCCTCTACCAAATAAAGTAAAAATGAGACCATAACTATTGATCATTATTTTACAATCAATTATTTTCCAGAAGAAGTGCGGTGTTACAACTTACCTCTTTTTTTCGTTCGTTCGTACGTTCTTGGTGCAAGTTGTAACGTCTACCGGGGCAAGTAGTAACGCCAAAAACAACCGCAATAATACCTCTAATCATTTATTTTTTGTTTATTTTTAACAAAATTGACATCTTTCGAAAGTATTTAAAGTATTTATTATCAAAAATCAACTAAACAAACAATACACTTTTTAAGTAATCAACACCAAAAATTAAGTAATGAACAGTTTTATTTAGTTAAACACTACTTAAAATCATCATGACACTTTTAAATCACAGTAAGTAATTAAATTATTTATCTCTAAGGTATGTTACGTAATTATCTCTTTTTAATATATATCTAACAAAGTATTGTACTAATATAAGAATCAACATTTGGTGGGTTTCATTATAATCAAATTAGGTCTTCATCTGAGCTACAATTAATACAAATAAAATATATAGTCTCTCCTGTAACACATCCTACATGTGCCCACATCATGGGTAGAGTGTCATCACAAATGATGACACTACCCAATCTTCTTTATTTGAATCTGTGTAAGCTTCACCACATACCAGACAATACCACTCTTCTGATTCAGATTCTGAATTTGAACATAAAAACTTTTTTTTAGCTCTGTCCACTCCGGTTTATTTTTTTTTTAATTTACCTTTTTCCCGCACTGACTTTCTTATATACACCCTCATTCTAGAAGATAGAAAAAGAATAGGTATCTACATCATAACTTAGGGCATATTGTACACGTTACAACTAGCCCCGGTATTTTGTTACAACTAATAGTATGATTTTTACCATTTATCAAGGTAACTATTTAAATAATTAAGCAATCTTAAAAACTGTTACACTTTATCAGAGATAGATACATTTAAATGTAAATTAGATTTAGAAAGTTTGATTAGAGTCAATAATAATAACGCAAACCAAAATTTTACGACAGTACAATTTTATATTACTTGGCAAAAATGAAGCGCGTGCACACATCGGCTAACTGCGTCGGCGCGCAGGACACTGGCTATGACAATATGATGCAGCGCGGTTTAGGTCAAATCGAGTCAAAGAATAACGTTAATAAAGTTTAAGATCCTAGTGAAAAGAGCCTGTTACTACTTACCCCTGCTACAACAAGTCCCTCGCTCCCCTACGTGTACAGGGCGTTAGTGTCTACTCAAAAAAATGATAAAGATGGTAGAATAAACTGACACAGGAGGAGTGTTTTCGTCCTCAAAAAGCCTTTGAATGCGTCATGTGCATGATGATATTATTATAAGCGTTGGTCAAGAAAACACTATAATATCTTCCGATAAAACTTTTATTCGATTGTCAGTACACTTTTATCCACTAGTAGTTCACACTTCAATGCTCTGTCGGCAATTGTCAAAATTGACAGGCATCGCCTTATAAAGCAGCCGCCATCTCTACTCTTACGTCGCACCGGAAGTATAGAGATGGCGGCACCGGAAATTTGATAAAAATAACTATATTACAAAATAAGAATCCAAATTAATTTATTAATATTACAATCAATTGTTGAATGATTTACTTAATCTGTTAAATTACTCTTATTCACACCAATAAATCATAATAACAATCAGTAACCGGAAGTTCAGTAATACAAAATGTAATATAAATCTTTGCGAAAATAATTATTAATTCATAATGTTATCCAGTATCATTAATTACAATTATTATAAAAATCAATTTATAATTTAATTAAACCTTAGCTGCCAGAGACATTTCCGCCAAATCTTTTACGAATCCGGAAATGTGTCTAACAGCTCGGCCTTCCTGAGACAGCACGAGACCCTTCGTGCTAATTTCTCAGTAAAGGTCTACTCTAAGTAATATTAATAATAATAATCTATAATTTCCTCATAAAAAAAATGGTAGTAATAATATTATAAAAAGATAAGTAAAAGTGTTGCGTTAATGTTATTGTTTCTCTTATCTAATTACATTTTTAATCAACTTTCCAAATTTTTGTTTATTTCTTCAATACTTTTATTATTGCTGATCATATTTTCATTATTAATTATTACATTATCTACATTATTATCTATACATTCATTAATATCCTTATGACTATCATCATCACTTTTGTCCGAACTATCATCGTCAAAGTCTCTATCAAAACTAACCCATGGTTGTATCTTATCAATTGATACAATTGCCTCATAACGACGACCTTTACGAGACAACGGTGTATCTTCTATTAAAAGCCTATCATTTTGGAGAACTTTAACTATACGGTACGGCCCTTGGTATTTGACCACTAACTTTTGTGATTGACCGTCATGAGGAACTTGTTTTTCTATACGCACCAAATCTCCTATTTTATAATTTTTACTAGCCTTTCTTTTCTTATTATAGTACTCTCTATCTTTTTCTTGCTGTTCTCTTATTTTCTCTGAAGCTTCATTTCTAACTGACTCTAATTCGTTCGAGGAAATAACGTTAAGCGTATCATTTATTACCGGGTTAAGTATTCCTTGCGCTTTATGGTTTAAGTTAAATCCAAACAAAAGCTCAGAGGGAGATTTTTGTGTAGTTTTATGAACAGTCGTATTGATACCTATCTGTATGTCGTATATTCGTTCGTCCCAACTTTTTTCGTCAAGTCCGTGATTAGAAGTAGCTAGTGCTTCCGTTATGGTACGGTTAAACCTCTCTACCTGCCCATTAGCCCTTGGAGTTGCGACCGCATTGAGAACGTGTTTTATCCCGCACTCTATCATAAAGTCTTTAAAAACTTTACTCGTAAAACTAGATCCTCGGTCAGTGATGAGACGTGTCGGAACTCCAAAAAAACTAATGTGATCTTTTAAAACTTTGATCGTGGTAGACGTTTTAGTATTTTTGACAGGTGTGATATTTATAAATTTAGTGAAGCTATCTATAAGTACTAATAAATAGCAGTTTCCCGTCTTACTTTTAACGAATGGCCCTAGGTGGTCTGCGTGTACAGTATGAAAAGGTATGCTTACCTTTTCAATTGGATGCAGTTCACCTTCGCGTTTACCACCGGGTGCTTTATGATGGGCACATTCTAGACACGCGGACACATATTTTTTTACAAAACGCCTCATTCGCTTGAACCAATAATTCTTTTTAATACGCTCTAAAGTCTTTTCGTAACCGTAATGCCCTACGTCATCATGATTCCTTTTCAAAATCTGCCACCGCGCCCCTTTAGGGACAACCCATTTTATTTCATCTCCTATAACACGATATAATCTACCATTTTTCAATTTAAAATTTTTAAGTATATCGGCTACATCTGGGGTATCAGGATTATTTAAAATATTCTTTATTCTCGCGATATCGTCATCAGCAGTTTGTACCGTAATAATCCAGTCTTGTTCGTTAGTATTTATTGTTAAAACGTCGAGAACGTGATTTTCATTTAGAGCCAAACCTACAGGATTGCGACTTAGCGCGTCTACATGGGACATTCGAGATCCCGGTCTATACTCAATTGTACAATCGAATTCTTGTAGTTGAATCCACCATCTAGCGATTCGCGGAATTAAGTCTCTTTTAAGGAGGGTTGATCTGACGGCGTTACAGTCTGTCTGTATTGTAAAGGGAATACCTAAAAGATAAATTCGAAATCGATTCAGGGAAGCAATTATAGCTAAGGTTTCAAGTTCAAAAGAATGATATTTTTGTTCATCTGCAGTTGTTTTGCGGCTAAAGTAAGAAACCGGTTGCATTATACCCTTCTCATTACGCTGTAGTAGAATACCAGCTAAACCGTGTTTGCTAGCATCAGTATGTAAATGCGTTTCAGCTTGCGGATGATATAAAGCAAGCAATGGTCGCTCTGAAAGTAATTTACGGATCTGGTGAAAAGATTTATCCTTCGAAGCATCCCAAACCCAGTCGTGATCTTTTTTTAACAGATCCGTCAGCGGGGCAGCTATTATTGCGTAATTTTGAATAAACCGTCTGAAAAAACCTGACAGGCCTAAAAATTGACGTAACTCATGTTGGTTTTTCGGCGTTGGAAATTTCGACACAGCCTCTGTTTTCCTCAAACCAGGCTTAATACCTCTAGCGCTAACTTCAAACCCAAGAAATTCTATTTCATTTAAGAAAAAATAACATTTACTCATTTTAAGCGTTAGTCCACCCCTTTTTAACAATTCAAATACTTCTTTTAATCTGATTAACCCTTCCTGAAAGTCCTTAGATGGGATTAATACGTCGTCCATATAAACCAACGCATATTTAATTTTAGCGTCCGCGAGAATTTTGTTTATTGTTCTTTGGAAAACAGATGGTGCATTCACTAGTCCGAAAGGCATGCGATTATATTCGAATTGGCCGTCCGGCGTTACGAATGCCGTTTTATGCCGTGAGTTTTCTTCTATTTGTATCTGGTAGTAACCCGACGCTAAATCAAGCGAAGTGAACATATTATTACCCGCTAGCAAGTCCAACTGGTCTTCAATACGAGGCAAAGGATAATGTTCTTTTTTTGTTTTTCTATTTAAAGCGCGATAATCCACACATAATCGTTTTTCACCAGTCTTCTTTTTAACAAGAACAATTGGACTTGCGTATGGTGAAGACGATTCCCGGACTATATTGTTATCTAGCATTTCTTTTACCATGTCCCTAACTAGTGATCTTTCGGAATACGACATTCTATATGGCCGATACACTATAGGCTCTGAGTCAGTTAATTCGATCTTCATTTCAGTACAATTTGTAAATCCTAAATCACTTAGACTATTCGAGAAACAGCTTTTATATTCCGCTAAGAGATTCTGAAGTGCGTGATGTTGTTCACTTCTTAGGTCCGGGCTACAATTTATTACAATATTATTATCAGATTCGATTGTACTAATAGTTACCTGACACGAGTTTAGAATTGGTGTTTGCAAATGTGTAGCTCTCGTAAGTAAAACATTTTTATTTATAGTTATGCTATCATTTGAGATATTATGAACTAATAAAGCGCAATTGTTATTCAAAATTTCATACTGTCCTGGCAGAAGGTAATGTTCTTGCCCCTTTTTCCCCCTAATAGACCCGTCAACATAAATAGAACCTTTCTCAAGCTTTTCGCACAAAACCGGTATGGCACGCAACTCATTTTTTTGTTATTAGAATATCTTCACGAGATATTAAGTGTACTTTAGGATTTTCTGATACGCGTTTCAATATTACTTCAAAAGGTGTTTTAGTTATTACTATATCTGGTTTTTCGGTAAACGAATGTCCTATTAAAACTGGATGTCTAAGCACGTAATCCTCTACTACATACATATTAACATTTTCTATGATATTTTGTAACTCTACTTTTGCAACAATCATACCTAAAGGGCGCGTAAGATTTGCTCCTATACCCCTAAGCATGGGCAGTTCAATGTCAGTTATTAAATTTGAGTTTAAGGATTTCGCGTCGCTTTCCCTTATTAACGAACATTGACTTCCCAAATCTAAGTGACATTTAAATCGCGTTCCGTTCACTAATACGTCCATTATGTACTTATCATTAAGACTATCAGAGACACAAAGTTCCGAAACTAATTTCTCGTTTTTTTCAGTAGTGCCGGTATTAGAGGTCCCGCTAGTTTTATTTCTGTAGCAATTAGAAGCTTGATGGCCTATTCTATCGCAATTTGTACATTTAATAAGTGGTTTATCGCACTTAAAACTGGGGTGTCCGTGTTGATTGCAGTTAAAACATTTTATTGTTAAGTTACTACTTCCCGCCCTAGAATTAACCGATTTATTGTTTACGGCGTTAACATTTCTATCGACCCTATTCTTCCTATAGTTATCATAATTTTCCCGCATGCCACTTACTTTGACTGATCTAAAGTATTTTAAAATCTGTTCGGGTTCTACAAATTGTGCCGCTTGTGCACCCACTTTTACAGCGCGATCGTCTACGCCATGTAGCAAACAGTCAACTGCCTGTTTACCACTCAGCTTGCATCGATTAAGAAGATTAATTTTAGTATAGTAATAGCTCTCCAAAGACTCTCCGTACCTAACCCTTTTAGCTAACATTTCAGTGAGAAGTTCGGCATAATCCTCTCGAGACGGAAAAGATTCTAAAAGTTTTTGCTTCCACTCAGACCAACTATATAACAACGTTGGCAGAGCTTGATACCATGACTTAGCAACTCCACATAATTTTTGAAGAGAATAATGGATGGTTTCTTTCTCATCCCAACCATATATTTCTGAACATTCTTCTACTTTAGTTATCCAGGTTAATACAGTTTGTTCTTTTGCCATGGGATCAAACTCTGGTACAACGTTATTATTATAGGACATTTTAGGTTTTTCCGAACTTCTCACATCTTTAATTATTGTCAAAAATTTGTTGAGTATTTCATCTGTAGACCTTTTTTTTGAATTATTAGAATGCTTTGTTTTAGACGGAGCTATATCGGACTCGCTTGATGATAGTTCGGTAAAGTAATATCTACGCTTACCTCTACTTTGTCTACTCGATCGACTATTTCTACCATGCTTTGATCTCCCATTGTCATCAGAATCGTCAGATGATGACCGCTGCTCACGTCGTCGCCTCTTTCTCTCCCGGCTGCCTTTGTTGCGAGATGTAGCAGGTTCCGGAATTATACTGTCCATTTGGCGCACACCATCTTCACCTTGGCTGCGATATTCATGTAGATAGACTCCTTGACGAGCTTGGGATTCATCAGTGCTCGACCCTTGACCTTGGGCCCTATGACGATCTAGCCCTTGACCTCGGGTACGATCATGATCACTACATCCTTCACTTTGAATGTTAGCAGTAACTAGCCCTTGACCTCGGGCATCATTTTCGATGAGCCCTTGACCTCGGGCATCTCCTTCAGTAAACCTTTGACCTCGGGTTTCATTGCCGGTGGGCCCTTGACCTCGGGCATCATTTCCAGTAAACCCTTGACCTCGGGTATTTCCGTTTTCCATGTTTTGAAGCTTAAACAAATTTATAAAAAGCTTAATATCTATTTAAAATAAATATCCATTTAATTTATTTTAAGTAACTTCAATAATTTTATAAATTTTATAAATAAGTAACTTGAAAATAATTTAATAAATATTTATTATCATAATGACTACTGTAAGCAATCAATAAGATTTTAAAATATACTTCCTACGTAAAAGAGTGTAAAACTAAAATATAATAAATAATTATAATTACTTACAATGAAATATAAAAACATTTTTAATAAAATTAAATTGGTAAAAAAAAAAAATATCATTGCTATGCAATAAGGAATAAAATAAAATAATTTTATTAAATTCTTTAAATATTAAATTCATTTCTCTTTAGAAATTCATTTTAAATTTTCTTAAATCCATCATAATATCTACTCATCTCTAATGCCATTTGGTGTGAAAATTAAATCTTAAAAAAAAATGCAGTAGGTACTTACACTTAATTTTACTCCTTTTCGTGTAGGCGTGTAGGAAATTTTGTGTATCCTGTTCTATCCCACTTCTGAACTATAAGCGTTGGTCAAGAAAACACTATAATATCTTCCGATAAAACTTTTATTCGATTGTCAGTACACTTTTATCCACTAGTAGTTCACACTTCAATGCTCTGTCGGCAATTGTCAAAATTGACAGGCATCGCCTTATAAAGCAGCCGCCATCTCTACTCTTACGTCGCACCGGAAGTATAGAGATGGCGGCACCGGAAATTTGATAAAAATAACTATATTACAAAATAAGAATCCAAATTAATTTATTAATATTACAATCAATTGTTGAATGATTTACTTAATCTGTTAAATTACTCTTATTCACACCAATAAATCATAATAACAATCAGTAACCGGAAGTTCAGTAATACAAAATGTAATATAAATCTTTGCGAAAATAATTATTAATTCATAATGTTATCCAGTATCATTAATTACAATTATTATAAAAATCAATTTATAATTTAATTAAACCTTAGCTGCCAGAGACATTTCCGCCAAATCTTTTACGAATCCGGAAATGTGTCTAACATTATATTGGTGCGACAGTTTAGTCTCCCGTGTGCACGTAGCCTTATTCAAAAACCTGCTCTATCTAGTTTAATGCCAACGTCAGCCTGTTGACAAGTAAATTAATATTCCGAACGAAATGTCGTCACCATGTAAAGTCGTCCCCGTTCACCATTTTGTGAGAGGAATTCTCACAAATTACTGTCACCAAACTATTTAATACCGAAATCACCGTCGCCCGTTCATCAAACTTCGTCTCAAAGACAACCATTTATATATACCAAAACAGCTAACTATACAAGGAGTTTCGAGTTTAAAAAGCAAACAGTAATTATGACGTAGGCGTCCGCTAAGAACAGATTTTTCAAAATTCACCCCCTAATGGCATGAATGGTTTGTATGGTGCTACGTCGCTGCGTGTAAAATTTCGTTTGCGATCTACATCTAAGAAATCAATCAAAAAGACCCATTAACGACAAAAGAATATTTGGGGGGTTCTTGAAAGAGATATTCGCGTATCGATGATTTGAATTATTTTGAAAAATATCGCATAGGGGAGGGTGATTCTACGCCATTAATCAAACGTTAGCCATTAGAATGGGGTGACGACCAATATGTTGTCTATGCGAACTGCATCCGATAATATTTCATTGAAATGCGCGTGCACCCGCTTGTTATTTATTGTTGCAGTTGTTGTGATGATGTGATGAAAAATATCATTTGTTATGTTTACAATAATGTTTGTTTTTTTTTTTTTTGCTAATGACTTCGTACAAGATCAAAAAACTTCTTATGCTACGTTTTTAAACATGTTCTTGACTTGATGTGGAAACGTCTGTTAGTGTAACTAAAAAAGCTATTAATAACAATTACCTAAGTACAATAAATTAATTACAAATGAAGTTAAATTTTAGTTTGCCAGAGAGTGAACAAAATACGGGCAAAAACACTGTTATTAAAACAAAATCAAATCTAGACGTCATCGAATAGTCGAATTGAAACAAAGTTATATTTTAGTCGCAACAATCAAATAGCTCTCGGCGGTCGGGTGACCCAGTCATACTTTTTGTTCGAACATATTTAGGACGTAAACATACTGGACGACATGTCAGACAAGCGAAGAACTATATTATGACCAATATTATGACAATCAGGGGAGATTTCTACGAAACGTCACTTTGACAAGTGAGCGTGAGAAATATTGGCTATATCTTTTAAAAAAATTATACACACATTATAAAGTGAAGTAGTTTTAGTTACTAAAATAGCTAACGCAATGGCGACCAGCGCATTCGGGGATATGAATATCACCAGCCACCAGCGGCCAGTTTCAAGGAAGCTTGGTCGTCCAGTGCGTTAGCGGCTTTAAATAAATAGTGCGCACGAAACTAAATTGACCTCTATTATGTCATTAGCGTTGAAAATTGAATCGCTCTAACATGTGATTGAATATTTTCATTGCGACAGACACGCCATGTTGACTCGGTGTTGTCAATTAATTAATATGTTATTCTTTTGTAAACGTTTAGTTAGAATGAATAATTTATATCGTTTTCGAATTTAAATTCTAAATTCACAGGAGCCTACTTTTTCCACGATAATATACCAATGTAGGTGAAACAAAGTAGGTACTACTTTATATTTATGCACCGAATTTATTGTATGTATCAGAATTTATTGTATTGTAGGTATTGCACACTGTACGAAAAAATCATATGAATTTGCATTTTACTTCCTTTTAAATGTTACATGATAATATTGTGGTTGTTTTACATGCTTGTAATTATTGATATACAATGTGAATAACTTTTGTTTATTTTGAGGAATTATTCGGAACAGCCAATCCGTGGCTTTGTGGATTTAACAATAAATAAACCTATCAAACATTGAAATAAATTAATAAACATAACATTGTTTAATTTTAAATTAAAATAAATAACGAAATTATTTTGTTAGTATAAAATGTTAATATGAACAACGTAAGCCGTATAGGGAGAGCTTCAACTGCTGTTTAAATACAAAATTAAACATCACACACCGTCGAAGGATAGAAGCTTAAATTGGCAGATCGGCTCATTGCCGCAAACCACATCACCTCATACGTAACTAATATTCACCTTTAGTTGGTATACCTAATCAATTTTAATTAAGAGTCTCGTTGGAACCAAAATTGTACTTAAATCTGAAGTTAATGCGTATGTGTTTCATCAATTTAATAAGCTTTGCCTTAATGGACATCACAGCCTGTATCGTCTGATAATGTCTAGTTTGGCCCGGCTAATATCCCACTATAAATGTGAAAGTTTGTGAGGATGGACGATGGATGTTTGTGACTCTTTAACGTAAAAACTACTAAACGGATCAGTAGAATGTTTCGCTCCTGTGCCGAAACTAAAGTTTTCGTTTTAAAAAGGTTTCATAAAAACCTTTTCCTAAACACCCTATAAACAAAGCATGAAAATTTAATTACTGGCGACCCTGCCGGGGCATTGTTAGTAGATTTGGATGTTTGGATGTTTAACCCTCAGGTTACCCGCGTGGAGGGTAAGATCGCAGTTATTTATAAACCAATTAAAACCTGAAAACGGCAGATAACGAGCTACAACGACTTTTCCATGTAAATCTGGTTATTTATTGTTTCTGTTAACTGCGATGGGGTCGTGTGGTTTAACTGTGTTATTGGTAGTAGCGGAAAATCGCTAAGAATTACAAATTACAAAAAACAGAATATTACTCGTATATACAGATGAATAATTATCGACATAATTTAAATTTTTATTTAAACGACCACTGTAGCTGTCGTTAACGCTAAAGCTGGAGGTCGCGGGTTCGAATCCTGGCAAAGGAACAAAATATTCACATAGTTTCATATGAAGTCGTATATCACCGTAGAATCGTAAAAACCGTTAGATTGTAAAATAACTAACGAGATTCTAAAAATATGTCGAAAGATCAAAAACTATCTACACTAATATTATAAAGAGGAAAACTTTGTTTGTATGTTTGTTTGTTTGTTTGTTTGTTTGTTTGTTTGTTTGTAATGAATAGGCTCAAAAAGTACTGGACCGATTTAAAAAATTCTTTCACCATTCGAAAGCTACATTATCCACGAGTAACATAGGCTAAATTTTATTTTGGAAAAAAATAGGGTTCCGTAAGATATTTGGGTTTTTCGGACACTAGGTGTAAAAAATCAACCAGAAAAGTTACTTATTTTGCGTACGCTGCCTAAACTATAAAAGATAGAACCATAAAATGTTGTAATTAATTGTAGATCTTTTAAATATCTACAAAAAAGTCCGCGACACACTATACCTATCTATGTCGAGTGAGGCACAACAACCATTTTTTTATTTAGAAATCTTGAATTTTTTTTGGACTACATTTAAACGCGTTTATTTTACTCATGCTATTAATCCTTATCATAATAAATTATTTCATCACTAAGTACAGTTTATGTAGATAATATTTGGTCTTTGAATGATTAAAATTGGACGTTTGGTTTTGAAGTTATGGCGAAATTAAAATATTACGATTTCTGCTGCACGGCCCGTTGCGAAGTGGGCGTCACCAAGGCGAAGTGCGCGTGCGGGGGGAGTTTAGATCTATGACTTCTATGAGTAAATTTTTTGTTTTGTGTTCGTTGTAACTATGATGGATAGATACTTGAATACCTATTTATTTAGTGTTTGTTGTATTGTTAGTCCTGAAGAGTATAGGTATTTCATACGATAAAAGTATTACTTATTTCATTGAGTTTTAGTAGGTACCTATATTAATTTGTTTGTTTAGTTTTGACTAAATTTCGCCCGTTTTGTTAGAGGTTTAAAGACATTCTGTAGTATTAGTATCAGTATTGTACCCGTGCAAAGCCGGGGCGGGTCGCTAGTATATTTATAATCTAGCGAAAAATAGTGTGTGAAATTATAGGCAGCATATTCGCGTCGGAAGTCTATCAACATTTTACAATTTCACTAGTTTTATTACAATCTAACGGTTTTAACAATTTTACGGTGACATATCCACTGTCCGTCCATTTCACCTTTTAACTACTCAACGGATTTTAATACAGTTTACAGTGGTCGTACTGTAGTTACTACGGGATACATTACGTAGATACGTTACGGATCGTAGCATGGCCTACGGTGTAGCGGCGTAGCACCGTAGCATAGCACGGCTTACGTCAGAAGGGTGTAACTCAGGTGTAAGTCGATTAACTTTCAACTTTAAAACTGTGGGTTTAAAATCCATTCACCGGCGAGAGGTTTCGAGAATCTGGGTAACTAAAGCAAACACTTGCGGCCCGTTTCACTAATATATCTCCCAATAACTATTTGTTATAAACATAAAATTTTTATCGCAAAAAACCGGCAAATGATAGAATGACGACGTTTTTAACAATATATAGGTTAATTGTAACGGGCCGTTATCAAGTTTGAAAATTAATGTTTTAACTAACGATGGTGTGTGTTCATCATTTATCATTGTTCATGATCATCTCTACTAAAACCATATTTAAAAAAATGTAAATGATCTATTTACCTTATAAAGACGATTTTCCTATTCCATTTATTTGAAGTGGGTAATTAACATTTACGCTTTGTCCATCTTAGGGTCAGTTCATACTACGACAATACGCGGCGCTGCATTAATAGGATAGATATTCAAAATTGAACTTTATTCACTACATAACAAGATACACGTTTAATATGACATCGGTCATACGCTGCACATGCGCTGGACAGCGTGGTGCAAGATGACGTTCAAACTCTTGCAATGTAACGTGTATCTTCTTGTGGAAAGAATAAAGTTCAATTTTGAATAACTTATTCTTAAAAATACAGCACTATGTGGCGTATCATTTCGTTTCGGTGTGCACTGTTCGATTTTTATAAAATTATCATATATTTTGGTGGTTAATTAATTAACTCATCCGTTTTGGATATCGGTTAAAAATATCAAAACATATTTATAGTGATTTTATTGTAATATTAACATCATTCTTAATAATAACCACCTATCTATACAATATGTTATGTATATTTTAGGTAGTCGTAATAAAAACGTTATAAATAAACATACGTGTAAAATTTTGAATATGAAATTCTGTTTAGATATTATATTTTTGTAAAAAAAATCGAAGAAATGACGGTGTCGTTATAATACTGCACTCTTAATACATTTGAATGTAAACAAAATGATTAGATTGGATCTGAACCTTTAGACAGAAAGCCTCGAGCAAATTGGTTGAGTTGAGCTCTTCATTAAGCCTCAGGTAAACACACAAACGCACAAACAAACAGAGTAATCCGTCTACTTTGTCGATTGACGAATTAACTCGTTAGTTCTATCGGGAATTCTGTAACGGAATATCGGAATTACGAAAACGTAACATTTCTCTGAAACGCAGTGACACGAATAATACTCATACATAGGTAACTTAATTTTGTTTCTTTCAATAGCCTATTTTAGAATTCAGTCCAACTAAAACCATTATTCTACCTACTTTAAATAATAGCTTTGCACTGATCTTATTAGGTTCATTGAAATACATTGTATAAGGTATTGAAATACCTTGTATTTGAAGGTCTAGGTAACGAATTACAATTTAATGAAATCTAAACGTTAAGAAAAAGACAAAAATCGACAAAATTAATGTTTTATTTTAACTTAACACGGTAAGTAAGTGTAATTCAAATTGGTAGTATTATGTGTTTTATTGTATTGTTTGTTAACATTTTGATAAGGTGTGGGTATAGCGAGTGGGTGTAGCTGTTCCGGCGAACTGTCCAGCCGTTTTGGCCAAGTCCAATTACATTCACACGAACAGTAGTTTTATACTTAACTAGCGACCCGCCCCGGCTTCGCACGGGTACAATGTATATATCTGTATAATCTATAGGTACAATACTGATACTAATACTGCGGCTACCTCATAGATCTAAACTCCCCTGCCGCACGGCTGGTGACGCCTACTTCGCAACGGGCCGCGGAGCAGAAATCGTAATATTTTAATTTCGCTATAACTTCAAAATAAAACGTCCAATTTTAATCATTCAAAGACCAAATATTATCTACATAAACTGTACTTATTGATAAAATAATTTATTTTGATAAGGATTAATAGCAAGAGTAAAATAAACGCGTTTAAATGTAGTCCAAAAAAAAATCAAGATTTCTAAATAAAAACATTGTTGTTGTGCCTCACTCGACATAGATAGGTATAGTGTGTCGCGGATTTTTTTGTAGATATTTATAAGATCTACAATTAATTAGAACATTTTATGGTTCTATCTTTTATAGTTTAGGCAGCGTACGCAAAATAAGTAACTTTTCTGGTTGATTTTTTACACCTTGTGTCCGAAAACCCCAAATATCCTACGGAACCCTATTTTTTCCAAAATAAAATTTAGCCTATGTTACTCGTGGATAATGTAGCTTTCGAATGGTGAAAGAATTTTTGAAATCGGTCCAGTACTTTTTGAGCCTATTCATTACAACCAAACAAACAAACAAACATACAAAGTTTTCCTCTTTATAATATTAGTGTAGACAAAAAAAAATCGCGCCGGAAGCGTACATTTTGCCGCAATAAAAAGTAGCCTGGTCCTTTCCCGTGGTCTACTCTATATCTGTACCTTAAAAATTGATCCGGCAGGTTCGGAGTCTCTTCAATGCATACAGTTAAACGATCAAATACATCCTGTTTATAATATTAGTGTAGATATAGTAAGATGTAAACTGGCAACACTGTAACAGTGAAGTTGCCGCAGTTCAGTGCTCGTTGTATTTATTTACGATCTATAAACAACTTCGCTAATCCGAAACGAATAAACGTCTGAGAAAATAAAACTTCACTTATTGCTGTTAACGTTTTGTTTACAGTACAACTACGTTCTTAATGCCCCTTGAGTTTCGGGTATCGTCGTTTTTTGGACATCGTCTATCACTTCTATAATTGCACTGTACTAATTGAGTGTTTTTTTTTTTATAATGTGTAGATTACATTATATTTTGTTTCTCGTGAATGTTGTGACATTGTAGGGCTTAGTCAAAATATGTATGAGCGTCAGTTCATACTGCGAATATACGCAATGCTATATTTTTTATAAATATTCAAAATTGATCTCTATTAACTACACTACAAGTTTCATATGACATCTGTCATACACTACACATGCGCTGTGCAGCGAACTGCTACTTGACATTCGAACTCTTACAATAAAACTTGTCTCTTCTTATATAGTGAATATAGTTCAATTTTGAATAGCTATCTTAAAATGCAGCGCTTTGTTACGTATCGTTCGTTGTAAACTGTAAGTAAGGTGTAAGTGTCCAACTAAGAATGACTTTGGACTACTTTTATCAAGTGCTCTTGAACATTTTCATAATAAACTTAACTTCAATCACATTTACTGTACTTAAACATTGATTTTATGTATATTCATTTTCATAAAACAATTTTGACGCACAGAAGCTAACACTAAAGCAAATATGAAAAAGAATACTTTATTCACCGGCAAAAATTGATGTGAAAAATCTCGATAGTGCCGTTGATTTATAGATTGTAAAAGTTTGGTGCGCGGTCGTAACGTGTAGTTCTGAAATTACCTTGATTTAGTGCCGGGCGTAGGGTCCGCAGTGTTACGTGTTGTTTGTTTTATAGTAGAAATCACTAATCGACTACATGTTCCCCGCGACTTCGTAGTCCCAAAAGGAAATCGTGCGGGAACCGTACATTTTCCCACGATCTGCGCCAAATTTCAATGTCGGTCCAGTAGTTTCGATGCTTATTCAATGCAAACAAACAATCTTTGCACTTTATAATACTGTGTAGAAAATAAATAAACTACTCTGCTCAGTATATTAACATAAACAGCTCAATGCCAAACTAATATTCTCACTTGGTATCTGACAATATTTCTACCCTAAGTAGTCTACAAAAGTCCTTTTCCCTAATAAGTCATAAGGGAAATTACTAAAGTTTCTTGAATGATCCTACTAGGCTCTTAGAAGGTACTGGAAGTGCTATCAAATCAACATTCAAAGCATGCCCTACTTGTATATCACACCTTTCGAGTCCTATAAAATTAGCCGCTTGAAGTCCTCTAAGATCCCTTTTTGCCGTAAAAGGTCCTACAAGGAAGACTCCCGGACAGAACTGTCTCGATAGCCTGCGCTTGTTATTTTTGTGTAGACAAGCGTATGAGACTTCTGCGTAGCCAGCACAAAGGAATATATACCTAGTTGTGTACGTATTAAGAGTAATTAGAACGCTTACAAGTACACAATTTACGACCCGTCAGAGGACTTACAACCGCAAATCCTGGTATGTAAGGTTCAAAATGCAAATGTCTCGTTTAATTGTATAATTGTTTAGCAGAACATGGTTTCGCCAATTACAGTAATGAAACTGTAACTTTTATTGTTTATTTTTGTTTTGAATTTAGTCGCTCTTGTTTATGAGCTCCTGGTGTTTGAGGGTACATCATCATCTAATGATTTGGTAATCCAAGTCAGATGCTGTTCAAAAGTAGCTCTACGTAGAGAATTGCAAATTAACCGGACATCTATATGCTTTAAAGGAGCAATTCTTGTATATGTTACAGTAAAAACAAGTTTTTATATAGAACGCGTTTTCCCTAGTAAGAACTTGTTTTTACTAAACACCTCTGTTAAAACTAGAATTAACTAATGCTCTAAATTTAATATCAGTTAAAGCTAGTTCTTACTAGTCAAAACGCGTTTTTCCAAAGACTCGCAGTTAAAACTATTCCAACCGAGGTCAAAGTTCATCGGATGATCGTACCTTACTCTGATTGGTCTCGAGACGTCACAAGGTTCTCTAGTCAAGATGGAATCGATAATTTCGACAGCGAACTTCGAAATCAAAAATGTATGGAATTTGACACAAGTCATCGTTATTTAATGACACGTCGCTTGCGATGCCTCATGTCAAATCCCATAGATTTTGTTTTCGAACTTCGCCGTGGAAATTATCGAATGCATCTTGACTCAAGGCCCTCATTCGACAAAGCGGCGTCCGCGCGTTGTGCGCATTATCAAGTTGTTTGATACCCAATACGAGTTATTGTGTTCTGTTGACTTATTTGATTATTTTATTTTACTTTTAATTAACATTGTCACATTGGCAACTACTAGTCGATGTTCCCTAAACTATTTCTTTTGTGTAAGATTATTATTTTTACTAGGTATATGACTTACTACTATATTTTTAAAACTATATCTTGCTTTAAATCCCAAATTAGTTTCCCTAGTGCTCATTTTAACTAAAAGTCAGAGTTACAAAAATCAAATATATTAGTACTAAATTCTAGTTTTAACTAGGTATTTCTAGTTTTAACATAGGCATTTAGTAAAACCTAGTTTTAACTAGGGAAAACGAGTTATAACGAAAAACGGCTAACATATTATATAAATATAAAATTATAATCTCGGAAACGGCTTCAACAGTTTCCATGAAATTTAGTAGGTATGCAGGGGGTTTTGGGGGGTTAAAATTCGAATTTTAAGTTTTACTAGAGGTAATATTTTTTGCATTCGTTCCGTAAGAAGATATGAGTTATTTTGCATCCTAGGGTTCCGTTATACTCAAAGAACTCTTATTGTGGTTTGCTCTATCCATCCGCCTGTCTTTCAGTATGTCTGTCTGTAAATATGATCAGTTACATGCTATTCATAGATTGTGTATAGATCTCGGATTTGGCATCATAAAATAATCATAATTGTATATTTTCGGGTTGCCTCTCGATGCAATATATTGTGAGTTAGGATTTTTTTTCATTATACCCCATCGTGCGGGGTCCGGTCAAATAGGTTTTTTTTGGAGACAGTGCAAGTACGTATAACGTTTTATTAACATCTATAAATGATAAAAAATATTATAATATATTGAAAAGAACAATTTTTCCATCTTTATACCAAAAGTTGTGAGTTTCTTACGCCGGTTCTTCTCGCCGGGCTAGTTTCCGAACCGGTGGTAGGCATCATCTAGGAAACTTCTATGAGTGTTATTTAATAACCTTTATGGAAATAACAATTTGAGTTTGAGTTTAGAGCGAGAAAACTCTACTAGCGAAAATTTGGATTCCTTATCCAGGTTCGACGGATAAGGGACCCGAATATTATTCTTCGGTTCGGTTATTGATTAAACCGAATGTTATATAGGATGTTACAGGTTTCATCAAGTTTTTATGATTGCTGCAACCAACATACCTCAATTGCTAACGTACAGGTTATGAATTCATCTGTTATTACTTGTATTAAATTCCAAATGCCCTATGCGTGCTCAGTCGTGCGAGAAGCACATTGATTGCTGATTGCCGCAACCAATTCCATTTTGCTCACCGCACTCCGCTCGGAAGCAGGATCACTGGTTGGTTTGGTTGCGAGCGACCGAGCGAGACAGCCGTTGGTTTTGCGGAAAAGCTTCCAGAGCATGATAGAGGTGGATTAAAACGGGACATTAATTATGATATTAATACGTAAGCAAAAGTTTTCAGTGCAGTTCCACGAGAAATTTATAAAGGAGGTTTAGGAATTTTGGTCGGTAAATTAAAGTTTATGTAAAGGAAAGTATGCGAAAAAACTATTTTTTTTTAAATAATGCTTAGAAGAATATAAAATTAATAATAATAACAACACACCAACCAACCACCAACATACCTCAGGATTAATATTAACGGACACTACCGTGCGTTTGAATAAAGATAATGATTGCAGTCTTTGTATGTAATATTATGTGTGTTTGCTTGTTCCGCCGTAGCACCTAAACTGCTGATCCAATTTTTATGATTGAGATATCCATAGATTCGCAAGAGCAGCTCGAGTAAGTTAGGCTATATAATAAACGCAGTCGGGCTATAGCTATTCATGGTAGTATAATTTGACGACAAAATTCGCGACAGCCTTCGACGACGTTGACACGTAATTAACTATCAGAGTAGATGATAAATGAAACCTAAGGGTGAGAGCATATCGAGAGGTGACGCGACGCGACGATATTTGAAAATGAAGCGCTTCGTAGCGCGATGCGCCTCGCAATTTCGAACTTTTACAAAAAAACGTGTATCACGTGTTTATGTAAATATTTTCACTAATGTAATAAAGAGGAGAAAAGAGATGTTCAAGAAATGTATGAGGCCTGGGCCAGCCCTATGTACAGTATATGTAAATATAGTTACATAATAAACTTAGGCCTTTGCATCCGTTAATGGATGATTTATACAGTATTCTCCGAGCGAAGTAACCACTCTTGAAATACTGTAATGCCTGGGACAGTTGGTTTTTAAATGTCGTATGGTTGCCCAAGCACATACGGCATTCTCACAACATAGTCAGCCTAGTCCAGAGGAATGAACTAGTCAATACGTCTGGGGCCAACTATGTGCGGGTTTCCTCACGATGTTTTCCTTCACCGTTAGAGCGTCCGTATAATGTACTTGAGATCTGAAAAAGTCTCATTGGTACACGCCACAACCTGGGATTCGAACCTGCACTCTTTCGAGTGCGAACCAAACGGTCTACCCACTAGGCTACGGAGCTGGAGTTACATAATATAGTAACCGTTTCCTATTCTTTATTTTGTTTAATAACACTTCGTTTCCATGTACATTTAAATTAACTTCATCAAGGAGAGTAACACAAAGTAAAATAAAACATGGCGGATCAGATCAGAATTAACTAAAGAATGTCATTTTGTCAATGACATGACTTTTGACAAAGAAAGAATTATGACATTCAAGACGACGTCTCTTCGTAAAACTGTCTACTACGTCAAAAGTCAAGTCAAAACAACTGTCATGGCCGCCCTAAAAATAGTGTTCTCGCAACTCTTGAAATAATCATTTTTGTACGCATGTACCCTTCTTCAAATTAATTTTTTCGTATTTTTATGATATTCCCATATTTTTTTCCTATTTACCCATGTAGTGTACATAGAATTGGCCCAAAATCAAACATCTCTTTTGTTTTTTTTTTGTTTACATTGAATAGGCTCCGAAACTACTAGACAGATATTGATGAAATTTAGAACAGAATACATTTTATAGCGGCAAAATGTAAGGTAATTTTCGTCCAAACGATGTCGCGGGCAATATCTAGTGAATAAATTTATATTATTTTGAATCGCTATTTAAAAAGAGTGCGCTGCGTTGCGTTACGTCGCGTCTCTGTGTGAACTGACATTATTATGAACTGCCGCCGTTCAACTTATAGTTTACTTAACTTTCACGGTATTGAAGCTCGTATGATGGGTGCCTTACTTATAGATACTCAAACTTGATGCTTTCAATGCAAATTGCAAATCTGCCGCACGGGAATCGTACTTTTTTCGCGATAAAAAACGTATGTAGGGGAGAGCGGGCTAAAAGTTCCGTATTTTAGTTAACTTCAATTTCTTAAAAGAATACTTACTCTAGCTTTATTTTTGCTAGTGAGAATTGTAACTACTGTTAGACACATTTCCGGATTCGTAAAAGATTTGGCGGAAATGTCTCTGGCAGCTAAGGTTTAATTAAATTATAAATTGATTTTTATAATAATTGTAATTAATGATACTGGATAACATTATGAATTAATAATTATTTTCGCAAAGATTTATATTACATTTTGTATTACTGAACTTCCGGTTACTGATTGTTATTATGATTTATTGGTGTGAATAAGAGTAATTTAACAGATTAAGTAAATCATTCAACAATTGATTGTAATATTAATAAATTAATTTGGATTCTTATTTTGTAATATAGTTATTTTTATCAAATTTCCGGTGCCGCCATCTCTATACTTCCGGTGCGACGTAAGAGTAGAGATGGCGGCTGCTTTATAAGGCGATGCCTGTCAATTTTGACACAATTGCCGACAGAGCATTGAAGTGTGAACTACTAGTGGATAAAAGTGTACTGACAATCGAATAAAAGTTTTATCGGAAGATATTATAGTGTTTTCTTGACCAACGCTTATAGTTCAGAAGTTGGATAGAACAGGATACACAAAATTTCCTACACGCCTACACGAAAAGGAGTAAAATTAAGTGTAAGTACCTACTGCATTTTTTTTTAAGATTTAATTTTCACACCAAATGGCATTAGAGATGAGTAGATATTATGATGGATTTAAGAAAATTTAAAATGAATTTCTAAAGAGAAATGAATTTAATATTTAAAGAATTTAATAAAATTATTTTATTTTATTCCTTATTGCATAGCAATGATATTTTTTTTTTTTACCAATTTAATTTTATTAAAAATGTTTTTATATTTCATTGTAAGTAATTATAATTATTTATTATATTTTAGTTTTACACTCTTTTACGTAGGAAGTATATTTTAAAATCTTATTGATTGCTTACAGTAGTCATTATGATAATAAATATTTATTAAATTATTTTCAAGTTACTTATTTATAAAATTTATAAAATTATTGAAGTTACTTAAAATAAATTAAATGGATATTTATTTTAAATAGATATTAAGCTTTTTATAAATTTGTTTAAGCTTCAAAACATGGAAAACGGAAATACCCGAGGTCAAGGGTTTACTGGAAATGATGCCCGAGGTCAAGGGCCCACCGGCAATGAAACCCGAGGTCAAAGGTTTACTGAAGGAGATGCCCGAGGTCAAGGGCTCATCGAAAATGATGCCCGAGGTCAAGGGCTAGTTACTGCTAACATTCAAAGTGAAGGATGTAGTGATCATGATCGTACCCGAGGTCAAGGGCTAGATCGTCATAGGGCCCAAGGTCAAGGGTCGAGCACTGATGAATCCCAAGCTCGTCAAGGAGTCTATCTACATGAATATCGCAGCCAAGGTGAAGATGGTGTGCGCCAAATGGACAGTATAATTCCGGAACCTGCTACATCTCGCAACAAAGGCAGCCGGGAGAGAAAGAGGCGACGACGTGAGCAGCGGTCATCATCTGACGATTCTGATGACAATGGGAGATCAAAGCATGGTAGAAATAGTCGATCGAGTAGACAAAGTAGAGGTAAGCGTAGATATTACTTTACCGAACTATCATCAAGCGAGTCCGATATAGCTCCGTCTAAAACAAAGCATTCTAATAATTCAAAAAAAAGGTCTACAGATGAAATACTCAACAAATTTTTGACAATAATTAAAGATGTGAGAAGTTCGGAAAAACCTAAAATGTCCTATAATAATAACGTTGTACCAGAGTTTGATCCCATGGCAAAAGAACAAACTGTATTAACCTGGATAACTAAAGTAGAAGAATGTTCAGAAATATATGGTTGGGATGAGAAAGAAACCATCCATTATTCTCTTCAAAAATTATGTGGAGTTGCTAAGTCATGGTATCAAGCTCTGCCAACGTTGTTATATAGTTGGTCTGAGTGGAAGCAAAAACTTTTAGAATCTTTTCCGTCTCGAGAGGATTATGCCGAACTTCTCACTGAAATGTTAGCTAAAAGGGTTAGGTACGGAGAGTCTTTGGAGAGCTATTACTATACTAAAATTAATCTTCTTAATCGATGCAAGCTGAGTGGTAAACAGGCAGTTGACTGTTTGCTACATGGCGTAGACGATCGCGCTGTAAAAGTGGGTGCACAAGCGGCACAATTTGTAGAACCCGAACAGATTTTAAAATACTTTAGATCAGTCAAAGTAAGTGGCATGCGGGAAAATTATGATAACTATAGGAAGAATAGGGTCGATAGAAATGTTAACGCCGTAAACAATAAATCGGTTAATTCTAGGGCGGGAAGTAGTAACTTAACAATAAAATGTTTTAACTGCAATCAACACGGACACCCCAGTTTTAAGTGCGATAAACCACTTATTAAATGTACAAATTGCGATAGAATAGGCCATCAAGCTTCTAATTGCTACAGAAATAAAACTAGCGGGACCTCTAATACCGGCACTACTGAAAAAAACGAGAAATTAGTTTCGGAACTTTGTGTCTCTGATAGTCTTAATGATAAGTACATAATGGACGTATTAGTGAACGGAACGCGATTTAAATGTCACTTAGATTTGGGAAGTCAATGTTCGTTAATAAGGGAAAGCGACGCGAAATCCTTAAACTCAAATTTAATAACTGACATTGAACTGCCCATGCTTAGGGGTATAGGAGCAAATCTTACGCGCCCTTTAGGTATGATTGTTGCAAAAGTAGAGTTACAAAATATCATAGAAAATGTTAATATGTATGTAGTAGAGGATTACGTGCTTAGACATCCAGTTTTAATAGGACATTCGTTTACCGAAAAACCAGATATAGTAATAACTAAAACACCTTTTGAAGTAATATTGAAACGCGTATCAGAAAATCCTAAAGTACACTTAATATCTCGTGAAGATATTCTAATAACAAAAAATGAGTTGCGTGCCATACCGGTTTTGTGCGAAAAGCTTGAGAAAGGTTCTATTTATGTTGACGGGTCTATTAGGGGGAAAAAGGGGCAAGAACATTACCTTCTGCCAGGACAGTATGAAATTTTGAATAACAATTGCGCTTTATTAGTTCATAATATCTCAAATGATAGCATAACTATAAATAAAAATGTTTTACTTACGAGAGCTACACATTTGCAAACACCAATTCTAAACTCGTGTCAGGTAACTATTAGTACAATCGAATCTGATAATAATATTGTAATAAATTGTAGCCCGGACCTAAGAAGTGAACAACATCACGCACTTCAGAATCTCTTAGCGGAATATAAAAGCTGTTTCTCGAATAGTCTAAGTGATTTAGGATTTACAAATTGTACTGAAATGAAGATCGAATTAACTGACTCAGAGCCTATAGTGTATCGGCCATATAGAATGTCGTATTCCGAAAGATCACTAGTTAGGGACATGGTAAAAGAAATGCTAGATAACAATATAGTCCGGGAATCGTCTTCACCATACGCAAGTCCAATTGTTCTTGTTAAAAAGAAGACTGGTGAAAAACGATTATGTGTGGATTATCGCGCTTTAAATAGAAAAACAAAAAAAGAACATTATCCTTTGCCTCGTATTGAAGACCAGTTGGACTTGCTAGCGGGTAATAATATGTTCACTTCGCTTGATTTAGCGTCGGGTTACTACCAGATACAAATAGAAGAAAACTCACGGCATAAAACGGCATTCGTAACGCCGGACGGCCAATTCGAATATAATCGCATGCCTTTCGGACTAGTGAATGCACCATCTGTTTTCCAAAGAACAATAAACAAAATTCTCGCGGACGCTAAAATTAAATATGCGTTGGTTTATATGGACGACGTATTAATCCCATCTAAGGACTTTCAGGAAGGGTTAATCAGATTAAAAGAAGTATTTGAATTGTTAAAAAGGGGTGGACTAACGCTTAAAATGAGTAAATGTTATTTTTTCTTAAATGAAATAGAATTTCTTGGGTTTGAAGTTAGCGCTAGAGGTATTAAGCCTGGTTTGAGGAAAACAGAGGCTGTGTCGAAATTTCCAACGCCGAAAAACCAACATGAGTTACGTCAATTTTTAGGCCTGTCAGGTTTTTTCAGACGGTTTATTCAAAATTACGCAATAATAGCTGCCCCGCTGACGGATCTGTTAAAAAAAGATCACGACTGGGTTTGGGATGCTTCGAAGGATAAATCTTTTCACCAGATCCGTAAATTACTTTCAGAGCGACCATTGCTTGCTTTATATCATCCGCAAGCTGAAACGCATTTACATACTGATGCTAGCAAACACGGTTTAGCTGGTATTCTACTACAGCGTAATGAGAAGGGTATAATGCAACCGGTTTCTTACTTTAGCCGCAAAACAACTGCAGATGAACAAAAATATCATTCTTTTGAACTTGAAACCTTAGCTATAATTGCTTCCCTGAATCGATTTCGAATTTATCTTTTAGGTATTCCCTTTACAATACAGACAGACTGTAACGCCGTCAGATCAACCCTCCTTAAAAGAGACTTAATTCCGCGAATCGCTAGATGGTGGATTCAACTACAAGAATTCGATTGTACAATTGAGTATAGACCGGGATCTCGAATGTCCCATGTAGACGCGCTAAGTCGCAATCCTGTAGGTTTGGCTCTAAATGAAAATCACGTTCTCGACGTTTTAACAATAAATACTAACGAACAAGACTGGATTATTACGGTACAAACTGCTGATGACGATATCGCGAGAATAAAGAATATTTTAAATAATCCTGATACCCCAGATGTAGCCGATATACTTAAAAATTTTAAATTGAAAAATGGTAGATTATATCGTGTTATAGGAGATGAAATAAAATGGGTTGTCCCTAAAGGGGCGCGGTGGCAGATTTTGAAAAGGAATCATGATGACGTAGGGCATTACGGTTACGAAAAGACTTTAGAGCGTATTAAAAAGAATTATTGGTTCAAGCGAATGAGGCGTTTTGTAAAAAAATATGTGTCCGCGTGTCTAGAATGTGCCCATCATAAAGCACCCGGTGGTAAACGCGAAGGTGAACTGCATCCAATTGAAAAGGTAAGCATACCTTTTCATACTGTACACGCAGACCACCTAGGGCCATTCGTTAAAAGTAAGACGGGAAACTGCTATTTATTAGTACTTATAGATAGCTTCACTAAATTTATAAATATCACACCTGTCAAAAATACTAAAACGTCTACCACGATCAAAGTTTTAAAAGATCACATTAGTTTTTTTGGAGCTCCGACACGTCTCATCACTGACCGAGGATCTAGTTTTACGAGTAAAGTTTTTAAAGACTTTATGATAGAGTGCGGGATAAAACACGTTCTCAATGCGGTCGCAACTCCAAGGGCTAATGGGCAGGTAGAGAGGTTTAACCGTACCATAACGGAAGCACTAGCTACTTCTAATCACGGACTTGACGAAAAAAGTTGGGACGAACGAATATACGACATACAGATAGGTATCAATACGACTGTTCATAAAACTACACAAAAATCTCCCTCTGAGCTTTTGTTTGGATTTAACTTAAACCATAAAGCGCAAGGAATACTTAACCCGGTAATAAATGATACGCTTAACGTTATTTCCTCGAACGAATTAGAGTCAGTTAGAAATGAAGCTTCAGAGAAAATAAGAGAACAGCAAGAAAAAGATAGAGAGTACTATAATAAGAAAAGAAAGGCTAGTAAAAATTATAAAATAGGAGATTTGGTGCGTATAGAAAAACAAGTTCCTCATGACGGTCAATCACAAAAGTTAGTGGTCAAATACCAAGGGCCGTACCGTATAGTTAAAGTTCTCCAAAATGATAGGCTTTTAATAGAAGATACACCGTTGTCTCGTAAAGGTCGTCGTTATGAGGCAATTGTATCAATTGATAAGATACAACCATGGGTTAGTTTTGATAGAGACTTTGACGATGATAGTTCGGACAAAAGTGATGATGATAGTCATAAGGATATTAATGAATGTATAGATAATAATGTAGATAATGTAATAATTAATAATGAAAATATGATCAGCAATAATAAAAGTATTGAAGAAATAAACAAAAATTTGGAAAGTTGATTAAAAATGTAATTAGATAAGAGAAACAATAACATTAACGCAACACTTTTACTTATCTTTTTATAATATTATTACTACCATTTTTTTTATGAGGAAATTATAGATTATTATTATTAATATTACTTAGAGTAGACCTTTACTGAGAAATTAGCACGAAGGGTCTCGTGCTGTCTCAGGAAGGCCGAGCTGTTAGACACATTTCCGGATTCGTAAAAGATTTGGCGGAAATGTCTCTGGCAGCTAAGGTTTAATTAAATTATAAATTGATTTTTATAATAATTGTAATTAATGATACTGGATAACATTATGAATTAATAATTATTTTCGCAAAGATTTATATTACATTTTGTATTACTGAACTTCCGGTTACTGATTGTTATTATGATTTATTGGTGTGAATAAGAGTAATTTAACAGATTAAGTAAATCATTCAACAATTGATTGTAATATTAATAAATTAATTTGGATTCTTATTTTGTAATATAGTTATTTTTATCAAATTTCCGGTGCCGCCATCTCTATACTTCCGGTGCGACGTAAGAGTAGAGATGGCGGCTGCTTTATAAGGCGATGCCTGTCAATTTTGACACAATTGCCGACAGAGCATTGAAGTGTGAACTACTAGTGGATAAAAGTGTACTGACAATCGAATAAAAGTTTTATCGGAAGATATTATAGTGTTTTCTTGACCAACGCTTATACTACATAATATGTTAATTTGATATTAAGATTTTTTTTTGGATTATTCCACATTTATATCTTTTTTTCTTTGAACTATTTCATTCAGAACAACTTACCCCGGCAATTTTTAACCCCGCTCTCCCCTATATACAAAGCTTAAAATAACTACCTAAGAGTAACATATACACACACTAAAGAAATATAAGATGTTACTTTAAAATTATTTTAATATAAAATACTTGTCCATGGATCGCTACTAAAACTAGAGCCGTGCAGGCGCTTTGACATGCTTTTTAAAGAGATCTCATTATAATTAATTATCTCATTATAATTGAAGAAGCGCTTCAACTCTCAATACGCGCTCCCGTATAATAGTGTATGCAGGCTCTAGAGCAGGGTTTCCCTGGGATTATAACTAATACTTTCACACCCCCCATGAAATTGTTAATATTGCAAAAAAAAATACGTACTATATAGGTATATTTAATATTTTGTTTTGTTAACTGAGCTCCCATACAAGTTACAACAAACGTTATTTTTTGCCGTTTAAACGGAACCCGACGTGCGCGAGTCCGACTCGCACTTGGCCGTTTGTGTTTTTGTTGTAAATAAAATATGATACTGTTTTACTTGGATATTATAACGAGCTAAACAAACGCGGCACCACAGAATATAAAATTACTTCATCATAAGCGGCATATATTTTTCTAAAAAGAATTTTGAATTTGTAATTTTGATTACATGGCATTATTAAAAAAATGTGACGAAGGTATCTGGGTACTTATTCGTTAAAAATAACGCATTTTTTTTTTCAAATAACCATTATCTAAACAGTGAACCGCATAGATGTATTATATTAAAACTGGTGATTTTTATATTAAAGATCCTAATAGACCAAATAACATACATAAAACAATTTCGCTAACTAGTAACTACTGTCCCTAAATAAAAAAAACCTAACATTAATAATAGTTAATCAACTCCAACAATCAATTATTTATAAATAGTCGTTAAAACAACTACTCGTATTGATATTTCAACTACACGGAAACACAAAGAAAATCAAGTTTGACAGTCATTAAAGTACATTTCGATGTGTTGTATTCGACGTAATGAAATAAAAATATCTCGCTTCAAATTTACTCCTACTCATCAGCGGCATAGCGTTCAAAATCGTGTAACCGGACAATGTAGGGCGTAATCACAACTGTACCCTTCTGTATAACTAAGAACCCATTATTTCACTTTAAAAGAGTTCGAGATAGGAATCTAATGCCGCGTGACGATCACGGGCGACACGGTGGATGATTGTCAAGGAATTTTGACGACAATCAGCTTTCGATCGATTACTATCTTTATAGCCGAAGCAGAAGACTTAACATTGAATGGCGAGCGGCACGCATGTGTTGCCAGTGAGTACACACGAATTACGCTTGTCATAACAATCGCGTCGTAAATTGTGAGCCCTATGTACATGGTAATAGGGCATATCGCGGTTTCGGGGGCCGCAAGAAGTTTGAAAGGACGAAATGAAGCCGCACATGTTCCAGCTTAGAGCGTTTTCACATTATACGATACGATATCATAATATATAGGACTGTAAATGCTCTTAATGTGTCGTCGGCATAAATACGTTTTTTCATTTCTCATACTCGGAAAGTAGTGTTGTTTTGATCTGATTATTGGGTGGAAAACGCTACTTTCCTTTCATAGGGAGGGAAAAACTCATATTCCGGCCCGAGGGCCGCAATGAATTTGTATATAGGTACCTTCAAAACTTCAAAAATAGAACTGCTGTCAGCTGTGAAGAGTTTTATGTAAAAAAAAACTATTAAAAATGACATGACTTTCTAAACAGCCAGTGTGAATTTAGCGCAAACTTCTTTGAGCGGAATAAGCCGCGGGTGCCGAGGCGAGCGGCAAGTTCCATATTTAAAAATTAAAAAGTCTGACACAAATTGCCGGGATACTAAATTACTAATATATTATTATTATCAATAAATAGTTTAGATAAACAATTAGTTTTATTTTCCTCATATTCTAAATGAAAAGTAGAGTGTATGCCACGGGTAAAAGAATGAATTCCTACTCGGACTATAGCCGTCCTCGCTGCGCTCGGGCGTCTAACTACCTCGGGAATTGATTCCTTTCAACCCTAGGCTAACAATCTACTATTCCAGTATCCAATCCTATATCCGATATCGACAGGTAAAACATGTTTCCATATGAAACAAATGCGATATCGTGTCGTGTAATGTGAAGACGCTCGTACACTTTCGAGACGGATACAAGCAGCGTATTTTGGGCGTGGAGAAGTAACGGCCGCTGTCATACATACACTGAATTAAATTAGCATGTGACACACATTTTCATGATTTGATTTACACAAATCGGCAGTGTGTACGTAGTTTATCGGAACTGAAAAATGTCAATATTTATTATTACTGTTTTGATTTCTCTGATCTTTAACATCAAGTTTAAAAAAATCATTGCATATGCGTCATTTTGAGTATTGTTTTATCATAATTCATAACATAATTTTCAGTCTGTCCGGCCAGTATCAACCTACCACTTGAGTGTATGTTCGCCGCAGTATACGTGCTTCGTTAATTTTCTATTTTAAAGTCTAGATTACGTAAATATACATATTAATAGGCATTTTTATTTTTTTATTCGAATACATTTACCGTTATATTACATTTAGCGTTCGCATTAGTAAAAGAGTCTTGAACGTAACACATTTTATTGAAAGAAACATAGTATAACCTTTAACAGTAGAACTAAAAACCTATTTTTTTCTTTACAGGTGAGTCACAGCAAAATGGGGACGACTGCGGGTACAGTTATATAAGTGAGTTATAATGCAATGTTATGAAATTTATGACATTCTTTCAGTCCCACGACTCTTTGTAGGTACTAAAAATATGCTATATAATTATTATTTCTCTATAAAAACATTTCTATTAAATGTATGCAGTATAAAAAAGTTGAAGCAATAAGCCAAACAGAATGTAGAAACAAAACTTGAGAAATAAAAAGTTATGAATACGCAAACCATGAAACTTTTGAGAACAATAAACACAACCGAGATCATACAATTTCGAGTCCTTAATTGCGAAATATTCAATAATAATTATTCGCAAAAACCCAACCAAGAGTGTATCAGGACATGTCTAAGGTGGTTCCGTAACTATTGCATAATAGGATTATGTTAAAGGTCCCGTACCTCGGACGGAAAGGAAAAAACGGAACCCATAAAGGGTCACTTTGTTGTCCGTCCGTCTGTCTAACTGTCAAGACCCTTTTTCTCAAAAACACGTGGAGGTATCAAGCTGGAATTTATATCAAGTAATCAGGTCTACTGTCCCTTGAAGCTGTGAAAATATCAAACTTCTAAGCCAACGCTATCAAAAGATACAGCCGTTTATGCCGCAAATTTCCACAAATTTTCGACAATCGCAAGGGAATCAAAACCTACAGGGTACTTCCCGTGAACTTAGAATTTTGAAATTTGGTACGAAGCAACGTCTTATAGCACAGATAAAGAAAACAATTCGAAACCGTATATTTTTATTGTAGTTACATCATATGAGCATTTCTCAAATTTTTTGACCATAATTTTAATAATCTTCTTAAAATACAATAAGTATATTTTGGACATATTATGTTAAATACAGCTAGCTAAAACTAGACAGATTCTGAATTTATTGTTGTTTTTTTGTTTTAATAGAGTTTTTATACAAAAAACCTGTAAATTATTAGTTAAGGGCGAAATAAAAGTTCTTATTTTGTTACTTGGAAATTAATTAAAACCATAAAGAAACATGGAGACTGTATTATAAATTTATGTTTTTCTATGTAGATCATAAATTAAACAACATCTGATAAAAGTAAAAATTGTGAAAAAAGTTATTTAAATTGTTTTTAGCAGTACTGAGTATTTTTTGTTACCTTTTTTAAACTTTCTAATCAAAATGTTTAGTTTTCCTCTAAAATAGAAAAAGGGATGTTATATTTACTATTTATAATTATAATAATATTTATCATAAAATTGTTTTAAATTATTGATTATAGCATTTCAATTTAAAGAAAAAGAAATATCTACCATTTTTATCAGAAAAAATTTGGGACAGTATCAAAACAAGAAACTTGGGTAACAAAATCGGAAATGTAAGGCTAAGCATACACACAAACAAACTAGCAAACAGCATTCGTTTTTTATTTCGTAACAGCATTAAAACTCGCGATACTCATATCGCGAGTTTTAATGCTGTTACGAAAAAAATACTTTTGAGCTTGTGAACGAAAGGAATTGGAGGCAAGATTTTGTACATCTTTGTTACCTGTTATCTCCCAAAGGAACCGCGATCCAGGTTCCATGTTTGGGGATTAATCTTACCAGTGTTGGGGGCACACGTAGAAGAACTTTCATGCTTGTGAACGCTAGTAAGGTCTGGACTTCACGGGCTCTTGGGCCATTAAAGCACCAACAATCCTAGTGTTGAAGCTCGGAAACAAACATAAGAGACAAATGCATAAATTAATATTAACAGGGTCCTTAATTTAAAGCTTACCCTTTTTTATTTTAAAATTATATTTGAAAAATAAAATACCTATATACTTTAGTGCTTCGGTCAGCTGATATACGCAATCGTTTTTATTTTGTAATTTATAGTATGTGATCGTTATTATTTAGTTTTATCCTGTGTTATAATCTTAAATTTAGTAATATATACATAACAAAAGATATATATAACATTATGGGGATTAAACGAATATAGATACCTACCTACCAGTATGGCAATTTTACGAAATGTGTACTTAGCTTTAAAAACTCCTTTTTTGTTACCCCTCGTTCTGGTTATACGTTACCACGCGAAAGTAACAAAAACAGAAGTAACGAAATGACGGGTACAGATTTTGAATAAAATACATATTCTTTAAAACTCAATACTTAAAACAGTATTTTACATCAAATTGTAGCCCATTAAAAGAACTATTTATCAATTTCAACAAGAGTATTAAGTATCTTGAACTTATCTTCACACAGTATAACAAAATCCAGATCGAATTAGTCGCAGTGCAGAGCACAACGTCAAGCCGCGGCTGTTGTCGACACCGAAATGACATCACAACAAAATGGCAATATGAAATGTCGTCAATAGTGTTGCCAAAGGAAAAAAAATCAATTAACTTTGTAGTTTAAAAAATCTTTCGACACAAAAATCGGTAACAAAATCTGAATTCCGTTTTGGAATTTTTTATGGGACAATATTATTTTCCTGAAACTGATTAACTTACGACGTATTTCACTATTATACTAAATAAAATATGTATTCAAATACTCTGAGTAGTGTTTTAAGACTATAACATATATTCCGTTTCTTAGAATTTAATGAAATAAATGAGTTAAAAATCACCGCGGTCGCAATGGGACAACCTATTTTCCATACTACGAAAATTTTGGTATTTTAGATTATTAATTATTTATTGTAGTGAGAGTGTTTTATTTATAGCTTTGATATTTTCTCTGATAATTAAATAATATCAACGAAGTTACGACAGTCATGTATGTTATTTATGTTATCGTAGTAAAAAAATAATCAAAGACCAAAACATGGGACATCGACGTTGCGGCTATGGTCAAAAAAATTGAGAAATGCTCATATAGTAAAAATATTTTTAATAATTTTAAACTTACTACCCCTACAATTACTCGATTGTCGTTATGGATGGACTTTTACTTATATACCTACAGGTTTGTACGGAACCCTCGGTGCGCGAGTCCGACTTGCACCTGACCGGTTTTTTAAATACTTCTTAATTTTTGTAGTCAGTATTTAAGGGAAATAAAAATAATTTTGCCAAAGAGATTATTCAAGCATACATCAGCATGGAAAGTTACAAGTTTCTACCTCTTATAGTTTAGAGACGCCACGGGCGGACTTGTGAACCAATTAAGTGGCCGATTACTTCTATGCTAATATAATAAAGAGGAAAAGTTTGTTTGTTGCACTGAATAGGCACCGAAACTACTGGAACGATTTTGATGAAATTTGGCAGAGATGTAGAGTAGACTACGGGGAAGGACATAGGCTACTTTTTATCGCGGAAAAATGTACGGTTTCCACGAGATTAACTACTGCGCGCACGAAGTCGCGGGCAACATCTATTATTATTATTTATAAAATGATTCACATTATAAAAAAATCGTATTTAAAATCTCGTCTTTTAAATTGACTTTCGACGATATGCCACACTATGGAGGAGAAAGAGAAAAAAAATCATTCCTACATTAATTATGTATCATCCTTAATTTCCTAAATATAAAAAAGAGAGTCATCCCTAAACTATAAAACTATTATGTTATGATGTCAAAAGTAAGATCTATACGCAATCTTTAACTGTATCGAATTTCACCTATTTCTATTCATAATTAAGGAAATTAGCTAGGGTGGATGTCTAATGTCTATCCACCCTAGCTAACCTAAGCCTGTCCGTCCGTCTAGACGGTCAGGCAGACAGATGGACAGAGCGAAACTATAAGGGCTCATTGTAGAACTATGAAGCCCTAAAAAGAATCGCTTGAGTATAGAACATCCTCGTTTTGAGGGCACATCTTTAACCATCTCCCCTAGCATTGAAATACTTGGCGTTAGCATATCGAGCGAAGTCCAATTCCGATATCATCTAGAGGGTAAGGCCAAGTTAGCCTCGAAGAAGCTTGGTGTTCTCAACAGAGCGAGACAGTACTTCAGTCCGGACCAACGCCTACAACTCTACAAGGCGCAGGTTCGGCCTCATATGGAATATTGTTCTCATCTCTGGGCAGGAGCACCAAAATACCAACTGCTCCCTCTGGATCGTATCCAACGAAGGGCCGCTCGAATTGTTGACTGTCATTGTGTTTCAAACAGCTTGGACCCCTTGGAATTACGCCGAGATGTAGCTTCACTCTGCATCCTCTATCGGTTGTATCACGGGGAGTGCTCTGAGGAATTGTTCGGAATCATACCACCTGCAACTTTTCGCCATCGTCCCACGCGAAAAATATTCCATCCTCATCACCTTGATGAGTGGCAGTCTTCCACCGTGCGTTTCTCGCGTAACTTTCTGCCGCGCACTGTAAAACTCTGGAACGAACTGTCACCAGCAGTATTTCCGGACCTATACGACCTACAAACCTTCAAGAAGAGAGCGTATTCCCTCTTAAAAGGCCGGCAACGCACCTGCAGCTCTTCTGATGTTGCGAGTGTCCATGGGCGACGGTAGTTGCTTTCCATCAGGTGACCCGTTTGCTCGTTTGCCCCCTTATCTTATAAAAAAAAAAAAATAGAACAACCTCTATAATCACCACTACAATTAAAATTCCGCCGGATAGAAACGCTCTCAACAAACTCGAAGACAAGTCCGTAATAATAAGATTGCGAGTCCAGCCGGCCTTTGAAAATATTCCACAGGAATACCTAACTTTGATTATTTCGTGCGCAAAAACAGACCAACTTCACTGCTAACTCAATTAATAAACTTCGCAGTAAACTATCGAATTGAAATGGAAAAGAAATGTACTGCGCTGATTATTCAGCCCGGGTTACCCGCTATTTATTTTATTAATGAGTCGTGGAAACTTCCTTGATTGGCTGAGGATGAGGTGGATAATAAGTAGCAGTGCGAGACCAATATTCATAGAAATGAATAACTTCCTAGGAAATGGTTGATTTCTAGCCACTTTTCTTGGGTCGGTAACGGTTGCGAACCGGTGGTAATTGTAATTTTGTAATTTTTTTAAAAAAATATTTGATTTGGAGAAAAAAACCTCCCTTTTTCACTGAATAAACATTTTTTTCATAGTTTAATAGAGTTAATTCTTCTTAAAACGGTTGGTAGTCCACCAATGAGCGTTTGATTTTATAAATAGGTACATATACAATGAACATATAATTTTACGTGGTAGAGCCATGCTTCGGCACGAATGGGCCGGCTCGACCGGAGAAATACCACGGGCTCACAGAAAACCGGCGTGAAACAGCGTTTGCGCTGTGTTTCGCCGAGTGAGTGAGTTTACCGGAGGCCCAATCCCCTACCCTATTCCCTTCCCTACCCTCCCCTATTACCCTATTCCCTCTTAAAAGGCCGGCAACGCACTTGCAGCTCTTCTGATGCTGCGAGTGTCCGTGGGCGACGGAAGTTGCTTTCCATCAGGTGACCCGTTTGCTCGTTTGCTCCCTTATTTCATAAAAAAAAAAAAAAAAACATCTGAACCATTCGTGTCCAGAAAACTGATTTTCTCAGTTTATAAACTACTAGCTGTTTCCCGCGGCTCCGCCCGCGTAAACACAGTATCCCTCGGGAACACGGTATTTTTTTGGGATAAACAGTAGCCTATGTTTTAATCCAGAGCGTAAACTACTAAGATACCAAATTTCATCAACATCCGTTCAGTAGTTTTTGCGTGAAAGTGTAACAAACATCCATCCATCCATCTATACATACATCCTCACAAACTTTCACATTTATATTATTATTAGTAGGATAGTAGGTTTTCAGTTTTCACTAATATCGGGAAAGGCGTATACATTAAAGTGTTGTACTGTCATAATCTACAAAGAAAGGTAATGCATGCCGAATTTTCGCTCTTGCTGCGTTCGAGGCTGCTCAGCTACTCACATTTGCAATTCCGTGCGCGTCTGTACCCCGTAGCTGTCCGCATTGAATCTGTCTCGTTTACACACAAGGCTTTTATGCTCCCTCTTTATCCAATGCATCCGATTGCAGAAAGCCGATTTTCACTCGAAGCTCACATTTGTTTCGTCTCCTCAATAGAATGATACTGATTTCGTATTCAGTGTGTGAGTTGGATTACGTACAATGCTCTGGCATATATTAGATACTACGAATATTGAATTTATATAAATCTCAAAATCTAATAGCGTTTAGATATATAGCGTTTAGATATATAGAATAGCGGTGTCTAAAAATGCCCTGGGCAGCCGAATAGCTGCGGAATTAGACGATGATTAATTATATTTCCATCTTATTATTATACTAATTTGACAATGCACTGATTTAGACATGATATTCGACTTTTTCCGGACAAATTCGGTCTGCCTCGGAGAATTTTTAGATGCCGAATCTGTTCTATGAATTTTTCCTCGTTGAAACGAGCAAAATCCCCAAAGTGACGTTAAATTTTTTATTTCAGTTGCCATCTGACTTCGATAGGAGATGGTCTGACTTGTGAAGGTACAAATCATGTAATAACCACCCGTATCGCTTCACTATCGACGAGCAAGGATCACAATGCAGTTCAGCTAAAAGAATGTGTTCTTGACTTCTGTTAGTTCAAGCTACATATCATGATTTCATGGGGCAAACAGAGAAATAACGATTTTCCATTCATACGATGAAGATCTGTCAGAAGCGCCTTTTTCGAAGACTAGACAATAGCTGTGTTTGGCGCAAAAAAGCGCTTATCAACGCTTGTTAGCGCTAAAGAAAAAAATACAGTTGTTGGCCAGGATACGTTTATTAACTTGTATGATGCGGTCGTTAGCAAAATGGCGATCGATAATTAAGCAAAATGGTGGATTGTGTTAGCGTTATTGAAGTTAGTAAACGTGTCCTCACCGACGACTGTATTTTTCGCCATTTTGCTTACGAGCGCATCCGAGCGCTTTTTTTCGCCAAACACAGCCAATGTGACCTTCGCCTGAAATTAAGTATCGAATGTCAATTTCAATTGAAGCACTTACTAAAAAGGAGCCCTGGGGGAATCCCGACCTGTCAAATGTCAATTTACTGGATGACCTTGTTCGTCGATTACCAATTAAACACGCTGTACCAAATTCTCGATTAGAAAATCTTATATTGGCTGCAAAACTAAACCACTGAGTCACTGTAGCACTTGTACTGGCATGTAACAAAAACTTATATTGTATATATTGTCAGACATATTATATTATTATATATAAAGTCTCTCAAAATCAATTACAGAAACTTGATTTTCCACATGATTTTCTACTTATGTAAAGACACTTAGGCAGAAAATAATTATGAAAAACGAAAAAAAATCCTACAAAATATTTCATTGCACTGCACTCTGAACTAACTGAAGTCATTGACCTCATAACTGAATTCAAAATATATAATTTTAATACCAGTTTATAATATTCAACCAATTGAAATCAATTGTGTAAGGACAATGATCTCTGAGAGTCGAAAAGAGTAATGTAATTTTATAAATAATATATATAACTTTTTCTAGAATTTCACAATTATTTTTCTACCTAAACGTCTTTACATAAGCAGAAATTTAGTGCACATGATTTATCATGTACACTTAATTTCTGTAATTGATTTTGTGATACGTTATTTAATATAATTTATAATTAAAATTAAACATATTTGCAAATACATAATGTCCAGTATTGATGCACGCTACACAAAGCAATGTTTATGCCTGAAAGCTTATGGTCATAATATGAATGATTCAATTATAGACTATTAGACATACTATTTTACAAAGTAAATAGTTAACCTTATCCTGTTGAAATTGTAAAATAATTGTTGATTGCACGTTAAAAACTTATTAATATCTATATACCTATATCTATTGATTATATCTCCATAAAAAGATCCAGAAATTCGTTTTCGGACAATTTTGGTCAGTTTCGACCCAAGTTGGCTATTATGGTCCATCTTTCGCGGCGTTATCGCACCACCACACATAAATCAGGATATTATTACACCCTGAAATATTCTCCATATCTAATCAGCGGAGAAATATGGCAACACACGAGTAGTGGTAATGCGTTGATTTTTATCACTGCCACTATTTATTGCAGCTGGGGTGCCTGCCGGCCGTCTCGTCTGGCCCATTTTAAATTACGTCGCAAATGTCTTTTGATTCGCGGGAGCGATGTCGCCATTATTTTTTAGTTTCTGAAGCGAAACACGAATTGGAAAAATACGAAAGCGAAATTGGAATACTATAGTTTGTAGACGTGTATAAACTCTACAGTATTCCGACTGAACCCATTATTAGACTTTTATAAGATACAATTATACATAATATCGTATATGATATAAAATTCGTGTCTCAAATATAAAATTGTTGAAAGGGCTTGACGGATTCATGATTTTTTTGTGTATATTGGGTAGGTCTGAGATTAGATCGTATTTTTTATACCAACGAGTGATCATTTAGATGGCAGAACGGTTGTTGAGTCAGCTAGTTTAATTATAGAAAGTAGTAAACATAATATTTTCTTAAATATTCAGATCTGTAAAACAAAAGCCAGTTTCGCAATATCCGAGTCCAGAATCAGAGGGTGTTTCATTAAATTAAAGAGTACTTTTTAAACGAATAAACAGATGAGACGCTTGCTGTTTCTACTCAGCCGCAGCCTTTCAAATTTCTAAAGCTCCGCGGAGCTCGAGACAAGCACTCGACGAACCAACCGCCTCTGTGTCTACATTCAGATTTTAATCAAGAAAATCCTCGCCAGCTTTATCAAAGAAACTTAAATAGGTGGCCACGTAATCGGGCGAGGAGGGTATTCGTCATTTGATTACGTTGTCGAATTTCTCGATTTCCACTAAAGTATGCGGGCGAACTTTGCAAAATTAATTACGAGACACTTCTAATATTAGATACCAGTAGTCAAATAGTGGTGTGTATAATTACAAACTAGTTAATTAAGTCGCAACTTGGTCTGGACTTTAGTAAGGAATGGAAAAATTCAAATGATGGATAATTTGAATTTTTCGTAGATGAAAGAACTGGTTCAAATTTCCAACTAGTTCCAGACCCGGTGGTAGGCCATCGAGTAGGAAAAATATGGAAACTAGTGACCGCCTACTTACCGAAATTCGACTATAATTCATATTTAATTTTTTTTTACTGTTTTAGGGTGCTTTTTGCCTCTTAGGTACGCAATAAAAATGTGTAAACGTTGTCTATGGAAAGAGATATTGTCAATTTTGTCAAACCAACACCTACATACACAAACGCATGGCAGTGTGAGTTATTAATCTAAAGTAGTGTGTGTAACTTTAGTTTCATTAATTTTATACATTTCTAAATTCTAAGCATTATCAAAAAAAAAATGCTTTCTGCACACCTTTTTCTACATAAATTTTATCTGTGCCATATTTCTTACTCCTCCGTTTGCTAAATATTCCAGAAAATTTCATTGTCAACACGTCCAACACAACGGATTGAATCGAGTGAAAACGCATTCACGTTAACACTTTGAGTATCCAACTATACGTTAACATGTAAATGAACGCGGGCGGATCGATTGTATTATATTATCGAATCGTTACTTTAACAGAATCGATTCAGAGCCGCTCGTGGTGGTACGCCTGCGGTTGGAAGCAATTTTAGTTTCTTTTTTTGTATATGCCACTCTTATTCATTTGCTATTTAAACGTATTCATTGTAAATTAAAGTCTTCAGAGCACATGTAAATATTTCAACCTGTTTTTTTTTGTGGTAAGTTCTCGAAGCACTTATGTTACAGGTACCAGACAACGGAACTATACTTTAATATATTTAATACTTTTTTATACTATACACATATTTAAGATTTTTATTTTATTATACACATATTTAATACACATCCATTACCCAGGAACACAGAACCTTTCATTAGTGGCATAATTAAACTGGAACTCAAAATAAAAACGAAATAAATGAGATAAAATAAAATACATAAGGACGAAAATTTGTACATAAATACAGTATACTACGGGAACGCAGTAGAATTTCGGGATAAAAAGTAGCCTATATGTTAATCCAGAGCTTAATCTACTACTATACCAAATTTAATTTAAATCAACGAATTTAAATTTTAGCAGTTTTTGTATAAAAGAGTAACAAACATTCATCCATCTATCCTCACAAACTTTCACTCTTATAATAGTAATAAGACAACATTACAAAATATATTTCTCTCAGTATAACCACCGCTTCGCAACACAATACTGCACACCTCACCACGTATCGCTGGACCGGAAGCTCTAGACACATCCGTCCATTTTCACGAAATCACTCTCAGAGATTGGAAAAAGCGAGAAATGTATCACATCAAAAAAATACGCAATACCATATAACATATTAAATCCCGTAGTAAACCCCATTAAGCGGTTATGGCAACACACAACTCATAAATATTCAAATGAGGGTGAGAAGTGACGCATTTGTACAAATCCGAACTATCGTTATGTAACTCACTACTCACTCCACCGAAATGCAAATACGCCATAAATTGTCAATATGGGCCGGGATCTCCTGTGATAGTTGGCAATCCTTGAGCCGTGGCGATTTATAGTGTAAGTTTTAGATGGAAAAACTTTTTAATCCCGTTTCCTAAGGATATCCACAGGGGTACAGTTTTTTTAATGCTTAAGACAAAAACTCGATGGCGATGATCAATAAAATATTGCTAGAAAAGTTCCAAGGACTCGCTTTATTAGTGAACTCATACTATGAAATATCCCGCGGGAACACTACTTTTTCGGGATTAAAAATGTCATATATTATGTCCTTTCCCGGGACCCAAAGTATGTCTATACCAAATTTCATAAAAATCGGCTCAGCGGTTAAAGCGTGAAGAGGTAGCAGACAGTCAGACAGACAGAAACACTTTCGCATTTATAATAATAATATTAGTATAATATATTGAATTTCAATAGTTGATGTTTTATAGTAGGTACGATTCACTTAATGTGGCTATTTTACATACATACATACATATAATCACGCCTTTTTCCCGTAGGGGTAAACAGGACCGCCTCTTTCTCGTAGGGGTAGGCAGAGACCACTTCTTTCCACTTGCTACGATCCTTACATACTTCTTTCGCTTCGTCCACTTTCATTCTTACCATCCATTCCTCCTCTTACATTCAACGTAGCCAAGCGTCTCTCCATGGTCCGCTTTTCGCCTCCGCGAGAAACGAGACGTGATGGGTGGCGAACCACATCGCCGCCATTTTGGATAATTAAATTAATTTTGATTATCCATTGCGTTTCCACGGATTGGTGGAGAGGGTAGGAATAGGGAAAAGGAAGGATAGGTGGTGAGGAAAGGAAGATTGGTAAGTTAGAGTGGGAAATAGGCAATGTAGGATATTACCGCCCAGGAGGGCAAGGGATAGGACAGTAATAGCTAGGGAAGCCGGGGTCGCGTACCCGTATACTATACCACAACTACCGGACAGGTAAGTTGGGAAGAGTACCCCATGACTATTTTAGACCTTGTAATATAGACCTCCAGTCTATACATATATAAGGTTTGGTAAAATTAATTACGAATACTTCGGGCACATGATCTCCTGCTTATGTAAAGACGTTTAAGCAGAAAAATAATTGTCATACTCGAAAAAAAAAATTTCTTTATATGGGCGAGTTTGCGTTTTGCGGAGAGTCACTCATACATGAGATGATTTTTTAGTTTGAGTATGACAATTATTTTTCTGCCCATACGTCTTCACATAAGCAGTGGATCATGTGCCCGAAGTATTCATAATTGATTTTACCAAACCTTATATACATATTACTTGTAAAATAAAGTAACTTGTAAGGTATGTAGGAAACAAAATGAAGAGACGAATAAAGTATGTAGGAATAAAGAGTGACTGAGTCACGAGAATATGGATTTTATTAGTAATCTGATTCTGTAAAAATAATCGTATGCAATAGCATAAATAAAAATTCACAAAAGAAGTGTATCCATAATATATAAAATAAAGCAAAATTCGATTAGGTACTTATGCTCACACAAGTGATGTTTTTATGCGACAAAAACTTCGCGGTTCAGCATCCTAATTTTATTCTGCTACGTTCGTAAACGATTTATCTCCTAGCCGTGTCCTAAACTCAACGCTATAAGTTTTTATCTTCACATTATCTGGACGTTTTCCATCATGTCTTAATTTATCTACGAGAAAGTTCGTTGCTGTGTATATAAAAAGTCGGAAGCGAACGCCGACATTTATTTTCTGGGCCATTTATAGAGTGACATATCGGGGCATTATGTTTCTATATGCGAGGCTCTTTGTTGTAAAAGACAATTTATACGCTGAGCTACTCGTTTTGATTCAAGCTCTTATATCATCCATTAACATTTTATAATCAAAATCTTTGTAATTAGGTAGATCCTAGTTCAAACAATTATTAATAATATAAATTCCATGAATCCTTACCTAAATCCTAATGTTATTGATATTTTTAACAAAAACTAATACTAAAACCATATAAATAGGATAACCCCACATTCTGATGTCACCTCAGATATCTAAAACCGCATACATCTACATGAAACCACCGATAAACATAAAACTTACTTTAAATAACTTTATTGATTCCTTATTGAACAAAGGATAGTTTATTTGCTCACAAAATGTCGCGAACATTGTAGCGAGTTAAAAGAAAATCTTAAGTTTAAATTGACTGCAACCGATGTAATAAGGTCTCAATAAATAACGTCGCTAGCCTCGATCGACGTACTACGAAAATACTAGACGAGCCTCCGCAAAATGAAACACAAGAGACACGCCAAAGAAAATTACTCTTTTAGCCGTTTATTTTAGAGCTCTTTGTCGTTACCAACGCCGGACGGCGGGGGATAATCTTGTTCGACAGTCATTTTTGACCAATTTCCCTCGATATTGAAAAATATTTTATAGAAGCTTGCATCACAAAGTCGTATTGCCTTCGATTATATTTCCACTTTGTGTTCCTGGCCTGTCTACATCGTCTACTGCGATATTACATGACGTGGACAGCTTCCTATATTTTCATCATAATGACCCCTGTCGTGCAGTGGCGTTCCCGATGTTTATCTAAAGCATTTTGAAACAATTATACTTCGGGTCTTAACCGAAGACGATTACATAATTTACTTGCAGCAGTACATGAGTAGGTGCCATCCTTATCACACATTTAGAGTAAGTAACGAGCTAGAAAGAGAAAACAACATACCTGTTTCATCCCACCACTCCCACGCCACCTGGCCGTGGGGGGTGGCGTGACAATTCATTACGTGATTTTGTGTCGTCCGAGTCACACAAATTTCTTTTTTTTTTTTTAATCGTTATTTTTCATTTTTTTTTTGGTTTTATACGATCAATAGATTATGTCGAAAAGAAAACGTGATCGTTCCGTGGACAGTGATTATAAATAGGTTGGCCAAAAAAGTTAAAAGATTGAGAGATAAGTTGAAAGAAAAAAGAAGAAGACGAGAACATTCCCCGTCGGTTTCCTCGAGCACTTCGACGGATTTTTCAGAACAGGAATACGATAGCTATTATCCAGGTAGCAAATTTAGTCTTCTGTTCAACATTTTTAACTACCTACTTACTTCAATAAAAATTTGATTGGCGAAAATTGTAAATGTCGTTGTCTTTATGCATTAATAATTTTAACTGATATAGTGGTTACAATAGTGTTAACAAAACGTCGACTAGCCACGGTCCAATCTATGATTTAAGTGCATGATATACACATAATATTTTGTGAGCCAGATAACCGCCACAGCGCCGGGACTTATTCGAGACTGAGCCCCGTTGGACATGGGTACCTAACTTGGGCCCGTTGCTTCTATTAGCGTTTTCTAGAACCTAGACAAATGCACGGGTACCTATCTTGGACCTGTTGCTTATATTGGGTACCTATCTTGGACCCAAACAAGTTTATGGGTAGCTTAGCTTGGACCCAGGCCTGAACTATTACACTCCACGAAAGTGTTATAAAATTTAAACAAAAGAAACAATTTTATAAATAGAATTCGTTAAGTGAATTCAAATAATCATATTACGTAATACGCGATATTTTACTCCCGCTGCTACTGTTTATTATTCTACCTCCTATTTAGGTGTATCTTAAGACTAAGCAGGGTTTTATTTTCCCTTCTAGTCGATGACCTTCCAAATCAGGAAGCTTTGGACGATCTTAACAATGATGAGGAGCACCCACAGATGGAGTCTGTAGTCGTCATACCAGACAATGTGTCGACCCCAATGGAGGCAGATGCCCCGTCACTTACCCCGTCACTTACCTTACCAGAACTACAGCCAGAGGCTAGTACCGGGGACGCGGTGACTAGCTTGGAACCTGAAATTTTAAACCTCTTAGGCGAAGATCCCGCTGATAAAAAAAGTCATGGTGAGGGTTTACATAAGGATATTGTACCAAGATGGGCACATATCCTCACTAACGGGCTACAGAAGGAGACCGTGGCGGACTTACTAAAACTTTACCTACCGCCGGACAACTGTACAAATATCTGCGCGCCCAAACTTAACCCAGAAATTAAGGCTGCCCTGTCTGATTTAAATGTGAAACAGGACTTATACCGCCAAAATAAACAGAACCAACTGGTATCCGGTCTCACAGCCCGGATCGGACAAGTACTCAACTGGGCTTTGACATCTAATAATATTGTCCCTCCCGAAATAATAAAAACCTTGAGCGACGCTGGGAGACTTCTCTGCGACAATCATTACAGGGAGTCATTATCTCGTAGATACGCGATTCTCAATGTCCTAAACAGGAATATTAGAGATACCGTTAAGGACACAAAGATCAACGAAAATCTCTTTGGCTCTGACCTAGCTGAGCACCTAAAATCATCAAAAGCCATAACGAAGACTGCATCTGAGATGAAGTCTAGGCCACGCCCACCATACAGGACTCCAGTAGTCGTACAGCCTTAGAGAGGAACTTTAAACTCGAGGGGGACTCCGCGTGCGGCGGCGACGCCGACGGAGCCCCGGACGGCCCCCGCTCCCCGCCGGCCGCCGCCGCCCCCGCCGCCGCCGCCGCGGGACAACCGCCAGGCTGCAGCGCGAGGCCGACAACGTCACACCGGCTACTCCCGGCAGCAAACGAGGAGACGATAGAAGATACTCAGGTAATTATCATTGCCGGACGTTTGAAGTATTTTTATAATAAGTGGACTGAGTTTACTGATGACTGTACTATTCTAAGCTGGGTCGAAGGTTATAAAATACCATTTAAAGAAGAATCAGTGCAAACAGTTAAACCAAAAAATAGTGCCTGTAATTATAAGTCTCAAATGGCTATCATCGATAATTGTGACTTATTAGAGTCTAATTTCATTTCACCTTGCACACATTGTGAAGGTCAATTTCTTTCACCGATTTTCACGGTGCCTAAGCCGAACGGGATACATAGATTTATTCTAAATTTAAAACAGCTTAATAAGTATATTAAGGCGGATCATTTTAAGATGGAGGACTATCGTACCGCCCTAAAATTATTACAAAATAACTATTATATGAGTTCTATTGATTTACAAGACGCTTATTTCTTAATTGCAGTCGATAAAGAAGATAGAAAGATGTTGCGTTTTGAATGGAAATCTCAATTATACCAATTTAATGTTCTCCCGTTCGGCCTTTGCACCGCACCTTATGTTTTCACAAAACTGATGAAACCGGTTTTACAATATTTGCGCTCATTAGGATTAATATCAGTGGCGTATTTAGACGATGTCCTATGTATTGGTAGTTCATATACTGAATGTGTTTTTAACGTCACAAAAACCAGAGAAACATTGGAATCTTTAGGCTTTGTAATAAACACTCAAAAGAGTGTTATGGAACCGAATACCACCTGTAAATTCTTAGGTTTTTTTTTTGGACACCAACCGCATGACTATTACCCTACCAGAGGAGAAGAAAATGAGTTCATGCGCAAAAACAAATGTACTATTAGATATTTCTCAGAATTCATTGGTCTGCTGACTTCCGCATGCCCAGCCGTAAGTTACGGCTGGATATACACTAAGTTGTTCGAACGTGAAAAATACTTAGCACTAAATTTTACTGATGATTATAATAAACAAATGAATATAAAACATTATTAAAAAATGAATTTTCATGGTGGATAAAAAATATTCATTCATCATTTAGCCCAATTCGAAAAAGCAATAATTATCTTTTGGAAATATTCAGTGACGCTTCTAATACAGGGTGGGGTGTCGCATGCGGAGATCGGCGGGCGAATGGAAACTGGACTGAATCAGAATTAGATCTTCATATAAATACGCTTGAACTAAAAGCTTATTACGGACTTAAGATATTTACTCCTGACTTACGCAATTGTGATATTTTATTGAGAATCGACAACACCACTGCTATAAGTTACTTAAATCGAATAGGCGGTGTTCAACACCCTCACTTAAATGAATTAACTCGAAATATATGGCAGTGGTGTGAATATAGGAATATCTTTATATTCGCTTCCTATATAAAATCTTCGGATAACGTTATAGCTGACAGGGAATCTCGACGATTTAATATAGACACGGAATGGGAAATCAGTGAAACGATCTTTGTGCGAATAACCGAATTGTTAGGTAAACCTGAGTTTGACATTTTCGCAAGTGCTCAAAACAATAAATGCGCCAGATACTCATCTTGGAAACTGGATCCATTTTCAGAGGGCCTGCCACCCACTTCATACGAACCTTGTCCTGGTGGCAGCGAAATTATCCGGGAATCGATGATCCGGCGCGGCGTACCACTTACCTCTTTAGAAATAATGATGGCATCACTTGCACCAAAAACTTTACGTCAGTATAGTAGCTCTTTACAATCTTGGTGGTCATATTGTATGATTAATAATATTAATATTTTTGAAGCTAATAGTTATAGTGTAATGTCATTTTTAACACAAAAATTTAACGAAGGAGCTAGTTATAGTAGTTTAAATACATATAGATCAGCGTTGTCAATTTTGGGTACAAACGTTACTTTAAATGATATTATTAATAGGTTTATGAAGGGCGTATACAGACTTAGCCCCCCTACACCTAAATACGATTCCACTTGGGACACTAATGTCGTTTTAAACTACTGATCTAAGATGTATCCATACGAAACGATCACTTTATCTAACCTGGCATATAAAACTTGTACCCTTTTATGTATAGCATCTGCTCAGCGATTGCAGACAATTAGCTTAATTAAATTACCAAATTTAGTTTTTAAAGAAGATGCAATTGTTATAAAAATTACAGACTTAATTAAGACGTCAAGACCTGGAACTCACCAACCACTGATAAAATTACCGTTTATTCGTGAAAACCCTAGTATTTGCCCAGCTTTAGCTTTAAATATCTATATAGAAAGAACCCGGGATTTGCGAAAAAATGATGAACATCTTTTTGTAGGAATACGTAAACCACATAACAAAGTGGGAACTCAGACTCTATCACACTGGGTAAAAAAGGTCTTACAAGATAGTGGCATAGATATATCTATATTCGGTGCCCACAGCACCAGGTCGGCATCCACACCTACCGCCTACAGGTCCGGGGTAAATTTAGAGGTGGTTCGCAAGGCTGCAGGCTGGAGTGATTCATCTAATGTGTTCCTCAAGTATTATTTCAGGGAAGTCGAATATGCGAATCCAAATGACTTTGTTAACGCAGTATTTAATATTCATTAACAAATTAGTAATTTAGAAATTTATCGACCAGGTATTCACTTAAGTATTAAAAGTCATAGTTATACATTGAGTGACACATTTTATTTTTACTTCTTACCTTTTGTATTATAATTATACTGTTACATGTTAATAAAAACTGCAGCTCTAAACATCTGCAAGTAAATTATGTAATCGTCTTCGGTTAAGACCCGAAGTATAATTAAGAATCAAACGAACTTACCTTGTGAAGTTTGATTCCAATTATGCGAGGGTCTTAACCGAAGACGATTACATCGTCCCATCCCACCCAGATCCACTTTAATCTTAAAAATAAAATGGCCAATAACAACACAAAATCTCACGTCTCTAAAATAATGAATTGTCACGCCACCCCCCACGGCCAGGTGGCGTGGGAGTGGTGGCATGAAACAGGTATGTTGTTTTCTCTTTCTAGCTCGTTACTTACTCTAAATGTGTGATAAGGATGGCACCTACTCATGTACTGCTGCAAGTAAATTATGTAATCGTCTTCGGTTAAGACCCTCGCATAATTGGAATCAAACTTCACAAGGTAAGTTCGTTTGATTCTTAATGATATTTCAGTTTCATTATTCTCTTTAAATGATTTAGATGTAAAGCGGCGATTGTTACTAGTACCTAACTGACACACCTACAATATTAAAGCCTGTCACTATATTTTAGTTCACTTCTAATTATGGGCATTCGGGTAGACAATGGTCAATATCATTTATTTTTATAAATTCAACGTGTTACGTAAGAGAAACGTGTAACTTTGTTGGTAACATTCCAAAATAAAGGTCCGGTAATCGGTACTAAAATTATGATACTGATGCTATTTCGCTGAATCAGTACTTTATAAACTTTTCCGCCACAATTAGCAGAACTGACAATTTTCGTATTGCTATATATAGCTAAAACCGCCCGCGATCTATTCTCAAAGCCCGTTTGAAGGAGTTCGATAACTAACAGCACAAGCGTTCATATCTTTAAAAGTTTGGAACGCTCCTTTAACTTTATTTTCTCACTTGTATAGATGTACAAATTACGCCTCACGCTTCATAACAATATAATTGAAAACTTGTGCTATGGAAAATATATGGAAAACATGAGGTGCAGGGAGTAAAAGGGATTTAAAGTCGATACATCAATCAAATGGCCTATCTAAATCTGTCGGCGCTACATAAAGATAGCGGCGTAATTCGGGACGAGTGGCTATGGCTCCCCAGCCGGCTGTTAGCTGCTAGTGACATTACTTGCGCTGGCATTTCGATAACTTGTTTTGTTTCTTTGTTTTCGTTCGGAATACATTTCACTATTTTCCAGACGACTTTTTAAGGTTAACAGCGGCGATGGCTCGTATAGGGACGGCTTGTATTATGAAGTGTTATCGATGATGATGTAATAAGAGGTTAAATATAATAGGTATAAAACCTATTATACCTCCGTTGAAACCAAAACATAAACAACACTTAGGGCCTTATTTTCATGAAAATTATAATTAATTAGTCTCAGATAGCTTATTGGCATGTTTTGTTTCCTTCGCTCAATTTTTATTTTATTATTAAATACAGTAACAGACTACAAATGTTATACAATTTATAACTTATAATAGGGTCTCGAAACAGGCCTTTAGTCGACTTTATTTACCAGTAGCAAAACTTGTAATAGTGGAATAAAATAATGTAAGGCTTTGTTGTATGCACCTCGGGATAACGAAATAAATGTTTGAACAATAAGCTACTTTTTTGCCCATGATTCCCTCTCCTTTGTTTTTATCCTATATATTGCAAATTAAATCAAAGATTAAACACGTAGTTAAAATATAATTTTGTTTCTTTCAAAGAATGCTCAGTCTATTAGACTTCGAAAAATAGAATGAATAGAACAAAAGAATTTATTAGATAAGGGTCCAAAAACAACATAATAGACTGTCATTGAAAATTAATCAAAGCGTGCTATTCAAAAAGATACTTACTGGCACACGTACAAAGTTCATTTTAGAATAAAAAATTTAAAGCTACTAGATTCCCCGGACACATGTCAAACTTATCAATGGTATCACAAGTCACAATAAAGTGGTACAGAAGATGTTCACATGTAAATGAGCCGGACAAAGCCCATTGTTGTGTTGTGTTGTGTTGTGTATGGATAACATGTGGACTTCTATTTTTGTACAAGGAATAAAGACATAAAGATAACTTTACGACCTATGTGGACCATGCTGGCGCACTAAATTAGGATACAGAAGATGTAACCCTTATCTCAATTTTGTAAAACCTACTTAGAAATTAATTTAGAAAACTTGAGTGCTTGTCAATGTACTCATATCAGTACCTAAGTAGCCGTAGTAACACGTAGGCCGTGGTCTAGTGGCTTATTTGGCTCTCGACTCGGAGATCGTGTGTTCGATTCCTGAAATAATAAATAATTAATTATTTTTTTTATTTAGAAAAATAAATGGTAACATATTATAAGAACTTATTTACTATTTCTTTCTTGCTATTTGATGAAATATATGTATATTGGTCAATGTGGTTTTAGGTTTAATTAATTTAAAGCATGTCCAATGTTGGGCAATGCTTTTAGGTTATTTATTAAAAGCTTGTTAAAAAAACAAGTAATTTAATAAAAAAAAACATTAAATGATGCGACTGAAAAACCATACCACAGATTCACCAACCATTCAATGATACGCATCAGTAAAGAGACCAATTTTATCTATAAATAATTCCCACTGATAAAATAATTAAATTAATCCAGCAAATCACAAAAGGACAGTCACCCTCACGCGTCCCTCCAGATATAGTCGGGGTTTATTGTTTTGAGTGCGACAAAAGTTTTTACTGCGCTTTTAGTTCCGATGCACTCTCCACCAATTTACTATTTATGACGGCTCGTGTTGACGCGGAATTAACCACAGTGGTATCGTGAATATGTTTTAACCAGTTTTTGCCCGTAGCTCCGCCGGCGTTGAATACTGTTCGTGACAAAAAAATTTTTAGCAAATTAAACTTTACCTATACGGCAATATACGTCTGTAAACTTTATTAAATGTTTATTTTTGGTCACGTGTGTGTTGTACTGTAATTTGATCTAAAGCCTAAACAGCCTCTATCAGAATACGAAATTTCATAGTAATTAGTAGAATTATAAATGAGTAGTTGAATTTAGATTTTCAAGTTTGGTTACAAGGTAATACGAGACATAACAGCAATAAAAGCACAGCTAATATAGTAGAAAGCCTATGATATAATAAGATATCACGTATAGTAGAAAGGCAACAAATATAGCAATTAACAAAATCAATACCTAATTGAAATCTCTGGGAGTTTATTTACTTTTGAATGTAATATTATGGTTTAAAAATCTAAAGTGTTATGTTCATTGAATAAAAGAGAAGCAAAGTGGAACGCAAAATGATTGCTGATCGTGCAATTTATAATGTGCAGTGTCCATCTAATAAGTTTGTACTTTTTAATTTAATATAGTCTACCGAAACTCGTTAAAACCAAGAGAATTTATTCAGCAACACGCTTGATAGAAAATATCATCCATTCGGAGGTATAGAATACATTAAATAAGAACAATTCTTCACTAAAATGTGTCAATACATACGAATAAATTCCCAAAAGTAAAAATAAGACCTCGCTAAAGTGGCACTTTCGCCGCCTACACGACCCGTCATCCAGTGGAACACGATCCCCGTCGTAGTACGCGGTGCTCCTGGGTCGGTCTAAGCCGAGGGGTCTTTGTAAAGTAGTTCACTGGATAATGCTGTATTTTTATTTTTCTTTAGCACTATCAGAGTTTATCGCGCCACCAACGCCGCTCGCCTCCCGCACAGATCGGCCTTATAATATCGACACTTAAGTATCGCCTTAGCGGATGAAGCCATGATTTTATGGGGGTCCACGTCATGTCCTCCTTTTTATGGTCTCAGAATGGACGAATCACGTTCCCATATATCTGATAGGACTCAAGTTTCAGGAATAAAGCTCTTAAGAGATAGTATGTCGAGCCAAGTTTTAGCTATAAAATTGTCCCGCTTACATGGTTATTGGTTTACGTATCTTGATCTCGATAGCAGCAAATGTTTTAAGTATTTTAGCCCCTAGCTTTTAGTCTATGCTTTAATATTATGGCTCTTGTAACAGCCTCCGTCGTCTAGTGGTTAGTGGTTAGCTCTCGACTTGGAGGTCGTGGTTTCGATTCCCGCATTGGAATAACAAAAATGTCGTTTCCAAGTTTCGTTAGGACAATGAAGGCTGATCACCTGATTGTCTGACAAGAAAGACGATTCATGCGTCAATTGGGCATGTAAAAAGTGAGACCTGCGCTCGATCTCTCGTCAGTCGTGTCGGTTATCCGTCCCACAGGATTATGAGAGTAAAGGAAGAGAGACAGTGCTCTTGTGTACTGCGCACACACTTCGGCACTATAAAAATTACTCCTGCGTAAATGGCCTGGTTCCAATGAAACCGGCCACCGTCACCGAAATCGGTGTAGGGAGTTACTATTATGGCTCTTGTGAATGTAATAAAAGAACGCTGTTAAGAGTAACCGTGTCGCAATCGCACAAAACGGTCTTGTTTAGACCTGAGCACTCTGGTGTTCTATTAACCAAACCACAGAAGTCCTGCGAAGGCATCTAAGCTGCAGAAGTTCCATTATCGAATACTTGGCTTCCACTTGCAAAATAATAGCCGTTCCTGAAGTATCCAGGGTAATGGGGCTCCTTGCTTCAAATTACCTTCCGCAGACCTTTAAAACCGTGACATTGACTCCATAAAAACATGTAACTCCCTTGGGTACAGTATTGCAGAAAGCATTTACTTTCACGTCATATGCAAATGAATGTAAATTATGGTTTGGTAAAATATTTAATCTTCACAATTTACATGACTTCCCTTAATATAATAGTGTGATAGTTTCCAGGAACAGTTGTTTTCTATACTAGGCTACTTAAGGAATTTGTTATGATGCAGTATTATGTAGAATCATACCCAAAAGACGGTGGTTTCTAATGTCCAAGAGTTCGATGTTTGTTTTGTTCTATTTAGAACACGTTTTACATAGTTTTCTTCGGTTTTCTACCATAAACTGCTTTAGGCACGCCTAAGGACTACAGCTTGCAAAAAAGAAGAATCCTGGACAAAAAGGAAGATATTGTGGTAAATTTTTAATTTTCCTGAAGAATAAATTTTTCATAAATTTCATATCGTTTAGTATGGCCAAAATGATGATATTTTTAAGTAAGGAGAATAATTTAAGAATATTTACTAAAGTAATTTCAAAGGGGAACTATTTAGTACTTAGAAATAATTTGTAGAATCGGAATACAGTTTGGCTCAACGGGCGCTGGGCTTCGTTATTAGGCGCTGCGGTTTGTCTATTCCGGGCATTCAGACGTAGCCAGTCACAAATTAAAGGATGAAATAGAACGTATTTTGGGTGGGACATAAATTGGTAATGCCCCGGCATCCGATGATTAATTGACCCGATCTGAACTAACAATTACTTCAATTATTTGCCTCCGGTCGCTGTTACTGTGCAATTCGATATTTATTATCTCCTCGAAATTATAAACATATTCAGTTTCATTACTGTTCTCAACGTTAGTAAGTTTTAATTTTATCGGCTTAGTGGTTACGTCTTTATGAATATAATAGTTTTCGCTTGTTTACTTTTCGAATACCTTTACTTAACTGACTTCATATTTATAGAAATGTGGCACGTAATATTGACTCTTTTATAATGTGATGTTAAATTTTATTTTATCATATTAAAGACGCATTTCACAGTTATAGGGGAGAGGTGGGATGAAAGGGACACGTATTGAAAGGGACAAAATCAAATTATCAGTAATTAAAAACGATTTCGAGACAACACTATTTTTGTCGTATACCTAACCTTATCCAAGATCGTTCACAGCTAACTTCAGACTCCTGTTATTTCAAACATGGCGGATACGTGCGGGTGTTGTTATTGGAATTGAATAGTATTTTTTCTGTTATAATTGTGAAACGTTTTATCGAGTGCTGCGAGTTACTTATTTATGTGTTAATCACTGTTTAAAATAGGCTGGACATCCACAGACGCAAGAACATAAGGTCAGTTAACTTAAATTGAATATTGAAGATTTTGTGGTTAGTTTTAAATTTTTGTATGATATTTATGAAAGGGACACAACAAATGACCATGAATGGGACGTCCCTTTCATAACTGTCCCTTTCAAGCCTGCTATTTTGCACTAGGTTTATAATGTTTTTTTTTTTACATTTTCAGATTAAAAATGCCACCTAAAAAGAGAGCACGTATCGATGAACACAATTTTGAAGAGGCAGTTAATGAAGTACTTATTAGTAGATTTTTTACCTACTCTTGTGACATACCGACCACAATTTCTTAAGATTTTTCTTCTTCACAGTTGTTCTTCATTTGAGGAAGATTCTGAACCATTGGGGGCTCTAGTTCAGAATCTTCCTCAGATGAAGAGGAACTGTCTACAAATTGACGAACTGTTTCACCTTCCATTTTAAGTCAGCTCCAGACTGGGCCATCTACTTATATGTAAAACTACGATTATAAATGAAACCCCTGAAAAAGATAGATTGCTTTTAGAAAATATGATAGGTAAAAAACAATTTAAATAAAAAAGTCACCCGAGACTGAGAAACAATACTTAAAATATGTGACACAAAATTTTAAAAGCAATTTGAAAGATCAAGAATCAAATCTATTGCGCGTTCGTGGATCTAGAAAAGGCATATGATAGAGTGGTGAGGAATGAATTGTGGTCAGCATTGTCCGTGAACTGTGTGAGCAGTACCCTCATATGAGCATTACAATCTCTTTATTTTTTTCTCTTTATTTTTTACGATTCTAGTGCTTGTATAGGGATAAACGGGGCGTACACTGAATGGTTCAATATCGAAAAAGGTGTTAGACAGGGATGAGTAGTGAGTGTCTAACAAGGCTCGTTTGGCTGTGCATGAGGGAGTGTTGATTTCGAGACTCATGTACGGATGTGAAAGTTGGGTATGGCAGAAGGAACACGAAATCAGAATAAATGCAGTTAAGATGAGAGCGTTAAAAGTATGATAGGAGTTAAACCGAGTCACAGGATAAGAAATAGTAAAATAAGGAAATATTGTGGTCTGAAAGAAGATGTAGTGACAAAATTGATGTAAAGTATGCTAAGATGGTTTGGCCATGTCGAGAGAGTGAATGAAGAACGATTGACGAAAAAAGTGTATAAGGCGAGTGTGACTAGAAGTGTGGAAAGGGGTAGGCCTAGGCGGACGTTTCGAGACCAAATCAGGGACGTCTTGAAAAAAGGCCAGGTCAAGAGTAACCTAAACCGAAGAGCATGTATGAAGGGAATAATGAAAGTGGACGAAGCGAAACAAGTATGTAAGGATCGTAGCAAGTGGAAAGAAGTGGTCTCTGTCTACACCTACGGGAAAGAGGGGTGATTATATGTATGTATGTATGTATGTAAGAACTAAGAATCAAACAAAACCAAAAGTAACGAGAAGGATAAAAAGAAGACAGTCAGAAGTAGAAGACGGTTGCATGAAAAATCGCAAGCAGTAGTAGCAGCAGCGATGCGTCGTCAAATGATATTTCTGAATATGAAAAACTCACTCCAAGATTAAGAAAACATACCATTACAAAAGATATTCTTTAATCTTATATAAGTGTTAAATTTCTTATGACTTATAAGGAAACTGATTATAAGCGTCTTAAGAAAAGCAATTTATAATTTTTGAGTTCATTTTATCAAAGAGAAACATTTTAATATTGTTGATTTCTATTTAAGTTACACATAAAAGTGTTCATTATATTAGTATTTAAGACGAATACGGTAAAATTAAATAATAAATATAGTTCCAGACACTTTTAAATTTGATTAATAACATATTTAAGTAATTATTGTACACATATTTCCTCTATATAAGGTACTGTCCCTTTCATAAATTACTGCGTCCCTTTCAATACAGCCCATTTATGAAAGGGACAAAATACACATTTTTTAAAGATGCGTAAATAAATAACTAAGGATTGATTTATGACAATTATTTCATTTTATTTCAATTATTTAATAATAAACGCTTCTTATTCGACTTCAACCTGTTCCAAATATTTTCTCAATCACTTTCTAGAACCTCAAATTCAAAAATGTCCCTTTCAAGCCACCCCTCCCCTAACTTCTTGTTAACATTCAATAGATGCAAGATTTAACAAAATTAACCTTAACATAACGAAATTTCGAAAACCCCGAGCCGTAATGTTTTAGTGATGTTCATCTAAATTGTATTCTTAAAGACTCTTACATTCCGGATACGTATCAATGTGATGGCTGATAGGTGGTAACGTTCAGTTCGCTTTTTATGAGAGCCGATACGATCTAAGTTTGATCAAATGGATCTGAAACGGCTCCGGAGATTTACTTTATTCGCTGTCAGCCGCGCCTCGTTTGCCTCAAACGGCGTAATTTATGTCTATCACCTCAGTTTGACGCAATTACTTAATACACGTCTGTAAACAGCGGAGCCATCGTGTGAATTATTGATCACTTGTCCTATTAACGAATCAATGGCATAGGCGATTTGGCATCTGAATACGTTAGCACTCCATGAATTTAAAAGTATGTAAATTACTAATTGACAAATCCAAATGTATTTTGTTTGAAATGTTGATATCTGTGATTAAATATAAAATCAGTTAATAAAGTTATACCAGTTTTTAAATGTATTTACTTCTGGTTTATAATAATACTATGAAAACTCGTAAAAAAGATCAACACTTCTAAGAATCGTATTTCAGTAATTCATTAAAATTATTCCTGGCAGCAAATACACTTGTTAAATTTTATACTCTTGGTGGTGTTAGCTTATAGTTTCGTTGATACCAGTCTGGCTACGCAGGAGTTGTTTTATAGTGTCCAAGTGTGTACGCAGTACACAAGAGCACTCTATCTTCCTTTTTTCTCCTAAATCGTAGCGGGACGGATAACCGACACAACTGGCGAGGGATCAGGACCAGGCCTATTAACTAATATCTATTCTGTGACCAGGCGCAGGACCGACTTTTTACATGGCCATCCGACGCGACGCATGGTTCATATTTCTTATCAGACAATCTTTGTTTGACATCTTTTTTTTTTGTTCTGGCGCAGAGATCGAACCATGACCTCCGAAATGGAGAGCAAAGCTCTTAACCACTGGGCCACGGAAGCGTATGTTATACTTAACGATATGTTCCTGCAAACGTCAAACGAACACCGACACTAGATCGTCCCGAGCTGACCTCGTCGCCCGGCGTTGGCGAGTTCCCCGCACAAGCGTCAAACGATTGATACCCAACTTAAATCACCGACTTCAAGATCTGCTTCACTTCAAATGCTGTCAAATTAGAAAGGTTTTAATTACAAAGGTAAACAGCTCGGATCTTATTAGCGGTGTAGGCTCGGAACTCCGTCGTCTCTCCTTATCTTTGTAATTTGCTAATTTATCGTCTGTTGCTCTATTATTTCAATAATCATTGGCGTTTGGTTTGTACCTTTTAAGACGAAATTCGATTCATGAATAATTTATGACGCCGCGCCGGGGAGCGATCTAATCTATTTGTTATCTATCATGAACAAAATTATGAAATTAGGGAAAGATTTTTCTGGAATTTTACGTATTGTTTCGCAATACATTATCCGGTTGATTAAATATTTGTGTGGCGTTTGATAAATTAATATTAGGTAAAATAATTATTAATAATAAAATAATAATAAAAACCACATAAACGTCATTAAAATATGTAACTGAAGATAAATTATTATCCACGATTTAATATTCGTATTACATATAAATTATCACATCCCACTATACAAATGAAATTTAGTAATAAAAACTACATCACCTGGAATATATTATTAGAGGACAAAATGTTATTCCTTTTAATTTCTCACCACGGAAAGTAATAATCATTATTTCGAAGAGGTTTCTGGAAAGCCATATAATAGAGCAATTTAACAAGCAATAACAGAACAGGGGTTGCCTTTTCCATTTGGTGAATTCTCCCGCGAAGGTCAACCTCTACCCGGCACGGAAAAGCTGAATAAGTGTGGTTTTAATTGGCTATGAACGTAACAATGTAACTCAAGGTCTTAAATATACATTTATCCTATACAATTGAACCCTCCACTAACAAGTCACCTTTTGTTTTTAGAACAATTTCACAATTCACTGCAAACACACGGAGCGTTTAGCCGATCTAATAGTTCAAAGTGTTACGGTCGAGTTATTAGGTAACGACAACGTCTTATTACCGGAGTTGTCTGTTTCACGATAGGCGATGTGCGTCGATGCGAGCTTACACGATATGACTCGGTAAATTGGGCCCACAATATCGGTGCCTTGTGAAATAATCGGTGTTATATTTCAAACGTTTAACAATTTATATTTAAGTGTACTTTCTAATTATGGGGCACACAAAAGATATTAAAAAAGGAACCACGAGGAGTAAAACGAAAACGATAAAATATGCGCAAAAATATATGAAGACAAAAGGTCATATTAAAATTTTTACGACGCCACACTTCACCACTGTCCCGCAATAAAGGAGCCCCACGTTGTGCAATTTCGACTTTTACTGCCTTAAAAGTCTAATTAGACTGTAAATAATAACTCGGTATAAAGGTTGAAAATATTCCACCGCAGGCTAACCTCAATAGTCCAAGATCGCACAATATAGTCCTGTAAAGGCCAATCCGACTCCCTCGAGTGGTATGCAGTCACTCTTCGTAGCCCGTTTGACGCCATATGCGACACACTCAGAAGCAAAACGACACTAGCACTTCGCAGTTTTTAATATATTTACCTTCTATTCCGCAGCCCGGAAGGTTAAAATTCCAATGAAGATGACGATATAGGGTAGGTTGTGTCGGAATGGGGTGAATTCCCAGAGGCGACGTCCGGCGCGGTGCTCATCATTTCCCCATTGTCTCGTTAGACAAAAATCAAAAACAAACACTGCAGTTGGGATTTTTGGATCTGAGTCGAAGTGATTCGCGATGATTGTGTTGATCGCTTTCTATTTATTTGGCCTGCTGCGGTCGATTGGACCGAGGGGATTACAAGTGTTGCTGTTGAAAGCTATCTTGTCTACTGCAACATGATTTAGGGCTATGGTAACAATAGAGACCTTCCTAACCTGGAATGTGCAAAACCAATATAACTGATGTTAATTTAATAAATATGTGATCGAAATTATATAGATAATATTTTATTTTATTTATTTATTTTATCTACATTTACGTACAGTAAAAATAAAATAGGTTATTGAAATCTGTCAATTACCAAACAGCCCCGTAACGTGACATAATGCGGACGTCAATATTCGTGCTTAAGCCTCCGCGAACTGTTCGGTTCGTTAAAATACGTTAAAATAAATGCTGCACTTGGCATCATTGTATCCTATAAATATTTTACAACATCAACAGTAAAAGTTCGCTGCCGCGCATATCTGGCATTAAAGCAATATTTAAATAAGAGCTGAGGTATGAAATATTTTCATCGAATGCAATATTTTTTCCCATACATCGCATTACTAGTGATTTCCGTATGTGGATAAATGTAATTCCGTAGATTGCGTCCCCGCCGAGTCTCGCGTCTTACGTGATCACAATACTGAAGCTCCGCGTTGTCTACAGCCTCTTTTATGCCTGTCATTACTTCGATACATAAACGTAAGCATTCGACAACTTCGACAAATACAGTTCGTCGAATAAATCGTCAGTGAAATTGTCCGACTAAGATTGAGTTACGACCATGGATGGGGCCTTTTCGCTCGACTATTTTGCTTAGGCTGGACAGATTTATCGCTCACCATATTTTATATTTCTGACGAATTTGCGAGTGTCTACTTTGTCATAGTAGATTAATGTTTATAGTTGTTTACTAGGCGTAATTCGCTAAATGTGATGGAATCGACTTGGGCATATATCATCATCATCACATGTCAAGTATATTTAAAGCAATAAAGGTTACCGTTCAAGGTGTTTTCCATCTCCATTTTATTTGCTGCTTTTCCGCTTGTATCGATTATTATTACAAGCAGTTTCTTTCCTAAAATATTGAGCTAAGGTTTTATTTAAGGATTGAATTCTTAGTAAGTATTCTTGCTTGCAATCTTTAGCGCCGTTTGGAAATTGGAGTTGTCGGAGTTAATGTTTTCATTTCAGTGTTTTGTTTTAGTTTAGATAGCCTTTTTTATTTTAATTTTACAGTACTGTGGTACTGTAAAAGTTTTGAATAATAATAGATAATAATAATAATTTAACTTTATTTGTGAATAATACCTTGGGACGAATAAACGTATTACTTAGCCGGCGAAGATTATTTCTAATGCCCGATGTCGAGACGCAATAAACTAGCGCGATGATAATAAAAACGTTCGGCTTATCCTTCGTGTTTCCACTTTCAACTGGAGTGCACGCAATTCTCAACCTTATGTCTATCGCTAATGCCCCGCACTCAGTAGGACGTTTTAATTTTAATAAAACTGAACATCGACATATTTGTCAACCTTCTTTACTTTCGCTGCCATAAAATCATACATTCGGCTGTTATAAATCTATTCGGTGAAACTCGCGTATTCGAAATTGATCTTTTGGATTAAGGTACTAGGATACAAATTTTGCACATCATTCTCGTCAACTGGTGTATATAAATTGCAAATGCCCGAAGACAGTCGCAAGGGATTTGAGCACCTCCAGCAATTGTAATAAAGTTGCGTTTTATTCGCCCTGCGATGATGCATGATTATATTTGGGATTTCGACGCCGAAACACGTAGGTGAACCATCGCTCATGTGACAAATTTCTACGTTTGCCTTAACGCGGGGCGCCGTGTTTAGAATATTATATCCGATGTAGTGACTGCGGGAACTCACATTAATTTGCATAAGGAAAGAATGGATTCGAATCACTCGACTAAAACATCGGAGATTAGCATCAGAAAGATTTTCAGATTATGCTAATAGGCGGTGGAACCGATCATGCGAATTTTTTATTTCGCTGGCTGTTACTGTGAATTTATTTTTTCGGGGGACAGATTGTGACGAGTCTTCCCCGGGGTCGCGGGTTTGTCGGTTCGTTGGAGTGCCTGTGTGGGATTCAAATCGTAGTTTCTTTCGGGTCTAGTAACGAAGTGCCGACAATACGTGCGGAAAGCGAATCTTGCGTTTATTCGTCGAATGTTGTCGAGGATTCGTTTTCGGCGAGGGTCGCTCCTTACTCGTGTAGACGTGATTTCGCTACGAAAGCAGCTCCACAATTGTATATTTATGAGTTTACTATTTTGTACTATTGAATTTTTCGTTGACACAAATGCACGGTAAGCAAAATTCTCTTTTAACTTACTTAATTTTGCAACTGAAAATATTTTATCTAAAGTACGTAGACAACATAGTTTGTTTGAAATCTAAATTAATAAATACCAATAATCAGTTAGAAGAACGGCATTTAACAATGAACCCAGTGATACAGATAACGATGAGTCAGAAAAAGTAGTTGCAATGATTATTATTTTTCAGCTCTCACCCACGTGAGATATAATTACACTGAATAATTGGGACGAAATAGTATTTATAGGCGATCTATTTTCGGCGTTTTTGGAACTGATTGCGAGATATTTGGCAAAAAACTGGTCACAGCAGCACGAGCGTATCGTCGCGGACATCCTGTGCCATTATCGCCGCCTTATCGTCCACAGAGGAAACAGGCGATGTTATTATTTGTTATTCCCGACGCCCACGCTACAAATTCTAGAATCTAAATCGCGAATATGAGTAATTAGACTAACGCAATGTTTCACGTCTGTCACCATTTTCAATTTTAAGATCAGTTGCGTAATTGCTACATTCAAATATTATAATTCACTCTTAAAGTTGTTGACGTCGCGTCATTTGAGTATCAATTTATTTTTAAGTCGAGGCGGTATTGTGCAGTGCATTTCAGCAAATGTTAAAGTTATTAGTGTTTTTATAGACTTCAGAGTGTTACAGTGCATTTGTTTCCTAATAGTATTATTTAATCCTTTATTTACTTTATTGTGGTAAGTTTATTCACTCTCGTAGTACAAAACACCTTTTAATTGCATTACATCATTAATTGACTTTTTACCCGACTGCCGGGTTTTAAACGTTTGTTATTTGATCATATTTCCGAAAATAAATTATCGCTTTCGTCCTTAAAAAATTTGCTTGATCATAAATCGTTTTAAATAATTGCAACACAAATTAATAAAATACATCCTATAATTCTATAATTTATACCGAATACCTACTTGCGACATTCCCAGCAGATAAAAGCAAGAGCTCTTTACTGGAGTACGTATTTAATAGCAAATTAGTTTTGTCTTGACGAAAACTTTGTTCTTTTTGTTCTCCCCATTCAATATCCTCATAAAGGTCTTCAGAGCTCTTCATAATGTCATTCAATGAGTTACGACTACGTCTACTTGTTGCTGCGCCAAAAGACCTTATGTTCTTACCGATAAAGTTGAATTTTGCAACGAACATAGTAAAAAAATTTTCGTTGTTATTTGATTATACCTTTGTACCTACTATCCAATTTGTACCATACGAAACATTGCTTTTTTAATTTAATGAATTGCCGGTGTCATAGTAGTTAGATATAGGTATATAACTTCAGTCTTTTATATAAGATTTTTTGTCGTCTCGAGGTAAATAGATTTTAACAGCAGATTAAGGGTTTAATTTTATTGGCAATACACCCCAAGTGGCGGTCGCAACCGGTGGCGGTGAGGTCCCAAAAGGGGGTGCGTTGTATTTTAATACAATTTGAGTATTCTTGTACTTTTAACAGCTGATTATCATTCGAAAGTTATGGTGTTGTGTGTTACGTTTAACGTAACACACAACACATTATAGGCAATTTCTGATAGTATATCAGAAATTAAAATAATGAGATTTAAGGGTAGATTATGAATAATTATAAAATAGAAGACTGTATAAAACTTAATATTGTTGCTACAGCAAAACTTCTTACCGTTACGTATCTTACATCAGTGTTACATAAAAATTTTAGCGTACTATTAAGTAAATTTTATGAACATAAAAATCTTTAACGCTTTTATAACTACGAGGTCGCCCTGTAGTAGAATTTCGACCATAATTTATGATTTAAAACAGATGTTCTAGAAATGTATGTGGCGTGGGCCAGCACTATGTACATTATATTATGTAAATATTATATTCCTATTGTTTATTTTAGTTAATTTAACTTCGCTTCAACGTAAACATTTAAAATAACTTCGTCAAGACAACACAACGTAAAATAAAACATGACGGATCTTATCAGAATTATTCAAATAATGTCATTTTGACAATGACATGACTTTTGACAAAGAAAGACGTATGACATTCATGAAGATGTATCTTCCTTAAACTGTCAACTACGTCAAAAGTCAAAACAACTGCCATGGCCGCCCTAAAATAGGGTTCTCGCAATAAAAAACTTTTCAAATAATCATTTTTGTACGCATGTACCCTTTTTAAATTTTTTTTTGTATTTTTATGAAATTCCCATTTTTTTCCTATTTACCTATGTAGTGTACATAGAGCTGGCCCAAAATCAAATATCTCTAAGTTTCAACTTTTTTAGGTTTCTTTTGCCTCTTAGATACGCAATTAAAATAAGTAAATGTTGTTAAATGGATTGTCTAAGAAAGATTGACACTCATTGACAATTATGTCAAACCTACTATATCATACATGTCAAACATGCTAGTATGAGTGAGATAGAGTGTGTTGTTGATAATTTTATAAATTTAATGTTATTTTACATTATATTAGCTTTTGGCAGGCCTTCCTCTACTTAAACTTTAATTGTGCCAAGTTTCACACTGATCCGTATGCACAATTGTCTTAAAAAAAAGATGTGCACTTGGGGATTGCCGCGGTAAAGCTATTGCATAAAATATAAATACAATAATAGTATAGCATTTTTCCATTCCGTTGTACTTTAAAATAAAATACATATTATTTAAAAGTATAACGCCATCTACCAATCAAGTACTTCATTATCGTCAGCAATGTGTAGGGAACATACACACGTCGTAGTTTAAGCTTGAACACATAGATGGCGAAACCATTGTAATAATTCAATATTCCTGCTACTAATTTAAATAACAGATAGCTCACGTTACACTAGACGGAAAGCGATTCAGTACCAGCGGCTCGATTGTAACCAAATTAATCAGACCCCCACCCCAGCTCAGCGGTGTTAGGTTTATTTTCGTTACGGAATTTCTTGATTCGGTCGCCGCGCTCAAAGCCCGCGATAAAAGCTATGCAATAGCTTAAAAGTACTTGAAATTTTACTTCACGTATTATTATAATGATAACATAATTATGTCGGTTTCTGATGACGCTTGTATGATTGACAATGATGTCATTTTGAAATAATAGATTCATTATTCATTTCACATAGAGCTGGGTAGCTCACATAATAATATCATTAATTAATATTTAAAACTTTTCAATAAGTATCCACACAGACTCGGTAAATTCAACTCGTGTCAATATGAAATTCTTATCACCAGTAACAAGCCGCGATATTACCGCTCGAACAAGGAGCTGAAATGTGCAGAAGCCGGGAATCATTTTTGAAAGCGTTTAATTTGGAGTCGCACTAACTAAACATAGTTGACACCGTTCCATTCAACCTTTCCTCCAATTACGTAGCAGTAATGAGGCGCCGTCAAACTAATTTCGTTTCCTTTGCCTTTGAATCCAGATGTTTGCCTTAAATTAAAAAGTTTGCAGCCTCAAGAACATTCGTCCGACTTAATCCCGATACTTTCCCTAATGGTCTCATACGATTAGACGGCGGGATTAAAGGAATTTTTATGAACGCTGCCCTGCGCCCGCCCGGGATAAGCTTTTAGAAGTTGGTAATGAGATATTTTCGAGAGGCACTCGGCTGAACGGTATAAACTGTTTAATGTTGACGGTATAATCGTACTTTTATATTTCATCGATATTTTTAATATGCCAACATTATGTACTCCAATTTATATTTGTTTTACGTCTTTGTTTTCGCTGGAGCGCTTTAAAGAGTCGTTTAAAATTGTTGCTCGAAGTAACCTCATTATCTGCTTGTTTAGATACGTTTTAATGTGCCTCCTTCTATTGATGCTTCTGACGAAAATAGATGCTATGTATACAACAACAAACTAGTGAACAGATTTTGATACAATTTGACACAGACATAGAATAACCACGGATATACGCTACTTTTTATCGTGGTAAAACGTACGGATCCCGCGAGAATTCCTCACGCACTTTCCGCACGTGAAGTCGTAAGCAACATCTACACCTTATAATTAAAAAATATCCTTCTTGTTACTAAAAGTAGATGTCCTCAATGACTCACTAACATACCTATACCTAGACGCACACATCCAAAACCGCCAATGGTAGAAACGTGAAATTTGGATAGTTATTTCATAACGTAGACAGATGTATCACGCACACTAAGAAGGGTTTTTATAAAAGCTTCATCCATAAAAGGGTGAAATAGAAAAGTTGAGATGTATGCTCTTAAATATATCACATTACATACGGATATCAGGATTTATTTAAATTTACGCTCTGGGGGTGTAAAATAAAAGTTGCAAATTTTGTTCGAAATATATTTAAAATAATTTCAATTAATTTTATCTGAACTAATAAATACAAATCATTGAGTACTTATTTTATAGTTTTTTTAATTTAATTCAGACCCCTAGGGTTGAAGATTTGCATAATGTCACATGTTATTATGACGTAGACATCCGTTATTGAAAAGGATTTTTCTAAATCAATCCCCCACTTGTGTCCAATGGGGGTCTACGTGGAAGTCGCGCGCAAAAATAATTATTAAGCTTTAATTATAAAGCTTAGTGTAACCTACTAATTTTAGATAAATAGAAAGTTGAAGTAAGTTATGAGGTACTTAAAATTCACGGGATTTAAAGCTCGTCAACCTTATAAAACACAATAATACACAGCAGGTCATTGCACAATAGTCTAGGAGCTGATGCAGTGAAAAGTTCGCTGCTCCAGCTGCTGAGGGAACGTGTTCGAGTGACTGGGTGTTTATCTCGTGATCTAATGCACGACGCGCGACGCCGCCCGCACTACATTTAGGTCTTCACATGCATTCAGCAACACTGGGCACTGTTGACAGAGATCCTATATCTTTCTGAATCTACAGTTTGAAGTAGTTTGAATATTACAGCTCAGATGACCCTTTTTACGTTTTAAGTAAATTGAGGTTGATGTTATTTCATTAACACTAATATACTAATTGTAGCTGACCGAACAGACGTTGTTCTGAGTTAACTTTGAACTGGAATAAATGAATTTAACTTAAACTATCTACATACACTTATAATTCCCACACCAACAACTAGGGGTATGAAAAAAGCTTACAACCTATTCTCCTACCTGCTGAACACACTTGCACTTCATCCTACTATCCTAATATCCTGCTAATATTATAAATGTGAAACTTTGTGAGGATAGATGGATGTTTGTTACTCTTTCACGCAAAAACTACTGAACGGATTTCGATGAAATTTGGTATGGTAGTAATTTAGGCTCTGGATTAAAACATAGGCTACTTTTTATCCCAAAAAAGTACAGTGTTCCAAAGGGATACTATAATTACGCAGGCGGAGCCACGGGCAACAGCTAGTTACTAATAAGAAAAGGTATTGGGAATCATTATTATCAAAATCGATCAAGCCGTTTCGGAGAAGTTTTGTGCACACACTGTGACACGAGATTGTTATAGTATCTATACATATAAAATCCTTTGTCCTGAATGACTGACGGATCAACGCACAGCCTAAACCGCTGATCGTAGAGACCTGAAACTTGCAGGGCTTGCTCTTTGTAATGCGTAGGGATCTGATAAGAAGGGATTTTTCGAAATTCGACTCCTAAGGGGGTGAAAAGGGGGAAAACAGTTTGTATGGGACAACGTGATTCATTGGTCCAATCTACTTCATATTTTGCACAAACATTATGTAACAGAATTGATGGAATTCGTGTATCATAGTTTATTGAAATTCGTCCCCTAACGGGAATAAAAAGGGAAAGAAAGTTGTTTGAGAGCGATTTGCTTTAAAGTTGATATAAATACTCCTTAGTGCTTTTGATTTAAAGCTCCCACTCACAAGCGATCGATCGATTTAGTCTTTACAATTTAAACATTTACTGCAGTAGCAAGTAAATCTGTTTAGATAAAAATTGAATATAGTCTGAGATCCTAGGACCACCCTATTATACTTTTTATATGAAAATCGTATATATACGCGTAAATTTTGTTCCAACTTTTGACCCCCACAGCAAAAACTAGCTGGTAGGTCTTACACTAATTATTTTATGTAATAGTTTGTCGTTAGCAATTTACTTTCAAATACGAATTAATTTCCAATTTGATCGAAGCAATCGATAGCCCGTGAGTGGGGAGCTTTATTTTTATTTTGACATAATATATTGTCATCATGTTGAAAAATAAATCTGACAAGAATGCGAAAGTTAAATATTTGATGAAAATCTTAGTCTGAAAAACTAGGCACCTAAATATTTGCGATTGCTGCATTATTATATTCATAATACTTTATTATATTACATACTATTTCAGTAGAATATTTTGAGTGTAGGTATAATTAAATTTATTTTTCTTTTGTAAATTTTGTTCCAACTTTTGACCCCCACAGCAAAAACTAGCTGGTAGGTCTTACACTAATTATTTTATGTAATAGTTTGTCGTTAGCAATTTACTTTCAAATACGAATTAATTTCCAATTTGATCGAAGCAATCGATAGCCCGTGAGTGGGGAGCTTTATTTTTATTTTGACATAATATATTGTCATCATGTTGAAAAATAAATCTGACAAGAATGCGAAAGTTAAATATTTGATGAAAATCTTAGTCTGAAAAACTAGGCACCTAAATATTTGCGATTGCTGCATTATTATATTCATAATACTTTATTATATTACATACTATTTCAGTAGAATATTTTGAGTGTAGGTATAATTAAATTTATTTTTCTTTTGTCTTGTGCTTGATTTATCAGTGTTTAATACATAGGTTTTTACAAAGGGTTTTTAGTTTTTAACCCACAACAATGACTCTTAAGATTTTCTTAAAAGATTTTTGATCTGTACGTTTGTGCGCACTAATCTTAGAAACTACGGAACGGATTTTTATAAAATTTGTTACTGTAGTAGTTTAGCCCTTGAATAAACACATAGGACTCGATTTTTATCGCGGAAAAGTTTTGGGTACCATACCTACGGGTTCCACGCGGATAGGAATTAGGATAGCTCTGCTTATAATTTTGGGTAGGTATTTCAATTCAATCGGTTAATTCCTATAAAAAATTTTATCAATCAAAAAAATAACGTAGTAGTATAAAATGCTATAAAATAACCACATATTTGAATTGGTTAAAACATTACCTAGGTTAATCCTAATCATTAATGTGTATGATTATTATATGAGGAATAAGTGAGAAGCTAGATGGCTTCGTGGTCGTACTGCTAACTCATGTCTCTCTCAAACTCTGTCGTGGTCCCAACTAGGATGGGCGATCACAATCCAAATTATTTTTTAAGTTCAAAGTCTACAACGTCTTCCCATTCAAAAGATTTTCGAAATCGTTAGAATACTAATTATCGGCTACAAAGAAATCCTTACCTACTTAATATTATACCTAAACTCGAAAGTTTGTATGTACATAATAATATGTTTAGCTTTTCATGTAATAAAGTAAAGTAAAGAAAACACGTAAATAATTTTAATGCAATGAGGTATGGTAGTAGGTTAAGCAGAATTAACACAGAATACTTTTTCAGCTTATTAAATTTTATTTATGGTACTGTTCTCGGTAGATTTCTTGAGTGTACCTACGAAGTGCAGTGCCTACACCATTATGTATTCAATTTTGGTATTGGTATTTTCCCGAACAAGCTTTCCCTCTGACGCGAGCGAAGCTGCGGGCAAAAGCTAGTATAATATAAGATGTATGTTTGTTTGCATTGAATAGACTCCAAAACTACTTGATCGATTTTGATGAGATACAGACACAGAGTGAACCACGGGAAAGGACATATTATGCTACTTTTAATCGTATCAAAATGGAAGATTTCCGTAGGATACCATGAAAATTCTCCTTTTGCACGAACAAAGTGACGGGCAACAACTAGAATTTTCTAAAAATAAACAATTGCTCATTTGATACTACTTATCTAATGGGCTAACTTTAATTTAGCAATATTTGTAAAAAAACTAAATAAGAGTATTCATTAAAACTTAATGCATAAAGGCGTAGCATTAAAAGTGAAGGCCCTTTTAGTTAATTATATTTGTTGCGTTAGTTAGTTTTTAAATGTTTATGATAAATATTTTTGATATCAAAGCTTGTTAGCCTGAAGGAGAAATACATTTAAAATTGAGTTCAGTGGACGTATAATAAATTGGGCCCGTCGAAGGACATATCACGAAAAAAGGTTACAACCTAGCCTATTCGTTTTGACTTTTACATTTGCCGACCTGTTAAGCATAAACTAAATTATAATTTTATTATCTGTCTGCTATAATATTAAGACGAAGAAAGATTTTATTGTTCGTTTGCATTGAATAGGCTCCGAAACTACTCGACCGAACCGAACGAGGGAAGGACATGAGCTACTTTTTATCGCGTCATAATGTACAATACAGAACATGCAGATATTTCAAATCAGCTAAATTTTTATATTTTCCGGAAGGCAACATAATATGGACCGAAAAATGCAAAAAGTACCTATAGTAACCAGTTGCTAAATTAAAAAGTTACAGGACTAAAAAACGTTGATAATTTCTACTAGGATTAAAAAAGATAATTACTGTTCGAATCCTCATATTATTTACCACATTTTTTTTGTCATAATATAAAATACTAGCTGACCCGGCAAACTTTGTTCTACCTTAGAGGCAATAAATGAGCAGATTTTGGATTTCATTAAGTGCAATTTTTCATTAGGATAATAGATATAATTAAAAAGAAATCAATTATTTTAATGATTGTTAAAATGGGCCATGTATTTTGGTACATGGGTTGCAATCTTCAGTCTTCATCTTGTAATAGATGACATTTTTCGTTTTATTATCAGGCGCAAGAATAAATAACGCAGATGGTCTTCCGATCAGTGAATATGCCACATATAAATAACCAGGTGAAAAACATGGATTTTGTAGATTCAGACCACAAACTTTCAAGGATTGGCCTTGTGACTTATTAATGGTCATGGCGAATGCAAGACGGATCGGAAATTGAAGTCGTTTGAACTCATACGGCATATCGGTATTCGGTAGGGATCATCGGGATCTTCGGAATGAGAACTTCCTCACCTTCGAATTTTCCTTTGAGTATCGTCGCGTAAATCACATTATTTGTAAATCCCTAAATCCCCTATTTACAAAATCCCCAAACATATATTTCTGCGATAAATAGTAGCCTATGCTCTTTCTCGTAGTCTACTCTATGTCTGTGCCAATTTTCATGATGATCGGTTAAGTAGTTTTACGTAAAAGCGTAAATACAGGTTGTCCACAGGAACCGTACATTTCCCGCGATAAAAAGTAGCCTATTGTCTTCCCAGTGGTCTACTTTATATCTCTGCCAAATTTCATGATGATCGGTTATGTAGTTTTTACGTAAAAGCGTAAATACAGTATTCCACGGGAACCAGTTGTCCACAGGAACCGTACATTTCCCGCGATAAAAAGTAGCCTATTGTCTTCCCAGTGGTCTACTTTATATCTCTGCCAAATTTCATGATGATCGGTTATGTAGTTTTTACGTAAAAGCGTAAATACAGTATTCCACGGGAACCGTAAATTTTCTGCAATAAAAAGTACCCTATGTCCTTTCCCGTGCTCTACTTTATATCTGTGCAAAATTTCATGATGATCGGTTAAGTAGTTTTTACGTAAAAGCGTAAATACAATATTCCACGGGAACCGTATATTTTCTTGCAATAAAAAGTAGCCTATGTCCTTCCTCGTGGTCTACTTTGTATCTATAGCAAATTTCATGATGATCGGGTAAGTAGTTACGTAAAAGCGTAAATACAGTATTCCACAGGAACCGTACATTTTTATGCAATAAAAAGTAACCTATGTTCTTTCTCCGTAGTCTACTTTATATCTGTGCCAAATTTCATGATGATCGGTTAAGTAGTTTTTACGTAAAAACGTAAATACAGTATTCCACGGGAACCGTACATTTTCCTGCGATAAATAGTATCCTATGTCCTTTTCCTGGTTCTAAGATACCTCCCTACCAATTTTCAGCCAAATCGGTTCAGCCGTTCTTGAGTTATAAATGGTGTAACTAACACGACTTTCTTTTATATATATAAACGCAAAAATTTTCAACTACTGTGACGTCACTCGAATATCAGAAGAACTTGTGTTACATGTACCTGACAACGGGAAGTATATTTAATACTTTTATACTATAGGTACATATACCTATTTTAGGTTCAAATTATATTATACACATATTTAATACAAATCCATGACCCAAGAACAAAGAAAAACTTTTTCTTCCTTCGGCGGGATTCGAACCCGCGACCCCCGGCTTGAACACCAACCCGCTAAGCCACTGAGCCACAGAGATCGTCAAAATAACAAAATGATAAGGTCATTTTTACATCAATTGTCACTAGGTCACAAAAATAATTTACAACTATTCGAAACTAAATATTCTGATGCTATATTTATTTACGTTATATTTATTTACGTTAACTAATAGAACTGCATTGTCCGACGTCAGCAGCCGTAGCGAAGGTATTTTAGTTTACATAACCGTTTATTACGTTCCGCGGTAAAAGCCTATCACTTCAAAACAAGTTCACTAACTCGTACCAAGTTAACCCTGTCAATTTGTGTTTAATATTAGAGCATTGTACAGGATTTAGAAAGGAATATTGTGATTATGCTTTTCAGTGTTAATTTGAGCGCAAAAATATGTTTTAATTACTTACTCAGAAACTAACGAGTTAATTTTTTTCGGATATACGATTTCTATTATTAATGGCTTGGGAAACTATGTTGCTTAAATTCCAGCTAGTAAGAAGAACACTTTTCTAGCCTGGAACTAAATAAGTGATTCACAATCTAACTCTTATCAGAAAACATTTATATGAAGTCCCAAGTTTTCTTAATACCTGCTCGTAAAGCGATAAGGTATTGGAAATCACTAGGTTCTATCTATCTACTTTTTTATTCAAACATTTTAGAGTAAACACTGAATACTTGCAACGTTTCAAAATAAGATATAATTTACATTTATTTAGCAAAATCAAAATTAACCCGGTATGGGTACCTATACGCAAATAAATCAGCCTCTACAAACAACATCGCACAAACATTTGCTTAGGGCTTAGTGGAATTACAATTATCATTAAATCTCATTACCTATGCATAGGCTTTAATTAAAATGTATGACGTCCAAACTACTTCAAGAGTACTAAGCATTGATTAATTATATTCAAAATGCTGCATAATATCACCCACGCGTTAGTCACGCAAAGACAGGATTCGATATTGTCCCATGGACAATTTTTAATAGGTTTCGACTTTTCTTTGGACTCGAAAGCGCACTGACAGTTCGTATAAGCCCTTCTGTAAAGATTGTTGTGTAATCCGAACTTGCTTTGGCACGCGACCGGCCTCGTAAATCCAAATTACCATGGGAACACTGATTTTTTCGGGATGAAAAGTAGCCTATGCGTCAACCCGGCTACATAACGCGGCTCCGTATTCGAACTCCTGCAATGAAACGTGTACCAGTATCGAGGCGTATATACAACTCGACATCATAATATCGGCTTCCCTTATGAATATTACTTATCTATATTATAATTTACACCCAATGAGAAATGCGACTTACCATTAAGCCGATCAGCTTCGTCACAGATGTGTACCTTTTCGTAAATAAAGATTAAATATAGATATATGAAATAAAGATTATGATTAGATATTAATATTATGAATAAAGTTCAATTTCGCTATCTCAAATAGGGCGCGTTGCGTCTTGTCTGGGAGTGAAGTGGTGTGAAGTGAGGCTAAAGATCCGTTTGTTGCAGGCCTGGGCCGGCTTCACCCGTACGGCTCGGGCAGCGGGTCGAGCAGCGGCAGCCGGCGGCGTCGCGGACCGTCCGACTCGCCGGCGCCCACCACGCCCACGTCCGCGTCCGACAACGCGTCCGACGCCACGCTCACCGACTCCGAGTTGCCGCTCGCGAGGGACTCCACGCTGCTCGTGCATAACGGTACTAGATATGAGCGCCGATGGGTGATAGGTCGGCGGCGGCGCGCCGGCTTTTTTGGGTCGGCGGCGGCGGCGTCGGCGGCGTGACCTTGAAAGGGTTGAAGTTTGTACTTGGTAGTAAAAAAAAGGGTAGTTCATTCATAGCTATAAAAATACTTTCATTTATTGGGTTACATACAATTACAATGCAATACAATTTATGCCACTTTTTGTAGTGATGAAAAAGACAACGTAATAATAAAATTCCAAAGTAGGAACTACTTTGGAATTGGCAGTTAACTGTGCTTTGATTCCAAAGAGCTTTATCACTGTACTCTTATTCTATTTTCGACGTCCACATTTTCAACAACCGACGTCGAAGCCATTTATATAGCTGACTGCGTAGGCTCTCTATTGAACAACCAATAAAAGTGGAGATCTCAGCCTGAAGCACGGTGCAAAATCTCACAAACAAGCATATCTGCCTGTAGGTGGCACGCCCCCATAGTCTAGCGCTATACCGGTTGTCTTCCCTACATCTGTCCGTGAACCAAATTATGTCCTTGAGATAAACATTAATTGGGACCCAGTCCTCCCTAGAAGTTATGAAAACTGGGTATAGCTTCTAGAAGCTATGCACCTTGATCATGGCGTCAGATGGCATGTCCATGACAGGTCTCTCAATAAGTTGCAGTTGTCCAAGTAGAGTGGAGGCCTGTTTCGTCTTACCTGCCGTCATGGCCCTGAGAACAACCTTCTTAGCCTCCGTAATATGAACAAGCAGAGGAAGTGGAGTCAGGTGAATCAGGACTTCAAGCAAAACTTGTATTTAATATTTTGATGCAGTTGACCTGTACAGCTTTTTTTAGACGATCGTCTCACTATAGCTGTGTGTCGAAGGCAATGCTATGCTTGGTTAAAGCATAGCATTGCCTTCGACCGAAGATCTCATTTAGAGCTGCAGCACATCAGCTAGCCTTTTTCATAATGTCCTCGATATGCTTATTCCAAGTAAGTCTCATAATATACAAAATAAAAATAAAATAAAAATAACTAGGATCACTCCAAGATAGTTGACCTCGCTTGGAAACCTGGTAGTTTTCCAGAAGAGTGCTGGGGGTTTTAGTCCCTTAAACTTCCTCTTATTGGTGTTTAGGTATCAAGCGCGTATGCGGATTTGCCCACTCTAGTACCGCTAGGTCAGATTAGAGATTGGCTCTCGACTCGGAGGTCGTTGGTTAGATTACCGCATTGAAACAAAAAAAAGTTGTTTTCAAGTTGAGTTAGGATAATGTAGGCTGATCACCTGATTGTCTGACAAGAAAGGTGATCCATGCGTCGGATGGGCATGTAAAAAGTCGGACCAGCGCCTGATCTCTCGCCAGTTGTGTCGGTTTCCATCCCACTAGATTACGAGAGTTAAGGAAAAGAGAGTGCTCTTGTGTACTGTGCACATACTAGGGCACTATAATAATAACTGGCGTGGTTTCAATGAAACCGGCCACCGTCACTAAAATCGCTATTACCTAGGTAACACTGAAAATGTTTAGAAAATGAAAAACGGCTTAATGTACAAAGTTGCCAATTCTTTTATCATTTTGCGGAGTGCGCATAAGCATTGTCGCGGTGAAGGAGGATCCTGCTTCGAGGTCGCTGCTGTCGAATTGTTTCCAAGACAACAGGCAAACAGCGATTGACATACCAGTCTGCAGTAACTGTCCTTTCATCACACAGCACAACTATCACGAAATGACCTTTCTGACCAAAGAATGAGGCAATCATCTTTTTTCCTTGACTTCTTCCTTTCTTTACCTTAGTTGGCCGATCCTCGAAAGATAACACATAGATTTGCCGCCAATTCATAAAAACAAATGACAAATGAATGCAATATACTACATTAGGAATACCAAAGAGTTCTAGAATTAAAATTCAAAAAGTTTTCATTAGCAATGTTTCTAACTGGCCAGTTCTAAACATTTTTAGTGTTACTCACGTATTTTTATTAGGTGTTCAGCGTATCCTTGAGCTTCCCAGAACCCTCTATTGTTGTTCTTTTAGCAGCCCATTCACTACCAGGGACCACTCCAGCGGCGACAGGACCCCACCCCTCTCTATGGGCATCTTTGGGTCAAACTTCTTCTGAGAGTTAAGCCCATGATAGTTGATAACGCTACTCTGTTGTTTAGCCTAGCTTTGACCCACTATTATAGTAATCTTGAACCTAGGCTATCAGGGTAATAAACCAGGTTGAGTTGAGAACGCGACGTCAATATCTAAGAAGGCGCTTAGCGCAAACTTCTTATTTTCAAAGACTTTATCAATGCGATCTACTATTCATCCATCAATTCAGTAGATCAGCTTTACAAGTAAGCATTTTGTGTTTCATGCAGAACTCTTTTATTGAGATAGGTGTCACTTATATGCTCATAGTTACTGACTGAAATTACACATTATGACTATCCCTCTCGCTCATTCGGCGCGCCGATGTATTTTCGCGGCGGCGGCGGCGCGGCTAAATCGGCGGCGGCGGCGGCGCGCCGGCGCGGCGCTCATATCTAAACGGTACGTATTATATTCTGAACCTCAATTCTCGTATTTAAAGTAGACTTCATTTTACTTTGTTTGCATTGAAAGTGTAGCGACATGTTACCATAAACGGATTTTATGACGCTTCGACCAATCAGAGCGCGTTTCACGTTGGTTTAACGTTCATAAAAATACATTTTGAGAGTTTTAGCGTATTTAGCGAGACATGATTGTAATTGTATTAAAGCAGGTTTTATTTAGCAGAATTGCCCCTCTGTTCAGGAGGCCGAGCAGGATCCTTCGACAGTGGCTAACGTAACGTTATCGAATGAGAATTATTGTATGAGTAAGGGTGTTTGATATTTTTTGCCATATGGGGCAGACTCTACGCACACAAACCGCCATCTGGTGGCGTAAGTGGTATCAAAAACGGTCAGTAAGAATTTTCGATCCTTTCTCTGTCACCAGGCGGCGCTTGGTAGCACGACGGTCCTTGTCGTGTCAAAACTTCAAAGGGCTGTCACATGTCACTAATTTAAAAACCCTCATTGATGACGAACGCTAATAATGTATATCAGTCGCTTATAAAATGGCCCATTCACTTATGTGATTTGTACATGGTAATAGAAACCACAATTACGCCATTCGAAATAAGCACCGCTTAAAATGAGATATTAGGTAAAATAATATTTTAAAATAATTATCCTCATTGTTTAAATGGCAAACATTTTAATGTAGGTAGGAATGCAATTACGAGACCGCAGTATGACAAAAGCGCGGAACTACAAATAAAAGCTGACATAGTTGAAATTGGACCCAAACCGTGTGTACAGAACCCACACAACCCACACAAGTTACAAGTTTTCGGACGAAAACAGAAATCATGCGGTCCGGGGTATACTGTCGTATTTGTGCAACAAATTACAACGAAACTTGCAGGGTTACAATTATACGGTTAAAGTGTTCATCTGATGAATTATTAAAAACTATTGACTTTTCAGTTTTTACAATTGACCACAATAACAAATTTATGTACTAATCGTACACTACATTTAACAATTTCTATATTAATATAGGAAAGGTTTATTTGTTTGTTAGCATTGCATAAGCTCCGAAACTACTGGAGTGATTTTGATGAAATTTGGCACAGATATAGAGTAGACCACGGGGAAACACATCGTCTACTTTTTATAGCGACCAAATGCGTTCAGAAGTTTTTGCGTGAAAGAGTAACAAACATCCATCCATCTAATAGTAGTAGTATTTTTGTTCTTTCCCCCCTTACTAATAAAAATATTTATCCAGTAGATAAGCAATACAATGTTTTGTCCTTGTCTGTCAAGAGACTTTACCGATGCATAAGACAAGAACAAAACATTGTATGGCTTATCTACTAGATAAATATTTTTATTAGTCCTGCTTTCTTCTATTAAGAGGTAGTTATAACGTTAATGCCTTATCAAACCTAAGGAAGATTTAATACCTGTAATAAAGGTAATGACGTGTGAAGATAACCAATATTAATAATTGATAGCCGGGTAATACGTTAAGCGGTGAGAGCGCAGCGAGGTTATCGGCGCAGTCAAGTATGACAGATAAGAATATCTCCATACTCCTTACTCAATCGTCTTAAATAATATGTCGGATACAGCCTTCGTGGTCCAATCGTTCAGAGCTTGGCTCTCGACTCGGAGATCTCGGATTCGATTCCCGCCTTGGAACAACAAAAAATGTTGTTTGTAAGATTGATTAGGACAATGCAGGCAATCACCTGATTGTCTGACAAGAGAGGTGATCCATGGATCACCTCATGGATCACGCGTCGGGTGGGCATGCAAAAAGTCGGTCCTGCGCCTGATCTCTCGCCAGTCGTGTCGGTCCCACTAGATTTAGAGAGTAAAGGAAGAAAGAGTGCTCTTATGTACTGCGCACACAGTTGAGCACTATAAAATAACTCACGCGTAGGCTTGGTTTCTATGAAACCGGCCACCGGTACCTTAATCGGTGTGGGGACTATTAATTATTATCGGATAGCTTATTCGGAAGTTTTATCGCTGCTTAGTCTGGGACTAATCCGGAATCCAGCGGACCGGAGAAAATTAAGAGCACTGATAATATAATCCTAAACTTCGCCTGTTATGAGAAATTCGGGATTACCAATTATTCTCATGCCTAATATTTTCTTCAATCTGTAAAGCAATTTATTGAAATACTACATTATCCTTTTTGCCGCAATGTATTTGCCAGAATTTGTTCCTTATTACCAACACTATCGAATGGTGTGATAAAATGGGTTTATGAAATGGTCCTTTTTATAATTTTTTATTTCAGTAAGTTTAAAAAAATACTAAAATACGAGTGATGTAGTTTATGGATGACCCCCTTTTGTTATGTCGTGGAACTATGGTTATATTTAAAGTACTATCGGTAGGCTGAATTCCGATTTAATTGCATTCAGCGAAATCTCGGACGATTATAGGATCGTCGGCTTGCGAATTAAAAACGGGGCTCCGTTGGATTTCCTATTCAATTTGCACGGAGCACGACGCGATAAAAATCCATTACGCAAGCTTCCATGCCTAAACGTTTGTCAGCTAGAAGCGGCATCGAGATGAGCGAACCAAAGTCAAAGAATACTAGATGTTGCCCCCGACTTCAAGCGTGCAAAGGGAAATCCCGCGGGAGCCGTACATTTTGCCGCGATAAATAGTAGCGTATGTCCTTCCCCGTGGTCTACTCCAAATTTTATCAAAATACTAGCTTTTGCCCGCGACTTCGTCCGCGTGGAACATTTACTTTGGGATATCGCTAAAATTTACCCGCGACTTCATTTACGTAGAAGGAGGAGCGCTTGCCCGCGACTCACGACTGCCCGCAGCGCGCCGCACATCATTATTGCGCGCTGATTATTATTTTATTACTGCGATATCTTCTAAAATACTTATTGAAATCAAATGATGTAAATGGCAAATTTCTTCTAAATTAAATGCTTGTAATGAATAACGTATTTATTTGTATAAGGATTAATATCATCTTTATGAAAACACCCTCACAAATAATGCTTAATTTTAGAACAAATTTGGTTAGCATAAAAAGGTTATTGTGAGCCAACCTTAAAAGATAGACATATACTGTCGCGGACTTTTTTTTTGAACTTTTAAAGGGGAACAATTCTGTCATACATAATTTTAACGAAACTTTTACCGTTTCCGCAGCGTACGCAGCGAAAGCTCTCAAAAGGGGAAAAAACACCCCGATTTTGAAACATTATTGATTGGAGCTCCGCTCGTATTGAGCTTAGCATGACGTTATATAGCCTAAAGCCTTCCTCGATAAATGGACTATCCAACACAAAAAGAATTTTTCAATTCGAACCAGTAGTTCCTGAGATTAGCGCGTTCAAACAAACAAACAAACAAACAAACAAACTCTTCAGCTTTATAATATTAGTATAGATGTTGTTTCGTTATCTATTCAATACATACAAACAATGAAATCATTGCTCTTAATAATATTTATATAGATGTCACTAGCATCCCACAGGGTATATAGGTAGTTGGTAGTAAAGGGGTAGTTGGTAGTAAAAGCCACCAAAAACATTATCATGTAAAGTGATGCCAAGACTATACCATATGACTCGCACTGTCACAAAAGCTTAAGATCTCATGTAAAACCAAGCTTTTGACTCTACCAAATTTGTAACCCTACAGGCCTTAACTCTAATAGCCTTTCACAAATTTACACCGTAGTTAAGTTATGTGGTTATATTTTATCCCATTTCCGTGGGACGTCACATAACGTGGTATAACAAAACGCAAATGATATGGAATAACAAAACGCAACTGATATATAATAACATAACGCAACAGACAGAAAAACGAAAAATTTATCAGCCAAATAGAAGTTCAGGGAAGGTTTCTAAGGTGAGAAATTTTAGTTCACAGCTAAGGCAGAACAACGTATGTTGGGTCAGCTAGTTATTAATAAGTAAATCTGACAATAAGAACTTTCGGAATAGAAAAAGCGAGTTTTTGTACGTGTTTAGTTACATTGTTGCCTGACAATAAATCCCTTGTCTTTAGACTTAAATATTTTATGATAATTCGAGTAGTATCGTAGTATCGTTAACTGAAGAAAAATGAAAAGGTTCCTTATATAAAGCAATTACTGAAGATCGAAGGCAACTCAACAATTTATTAATTAAGCTTGCCTTCATCGAGAACAGGATCTTTTTACTTTGAAGAATTTATTTTAGAGATTATTATTATTGTAACATCAATTTTATGTCAGGGATGTCGATATCTAAGTCTGATCTAGAATTTTACAACACGAGCAATATAGAAATGCAAGTATTGAAACGATCTTCGCCACGGAGGCAATTGACCTCACACCATCTGCTGATTCACCTCAGAGCTGATTTCAAACCCCTTTATTTTTACTAAAATCTTATGGTTTAAAGGCTGTGAAGAGAATCAGCTGACAGTATGAGGTAATGGCCTCACATTATCAGCTGATTCTCTTTTTATATTGCACTGCATTTTTATATTGCACTCCTATCCTGTCTTTAAGAATCTCTGCGTGGTGTGGTTACTGTAATTCTCTACCTCACCTCTTTCTTATTTATACAGTTCACACCGAAACGAGACGATACGTAACGCTGCGCTCCATTTTTTATATAGCGATTCAAAATTAAACTTTATTAATTACACAACACGATGCACTTTTAATTGGAAGAGTTCGAATGTGAAACTGCACCGCTCTCTGACTCGAATGTGAGCTGACTCGAAGATTAACAATTTCATATTCACACATCACGGAATCTATCATCTCTTATCAAATATTTTATTCGTCGTATTTACACGTATTCCTCAGCAACATATATTTTGGACAAATAATATCAAAGGAATCGTATCCAGCATTTGAGATCGAGGGCAGCCCTAACGCGATTCTCCAGCAATCACATGCTTCATTTTGCATTCCCGCAAATACTTTTACCGCATCCTGACTTAGGGGCGTCACTTGCTATCTGTACGAGTCCTGAAAATGCATAAATAAAATCCTTCAGGTCTAGTCTCTATCTCAAAGCTCATGGGGTAAAGTTATAGAGAGGTTTCTAAAATACACAAATACAAATAGGGATTATTTAATAGTATTGTTTATAAAATTCTATAAAATGAAATAGAGGTTTTTTAATAAATAATATGCATATTTAACTAAATAATTTTATGTTATTCTCGTTGTATTTCGCAGTTTTCTGTAGCAACCCTACCGTAAGTCGACCTTCACGCCGATGCATTTTATAGAATACTAGACGAACATTTTAATTTCACATTACTGCGAGGGTTTCGGATCCGACTCATTATCTCGAAAGCTTAATGATCTCATATTCTGCTGCCGAGCCTACGTTTGTAAATTAAGACTTGTTTTACGAAGCTTTTTCAAAACGCTACGTTGGAATTTAATAAAATTCCTTTTGAAACGTTCATTTAAAGAGACCCGAAACCCTGAATATGTTGGCGAAAATACGAATTACTTTATTCAGTCATTATTTGACTGATTAAAATAATGACTAAACAAGAAAAATAAGTTTTGGTTTTTTCTATGTTCAGTCGATTAGAATTTGCCTTGTTTGTTACCTACCTTAAAATTTAAAATAAATTCGCTACAAAAAAAAATGTTTTTTTCCCACCGTTTCGATGGTTAACTATCAAAATAAGCAACGTAAACAATCGAAGTAGGACCCGAACACGTCATAAAACCGTCACATCGTAAATCCCGGGACGTTGGGCAATCGCCGGCCACTCCGACACACTCGCCATGTTACCGCCGCGATATTTTTGTGTCACGACAAGTGTCCTTAATTACCGCCATTAAATTCGTGATGGACCGACGAACGATAGACGAGTTCAATGGGTTTATTCAAATAAACTCTATCCCTCTCTCGCGCCACGGTCCTCGGTAGAAAGGACAGAGACGTAAATGTTTGTCTTTGTAATGCCGGAAATTCGTTAGGAATGACTATGCTTCGTTAAAATTTAATGTGCGTATTAAAATGTCCCCCATGTGCGATCGCTAAGCAATGGTTTTGTGATAGAAGTAGGTACAACTATGTGGAACATTGCTCAGATGTCATTGGTTTTATTGTTTGGCGGTTGTAGATACCTTTAACTTTAGATATTTACTATGGCAATATTTTAATAGTTGTCTTAGAAATAAATTTGTATACACATTATTTTATTTAACAAGTCCGTGGCCCAATGCTCGAAGAAATGTTTTGCCTTTTGTCATGAACATTTCAATAAAATTTCGCGCAGATATTTCTCTTACCTACACGTTTATTTATATATCTACGTTATGACGATCATATCTGAGGACAGGTTCCAACGTTTAATTATCACATTTTTCGCGAACAAAAACCTCAATAACAAAGCCGCGGTCGGAGCTCACATGAAAAGGTTTTTTCGTGAATAAGGAATGCGACATCATTAGTGTCACGCACTCGGCACTCCCCCACTATTTCACGCGCGGATTTAAGGTATTCATCCATCTTAGGAGTTCGCTGAAATTCGTTCGTTCAAAGCGCCCCTAATCCCGCGATATCTCGAAGTTACGAACGCGGAATAATCGCGGTTGTGACGAGCGAGAAAAATGTATAATTCGTCGCTTAATCCGGTGCCGGGTAACAAATACGCGCGTTACGTTTGACAGATGCACTTCTTTTCTGTAACGCTCGTAAAATTATTATTTGAGACCTTCGAGAACTTTTTGTGATGGTCGACCTCTGTGGTTGTTTCGAGTCTCTGCTAATCCTTTGATCCTTGAAATCGAGTTCGTTGCTTTTTCGTTCATCCCGACGAGATACGCGGCTTTCTTTTCAAAATTCTGTGTTTCATCCACTTTCTATCATTTTAAAAATCTTTTTGCATTTAATGTTAAATGATTTGTGTGACCAGCCGTCCAAATATAACGTTTGCCAAATCAATAACAGGAACATTGGATACACGATTAACACCTTATGTGAATAACTTTAGGCTGAAAAAGAATTGTACGACGCTGTGTAGGTCATTTGAATTCAACGCGTTTTTTCTATGTTATAAACATCTTGTTGCCCTAATTTCTTAAGCAGTAGCTCATGTGCACGAGTTTCTCTAATTGTTTGAGCAAAATATAATATTATATTTTGCTCAAACAATATAATATTAATATAATATTAATGTCATGGGGTACTCATCCCAACTTACCTGTCCGGTAGTTGTGGTATAGTATACGGGTACGCGACCCCAGCTTCCCTAGCTATTACTGTCCTATCCCTTGCCCTCCTGGGCGGTAATATCCTACATTTCCTATTTCCCACTCCAACTTACCAATCTTCTTTTCCACACCACCTATCCTTCCCTTTCCCTATTCCTACCCTCTCTACCAATCCGTGGAAACGCAATGGATAATAATAAAAATAATTTAATTATCCAAAATGGCGGCGATGTGGTTCACCACCCATCACGTCTCGTTTCTCGCGGAGGTGAAAAGTGGACCATGGAGAGCCGCTTCGCTATGTTGAATGTAAGAGGAGGAATGGATGGTAAGAATGAAAGTGAACGAAGCGAAACGAGTATGTGAGGATCGTAGCAAGTGGCAAAAGTGGTCTCTGCCTACCCCTTTACGGGAAAAAGGCGTGATTATATGTATGTATGTATGTATGTGTATGTAAAATATAATATTACAAGAATTTATAACAATTGTCTTTCAAATAAGGGTTCCGTTTGTCGGTGGCTTGTCGCATGCCGGCGATATATTTTCGCTTGTTAGATTATTACGCGCGCCCGTGCATTTGCGGCGAGCCGTCTAAGCCGAAACCAGCTTATTTTGCTTCAGAGCACAAAGGCGCCTCCTCCGTCGCGGAAAACCCGAAAAACTCCATCCCTTTGAGAGCCCAATCCCTTAATACTAATTGAATTATAATTCTACTGAAAAGTTTCTTTTTATTAAGCAAATCTTTTGCCCTCTTAAAACTCAAAGGACCAAGTAATGCGAGATGAAATAATCTTAAAATTTTACAAACTGTACAAAAGGTCCCGAGCAATCGGATGTCCAATTTATTAGGTACGTTCTAATTTGTTTCTGATTGCGAAACTTTTTGTTCGTTTTATAATTTTTTTTTCGCGCATTTATTAACGTCTAAGTATTTTCAACTGAAATCACACACTGTACTTATGAATTCATAACAATTTTCATTCATACAGTAGCCAAAAGAGTCAAAAAGTAACCTAAATATCGAGAATCAATTATAATCTGTTTCCCTATAAAACACGCACCAATCCGTGAAAAAACGTCGCCAATAAACGTTCGGTAATAGTCCAATACCTTTTCTTTGCTCAGAAAAAACAATTTGTGAGCGCGGCACGAACCGGGCGATAAATTTTGTAGACAATTTCCGAAATTTTTCTATCTCGCAGATTTACCGGCGCATCTTGGAGAAAATCGCACCTCTTCCCACTTATCGATCCCTGGTACAATTTGCGCGGTGCACGGCAACGGCAATTTTGAAACTTAAATGAAAATAACAGCATGGAGGCGATCGATGTTACGTATACATGGACATCAGTATCTATTTATATATTCTGTTCTGTGAGTCAGTGTCTACAGCAGTGTTGCCAATTTAGTGGTTGACCACTAAATGGGCATTGAGGGAGTGGTTAATGTTCTTCTTTTCGTGGGAAACAGCTTCTGGACCATCCACACAGTAATATTATGAGTATGCTTGGAATAAAAACCTTATTTGACATCGTTTTTAGTTTTTAGGGTATCGTAATACTTGAGTAACCCTTATAGTTTCGTTCTGTCCGTCCGTCTGTCTGTCTGTCTGCGCTTCTAGCTCCTAAAATTTTGAATACAAATAGATGAATTTTAGTATAGTGAAAGAATAATCTTACACATTTCGGTTTGCCACCTTAAAATGATAATAATTTTACATTTTAGGGGTGGCTCTCCATACATGTGAAGTGGGGATGTTTCTTTTTTTTTTCACTCTACCCCCTCGTGTGGAGTATCGTTGAATAGGTATTTTAAAGTGAAGTCTGGACGGTTAGACTATTTTATTGAATTTTTTCAGGCGTATTCGACAGCTGGTGTTTTTCATACTTATACCAAGTTGCCAACCCTTCATTTTCGGCATTTTAAATCTTATGGGTTTGCATTAAAAGTATATTTAACTCTCAATTTTCTAACACGGTTGGTGTTGGTGTCATAAATTTTCACATTTATAATAGTACCTACCTATACCTAGTAGTAGTTAGTGAAACAATAGTAACATGTGACGTAGTGAACATAGCGGCTACTTGCTATGTTACGCGATAGCCGCGTGTCTCCCGCACCCGGGTCTGTCCTGCCCAGATACTTATCACCTTTTCCTTTTTCTTGTCCAACTTTTTAATAAATAACATTTTCTATCATTATTGTCACGGACAGTCCTCTGTCAGGTTTGTTCCCTATTGCTTAAATAATATCAGATTAGGGTCGTTTCTTAATTCCTGTAGAAGCGCAGTGATTCGACACAAATAGACTGGACCGACCTGAATACTATTGTCTATTACCTCGCAGAAAGAAGTTTACTTTTTTTTTTTTAATAAAGGAAACTTCAATATTTTAACGCAAAATATGTCCCCAACTCCTGCACTTATGTGTCAAATACAAGCGCTGCATATTCGTATCGTTAGTACATTTGCACAGTATTGTGTGGCATTGTCGTGCATTGTCGTGCGCTGTCGGGCGCTGTCGGGCGCTGTCGGGCCTCGGACAAAGGCCTGTTTCGCGGTAAAATATCGCAACCGTTATATCTTTTGCGTTATCAATATCGAATATGCAGATCTTTTGCTTCTGTATTTCGAATATAATACGATTATGACCAACTAACTGAGCTACTTGAATATAAATTAATTCATTCCCTAAACAGCGACGGTTTACTGCTATTATGTCACGCAAAAGCTGCTGAACGGATTTGAATGAAACTTGGCACACAGGTTTGTATCTTGGACGCAAGCTATGTATCCCGCAAAATACACAACTCTGACGTCATAAGCAAACATAATTATATAAAAACCTGTTTCCATATAGATGCCGAGAACGTCGCATCTTGTTAGGAAAGTTTTTTCATATTTCGTCGAGTGGCACTCGCTCGCGCAACTAAATTACACCGTTTTTACCTCCAACTTTAAGCGACGATGACAGACTGTGGGCTTTTTCATAATTACCCGCTACAAAAAATATAGGGTATTTTAATTTAACCGTTTGTACGCGTGTATGTAAGCAAAGAAAAAATAATAAGTTAAAAGTTCGTACTTTTAGATTATTACTGTTCATATTCATACTGCTTTAGTAGAAAGTTACAGTAATGGAGCATCATTGGTGATTTTTTTATAACATTATTAGTTTTTTCAGCTTTCAAGGGTTGTGTTTTTGCGACTCATTAAAGGTTAATTAGTTGTTAAAGTTGTTACAAGTTTGTTAGTATTAAGCCGCGTCTCCTTCATCGTAACATTACACAAAACATCGAAACAGGTTTTGTAGAGTTATAGTTTTGCTTGTTGTGATTTTTGTGTTTGTTTTTGTGATCGCTCATAATAACTTAATTAAAAAACATCAATTTTGTCAGTTTTCAATAGAAATGCGTAAAATGGCGCTCATATTTATGAGTTGAAAAAAAAAAATTTATGAAACACCTAAAGTGGCCTTTTCAGTCTTTTCCTGTTTTTTCCTAGATTCTACACCTGCAATCACAAAAATTGTATACACGTGCAACATATTAAAGTTGCCGTGGACATGTGGACAGGCCATAAGTGGCCTGTCCACATGTCCACGGCACGACGTGGTCAACGTGAAACGGTGCGGTAACGTGGCACGGTAAAAAATACACATCATGACGGTAGATCGCCGTGTCATCTGAACTTCCGGTAAAATTTCGTGAAAAATTCCGGTTCTGTGGCGGCGTTACGTGAAAAATCACGACACGACAACGCACTGTGCCACCCCGTTTCACGTTGACGACGTCGTGACGTAATCTCGTCAGTCGTCACAACGTCGTCACATAAAAAGTGTGGATAGGCCCTTACACCAAAACGACTGGACTAATTTTAATTTTTATCTACAAAAAAAGCATCGATCTACATGTGGGATTTCCTTGATTCCGTTTGCCGTGCTGAAAGTCACGGGAAAATTCTAGTTATAAACAAGAATTCTATTTACTTATCTACCTAATATACCTGAGAATATTTTCTAAAGCTATTCTATAATTTGGCAGCCATTATTGCGGAGTGCGCTATTAGACGATAAGAGTCGAACTTGATCCACACAATGTACCGTCGGTGAAATTCCGAAAAGAAGTTGTTAAAAATACCAGCGCGGCGCCTGCGGGCCCCCGATAAGGCGCAGTAAACACCCGCTGTACGCTCCCACGGCCGTAAAGTATAAGCGGCAGCGATTAGCGATCATAATAAGTAGTAGGTATGTCGATGTATATCCGCTGGCGGGTAGATGTTAATATTTTGGGATGATAGGTATAATATTCGAAAGGTAACAGGTATGAAAGGGACAGTCGGGTCAGTATTATAGCAAGTTTCGGGTATAATATGATGAACAGTGAACTACCACACACTTTTTAAATATTCGATGTTTCAGTCTGGTAAAAGTCTCATGGTGGCTTTTAAGCCTTTAGGCTTAAAGATTATTATCAATGCCATAAATAAAAACTCTAAAATCTATGCTAATATTGTAAAGAGGAAAGATTTGTTTGTATGTATTATTTGGCTCTAAAAATACTAGTCCAATTTTGATAAAATCTGGCACAGATGTAAAGTAGAACATGAAGTGGGAAATTTCCGTGGATTAATATTTAAGCGAGCAAAGATGCGGGCAATATCTATTATATTCTAATTGATCGTTGCTAAAGAAAATGTAACGCCTCGTTACTAAAACACCTCAAGCTCGTCGCTACTCGCTACCTCGTGTGACTTGTGCGCCTTACTTTTAAACTCGGGGATAAATAGCTAAGTATCGCGAAGTCTGCGGCAACTCTTGTAAAGCTAACTTATATTGATGAGATTAATTAATTCTCTGTAGGTAGGTATATATAAACTTTGCCCGAGATCAGTATACCTACAGATACTTACCTACGTACTATAAAAGTATGAACGTTAGTTCGAGATGTGCTACTAAATATTATAAATAGGAAAAAATTGTTTGTTTGCATTGAATATGCTCCGAAACTACTGGACTGAATTTTATGAAATTTGGCACAGATGTAGAGTAAACCACGAGGAAGAACATAGACTTCTTTTTACTGCGAGAAAATGTGCGGTTCCCGCGTAATTTTATTTTGCGCGAATGAAATCGCTAGCAACGTCATGTTAAACGCTTAGTTTTCAACCGACTTCCAAAACACAGGAGGAGGTTCTCAATTCGTGTGTATGTTTTTTTTTTCTTTTTTGTATGTATGTTACGCGATTACTCCGCCGTTTGTGGACCGATCTTCGAAATTCTTTTTTTATGTTGAAGGGTTGACTCCCGGATTGGTCCCATTGTCACCAAATGGTAGAGCTGGTGATGGGATCCATGAGGAATCGAGAGAAGTCCTCAAAATTTATAGGAATACCTATAGTGATTTTGACTTTTTTTAAAGTAACTTGAGCATATGCTGCCAAAAAGTGAAATGTTGTGCCAAGGTATACCCTGGATCCAAAAGCATTGAACGGTACTCCTTAGTCTTTGAAGATACACGTTTGGGAATTTCAGGATTATTCATAAAACTGCAAGCACATGTCACTTTTAAATAATCATCATCACCACCACCACCATCATCACACCACACATTGTATGTTGATATAGGAATTTCTACTTGTCTTTTACACTAATATCGATTTCTTTGAACATTTACAGTTACCAAAAAGTAAATTTTGTACCAAGGTGATCCCTGATCCAAAAGGTCTGAACAGAATTCCTCAGTATTTATAGATACACGTTTCTAAATTTCAGCATTGTTTTAAGAACTGCAAGCATATTGTTATGATACTATTAAACAATCATTATCACCACCACCATCATTACACCATACATACTAGGTATTTAATCATAATAATATGATGCAATAGGTATTTCTCCTAGTCTTTTTTTATTCGATTTATTTGAACATTTGCTAGTCCCATCATCATCATTATCATTATATTGTGTGTCAACTGTTACATCATTTCCGCCGACAACTTCATTTTTCAGTAACCAAAGCATAACATGGTACCAAAAGGTTACATTATGTTAAGGTATAATAATATAGGTTGTTCCAAAAACACTGAATAGAACTCTTTAACGATACACGTTAGAAATTTTTGGAATTGTTTAAAGAACTGTTGTAAATTATCCCTTATCCCTGATTAATCACACATTTTTAAGTTTTTATGTTTTTCTTTCGTTGTACAGCAATCCTTCATTCAATAATTTCGCCACTATTAATGGGAGCTGGATGGTACATTTGTAATTTGTGCGTTGTTTACGAATTGGTCTCGGGTTCGAATCCCGGTCAGATAATTTTTTTGTGATTCTTTTTATTTCCTTTCTTTCCTATTTTTGAATATTTTATCATCCTACTTAAACTCTGAGCAAAGCTAGATCTTCCACTAAAAAGAAAAATGTAAATTAATATTTCAAAAAAATATATAAACCGACTTCCAAAGTAAAAGCAATGACATTCTTATAAATCACTTAAAAGTTTAAAATAATTCTTACTGTCGAATAGTTCCCCTTTAAATTCTGCTAAAATTTTACTATTTCTCTACTCAATTTTCTTATTTTTGAAGTCGGTACCAGCCCAAACAATTGTATCCCTTTAATAAAGAAAAATCATCAATTTTAACACAACTACGTCCTATATGGACGTAATATTCAAATAATATTTTAAAGAACTTCCGTTCAAATTGGCTGGTACCGACTTCAAAATTAAGAAAATTGAGTAGAGAAATAGTTAAATTTTAGCAGAATTTAAAGAGGAACTATTCGACAGTAAGAATTATTTTAAACTTTTAAGTGATTTATAAGAATGTCATTGCTTTTACTTTGGAAGTCGGTTTATATATTTTTTGAAATATTAATTTTTAGATAGTATATTTAGATAGGTAGATAGGTAGTCTTACCCCAACTGACAATATTATGTAATACTAGTGAAACTCATACGACTTGGTTCACAAAAACTGATGCGTTATCAACATTACTAAGAAGGTTACATATTATTATCATTAATTTGTAATGTACTGGAAAGGCGTCTTTTTAGCAAATAAATTGTCTGTTACATGCATCATCAGATACACGGCGAGTAGACATTATACACCACAAAACACCACAATATTCCTTCAATGAAACCAGCAGAAATGGTGGTTCATACAACTCATTATACTTAAGCGGCGAAGCCTATTAGATCCATATAAAAAATTCCGTCAAAAAACATTTCAAACCCTTGCGGTGAACGAAATTTCGACAAGGCCTTTACAGTAAGTATATTACTTACCTTCTACATAAATAAATAGCCCTTTACCCGGCCTCCATTTGCACTCACTAAAGTATACCCGAAATAACCTAACACAATTTCACACAAAAGATCCCCCTTTTCCACGTTGCCATTGTCAATGCAGTATTGTAATGCATCATTACGTCTAGTGATGCGGACGAATGCATTTGTTATCGATAGAATATATTTTCGGATCAGATAATGGTTGTAATACAAATATTTAGTGACCAAAAAGTAAGTGGTAACAGAACCTCAATTTTCGTATTTAAAGTAGACTTCATTTTACTTTGTTTGGATTGAAAGTGTAGCGACATGTTACGATAAACGGATTTTATGACGTTTCGACCAATCAGAGTGCGTTCACACGTTGGTTTAACGTTCATAAAAACACTTTGAAAGTTTTAGCGTGTCAGGGCTTGATTGTTACTGTATTAATGCAAGTTTTATTGAGCAGATTTGATTTGATTGCCCCTCTGTTCCCACACTATACAATGACTGTCTTGTGGGGGCAACCTAAGGAGATGTTTAAAAACAATTTAACTTCTTTGAATAATATCCTACTACTATTATAAATGTGAAAGTTTGTGATGATGGATAGATGGATGTTTGTTACTCTTTCACACAAAAACTACTTAACTGATTTTCATGAAATTCGATATGGTAGTAATTTAAGCTCTGGATTAACACAAAGGCTACTTCTTATCCCGAAAAAGTACAGTGTTCCCGTGGGATACTGTATTTACGCAAGCGGAGCCACGGATAATAGCTAGTTAATTAATTGATATGCGTAATTATTAACCGTTTTATTGTACCTACGGCCCAATGATTTTCTTCCCTTAACGTGTTCAGCCATTTGCTAGACTTACTTCTGAAATTAATCGTGCAATATTTCCCGAGGGTAAAGCTTCGATGGCGACAGCACGACAATATACTACGCACACATCAAGAAGACGATTAAACTATTAAGTAAACGTTTTTCTAAAGGTATCTATGATTTTTAATAAATCGATTCGAGAAACCGATTAGGTACATAAATACAAGATTCTTTCGTCTCAAGTATAAGATGATGATATCGATATCGATACGGGCGCTATCGATACCATCGATGTATCCGTAACGTCACTATACCACACACAATGTGCCCTCATGCGGTGTGCGCCTGACACTACGTCACGGGTGTGAATTCTATTCACTAAACATATTTTACCGCATTCATATTTGTAAGTCCAAAAATTGCAACTATAAGCCTGAAAGGGGGAGAAAATTTACTTTTTCGTCTGAAACCTTTGGATTAGGGTGTGCAATATCGAGCTAAAGGTAAATATATTATAGACGAGGCACGTCGAGGCAAGAAGTATCCACACTTAAACTGCACTGGTGTTGGTTGTTTGGGGCAGTTGTGGTTTGACGTTTGTCATCTTGACATTGCTTTCCGCAGTTTGACCAGTCCGCATCTATTTGTCAAATCTTCAAAAATTAGATATTTAATTTTCTTCTGCAATTTTCTTTTGTCAAACTTAAGATTTCAAGCGATTTAATTTTTAAGTTTATTTACAGACAAACTAAGATGGTCAAAAGATCTTTGTTTTTTATCTGTATTCATTCTGTTTTTTTACTTTGTAGTACAGACACGTTCTCACCTTCATAAATTTGATGGTCACGTGACGATAAAACTGGACAAAGTAGTCGTAAACTTCTCGATAATCTTCTTGAAGTACATCAGCTACGTTGGCTATTATTGTGATTCTGGACGTTACCTTTGACATAAAATTCGTCGCATCTCACGAGACCGGGGGCCTAGCAGGACCATTTCACAGCGGCGTAACAGTAACGTTGTCGAATGTTTGTATGGGCTCTGGCCTCTGTCATGATTTTGACAGATTTTTATACAATTCTCATTCAAACGTTTACGCCGCTGTCAAAATATTATGTTTTTTTTGGACTTGAATTTTGAACAAAAATCAAGTCTAAGTCAAAGTATTTTCCTAAGGAGGAAACTTCCTAGGGAGTTTTGGCGGGAAACCCAATTTAGTACGCATTTTGTAATTTTATCACTTTCCCACACTTGTGCACGTCAACGAATAAATAATGGTTAATATTCTACCAATATTACACATAAAAAACCTAAATAACACATATTTAGCAAAAAAAACACGAATACACAACGTAGCTGATTGACATACTACCCACCACGACCCTAATAATACGACCCACTATGCGTCAAAATGAAAATCTGTTTTGATACCTACTACGAAAAATAATAGAAAAACAAGAATTAATAGAAATAATATAAAGTAAGGTACAATAATTGTTCTCAATTATAACCGCCGCATTCGAATGACGTATTTAAGGCCTCCACAGACGAGAGGCCGATCGTTTCAGTTAGAACTGACGTCAGTTCGGCCTGAACGGATTCGAGCACACACACGGAACAGTTGCATCAGTCCATTCTGGTTTGCCGCGCGCTACGGTCATGTTTATCAATTTTGTATTTAAACACCGCAAAAACTCATACAACCCTTGTACACGATACACGCCCGCACGGCCGCGGCTCGGGCAAGAACTGAAGCGATTTGTCCACACACGGTCAGGACAGGCCGCGCGTTCAGGCCGCTCGGTCAGTATTAATGTTGCCAACTTAGTTATTTTACAAAATTTTACTAAATTGAGTATTTTATTCCCTCCTTGGTAGAAATTTGGTTATTAGTAGTGTTTTAGTAGGAAAGAGCCAGACAGTAATCATAATATGCAAAATGGCCTAGGTTAAACACAAAAAAACCATCATAATAATACACTCGTCCGTAATTTTCTTAAAACTACCCGTCTAATTACTATATACGTAATATTTGCTAGTATATTTTAATTTAATGGTAAAATTTATAGTAAAATTCAATGAATGAAAAAAAATTAATATAACAAAACCTAAAATGCAATGGTTTTTGGGGGGCTTCAGGAATTCCTAAGTAGCTTCTTTAGAAGTTATTTAGTACTTTTTACTAGAATTCAATACGAGTTTAGTAGTTTCACAAAAACAGAGCTGGCAACACTGGAACGAATCGCTTCAGTCCATAACTAAATTTCTACTAAGGAGGGAATAAAATACTCAATTTAGTAAAATTTTGTAAAATAACTAAGTTGGCAACATTAATTCTGGCCTGACCTGGCGGCCTGAATGCGCGGCCTGTCCTGACCGTGTGTGGACAAATCGCTTCAGTTCTTGCCCGAGCCGCGGCCGTGCGGGCGTGTATCGTGTACAAGCGTTGTATGAGTTTTCGCGGTGTTTAAATACAAAATTGATAAACACGACCGTCGCGCGCGGCAAACCAGAATGGACTGATGCGACTGTTCCGTGTGTGGGCCCGAATCAGATCAGGCCGAACTGACGTAAATTAGGTTGGATGCGATTTTTTCCGTGTGTGTGCTCGAATCCGTTCAGGCCGAACTGTCGTCAGTTCTATCTGAAACGATCGGCCTCTCGTCTGTGGGGGCCTTTAGTCTCCCAGACTAGGTGTGTGAAAACTAGAATTGGTGGTACCTACTCGCTACAGTACCATAATATTGTGTCCGAACAAAGATCAATCATCGAGGTACAAAAAATAAACTTCCGTGATAATTACGAAAAGATTAAACTTAGAAACGTTCACTAGAGAGGTGATAAGAGTGGGAAAATCATAAGCTTAATTACTCCTCAACGGGCTCTCGAAAGTATATTTTTAACGTTGTTTATTAAGGTTCATTTTTGAACAGCACAAGAGAAACATCTGGCCCTGAAAATAAAATTTTAACCACTAAATAATGCAGAAGGACGGCTGAGTGGAGCTCTCGCTGACATAATAAGATGTACGTTATTAGTTTCTTCCCGTTAATAGTAAATATTTTGATGAGCTTTGAAAACCAAATTCGTGGACGTGGAATTAAAACCGGCCAAGTGCGAGTTGGACTCGAGTACGTACAGTTCCGCAACGTTATCTATAATTTCATTATATGTTAAATTTTTGTACGGAGATTTCCAAGTATGCGCATTTTATAAGTTACTAGATGTTGCCCGCTACTTCGTGTGTGCAAAAGTTATAAAAAAAATCTAGCCTATAACATAGCCTATGTTCTTCCTCGTGGTCTAATCTACATCTGTACCAAATTTCATCAAAATCAGTCCAGAAGCTTCGTAGCCTGTTTAATGCAAAAAAACAAACAAACTTTTCCTCTTTATTATTTTATTAGTATAGAAGTATAGATATATCTATAACTCCAGAATTAACAATGTTATATTTAAGCGCTTATATTTTTCCTTTAATGCTCATGACATGGATCCATCGTGAACTTTTTTCGAGCCTGTCGTTTAGCTTTTAGGGCCTTATCATACTAGCGTTTCGAAAGCGGCTACGGAGCGGAGCGGGCACGCAGCGAATGCGTTGCGGACGCAAAACGAATTCGCCGCGTAAGTGCAGCGAATTCGTCGCGGACGCGCAACGTAACCGCTGCGAATAGCAACGTGGACGCCATTTTGTACAATCTCGTTCAAACGTCAGTCCGGAACGAGACATGAAAGCGAGAGAACGTATGAATTAATCATCATGGCAACATTGGAAAATTCTGATATTGATACAGTCTACAGAGTTTTACTATTGAATTTACGCGATGAAAACGTTGCGAATCTGCCACGCATCCGCAACGCATTCGCTACGCAGTCGCGGCGTGTTCGCAACGCATTCGCCGCGCGCCCGTTCCGCACCGCAACCGCTCCCAAACCGCTAGTATGATAAGGCCCTTAGGGGGTGACCGAAACGGCTTGACCGATTTTTATGAATTTTGTGTGTACATACTGTGATTCTCAGAACTTATCGTTAACTATTTGTATTCAAATGAATATTAAAATGGGTTTGCTGATAAATCGCAACTAATATCATTTTTTTTTCAGGTAATTTCCACTGTCTTGATGAAAAGTCCTAGATAATAACAACATACGTAAGTACCTACACACACATGTTCACGCCTATTTTCCAACAGACCCGGGCAGAGGCCCACTTCTTACACTTACGTCGCGAAATGTGACAATTTGTTGAATGGATGGATGAATGTGAGTTTTTCATGCAAAAACTACTAAACAGATTGTGACGTTTGTTATATTAGGCACTGGATAAACACATACGCTAATTTTTATCTCTGGAAAGTGTTCCCGTGGGATCCTCCTACATTTAATAATTTCTTTGATTCTTATATTACGAAAAATCAGTTATTAATAATTAATATCTAAATATTAACAAAATATTTGAATTTGAAAATATAAGTTAAGTAATATTCGAATTGTCCAGCAGTGAACGAGCTATTGATAGTGAATTATAGCCAAAAACACTCGATCACGTTAGCTTTCAAACAAAAAAAAACTACATCTAAAACGGACCTTTCTTTTAGGAGCTACGATGCCACGGATAGACACACAGACAAACAGACACATCAAACTTATAACACCCCTCTTTTTGCGTCGGGGGTTAAAATATTAGAGTAAGCTACGAGTATTCAGTACTGATTATCACAAAGGGGGTGGGTACATGAGTGAAATTCTGAATACATAAGCTGATCCCTTCACCCTTGTGAGGTAATTTTTGGATTGATGGAAGAGGATATTCAGATATGCTGAATTCGGATTTCGTATCAAATTTCAAAGGCACGTAATTTTGTGCGTTCTCGTGTAGAATCCGACCGCAACTCTTCTTTGCGCTAATTTAGAAAACGTATGGCAATGAATTAAGCGTGCATAATGTGTATAGGGGTTTTATTATCATTCCAGTCATACACTAATCACTATACTGTATTCAGTCCAATCGCCGTAACTGCAGGCTTGATTCAATCTGCAGTTCGTCCGTATACACAACACACGTATCATGTATAACTACATCATGCCAATCCACCTCCATGAAGCCAGTTCTAAGTTCCAACTGATCCGATCGGCCGTGTCATGCCGATTGAACCATCGGCAGTACAGTCACGGTGTGTAGCCTCTACTTACTCTAACTTACCCCTTATGCCTTCTTGCTTTCGTCGTGAATTTGCAGGCGAAGTTGTGCCAACACAAATAAGGAGCGTTAAAATTGCACACTACGCTCGTTAGTGTACTGTGTAATACGACCAGGATCTCAATGGCTTTCGGCAATTGTCGATTTTCATACATCATTTCTCATTGTTGTAGAAAAACGAAAATTTCCGAGGGCCATTAGGACAGCGGGAATGTTACTATGTGACGTTGTGGATATACTTTATAATGACACCTCCGCCAGCATTCAGACTACCCGGCGTTAGTTTCTTCACGAGATTAAAAAAATATATGAAAAAAGTATCGTTTATAATAACGACATTCCTTGTGAACCCACCTTTACTTTTTAATACTCACGCGTCTTGGCAATTGGGTGATAAGGGCTCCTGTGCTGATTACAATTCGAAGCCTCGCGAAGCCTGGTTTGCCAACAGGGTGGGAAATGAGGACTTAAACTTTAAAGCCTTCTTCACATAAGAGCGATAGTACCTACACGGCGTATTTTAAACGCACAAAAGATGCGATAAAAATCCTCACTAATAATATAAACGCGAAGGTTTGTGAGAATAGCTAAAGCTGATGCATGGATGTGTAGATGTTTGTGACTCTTTCACGTTATACCTACTGGACGGATTTTAATGCAATTTGGTATGGAAGTAGTTTAGACTTTGTATTAATACATAGGCTTACTTTTTATTGCAAAAAAATACACGGTTTCCGCGTGTTTCTTTTTTCGCGCCGCACAACGGCGTGAATGTATCGAAATTTGACATGGCATGGTGATCCAGCGTCGTGATGTACCCTTTTTCAGCGACGTGAATTTGTAAGTTATGTCAACACACCTAGCCGCGACACCGCACCGTTTTACGTTGACGACGCCGTACCGTGGACATGTGTACAGGCCGTAACACGTAACCCTACCGCTGCTCGTGACGCGCCAACACCAACGTTAATTTCATAGATTCCATTGTCACAACAATTGACATAATTCCTAACATATTAATGGCATTGTCCGATATCTCGTTCAGTAGCGCGTTGAATGCTCCCAGTAAATTACTTCATTATTAATGCCTCGTGCACCAGGTATATTGTCATCAAAATATTTTGAATATTTCATCGATTGAGTATTTGGCAAAACGTGCTTTCTCTTGCATTCTAGAAATTCTACTATATCACATAATTTTTCCGAAAAATCCTTATAAAATTGACGTTAAAATCACAGGTAATACATAAATCTCTGAAAATATACGAGAAAGTGGTTTGTGAGGCCATAAATGTTCAATACGCTCCCGACCGAAACCCTGTAATTATATTTTTGCTAGCGATACAAAATATCAAATGTCTTCAACATAATATTGACCCGAATTTTAGCGGTCCTCATGTAATATGAAAGGTAAGGCTTTCTTTGTGGATGAAAGGCCCTTACATTTGCAATATTCCGTATGAGGTCATAAGGCTCGTACAGCATTAGAGACAGGTAAAATATTATTTTGATTGATATAAGCCCCTTGCTTTTGTCAAACGTCGGCTTTTCGGTTTACCTTTTTTCAGTAATGAGGTACACGTATGTTTATAATGATTTTATTTACCGTAAATAGTTGCTACATCTTTTCTTATATCATTTTCAGTTTGTAAATCTTTTATTATACAATTTTGAGATTCATCATTATTATCATTTTAATCCTATTTATTGAACAAAAGCAGCGAGCTTGTCTTATCGTTCGTTCGTTCGTTTGACCCTGGTGATATCCACTGACATAGGCCTCTCCATATATTTCCAGTGCGACCGGTCGCTCGCGGCTTGTATCCACCGACTCCCTGCGACTTTTCTCCGATCGTCTGTCCACCTGGTGGGAGGCCGTCCTACGCTTCGACGTCCATTTCGTGGTCTCCACTGGAAAACCTTTCGGCCCCAACGGCCATCGCTTCTACGATCTATATGTCCAGCCTATTGCCACTTTAACTTGCTAATGCATGCGGATTTCCTCATTTCTGATTCTATCACGTAGAGAGATGAGAGATGTATCTTAGCGTGTTTCAATTGGTGTAGTCTATACTTTTATTACAGTGACCACAAGGCCGTTATTTCCAAACTTTTATAACTAGACTTTACGAAAAAGCCACATCTAGTTATAAAACCATCCAAAAAGAAAGAACCGTACATTTTACTGCGACAAAAATAAGCCTATGTGTTTATCCAGAGTCTAAACTACTACCACACCAAATTTCATCAAAATCCACTCACTTTTACACATACAAACTTTCACGTTCATAATTAAGTACTACAGTATATTTATACAGATTTTCATTTTCAGTCACAGATATTTAATGAAAAAAGTCTAATTAAATTTTACATGTATTTGAAGAACTAAGTCAAAAATATCAAACTCGACTGAATGTTCCAAGTTTGATCCGACTTCCTGTTTCTCGAGAGAAATTACGTTCCAATTTCACCAACGCCTGTTAAATTTAAGCGTTGATTAAATATCATGTTATCTCCTTCGTTCGCCATGTTAATGAAAGAGCAGGCACAACGTTTTGACAGATGATTAACACTGCTAGGAGTTGGGAAAATTGGAACTAAAGACTCGCGTCTCGCGCTAATAAGCTTCGTTAATTATAAAGTTTGGAGATTGAAACGTCTCGATTATAATATTACTTTAAATTGAGGAATATATTTGCTCATCGATAACTGATTGTATAATGATTCATTAATCTCATTTATCCAACGTCCTTTAAATATATTAATGCAATCGTAGTTAAATTCTCAATTTGTATACTTTAAAAATATAAATGTAATTTTAATGTCACTGAAAAGCCTCGCCCGGAGGCTGAATTCCTTTCCCGGCTGTGTTCGTTCATATTCTAGAATTTAAAAAGGCCTAGAAAAATCCATTTTAGTTTTAATTACCGACTGGCTGACGGACCACGCCGGGCCACGCCGCCACCAGACGAAGTGACCGAGGACTTTTTAATTTTATCCAGTAATTAGATTTTTTCTTCCCAATGTCAGCAGGTCGCCACTCGCCAGTGACGCTAGACTGAATTTTCCTCGTTTGGAGACTATTCGTCTAAGCGGGCTCCGGTTTTATAAAGTTACGGTTCAAAGGGATAAATACCTGCTTACACTTATTTAATTATATTCATAATTTATCTAAGGGTCAATCCACACCTCAGCGACACGCGACACGGCGCTGCATTTTTAAGATAGCTATTAAAAAAATGAACTTTATTCTTTCCACAAGAAGATACACGTTACATTGCAAGAGTTTGAACGTCATCTTGCACCACGCTGTCCAGCGCATGTGCAGTGTATGACTGATGTCATATTAAACGTGTAATTTTTTGTGTAGTGAATAAGGTTTTTTCAGTAGCTATCATAAAAATGCAGCGCCGCGTAGCGTTGCGTATCGTCGCGGTGTGAACTGACCCTCGGGGTTCCATTTTCAGAAGATCCTCGTATCATTGTATACAATTTTGTGATTCTAATAGGCAAGAGGACTGATTTTTTTATTGCATAAATGAATAGTACTCTTAAATATGAGTAACTTCTCAGAAGAAACCGTATATCAAAAGTCAATATTTTCAAAGGTACAGCGATTTGTATACAAAATTTCGCGAGTCTTTATACCAAAAAAAATTTTTTTTTTTGCGAAATTGGTAATAAACAAAACCTACATCATTAGTTTACTCACATCATATACAAAAACATTCATTATGGTAAGTATGAACTTTAAACGCACAAATATCGGAGATATTTACAAATATTATATTCCTGGGGCCATATACTTCTTATACTACTTCATATACTATAACCTACAAGTGGCGTCATTTGTAGGTCGAATTTAGTATGGAGCGTTTTTAGGAGGCTCGCGAAAATTTTGTATACAAATCGCTGTACCTTTGAAAATATTGACTTTTGATATACGGTTTCTTCTGAGAAGTTACTCATATTTAAGAGTACTATTCATTTATGCAATAAAAAAAATTAGTCCGATTGTCTATATTTTATGCAAGCAGTTTAGGGAAGTTCAAGTTGTTCGTATGACGTGAAACGGTTCGCTACATAGTTTAACTGTTGCACGTACCTAATCGTAACATGTCATAGCGGTATCATATATTATATTAATACGAGAAGCGAACATTTTAAGAACAATCTTTAAGTGAATTGTGCGAACGAAGGAGTATGATATTTGACACAGTTAAAGTTTATGTGAAAGAAGGTGTACAAAAAGCTAATGTTTTTCAAAATAACGATTATAAGCGTTGGTCAAGAAAACACTATAATATCTTCCGATAAAACTTTTATTCGATTGTCAGTACACTTTTATCCACTAGTAGTTCACACTTCAATGCTCTGTCGGCAATTGTGTCAAAATTGACAGGCATCGCCTTATAAAGCAGCCGCCATCTCTACTCTTACGTCGCACCGGAAGTATAGAGATGGCGGCACCGGAAATTTGATAAAAATAACTATATTACAAAATAAGAATCCAAATTAATTTATTAATATTACAATCAATTGTTGAATGATTTACTTAATCTGTTAAATTACTCTTATTCACACCAATAAATCATAATAACAATCAGTAACCGGAAGTTCAGTAATACAAAATGTAATATAAATCTTTGCGAAAATAATTATTAATTCATAATGTTATCCAGTATCATTAATTACAATTATTATAAAAATCAATTTATAATTTAATTAAACCTTAGCTGCCAGAGACATTTCCGCCAAATCTTTTACGAATCCGGAAATGTGTCTAACAGCTCGGCCTTCCTGAGACAGCACGAGACCCTTCGTGCTAATTTCTCAGTAAAGGTCTACTCTAAGTAATATTAATAATAATAATCTATAATTTCCTCATAAAAAAAATGGTAGTAATAATATTATAAAAAGATAAGTAAAAGTGTTGCGTTAATGTTATTGTTTCTCTTATCTAATTACATTTTTAATCAACTTTCCAAATTTTTGTTTATTTCTTCAATACTTTTATTATTGCTGATCATATTTTCATTATTAATTATTACATTATCTACATTATTATCTATACATTCATTAATATCCTTATGACTATCATCATCACTTTTGTCCGAACTATCATCGTCAAAGTCTCTATCAAAACTAACCCATGGTTGTATCTTATCAATTGATACAATTGCCTCATAACGACGACCTTTACGAGACAACGGTGTATCTTCTATTAAAAGCCTATCATTTTGGAGAACTTTAACTATACGGTACGGCCCTTGGTATTTGACCACTAACTTTTGTGATTGACCGTCATGAGGAACTTGTTTTTCTATACGCACCAAATCTCCTATTTTATAATTTTTACTAGCCTTTCTTTTCTTATTATAGTACTCTCTATCTTTTTCTTGCTGTTCTCTTATTTTCTCTGAAGCTTCATTTCTAACTGACTCTAATTCGTTCGAGGAAATAACGTTAAGCGTATCATTTATTACCGGGTTAAGTATTCCTTGCGCTTTATGGTTTAAGTTAAATCCAAACAAAAGCTCAGAGGGAGATTTTTGTGTAGTTTTATGAACAGTCGTATTGATACCTATCTGTATGTCGTATATTCGTTCGTCCCAACTTTTTTCGTCAAGTCCGTGATTAGAAGTAGCTAGTGCTTCCGTTATGGTACGGTTAAACCTCTCTACCTGCCCATTAGCCCTTGGAGTTGCGACCGCATTGAGAACGTGTTTTATCCCGCACTCTATCATAAAGTCTTTAAAAACTTTACTCGTAAAACTAGATCCTCGGTCAGTGATGAGACGTGTCGGGACTCCAAAAAAACTAATGTGATCTTTTAAAACTTTGATCGTGGTAGACGTTTTAGTATTTTTGACAGGTGTGATATTTATAAATTTAGTGAAGCTATCTATAAGTACTAATAAATAGCAGTTTCCCGTCTTACTTTTAACGAATGGCCCTAGGTGGTCTGCGTGTACAGTATGAAAAGGTATGCTTACCTTTTCAATTGGATGCAGTTCACCTTCGCGTTTACCACCGGGTGCTTTATGATGGGCACATTCTAGACACGCGGACACATATTTTTTTACAAAACGCCTCATTCGCTTGAACCAATAATTCTTTTTAATACGCTCTAAAGTCTTTTCGTAACCGTAATGCCCTACGTCATCATGATTCCTTTTCAAAATCTGCCACCGCGCCCCTTTAGGGACAACCCATTTTATTTCATCTCCTATAACACGATATAATCTACCATTTTTCAATTTAAAATTTTTAAGTATATCGGCTACATCTGGGGTATCAGGATTATTTAAAATATTCTTTATTCTCGCGATATCGTCATCAGCAGTTTGTACCGTAATAATCCAGTCTTGTTCGTTAGTATTTATTGTTAAAACGTCGAGAACGTGATTTTCATTTAGAGCCAAACCTACAGGATTGCGACTTAGCGCGTCTACATGGGACATTCGAGATCCCGGTCTATACTCAATTGTACAATCGAATTCTTGTAGTTGAATCCACCATCTAGCGATTCGCGGAATTAAGTCTCTTTTAAGGAGGGTTGATCTGACGGCGTTACAGTCTGTCTGTATTGTAAAGGGAATACCTAAAAGATAAATTCGAAATCGATTCAGGGAAGCAATTATAGCTAAGGTTTCAAGTTCAAAAGAATGATATTTTTGTTCATCTGCAGTTGTTTTGCGGCTAAAGTAAGAAACCGGTTGCATTATACCCTTCTCATTACGCTGTAGTAGAATACCAGCTAAACCGTGTTTGCTAGCATCAGTATGTAAATGCGTTTCAGCTTGCGGATGATATAAAGCAAGCAATGGTCGCTCTGAAAGTAATTTACGGATCTGGTGAAAAGATTTATCCTTCGAAGCATCCCAAACCCAGTCGTGATCTTTTTTTAACAGATCCGTCAGCGGGGCAGCTATTATTGCGTAATTTTGAATAAACCGTCTGAAAAAACCTGACAGGCCTAAAAATTGACGTAACTCATGTTGGTTTTTCGGCGTTGGAAATTTCGACACAGCCTCTGTTTTCCTCAAACCAGGCTTAATACCTCTAGCGCTAACTTCAAACCCAAGAAATTCTATTTCATTTAAGAAAAAATAACATTTACTCATTTTAAGCGTTAGTCCACCCCTTTTTAACAATTCAAATACTTCTTTTAATCTGATTAACCCTTCCTGAAAGTCCTTAGATGGGATTAATACGTCGTCCATATAAACCAACGCATATTTAATTTTAGCGTCCGCGAGAATTTTGTTTATTGTTCTTTGGAAAACAGATGGTGCATTCACTAGTCCGAAAGGCATGCGATTATATTCGAATTGGCCGTCCGGCGTTACGAATGCCGTTTTATGCCGTGAGTTTTCTTCTATTTGTATCTGGTAGTAACCCGACGCTAAATCAAGCGAAGTGAACATATTATTACCCGCTAGCAAGTCCAACTGGTCTTCAATACGAGGCAAAGGATAATGTTCTTTTTTTGTTTTTCTATTTAAAGCGCGATAATCCACACATAATCGTTTTTCACCAGTCTTCTTTTTAACAAGAACAATTGGACTTGCGTATGGTGAAGACGATTCCCGGACTATATTGTTATCTAGCATTTCTTTTACCATGTCCCTAACTAGTGATCTTTCGGAATACGACATTCTATATGGCCGATACACTATAGGCTCTGAGTCAGTTAATTCGATCTTCATTTCAGTACAATTTGTAAATCCTAAATCACTTAGACTATTCGAGAAACAGCTTTTATATTCCGCTAAGAGATTCTGAAGTGCGTGATGTTGTTCACTTCTTAGGTCCGGGCTACAATTTATTACAATATTATTATCAGATTCGATTGTACTAATAGTTACCTGACACGAGTTTAGAATTGGTGTTTGCAAATGTGTAGCTCTCGTAAGTAAAACATTTTTATTTATAGTTATGCTATCATTTGAGATATTATGAACTAATAAAGCGCAATTGTTATTCAAAATTTCATACTGTCCTGGCAGAAGGTAATGTTCTTGCCCCTTTTTCCCCCTAATAGACCCGTCAACATAAATAGAACCTTTCTCAAGCTTTTCGCACAAAACCGGTATGGCACGCAACTCATTTTTTGTTATTAGAATATCTTCACGAGATATTAAGTGTACTTTAGGATTTTCTGATACGCGTTTCAATATTACTTCAAAAGGTGTTTTAGTTATTACTATATCTGGTTTTTCGGTAAACGAATGTCCTATTAAAACTGGATGTCTAAGCACGTAATCCTCTACTACATACATATTAACATTTTCTATGATATTTTGTAACTCTACTTTTGCAACAATCATACCTAAAGGGCGCGTAAGATTTGCTCCTATACCCCTAAGCATGGGCAGTTCAATGTCAGTTATTAAATTTGAGTTTAAGGATTTCGCGTCGCTTTCCCTTATTAACGAACATTGACTTCCCAAATCTAAGTGACATTTAAATCGCGTTCCGTTCACTAATACGTCCATTATGTACTTATCATTAAGACTATCAGAGACACAAAGTTCCGAAACTAATTTCTCGTTTTTTTCAGTAGTGCCGGTATTAGAGGTCCCGCTAGTTTTATTTCTGTAGCAATTAGAAGCTTGATGGCCTATTCTATCGCAATTTGTACATTTAATAAGTGGTTTATCGCACTTAAAACTGGGGTGTCCGTGTTGATTGCAGTTAAAACATTTTATTGTTAAGTTACTACTTCCCGCCCTAGAATTAACCGATTTATTGTTTACGGCGTTAACATTTCTATCGACCCTATTCTTCCTATAGTTATCATAATTTTCCCGCATGCCACTTACTTTGACTGATCTAAAGTATTTTAAAATCTGTTCGGGTTCTACAAATTGTGCCGCTTGTGCACCCACTTTTACAGCGCGATCGTCTACGCCATGTAGCAAACAGTCAACTGCCTGTTTACCACTCAGCTTGCATCGATTAAGAAGATTAATTTTAGTATAGTAATAGCTCTCCAAAGACTCTCCGTACCTAACCCTTTTAGCTAACATTTCAGTGAGAAGTTCGGCATAATCCTCTCGAGACGGAAAAGATTCTAAAAGTTTTTGCTTCCACTCAGACCAACTATATAACAACGTTGGCAGAGCTTGATACCATGACTTAGCAACTCCACATAATTTTTGAAGAGAATAATGGATGGTTTCTTTCTCATCCCAACCATATATTTCTGAACATTCTTCTACTTTAGTTATCCAGGTTAATACAGTTTGTTCTTTTGCCATGGGATCAAACTCTGGTACAACGTTATTATTATAGGACATTTTAGGTTTTTCCGAACTTCTCACATCTTTAATTATTGTCAAAAATTTGTTGAGTATTTCATCTGTAGACCTTTTTTTTGAATTATTAGAATGCTTTGTTTTAGACGGAGCTATATCGGACTCGCTTGATGATAGTTCGGTAAAGTAATATCTACGCTTACCTCTACTTTGTCTACTCGATCGACTATTTCTACCATGCTTTGATCTCCCATTGTCATCAGAATCGTCAGATGATGACCGCTGCTCACGTCGTCGCCTCTTTCTCTCCCGGCTGCCTTTGTTGCGAGATGTAGCAGGTTCCGGAATTATACTGTCCATTTGGCGCACACCATCTTCACCTTGGCTGCGATATTCATGTAGATAGACTCCTTGACGAGCTTGGGATTCATCAGTGCTCGACCCTTGACCTTGGGCCCTATGACGATCTAGCCCTTGACCTCGGGTACGATCATGATCACTACATCCTTCACTTTGAATGTTAGCAGTAACTAGCCCTTGACCTCGGGCATCATTTTCGATGAGCCCTTGACCTCGGGCATCTCCTTCAGTAAACCTTTGACCTCGGGTTTCATTGCCGGTGGGCCCTTGACCTCGGGCATCATTTCCAGTAAACCCTTGACCTCGGGTATTTCCGTTTTCCATGTTTTGAAGCTTAAACAAATTTATAAAAAGCTTAATATCTATTTAAAATAAATATCCATTTAATTTATTTTAAGTAACTTCAATAATTTTATAAATTTTATAAATAAGTAACTTGAAAATAATTTAATAAATATTTATTATCATAATGACTACTGTAAGCAATCAATAAGATTTTAAAATATACTTCCTACGTAAAAGAGTGTAAAACTAAAATATAATAAATAATTATAATTACTTACAATGAAATATAAAAACATTTTTAATAAAATTAAATTGGTAAAAAAAAAAAAATATCATTGCTATGCAATAAGGAATAAAATAAAATAATTTTATTAAATTCTTTAAATATTAAATTCATTTCTCTTTAGAAATTCATTTTAAATTTTCTTAAATCCATCATAATATCTACTCATCTCTAATGCCATTTGGTGTGAAAATTAAATCTTAAAAAAAAATGCAGTAGGTACTTACACTTAATTTTACTCCTTTTCGTGTAGGCGTGTAGGAAATTTTGTGTATCCTGTTCTATCCAACTTCTGAACTATAAGCGTTGGTCAAGAAAACACTATAATATCTTCCGATAAAACTTTTATTCGATTGTCAGTACACTTTTATCCACTAGTAGTTCACACTTCAATGCTCTGTCGGCAATTGTGTCAAAATTGACAGGCATCGCCTTATAAAGCAGCCGCCATCTCTACTCTTACGTCGCACCGGAAGTATAGAGATGGCGGCACCGGAAATTTGATAAAAATAACTATATTACAAAATAAGAATCCAAATTAATTTATTAATATTACAATCAATTGTTGAATGATTTACTTAATCTGTTAAATTACTCTTATTCACACCAATAAATCATAATAACAATCAGTAACCGGAAGTTCAGTAATACAAAATGTAATATAAATCTTTGCGAAAATAATTATTAATTCATAATGTTATCCAGTATCATTAATTACAATTATTATAAAAATCAATTTATAATTTAATTAAACCTTAGCTGCCAGAGACATTTCCGCCAAATCTTTTACGAATCCGGAAATGTGTCTAACACGATTAGAAATACATAAAATATGCTTTAAATTATTAAAAATAACAAACACACATACTACCACAGACTATTAAAACACTACCATGCGTTTGGTAGACACAAAAGTTCAAAAGTTACAAATTATTATGAGCTAATTTCGACCACACTTTAGTCAACAAAAATATCTGAAAAGTCCATTAGTATATACTTCTACTATTACAATGCGACTATCTCGAACAGCAAAATAGTTGTATAAAATATCCTACAAAATGGATCGACAGACCAGACAGGTGTAATTTCGTTTTTTCGCCCGCAGCATTGTTCGGCGATATTACATGATGTTTCGATAATAGTAATCTTGTATCGACTATCGCGTAACAAGGTACTAGGCGAACATGGGCTGAAAGAGGTCGTTTTACATTTTCAATTGCATCTGCAGTGGCCGACGGTTATGCATTAACATAATTGCAGCGTATTGATTGGCTGCGGGCTTCAGCTGGACGCTACTGGGAGAAAAGGAATAGAGCGTGTTGTTTTTATTTACATCGGCATTACTTATTCATGAATTCGTTTCTATTCACCTGTAAATAAACCTAAAGCTTTAATTGTAAGCGGCGAATGTTTATTGAGTTTATTATTTTCTGAATACTTTCTGTTTGATTTGGGATTGGCTTCGGTAAACACAGTTCAGTAAAAATTCCAGTTTTTTAGTTGTACGTTGCAAAAAATTGCTTCTACTACCACATATTTTATTTTTCTAACTTTCCAAATTGAATTCTTGCGTAAAAGATAAGAGATGCCATGCTGGGTCTTCTAGTAAAAGACTTATTGTAGCTTTGTAGGTGGTGGTAGGCAGCCGACTGGCTCTTGCAGGAGTGTCGTCTGTCCTCGTACATACATAACACAGACATAAATACTGCTATAATCAAATAAGCTGATAATACACTTTGAAACTGCGAAATTCATACAATAAGGTGGATATAACATATCACACAATTTTTTTGTACACACTTTTCCACTTTATTTAGATTTTTACAATCATTTATATTATACTCATAAAACCAAGACCGGTTTCGATTAACTCATCATCAGTTAATCGAAACCGGTCGTGTTTATATTATATCAAATATTGTAAAAATCTAAATAAGGTGGAAAAGTGTGTATAAAAAGTTGTGTGATATTATTATGAACATGAATTTCCACCAAGAACCAACAGTACAATCAGTTATATAAAAGGGTGGACCTGTCCGTCTGTCATTAATAACACACACTACAAGATAGAATAACTACAAATTTATAATAAATTGTACTTAACCCAATCATGTAACTTATAATATAGCATATGTTACCCAAACCATTTTTACGAAACAATTGACACCTAATGCATTAAAATTGGATCAGTAGTTTAGGCGCTACGGGCCACCAAACATACATAGATTGCCAAAATCACTACCCTTCGCCTATTATTACTATATATTACACTATTGGCTTCGCCGTTGTTGGGTAAAAAAGGAAGGCGTATCCACGACTTTCCGTGTTCCTTACGCGGTAGGCGTAGTATCGGTCAGTAGCGAACGGAGGCTAGCGGAGATATAATCACGACGGCCCACGGGCTTAACATAATGCGCCAAGCCTTTCGCTCGCTAAATTGAATACTATGAAAGTCCCGTGCTGATAGCGAATTGTGTTTTATAGCCGTCTATACGAGTCCCGGACACAACAATAACACCAGACATTTGCTCTATTGAGTATTTTATTTGCGACTCAAGTTTTAATGGTCTATGTTTCTCGGAGCTTACTTCATACAGCAAGGTAGTTATGAGTTTGACGTGTCTGTGTGTGTCTGTCTGTGGAATTGTAGCCTCCAAACAGATGAACCGCTTTTGTTCCAGTTTTTCTTGTTTGAAAGCTGACAAAATCGATAATGTTCCTAGCTATACTTCAACATTATCAGCTCGCTCACTGCTTGACACAATTCGGGGGTTGCTTAGTCCTCTTTATGAAGTTGGATATTAGTTACTTTTCACGCCTAAACCACCAAAGATAGTTTTAAGCCCAGAAATGCAACAGATTTAACATCGTAATAATACGTCGGCTTATGTTAGCTTTAGGGTCAGCACACCGAAACGAAGCGATAAGCGATATGGCGCTGTATTTTAAAGATAGCTAAACAAAATTAAATATTCATTACACGCGAAGATACACGTTCGAACCATTATGACCTGCAAACCTTCAAGAAGGGAGCGTATTCCCTCCTAAAAGGTCGGCAACGCACTTGCAACTTCTCTGATGTTGCGGGTGTCCATGGGCGACGGTAATCGCTTTCCATCAGGTGATCCGTTTGCTCGTTTGCCCCCTAGTTTCATAAAAAAAAAAAAAAAAACGTTTCATTGTCAATGTCATGTTTCGCATGTGCAGTGTATGACCGATGTCATATGAAACGTGTATCTTGTTGTTGTGAATCAAGTTCAATTTTGAATAGCTATCTAAAACATGCAACGTCGTGTATTGTCTGTGTGAACTGACCGTCAATGTGTCGGAATGCTCCCCTTGATAAAAAAAGAAAAAAACTGTGTTTGATGTTTAGCCGGTGTTTGTTACACTAGCGTCCCCTCTCGCACGACTAGAATACGAGATGTCCCCAAGATTTGCGAAATTAAAATAAAAATTCGCCCAGAATACACAATTGGATTTAATTCAGTCTGTGCGAAACTTTTGCTCCAACAATATTTTTGTAATCCTTAGTGTAATTTACTTAACGCTGCTAACTTCTTTAACTAGGTAAATATTTTCGTTGTTCCATATACTAAGTCCAGCTTTATGTAATTTGCATTTAGACGCAACAACAAAATTAAAAACGATTAAAAACATCTTCTATAACTATACTTCTTCTGTACCAACGAGTATACTTCTTCAATTGATGGTAATAAACCGACTGACGGTACTGAACTAAACTCTACGTCAGTATTGAACGAACAAATTAGGAGCACGTTCGAACTGCTAAACGCCCTGATGTTTACTGTACTCATTCATGAAAAAGCTGATTATAAAAAGCTAAATTGAAGCCTCTTTTGTACCTCGTATTTAAAAGAACTCTCGCTTATTGCGAAAGTTTTTCAAGGGCCCATATGAGGAGTCGCTATACAAAACGTACTTACCTATTAATTACATCACCGAAAACTTCTGAATTCGCCTCAAACGAGGGGAAAGCTTCTGCGATATTTTAAATTTATTTGCGTTTGCGATGCAAATTATGAAATAGAGATGGGGAAGCTTTTTAATCGAGTGGGGGAGACTATTGTTAATGCTATGGGGAAAAATGTTTACTTTTTCTCGTGCGGCTTCGAATTATGCAATTATTTACGAAGTCTTTGATACAAAAAAATGATGGAATTTCCCTTTGAAATATTTTGATACAGAACTCTGATTAGTGGAGCCCGTTTTCACTCATATTTGCTTTTCCATTTTACTGAAAAGCGTTGGCATATGAAAGATCCCTATCATATAGGCAGACTTATTTCTGAAATTGGTCATGTTACCTTTCCTTAATCGAAGCAACTGATTACGAATTAATTATTTAAACGTACTGCCATTCTTTTCACATATTGTACTATAAGTAGGTATTTCAGGATGGTTCATGAGCTATACTTCTATACTAATCTTATAAGGCGGACATTTTTTTTTGTTTGTTTGCATTGAATAAGCTCCAAAACTATAGGACTAATTTTGATGAAATTTGTACAAATATGGATTAGACCACGAGAAACGACGTAATTTACTTTTTATTGCGGCAAAAAATACGGCTTCTACGGGTTTTACTTTTGCGCGTACGAAGTCGCGGACAAAATCAGTTTCTAATGAAATAAAAGCCGTAAGAGTTTCCGACTCCGCTGATGTTGCGTCCGATGTGTTTAGGACAATCATTCAATCAAAATATAAAAATAAATCCATTTACTAGAATATTTTGTAATTTGTATGTCGTAACACTAGTAACACACCCAACTATGTCTATCGAGGTGGTATTGACTCATCAATAAGCAATAGGCATGTATTTAAACTTGCGACAAAACAATTAAATTTTGGATGTGAAAATACCCAATATTGAATACTAAATTACTAAGTTGGCGAAAGAATGTAAAGAATAAAAAAATGCAAATCTGGTGACTAAATAATACCATTGAATTTTCCAAACTGGCAGACAGATTATATTTTAGCGAACAAATAACCATATTGGCGACAATTTGTGAGTACACATTTAATTTAAGAATAGGCACATATATTTTCCCTGATGTAGGTAACTCAAAAACCATACAAGCAGCAAAACGAGAGCACACAAAAAAAAACATAAAGGAGCGTACAAAATTTCCAATTTTTAATTTTTCTCGGTTTTAGGGAGGTGTAGATTATTGTGTAGATGAATTTTGAAATTTAAAAATGGCGGATATTTATTTTTCGTAAAATTGATATGGGTGTCGTTTATCAGGTTTTTGGGAGTGCTGGATACGAAAATGACATTCGTGTTGAAATTCCAATATGGCGGACATACTTAATTTTATAAAAATAATATGGGTGTCCTTTTATTGGTTTCTGGGGTTGATTACAAAAAAGTCATCCATTTCAAATTTCCTTAGTAACCCCGCAACCTCATATTTTCGTCATGATGGGAGAAAAAGAAATTTGAAAATCCTGAATTTTCCAACATTTGTATAGCTTTATACATTCCTAGTATCTCAATGTACAGCATTTACTTCTTTTTTTATAAAATTGATTCTATCTCGGAAACGGTGCATCCTATTGAAAAAATAATGAAAATTTCGTCCCCCTTAAGAACTCCGCAACATCATATTTTCTTCATGATGGGAAAATTTTTTTTTCGAAAATCCTGTATTTTCCAACATTCCTATAGCTATAAACATCCGTCGTATCTCAATGTACAGCATTTACTTCTTTTTTTTTATAAAATTGATTCTATCTCGGAAACGGTGCAACCTATTGAAAAAATAATGAAAATTTCGTCCCCCTTAGGAACCTCGCAACATCATATTTTCTTCATGATGGGAGAAAAAAAAATTCGAAAATCCTGAATTTTCCAACATTCCTATAGCTATAAACATCCGTCGTATCTCAATGTACAGCATTTACTTCTATTTTTCATAAAATTGATTCTATCTCGGAAACGGTGCATCCTATTGAAAAAATAATGAAAATTTCGTCCCCCTTAGGAACCCCGCAACATCATATTTTCTTCATGATGGGAGAAAAAAAAATTCAAAAATCCTGAATTTTCCAACATTCCTATAGCTATAAACATCCGTCGTATCTCAATGTACAGCATTTACTTCTTTTTTTTATAAAATTGATTCTATCTCGGAAACGGTGCATCCTATTGAAAAAAATAATAAAAATTTCATCCCCTTTAGGAAACCCGCAACATCATATTTTCTTCATGATGGGAGAAAAAAAAATCGAAAATCTTGAATTTTTCAACATTTCTATAGATTACAACCCTCGTATCTCAGTACAGCATTGCCATATTTTTTTTCTATAGTCGCTTCTATCTCAGGAACGGTGCATCCTACTGCAAAAATAATGAAAATTTCCTCCCCCTTATTAACCTATAAATCGCATATTTTCTTCATGAATGGTATAAAAATTCATAAATCCTGAATTTTGAAAAATTTTCTAGATATAGCTGGTACCATGAACTACATAACATACTGTAATAATAATCATCAATCCTAATTATCATCCCCAAGATCTTTTAATTTAGTATTCATATTCATTTTACGAAGATTGAATATTCTCCATTTTGGAAAATGAAATTGGAAGACAATTTTGTAATCAGAACCCCAGAAACCTGGAAAAGGACAACTTTATTAATGACAAAAAATTACGCCATTGTGGAATTTCAAAACAGATTTTATTTTCATACTAGCTAATGCCCGCAACTTCGTTTGCGCAGAACTAACGAAAGCAGAACCCTATTTTTTTAAACGGAACCCTAAAATAAAAGTAGCCTATGTTAGACCTTATAACATAAGCTATCTGCTAGTGAAAGTCTCGTGAAAATCGTTCCAGCCGTTTCATAGATTAGCTGGAAGAAACAGACAGACAGACCGACAGACAGACAGACAGACAGACGGACAGACAAAAATTAAAAAAAATGGTATTTTATTATAAGTACCGAATATACTTTCAGATTCATTTTGTGAAAAGCTGTTAATTTGAAGATACAAACAGACACTTCAATTTTATCTATTATAGATATACGAGTAGATTATTCTGCACCCCCAGAAACCTAGAAAATGACACACATGCCAAAGAAAAACTTACTCCAACAGTATCCAAAAATAGGATTTTCCGTAGTCAGCAAATTGACTTTTTAGCAGCCATTAATTTATCAACCAAATCTGGTTTTATAGCTGCTTATATGGTATAATGGTCACCAACTCGGAAATTAAGTCACCAACTTATAAATGTCGGTGCTAATTTGGATTAAATTTCGCCTCTTTTTATCTGCCGACTTTTGAATTTTTTGTCACCCGAGTGTTTTCGCCAGTTTAGTAATTTAGTCGCCAACATATTAATTCGCTGCCAAATTCAGTAATACAGTATGCTCACATGCAGCCGCCAACTTATTTTTTGTTCGCTCGATTAATTATATCCCTAAGCAATATCTTATCCTACCTACATGAACAGTCGTGTAGGTCCAAATAAGTTGTTTACCAAAAGAAAACTCACTAAATAAAGTCGTTTTATCTCGAAAACTATAAAGATCTTAATTTAAAAGATAAAGATTTGGACATCTATAAACTTAGCAGATAAGAATTAAGATTAAATATTGGACTCTATGTCTAGTGTGGGAGTGGTTTTAAGAATCATCATTGTGTTGTGTTCAGTTTTAAAAATCTTCATTTTGCTCTTATTTAACCGAGTGCGCCAGAGGTTATGTTTTTCCAGTGTATGTATGTATATTAACAGCCTCCGTGGTCTAGTGGTTAGAGCATTGGCTCTCGACTCGGAGGTCGTGGGTTCGATTGCCGCATTGGAACAACAAAAAATGTTGTTTCCAAGTTTGGTTAAGACAATGCAGGCTGATCACCTGGTTGTCTGACAAGAAAGATGATCCATGCGTCGGATGGGTATGTAAAAAGTCGGACCTGCGCCTTATCTCTCGTCAGTCGTGTCGGTTATCCGTCCGACTGGATTACGAGAGTAAAGAAAGAGAGAGTGCTCTTGTGTACTGCGCACACACTTGGGCACTATAAAATTACTCCTGCGTAATTGGACTGGTTTCAATGGAACCGGCCACCATCACCGAGATCGGTGGGGAGTCATTATATTATTATGTATATTTCTGCGGCACGCTTTAGAGCCTAAGCGGCTTGTCGCATTTGAGCTTGAGAAGTATCATCAGATTCGTCTTAGACGTGAGGAGTAACACAGGGGACATCAATGAGCTGCTCAGTGTTGAGAAGAGTCCAGTATAATTTTATTTTGTAAATAAAATTTTCGCTTTTCATAATAATTTTTCTGCCTATACGTCTTTACATAAGCATAAAATCATTGGGCTGAAGTTTCTCTAATTTAATTTACAAAACGTTATATTTACAACATATAACATCACAAATACAAGTTACTCACATCCTTGAGCGTACAGATCGTATATATTGCCCGCAATAGATACCAATATAGATATACAGAATTTATCGTCACGTATGAGTCTATATTTCCGATAATAAACGGGAGGAACAAAAACTAATCCAACTCCAACACTCATAAAGATAGCGAGGTCGGTCCCATGGGCCGCTACAATATTTAGCCGCTTTTACAACTCTGTCGAAGTGAACCCTCTGATAATTCGGAAGGACGGCCTCGTTTGGTGTTACTGCGACAGGGTCCCATGTATCGTGAATGAAAATTGTTTGGATTAGAATATTGTTATCTTTTGTTTATTGTTTTTATGTTTGTTGTTCATTATTTACGAGTTCATTATGCATAATCGTTAGCTTAGCTCGTTAAAGGAAATATTAATTGTACCACATTCCTTTTTGTATCATTATCAGGACTTTGAACATGACCATTAAGCATTTATTGAATGTGACAAAAGTTAACATCTCTATTTATCAAAATAGAGATAAACGCTACTGATAAATCGAGAACGCAGAGATGACTCAGTTAAAAATATGTTAAAGTTGACGCTTAAACCGCGATCAATCCTACTAGTATTATAAATGTGAAAATTTGTGAGGATGGATGGATGGATATATGGATAGACGGACTGTTTGTAACTCTTTCACCGAAAAACTTCTGAACGGATTTCGATGAAAGGTATGGTAGTGGTTTGGGCTCTGGATTAAAACATAGGATACGTTTTATCCTGAAAAAGTACAGTATTCCCGTGGGATACCTATATTTACGTGGGCGGCCGCGGGAAAAGTGTTGTGTTGTGTAAGTGCGAACGTGTCAATGGTCTAATTTGATTTTGGCAATACACGAACAATTTTGAACGCGAACGAAGTGTAAATTAATGAAATCCCCAAGAGTTATCTAAGTATGTACTTTATTACTGTCATATATTTTAAAAAAAATCCTAATAGGGGATCGGACTACATCTGAAATATTTGGTTTCATTAATATATTCAGAAATATTGAGGCATTACTACTTGGTAAATGTAAAAAAAAATATTATTTTATGTGTAGTTTACTAATAAAATACATTTAAAAAGTACCAAAAAAAAATTTTTTTTGCTAAATTGGCAAACAAAACCTACATTATTAGTTTACTCACATCATATACAAAAACATTCATTATGGTAAGTATGAACTTAAACGCACAAATATGGGAGATATTTTTAAATATATTCGGCCGCCGTATTACGTAAAAATAGCGATTAGCAAAAATCTTGCAGTCATCGCGCGATAGACGCGCAGTCGATCGCTGAACGTCAAATAAAATCGTATTAGGGGTCGTCCATTAATCACGTGATGCCTAAAGGGGGAGGGGGGGGGGGGGGGGCGAAAAAAAATCACCAAGTATCACCAAGGGGAGGAGGGGGTATAAGGAGACATCACGTGTATTAATTTTCGAATCTAGTCTATGCATACCAAAATTCTTATCGGTTGTAGATTCGTAGTGTTGTTTAAATACTTACAAGATAAATGACTCGTATAGTTTTTAATTGCTTAAATTATTCGATTAAATTGTTTTTTAAGTTAAAGTTTTTCTTCAAACATGGCCTGCTTACTATGTAAAAAAAATACACGTGATCTTAGGTGGGGGAGGGGGGGTAGTATAAAACCTCACCACGCATCACCAGGGGGGGGAGGGGTCTAAAAAGTTGTTAAAAAACATCACGTGATTAATGGACGGTCCCTTACCTATGCGATCGATTGCTAATCGCTCGCTGTTGTGTTTGAATGCGCTTTGCTTCATTTTCGATTATTATTGCTAAATGACAGTTCAAATCGCTCGCTGATTGCTTTCGCTTTGCTGTAAAAGTCTTACGTAATACAAAAAGTTAGACAGCAGTGAAGAGATCGAACGATTGATTGCAATTTATAGTTCCTCGATTGTTCAGTAGAGGTAGCACTGTCGTTAGGTTGCTTCTGCTAGGTTTTTGCAGATACGTAATACGAATTTGCGATTTTTGCGCAAAAATTGCGCAATTTTTGCTATTGCTTGGCTATTGCAAGATACGTAATAAGCCCGCCGGCGTCCATATACTTCATATACTACTTCATATACTATAATACTATAATAACCTACAAGTGACGTCATTTGTAGGTCGACTTTAGTATGGAGCGTTTTTAGGAGGCTCGCGAAAATTTTTATACAAATCGCTGTACCTTTGAAAATATTGACTTTTAATATACGGTTTCTTCTGAGAAGTTACTCATATTTAAGAGTACTATTCATTTATGCAATAAAAAAAAATTGTTCCGATTGCCTATTCTTTAAAAACTTAAAAAAATCGGCTCGATTATTAAATTTTTACACAACCGCGTGTACTTGACACAGGAACAGTTCACCAAATGAACTCGTAACCCGCTATCTCGGCATGCATCAGTTTCGTGCGCTTGGAGTTTAGACGAGGTTCCGTCCCGTCAGATATTTGTTACTATGTTTGTTGGAATTCCTTTAAGTTTCTGTTATTGATTACAGTGGCGTAAGGTTTTTATAATCTCTATTCCTATCGGCTTCCCTTGTCACTTAACTTTTGCAAACCTTCATAGAAATCCCTATGAATGAGAAGCAGCCTTCGCCACTGATTGATTATAATATCATTCTAGTTTTTAGGGTTCCCTACCTCGAAAGAAAAAAGGAACCCTTATAGGATCACTTTGTTGTCCGTTCGTCTGTCTGTCATAACCCTTTTTCTCAGGAACGCGTGGAGGTATCAAGCTGGAATTTATATCAAATACTAAGGTCTATTGTCCCTTGGAGCTGTGAAAAAATAAAACTTCTAAGCCAACGCAATCAAAAGATACAGCCGTTTATGCCGCAAATTTTCGACACTCGCAAGGGAATCAAAACCTATAGGGTACTTCCCGTGAACTCAGAATCTTGAAATTTGGTACGAAGCAACGTCTTATAGCACTGATTAAGGAAAAATTGCGAAAACTGTAAATTTTTAGTTACAGCATAATATAATAAAAATATTTTGAATAATTTTAAACTTACTTCCCCTTTCCTCATGAACGCGAAGAGGTATTAAATTGAAACTCACATCAACTACTCAGGTCTATAATACATTTAAGCTGTAATATAATCACTACAGGTTTGTACGGAACCCTCGATTTGTGAGTTCGACTCGCACTTGGCCGGTTTTTTTAGGTAGGTAAAGCACAATGAAGTTACAGATTATAGCTTCTAATCATACAATTTGGTTTCGAACGCCGTGGCAGACCTGTTAATGAAATGGTTAGTACGATGTACCTACTTATGCACAGAAAGGATTACAGAATTGACGACCTCTGTGGCTCAGTGGTATTATGTATGATAAAAATATTAAATATATTTCCGTTGTCTCGTCCATAAATATAATTACATTTCTTTATTGCTCGGTAAATTTATTGTGACATTGAAACTGCTAGGATTATGTGTTCTTTTTGTATACTTTTGGATTAAATTTGATCTGAACGGATAATACATAGCTACAAGTATTGACCTTGATCACATGTAGAAACCCTACATTCTTCGGCCTAAAGAAATTACGGAGAGTTGTGTCGTGACTCGTGAGGCTGCAGTCGTGATGATGCCGCAAATTGAGTGCGGCTGACGAGAAACGCCGCGGGCCGCGCCGGGAGAACGTCGGAATTGAGCAGCCATTTTGTAAATTATCCTCAACTACCCTCTAATACCCTCTTATCTTGTCTATGCGCTATATGGAAGGAATACGTCTTATGGTATTTTTATCCAGGCATTATTTTTAGTTTCGGTGTAATTTGGATTTGATGCTACTTCAGATTTTTTGATGCAAAAGTGAGCAGTGAAGTAGACTTCTGTAACTTATTATACTTTATTTTTGAAAAAGTTTGCTTTATACCTACCTAAACAAATGTCAAAATAATAAAAATCAGTTTTTAAAATGTTTATCATGTCATGGGATACTCTTCCCAATTTACCTGTCCGGTAGTTGTGGTATAAGTATACGGGTATGCGACCCCGGCTTCCCTAGCTATTACTGTCCTATCCCTTGCCCTCCTGGGCGGTAATATCCTACATTCCCTATTTCCCACTCTAACTTACCAATCTTCCTTTCCACACCACCTATCCTTCCCTTTCCCTATTCCTACCCTCTCCACCAATCCGTGGAAACGCAATGGATAATCAAAAATAATTTAATTATCCAAAATGGCGGCGATGTGGTTCGCCACCCATCACGTCTCGTTTATTATTATATGTATGTATTTATGTATTGAAATGTTTATCTGTCTGTTTGTTTCGGCCAATCTTTTACTAGCTTTTTGGCCATGGCTCGCCCGAATAATTACAATACTCTACTTTTTCAGCATAAACAGTAGCATGTGTTAATTCAGAGCTTAAATTACTGCCATACCAAATTTAATCAAAATCCGTTCAGCAGTTTTTGCGTGAAAGAGTATCAAACATCCATACATCCAATGATCCATCTATCCATCCTCACAACATTTCACATTTACAATAGTAGTAGGTCATTAGGATTGCAGGAATTGTGACATTAGAATTGATAACATTAGTGTTCTATTGTTGCGTCTTATCTTATATTTGCGTGTTGATTAAATTTAAAAAAACTGCTAAGTGCGAGTCAGACTCGCGCACGGAGGGTTCCATACAAACCTGTAGTGATTTTGTTACAGCTTAAAGGTATTATAGACCTGAGTATTTGATATGAATTTCAATTTAATACCTCTACACGTTCATGAGGCTTTCCTCATACCACTTTCCACTACCCCTTTGGGTAGTAAGTTTAAAATTATCACAAATATTTTTTATTATAATATGATGTAACAAAAAATTTACGGGTTTCGCAATTTTTCCTTTAGCTGTGCCATAAAACGTTGCTTCGTACCAAATTTCAAGATTCTGAGTTCAAGGGAAGTACCCTGTAGGTTTTGATTCCCTTGCGAGTGCGGAATTTGCGAAAATTTGCGGCATAAACGGCTGTATCTTTTGATTGCGTTGGCTTAGAAGTTTGATTTTTTCACAGATACAAGGGACAGCTGTAAACCTGAGTATTTGATATAAATTCCGGCTTGATAACTCCACGAGTTCCTTAGAAAAAGGGTCTTGACAGACAGACGGACGGACAACAAAGTGATCTTATAAGGGTTCCGTTTTTTTTCTTTCGAGGTACGGAACCCTAATAACAATTTTCCATCATTTTTGATAAAAGGTTCAGTGTTGCCAGAGCCTACTCAGCCCAGGTTGCCATTTTTAGGGTCAAATGTTGCCATCTCAAACCAAAGGTTGCCATTAGAAAAAATCTGTCAAAAAATTCTATAAGAAGAAAGTTTATTAAAACATTATTTTTTTAAATTTCAAACTGTCATAACTTTGGAATGAATCAACCGATTTTCACGCGATTGGGGGAATTACTGCAGATTTTCATGTTTCATCACTTGAAAAAATCGACAACAAAAATTTTTTAGATGAAAAATTTCGGTGTTATTCCGAAAAAATGTTTTTTCAGTTTTATTTCCTTCACGATATCTCTCGAATGAGTCAACCGATTTTGACCGGATTAGCGGCGATTGACGTGGTTTTCAAGGTTAAGGGCTGATTAGTTTTTGGAGTTGATCGATAAAGACGTTTAAAAGTTATTCGAAAAAAAAATAACATTAAAAAATCACAATTTTTTCGAGATCTCTTGAAATCTATCTGTCCGAATCGGTCCAAATTGTATTCAAAATCTAAGTTTGGTCAAGCGCTTTCAAATGGCGCCAGCCGCAATAAAATCGGTCAACATTTTCAAAAGTTATAAGACATACTCATACACACATACATTCATACATACAGACATAGTGACACCCTCGCGGGGGTAGTATGTATGTATGTATGTATGTGTATGTATGTATGTGTGTATGTGCTTCTTGTAATCTCAGAACGTCGAGATCTGATGAGAATTCGATTTTTACAAAACGGGGTAACCAATAACTTCCCGATTATTGAAAATCTTAGATTTTCTTAGCGGGAAGTTAAAAAATGTGTAAGTGCCCATGCATTTAAAATCCAATATTAAAAACATGAAAAAAATTAAGAACTTATAAATAGATTTAAAAACAAAAGTATTAGAAAATCACGAAGAAAACTTCCCTTGCACTGCACTACACACTGCTCACAGACACACACTTTCTTTCATTTTTGTTTAAAGAGTTTTCATAAAATTACTTTTATGTCTAGCAGCTAGAGACTTTTTGTTGTAGAAATACGGGTACAATTTGTTTATCTACTAATTGTGAATTGTTTTCATTTGGGAATAAAAATGTGTTAAAGATTTTGATTTTGTTCATTTTGATGTGTTCATTTCTGATAAAGTTACCTATTCGATATTTTTTTACTGATGATCGCGCGACAAGTCGAAAAGTTGCCAAAAAGTTGCCATTTGAGCCTGGTTGCCATTTGGTTGCCACGAAGGGTCAAATGTTGCCAAAATGGCAACCAAAGTTGCCAAATGGCAACGCTGAAAAGGTTATCCCACCGAGTTTCTAAGGCCGCGGCCGGTTCTTCTCGGGGAGTGAGGTCAGTGAAACGGTGATAGGTATTTTTGCTGACCTTTCCTAATAAAATATATCACTGTAGATTTATATGGAATAAAATGGATTTTTATTGTTATTCATATATCATTAGATATGTGCAGAGTATTTGTAGGTATAATTGATACATAGAAGCTCAAGTAGTAGAAACATGATTTTGTCTGTAGGATACGCTTCAAGTAGTTCAAGTAATGATTGTGGGCTTCATCCGTGAGCTTTTGTTCATTTCTGGTTGATGATGATGATGATGACTAGTAATAATAGACTATAATATGATATACCTAATCAGATAACGGAGGCGAGGCTCTTTTTATTTCGTTTTTCCATCCATTACTAACATTCAATTGTAATATCGAAATCACAAAATTTTCCTTTCAAACGAATTTCACCAATAATTCCTCATAATATTATTTTCCTTCGTGCCTTTTGCGCGGCATATTATATTATATTATATTATATATCCCTTATACAAAAGATAAAAGTAATAAGTTACTTGTACTGAAAATATTATATTTTGTTGAAGCAGTAATGTATTTGTTCAGCTAAAAATAGTCTAGCAACGGTCTGGGAAGTTCAACCTTTTTAATGATCCTCTTGGCTATGTAGTACCCAATAATAGTAGCCAAATGTTTTAACACGAAGAAGTAATTTTTTATAAAAAAAGAAAACCTGAATATGTATAATATATAGCCTATATATTGAAATTTATTGAAATTGGACCAGTAGCTTAGTCGCTACGGTGAAACAAACATACATACATACATGGACTGCCAAAATCATTACCACTCCTTTTGGTTTCACCGTAGTCGGTTAAAATAGCTTTTATAATAGTATCTTTGTTACAGCGAATCCAAAAGGAAGGGTAGTGATTTTGGCAATCTATGTAGGTATATTGTATCATGTATGTATGTTTCACCATACCTAGTGCCTAAACTATTGATCCTATCTTAATACATGAGGTGTTAATAGTTTCGTTATAATAGACCGGGTGACATAGGCTATATAATTGACGTAGTCGGGTTATACGAGTAGTTATTAAAAAAAAAATGAGTCATCTAAGAGGAAAGACTTAATTGTTTGTTTTGTTTCCATTGAATTGGCTCCGAATTCGGAAACTACTGGACAGATTTTGGCGAACTTTAGCACAAATGTAGAGTAGACCACGGGAAGGGACATCGGCTACTTTTAATCGCGGCAAAATGTACGGTTCCCTCAGAATTTCCATTTGCGCGCACTAAGTCGCCAGCAACATCTAGTTTTTAGTAAGTCAAAACTCATTCTCAGTCCTAAGATTATATACTCGTAAAAGAATCAACAACAAAAAGTACTGAACCGTGGTAATCAATGATTTGCTCTATTGGGCACGCTCACAATGAAGCAATGTAAGGTTTTACCTAATAGTTTTATAAATCACTATAATTAAACTTAATTAAAGGCAATTCGATATTTCTGCAACCGTTTCAAGTAGGTTTAGACTTGACAGGAAGTCAAGTAAGGAAATAAACATTATGATCTTGATATCGTTCGCAATTTACAATATCTATAACTAGCTTTCCGGCAAACTTCATACCGCCTTAGAATTAAATTTGTTGACGGCCTGACAGCAGCGCCACCTACCGGGTCCAATTGCACAGATAGGAAATTTTCGCAGAATTTCAAATATATAAAAACCGGACAAGTGCGTGTCTGACTCGCGCACGAAGGGTTCCGTACAAAACAACAAAAAAATCATTGGATTGTTGTTATAGCTGTAACAGAAATACATCATCTGTCATAATTTTGTTCACATATAGCCTGGTGACAGTACAGACGTACGGACAGACAAACAGACAGACAGACAGCGAAGTCTCAGTAATAGGGTCTCGGTTCTCCCTCCCTCCCCTCCCCTCTGGGTTCGGAACCCTTAAAAATTACGATACACCAAAACTTCGAAAAGCTTCGTTATTATTTATGAGTTACTCTGGCAATATTTTCGACACTTTATAAAGAACATAACATTACCATATGAACACCTCACAATTAGGCGGTAGGCCCGCGTTGATATACTGTAACGCTCCTCCACACTCCAAACTCCGAAATAAATGGCTCCATACTTCCACCTGCGCTAGACGTTATAGCGCGCTACACACGTACAGTTCGGAGTGCGTTCCTAACCGCGGTTGGATCTGTGCGGTTTGGACAGCGGATCGAACTGTCGTGCTTATTACGACGATAAATTCGTTCATAGTTTGGACTTTGAACTACCTGCGTCTTACTTAATATGTCAAAGAACTTCAAACGGTGCGGTTAAAACTGAGGAAAATATTATGCTATCATGGACACGCCAGATTTGACTGTCGGTCTGCTTACATGTTCCGTTTCGGCGCGCGGACGTATTATTTCCCGCGGTCCAAACTGTACGTGTTCACGCTAATCACCTCGACGTAGAATGTAGATCTGTCAACGTAAAATTGTAAAAACCGTTAGACTGTAATATAACTAGTGAAATTGTAAAATGTTGATAGACTTCGGACGCGAATGTGCTGCCTATAATATTTAACACATTATTTTTCGTTACATTATAAATATAAAGTTATGAAACTTTCGACATATTTTTACAATCTTGTTAGTTATTTTACAATCGAACGGTTTTTACAACTTTACGATGACAGATCCACAAGCGTAAGGGTCAGTTAGCTTCTGAGCATGCGCAGTGTGTGGCATCAGTCATACACATGCTTAGCAGCGCGATGCAACTTGACAGTCGAATTATTACTAATTGATAAAGTTCAATTTGACAGTCGAACTATTACTAATTGATAAAGTTCAATTTGACAGTCGAACTATTACTAATTGATAAAGTTCAATTTGACAGTCGAACTATTACTAATTGATAAAGTTCAATTTGACAGTCGAACTATTACTAATTAATGAAGTTCAATTTATTCTTTAAAGCTATCTTTACAATGTCGCGTATCATTTCGTTTCGTTGTGAATTGACCTTAACGTATGTACTTTGTGAGCGTGAATATATAAGTTTCTCTTGTCATACCTGGTCTCGACTATGTGAGTCTACAAATAATATATCAAGGGCTCTGAATCGAAACGCTACAATACGTCGTAGCAATACTACGTGTGCTGGAGTTTTCGAGGTAACAAAGACTCAATATCGGTGTGGAACTTCCAACTTTATTCATTCCAACAGACACATTAAATAAATTCGCCGAGTAATACTCGTGGGGAAGAGGCGATAATACAGTTTTTTCCCATTTACTTTTATGAAAATGGCAAACGATAGACCATTATACGATTAGTACATCATGGCTGAGATCTACTTCAAAATTCTTGCCAATTACACTATTTTTCTCGCTATTGGATATTTTATTGAATTATTTTGGACTTTCAGTACTGTTTAGCTTTTTGTTATAACAAAATGGGTATTTTGCAATTCTCGGTATGAACATAATCCATTTTTTATTTTTGTCTAAACAGAGTACTTTAACTGATTAAATGGTTGATTGATTGATTAATTGATACCAACTATATTAATACTCTCGGCATTCATCGCTGGAAGCTCCTAAATAATTACGCAATTTTAATATCTTTTGGGACAGATGTTACACTATTGCCGCCTTTGTCTGATTTTTACGATGTTTTCTTTGTGCACAATAAAGTAAATTTGTAAGTTTGTAAATGAATTGATCAGGTAAAAGCCCCGCACTAAACACCGCACACTTTATACTAAACGAGTTTGTCTCCGCGCACGAACAAAACGTTGCCTTATTAATCACTCGCAACATTTCCATCTATCATAATACATCAACAGACCGTCTGTTTTGAGTAGACGCTCTAATAAAATAAGGATTAGCACGAACTCTAACAAGTGCCGGTTTATGACGGCTTCAAAGTGCAGACTCGTGCCAGACTTTATAAAACAACACAGGTGCTTAACAATTAAATGGACTGAGTAAAATACAACCAATCAACTAAAAGATCCCCTGTCAGTGTGTCTGTCCCGTACTGTCCTTTTTAACAGACTTCAAAAAATGAGGAGGTTTTCAATTCGACTGTATGGTTTTTTTATGTTACGCGATTACCACGCCGCGCCGTTCGTAGACTGATTTTCAATTGTTTTTTATTGTGAAGAGTTTATTTAATTTTTGAGTTGGTCACATTGACAATGGTTAACCTCATGATGGGATCAATGAGGAATCGATTTTGTAGAGTTTCAAAATTTATAGAGCCATTTAAACTATATAAAAGTGATTTCGGTTTTTTTTTTAATCTAAGCTTTTCTAAAATTAATTATGTAAGTCGATTAAGAGAAATATCAACTGACAAATTGAATTTATAAAAGTCGATCCAATGCCATAACAGCTCAAGTGTCACTGTTCATCGAGACAAAGCGGGGATTGCGGGTAGTTTGATGAATGGAAGCGGGCAGCTCGAGCGTGACAGGAATAGTCAAAGTTCACGTGCATCCTGAAAACGAACGTAATTCGCCTGTTGTGTACAGTTTATGTGAGCGTGTAAGGGAATCTTCAACTCCAACAAATTACGCAAACAACGTAATCCCGGTGGCAGCGCCGGCGCCATGTTTGTCCGCCATTTTGACGCGCTGCGCGGTAATTAGATAATTGCATGAGAGCGTTAACGTTTGGCGTTTACTTTGTGTACGTCTAGATTTTGAACTTCGATGCATGTGTCAAGATTAACCAAAGATTTGCATGTCGCACCAATTTAAATCATCATCAGTGTTTATGTATGTTAAATTCTTCGTACGTGGATTTATTTTCTACACTATATTCCAGGAAGTCAAAATTATAACCCGCAAAAACCTTAATTACTAAATACTTTTGGCCTATAATTAGAAACAATTAAAATTCCGAAGTAGGTTACCGTTTAAGCATAAATAAATATAGCACTCTGACCCCTAACCGTTTATCGTCAAATCTCTACATGCATAACACGAAGATTACTACATTTTTTAAATTACTTTATTTTATTACTAAACACGCGAGCACTAAATTACTTAGAATTACGATTAGAAATTCTTCATGATCATAAATGTCCACATTTATTTGTTTCAGGTAAGTGAAAATTGTTATCACCACGAATTAACTACTCGTAAGTATTTTAATTTCATGAATACTTTATTATATTATGCATTCCTCTTTTTAGGGCTCTATAGTACTCAGGGAAGATATTTTCGCTCTGTACGTCCGTCCGTCCGTCCGTCTGTCTGTCTGCCGACCCTCTAAGTTCTGTAATTTTGAATATAAATGTAAGAAATTTTGTATAGTAATAGATTCTGCATAGATTTCGATTTTGGCATTATAAAATAATAATAGTTTGATTTCAATTCGCGGTTTGGCTTCAGTCTCAAGTAAAGTGGTCGCATGCGCGCACGCATCAAATCGTGCGAGTGCGAGTATGATCCTGAGACCATACCGTACTGCGAAATATTGAATATTTTTAGTTAAAAGAATGGGCCTTTAGATATAAATGAATAATCAAGATTGCTAGATGCGATGGAAGCGATGCCACTTGAGATTCGGTTTAACTTTTAATTTGTATGTCAAGCAGTTGTCTGATTAAAGCTAAGCTAAAGTCTATCAGTTTGACTGTAAATTAAGGGTCCAGAGAAAGTGATCTAAAGGTAATTGTAGTAATGTTGCAAAACGTTTCAAGTTTGAGATATTTTTCCAGACTAATAAAGGACTCTTGTACCATTACCGTCCGAGCATAGCCTTAGGTCGATAGTCGCAGTCGTGAGCGAGTAATTATGATGTGGCCATATTTTCACGAAACCTGCAATAAATCTCAATAACTATTAACCTTTAGCGTCTACGGAATAAAGTTCAAAATGTGCCGCGAATTCTACCCCATTTAAAAGCCGGTTTCGGCCCGGAAACGTCTAGTCGGTTAGGTGAAATTTATAACCGGCTTCAAATCGGGGGTGTAAATTGTTTAATGTAAGGGTTAGGCTGTACCCATTATAAACTATCACAGTAGCCTTAGGGGTAGTCTTAATTGTGCTGTCTTTAAACATATTTGGATGTCGCTATAGGTCTATTATATTTTCTATTATTATAACTATGCCATAAAATGGTGCATACGCATTTTCTGCCTTCAGAACTTAATATGTTTATAACTTTATGTGCTAATTAAAATATTTACACAACTGATTAGCTATACAATGTTGCTGTCTTTGTCTTTTCCAACGTATCAGATAAACACAGCAATATTGCGTAGCGTCCAATTTTCGGGTATATACTTTCCCCAAAACTATTTTTAAAAAGTAAGGTTTGAGTTACGTTGTCGTCATAGAGTTACCGCATTAAACTTCAAACGTCCCAATACAGACGTGTGAGAAATAAACGAAGCTTATAACTTCTGTGTTGAAACCAAAATCTATTTTATTGTTCCTTTTACTGCGTTCGAGACCATTATATGAATGGCTTTAAACTCGGCAGCCATAAATTTCATTTGTTGGAAGTAAATCTAAGATGCAAGTAAAATTAATGCGATTTTATTATCAACGCAGTTTCAAGTGGCCCTCCAGGGGACGCTAGTGTGAAGATACCGCGCTTATTACGCAGTTGATTACCTCGCCAAAGGATTACTACACCTCGAGATCAGTATTATAGTAAGCATAAAATAAACTACCCAGGGAGTTCGTCTCGTTCGAATGGCTTACCTTCGTTCAGAGCAGATTTTATAGAATGCTTGCGCTGAAAACTTGCGTAGAAGTAGTAAACATTTTATTTTGAAAAAGTACTTTTATGATTTAAAAAGCATTTTTTCACGAAATTATTCCAAAGATCATTATTTATTTATAATGAACGTGCAAAAAATGATGTCCGCTCATGTCCAGGAGGGACAATTCAATCGCCTCATCGACATGTCAGAGTACGAAAACTGCCGTGGGTGCCACCCCTCTGTCACTTTATAGCTTTTTATTGCTTTCCACTGCACGCTCCCGCTGATCCCTAATTTCAGCTATACCTTCTGTTGTTATAGTTAAATTGGGAGTCGTAAAACTTCAACGCTTTAGTTTGTCGAAAATCAATAGTAGCTCGCCTACCCGTCGAGGTTAAACAGACAATATTTCGATCCCAACATTAGGTTGTTGTAAATATTTCCCATCACCCAAAGTTATTTTTGAGCAAACTAAAATGATTTGACGCCCACAGAACTGCCGATCGATAGTTTTATGTCAACGGAAGTGAACGTCTGAGCCCAATCGGAAGTTCATTGTCTGCGATGGATTTTGCGCAGCGACTGTGCCGTCTACGTCGCGCGGCGGGCGCTGATTATGTTATCTGATTTACAGGTGTTCAAAGGGGTTAAGTCTAAATAATGGGAGGGCAAAGGGTTGACTCGATGGCCCTTCCGGCTGGGAACAATCGAGAATATGTCGAGCGAAAATTTAACATTTGCTACCAATTTTAGTCAATTACGCGTCGGGTTTATTCAATATATTACTACGGCGCTAGCTTTTAGTTAAGTAAATATTATAATAACACTGAGTGCTAAAATCAACTCGGATATGGGCGGTGAGGGAAGCAACGGAACATTAAATGCTATTAGCAAATAGATGTAGTAGGTATATATGTTCAACGTTTCAAACGATACAGATACATTACACTTGGTATTTCACCGACCTCTAAAAGGAAATATAAAGGAATGTACACTTTTACTACTCGTATATCTTATACTTTAAACGAGATAATATTGTATATATTATATAATCGGTTTCTCGAAAACGGCTGCAAGTATTACCATGAAATTTAGTATGCAGGGAGTTTTAGAAAAGATAAATCGATCTAGCTAGGTATTATCTCTGGTAATCCGCGCATCTTTAAGATATATGTTTTTTCTTTCGTCGTGCGACAATAGGTAAATCAATAATTTCGACTCTATTATGTCAATCCGATTGGCGGTTAAACGATTCGTATGTATAATTTTTGCTTTAATCGAAAATTCGGAATATGTTCAAATTCTGGTCAGGTAATTATTTTTTATTCTTTTTTAGGGTTCCGAACCTCGAAAGGAAAAAACGGAACCATAATAGAATCACTTTGTTGTCCGTCCGTGTGTCGTCTGTCATGACCATTTTTCTCAAGAACGCGTAGAGGTATTAAGCTGCAATTTATATCAAATGCTCAGGTCTACTGTACCTTGACGCTGTGACAAAATAAAACTTCTGAGCCAACGCAATCAAAAGATACAGCCGTTTATGCCGCGAATTTCCACAAATTTTCGACACTCGCAAGGGAATCAAAACCTATAAGATATACTGTATCCCGTAAACTCAGAATCTTGAAATTTGGTACGAAGCAACGTCTTATAGCACAGATAAAGGAAAAATTGCGAAAACCGTAAATCTTTAGTTACGTCATATTATAATAAAAATATTTATAGTAATTTTAAAATTACTACCCCGTGAAGAGGTATTAAATTGAAATTCTTATCAAATACTCAGGTCTACAATACCTTTAAGCTATAACAAAATGACTACAGGTTTGTACGGAACCCTCGGTGCGCAAGTCCGACTCGCACTTGGCCGATTTTTTTTTAGAACTCCAAAAGCAAAGTTCGATTACCCGGGTACTTTTATTTTATACGTGTTTCATTCCCAGGGTAGTACCATAAACTCGTAAAACGGATTAATAAGTCCATGATCGTATTGTCAACAATAGCTCCAATCCACTTCTGATAATGGACAAAGTCAACAGTTTCTGGACTTTGTGAAGCATTTGGCTTTATTTGCTTTGCCCTTCACCTGTTATATTTGCGTTCGCCCCGTTCGCCCTGCTAGCCCCATTCACCCCACCCAGTCAATTCAATACTAAATCCAATTTCTTATATGCCTCAACTCGACTCATTTTGTTTCTTCCGAGGAGTAGACGGGTCGCGCTAGGCGTATTCGAGGTGGTAAGTGGAAAAAATTCTAAAGTCGCTGAATTTTTGTGTGTTGATAAAGTAGTCCCTGGGGAGCTTATCATTAAGTTTTGTGCCATTTCTGCCCACTGCGTTTTCAGCAATTCCATTATTTGTGGTTGATTTTTTTATATGGCTATAAAAGTGGCAATATTGATTTAAAGTTTAAAATATTAATGGTATCTTAACTGGGACAGCTTCCAGAGTATGGAGACTTAATTTGCGTCGTTTTCGTCCAGTAAAAAATGACTTAGGGTCATTTTTTGAAAACAGTACCGGCAAAAATTCTAAAGTGTGATAAACGACTATTTTCTGTTTAAGACCACTAAAATAGGCCTAATTCCAAATTTTGTGCCACATTAAGCGACTGCGATTCGAGAAATTAAGTTTTTTAGTTTCCCTAAGCTAAAAGCGCTCCAAAAATACATAATCGTTAAATAAAGTTCACGTATTCAATATTATTAAGTCATTAAGAATCTATATTCCAAGTTTGTGCCTTTTTCATGGAGGGTTTAAATAATAAAATGCAAAAATAATATTATTATAATATGCGGTCGAAGTATTGTGGAATATTCGCACTACAACATACACATTACACATATACGTAAATGTGTGTGATAAAATGTCATTAATTCGACTACATTTCAAAATTTTTATATATTTCGCATTTTACAGCGATCTTACAAAATTTAAACTTGCTTTTGCCCGCAACTTTGTTTGCGTAGCACGAATGACGAAGCTGAATGTAATTGTCGCCTGATTTTATACAATACATAAATGCACAATAAAATTTGATATCCGATAGGCTTCCACATGAAACTTCGGTTATCTAACAACAAAAAAATTACAATTTCAAATACCTAATTTTAGTTCTTGAAATTAGTCGTTTAACCGAATAGTCTTTTCAGCTACATCATATTTATTGTATATATAGTATTATTTAATAAAAAATAAATAAATTATTTCCACGCTTGAATTTTATACGTAGGTTGCTGAATACATGTTTCTAATACTCGTGGTTAAGGACTTATTTATTAGGTTATTAATTGATTGTAATAATTTATATAATTAAATACATTTTACAAACCAACAAAATAATATTTGTATATATTGTTATTCATCCCGTTGACAATTTTATATCTAGGGGCACGGCAGGGCCCCGCCAAGTCGAGCCTAGTGAAACATCAGAGCACTACGTACGAATGTGGACCGATCCTTGTACTGCTTTTCGGTATATGTTTATTATGTTTAGCATTAATTTATAATAATGTTAGTCTTATAAAATAATTTATTTATAATACCTAACGTTAGTCTTAATTTAATTTGTAATTTTATTATAATTTTTAATTAGTATAATGGAAATAAAAGGTTTTTTATTTTTGAATTTTTATTTATTTCTTATTGCTTGTTAGTTTTATGTTAAAACTAGCTGATGCCCGCAGCTCCGCCCGCGTAGGTACAGTTAGTAGTATTAGAAGCTATGATTTTTTTTGTCTTTTGTATAACTGACCTTTGAATTACATCAATTTTGAACTTTGCTTGCCTTTTTGGGAACACTCCTTGACTTTTTATTTTTTTAAAGTCTCACGTTACGCAGCCACGGAAAAATTAACCACAAATAATCGAATTGCTGAAAAGGCAATAGGCAGACATGGCACAAAACTTAATTATTAACTCCCTAGGGACTACTCTATCAACTACATATAGGTACAGAAAACAATTCAGCAACATTAGAATTTTTCCACTTCCCACTAAAAAACAGCTAGCGCGATCCGTCTAATGAGTCAAAATGCATAGCTTGAGCGTTTCATTACTTCATGAGCTTTTGTATAAGGCACACCCCACACTAGCAATATTCGAGCGTCGTCGTTGTGCCAGAACATTGTGTTCTCTAACAGAAAAGCTATGAACAGTGACTAAAATATTTTTTATCTTAAGCCTATTTTCTACTTTACGAGTTTGTAAATTCAAGCTTTATAGAGTTAGAGAACGTAGAGTGGAGTCAGAAGGTTCTAGACGAGATCTGAAGACATTTCTTATTGGCGAGTCATAATATTATGGTCTCGTCTTGGCACCATTAAACATGAAATAAATTTAAAATTGAAATTATAAATTTCGCATTTAGAACATTATTACTTGTCAAGTTGTCACATAAATTGTCATTTCATTTTGTCGTATATTAATACGAAACTTGGGCCCCTCCCCGCGTGGCGAGAGGCCCGCACCCCGTATTCGCCATTGATACATGATAAAAGTTGGTTTTTTACATTCTAATAAAAAATCCAGCGGATAAACATGGTTAAACTTATAGAAAGTGTTTTGTAACACCATAATCCTCATATAGATATGACTCTACTAACTAAAAGTTTCATTAGTAGTTTTTATAGCGAGTTTGAGGAAAAAAAATGGAATATCTTTATACGAAATTGCCGAATGTGGCACATCTTTCTTACAGACTCAGATATTAACACTCTGAACAGTTTTTTAAGATTTGTCAGACATTAGAATAGTTGTGGGCCTGATGGGACCATGTTTTATATAGTAGCCGAATACCAGGAAACCCCTGGTTGGATACGACTCAAACTGCATACGTGCATCGGTTACCCTTTCCCTAATATCGTGAAAGTAAAATTTTTAGCTATAATTTACTTTTGGGCCAATATCCATGAAAGACACAAAAACCTCAATTGCTACAAACGCAGCCATCCAAAATGGCACAAAATCAAATTTTAGACTAAGAAGAAGGTCCGGAAACTATATGCAAAAAATAGAAGACTTTAGAATTTTTGCACCCTCAAAACTTATCCAGACCCGTCTAGAGTCGTAGATTGTGTAACTATCGAGTCGCGTGTCGTTGACAGCTCCAGCTGTTTATCAAAACCCATGATTACTCCGGGGACTATTCACGTTTCCACACTTATGCCAGCTAAGGACCACAACGATAAAACGGCACAGTTCGAACACAGTAAACATATTTAGTATACAATGAGCGTGCGCCGATTCGGGAGGTCTAGTATGAAGATAAAATAGTACTGTATACGTAGCGGACATTAGTAACGCTACATACACACCTAACGATAAAACTGCACAGTTCGGTCACAGTAGACGTATATAGTACCACATCTTCATACTAGACCGTCAGAATCGGCGCACGCACACATACTAAATATGTCGACTGTGACCGAACTGTGCAGTTTTATCGTTGTGGTGTGTAGCGGGCTTTATTAGTATGTATGGATGCACTGATTCGGGCGGTCTAGTATGAAGATGTAGTACTGTATACGTCTACTGTGACCGAACTGTGCAGTTTTATCGTTGTGGTGTGTAGCGGGCTTTATTAGTATGTGTGTGTGCGCCGATTCGGGCGGTCTAGTATGAAGATGTAGTACTGTATACGTCTACTGTGACCGAACTGTGCAGTTTTATCGTTGTGGTGTGTAGCGCGTTTTATTAGTATGTGTGTGTGCGCCGATTCGGGCGGTCTAGTATGAAGATGTAGTACTGTATACGTCTACTGTGACCGAACTGTGCAGTTTTATCGTTGTGGTGTGTAGCGGGCTTTATTAGTATGTGTGTGTGCGCCGATTCGGGCGGTCTAGTATGAAGATGTAGTACTGTATACGTCTACTGTGACCGAACTGTGCAGTTTTATCGTTGTGGTGTGTAGCGGGCTTTATTAGTATGTGTGTGTGCGCCGATTCGGGCGGTCTAGTATGAAGATGTAGTACTGTATACGTCTACTGTGACCGAACTGTGCAGTTTTATCGTTGTGGTGTGTAGCGGGCTTTATTAGTATGTGTGTGTGCGCCGATTCGGGCGGTCTAGTATGAAGATGTAGTACTGTATACGTCTACTGTGACCGGACTGTGCAGTTTTATCGTTGTGGTGTGTCGAGGGCATTAATGACATTTAACATTCGTCATAGGATTAATTGTAAAACAATATTACCTATGCGATTTGCTGCAATATAAAATTGTTGTAAAGAAATAAGTTATTAAATTATTGGCGATGAGCAGACTCCCCAGTGAAAAGTTGCAGAACTAATGTATGACAGATAGAAATATCAGTCATAGGATAGTTCCGAAATCCGCCACTAGGGAAAAATAATACGTAGCTATGTGTAAGAGCGCCTTTAATATTTGTTCAATTAATTAAGGAGTTAAGACTTATAACTCATCCTTCATTTGATAGCTCCCGTTTCGTTGAAACCAGTCCAGCTAATCCAATTCCAGAAACCAGTAGCAGCCCAGACGTAGGAGTCATTTTAGCATAAGTGTGAGTGCAATACACAAGATCACTCTCCATTCCTTTACTCTCGTAACCCAGTGGCATGAATAATCGACACGACTGGCGAGAGCTCTAAACTCTAAACCACTGGACCATGGAGGGGTCCTTAGATGAAGGATAGTCCTCGTAGATACGAGGTACCTATAACAGAATTTATTCTGAATGCTGATTTAATTTTTCATAAAATCTTATTCCAACTTCCTTATTTTCATAACAAACAGAATGGAGCTTAAAAAGCGGATCCGCTAAACTTAATAAAAAGTCACTCGACAAATATAATAGATAGCGGGGATGCGAGAACTCGGAGGTAGAATCAACAAGGCCCTGGCAGTTTATATTATTAGAAATCCGCTCGACGTCCTACAAACACAATATCTCAGATTAGGGAGAATTGGATGGTACGTCGCCGTGCAAACATCGTGTTTGTACCTACATACCGGAGACCTCTAAGCAAAGATTTCAAACCTACGGATGAGCCTACATTTGACAGAACAAAGCTTATTTTAAAAGTCACGCCATTTTTTTTTCACCATACTTCAAATGTCAAAATGGCCCAAACAACTCCAAGGATCGGGCCATTTAAGTGGGGACAGTTTTAGCCTCGACATGCCTCATCTATAATATATATAAATATATAAATAACTGTTTCCCGCGGCTCCGCCCGCGTAAATATAGTATCGGGTATCCCGCAGGAATACTGTACTTTTCTGGGATAAAAAGTAGTTTATATTTAGTCGAGAACCAAAACTACTACCATACCAAATTTCATCGAAATCCGTTCGGTAGTTTTTGCATGAAACAGGAACAAACGTCCATCCATACATCCTCACAAACTTTCATATTTACAATATTACATAAAGTAAGTAAGATAGGATAGGCCTTTAGACCGCTGCTTAGAAATTCGCGGTGAGCGACGCGGCGCGCGGCGGCGAGCAGTGACAGCAAGGTGACGCGTGCCGGCGGACGACATACTCACCGCTTGACAGGAGTGCATTTGGTGCGGTAACGCCCGCCTGCGTTACCGCTGTTGTCACTGCCCGCCGCCGCGCCGCTCACCGCCAATTTCGAAGCAGCAGCCAGTTTTGACTCGCTCCCAACATACAGATGGATATAATGCGACAGTCAAAATCAACTTAAATCTTTTGTTTCATACTTGCGTCTTTTACATCGATGTTCAATCTCAATAGTGGTGTGTTCACATCTCACCATGTCGTCAACGTGACACGGTGCGATGACATACCGTGAAAATTCACGATGCCATGTAAAATTCCGTCACATAATCACATTCTTCACCGCACCAGAGAATTACAGTCTCGTTCTAACACCGTGGTGGTGTGGACCGCTCAAGAGTTCTGCTTCGTAGTCCACTAACACTACACGGCATCCCACCGTGGACATGTGGACAGCCCCTAAGTGTAATATAAACCATTCGCATAGTATTTCAGTGCGCCTGGTCTTCTTCAATCGAAGTTTAATCGTTACTTTCATTGATGATATTATAATCAGGACATTTCGGCAAACTTTTATTTATATATGAACTTAACAAAACCAAATATATTATTATCAACCAAGACGCAAATGGGTTCTATCTTGTATTTACGCAGCTTGTCGGAATGATTTCCCATTTCAGCAATAAAATGAGCGGTCTAGACAGTCTTTGTTCGAACGAAATATTACTCAATGGGTAATGCCCGCAGATTCGACCGCGCTTGTGTCTGTTTGTTCCCTAGTCCCTACTACGAAGACGTCGTGTAAAATAAAATGTAATTTACTTTTCGTCGCATATAAGGACAATGGGCATTTTACTATGAAACAAATATCCACGGCGACCAAATATAAAATTAAGTTAGATGTAACTTTAATTGCATCTGGATTACAACGGCATAGACCGCTCTGCAGGAAGTGGGGTAAATATTGTGATATTTTAACTAATATCGACGAATATTGACTAACCCCCTTACTAATAAACGCTGTATAAGCTTTGAATAGTTACACAGTGTTATGTTCACATCACACAAGTGACATGATTAATTCGATAGAAGGAGACAAAACACTGTGTAACTATTCAAAGCTTATACATCGTTTATTAGTAAGGGGGAATAAATATAAAATATGATTAACAATTTATTGATTAAATATGTTCACTTCTCCATGGATCTGATTTAAAATAATTACGAAAAATGAAAATTTAATGAAAGTTGCAAAATCTAATAGTATTTTGGTTAGTGTTCAAGACTTTTTTTAAGGGGGTAAAACATTATAATATTATACGAAATGGTCTCTCATTTCAAATTTTGTATCTAGAGTGTGGGTATGTGATGAAGCCAATAAAATGATAATAAAAAAGTGCACTATAAAAATATTGATAAGGAACGGAAATTGCTACTAGAATGCGCTAATAAAAATTCTAAATAAGTAATAGACTCGGAGCAGTATAGCAATTTCTTATCGCAAATTTAACAAAGGCATCGGGTGCGTTCGACAGACTCGAGAGAGGTCAACGGGGGGTCATAAGATCCCGGGGGTACAGGGGGGAGCCGATAGGGGGAGGGGCCGGGGTGTCCGACACACGGATCCCGACTATCCGTCTAACGAGACACCATAAAAACTACTTTAAAATCTACTAAGAATCTAACATTCTCGTGTCTATTTTGTCAAATCATTTTCAAATAGAGTTCGAGAGTCAAGGCTAATTGGTTTAGTTTTGTATTTTACTCGTGACTGTTTATCGTATTATAAATCAAAGCATTTCTAAATAGAACAACTGCATATTTCCCTACGCAGAGCTCATTTGCTGAGATGAGAACGGAAATGAAAGCAATGATAAATTCTTAATATGACATTTATCTCAAAATTATGTACGTTACGTATTTTAAAATACGTACCTACATTTATCGAGAATCATTTTGCTAAAAAAAACTTTACGAATCTTTTTAATCTGGCAACATAAACAAAAACTGTTTAATTTTGTTTCTTTGTTCAAAATAAGTGTTGTTAATTTATGTGCCAAGTTGTTAACGTTTTCAGTCTCTACTATGGTCGTTTATTTCTGATAACGAAACGAACTAAGAAAGAAATGTCGGAATTAAATCAACAGATACAATCTCCAAAGAAGAGGAGTGACCGGCTGAATATTATCTCCTGGAGGAAAGTTTTACAACCCCGAGAGTCATTTGGCAAAGAAAAAACGATACAAACTTTTCGTACTGAATAAAAATAACGAAATCAGAAACCCTAACGCGTTTGCCAAAGTGTAACGCCGGGTAGAGAATATTGGTTGAGTACAATGAACGCACAATGACGTCCACTTTATGATATTATTATTATTATTGACAATAATAATTAATTATTGAAAGTAATCTATAAAAGCTGAAGAGTTTGTTTGCTTGTTTGTTTGTTTGAACGCGCTAATCTCAGGAACTACTAGTTCGAATTGAAAAATTATTTTTGTGTTGGATAGTCTATTTATCAAGGAAGGCTTTTAGGCTTTATATTGTGGCGGATCAATCAGCGCACAGTCCTGAATCGCGCTATCGAAGTTTTCTAAGATCGGCGACGTATATACGACATCTGAAAACCACTACAGTGGGCTTCGGCCTGACCGGGCATACCACCTCGCTCGGTCGGAGATCTCTCTTTGGGGCTTACCACATTTCCACATTGGTGACCCTCGACATCATCATCATCATCATCACTCCTCACCCCTCCGCACTACGCCAGCCAGCTTCAGCCTCTTCGGGTACCTCGACCACCAGTCGCAACGCAGCGCGGCCTGGTTCGCCCTCATCGGCTTCAACGGGCAGTCCACTACACGGACCGGTCAGCAAGCAGAGCATGAAGCACCTCTCCTGGTCAGCACACGTAGCTACACGATCAGCAACAGAGTACGCGGCACCTCTCCTGGTCGTCACACGTAGCTACAATGATCGGTTAACAAGCAGAGCACACCTCTCCTGGTCAGCACGTAGCATCGGCCCCGCACGGCAGCACTCCGACTCACTGGAGCCCGTGCAGCAGCAGCACAGTTCCGACTCACTGGGACTCTGGCACTGGCGACTCAAGCAGAAGACTCAAAAATTCGACCTCCGGTCTTAGGGGGGAGTGATGTGGCGGACCAATCAGCGCACAGTCCTGAATCGCGCTATCGATGTTTTCTAAGATCGGCGACATAATATATACGACATCTGAAAACCACTACAGTGGGTTTCGGCCTGACCGGGCATACCACCTCGCTCGGTCAGAGATCTCCCTTTGGGGCTTGCCACCACATTACGCTGTAACCACATTCCCACAATATCATGATGCTAAGCTCAATACGAGCGGAGCACCAATCAAGAATTTAGAATGTTTCAAAATCGGTTTTAAAAGTACGCGACTATATATATAATTATCTATCTTTTAAGGGTGGCTCACTATAACCTTTTTATGCTAACCAAATTTGTTCTAAAATGAAGCATTATTTGTGAAGGTCATAAAGATGATATTTATCCTTATCTAAGTAAATAAGTTATTCATTACAAGCATTTAATTTAGAAGAAATTTTCCGTTTACATCACTTGATTTCAATGAGTATTTTAGAAGATATCGCAGTAATAAATAATCATGCACGCAATATTAATGTACGGCGCGCGGCGGGCAGTCGGAAGCGCTTCTCCTTCTACGTAAATGAAGTCGCGGGTAAATTTAAGCGATATCCTTAGTAACTGTTCCACGCGGACGAAGTCGCGGGCAAAAGCTAGTAATTGATAAATTATATAATTATTATGTAGCAAGACATAATATTATCTTATAATAGTTGCATTGTTTTTGGCATATTTAACATTCGTCATAGGATAATGGGATAACCTACATACAAACCTACTCCCCTATCCACATATTACACCTACAATTTCTACACCAAAAACTGCACCTCTACAACCTAATATACTCGTAATATATTCTATAACAGTATACAAAATAAAACATTGTAGAAATAAAACATTAGCCATTTGCATTCGTAGCAAAATAGTTCTTTTCTTCCATCGGCGATTTCATTAAGTAAGTATTTATTGTCAACTTTTGACAGCTTCGAGTAATATTTAGTTAAAATAAATACAACAATTATTATAAACATTGATACGAAATCGCAACGCTGATAGTCTATAGATATGGCTTGTCTTTTCTTCAATGAATAGAAAAGACTGGCATACTACGTCAGGAGGAAACATTTCATTAGTTTTAACGGACAATGAAAAAGACGATAAGACTTAAAAACGTTCGGACGCTCAAGTCGTAATGAAACTTGAGAAAAGTTCATAACAATAAAACGTCGACAATCGCAATGTATAAATTTCGAGATAATCCACGGAGACCGAAATAAAATTAAAGTAAAAAGAAAAAAGTTTTTCGACGATAGGCGCACCCCGCGACAAAACACATTGCCAGGATTAAAGGAGTTGGAGAAACTTTTTCTCGGATTCCCTTGAACGCGGAGATGAGACGGAATGTCTTAAAACGTTCAGACTTCATCCGCTGAAAGCTACGTTCCAGTTATGTCTTCCCAGTTAGTTTTACGTCGGAGTTACATAGAATCATTTTATGGTTGAGGGACTTGTTCCTCTGCGTTTATCCTCGGCTTCAAGAGATTTATTCAAGTTAATTAGCTACGTCGTGCGCTCCACAACTTTGTTGAATACCCTATTTTTATAATGTATACCTACAGAATTATAATATAGTGACCAATAATAAAACAAAAAACGCAATACATCAATTACAAAATTCTCCACAGTCGTCGCTCCATTAGTATCTAATCTACTTTCAGTATTGTCCGTAAGTTACAATCCAAGGGACGCACACTTTTCATTTGTCTTATTTCTTTTGAACTTGCTTGTTTGCTACAAACTTTTCTGATAGCTTCAAGGTAAAAGAATTTTCCATTAAAAAAGAACACCGTATCAAATTGTTGTCTGTAAACAATTCTTTCAGTTAAGGCTTTATTGGTTTTATTGGATACGTGTGCCAAATTCGAAAATACTTTTGTCACTCCGTAATCTTCGGATCGGTAAATGAATTTTGTGGAACGTATTAATTCTTCTCGTCAAGTAATTCTTCTATCCTGCTCACGTGACATATCAAAGCCCGGATTACCGTGAACTGGAAATTGATGTAAAAAGTCACGAAATTCCCAAATTCCATAAATAAATAGAGATTTGGTGAATATTCGTTTTGGTGAAGATTCCTTGCCTTTTCCTTTCTACTCTTTATATTTCATTTCATTCGTTATTTTATCGCGACCAAATGTACGGGGCCAGCGGAATTTCCTTGGACACGCACAATATCAGAGAAGTTGCAAGTGCGTTGCCGGCCTTCCTAAAAGGCCGGCAAACGGGGAATACGCTCCCTTGAAGGTTTGCAGGTCGTAATGATCCGGAAATACTGCTGGCGACAGTTCATTCCAGAGTTTTACAGTGCGCGGCAGAAAGCCTCGGGTAAAGCGCACGGTGGATGACTGCCACTCATCAAGGTGATGAGGATGATAAATATTTTGTCGCTTGGAACGGTGGCGAAAAGTTGCAGCAGGTGTAAGTCCATACAATTTCTCGGAGCACTCCCCGTAATATAACCGATAGAGGATGCAGAGCAATGCTACATCTCTACTAGCTCTGAGGAGTCAAGCCTGTTTGAAATACTATGTCGACACTTCGAGCGGCCCTACGTTGGATACGATCCAGAGGGAGAAGCTGGTACTTTGGCGCCCTTGCCCAGAGATGAGAACAGTATTCCATGTGAGGCCGAACCTGCGCCTTATAGAGTTGTAGGCGTTGTTATAATTATAAACCCCTTTCAGTTTAAATTTAATTAACTCGTTTTAAAGTTTTATCTTTATTACTTTACCCTGAGTTACATACACACAGCTGCATAAATTATTTGAAACAAGGCTGTTAGGTACCTTATCATCTAAAATGCCAAAACAATATTTAAATGAGTTAACAGTTTTTGAGGTATGGGGTAATTTTTACCTCGGGCGTGATCCCACTCAGTTGGCCTCCGAATTATCCTGCCTAGTTAGAGCGTGTATTAATTATAACTTTGGACATCAAAATGGATACTCTTTATTCTAAATTGCATACATTCACTAAAGAAATTTAAAAAATATGTCTTGTTTTTAATACCTACAACAAAGTAAGATGCAAGTATTTATTCACTTCAATGTTAATTAGAACTGTATATTATTTCAGTTGGTGAATCACGTACGTCATAAGAAAGTTAGGTTTAGGTTTTATTTACTAAAAAATTAAAGTAATCCTTTGAGATAGTATAATTGAATTTAATGTTAATTGAGCACATGCACATTGAAGAGGACGGGATGTGAAATGTACAGAGTGAACGGACGTAGCTTACATTGTAGCACAATGGAGCTCCCTCGAGTCCAATCAAAGTACAGTAAATGGCCTGTGTTCCGCTGCAGTCCGTCACAATAATGCTTTACTTAAGACTTGCATAGATTAGAACCCCACACTGGCCGGAAGGAATAAAGCACGCCGACCGCACCATTCGTCAATGACAACTGCTAAGTGAAGGCTCCACCCGAGGGGTCACGGAACATACAAAACGGAACAAAATAATACGCGGCCGCCCGGCAGCTCGCCTTTTTAATCACGTCACGGCTTTACGAAAAATAAAATTGACGATGATCTAATTATTACGTGTTTAGTAAATAACAAAAATGTAATAGCTTACAGTGCCGAGTAAGATACTAAAGTGAAGAAGTTGAAACCCTGAAGTTTAATAAAAGCCTCCCTAATAGTTTAAGAGGCAGTGAACGGGATGATGGCTTTTATAAAGCAAGTTGGGTAAGTGGCCCACATGACACGGGATGGGTTTGGGACATCTTGCGGCGCTCCCCCTTGATTTATCTGACCACGGTGCGCCGCACTAGGCGTCTTCGTATTTATTGCTACAATAACCCTATTAATTCCCTCTGCAGACTTTAAGGAGTTCGTGCGCGTTGGGGTCGTTATGACCGCGAGTCACTAGAATTATTTTATTGCTCGAATTGTAAAGCGGTGGTGCCTTTATGGCCGGTGTTATATTCTGCTAACTATTAATGAACTCACATGCAATGATTTAACAAAACTTGTTAATTCTTATGCCATGATGGATCATGTAAATTCTTATAGAGGAGGTTTAACTGGAAATCGCTTTGAAATGGAAATAATCTTACAAAGATCTACATACAACATGCAAGATTCATTGACACAGAATCATAAAATCTAGTTCAAACCGCTTGAAACGTACATCGCAATGGTAACAGAGCATATACAACTATGCAGTACACAAATTAAGGGTCGGAGCAAACGGGCTACATCATTTTTGACAAGTAGCCACTAGCGGTCGTGCGCAGTAGCGCGGCTGTGTAGCAACTCAAAATATATTATGTCGAGGGCAAACATACGTATGTTTGTGACGACCCTTAGTATCATGCTCATCCATCTATTTAGATTGTCCCAAATCTAATCGTAGTTGAAAAGGTTAATTCATGGTGAGCCTGCGACCACGTCCGAATTTGATTCTCCTGGGACACTCGAGCCGTGACCGGTACGATATACCCTATTACACCTGCATTAGTTCAGATAACGTTGAGCGTTATTTAATCATACTAATTTATTATTTGACTGTAACTGTTTTCCTTCTCATTATAGTATTCGAATAGTATTTAATCACAACCTAATATACAGCAAAATGAGCCAGAATCTTTTTGTTACCAACTATTATAATTATATTTACCACTTTTATAGAAAATAAATTAGTTGAAATTAATAAACTAAAGGCTTACAAGACATTATAGAATAAAATAGAAAAGCAAAAATCTTGTTCTATTATTTGGACAACAAATTCAACAAACGTTTTGTTTCCACTACTTACTTAGGGCGTCACTGCTAATTAATCCGCCCTTCTCCCAAATCTCGCATCGGAGAATCAAAGTGCACGTAACAATGGTCCCGTACGTGGCGCAGCATTAAATAAATATTATCAGCGTGACCCAGATAACGTGAAACAGAACCTCCCCCGTCCTGTAATTCTCCTAATGCTATTACCCTGATATTCCAATTTAAAAATATTTTTGCGGTTCATTTTTGTTTAAGTTTATTATCTTAAATGTGCTTTGAGCACCAGGTAATTTTTTACAAGCAACAATGTCATTAGCGACTTCCTGCTGGTCTATTGCTGCGGAAAAATGAAGATTTAAAAGACTTAGTTATATTTTTAGAAAAAAGATTTACTACTTCAGTGAGCTTCAGTTTTAACGTATTATTTTTCAGTCAATTCATATGTCGTTCATTTATTCACAGAATTTAGTAAGTTAAAGTATATTAAGTACGGTTTCTCTCAATTTTTACGTCAAAAATGTTCGCCTTAGACTGATCTGGCCAACGCAGAACAAAGTGCCATTGAAATTTAATATGAATTGTCCTGCAAAGGCATATTTACAAAAACTATTTAAACTTACAAAACTGCTACAAAGTAGACCAAGTGAGCCAAGTAAACAGCCCAAAGTAGAGTCGAAGTTTCATTTCGACGTTTTAATTTGTACGACGGCTTTGACACTGAGTATGGGCTTTATTGCTTTCGCAATAGAGCCGTAAGTGGCAGCGCATTCGGCTTTAATCTGATGGTTATTGCAGCAGACGTGATACAGAGTCACTGTTTGGAAGTCGGCACAGGATATTACGAGCGTCACGAGCAGCGCTCACTGGGCTCTAAATTACAAATAACAATTCAACATAGCTTTTTGTAAAGTTTGGTGCGGGCTGTGTCATGTGTGCTCTGATTAGCGTATTTCGTACAGTTATATTTGAAATGCATAATATGTCTGAAGTTAGTTTATTTTCAAACATCTGTGTAGGTACATACATCTCTAGCGTGTTTGTACTATTTCATTGTCTATTCCTAATATTCCTTCTATTATTTTATAAACAGTAATAATTAATTACAATAACTTATCCGTTTAATACATAGATTGCAGATACGTTAAATATTTAAACACAAGTATTTTATATTGATAAAATAATAATTGTATTAACATGTAATTATCACGTACACTTGCAATGTAAACTTCGAAAACTACAAATTCGTGTGCTTATAATCAGGCACAAACAGATAGGAAATCACACCCTTCATCCAGTCCTTGAAGGCCATTAACACAATTTATGTACACATGTTGTTTGGAATTTACTTTAATGTGTATCCTCGCCGCAGACTGATTAATCTCGTGCACAAAACCCCTTAAGGGGCACACTACACGGTACACTCGCGAATTACGCCGTAATAACTTGTGCTCGCACAATTCTGTTACTACATTATCACTTTAGTTAATTTGTTTAACGTCCTCATTTTATTCGTGTGCTTTTAAATGTTCATTTTGTAATTTATTTTATTTTTATTACACTTTCATTTTATTTTAAGCACTGCTGATTGTATTGATTATTTCTACTTGTTGCTGTTTTAAATAGCTATTTTTAAAATCCATTGGCAACTTTCTTCGAAAACTAAAAATAGATACTTAACCAAAAATCTGTAGCTCGATTCATTTCTTTTTTTTTCAATCTTGAAAATGATTAATGCTGATAAAACAAATTTCAATTAGGACTATGATACGTCTGAAAGTTATAAAATGTGTAACGATAAAACACGTTTTAATATCGTCAGATTTGAAGGCCCCAGCAGCTATTTGCCATGTTCCCCGCCGAGCGGTGTGATTAGCAAACGGAGAACATCTTAGTCCCCCACGTAATCTGTAGAATACTTTCCTAAGGTAAAGATTAATGTCTTACCATTTTGCCCTAGTTTACTTTGGTACAGCCCAAGTTATGAGTGTACAGCGATTTCTAGTTGAGAAACATTTCGAGAAATACTTTTCGTCAGTGGCGAACAAAAACATAAATATCCAATTTGAGGTTTAACTTTTTGTAATTGCCAGCTAAATGCTGATGTGTAATAGTATAAGACTGTTGCAAAAAATGTCGATCTATAACCTCCACCCGCGAGTGAAGATTTAGACTCGACAGGGGTGAAATCGTTTGCGTAAATCTGTTAAGTGCCCTCTCGGCTGGCTGCGGTTTGAGACGCCCGTGAACACTGTAACCAAATTTAGTATTTGTATCCTATCCAAAATTTCCTGGACTTCCAAATTATTCGCATATCTATATATCTATACAGATAAATAAAATTGAAGTGTCTGTTTGTAACTTCAAATTAACAGCATTTCACATAGTGAATCTGAAAGTATATTCGGTACTTACAATAAAATACCAATTTTTTTTAATTTTTGTCTGTCCGTCTGTCTGTCTGTCGGTCTGTCTGTCTGTTTGTTCCGGCTAATCTCTGAAACGGCTGGACCAATTTTCACGGGACTTTCACTGGCAGATAGCTGATGTTATAAGGTCTAACATAGGCTACTTTTATTTTAGGGATCCGTTTAAAAAAATAGGGTTCCGCTTCCGTTAGTTCTGCGCAAACGAAGTTGCGGGCATCAGCTAGTCCGCAATAAAAAGGGATATAATTAATCGAGCGAACAAAAAATAAGTTGGCGGCTGCACGTGAGCATACTGTATTACTGAATTTGGCAGCGAATTAATATCTTGGCGACTAAATTACTAAACTGGCGAAAACACTCGGGTGACAAAAAATTCTAAAGTCGGCATCTGCCGACTTTAGAATTTTTTTTATCTAAAAAGAGGCGAAATTTAATCCAAATTAGCACCGACATTTATAAGTTGGTGACTTAATTTCCGAGTTGGTGACCATTATACCATATAAGCAGCTATAAAACCAGATTTGGTTAATAAATTAATGGCTGCTAAAAATTCAATTTGCAGGCTACGGAAAACGCTATTTTTGGATACTGTTGGAGTATGTTTTTCTTTGTCATGGGTGTCATTTTCTAGGTTTCTGGGGGTACAGAATAATATGAAAATAAAATCTGTTTCGTAATCCCACAATGGCGTAAATTTTTGTTATTAAAAAAATAATAAAAAAAATATATACAGCCGAACGTATAACCGCCTCCTTTTTTGGGAAGTCGGTTAAAAATTAACAAGGTTGTCCTTTTCCCGGTTTCTGGGGATTCTGATTACAAAATTGGGTTCCTAAGGGGGGCGGAATTTTCATTATTTTTTCAATAGGATGCACCGTTTCCGAGATAGAATCAATTTTATAAAAAAAGAAGTAAATGCTGTACATTGAGATACGACGGATGTATAAATCTATAGAAATGTTGGAAAGTTCAGGATTTTCGAAAAAAAAATTCTCCCATAGTGAAGAAAATATGATGTTGCGGGAATTCTAAGGGGGACGAAATTTTCCTTATTTTTTCAATAGGATGCACCGTTTCCGAGATAGAATCAATTTTATAAAAAAAGAACTAATGCTGGACATTGAGATACGACGGATATATAAATCTAAAGAAATGTTGGAAAATTCAGGATTTTCGAATTTTTTTTCTCCCATCATGAAGAAAATATGATGTTGCGAGGTTTCAAAGGGGGACGAAGTTTTCCTTATTTTTTCAATAGGATGCACCATTTCCGAGATAGAATCAATTTTATAAAAAAAGAAGTAATGCTCTACATTGAGATACTAGGAATGTATAAAGCTATAGAAATGTTGGAAAATTCAGGATTTTCAAATTTCTTTTTATCCCATTATGAAGAAAATATGAGTTTGTTGGGTTACTAAGGAAATTTAAAATGGATGACTTTTTTGTAATCAGCACCCCCAGAAACCAATAAAAGGACACCCGTATTATTTTTATGAAATTAAGTATGTCCGCCATATTGGAGTTTCAAAATAAATGTAATTTTTGTATCCAGCACTCCCAAAAACCTGGTAAACGACACCCATATCAATTTTACGAAAAATAATATCCGCCATTTTTAAATTTCAAAATTAATCTACACAATAATCTACACCCCCCTAATAAAAACCAATAAAAATTAAAAATTGGGAATTTTGTACTCTCCTTTATGTTTTTTTTGTGTGCGCTCGTTTCGCTGCTTGTATATTTTTTGAGTTACCTACATCAGGGAAAATATATGTGCCTATTCTTAAATTAAATGTGTACTCACAAATTGTCGCCAAGATGGTTATTTAGTCGCTAAAACATAATCTGTCTGCCAGTTTGGAAAATTCAGTGGTATTATTTAGTCACCAGATTAGTAATTTTTTTGTTCCTTACATTCTTTCGCCAACTTGGTAATTTAGTATTCAATATTGGGTATTTTCACATCCAAAATTTAATTGTTTTGTCGCAAGTTTAAATACATGCCCAATAAAAATAAAACAAATCCAACGCGGTTTCATAATAAAATGCGTGGTTAATAAAATAAATCACGTACCAAACGCTCATTCAACGCAATATTCCATATAATCACATCTCCACCGCTGGCTTAGACCACAAAGTATGCACAGACGTACGAAATTAATTGTTGCGTTCACTTCTCTCACACCCCTACGCTCAGCTTTGAAAAATCATCGCTCGTTGTATCTCCGAGATTTATTATATTTTGGCTGTACAAGTTGCTCGACACCGCAGGGGTTTTAACACATCATCATCAACGCGGTGGCGGTTAATTTATATTTGTGGCGGTGGTGCGTAATGCGTTCTAAAACATTCAGCATAAGACATGTAACGAATATCTAAGTATAATTATAAATATTAAACTTAGATATTCACGTTTAGGATAATAATAATAATAATACCTATTGACGCTTCGCACTACGTTAATCTGACCCCATGCACCCCATGCTAAGTATCCGAAGAACTTGTTTTACAGGTACCAGACAACGGGAAGTATATTTAATACCTTTTTATACTATACATATTATATTTAAGATTTTTATTATATTATACATATATTTAATACACATCCATGACCCAGGAACGCGGAAAAACTTTTTGTTCCTTCGGCGGGATTCGAACCCCAGGCTTTAGCACCAAAACGCTGAACCACTGAGCCAAAGAAGTCATCAAATGTATGTAGTGAATGTAGTGAGTCATTAGTGTAGACGTCAAAATTGACCAATGACGAGCCGAGTACATTCACCAATTGAAGTAAGTAAATAATAACGTCCATCTAAAATGTAAGCGAGAAAACCCCACATAAATCTCTAATGTCGGTAACAAGAGGAGCTACACAGTATCGGTGGACCATTAACGTTCGATTATTCCATGAGATGGAATTACCGACGCCGCGCCGGTCAAAGGGTTGACCTGAAACTTCCACTGCATTATGAAGTCGTAACCCAATTCCGCAGCCGACTGACGAACGATTTCTCTTACACGAGAGTATTTTGTTAAGGTTTTTTACTATCCGGCTCGAAGGACCAAAGTGGATTAGACCACCGAACTGGAAAAATTCGAAGATAATTTATTTAAACTCACACGACGAGGACCTGTGTCGCTTTAAAATCGTTAAGTTTGTTTTATTACAGTGCTACGTTATATGCAACGGCATAAAAATCAATAAAAGATTTTCCTGGTCCTTTTATCTCCTATCAGGGTACATACAAATCGGTGATTAAGTATGAAAAAACGTTTAATTGAGGCAAGTGCTTGTTGCTCTCCCTAATGTTAATGAGAGAATCGGAAGGATTGTTTTTTTCATGGAGAGCTCCGAGTGCGTTTGATATGATAATTCTCGTAATAGGATGAGAGGTCCGTGTGCTTGCATTACCAGGGTGGTTCCGTGAGAACGCGCAAATGGGAATATAGATTTTATTGTTTTTCGTTCTACCCTCAATGTAAAAATAAATTTTGTTTGCACATTATTTTATTAACCTTTGACGAAAACGGGGGAGGGGGTGTTATTAATTTGACATAATATATGTTTAATTCATCATCATCAGCTCACTCGCTGCTCGACAATTCGAGGGCTACTTACATTTTTTTTAATTGTACTTTAAGCGATTACACAAAACTAAAATTATTAACATAATACACCTCAAACAGCTTTGAAATTTGAGATTACTTTACAAAACTACGAATTTACAGACCTACAAATACGCACACGGCTTTAGAACTTTCAACAGTTCAAATATAATATTCAAGTAACATTTAAAATGTAATATGAGTAAACCTGTTTATTTCAAATGAAATTACAGAGCTAAAATGTACGTAAACATTAGGTCTTGTACACACAGACCCTGAATTCAGATTGGACAAATTAGAAGAAAAAATAAACAAGATTTAAACTGAAATTGAATTAGACCGAGATCAAGTTTGTGAAGTCGGTGCCGGTCGGTGGTCGGTCGGGCCCGTGGCTGCTAATGATGGGGAGGACCCTCCTCTAGGGTTGGGTTTTTACGGAAAATTCCTGTTTCAACCGAAATTTGGTGTAATTAATGAAGGTGCGCTGCATGGCGGTTATTTTTTGGTAAAATAATGATTAGACGGTTTCGCTCAAAGGATTTCATTATGTTGTACGAATAAAATGTATTTTTTAAAGATAATTTTATTTCTGTGCTTAATTATTGTTGATGCGTGATTTTTTGAGATGGAAAGCAATATTTTATAATTCTTTGAACATTTTATTAAAATAAATCTTACAGTGAAATAAACGAGAATTTTTTTAATAGGCTCAGATGATTTCTTTAAATTATCCTGACGAAAATTGATGTAATAAAATAAATGACATCTATAAATTACTTAAAAATAGGAATTTCGGAGGCATTCCACGAAATGAGGAAAGCTTCACATCTAACTGAGGGCGGGAGAATATTCTAGATATCAGCGAGTTCGAATCGCCGGACTTCTTAATGAAATTTTCGGATTACGACCTGCACCGTCCCTCTCGCACCTCACTGGGGCCCTATACATCCGTCCCTCTTAGAGGTGCAGCAAGGAGTTTTATGTGATATTTATTCATAACTCCGTAATTTATCCCCGAGAAGTAAAACGTCGGGTAATGGAGGCCGGGGATAACGCGTATTAGCGGGTCCAACATTAATTCCGTAATTCTAAGTTACGGCCTCCACGGCACCAAATTGCATAGGCTCCGAAATACATAAATAGCACACTTATTATGAACCGCCATTCGGATAACACAATTTATTGTACGCACCTAAATGTTTGCCGCGAGTGTGTAGGAACCTAAGTATAGTCTATACTGCATAGAAAAAATACTCATGTTACAGTAACACAACATCGTTAGTTTACAGAGGTTTGCCTAAAAATATTTTGTATCGATTCAATGTTAGACAACTTGATATTATTAAACAAACTAAAATCGTTTTGCTATGAAGAGGTGGGCAATATTTTTATTAATTAGTATTTCTTTTAGATTTGTGTATCTCTATTAAACATTTTTTTAATTTAATATGTAAAAATGTGATATTCGACACTAGGCAACATCCCTATTCTTATAGGTACTAGCTGTTGTCCGCAGCTCCACCCGCGTAAATATTTCCCACGGGAACACTGTACTTTTTCGGGATAAAAGTAGCCTATGTTTAAATCCAGAGCTCAAGCTACTACCATACCAAAATCAAAATCTGTTCATTAGTTTTAGCGTGAAAGAGTAACAAACGTCCATCCATCCTCACAAACTTTCACATTTATAATATTAGTAGGATAAGAAACTTCCTACCATCTACTTGAATTTTTAGGTGTATAACGACTCCACTACTTCTTGGATCACCATCGCATAAAACATCATTAAAAATCTAGCTTATTTGAAAAGATCTCGACAATAACTTAACATAACGCCCAGGCGTAGGCCAAGACTTTTTGAAACAAACACTTAAGAAGACGAAGAGTATAAAAATTGCTAACATAAGACTCTTGAACCACCACTGTAGCATCTGAAAAGTAACATTTTATAAAATATGAAGGGCATAAAAAGACGAAAGCAAAGGAAAGGAGCGTTCAGTGTTAAAAACTATTTGAATTTTTATCACAGCAAGACACCATTATACTATTACGCTGCGGTAGCTTCCAAAGCGCGAACACTTTTGAAAATTACTTAAGAAAGTATTCTGAAGCCGAAAGAATCTCTCTCAGGCAGTCGCACGTGAATGTATAATGATCCTGTACCGCGGCTTTTGTTCAATATACAGCGGTATGATGTCATTACCGACTCTATAACGGCCAACGGAACTTTGTGCAATCTAGTTACCAAATTTTGGTACAAGATACCTCTGTCGAATTCTGTTACCGTTCTTCATTAATACCTTAGTTAAATTTACGGAACAGGCACATTTACTTTTTTCGTTGGTATTTTACGATACGTTAAAAGTTATGTTACAGGTGATAGCTACCCGTAAACATAGGTTTTTTTTTTATGTAATGAACCAGGAAACGAGCAGACGGATCGTCTGATGGTAAGCGATTACCGCCGCCCATGGACACATTTCTAGTAAGTATTCCTACAATGCGTGTCGCTTTTCTTTTTTTTTTTAATTATTTCAATTCTTTCTGACATACAACACATTTACCAAAATGTATTGAGACACAACGGTCAGAATACCTACTTCTTTAAAATTTTCTAAAGGTTGCAAACCCCTTTTTTATATTTTTTATTTTCTCTCGTGATCTCGACTTTAGAATGTTATATTCAGTTAAACGCTTGTAAATTGATATATGGGCAAGAACGCGAAAAGTAGTACACTGCTTCAACATTAAGCTTTGATTTTTTTTGGTAAAATTTCCTAGGATATTTCACATAATATTATCTCCAATAATTCCTTTTTCCGCTAATCACAAAAGTTTTTACGTAAAATCGTTATTTTTTGAGAAATTTGTAAATTTCTAAAAGTAGGCGTTAATTTGAATCCTGTTCGTTACCGCTGGTTCTTGGTTGATTAATATTGTAAAAACTTAAAATGTATGCAAATATAATTTATTGAATGAAAGAAAACATGCTTTTAAATTTATAAAATATATTTTCAGTTCGATAACTTAGAAATACACGAGATCAATTTAGTATTCCTGTCCTGTACGTTACTTAATGTGTAAAATGTATCCAAAAGTTTTTCATAAAATTCACAAAATTGGCTGTTCTGATATTTAACTATTTTAATTTTTAGTATTTTGATAAATTACGTTATTTCTTTAAAAATGTGTATACATATTTTAAAATTTCTCAAATAAAATTAACATTTTTAGCTACATTGGTTTAGGGTACAGTCTCGTAACAGGACATGCTGTCAACGAACAGGACCCTGTAAGTTTGAGTTCACATGACGCTTAATATAAGGATTCACTTATTAATTACCCAACTGTCAAGAAGGGTTATATTTTGCGCGCATATCTTGTATGTATGTATGCATGCATGTATGTTCGTAAATTCCTTTATTCCCACGTATCTTCCAAATGGCTGGATGGATTTCAACAATTAAGGTATCGTTAGATTTGTCCCAAAAACCCAAAATAGTGGATCAATTTTGATGGAATTCTATTTAACTAATCCAGAAGATAATTAAAATCTCAAAAAATATTTCCATTCCATTTCTATTCATATAAATGACGGTGTTCAGTGGTAAACATAAAAATACAATTGAATAATTATATTTTATATACCTACATAAAATATATTCAGTCGTATTTAGTGTGACCTTTATGTAGGGTAGGTAGTTAGGTACCCGCCTACCCTACATAAAGGTCACACTCATATTAAGACTACTAAAAACAAAACCCTTATTTTGCCTCGCACTGTAAGAAAATATTATATGCAATAAATAAAATAATACAAAAAAATCAAGCTTACACCATGTAAACCTTGCTTTACGTGGTCCTGTTCGTGACTTTCAAGTCCGGCCTATACGTTACCACCGTGATGGTAACGGACATGAGGTAACGGAATCGAGTACTTCTTAAACAAAACTATAAAATTTCTACAATTGCTGATATTTATCACACATTTTTTCACATTATAGTAATCTTAAATAGTTTATTTAAGTTTTAGACATTAAATCTGTCTTGGAAAAACGTTAAAACATCAAAAAATAAATATATATACTCACCGGACAGTGCCCGTAGAAACACAACCACTCACCAAACGGAAAAAATTAAACAGCCGTTTGAATAAAATGGCTGATTAAACCATAGACACCTGTTTTTTTATTTTTTCGGTCTCACTATGATGTTGCCATTTACGTACAATATGAATACCACATCGAGCAAAAATGCTAAAAATTTAAAGGAAAATGCGGTAACGGAACCTGGACATGTCCGGTAGGTCCATACGTCGGGGACAAGTTTAAAAATTACTTTTTAAGTAAAAATTCGGGCTTTGGCAACACAATAAACTTAATAAATGATTAAAATCCCGCCAAATTGTAAATGCAACCAGAGGTTTGCCAGTCAAGTAACTTTTTTTTTCACAAAACGCTGTTAAATGTCGGTTTTTTTTTTAGGGGACAGTACTATACAACGAATTTGCAATTTTTTGAACTTGAATTTTAACAATATAATAAAGGTTTATGCGTAATATTTTAACAAATATGGCATGCCTATTTCATTTAAAATCAAATAATATGGTAACAATTCTTGTAAAACCTATCAAATTCATGCAGCAGTACGATATAACCTGGGGACATGTAGAAAAGTCCAATGTACAACTTTTCGCGTTCTTGCCCATATACATATATTATGCTAATAATATAAAAAGTTAGGAACAAAGTTAACAAATATTTCGCGAAGATACAAAGAGCCCAAATGAACTTGACGGCTTTTATTTAGTACAAAAACACAAAACTTTGCTCTCCAAACATAAAACAAACTCCTTTTGAATAAAATGCCTCGTGATCGTCAACTCAAATAAGAACTGAAAGGAAGATCAATGTTCTATTTAATTATTATCGATTTTTTGGTATTATTTTATGACATTCGAACATTTTACCTCTAATGTTATTTGATATTGTTCATTATTCCAGCATTAATATATTTGAAAAACTTTGTTTATGTTATAGTCTGGGTTTGATACTAAAACTTTATATTTCTGAACACAAACTCACGTGAGCACTAATTTGTAACATACTAATTTTAAACTTAAATAAATATATCTATGGGAGCTTTCGAACCCCGTCAATATGTTCCTGTGCTAAGAAAAAAAAATAAGTTAGTAATAGTTGTTTTTGCGGCAACAAAAATATAATATTATCATATTGTATGAACATTTCTAGCCAACACGGTTCATGAGATAAAGCCTGGTGACAGACGGAAAGACAGACGGACAGCAAAGTCTCCGGGTCCGGTATAGCATTTGGGTACGGAACCCTAACGTATTTAAAGAAAATATAAAAAAATTGATTTAAAAGTACATTAACATTGTTATAAATCACAACAAAATGAGGCACGTCGGTTCATCGGCTCTATAGATGTGGGACCTCGATAAACAACGTAACTAAATTTGTTTGCCGACCGGGTGGTCCTGTTAGACGTTTAATAATATATTTTTAATTACTACGTTATAATTTGAGCCGATAAATTATCGCGTGAACTCGCGTGACCCGAGATAACGAGACTGATAAAAAAAAACAAAGAAATTCATTTTCAACACGACCAAAATATTTTAACATCGGCACGAAATTTGTTTGTAACCGCAGGTTTTAAAGGCTCTGTACCGAAAAGGTAAAAACGGGACCCTATAACTAAAACCTTATAACTTCTATACCCGACGTTTTTCGGGATGACCCTTTTGGTGACAAATATGATTTAAAGTGAACTCGTTGGGAAACATTTCATTTATGTCGATTATGTTTATTTTTTCTTTTTGTATGGATTTTGGACTATGTCCTTTCACAATGTAGTATTTCTATTGCCGCTACAACAACAAATACTAAAAACAGAATAAAATAAATATTTAATCTGCAAAAAAAAACTTTTCATTATTTTATGTTATGTTTATAAATGGGTGTTGAGTACTTTTAGCGAACTTATTTACAGTTGCCGCAACGCCTTCGTAGATTGTAATCTGAGAGACGTGGTAGGTTCAATAAACAGTTGGACTTCTTGTCACTGCCACTACCGAATCTATAAAAAATGGAGATCTTACCCAAGTTGATTTCGCTAATTACGACGGCGAAGTTCGAAAATAAAAATAAATGGGATTTGACATTAAAGCATCGGTAAGTGACATAGCGATGTTTATATCAAATCTTATGTTTCGCTTTGGAACTTCGTCGCTGTTATTAGCGATGGCAACTTGGCTAGAGGCTCTGCTATTAAAACAATGTACTAAATGTTAAAAACGTGGTGTTTGTGAGAAAAATCTCCATAGTTTTTAAGTTATATTACAAACTAGCTGATCCGCCCGCGTAAATACAGTATCTCAAAGGAACACTACTTTTTCGGCATAAAAAGTGGCCTATGTTTTAAACCAAAGCCTAAACTACTACCATACCAAATTCCATCAAAATCTGTTCATTAGTTTTTGCGTGAAAGAGTAACAAACATCCATCCATCTATCTATGATCCATCCATCCTCACAAACTTTCACATTTATAATATTAGTAGGAAATAGTAGGAATAAAATGGTAAAAAGTTATTTTCAAAAGTTATAAGATTAAAAATGAAAGTTGAAGTAATGTTTTCAAGTGTTCAAATGAAACCCGATAACTCGGGAGGAATCAAGCTTGAATTATATAATTAGAGTCTGGTCCGGAGTTTGCGACGAATCTTATTAAAGTAATTATCTGCTTAAACGACAACTGAACATCTGAAGAATATTTAAATAAGGTCGATATTTTTTTACCTTCAATGCGAATTTTTTCATACTCAACCTATTGAGTATGAAAAAAATCGCACCCTCCCCCCTTACCTACCCCCTTACCTACCCTCTTACCTACAAATTTGCCATTTGACTTTTTTCCATAGGACTTGTAGTTTTGCCGGAAATCGAGGTAAACCGTTTTCTACCCTTAAAAACTCACCCCCTTCACTTCCCGACCTCAAATCGCCCGTAAATTATTTTTCCTTTTTTGTCATATTCTCTTCCTTTTCCAATGGGTTTCATCCTAGTATAAATTTATTTTGTTTCGAAACCTATTTGAAAAACCTATTTTTAAAACCGGACAAGTGCGAGTCGGACTCGTGCACCGAGGGTTCCGTACAAACCTGTAGTGATTTTGTTACAGCTTAATGATATTGTAAACCTGAATATTTGATATGAATTTCAATTTAATACCACAACGCGCATTCATGAGACCTGTATAATAAAAATATTGTTATTATACAGGATGTAAGGGACAGATTTCCGAAGAATGCTAGGGTGCATTAAGGTCATCATACTAATATAATAATCGGAATAAACAAAAAGTTCAGGAACGTAAGGTAATCCAAGAAACCGAGTTTCTTTTATTTTGACCTACGCAATAAAAAACCCCATAAAAATTTTTTAAAAAATCCTGAAAGAAATTCCAGTTGTGTATGATTTAGAATGATGAGCCTTTTTAACTCTATCAGTTTTCAGAAATCTGTCCCTTACACCTGTTTTCGTAATTTTTTCTTTATCTGTGCTATAAGACCTTGCTTCGTACTAAATTTTAAAATTCTGGGAAGTACCCTGTAGGTTTTGATTCCCTTGCGAGAGTCGAAATTTTGCGGCATAAATGCTGTATCTTTTGATTGCGTTGGCTTAGAAGTTTGATTTTTTTACAGCTTCAAGGGACAGTAGGCCGGAGTGTTTGACATAAATTCCAGCTTGATACCTCTACGAGTTTCTGACAAAAAGGGTCTTGACAGACAGACAACAACGGACGGACGGACGGACGGACGGACAACAAACTGATCCTAAAGGGTCCCGTTTTTTTCCTTTCGAGGTACGGAACCCTAAAAACAAACAAATAATCAAATCTTTTCTCTTTTAAATATATTATAGGACTCTAGGTATTAGGTATCTACGCTTGAAGATGTTTTTGGGCCAGAAATATAATTAAGGATGTGTTAAAACGAGGTAAACCATGCGAATATTCAAATTCAAACGTTAACACGAGTATTTAACTGAGATGTTTACGTCTGAGGTTGTTTCTTTCATGTCCCGTATTCATAATTATGTACATATAGACGTACAGTTACTAAGGACAGGGCATGTCAAGCATTACTATTATTAGCCAAAAGAAATTTTCATACTAAAATAGTAACTCTATCTCTTGAAAACCGAACTACGATATCAACAATCGATCGTACTTTTGTAGGCCGCGATGGCGTCCATAACAGGCTTTAATATTAAAATATTTTAAAAATACCTTAAATGTTTTTAATTACAATACCTTATGAAATTTTATTACAACATGATATTATAATATATCTCGGCCATCTTTTTACTTGCTTGTCATAATTTTGCAGACTCGAGTTGCTCAACGGGACACTCGATGTAAGGACGTTTTTAGCCACTACATGTCCTGCCCTAGTAAATAAGTCTAGGTATGTATTTGATATATTTGATGTTTTTATCAGGTTTTACTTCATTATAGGTTCACATGTATATACCTAGTTAACCCGAGCGTATGTATTCGCGTCTATAATCCGCTTAATGGTGAACACCCTGGGGGTGAAACGTACGTTCAATAAGCGCGGCCCGAATGAAGGCGAAAATTGTTATTTCTCAGGTGGCAAGATATGAGACAATACTAAAAATATGTAAAATATATTTTGTTGTAAATATGAAATATACTTTTAAATATTAGGTAAATAGTATAATTGACCAGAGTTGAAAAATTACAATCATTGAAGACAATTTCATTAATTTATTTAACGTCAACCCGCGGTGTATTTTCGGTCTAATCAAGTAGCCTAGCTAATTTACATCGGCGTGGCCGACACGTTTGGTCTCTGTTTTGGTCTTCAGCTATCAACTTCCTTAACGCACATCATACAATTAATGTCGCGAGGCTTTACAATGCATTAAAATAACACAGCTAGCTCTTAGTTGGTTTTTAATGGATATTAATCTTATAAATCGAAAAGTCAAAAATAAATTGAAAAATACAACGTAGCACATTTAAAGGTATATATATCTACCTCTCCGCGCAATCTGCACTCATCCAACTACATAATATTATGTATTCTATAACTTAGGTATGAACCTTTAGGTCTGTTATTAACTAAATTTTTTGTATATGTAATACTAATAAAGACTATGTGTTCTGAATAAATAAAAATAAATAATAAAAAATCTATAAGTATATTTTAAGAATAATTGTTATACTCCGCTTAGATCCAATTTAATGTAAACATAAACATTAGAATTACGCTTTACGATGCTACCAATTTAAATGTCACTTATTTACAGTGTAAAATAAGAAATACTATTATTTGGTCTCATAATATTTTTGCGGGATTTTTACTATAGTAAAAATCCCGCTCCGCTCGTGAGTCCGCTCGCCCGCTTGCCCGCCCGCCCGCACTGCGGCCCCGCGGTCCGCTCGCTGCCCACGTACAGGCCATGTATTCGCCGCGCGTTGCGCTAACAAGCTGCAATTCTATTACAGAATTAGTAGATGTCTTCCCTGGAACGTTTCATATTTTCACCTTTACGCTTAGCGTTCACGGTCCGCCGTATAAAGTTATTTGACGCTACGATATAAAAATTCTATCCCCTTTGTTCGAGATTAAAATGCTCCCAACTCGAGGCACATTGTATTTTTATGATATAATTCGTTTATCTCTTTGTGAGGTCTAGTGTCGTCGAAATATTGTCTGAGACGAATAAAGGAGATATTCATTTTTAGGAAAAAATTTAATATCGCCTTTTAGGATTGTCTTTTATGTGAAGTAATTTCTTTTAATATTATTTCATTGATTCTAAGCATGTCTATAATTTAATTTTATAAAATAGTGCAAAAATGGTAAATAACTTAAATATTTCATTGATTTGCCAAACTGATTAAAAACCTTGACCACCTTACTAATAAACTCTGTATAAGCTTTGAATTTGAATGTTTTGACTTCTTCATTCGAATTAAAAATGTCACTGGTGTGACGTGGACAAAACATAATATAACTAAACTTATACAGCGTTTAGTAGTAAGGGGGTGAAAGTTTATAGTTTTTTCAATATTTCATATACAAAATATCATCTATATTCTGTAATAAACACGAAATGATACAATAACATCGCGTCTACATTTGTTAGAGCCGGCGCGGGTGTTTGTGAGAATTTGGATTGACTTCGCCCCAACCTCCCCGCAATCATGAGTGTTTTCTTTGTGGATGGCGCGGGCGGTACCCTTTAACGTGTTTATCCCGGCCCGTTCTCCCCTCGCCCATCGTCATTCTGCCGTTTGTTTCTTCTGGATGTGTTAATATTTTTGTTATTGTTTCGATCAAAATGTTTTATCTCGCAAAGTAGCTGGATATTTAGTTATACCCTCAAGCTTTTTAACACTTGAATATTATTTTCTTATTGTATATAAATCATTAATTCATTAGATATCTACCAATGGCGTGGGGTTTCTACAACTCCATTCCTATCGGCTTCTCTTACCTTTTGAAGTCATCTAAATCCTATAACATACCTATTAATAGGATAGGGTTTCCCTATGAAGGAGAACTAGTCTCCACCACTGATATCTACGTACCTTATATCCATTAGGTAAAACTTTAAAATTTAAACTCTAAGGTTTACGCGGCTATCCAATCTTATTAATATAATAAGATAGTAATCTTACTACTTTTATAAATGTGAAAGTATTTTGACTCTTTCACACAAAAACTACTGAAAGGAGATTGATGAAATTTTGTATGTTAGTAATTTAGGCTCTGAATTAAAACATAGGCTACATTTTATCCCGAAAAAGTACAGTGCATTTACGCGGGCGGAGCCGCGGGCAAAATAAGTATTCTTACGACTTAACAGCAGGGAGTTTTGACATTATCTAAAGCATTTATAACAATCAACCTAAACTTCAGTTGCTATTTGCTACACTTGATACGATCTTATTAATTGGAGTAATTTGTTAAGAAAAGGGCATTATACTAATTAGGAGAATGTTTATTTCAAGAAAAATGCCTGATTTAGGAATCAACGTTTTATATCTACGTATAACATCTATAGGTATTAAATGGAGGACAAATCTACACTAATATTATACTGTAAATAGGAAAGGTTTAATTAAAGATACATAATTACGGAAAAAAACTGATTTCAATGGGTTATTATTATATTCAGGGTTATTTTATTAACTTAGCGGAACTTTTAAGCCAATTTCTGATTCAGTTCTTTAAAATATAACTGGCCTTGTAAATCTTCTTTTTATAATATTAAAAGAAGTAGTAAAAATATCACAAAAATATTCATCTGACCGGAAGTCGAAGAAACTAACAAACTGCCATTCGAAACGACACGAAATTATTGACATATTATTTTTATTGTACGGAAAAAAACATAATAATTAATAAAACGCAGTTTCCCAGGGTAAAACCTAGCTATAGACCTAGCGCCCACCGTCGAAAAAGGAGCTCATCGAGAACAAGCATTGGACCACTGCAGATCGCTAGGGGCCTTAAAGCTTGATATAAAACTTCCGGTCTGGCGGTCCTAAACCTGGCAGATTTTTTTTTAATTGACCAAAATGTGTGAAGATTTTTTTGAGTAAAAAAAGCTCATAAGGAACAAGAAAACTGTTGTTATACACGGCTGCGTGACAACTAGAAACCGATAAAAATGCAAGTCTGGCAGTCCTACTCTTGACCAGTTTCCAGCCAGACCGCCCTGAACGTGTAAGAATTTTGAGTAAAAATAACTCATAAAGAGTCAAGTTATATGTCAATCTGTTCGTCTCCTAATCCTCTTTTGAAAATCATCGGTCTGGCATGTTCAAACCTGGCCAAAACTCAGCCAGACCGGGATGAAGTTACCTCTTGTGATGCTTACTAAAAGGTAAATAATGAGTAACTAGCTTTTGCCCGCGACTTCGTCCGCGTGAAACATTTACTTTGGGATATCGCTAAAATTTACCCGCGACTTCATTTATAGAAGGAGAAACGCTTCCACCTTACGACTGCCCGCCCGCGCCGTGCGCCGTACATAATTGCGCGCTGGACTATTTTATTACTGCGATATCTTCTAAAATACTCATTGAAATCAAATGATGTAAACTGCAAATTTCTTCTAGATTAAATGCTTGTAATGAATAACGTATTTACTTGGATAAGGATTAATATCATCTTTATGAAAACACCCTCACAAATAATGCTTAATTTTAGAACAAATTTGGTTAGCATAAAAAGGTTATTGTGAGCCAACCTTAAAAGATAGACATATACCGTCGCGGACTTTTTTTTAGAACTTTTAAAGGGGAACAATTCTGTCATACATCATTTAAGCGAAACTTTAACCGTTTCCGCAGCGTACGCAGCGAAAGCTCTCAAAAGGGGGAAAAAAACCCCGATTTTGAAACATTCTTGATTGGTGCTCCGCTCGTATTGAACTTATCATGATGCTATATAGCCTAAAGCCTTCCTCGATAAATGGACTATCTAACACAAAAAGAATTTTTCAATTCGAACCAGTAGTTCCTGAGATTAGCGCGTTCAAACAAACAAACAAACAAACTCTTCAGCTTTATAATATTAGTATAGATTTGCACTTAATTTAAAATTTGCTACCCCATATTGCTACCACTGGATCCGCCATCATGAAAAAATGGCGATAACTTTCAATATTTTGGCTATATCTCTTTACAGACGTACTTTACGATAAAAATATGTTCCACGAATATGAACTATATACAATTTTCTACAATTTATTTTATGAGCATTTTTGTGTCAAATGGATAGTTTTAACGCTGCAGAGACTTAGAGTGAAATTTTATTTATATTGGTGATATTTTTTATAATTCAGCATATTTTACTTTTTATGTCCTTTTAGATGATACCCATATCGCGGTTTGCCAGGTTTGAATATGCTAGACCGACGATTTTCGAAAGAGGATCAGGAGACGAACAGATTGACATATAACTTGACTCTTTATGAGTTATTTGTACTCAAAATTCTTACACGTTCAGGGCGGTCTGGCTGGAAACTGGTCAAGAGTAGGACTGCCAGACTTGCATTTTTATCGGTTTCTAGTTGTCACGCAGCCGTGTATAACAACAGTTTTCTTGTTCCTTATTTAAGAGCCTTTTTTACTCAAAAAATCATCACACATTTTGGTCAATAAAAAAAATCTGCCAGGTTTAGGACCGCCAGACCGGCGGTTTTATATCAAGCTTTAAGGCCCCTAGCGATCTGCAGTGGTCCAATGCTTGTTCTCGATGAGCTCCTTTTTCGACGGTGGGCGCTAGCTCTACTAGATAAAGTCTCCCCTTAAACACCGTGCATACTAAATTTCATGGAAATACTTGAACTTGAATACCGTTTCCGAGATTCTGATTATATACCAACATATACTAGAGTTGATCGTTTAAAGTATGCGATAAAATAATACGGCCAACTCGTATAACAGACGCTATTATACATTCATAAGTGACGTACAATATATGTATACCGTGTAACGTGTGCCGTGTGCCCGTACCGCAGGAAAGCCGTCGCCCGCTGCGCCGCGCCATATATTAATGAATTTTTGATCAATTAATTTATGGATTAAATAAAATGTAATTAGTAGTCATCGGCTGTGAATACATTTGCATTCGTTAGCGGATGATTTATGCTAATGTTTTTATTAGAGGATAGTTTTACGTGGGTCGGTCTCGGTAGCTAAGTATATATACGCACTCGTAGACCCATGTGTGCAATGTGCATGTTACTGAGATTAGAACTTTAGGAGCTATACAGTCTAGATTAACTTTACACGTGATCCGGTAGTTAAGAGTCGTGGCTTCGATCCCCGACGTGGAATAACCGAGAATTTTTCTAGTCTGGTTAGGACAATGCAGGCTGACCATCTGATTGTCTGACAGGAAAGATAATAAATAAAATCAAATAAAATAAAATCCATGCGTCAGATGGGCGTGTAAAAAGTGCTGTATAAAGTTCAATTTTGAATCACTGTTTTAAAAATGCAGCGCTGCGTCGTGTTTCGTGAGCTGACCCTAAGAAGTGAAAATGTTAGAAAAAAGATTAAAATTATGTTGTTTATATTAATTTTAAAGGTTCAAGCAGTATAATATATTACTTTTCGTAACTGCACTTTTAAGCCTTTAAACTACGTGGTATGATATATTACAAAAATTCGCATCAACCCTTTGACATGTAAAATGGTGTGCTACTCCGCGAAATACAAAATTCAGTGGAAACATTTCAGCAACTCAAACAACACTCTTTCACTTAGACGCATCTATCTGCCGAGCAAATACACTCGTTTGGAACACCGGTTCTCCTCATAAAATTTACATGGGGCTGATAGAACGTAAACACGCGGGAGTACGACTCCAATAATACTGCTCAGCCGCTTAAACGCTACAAAGAAAATTCGCGAGATCGTATAAGAGCGTTCGAATATTTTTATTGACAACAGTGCTAACTCTATCCACGCCGCTTGCCTGTGTTATACGGGGGGAATTTAAATCAAGTTGCTGTAAAATAAGACGTGTATTTTTTATTATAAAATATTAAAACTTTGTTCATTTTTGTTGCAGGTAATTACAGTGGCTATGATCAATTCAAAACGTGTGCAAGGTAATTTAGATAATTTCATAATAAACGGCAATCAGCCTCAAAACCGATAAATTATCATTTAATGAATCTTTCGTTACTAATTAATTCGCGAATGGTTAGTAAATGTTCAATTTTAACACTATTAACTCGCAGCTAAGCATCGTAATACAATTGGAGGCAACAAATGAGAGCGCACGAATCAATGTTCCCAAAAAAAGTGGTTATCAACGGGTCGGGTATTAATCCACTAATTAAAAGTTTGCGTTCGCAAAATCGGAGCTAGCTGCCGGCGGTTCTTTTCGCTTTGGTCGGTTTACCTCCGTTTTCATATAGGCTTTAGCTCGTAAAGTTTACTTTGTTTAACAGGTGCTTCATGGTTAATCAATGTGGCGGTTAATCCAGTTTTAAATATTGGCCCTTCACAACTTCACCGCTTTAGCATCAGAAAGTTTCCATGTTTATTTGCAAGTTTTTATTACAATAAACAAGCGACAACATTTAAGCGTGGATCGCTCGCTATTTTGCCTCAAACAACTTACAAAAAATCGTTTCAATAAATTCTGAAAAGGCTTTAAACCTAAAGGTAGGAAACCTTATTTGGTAGGGAGGCACTTATGTGAAACGTCTCTATAAAGTAACAAAGATATTGTAGCCAATTTAAAAGAAAACGGAATGTTTTAGTTTGTACTTCGTCGTCGTGATAAGTTATAGCGAACGAGACGCACACTTCCCTGACTGACACTCGTGAAACATACCGGCTCCAATCTCGAAGATACAAATGTTATGTGATTTTGAGAAAGTTCAGACTCACTTCTCCTGGAAAATAGAAAAAATGGTTAAAATCGCACTTCTACTATCCTACTAATATTATAAATGTGAAAGTTTGTTAGGATGTATGGATGGATATTTGTTACTCCTTCACGTAAAAACTACTGAACGGATTTTGATGAAATTTGGTATGGTAGTAGTTTAGGCTCTGGATTAAATTTAGGCTCTGGATTAAAACAGAGGATGCTTTTCATCCCGAAAAAATACAGTGTTCCCGAGGAATACAGTATTTACGCGGGCAGAGCCGCGGGCAACAGCTTTTGTCACAACTCCCATTTGTTACAATGGGCAGATCCACTTGCGCAGGTCTAGGTTAAAGTTAACCCTGAGCTAAAATATCACGCCTTCTCTTTCGTAAATACTAAAAACGAGAGATATAATATGATATCCCAGATCTACACAAGTGGGTCTTAAGGGTTAATATGATATAGTCATTAGCTATTAAATAACAAGATCTCAGAGATAACTCAAAATATGTCACGGACAAGAATGCCTCTTCAAGTTTTATGCTGAGCGAATCCGCACCTGCAAATCACAAACTAATCTTGTTTATTCTCGCCGTTCTTTAGCCTATAAACGTCGGCTGATGCGCGACATAAAACCGATCGGCTGAGGCAATCCAACGCATTTACGAGTTCAGGCCCAACAGCCTGGGCTTTTACGAATGATGGCCCATAAAAATGATGTCGTTGAACGTTTGACATGTCATTCTGTCGTTATAAAAACCTAATACAACGATTTTAAACCGATCACTTGACCCATCTTCCACAATAAAAAATATTAATTGCTCGTTCAAAATTTATGTAGACTCAATAAAAAAGTCGTTACGTCTTACGTTAAATTTTATACCTGTTACTAATGCATGTCCGACTGTAGTATGCTATTAAATGTATCGAAGAATCGACGGAAACGTTTCCGCTTTTCCTATTGGTGGATAAATACATATTGTTAGTAGATTATGGTCCGATATTCATAGTAAAACGCTAGTATCCTCTGAGGGAGTTTCTTCGCTACGAATTTCCACACCAACACCACTCTGATCTTCCAACACGCCAAAATGTCCAAATTATAATCAGTCGTAATCGTAACGGGACAGTGCTGGTTCGACAACGTTCTAGTACTTTCCATACTAGAAGCTTCGAGAATATTTTACAAATTGAATTTAAGAGAACATTCTAGTATGAATTATAGTATCATATTCATCATACATCGAATCGCCGTAACAATATAAATAAAGGTTTTAATATTTGAAACTCCTATCAGAATAATTTCAGCTAGATTTTGGAACTTTTGAAATAGTTTGATTTAACATGTAAGATAAAAATTATGTATAACTGGCTGTCCGTTGACACACGTTATATGGAATATTATTCCCGATACACGTGGAATGAATAAATAACTACGCCTATGTCCTAGTCCTACACCTACTCCTACAACCTACACCTTTTCCAATATGTCTCACTGTTTAAATCTTCCCTGAACTTCCGCAATTATTTCAAGACCAAATGAGCTAAATCAGTCCAGCACTTCTCGAGTATCCAGTCCCTCGGGAACGGGGTAAAAAGTATCCTATGTCCCCACCAATTTTCAGCCAAATCGGTTCAGCCGTTCTTGAGTTATAAATAGTATAACTAACACAACTTTCTTTTATAATATATACATATATATTTATAGTGCTGACTTTGTTTTTCATTGAAGTAGTTGGCTGCTAAGAAAACAGAGCATCGATTATAATTTCAAACGCCTCGTAATATTCAACGTTGAAGGTAAACTTAGTAATAATATTTCCCCCGTGTGTATGGTGCTAGGGTGTAATTAAAATTAAAAATAGTATGTAAATCAGCCACAGCACCGAACGGCCTTTATCGCACAATTAGCATTTCACTGTACCGCGCTTATCGCGACTGTTACCTACTGGCCAATGACTGGCCGGCTAAACCCTAATCGCCTCGGTACTTTATAATATGTCTCTATCATCTAAATATAGTAAATCGGTAAAGCTACGAACCACTTCACTACTTGTTACCCGACTGTCAAGAAGGGTTACGTTTTTCGCGCGTATTTTGTACGTATGTATGTTTGTAAATTTCTTTATTCCCACGTATCTTCCAAACGGCTGGATGGATTCTAACAATTAAGGTATCTATAGATTTGTCTTAATAACCCAAGTGTCAAAATGGCGGATTTTGGCGCCAAATTGTTAGTAGTTCAAAAACATGTTACCAAACCTATAGAGTAGGGTATCAAAATAAAGGAAATTAAAAGGAGATTTTAAAAATATACATAGTATGTCATATATTTAAATTTAATCAAGAATAATTACAACCATTTTAATTAAATCATTCGAATAAATTTGTAATCTATGCATTCAAATAGTCCTATTTTTGCTTTTAATCAACCAAGGTTAAACGAAAACATCTAAAATAAAATAAATAATTTTAAAAAACCAGACTGCAAAAAGACAGATACCTAAGCAACGCACTAAAAAGACCGAAACAAGATTGAGAAAAACAGACTACACTATGAGCTGAAAGTCTAATGCCCATTTGCACTAAAATTAAGGATCGCCTAAGTTCTTTCCTAACTTGTTTAGGCTGCTCCTAGCAAAAAATACTATTGCACTAACCTTAGGCCATTCCTAAGTCCACTTAGGATATTCTTAACTTTATGAGCCCGATTAGGTAGTGCGTAAGCGTAGGCAACACATAAGTCGGGAGTTTTATCTAGTCTTGTAGATTATTTGTAACTGTTGATATAGTTTTATTGATATACTATTGTCAGAGATCTAGCCTTAGATGTATTACAATAAAAAGAGGTATATTTTTTAGCAGATTTTTTATTATTTGTTTTAAAAATTCAAAGCTTAAAATAGTCAGATCGCAATCACCATGGCAGGGGATTTAATATTTATTGAATTTCCTTGAATTTGTAGAACCAAGTCGATTTTCATAATGAACGACACGCGAAAACTGGAATAACAAGATCACGACCAAACTGCTTCCAAAATTTCGATGAAATCGACTTCTTCAAGCGGTATAGGATGCGCAAAAGAATTATTTCTCTTTATTCGTCGTGGCATCGTGAGAAGTAACTTTCAATAGAATGCACGGGTCTTCGTCGCACAATAATCGCACAAAATTTATTTTTTCCTCCGCCATAAAGTTTGCGGTTTTTACTTTTTCTTTTAATTTATTTTCCATATTAGGTATATTAATAACGATTCGAAATCAATCGTAATGTATAATTTTAGTCAACAGTAAACACGTATATTATATAATATATCTGTTTATTCTATAAAACACACACCGAATTTAACACAATATGACAAGACAATTGACAGCCTTTTGATGAATTTACGTTACCAAACAAAATAAACCAAGGTCTTATCTTTTGTCACTTTTTAACACGCGACAGAATCAATGTAAAGAGAAGGAAAAAATATTTTCTATGGACTACATTACTTAGCCGGTTTATAAAACCATAAACAACCAATCTTCACATTCATTCAATCATTCACTTAACTAAGCAATGCCTAAGCTACGACCTATATAAGTTATATCTGTTAGTGCAAACAAAATGTTTAGCTAGGCTGTTCTTATGTTTAAGTGTATCTTAACTAGGACAAGCCTAACTTACGTTTAGTGCAAATGGGTATAAGTGAAATAATTGACGTTATGTTTGGTAGCAGGCGGGGCCCATATATTTTTGTAAGATTTATAATTTGCAAATGGGTTCCGCCTGTTTAAATTATTTCACTTAGGCTTGCAGCTCATAGTGTAGTCTGTTTTTCTCAATCATGTTTCGGTCTTTTTAGTGCGTTACTTAGTTGCATATGATCAGTATTTTTTGCAGTCGGGTTTCTTTTATTAATTATTTATTTTTAATTTCCTACTCTTGCATGTAAGTAAACAGTCACGGACAATTGCAGCTTGACGTTACGAGTACGTCCACATGTGCCCGTGATAAGTTTACCGATGTTATTGTAACGGTTCCATTATTCGATATGTAGATTACTCAAAACGTTAACCCAGTTAAAAATAACTTTTTAACCTTTTCAGAACTTGTTTGGACCAACTAGAGTCTAGAATATTTAATTAGCGTCCAACAAACTCTGAAGTAGTTACGGTTTCTCAACTAAAATGTACGTTATCGGAGAGAACTCGCTCATAAAATAAAATAAAACATTCAAGTTTGCGCAGCTCCGAAGTAAAAAGACGACCAAAAAGACTAAACCTGTGTATTTTTCAAACAAATCCGCAGCAAAAGTTGTAGCGGTACGGATCCCGCTCGGCCGTCTTTTCCTTCCATCTGAATTGCAAATGACGACGCGATGACGGTTTTATATAAAACTAAAAGTGTCGGGCAAACTTCGGATTAAACTTCCTCCGCAGGTAGAGAAACAAAAACCTCACTTACAATTATGATAATTCCTCTCGCAGCTCCACGGATTGAATTTGCATGGCCGCTATCCATGGCTATGTCAACTGAGCTACCTCGATGAATAATGCAGCCGCGCTACTTACCTGAGACATTAACATATTTATTAATAAATCAAATGCGCTGCGACCGCTCGGCGCGGCGTCTCAGCGGCAAATGACGCCCGCACCCGCCGCGCGCTACGAGCCAACACAGCTGACATTTCGGTCTACCCGCAACCGCCGAGCGCGGCTTATCGCGAATTGTTCCGAAACACGGTAATATATGGCATTCATTAAATAAATTAAGTTAGAATTGTACCGCTGACGATGTTCATTCGGCTAATGTATACAGAGTTAAATGTAAATATCGTGGATAAAGCTCGGGTGGTGTTCGCGGTGTCTAGAAATTAGTACACGGTGAAACACGTGAAACGGTGATCTGAAATTCCTAAGTACCTTCTTAATAAACGGTCTTAAAATATTTATCATTCAAATTGAAAATTTGATTAGCGTATTGTTAATAAATACTTAGTTTGTTAACAATAAAATTCCTATTTCACTTCGAAAATATTACATGTACTCGTGTTTATGTGATGAGTAATCGCAGTCATTAAATAACACTGTAAGTTTCAAAACTCTTAAACTTATTAATTCTATAGGATTTTGAACATGCAATAATATATCTAAACCTTTCATCCACACGTATACTACACAAAACATGAAACAGAAACGAATGAAACAGCATAATGAAATAGAAATAAGTCATGCATTCAGAATTTAATTTGGAGAATCGCAAGTCGCCGTTTTTATATCCGTCTTAAATCATTAGATTTCCCAGCGGTACCGCGCTATGAAAGGCCTAAGCCGCTGGGGCGGGTAGGGCTGCCACCTGCAAATATTCGCTTTTATTAAGTCCTTTAACTCATCTGATATGCCATGAAAAATATAAAATAGCACCATAAGACATGATCTTAAAAATAACTCGTTGTTTAATATTATTGTCACCGATTATATTATTATCTTTCAAGAGGCGATACAGTGTTAGTGACATGAACATAAAGTTTTATATTTGTTTATCATGACTTAACTCGTAAGTTTAAAAAAATATTCAAGATTTGTATGAGATTTCAATCATTACTTTTGAGTATCTAAATAGCGTAGTTACATAACTAATTTTTTGTATACAAAATTGATTCATGTTATTGTGTACAGCTATGTAATTATAAATTCAAATTTATGTAAAACGACCCATAAAAACTTTATTGTTTACAATTAATATTTTTGTAGCCACTCAATCAGACGTTTTATTTGCGTGATTTGAGTTTATAGATTTTATTATATTGCAATTAAACCCTTAGCTTGTTTTATGTTTTACTAGTATTTTACTACGTAATTTATGACTAAAAGTTGACAACCCTAATATCCGTTCATAGGGGTCGTAAATTCAGTACCAAGCTAAATCAAATACGTGGATTACAGGTGAAATTTAAATAACTGACCGTCTTGGTATATATAACACCCTTGCATGCAGGAAATTAAGCTTTAAAAATATGTACCCAAGGTTCAATGTATGTAGTCAGGCATTATGGTAATCGCTTTAATAAAATTCTTTTGATCGCCAATTATGATTAGGAAATTAAATGGAGTAATCATATGCAGTTAAATAAAGCTGCTAAAAGACCGTGGCTTGATATTTTTGTCATATCAATCTAGTCTTATCGGTTAAACACGTATGACGGAAAATTGACAAGAGAAAAAAAACTTTACAACCCTTATTGGCTGAGCGTTTCTTTTCACTACTTCACGATGTTCATTTTGGGGTGGGTTCGGAAATTTTAAACATTAGGAGTTTCATTAATTCGAAATTCGTTTAACAAGACATTACATATTCCTACTATAAGCGTTGGTCAAGAAAACACTATAATATCTTCCGATAAAACTTTTATTCGATTGTCAGTACACTTTTATCCACTAGTAGTTCACACTTCAATGCTCTGTCGGCAATTGTGTCAAAATTGACAGGCATCGCCTTATAAAGCAGCCGCCATCTCTACTCTTACGTCGCACCGGAAGTATAGAGATGGCGGCACCGGAAATTTGATAAAAATAACTATATTACAAAATAAGAATCCAAATTAATTTATTAATATTACAATCAATTGTTGAATGATTTACTTAATCTGTTAAATTACTCTTATTCACACCAATAAATCATAATAACAATCAGTAACCGGAAGTTCAGTAATACAAAATGTAATATAAATCTTTGCGAAAATAATTATTAATTCATAATGTTATCCAGTATCATTAATTACAATTATTATAAAAATCAATTTATAATTTAATTAAACCTTAGCTGCCAGAGACATTTCCGCCAAATCTTTTACGAATCCGGAAATGTGTCTAACAGCTCGGCCTTCCTGAGACAGCACGAGACCCTTCGTGCTAATTTCTCAGTAAAGGTCTACTCTAAGTAATATTAATAATAATAATCTATAATTTCCTCATAAAAAAAATGGTAGTAATAATATTATAAAAAGATAAGTAAAAGTGTTGCGTTAATGTTATTGTTTCTCTTATCTAATTACATTTTTAATCAACTTTCCAAATTTTTGTTTATTTCTTCAATACTTTTATTATTGCTGATCATATTTTCATTATTAATTATTACATTATCTACATTATTATCTATACATTCATTAATATCCTTATGACTATCATCATCACTTTTGTCCGAACTATCATCGTCAAAGTCTCTATCAAAACTAACCCATGGTTGTATCTTATCAATTGATACAATTGCCTCATAACGACGACCTTTACGAGACAACGGTGTATCTTCTATTAAAAGCCTATCATTTTGGAGAACTTTAACTATACGGTACGGCCCTTGGTATTTGACCACTAACTTTTGTGATTGACCGTCATGAGGAACTTGTTTTTCTATACGCACCAAATCTCCTATTTTATAATTTTTACTAGCCTTTCTTTTCTTATTATAGTACTCTCTATCTTTTTCTTGCTGTTCTCTTATTTTCTCTGAAGCTTCATTTCTAACTGACTCTAATTCGTTCGAGGAAATAACGTTAAGCGTATCATTTATTACCGGGTTAAGTATTCCTTGCGCTTTATGGTTTAAGTTAAATCCAAACAAAAGCTCAGAGGGAGATTTTTGTGTAGTTTTATGAACAGTCGTATTGATACCTATCTGTATGTCGTATATTCGTTCGTCCCAACTTTTTTCGTCAAGTCCGTGATTAGAAGTAGCTAGTGCTTCCGTTATGGTACGGTTAAACCTCTCTACCTGCCCATTAGCCCTTGGAGTTGCGACCGCATTGAGAACGTGTTTTATCCCGCACTCTATCATAAAGTCTTTAAAAACTTTACTCGTAAAACTAGATCCTCGGTCAGTGATGAGACGTGTCGGAGCTCCAAAAAAACTAATGTGATCTTTTAAAACTTTGATCGTGGTAGACGTTTTAGTATTTTTGACAGGTGTGATATTTATAAATTTAGTGAAGCTATCTATAAGTACTAATAAATAGCAGTTTCCCGTCTTACTTTTAACGAATGGCCCTAGGTGGTCTGCGTGTACAGTATGAAAAGGTATGCTTACCTTTTCAATTGGATGCAGTTCACCTTCGCGTTTACCACCGGGTGCTTTATGATGGGCACATTCTAGACACGCGGACACATATTTTTTTACAAAACGCCTCATTCGCTTGAACCAATAATTCTTTTTAATACGCTCTAAAGTCTTTTCGTAACCGTAATGCCCTACGTCATCATGATTCCTTTTCAAAATCTGCCACCGCGCCCCTTTAGGGACAACCCATTTTATTTCATCTCCTATAACACGATATAATCTACCATTTTTCAATTTAAAATTTTTAAGTATATCGGCTACATCTGGGGTATCAGGATTATTTAAAATATTCTTTATTCTCGCGATATCGTCATCAGCAGTTTGTACCGTAATAATCCAGTCTTGTTCGTTAGTATTTATTGTTAAAACGTCGAGAACGTGATTTTCATTTAGAGCCAAACCTACAGGATTGCGACTTAGCGCGTCTACATGGGACATTCGAGATCCCGGTCTATACTCAATTGTACAATCGAATTCTTGTAGTTGAATCCACCATCTAGCGATTCGCGGAATTAAGTCTCTTTTAAGGAGGGTTGATCTGACGGCGTTACAGTCTGTCTGTATTGTAAAGGGAATACCTAAAAGATAAATTCGAAATCGATTCAGGGAAGCAATTATAGCTAAGGTTTCAAGTTCAAAAGAATGATATTTTTGTTCATCTGCAGTTGTTTTGCGGCTAAAGTAAGAAACCGGTTGCATTATACCCTTCTCATTACGCTGTAGTAGAATACCAGCTAAACCGTGTTTGCTAGCATCAGTATGTAAATGCGTTTCAGCTTGCGGATGATATAAAGCAAGCAATGGTCGCTCTGAAAGTAATTTACGGATCTGGTGAAAAGATTTATCCTTCGAAGCATCCCAAACCCAGTCGTGATCTTTTTTTAACAGATCCGTCAGCGGGGCAGCTATTATTGCGTAATTTTGAATAAACCGTCTGAAAAAACCTGACAGGCCTAAAAATTGACGTAACTCATGTTGGTTTTTCGGCGTTGGAAATTTCGACACAGCCTCTGTTTTCCTCAAACCAGGCTTAATACCTCTAGCGCTAACTTCAAACCCAAGAAATTCTATTTCATTTAAGAAAAAATAACATTTACTCATTTTAAGCGTTAGTCCACCCCTTTTTAACAATTCAAATACTTCTTTTAATCTGATTAACCCTTCCTGAAAGTCCTTAGATGGGATTAATACGTCGTCCATATAAACCAACGCATATTTAATTTTAGCGTCCGCGAGAATTTTGTTTATTGTTCTTTGGAAAACAGATGGTGCATTCACTAGTCCGAAAGGCATGCGATTATATTCGAATTGGCCGTCCGGCGTTACGAATGCCGTTTTATGCCGTGAGTTTTCTTCTATTTGTATCTGGTAGTAACCCGACGCTAAATCAAGCGAAGTGAACATATTATTACCCGCTAGCAAGTCCAACTGGTCTTCAATACGAGGCAAAGGATAATGTTCTTTTTTTGTTTTTCTATTTAAAGCGCGATAATCCACACATAATCGTTTTTCACCAGTCTTCTTTTTAACAAGAACAATTGGACTTGCGTATGGTGAAGACGATTCCCGGACTATATTGTTATCTAGCATTTCTTTTACCATGTCCCTAACTAGTGATCTTTCGGAATACGACATTCTATATGGCCGATACACTATAGGCTCTGAGTCAGTTAATTCGATCTTCATTTCAGTACAATTTGTAAATCCTAAATCACTTAGACTATTCGAGAAACAGCTTTTATATTCCGCTAAGAGATTCTGAAGTGCGTGATGTTGTTCACTTCTTAGGTCCGGGCTACAATTTATTACAATATTATTATCAGATTCGATTGTACTAATAGTTACCTGACACGAGTTTAGAATTGGTGTTTGCAAATGTGTAGCTCTCGTAAGTAAAACATTTTTATTTATAGTTATGCTATCATTTGAGATATTATGAACTAATAAAGCGCAATTGTTATTCAAAATTTCATACTGTCCTGGCAGAAGGTAATGTTCTTGCCCCTTTTTCCCCCTAATAGACCCGTCAACATAAATAGAACCTTTCTCAAGCTTTTCGCACAAAACCGGTATGGCACGCAACTCATTTTTTGTTATTAGAATATCTTCACGAGATATTAAGTGTACTTTAGGATTTTCTGATACGCGTTTCAATATTACTTCAAAAGGTGTTTTAGTTATTACTATATCTGGTTTTTCGGTAAACGAATGTCCTATTAAAACTGGATGTCTAAGCACGTAATCCTCTACTACATACATATTAACATTTTCTATGATATTTTGTAACTCTACTTTTGCAACAATCATACCTAAAGGGCGCGTAAGATTTGCTCCTATACCCCTAAGCATGGGCAGTTCAATGTCAGTTATTAAATTTGAGTTTAAGGATTTCGCGTCGCTTTCCCTTATTAACGAACATTGACTTCCCAAATCTAAGTGACATTTAAATCGCGTTCCGTTCACTAATACGTCCATTATGTACTTATCATTAAGACTATCAGAGACACAAAGTTCCGAAACTAATTTCTCGTTTTTTTCAGTAGTGCCGGTATTAGAGGTCCCGCTAGTTTTATTTCTGTAGCAATTAGAAGCTTGATGGCCTATTCTATCGCAATTTGTACATTTAATAAGTGGTTTATCGCACTTAAAACTGGGGTGTCCGTGTTGATTGCAGTTAAAACATTTTATTGTTAAGTTACTACTTCCCGCCCTAGAATTAACCGATTTATTGTTTACGGCGTTAACATTTCTATCGACCCTATTCTTCCTATAGTTATCATAATTTTCCCGCATGCCACTTACTTTGACTGATCTAAAGTATTTTAAAATCTGTTCGGGTTCTACAAATTGTGCCGCTTGTGCACCCACTTTTACAGCGCGATCGTCTACGCCATGTAGCAAACAGTCAACTGCCTGTTTACCACTCAGCTTGCATCGATTAAGAAGATTAATTTTAGTATAGTAATAGCTCTCCAAAGACTCTCCGTACCTAACCCTTTTAGCTAACATTTCAGTGAGAAGTTCGGCATAATCCTCTCGAGACGGAAAAGATTCTAAAAGTTTTTGCTTCCACTCAGACCAACTATATAACAACGTTGGCAGAGCTTGATACCATGACTTAGCAACTCCACATAATTTTTGAAGAGAATAATGGATGGTTTCTTTCTCATCCCAACCATATATTTCTGAACATTCTTCTACTTTAGTTATCCAGGTTAATACAGTTTGTTCTTTTGCCATGGGATCAAACTCTGGTACAACGTTATTATTATAGGACATTTTAGGTTTTTCCGAACTTCTCACATCTTTAATTATTGTCAAAAATTTGTTGAGTATTTCATCTGTAGACCTTTTTTTTGAATTATTAGAATGCTTTGTTTTAGACGGAGCTATATCGGACTCGCTTGATGATAGTTCGGTAAAGTAATATCTACGCTTACCTCTACTTTGTCTACTCGATCGACTATTTCTACCATGCTTTGATCTCCCATTGTCATCAGAATCGTCAGATGATGACCGCTGCTCACGTCGTCGCCTCTTTCTCTCCCGGCTGCCTTTGTTGCGAGATGTAGCAGGTTCCGGAATTATACTGTCCATTTGGCGCACACCATCTTCACCTTGGCTGCGATATTCATGTAGATAGACTCCTTGACGAGCTTGGGATTCATCAGTGCTCGACCCTTGACCTTGGGCCCTATGACGATCTAGCCCTTGACCTCGGGTACGATCATGATCACTACATCCTTCACTTTGAATGTTAGCAGTAACTAGCCCTTGACCTCGGGCATCATTTTCGATGAGCCCTTGACCTCGGGCATCTCCTTCAGTAAACCTTTGACCTCGGGTTTCATTGCCGGTGGGCCCTTGACCTCGGGCATCATTTCCAGTAAACCCTTGACCTCGGGTATTTCCGTTTTCCATGTTTTGAAGCTTAAACAAATTTATAAAAAGCTTAATATCTATTTAAAATAAATATCCATTTAATTTATTTTAAGTAACTTCAATAATTTTATAAATTTTATAAATAAGTAACTTGAAAATAATTTAATAAATATTTATTATCATAATGACTACTGTAAGCAATCAATAAGATTTTAAAATATACTTCCTACGTAAAAGAGTGTAAAACTAAAATATAATAAATAATTATAATTACTTACAATGAAATATAAAAACATTTTTAATAAAATTAAATTGGTAAAAAAAAAAATATCATTGCTATGCAATAAGGAATAAAATAAAATAATTTTATTAAATTCTTTAAATATTAAATTCATTTCTCTTTAGAAATTCATTTTAAATTTTCTTAAATCCATCATAATATCTACTCATCTCTAATGCCATTTGGTGTGAAAATTAAATCTTAAAAAAAAATGCAGTAGGTACTTACACTTAATTTTACTCCTTTTCGTGTAGGCGTGTAGGAAATTTTGTGTATCCTGTTCTATCCAACTTCTGAACTATAAGCGTTGGTCAAGAAAACACTATAATATCTTCCGATAAAACTTTTATTCGATTGTCAGTACACTTTTATCCACTAGTAGTTCACACTTCAATGCTCTGTCGGCAATTGTGTCAAAATTGACAGGCATCGCCTTATAAAGCAGCCGCCATCTCTACTCTTACGTCGCACCGGAAGTATAGAGATGGCGGCACCGGAAATTTGATAAAAATAACTATATTACAAAATAAGAATCCAAATTAATTTATTAATATTACAATCAATTGTTGAATGATTTACTTAATCTGTTAAATTACTCTTATTCACACCAATAAATCATAATAACAATCAGTAACCGGAAGTTCAGTAATACAAAATGTAATATAAATCTTTGCGAAAATAATTATTAATTCATAATGTTATCCAGTATCATTAATTACAATTATTATAAAAATCAATTTATAATTTAATTAAACCTTAGCTGCCAGAGACATTTCCGCCAAATCTTTTACGAATCCGGAAATGTGTCTAACACTACTTTCATAAAAATAAATACGCTTATTTATAAAGCTTTTCGCTTTTTATTTTTTGCGGTTCCATTCCCCGATTTTAATAGATGAATTACTTTTTTCAGAGCAAAAACGACTCCTATCGCTAAAATAGCGAGTACCGCATAAATATCTAACATGTAAAATGCAATCCAACTCAAGTTCCTTCCAGGGCTCTTCATATAGCTAGCTCCATTGTTTCTCATAACATATTCCAACCAATAAATCGCCGTGTCCAACGGAGACATCGGTCTATCTTTAAACCTTCTAGACATTTCTTTCATATTCCTCCCATAGGAATCATCGTTTATCACTTCATTCAAAGTGTTCTTTAATGTATCTTCTTCGATATCATGGTATCTTAGCATTTTTCCGGCTCCTGCTTCTTCCAGAAGTACAATGTTGAAGAACTGGTCTCCGTAAATGGGAACACCAACTACTGGCACGCCGTAGAATATGGCTTCGTGGGTGCCGATCAGACCTCCGTGAGATACAAACAGCTTTATATTCGGATGTTCTGCAAATACAAAATATTATGTTTAAACCATGTTCAAATACTTATCTTTTCAATAATTATATATTGTTTTAATTATGAAGACAAAGACACTGGGCGTTTTTGACCCGCTTTATAAACAAATTTTTCCGCATTATATCTAATATTAGTATAGATTTAAAAAAATTAAAAATAAATTTCAACCAGAAATACCTATAACTAGTAATATAAATCAAACAATTATTGTTATTCTAATGGCTATAAATAAAGTAAGCATAAATTAACGATTATTATTTTGTCATATTGCGTACGGGTGTGAGTTTTCTTTAGAATCTGGAATAAAGCAAACGAAATAGTCCGAACACATCTAACATTATTAATAGTTGTATAAATGTATGTTTATTAAAATTATTATTTACCCAAAATCTCTTTTTGAGGTAGCCATTTTCGAATAACTACGTTTTCTGGTTTGTTCTCCAAATTGTCGTCTTCCCACTTCCACAATACTGTTAGCTTAAGACTCCTAAATACTTTTATGAACGTATTTTTCTTCTCTACCGGCAGCTCCGAACTTCTCACGTTCGATCCAAAGTTTACATACACGAAGCCATCTTTTGATTCGTCTAAAACTTTTTTCACATCCTGTAAAAAAGAAATAGTAATTTTTAATTCGAACAAATCAGGTTGAAAGCTCTTTTATCAAAATTTTTGATTAATATTATGTAAGCGGAAATAAACGACAACAATTTAACAAGATTTTGGCCCCCAAATAATATAGATATAAAAATATCAAATATCTATACTAATATTATAAAAACGAAAAATTCTTTAATTTTTTCTATAAAAAATATATTTAAGTTTCTATAAAATAGTGTCCGAATGTCCTGGGCCGATTTTGATAAATTATAGCACATATATTGAGTAGAACGTAGGCTTTAGAGTGGGAAAATGTACAGTTTCTGTGGGATTTGCTCTTGTGCGTACAGAGTCGCTGAAAATATATAGTGGAAAATAATTTAAAAATATTACAAAGTTTACCGAAGGGATCGCAGACGTAGACTGGTTTGTCAAATGCATGCCGCCTATCTCCACGATATTCGGCAGATAGGCCGCCGGCGTGTCGTAGCTGAAGTGTGAGTTGATCAGTAGCAGCGACGCGTTCTTCTGAATCTCGTACAGACTGGGCGCGCCGGACAGCTCCGGCAAGTATTTCCTCACCAGGGCCTCTTGTTTGGGCAAGTAGGAGTATTGCCAGTGTATGTAATCTCGCACCACGTGATACATATTGTACAGTCTGCCCGTGAAACTGGACGGATGGCGTATCGGCAGGTGCTCCCCCACAACCGTCGCCAACTGGAGCGGGTTTCCCGCTGCTAGGTTATGTCTCATCACATTCCCGTGCGTCGTCACTAGGGCCAAAGGAGCGTTGTATTTGTAGGCGAGGACGTTTAATGCCTCCTGATAGAACTGCTCGCATATCACGAGATCGAATCTGTTGTCCCGCTTTAGAAACTCCTGAACGGGTTTCGATTTGAAGGCGACCTCCGTCATCCCTAGACCGCCGGTCCAGTAGACTAGGTCTTGAAATTCAGCAGCTGTCATATCGGTCATAGAAAAAATGTTCGGCTTCTCCATTCCTGTAATAGAACAAGTGCACTTTTGAGATCTGCAATCTCAATGTTTGTAACGTGTTGTAAAACACTTATACCAGGTTAGGTTTGGTCACCTAGGCATAAAGCCGTTGAGGGCAACCCGCGGTGGTATTAGTGGGTAACGTATCGAAAAAAAAAAACGGAAGTCCCACAAACCCAAGAGGCATAAAGGCTTTCCCCTGCGAAATAATAATAAAAAAACAAAAAGGCATAAACGATTTGCTCCCAGACCTAGAAGACCTCACTCACCGAGAACATCCCAAATTTCTATATTATCTGCCATGACCTGGTGGTAATTTGGGGGTGGGTTTTTCTCTTTGATAGCAGTAATGACGGTGACATTGTGGCCTCTGCGTGCCAGTTCCAGGCCAATGGGGCTGATCGATATGTAGTGAGATTTCGAAGCGAATGGAATAACGTAGAGAATGTTAGCAGATTCGGCCCACGCTATGAAAAAAATCAAGCAGGACCACTTCACTAAGTCCTGTAACAAAAAATGAAGGTTATTGTATTTAGTCATAGATACGACGAGGTGCCAAATAGATTGAAAATATGTTGCCTCATTTAACTTCAATAAAATATAACTAGCTGATCCGACTCATCCGACACGTTGTTCCGTCTTCACTGTTTACGTCTACACCTACTACCTAGGTACACCTACCTAGGAACATCTTAACAACCTAAACCTAAAGTATCTAATGGGGGCGACTTATTTTTTATACATTTAATTATCTTTAAATTTGTTCTGTTATAATTATTTTCTTTTAATGTTTTGTATTTTAATTTTAATACCAAGGTACAATTTAAGGTTTTGTGCGACTATTTTTTTATATTGATAAGTTTTTGCATAGTAAATAAATAAATGCAATATGTCAGTATAATGTAAGTTTTTACCCGACTGCGCCATAACTGTCCTTTCCTTGTATTCAATATTAAGTAATATTAATAAAACTACTTACCATTTCTAATATTTTCTGTTAGATAATTTTCTAAGCAGCGTGGTAGCTTGCCGCATGCGGGAGGAACACAGAAGTCGGTCAGCTAATACCGGAGTACATACTCGACTGTCAGACGGTTGACTTATCTACAGCAGTTATTTAGTGAAAGATATATAAGATAAGAACCTACAAGGGTCACGATAATTATTATCTTTAAATACTATTACGAAATAATTTGGTCACGTTTATTTTAGGCACCCGTTTCACATAAGTATACGTTATGCAGGGTGCTTTAAATTGAACGAATTGAGCATTACCTACTAAATATACTTCGGAAGTCGCTCTCAATTTCTATCTCGTCTGTTTTCTATGTTATCAATCGGCATAAAATATGAAAAAATCTAAATAAACACGACAAAAAACACTCACGTTATATTTTGTTTTAAACACTTACGGATTTTGTCGCGGTGCACTTTTCTTTTTCTCGATGTTTCGACTACTTTCCAGCAGCCGCAGCCGCAACCTCAGCAGCAGCAGCGGAAAAAAGAAAAGTGCGTACGGACTTAATCCGTTAGTGTCTAAAACAATGAACAATATTCGCGTAAACTTTAAAGTTAGTTAATTTAAAGTTTATAGTTTCTACCTTAGATTATATATTACAGGATAAGGCACGCGGGGAAATTTTCAAACAAAACTTTCTGCCAATTTTGGTGCGGGGAGGGTAACTCCCACAATGAAAACAAAATCACACATTCACAAAAATATTGTAATCGTTACAAACTCACACATTTATAAAACTGCAACACTAGCTTATTTATTTCACACAAATAAGACTCGCGCTAATATAACAGTGTAGCGTACGTACAATACACTGGCATGCTAAGTGATGTTACCAATACAAATTATATCGATATATTGTCGATATGAATTTGTATTGGTCACATCTTCGTTATTTGAAAATAATGTATTTTGTTGAAATAAAACCATTTTTAATAATTCCGATATACATATTATATTATATTACACGTAAAATTTATGGCAGCAATAGAAAACTTCACATACATAAGTAGTAAATACAGTCTATTCACGTTAAGTTTGCAGTGAGTCGTCAGTACAATTTACAAATGTTAAACTGGCTTACCTTTATTGTCAAACGTGAACACGAGCTAAGCGTCATTGCTTTCTAGACTTTTGCACTGATGACTCACTGCAAACTTAACGCGTACCTATAGGCTGTATTTACCACTTATCTATGTGAAGCTTTTTAAAACCGCCATAGCTTCTACGTATACTATAGACTGCACATACGCACATACATACGCTAATACTCACATACATAGATAAATTATTATGAACACTTAACATACAACTTTCCTTTTTTGCAAACATCAAAGCAAAAAATAACCTAACCTAACCAAGAATATATCAGGACACGTCTAAGGAGGGTTCCGTAACTATAAACGCGTAATATTTTTTCAAATTACTTCAAAAGTTACTGTCTTATTTGGTTCAAAATATTTTTCCTAAAGAGTTATTAGCATAATCTATCATCATAAAAAATTTTAAGTTTTTAAGTCTTATAGTTTAGAAATGCTAGGAGGGACCAACTTATAAATCACTTTGGAGGATTACGCTTAACAAACATAGGTAGTTACAACAGAATCTGATATAACATTACGTGTAAACAAAATTGACTTGTAACGTATAAAGAATTTTCAACGGCCAAGTCACACAACAATAACTATAATAATAAATAAATCGCAGTAAGGATCCTTAGACTTGGCACGACTTTGTCTAGATTTGATTACTTTTTAGAGATAAACAAGCAGCTCCATCGAGACTTGGCTAGTTTTTTACAGAATGTTTTTGGTGGGATTTCACTTCTTTTTGTAGAAACGTAGGAATATTGATTTATTTTACTAGATTTTAGTGTAATTTGTTTATTTAATTTGTGTAATGTTCGAGTAGAATAAAGTTAATTGTCCGACTATTTCTTCTTGTAAACTTGTAAGTATAAGTATAAAAGCCAGTCCAGTCTTATCCAGAGTTTTCCTTTAATTTTATTTATATGAGTATTAAAAGCAGAAGGGGAGGCATTCGCCCAGCAGTGGGACGCTACGGGCTAGATTAAATTAGAAGATGTGTCCCACTTCACTGGATTTTTGCAATGACAGTCGATTTTTTTATGTACCAATAGTAGAAGGGGGCATTACCATATCTCTAATCAGCTGAGACCAGCTGAGGGTTCTTCATCAGATACTTCAGACCTTCGATTTTTGACATCAAATGAAGTGGCCCACCAAGTTGAATATTTTTTGTAAAGGCAGTATGTCGATCTCTAATAGTTTGGTTGGGCTCTCGTGTTTTCTAATTAGGGTCACCAGGGACTCCAGATATCCTAGTTTTTATTCGTTTAACTTCGGAACTAAATGACCTACAGACTTAAAATTTTGGATTTTAAGTATGTGATTATACTTTACTGGATGACGAAAATTTCTGCGTTCTGGTCTTATCCCGAGGTTCTCAAATAAGGGCCTGAAAATGCGGCGAAATGGTTCCAGTAAATAATGGTACGGCAGTGTTTGCTTTGCGCTTGACTTGGCGTGGGCACTGCCGTGCCCCCAGATCGACGTTCTGGTCTTATCCAGAGGCTCTCAAATAGAGGCCTGAAAATGCGGCGAAATGGTTCCCGTAAATAATGGTACGGCAGTGTTTGCTTCGCGCTTGACTTGGCGTGGGCACTGCCGTGCCCCCAGATCGATTATCCTAGTTTTTATAGTTTTCCCTTTATGTGGCCATTAAACCCTAACTCTGTAATTTCAGCTCTCTGAGTTTATGGGAAGTACTAGTTCTATTTTGATGATCATAAGTGAGTGAGTGAGTGAGTGAGTGTCGTAAATGCGAAACTTTGCTTTCGCTTAATTTCGGAACTAAATGACCTACAGACTTGAAATTTTGGATTTTAAATTTGTGATTATAGTTTACTGGATGACGAAAATTTCTGCGTTCTGGTCTTATCCAGAGGTTCTCAAATAGGGGCCTGAATATGCGGCGAAATGGTTCCAGTAAAGGATGGTACGGCAGTGTTTGCTTCGCGCTCGACTTGGCGGGTGCACTGCCGTGCCCCCAGATCCAATATTTTTACATCACAAAATATAAAATTAGTATACCAAGAAAAAAAATAATTTTTATCGACATTGTTATTCTAGTGATTGTCACGTCACTCAAAAAGTAATAAAAATAAAGTGTAAAAGCAATCCAATATTTTTACATCACAAAATATAAAATTAGTATACCAAGAAAAAAATTATATTTTATCGACATCGTTATTCTAGTGATTGTCACGTCACTCAAAAAGTAATAAACAAATTCCGCCATGTTTCGAGAATTAAGTGCCATAGTAAAATTCGAATCTATTACATAGGAAATAAAGACTAACATTCTATGTCTAACAACAATAGTGCGTGTCTCGTGGTGAGTACGCCACAATCGAATATTCTACGATTATCTGTCTCGTGTACACCGCTATTCGATACATCGTCGATTTTTACGAAATTACATTTAAATAGAAATATACAATAATTAAATAAAAAAATACTCACAAATGAAAGGTTATTCCATCTTTTTTAAGATTCGACGTGTTGGACTTGTTTTTACAGGACATAAGAGCACAAATCGGCATTTTTAGCGGAGCATTTCGGACGTCCTTTCGATGCTATACCGATGCACATAATGGTTAAAATCGATTACGCAAATAGTTTTTATGAACGCATTAGATTCAAAAATCTTATACCTCGGCAGAGGGGAAAGCTCATGTAAGGCGTATCCCGTAGTATATGATCTAAGGTTTCTACAGTTTTATTAAATTAAATAAATTATAATAAAATTATTCTAAACAGCCATTCGCCTGTCGAACAAAAAGTTTTCAGTGTTCACGGTTCATGGATGTTTATGTATGTAAAATATAATAATGATGTCTTAAATATTGGTTTAGTATAAAATTATTGCATATACCCGTAACACAAGTTCTTTGAGAACTTAGCACGGGACCAGATTGACGTGGTATGAAATCGTCCATAGATATTATTACGATAATTATATTAGTAAGATTCTAATAAATTTGAATTTTCCATAATTTGAAGAAATCAATATTACTTAAATGTGGTTCTGGCAAATACTCTCTTGCATTTGAAAGCAAGAGAATATTACATAATTAAAATAATAGCCTACGTACTGTAACTAGGTAATTAACACCTAGCTGCAGCTTTTTATAATATAGCACCTAACTACACTTATCACATTCTATCATCCCGTCATAGTAATACATAATATATTTAGATTTCACACGTAGGTAATTATACACGTGTTTCGCGCTCTATATTATCAGCATTTCTCTATCGCCGAGAAGATAATTATATAGACATAATAATAAACTTTATTTTGATAATATTCTCTGTAATCAGACGTGATATTTTAGTCCTTGTCACTATGTCTTATGGTTGCTATATGTTTAAGAAAAATAATAAATAAAAATAAAAAAGCAGAAAAATAATTATTTTTCTGCTTAAACGTCTTTAAATAAGCAATAGATCGTATGCCCAAAATATCCGTAATTGATTTAACCGAACCATAAATAATAATCAACCAGCTTTTGCCCGCGGCTCCGCTCTCTATAAAACATTATCCCACGTAAATATGTTATCCCAAGAAAACTGTAATTTTTCGGGATAAAAGTAGCCTGTGTAATCCAGAGTTCAAACTACTAAATTTCATCAAATTTCGTTTAGAAGTTTTTTCGTGAAAGAGTGCCTAACATCCATACTGTTATTTCGCGGGTGGAGCCGCGGGTAAAAGCTAGTGATTGCATATCTGTAATATTATGGTAAATTGTAATAAAATTCAATATGACAAAATCCGGCCAAATTCCCCGTTTACAAAGACCCAGCTCATCCGAACTCGCTCAGCTGACCGGAAACACACAGCCAGCCCCAAAAATACACGCCTCTAATTAAATTTCGGTTTTTCCTTTATTTAAGTTTTTTGAGTTCAAGGTCTGTCTCGCAATATAGGTACAGATGATCTTAAATAGCGTCACCAGAAACGTGACAGCCTGTACGATCAGTGCAGAGTTGCTAAATTAAGCTTTTTACTATAATAACATCTATATAAATCAAGTCCCGTGGTAAGTTCTCGAATAACTTGTATTACGGGTTCCAGACAACGGAAATATATTTAATACATTTATACTATACATACATTTAAGATTTTTATTATATTATAATACACACGATACACATCCATGACCCGGGAATATTATAGAAAACCTCCGGCTGGAGCACGAACGCGCTAACCATTGAGTCACAGAGGTCGTCACTATGAATAAAATTAATTTAGTAGTGAATAGGTGTTTCATTACAGTCACTTACTTTAGTAAAAGTGACCACACAAACCTCAAAGTGTAACTCAAACATAGTAAGTATACTAAGTAGTGATATACCTACTATGGTCTTGCTAAAACGGCATTGATATGAAAATTATAACAGTGAATAAGTATTTCTTATAAATAACTTATTAGCTACTTATGACCGTATTCCCGCAAAACGCTGAAATAAAAAGCGACCAAATGTTTTAGATAAAATATTGTGTAAGTTTATATTAACGATCGCAATTTCTAGAATGAATTTCAATAATCACGAGTTTCGTGATCTTCTAAAATGTGAGCTTACTCGATACTTTTCTCACACGACAAAACTTGTCAATAATCTATCTGAATATAGGCCCAATACTCAAAGTAGCTTAGTATACGTCTGATAAAGAAAATTCTGTTTACTGTACATGGTGATACAGCTGCGATTCGCACAGTGTAGGGTAGAAATCAACCTTCGACTTGGTGACTTTTGAAAACTTCAAATAGAACCGGGCTACTAAGTGTAGATATAGCAAGCGATCGCTATGTACATGGTAAGGAAATTGTTTTTTTTTTATTATAATCGCCATCTCATCAAGGTGGTGAGGATAGAGGTTTTATATCGTGGAACGGTGGCGAAAAGTTGTAGCAGTTGTAGCATAAGGGCTCCTACACATAGAGCATGTATTTGTTTTAAATTTAGCAAAATTCTTAGTTTTTTCGAAAGGTCACATAAATATAGACTGAAAAATGCAAAAAGCACAGTAATTAGTGCTAAATTAAAAAGCTACACGATTAAAAAAATACATTTTTTTTGCTTTGATCGCAAAACGAAAATCCTTTTTACATTTATTGTTAATACCATTGATATACATAAACGCAGTATTTAAAATCAATTTTGAATTTGTCTTCATAAATTTTCAACAGAGCGTTTTTGATGCTCTCCAACGATCTCACTTTTGTGACGACTGTATGTATTTCGTCAACGGTTGATCGTAGGTAGATATGCCATTGCAAAGACAATATTTCCTAGATTAGTATTAGTACCTTTCGAAAAATCAATAAATAAAACTTCGCATCGCATCCGCGATATTGTATACTAGAGCCCTTATTAGAGCCCTAGAGCTCGCAGATAATATAAGCGATGCGGTGCGAATTCACAATATTTTGCTTAGTTATAATCGGTTCTAGTCTTCATCGCTCCATAATAGTCGAGTTCGGAATGGTCAAGCTCGTGAACTTTGTACCTACACGTGGACTGCAAAATCCAATTGTGAATGCAGTCAGATCTGTGGATCTCGGGAATGCTCCTCGGGTGAACTCGAATAACATGAGGCCTGCATTTCATAGCTGGCATCACGTTGTTGATTGAACAGGGTGTCAATCAACTAATTACCTATATTATGTAATAGATAAGCGATAGATAATAATAACTTTTTTTTTTTTTATGAAATATGGGGGCAAACGAGCAAACGGGTCACCTGATGGAAAGCAACTTCCGTCGCCCATGGACACTCGCAGCATCAGAAGAGCTGCAAGTGCGTTGCCGGCCTTTTAAGAGGGAATAGGGTAATAGGGGGAGTAGGGAAGGGAATAGGGTAGGGGATTGGCTCCGGTAAACTCACTCACTCGGCGAAACACAGCGCAAACGCTGTTTCACGCCGGTTTTCTGTGAGCCCGTGGTATTTCTCGGGTCGAGCCGGCCCATTCGTGCCGAAGCATGGCTCTACCACGTACAAAACTAGTATAATATATCCCGAGTCACGACGGCTATGGGGTAGTTCACACCGCGACAATACGTGACGCTGCATTTTTAGGACAGCTATTCAAAATTGAACTTTATTCACTACACAACAAGATACGTGTTTCATATGACATCGGTCATACACCGCACAATCGCTGTGCAACATTCGAACTCATAATAATTAAAAATACTTGTGTAATGAATAAAGTTAAATTTTGTAAATAAAATAAATAAATAAAGTTGAAAATGCAGCGCTATGTCGCGTGTCGTTTAGTTTCGGTGTGATTCAAATTACTATTAGCTTCTATGATATTGTCCGCGACTTCATGCGCGCTAAAGATAACCCTGAATGGAACCGTATATTTTGCCGCGATAAAAAGTAGTTTTCGATAAGACAGCGAAAGCGACTTCAATTTATACCGTATGTTATATGTAAAGATAAGTTTCATTCTTAAAAGTTTTCATTTTCATTATTATTTTTAGGTATATAGACTCTTCAATATTGGCACTCGTGGTCAACGATGGTAAGCAGTTCCATCAATTAGTAGCCAAAACTAGTAATGAATGAATGAATTATTCAGATCGAAGAACAAGCGTTAAGCCTCTGCATTTGCATAACGAAATTACACGCCGATATTAAATTCAATTAACAGCGTCACGCTGAATAATTGATCAGTAATTGGATTATTACAGGGCCTATGTTATTGTGAGTGTCTCCAGCAATACTATAGTCTATCACCACGAGCCCTGTGTACTGAGAAATGTTGTCACTGTTATTGTGAGTCTCTCCAGCAACACTATGGTCTATCACCACGAGCCCTGTGTACTGAGAAATGTTGTCACTGTTATTGTGAGTCTCTCCAGCAACACTATGGTCTATCACCACGAGCCCTGTGTACTGAGAAATGTTGTCACTGTTATTGTGAGTCTCTCCAGCAACACTATGGTCTATCACCACGAGCCCTGTGTACTGAGAAATGTTGTCACTGTTATTGTGAGTCTCTCCAGCAACACTATGGTCTATCACCACGAGCCCTGTGTACTGAGAAATGTTGTCACTGTTATTGTGAGTCTCTCCAGCAACACTATGGTCTATCACCACGAGCCCTGTGTACTGAGAAATGTTGTCACTGTTATTGTGAGTCTCTCCAGCAACACTATGGTCTATCACCACGAGCCCTGTGTACTGAGAAATGTTGTCACTGTTATTGTGAGTCTCTCCAGCAACACTATGGTCTATCACCACGAGCCCTGTGTACTGAGAAATGTTGTCACTACTCACCGTGAACAAGTTAACTTCAATTTGACGACCTCTGTGGCTCAGTTGGTTGAGCATGTTGGTGCTCAAGCCGGGGGTCGCGGGTTCGAATCCCGCCGAAGGAACAAAAAGTTTTCTGTGTTCCTGGGTCATGGATGTTTATTAAATATGTGTATAATATAATAAAAATCTTAAATATGTGTATAGTATAAAAGTATTAAATATATTTCCGTTATCTGGTACCCGTAACACAAGTTCTTCGAGAACTTACCACGGGATCAGATTGACGTGGTGTGAAGCGTCCATAGATATTATTATTATTATTAATTTGTATGACATCGAAACACCGCCCCTAGTGGCAAACAATGGTAACTAATTCGATGCCATACAAATTGTAGTCAACTTCACGGCGAGTAGTGACCAAAAACTCGCAGTTAGCACACATTTTTCGTAATTATTTTCTACTAGCTTTGCCCGTGGCTCTGCCTGCGTTGAATATTGTTCGTTGCGAATTTTAGCCAAGTTAAACCCCCTCCCCACATTACCATACCAATTTTCAAATCGTAATGATTCTGGCAGTCAATTTATGGATGTCTATTTGTTTCACTGTCGCGTCTAAACTACTGATTTTAATTAATGATAATATATCATCCATCAATACATTCGTATTGACGTGAATTATGCAGCCTATGTTAAGGTTGTATAATTCACGTACACGGATTACAGTTTTTAATAAAATGAACGTTTCATTAAAAATTGACGATACTTTAACAAGAAATAAAGAACTGCAGAAAGCTATTCTTGCAATCACTTAGATAATTTCGCAACGATCGAGTTATGACTTATGCATTTAACGATACGGCCGACGTTCGCCTTACCGCGCATTAGGAATTCCATAAACAATACCGATCCAAGAATAGAACGGTAAATAAACGTATGTCTATGGCGGTCGCCTTTCAATAATGCAGCGCTGATCGATATACTTCCAAATAGGGCACAACACTTTTAGCAGACTTGAGGTAGCATTCTGTTCTTGGCGACCGGATCGCGCGACCTCGGCCCGCGAGCCGGCGAATTAGGTTCTGTGGCCAAGCAAGCGCGGTTGCCAAGAACGGAATGCTACCAGAACCTCAATTCTCGTGTTTAAAATTGACTTTTATTTTACTTTGATTGTATTGTGCCTTCCTAAGTGAAGCGACATGTTATCATGAACTGATTTTATGAAGTTTCGATCAATCAGAGCGCCTTTCACGCTGCTTTAACGTTTACGAGAATACCGATTTGACAGTTTTAAGGTTAATGCAGGTTTTATTTAGCAGAATTGGCCCTTAGATTGATCTAGATATTTCGTTGTAAATTATAATTTCAGACTAACCTAATAGCTGTAGTACAATTTACACTATAAACAGGAACAAACTTTTAAGCCATCTGGTGTTGGGGTGTCCAATCACTTACCATCAGGTGATCCATTTGCTGTTTAATATTTTGCCTCATAGACCTATACAGACCGAGTCGTCACAGAAAGGAAAGTTGATGTATATAAGAGGTATTTGTAAAATATTTAAATAAAAATTATAGCTATTCGGACAAAGTTCAATGTTTGATTTATCTGAATGATACTGAATCTTAATAGGTACGTATATAATACATATAAGATATACATTTGCGTTGTATAATTTACATAGTACTGCCACTAATCTGGCTTAAAGGCCGCATTGGAGTATGGCCGTTCAAAACAATTGAATCAAGGATGTGCTAGGTGCATCTAACTAATGCATCCCAGATCTCCGAAACACGTATTGCACCTGATACACACAATGCAAGTACACTCGTGAGAAATGCTTCACGTGAAGATGACTCGAGAATATGTGTGCGCGAACACAGCGTCTTACTCATTCACTCGGTTGACAGGGCGCGAACTTACGCACGGAAACGCATTCACGTGTTCTCGACAGCTTGCGTTTATGAACACAGCGTAATTGCTATTAGAATCTCAATCCTCGTATTTGACTAAGGGCCTGTTTTACAATCTTCAAAGTCGGAGCTTATTCGGATGTTTTATTGCTGCCTACTTTATGTCGAGCGACAGAGAGAAAACTTGCAAATAATCTCTCAGATACCTAAAAGAAGACTGTTAATCAGGCTCTTAGAATTACAATTTACTTTCACCCTTAGACTTCCAATAAATTGCAATATTGGAGCCGCGTTGTGCAGAGCGGTGCAGTTTGACATTCGGAGTCTTGTAATGAAACGTATATCTTCTTGTATAGCGAATAAAGTTCTATTTTGAATTGGTATCTTTAAAATGCTTTGCCGCGTCCCGTATCGTCTGGTTTCTGTGTGAACTGACCCTAAGACAAGTCCATTGTGGAAACTGTGACAGCCAATAACACCAATTACTATCAAGTCGGAGCACCGACGCAGCCACGGTAATTATATAAGCCGGATAGCTTCCCGTACACGTACGGTCGAGGAAATCCTCTGTTAGCACAAGATTTTGACCTATGGGTCAGTTCACTTGATGTTCACTTGATGCGGCGCTGCAATTTTAAGATAGCTATTTAAAATTGAACTTTATTTATTACTAGATGTTGCCCGCGACTTCGTGCGCGCAAAAGTTAATTAATTTTCATTCCGCAAAAACCATACATTTTTCGGTACACTTTACCGATAAAAAGTAGCCTATATCTTTCCCAGTGTGCCAAACAACATCATCAACATCTGTGCCAAATTTCATCAAAATCGGTCTAGTAGTTTCGGAGCCTATTTAATGCAAACAAACAAACTAACTTTTCCTATTTATTATATTGGTATAGATATAGATTATACAGAAAGATTCATATTATTACTAACTGTTGCCCGCGGCTCCGCGGCCCGCGTAATAGGGTATTATCCTATGATGAAAATATACATCAGATTGTTGATATTTTATCGCTAAACATTAATTGAAACCACTTAAACCAACTTTTTACACAAAAATATGTATGATTTTTATAAAATATCAAAAATAAAATGATGAATTTTTCACGTTTGACCACGTGACTAAAAACGCACGAGATTGGAATGTGACGTCATATTCTTGTACTTCTTCTTTTTGTTAAATGGCCTCCCGATTTCCATAAAGAATAGCCAGCATCAGAATCATTAACGTCATGCGTCAGTGAGTAAAAGCCACTTTTTCCGCATTTCAGTGTTCTTTTGTATGGTTACAGAGATTTTCCCCGGTGTTCTATTAGACGTATTAGTGCATTTTGGCACTACGCACCATATATAAGGCATTTTTAATAGGCTTAAAACATTTTTTTACAAACGTAAACAGTAGGTACCTATTCTGGGATATGGCATTTTCAGTGTAATTTGACACTTGACACTTGACAGTTACAATATTACAAGAATGTGACGTCATGACAACACATTATAGCGTTTTCGTGCCTATAATATTAATTTAAACTTTTAGGCTAATTTGCAAGGAAAATAAAGAAATTCACAAAGAATGGTTCAAACTGATAATGTACTTTGGTATTAGGAACAATTTGACATACTTTTCAAAAACTTGGAAAATACCCTATTATAGTATACCTCGGAGACACTGTTGTTTCTCGGGATAAAACGTAGCCTATGTTTTAATCCAGAGCCTAAACTACTACCATACCAAATTTCATCCGTTCGGTAGTTTTTGCGTGAAAGAGGAACAAACATTCATCCATTATACATCCATCCATCCATTAATCCTCACAAACTTTCACATTTATAATATTAGTAGGATATGACATTAGTCATACTTGTAACTTGACATTCGAACTCTTGCAATTAAACGTGTATCTTCTTATGTAGTGAATAAAGTTCAATTTTGAATAGCTACCATAAAAATGCAGCGCCATTTTACGTATCGTTTCGTTTCGGTGTGGTCTGACCCTTACTCTCTCCCTCCAGCTTCATTTTTCAACTGAGCCTTAGATTGATCAAGCTCCCTTAGAAAAACATCAGCATATTTATAAAAAGGAATTCGAAACCGTCAAGTCACAAGTTGATTAAAACGTAGGCATTGAATACGGTTGATTGATTGACGAGAAATGATAGATATCGGCGCTCGGTGCTCGGTGCTCTTTAAACCGGGGAATACCCCACACGTACGTCACGCGGTAATGAAAGGGAGGCATTGACGTCCCCATTTATCTTTTCCTCTAATTTAACTTTAGGAAATGCAAGTCAGCCGCCAGCTGATGTGGGGCTTCGAATGCGCCGGGTACAAGTGCTAAGCTCTCAGACCCACGAGAGATTTTTTTGTGGTCGCGACAGAAAAGTCTGCACTGTAAGTAGAACTGTGGCCTAGCGGGGACATTTCACAGAGGAGCAAACGTAACAGTATCGAATGAAAGTTGTATGAAAATCTGTCAAAATCATGACAGCAAACATACAAATTTCATTCGATAACATTACATTAACACCACTGTCAAACGTTCCTGCTAGGCCCCCCTGTGCGCTAATAATAGAGTGCTAATACAGTATAACTGAAAATGTAAAGTGTAAAGTTGTCAAATTTGTCACTTGACATTTCTATTGTACAAGCACGTTATGTCGTGACCAAAAATAAAATCTAGTGGTGTTTGCTTCAAGATCGATCATCACGGTTCGGCCGGTATTAATACTATTGCAGAACGTAATTTGGCGCAGCATTTTTCACAGTTTAGAGCTCGAATGCAGCGCATGTGTAGACTGCAGTGTGTGTTATGAATAAAGTTAAATTTTCAATAGTCGCGGTTTCAACTGACCCTTAAAATTGAAAACACAATTGTGTGAGGTATTGAAACATATGCCTTTGGCTGAATGTTTTGTAGTTTAATTTTAATATAACATGAACAGTGAAGAAAATTATGTGTTTACCTGATCACGTACTTTTCAAACTGTTCATCACTCTATTTCTCGAGTTATTAAGCGACCAAGGCTATAATAGACTATAATAATATGATCCGGAATCCGGAAGGCTGTAGAAAGTTCAGAGCGTAGAAAATAGAGCTACTCATATAATAGAGCTGAAAATCGAGCACAAGTTTCGAGTTAAATGTCAATGTTATTATTACAGCTCGACACTTCGATTTCAACTCTATTGTATAAGCGCAGAGCTCTTTTTTCAATGCACTGCATTTCGCCGCATTCCGGATCATATAGTTTCAGCCCACGTCGTTATAATACGACCAACTATTAAACCGGTTATCATTTTTAGTCGCGTTTTCGTGTTATGGGTCGTGAAGGCAATCAGAAATATCTACGATCGACATACTAATTAAAACGCATTGTAATCAAACACGATAGACGCAAATGAATCCTGACCGCAGCCGCTACACCTGTACACCTGGTACCCGCGACCTGGTACCACGTACCGGGTACCGCCCGGCACCCCCTCTCCCTAGCTGTAAGGGCCTTCGAGTGCTTTTTCTATCGATTATGAAGTTTTGATGAGAAACTTTTCTATTGCTTTTATTTTTCAATGTTACTCGGCGTTTTTGTTTCGACTTGATGGATATTAAGCACTGAACTTTATTAGGGGAACCCGAAATAATAATGGCCCGAACTTTTTTGACTTGTTTTATATTTTTTATAAATTATTGTTTTTATACATATTATGTTATGTTCACTACAAAAATAATATCTGCGGTTGCTTATACAGCGGCGTAAGAACGGAGATCTTGTACAAATAACGGACATCAAGTAAATATTAATTTATTAAACTATAATTTATATTTGTGTAGTGACATATAATTGACATTTTTTTGTGTTTGAGCAAACTACCTGTATGCTACTTTATAAATACAATCCCGTCTAAAAATTATATGTCATTTCTTATCCTACAATATTTGAGTAAATTATCCTCCAACTTATAATTGCAAGTAAAATCAGCCCCCCTCCGCAATTAGAATAGTTTCCAGACCTGTAATTGTAATAATAAGTAGTTCTGTCGCGTATGGGACCTCACATATGCGCCGATAATGCCCCTCACTATCGTTTATCTATACTTTAGGTATAATACAATATTGTAAAGAGGGAATATTTGTTCATTTGCTTGTTTGCATAGGCTCCGAAACTATTGCACCGATTTTGATGAAATTTGGCTAAGATTTAGGTAGATTAGACCACGGGGACGGCCATAGGCTACTTTTTATCCCGGTAAAATGCACGGTTAAAGATTTCCTTCTGCACGTACGAAGTTGCGGTCACCATCTAGGTCGCTTATATTGTAATAAGCATATGAATATCCCGAAAATTATTTCAATATCTGCCTGTTTTAATAGTTCTTGGAATAACTCTACTATATACATTGAATGAACATAAACCAATAAATTGCGGATTCCGTGTTACTTTAGTTAGTGGCCCTACCGTGATTAAATGGTGTTATGTATGATATTAAAATAAATTTTGAAAAGAATATAACGTAACCGATTAACCAGAAATAAAACTGTGGGAGAACCACACTTCGGCTCGAATGGGTCAGCTCGACCGGATAAATACCACGACCTCACAGAAAACCGGCGTGAATAACGCCTGCCGCCGAGTGAGTGAGGTTACCGGAGGCCCAAAGGTGGATTGGAGATATAAGGACCAGGAACGCAAGTCGTAACACCAGAGGAGTTACAGGTTTTGCGAATGTCCATGGGCGTCGGGCGTCCCTCTCACCGATTTGAAGCGGGCGGCGGTTGAAACGAAACGAAACCAGACTCTTTGAAACCGATCCGGCTATGCAGGATTCCCCAAAGTTTATAGTGCCTATTGTCAAAGTGTGTGCGCAGTATACAAGAGCACTATTTCATCCTTTACTCTCGTAAACCAGTGGGGCGGATGACCGATACGACTTGTGAGAGATCAGGCGCAGGACCGACTTGTACATGTACCTGCCCGACGCATGAATCATCTTGTTTGTCAGACAATCAGATGATCAGCCTGCATTTTCCTAACCAAAATCGCGGGAATCGAACCCACGACCTCGCGAGTCAAGAGCCAAGCTATAAAGCGAGTGGATCACGGAGGAACAAGAGCGTTTATGCGGTTATAATATAATATACCTATAGATGCCCATAATAATATAGCTACATAGGGCGTTATAAGATTTATAATTAGGATTGCCGTGCGATCGAATTCCGTATAGTAAACAAAACGGCTTTAGTGATAATTTGAGGAAAATATTTAGGGGGCCCATACACGACGCCATTTGCTGCGAAGCGATTTCGCGCAGAAAGAATAACGCCTTTAACGAATCGCGTAAAGTTTTCGATGTTAAAATAATATTTTAAAGTTGTTGAAGTGTCCGTTCGCAAAACGCGAATATAAATGACAATAGTGGGGGAGGTTTACTATTTAATCCCTACTCTTACCGTGAGGGGCACGCGGCATCGCGCGCATCCCGCACAATACAATGTGCATACCAATGAACACACCTGCGTTCCTAGTGATGTTCCACATCCATGTCATTACGTTCCTAGTGATGTTCCACATCCATGTCGTTGTCCCATTTTAAATCTCATAATAAACAAACCGTTTTGCAGTTTGGCGATTTTTTTATTTTTAAGAAATTGTTTTATTAATCCTAAGCTAAATTTGTGATAAGTTTTAAAGTAAAAAAAAATATTCTTGCCACTGTGTTACATTTTTAGAGCGCTATATCCAAGTGGAGCGTTACATTTGTATAATCAAATAGTATAAATGTAAATTACATCAATTAAATTATTTAAGAAACTAATGAGCCGTTGCAGGAAAATAATGATAAATCGAAACAAAAACCATACAAATGGTAACGCTGTGTTTCGCGATTTCATGCCAAAACTGATCCGGCCTGCCACATAAGACTTAAACTTGATACTTCCGGAATATCTAATGTTCAGTTCAGCCTATTGGCTACAACATGTGGTTGGTTGCATAAAGAAATTGCAATGTTGGCAAGTAATTGACAAGCGTATCGACATGTATGTTGACATCACTAACGTGCAGATCGCGCGTGTTGTAGTGGTGCACATTACCATGTCAAACGCGCCGCGCGGGCCGGATCGGCGTGAATTTTTAACACCGCAGTCGATGGACGAGTTTCAATACTACCGAATATCTTTTTATTCCAATGCAATTACAATCCGGCCTAGATGCAAAATCCCCTCGCTGTACACGTGTATCCTCCTACTATTATAAATATAAAAGTTTGTGAGGATGGATGTATGTTTGTAACTCTTTCACGCAAAAACTACTGAACGAATTTCGATGAATTTTGGTATCGTAGTAGTTTAAGCTCTGGATTAAAACATAGCTACTTTGTACCCTGAAAAGTAGAGTGTTGCCGTAAGACACGGGAAACCGCGGGCAAAAGTAGTCATCGCGTAAAATAAAATTGAACAACATTTTTGCAATTTTGACCCAATTATATATTTATGGAGGCTATAAACAACCGTAAATATTTAATCGTAAAAAAACAGGTTTCCTGGGAAAATTCTTGGAAAGATGTAGGTGTAGTCTTTACGCGTTTCGAGATAGACGGAGGGGGCTTATCGCCGTATTAATTCAACCGAAATTCCGTCGTAATTATACGTTCAAAGGTAGAGCCGAAGACGTATCCGCGAGGCCATTATAGAACCGATCACCGTCGCGGGAGAATGGATCGTGTCCCGATGATATAAGGTGGAGATTTCCTCGAGGAAGACTTAGGTCTGGATAAGCCGATTTGAAAAGGAGCGCGCGATCAGATGGCGATTGCGACCCTCGCCGGCATCATATTTTAATATCGTGAATAGGGTGAGCTGCGGTAGATTTAATCTGGACCCGAGAACGCTGACGCTGGATTTTTTGCGGTTTTAAATTTAATTACGTCAAATTATATTAACATTGCTGGAGATTACGGGCTCTCTCGCGCTAATCAAATTCTCGTAGCCGGGAATAGAATTGAGCGTGAATTTATGTCACTAGCTTTTAGAGGCTCCGTCCGTACTTTTTCGGGATAAAAAGTAGCCTGTGTGTTAATCCAGAGCTTAAACTACTACCTTTTACATCAAAACACGTTCGGTAGTTTTTTTGCGTAAAATTAGTGTTGCCGAAATCAGTCTTGGTCTTGGTCTTGCAGCAAGAGTCTCGCAAGAGTCTCGCAAGAGTCTCGCAAGAGTCTCGCAAGAGTCTCGCAAGTCTCGCAATTACCTTTTAGCATATTGCTATTCATTAAACGTTATTTTAGATCTCAGAACAACGTTATAGAGTAGGTATTACGTTACGTTGTTATATTAAGTTGTTCTAATATCTAAAATAACGTTTAATAAATAGCAATAGGCTAAAAGGTAATTGCGAGACTTGCGAGACTCTTGCGAGACTCTTGCTGCAAGACCAAGACCAAGACTGATTTGGGCAACACTACGTAAAATAATAACAAACATGCATAACCCTCACAAACTTTCACATTTATAATAGTAGTAGAACTAGATGTATCAGACGTAACATTTGAGGTTATACGCACCAGAAATTCTAGAATTTGAATAATATTATAATACGATACTAAAATAATATTTTCATACATACACGGCTTGAAATTTCAGAATTTCAAGCAACACCACTCAATTTCAAGAAAGAAAGTGGTAAAACGAAAAATTGTAAGCAGCATTAAATTAAAAAAGCATAAAGCAATGCGGTGTGTGATGATAAGACCTCGTTATGTGGTTCGGGTCTAATTTTCTTTGCGCCGTACGAAGGGCAAAGAAAAACGGCTCTCGTCTCTGAACAATGCGGCTTAAGTTACAAGCGGATGCCGAAATAAATCGTTGTAGCTAGCGTTTGCTGCCCTTCAATTAAATAAACAGATTTTTAAGTACGATTATAATTTGGCTAAAACAGAATAACCTGTTTCTATGGTTCATGGATCAAATATGACAGCAGACAGACTGAGAGATACAACAGCTGGTTTTGTTAGAAATTATATAAAATACCTATATCATTATATAAGGTAATGTAACCTTTAACAAAGCAAAATATTTTCGAACGCGAAATTTAAATAACCGGCTAAGTTCGCGTCGGATTGTCGCACGAAACGACATTGTCAGAGCTGCAAAAATATCACGCTTGCTGTATCAATATTATGTTATTGCAGCAACAAAAATACATAGTATGTAAAAATTTCAACTGTCTAGCTATCACAGTTCATGATATACAGCCAGGTGACAGACAGCCGGACAGACGGACAGCGAAGTTTCAGTAATAGTATCCCGTTTTTACCCTTTGGGTACGGAATCCTGAAAATAAATATAGCAGATTTCTTTTTCTATATTATTCTACTCAAATACATATAAGCTCTACATGGCTAGACTAGAACTGAATGAAACTGCAAAAAGTGCGCAGAACTTCATAGAGCCGGCCTCGCTCTAAGCGTACAATTCGCACCAAATCAACCTGGTTTGTTGAGTAGGAAACCCTTAAGCATACATCTGAAGTTCTTCATGCCTAAGATTCGTTAATTACCGCCAGCATTTCAAAACTCCAGTTTAAAATACTCCCTTTTTTGTTTGCTCTCATTTTCTTTAGGTACTACATAAGCCGAGTTCTCAATGCTAACAATACTTTATGAAATTTCTTATGGCGTTTACAAGAGAATAGAAAGCTGGATTCAAAAGCATGCTTTATTTAAGGATGCTGGATAAAACACTCGTGAACTCTTCTTAATTATTTTTGTTCAAAGGAAACTTAATTAACTGGCACAATAACTTAAACTTTTTAAAGCTTTTGTTATCAAAAGTAGACTTTTCACGTGTACTCCTGTGGCAATGATGGTGGGAGCCACAAAAGGAGATCTCCGACCGAGCGAGGTGGTATGGTAGGCCGTGGTATTCATTCGGTTGAGCCAGCCCATTTGAGCCGAAGCATGGCTCTTCCACGAATATATTGTAAACTTATTTTTTTCTATCAAGTCCTTGTCAAGTGTGATAAGGACTTGGAAGACATAACCAATGTTACCGACGTTCGCGTCTCTACGCCTGTCTATACGTCATGTATACATTTCACTCGCTACGCCGGAGGCCTTACTCGCCGCTGCCGTACCGCTAACCGCTGCCTCGAATACAGCGGTTAGCGGTACGGTAGCGGCGAGCGGTGGCGCACGCGGGCGGGCGCCATAAAATACTTGACGAGGAGGAAGGAGTGCAGTACGTCAAGCGGTGATTAAGGCGCTCGTCTAAGCATGTTACCGCCACTTTCCTCTGCCGCGCCGCCGCCGCGCCACCGCCGCGCCGCTCGCCGCCGTGTTCGAGGCAGCGGCCGAAGTCCTGACAGAGACGAACGAGCCGCTTTTAGCAGGTGTCTGGCGTCTATGCCGCACAAACTTCGCATAAAAAAGCAAATCATTCATTTTCGGGGCATCCCCTTTTCGTTGAAACTTTTAGTTCAGATTTTCTTTTAACCTTGTTTAAATTTATTTTGCACTAACGTGTTCCGCCGAACTCTTGATGACTGGCATAAAAGTATTTCAGTTAACACCGCCCGCAACTTTGCCTAAATATAATCCCGCGTGAATCGCACTATATGAACTAAAGTAAAATACCTTCTTTCTATGTAATCAAAATCAAAATCAAAAAAGTTTTATTTCCAAAGTAGCGTTTAAAGAATTGTCCCTACTTGATGCCTACCACCGGTTCGGGAACTAACCCGGCGAGAAAAACCGGGTAAGAAACATTAGCTGTCGTTTCGAAACTTGTACGTCACTGGCTACTGCACCACGGAGTAGAAAATATAAACACCTACCAACAGGAAACAGCTTTCATAAAACGAACCAAAACGACGTTCTCTTCAACGGCCCACAATTTTTCCACACAACCGTGGACTCAACGTATGCTTGTAGTAGCGCATTCAAATTGAAAGCTAATAAATAGAAATGTAGCTGTTTATCTGTTCCTATTTATTTAATGTTAGACTGCACTGACTTAACCGAGCGGCGGCAGGTCGGCCCGCCGCACGTATTTGGCGAGACCGGTCGTTCGGACCCCGCCATAATACGGCCCGCCATGTAAGGCGATCGCCCTGCGCCGTATAAGGCCAGCGTGTTCTGAACACACAATTGTCGGTGATTTTGTATCTTTTAATCTACAACTAGTGTTCCCTGTTTATACTTAATAGGCCTGATATTCCGTTTATGCTGCCAAGTTAGGAAGTATGGCATTTTACTTTGAGACATTTACATGCAGGCTATGTTTTACAATGTCGATAAAAATAGATATGCGTGCTATTGATGCGCGCCGGACGAGGGATGCTCGTGTATTAAACTCACTTTAACTTAGGAAGACAAATAGAAACATTCTAACTCATGAGAGAGTCCATCCTAATATTATCTTATGAAATACCCCATCAATAAAATTTACTTTTGTTTGCTCGAATGCCCCTAAGTCTAATTTTCCCCGGGGAACGAAAATTCAGTTAGGCCATCAAAGAGCGTAGATGGCGCTGGAGTACAATAAACGTCAAACATGATATCGAGCTCACGGAGATAAGAAACAATAAAAATCCGCCGCCGATTCCTTATGAGTTTATGTAAATTAATGTTGAAAGTTATACAGAAAAGTCATAAAATAACCCTTTATAGGGTTATGCTAACAAGACCCTCCGAATCCTTTACGTCCGAGGGTTCCGCGATCCAAATCTATAAAAGTAATATCCTATTTTTGATGTTAACTCGTACTTTATGGGACTTTACGCCGCACTTAAAAATCGACGTCTTATCAACGTAGCCGTAAATCATTTGACCTCCCCTGGCCTCGTTTATGTGAGACGTTTTGGTGTTTTGACATTAAATACATGTCACTTTTATCTTTTTAATAGAAACTTAACATTATTTAGGCCACAGTTCACGGAACAAGTGCTCGCTTGAGATTCGAGACCAGCTGCATTCGATTAATTATTCGATGATTTCATGTAGTTTATATCGTACAGTGATCACCATATTCGGACTCGATCGAGGGTTCACAATAAACCACAATTTAAAAAGCATTCGACCGGTAATTACAACGAAATAAAGATTGCATATCGTGGCCACTTACAGAGAGTCCGGTCCGTAAAGATTCTTACTTCATTCCCACCGAAAGATGTGTTATTGCGAAAATCAAAATTTCTCGATAAATCATGTTAACCCGTTATGACCGCATGCCTATCGCGGGTACAAAAAGCCGGCGCTGCAATACTTGGAGATGGCCTGTCGCCATATAAGGCTCCGGTTGCACAACACTCAACGGTAATTGTTGCACTCGCAACGCGTATTGTAAAAACAGATCGTACACCTTACAGATTACAAGATATTATACATCGCTTAATTATATATAACGATGTGGTTTTTATTGCACATTATGTCAAAAGTTATTTAATAACTTGATTGTAAATTTCAAGTTAATGTAGTAGGTACTATGACACAAACGCTTTGAAGTTGTTTAAATTTTGGTTAGGTATACCTATAGTTAGCGTTAATCGCGGCATACGCTCGTAGTTTCTGGACTCCACAGTCTCGAAGAACATTTCGCCGCGAATTCGTTCTTTCTGAACAAATCTTAAATAGTAGACGGCAGTTATGGTTATTTACTATAGCAACATGATAATAGATATTCAACATCTAAATAGATATTAAATCTTTGATTGGCAACTTAAATATTTTTGCTATTCGTAATTTTTACCTGTATTTTTTTAAGTACCAAAGATAAACATCAGCTGAAGACCAGTTCACAAAATAATCATAGCTACTTTATGATATTTTTCACCATGAAAGTTAATCTCTAAAGTTTTAAAGGAAATTGGGAATTTTGAATAGAACAATTATTCGCGGCTACCGCTAATAAAATTTGGTTAGATGTAAGCGGAATTGCATCTGTATTACTACGGCGCAGGTCGCATATCTGCAGGAGGTGAGGTAGATACTGTGATATTATATTATAAAATATGAACAATAATTTATTAATTTATCTCCACTTCTCCATGGATCTGGATTCAAATTATTATAGAAAATTAAATATCGTGAATGAAAAAGGTACAATCTAATAGTATTTTGGTTTGTAGTCGCGACTTTTTTAAAAGTGGGTCGAAAAAATCCCAATGGCTTTAAGTTGCGTAAAGGTAATTAAAGCTACATATCTTTAAAGTTATCTCTCCTTATAAGCGACCGCTTGTAACTTACAAGGTATACCATAAAGTACTTGTTCATTACAAGAACATGGTAATGTCTGGCCACCATGCTCGGGTCAATCTTGCATTGAGTAATAACAAGATAATAAAGTATCTTATTAATAATATTTGTGGATGCAGCAATCATATTTTGTATAATGTTTTATTATATTATATACTGTTGCCCGCGACTTCGTATGCGCAAAAAGAACTACCATACTAAATTTGTTTATGTCTGTCATCACGCTGTATCTCATCGACCGATCGCTAACGTAAAAATGCAGAGTCACGTCGCGTCTCATCTCACTGCGCAGCGCGATGCAGCTCGAAATTACTCTTGCAATGAAATGTGTGTCTTCTTGCGTAGAAAATAAACTTTAATTTTGAATCACTATCTTAAAAATCTCTCGCGTCTCGTTTAGGTGTGACCTGACCCTTATGTGTTGTATTGTTCTTCTTGTTTTCGAGATTAAATTATCTACAGACCCGGGATAGACGCGGTGCAGTATCGAGGAACCCAAGCGGCCCACTGGCCCAGGAGTGCTGCAACACGTACTTACGCTGTGACTTGTATTTTTTTTTACTGAACTCATCTCTTGGCACCCGCGACTGCCGACCGGAGTCAGACGCGTGACGACGTCCTGGCCGAGGACACGTGCGGCGTGTCACGACCGCCGCGCACGCTTCGTATCATTTCATTTATCGTCGGCGAGATCACGCGCCCATTGTCAATGCGGCCCGGATTCTTTCGCATACCGATTTTATTTGGAGTACATTACGAGTAATAAGAAAAGATAGTGAATAAGGTTAAAGGTAGCAGCGCAGTCAAGACCAATAACGTGAACGGTCGAGGAATTATTGACAGTGGCCCTAGCAGGAACATTTGACAGCGGCGTAAATGTATCGTTTTCGAATGAGAATTGTATGTAAATTTTTCAAAATCCTGACAGAGCCCATACATACTTCATTCGTTAATGTTACTTAATGCCGCTGTCAAATAGGCCTGCTAGGTTCCCTGATTGACAAACTCGTACTTCTAAAGTAGGTCACGCTACTGTGTTCCGGCGGTGAGCGATTCACGTTTTTGTACGAATTTCGAGGACTTTCCAGCAGTTAAATATTTGATTTTCCCGACTGTGCATTACACTCATCATTTTCACGAAACTTACACGATATATTGCGCTATTTAAAGGACCATCCGCGCACCTAAAAGTACCATAGTATTCGATGTTTGAAACAAGTTTTATTTGAATTTAATTGTGTTAAATAGAATTTTCGTTTCAGAAAGATAGCTTTAACGTTATTTATTTAATAGGAATTGGATCGCGATCATCTGGTATAATGGGAGTGCAGGATTAAAGCGGTTTATTTTTTATTCAGGCTGGCTGGCTTACAGGCGCGTTTGAAGTAAGTTTTATTTCTAAACGTCCAATTAAAGGGGGCACTCGAGTCAGACTCGTACAATTGATCTGCGGCTGTCAGTCTCGACTACATGAATCTTCATTAACAATATAATTTACTTTGACACAATAAACTTTAAATGCTTAAACATTACCTCAATATGCATGGACACTATAGACTTATTTATTAAAGACGAGGCAAAAAGTGTCCACGCTTATACTGCTCCAGTTCTTCTTTTTGGGTTTTTTGGAGTAGTCGAGGTTTGAAATTTGTCATCTTCACAGTATAATACGTATTATGTGGGGTTATCAAAAACTGGGGTATCCATAACTTTATCGTAAGAGAATTGTATGAACATTGTGACGGCGCCCATACAATTGACATTCGATAACGTTACGAATACGTTATTTTCAATTGTTCTTGCTTGGGCTGCAGTTCGTATTCATTTGACAAAGTCTTTTCAAACTCAAACTCAAAAATTTTATTTCTATATAGGTTATAAAATAACGCTTATAGAATTGTCAATTCAATTTTGAAATCAAAATGCCATAACTTTTTCTTGTATGTTTTTTTTTCTGTCAAATGTACGTCATAGCCCATATGTCTATAGTTTTGAAATCATCAACACAAAACGAGTAAAATGTGTGATAATTTGTCACTGTTTAGTCAAGAAAATATATTTATTTAATACTTCAAGTAGTAAAGAAATTAAGTGCCATCAAGCAGACCATAATTGATAAGCTTTTTAATATTATTTTTTATGGTTAACATTTTCCCTGTTTGAATATGCATGACACTAATTAGCCAAAACTATTGATAACGTTATTAAGAGCGTGTTCACACAAGCGCGTATTTTTTTCTATGCGACAGAGCGAGCGCGTGTCTTTAGAAACATTGGAATTTAATGCTTATATTTTGTAACATATAGTATAAAATACCTGTTTGTAAAATAAACGTGCTCGCTCCGTGCTCGAGTAGCAACAACGTCGCATAAATAGTGATCGCGTCTCATCACTCGCCTCAACACCCTCTCCCCCTTTTAGCGACAAAGACTGTACCGTATTTAAAGATACACAATGGTCATAATTACCTGTCACTCTTTCAACTGTTGCTCTGACTCTGCGCGCGACGCGTATTCGGCTCTAGTCTCTACGCGATGAGCGCTCTTGAGTGCGTATCATGGGAACGCGGCCTAATGGTGATGGTACTAAAACATTTTATCGAGTAAGACGAATATTTTACGACCGGGTCACATTAAATATTTCGTCATATCTATGTACTATTTCTCATGCTGCCCCACCGTGAGCTGACCTATATAGGTATAGTGTGTTCCATACGGCACTAATTTTGCCCAAAACGCTACGATAATTTTTACCACAAAATGGTGTTTCTTTAGCGAAATAACGTTATTATTGAAAATTTTGAAAATGTTAATTTTTGTGACTAGTGGATTAACTGACATCTGATCACAACTGATGTTGAAAACGTCAAAAAGTGCTAATTTTAACCCAAGTAGGGAGCTGGGTAAAAATTTGCGAAATGTTGTGATCATTCTTAGCGTTTTTAACAGTTTTTGACAGATGACAGTTGCGACTGGAACAGGGGTGAAAACAGTTACGAACGATCATAGTGGCGCTAAAGAAACAGAATGTGAATGAAAATAACGAAATTTTTGTTCTGACTGTGCTAGTGGAACGCCCTAAAGGTGTCACTGACAGAAACTGACAAAGAGTGGTAAGTGACTGACTTACTGTGTGTAACGTGACCAAACAACTTACGGAGGAGGCTAGAAAATATAACCACAGATTAGTAAATAGTCGCTTCGTATTACCTTACAGGAGACAAATTCTCGTATGAAACTTGAGACTTTCAATTAATTATTATAAATGAATTGTCTTGATATCATAAACTTGTTTTTGGAGTAGTGACGTATAGGAGAATACCATTTTGCTATTTTATCATAATATTGAGACTGCAACGAAACTGTATTATTGTAAGATATTAAATCATAAAGCATAACCGATCTACGTTATATAATAATATGTTGAAAATATAAATTTAAAATATAATATAATTATAAAAAAATTGGTTTGTGCTAGTTGCCACAAAGCAATGGACAATGTTTATTAATTTTAAATTTAAGCTCTCTGTATTCTCTGTGGAAAATAAAAAATACTCGTGATATAGTTATTTCGATACGTCAATTAGTTTCCAAGATATTTAACTAACTTTAAAGTAGCCCAAACGGATTGCGACTTAGCGGTGCGTAGTACGGCGCGTTCTTCGGGTTGTATGGCCGCGGTGTAGTACTCGTATAACGTTACACTACTGTTAGCGGGTTTCGTAAATTTTTTGCACTTTGAACGCGTGTTAAACCATACAACTTAATATTATTGGAAAAAAAACTACTGTATCTGTATACTCAATAGCTTTACTGTAACAAAGTTCAAGTGATTTTAGATAATATGTTATTGATTGTACTGTAGGTTCTTGGTGGAAATTCATGTTTCACAGTATTTGTACAAAGTGATTTTACATACCTAGTAACATTTTCCACTACTAATATTAATTATTTCGAGCCAGTATTTAAGAAAAACTTCTATACTTAAGACGAAACTCATGAAAATTAAATTAACTGTGTAAACTACAAAATCCAATTACTATATTACATCCAAGCAATTTATTATTAAGGTACAGATGTGTTAAGTAATAGAGCCAATAGGGATGAAGGTTCTGATTAAACTTATGGGAATAATATTTTTATTTACATGAACAATTTCCCCCATCGTAAATATTATCTCCTCTGGCGATCTGCTGACTGTATTTTTATCCCAGTTTTTGCAGGATATTGACTTCTGGCATATATTTGTCATATCCTTATCTATAATAAAACCTACCAAGCTTTTTGTACGCCAAAACTGGCCAAAAATGAAATATGTTTCGACTAGTTTATCATCTTTATGCTGTGTGGCCTACTATTTTACCATCGGCAAGTTGTGGAAATGTATTTTTCTAAAAAACAAATGTTATTTTTACACATTGTATAACTAAACAAGCTTACAATTATCCCGATTGTACAAAATATCAAAACGAATCAGGCTCGAATCACGCAAAAATTCGTAGAAAATCTGAAAGGTCTCGCAGTCTCTGTAGGAATATTTATGTACATTTGTGTCTTCAGAAACAATTTTATATTTGATAGTTTATTTTTAGTTATTGCTAGTTTCGATCAAGATTATTATTTGTTAGATTTTATCGGTCACTTTTTCACATAAAGATTCTCTATAAATCTCAATTTAATATTGCTTGATCCCTAGCGAATGATTTAAATGTGTTCTCAATATTTAAAATGTAAAAAGACATTGGGAGTTTTTGAACCACTTTAAAAAGTATCGACCACAAATCAACACACTAGTAGGTTGTACAATTTATATACATAATTAATTTCACGTAATTATTTTAAACATTAATATTTATTGAAATTAGTTAAAAATTCACATTATTTACCGCACCTCCTGCACATATGCGACCTATGCCGTTGTAATCTGTATTAAGGCTCCCACAGACGAGAGACGGATTATTTCAGTTAGAACTGATGTCAGTTCGGGCTGAACGGATTCGAGCACACACACGGAAAAAATCGCATCCGACCAAACTAGGGTTGCCACCCGTACTTTATAATAAATTATTGTACGTTATTTCAGTTAAGTGTACTCAATACTTTATGAGAGTAATAAATTACCTACACGAAAATACTTTATTTTCACGATTTGGTTTCTTTAGGATTTTGAAAACTTTAGTCATAATAATATTAGGATTTTTTTCGTACATATAGCGAAATACATCGATTGCCTAATCGATGTCGATTGCATGTTATGATAATTGAAAATATAAATCTCCAAAAACTTAATGTAGATATCTATATAGAAAAATTTCTTTAGTAACTAACTAGCTATTTAAAACTATCAACTGCACAATAACGGTAGCAAGTGTTTAATAAGATCAATGTACCTACTTTTTTCCCTACCTGTTAAATAATCATTGTACTTCATCTGCAAAAAAGAGGCGGCAACCCTAGACCCAACTGACATCAGTTCGGCCTGAACGGATTCGAGCCCACACATGATACGGCTTTGCATCCGTTCAGGCCGAACTGAAGGCAGACCGGACCGTGTGTGGGACCCCTTACGCTTACATCTAACCTAATTTTATCACGGGTCGCCGTGGCTAATTATTGTTCCATAGTAAAATTCCCCATATCCTTTTTAATATTGCTACCGAATAAAAGGAATTTAGGCCGGTCTGAACATACAGGCTCTAATTCGCAGAAATCGGTTAATGTGTAGTTAAATTAATACGTACACGAGTTCGGTTATAATTGATGGGTGTACGTTAATATTGGGTGAGTTTGGGTGCTAAATGTTACAAACGGCCGCGGGACAATTAGCGGGTGTCTACGAGGCGGTTGCCATGGCAACTCTCTACAGCTCGCTAAACAAACTAATTGGGCTCACACACGTCCACGTCCGAGGTGCGACTGGCGCTTGGCGATTTCATTTATCGCACAATTTCCGTCTGTGCTGCTCAATTCTGCGATTTACGTTAAATGTGCCACTTTGTCTCGGCGCTTTAGAATAATGGCGATTTAAATTAATTCTGTCAAATACTAAATATTGTTACATAAAATGCAGCTAAGGGTCAGCACACACTAAAACGAGACGATACACGATATGGCGTTGCATTTTTTGAAATAGTGATTCAAAATTGAAATCAATACCCAAATAATTGACATTCAACTCTTGCAATTCAACTTGTATCTTCTGTATTATTTTATAATTTCGTATATAACTTGTATCTTCTGTATTGAATAAAGTTCAATTTTGAATCGCTATATGTATTATTTCGGTGTGTACTGACCCTAAGATTACTTTTTTATACATTCTCGCTACCACCCTTTTCTCCAAACTCCATGCCCCTCTATCAAATTAAATAAGTTTTCCGAGCGATTACTCCCGTCTACATAATCAGGTACAAACGAGTAACTCTATTTCCTTTGGTTGCAGGCATGCTGAGATCCACTTACGACCGACCAGACCACGAACGTAAGTCACTTAAGTACTTGTGCACGCGTCTGTACGTGGGGTAGGTGGAATACTGACGCCGAACGGAAACGTACCTACTGTTCGACATACTTAGGCCTTTACATCCGTTAATGGATGATTTATACAGTATTCTCCGAGCGAAGTAACCACTCTTGAAATACTGTAGTGCCTGGGACAGTTGGTTTTTAAATGTCGTATGGTTGTCCGAGCACATACGGCATTCTCACAACATAGTCAGCCTAGTCCAGAGGAATGAACTAGTCAATACGTCTGGGGCCAACTATATGCGGGTTTCCTCACGGTGTTTTCCTTCACCGTTAGAGCGTCCGTATAAGGTACTTGAGATCTGAAAAAGTCTCATTGGTACACGCCACAACCTGGGATTCGAACCTGCACTCTCTCGAGTGCGAACCAAACGGTCTACCCACTAGGCTACGGAGCTCCTGTTCTACATAATGGCCGTCAATTCTTTCCATTTGGCCGGGCCTGTATTGAGGAGATCCATCACGACCTCATCTGTTTGAGATCGGCGTTAAAAAATATATAAATATTTTGCATGCCATTACTTTTCGCGAATGCTATTTGTATAGAAATTTGTTTCGATTTAATTTAAGGTTAACTTGATAGAGAAAATAAGATAAAAATTTCACAGATTTCACGAAAAACGCTAATTTTCAAATGCGTCTATATCTAACAAAAACTGGTTATTCTGTTTTTTACATGTAGAAAAACACTAGAAAATATTGTATTCTAATTTTTCACTTATCATTTATTTTAAAATAATTTCAAACTTTTGAATAAAACTGACAAAACTAACCAGAAGTTTTTACAACTTTAGGTTTAGGGGCAATTTCAAAACATATAATAGCTAAAACCGCTTACATTTTTTAAAAACAAAAAATCTTTACAAACTTGTTGGATCCTCTTCTAGATTATCTCTATTTACTGTATTTATCGAGGCGCACGAGCGTTTACAACAGTATTTGTAAACGATTTATTTAGTAGTTTTAAAAATTCATATAAAATTCGTCAAACTAATTTAGTTAAAAATTTAAATAGCATATTAAAGATAAAAGGTTCTTCTCATAGATTATGTAAGTAAGAAACAAAAGTAGCGAGTAAAATACATAAATATCATAATTTTAAATAACTATAATTCCTGATAATTTCGCATTCTTTAAATTTTATTTTTATGAGATAGAAACGTATATAAAAATAATCTGACAAAGAGATAATCTAGAAGAGGATCCAACAAGTTTGCAAAGATTTTTTGTTTTTAATAAATGTAAGCGGTTTTAGCTATTATATGTTTTGAAATTGCCCCTGAACCTAAAGTTGTAAAAACTTCTGATTAGTTTTGTCAGTTTTATTCAAAAGTTTGAAATTATTTTAAAATAAGTGATAAGTGAAAAATTAGAATACAATATTTTCTAGTGTTTTTTTACATGTCAAAATCAGAATAACCAGTTTTTGTTAGATATATGACATCTGTCAAAATACAAGTTAACATTAGCTCCGTATATTTTATTGTATTAAAAATAATTTAAAGTATTTTTCGGTATTTTAAGGCTTGTACACTATGTGCTATATATAGTTTTGTAATGACAAGTGAAGGCAAGATACAGAACCAGTGAACTTAAGTGATATTCCAAATAATCCCTGTGACTAAGTGAACAGTGACTCAAGAAACTTAAAGTGGATAAAAGACTTATTTCTGAATTTTAAAACAAAAACTAAATCTTTAGATATCCATAGTGACTATCCATTGTGTAAAATAAATAATAATTAATCAATTACAGTCAAATATATAAAAGGGCAAGTGAATCCTTTGTTCCTTTGTTTACAATTTGAATTTGACATTAACTGCAAACGGTCAGAAACATCAACAAGATTCGCATACCACATCTACCTATATATCAACTATTTTGAACGAATCGTAACAGTCTCAGTGGCTCAGCGTATTACACAGTTGGAATAAAAGAAATTATCCTAGGATCAAATCCAAGAGGCTACTATAAGTTTTTGTAATTTATATTGACTGCTAGAATTCGAACTAAATAATAAAATACCAAGAAATAAAAATTTGAAAAAATTAGATTTAAGATGGACAACATAACTTTCCGACGTAATTTAAAAAAAGCAAAATCTGACTTTGACATAACCAGCCTCAGCCAGTTAACCTCAGACGAATCTAAATTATCATCCGCAACTGCCATAGACAACTCAATTAGAAGTTTACCTAGCCTTAATAATATGGATCTTGATTCGTCTATATTAAACGACTTCAAAAAACAAGTTGAAGATTTAAAAGTCGAAATCACTATTGCCAACGAAGAAATATCAAATTTGCACTCAGAAATAACACAGCTAAATAAAACTTTACTAGAAAAGGACAGGAAAATTGAAATTTTAACCAACATATTAGGCGAAAAAAATACTGACATACCAACGCCATCTAGATTCACACGAACAAAGACTCCAAAGAAAACATATAAATCGATATTAAACTCTTTTTCGACACCTTTATTATGCTCAAGTCAACATAACAAAATAAAAAACAAGCATTCCAGGAAAACTGAAGAAACCTATAAACTAAGTATAAATGACGCAAAAAATAAATTAGTATTCTCCCCAAATAATTTACAAAAGCTCCCTAAAGATGGCGTTACTAGTCTTGAAAAAGAACTAAAAGGTAAACCGAATATCATCATATTAGGCGATGAGCAAGTTCGTGGTTTGTCCAAAAAATTAATAGATGAAAGGAAAAACAAATGGAATGACATCTACAACATAACATCCTTAATCAAGCCAGGAGCTACCAGCGAACAAATTTTAAAGAGCAGTGACTCTCTCAGTAAAACTATTGGAAAAGAAGACATCATAATATTAGGAATAGGGTCTAACGATAGGAATCCCTTTAAATTATATTCTTTGTTATGTAACACACTGTACAAACTGCAGAATAATAGAGTATTTGTAATAAATATAAAAGATAATAATTATATTAATATTAGATTAATGAATTATCAAATCAGTAAACTGTGTGAAAACTATAAAAATTGTAACTTTATAGACATCTACAATTACGAATATTACTATTCCAATGAAAATAAGAACACTTATAATAGCTATATGAATGCCTTAACTTTTAAACTAAATGTAGAAATTAATAATTATCAATACTGTAGAACTTATATACAAAATTACACAATTATAAAACAATTTCTAAAGAACGGTGGTCCAAAAAAACCTTATAATAGTATTGAGCCAAAAAATATCGTATGCCGAAAAGAAATCCCCCCAAAAAGAGGGACCATTCCATTTTATTTCAAAAATAAATATGAATTAGTGAAAAAACACGATAAGAACAATGTTTCCATCCATAATTTTACAAATGAAAAAATTTTTCGCCCCAAAATCTATTAATATATTGCATCAAAATATAAACGGTCTTATATCTAAATCTAACTTATTAACTATTCATCTTACTGACTCTCAATCTATTAACACTAATGTAGAAGTTATTTGTATTACGGAGCACAACATGTTACAAGGTGACACTGACTCTCTCATAATCCCGAACTACACCTTAGCTGCAATATTCGCGAGGAGCAGTAGACACGGTGGTTCATGCATTTTAGTTCAAAATATGATTAGATATAAAACTATACCGGAAATAATCAGTTATTGTGTAGAAAACATATTAGAATGTAGCGCCATTATCTTATTAGACCACAATATTAAAATTATTAACATTTATATACCACCAAAAAATGACCCTGTGACCATTAACACGTTTTTTAAATTATTAGACAGTATCTTATCAGTTTTCTGCCGATGTAAACTGAAAATTGTAATTTGTGGAGATTTTAATATTAATATTATGAAAAAAGATTCCCTCTCGCAGCGCTTTCGTGATCTTCTCTCTAGCTATAACTTAAATCTAGCAATAAAAGAGCCAACTCGTATAAGTAGTGGAAGCTGCTTAGATAATTTCGCTCATAACTTAAAGGGATCTAAGCATCAAATCATAGATTTAGCACTGTCAGACCATACAGCTCAGCTGCTACAATGTCCAACAAACAGTACACCACCGTTTTCATATTGGTACGTTTATAGACGTGATTTCTGTGAAGAAAATATGCTAAAGTTTCGTAACTATTTAAATTCATTATCTTTTTCTGAATGTTTTAATAATCAACACGCGCAAATGGCATTTAACTCGTTTTTTGATATTTTTAAATTATTGTACGACCTGTGTTTTCCATTAATAAAAATAAGAATTAATTCGACAAAGAAATTAAAATGGATTTCTAAAGGAATTAAGAAATGTTGTAATAGAAAGAGAAAAATGCTTTGGGAATATAGAAAACGGAAAACAGATGAGAATAAAAATAACTTCAAAACCTATTCCAAACGACTTAAGAAAATTATAAACCTTACCAAAAGGGCACAAAATCATCACTACATTGCAACAGCTTCTAATAAGTCTAAAGCTACATGGAGAGTGATCCGAAATAACTACACAAAAAAATTGTCGGAAAACAACATTACACAGATAAACTCACATGGTGATACAATCTCAAACCCATTCCTTATAGCAACTGCATTTAATGATTATTTTATCGGTCATTCTAAACAGAATACGCCTAAAAATGTAAATAAAAAATTTATAATTCCATCAACGCCCCACTCAATATTTTTATATCCAACCTCAAGTAGAGATATTGTTCGTTACATCTTGTCTCTAAAAAATACTAATAGTACAGGCAATGATAATATTTCTACTAAGGTTATTAAATTTGTAGCATATACTATAGCCCCTATTCTTGCTCATTTAACAAACCTCTGCATGTCTCAAGGAAAGTTTCCGAACAATCTAAAAACAACTATAATTAAACCACTGTATAAAAATAATGATAAATTGAACATTGAAAATTATAGACCTATTGCTCTGGTGTCAGTTTTCTCAAAAATAATAGAAAAAGCCATTTATGAACGTCTTTACAATTACTTTCATAAATTTAATTTGTTTTCTCCTGAGCAGATGGGTTTTAGAAAAAATTTAACAATAAATGCTGCAATTTTTAATTTTCTAAGAAAATTGATGGAGAATGTTGACAAAGATTGTGTGTCCTGCGCTCTATATATGGATTTAAAAAAAGCCTTTGATTATGTAGATCATGATATTCTGATTAGCAAAATGTATCAATATGGTATAAGAGGAAATGCTTTAGAGCTGATTAAATCATATTTAAAGAATAGATCACAACTAACTTGTATACAAATGACTAATCTTAAGACAAAATCAGAGGAAATACATTACTCTAAAGCCAAAAATAATTATCGCGGTGTTCCCCAAGGCAGTGTTCTTGGTCCACTTTTATTTATAATTTACATAAATGACTTTCCTTTACATATTAATGAACCAATGACAATATTTGCTGATGATTGTAACTTATTATTTTTTGACGACGGAACAACTAATTTTGAAGAGAATATTTCTAATACCCTAACAAATATAATTGAATGGATAAATGAAAACCAACTAATTTTAAACTTTGACAAAACGAAAATAATGACATTTGTCAACAAAAATAAAAAACGACCAATGCTAAAAGTTAAATATAACGACCACGAGATAGCAGAAATTAAAGAAACCAAATTCCTAGGGCTTTTGGTCGATAATGATTTAAGTTGGAATGCACACATTGAGGTCCTATGCACTAAATTACAAAAATTCTCTTATGCATTATATATGCTGTCTAAAGTGGTTGATATAGATACCTTGCTCATAACATACAATGCATACGTGGGATCTATTTTAAGGTATGGAATCGTTTTTTGGGGTAATGCTACTGGGCATGAGCGTGTATTTAGGGCCCAAAAAAGATGCATACGTTCTATGTGCGGTCTCAAACAAACAGAATCTTGTCAACCCTATTTTAAAAAACTTAAGATTTTAACTCTACCATGTCTTTATATTTGCGAATCGATACTATTTTTAAGGAAAAATAATATTCAAATGTATGAAAACTTTAATAGTGCACGACATAAAAATAAATTGAAAATACCTTTATCGAAAACAAATAAATTTAGTAAAAGTACATACATTATGATGCCGAAACTATATAACAAATTACCCACTCATATTAAACAAATAGAAAATTTTTATAGTTTTAAGAATAATTTAATAAAATTTCTAATTGACAAAAATTTTTACTCTATAACAGAATATCTATACGACATATTATAAAAAATAAAATAAAAATAATACAAAATTTGCCATATAATAATGTTTCTTTATATTCATAATATTATGTGTATACCTAATGCCTAATAAATCTCTATAATATACCAATTAAAACTGAAATTGCAAAATAAATGCAATATTGTAACTCATTCTCAATGTTTTGTAAAAGTTTAAAATTATTACCTATGTCATTTGTTTCATAAATTAATGTTATAAATGGTTAATTTTAATATTATACGTGTCAATTAATTATTATAATTATAGCTTGTAATATTTGCATGCCAAAATTGGCAAAACATGTACTTCGACATTTAAAATGTAACACCTTAATTTATCATGTTTTATGCAAATAAAAGTATTGAGTATTGAGTATATAGACGCATTTGAAAAGTAGCGTTTTTCGTGAAATCTGAGTCTCGCGCCGATCAATGCTCTTAAAAAGAAAAGTTTTATGCGTTGCTGCATTAAAATCACCTACTTACATGACACGTTAATTTTTTTATTCAAATTAGCCGATGTCTCTTAACCTTTGCAGAGCTCATGATTTAAATTCTTATGTATAACTAGCTGTTGCCCGCGGCTCCGCCCGCTTAAATACAGTATCCCACGGGAACACTGTATTTTTTCGGGATAAAAGGTATCCTATGTTTTAATCTAAAGCTAAAACCACTACCATACCAAATTTCATCAAATCCGTTCAGTAGTTATTGCGTCAAAGAGTCACAAACATCCAACAGTTTAATAGTTGACGATGATGAGAGACTAGAGTCGCATGAGTAGCGATGATACAATATTAGATACCTACTACACATTCTGGGATATTGAATATCCCGGCGAACTTCCCCGGCTCAGTCTTGTTCAAACTTTATTCAATATATAATTTGTATACGACCAACTTTGCCACACAACTTTATGGAGACGGTGGCAAAAATTTGTATCAAAATTTGAATATGATTTAGTTTCATCACACGTTACAGTTTTATGTTATTCTGTTGTTTTGTGTATTAAACACATAAAGTCAGCCATAAAGAATGTAATATGGATACATTCTTTGTTGAAGGTATTGGCTTTTATCTTTCATTGTTAGGTAGTTAGCCTCGGTGATCCAGTGGCTTAAGAGCTTGGCTCTCGACTCAGGAGGTCATGGGTTTCCTGCGTTGGAACAACAAAAATATGTTGTTTTCAAGTCTGGTTACGATAATGCAGGCTAATCACCTGAATGTCTGACAAGATGATTCTTGCGCCGGATGGGCATGTAATGAATGAGTCGGCCTTTTGTCCCACTGGGTTACGAGAGTAAAGGAAGAGAGAGTGGTCTTGTGTATTGCGCTCTTAGTGGAGGACTTAAAATTGCTCCTGTTAGGCTGATTTCAATAAAACCGTCACTAAAATCGGTGTGAGGAGCACTAAACCGCTGGACGGCGGAGGCGTCACGGCGATGATGATGATTAAAACTTCACTAAAATTTCTTTCGACGCCGCAAATTCAAACCTAGAACTCAGCACTGAGAGTTTACTCACTCAACCAACACGGGTAGCTCGTCATAAAGTTCGCTCGGCTCCCCTAAGGCCCGGCGCAAACAGTCGACCCTGTCAAAACAGTCGCGGGCCTAAACAAATATCCTGTAATGCACTTGTATTGACGATCTTAATATTGAAGCAATAACTCATTTTCTATATTAAAGGAAATTCCCGAGAAAGTGTTTTTGCTGTCGCTTTGTGAGCGGCAGAGTCAGCTTTGCCCGTAGTTCTAGTAGTACGGGAAAAAATAGTATAGTAATAATATAAGGTCTCCAAAAATCAATTACGGATACTTCAGGCACATCATGGTGGATCATCCACTGCTTATGTAAAGCTGCGTATGTTTAGGCAGAAAAATAATTGTCATACTCAAACTAAAAAAATATCTCATGTACTCTCCGCAAAACACAAACTCGCCCATATAAAGAAAAATTTTTTTTTCAAGTATGACAATTATTTTTCTGCTTAAACGTCTTTACATAAGCAGTAGATCATATGCCCGAGTATCCGTAATTCATTTTACCAAACCTTATATAATTCCATTATTTCATATTCAGATTATAATAATTAATATACAAGAAAGTTTAAAGTATAATGTCGACTCTGTGGCTCAGTAGTTAGTGCATTAGCGCTCAAGCCGGAGGACGCGGGTTCGAATCCCTCCAGGAACAAAAGTTTTCAGTGTTCCTGGTTCGTACACATCTTTGAGTATACGAGATATGTGCATTATAAAATAAACATGAAAGTCTTAAATATAAGTATAGTATTAAAAGTAAATAAGAATTATAAACTACTTGCATTTTTATTTTTACGAAAATATTTCTACTGTTAGCAGTTTGGTGGAGCTATCAATATAGGTGGTGGGAGAGAGCCCATCCCATCCCATCATTTTTTAAGTAAAACTACGTCATAAAAATATTTTTCACAATATGAGTAGTAATTGGTTCTTTATGATAAACTAGCTTTAGCCCGCGGCTTCGCCCGCGTGGAATAGTATTCTTGGAGAAAAATATACTTAATACATAACAATTGTTAAAATATAGGGACCGATTGTTTAAAATCAATTTCGCAATCTTAGAATCATCATCATTATTAAAAAATAAATATTACAGTTATTATTTTCGACCTGGTTTTCAATTGAAACAATTTTTTCTAAATTCTCGAATATATAGGTAATATATAGAGCTCAGGGATTCCAATCTCCATTATTTAGAACAGAGGCTGAACATAACTTTTTATGGGTCGACCCAATGTCAAGAGATTCCCTTTCTTGATCAAACGTTAAACGTTTTGTACGAAACGTAAAAAATGAAATTTGTCTTTTAGTCATAATAAATAATGCTATAAGTGGTCTAATGGTCGAAATTCCAACATAAATTCATTTTTTTTTTAGTTTGAACTCTTCTATTATAAATATCTCGTGTTTGTCACAGAACTAAACCGAAACCTACTATCTGTAGCCCCCGTTAGCCTTATCAAATATTAGCTGTAACCCCCGTTAGCTGTATCAAATACTAGCTGTACCCCCGTCAGCTGTATCAAATGCTATCTGTAGCCCCCGTTAGCATTATCAAATGCTATATGTAATCCCCGTTACCTGTATTAAATACTAGCTGTAGCTCCCGTTAGCTGTATCAAATACTAGCTGTAACCCCGTCAGCTGTATCAAATGCTATCTGTAGCCCCCGTTAGCATTATCAAATGCTATATGTAGTCCCCGTTACCTGTATCAAATACTAGCTGTAGCTCCCGTTAGCTGTATCAAATACTAGCTGTACCCCCGTCAGCTGTATCAAATGCTATCTGTAGCCCCCGTTAGCATTATCAAATGCTATATGTAGTCCCCGTTAGCTGTATCAAATACTAGCTGTAGCCCCCATTAGCTGTATCGAATGCTAGCTACAATCCTCGTTAGCTGTATCAAATACTAGCTGTAGCCCCAATTAGCTGTATCGAATGCTAACTGCAACCCTCGTTAGCTGTATCAAATACTAGCTGTAGCCCCCATTAGCTGTATCTAATGCTAGCTGCAACCTTCGTTAACTGTATCAAATACTAGCTGTAGCCCCCATTAGCTGTATCTAATGCTAGCTGCAACCTTCGTTAACTGTATCAAATACTAGCTGTAGCCCCCGTTAGCTGTATCGAATGCTAGCTGCAACCCTCGTTAGCTGTATCAGGCCTGTCTCACTCCCCGTGTAGGTATAGAAAATGCAAGTACGCGCGGCATCCCGCTCTGCGTAGACAATCAGTAGGGACTTACATGCGAGCAGTGAGTGACGTACGCGCGAGATTTGTTCGTAATTATTATAATTTTACGTATTATTTTAAAAGTGGGTATAATGAGTACTATAATATTATAAATATTAAATAACAATATTATTATAAATATAGTTTGAGCTAATGCTATTAGTTGAGATTTTGAGAACCAATATTATGTTTTTAGGTGTTGGCTCCTGAACTACCTGTTCGCGTCATAAACTGTCATTCCGATGCAATGTGAATTGTGATACGATTTGAAAAGTAATTTGTTGACAAAAGTACCTAGAGTAATAGTAAGGCGGCGTGATTCAACATCTTTGAGTAATATCAGGCCGTAAAGGTATCGAAAACGCTTACGTTTACACTTTACGCATAACTACTTATACGTAGGTATGCGCGAATTTATTAGAGTTAAAGTACCTAACACCTACATTAGGTTTACTTGGAAAGTAATTCGTTCACTAAAGTACAGTAGGTAGGTACTAGAAAAAAAGTTGTATTTAAATAAATTATTTTCTAAACGGAGACAACCCCGATTTCGTCACAATTATGCGATATGAATAAGAGTTATGCGATAGAAAGAGACGCAACTTGTAGGTAAATATAATCGTAGGCGATCGCGCGCTGCGCTAGCTGAATTGAACTTAATGGTATCGTTGTAAGAGTCCCTATTTCTTCTAATGAGTCCTCGAAGTGAGGCTTCTGTTGTAACTAATATCTATTCTGTGGCTGTATCAAATGCTAGCTGTAGCCTCCGTTAGCTGCATCGAATGCTAGCTACAACCCTCGTTAGCTGTATCAAATACTAGCTGTAGCCCCCGTTAGCTGTATCGAATGCTAGATGTAGCCTCGAGCTCTCTCGATAATATAATTTAATCAACAACTCAACTTTCTACACATTTTGAGACTATCAATGGAAATATTCAACATGCCTAAACTTTCGAACTCTTCTGGAAGTTAAGAGTCCTTATCTTTATGCTAAGTACAGCCTGTGACGTATGGAGTCTTTTTAAAAAGAGTTTGAAAACGGCATCTTTTACTTTCTTAAATGTCTGATGCTTGAGTAAGTTCTCCTTTTATCTCTTAGGGCTACTCTTAAATGTAATGGCCTCTAAAGCAATTCAAATTAAAGATAAGTCCAGGTGATTTGAGGCAAAAAATGCAATATTCATACAACATTAAGCAATTATGGCGGTTTTAAGGCGCGCCATAAAGCAACGACCGGTCCAAGCCGAGATGGAACTCCCGAGCGAAAGAATCACTTACTTTTTAACGAAGGGCAATATCGTCAAGGTAGATTTAACACCCGCCGCCCACTGTAGACACTTGGTCATTGGAGTTTAGATACTTAAATATAAAGTTATGAATTCTATAATAAAAGTGTATTAAGGATTGCGGATACTAATACGAGTAATTGTAAATTTTTGTATTGTAAAAATATTTTTTTTATTTTTACCTATATTATAATTTTATTACGCTATGGAATTAAATAAAAAATACCGCAACGACCCACAAAAATTATCAAAGCGTTAATTAGTCAATCGTAAAAGCAATTTTAATCATTTCAAAGTTTGAAAGCAAAAATTTGAATGACGGCTAACGAAATTTCCGCTAGAAATTGGCTCGTTTTAATGAATAGTTCGTGTGAATCAAAGAAGCAGCCACTATGGGTAATGATTTTCAAACTAAGGACGAGCCCGTGCGACTATTTTATACAACGAAATTGGCATTACTTTTTCTTGTCAATATTGCACGTTTTATTTTTGAAGTCTATCGGGCGTTTTAAGAAGTCCTATATTGCAGCTTTTGGACCAGGACGGGTAGATATGGTCTTTCCTTACGAAAGTATTATTTATAAGATCAATGATAATAGGTAAAATTAAATAATAATAAAGCAGTTGGCAACGAACCTTAGGTTAAAGTCGTAAATGTGCGCGGGACGAGATCGAGAAAACTGTTATCTTTGTGACGATCTCACATTATTTCGGAAGGCGGGCTGGAGTGAATGTGCATTATTTTTTATCGTTTAGACAGCTGACACTTGATGTTCACAGTTCTTTGTTGCCCAGAACAATGTCCGCTGGCTCGAGGATGTTTTTAAGCGGGTGACGTGCAAGAAAAAAATACTACTTAGAATTTTTAAGACCTTTTCGTAAAAACAACTTGATTTTTTTTATTACAATGGTCTTGTCATTAATTTTAATTAAAAACTATTTAAAATATAGATATTTATTTTAACTTGATGAGATGCATAATGATTTGTAACATACTTTAGCTCTCCTTAATAGGCTAAACTCTAGAGTTTTAGTAAATTTTAAGATGCACGATTCACGATGTGAAAATTAGCCACTAAATAATAAATACATAGCTACGAAAACAAATAAACGCTTGTAAATTATTTAGAACGCACCAAGATGGCCGCCTCGCGCCTGCACGGGTCCCTGCACCCGCATTTTTTGCCAGACATTATGTGCGCCCGAGGAGCCGTTCTCGTACGCCCCGTCATATTTCGCGGCGTCGGCGGGGCACTTTCCGATACGACCGCAAAAATTACCCAACTCGACCTTATATTACCAGTATTATCTATAAAAAGATCACAAATAATGTGGTATTTTCAGAAGCTATTTAGACGGATACAATATTAATCCTTATCACATTTTGCGTAATAAATTGAAAGTACGTACTTCACGCACAAATCACCATAACATATATAGATATACAGAACTTGTATAACGTTTGCTGGCCCCACGTTGGGCGCCAACAATCGAATGACAATCGCTAAACAATAAGCAAACAATTTACTTCAAATGAGCGAAACTCGGCGAGTTAATTAAAATAATTTATTGAGCAGAGCGCGGAAAAGTCGGCGCCTCGTAAAACTTGTTCAATGACTCTTTCCTTCTATCCAGCCTTTTGGTATTTCAAGTATAAAAAAAAAAACTTAGGCCGTTGCATCCGTTAATGGATGATTTATACAGCATTCTCCAAGCGAAGTAACCACTCTTGAAATACTGTAGTGCTTGGGACAGTTGGTTTTTAAATGTCGTATGATTGCCCAAGCACATACGGCATTCTCACAACATAGTCAGCCTAGTCCAGAGGAATGAACTGGTCAATACGTCTGGGCCAACTGTGCGGGTTTCCTCACGATGTTTTCCTTCACCGTTAGAGCGTCCGTATAATGTACTTGAGATCTGAAAAAGTCTCATTGGTACACGCCTCAACCTGGGATTCGAACTTGCAATCTCTCGAGTGCGAACCAAACGGTCTACCCACTAGGCTACGGAGCTCTATTGAATCTATTTGAAGTATACGAACATGCTAATTGTTGAGAGCTTTAACTTATAATTACATCATTATTTATAATAATGGTAAAGCAATTTTGTTTGTACAACATGGGTTGCGTGATATGTCATTATAATTTTTGTAAAGCCTTAGGTCCTAAAGCAGTATAATTGAATATAACAGCGTGATACTCAATATTTCAACAATGTTTAATAAATTATAAACAGTTCTTTAATGACTAGACGATGACAATATTTTTCCATCAATTCCGATCCCCCGGGAAACATGAGCTCTGCAGTAACAAAGCAGTTTGAATCCTAGCTCTCGTTAATTAAGTTTATTTTGCACTGACGGGTCAGTGTCTTCGTGTTTCCTTCGCTTTCCATAACAGGGGCCGTTGTAAAAAGGTCTTATTGCGTCTTTAACGAACGGATGCCGTCGCACTCGACTCCACTTACCCTAGATTTTAGCTCCAAATGTCAATCGGCAGTGGAAATGTGCCAGTTCTTGACTCATAACATGCAAAGCCGTTTTCTATCGCAATAGGGTAGTGGACTATGTGTAAAATATTCAGAAATATTAAAGTTCTTGATGCAATATGTAAAAAAATATAATGTTGTGTGTAGTTTTGTAATGAGATACATTACAAAATAAAAAAATATTGTCTGTTAAGTCGGTTAACGGACGATAGTTTTACGTGATTATCACAAGCCGAACGCTTGGCCGATCGTGTCTCTCTATCGCTTGTTCCGCGCTCTCGCTTGCACGCTCGACTCAGGCGGAACGTGACAATTTTTCATACGTGCAGCCGGCGTTCATCGATTTATAAGGACTTATCACGTCAAAAACATTATTTGTTCTATTAGTAAAAAATACCTCCATCATTATTTTACTTACATCATATACAAATAATAACTTATTTATTTATGTACTTACATAGGTACCTAAGTATGAATTTAAATTCACAAATTTCGGAGATATTAGCAATTATGTTCCTGCAATCTATATTATATTTCATACGACTTTAGGAACGCGTGAAGTCATATTTATGGTGACTTTTAAATGGAACGTTTTCACGAGACTTGCGAAACTTGCCTATTTATCACTGTACACCTGCCTACCTTCGAAAATATTGATTTTGAATATACTGTTCATTTTAAAATCATACACATACATTGCATCGCTCTTGCATTTACTAGTATTTGCCCGCAGCTTTCTACATTTTTAAATTATTCCGATACTTTCGATTGCAAATAGTTATGTAAATTCAATTTACGCCGTTAGGTATCCCGGTGAACGTTGCTAAGTATACTTCGCACACTTCAAACTATCAAACTACTTCAACTGCTCGATATAATCGTTTCAGTATCCGAATACTTTCGGCGGTGGATCGATACTTTCCCCTCCCTACCCCCGCGCCCGGCGGAAGCCTCCTCAGCCGATGACTGCAAAGTTTTCTTCTAATTAAGTGCCGTTCATCCGAATCCTGCTTCGGAACTTCGCGGTAGGGATGTGAAGTGGTCGATGTTGAAGTATCGACGCGAAGCGATAAACTTTCAAATAGTTGTATTCTACTAATCTTGTTTTAATCAACTTATTATACTTTGAAAATGAAAGTCGTTTAATTATGTTCGGTAAAAATGTGTGTGATTTTTATGTCGATATTTTTTTTAATTCAGGCTTTAATGATTGTTTGTTTGTGTTATCCTATAGGTACTTATAGTATAGGAAATACATACCTATATATTATTCTTATTTTAATTTACTTGAAACCAATAAAATATTTGATGTTTTATCGATAGCAAGGATATATCTTGTCCCTAAATACCAATAATCTCCTTAAAATGTTATTCGCGCATAAACTTTTGCTTTAATTTGTATATTTGTTGTTTTGTGTTAATGAAATTAAGTTAAAATGAATTTATTTGATAACTTGATAGCATAACTCTGCGATTTTAAATAGGAAGTTTGTATTATATCTTACCGTCCTTTGACATTTTTTATTCCTGATAAAAAAAGGTACAAATTTTAAAGCCAAAATTGTGAATATTTCGATTAAAAAATATCTGGTATTTTTAAATAAAAAATTCAATTTAAAAAACTTTTTTCCGTCGTTTTCCTTTAAATACTTTACTTGAAAAACTAACCTGAAAACGCGGGACTTTAGCGCAACTTTTCAGTCGGCCTATTAAAATATTTTCACGGTATGAATTCGCTTTTAAGCACCAATTAAAGAGCGGGCGTCAGACAGCGGAATCCGCAACTCAATCCAAATTATTTCCCACTCGCAAGAAAACTTGAAACGAACGTTAATTGTGGCCGCTAGCTAGCTGCGCGCTGCGACTTCGTCGATATCGACAGGACACGACGGAGATGACGTTATTGTAGAGTGTACAACACTAGTTGGTGATGCGCACCGACTCTATTGCGTGTCACAACATTAGTGCGATTTAATCTCTAAACAGTTTACGTAACTACGATCCTTGGGTTATGTCTGTGAGTTAAGCAATTACTTACCTTCAGGTGAGGGAAATCTATTTGTCCCAGTTCCAAAGCCGAAGAAACTTATTACCGATAGTGACATAACAAGTTGGAGGATATGACAAAGTTCATTTGCGTGCCTCAAGAACATCATTTATTAACATCTGATAGTTTCACACTCAAAGTCACACGCACACCACAATCAGCCGTGTTCTATTCTTATGAGTAATAATTAAAACACTAAACTGTAACTTTATAACTGTAAATAATTTTCATCGACTGAAAAAAACCCCAAAAAATGTCGATGAAAATATCGTCCCATATAAAGCGCCGCGGGCAAACAGTAGGTGCGACGTCATTAGCAATCTCCTCCGCGGCTGTGCTTGTGGCAAATTGAAGCAATTACGCCGCGTGGTTGTTTTGCCTTGCTGGCCCCCCGCATCCCTTAGGGGGACAACCTCCCCCCTCAATTTGTCCGACAACGCGATAATTCGTCGATGCTCAAGTGACAGTTTATTAAAAATACGTCCGTTTAATTGTGAGACGGAAGCTTTTTATTAACTTGTAGCGTTTTTCCGTGGGGGAGTTTATCCCCCTTTGTGTCTGAAATTCTGTCGAGGAAATAATTGGGATGGCTTTGGCCGTACAATGCGGTTCGAATTGCGCAATTTGCAATGCTTATCAGGGGCTGTTCGTCATCAAAAAATCCTTTGCCTTCTTGAGGCCTAATTAATAATAATAATAACTCCTTACCCTGATTTCGGTGACGGTGGCCGGTTTCATTGAAACTAGACCGGTTATGTACGAGTAATTTTATAGTGCCCAAGTGTGTGCGCAGTAGACAAGAGCAACCGGAGGAGTATGAAATTTGGCCGGTAAATTAGAGCTCATGTTAAAGTAGGTGTGCAAAAAGCTATTTTTTTTTATATAATGCATAAAATTAAAAAAATAACAACAACATACACAACCTCAGATTATTATAAACACACACTACCGTGCGTTTGATAGATACAATTTTGTTGCACGTCAACGTTTGTCAATCTGTCATTTACATTCTTAATTCTATTTTTTCTATCTAAACCCTTATAAAGTTCGAAATTAAAAACCGATTTCGACCACAGGATGACCTCTAGTACAGGTAAATAAGTAAACAGTGCTTAATTGTAAATTTAACTATAAAACCAGTTAGCAAACATTGGGTATTCCATATATGCTCTATAACCAGCTCCCAGGTACAGCTGTGTCATATTTACTCCTGGTCCATAAAGCAGTACCGCTGAAAATATTAACGCAATAAAACATATAAAAACTCTTTACTCGTACAAATTCTCGAGTATTATAAGATGAACGATCTACAACGGAAAATGTACTGAGCGAAGGTACAAAAGAAAAATATAAAGGCATCCAGATGGCGCCACGTGAAATATTAACTAAATTTAAAGGCGAGAATGTTTCGAACGCCGCGCAATGGCCCGTGAGAATTTACTATTTGCTGGAATCGAATCTCGTACGTACGAGTTATATAAATTATATTTTTCTTACGTATTTACTACGTATCTATATAGTCGCTTACGATGTTATGTTTATTTAAAACGCTTTGCTTTCAAGCGATAAATATCAAAGCAGTAGCAGTGTAGCGTGCTACGAGGGTACGATACGATACAAATAATAATAGTTCTACAAGCTACGAGTGCTACGGATATCAGCTACGAGCTACGCCGCTACGAATATCAGCTACGCTGCTACGTATAGCCGCTACGAGCTACGGTTCCACGAATAGCCGCTACGAGGATCGTAGCTCACTACGGCGTAGCGCTAAAAAGCGTAGACTCACTGTAAAAGTTAATAGTGCGGAAAATAAGCGAACTTGCGGCGCGAGCGACGCGGAATGAGGAATATAATTTCATATCGAAACTAGTTTTATCCACCGACTTCACATATATTACCTCAGTATTATGATCGATTCACTAGATATTAGAATTACTTGCTATAGTTTATTTTAAGTATTGCTAAGATTCTGTAGCTTTGATTCCATAGTTGAATTCTATGTTAAACCGACTAGCTAGAGCCCACAATTCCGCAATTAACAAGACAGACGGCAAACAAAAAAAATTAAATTGAAGTTTACCGTAAACGCCGTTTATATTTTCATCTGAATTTTGCGAAAAACTTAAAATTGCAAACAGACACTTAAATTTTATTTATTTGTAATAGATTTTCCTTAGATCATCCTGGATTTTGCTAAGTAGCAAGCCTCAAGCCTCGAGTCTAAGCCATAAATACTCCACCACTACCTCGACCGAGTCTCTTCACGCAAACATCCTGTGTGGCTCAGAAGGATTTAATTATTAAAAAGACAACTCTGCAGCAGCGCCAATACAACATTCACCTTAATACCTCAGCAAAATACAAGACGGGGGAAAGTAGGTCGTACGAACCCTGGCCTTTCTAGTAAATGTGAGACATAAATACTACATAAGAGAGTTTAAATTCCGACGAGCAGTTTTAAGGAAGCCGCGATAATTAAAACGGAGCCATAACGTGATGCATTGCTAGTGATGTCGCGAGTCGATAAAATATAATTTGGTTAAAATGCAGAAATTAATATTTTTTTAATTATAACACAATAATAGGCAAAAGGACCTTCATCTTGAAGTAATTTGATTCGTAATAATAAAAAACATACCATGAAATCATCGACATAGCAATTTAATGTTCTATTTAATTATAATATATTAAAAATTAATGACCAACCGCATTAAATATTGATAGCACGACGCTGTAGGGACTAAAATAAAACTCTTTAATCTAAAAATGATGAAAAATTAAACCTCGAAAATTAGACGAATATGAACGACGGCCCGACCGTTTCATTCATTCATTCATTATTTTGAACCACGGATCACGTTACTTTGTTAATGAATTTTAAAATATTCACATTGTGTCTTTTGGCATGTTGTTTAAATTTGGAATATAACATTTGAATAATAATGATAATACAAGTTAGGGCTGCATTTTTAATATAGCGATTCGAATTGAACTTTATTCTCTATATAATAAGATACAAGTTTAATTGCAAGAGTTCGAATGCTAAACTGCTCGCTCTGCGCGACGCCGCTGTTGCAATAAAACGTACTATGAAGTTACACATTTTTACAGATTTTGTACTGAATAAAGTTCATAAGCAAGCAATCTCACTTGGTCGGACTATAAATACGCATGAACTGAAAACCAGCGGTACGGCACCATTTTTTTTTCTATGATAGATAACGACGAAGTGACGAAAATGTTCTTTCAGTTTGATCCAAATCTTACGAACCCCTAAATGTTGATTGACATTTTTTATCTTGACTCGTGAATTAATACGGCATGTAAGAGTAAAAAATAAGTAAGTTTATAAAAATCTCTAATGGCTTTTTGAAGAAACTCAGTATTTTGTACCTGACTATGGCGAAGCCAAAAGGAAGGGCCGAAGGATAGGGTAGAAGAAAGGATTTTGACAGTCTATGAATGTGTATGTATTTACAATAGTAACGCCTGAACTACTGGTCCGATTTAAATGATTTTTTTTTTTATTAATAGCCGGGGTAATATAAGCTATAAAATTTACAGAATTATGTTATAGTTTTTTATAAAAATTTTAGTTAATTAATGGAATCAGGCGTTACTTTGCGGAAATCCATAGCATACAATTAATTAATATGATTATTTTAAGCAGTTTTTCCGCCAAATAATACCCACAATCTGCAAGCAAATGTGTGAGTGCACGCATAAGCATGCGTAACGCACCTCCCTCCTCCCACACTGCTTATGCGTGCACTCAGATGCAAGATCATGCAAACACCACCACCACACAAGCAAAACTCAAACCTGCAACCTGCATGGTGGTGTGGGGCTTTGCACGATCTTGCTGACATTGTTGCTTGTGTGGTGGTGGTGTTTGCATGATCTTGCATCTGAGTGCACGCATAAGCAGTGTGGGAGGAGGGAGGTGCGTTACGCATGCTTATGCGTGCACTCACACATTTGCTTGCAGATTGTGGGTATTATTTGGCGGAAAAACTGCTTAAAATAATCATATTAATTAATTGTATAAAATTTTAGTTATTTGATTGAATACTAGTGTGGCGACGCGTCACCGCGCCAACAAACCCCCGCCGCATTAGATGTTTCACATTACGTGATGCAGTAGTCTGCTTCAGCATTAACCCTGCGGCTGGCAAGTGGACGCTCATCAGAACCCGGCCCACGTCGCTGGGCGCCCGCCAAAGACCCGGCGTCTTTTAAGAAAACAATTGAGCAACGACGACCGAATTGCTTTGTGGGTTACTTAAATCGACGTTATGTAATGTTTTCGTTTAAGTCCTGTTCTACGAATCGAGAATACAACAGAATGATTAAGCTCCGGCGTTTATCGATATAATAATGACAATTTTAAAAAAATAGTACTAACTTTAAATAACGATAACATTTTTTGTGTCATCCTGTCTATAAATTTAACTTTGGCTGATTGCAACTGGTATTAAGCGTATAACGCAATACAAAACCTTGTTAATATTAAACTTGCTGTCTGCCCCACATACTGTAGCCTGTCTCATATTTTTGTAAAATTTGTTTCATTCGCACGAAATGAAATAGCTTTTATCACCAGCGAAATATTCCCGCTAATCGAATCGCGTATTCAATTAATATTTTAATATCGATACCTCGCGGGCCAACACTGCTGCAGTTTTTTCACGTAACGGAAATATCGAGCTTAAATCTGTATGGATGCGGCTCGAACATCCCGGCCGCTTGCCAAAACCGAAGTCACGTGGTCTTACGTAAACCCTCCTCGCTTATTCGACCCACTCTTACGTAACCCCCCTCACGGTAATTTTAAGAACTATATTGGTTTAGTTTTAACGCAAGTTGGCAGGCAAGCGGAACGCGAATTAACCGTCTGCTTTATTGGCTGCGATGCGGAGCCGGACAAATAGAGTACGGTACGGTTTCGGTACGGCCCGCCGTACAAATAGTGTGCGGTACGGTTGACCGTGCGAAATGTGTGCGGTGTGGTACGGACGCGTCTGCGGCGGGGGGTCGAGATCAGCTTCCGAATTGCCACTAAACAGAGACTAAACTTTGTTTTCGCCGTAAACTTACTCCAATGATCTCTGTGCCTCGCATTTTACGTAAACGTTTTATATGGTTCCGTTTATTCTTTCGGATTTTAAATTCAGAGAACATTTCTGTTTAAGCGAGCGCCGGAGCTACGTGTACACCGAATGGTTTATAAACAGAATAAATAAAACTACCTCTAGTCTATTCGCGTCTGTCAGTCAGTAATCATGCAAATGTCAAAATTGACCAATGACGCATAAGCTGTATACTCCCATTAGATTGAAGTAAACTTGTTCGACATGAACGCTAGTAGTAATAGTATAGTTTTTTAATTTTCTCAAAATAAAGTTATCGGAACATAAAAATGTTTCGTAGTTTCTTTCATTATCGAGTTCTAAAATCGATTACGACTGCTTTCGTACAAAAACACAAGAGCCGCATTGCACTCTTTCGAGATAAAATGTAGACTATGTTTTAATCCAGAGTCTAAACTACATACCAAATTTCATCAAAATCCGTTCAATAATTTTTGCGTGAAAGAGTCACAAACATCCATCCATCCATCCATCTCTCCATCCATCCTCTCAAACTTTCACATTTATAATAGTAGGAGGATTGTAACATAAAAAAACATTGTATAATGCAGGTTTAATGAGTAGGCAATAAAATATAAGCAGCACACTCTCGGAGTACTTTACTCGGTAACTAGTTACTTGCAGCTAGTTAATAACCGCTGACGAGCGGCTGAGTGAGTGAGTGAGTGCTTCAAACTTTCAATATGTTGAGTATTGATTCAAGTAAACGTTACTGCGGTGTGCTATGATTTGATTGCTGTAAGTAAATACGACTAACACTTGTAGAAATACGTCCTACCATATCAATATCACTTGAGAGAGTTTTACTTTTAATGCATTGTATATTTTTAACCCCCGACAAAAACAGAGGGGTATTATGTTAAGTTTGAAGTGTGTGTGTGTTTGTCCGTGGCATCATAGCTCCCAAACGGATGAACCGATTTGGATCAACTATGTTCAATGATTTACAGTGGCCGTTTTATAATCACAGCTAAACATTAGTTTTAACCCCCGACTGCACATGTGCAAATCGCCCCACAAACCCAGCGGAGAGGAATTCGAGGCCTTTGCCAACGGTCGAGCAGAAACAAAGATCTCGTTCGGAGCAGACACGGTCTTCTTTGATGTGCGAATCAAAGGCAGCGAGCCATCCGTAATACACTTAACCATTTGTGGGGTCCATTCGACCCCGCTGCAATCCAATAAGATTTTCATTAGTTCAAAAGTTTATAACGAGCGATTCCAACCCTTCAGCTATGTAAGTGGATTGGAATTTACATTTGTCGAGTTGCAACGTAACAGTGTTATAATAAGCTTGTGATGTATAAATGGCAATCATATTGGGACGCTTCAAGCGTATTTCACATTACGCTATACGATATCGCTTATAGCTATGGTTGGATATTCAAAGCTTATAGCGTACAATTATGTAAGAGGCACGCTTTTATGTCATCGGCATAAGAGCGTTTTCAATGAATGACAAAGACAGCTATATGTTAAAATGTGTAGCTGCCTCTCACATTATCGCACGCTATTTTTTTTTTTTTTATAAGATTTAATGGCCTGGTAACAAGACCTTTAAGCCAAGTCTTATATTTTTGAGGTATTTCTTATTTGTCTTATTTCTAAATAGTCAAGTCCAAAGTCTAGTCAAAGTCCTAATAAATAGTCACGGTAGTCAATCAGTCAAGTCAGTCGATTCAGTAAAGTGGTAGACGCTTTACTGAAACTTCCTAGGGAGTTTTGGCGGGAAACCCAATTTAGCACGCATTTTGTAGTTGCTATATCACTCCTCCACATTAGTGCACGTCACGAATAACTAATGGTTAATATTCCACCAATATTACACATTAAAAACCGTAATAACACGAATTTAGAAAAATAACACAGAAACACAACATTGCTGATTGACATTCCCGGCAAAACTCCCAACCGCACGCTATAAGTGATACCATAGAGTATGTCTGAAAAGAGCTTCAAGCTCCAAATACGTATAAATACGTGACATTCTGAGCCACGAATGTAATATAATAATTAATATAATGGTTTTTTGGGTTCTGTACCCAAAGCGTAAAAACACGATCCTGTTTCTGAGACTATTCTCCGTCCGTCTGTCAATCACCAGGCTGTAACTCATGAACTGTGATAGAGCTGTAAATTTTTCTCACATAATATATTTATGTTGCCGCTATAATAACAAATACTAAAAACAACAAAATAAATAGTAATTTGATAGGAAAGGTATTTTTTGTATTATAGCACCCGCATTTTCTTTTATGGCATTTCTTTTAAATTTTCGTATTTACTTTAATTCATAAAAATTAAAACAAATTTTTAATTAATTCGCCATGTTAAAAATGCCATCATTTTGTGTGTAGCGGCCATCTTGTTCGCTCGTGCGGCACGGGGGCAATGAAGGCATCAATCAAGTGGCGTGGCGAGGAAAGCTAGCACTTATCTGATGTGGCCTATTTGTGCCTACTTATAGGCCATTTCCTCGAATCGATAGCGGCTTGTTTGCGGATGTTTAATGGCCTCACGGCAAACACTTGCCAACGGCGATCTAGGCTTGGTATCAGATTGCACACATATTTGGTGGCAGTTGTTTTCCCTGTTGTCCATATGAGGGACATAAATATTTTCTCTTTAGTATCTAGTAGCTTACTCAGTCCCAACAGTTAAGAAACTCTCAAGTGACACGCTGTCCTTATCTGTCCGCCAAGCGACAGTTATTTAATATGCCCTAACTTTTAGGAAGCTTTTGAGATTTCGGCCTTGAAATTCTCAGAGTACGCTTTGGGGGTCCAGATTACCAGTTTAATCTATTATAAATGTGAAAGTTTATGAGGATGGATGAATGGGTTGGATGTTTGTGACTCTTTCACACAAAAACTACTGAACGGGTTTTTGATGACGGGTATGATAGTAATTTTGGATCTGAATTTACACAAAGTCTAGATTTTATCCCGAAAATGTATATATATAGTATTAATGGAGCCGCGGGAAAAAATGAATTCGTCACTGAACAACATAGTGACTAATGCACGTCCAATCTTTGTCAAATGTAATTTGATTTGATGTGTGTAGATACGCTAATAGCACAAGTAGTTCAGACCAAGTCCACCTGCAACAGCACTTTAATTCCAAACAGTGTTTGAGTCTGTTTGCTTAAAGTAATGAACTAGTTTAGTAAACGCAAATTTAAAGTGCTTTTAAGTATCAACATCAAATAATTTGTTTTACCTGTTTCACGTTTTTAGCTGAGAATTAAAATTATTAAGAATTTATACTAAGTACTACTACTGGTCACCCGTAATTAATATATATTTTTTTAAGTTTTGATCTTTATAATGGTTCTTTTGCCTCTAAGATCTATACTTATATTATAAATGTGAAAGTACCTATATACCTATATATATATATATATATATATATATATATATATATATATATATATATATATATTATTGGTATGACTACTTGCTGATAGTTTTCAAGGCTATATGCCTTGGAAACTTCCACATTTATTTCTATATCAAAATTAGTTTAATTGTTCCAGCAGTTCTCGAGTTTTAGCAACACAGGTTTTTCAATCCATTTTTATATAACATTATCACCTTTTTGTTACTTATATTCAATGTCAATAGAATAAGCTGTTCGTTTGTATAATTAACTAACAAACAAGAAGAGACTGTCAATATCATCGGGTGTATAATATTATCACTGATTTGTCATAACCTGCGATGTTGGCAGTACTACGAGTAGTGAATTTTTAATCTGTTACCACTGTTCTATTAGACAATGGTGGGGGAAACAAGCCGTCACTTATTACCTCGTACTTACGTGTTACTTCGATAGCAGCTGTTTATATCTTTATTCACGTGACGCCGGCTACGCTATTAATAATCCTACTATAGGTAGCTAACCAATAGTTGGTGCCTACAACATGTATATATTATACGTGTGTGTCTATGAATCTAAGCGTTACGTATCGTAGCGCCAACCCTTATCTAGCGGCCTATACTAATAAATATAAAAGTTTGTGAGGATATATTATAGTTGGATGTTTGTGACTCCTTCAAGCGAAATGTACTGATTTGATTTTGATGAAATTTGGTAGTAGTTGTAGCGCGAAGAGAGACAGACTAACGACTGCCTTTCACTGACTTTGACTGTCTAACGACTGTCTTTCACTCTCGAAGGGCTGAACTCGTTTCTATGTTTGCGGTGGTAGTGGTTTATGCTTTAGGATTACACATAGACTAATTATGAAATAATAGCAAAGCAAATATTGGGAAGAAAAGTTTTTAGTACCTAATTATACTTATTGATTTTGACTTTTGATATATTAGAATACGCTGATTAATATCCCTTTGCCTTTTACAAATACCTATTAGGTATTTCATAATACATTTCTAAATAATGTTTAATTGGTGCTATATTCCGGGAATGCAACTATCCATAATATTACGTTTTGTTTCCAGAAATGTTTGTAAAAGCTGTGGTTCTCAGAAATTTAGGTGTAGGTACCACAATAGAGTCGTCATGCCACTCATTTTGTATGGCAACAAGCGTCAGTTCACACCGTGACGGGAGGCTGCGCCGCATTCGTAAAATAGTGATTCAAAATTGAACCTTATTGACTAACATAAGAGGATACACGTTTCATTGCAAGAGTTTCAATTACGAGCGCGTGCTGCGTAGCGCGGCGCAAGTTTACTTTTGATTTCCAGAGTCATATTCCATCGTTTAATATAATATATTATAGTAGATTATGCACCAAGGGGATAAAGCAGTGTCTTACGTCACGGGTAGCATATTGGACCCTGAGCGTAACGAGGGACTCTAGAGTTAACTCCCGAGCGTAGCGAGGGAGTTAAAACTTAACTCCCGAGTGAAACGAGGGAGTTATGTAGAGTCCTGAGTAAAGCGAGGGGTCCAAGCTGCTACCCGTGACGTAAGAAGAACGAAGACAGGCTTTATCCCAGAGGTGCATACTCTACTTTTCATACCTACTGCGAGGCAATAAAAACCCAGGGCTACAAAAATATAACATTTTTTTTTTTTTAATTTATATTGATATTCGACACATTTGTCCAGTTATGGAGGGACAGAGTAATATTTTTATTAGGAACATTTATGGAAGTTGTGGTGGAGCAGTACTTAAAGATTCAGGAACTTGTGACTGACGATTTTGACACATGAGAATATTAAAATTATAGGTGGCCAGTTCGATTTTCGAATAAACTCTCAGCAATAGGTACCATATTATTATTGAAAAATTCTATGATAGATACGTATCTACTAGGAATTTTCATACGAATTTTAACGTTCCAAATTCAAATCACTTTAATCCCTTGGGAGTTTCATACAACATTATCTCCCTTGGGAGTCAATGACATGCTTTAAGTTGAGATTGTGTGATATATAATCGAACATTGTCGAGCAGGTGGTATGAAAAATCCATTAATGGTGCGATAGTGCCGTTTAAAAATGGAATAATATTCAACCACTTTTGGTGGCGTTTGAAACGAAAACATAAAATTTAAACAACAATTTCAATATATTTGCATAATTGACCGCGCTCATTTTAGTTTCATTGTGTATGAAGCGTTTAAATATGGCGGACTTTTTATTTCGCGCGTAATTAACGGAATACAATAATAGCTTTACGTTACTCACTTATCAGCATTGGCTTTTTGTTTTAACTGGGTCAACACGTAATGAGATTTTTTATATTTGACTGCGAATTCCGCGTTTTCAAATTTGACATAAATTGGCCGTTTTTCGGCCGGTCTCATAAAAAAGTAAGAAGTGTCAAAAAAAGAGAGTACATCTGCAAAATGTTTAAAAATCTTCGGTCGCTAAGCAGTGAGTAAGGTTATGATGAATTGTAGCTAAGCACACTCACCATCATGCTTTCAAACAAAAAAAAACAGATTTTATCGGTTCATCCGTCTGTCACAAACAGACAGACATGTCTTACTTATAACACTCCTCTTTTGATCAAACTTATACAAAAAAGTATTATAAATAACTAAATGTTGCCTGCGACTTGGTGCGCTCAAAAGGAGATCCCGCGGGAAACGTACATTATTCCGGAAAAAAAGTAGCCTTTGTGTTTTCCCGTCTGTGATAAATTCACCAAAATCGATTGAGTAATTTCAGAGCCTATTCAATGCAAACAAACAAATATACAAACATTTCCTCTTTATAATATTATTAGTATATAGATGAATGAAGTTTCAGTTCTGCCTCGTTTTTGCTGTAACTCCCTTTTTTTCAATCACACACCCAACAAAGCCGTATGTTTGTTCATTAAAAGCTCTGAAACTACTTTATAAGTGCGCAATCAGCGATAATGTGCTGCTGTAAACGTAATGGACGGAACACTCCCCGTCCCGACTCATGAGAAATTGAATTTACTTACCATTGTCTTATTCTGTGTAGTTAATAATAAATAAACATTTATTTAGTTAGTTCAAGTAAGAATGTATAAAAAAATCTTCTTTTTCCTATTCTATCAATTTATTCCGTTTTTCATTTGTGTCCCCTTGGCGTAGGGATGTCAAGGTGGCAAAACACAACTTAACATTAGTATTTTTAGATATATCACATACATCACTTAATGCCTCGCCAGAGAAAATTCGACAAGTTACAATATTAATTTTTGCCGCTCAAAAAGAGATTTGATTAAAGGGTACCCGTATGCATTCGTTGCTATAACATTAAGTACTCGTTACTTCTGATACCTCATAACATGCTATGTTATGTTAGAGCAACGAATCAAGTCGTGTTGCGTACGCGTATAGTATGATGTGGCGGTATCGCAATATTAGTAATTTTTCGAAAGCGCACTTATAAATTACACACCAAGCTGCGTAAGGTGCATTTTTTCATTTTTCCCTTTTCTACTTATACTACGAAAAATGCCAGTAACGAAATGTATTCGTGTGTAACGTTTCGTTACTCAAATACATCCGGTCTGCTACAGCTCTATAGAGTATGACAGCGCTAGATATAGTGTACGTCAAATGCCATATAGCAATAATATGGCTGCCCCCAGGGCTTATCAGCCTGCAGCTCGCCGGCACATAGTAATTTATCGTATATACTCTGTTCACATTCAATTTATTCTAAACGTAAACAAATGATTAACAACCGGAATTATAACAATTCATCTTCTTTCTTTAATTTCCAAACATATAAAAAGCAAAGCTGTTTGATAAATTAAATAAAAAATTTGAAATTCTGGACACTTATTTCTCATATGACGTAGAATCCACTAAGGAAGGATTTTACAACATTCTGAGCCAACCCCCAAGAGTGTAAAATAGGGGAGTAAATTTTAAAACCTAATTTCACGCGGGCGATGCCACTGGCAATTAATGCTAGTTTAAAATGACAGAATAATTTTATTTTTCTACAGTTCAAAATACATTTGACACTTAAAGGCCCAGTTAGACGAGGCGCGCGAAGGCTGAACACCAGATTTTATTAATAAAAACGTACAAACATAACAAACACACAACCCGTGCGTGGTTGTTGGGTTGGTTGAGCGACGACCGTCGTGGCCCAGTCGACAAGGCTCAATTTGCTACGAATGAAAGTTGACATTCTTGTGGTCCTGTAAACGCAGCCTTAAATACCTAATACCTATAAATGTACTACCTATTTATAGTAAATTGCTCAGCACTAACGAAAATTGCTCAACACTCACCAGGGTCCTATTGAACAAACTTTTAACAGAGAAGGCGTAAAAGCGCGTCTGCCACAGGATCCGAATCCTGATAGTCTGTATTATCCTTATGCAATTAAGGATCCCGCAGGAGACGGGGTACGAAACTAAAAGCGGCAATTGTTCTAGAAAACGCCGCACAAAGGCGAAGCCCAACTACTCAGTAATTAATGTTGACTTTAAATATCTGATACTTCGTAAGCAATTTCCATAAGAGGATTCCTTTTTGTTCGTTTGTAAAATTAATTTATTTTATATTGAAAGTTGTTCTCCCAATTATTGGAAACTTGTTATTCTTTCATTATTATTACGATGTTAATATAAATATTCGTAACGCTCAGCCGTTGTTTGATGATGACTTCTCGGTCCATTGTTAATAATAATGGAAAATTCTGTAGCAATTTTCTTTTTAAAGCATGCCTGCTGTGTGGGCGGGTAGGTTCCGTTCACTCTGCAGTTCTTGGTTCTCATAAACTTGGCATATTATATCTTACTAAATTAGTATAAAGGTCTATTTCATAATCTTCATATTTGCCGGATAGCTTATTCGGATGTTCTGTCGCTTCTTTGTTTATATCGCGTGATAGTGACGGAACGTGCAAATAAGCTAACTGCCACTTGTCTGTAGATTGTGAAACAGTTTTAAGCGGTAGGTAAGTTTATTCTTTCGAATATTCAAAACTTTAAAATCATCATCTCAATTTTGCCGGTCTTAAACAAATCCACCTTTTTTGTCCAGCATCGAACAAGAGTCAGAAACGACGTCATTTGACGGGAACGTAGTATTGTGTGGCGACAGTGGAGATAATATTATAATTAATGTGGAGGGCCAGGGTGCTGAATTCTCGCCCGTCCGTAACACCCATTAGGCAGGAAACGACTCGTCATTGCTACGAGAATTCCGCCCCAAATTTGTTTGAAAATATTCCCAAATGACACGCCGAGTGAAAAATCGACCTTCTAATACCTCCAGTCAAGGTCGGTATCGCGATAGTAACTAATGTTTTTATAATGTTCCCGCTTTTTCCGCTTGAGTTTTCACCACTTTAGTGGTTGAAAGGATATAGGGTTTCATCCCTTCAGTCGGGACACCTTTACAACTGTTGATAAATCGGAAATTAATTATAAACATTCGATGATTGCTTGTCGTCAAAGCCTTGTTTTTACACAGAGCGATCGTTGGTTTAGACTTCAAAAACTTCTTGTTGCACTGGCTTTACACTCGGAGTTATTCCGTAATTTGGAAGATCAGTTTAATCCCTTCGTTTTAATCTGTTCAGTTATTTGGACTGTATGTATATAGCGACGGCTTTTGTACAGGCTGGCTAGGTTAGGTTTTCAAGCGCATTACCTACCCGTTCGTTCCATGTTCGTGCGAGTTATGTTGACTGGGGGGCCGGTGTTCCGCGTGATCTCGGATACCGAAATTAGTTCAACATGAAAGTGTATCGACGGTATAACTGCGTTCACGTTAATAAATAATTTTTGAAGCGAAATTTCAAGATCCCGTCACGATACGATTTTAGATATAACGACATTTGTCGGAGGCTACTTATACTTCTTAACAACTTAATTTTCTAAAGTAGGTACAGCTCAATACACGGATGGCACTAGGTATTAATATTTAATTAGTATTTATTAATAATTTTTTATATTGCTTTTTAAGTGACGAGAGAGAGTATTTTTGGTTTTTTAATGATGAATGAAGTTTTGCTTATGACACATGTACACTGTACACGTCATATTTTTTATATAATAAAAAACTCGGAGATAATTTACGTATAACTACAGAGAGTATAAACGATAGTGACAGACCCTTTCGTTAAAATGTTTTTGTGCACGTCAGTCACACTACACGAACAGAAGGTCAATTCTGCTAAATAAAACCTGCAATAATACAATTACAATCAAGTTCCGATACGCTAAAACTGCCAAACCGCTTATCTCGTAAACGTTAAACCAATTAGTCCAAACTTCACAAAATCATTTATGATAACAGATCGCTTCACTTTTAATACAATCAAGAAAGTCTACTTTAAATACGAGAATTGAGGTTCAGATTAAAAACAAAATTCCCATGTTTTCACAGTGCAGGTGATGCAGTTAGGTTGGTAACAAGATTAAAGGAGAACACAGCTTTAAAATTAAATTGTTTCATATTCTAAATTGAGGGCACTTTAGGTGAAAACTCGCCTAGGCCATGTATTATGTGTAGGTGCCCTGCAATTGCGGGCTCGTCCTCCCTGTACAGAATTAGTGAAGTTCGCAGCCTTATTATCGCGGGCTCAAAGGGCGCCTTTGTCGCGTTATTACGGTCGATACAACCGTACAACGTCACAGGACCTGGTGGCAATTACGTGATTTGAGCCATCCATTATGGGAACTTGCAATCGCTTTTAACCCTAGTGTTTTTATGATAAGTAGAAAATAATTAAATTACTAATGGAAAGAGCGCATTTTGCTATGCCGGTCAAATAGTGAATATAAGTTGCAATAAAACTTAATAACTTTAAGGAAGTGAAAACAAACTACTTAAAAATATTTTATGCTTTTAATATTATATATTTTATTTAATATTACAACAACCTCGTTAGTGAAAACGTTAGTGCCAGAGATCGTTTTAATTTTGTGCTCTATAATTTTCAATCTACAATTACTCCTGTTTGATTACTCCCACGGTTTTGTTTTACTCCGAACCAAGAATTCTTTGATGTAATAGCACACCTACCCTTTAATAAAATGACCCCTTACTAAATTGAACGTCAAAGAGCGCATCGTTGTCAAAGAGACGAGTTAAACCAATCTCTTGTAATTTACGAACTTCTGAGCGGACCGCTAATAAACGCAACTTCAAGTCGGTCCAACTCGCGCCAACTTCGCTGCAATTTGCCAGCCACAAATTACACATCTTTAAGCCGAAGTGGTACGGAAATGGCCGAAGTCCCTTCGTTAGCCCCGGATTGGAGCCATTGTGCTTAATCGTCGGACAGTGGACAATGACTAGTGATTGTACATAAATAGTTGCATGAGGTTGCCGCGCTGACTCCACTCGATTGTAATCGCCGCTGACCGTGCGTTTTAATTTTAAATTTTATGTTGTATCTAGCTACTTTATGATACAAACAGCTGGATACTGAATCGCTACTTAAAATTATGGGACCCAAGGCTGCTTAACAGAGAGTCAATGATGGCGTGTGAGGTACCACTCCATCTATTATATTATATTTTTTATTTTTATGCAATGGAGCCAGGAAACGAGCAGACAACGCCTGGTGGCAAGCGATACCGCCGCCCATGAACACTCGTAACACCAGAAGTTACACTTATACTCGTCTGGTGCTGCGACTTGCGTTCCCAGTCCTTAAATCTGGAGATTTAACGGGTTGGAACCCGTTTTCGCAAATTTGTACTGAAGACACAGAGAACATTTGTGATTTGAGTATACTTAAACACGACAATTTGATCAGAAGACAATTCAAACCAAACAAACCCGCCTGTAGAATTGAGCCTAAAAACAAACCAAACAAACCCGCCTGTGGGCTGAGCCTCAAATCGCTTTACATGCTGTGTTAGTAATACATTAATAATGCAAGGATCATTAATGTGGAACAATGTATATAGGCCATAGACGGATATATTATAGTATTATAGACGAGGCATGTTGAAACAAAAAGTGTCTCCAGTTAAATGGCCCATTTTGATATTTGAAAAACAATTATCATCTGTCAAAATGCTGTCGAATGAAAATAAATAATTGTAAATGCAAACGACCCAAAGTAACAAAATATAATGTCATATTGTCATTCGAATCTAATAAGCAATTTCTCTTGGTGGGTTTCTAGCGCCTGACTTATGAATTGTCAACCAGCAGAACGGCGCTATTTTTAACTAAATTTGACAGATTTGTTATTCAAGATAATGCACAATAACGTAGTGACGAAACAGTTTTATTTTCAATGGATTGATCCAAAGGTTGCGAACCTCTAATGATTTTTTACGTTTCCAATTTTGTTTCCATTCCTGAACTCGGCTACACCTACTGTTTGACCATGATTAATCTTCTTAAAAGGCACTTATTTTTTTATTTAGATTAAATTGATAAGCACCTACTTGGTACTTTACTTTGCTGAGGTTAAATTGTATGTCCATTTACCTTTATTTTACACTAAGAAAAACATACTTTTAGACACTTCTTTACTTATATCTCGCTTCGTCCCAATGTGTGGTTTACATCTTCTTGGCGTCTTATGTTAGTGACCACCCACAACGTATACTAAACTAGATATCTCGGAGCGCCGAAATAAACAGTTTAAGAGTCTCATTACACCATTACAGCCGTTTTATCGACAGTTAGCGAATGATGAATTCATTCGGACAGAGCCATTTATATTTTATGAGAAGCAAAAGTAAACTTTATTTCTTTTCGGGTCAAAAGGAACATATTATTATTTTTTGATAGACCATTATTCCCCATCTTTCAATTTACCTAACATTTATTTTAAACAGTATAAAATTATTATTTTTCCAGTCAAATATTCTCACCTGTAGGTAGGTAGATTTCTAGGAAAATACACTTATTTTCTATGAAGAAGTCTTACTCGTATGAAACTTATCGAGTGTAACATCTCTGAGTGCAAATATTTGAAATGTTTATTTCATATTCTATCAAAATACAGTATTTTATATACCTTCAATTCTATGACATCGCTATATAATTATATATATATTTATATATCTATCAGTTTTCATTATATATTTTCATTTGTTTTAATTATATTCGATGGGATTACTTTACTAAGGTTTAACTAAATATGTGTAAAATAAACAAGAATAAAAAAATATTTATTATTATTTATTCTGATAACGCGCTAAGCCGGCAGAGGCGTGCGAGGCCCGTTAATTGAAACTATAAATACAGCCTTTTCCCTGCGCTATTTTCGCGCCTTTTACGGCTCACGGCAACATGGCCGCCCACGCTATTGTTTTTTTAAAGTTCGCTCGTAGTTTTTCTAGTTACAGTTATGTTATTTTTCGCTTTATTATTTCGAAGTTCCTCCTTTGATTCTAACAACTTATGCACGTTAAAACTATTACACTTATAACACGTTCCCTAAAATACTTGTATCCCATTCTCACTATAGAGATAAGGAGAATAGAGTAAAGGAGTACAATATCTCTAAGACAGAAAAGAGTAAATAAATAATAGCTTCCAAACTAGCCATAATAACAATAGAGTCATAAGGGTTTGTGATATGATGTAAGCAATAAGAGAGGTAAATTAGGAGTGAAGTGAGTTGAATTTAGTTATTTAAATTTCTTGATGGCTTTATCTAATGAATGAACTACTAAGTCAATTCAGAAAATCATAAAAATTCTACTCGCGTATTTGAAAATATTTTATACATATAAGTTATAACCGAAGGAGATCAAAGATATAATTCTCCGTTAATATTTTCCCCTTGCAACATTAGCGCCACCCCCTATTTAACGCTTTTTACGGGCAATTTTTCATGTATGTGGAAGGTACTATGTTTACTCTAGTCTCCATGTATATCGGTACGAATTAATGAAGATATCCGTTTCTAGGGACGTCTTCTCCTTTATTAACAAACATTAGATCTTTAAAGCTACGATCTCAGGAGTCAAGTCTCCGGCAAATATCAAATTACCTTTAACAATATTGGACATGCAAACAGTGGAAACTTTCAACATAATCCGAGCCATATTCATAAATGCGCGAACGAAACCACATTAGGTAGTCACTTGGAACATTCTAGTGCTGCTTTCTCACGCCCGCGAGGCACCCGCGAGAGCGATAACCACTTTTTATACGCATAATGGACGGCTCTCGCTAAGCTGATAGAATTGTGGCCGAATCAGCCCCTTTGAAGTTCTATTAAATTGTAACACTCGCGCCAACGCGCCCGTGAAATTGTGTCTTCATTGAAATTGCGCCAAATTATTTTTTCGTCTGCGGTTTTTCTGACGATCGGAGTCCCAAAAGATTACAAATGATGAATTTGAATTCTTTTGAACGTTCTTTATTTAAATTTTAGACCAATTTCGATTTCATTTTGGTTCTAGGGACCGATTCGCACGCAATAGATAAAAGTAGATACACATTCGAAAAAAAAAACGAAGTTCGAATTTTAACACAGTTTGAGCATTCTCAGAACTTCACAAATCAAGCGATTCTCGAACTTCTTCTATTATGAAATACGAAGAATGCACAAACTTTGTTATCTACACTAATATTATAACTAGGTTTGTTATAATATTAGTGTAGATAACTAGGTTTGTAACTAGGTTTGTAACTTTACTTTGGCATGATATTGATAATAATGTTTCCACGCCCTAGAGGCAGAAATTGTGACCCATATTACACCTAAAAACATCTCTGTAACCAATTTCCTGGAAAATAAATGATTCTTTTATATATTCTATAAAGAGGAAAACTTTGTATGTTTGTTTGTTTGTTTGTAATGAATAGGCTCAAAAAGTACCGGTCCGATTTCAAAAATTCTTTCACCATTCGAAAGCTACATTATCCACGAGTAACATAGGCTAAATTTCATTTTGGAAAAAATAGGGTTCCGTAAGATATTTGGGTTTTTCGGACACAAAGTGTAAAAAATCAACCAGAAAAGTTACTTATTTTGCGTACGCTGCCTAAACTATAAAAGATAGAACCATAAAATGATCTAATTAAATGTAGATCTTATAAATATCTACAAAAAAGTCCGCGACACACTATACCTATCTATATCGAGTGAGGCACAACAACCATTTTTTTATTTAGAAATCTTGAATTTTTTTTGGAATTCATTTAAACGCGTTTATTTTACTCGTGCTATTAATCCTTATCAAAATAAATTATTTCATCACTAAGTACAGTTTATGTAGATAATATTTGGTCCTTGAATGATTAAAATTGGACATTTGGTTTTGAAGTTATAGCGAAATTAACATATTACGATTTCTGCTGCACGGCCCATTGCGTCACGCCAGGTGCGCGTGCGGGAGGGGAGTTTAGAGTAAGGTACCCGCGCGGCTCATTTTAAATTAATTAATATTCTTAAGCATTTCATGCAGATTATTTTACCCCTACACTATATACTTTAAATGAATAACTTAGAAGTTATCGCAAAATAACAGCGCGTGTTTTCGCAGCGCAGCGAATGAGTTAGACCGAATGCGATTATGCGCGATCTATTCTTAAGAATTATTGGGAAAATTTTTTGTTTTGTGTTCGTTGTAACCTATGATGGATAGATACTTGAATACCTATTTATTTAGTGTTTGTTATATTGTTAGTCCTGAAGAGTATAGGTATTTCATACGAATAAAGACTAGCCAAAAGGAAGTCACCAATCCAATTAAGCTAAAGCGACTTAAATGTCATTAGCATAGACCAATTCGAAAAAAAATCATACGATAAAAGTATACCCACCTACTTATTTCATTGAGTTTTAGTAGGTACCTATATTAATTTGTTTCTGTTTGTTTTGTCTAAATTTCGCCTTTTGTGTTAGAGGTTTAAAGACATTCTGTAGTATTAGTATCAGTATTGTACCCGTACGAAGCCGGGGCGGGTCGCTAGTGTTCTAATAAAACTGCAATTTTTTTTTTCAATATATACTTACATTGAACTACTTTTTTCTATTGCATGAGAATTCGACCCCTCGATCGATAAGGTTAAGTAAGTCATCACAGGAACTAGACACCCAATCAAAAATACCGACGACCCCAAGCCTTACCTAATAGGAAGCCAAATACATTGCCTTTTTATACTTTATTCTTAAAAATATACCCCACTTGTCGCGCTTCAAACAATCTTCGATAAATATTTTGCAACCTCTATCGCGTTTCATTGAAAAAGTAGATGCAATAAATTGATCAAATGAAGTAGTTATTGGCAATCGCGGTAACTCGCGGACCTCGCAGCAACCAGCTCAGATTATTCCCACCTTAATATCCACCATTTTGTTTTTGATCGGCGTATTAAATATTCGCTGTAATTTTTTTTTTCTTTTACACTTCGCCCTTAACGAACTTGTTATTTTTACTTAATCGCGATGTTCACAAGAATATAAAAGGTATTTCGTGCTACGTAATTACTGTTTTATATTTTGTAAATTTAATTAAGATGCCTCGGCTTGCCTGTTCATTATTATCTTTACTGAAATTCTTACGTGAATTTACTAAACATTTTATTCCATACGTTTCCTTTGCGCAGTCGATATACAGTAGGTGCTGCCGTAAAATAAGCTTAGGGTTGGATCACACTACGGCGCAACGTGTCGATACTGGAAGTAGCTTTAGGCCCCTAGCACACGGCTTATTTTAAACGAGCATACGGTGCGCAATTTCTGCACTATAGATGCCATTTTTGCATTATTTTTATATGACATTCAAACGCGTATGGGGGCCATTCACATAATTATTACGTCACGCTAAATTTCGAAATTTTTGCATCGCCCCCACCACTACTGTTAAGTGTCCCTGTACCTGTACTTGAGGTGTACTGTCACATTTAGTATGACCCCCGCCTCCCCCACGCGCTGTGATGTAATATTATGTGGCTGGACCCATACAAACGCGCTTCACACTCGTTGGAATCCCTTCCAACGTGAACCGCTCGCGCCACTGCACCCGCGTTGCAGTTGCAATAATATTGTGTGCTGCGCGTGTATTTTAGCACCTCGAACCTTTTCACATCTGCGTGCTTAGGTTACAAGGTAGCGTTCGAAGAGCGTATACGCGCGTCATCTTCGCCTCGTATGCAAAATTTTCTCCTTTTTTTTAAATAAAATTTTGCACACACTACTTTTTATCGCGAAAAAGTACAGTTCCTTCGAGATTCATTAATATTCAGATTTCCACTAAAGGCGTGACTCCTGTTCGAAACATTACACAGAAAACATGAAACATTGGGGCGTGGCTATACACATTTGTCTAGGAATAGACAATGTTTTTGTTTTCGGAGACGGACGGAAAACATTCCCGCGCGGGTAGAGAGGGGAAGAAATGTTTCATTTCTTATCTAGTGTTCACATCGTTCACATGACACCTAGGTACAGGTTTTTTCAGGGTTATAAGTACTTAGTTTTGCTTGTTGTGTTTTTTGTGTTTGTTTTTTTGATCGCTCATAATATATGGCCTGACATAATTAAAAAACAACAATTTTGACAGTTTTCAATAGAAATGCGTAAAATGGCGCACATATTTATGAGTTGAAAAAAATACTTTTATGAAACACCTAAAGTGGCCTTTTCAGAACCCCTCTTTTCTCCTAGATTCTACACCTACAATCACTAAAACTGCGAGCGCTAATACGTCTTCCTCGTCGGAACTTAGATCGTGTCTGGACAAAATGTTTTGTTTCGACCAAAAACATTTTCTTTAGCTGGAGACAGCTTGTGTATGAAAACAAATGTTTTTGTTTCATGTTTTCTGTGTAATGTTTCGAACAGGAGTCACGCCTTAATATCTACAGTGTCGCCTGTCGGCAGCAACATCTACTAACGTTTACTACTATTATAAATGTGACACTTTGTGAGGATGGATGGACGTTTGTTGCTCTTTCATGCAAAAACTACTAAACTAGTTTCAATGTAATTTGGTATGATTTATGGTAGTAGTTCAAGCTATATAGGCTACTTTTTTTCCTAAAAAGACCGTGTTCCGTTTTAAAAAGAACGTGGAATACTGTATTTACGCGGGCGAAGTAAAAGCTATGAATAATAAATCATAACCTTATACAACATTCTAAAATGACAGGGAAAATTTTATACAAATTTTCGTGATCGGAATATTCGACGTCAGATAGCGGACATTTATCAGGGCTGCAGGGATACTGGTTGTGTCAACGAATTACGCGGGTATGATATTACAGCGCTAATACTGATCGATCGCGCGCTTCGCCGTGACTTGCAGCGCCAGCCTAGCAGCGCCCTGCACACGTAAAGTTCCGACCGTGGAGCGATCTGTGTGGTTTGGTGGTAGGGCGCGTGTCGACAAGCCGGTTTCTACCCGGCACGGCACCAGTTTTGTATGAGACACCAAGGGCGCGTGTCGATGCACCGATCCGACTGGAAGCCTTATACATAACTGGCACCGGCCCGGCACCGTGCCGGGTAGAAACCGGCTACTGAAATGCGTCACGACTCACGGCTTAGTCAAGGAAGCTTCCTGTGACCTCAGAACGTCGAGATCTGATGAGAATTCGATTTTTGCAAAACAGGGTAAAACCAATAACTTCCCGATTTTTTAAAATCTTAGAAAATCTTCTAAAATCTTATTTTCTTAGCGGGAAGTTACAAACTTTCTCATTTTCCAATTAATGAACCAAGTGTCAGTGATCGCCTTTCATTTTTAACTTAATTTCGCTTAATATGTTTGTGTATGATTCTTGTGAAATATTACGTCATAGGAATGTGTCCAAAGCTTTAGACCTTAAAGGGAAACTGGAGGTCTATTATATTGGGTATGCCCAACGCCGACGGACTAAACCCCGCGTTCCCCCACGCGCGGCGTATTGCTGGTAAATCTGCCAATGCGGCGCTACTGTAACAGGGCTGTCACTATCTCAAAACCACCTAAAAAAATTTATAAACAACATCTGAAAACATTAATATGTTGACAGCTTAGGATTAAAAAAAAAACAGAAATAAAAAAATTTTAGAAACCCCCAAATTGTCGAGCAGTTATCGAGCTGGTTGATCATGTGGTAAAAAATTAATTATACATAAGAACACTCGATTACCTATATCAACTTTCAAACAAAAAAAACTACATCCAAATCGGTTTATTAGTTTGGGAGCTACGATGCCACGGACAGACACACAGACAGACAGACAGACAGAAACGTCAAACTTATAACACAACTCTTTTTGCGTCGGATGTTAAAAACTTCCTACAACTACGGCAATGTCATAATTTCATTGATATAATTTGTTTCCCTCTTTTGAACGTCTATTTTTCTTTTATTACCCAAAACGCTAAAAATAAAATAATTCCGGCTGAAAACGATACACACACAATACATCAATCGATATAATAGTGCGCATATACGAAACATCATCAATTTGAAATAAAATACACAGTGTTAACCCTGGCGCCGCCCGCGGTGCCTTTGTGCAAAAAATGGTCGAGGCCGCCCGCTGCTAATCCTATTTGCCCGGGAAATAAATTACTATCAGATAACACGGACGGACGGACTCACCTGCTTCTATTGTGGAGTTTCGCTCGGGTTTCGATGAAAAACTGTGCACTCGTTAGAGGAAATTTTGGGATCACCAAACACTATTCACAAATTAAGCGAAAATAATAATATACGATGTGTTACGTTTTAGCTTTCGCTGCTATGGATCTATACTATCCCGATACACGCTAACGGGAACTCACTTCCTGCACAGTACTCCCACTGGAACACTGTACCTACTTTTTCGGGATAAAAAATAGAATATTTGTAAGTAAATCCAAAGTCTAAAACTATCAAACAAATACTCATTTAAATAGTTTCAGCCCTTCGGACAGTTCAATATACTGTATCCCACGCGAACACTGTAATTTATTTGGGTAAATAGGTCGATGTGTTAATCCAGAGCCTAAACTCCTACCATACCAAATTTCATCAAGTAGTTCTTGCCAAAATCATCAATAGTTTTTTTTTTTTTTTTTTTTTTTTTTTTTTCAATTCAATTCATTTATTTGCTTTTTTTGCCTGAAAGAGTCACAAACACCATCCATCCATTCGTTCATATTCATGAAACTCCTCACAAACTTTTACATTTATAAACTATTATGACTGTAAAAGTTTGTAAGCATGGATATATATAATACTAGTATAGTAAGTAGTAAGTGTTTTTTGTTTTCATAGACTAGAAAATGATTATCGCCGGCCATGGACATGGACACTCGCAAGAGGAGTTACTCGAACTTTGTATCGGTCTAAAACCCTGGCCTTATTGAAAATACTGAACACAAAATATATATCACACGTTATGTATCATAAAAACTGATTTACTATTTTGTTTAGTAAAATAGAATTTATTATGAAAATATAATCCGCCATAACTTTTTCCCGCCTGAAAACCAACATGCACCCAACGGAGCCATAAAAACTCACAACCAATGCTAATGTGGTTCAGTGTGTTCGAATATCGAACAGAAGCCGTAACATAAATATCATGAAACTCTGAGGAGAAATTGAAAATTGTACCTTTACATAACGAATCATAAAATTGGTAATGCACGTAATTTATATTATTCAATCGACTTTATCAAACAACTGGATGTTGCCTGCGACTTGCGCAAAGGGGAATCCTTCGGGAACCGTACATTATGACGCGATAAAAAGTCAATGTCCTTCCCCGTGGTCTACAACATGTCTGTGCCAAATTTCATCAAAATCGACCCAGTAGTTTCAGAGCCAATTCAATGCAAACAAACATACAAATCTTTCCTCTTTATATAATTAAGACTGACCCCACGTTAGGCGTGCGCGTTTATCGGGCATTTGAGCGACGCTCACACAGCGCGCACGCCGCGAGCACACTGCGCTCACGTCGTGTTTTTATCCCTCCGCCCACTGGTCCCGCCGCCCGCCACTGTTCGTTCGTCAGTCGCTGCGCGCTCGCCGCGTGCGCGCTGCGTGAGCGTCGCTCAAACGTCCGAGCGCCTAATGTGGGGGAGACCTAACTTACAAACTACCGCTCATGGTCATTATGGTCTTGAAGCAACACTCGAGGAGTCTCGAATGTCATTCTAATCAGACGCCAAGGAGAGATTGTTATCCTCTGGTATTGTGAGTGTCCATAAGCGGTAGCAATCGCATACCATCATGTGACCCGTCTGCTCGTTTTCTGTTCCATTTAATTAAATCTTATTAAAATAAAAAAATATTAAAATAAAAAAACAGATCATGATAATTATGAAAATACATAATATTTTTTTACAAGTTCCACACGTACATACCTACATACAGCCTTTTCATCAGGGGCCGCTTACATACATCAACCACCACCTTCTCCGCGGGCATAAAATATTGATAACGGAATTTATGAAGAAGGAAAACGTGTTGATCGAACACTCTCAATCGGTAGAACAAAATTTCAACGGAAACGAAAAATTCAATTTCTCGCATTTTTGTTGTAACATATTTACAAAAATTTGAAGTAACTATAAAACCTATTCGCGTTTAGAATCCAGTGAATTATGAGTACAATTGATCACATTACAATATTAAAGTAAGCTATTTTGAATTTTGCTTTGACGATTAACTGCAGTAACCAGGTCCACCGCAGACACCTATATTGTGTCTGAGCACACACGCGACTGTATCCATTACTAATGTTCCACAGATGATCTTTATGAAAACATTCGGTTTGATTCAGACTACCTCCCTTTATCCCAACCACGCTTCTTTTGTAAATATGTGGGTTAATGAATATTTTTTAAATGAAACAGCCTACCTATTTCAACTGCAAACTGAGAATACATTTCAAACGAACTACTCTGGCATAATTATTTTACAAATTAATGTTTTTTTTAACATTATTTGTTTGAGTATTTCATTATTATTGTTTCAATGCGTTTAACCTCTATACATAAATTAAAACTTTAAAATTCTTTCATCTTTTATAGGGTTCTGTAGTACCCAGGGTAAATCGGAACCCTATTACTAATACTACGGTGTCCGTCCATCTGTCGCCAGGGTGTATCTCATGAACCGTGATAGACAATTGAAATTTTCACAGATAATATATTTCTGGTGCCGCTATAACAACAAATAATAAAAACAGAATAAAATAAATATTTAGGTGGGGCTCCCATACATCAAACGTGTTTTTTGTACGGAACTCTTCGAGCGCGAGTCCTACTCGCACTTGGTCGGTTTTTTTCTTGATAACAATAGCGTTAGAACGTAGGTACACGGCTTTGGCTAGTTTTTAACCGACTTCCTTTGCATATATAACATTATCGGAAACCCCAACATCAGGGTAATAATTCACATAATATATTAGGCAGAAACCGCTCGGGGGGTTCCAGATGTATGGTCCGGCTCACAAAGACCGATGGGCAGTTGACGGATGATGGACCGATAGCGACAATACCTCCGACCCTGGCCATTTGACCCTCGTGGTCTCCAGACTCCCAACTAATGAACACTTTTGGTGTCTCTTGTATTAAAATTTCACAAAAAAAAATAGCTCAATTACATAAATGCAATAAGAATAATAATTCGTACTTCTCTATTATCTTTTTTATTTTATATTTATATTATATATTTTGTGCAAAGGAGCTACACTTCTGACGTATGTATATTATAATACAACAATGTATATTATACTAATTACTAACGTAAATAATTACATGGACTTAACGAAAAATCGCATACAATAGGTCGCGCGTAGCTAGACGTGTGCTCCCAGCCTCGCGGTGTTGCATGCGGACTTGGTTTCAGGGACTGGTCGTTTCGTGCTTTGACATAATTAACAATTTAATTTCATCCTTGGGCTTACCCATGGAGGTTAGAGAACAGGAGACCGATCGCTACGTGTTGAAGCATTGCCCGCCTGTCCCTGAAAATTTGTAGAATTTATAATTCATTTCCAGCCACCAGCCGCGCTGCCGTCGGTAAGTAGTATGATTTTCTTCACGGCATTGGTGGCGCCGCTTTTATAGAGACAATTTAGCGATCGCAGCGCCTCGCTTATTTTGTCCATACTTCTGGGACACTATTTTCTACAGCGATCGTCTCCTATCTCTATCCTCCATGGGTTTACCTGTGTCAACCTCAGGCCTATGTCACATGGCTGACATTCGCCGGTGCGCGAGCTGTCATTTGTAGAGAATGTTGCAATGTTGCCTCGTAGCTGTTATATACTCAAATGTTGCCTCTGTGCCTAGATTTTTAAACTACGCAATATATTTTACGATGTTTTTACGTTTAAATAATATACAGAGTAATTGAAGAAGATACTGTAGAATTATGTTTAATAACGCGGGTGAAGCTGCAGGCAAAACCTAGTACCTACTCTTAATAATATTGGCAACCAAAGATGCACTGAGGCTGCTAAGCCCGTGCTGATCATACGCCGCGTCGACCGCCTCTTCAACTGTGAAATATACGTAATCGTTCCAACGAGGAACGATTACGAGAAAGGCAAGACAAATTTTGCCAAAGATAAACACCGAAACAAATAATGTGCCTACGCATCGAACAGCCTATAAAATGTTGTGCAAAATCAATTACCTACGGATATTTTGAGCATACGATCTACTGCTTATGTAAGTACAGAGACGCTTAGGCAGAGAAATAATCAAATAGTTGAAAAAAAAAATACATTGCATTCTGAATACGCATATCATAGATGTACTTATAATATACGCATATACATTGCAATACATAATGCAAAAATACTGAATACGGGTTATTAGAATTGACGTGTCATTGTATTTCTGTTTTTGCGCAGGGAATAAGTAATATTTAAATTGTTAGCATTATAGTCGTCCAGTGTCCACATTGAGGTTTTTAACATTTAGATCACATTGAATCAGAACGGAGTATAAAAGTGAACTACGTTACAATGGTCCTTTAAGTTTGTAGATCGAGCAGATCAAAAAAGTCAGGCTACAGTAAGAAAAATATCCGGCCACAATATTAAAGACGTAATGCTATTCATGAATCCAGTTTCCAGTCGTCAAAATTCACTCATGGACGTCCATATATTTTAGCATAGTGATAATCCTGAAGTAAACTTATGCTTTTGCGTCAATACCCCATATGAAATCCAAGTGTCTGAACGTCGGTTGCTGAATCTTGATTGCACTTGGCCATAGGGCTGCCGAGTTCTCTGAACAATCTGTCTACGTCGTTCACGTAGGCCAATGGATCTGCCTCTAAGTAATGTAGGAACGTAGGTCCTTGGAAAGGTCATATCTAGGCGGTGAAAAGCTTCCATATAGCCTTCTGTTTTTTATTAAACCAGGGTCGTATCTTCTGGACTACTTTCCAGAGATATCCTGGCTGTAGTGAGCTAGCTGTCTCAATTTCACAGGAAGCATATTCTGAAAAATAATATATATGCGTGTAAATGAAAATTAATTAAAGAATATCTTAAGATATATGTTAATAAATATAATATAATTAACGATCTCAGAATTCAAACTAATAATAAATTAATACTATTTTACATACATTCAATTGCATCAGATACACCAAAATTGATTTTTCTTCAGGATGAATATATTCGTAACATAAGTTTAAAACTTACCGAATTGTGCTGGTCCTCATTCAAACCATCTACCAGAAATAGTATGTTGCTGCAAATAGCTTGGGTAAAAGCGTCGTCCATAGATAACGCTTGACAAGTCCACGTCATAAGTTGACTGTTCGGAAACACTTCAACGATACCAATGTTGGCTATGTAATATAAGCTATGTATAATTAAAATACTTGTGCTTGGTTCCGCTTATAACTACGTTTGTTCTTAATTATTCGGAGAGAAAACTTATAACAGCTATTGCAATATTTAAATAAAATAACTTTAAATTTAACTTAGCCGGGCTGTTCAATTCTGAGTAACTCACTACAAAAGGCAGGTAAATTGTTAAATAAACAGATAAACATTATGGAATAAATGGAATATTGAGTTGTTGGAAGTTTAGTTCAAAAAATTAGGTAAAAAATCCCTCCTTTTACTAAGACTTCTCTGTCCGTCTGTCTATGTGTTTGTCCATCTGTCTGTCGCCAGTATGTACATATCTATCTCATGAACCGTGATAGATACTAGCCAGTTGAAATGTTCACAGATAATGTATTTCTGATGCCGCTTTAACAACAAATACTAAAAACAGAATTTAATAAATATTTAAGTGGGGCTGCCAATCCGTACAACAAACGTGTTTTTGTACCCGTTTTATACGGAACCCACCGTGTGCGAGTCGGACTCGCACTTTGCCGTTTTTTTGGTATTTAAGCAGTGCCACATATTTTGATAAATTGGGTCTTAAAAGCTGTATGCGAAATGTGAACCCGCATAACATATCAATCATCCGAAACAAAGGAATCCGAACTGGCGGAACGGCCGTGTGCTAAAATATTTAATCCTTGGACTGTGAGGTTTAAATTATGGCGAATAATGCGAGGAACGTTTTTTTTTTTAACGAATAGTGGAGCTCTGGGCCAACGATTAGAGAAGTTTTGGGGGCGAACTCGCGAGGAATCCATTCGCCATTCGCGCCGGAGCTAAAATAGCGGAAAGCACTTGCTTAGTTGAGTTTTTAATTTTCACGTTGGAAACATTAGCCTTTCCACTGCTAACATTTATTTTTCAACCGCTTTAACATCGCCGCGGGCAAGTAGGTCATTATGTTCCAGTGTGTTGCCGTTTGCCAGGCGCACACAGAACGTTAGCTAACATTATTGGTACTCGATAGTGTTACTCAATAAAATTGAAGGCTGCTTTCCTCGATTATTCATGGAAATAAATGGATTTCTTGTTTAAAACCTAGTCAAGCTACTAATATTTTTCTAGAATAGGAACGGAATGGACTGGTGGCTCAGAGGTTACTATTTTTGTTGTAGAATTTCGCTTCGTCACTCTGCAAGTAGCACTTAAAAGTATTTTTACAATTGAAGGCTCACAAAACAACCCTTCGCAAGTTCGCACCTTCGCATCTTCTCGTCCGCCCCAAAGTATTTGCAAACTCGCATATAAATCAAAGTGACATCCGTTTAATCGGTGCCCGGAAGGTTCGAGAAAAAACTCGCAAGAAAGGGATCCCTCGCTAATGTACGTACATTCTGTTGAGGAGAGTGCTTGACCCTCCGACCCGTCGCGCGGCGTCTTCACAACGCGGTCGTAACGACCCCCGCCTATATAAACATTACACTAAATATTCTTTATTTGGTATACGTACTACCTGAAGACTGGGACTATATTATTGTCCGGAATCCGTAAGGCCGGTGTGTTTCAGAGCACTGAAAATAGAACTCTGTGCTAAAACAATGGAGCTGAAAATCGAACACACGAGTGTCGAAATAAATGTATATATAACAACTCTATTGGGTAATGCAATAGAGTTAGATTAATTTTCTCCTGCCTTCCAGGTCCCGGATTATAATACAATATGGTCCCAGCCTAAAACCTCGTTTATTATGGACACATAAGATAACAATGGCACCCTACCTACTAATATACAAAGGAAAACTTTCATATACTTATTGTATTTTCTCTAAATAAATTGAAAATGCCTTTTCAATGCATTTCAACTTTCAACCTAAAATATTGTTGTTGTAATGTGTGTATACTAATTTGAATATTCATTATGTACCAACGAAAAAAACCCTTATGTCTATTAAAAAATCCATTTATAACCTCAATTAATAACCAAATCTTGACAGCGGCGCCTGTCAACGTCACGTCAATTCCCCGCGGCCGCCATTTTAAATGCAGATAACGAATCGGGGTGTAACGCGAGCTCTCCTGAGGCAGGCAACTTACTGATTTATTTGCGGCAGATATGATTTTGCCGCAATTGAGCGCTCACACCACCCTGGAATGGCCGCTACGCTGTAATATTCCCTATGTGTGGTGCGACAAAGTTTAAAGTCGCGTCTGTTTATACAGGGCGAGTCCGTACCGCTGATTCAAACAATGAATTAATTACACTTTAAATAAACACCAATTTGCATAGATAACATAAGATTTTGGTGTAGTGCATATTATTTATTTACGATTGTCAGAAACGTTGCGTTCTTGTGTCAAAGAATATATTATATTAGTAACGTACTTGTATCATGATAAAAAAACAGTGCTTATTGCTGTGGTGATAAGGTCCAAAAGTGGTCGGATCTGTTTGAGTAACGAGTTAAACGACTACGAGGCTTCGTGTGACGTGTCCGTCACCGCAAAATCTTTTTCTAATAACTTAAACGTTAAACTTAGATATAGTTAAAAAATGGGATAGCTCTCCGCTGCGCATAGTGGGGGAAACACTCCTCCAGCGTCAAAGTATACACTAGCCAACATAAAGACATACAGCTTTACAAAATTTAAGTGTAACTACTTTAGGCGCGTTGAGAACTTAAGCATTTGAATCTAAAATACCAAGATTTTATGTTCATTTTTTTAATTATACTGTGGAATATAGGGTGTTTCAAATGTCGGTTCCTTCACTGTCAACTTTATGACATTTCGCTCGCAAATTGGCCATTTGTATTAATTTGTACAAATTAAACCCGTGTACGTTTTAAACTGGACGTTTTATTTTAAAAATGAAACGTTTGAAAGTCCTTTCTAATTATGTTGTCCACGCGTTTACGTTCATAACAATCATAACGAACCGCAGCCACACAGATACCATATTTTTACCGAGCGTCGAGCGCTGTTTAAATGCGATATAAATGTTTCTAAATGAAATAAAGGCACAGGGGCGACACTCTCTACAAATGACAGTTCGAGCACCGACAAATGTCAGTTATGTTGACTTAAGCCTAGGGTTGACATCGAATTAATTTAAAATATTTTTTTACGTCTGCGTAAATATAATATTTTTACGCGGGCGAAGCCGCAGGCAACAGCTAGATACTTTATATAGAAAGGGAAATTATACCTACCTACTTTAATCCACGTCTCAGTTATTTATTGTACCTACTGCGTGTGACGAAAACAAGGGTTAGTTTAGAAAAAATAAGTATTAATTATCGAGGTAGGTTAAGCGGAAGGAACTTTTGTCATAATTTTTTTCTTGGTTAATACGGCCGGCAACCATATACAACTACAATTATTAAGCCCACTCATTTTAATACCGATCAGGAAATTTCTAATATTTTAGGTACACGGTGCGTGCGATTTGAACTTTTGAACAATACTGATATTTACAACGAAAATTCAAAATAGTCTCCATGCAAACGTCTTATTGCCATATTTTTTTAATCAAAAATGTACTCAGCCATTGGGCCCATAAATTGGAAAAATATACCTTGTGTCCTTAGCAATTGGGTTTAATTTGCACTTAATTCATAAGTAGTATAAAGACTATATGAATTATATCAATACAATTTTAAATTTTTATTACCACTCAATAAGTGTTGTAACACAACTAAGATCGTTGCACAATATCGATAGGTATCGACAGATTTAAATGCGATTAAGTACTACATGTAATATTTAATCTAAAATTTTATGCGGAAATCCTTACTAATCTTTTACTACTATTATAAATATGAAAGTTTGTGAGGATGTATGGATGGGTGAATGGATGGACGGATGAATCTGAAATGGCACACCACACGTTTGTTTCTCTTAATCGCAATAACTATTGAACGGGTTTTAATAAAAATTTGATATACGTTCGAGGTTAACCTGCTACAAACTTTATCCAACCCAAGCATATTTCGTTAAAAATATCGATAAAATCAAACTATTGCATGACTACATCACTAGTGAAACAAAAAACAAAATATATTTTTATGAACGTCGCGTCAGCCAAATCTTTCTTATGAAATTACACTGTCGCGTCGGCGAAACTGCCAGCCCCGTGAACCATAGTCCAGGCTGGGAAAAAGTTACTCCCCACCCGCCCCCGCATTCGCCCAGACACGCACGCATAGCTGCGAGCGGTGAGTCGTGTAAATCGGTGGAGTGACGGTTCTTTACGTTAGTAATATATATATTCTTTGATAAAGGTCCGACCGCACGGCGCGGGCTCCGGAATTAAACGGCCAATGTTGAACGCACGCGAATTGTGTTCATTTCAAGTTTAAACCGCTGTCGAATTACGGCGTACTATTTTCATGATTCACTTATAATTTATTCATTACCTCGCCGGTAGGCCGGTATGCTTCTTTGCAAAAATATTGCTGTTCATTTCAGCAACTTCCACAAAATTGTCAAGAAAAACTTTTTGTTCCTTCGGCGAGATTCGAACCCGCGTCCCCCGCCTTGAGCACCAACACGCTGAACCGTCACAGGATAGAGTAGAATAAAAAAAATGTTATACTACCTTGTGCTCCGCCTACGTAAATACAGTATCTCACCGGAACACAGTACTTTCTGTACTTTTTCTGTAAAAGTATCTTGTTTTAATCCAGATCTAGCTACTAGCATAACAAATTTCATCAAAATCCGTTTTAAAAGAGTCAAAATACCCATAAGTCCTACTAATCGGCTTTTTTTTTTCAATTTGTCCATCCTGACAGATACAGACCTGTCTATCTCCGCCCTTATAAATTCTTCTATGCTCAGAAACTTTCACATCTTACATAATATTATATAGTAGGAGGCTCATATAGCACTAGGATTGTCTTAGTGCCTAAGCTACGTCTTATTGTAATCCAACTACACTCCTTAATCTATAATCAGCAATTGTATTAGTATCAAGTTAGGCGTAACTCCTAGGGACGCGGTGAGCGTGTGAGTGTGACTCTAATTAATCTCCAACTGTCCAATCTATTGAAAGAATCTATGAGGTAATTACGCAATCGATTCGCCGATTAGCTAATAATTCTAAGGCCGCGTTTACACGAGCACAAGAATCGCAACTTTTATTAAAATTGAGTTTTATCGACTTGGCTACAGCGCTCACCCAAACATCATAAGTCTGTACGTTATGACCTAATCGATAAAGCTCAAGTTGCTATGAATGAAAACAGGGTCCAACTAGGCCATAAGACTAGCAACATAGCAAATGAGTTATCAATTATTATTATCATCGACTGATTACGATATCTACTAATATCGAGTTATTTTAACAATAACTTCCTAAGCTACAACGACCAACGTATACACAAAAAGTAAAATAAAACCAACGCTTTTTAAAAATTTAATTTCTCATCATCGTATAACACAACACTTAAGCGATGAAACCGCACTTAATGGCCTCTTAATAACATCATCCCAGGTGCGCTATCGTTAATGAAATCTTCGTAATCCCCAATTCGCTAGCCGCTACCTCTGCCGCCGCCCGCGCCGCTCGGTAATGAGTTTGCGGCTTTAACGACTATAAGGAAACGTCCGTCAACCGGTAAATTTGGATGTATGCACACTTGGGGCACGCGGCACTTGGGGCATGGGCACTTGGGCACCTCGGGGCCACGCGGGGGCAATCCCAGAGCCACGCGGGGGCAACCCGGGGCCGCTATCATCAATCTCTATCATGTTCCACGCTCCTGAAAGCTTGCGACGGGCGACCTCAACATTTCGACGATAGTACAAAGTTTTTGCTTATCGTGAGTTAGGTATAGGCAATGTATGAGTCTGCGATGCTATTTTAACTCGTGTTGGTGTTAGGTTATTAGAAATAAAACAATTTATAAAGATAGCTAGGTAGTTTATTGAAGTGCAAGTTAAAATTTACGGAAAGTAAAATAAAATATCGCAACGAGCGCTCCAAAGACAAGCTAACAATTTTTAATTTTTTGTTCATTCTATTTAATCTTACGTGGACGTGTTAATAAGTAGACTAATGATTTTTTGCCCTCATGAGAGTTAAATGCCAGACTATCGGTCCATCGTCGTCATTAACGCTAGGTCGAGGGCTAATGAGGGCTTATCGTCGCTGGTACCGCTGGTGCCGAGTCTGGCGCGGACCACACTTGAAAGGTCACCAGCTTGAGGAACAGACTCGGCGCCGGCGGTGTTCTTAACAGGTTAGCAGTAACCTAATGTCCAATATCAAGCTTTTATTTAATTTCACCTGTCCCGTTGTCTGTAATGGAATATTGTAAGTTAAATTTGACCCACTTTCCGGATTCCGATTGAGCTGAATTTTTGCACGAATGTGTAACTCGCGTGACAATGCAATGCAATATTGACGTGGAGCTGATCTGATGATGCAGATGGAAGGTGGCCATAGTAACTCCGTAATAAAACCACATAACGCCATCGAGTTTGGGCTCGTTTGATTCGTCTTGATGAGTACATTGTTTTGTTTTTTATTAAATTTTAGTTATTACAAATTAAATTTAGGAATTGATTAATAAATCTAAAAGGTTTTATAGGTTAACTAAGGTATTTAGGAATGTGTAATAAAAAAAATATTATCCTACTACTACTATAAATGTGAAAGTTTGTGAGATTGGATGGATGTTTGTTACTCTTTCACGTAATAACTCCTGAACGATTTTGATGAAATTTGGTATGGTAGTAGTTTTAGCTCTGGATTAACACATAGGCTACTTTTTATCCTGAAAAAGTACAGTGTTCCCGTGGAGCCGCGGGCAAAAGCTAGTAAGTGAATAAAAACTCGGTTTTTAGAGAAACCGTTAGCTCTTTCGACTGTTACAGTCCGCGAGTATTATGTGTTCTGTGGTTACAGTACAGACTTTGTAATGTGAACTCTGAAAAAAGTGTTACTTTGTGCATTGGTTTATTCGAATCGCATTGCGAGGTTTAAAGTCGATTTGTACTTTGAAAGTAATCTCGTTGATACATCAGGTACCAACTGCTAGACGACTCGCTCCCTAATTGTCACCAATGACACGTACTGTAGCTCAAATCGCTGAAATCAGTCACGCTGACTCCGGACGTCCAATTTGGGGCCTTCGTGCGACGGGGGCATTCGTCTCGGGGCCCCGCCGCTTATGCCCCCGCCTGAACCGATGCGTTGAACGATAACGACTCTAATAAATGCCGACTTAAATGATAGTAATTAATTTAATGGATTTAGTGAGCTAAGGACTTTAGAGCGAGGGCGTTTATCATGATCATCAGCGATTTGTCTGCCACAAGAAAGGTAGCAAGATTACGTGGAGCGTTCAGGAAATGAATAATAAAGCTGGATACAAACTGTAGGACGCGTCCGGAAGTCGCGGCTGAGGCTGGGACTATATTGTCCGGAATCTGGAATGCCGGAGAAAATTCAAAGCATTCAAAATAGAACTCTGCGCTAATACAATAGAGTCGAAAATCAAAGTGTCGTGTGTCGAGCTGTCATATGACATTGACATTTGACTAGACGCTTGTGTGTTCGCTTTTCAACTCTGTCGGCTTAATACTGGAACGATAATTAACTAAGTGACACTTATGCTGTCCTTTTATCTTCATTTCGGCTAGCAGAGACAGCGATAGCCTGTGAATAGGAGGGCACTTAATTTTGAGTCGTGTTTCAGTCTTTGGCCATAGTGAATTAGTCCATAGTTCAATTTCCAATGCTCTGAATTTTGTGCGACCTTCCGAATCCCGGATAATATAGTCCCAGCCTGACGTGCGCGGGTCAGGAGCACACACGACCGTCCGCGGACATCTCTCCTCAGTATGACGCCTGTCATTTAAAAAGTCGGATCCAATCTAATCTAAATACAAGCAAAAAGATTAAAGTCGACTAATTTAATGTGTCATTGGGTTTCTTTATTGCACTGTGGTACGTTAGTGCTATATATTCTTTGACTGTGGGTAGTCGGTAATGCTTCTGTGTTTTGTGTTTACGCTTAGATTATAATCTTATTTATCTATAAGATAATAGATAAAATCTCAGATAAACCATTATTTAATAATAAATCATGCCAATGCTAAGTATACAACTGATTTCTTTAGAACTCAATGGAATTAGGATCTAGATAAAATACCAGATAAATCATTATTTAATTATAAATAAAACATAGTAATTTGAGTATTAAAACTAAAATTCAATAGGTATAATTAAGATATTGTGGGTTGTTTTGTTTACGAACTGATTGATGATTCACAATCTTTCGATAAGTGACAATCTGCATGTTTTGTACCTGTCATTCGATAAAGCGAGAAGGTGACAAAGCTCTAATAACAAAGATTTAATTATTTCACTTATAAAATAATATCTAAATGCAATTACTTTTAAACAAATGGATATTATGTCATTTTAAGATTTACTTTAAAACTATTTATGTATTTGCAATATAAATTAATGTTGTACTAAGGATAGTTTGAGCGTTAATTTTGCCTGAGATACAGGGTTACCCAGTTCAGGCACTACTGTAAATTGTATGTAGAAATAGATGTAAACTGATTATTGCTTTATGTATACATATGTGGTTCTATGTAAATTCTTTAATAAATTATTATTATAATTATAATTATAATTTTAAAACTAAAGATACTCGTATGCTATGAAGTACATTTGACAGAACAAATGTTCATACAAGAAAAAGTTACAACATCTTGGTTTTCAGTTGTCGATATGGCCCCAAAAACTCCAAAAGTGGGGCCACTTAAGTGGAGACAGTTTTTGCCTCAACATGTCTCGTCTATGACGTCGCGTCTATACCTATTTGAAAATTAGAAGGTTGTGAAGGCCCTAAAAGTGTGCCAGCTCCGACGAGTTCGTACCTCATTAAGAAACGATAAAAAAAATCGTTCTTACGGAGTAAACTCCAATAAATTTTCTTTTATTTCTTTCCTTTTAATTAATAAAAAAAAAACATCATAGCATGGCACTGGAGTGTTCAAACTAGACGGACGCTCCGGTGTCCGGTTTCAGAAACCGGAGCCTTCGGTTAAGATCATTAACGAGCATTGCCATTTCAGTCTTTCATGTCGTCTCATTACGTTTTACCCGACCAAAATAAGGAGTACCTAGTAATGTTTATCGAGCGTCTACAATTTTGTATGTACCGGTGTTTTTTTTTTAGTTTTCCGTACCCAAAGGGTAAAAAGTAGTAGAAGACGTACGTGCTGCTGTACGTCCGTCTGTTTCTCACCAGACTGTATCTCATGAGCCGCGATAGCTAGACAGTTGAAATTTGTACAGATGATGTATTTCTGCCGCTATAACAACAAATACTAACAACAGCATAAAATAAATATTTAAGTGGTTCCCATACAACAAACGTGTTTCTTTTGTCGCTTTACACCGAACCTTTCGTGCGTGAGACCAACTCACACTTGGCCGGATTTTTTTCTATTTTTCTCTTTGAATTCACTTTACGTCCGTTACAGTTTTTGTTTTTAATAATGATGTTTTTTTTAAAATATAATGTGATTTGATATATGTACATACCTGGGTGCAATATAAATACTGATTGAACAAAATACACCTCAAACCACTGAACATAATTATGATCTAAGCACCGAACGGACCGTGCTGAAATAATGTTTTATGACGCAGCCGGCAACAGTCATACGCAAAATACGAAATGATCCAAAATGCACTTCGTACATTCAGTTAAATATTGTACGAGTATTGAAATAAAATAATTTATTTGTACTTTCTTAACAGAAAAGTTTTATAATTCTAATTTATAATATAAAATGTTTGTTATTTAAGCTTAGCAAATGCTCTTATAAATACTTATTACGTCTTCAAAAGGCTAAAATGAGGTAATTAAAGATTATATTATGCTCATACATTCCATATTTATAAATATAAAATATAAAGAGTTCATGAATCACAGAAAAAATATTTTTATTTTAAGCATTTGCCGAATTGCTTTTAATTCCACCCTTATTTTATATTTTTATTTTTACTTACCGACATTGAAATGTTTTCAGTAATTCTTCATACTTTGACATCGTACTTGAAACATCAACATCAACGATGTTTGATCTCATATTATGTCGATGAATATTCCTTTATATTACGCGACTCCGTACGCGAAAAAAGAAATCCCGCGGGAACCGTACATTTTCCGACGATAAAAAGTAGGCTACGTCCTTTCCCGTGGCCTTTTCTACGTCTGTGCCAAAAGTGAAATTGTAAAATGTTGATAGACTTCCGACGCGAATATGCTGCCTATAATTTCACACATTATTTTTCGTTAGATCTTTCGACATATTTTTACAATCTCATTAGTTATTTTACAATCTAACGGTTTTTACAATTTTCCCACGATAAAAAGTAGGCTACGTCCTTTCCCGTGGCCTTTTCTACGTCTGTGCCAAAAGTGAAATTGTAAAATGTTGATAGACTTCCGACGCGAATATGCTGCCTATAATTTCACACATTATTTTTCGTTAGATCTTTCGACATATTTTTACAATCTCATTAGTTATTTTACAATCTAACGGTTTTTACAATTTTCCCACGATAAAAAGTAGGCTACGTCCTTTCCCGTGGCCTTTTCTACGTCTGTGCCAAAAGTGAAATTGTAAAATGTTGATAGACTTCCGACGCGAATATGCTGCCTATAATTTCACACATTATTTTTCGTTAGATCTTTCGACATATTTTTACAATCTCATTAGTTATTTTACAATCTAACGGTTTTTACAATTTTCCCACGATAAAAAGTAGGCTACGTCCTTTCCCGTGGCCTTTTCTACGTCTGTGCCAAAAGTGAAATTGTAAAATGTTGATAGACTTCCGACGCGAATATGCTGCCTATAATTTCACACATTATTTTTCGTTAGATCTTTCGACATTACAATCTCATTAGTTATTTTACAATCTAACGGTTTTTACAATTTTACGATGACATATATAAACTATTTTATCGCAACATAATTATGTATACATATTTATATTAATATCTATTTAAGTTAATTGATTTTCATCGTGGCTCTAAAAGATAACACAATCCTATGCTTTAACAATCGACGTAGTAGAAGAATAGGCTTAAATCTTAGTATTATATTTGAGAGCTTTTAGTTCTGCGGTTATTTGCTACCTGGGCTTAAACCGGGGTAGTTTTAACAGCTCCGCGGGCTCACGCGGTACTAACACGCGTCGATTACACTTTCAAATGCAAAACGTGAACAAATAGCACGTGTCCGTGTGCAAACGCTCTCACGGCATTAGCATACCACAAAAACACCGGTGCCCTATCTCCTGCCGCGACATAAATCACTGCGCCAGTCGCGTGACGACCCGCGCCGCGACTTATCGCGCCGGAAGCCGCCGCCGACACCCTGAAAAAAACCTTACTACGTTCAAGTAAAAGTCCAACTCGCTACGCCGCGAGTAACCTGAAACCTGTCCTTACAGAAACATCAACTCTATTCAGCTAAGAAAACGATCTAGTTTTAATTGCCCCGCTCGTAGACGCGGAAAATAAGGCAACGCTGCCTGTGTGTCGGCATAAATAAAGCCGAGTGTCCTTTAACGAAGTAGACGTTGACATTGTGGAACTAAGTGCGAGCTGCTGGTACGAATTGAACTTTAACGCTGTGCAAGAAAGTCTAGATTTTCTTGGAAGAATATAGGGTAGTAATGAAGGTTTGTATTTAGTGGTAGTGATATGGGTCGACTTCCTTTGTCTAGTAATCTTATCGCTCGCCAAACGGCGGACTCTTGACGTGATACATTAACAGGCTATAGATTACATGGCCACAGAAATAATCGTCTTAAGAATTTTGAAGGATATAAACTTCTACTTTGACTTAACACTGGCTGACCCATTGATCGGTCTTTATTCACTTCGAAGTTCGAGACAATGTTCTATCGGATGAACATTGTAAAAGGGCAGGCGAAGAAGAAAATAGACAAAAGATACTTAACTGTAGAAAGATACTGACCGTCACTTCGAGGGACTTCCCATCGGCCTAACGCACTAAAATTAGAAACTGCATTGAAATTTTATAGGCCAACTTGGGGACATTGTAGTTACGGACGATTTATAGTTCGGAAACAATCGGGAAGTTGGTCCGGCATCGGCGTGACTTCGTTTTAATTAGGCCCCATTCACACCGGAACAATCGCCCGCTGATCCATTATGCTGAACTTTTCATACTCGGAAGTGTATTGAAAGTTCGATGAGATCAGCAAGAAAAGCCTATTGTAGAGGCAGACAATCGCGATCAATAAACTCGATTGGTAAAATAAATCCATTAAAGAGATTTTACTTCAGATTCGGGAGAGCGCTTTGGATTTTACAAAAGGCTTATTGAAAACGGTTGTGAAAAAACTCAGCAAAAGATTTCATGTAGTCAATCGAGTAGCTAAATCATCTCTATGGATAAAGAAATTGGCGGTATCATCGCTTGTTGATACACACAACGAAGCAAACTGTTGAGGCTATTTAGACCAGTGGTTTCTAAGCTTTTAAGTTAGCGGAACACCAAACAAATTCCTTGTGTCGGAGTTGAAATTTTACTGACTACCATAGTCACTTACATATTATGCATATTTTGAGCTATTTCAAAATATTATGCTGTAACCGTTTATGAGATTTAAAAACAATTTTGGTGGAACCCCGATGCATATTCCAACATTGGAAATACCTGATTTAGTTTAGTTAGTTTAGTTTAGTTAGGATACTTGTAGGTTTCTGAGTTCAGATGATAGAATAAAGATAAGCAACACGTTACAGCTCTTCAGGATTATTTCTGGATCCTGACGACATACCGTGAATTAAGATACAATTTGTCATTGCGGTAACGACTAACGAGTATACAATGTGGCACGTGCGATGTCTCCGTCAGGCGAGATTGCCCAAATGTATTAAGTTTTCGTCGTCACGCCTCCACCGCGCGCCATACATCAACGTCCGGAGTTATGAAACGGCCTGAAACAGATATATGTTTGACAGCTCGCCTGCGAGTACAAATCCCCACGACATCGCATACCCGATGATCCCACTGACTAATTTCTCCGCAATTAGCATCGCCGCGTTTTGTTTTAGTGACTCATTCTCAGTCCAAAATGCGTGTATTGCAACTTGCAACTAATATTTTAGCGAAGTGAAAGTTACTTACGCAACCACAAATGAAAAGATGGCACAAAAAAGAAACAAGTCCACGCATCTTTAGGAAAAGGTGCGAAGAATGAGATGGAATCTTGATTTCAAAACTAAGGACATTGACGTACATTTGAAAGAAAAAAATACCATACAAAAAAGGTTCCTACGCCATCTTGATTTTAGAAGATTTTTTTCAAAACTGCGGAAAGCAAATATCAAAATGTCAAGATGACAAAATATGTCAAACCTTAACTATAGCAACCCCAAAAGTGGTACAGTTTAAGTGTGGACATGCCTCGTCTACAATATTATACAGAATGGAATACATGATTTTTTAGGTTTCATGTCTTTGTGTAGATCCGTTTGTTTTCTGTATGAACTTTCCCGCTCTAGTTGTTCGACAAATGAGCCTGAGCGAGTACACGTAAAGCCAACGGTAGGTATGTGATACGCGGCAGGCACATGTTCGAAAATATAAAAACTAACGAACCGGAACACAGTTTCATGGTAAAGGGGAACCAATAAATGTGCATTGGTATGAAATAGAGGAACATCGCATAAAATTCAGACGATAAAACAGAACGGAATAATCACATCAAAAATATTTATTTTCAATACCGATGACTTTGTATGCATCACATCTGACGTCACGATTATTTGCGACTAGCTTATGTACGCCGCTCCGCCCGCGTAAATACAGTATCCCCCCGGGAACATTGTACTTTTCGGTATAAAATGTAGCCTTTATTATATAATATAACCTATACAGAGCCTAAACTAATTGCCATACACCATTTCATCAAAATCCGTTCAGTAGTTTTGGCGTGAAAGAGTAACATGCATTCATCCATACATCCATATATCCATCCCTCCATCCTCACAAACTGTCCCATTTATAATAGAAGAAAGATTTTATTTAGGTTGGCAATACAACAACTGGTGCTATGGTGCTATAGAATTCAGGGAATATATTAGTAAGAAATTGGCAATGGGGATATAGCACGAGTATGTCACGTAGTTGAGACTTATATTTATAACGGTTGTATATGTACTGGTGTTCCAAAACTAGTATTAAGTACAATTAAGTAGCTAATCAATTAATATAACACTAATGTCGTTTACACTCAGGTTTATTTTATTCAAAGCCTATCCAGTGGCGCAAATCGATTTAATGGATTATGTAAAAACGACCTAGTTCGTAGGAAAATACCGGCCAAGTGCAACTCGGACTCGTGCACGGAGGGTTCCGTACCGAATGGCAAAAAATCGCGTTTGTTTTATGGGAGCACCACTTAAATTATTATTTTATTCTGTTTTTAAGGTTTTTATTATTTGTTGTAATAGTGGCAACAGAAATACATCATCTGTGAAAATTCACGAAATAAAGCCTGGTGACAGACAGTGGAGTCTTTGTAATTGGGTCCCGTTTTTACCCTTTGTGTACGTAACCCTAAAGACATCCGAAGCCGTAAAAGTTGAGACAAATCCCATGGCGACATTTAAAATCGCGTCCTCGTTTTAAGTTGAGACGATCTAGTTAACGAGTGTCGAATTCTGTCCGGGGCCTCGGGGGTGCCCCCGGGCGTGCCCCCGCGATGCCCGAGTAATTACCCATCATTATACACAAAGACACTCCACCGATTACCATAATTCCTCCCGACAACGGTAACAAATGGGCGACGTTTTGTTGTAGGACGCCGTCTGACATGTGTATTAATGGCGACGCTGGTCCTCCTAAATTAGATCTGGGAGATCGTGATTCAGTTTTTCGAGAGCCTCCGATACCGGGGACCGGGGGCAGCGGATGGATTGCCCTGTTTAATCTCTGCCCGAAACTTGCTTATTTATGTTAATAACATGTCGCGGAGGAACGGCCGGACTTAGAGAGCGTTAGAGGGAATCACTTTTATTGAATTCACTAACGAGATTGGTGGTTGTCCATGATTCATTCCATTTATATATCCCATCAAATACAAGAAATGTTGATACATTTTTTGTATTTGAAGGGATTAAAAATAAGGTTAAATAAAAGGAAGGATAAAATTAGGAATTAAACGAGGCTTTTGAAACAAATAAATTTGTCAAAACAATAATACCTTATAAACATAACAGCCTCCGTGGTCTAGTCGTAAGAGCTGAGCTCACGACTCGGAGGTCGTGGGTTCAATTCCCGCATTGGAACAACAAAAATGCTGTTTCCAAGTTTGGTTAAAACAATGCAAACTGATCACTTGATTGCCTGACAAGAAAGATGATGTATGTGTCATGTGGGCATGTAAAAAGTCAGTCCTGCGCTTGATCTTTCGTCAGTTGTGTCGGTTATAAGTCCCACTGGGTTATGAGAGTAAAGAAATAGAGAGTGATCTTGTGTACTGCACACACACTTGAGCACTATAAAAATTATTCCTGCGTAACTGGCTTGGTTTCAATGAAACTGGCCACCGTCACCGAAATCAGCGTGGGGAGTTATTAGTTATTACCCAATGAACACTTTCTTGATATTAATAAAAATATTATGATTTCATGGCTCTGAAATACTGTAAACAAATGAATAAAAGTGGCCAAAACTTAGTTCATAAATAAATGATACCAACATTAAGCAGAAGCGAGTGGTCGGCAACAGTAATTACGTAAATAAAAACACGTCACATTTTATTGCCGCGGATTGTCTTAAGGGTTTTGTGGCGGGGCTCTCTTTTCCTGACGATCGGGAAAAAAAACACTGAAAACCCTTTAAAATTAATTGAGTTTTCTTGCGGCTACATCGACCGACAGTAAATTAATTAACGCTCGAAGGAATCCTTAAAATTCGTGAAGGATCAAAAGTTGGATGGGTGGAGACTGCTTCGTTTTTCCATTAAGTATTAGCGCTGGGAGAGGCCGCGCCGCTCCCGTCGATCTAATATATTTCGTTTAACTGACTGCCGAAACACGCAATCTTTGATCCATTTCCATAGCCCCCGCTCGTATCCGGGCCGTTGCCCGGTCCTACTATCCACATTCCTCTAATTTAATTTCCACTAACGTCAGTTTTGTTATGATTTATTGAAATCATTTCATATTTCGTTTTTAAGCCCAATGGAACTGAAATTAATTAAGCATTCTTTTTAGCTAAATTAGTCTTCTAAATATTTTGTCTATCAATATTTTGATAATTTAGTTTCGCGTAAACTTTGAAGAAACTTAGTTAACGGCTTTCTATCGAATTATATCATGCAGACTTACGAACTTTGTATCAGAAGTAAAGCCTTATTAGAGTTTAGCAGTTTAGATCATTTCAATTATAATACTTGCAAACAAAAATGACATAGATATACAGTACGACCACGATCTCAATGGCTTTCGGCTTTGTTTTTCATACGTCTGTCATTTCCGTGGAAAATTATGATTGCCGAAGGCCATTAGCAACTGGTTTTACTTAGATATTTAAATTTTGATATTATTTCATTGTTAGTAAATAAGACATAATATATTGCGTAATATAATAGGTACAGGTCTTAGATTAATAACTATAAATAGCATAGATACCCTGCTATTTTCATGAGAAAGAGATGTCTAATAATGATTCAATCCATTCACATCCCACTTTTGAAGCTCTCCGTACACAAATGAGATTTATATTCTATTAATGTAAGTTTATTACTTATTTACTTAGATGTCGTACTATAAAAACCACCAAAATCTCAATTAAGGTCCAAAAACCTGATTTTATTTTACGTAGTAAAGTAACTATTTAGTAATCTGTGCTTTATTGTTTATTCTTCTTCCAAGCTACAGGTTAGTCGCACGAATATTTTATACATTTGAAAGGCGACAGATGAACTTCGTACCGTCTTAAAAAATATGCAAAAACGTATTTTGTCTACCTAAACCTAATTCTAATAGTAAAGTTGTTTGGTTGCAGGTTGTTTACTGGAAGGCCCAAGGCCACCACCTGATGTGCCGCCTCGGAACCCCACAATGTCCCGCCTGAACGGACGGATCACCGGCAACCCGGCGGACCTGGGTGACTTCGAGCCCTCGTGCCTCGTGCGCACGCCCTCCGGAAATTTCTACGTTCCTTCAGGTATGATGGCATTGAAAAAACTAGACTAGACTAGAAACGGAATTAAATATGTTGCATTAAGGAAAGTCACAATACATGCCTGTTGTGTAAGATATGCGAGTTTTTTTGCCGGTTCTTCTCGGCGGGTTAGGGTTGAACCAGTAGTAGCATCTTCTGTTGACTTTTCGAAAAATGCTTGTTAAGTTTCATTTCACTTATAATAGATTTTGTACCTATAATTTCAGGGGACATTCAGAAGAATCCGTCTATGGACTACAAATCTAACTCATCGTGTAGTAGTCCAGGAAAACAAGAAAAAAACACTTTGGAAAGGATGGACAGAAGTGACAGACACCCGGCTTTCGGGGCTCCCGTGCCAGTCCTTCCTGTGAGGAACAACCTTAGGGCAGCTCACTTCTCGCCTGCAGCTTCACGCTTCCACTTCAGGAAAGGTCTCTCCTCGAGATGCTCTTGGAAGTGTACTGCCATAGTCTTCATATTACTATTTGTTCTCCTGTTGTCTATCGCCTCGTATATGTCAGGTACGTTTAACGCTGGTGCGTTCAATGTTCATATCGGAAATTAAACAAAAGTTCCAAAATATTGTCAGTTTTGTGAACTTCTTATTATGTATTCGACATTCGTATCTAATCAACTTCTTTATGTTTCAGCTACCTATTTCACTGACAACTGGTCATATCAAAATGCTAAACCCTGTTCAGTATTAGTCGGTGATTCTAACAATGATAATTTCATATCATCAAAGGCTGCTTTTGAATCGAGTAACAAATCTTTAACGAGGCAACAACCTTCAACGTCATCTGCAACAGGTAAAGGGGAAAACCATTTACGCCATCGTAGAAGCGTAGATGAGCATGCTTCTTTAACTTCTGTTCCTATCACAAACTCTACCACAGTAGATATGCATGATTTAATCACTACGCCTTCAGTGGGATCTTCTAGTTTAGTGCATGGTGTGCCTTTGGATCTGTCTCCAACTTCTTTAGAAATTGACACTACGGCAGCATTTTCATCAACTATGTCAAGCACAATTGGGTCCGGTAACTTTAGTTTTGGTAACATTAATAATTTAACAACCGGCAGCACTAAACTTGATGAAGCGATTACGCCATTAATACTTAATAACACAGTACCTTCTGTAACAACAACTGAAACAAGTTTCAAAACTATGACAAGCACAGAAGATAAATCTTATGATTTAGAGGTGCCGCCAGAACATTCTAAGCTTACTGAAGCTAAAAGTAACATAGCTTATGAACCTGAAGATATGCAAGGTGATGCTTTTCCTTCTATTTATTCGTACGGTGTACAAAGGCTTCAATACCTTAAACTACTAACCAGGCTTAATGAAGTAAATGAACAATTGCACATATCAAATAATGAATCAGACGAAGATAATCTTAGTAAATATAAATACGAAAGTGACAAAATAACATCCGCTTCAAAGTCTACACCACTGCCTACTACTATTACCTCTTCTATGACGAAGATGGATACGAAATCACCAGTAGACGCAACGGAAGCATCAACCGAGAATTTCGCTTCTACTGTAACTAATATACCATTTACTACTCACAAGCCTGATGCGCCATTAAAGCATGTTGTTTTCGTAAATCAAGAACCACAAAATGTAAATAATACTGAAGTTTTAAATAATACGACTAGTTTCATGACTAAGACTACGCCAATGGAGTATCCGACTGTTGTCACTAATTCAAAAGTAACAGAAACAATGTCTAATCCAAAACACGTTTTAATCAATCTGACTATTTCGGCAGATAATGCAAATAATGATTTATACAAACCTTTATATTCATTGACAGTAACAGTGCCCACAGTTGGTGATACAAATGAAATACCAACAATTAAAATAACTCCAATAGATAGTGAACCTACTATGCCCACCAACTTCAATAAGCCTGAAGTAATAGCAAATATTACGAGAACACCCAATCCAGAAGACATGGGTGGAAGTTGCGAGTGTTCGTGTCCCGTTTGTGAGGTCAGTAATTCTGTAGACGACTTTTACGAAGACTATTTAGAGAAAACAACAAAAACGAGAGACTACATTAAGGAACAATCCACTTTTGAGACAACTCAGGCTACTACAATGGATAATTCAGAAGCTACAACCGAAACGATTGAATCGACTTCGATACCTGGGAGTAAAACTGAAGTATCTACGCAAACAGAAAACAACAACGTAAGCGATTTTACAACAGACGATGTTACCACTGTTGTGTCCACTGATTCTAATATATGTGCGACTTCTGAGGTTCCACAATGTGTTTGTCCAAAAATTAAGCCTCCACCGATCCTAATATTGGAAGGTGAGGCCTCTTATGTTGCGTTCAAATAATTAACTAACCTTCACTTTAACTATTCATTTCGGATCTTTGGAGCTATTTTGGTGTCTAACTTACTAAAATGCATGGAAAACATTAAACAACATCTATAGATATAAGTGTTTATAATTAAATTGCATGTGCTTTTAAGGAATACTTGTTTGTAAAGTAGAATATTATGTAGTTACTAGTTAGATACCATCTCGAATGTGACAAGTATCGTAGAGAGTCATCCATCACATCCCGCTTGGTTATGCAATTGACATTGATTACTTCTTACACCGGATTACATTATATTTTCTGTCTTAGGTGCTCGAACATTCCCCGCTCAGTCCTTCCCACCTGATGGGACGACGTTTAAACAAATAACTTTAGGTGAAAAAATATCGAAAGAAATCCCTCCATATAGTTATTGGAATATGCAGTTCTATCAGTCAGAGGCGGCATACGTAAAGTTCGATTACATGATACCTAGAGGAGCGTCGATAGGCGTATACGCAAGGCGGAATGCTTTACCGACACACACGCAGTATCATATTTTGGAAGTACTCAGCGGTTTCAAGGCCCGAACAACTAGAGCCTCGCATGTAAGTATGAAAACAAACTGTTTTGATTCCTGCAGTGACAAAGGTTTTTTGGGTACTTTCTTAAGGGAGCATTTGTCATGGTGTGCATATTGCAAGCATTCATACTTCCATTTGTAGATTAGGTCATCAAATAATTCTACTTTACTACCTATAATAGAAACAAAATCTGTGATAACTTTTATATATTTTTTAACTTTTAGCCGTCCGTCGAAAAAGAAGTCACGCATTACATGGAACAAGGTCATTGGTTTCTGTCTCTCTACAACGATGACGGCGATCCACAAGAGATATCGTTCATCGCCATGGTCGCTGACGACATGACTCACAACTGCCCCAACGGTTGTTCTGGCAAAGGGGAATGTTTGATGGGACATTGTCAATGCCAACCCGGCTTCGGAGGAGACGACTGCAGTGAAAGTATGTTATGTGCAAATACTATACCTATGCATATGACTGGCTAGTGATCACACGCTATTTGTCTAAGCGCAATTATTTTCCTTTCTTCCAGGCGTTTGTCCGGTTCTTTGCAGCCAACGCGGAGAGTACATCAACGGGGAATGTCAGTGCAATCCGGGCTGGAAGGGCAAGGAGTGTTCGCTGCGACACGACGAGTGCGAGGTCCCGGACTGCCACGGCCATGGTCACTGCGTCAACGGAAAGTGCTCCTGTGTCAGAGGGTACAAGGGCAAGTTCTGCGAGGAAGTCGACTGCCCTCATCCGACTTGCACGGGACACGGTTTCTGCATTAATGGCTCATGTGTTTGCAAAAAGGGATGGAAGGGCTCGGACTGTGCGACCATGGACAAAGATGCCCTGCAATGCTTACCGGATTGCACCGGCCACGGCACCTTCGATGTGGATACCCAGACCTGCACTTGTAACCAACGATGGTCGGGCGACGACTGCTCAAAAGGTAAAAACTTTCTTTTAGACATTATTTTTTATACAGTCTGGAGCATATTTTGAAATCCTAATGTTTTACAGAGGTGTGCGATCTCGACTGCGGCCCACATGGGAGGTGTGTGGGAGAGGCTTGCGTGTGTGACCCAGGGTGGACGGGCGAGTACTGCACGTCCAAACTGTGCGACTCGCGCTGCAGCGACCACGGCCAGTGCAAGAACGGTACTTGCCTCTGCGTGTCCGGATGGAACGGACGACACTGCACACTGGAGGGATGTCCCCGCGGCTGCGCCGGCCACGGACAGTGCAGAGTCGCCAACGACGGCCGCTGGGAGTGCAAGTGCTTCGAGGGGTGGGACGGACCCGACTGCACCACGCTCAAGGAACAGATTTGCGACGATTCTAAGGATAACGATAAAGGTGCACAATTTAAGATGTATAAAGTTTCATGGTCAAAATATTATACGTTAAAGTTGGGTATAATAAGTCTAAATAGCATGGTAAGAGGAAATGGTAAAAAGCAAAAACCATAATCCAAATTTTAATGTTACCACTTTTTGTCGGTCAGATGGTTTGGTGGACTGCGAGGATCCGGAGTGCTGTCAGGCAGCGGCGTGCAAGGGCAGCCAACTGTGCGTGTCCTCGCCCAAACCCACCGACATTCTCCTCCGCAAGCAACCTCCGGCCATCACGGCATCGTTCTTCGAGCGCATGAAGTTCCTGATTGACGAGGGAAGTCTCCAGAACTACGCCAAGCACGAGACCTTCAACGAGAGGTGAGCTCCGTGTTCGATGTCCGCTAGAGATAAGAATCACGTGATTATATATCGCAGATTCTATCAGGATTATAACGAAATATGTATATATAAGATTCGCAATGTTGTGCCCCAGTCGCTCCCATGTTTTAGTTGATAAGACCACTTTTTGTTATCCTATATGTTTGTTTTACGACGGTCGACTTAACCCGACGTTTCAATGAAAACTCAAGGGATACTCTTGCATGAAATCTGTCTAACGAATAAATTGCTAGTACTAACGTGTATCTTCTGCTTAAGTTAATGTTTCTTGTATCTAATGATACTCTGTTTGTTCATTCCCGAATATCCGCTGCGCAGTATGTTTTGGAATCACTTCAACACGAGGTAAGACACGAACCAATTTAGGTAGGAGTGTGTGTAGAACTTTATATATCATGTTTATCTACCTCTGTATTTAGATATTTGGTAGTATGTCCGTGATGAACAAAATGTATCCCTCCTTAGACGCAGCTGCAAAAACAAAAACCCAATTCGCAAAATTATTTCCCTCCAGACTCCAGACCCACCTTAACAAGATTGAAACACAATTATTCAAATCACGTGCTCAATAACTGTAATTTGCAAGTCGCACCAACCATTACCTTCTCACACCTAACTAATATGTACCCATTATAAATAAATTTTGCTCATCACAAATACATTTTCATATTATGTGCATGCTATATAAGTAATATACCATGTCCTGTGACTTTGTGTTATGCTTTTTACTTATAGTATATTATAATAACTTAGTCATTAAGTAGAATTGTGAACACGCAATGTAGATATCGAAGCCAAACCTTTTGGTTAGTGTAGTTTCCATTGGCAAAGTAGTCAGTAAAGCAATTGGTGAAGTATTAGACTTTGGTTTTACTTCAAAACAAAGAATGTACAGAAATTCATTACAATTATATCACCGTATTTAGACACACATTTGAAATTTCTCGTAATATGTAACTCGATTGAATGAGAAGAGGGCCTGAGACAAATAAAGTCTACGTAACTACATTTGTCTCAATTCCTGACTACTGAACGAGGTACATCTTAAATGTTATTGCAGCCGGTCTGCCGTCATTCGGGGGAGGGTTGTGACGTCACTGGGCACGGGTCTGGTGGGGGTGAGGGTGTCCACGTCGACCCCCCTGGAGGGCTTCACCCTGACGCGGGAGGACGGCTGGTTCGACCTGCTGGTGAACGGCGGCGGTGCGGTGACGCTCCACTTCGGCAGAGCTCCGTTCAAGCGCACCACGCAAGTTGTGTTCGTGCCGTGGAATGAGGTAAGCATTGCTGACTTCGCCTTTTCACGCTTTGCGAGGTGTCATTCAGGGAACTCGAAGTATAATATTGAAGTTAGAAACGAGAAAAATTTATGGAAGCACATCATAACGTGATGTAATTAATATTATGTCAATCCCAACATTTTATTTATTACGAACTTTGTTTTCATGTTGTTACTTTTTTTATCCCCTCCGAACTCATTACCTTCTGAAACTTACTAGTCTCTGATACTAGAGCATTCTATAATACGAGAATATTTCTCAAAAACACTCTCAAAAGAGTAAATTTTTCCGCTCGTATCTTTACGATGCCCACTAGTACAAATGTTTCTATTTCTTTTCGCCTCAGGTTGTGATAATCGACGAGGTACTGATGACGACATCTGACGACAAGAGCAACATGGGTCCGCCACAGGCTTGCCTGGCCCACGACTACGACACCATGAAGCCGGTGGTGCTAGCCACGTGGAAGCACGGCTTCCAGGGCGCCTGTCCCGACAGAAGCGCTATTTTGGCAGAATCTCAGGTACGCAATTTTGTTCTAAGAATATTATATAATTTTTTCCTCCTAATTATAAATTGTGCTTCTATAACGGGATAAAATCTGTGAATTTCAGGTCATTCAAGAGAGTCTTCACATACCGGGGACAGGTCTGAACCTGGTGTACCACAGCTCCCGAGCCGCCGGCTACTTGTCCACCATCCAGCTTCAGCTCACTCCGGAGAGAGTTCCACCGACCCTAGCCCTGATTCACCTCCGCATAACCATCGAAGGCATACTCTTCGAAAAGATTTTCGAAGCGGATCCCGTGATTAAATTCACGTACCCGTGGAACCGGCTCAATATATACCGACAGAGGGTGTACGGGGTGACCACGGCCCTGGTGAAGGTCGGCTACCAGTACACCGACTGCAAGGACATCATCTGGAACGTTCAGACCACCAAGCTGAGCGGCCACGACATGAGTATATCCGACGTCGGTGGCTGGAACCTTGACATCCATCACCGTTACAACTTCCACGAAGGTACGTTACTTTTATGTTTCCACTGCCTTCGACCAATTTATTTTGTTTTTTTGAAAACTAAAACTATGGTTTATCTAAGCAAAGCATGCAGACCTATTAGATTAGATTTTTTCAAAGCACAAAGAACACGGCGCATGCACCATTTTTGGCCCTAATATCCGGCCAACGAAAAAAAGATGTAATAGCCTTATAATTATTCTTTATTGCAACTTTATACTCGTAGGTATAAATACTTAGAACTAAAAGTAATTAAATTACTATGTATATCAATTTATTTATCAGGCGAGTTTATAGAGGAAACGTGAGTATTTTTTACTACGGCCACAATTTTCTAGGATCACTGGTTCAAAAAATTGTTTTGTTGAAAATTTTTGAGTTAACTTGTAAGGGTTTTAAAAAATAAATAAATTGTAGTTTAATTTATTTTCATAATCGAGCTCTTTTTACTGAGCTCATAGTTTTAGACTTCGCCATTAAAAAACTTTCATCGTGTATATTTTTGAATTAGTGATCCTAGAGAATTGTTGTTTTAGTGAAAAATATTTCATTAATATTAAAAAGTTCCTCTACAAAGCTATAGATTTTTTAAATCTCGCGATCGAAAACTCACCTCAATCCTTCGCAGGTATCCTCCAAAAAGGCGACGGCACGAACATTTATCTGAAGCATAAGCCACGAGTGATCATCAGCACTATGGGCGACGGGCACCAGCGCGCGCTCCAGTGCAATCCCGGCTGCGAGGGCCCGGCGAAGCGCCTGCGACTGCTGGCGCCGGCGGCACTAGTCTCGTCGCCCGATGGAGCCCTATATGTGGGCGACTTCAACCTCGTCCGCAAGATACATACGGACGGCTCCGTGCGCACGCTCGTCAAACTCAAGTGAGCAACTCCCTTTCTCATCCGACAGTATTAATTTGTCGAAAGTACTATTTTAAATTATTTACTCTTCAGTGTCATCCATTTGTCCGAAAAATCTAACGTATGCTGTATGTATCGTTCCAGCGCCACCCGTGTGTCGTACCGCTACCACATGGCTCTGTCGCCGCTGGACGGCACGCTGTACATCTCCGACCCCGAGTCGCATCAGATCATCAAGGTCCGCGACACCGACGACTTTAGCGACCCGGAGCACAACTGGGAGACCGTGGTGGGGTCCGGCGAGCGCTGCCTGCCCGGGGACGAGGCCCACTGCGGCGACGGAGCCCTGGCCAGAGACGCGAAACTCGCCTATCCGAAAGGCGTGGCCGTATCCACCGACAACATCCTCTACTTTGCCGACGGAACCAATATACGGATGGTAGATAGAGACGGTATAATCACGACAGTCATCGGAAATCACATGCACCGCGCGCACTGGAAGCCCATTCCCTGCGAAGGCACGCTCAGCGTGGAGGAGGTGCACCTGCGCTGGCCCACGGAGCTGGCCATCAACCCGCTGGACAACAGCCTGCACATCATCGACGACCATATGATCCTGCAGATGGCGCCGGACGGCCGAGTCAAGGTCATCGCCGGCCGACCTCTACACTGCCCGTCGCCTCTGGTTGGGTTCGACGTGGAGCTCGCCACGTACGCCACGCTCGTCATGCCGCAGAGCATCGCCTTCGGTTCGGCTGGCAACCTGTACGTGGCCGAGAGCGACTCGCAACGGATTAACCGCGTCCGCCTCATCACCACCGACGGCAGGATCTCGCTGTACGCCGGTGCCGAATCCAAGTGCAACTGCCTGGAGAAGGGTTGCGACTGCTTCGAGGCCGACCACTTCCTGGCCTCGAACTCCAAATTCAACACCATATCGGCCGTGACCGTGAGCCCGGACGGCATCGTGCACATCGCCGACCAGGCCAACTATCGAATACGATCCGTCATGGCCAGCATCCCGGACGCGAGTGGGGCGCGAGAATATGAAATATACTCTCCGGACACTCAAGAGATCTACATATTCAATCGTTTCGGCCAGCACGTTCTGACCAAGAACATTCTGACGGGCGAAAACAAGTATGTGTTTACGTATACCGTCAACACTAGCAACGGCAAACTGAGTACAGTGACCGACGCCGCCGGTAACAAGGTGTTCCTGCTGCGAGACTACTCCAGCTTGGTGAACTCGATAGAGAACACCAAGGGACAGAAGTGCAGGCTCAAGATGTCCCGAATGAAAATGTTGCAGGAGCTCCGAACGCCCGATAATTTCAACGTAACGTTCGATTACTACGGCACCAGTGGCCTGTTGAAGTCCAAGTACGACAGCACCGGCAGGAGCTTCATTTACAAGTACGACGAGTTCGGCCGCCTCACGTCCGCCGTCACCCCGACTGGAAGAATTATCACCTTGACTTTCGATCTCAGCATCAAGGGTGCCACGGTGCTTGTGAGCGAAAATAATAGAAAACCGGTTTCAATCCTCATAAAGGGATCTATGGTCAACACCAGGGTTGGAGAAGCCGAGACGAAAACGATAATCTCAACGGACGGCAGCATCTCGACTAGCATGCCGTGGGGCCACGTGATATCGACCGACGCCGTCCCCTACACGATACTATCCGAAATAGATCCAATCCTCGGGGAGAGCTATCCCGTTCCGGCGAAACAGCGAACAGAAGTCGGCGGCGATCTGGCCAACAGATTCGAATGGCGGTACTTCCTGCGACGTTTGCAATCTAACAAAGGTAAAAGTAGCAAAGCCGTCGCCCAAATCGGCCGCAAATTGAGAATTAACGGCGATAATCTTTTGACTCTGGAGTATGACAGAGACACTTCGACTGTGGCGGTGTTCATGGACGACAAGGTGGAGTTATTGAACGTGACGTACGACCGAATGGCTCGACCGGTAAAATGGGGCCCGAGAAACGGCATATTCGCTGAAGTGGAGCTCGATTACGATAGATTTAATAGACTCATTAGCTGGCGATGGGGAAGTCTCAATGAAACCTACGGATACGACCGAGCCGGCAGACTGCACGAGATAAGGTACGGCGATGGATCGTCTCTGGCGTATTCCTTCAGGGACATGTTCACTAACCTACCACTCAAAGTCACCACGCCCCGGGGGAGCGACTACCTTCTGGACTACGACGACTCGGGAGCGCTACAAAATCTGACCACTCCCCGAGGCCACATACACACGTTCGCCCTCATGACCACACTGGGCTACTTCAAGTACCAGTACTTCTCTCCCATGAACAGACACCCGTACGAAATTCTTTACAACGACGACGGCCACATTCTCTCGAAAGTGTTCCCTCACCAATCGGGAAAAATTCTTTACGTCTACGACAACTCCGGCAAACTCGAAACGGTCCTAGCCGGAGCTTCGTCCATCCGATACGTCTACCACGAAAACAGTCATCTCGTGAAAAACGTCGTCACGACCGACCCCGACTACGAATTGAAGCAGGAGTATAAGTATCACGCCGGTATACTGAAGGACGAAAAAATGAAATTCAGCTCCAAGAGTGGATTGAACAATGCCCACATCAAATACCAGTACGACGGAAACGCTCGCCTGTCCACCGTAGACATGAACATCAACAGCAAGGAGATGCCGCAGCTGAGGCTGAAGTACAACCAGAACCTGGGCATGCTCGAGGGGGTGAGCGACCTGCGGATCTACAGGAACACCTTCAACCGCTCCGTCATGCAGGACACGAGCAAGCAATACTTCACCGTTACCGACTACGACGACCACGGTAGAGTAAAAACCATCCTGATGAACATCAAATCGTTCGACGTGTTCCGGTTGGAGCTCGAGTACGACGCGAGGAATCGAATCAAATCGAAGAAGACGATGATCGGCGACACGTCGTCCAGCGAGCGCGTGAGCTACAACTACGACGGGCACTTGATGGAGGTCGTCGGCTCGGAGGACGACTGGAAGTACGTGTACGACGAGAACGGCAACGTCATCGGCGTCATAGAGCACGGCGAAAAGAGATACCTCGGCTACGACATCGGCGACCGAGTGGTTCAGTACGGCGATATAGAATTTAGCAGCTACGACGGACGAGGATTTGTCATCAGGCGCGGCGAGCAGAAGTATCGCTACAACGCTCGTGGACAGTTCGTGCACGCGTTCGAGCGGGACAAGTTCCAGATGTGGTACCGCTACGACGACAGGAACCGCCTCGTCGCCTGGAGAGACGACAAGGACAACGTCACCCAGTTCTTTTACGCCAACCCTCAGTCGCCGAATCTGATCACACACATGCACTATCCGAAGACCGAGAAGACCGTCCGATTCCTCTACGACCAGAGGGAGTTCCTGACCTGCATCGAGACCGAGGACCGTAGATACTACGTGGCCACCGACCACAGCGGCTCACCCGTCGTAGTTTTTGATGTGAACGGTGAAATTATCAAAGAGATCAAGCGAAGTCCCTTCGGCAAGATAGTGAAAGACACCAATCCAGGCTTCTACCTCCCCGTAGACTTCCAGGGAGGAATCATCGACGCGAACACCAATCTGTTGTATGTCGATAACAGGCTGTACGATCCTGTAGTCGGACAATGGATGACACCGAGCTGGGAGCATCTCGCCTCCAAGCTGAGTCTTCCGACGGACATTTTCATTTATCGCTTCAGAAACAACGATCCGATCAATAGGAACCAGGAGGTCCCGTACATGACCAATTTGGCGAACTGGCTTCAACTCTACGGCTACGACCTGACGAAGATGATGGGCGCCAAGTACATAACGGACATGATCTTCCAGCCGATCAATTCGGTGACGGCGCCAAAATTGGTGCCAGAGTTCGGAGTGCTGTCTGGACTTCAATGCATCATCGAAAAAGTGAGTTTCATCCCAGTCATTTTAGAGCCTTTTAATTTTTGTTACCACTCATTGATGCGACGTTAAACCTTTACCGTTCTTTTAGGTTAACAACAAGCTAGCAGATCTAGAGTTCGTGCCGACGCCTCTCTTGAAGATGGAGCCTATCACGCGGAATCTGCTACCGCGGGTCTCTTACAAACGCGGCATCTTCGGGGAGGGGGTATTGATCTCGCGAGTGGACGGGAAGGCCTTCATCAGCGTCGCGGACGGAGCGAATAGCGTGGTGGAGGACGTGATCACCACCGTCTTCAACAACTCCTACTTCCTCGACGTCCACTTCAACATACACGACCAGGACGTCTTCTACTTCGTGAAGGACAACTCCCTGAAGATACGAGACGACATGGAGGAGCTGCGCCGTCTGTCTGGCAAGTTTAACGTGTCGCAGGACGAGACCAATGACCAGGGCTTGGAGGTTAGTTGGGATAGAATTTTGCTTCACATTTTAATATATGGCTACCGTCACCGAAATCAGTGTGGGGAGTTATAATTATTAAATATGTTAATGTGTATTCCAGGTGCGTGTGCACGCGGTAGGTCGAGGCAGTGCGGGCGCAGTGATCGTGCTGCGGTACGGCGCGGACCCGGCGGCCGAACGCCTGCGCCTGCTCAAGCACGCGCACAAGCGGGCCGCCGCGCGCGCCTGGGAGCGGGAGAAGGCGCTGGTGGCCGCGGGCTGGGAGGGCCGCGCCGCCTGGACCGAGGAGGAGAAGGAGGAGCTCATCTCGCACGGCGTGGTGGACGGCTGGGCCGCGCGCGACGTGCACCCGCTGGCGCGCTACCCGCAGCTGGCCGACGACCCCGCGAACGTCGTGTTCGTCCGCGACGGCCGGCGCAAGCGGCGCCGCAGCGGGCGCGCACGCCACCGCTCCTGACTCGCCGCGGCCGCGCCGGCGCCGGTGTAGGTGTAGCGGCCACCGGCCACAGGGTACGGGGCGGTCGCGCCCCCCACCGATTCGATGCGCTCTCGACTTTATCGTTTAAACTTTTTATACCTATTTACATCGCTTAGACGTAGTGTTTCGGAGGGAGATTGTATTCCTAACGTATTTTAGCCAAATATTAATTTGTCCTACACCTAGGTATTTGTACATAATATTTTATTCTTGTAGTCGCTCCTTTTTTACTAGACCGGAGGTCTTCTATTACTTCGCAATACTAATACTATTTAAGCAATATTTTATCCTTAAAATTTTATAAACCCTGCGGTTTTTATATTATTATTTATCCAAAACCATGTATCCCGGTAGCGACTTCCGCGAGTTCCGTTTCCGCCGGGGCGACCGGGCGAAGTAGCGTCGTCCTTTGGGGCTCGGGGCCCGCGGTCTGCTTTACCCTGTGGCTCGCCCCTGCGTGACCTCAACTCGTTCACCACCTTGTATTATAGAATATATTTCGAATAGACTTATTTTTAACTACGAGTGCGTGGTGGTAATGAAATCTTACCTGTAGAAACGCGAACACCATTCTGCAGCTCGCTCACCCGATCGAGTGGGCGGGGGCTCTCAGAGGCGGACGCGGTCAGTGTTGTGCCCGGCTTACGTTAGGCATTAGGGGTCATCCAAAAATTACGTCACACGTTATGCAGTATATACAGGTTAAAATTAATAATAAAAGTTATTGTTTCTATTGATTTTTTATAAATGTGTGATGTAACAATCGAAGGGGTTAAAAAGTCCTAAATTTCGTTTGACGTACTTTATGTATGGCCCACAAGCCACACAGAACAGAAACGTCCGCCGCTGTAGTTTCGTAGGAGTTCCATAGTCACGGGTTTCTGGAACGTTTAGTCTCTCTTTCCCTGAGGCCTCGTAGAACGAGTACTGTAATTAGTAACGCGGATACGTAACACTGCATGAGTTGTGCAATAATCGACTGTAGACGTTCGGTTTAGGGTTTATTCTTCTCTGACGTTAGTCCGTAATTATGTGTATTGAGCGTAGTGATATCGCTTGGAAGTCATTAACGATCGTTCGTATCGTAAGCGTCTACGATCAGTATGTGTACGCCTACTAGATTAGTGTAAGTCACTAAGGAAATGTTTTATTGTAAAGAATACGTAGTTTATAGTGAGTGTCCATAAATGTATCTCATTTAAATCGTGGTGTCTAATTCGTGTTAGAGTTTCTAAAATCTAATTTAAACGCTCGCGCTAGGACTGAATGATATGAATATGAATATGGGGGATATTTTTTAGGTAACGTTTTTTAAAATTCGAATGGATGAATTTCCCTTGTGCGGGCCGAGGCCCCTGTAAAGTGATATTTTGGAAAATGTGACGAAACGAAGCAATACTTTTAAATACGTCTTACTTTTATTTAGAATCTGTAAGGTGTATTTTTATTTATATATATTTAAACCATATATATTGATATTACCTATTGTGAATGTAGTTGTTGATTTGGCGGTGATATATAGATCGGTATAGTTATCTTTTTATAATGTATAAAGAATTCTAATTTGTAAATAGGTACTTAATAATGTAAGTGTAAAATAATATTGTACATATCTCTACGCTTGAATTATTTATATCGAAATTGTTTGTAAGACGGGATGTATCATAGTCGGACGAGACTGAAAACAATCCACTCCGATCGGCTCGACCGGTAAAGGATTATTAAAATAAATTAACTCATTCGTCCATAGTAAAAGTATAATTTAATCGGGATCTCCCCGCTCGAAACCAAAACGCTCCATAGCTATTTATTTTTTGTCAAGCCGGTCAGCCATTACCATCGACAACTTACCATAGACTAAAGCTTCTAGATACTTAAGCTAGCCATACACGTAAGGGTGTACCTGACAGGTTTCCCAGCACAGTTACACCTGTCAGCTTGAGCTGAGTAGTGTAGAAACCTGCACAGTTGTACAACACAAACGCTCCAGTTTACCTGTACAGGCGAACCTGTCAGGTATACCGTCACGTGTGTGGCTAGCATTAGAGAGCTTCACGGTTGCATTTAAATGTAGAACGAATCCTCTGCAGCATTTACTTTGTATTATTGTAGATACGTTGGTGCGGTGAGTGTACGTCGACGATGTAAGCATGTACAATAAATAAATATAGTAATATTCTAATGGGATATGTAATAAAAAATAAAATCGATCACGGTTGTTTTATTATAACCTCCGTGAGTACTTTGTTCTGTAACCCTCATAATATTTTATGAACGCCTCAATTATTTAAGACTCGATTTCGTAAAACATTTTCATGAACCATAGTTCGCAAATGCGAACGCCATTTATTGATTTTTTAGTTTCTATTTACATTTAGTAAGCATCAAAGCAAGAGCTTGTATCTCGGAATATCAAGGAGTTTGGCAAAAATTGAGCCTTTTCTAATGGATTTTGGACCCAATATTTTGACGTTACGCCATGTCGTAGATACTTGCAATTATTTATAATATTTTATTGAGTATCTATGACTTTTTAATAAAACACATACGGTCATTCAGGGTAACTTTGAATCACGAGGGTAACTTTGACAGTTTGTTCACAAAATTCTTTTCTATTGTTTTATGTGGGAAACAATTAGCGCTTAAAATTTAATAACAATTTGTGTACGTAACATACTTCGTAAACGAAATCTAACAAAAAAGCAGCTGTCAAAAGAAGATAATATCAAAAACTTTTGTTTTTAACCGCGCGCAACATAATGGGTAAAAATCAGTGCAAAACTTTAAAAAAAAATCTCGTTAACTTTGCTGCTATCAAGGTATATAAAAACATAATGCAATGTAATAACTTTATGGTTTTTTTGACTTGTCTATGACCCCACTACATCAATATTTGATAAAAACATAAACTAATGTTATCCTGAAGCTGTAAAATAATTAAAAGTTAGTTTGTGTCAAAGTTACCCAAGTTAGGTGGTAACTTTGACACACGACAAAATTGCCAGTTTTTAATATAATTAGTCATTTTTAAAGACGTTTTATAACTTTATAGCATGAAAACCAACCTGAGAGCACAGAATAACTAAACTCTTTTGACTCATTCTTAACATAGTAAAAGTTTGTTTAAAAAATATGTCGATGATGATTCAAAGTTACCCTGATTGACTGTATTGTTCGTAATATAAACATTTATTAGGAAAAAATAATTCAATTTTTTATAAAATATACAGTAGTGGAATGTCCAAAAGTCAACAAATCATACAAAAATATACAGTTAAAATACATTTGTAACATTCTTACATCTACACAATCATACAATTGTACAAATATATATAATATAATAAAAAGTATTTATTAAGTTGCATTCAAAATATATTTCTTGTATGTTAGTGTAATTTATCTGTCAGAAAAATAATTCCGGGAGACCAAAATTCTCGTTTGATATAAATGAACTTAAAAGCCAAACAGACAAGAATTATTGGATCTTGCCATATCCAAAATACCTGAACAAGTCAGCTGATATATTTTGTGAATAACCTTCTAATTCAAATTCTATTTGTAGAACAAAATACTAATGACTGAAATAGTTGCCCTCTACTAATAAAATATTTACAGAATGGATAAGCATACAATTACAAAATACTCTGTTGTTTGACAGAGTATTTTAAAAGCCGCCTGACTTTTTCAACGTATCAGACAAGGACAGAACATTGTATAGTGTGTAAATATTTTATTAGTAAGGGGGTTACTGTATAAAAAAATATTATTTTTAGCCGAAGTACAAATAATAACTTTTAATAATATGAAGAGTTTCATCTAAAAAAAGATCAGCTTACGAGCAACCATTATTTTTAATTTATTAATCTACTCAAACCAAACTTAATGTTATTATTGTAATAAAAACAATAAGTACCAAATACCGAGAATATCTAAAATCACAAATTTTTAATACTAATACCAATATTTGATTTTATACTAGCACTTTTTTTGGTTATGAAAAAAATCTTTTTAGGATTCCTGTCCTTCAACCCTTGATGTTTTATTTAATAAACCTACAATTAGTACCGACACGGTCATCCTTAAGTTTCGTTACAAAGTATTATTTATAAAAATAGAGCAGCACAATTGTAGTCAGTCACAAGTTTTGCACCAGTGCAAAACAAATCCAGATTATATCCAGAAATACAAACTAATCCAGATTAGTTTGTATAGGACTGACTATATGTTAAGTCTCAAAATCAATTGTTACATAAAATATTTAAAAATTAATTACATTATAATACCGCACTTTACCTACACATATACAGAATGTGGATTGCGAGTTATTGGTTCCGCGGAAAATAGCGCTTGTTAGCGCTTGGTAGCCCTAAATACATAAAAAAACAAATTATTGGCCAGGACACGTTTGCTTACTTCAATACTGCTAACATAATCCGCCATTTTGCTTAGGTTTTTTGTTAGCGCTATTTTCCGTGGAACACTCGCCGTGCAGAAGTCAACTACAATGTGTGTGTCATCGAATTAGTTACCAATATTCGCCACTAGGGGCGGTGTTTCGATGCCATACAAAATACAAAGTAGTTAGGAGACTTCTTCATGGTGAGTTCAAGCTTCGAAGCAACAATTTCCTTTCTACTACTATAGCCATGTTCTATAATATGATCGTGACAATATGATCTTCTGTCATTACTCGTTACTAAATTCACTATGATTACAACACAAAGGCTTTGGTATTTAAAAATATATATTTTGAATGGGTTGTGGTTTCCTAGAATGTAGATGAACTTCCTTCATCGATGAGAAAATGTAAATTACACCGCCCACATTACTATAACGCGTTTCAAATGAGAATAGGAACGTCAATGACATTTATCTGTCAAATATCACTTGAAAAGTGCGATTTTCAGAAAAACTTTTGTGCACATAAATATGAATAGCCTTGCGTCGAATTTAAATGGAAACGTTAAATAGTAAGCAATTATCTAAACATAAATTTAACTATCATAGCAGTCTAAGTTCGAAACAATATGGCGCCGACTCGATCCTATTCTCATTTGAATCGCACTATACTAGTCTAAATAATTTTTTACAATAATTTTATTTTTAATATTGGCTTTTCACATTAATAATACTGTGACATAGAGAGCATGCACGTGCAAACATTTTATAAATCTACTTGCAGCGCAGTATTTTTTGCTATTGCAGGCTAATTAACTAAACTATTATTATTCAAACTTATGAAGCCTATTCGCTAAATACTGGGACAAAAATTCCGTAACGTACCTACGACATACAATAGTTTGTGACCAAGTACCAACAAACGCACTATTACTTACGTAAGTAAAATATTTCAATTGTTGAGTAAAAAAATAATTTTGCTAACATTAATTACTAGGAACGAACATAATTTCAACTACTAAGACATCAATATAATCTAGTCGATTCAATGGCATTTTTCAAATGCATCCGTCACATACAAGGAACATTCAGTAAAAGTTTCTAACAAGAAATGACTATCTCACTATCGCGCTGTTTATCGTCTTCTAATGTAGCTTCCTCAACTTTTAAATATTATAAATCGAAATAATAATGAAAACCGGACAAGAGCGAGTCGGACTAACCCATCGAGTGTTCCGTACAAAGTAGGAAGTTCATAAACAGTTAAGGAATCTAGTCTCGCAGATTTCGTCGAGCTTCAGTTGGGTGTGGGAAGTTTGTGTGGAACGCTCACATCAAGCTCTTTCCGTCCGTCCGTCCGTCTTCGACTTACCGCCCAAACCCAAACTGTAAGTGCTAGAAAAAGAAACTTTTCATGAATATGTGTATTTACCATGCCGACAAAGTGCTAAAATAAAACTACGAAAAATATTTTCGGGGTACCTACACGTAAAGTGGGGATATTTTTTGTACCCTTTAATGTGGGGTATCATTCAATAGGTCTTTTAAAAATATTGAGAGGTTGCTAAGATAATGTTTTGATTCACTCCGAAAGTCCCCTAGACTCTCGCATCTATCGACCTCAAATAGCGGTCATGCTACTCCTGCGGATGGATCCACACCCTCAACTTCCAAGGTCAACCCAAGAACGCAATTTGAACTCCCAAAAGTTCACGTTGAAAAGTCGAATCCCGCCAAGACTATCAAGAGACCTTAGTACAACGAATTATCGGGCACTGGAACGACAAATAAAACGCACCAATGAACAGAACCTAGAAGATAAATGGGAGATTGAGGACGAGTTACGTAACCTACAGGAGCGCTGGCGTAACATCGACGAACTCCATCTGCAGGTAGACATTTTATCATCTGGAACCGACAGACAGTATGAAGAATCATTCGCCGACATTGAGAAGAAATACATCAACATGAAATGAAATTTAAATCAAAAATTATATTCAAACGCAATCTACAACAATCGCTTATTTAGGGATAAATAGAGATACCGATATTATATTCGATACGCGAAAATATATGTAATGGCCTACATTCCACGATTTGTACGCCGCAGCGATACATAACAATAAATATACCACGAACGCTCAAAAAACTTAACATTTAAAATGCAAGGGAGACGCAGAGAGCTTGATTCAACATCTTCACATCTATGCAGAAAACTACGATATGCTTGGGAAATCTAAAATCATCGCTATAACAATACTCAGCTACTCTTCACTAAACAAGTCAATATACTTCTAAATTAATTAAAAATTAATAAACAATCGTCATATGAATTGAAGAAGTTGTACGACACAACTACTGAATGTATATACGTCATACATAATTTGGGAGTGAAAACTAATAACTGGGATCCTTTACACATTATTTCTATTTCCACATTATTTCAAAGAAGTTAGATATGAATATATACAGCGACAACGAGACAAACTTCGTCGACGCCTCGAATTTTTTGAAAAAGGAATACACGGAAATCATCCGTACTATCAATCATGACGTCATCGATAATATCAGTAAGATGGGCATAGCATGGCATTTCAACGCACCTCACGCAGCACCTGAAACGAGTGATGGGGGAACAGAAGCTTACCTATGAAGAGCTGACTACTTTATTGCACCGAGTCGAAGCATATATGAACTCCCGTCCACTCTGTGCTCTTACAGAAGATCCTGACGACAACTGACTCACTCCAGGACACTTTCTTGTCGGTGGTCCCCTTTTATCCAGACCCCAGACGAACCCGGAAATCATCAAGATGGCGATTAGTATAAACTATGAACGAGCAAATATGGAAGGGCTGGTCTCAGAAATATTTACAAAACCTACAAACTAGATAAAAATGGACAACACCTATCAAAGACATCGAACCGAACGACATAGTTATCATCAAAGAGAAGAACATGCCGCCAGGGAAGTGGGCTTTAGCACGTGTGTGTGAACTTCACCCCGGGGAGGAAGGACATATCCGGATGGCACGCACAAAGTTTAGATCATAGACGAACCAAAAGCATCAAAAGAACAGAGGAAAAGTTGAGACCTGGAATTTTTTTTTTTTTTGATAAACTTATTATTCATCATGGCTATCATTTCATCAAGTCAGCAAACAATAAACTTTACGAAAATTGACGAAAACAAGTCGCTCAACTGTGACAAGATTGCTGACATGCAAATCTTCAAAGATCAATGGACTCTTGTATAATATAAAATATTTAATTTGTGACACAGAAATATTAACTCGCAGAGACTAAACGAACAATTTGCATAATAAAACCAAGGCAATGTACGGACAGGTGGATCAAGTTGCACTCTAGCGCAGCGTGGCTATACATCAGCTGTGGGCTACGTCACGTGCGCGTCATGTGTCCGGCCAGCCTGACGTCACACACGCTTAGTGGAAGCGGCATCATTGTGCTAGATCAGGACTGCACTGTGAAAGGGGACACCTTTACGTTACTTGGACATCATGACTACAGAAGTAATATAAATATTGACAGTCAACTTATACAGGGAATGTAAGACAGACGGACGGACGGACAACAGTAATCCTATAAGGATACCGTTTTTTCTTTCGAGGTACGGAACCCCTTAAATGTGACCCAGCAAAACGGGTATTCACAGCTAGTACATAATAAGTTGTCTACGGAACCCGTTTCAGTGCGTGGGCTGACACACACTTGCCCGTTTTTTTTTTCCTTTTAAGGTACAAAAGCCTAAAAATATTATTGCCAACTACAATAGTCTACTTGTCAATTTTTTCAGTCTGAGTAATAATCACTATCTACGTGAATTTAAGTAAAGCTAGTATGTATTAAATGTCTCCTGAGTGCGGCCATATGTATCGTAAATAGGAAACTTAACGCTCTTACACTTACACACACACACACGCGCACGCACGCACTCACACACGCACGCATGCACACACACACACGCGCACGCACGCACTCACGCACGCACGCACGCACGCATGCACACACACACACACAGTAACCATTACATCACTCCGACATTACGCGATTGCCACAATAGGAGCGTATTAAATTATATAAAAATAATCCTTTCTGTTCTGTACAATATGAATCAAAACCGCACTACTCTTTTCAGATCCAATTAATTATAAACAAAAACATGGATTGTTTACGTTTAGAGTCAATTGGATATGAACTAAAGCTTTTTAAAGACTGCACACCCGGCCCACCACGCAATTCTTTAGATTAGGGTATATTTAGTCTTCAGTATTAATTTAAGCAGAAAATACACATGCATTTTGGAAAAAAATAGCAAACACATTGAACTCGCCGGGCGAGTCTACGGCGCTGGAAAAAAATTTTACGTGGACTCTCTGGGCGAGTCGCGCACCAATCCGCGCACTAGTCCGCGATAGGTGCGCGGCGTTGCATACGATTTCATACAAAGATTTATAAAATTCGATGACTTCGGCGCGTGCGGCTCCTGCGGCGCGTATAGGTCCGCGTTTACCTTTATACGCCAACGTACACTGCGCGGCGACGGCTATACTTACTTTAACATTCTAATCTTGTCAACGTAGACAATCTTCTTTCTTTATCCACATTATCAGTACCAGGTCGTTTTATTTTACATCTGGGGGCCTACACGCCCTTTAAACTTATTTAATACAATAAAAAATTCGGGTTGTGGAATTTTAGCTAATTATACAGTCGAGGAAATCGAATGTTTGGCAGATAGACGTGCTACTTCTCGAATTAATCCCGACGTTAACCTACAGACGAAACGACGGAGGAGCGAAAAATTATGAGGCCAATCTAACTGCTTAATATTACAGCGAAAATCGCTCCTTACAGTTAGTTTACACTCGTGCGGCGTGCACTTTGTAATAGCGATACAAAAACAAGAATGTCGCGCGACCTAGCACTGCATATAAAGCATAATATTATTACAACATCTTTAACCATCGTCGCGGCGCGTCACCGTGTAAACTGGCTCTTATAACACAAGGAATGTTTAAACTAAGCCCGGACACAAGTCTTTCAGGATATTCTTGATAAAAAAAAAGTCGACATTCAATAAGTGTTAAATTGATCTGACATATTCAGGACCTGAAAAAAATCAGTATGTGTGTGGAGCATACGTGAAAACACCAAGTTTTCACGTATGCTCCACACGCTTCCTTTATTAGAAATACCAAAATTAATCTGTGTGACGCCGGGCTTAAGGTAACAGGACAGTCAGACTGATGATCTGTTTACTGAGCGTACCTGAATGAACGACATTTAAGACTCATTCAGTCATTCCTTGGGTATATTGTCCCAGCTTATTGCGGTCCACGCATGAATGAACGAAATGGAAAAGGCTCATTCATTCATCGGTATGGGCCCTGTGACTCTCTTGGCTATGTTGTCCCAGCGGCCCAGCATGTCTCTGTCCACGCTGTCCCACGTCCAGCGCTGGGAGTGGGCTTCGCTGCAGGTGTTGATGTACACCTCCTTGGTCTTGGGGTCGAAGTCGAGACAGTTCTCGCCCGCACCCTGTTTGATCTGTTTCGTGTCCTGAAATGTTTAAGATATTGATATTAGCACCAAATACCACACCACCAGCTTCAGCACCAGCGGCAGTCGTGGGTTCGGTTACCGCGTTGGAACAACAAATAATGTTATTTCCGAATTTGGTTAGGACAGTGATCACCTGATTGTCTCACAGGAAAGATGATCCATGCGTCAGATGGGCATGTAAAAAGTCGGACCTGCGCCTCATCTCTCGTCAGTCGTGTCGATTATCTGTCCCACTGGGTTACGAGAGTAAAGGAAGGGAGAGAGCTCTTGTGTACTGTACATACACTTGGGCACTATACTCCTGCGTAGCTGGCCTGCCCGGTGTGGGAAGCTATTATTAGGGTAAGACGGTAAGGCAGTTGACTGCTATGGAGTACGTCGTACCGGGTGGTACCGCCACAGCTGGTTGCCGCCGCCCAGGTGGCAGGAGTACAGCAGCACGGGCGAACGCGGCGCCGCCAGTGGCAGGTCCCAGCACATCAGACGATCCTTTGACCTGGAAACAGATTCAAGTGTCAATTACTATTTTAGGGAAGGACGCTAAACGGGATAAAAGTATATTCTCGGCATATACTTCGGATGGTACTAACCGAGGGGAAAAGGCGTTAAAAGTGGTAAAAAAGTGGTCAAGTAGTACGAGTGCGTCCACGTTCCCTTAGGTTTACAAGTTACAGCGTAATGCCGGTGCGCGGTGGTCAGTACCAGTCAGTATAATGTTCTCTCTCTCTCTCTCTCACCGGATGTCCTTGTGCCAGGAGAGCTGGAAGTGCTGCTCGGTGGAGGCCGTGGTCTCGCACGCGCGCAGCAGCAGGCGGTCGTTCTGCTGCCCGCGGTGCGCGTCCACGCACAGCTCCGGTTCGGTCGCGGGCCGTATCTGTAATGTAGTGCAGTTTCATTTTCATTGGATTCAATTCATCATCATTCAATTCATTCAAGGATTGCCTTTTATTTATTAGATTTACCTTTTTACCTTTATACGCTTACCTAGAGTGTCCACTCGTAGCATCAGAGGAGTGACAAGTGTTTCTAACATATGAAATTTTAGAAAGCGTTTTCGTATAACTCGTAAGTAGCTGATATTTCCTACATTTCGGGTATCGGCGCTGACGGTCAGCAGCTAGGACGGAATGTAGGAGAAGGAAGAAAGCAGGACAGCTAAATATATAATAACAGTCAGACAGCTAAATACAGTTATAAATAAGTAATTGAATATAATTTTCCACAAAAAGAGCTACTGATATTCCAATACCACTTACCCTTCCTTCGGCGAAAGGAGTCGGCTCTACGGTGGGATATTTGGCTGTGAGATCAAACGCAACCTGTCAATAAAATAATCAAGTTATACAATACAATACAATTCACCTTTGATAACAGAATTACACATTAGAAAGTTTTCACCACAGACGTCTTTTGACTAGACCAAGACTCAAGTGTATGTACTTCGTGTGAACTTCGCATGGTCAAAGTAAAAAAAAATATATTCAAAGTTGGTATTTTCACTTTCTGCACGTCTGTCTACATGATGCCTACCACCGGTTCGAAAATTAGCCCGGCTAGAAAAGACGGGTAAACATTTTAGTTTGGTTTTTATTAGACGACCTCTGTGGCTCAGTGGTTGAGGTCGCGGGTTCGAATCCCGCCAAAAGAACAAAATAGTTTTCTATGTCATGGGTCATGGATGTGTATTCAATACGTGTATAATGTAATCAGGGGCCGCCGCTTGTACATGTACTGCGCGTAACAGCAGGGCGGAATACCTGTGTGATGAACCAGTGGAAGGACTTGCAGTGCAGTTTCTGTCTCAGCGCCTTCTGCTCGGAGATGTCTCCCGTGTCGATCTGGAGGTAGTGGGGCCGCCGCTTGTACAGGAACTGCGCGTACTCGTCCATCCACACCTCGGCGACTCGCCGGTAGTTCTGGAAACGTTCGTGAACAACTACATAAAAAACCTGACTACGTCAACTATTTATAGCCTACTGGCTCTGTCCGCGTAAATATAGTATCCCACGGGAATAAGTAAGGTCCAGAGCCTAAAGTAGATACTACCATACCATATTTCATCGAAATTCATTCAGTTGAACTCCTTCACGCAAAAACTACTAAACGGATTTTGATGAAATTTGTTATAGTCGTAGTTTAGGTTCTGAATTAATTTAAAATGTGCGGTTCCTGAGTGATTTCCATTTACACGCACAAAGTCGCGGGCAACATTAAGTCTGGAATGGATATATCGTGACGTCGACGATTAATTGAACTTTAAATTGACCACTTTCTGGCGCTAGGGGTGCATATTATATTATTTTTCTTATTCTCTCATTTTTCCCGTCTCCTCGCGTGATGAGCATCATACGAAAACACTTGTGCGAGCTACTGCCGCGCGAGTGGCTGGCGCGTACTCACCCGACCCACGAAGTCGCCGTGTCCGGGGTTGGGGAAGGGCGCGAACTTGCGGTAGATGTGGCCCACGCGCGAGCACGGCGCGTCCACCATGCGCCCGCCGCACTGCCAGATCTGAAGCACCCGAACACCGACGTTGAAATATAAAAGAAACAAGTAATTTAATTCAAACTGTTAACATTACTTGATGCCAACACTCGACTAAACGGCTGAACCGCGAGATTGCACGCACGCGCACGCACGCACACACACTCACGCATTGTGGCTTTGCATCTAGGTCACAGAAGGAAGCGGACCTAATGTGAAGTTAAGCGACATCTGGCGGCTACAAGCGGAAAGAAAACCAAGTGCTCTATTAATGACTTTGGATGTGTTCGGACTCAAAAAGGACGAAACCCACTACTGAGGCCGCTTAATTTTTGTTTTATGTCAGCAACACAACGAAAACGCCTCTAAAACGGGAATGTGACAGGTTAAATCTCGAAGGTTTGACATGAATCATGTCGATTTAGTTCCGTGAACTTTCCACCAGGTGGCGAGTGGCGGTGGTTTACCTTGAAGCTGAGCTCGTACTGCTCGCCGCCCCAGATGTCCAGGCCGGGGTCGTACCCGCCCAGCTCCCAGAAGAACGCGCGCGACATCGCGAACAGCCCGCCCGCCATCACCGGCGAACTGAAACGTTTGTAAACTTACGTATATGTATCGATCACGAAACTATTTCAATGGTAGGTATTTTACTAAGCCCCTTTATGCTGAATTGGTAATTGTTATTGTTTTGATGTTTTTGAGTTTTATAAAGTATCTCTCAATTCATATTTGACTTTTGGCTCTCCTCTCCTCTCTAGCTCCTTTGGTATGGTAGGTATACTTATTTAATAATACTCGTTAACAAAAGTCTCGATTACTGGACTTTCTTCTTTTTTCTTTTTAGTTTTTACTTTTAAAACGCAGTCGGTTTCTTTTTTTTTAAGTGAAAACTTCTTTTGGCGCACCGCACACACACGTTTTCATAGACTGTATGTGAGGCTGATCCGTCACGCTCTGAGGTGAAAGGCTCGATCGGGTCAACTCGGGACCGCCGAGTGTACCCGAGCGAGAAAGCGTGTTTTTTTATTAATCTTCTTTATATTCAACTCACTCGAAGGGCTCCGGCATGTTCTGCAGGTCCCGGGGCAGCAGCGGCAGGCGCTTGTAGTAGAGCTCCCAGTCGAACGCCCCGCGCGCGCCCTCGTCCTGCGCCCGGTACTCCAGCGTATCGTACGCCACCACGTCTATGTACGGGCACACCACGGTGCGGTAGTCCAGAGCTATGGGCTCTGGAACGGTGTACGGTTAGGCTAAAGACTCGTGCACAAAAACGTCGATGACGTCACACAGTATGCGATAGTTGTATGAGTGTGTAACGTCATTTTTGCGATAACAAATCAAACTATAACTGATTTTTGGACGCACACGATGATAAGGTGACACATGACTACACGTATATTATTGAGTTTAATCTACCTATAATATTACGAGTATGTCACCGTAAAATTGTAAATACCGCTAGATTGTAATATAACAAGCGAGATTGTACAAACAATGTCGACAGATTGTTAAAAAAACATTGTCCTTGCAATTTTACGCATTATTTTTCGTAATTGTAAAACGAAACGCAACTCGCGCGATGATTGGTTGAACGGCGCGCCGCCATATTTGTTTTCTTTTTCTTGCTTGCTTGCTTTGATATCGAATAGGTATTAATACTATTTCAACATCAAAATCACATACGTTAAATCACTTAAAAATATTAGAACACGGGAAATATATGAAAATTGAATCTATGTTTGGTGACTAACACTAATTTATCATTCAAACTGCACTTCTTTCGCTAATCATAGATTTAATTTACTACCACAACAATTTTATATCCCTAATTCTAAAACTGTGAGTTATTTTAAACACAAAATCAATTTAAAATCACATTAACACTGTTTACATTCATTAACAAGATTTCCATTAGTGCACACAAAGTCGCAGGCTACATCTAAGTAGTTACGTTATAATCTTATGGTATTTTCACTATGACATAATAATATATATTTCCGCCCGCGTAAGTATGTTATACTTTTTTGGGATAAAAAGTAGCCTATGTTTTAATCCAGAGCCTAAACTACCATACCAAATTTCATCCAAATCCGTTTAGTAGTTTTTGCGTAAAAGAGTAACAAACATACATCCATCCATCCATCCGTCCTCACAAACTTTCACATTTATAATTGTAGTACTTTCACATTTATAATTCCGAAAATAGCTTTTTAAGTTTTATTTGGAAATAAAAATTTTCATTTTCATTTTCAGTAGGATTACCTAGCAGCGGCGGCAGCCAGTTGACGTTGGCCTCCGTGTGCGAGTCGAGGAACAGCAGCACGTCGGCGGCGGCGCGGCGCGCGCCCGCCAGCCGCGCCGCTATGAGCCCGCTGCGGGCCGGCAGCCGCACCACGCGCACCTTCGGCAGGTGGGCCGCCACGTAGTCATCCAGCTTTTGCTTAAGGAATTCTAAACAATACATAAACATACAATAAACAAAAAAATTAACCCAACTACACAAAACTAACAGGTCGAGTATAAGTCGGACTCACACACGAAAACAAATCACGTTTGGCATGGGAGCCCCACTTAGATATTAATTTTATTCTGTTTTTAGTATTTTTCATTGTAGCGGCAACAGAAATACATTGTCTATGAATTTTTTAACTGTTGAGGGTCTTAGTAATAGATTGCTTATTTTACGCCGGTTCTTCTCGCCGGGCTAGTTTCCGAACCGGTGGTAGGCATCATGTAGGACAATTCTATAAGCGTTATATTATAACCTACATGGAAATAAAAAAAAAATGGGTTTTTTATTTTTTTTTTATTTTGAGTTTTTTACCTTTTGGGTACAGACCCCTAAAAACAAGATGCAAACAGAAAGAAATCAAAACAGTACCTAATCATCGTAGCAATTAGTGTTTTAAAAAATATATATGTTGAATAGATAAGAATTACATGAAACGTTACGAGTTAATAAGCATAACTCTGCAACCTTTAGGTTTTCTACCCCACAGTTGATGTCATAAAATTCAAAATAGGTCTTTGACTTCTATAATATGCTAATTAGTAATTAGTACTTTAAAATGTAAGTATTAAGTAGGTAATTAATGTCATGGGACACTCATCCCAACTTACCTGTCCGGTAGTTGTGGTATAGTATACGGGTATGCGACCCCGGCTTCCCTAGCTATTACTGTCCTATCCCTTGCCCTCCTGGGCGGTAATATCCTACATTTCCTATTTCCCACTCTAACTTACCAATCTTCCTTTCCACACCACCTATCCTTCCCTTTCAATATTCCTACCCTCTCCAACAATCCGTGGAAACGCAATGGATAATCATAAAAATAATTTAATTATCCAAAATGGCGGCGATGTGGTTCACCACCCATCACGTCTCGTTTCTCGCGGAGGTGAAAAGCGGACCATGGAGAGCCGCTTCGCTACGTTGAATGTAAGGGGAGGAATGGATGGTAAGAATGAAAGTGAACGAAGCGAAACGAGTATGTTAGGATCGTAGCGAGTGGCAAAAAGTGGTCTCTGCCTACCCCTTTACGGGAAAAAGGCGTGATTATATGTATGTATGTATGTATTAATTTAATATGATAATGCACATACCTTTAGTGCTAGCATCGTCAACTAAGAACACTTCTTTTATGAGAAACTTCGGGGACCTATTCAACACACTGTAGACCGTTCGGAGTAGGGTGCTCCAATGTTCATTATGGAACGGCACTACCACACTGACAGTCGGCAGAGACTCGATGTACTGCCTCTTCTGACATCCCAAGTGCCGGATATCTGGTAATGATCGGTTCAACGGTATCTTGTCACTGAGGGCTCCGTTAAAACCATTCGCTGCATACAAATCCTTCTCCAAAGGGGAGTCTTTTTCTGGCAAATGAGCCGGTCGCCCGTGCTCTCCTATACCTGTGAATTAAAATTATTTGTAAAGTCGGTACTTTCAGTAAATAAAATTATTAATAATATGTACACTGTATGTTCACACAATACTGTTCAAAAGTGGTACATATATTTGGTGTACCATTTTTGAACATTATTGTATTAAAGCCAAAAAGAGGTACTGGAGTTCTGTCGACAACCCTTACACATTAATGAATAATGAAATTGCTCCTTATAATTCATATAATTTTTAAGATTTAACTTTGTTACGGTTCTTTTGCCTCTTAGACAGATTGACTTATGTCAATGTGTAACAAAATTGTATACCTAACAAAAGCATGGTAGTGTGTGTATTAATAATAATAATTAATAATTTACTAATCTGAGGTAGGTAGTGTGTGTTGTTCTTATTTTATTATTATATTTTTATGTATTTCTAGAAGCATTATTTAAAAAAATATAAGCTTTCTGCACTCCTTCCTCCACTTAAACATTTACTTTGCCAAATACCATACTCCTCTGTTCGCACAATTCTCATTAAACTGTACTCAATTTTTTGCTTCACATATTTATAATATAATTATAGTTGTATTTAACTGTAATTTTAATTTACTGTTGTAATCATAAATTACAATCTTGAATTTAATTTCCTAAAAAAAATCTAAATAACAGTTAAATTATAATCATGAATATCTACTGCTGGAAAGTTTTTAATTATGATTTATGGACAATGTATGTAACTATTAGCATACTATAATATTTTATTATAATTTGGTAAATTTACGGATAACCATGTGAATTGTAATTTGGTAATGAGCTATTGGAAAAAAATATTTACGATTGGGCATTAATAGTTACAGTTACACAGCCCTCCTGAGACATGTCCTGACATGCTTTTATAGTTAGGTTATTTTAAGAGGCTTATATATGTCACTGTAAAATTGTAAAAATCATTAGATTGTAATAAAATAAATTGATTGTAAAACGTGTTGATATGATGAATTATGATAATATTAATAAGTGAATAAAAATTAAATAAAACTAAATAACAAAACTATTTAAGTACTTACACACACACACACACACACACACACACACACACACACACACACTCAATTACTCATACATACACACATAAACACACCCCCTGGTGGAACTGCTTTCTACAAGAAACAGTCTCCATCCCAAGATACAATATCGTAGGGCTAGGGCTTCACTCATACACGCACCCCCTAGAGGAGCTGCTACTCACAAGAAGCAGTAACCATCCCAAGATAACCTCGGAGGGCATGGTCACTCTCATACACACACACACAAATAGACACACACACACATACGTCGTACTGACAACCAAAATACTATTTTACCTACCTAAAACAAAGAGCATAAGTTCCTATAAGAACAGGTTGCTTTCGGTGACCTAGTTTAGGTACTTAAGTAACAACAAATATGTATAATTAATAAGATAGTATTAGATTTCCTGTACTTCCTAATATTGTATTATGTACCAACCTGTTACTATTATCAATAAAGATTATTATAGATTATTATTAAAAAAAAAAAAAAAAAAAAAAAAAAAAACTAGTAAAATTGTCAAATATTGATAGGCTTCCAACGCAAATATGCAGCCTATAATTTCACACATTATTTTTTGTTAGATTACAAATATATAGTTTTTAATCTTTCGGCATATTTTTACAATCACGTTAGTTATTTTACAATCTAATGGTTTTTACAATGTTACGGTGACATATATAAAACTGGGCAACAACCAATTTACTAAATCAATTAAAAACGTACCTCAAACACAAAATGTCGTAAACTAACATAATTTACATTCTTATCTGAATAGTATAAAATATAAATTCAGTTGGAGACTTGTACTACAAACTTTAAGTCTAGAATTAAATCAAAAATTACCTTCACGTTTTCTTTCATAAGCAATTTGCTCGTAGTCATGCCAATCTATTTTCTGAAAAATAAGTTTTATTTCAAAAATTTTATGCTACTTTGCATATATAGTAAAAAAACTCATGAAAATGTTCATACGTTGTATAAAAATAAACTACTGAAGTTCACACCTGACACCACATCAAATATGAACAAACTATCAGGATAATCAACCTGTTACATGATCATTTTCCTGGTGCACAGCCCAGGAAAATGATGAAATGATGAATAACAGATATATAATTATGTGTAATAATGATAATAGATTAAATTTCTGTAGAAATTTAATCTATTATTTGTTCAATAACATGTTGTATTTGTTCAATAATAATGCAGAAAACATATTGTTGTACCATTCATTCATAATTTTTTTTATAAATGATTGGTACAACAATATGTTTTCTGCATAAATATTATAAAGAGGAAATATTTGTTTGTTTGCATTGAATAGGCTCTGAAACCACTGGGCCAATTTTGATGAAACTTGGCACCGAGCACCATAGAGTAGACCATTGAGAACAACATAGGTTAGCCTATGTATTTTTATCCCGAAAAATTACATTGTCCCCGTGGGATATTGTATTCAGGCAGGCGGAGCCGTCGAGTACAGTTTAACACTAAAAGAATCTTGTACTTATATTGTTAATATTTTCTCATTTGAATAAATATACCTATCTGTTTCGAGCTATACATACTTTTATTTTTTACACTTCCTATCAGTGATAAATATTATACATCTATGCTTCCTATACAATTATAAAGTATACTAAGTGGCACATAATAAGTGATTAAACAGTTTCTTACCTTAATACTGGAGGGCACAAAGTATTTTTGCTCTTGTAGAATGCCATTCAGTGATTGTTTCATCGGAGTTAAGTATTGATAAGAATCCTTGTTGGTTACAGCTCTTACTATATAGACCAGGATTACCACAATTGTAATAACGATGAGAGCTCGTAGTCTCAGCAACCTAAACAGTGACCTCCTTAATCCATACATCGTAGGTATCTGAAAATGTTTCTGGTTAGGTCGTTATTTAGCATTTAAAATACTAAACTATGAATTATTATCTTAAAGCGAATCTAATCACCATATTACATAGGTACTAATATTTTGTACCTACAAAGATAACACTTGAGATTTGAATCGCTTAATTGAGGCAAGTCAATATAGGTACATCAGTTATGTATTACACGCAAACGTAGATCGGAATTCCATTATAAACAAATAGACTACCTACCTGATGTATCAAACAGTCTTTGTAATAATTAATTCAATAAATATCAATTAACGATTAATACGCCGCTTGCACTCGCACTGAAGCTCTTTAATAAACAAAATATTTGACACTAAAGTGAGACTCAATAAGATTAGAGGCGAAAAAATTTACAAACTGCATTTTGAATAAATACCGATAGCACAAGCTACAATTATTTATTTTATTATTTATTAAGCAGTAGTGTACGAAAGTCGCGTTATTAATACAAAAAAATATTTGAATATTTGACAGTAGAGCTGTAGCAAACCATGAGCAAACCAAAAAAAATAAATTCGGTACTGAGTAGGGATGCTCGATGATCATCGATTTTCGATGATCATCGATGTTAGACGATAAAACATCGATGCTTTAAAATCGATGTTGCATTATTTAAAACATCGTTACATCGATGTCACGGACACAAACATCGAAATCGAAAAACCCAAAGTTAAAAAAACTTGCGGTAAAATATTTAACCACTATTGCGAAATCAACGCCACTAGAGCGATTATTTTCTTAAGGCTGGTTCAACCGTTCAACCCTATATCAACAGCGCAACAGGTTATAAAAGGTTCTGCGCTTTCAAAATTATCATTTTAATAGTCAATTATTGACAAAATAAATTGGAACTTATAATGTATTTCTCCATATATCTCCAATATAAAATTTCTTTGTTTCATTAAAAAAACGTGTGATTATATGGTTTTTTTTTTTATAATTTACTAGCTGATACCCGCGACTCAGCCCGCATAAGTGCAGTAACCCACGGGAACCTTATATGTCCCGCAAAAAGTAGCCTATGTCCTTCCCCATGGTCTACTTTATATCTGTGCCAAATTTCATGATAATCGGCTTAGTAGTTTTTACGTGAAACTGTAAATAAAGTATCCCACGGGAACCGTACATTTCCCCGCGATAAAAAGTAGCCTATGTCCTTTCTCAGAATCTAGACTATCTGTGTAGCAAATTTCATTTAAATCGGTTCTGTAGTTTGGCGTGAAAGACTGACACACTTTCCCATTTATAATATTAGTATGGATAAAACACAGTTTCGCTTGATACAACCGTCGCCGCTCACGGCCGCCGACGTCGCTTTTTCAGGCTCTAGACTATAATATGTGTACCAAATTTCATTTAAATCGGTTCAGTAGTTTTGGCGTGAAAGACGGACAAACACACATACTTTCCCATTTATAATATTAGTATGGATGTATTAATGCCGGACGGCCGTGAAGACGTTCGCAAAAAACATCGATGTTGCCTGACATCGATGTTTAGAGCTCGATAAACATCGAACATCGATGTTTAGCCATCGATGTCATTATCGATGCCAACATCGATGTTTTTGCAACATCGACATCCCTAGTACTGAGTAACGGGTGCGGGGTGCGCCATCTAGTACCGAGTAACGAGATGTTGCACACGTAGGGTACCTCCATCAAGGAATTTGTAAGTAAAACAATAATAATTGTACAATACTTACATTCCTTGACCTACAGTGTTTCAGTTCGAAGTGTATCGTTGCTTGATACGTCGTATGACGTATCGTATTGAAACTTTCGGAAAATAAAAACTCGATTTATGAAAAGAATAACAAAAGATGAAATTTAATAAAACATGAAAAGAGTTAAGGGCCATACTGACCATCCAGCCTGCAAGCTCAAGGCCGCGGATTTGTAGGCAAAAATTTTAAATGATTGTCCTATTGACAATGACGGCACAAAATATAATGACGGCATATTTGTACCGGTGCTGGATAGCCTTGGGCTTGCAGGCTGGATGGTGCGTATGGCCCTTAGGGTAGAGATATACGCACCGGAATCCGGAAGGCCGCGCCGTAGAGAATTCTGATCATTGGAAATAGAAATCTATGCTAATGCAAAAGAGTTGAAAATCGAACACATTAAGCACGAAGTATAGAAACCAGGAGTCCGAACGTAATGTTAAAATAATGGTCTCAATTACGGGGACAGATTTTTGCCGGTAGAGCGCGCGACGGTCCGACAAGCACATACCTCAATGGACAAGCACTCGTTTGAAATTACGCGGGAAGTTTAAATGTTGCTATTGACAGCTCTGGAAGAAAATAATAAGAGAAACGTGGATTTAAATCTAATTATAGGAAATTCTTAGAAACGTACCGTACCGAACGTACCGAAATAGATACCGTAGAACACGGTAATTGCCTAACGGTAATTTAAAAATAATTGTAATAAATAATAGTATTGGCAACACTCGGTATAATAGTATTCGCAACACTCGGTACTCGTCGGTCTCGCACAGCTAGCGGCAGAAAAGAGAACTAAGATCTGGTCCTATTTTATAGGTACCGTTCGGACTCCTGGTATCTATGCTTCATGATAATAAGGGTAGAGATATACGCACCGGAATCCGGAAGGCCGTAGAAAATTCTGATCATTGGAAATAGAAATCTATGCTAATGCAATAGAGTTGAAAATCGAACACATGAGTGTCGAGCTAAACGTCAATGTCATATATGACTGCTCGACACCTGACACTTAAATTTTCAACTCTATTCTATTAGCGCCGAGTTCTATTTTCAACGGTCAGAATTCTCTACGGCTTTCCGGATTCCGGTGCATATAGTCCCAGCCTAAGAGTGTCGAGTTAAACGTCAATGTCATATATGACAGCTCGACACCTGACACTTCAATTTTCAACTTAGCGCCGAGTTCTATTTTCAATGCTCAGAATTCTCTACGGCTTTCCGGATTCCGGTGCATATAGTCCCAGCCTAGCCTTACTCACGGTCCAGCCTGCAAAACCAGCACCGGTACTACTGACCGTAATTATTATAAGTGTCCGACTACTAAGGCTGACCCCACATTTGGCGTGCGCTCTCGCTGGTCAGTCGCTGCGCGTTCGCAAAGTCGCAACGCGCTCGCCACCGCGAGCTTCACTCACACGCCCGAGGATCGCGCACGCCAAATGTGAAGAAACCAAAGCCGAGGGTGGTCACGGCCATGGGCGCCGGCGCGGCAGGGGGTTGCCAGGTGGTGCACTTGCACCCCTTGCGAATCTCGGGGTCAACAGGAATTATTGAAATAAAAAGCGGTCTATTGGAAATCATTTTTTTATTCACATCACAATAATTAGTAGGCAGTTCCATTTAAATAACAACTGCAGCCGGCGGGGTTTTTGACCGAACTTATTAATAACGTTTTCTATAAAGTTATCTTTATTATCGAGCCAAGATTAGATAGTTAGGTACTACAGTCAACCGTACCAGTGGAACATTTTGTAACCCTATTACCATGCCGTACAAAAACTATTTCGTAATGTTTCGGCACTAAATGTATTCTGTTGACGTAAATAGACAGTCATTGTTGTTCGTTAAAAGTAAAAAGAAAAGAAAAGAAAAGAAAAGAAAAGAAAAGAAAAGAAAAGAAAAGAAAAGAAAAGAAAGAAAACTAAAATCTGCACCCCTTGGAAATTATTTCTGCCGGCGCCTATGGTCACGGCCTTGGATTTGCAGGCTGGACGGTGCTGGAATCGCTCAAAATTAAAGGGGCACAAACTTGACATTAAGCAGCAACTTGTGACATCTGTTCATTTTCTATTGGTTAAAATTTGATGATAATTGTGTAACCGCCAATCCGTTTGAACCACAGCTTAAAAATAGGTCACAACCGTCAAATTAAAAAATAAATTGTTTGCAACCAGTCTGCTAGCCACGAAGTATAGATAACAAGGAGTCCGAACGTAATGTTAAAATAATGGTCTCAATTACGGGGACAGATTTTTGCCGGTAGGGCGCGCGACGGTCCGACGTGCACTCGTTTGAAATTACGCGGGAAGTTTAAAGTTGCTATTGACAGCTCTGGAAAGATTGAAATCTTATTAAATAAAAGTTTTAGGAAATTCTTAGAAACTGTTCTCGAAAAATAGATACCGTAGAACACGGTAATTGCCTAACGGTAATTTAAAAATAATTGTAATAAATAATAGTATTGGCAACACTCGGTATAATAGTATTGGCAACACTCGGTACTCGTCGGTCTCGCACGCCTAGCGGCAGAAAAGAGAACTAAGATCTGGTCCTATTATTGTGTACATAATTATTATTAAAAAGCCTATACCGTTCGGACTCCTGGTATCTATGCTTCATGCTGCTAGCCTTCAAAGGAGAGGAAGTCCGAACTCCGAAGTTATATGAGAATCGAGTGGAGCGAGGAACTGAAGAAATCCAATTATTTTCGAAGTTGTTGAGTAAATTCTGTAGTGCGCGCCCAACGCGGTGTATTAGATAATTGTAGAGAAAATAATTTAACATAATTTTTGTATTGTACACATGAAGTGGTAAAATCCTTGCGGGCAAGGTAAAAATTTTGATTTAGCATTTTGACCCCTTTTATTCTGTTTTAATAAGGATATCCTTTACGGTTTACCATTTACCAATATTACTAGTGTGCGGTGCTTCCATTTCCGACGGAAAAGCGTTAAGCTCGGAATTGTTTATAATCTAATTAATTCCGACGACAGAGGTACATTTATGCTGATGTATACGTGATGTTCACTGGTAATATTTATTTTCAGATGGCTCCCAAGTATCGGATGGTGTATTTGAGTGCTTTACTGGTGCTAGTTGCGGTTTCTCATGTGTTTGCCGACGACGATGCCGATGGTGTTAGTGTTGAGGTTAGTTACCATTATTGTGCACCTTTATTTCAATTGTAAGCATTTTTAGTATATGGTTTGTATGATAATGTTCCTACAAATTCCTTACAGTAGCTGTACTTTGTACTGCCTACTATCCAATAGAGTCAATGCTACCAATTGGATTAATTCCTTGACATAAACAGTATAACTGACATGCCAATCCGTCCCTGGAACAGCCAGCTGTAACTGATCCAATCTGTAATGTCTTGACGTAGACTTGGGTTGGAGTGTAGCAAAGTGTGTGCAAGGTGAAAGAGGATCAATAAGAATACCTGGCACGCTGGCATTGTAGTTAGTCTTGTAAGCTGCTTAGGAACTAACTTCGTAAAGATCTCTGGGCAATCTGAGTTTGGTGTATATGTTACCATAAAATTGTAAAAACCATTATATTGTAATATTACTAGAGATATTATAATATGCTGATAGATTGTCAATACAAATTTCTCCATACAATTGTACGCATTATTTTTCGTTATATTGTAATATTTACATGCCGATTGGTTATACGGTATGTTCCCCGCACCACCATATTTGTTTGCTTTTTCATAATAATAATTATAACGAAAAATAATGCGTACAATTATATGGAGAAATTTGTAGTTGACAATCTGTCAGCATATTATAATATCTCTAGTAATATTACAATCTAACGGTTTTTACAATTTTACGGTGACATATACAATGTCAATTTTCCTCACCAACTCAAAACTGCGGCCTAAATAATTTTAGTACATTAATTATGCATTTTATATTAAGTGACTAACAATTTCATCATAAAAATTATTAATGTGTTCATGCCGATGTAAAAAATAAGGTTTGGTAAAATTAATCACAGATACATCAGGCATTTGATCTGCTGTTTATGTAAAGATATTAAAGCAGAAAAATAATTGCCATACTAAAAAAAATCTTTATATGGGTGAGTTTGCATTTTGCGGAGAGTCACCCAATAAGATGATTTTTTTAGTTTGAGTATGAAATATTTTTTTACATAAGTAGTGGATCATGTGCCTGAAGTGTCCGTAATTGATTTTTGGAGACCTTATAGAATCATGACCAGGTGACATACTTTTGGCCCAATGTTTATTAGAAACAATAGTTATACCTGATTATAAAAAGTATCTGGGTCACCCGTGATTGCAACATGAGATAAATAAAGCTTACATAAACATTACTATTTGTTGAAATTCTTTTACTTATCTAGAATTTTGATCATAAAATTTTATGGGTATTTTGGGTAAATTGGAAGTATAATATGATATCTTATGTCACATTTTCTATGTACAGTCACTGACAGAACCAGTGTTCCACTTTTTGAAACATATAACTAAGTAATAAGGTTGAAAAGTGGTTCTATCGGCAAATGCACAGTTGAAGACACAGGCGTTGTACCACTTTTGTGCAATGTAATGTTTAAAATTAAATGTGGTACACAGAGATTATATCTGTGACTGCACATAGTCAAAAGGATTTTTTAAATATATAAGGTGATGCGTCAGACATAGCTAGCTATCGACTTTTTGAACCAATGTCACGCTTTTTAGTATCCCTGTGCCTGTATTTAACATGTACCGTCACACTTAGTATGACCTCCCCCCCCCCCCCCCCCCCTCCCCCATCAGGTGTGACGTAAAATGTGGATGGACCCTTACAGCCTTTTTTAATTAATTGATTTAAATGAATCTAGAGACACAGGTGTTACTGTATTTCTTTCAAAGGCAAATACTATAACGTTAATGAAAATTAGGTGCCCTCTTATTCACAGGCTGGTGCTGTCTCTGCTAGACAAGGACAAAAGGACGCTCAAGCGTCACCTATTTTAACAATTGTTACAGTATTTTGCCATCAGAATCTTGTATTGATAAGTGACTGTATAAGGGCCGACTCACACCGGAATGGCAGCGCAGCAGCCAGCAGCATAATTGTCATATAATTTTAAAATTTATCTTCATTACCAGAGATACCACTTATTTGAAATACTTGTATTTCAAATATAAATACGTATTTTATATTTTGTACTTAAATTACATAACTATAAAACACAGTTTCGCTTGAGGTAACCGCCGCCGCTCATGGCCGCCGGCGGCCGCGTACAGCGGCGGTTGTTCGTTGTGAATCGGCTTTTAATCAACAGTGTACTTGATAATTTACACAAATGTTTGGTTACTGTTTATAAATCCTATTCATGAATATATGGACTACCAACTGTGATTAAATAACTTTGTTCCTACAAGTTCCTATGGCTACCTTGCAGCACCATTATCAGACTCTGGATGTGATCTACATTTATGCAAAACTAACTGTTGCCCGCGGCTCCGCCCGCGTAAATCTAGTTTTTTCGCGGTCGCGGATATGTGACTGATGCAAAAAATAGATAAAAACAATCCTTGATGCGGATTACATATCATGCTAAAATTTCAGCTCGATCGGTCCAGAACTTTTTGAGTTTTTGAAGCGTACACAAACCAACATAACATTTTTATATATTTAGATACAGAAACCATTTTTCACATACATTCGAATTATCCAGATTTTCAGTTAATCGAATGTCCATCAACTACAATCAGGGGAATCAAGTGTCTATTGTACTTGTAAATTAATAATTTGCAGACTGAAGATGAGACTTACGAGAGCCCAAATGTAGACCCCAAGAGTGTGTACATAGCAGAACACTTCGATGATGAGGCAGCATTCAAAAAGAAGTGGGTTATGTCTGAAGCCAAAAAACAGGGGGTAGATGAAGACATCGCCAAATATGATGGAAAGTGGCAGGTAATCTCTTAACATGTTATTAGTATATTTAGTGTTTTTAGTGCTCATGTAGTGCCATTAGTATATTTAGTGTTTTTAAAGTTTAAATATAATTATAAAATAATATCTATGGACAGTTCCACTCTGTAAATGGTCCTATGTAAATCTGGTCCCATGCTAAGTTCTTGAAAAACTTGTGTCACTGGTACTAGACAATGGAAATATAGTAAGTAATTTTATACTTTACGCATATTTAATACACATCCATGACCCAGGAACATAGAAAACTTTTTGTTCCTTTGGCGGGATTTGAACCCGCGGCCTCCATCTTGAGACCTGACGCCCTCAACCACTGAGCTACAGAGGTCAGAGGTCGTCAGAGTTCAGCAGAACTTCAAGTTAAGACTGTAATAATTACCTTAAAGTATCGTTTCTTAACCGGTGGGTGGCGACCTTTGGGGGGTCGAGTTTGTTTTTAAAGGGGGTTGCAGTCTTTTTTGAAAATAATAAATACAAACTACATATAGATTCGTTTTTTGAACGAATCTTTTGTATCCAACGTCGAAAAAAAAACGTTCAAACGTTCTAACGTTCTAACCAGTGAAGGCTAATACAAAGGTACCCTGATAAAAATAGCGTGCTATGTAGGAACCTACATATTATAATTTTATAGAGACGGGGTTGCAAGACTTTTTACTTAATTTTTTGGCTTTTTTGTGGATTGCAACTAGTGATGTGCCGGATATCCGTATCTGTATCCGTATCCGCGGATATCCGAGGCAGAAGGAAGATCCGTATCCGTGTCCGTATCCGTTACTGTTTGGCGGATCTTTTACGGATCTATTAACCTTATTAATTTTAAAATTATAGATGAATTATTTAAATAGGTAAGGTAGCAACTAGTAATAAAAAACTATTAAATTCAATACAGATAATATTCTTGAGGATGTTTATGTAAATTATTTTTTAAAGAAGTTGTGTCTTAACCCTTACGGGAATACTTTAGTCACAAATTTTAAACTTTGCACATTCATCATTTACTAACACAAAATAAATCCAAATTACACTACTAAACTTCTTTGTAGACATTTTTTCAAACTCATGTACTAATACCAAACAAACAAATGTTATATGTATCTATTCTGTCCAGTGTCACACTAAACTATAAACAAAACAAAGAATCGCCGCGGTGCAATGCAAGTCGAAACATGTGTGAAGGTCGCGCGCACCGACACCGACTGCGATAAGAAAGTGAAGATCCGTATCCGTAACCGTATCCGCGGATCTTGACACCAAATATCCGTATTTAGATCCGTGCGGATACGGATATACATTTTTAACGATCCGGCACATCACTAGTTGCAACATAAAAATGGTTGAGAAAAGATGCCTTAAAGTATGCTTTATTTACTTACCTGTAAACTTGCAAGTCTTTGATACATATTTAGCATAATATTAGATATGTCTCGTAATAAAGTTTGTAGTTGCTTTATGTATTTGATTTACTTATTATAGGGCCTGTTTTACAATCTTCTGATAAGTATTGTATGGATTATGTGCAAGTTTTATTTCTGCTTATCAGGCGACAGAGACAGAACATGCGAACAAGCTATCTGACATGTATCAGTAGATTGTGAAACAGGCCCTTACAATATTAATGTTTCCATATCTTTAAAAGCACTGTTTTACGAATGTATTGCAGATACAAGCTCCGGCGAGACACATTCTCAAGAATGACTTAGGATTGGTGTTGACCACGGAAGCCAAGCATGCTGCCATCTCTGCTCTATTGAACAAGCCATTCGAGTTCAAAGACAAACCTCTGGTTGTGCAATATGAAGTTACTATGCAGGTATGTCAGATAAACGGCTCTACGTGCTACTGTTCTAGTCAGTCAGTCATTCCTCTGGACTAGGCTGACTGTGTTGTGAGAATGGTGTGAGAATTAACGACATTCGATGTAAAAAGCGGCTACTTTAAGCATAGAATATTGTATAAACTGTCCTATACCGGACTACAAAAGCTTTTGGTAATTTTTGTGGCAGTGGTAATTAGTAATATTAAACATTTTTACAATGATAATTGAATTGGTAAAAAACAGGTTTTTGTTTGATTTGAAAATATGGCAGGCAATATATAACTAAAAAAGTCTTCCTTATACAGTAGAATGTCAATCCAAACTATATTTTTATATATTTAATGACAAACAGGAATGTAACATATGTTCTGTTCAATTAATGAACAGAACATATGTTACATTTAAAAGCCTAGACAGGCTTATAGTTAATTAAGTTAAAAAGTTACTACTAACACAAAAAAACCCCAGAAGAGGAGTTAGGCCACCATGAGTTCGGATGAGCGGTCGTTCAGATGATCGAAGATAATCATATTAGTACCTACTACCTACTCAGTCACACACATTTACATATTGCCGGGATTTAATGTTTCATGTATTAAAACCTTACACTAGAACTGTGGCATTACTAATTGGCTTATCAACTCTTAAGAATAAGGTTACTAATACAGTACAAATCTCAACTATAATATATTACATCATTTTCTATGTCTAGAATGCCTTTCTATTAAACTAGTTATATGACGTTTATAATTTTAAATCTTCTAATATTTTCAGAAAAAACACAGAACCCGCTTAGAAGTTAGAAACTAAATATAATAATGAATGTTTTGTTTATTTGAAAAGGTGTAGGAAAGGAAAATATATTTTAATTGTCTTGAAAAACACAGTATTTTTCAAGAAGATACGAAAAGTGTGTGGGATGTATGTATATCAAATGATAAACACGACATAAATAACACAAAGATGTGGAAATTCTGGCTGTGGTCCAATATTGTATGTTCCTATTTATGTGCGCATCCTGTACGGATCACAGATCAATGACTTGTTAAACGCAGGAAAAGATTTAAAATAAGGTTCAAAACACAATTTCATTGTGCTGTGGCCTCAATAACAAACAATGCTGTGTATCGTTTTATAGACTAGAATGAAGAGTTATTTAAGGGGCCATCCACATATTACGTCACGCAAAATTTCGACTTTTTGAACCCCTACCCCCCCCCCCCCCCCCCCCCATCAGGTGTGACGTAATATGTGGATGGACCCTAATTAAGTGCAATATATTTTGTTAAGTGCTTTAAATGAATCTATCATGCATTCTGCTACTTTTCTGTTATTTCTAGATAATAGACGTGTAATAAATTTAGCTTTGAACTAAAATTATTAGTAACTAGATACATTGTCCATATGGATGAAAGAATAAAATGAATATTTATGGGAAGAAACCCCTCACAAGAAACATGATTTTTTTTGCCGTTGTGTAGGGCCGGCCGGTTTTTGCTGTATCATGATCTATACGTTAATTCGCAGGAGGGTCAGAACTGCGGCGGCGCGTACATCAAGCTCCTGTCCAAGGGCACCAACACGATCGCCGACCTGCGCCGCTTCCACGACCAGACGCCGTACACCATCATGTTCGGGCCGGACAAGTGCGGCAACGACAACAAGCTGCACTTCATATTCCGCCACCGGAACCCCGTCAACGGCACCGTCGAGGAGAAGCACAGCAAGAAACCCACGTGAGTGTCCACTGTCGCAGGCCCTTTAAACACATGCGTCATCAATGTGAAAACGTGCGCATCGCGGCACGGTGCGTTGACATGTGCAAATTCACGACGTCGCCGTAAAAATTCGCGACCCCAGATCGCCGTGTCTTGTGAAATTTCGATACCTTCTGCCGCAGCCGTTGCCGAACCGTAAAATAGCACGACACAGTAACGCATCTTGCCACGACGTTCACGTTGACGACGTTGTGGCGTGGACATGAGTGGCTCTTACTCCTTTAGGCTTCCGGTACAAACACAACCCGAGTCGTATTTCACGTCAGTTTTTGATTCCTTATATCCTCGGCCAGACTGTGCATAAAGCTCTTTTCTTTATGTAATGAACCAGGAAACGAGCAAGATCGCCTGATGGTAAGCGATTACTGCCACCATGGACACTCGCAACACCAGAGGAGTTACACTTGTAACTCCTCTGGTGTTGTGACTTGCGTTCCCGGTCCTTAAAATCCCCAATCCCCATGGGCCTCCGGTAATCTCACTCACTCGGCGAAACACAACGCAAGCGTTATTTCACGTCGGTTTCTGTGAGGTCGTGGTATTTACCCGGTCGGGCCGGCCCATTCATGCCGAATGCCCATTCATTTTCATTCATTTTTTGCTTTTTTTTAATCTTACAGCCAACGCCTCGACGATATCTATAAGGACAAGGAGCCCCATCTCTACACCCTCATAGTCCGGCCCGACAACACTTTCACCGTGCTAGTCGACAACAAGGAGGCCAATGCCGGCTCGCTGCTAGAGGACTTCACGCCCCCCGTCAACCCGCCAGAGGAGATCGACGACCCCGATGACAAGAAACCTGAGGACTGGGACGAGAGGGAGAAGGTATAAATGGGAAATATTGTGCGCTTGTGCGTGCGTGCGTGCATGCGTACGTGCGTGCGTGCGTGCGTGTATGCGTACGAGCGTGCGCGTGTGCGTGTTTGATTGTATGATGACGATGACTGATAACTAGCTTTCAACTAGCAATAGGTTGTTAATAGAATCACTTTGCGGAAATTCATAGCATACAATTTAATTAATTTATCTAGTAATAGCCACATCCTCCATGTCAAGTTTTGTAACCTGCGTGGTGGTGTGGGGCCTTGCACGATCTTGCTGACATTGTTACTTGTGTGGTAGTGGTGTTTGCGATCTTGTTTCTGAGTGTATGCATAAGCATTGGTGTCGGTGAACTAAATGCTAACCCAGAATTTGATGTATTTCAGATTGTGGACCCGACAGCCGTGAAGCCCGACGATTGGGACGAGACGGAGCCGGCTCAGATACTCGACCCCAACGCGATGAAACCCGACGGCTGGCTCGACAACGAACCGGAGATGATCCCAGGTTATGACCACAAGATGAATATAGTCGTATCCTAAGGACTCAGTTGGACGAGGCCTGCGAAGGCCAGCTCCTGGTTTCATTGATAGCAAATTGAGATTTATCGACTAGGCCACAACTTACGAACTAATAACATGGTTTGGGTGAGCATTGTGGCCTAGTCGATAACTCTCAATTTCATATGAATGAAAGTTGCGATTACTAAAACGCTACTTTAGTTAAGTAGCACTCGTCTGAACGAATTTGAATAAAGTTAAGTATTTGATCAAAGGAGTGAAAAAGCATCTGACTACAAATCTTCTTTGTCTTTCTATAAAGTTATAAATTATGTATTTGTCGAAGTGTTGAGTTCCAGTTATGATAGATTTTAAGATTAAATTTTTTATAGTTTATTTTATTTATTTATTTTTTTCAGAATAAATAAATAAAATAAACTATAAAGTTACTCCCCGCCTTGGAACAACAAAAAATATTGTTTTCAAGTCTGGTTACGGTTAGCACAATGCATGCGGACCACCCGATTGTCTGAAAAGAAATATGATCCATGCGTCGGATGGATGCAAGTCCGTCCCACTGTGATAAAGGAGTGTTCTTGTGTATTGTGCCGGCCTGATTTCAATGAAACCGGCCACCGTCACCGTAATCGATGTGGGGAGCTATTACTATTATAATTTCATGTATTTCTTACAGATCCAGAAGCGAAGAAGCCCGCGGACTGGGACGAGGACATGGACGGCGAGTGGGAGGCGCCGCTGATCGACAACCCGCGCTGCGCCGCCGCGCCCGGCTGCGGCGAGTGGCGCCCGCCCGCCGTACCCAACCCCAAGTACAAGGTCCGAGCAGACCGATCGCTCGACACCCGCAACAATGGAGCAGTTACAATACGGCCGATGTATCTTGGCGAGTCTGAACTTCGTGCAGAAGGTTGCGCCTTAGCTGTTTCTAAGTGTTTTCGTATTTATTTTATTTGTATTAATTGGTCAACTGTATTAGGGAAAATTTATTAGTACATAGGTATATAAAAATAATACAATAACAGTTTTCTTCACGAGTTGTACATGCGCTAAAGTTCGCAGAGCCTATGTTCAGACCCGTCAAGATACAGCGGCCGTAGTGTACGAGTGCGTACCCGATATTTAATCCCCAGACCCCGCTTGGGGAGTAACCTCACTCACTCGGCGTAACACAACGCGAGCGTTATTTCACACCGGTTTTGGTATTTATCCGGTCGAGCCGCTCCAAATTAAATCTCGCTCATTTATCTAGTCGAGCCGGCCCGTTCGTGCCGAAGATTGCTTACCAAATTCTGTAAATACAAACTGGTCCTGATTGGCTTTCTTGTTGTAGTCGAGAGTAAACTAATGATGTAGGTTTTTCTACTAATTGAGCAAAAAATATTTAAACATTCTTGTATTATTTATGTTAATATAATGTTATTTTAATACGCATACTGTGACATTGCAGGGCCCGTGGCGCGCGCCGCTGATCTCCAACCCGAACTACCGCGGGCGCTGGGCGCCGCGCCGCGTCCGCAACCCGCACTACTTCCGCGACGACCAGCCCTTCCGCATGACGCCCGTCGTGAGTCACGTTGTACTTCACAGTTCACACATCAGTCTGGCCCCGTGCTAAGGCTGGGACTATGTGATCCGGGCCCGGCAGCCGGCAGAACTCGGCGCTAATACAATCTTTAGGCGCGTTGAGGTTTTGGCGACACGATGTTGAATATAAAGTTTTTTATAACGCCACCTGTCGCAAACTACTCATACTTCCTACGTAACAATTTTACTGTCTACTGTACAGTACGGTTCAATACACAGATGGCTCTAGGTATATACACATTTTAATTTTTCAATTGAAATATATAACTTATATTATATAAAATTGACACCATGCAGACAGTGCACCGTGGTGGCAAATGAACAGACGAGTTCCCTTATAGTAAGAAATTACCGCCGCCTAGGGACACTCGCAACACCGGAGGAATTACTAGTGTGTTCATTACAATATTTCAAACCCCAAACCACTTTTGGGCTTTCCTCGCTCGGCGAAACAACGCAAGAGTTACTCTCACCGGTTCTCTGTGAGACCGTGGTATTTCTCCGGTCGAGCCGGCCCACTCGTATCGAAGCACAGACAAGTCACTCCCTCCTGAAACTTTTCAGCACGCCGTGGGCTTCGAGCTGTGGTCCATGTCGCCGATGCTGCTGTTCGACAATCTCATCATCACGGACGACGTCGCGGTGGCCGAGGAGTGGGCTAAGAGCACGTATGCCCTCAAACGGGCCAAGATCACCAGCGACTCCGTGAGTAACTATTGATGATGACGATGATGATGATTAATATGCATGTGTGTCCCGTTCTGCTGATTGTAGCGATAAAACTAGTGTGATTAATTAAAAAAAACCCGACTGCCAAACAATAATACATACATACTCTCGAAAAACATAACCCACCTTCTGGCGGTCGTGTAATAAATACGCAATCGTTTAATGTTTGCGTTTATTGGTTGCGATATATTATAATATATCATAACATAAAGAAAGGTTACTATGCTTGTGTTCCTTAATAATTAAGGACGTGACGTCAGTAAGATCTGACGTCACGTCCGATCGCCCTTGTACTGGCATGCGGGCCGCGGGCACGATACAAGTCTTTACATATTAAAATTAAACCAATATGATTTTGACTGAGCTTGAAATCGTTTTTATATTAGTAAATGTAATTTAAAATAGTGTGTAATTAATCCACGTGTGGTAGAAATGTACCTGCGTGCATGCACGCACGGATGCGTGCATGCACGCAGGTACATTTCTATCCGTGCGTGCTCACTGCTCAAGTATCGTACTATTTTGCGGATCGAATTAAAAAAAGGTTTACCTATTTATCTACATTCTACACAATTAGATTTAGAAAATCAAAATTAGAAAACTTCATTTACTTATTTAAATTACAAATAATAGGGAGCAAAACAGCACAATATGTAAAGCACGAGTGTGGTCCTGTAGAAAAACTGGCGGTCCAGCCGACTAGGCACCGGCCTTATTCCTCACACCATAAGAGTAGTGTAATGGTTATTATGCCGGGCCGCAGCGTGCCGGGGCGGAGCGCAGCGCATCGCAAAATGCTAACCTAGCACACGCCCGTCACCAGGGCCGGGTCGCAGCGCATTGACGGATTTTGAGTACAGTGTACTGCCAGAATTTGTGTGCAACTAACGTTATGTTATGGATAGCTCTGACGAAGAACTTTTTTTTTACTGCTGTAGAAGAATAAGTTAATGAACAGCATAGACAAGAAGTTCGTCAAAAAAGAAAACGTAAAATATGGATACATCCAATTTGTTCCAAGAGAAAGGTATTCGGCGAATACCTTTTTGTTTTGGGGATATTTTCAGATGACTCCTGATCGATATTTTCAATTACTTGAAATAATAAAGAAGGATCTGCATAAAACAAATCCGCTTGCTATCGCACACTGTTGACGGGGCGCAGCGGGGCGGGTCGGGCCGCATCGCAATAATGCGAGCCGCTGCGGCCCGACACAGTGTGCGATACTTCATACAAATTGTATGAAAGCGATCCGAGCGGATTTTTGCGCTGCGGCCCAGCATAATGTGCACGTAGCTTAATAGTATACGCTTGTAACCGTTTGCGCACGTGACGCGCACGCGCAGCGCACGTGGTGGGGGCGCGCGCTGCGGGCGATGAACTACCGCGCGGACATGTGGGCGGCGTACGGCGTGTACTGCGCCATACCGGTCGTCGCCTACGTCGTCTACCTCGTGCGGAGGTTCCGAGAGGTTGTACAGGCTGTTACGTCATGTGCAGTGGTTTGGTAGTGACGCTATACAGGTGTTGTACAATATAGAGAGAGGTAGTGAAGCTATACCGGGAGGTATCCGTAGTGACGCTAGAACTACAGGATATTAGGAGGTGTTGTTTTGTCTTGCTCGTGTACGAGTGTAAGAGGTAGACGTGGTCAGGAAGTTTAACAGCATAGCTAGTACCCTGAGGCAGGCCTGTCTCACTCCCCGTGTAGGTATAGAAAATGCAAGTACGCGCGGCATCCCGCTCTGCGTGGACAATCAGTAGGGACTTACATGCGAGCAGTGAGAGACGTACGCGCGAGATTTGTTCGTAATTATTATAATTTTACGTATTATTTTAAAAGTGGGTATAATGGGTACTATAATATAAATATTAAATAACAATATTATTATAAATATAGTTTGAGCTAATGCTATTAGTTGAGATTTTGAGAACCAATATTAAGTTTTTAGGTGTTGGCTCCTGAACTACCTGTTCGCGTCATAAACTGTCATTCCGATGCAATGTGAATTGTGATACGATTTGAAAAGTAATTTGTTGACAAAAGTACCTAGAGTAATAGTAAGGCGGCGTGATTCAACATCTTTGAGTAATATCAGGCCGTAAAGGTATCGAAAACGCTTACGTTTACACTTTACGCATAACTACTTATACGTAGGTATGCGCGAATTTATTAGAGTTAAAGTACCTAACACCTACCTTAGGTTTACTTGGAAAGTAATTCGCTCACTAAAGTACAGTAGGTAGGTACTAGAAAAAAAAAGTTGTATTTAAATAAATTATTTTCTAAACGGAGACAACCCCGATTTCGTCACAATTATGCGATATGAATAAGAGTTATGCGATAGAAAGAGACGCAACTTGTAGGTAAATATAATCGTAGGCGATCGCACGCTGCACAAGGTGAATTGAACTTAATGGTATAGTAGTAAGAGTCCCTATTTCTTCTAATGACTCTTCGAAGTGGTGCTTCTGTGGATGTGGTAACTAATATCTATTCTGTGCCTGAGGTCTGTGTAAACCACCGTGTAACGCAACAAGTGTTTTTGTCAAGCTACAGCACTATGCGTATTTAACGGAATACGGCTGTTCCTTTGTCAAGCCAGAATGATGATTTTGATTAAATCCTGAAATAATATTGTTACGGTCCGGTCCCGACTCCCGATATGTTAAAACTGTAAAATGGTAAACTCCAAACTCCAAAAATCAGTTTACTATATGAAGATGATTAGTTTATAGTGAAATTAAAGTGTAAGTTAAATACGAGAATTGGGGCTCTGGGCGCCTAGACAAATTACCTTCGTTAAAATTCGGAAAGATCTGTCGTATCGACTTCTCTTTTGAGATCACGACATTTTGTGCCTAGCCAAACGCACACTGTTGTTCGAATCGCAACAACGAATTGCTCAAACGTTAGTTGTTTATGATTTCAAGAATTTAGTCGTCAGTTGTGAAGTTGTCAAATGTCATATATTTTTTTTTTAATTATTGATGGCGTTACGGCATAAAACTATTTGTCAGTGTCAAGTTAAAAAGGCAGACAACTAGATTTAATGTAGGTACCTATATGATTTCAACACCGTATTATTTTCAAGTCTAATGTCTAGTCAAAGTTCAAAATACAAATAGTCAGTGCAAGTCAGTCGATTCAGTAAAACGGTACCTAGAAGTTTTATTGAAAATTCCTGGAGTGTTTTGTATAAAATGGAATCAAATTTCAAGTGTAGAAATTTACAAAAAGAATAAAGTAGGTACTTATTTAACAAGGCCGATTATTACGGTTGTAAGGCTGGAACATGAAGCATAGATACCAGGAGTCCGAACGGTATAGGCTTTTTAATAATAATTATGTACACAATAATAGGACCAGATCTTAGTTCTCTTTTCTGCCGCTAGGCGTGCGAGACCGACGAGTACCAAGTGTTGCCAATCCTATTATACCGAGTGTTGCCAATACTATTATTTATTACAATTATTTTTAAATTACCGTTAGGCAATTACCGTGTTCTACGGTATCTTTTTTTCGAGAACAGTTTCTAAGAATTTCCTAAAACTTTTATATAATAAGATTTCAATCTTTCCAGAGCTGTCAATAGCAACTTTAAACTTCCCGCGTAATTTCAAACGAGTGCATGTCGAACCGTCGCGCGCTCTACCGGCAAAAATCTGTCCCCGTAATTGAGACCATTATTTTAACATTACGTTCGGACTCCTTGTTATCTATACTTCGTGGGCTGGAACTTCAATATGCACCGAAATCCGAAACACCGGGAAAAATTCAGAGGATTATAAATTAGACACACAATTGGATAACTGTTTATCTATTGTATGACTCCAGAGTTCTATTTTGAATAATTATATTATATAATACATTATTTAATTAATTATCTTCTAGTTTTCATTGATAATACAGATTTTATACAGATTTCTTGCCAAATGGTCATAGGACACACATTATAAACAGATTTTAAGAGATTACACTAAAGGCCATACTCACGGTGCGTCCAGCAAATCCAGCACCGGTACTATTATGAATTTTAATATTATCCGGTGTTCAGCATAAAATATGTGTACAGTCTGACAAGGATCTTTTGGCACGTGGACAAAATCAGAACTAACATCGCCGTCTTGTAAAATGTCACTTTTAGTATTATATTGTATTGTTTTGTAGTTGCGACACTTACCTTTTGGCACGTGGATAAAATCAGTAATAACATCGCCGTCTTGTAAAATTTCACTTTTAGTAATAAGTATTGTTCTTATTTGCGACACTCACGCCCCCATCCAAGTGCCAAAAGATCCTTGTCCGACTGTAATGGCGTACTATTCTATTGTCTTGCGAATGATACCATCTAATAAAAAAGAAAGAAAAGGTTTTAATGTAAACTGCATTTTTATTTAGTATTAAATGACTATTACTAACTGTTTTAATTAGAATATGATATAGTTATAAACATTTGTTAAAATAATAATAAAGTACACTCGTTTTATCTAAGATTTTTCAAGTTACTTTTTAAAAATACTAACATTTTTCTGGTTGGCAACATGCAAGAACGAGACACACGGCCTCCCTTATGGCTATCTCGCTCGGCTCGGATTTGCCTCTATGATACGTGCATTGTGAAATACACTCTATTACCAAAGCAATACAGTTCTTTTTAGCAATTACAAAATACGGAGTCTTCTATCCTTAGGACTATATCCATGTCCTGGTAACACTTTAAACTGGCCAGAAGAAGAAGAAGAAGAAGATGAAGTACAATAATTTTTGTTTGTTTAACAAAATAACAATTTACCTAACTTAGGCCTTTACATCCGATGATGGATGATTTATACAGTATTCTCCGAGCGAAGTAACCACTCTTGAAATACTGTAGTGCCTGGGACAGTTGGTTTTTAAATATCGTATGATTGCCCAAGCGCATACGGCATTCTCACAACATAGCCATTAGCCACCCTAGTCCAGAGGAATGACTAGTCAATACGTCTGGGGCAAACTATGTGCGGGTTTCCTCACGATGTTTTCCTTCACCGGTAGAGCGTCCGTATAATGTACTTGAGATCTGCTGGCCGATTCTGTATCTGTGCAGTGGCATAGGGTTCCTATAACTCCATTCCTATCGGCTTCCCTTGTCACATACCTTTTGCAAACCTTCATAGAAATCCCTACCTATGATACAGGTTCCGGCTTCCCTTTGAAGGAGAAGCAGCCTTCGCCACTGATAGTGAGAAGTGATATAAATCATAATGTAATTATTAATGTATCAAAACCGCTAAGCCTAACCTAAGTTAATTTGTATTCATTCTGTGACAGGCTCTAACTAGTTTGTATAAATAATAATTATTATTAGCTGTGTTGATTTTTAAATTGTATAATGTTATTATTGGTTATGTGACTTCAAGATTATTTAAAGAAATCTGCATTATGTAATTCCTTTGCAAGAAATAAAAATATTTTTACATTTTAAGTTTATTTTCTTACTAAAACCATGTAAAACTTACTTAAAAAAGTAAAATAAAATGTAGATACTCTTGTATTGTTATTATTTAATCAATCCTAATACGGACACTTGATACGGCACAACAACTTTATTAGAGGAATAATTGAAGGGATGGTAGTAGAAAACATGGAAGGCCGAGAAGAACTTTTATGGACAGGTGTAGGCGAATGTGATGGTCGTGTCGTATCAGGAGGTCAAGAGAAGGGCGGAGTGTAGAGAGGAATGGAGAAAGCATCACTGACAAGAGCAAAGCTCTTAAATTAGAATGAATGAATAATTCTAGCAAGACAATGCTTATAACAAATTCAAAGTGCTATGGCCGCATTGTAATATTTTGTCTACAATATGTGGTAAGTGTTAGGTTTACTTATTTATTGCAATAGTACCCTGTACAGTCAAGGTACTTTAATAACACCTCCTTTAACGTTATAGTTCTGTAAAATTGTAAAGACTTTCAATTATTTAGTCACAAATATACTATAGAGATTAAATATTAAGTATTTAATTGGTTAACACTACTTGACTGTTTATAATAGGTGTAGGTATAATAGCATAGATATATAATATTAAATTTGTAATAATTAATCAAAGTATAATAGCAAATATTTCAAAACTTTTATGAGGTGTTTGTGTCCTTCTTACCCATTTATAAGACGAAGGTGTTGAGCATCGATGACAATAAAATATCATTACATTGAAAAACTTATAAATTTTAACTACTAAATACAAATCTTTATTTCTAAGGAAGTTTCAGAGAAACTTGCTTAATTATGAACTCCATTTGTTACCTACTATAATTTAGGTACCTACTATACACCTAAAGATTGCTTTCAGCTGATATAGTAGCGTGTAAAGATTAAAAACTGCAAGTAAGCTACAAATTAAGAAATTTATATTTTAACAAAGTGTTGAATTATACTTGAATACAATGAATTACATATTAGGTATTGACAATAATTGTGATTTATTGAATACTTTAGATTGAATTCTTTTGACTTTATGCAATATAGACTACTAGCAGAAGGTGTTGTATAGACCCTTTAGGCAACTTTAGGCAAATCATTATTATTTACAAATAACAGCTGATTAATAAAAATCCGCCATATTGTTCGTTGAGGCGATAAAGGTAGCCCCCTGGGTATCTTTATCGTTAGGTCGATAAAGATAAAGATCACGATCTACTAAATGTCACTTACGGCCGCTTGTCTAGGCATTGTATGGAGAAACACGTTAGAGCAATTCGTTATATGAGTGCATCGTTAGCGTATTCGTTCAAAGTGGCTGCTTGGCTACCAATTTTTTTAACGATACGACTGAATATGTCATTTAACGCACGCTTATGTCAATCCCATACATTTTTTATTCACGAAGTTCGCCGTCGATATTATTTAATGCATCTTGTCTAGCCCTCCTGATCCTCTGTTCGTTTGTAAATCACACACGGTATACACACGGTATACGCACACGTTCACCGTATGCTTGTAGTAGTGCAAAATAATCGAAACTTACCATGTAGCTGATTATATGTTCCTTATTTATAATCTGTGGTCAGATCCCCCGTCCCATAAAATAAAGCACTGTCAAATCTGTCAAGACGAATCGAGCCAGCTATTTACAATGTACAGGCTAGTACCTATAATTTATTTTTAACATGAGACGACAAGGAGACACCTGGAGGGCTAGACAAGATGCATTAAATAATATCGACGGCGAACTTCGTGAATAAAAAATGTATGGGATTGACATAAGCGTGCGTTAAATGACATATTCAGTCGTATCGTTAAAAAAATTGGTAGCCAAACAGCCACTTTGAACGAATACGCTAACGATGCACCCATATAACGAATTGCTCTAACGCGTTTCTCCATACAATGCCTAGACAAGCGGCCGTAAGTGACATTTAGCAGATCGTGATCTTTATCTTTATCGACCTAACGATAAAGATACCCAGATAGCTACCTTTATCGCCTCAACGAACAATATGGCGGATTTTTATTGATCAGCTGTTATTTGTAAATAATAATGATTTGCCTAAAGTTGCCTAAACGGTCTATAAAACACCTTCTGCTAGTAGTCTATATTGCAAAAAGTCAAAAGAATTCAATCTAAAGTATTCAATAAATCACAATTATTGTCAATACCTAATATGTAATTCATTGTATTCAAGTATAATTCAACACTTTGTTAAAATATAAATTTCTTAATTTGTAGCTTACTTGCAGTTTGTAATCTTTACACGCTACTATATCAGCTGAAAGCAATCTTTAGGTGTATAGTAGGTACCTAAATTACTACTATAATTTAGGTACCAAATGGAGTTCATAATTAAGCAAGTTTCTCTGAAACTTCCTTAGAAATAAAGATTTGTATTTAGTAATTAAAATTTATAAGTTTTTCAATGTAATGATATTTTATTGTCATCGATGCTCAACACCTTCGCCTTATAAATGGGTTAGAAGGACACAAACACCTCATAAAAGTTTTGAAATATTTGCTATTATACTTTGATTAATTATTACAAATTTAATATTATATATCTATGCTATTATACACCTATTATAAACAGTCAAGTAGTGTTAACCAATTAAATACTTAATATTTAATCTCTATAGTATATTTGTGACTAAATAATTCGTGCCGTATCAAGTGTCCGTATTAGGATTGATTAAATAATAACAATACAAGAGTATCTACATTTTATTTTACTTTTTAAAGTAAGTTTTACATGGTTTTAGTAAGAAAATAAACTTAAAATGTAAAAATACTTTTATTTCTTGCAAAGGAATTACATAATGCAGATATTTCTTTAAATAATTAGTTTTATCTCAAGTCACATAACCAATAATAATATTATACAATTTAAAAATCAACACAGCTAATAATTATTATTATTTACACGCACTAGTTAGAGCCTGTCACAGAATGAATACAAATTAACTTAGGTTGGAAGCGGTTTTGATACATTAATAATTACATTATGATTTATATCACTTCTCACTATCAGTGGCGAAGGCTGCTTCTTCAAAGGGAAGCCGGAACCTGTATCATAGGTAGGGATTTCTATGAAGGTTTGCAAAAGGTATGTGACAACTCTACCGGTGAAGGAAAACATCGTGAGGAAACCCGCACATAGTTGGCCCCAGACGTATTGACTAGTCATTCCTCTGGACTAGGGTGGCTATGTTGTGAGAATGCCGTATGCGCTTGGGAAATCATACGATATTTAAAAAACAATTGTCCCAGGCACTACAGTATTTCAAGAGTGGTTACTTCGCTCGGAGAATACTGTATAAATCATCCATCATCGGATGTAAAGGCCTAAGTTAGGTAAATTGTTATTTTGATAACAAACAAAAATTATTGTACTTCAACTTCTTCTTCTTCTTCTTCTGGCCAGTTTAAAGTGTTACCAGGACATGGATATAGTCCTAAGGATAGAAGACTCCGTATTTTGTAATTGCTAAAAAGAACTGTATTGCCTTGGTAATAGAGTGTATTTCACAATGCACGTATCATAGAGGCAAATCCGAGCCGAGCGAGATAGCCATAAGGGAGGCCGTGTGTCTCGTTCTTGCATGTTGCCAACCAGAAAAATGTTGGTATTTTTAAAAAGTAACTTGAAAAATCTTAGATAAAACGAGTGTACTTTATTATTATTTTAACAAATGTTTATAACTATATCATATTCTAATTAAAAAAGTTAGAAATAGTCATTTAATACTAAATAAAAATGCAGTTTACATTAAAACCTTTTCCTTCTTTTTTATTAGATGGTATCATTCGCAAGACAATAGATACGCCATTACAGTCGGACAAGGATCTTTTGGCACTTGGATGGGGGCGTGAGTGTCGCAAATAAGAACAATACTTATTACTAAAAGTGAAATTTTACAAGACGGCGATGTTATTACTGATTTTATCCACGTGCCAAAAGGTAAGTGTCGCAACTACAAAACAATACAATTTAATACTAAAAGTGACATTTTACAAGACGGCGATGTTAGTTCTGATTTTGTCCACGTGCCAAAAGATCCTTGTCAGACTGTACACATATTTTATGCTGAACACCGGATAATATTAAAATTCATAATAGTACCAGTGCTGGATTTGCTGGACGCACCGTGAGTATGGCCTTTAGTGTAATCTCTTAAAATCTGTTTATAATGTGTGTCCTATGACCATTTGGCAAGAAATCTGTATAAAATCTGTATTATCAATGAAAACTAGAAGATAATTAATTAAATAATGTATTATATAATATAATTATTCAAAATAGAACTCTGGAGTCATACAATAGATAAACAGTTATCCAATTGTGTGTCTAATTTATAATCCTCTGAATTTTTCCCGGTGTTTCGGATTTCGGTGCATATTGAAGTTCCAGCCCACGAAGTATAGTTAACAAGGAGTCCGAACGTAATGTTAAAATAATGGTCTCAATAACTGGGACAGATTTTTGCCGGTAGAGCGCGCGACGGTTCGACATGCACTCGTTTGAAATTACGCGGGAAGTTTAAAATTGCTATTGACAGCTCTGGAAAGATTGAAATCTTATTATATAAAAGTTTTAGGAAATTCTTAGAAACTGTTCTCGAAAAATAGATACCGTAGAACACGGTAATTGCCTAACGGTAATTTAAAAATAATTGTAATAAATAATGGTATTGGCAACACTCGGTATAATAGTATTGGCAACACTTGGTACTCGTCGGTCTCGCACGCCTAGCGGCAGAAAAGAGAACTAAGATCTGGTCCTATTATTGTGTACATAATTATTATTAAAAAGCCTATACCGTTCGGACTCCTGGTATCTATGCTTCATGTTCCAGCCTTACAACCGTAATAATCGGCCTTGTTAAATAAGTACCTACTTTATTCTTATTGTAAATATCTACACTTGAAATTTGATTCCATTTTATACAAAACACTCTAGGAACTTTCAATAAAACTTCTAGGTACCGTTTTACTGAATCGACTGACTTGCACTGACTATTTGTATCAAAATTTGTATTTTGAACTTTGACTAGACATTAGACTTGAAAATAATACGGTGTTGAAATCATATAGGTACCTCTTAGATCTTATACTACGGGATACGCCTTACATGAGCTTTCCCCTCTGCCGAGGTATAAGATTTTTGAATCTAATGCGTTCATAAAAACTATTTGCGTAATCGATTTTAATCATTATGTGCATCGGTATAGCATCGAAAGGACGTCCGAAATGCTCCGCTAAAAATGCCGATTTGTGCTCTTATGTCCTGTAAAAACAAGTCCAACACGTCGAATCTTAAAAAAGATGGAATAACCTTTCATTTATGAGTATTTTTTTATTTAATTATTGTATATTTCTATTTAAATGTAATTTCGTAAAAATCGACGATGTATCGAATAGCGGTGTACACGAGACAGATAATCGTAGAATATTCGATCGTACTCCCCACGAGACTATTGTTGTTAGATATAGAATTTTAGTCTTTATTTCCTATGCAATAGATTCGAATTTTACTATGGCACTTAATTCTCGAAACATGGCGGAACTTTTTTATTACTTTTTGAGTGACGTGACAATCACTAGAATAACGATGTCGATAAAAATTAATTTTTTTCTTGGTAAACTAATTTTATATTTTGTGATGTAAAAATATTGGATTGCTTTTACACTTTATACGACAGATCAAGCAATGCATGTATGTATGTGATGTTTATTATTTACCCTACCGCAACTTTGAAACTTGAAAGGCTGAACAGTTTATTTGGATGTTTGAAATATGGACTATGGGGTATCGTTATAAATCAAGATGTTCCCAGCCAGAGGGACACAAGTTTTCCTTGTTTGAAGCGCAGTTCATTTTTAGGGTTCCGTAATACTTGAGGAACGCTTATAGTTTCGCTCTGTCCATCCGTCTGTCTGTCTGTCCGCGCTTCTACCGTTAGCCTAATTATGAATATAAATGGATGAAATTTGGTACAGTCATAGATCACAGATTAGTATTATGTAGATAGATCATAGATTGTGTATAGATCTCGGATTTGGCATCATAAAATAATAATAATTTTAGTACCTGGGTGACTATTTATTGTAATATGGTGGGTGGTGTTTAGGTGATAATCTACATAAACTTAAAAAGTAAAATGTGAACTGATAATTATTATTATTTACAATCGATTTCTGTGTAGATTAGGTGTTTAATCTCAAACATTAACTACATTTTTTTAAACTTGTCTAAAAACTATAAAAAATAAAAAAATTATAATTATATACTTGAACATATAAAAAAAACAAAAGTAAGGCACCGAGCAGGTTTCGAACCCGTAACACTCGTTTCTTGCCATTCGCGTCTTAACCCGCTGGACCAAACGGACAGTGGCCGGCAGGACGAAATTAGCGACCATATTCTGCGTGGAAAGAAAAACTCATTAAAACACGAACACGCATTTTCCCAAACATAAGACTAATCTAGATCGATTGTTTACCCCCGAAAACCCCCATATACCAAATTTCAGCGAAATCGTTAAGAGCCGTTTCCAATATCATGGTTATATACATATACATAAATATACAAGAATTGCTCGTTTAAACGTATAAGATATTCTAGGTGTGGGGATGAACTTTTTTTTATTTCTATCCCATCGTGTGGGTTATCGTTTAATAGGTATTTTAAAATAAAGGCAAGGTTTCATACATAACTTTTTTATAAAGTCAACCGTTTTCGAGTAATCGGCCTCCAAAGTGATTTATAAGTTGGTCCCCCTAGCATTTCTAAACTATAAGATTTAAAAACTTACAATTTTCTATGCTGATAGATTATGCTAATAACTCTCTAGGAAAAATATTTTGAACCAAATCAGACAGTAACTTTTGAAGTAATTTGACAAAATATTACTCGTTTATAGTTTTTTTTTTTTTTTTTTTTTTATCTATTTTTATTTAGGGATTTGTATCTAAAGATATGTCAATCCCATTGTACCCTATACTTAATATACTCTACACTATAGTATCTTCGATACTGGCAAAAGTTCTATAAAGCATAATAGCTTGTTCCGAAGCTGGTTCGGAAAGTATTACCTGTATAAGCCCTACATCATACAGATTACAATTCAATTTTTGGAATAGTAGTTGTCTCTTACTCCGATACTTGACACATTCCATCAAAATATGCTGTGCATCTTCGATCCGATCACATGTTTCACAATTAGGTGAGTTAACCTTTTTCATTAAGAAAGCAAACTTTCTTGATGGGATGTGTCCTGATCGGAGTCTAAACGCTAATTTAACTATTTTCCGATCCAACTCCGGCGTTACAAACCATGGTATACGAGGAGGTTCCGATTGCATTGTTTTGTACCAAATACCTTTAAATTTCGATTGTTCATTAAAATATTCTCGCCAATATTCATAGTTTCTCTTTTTAAACAAAATTAAAACCTCAGAATAATCCGGTTTATAATTAATAAAGCTACCATGTATAATACTTAATTTTGCTAATCGGTCAGCCTCCTCGTTACCTTTGATACCAATATGTCCAGGAACCCACTGCATTCTCAGAATGCAATTGCACTCTTGAAGATTAACAATCTTCTTAATAATTTCGTAGGCTACCGGAACACCTCTTAGTCCAGAAGCGCACCGAGCCAAATGTTGAAGGGCACTTTTGCTATCCGAGATGATCACAATTCTCTTTGATATATTGCTATTTGCACTTCTTAATAAGTCATTACCTATATATGACAATGCTTCTGAAATCGCAATGAGCTCCGTGGACATAATAGATATCTTAGACGTTATTTTAAAACACCCAGAGGACCCCACACAGGCGTCAAAAAATGCCGCCCCGGAGCCACGATCGTCTTTAGAACCATCAGTAAATACAAGAGTCCATCCAGTATATTTTGTTGACAATTCTTTTAAAATATCTGCTCTAAGTGAATTAGGTTCATACCTGTTCTTAGCCAAAAAAATACTATCTAAATTTACATTAATTATTTCTTTTAAATCTATACAGGACATCCAAGTATTTAGTGTAAACATTTGTAGAGGATATGACGTATAAACATTGATATTTTTGGTTTCATTGTAAATTCGTGTTAAAAGGGGTTTATTTTTATTTTGCCAATATCGAGTTAAGCTTAACCTATGTAGTTCACTAACTATATTAATAGTTACATTATTTTGCCATGACAGTGTCTTTAAACAATATTTATACGCTAAATATTCCCGTCTTATTTGTAATGGAGGTAAACTTAATTCACACTGCATTACTTGAATTGGAGAGCTTTTGATAAATCCACCAATTATTCTTAAGGCTTGATTCTGCAGCTTATCCAGCTTTGATAAGTGTGACTTAGCACAATGATCAAAAAGAAAACATCCATAATCCATTCTGCTTCGTATAAGTGCTATGTATAACCTTCTTAAGTGCTTTGGATGAACACCCCAGCTAGAGCCTGACAAAAGTTTTAGAAGATTAAGGTATTTAGAGCATTTTTCTGAAATTTCATTAATATGTTTACGCCACATAAGACTTTGATCGAGCAACATTCCTAGGTATTTGATGTTTTCTGAATGGGATATAGGATTATCGCAAATATTTAGACGCGGCAGAATCCTTCTGCGTCCTCTACTAAAAAGACAAAATTTAGTCTTTAAGTGTGATATACTTAACCCAAGTTCATCAAAAATCAGAACAAGGGCGTCAAGAGATTCCTGAATCTTATTTTCACAAATATTAATATCTATATGACTGTAAAATAACACGAAGTCATCAGCATACTGAGACACCATAACATTCCGAATAATTTGAAATACTCTATGAGTTACGATATTAAAAAGAAGTGGTGAGATCGGATCTCCCTGTGCTAATCCTCTATGTGTACGCCTACACATAATGAAATTTCCATCATCATCCTTAAGAAATAAATTTCTATTACTTAAAAACGACCAAAAATATCTGCAAATTTTATTACCAATTTTGAGTTCATCTAAACTTTCGACGATTTTATGTATTAAAACATTATTATACGCGTTTTCAATATCAACAAAACACGCCAACGTTGGTATATTTTTCGAAAATCCTATCTGTATTTGGCTGATAATTCTAACTAAACTATCTATACTTGATAGACGCTTACGAAATCCAACTGTATATGGTGATAAAATTTCATTTTTTTCTATGTACCACTCTACTCGCTTACATAACATATGGTGAAAGATTTTACAAATACACGATATGAGTGAAATTGGTCGTAGTTTTGCAGTTACATTATGGTTAGTAGTGAGCTTTGGGATGGCAATAACTTGGATGTTACGCCATTGATTAGGTACATAACTAGTTCGAAGGATAAGATTATAAATATTAAGCAAAAAAATCTTTACTAAATCAGGAGCATTATATATCATAGTGTAAAACACTCCGTCGCTCCCTGGAGCTGTGTCTTTTTTCTTTATGGAATTATTTAATTCAGCAAGTGTAAAATCACACTCAATCATAGAATTCGTGGGCGAAATTATAGGTTCCCTGTTAAGGACTGAATCAGGGGTAAGGCTAATCAATAGTTCTTCCTGTTTTTCTTTGGGAACAACTATATTCTTTCTTTTATAACCCTTAACCCAACGCATCTTATTCCACATGGTGGAAGCAGTAGTTGTTTCATCAATAGAGTCACAAAATTCACGGTAAGATTTAGATTTGGCCTCATTAATTTTTTTATTACACTCTTTGACTTTAGCTATAAATCTATCATAATTGATGGGTGTTGGATTTTTCCTAAAATTTGTCAAATATAATCTCCGTTGTGCAACTGCCAGTGATAGAGACTGATTCCAGTATGACTTTGGTTTAAAATTTCTAGCCGGATTAGAACACAATTTAATCAACGGAATGCTCTCATCGGCAGCTTTATTAATGTGTAATATAAAATAATCATATTTCTCTTGTAAACTCATATTGAAATTCTCACTCATATCATTTGTAAAATATTGCGTCAGTTTTTCTTTGTATACACCCCAATTGGCAAATTTAATATTGCGTTTACTAATTATATTTAGTGGTTCCTGATAATTCATTGCTAATTTAATAATCAAGTGGTCACTACCTAAGTTTTCATTAAGCACCTGCCAATCAAAAGACACTGCTATATCGGACGACACGAAAGTTACATCAGGTGAAGACTGTTGTAAAACACCATTTACCAATTTCACACGAGTAGCCGTAAAGTTGTTCAAGGGCATAAATCCATTATCTAAAGCTGAATCCCATAATTGAACACCTCTTACGTCTGACTTAGTAGACCAAGTACAATGATGCCCGTTAAAATCACCGGCTATTAATGTTTTATTAGGAAATTTTGAAAACAATTCATCCCAATGAAAAATTTCGGTACGAATCGATGACGGACAATACAAAGACACGATATTTTCTAGATTAGAGCAATTATTTATTCTAATATGTAATAATTCTATGCCATTATTGTTAACTATATTAAATGAACTTACATAGGCCCGAATCGAATTGTGCAATACTACAGCAACACCACCGTATGAATCATTTCGGTCCTTCCTATATATATTATATCCATTTATTTTAGATATTTTCCTAGGCTCTAGCCAGGTTTCACTCAGAATAGCTATGTGGATTTTCATTTGATTTAAAAGCTCTCCAAAACTTACGATTTTAGGCAAAAGACTTTGACAATTCCATTGTAGAATATTCAACGTAAAACTATGAGATGTTCTATCCATTAAAGACCTTTAAAACATTATCAATAAAACTTTTTTTCGATAAATAACTCATTATGAACTTTTTCGCTTCCTCTAATAATATCATAACAATATCATAAATTTTTTCTACACCACTACAGTCAGAGTCAAATACACGTTTCATCTTCATCAATAACTTTAACCAGTCGATTCTCTCACTTTTTTCCTTATGGCTTTCTTCCGAGCTCTCTAAAGGCCGTTCCGTTTGTTGATTAATAGATTCTTGAGTATTATCTCCGTCTGCAGTAACACTTTTCTTGTTTCTGTTCTTCTCATTTATTCGACTTTTCTTTTTAGTTTTATGTATGTTTCCACTTCTCTTTTGCATTTCCATATCTATATCTGATAATAAAACTTGGTCTTCTTTTGTATTTATAATACGACGTGCCGTTACGCTGCTATAGGATTCTCTATTGTTAGGCTCTTGTGTTGTCTCTCTCAGGGTAACAAACTCTGAATTGTCAAAATCGCGATTTTCCTCTCCCATGGCCATTACCTTACGTTGATCGGCTATATAAGACAATAGCGCTTTGCGATACGTGATATTATTCGTACTCATAATGTCACGAATATTTTTTTCTTTTACAAACATGGGACATTTTTTGTCCAATGTAAAATGAAGACCTTTACAGTTGAGGCATTTATAATTTTTGATGTCACAGTTATTATGATCGCCTCCACATTTTGGGCATAAAACTTTTTTGGTGGGACAAAATTTAATGGTATGGCCGAATTTCCAACATCCTGTACACTGTGTTACTGGAAACACATAAGACTCAACACTGATACGGTAATCGTAAGCTCGAACAAAACGAGGTAATGATGAACTCTCAAAACATAGACGAACGGTTTCACTGTCTACCCATTTTCCTTCAGAGTTGATTCGTCTAAGACGTTTAACTGATAAAATGTTTACTTCACTTTGTAAAATATTCATTATTTCCTCATCATTTAGTTCCAAATCTATTCCTTTAATTACACCATAGGATCTAGTAGTCTCATACGTCATTTGACATTTAAATTCTAACTCTGCAAATTTTGTAGATTTTAATAATTTTTCAGCATCTTCACTGGATGCAAAACGCACCAAAATTTTGTATAAGCTCTTGTATTTAATTCTAGTTACATTTTTAATGTATTCTTCATTAAGTAGTCTTGCAAATGCCATCTGTTTTGGCAGAGGTTTTAAGGATGTTACACACACCTCATATGTACTTTCGGTTGAATCAGATTGAGACAAATGAATTTCTACATCCATATTTCTAATATTATTCGAGTTACTTCTTATCAACCTCTTCGGTCTTCTCCTAACAACTTCAGTAAATCCATCTTCGCTGCTGTCTTCTTCTCTTTCCTTCCTTTTTTCCACCAGCCTGACATTATTTAGCTCAGAATTCTTCTCAAGTATTTTTCCCATTTCTAGCACTTCACTGAACTCACGTACGCATTGTACATCCGCAATAACATCACTAATTTCACTACTACACGGTAAATTAGTCCCAACAGTCTCATTTTCTTCCATTATTAAAAAAAAAAATTGAGGGTAGTTACAAAACTCGCGATATCAATGTAAATAGTGCCTGCGCCACAACTGCATCCAACGGCCGATGCCGCGAGACTGTCGTTTATAGTTACGGAACCCTCCTTAGACGTGTCCTGATATATTCTTGATTAGGTTAGGTTATTTTTTCTTTGATGTTTGCAAAAAAGGAGAGTTGTATGTTTAGTGTTCATAATAATATCTACGTATGTGAGTATTAGCGTATGTATGTGCGTATATGCAGTCTATAGTATACGTAGAAGCTATGGCGGTTTTAAAAAGCTTCACATAGATAAATGGTAAATACAGCCTATAGGTACGCGTTAAGTTTGCAGTGAGTCATCAGTGCAAATGTCTAGAAAGCAATGACGCTTAGCTCGTGTTCACTTTTGACAATAAAGGTAAGCCAGTTTAACATTTGTAATTTGTACTGACGACTCATTGCAAACTTAACGTGAATAGACTGTATTTACTACTTATGTATGTGAAGTTTTCTATTGCTGCCATAACTTTTACGTGTAATATAATATAATATGTATATCGGAATTATTCGGAATGGTTTTATTTCAACAAAATACATTATTTTCAAATAACGAAGATGTGACCAATACAAATTCATATCGACAATATATCGATATAATTTGTATTGGTAACATCACTTAGCATGCCAGTGTATTGTACGTACGCTACACTGTTATATTAGCGCGAGTCTTATTTGTGTGAAATAAATAAGCTAGTGTTGCAGTTTTATAAATGTGTGAGTTTGTAACGATTACAATATTTTTGTGAATGTGTGATTTTGTTTTCATTGTGGGAGTTACCCTCCCCGCACCAAAATTGGCAGAAAGTTTTGTTTGAAAATTTCCTCGCGTGCCTTATCTTGTAGTATATAATCTAAGAGGTACCTACATTAAATCTAGTTGTCTGCCTTTTTAACTTGACACTGACAAATAGTTTTATGCCGTAACGCCATCAATAATTAAAAAAAATATATATGACATTTGACAACTTCACAACTGACGGCTAAATTCTTGAAATCATAAACAACTAACGTTTGAGCAATTCGTTGTTGCGATTCGAACAACAGTGTGCGTTTGTCTAGGGACAAAATGTCGTGATCTCAAAAGAGAAGTCGATACGACAGATCTTTCCGAATTTTAACGAAGGTAATTTGTCTAGGCGCCCTGATGATGAGTTAATCGAAACCGGTCGTGTTTATATATAAATTATTGTAAAAATCTAAATAAAGTGGAAAAGTGTGTATAAAAAGGTGTGGGATATTATTATGAAGGAGACGAGAGTCGTAATATTTATCTGTATGCCATAATAATAATAAAATAACTCTCCCCCACACCGACTTCGGTGACGGACGGTTTGCTAAAACAACAAATTCTAAATCTATTTTAGTGAATTTTCCTGTACTAATAGCGAGCTTTTCTATATTCCTGATCTGGTGGTAGGGAATATTATTCGAATATTCGTTTTATTCGAATATTCGACGATTTTATTATTCGAATATGACTGGGTTCAATATTCGAATATTTCGAATAAAACGAATAATAAAAATATTTTATTCGTTTTTCAAATATATGTTAATAATAGTAAAAAAAACTTGTATTAACCGGTACAGTTTCGTTATTTAATACATTATTTTTATTATTTATTAATGTTGTCATCAATGATATCCTAAAACAGAGTTGACTACACTGTTGGTGAAAGAATATCAATCTGTTTTTAAATAAAAAAAAATATTTAAGTTAAGTACTTCCTACAGACAACAGCGAAAGAACGCCATGCTCACACGCAATGTTAAAGTAACCTAACCAAGAGCTTGTCAGGACGTGTCTAAGGAGGGTTCTGTAACTAAGCGTAATATGATTTTTATTTTCATATTCTTAAGTAATTACCTACTGTCCGATTTGGTTCAAAATCATTTTCCTAAAGAGAATTTAGAATGATCTACCAGCATGGAAGAAAATTGTTAGTTTATAATTCTCATAGTTCAGAAATGACAGAGGGGGTGAAACCAATTTGGAGGCCGATTACTTGGAAATGGTTGACTATGTAAAAGTCATGTATGAAACTTTGCCTTTATTTTAAAATACATATTCAACATACACTTCACATGTACGGAAAGTATATAATAAAAATATGTTTTTTTTTTATCAAACCGACATCCAGACGCAGAAGAGCAGACAGAAAGACAGACGGACAGAGTGAAATAATGAAAGTTTTTTGGAATAAGGAATACTTACAACTTATAAGAAAATAGTCTATTACCTAAATAACAAATATATACCTACATGAGTTTATTATTACAAAAGAGCAATGTTTTTCAACCTTTTTCATAATGCGACCCCTCTTGCAGGAAAAAATATTTCGCGACCCCCGACCCTTCGTTTTTTATCATGTAAGTATGTATTTTTTATTGTGTATGTTACAATGTTACAAATATTCATTCCATACGACGTTTTTATGCGTCTCCATAATTAGGATTCGGATATAAGTAAATAATATAGTACGTCAAACACATTATTTTACAATTACTTACATCGATGATATTGATGATCGATTTATAAGTAGGTATATCCTTTTGTTAAAATTCTCTTACTTAATAAATCAATATTTTTAATCTTTAATGTTTTTTACTAAAGTTCTCTCGACCTTCGGCGACCCCCTTACAGAAGCTTCGCGACCCCCCAGGGGGTCGCGACCCACAGGTTGAAAAACACTGCAATAGAGTATAGTATTACAATGGCTTGCAAAACTAAGTACAAATAATTTAAATTTTTTCTTTTATCATACTGAAAACGAGGTTTTGGAGCCGATTTATTCAATATTCTCTCATTCTTCTATCAGATTCAGAGCGTGTCTTAGTGCTGTGAGGGTACTAGCTGTAGTAGGCTTCTGGCTAGCCTTACAAGGGTATTAGTTAATCAGGAGGTGAAGACATGGAAATACATTAGTATCGGTTCCTCACCCATACCTATTTGCTAAATACGGCCTTGCATTCTCTTTGAGAATCTTTTCACCATATCTTTCTCCAGTTAGTGGTCCAATTCTTGTGGCCACATTCTCATTGTGGCTTCCTGAAGGTATGCCAGCCCATTGTATATGTACTTTGCCCCAGCACACTGGACTATTTCTGAAAAGTAGGCTGAAGATATCGCCTACCAGCAGGCTTAGCATGCGCTTAGAAGAAACAACGAAGAATAGAAAATATGACAGATTGAAGAAACATTAATACCATTCGGAGCAAAATAGGTCTTATTATAAGGTAGCAAGGTCGATGTATCATCGTTATGAGAAATAACGTTTCTTTTCTTCCCGAGCATGAGCGCACAAAATGGCCTGTTTTGACAGCTAAAGTAGAAACGTTTTCTTAATTTAATGTCAAAAAGTCCCACAGTAATGTCAACCACTCCACATCATGGCGGACCTCGACAAAAAGTTTCTTTACGTTGAGTCATATACTTGAATATTTGTTCGTTTTTGACAGAAGATTTCCCGGCAACCATTTTAAAAATATGGCTGTTTAGAAATGTTGACTTCTATTGACGACCTTGTTATCATGGATTAAGAACTATTTTGCAATGAACTGTTTTGGATAGAATATTTCTACTTTAAATGTATTTCTATGGATCGCCATGCTAAGCCTGATGGTCACGTGTAGTTAACCCCCTTTCAGAAGTTCACTTTAACTTGTGATGTTAAGAGTAACAGTGGCGAAGGCTGGATCTTCTTCATAGGGAAGCCCTAGGCTGCATAATAGGTAAGGTAGGTATTTGGATGGGGGTCTTCAAAAGATAAGTGGCAAGTGAAGCCAATAAAAGTGGAGTTATAGGAATACCACGCCACTGGTGAGTAAATCCGCTCATCTGGGACCAAAATTCTGGATCATTCTCGTTCATTCTACTGTATGTGTTCACGGACGTATCACAGTGTTGCTACTCGATACTAGGGCTCTCGAGTTTGGGAGGTGAGACCACTCGACTTTCGTCTCGGTCTTTAGTGTTTCAGATTTGCTTAAGCAAGTCTTCTTCCCTGTGCTGTTCCATCGGGACTGAAGGTGTTGCTGAACTTAACTGCATTTAAGTGTCGATTTTCAACAAGTGGAAACAATTAAACGGTCTTCTCGGGCGCTGAGTCTGCCATCAAAGTCTCTCACGTCCTTCTTAGATGTTTTTCAGTCTTTTTGTACCTTCGTTTTATCTTATTTTTTAAATCTACTGTTGTCTAACTTCGCTTTTGCAACAAGACTCGTCGTTCAAGAAAAAAACTAAAAACATACATAGATACAAAAAATATGGTTAACTTGAAAATTGAAAAATATTATTTTTGTTTTTTAAAGATTTTCCACCCAGTTTTTAAAGTATATTTGGTTAATTATGAAGTTTTTTTGTTATGATAACATAACATTAAAATCTTTTTGAGTGCATTTTATTTTGACGGTTTATTTTGTTTACTTATTGTCACTCACGTACCGATTAGAATTAGAATTAGAATTATTTATTTCCAGGATTAGGTCTGGAGCAGACCATTATGATATCACGACACCCGTGTGTTCGAGTTTTCAGCTCTATTTTATTAGAGCAGATCACTATTTACAATGCATTACGATTTCTGTGCAGTGTTCCATCTCTGCGAATATGTTTCTCCTTAATTTAAATAAATTGATAAAGAAATAATAATAAAAAGATAATATGTTCCCTAATATTATTGTTCTTCATAATATATTAAATTATACTACCAAAATATTAATTTCTAAAGTCTGACTTTTCATATCGATTGTCTATGTTAAATTGATCAATAGCTTATTTAAATTAAACACCAGAAAATACAAACCTCTAAAACAAACCCCAAGTTTTCTCCCCTAGAAGATTTTTTTCTTATTTTTTGGGACAAACCCCTTAGTAGGCAACTAAAGCCGTGGTCTGCTCCAAACCTAAACCGTAAGTGTATTAATAGTTGTAAAAAGTTATTGCAATTTAGTATTGTAAGTTGAAAACTTAAAAGAAGATTTTTTTTCTTAAAAATACGTTTATTTTTTGAGAGTTGTATGTGAAACACTTCATATTTTAATATTATTAAATATGAAGGTATAAATAAACGCATTATATTACTTGTATTTAAAGTTTATTACCAATATTCGTATTATTCGAATTATTCGAATTTATTCGAATAGTGTTTTGCCATTATTCGAATTATTCGAATAGTAAAATTTGTCGAATAATAACATTCCCTATCTGGTGGTAAGACGACGTAGTCATAATTAAATTCTCAATTACATGCCAAGAGTAAATACCATATTATATTATTTATAAGTTTATAATACATAATAAAAACTGCCAGCCCGCTAAAGGATAAAATTCCCTGATAGTATCCTAAAGCTAGCGTGCAGTAGTCGTATTGCTATCTTGCTAGTAGTAAGCTACCCCGCAGGAGTCGGTGGTGGAGCGCGCGCTGAAGTGGGCGGGCGCCAATCCCTGGGTGTGGGCGGCGCTCATCGTGGTGTCCTTCGTGGTCGTCGGCACTGTCGCCTACTGCTGCTGCGGGCCCAAGCCGGTGAGTGTACCTGAGTAGGTGTAGGTGGGTAGACAAATACTGAGGAGTACGTGAGTAGGTGTAGCTGGGTAAACCGCTACTGGGGAGTACGCGAGTAGGTGTAGCTGGGTAGACCGACACTGGGGAGTACCTGAGTAGGTGTAGCTGGGTAAACCGATACTGGGGAGTACGCGAGTAGGTGTAGCCGGGTAGACCGACACTGGGGAGTACCTGAGTAGGTATAGCCGGGTAGAGCGATAGTGGGGAGTACGCGAGTAGGTGTAGCTGGGTAGACCGACACTGGGGAGTACGCGAGTATGTGTAGCTGGGTAGAGCGATACTGGGAAGTACCTGAGTAAGTGTAGCCGGGTAGAGCGATACTGGGGAGTACCTGAGTAGGTGTAGCTGGGTAGAGCGATACTGGGGAGTACGCGAGTAGGTGTAGCTGGGTAGAGCGATACTGGGGAGTACGCGAGTAGGTGTAGCTGGGTACCTGAGTAGGTGTAGCCGGGTAAAGCGATACTGGGGAGTACGCGAGTAGGTGTAGCTGGGTAGAGCGATTCTGGGAAGTACCTGAGTAGGTGTAGCTGGATAGAGCAATACTGGGGAGTACGCGAGTAGGTGTAGCTAGATAGAGCGATACTGGGGAGTACGCGAGTAGGTGTAGCTGGATAGAGCGATACTGGGGAGTACGCGAGTAGGTGTAGCTGGATAGAGCGATACTGGGGAGTACGCGAGTAGATGTAGCCGGGTAGAGCGATACTGGGGAGTACGCGAGTAGGTGTAGCCGGGTAGAGCGATACTGGGAGTACGTGAGTAGGTGTAGCTGGGTAGATCGAGACTGGTAGTATCTGGGTAGGTGTAACCGGGTAGAAGGATACTTAAAGTGTACCCGAGTGAATGTAAGTTGTAACTGGGTAGAGAGATACTAGGGAGTACCTGGGTAGGTGTAGCCGTAGATACTGGTAATTATACCTGAGTGGTTCCAATGACTAAAATCGTACCTGAATAGGAGTAACCGGATAGACCGTTGAGTAATAATGGTGAGTATACCTAAGTAGACTGGGTGGCGACTGGCGGGTGCTTATGAATACAGTCGCGTGGACGTCTCGACTCTCATACCGGTTAGTATAGTAGACCTAAATATTGTTATTTAATAAGAGTTTTCGCGTTTGTGCTCACTGACAGCTATTGCTGACGCGTCGTGTGCGTCGACTCCTTCAGTCCTACATTATGTAGTTTATATTTTATAGTTTATAGTGACACCACCAGTACTACTACAGATAACATTATTGTACCCCACAGCAAGACATCGATGCGGACATCAAGAAGACTGACGCGGTGACGGAGGCGGACGCCCCCTCCGAGGCCGAGGAGGAGGACGAGCCGGTCGAGGAGAAGCCGGCCCGGCCGGGGAAGGCCGGCTTGGAGGAGGCGGAACCGGAACCGGAAACGGACACCACTGATGTGAGTACATATATACAGGGTTTCATTTTATTCGAATGATAATGAAGGTCAGCTAGGCAGGAGTAATTTTATAGTGCCCAAGTGTGTGATCAGTAAATAAGAGCACTCTCGTTACCCAGTGGGACGGTGACCGACACGACTGGCGAGAGATCAGGACTGTTTACATCCCATACGACGCATGGATCATCTCTCTTGTCAGAAAATCAGGTGATCAGCCTGCATTGTCCTTACCAAACTTGTAAACAACATTTTTTGTCGTTTCAACGTGGGAATCGGGCCCACGACTCTGTGACTAAACCACTGGACCAGCGAGGCTACTATTTATTTCCCCCCTTACTAATAAAAATAATTATACGGCTGATAAGCAATTCAATGTTTTGTCCTTGTCTTATACGTTGGAAAAGTCGCTTGACAGACAAGGATAAAACATTGTATAGCTTATCCACTGTATAACTATTTTTATTAGTAAGGGGGTTCAACTTTAATATTAAGTTAGTAATAACAGTATGCATAAATAAAAAAAATCGTAATGTACAGAAAAAAAACACGATCAACATTTCCTGACTTTCGCGCTGCCGTACGCCGCGCCAGCTTGGAACGTCACGCGCCGCGCGTATTTCATATTAAAATAAAATTTGAAATAATTTGATTGCAGACAACACCACTCGTGGAGTCGGAGGGCGCCGGCGACGCGCCGCGGAAACGGAAACCGCGTAAGGAGTAAGGCGCCCGGGGCTATTGACGGGCGCCACGCGGAGGTGTGGCAGTTTGTGTCCACTGTCCACTTACTAAATAGAGATTGTTCTAATTTATTTCCGATTGATTCTACGATAAGAGGTAATTTGTGCGACAGTCGGTTTACAAGAACTCTTGTAAAATCGACACTTTTCAACCGACGATCGATTTGTCAATCGACAACAGACGGGTGGCATGCATCCTAGCGGACCAGCAGGGTCGTGAAACTAGAGTCCCGATTTTTTTTAACTGCTTATGTAAATAAAAGACATTTTAAAACTTCAGTTTTATTATAGGAAAACATCTGGTAAACTCGTCACAAAAACATACCTACAGAAATCTCGAGGAGAAATAACTCGGAAAGGACCATAGTAAATGTGAATCGTGAAACCTCTTACTGTAGAATCATCCTTATTTATATATATATATATATATATATATATATATTCGAATTAATTACAAATATAATAATAGAGTGTTATTATTTATAAATAATATATACCACTTATTTGAAAATGTTTTATTGAAATGTTTTTGTTTCTTCATTTACAACATTATACGGGTGTTTGGTAGAACAGTCAATAAAAAAAAGTAAAAGGGCGATCCAGGGCTGAAGAAAAATAATTTATTACATAATTATACTTTATTTTTAGGTATTCGCAATTTTGTTTTTTTTTTCCAAAAGTGGTTGACCAGACCTGATTGGGTAATCGATTACAATACCGACAAGATTTTAATTTCCTCGTAATAACAGAAGTGGATTTAACGAATTATCTAATGATTTGTTTGACCCTCCCGAATTACCCTTCAATGGTTTGACTACGGCCTACCAAACACCCTGTATCAGTACTTTCTAGATATTATGTATTAGGTTTCTACTATTGTTTAACACAAACTAATATCAGCTTTGACTAATATATATAGTTATAAAATAACTATTTTCCACCAAAGAAACGAATTTAACAAGTTTCCCACTTAATATAATATTATCTCCTCGTTTTTAATGTTGCTTCACAGTTTGTATATTATTTTGATCTCTAAAAAGTCTCGATCGTAACTAACGGTCTGTCGATGTGAACAAACAGTTTTAATATATTTAGATATACCACATATTAGATTGTTTAGTCAACGAAAATTCCGTATGCATTTGTCTATATAATATATTGTCTATATAATTGTATGTATGAGTTGAATGTATATTATTATGTTAATTTGTATCATTGACTCGATATTATAGTGCGTCCTGATACACTTTTATATATTTTTATATTACAAAAATTGGTTGTTTTAACACAAATTATAATGGTAGGTTTAACTCTTTTGTTTATTTTAAACTTACAAATATGGAATTTATTTGATCAAATAGTATAGGCCCCTTAGATAAGTACATATACGATGTGTGTTGTCTGAGAATATCATGCTTATTCATAGACAACACACAACATAACATGTATACATGTTGTAGGCGCCAACTCTTATCTAAATAATATAACTTAAAAAGGAGCTAAAATTTTGGTTACGCTCTTTTTTTTAACTAGAAACGAAGAAAGAGTAAAACATGAAATTTGTTTGTTTCTTTTGCTAGTTTGCGGCGCTTGCACCGTCTTGACTACCACTTGGGTATTTTTATATAGCATGAAAATGCTATCATGTATGAGTAAGTCATGTTTTGTATTTAAATAATGTATAACAATCTAATAAAAATATTTACACAACGGACAATGTTGCTGTCTCTGTCTGTCCTGTGACCTTCCCAAAGTATAAGACATCTTCGTCTTCAACGTTGACAATAAGTTGTGTAAATATGTTTATGATGGGATTAATGTATTTAGCCTATAAATAATTGTGTCGGGTAGTGGTGTCATCTTTGTTAAGACATGCATAATAAGAATAAGGGTCCTCCGTGTGAGAACCACACGTCGATCACATCCACACCACAGAATAAATAATAGTAACAAGCACCACGTGGTCGGGCGTATATTTGTATTGGAAATTGGACATTATAAGTCCCACATGTGTGATACCGACAACATTGCAACCACAACGCAACCACCAGCGGTACTGAGTATTTATAACGGTAATTCATAACAAGCATCGACATTTTGTCGGCACCACACGAAGCCGCAGCTTGGCCACCGTTCGTCGCGCCGATGTGGTGTCATGGTGTGGTACGTGTGGTGGATTGACCTTAATCATTTTCCCACATAAAACTGCTGTTTTTTCTTAACTAGCAAAGCCTGATTTCTTTTATGCTTTATGTTCGTTTAAGATTCTATATAATAGTATTCAGATTATATTAGATTATGATATAGACCTTACATGGACTCTTGTTCGATATGATATTTTGTGTACGGTGTTTGAGTTTGAAATATGACCAAATGTAGAATATGGTGTAAGGTATCTGTTGGGAGATGATGTCTGTAACCGAATGTCTAGAAGTTTGTATTGAATGTATGAGCAATAAATACATTAATTAATTGAACTACCTTTGTTTTTTTCTTGAATCCCTTTTTTATATTTTAAAAAATACTAGGTATCAGGGAGTCTGATTCATAGAGCAAGTTGAAGATTGTCATAATATCAAATCAAATACCTAATAGGGTATTTTCCGAATTTTTAAAAACTGCTTAAAGATTGGTACGAACGATTTATAACATAAAATTAATAATAAATTAATTAATGGCTGTGTTCCGCAGAAAAAAAGCGCGAACAAAAAAAACCTAAGCAAAATGGCGACCGCTAAGCTTTATTATATAAAGCGGGTATGTACCTATTGAAGTTAATAAACCTTTAATAAACATGTCCTAGCTGATAATCTGTTTTTTTTTTCTCTCAGCGCTATTAAGCGCTAACAAGCCCATTTTCAGCAGTACACAGCCAATTTTATTTTAAACTAACTTGCCCGCGGCTTCGCCCGCGTGGAACAGTGTTCTTGAAAAAAAAACTTCTTCAGCAATTAAGTGGGGACAAACCTCGCGGGGACCGTGCATTTTGCCGCTTTTCTTTAGCGTGTACGAAGTGGCGGGAAACATCAAAAGAAGAATGTAATGAATATGGCGGTAAATTTAAGTTACGTAAATAAAGTCTAATTAACCGTTAAATTTACCATTAAAATGTTATTTGACATTCCAACAGTACTGATCAACTTCCTCCATAGAAGAATCTTAATTACTGCAGACTTTGCATGCGCATAGAAGAAACACCAAAGAAAAGAAAATATGACAGATTGAAGAAACATTAATACCATTCGGAGCAAAATAGGTCTTATTATAAGGTAGCAAGGTCGATGTATCGTCGTTATTAGAAATAACATTTCTTTTCTTCTCGAGCATGAGCTCACAAAATGGCCACGTTTGACAGCTAAAGTAGAAACGTTTTTATAATTTAATGTCAAAAAGTCCCACAATAATGTTAACCACTCCACATCATGGCGGTCTTAGACAAAAAGTTTCTTTACGTTGAGTCATTGAATATATTTTGTTCGTTTTTGACAAGATTTCCCGGCAACCATTGTAGAAAATATTCGTGAGCCTCCTAAACGAGTATGCAGAAACGCGATCTCAGTGCAGCCGCAACACTATGTCCCTGCATTTTAAATCTGTAATATCTTCGAAAATATTAATTTAAATTACATGCTGTAAATGGCCATATTAATCTTTATTAAATTCACAGTGTATTTAAGGTACCTACTTAATTGGATAAGGATTAATGCTGTACCTATTGCTTAAAATCGCTTCGTAAATAAGCTATGAAAATGAAATCAAAATAAAGGATAAAAAATGGTTATTGTGGGTTATACTTAAGAGATAGACATGCCATCGCGGTCTTTTTTGTAGACTTTTTTAAGATGAACTGTAGTAAATTATTTTGATTAATTCTAAACCACTGCATAGGTTACACTTACAGTGAACGCAGAACTCAGACCTGCTTGGGGTAGGTAGTAGGTAGGTACTGACCGCTGACCGCGAGCAGTGAATCGCGAGCAAATGAAAAATCAAGTAAATCCTACGTTTTATACAATATTAATATCCTTAATTAACAATTTGTCAGCTCTTCGTAGAAGTTGTTCTACGAAGAGCTGACAAAGCTTATATTACTAGGGTTTTCACTCTTTAAAGTATTAACTCGTGCGGTCAAGCGACTATGTCGCGAAATTCGAGGCAGCGCGGCGGCTCGACCGGGTAAATACCACGACCTCACAGAAAACCGGCGTGAAATAACGCTTGCGTTGTGTTTGAGGTTAACGGGGGCATTGGGGATTTTAAGGACTAGGAACGCTAGTCGCAACACCAGTGTAACTCCTCTGGTGTTGCGAGTGTCCATGGGCGGCGGTAATCGCTTACCATCAGGCGATATGTCTGCTCGTTTCCTGGTTCATTACATAAAAATAGCAATTTAACGAGTTTTACGAGCTATGTTCGCGTGTGTTAAGTAATAATATTGTGTGTTAAAAAAGTAAAAACATGTTAATACGCCCGCGCCATGTTTACCTAAACTTTAAAACAATTTATCAAAAAAAAGCAACTAATGTATCATTGCATTCCTTTACCTACACATTTAAGTGTAATGTGTTTGTTCTCTTTGTTTACGTTCAGATTAAATAGGATCACCAGAGTTGACCGTGGTGAGCGACAGCTACAGAGGTCGTCGCACCGCCTACAAATTGCGATACTATCGCTCAGACCACATGAAATAGTGAACACGGAGCTTTAGGTACTACCTACATTATTTATATTGTGGCTTTATCAGTGGCGTAGCTAGGTGGACAAGGGCCCCGGTGCATAAGGGAAGAATCGGGCCCTCATGCCCCTCATCCTCTCTTTCCGCGTAGCTTGCACTTATGTTGACCTTTAAAATTAGTCATAGGAATAAGAATAGGAAACAGTGAGTTAAACTTATCCCTAGTAGGTTAAATCCATACGTCGTCTCTATGAGGGGTAGAATCTCTATGTGTTAAATGGAGGAAAATGGGAATAAATAAACAATAACGCACATACATGACGATATAGAATATTTATTATACAGATGACTGATGAGATCAATAAAGGGAAAAAACGATTTTTAATAGAATTTCCCGTCCAATTCACAATCTCTTGCGCGCTTTAATTCATGAGTTCTTGGACGCTATTTCTCGATAGTGTTGTAATAAAAAATGTTAAAATCCGAAGAGCCTTACGATTCCGAACATAGGGGGCATTTACCTTACTAATATCGCTACTGAACAAAGGGAGTTGATTTTAGAGTTAAGTGTACTTATTACATATTTTGTATGTTGATGCCAAAAATAAGGTTTGTTGCTAAATAATAAAGTTTTTACTTTTTTCTTTAAACTTTTCATCTTTACCTATCCTATATCTAAATTTATCTATAAATAAATAATAAACAGAATTATCACTTTCTGTTTTTTCATATTTGAAGACATTTTACGCAATAAAAATGTTCTAATGTAACCCATTTTTAGAATTCCATAGTTGGGGAGAGTTGTGACAACGTTATTTCGCGCCAGGTTTTTGTGAGGCCGTGTGAACTTTTACGTAAAATAGAGCTCTGCAAAGTTTTTTGACATAAAGCTATAGAAAACGAAACGTAAATGTCACAGAAACGTTAACATGGCCGAATTCCTCTACAATTTTCGAAATTTTATTATATTTTTATCTCGAAAACTACGGATCTAATAATTTTGAAAACTTGCGAAATTACTGCGACAGTAAAAGAACTTTAAGCGGTAAAAATACCATAAACCAATTAATAGTACAAATGTGGGATATTATTCTAAAGTTAAGCCAACATGGCTAGGAAAATGAAAATTTTGTATGGCAACACCGGCTCACGCGACACGCACACAATGCATAAAAAACCGGCGTCACTTTGTTGTTCGTAGAAGGCCGTCTATACTTTTTATTTGGTCTGAGATAGTAGCTCATTTTTCAATTTGAAATTGAGTTTAGAAAAACGTTTTTTATTTTTCGTTGTCGATCAAATTAAAAGTTTGAGAGTTATTATAGATTATACGAATACCGTTGTGCTGCAACCTGTATCCTGTATCATACATGTTTTGTCATCGGAATTTTTTTAGCGAAAATGAGTTCTAGCAGAATATGGTGCCAGATGGATGAATGTGCGGAGTAAAAATAGTAGCATTTGCATTAGTGGCGATACTTGATGAAAGATGAAATAAGGCTGGTGCTGGTAGTAGGGAAAACGAATTGAAACGGTCAGTGACACACCTAGTCGACCTAGCGTCAACTATTATAGACTATAGTGCATCCAGACCCCAGAAAGTTAAAAACGTCGCAATGAATATCGTAAATGAGAACTGATGCAAGGCAAGAGGGAATGAAAACTTGACGAAAAAGTTAATATGGGTGGAGTATGGAATTGTCGAATTGATCTCACGACCGTCAAGCACGTGAGCTTATCGCTGATCCAATGTGCTACGGGCGTACTCATCCAAACTATCAAATACCAAATAACTGAAATAACGATAGCAAACAGCACATGCTTATCGAGGACGCTTAGCGCATGTGTTGAGAATCTTAAATCAGAAGTCTTGTCGAGTCTCGAGCCTGCTCACAAAATTTGTTTTTTTTTTCTTTTTTCTTATATGCTCCTCTCTATTCAAAGTTGAGGCTAGAGGGCCCCTTGAGCTCCGGGGCCCTGGTGCACTGCACCACCTAGCCCTACGATAGCTACGCCACTGGGCGCTCAAACAAAATGAAATGAACAGAAATGGAAAAAAAAAGAAAGAAAGGTCGCCAGAACAAACGATGGGAGGATGATTTACGTAAAGAGCGGAGAAGGATAGCTTGTAACAGAGAAGAGTGGAAGAAACTAGGGGAGGCCTATGTCAAGGGACAACCTGACCAATAAAATAGTTTTTTTCGAGCCAGCCGTTTAGCTCTTACAGGTATTTTATGGTCCTAAATTACCAAAAAAGCGCTTTAAAGTTGAATATCTTGCAAACCTAATATTTTTTGATACCTTAATCAAAAAATCCCCACATTACCTGTAGAGGAGGTATTCCAATAAAATGTGATATTATTTTAGCACTAAGTTTGTAGTGGTAAATTCTAAATAACCATACATTCATACCTACATAGTTTTATCTTTCTAGCACTAACCGTTTGGACGGTACGACGAAGACGGACGGACGGACATGACGAAACTATAAGGGTTCCGAGACGTGATCTACGGAGCCCTAAAAAACACAAGGTAAGGCGTAGTTTTGTTACATGTGTGTGTAGGTAATTACACTGCGAGCCGTAGTTTAGATCGGTTTCACTGTGTGGCTCGCAGCACTCTGTCTTCGCTTTTTTATTTGGTCTGAGTACTTGCAGCTGATACACAAGTTATTTATTAGTTATCTCATAACTGCCATGCGATGTGGACACTGTTAGGTTTGTGCCTGTGCTTATGCCGTGGATTATGTCACGTCACCCACGCCGAAGCTAGACCGAACATCATCCTGTTTATTGCTGATGACTTGGTAAGTTATTCATATTATAATAAATATTTAAAGCGTATTCACCATTTAGGTATATTTGCCTTAGATGCGAAAATAATAAAGTTTAACGTTTATTATTTTTTATCTACATAGGTGTACCTAACTCCTAGGTGATTTTAATTAAACATAATATTATATTATTATTTTTAACGACTTTATATTTTTCTCCAAAATAATATGTGATAAAATAAACTATTTAGGTACAGTGGGTAGATAGTTCCTAGATAGAAAAATATGGAATGAGTTTTTGCGTACCTATTTGGGATTAGGAACATGCTTTTCCGATTGTTTTATTAATTTTATTATATAATAAACAATTATTTAATTTATATAGCAATTTGTTTGGTAAGTGATAAAATCAATGAATATAAAACATAGTCATAGCACAGAATAAATAATATAAGCACATATAAGGTCATATTTTTTTCTACGTCCATGGGTCATACTTAGATAGGTACATAGGTACGATAATAAATACGGGCATAATCTGACAAAAAATATGTAGGTACCTACTTAGGCCATCATTTGGTTTCTTGCTGTGGGCTATGGCCTATGGGTCATGGCAATGGCCAATGAAACCTGGGACGGGTCCTGGTGAATTGGTATAAATTATTTATTGACGAACTCGACAAGGCCCCAGAAATAATCGAGAAGTACAAAAGTAATAAATTAATACACCTAAAAGACGTTTAACCGCACCGACCCACCGCAGTAGTACCACGTAGTATATTGAAAGACCGGTGGGCGGCGAAGGTGGTCCATACTATGCGTGCGGTAGACCGTAGATGAGTGTTTGCCACAGAGAATAGATAAAATGACAGATTGATAAAGAAAACCTGTCATTATGTATACACAATCTATCCGTTTCTCTATTCTTTCGTAGACAAGTCGATTTCTACGTGTGCTAGCCTTAGCTACGCCACTGTTCACCCACTCGGTTTCAGGGTTGGAACGACGTGGGCTTCCATGGCTCGAACCAGGTGCCGACTCCCAACATCGACGCCCTGGCGGCGGCGGGGCTGGCCCTGCACCGGTACTACGTGACGCCCATCTGCACGCCGTCCAGGGCCGCCCTCGTCACCGGGAAGTACGCCATACACACCGGTGAGATTGCCTTCACTTGCATACTCTAGTATACCTACGTGGGAGAGCCATGAATGGGCCGGCTCGACCGGGGAAATACCACGGTTTACAGAAAAACGGCGTGAAATAAACGCTTGCGTTGTGTTTCGCCGAGTGAGTGAGGTTGTCGGACCAAGGGGGGCTGGGAACGCAAGTCTCTCGCAACACCAGAGTTACATGTGTCTATGGGCAACGGTAATCGCTTAACATCAGGCGATCCGTCTGCTCGTTCCGGTTCATTTCATTTTCAAAAAGTCTATACTCGTGTGGAAGAAACTGCTATTGAGCGGTAAGGGGTCGACTTGAATCTTGATCAATGGGGGTATCAATGTTCAAAACCAACCTGAGCGTTTAGCCATGTTGCCATTGTTCATTACGACGACTAAACGAATGAAGTTCGAAAACAAAAATGTATGAGATCATAAGATCCCAAACATTTTTGTTTTCGAACTTCGTCGTCGTAATTGGCGATAGCAGCTTGGCTAAGGGCTGTGAAATTTTTGAAGCCGTGTTAAAAAAGAAACGGCTATGAAACGACAACAAAAAAAAAAAGATAAATCATAAAGCGAAAAGCAAGAAAGTAGAAACTCAACTTTTAGACGGATGATGGAGGCCGACTTGTTTTTATGAGTAACTAGATGACGCCCGCAACTCCGTTGCGCCAAAATTCGTTTATCGCGGCGGAACGTACATTTTTCCGGGATAAAAAGTATCCTATGTCCTTTCTCGGGTCTCAAAGTATCCCTATACCAAATTTCATCAAAATCGGTTCAGCGGTTTGGGCGTGAAGAGGTAACAGACAGACAGACAGACAGACAGACAGACACACTTTCGCATTTATAATATTAGTATGGATTTGATTCCTTTTCTCCAAAGATTTTAAAACTAATAACGTCTATGTTTATTTTTATTCTACATCTAAATACTAAATTACGTACATAATTATATAAAATATACATTTTTAATAACATGTAACCTACTGACCGATTTTTTCGGGACTTTCACTGGCTGATGAGTGGTGATATGCTAATGCTAAGGAGGTTTACTCATTGTACTACTATCTTGAGGCTATTTTTATTTTAGGATACCGTTTAAAAAAATAATATTACGTTTTTGACGAAACTATATAAACGAAATTGCACGCAGCAGCTAGTAAGTAATATTTAACTGAAGCTGGGTCCAGTACATTTCTATACTTTTCCTCCCGCCAGCACGCTTAGCATGACCACCATAGAAATACGTTTCGTCCATACTAGAATATCATACTGACAGAATATAATATGGACAAAATGACTTTCCTTTGTCAAACTGTCATTTTGTCTAATCTTCTGTAGACCGTTTCAACCAACAAGCAACAACAGCGGCGCATCGTGTGCGTCGGGTCCAAAATCCAAACTGTCACGTTGGACCCGAAAAGGGAGACCGTAAACACACGGCGTATTTTAAACGCGCAGATAACGCATAAGAGTGATCTGCACGTCGTGTCCGCGTTTAAACACGCCGTACGGCCTGACCAACAATGTAATACCACAGCCTATGGAACTTACCTATCTCTTTATTAATACGGTAGTCGACAGATCCGGTGTACCACTGTTGAACCCTATCGCCAGTAATAAGGTCGTAAATGGAACTCCTCATGTGTCGGCGACCGTACCTGTGTCCACGTTGTCCAGGCATGCAGCACACCGTGATCTTCGGTGCGGAGCCGCGCGGGCTGCCGCTCTCGGAAAGACTCCTGCCGCAGTACCTAAAGGAGCTCGGGTACAGCACACACCTGGTGGGCAAGTGGCACCTGGGCAGCTACAAGCGGGAATACCTACCGTTGAGCAGAGGGTGCGTATTGCCTTCAAATTGTGGGATATCTCATATCACTAAAACTCGTAGGTACCTATGACTTACAACTATCACGACGACGGTCAAGCTAGTTCTAGAACAGATGTGCTCGATTTATTTAATAGCGCGGCTGCGTTATAGCCTTGTCTTTAAGCGGCCGGCCGTAACTATTTTTAACCGACTTTCAAAAAAAGGAGACGGTTATACGTTCAGCTGTATATATTTTTTTTGTATGTTCAACGATAAGTCCACCGTCTGTGGACCGATTTACAAAATTCTTTTTTGATGTAAAGGGTATACCTAATCCCAAGTTGGTCCCATTTTGAAAAAAGTGAAAAAATGGGATCCATGAGGAATCGAGGGAACTCGAAATTTATATGAATACATATGGTGATTTCAACTTTTTCTGAAGTAGTCCAAGCATATGCTACCAAAAAGTAAGATTTTGCTCCAAGGTATACCCTGGATCCAAAAGTACAAAACAGAACTCCTGACTCCTAATAAATACATGTTTGGGGATTTGGTGTTGTTTAAAGAACTGCAAGCATATGCTACCATGTCAATTAGAGTAATCATCATCACTACCACTATCACACCATACATTATGGTTTATGATGATATAAAACTTACTTCTCATAGTATTTTACACTAAAACGGATATCTTTGAACATTACTCTGCCGTTTATATATAACATTATTTGCAAAATTCTTTTGTTGTTGATAAAGGGTTTTATTCGAAATTGGTCTTTTAGTCACTAAAGTGGAAACCTGATGATGCGATCCATGAGGAATCGACGGAACTCCTCGAAATTTATATCGACACATAGTAATTCTGACTTTTACTGAAGTAACACAAGCATATACTACCAAAAAATAAGATGTTACACCAAGGTATACCCTGGATCTAAAAGCACTGAACAGAACTTCTCAGTCTTTAAAGATATGGGTTTGGAATTTCGGCATTGTTTAAAGAACTGCAAGCATATGCCACTTTGTAACTTAATCAATCAGTAATCATCATCATCATCTTATTAACAACACGTTAAATGGGAGCTTGGCGCGTATTCGATTAGGTATGCATTCGATCGTATATTTTGGACGTTCGATTTGATGTATTAATAAAAAATTAACAAAATATATCACTAAAATGGGTGAAATTATTATTTTTAAACAAAAAATTAAACCGACTTCCAAGTAAAAATACACAAAAAAAGGATGAAATTAAACTTTTTTTCTAAATATAATTCCCCTTTTAAATTTGGCTATTTCTGTACTCAATCTTCTTAATTTTGAAGTCGGTACCAGTAAATATGAACGTGAGTTTTATAAAATAATGTAGGATATCGTTTGGGCTGGTAGCGACTTCAAAATTAAGAAGATTGAGTAGAGAAATAGCCAAATTTAAAAGGGGAATTATTTAGAAAATAAGTTTTATTTCATACTTTTTTGTTTATTTTTACTTTGGAAGTCGGTTGAATTTTTTGTTTAAAAATAATAATGTGATACAGAATTTCGAAAGTCTTGTGAATTCAAAACTCGGACGTCACGCGTTCCTGCAGTTAGTTGTATGAAATATATAGGGTGCAATAACATATTTGCATAATATCTCTGAAATTATCGCGTTTAAATTTATAATTATTTTAATGAATGTTTTTGTAGGTTTTTTATGTAAATAAACTAATTATGTTGGATGTTTACCCTAATTAATTATCCCACCAAAAACTTTTTCATGTAAAGTGATACCAAGATTGCACTGTCATATAGTTATCAGATCTCATGAGTCATGCACTTCTGACTCTACACGCCTTAACTCTACCTCGTACACGCCGAACTTCACAAACTCTTCACCTTAGTCAATTTATGTGGCTAAGGTGGCTATAAGGTCATATTTAACAGCCTCCGCCGTCTAGTGGTTCGAGTATTGACTCTCGATTCGAAGGTCGTGGGTTCGATTCCCGCATTAGAATAACAAAAATGTTGTTTCCAAGTTTGGTTAGGACAGTCATACTCAAAGTGTGTTCCGCGGAACCCTGGGGTTCCGCGAAGCCCCTGTAGGGGTTCCGCGAGAATTTCAAAAAATCAATAAAACACCTCTCTCTGGTCCAACGTTTTCACGCGTCGTATCATGAGGCGCAGCCGAACTTGGTCGCCAATCACAACAGTAACAGCCGATCGGGCGATGAAGCGACGGTTCAAACCACCCCCGAAATGTTCAGTTATATGACAAACCTAAAATGATAAGTTATTATTTGTCATCTATTTTGCAACATCAGAAATTACACTAATTTGACATTAATTTAAATTACAAAATGATCCTATTTTCAGTCTTTTAGGATTTAAGGTTTGAACATATTTAACCTATTAAATATGAAAAAAAAATTTCTCGCTCGCTTCGCTCGCTCGCGTTGACGATAAAGAACATAATATAGTATTTAGTACCGATGTTCAATATTCGATTGATTTTATGGTATTTTTCGGAAGTTCACCGTTATTCAGTGTTTTAGTTTAACGTTTGAACAGATTTTAATGTAAAAATGGGGAAAATTTTGCTCTCTCGCTCTGCTCACTTGTGTTTGGCTTAAAAAACATATTATCAATTTTTATGATTCCGAATTACAGTTTAAATTCAGGGTTTAAAGCAGAAAGAAACAGGTAAAAACGAAAAAAAATGGGGGCCCATAATGTGCCCAGGGCTTCTAATAGGTTAAAGACCAGTATTTATTGTACTTTTAGTCATTTTATTTTCTTTTACTTGTTATGTAGTAACTAACTTATTATATACCTACTAATAAGTTGTAACTGTTACATTGTACTTTTATAATGCTTAATATAAAGAATACATTTATAAAATAATTATTTTATTGTAGGGTTCCGTCAAGTATTTCGCCTTCCAAAAGGGTTCCATCACCAAAAAAGTTTGAGAACCGCTGGGTTAGGACAATGAAAAGAAAAGATGATCCATGCATCGGATGGGCATGTAAAAAGTCGGACCTGCGCCTGATCTCTCGCCAGTCGTGTCTGTTATCCGTCCCACTGGGTTATGAGAGTAAAAGAAGAGAGAGTGGTCTTGTGTACTGCGCACACACTTGGGCACTATAAAATTACTCCTGCGTAATAGGCCTGGTTTCAATGAAACCGGCCACCGTCACCGAAATCGGTGGGGGGAGTTATTAGTTATTAAAAAAATATTCCAACTTATACATCTTTGAAATGCTCCTAATTACAAAACTACACATGAAATTTTACATTTTTTCAAGTAAGGTGACCCTTAATATTTCAGAATAATATTTATAACTAAATATTGTATTTAATACTTGACTCCTAGTTCGTTAGCTTTTACATTTTAACTCGAATACTTTTTGATTGCGATATTTATCTGGTCAACGACATTTGACCTGCATGCACTAGTCTATCTACATTTTATAGCGGTAATCAATTCGTTTACATTCACATGCTAATTAGTGACTACAATATATAATATTATATATATTATATACAATATACATTGAGCCTTGAGCCTATTGTAATATGTTTATCCACAAAATATTTAAAGGTCTCTCATGTATTGTTTTACTTTGTGCGCCTTGTCCGCTAAAGGCAATCCCGCGGAAACTGCACAATTTTCCACGATAAAAAGTAGCCTATTCCATCCCCTTAGTCTACTCTATATTATATGTCTGCCAAATTGCATCAAAATCGTTCACGTGGTTTAGGGGCCTATTCAATATCAAACAAACATACATACAAACAAATCATTATTTCCTCTTTTTAATATTAGTATAGAAATATAGAGTAGTTAAATATAGACTATAGTCAATCAAAATTATACCGTCGCGTTGGATTTAATCGCGACCGCTAAAAAAACTCTCGTAGGAACGTAGCCTTACTTAAAGTGAATATGATTACAGGTTTGATAGCCACTTAGGATTTTGGACTGGCAAAATAGACTTGTACGATCACACCAACGAAGAGAAAGGATCCTGGGGCACGGACTTCAGACGAGGTAAATGGCACGGTATGGTACGGTGTAGTACCACGGTGTAATAAAGAGATACAGTGGTCCAACGCGTTTGAAGTCGCGCGAAATGCCGCTTTTGTGTAGGAATTCGTCATTGCTGCAGGGTTGTCACAATAATATGTTTTATTATAATCTGTTCTACATTTTGTGTATTCGTAGTATGTGTATTTAAAGTACTAGGAATAAAACAAAAAATATATAGAAGTATTAATGAAGAGTTTTATTATAAAAAATACAGATGCGTATACAAAAGCTCAGGGTTCGCATGATATATATCAATTGATATATATCGGATATTTATCATGATATATTATATCAATTGATATTTATGCTTGACATATATCAAAATTGATATTTATATTTAAAAATGTAAAATAATGTTTTAAATGTAAAAAATCTTACATCAAGTCATAGTCTATATACACAGGTCTTATTTTCCGAGAGTTTCACAAGCCTAGGTCATCAAAAACTTGCTATTTGACACGACATTAACTAATAATTAGGCTTGTGACACCCACGTGACCCCCTGTTTTTCGGAAGAAAATTCCTTGTTTGTTATTATACTATTGTTATACCATTTAAGTATACCGTGTGTTAAATTAATTCGACTGATAAAATTAATACACTTTTTTTTTCTTCTGGTTATAAACAAAAGTCATTTTATGGATTTAAGACTTAAATTGATACTCAAAAGTATCTATCGTTGATTTTTAATTTATTTGAAAACTTTGAATATCAATAATAAATAAATGAGTTTAATTTTACTTCCCTATCTTCAAATTATCGGAGATACAAATTATTTCGATTCAACTATTACGAAAAAACATATCAGAGTATGAAATTTGTATGTAATTTTGAAAATATCAAAAATATCAAAAAATCAAAAATATCGGATATATATCAAAGATATCTGATATTTTGATATTTATTATAAACTAGCTGATGCCCGCAACTTCGTTTGCATAACTTACTTGCCTGTAACTAACGGAAACGGAACCCTATTTTTTATACGGAACCTTAAAATAAAAGTAGCCTATGTTAGACCTTATAACATCAGCTATCTGCTAGTGAAAGTCCCGTGAAAATCGGTCCAGCCGTTTCAGAGATTAGCCGGAACAAACAGACAGACAGACAGACAGACCGACGGACAGACAAAAATTCTAAAAATTTGTATTTTATAATAAGTACTGAATATACTTTAAGATGCATTAAGTGAAAAGCTGTTAATTGGAAGTTACAAACAGACATTTCAATTTTATTTATTTGTATAGAAGATATCGGATATTTACGTACTCTGCAAAAGCTACAAATGTGAAACTGAAAGGTATTTTCGACATTTGGATTTACTAGTTTTTAGATTGCGATTGTTGAATTTGACGATGTAATTAGTAAATTCTCATACGTAGATACAATTTTATTAAAAAATCTGACGGGAAACAGGCGCATGGTTTTGTATTAAAATTAATCTTCTATAGCTGTTCATATAATTGACCATTGCAAATAAGTACCTACATACAACTCAAACGAAACACTGTCGCAAACCACTTAAAACAATCAAATTAAAAAGCGTCAACCCCGGCTGACGTGTCCCAAGCGAGTGTATGGCAGCTTGGGCTCGCTACCGCCCCTCTCTCACCCCGCACGCCCCGCACGATTGCTCTGTCTAGACGTGTCCGTTGGACGACTGTAGGTAAGTTCCATAGGCTGTGGTAGTACGGTGTAGTACGTGTAGTCTGGTATTAGCGCCCCCGAGACCCGAGACCGATAAACGGTTTGGTTCACGTAGGTTGATTTTAGTTTTATTCTTAATTTGATAGTTTACGTTAAATCGCGCGTTTGGTTCTATCAAACGCTTTATTTAACGCGTTTGATAGAACCAAACTACGCAGTCCGCTTGAGGAACCTTCAGGCTGGGACTATAATGACTAAAATGATCCGGAATCTGGCGAACACGGGAAAATTTATAGCACTGAAAATATAACCACAGCCTATAGAACGTACAGTCGTCCAACGGACACGTCTAGACAGAGCAATCGTGCGGGGCGTGCGGGGTGAGAGAGGGGCGGTAGCGAGCCCAAGCTGCCATACACTCGCTTGGGACACGTCAGCCGGGATTGACGCTTTTTAATTTGTTTAAGTGGTTTGCGACAGTGTTTTGTTTGAGTTGTATGTACTTATTTACAATGGTTCATACTACATGTGCTTTGAGAGACTGCATGTCATCATCTCGTATTAATAAGAATTTCCGATATTTATAATAAATATCAAAATATCAGTATAATATAAATATCAAAATATTTTTGATATATATCCGATATTTTTGATATTTTCAAAATTACATACAAAAGAGATGTTTGATTTTGGGCCAGTTCTATGTACACTACATAGGTAAATAGGAAAAAAATATGGGAATATCATAAAAATACGAAAAAAATTATTTGAAGACCGGTACATGCGTACAAAAATGATTATTTGAAGAGTTTTTTATTGCGAGAACACTATTTTAGGGCGGCCATGACAGTTGCTTTGACTTGACTTTTGACGTAGTAGACAGTTTTACGAACAGTCATCGTCTTGAATGTCATACGTCTTTTTCTGTCAAAAGTCATGTCATTGACAAAATGACATTCTTTAGTTAATTCTGATCTGATCCGCCATGTTTTATTTTACTTTGTGTTGCTCTCCTTGAAGAAGTTAATTTAAATGTACATGGAAACGAAGTGAAATTAAACAAAATAAAGAATAGGAAACGGTTACTATATTATGTAGCTATATGTTTACTATATTATGTACTGTACATAGGGCTGGCCCAGGCCTCATACATTTCTTGAACATCTCTTTTCATACTCTGATATGTTTTTTTCGTAATAGTTGAAAATTTGTATGTCTGATAATTTGAAGATAGGGAAGTAAAATTAAACTCATTTATTTATTATTGATATTCAAAGTTATCAAATAAATTAAAAATCAACGATAGATACTTTTGAGTATCAATTTAAGTCTTAAATCCATAAAATGACTTTTGTTTATAACCAGGGCCCCAATTCTCGTGCTTCGAATATCGGTTCGATTGTCAGTCTGTCCTGCTCGCGCACGCATGATTTGGCGCCTGTGTGAATGAGTCAGCGCGAGAATCGAACCGAGATTCGAAGCACGAGAATCGGGGCCCAGAAGAAAAAAAAGTATATTAATTTTATCAGTCGAATTAATTTGACACATGGTATAAATGGTATAACAATAGTATAATAAAAAACAAGGCATTTTCTTCCAAAAACAGGGGGTCACGTGGGTGTCATAAGCCTAAGTTACAAGCGGCGTCGACGGCTATGATTAGTTAATATCGTGTCAAATAGCAAGTTTTTGATGACCTAGGCTTGTGAAACTCTCGGAAAATAAGACCTGTGTATTTAGACTATGACTTGATGTAAGATTTTTTACATTTAAAACATTATTTTACATTTTTAAATATAAATATCAATTTTGATATATATCAAGCATAAATATCAATTGATATATCATGATATATATCCGATATATATCAATTGATATATATCATGCGAACCCCGAGCTTTTGTATACGCATTTGTATTTTTTATAATAAAACTCTTCATTAATACTTCTATACATTTTTCTTTTGTTTTATTCCTAGTACTCTACATACACATACCTACTACGAATACACAAAATGTAGAACAGATTATAATAAAACATATTATTGTGACAACCCTGCAGCAATGACGAATACCTACACAAAAACGGCATTTCGCGCGACTTCAAACGCGTTGGCCCACTGTATCTTTTTATTACACTGTGATATAACTCTGTATTATTACAATAGAGTTGAAAATCGAAGAATGAAGTGTCGAGTGTCGAGATGTCGTATATGACACAAGCATCGAGTCAAATTATTTATTTTCTTAACTTTATTATTTTCCACGGATAATACAGAAAGCCTCAGATTTATTGAAAAAATATTATGAAATTAATGAACATTCTCCTTTGGTCAAAAAGTTTTCAAAATGTTTATGCATGCGATATACCTACGTCCTACAGCCTCTTCAGTATATTTTGTAATGATATTTTCAGGATACGAAGTAGCATACGACTTGTACGGGCGCTACGCTACTGATATTTATACAAATGAAGCTGTTAAGGTATGTTTTGCTTTTAATATAAAAAGTCAGTTGTACGCATGTACATTGTCTTCTTAATGCCAATAGGCGAATAGACTAAGTATTTGTTATTATTAGTACTTATTGCCTGTGGCTCAGACTTTGTTAACATCTGCGTCTTTTTATTCCAAGATATAAAAAAAAAACTTGTAAAAAAAACAAGTCTCGCAAATGGCCTAAACTCTAAGATAAAGTACCTACCTAAACTGCTTCGAGAAAAGGATGGTACAGCCTAGCCGTGCCGCTTTTTTGCTCGACTTGGCGGAGGCACTTCCGTGTCCCCAGATACGTGTGGACTTTCATTGCAATCTATAGGTGCTAATATTATAAAGAGTTTGTATGTTTGAACGCGCTAATGTTTTGCATGCCGTAAGGTGGAATGTATAAGGCTCTCAAACCATGTAACATCTAATTGTAATACCTACATTCTATGCAAATAAATCTATCTATCTATCTATCTCAGTAATTACTGGTTCGAATTGAAAAATTATTTTTGCGTTGGATAGTCCATTTATCGAGGAAGGCTTTAGGCTATATATAACATTACGCTGCCTGCGACCAATAGGAGCGAAAATCAGTGGAAAATGTGGATAAAACGGGGAAAAATTGGTTTCGTTGCTTGTTTGAACACGCTGATCTCAGGAACTGCTAGATCGAATTGAAAAATTGAAAAAAATAAAAACGATAATATTATGTTCTTCATTCGAAGGACCACTTTGTTGTAAATTTACTATCGCGCGTTGTTCATAGATAATAAAGTCTCACAACCACACCTCGCCGTTGTTCCTGATGGTTGCGCACTCCGCCGTCCACAGCGGCAACCCCGCGGAACCGCTGCGGGCGCCCGACAGCGTTATCGACAACCTCACGCACATACAACACTACCAGCGCCGCAAGTTCGCCGGTGAGTTGTTGACAGCCGGTGAATATCCACAGCCCGTGAGTTAGCAACATCCGATGAGCTGTTGACAGCCGGTGAACATCCACAGCCCGTGACTTATCAACATCCGATGAGCTGTTGACAGCCGGTGAATATCCACAGCCCGTGACTTATCAACATCCGATGAGCCGTTGACAGCCGGTGAATATCCACAGCCCGTGACTTATCAACATCCGATGAGCCGTTGACAGCCGGTGAGTTGTCAACAGCCGGTGAGTTAACAGCCGGTGGGTTGTTGACAACCAGTGAGTTGTTGACACAGCCCGTAAGATATCAACATCCGGTGAGTTGTTGTTAACCCTCGGGTTGTCAACAGCATGTGAGTTGTCAACAACCGGAGAATTATCAGCAGCTGGTGAGTTATTGACAGCCGATGAGAACTGTCCACAGCCAGTGAGTTTTCTACAGGCTGAGAGTTGCTGACAGCCGTTAAGTTGTCCTCAGCCGGTGATTGGTAAACATGCCGTGAGTTATCATCATCCGATGAGTTGTTAATAGCCGGTGACTTGTCGACAGCCGGTGACTGGTGAGTTATGCCACCGACTACCAACTGTGTTACAATGTTGGTGACGGCGTCCTCGACTATCGTCATTGTCGCTTACTAAACCTCGAATCGGATTTTTAGAAGTAAGTAGCTACCGGTCCACGGTGGAAACCCAGCTTACTGAACTCCAAACTTATATAAAAATCAAGAACTTTAACTATTCTAGCAATGCTGACGAAGATGGACGAGTCCATAGGCGAGGTGGTGAAAGCCCTGCAGGACGGTGGTCTATTGGCGAACAGCATTGTGGTATTCAGCACCGACAACGGCGGCCCGGCGGAGGGATTCAACGACAACGCCGCCTCCAATTACCCGCTACGTGGAGTGAGTACCTATAATCAGGCAATAGGTACGCACGACACGATTTTACACGATGGAACCATGCTTGTACACGCATGGGACCACCGAAATAATACTACGATCTCACCGAAAACAGGCGTGAAAGTTATGCGTTGTATTTATATTTTCGAATGTGTGATGTTACCGAAGGCTCAAGGGGGGCAATTTGGTTTTACAACTGATGGGTGACTATAAATATTTGACAGTGAAAGTGGTGAACAGTTTGTATTCAATCAACCGCAATTTTACAATATTTCTCACCGTTTACACCTTCCCTAAACTTCCACAATTATTTCAAGTCCAAAATTATGTTAG